>OY987284.1:6652176-11603091 GCA_963920785.1 Sphagnum contortum
ACTTAGGGTTTGGCGGCGACTAGGGTTAGGGTTTGGTGGCGGCTAAGGTTTGGTGGCGGCTAAGGTTTGGCGGCGGCTAGGGTTAGGGTTTGGCTGCTGCTATGTTAAGGTTAAGTGGCGGCTACTTTAGGGTTAGGAGATAGTATATAATGGAGTGGTTTTGAGTTGTCTTTCATTCTCCCCTTTCATGTTTTTATTGGGATTAGATTAGAGGAGAGATTGTTATTAGGATTAGAAGAGAGATTGTGTGATATCAGAGCAATCACAAGCACATAAAACATACACAAGTATGTGAACAAATGCTTGGAGTAAGAGAGCCAACTCTCCTCCAACCTTGCTCTTTATTCCCTTCCATGTATCACCACATTGACAAAGCATATGGGATAAATCTCTTCCCCCTTATTCTAGCATGTTGGTGGTACTAACATATCCCAAATCTACCTATGTCTTTGATTACTTGCAACACTTATTTACAAGATTGTTTCTAACATCTACAACACCATTATCTATGTTTTATCATAATCTTCAACACTCCCACTTTGCAAGTAATCTAAGACTCCTAATCCCATGCTTCTTGTAGATTGCTTGAGCCCGTAATAGGACTTCTTCAACTTACACACGAGGTGCTCCTTGCCATCTTGCATGGGTGCCTCCCACTTGCTTGCATCCTCCAAATGCATTGCATCACACAAATTCAATGGATCGTTAAGATAAGCAACATTACCACGTTCCACATCTTGTTTGGGTAAGATGTGGTTCTTCCACCAACCTCCAAGCGGTCGCCGCTCCCTCAAGGGGTACCTACGCTCTTCCCAGGGCTGCCCTTCGTGCTCACCACTTGTCCTTACATCTTTAGATCGTGTTGAAGGTGTTGATGAACAACCTGGGTTTGGTGTTGCCTCTTTATTGCTTGGACCCTTTTCGGCATCATCATCCACATAGGGCGATTTGGAAGATGTGTCCACAATCACCACATTAGGGGTCTCATTTCTCCGACTTGGACGCATCTCGAAATCACTGCCCATACTAGTGCTATCTTCCATGAAATCAACTTCCTTACACTTGATGATCTTCTTGGATTGCAAACACATGAGCCTATATGCCTTGGTGAAGGTCACTTCATACAAGTTGCCATCCCGTAGCGCTATTGCAATCACCTCTCCATCAAATGCCCTCACAATGCACTCATTCATGTTGAATTCCACTTTGCACCCACTTGACAAGATTTTGCTCACCGAAAGCAAGTTGGCATGCAATTTGGGCACATGGAGCACATCCTTGATTCTGACCCTCTTGGTTTGCCCTTTCACCATCACTTCCACAAGGATGGATCCCATTCCAATTGCTTCAACAATGGTATCATCACCCATATGCACATTGCGTTTTGGAATTACCTCATACGTGTCAAATGCGGCTCTATGAGGGGTCATATGGTTGGTGGCTCCGGAGTCCATGATCCACTTGCATACGGCCTTGCAATGGTCTCCATCTTTTGTTGCAAAGGCATAGTCATCATCGTCCTTGGCTTTGTTGGCATTCTCCTTCTCCTTGTTGGTGTTCTTGGCCTTGAAGCAAAATCGTGCAATGTGGCCTGGTTTACCACAATAGTAGCATGTCCTGATCTCTTTGCGTGTAGATGTGATGCCTCCTTTCCCTTGCATTGACACCATTGCCGCATCATCACCTTGCGACTCCTTCTCCCTCCTCTTGGACACTTCATGCATCAATTGTGCGGTCACAAACTCCATCGTGAGGTCTTTCATGGGCAGAGTCTCCAAGGCGGTGATTAGGTACTCGTAGGAGGGTGGCAAGCTCTCAAGCAAGGTCATCACAACATCCTCATCCCTCACGGGCACCTCCAAGCAAGCAAGTTGATCAGCAAGGGCCTTTACCTTGTTGATGTGGTCTAGAAGGTCCTCTCCCTCTTGCATCTTACATGTGAAGAACTTGCGGCGAATGAAGAGGATGTTGGACAAGCTCCTTGTCTCGTGGATGTTTACAAAGTGTCCTCCATGCCTCCCCTGGTCCCTTACACCTGTTGATGTGGTGAAGTTGACTATCCACCAAGTTGATGCCAATGATAGACATGGCCTTCTTCACACGCCTTTGGTACCCCTTGATGATTTTGGGGTCCGCATCGGATGGTGGAGCATCCTCAGATCCGTCAACAATCTCCCAAAGGTCCATGGAGGCCAACACCATCTCCATTTTGAACTTCCAGAGGCTAAAGTTCTCCCCATTGAACTTGTCAATGACTCTAGCGCTCTCTCCCTCAAATGATGCCATTTTGCATTCAAATCTGACCTCTCTACCCACTTATGTGCTCAACCAGATGCTAATTAGTGCTTAATGAACACTCTTATATGTAATTTGCTTCAATGCACTCTCATAAACACACTCCAGCCCCTAGATGGCTCAATTGTGCACCAATTCACCTCCAATGACAAAACTCAGCCCTTAATGGCTCCCACTTGCATCAATGCCTCCTTACACACTTCGAATGCACTCCACCAACTCTTGCATCAATGCTTCCTTACACACTCAGAATGCACTTAACAAACTCTTGCATCAATGCTTCCTTACACACTCGGAATGCACTCTAACAACTCTTGCATCAATGCCTCCTTACACACTCAGAATGTACTGAACCAACTCTTGCATCAATGCGTCCGTACAGACTCAAAATGCTTTCAAGCAACTCTTGCATCAATGCTTCCTTCCACACTCAGAATGCACTCTAACCAACTCAAATGCATCAATGTCTCCTTACACACTCAGAATGCACTTAACCAACTCAAATCAAGTGCTCCATGAATCGAATGTGCACAAATACACCTTAGTAACTCAATCAAGACTTACAATAGTGGATTGCACATCCAATGCTTCGAAATACCTCCAAAGAGCACCAACCCAGGACTTGTGCACCTCCAAACTCCAAATGGGCTCCAAGACTTCAACACTCCTCCAAAGCTCTTCAAAACTCCTCCAAGGTTCCAAAAGCGCTTCAACCAGTGCAAACTTGCACCTCCAACACACACAAACCCTCAAGATCTCTCTCTCAATGCACACAAGAATCAAACCTCTAATGATGCAATTTGCATGTGTGGGCCCATAACCTATTGGGATTAGATTAGAGGAGAGATTGTTATTAGGATTAGAAGAGAGATTGTGTGATATCAGAGCAATCACAAGCACATAAAACATACACAAGTATGTGAATAAATGCTTGGAGTAAGAGAGCCAACTCTCCTCCAACCTTGCTCTTTATTCCCTTCCATGTATCACCACATTGACAAAGCATATGGGATAAATCTCTTCCCCCTTATTCTAGCATGTTGGTGGTACTAACATATCCCAAATCTACCTATGTCTTTGATTACTTGCAACACTTATTTACAAGATTGTTTCTAACATCTACAACACCATTATCTATGTTTTATCATAATCTTCAACAGTTTTTTGAGTGCACATAGAACCTTCAAGCTTTGTTAGTTGTTGCAAGCCATAGTTTTGTGATTGTAGCATTTGAAGCATACAACCTTTGTAATCTTCTTGTTTTTTAATTAATACAATTGTTCCATTTCATGAACCTTGAAGCTTTCATTTCTTGCTTGTTTTCAAGTTGTGTCCAATAGCAATTGTTTCAATGCACTCTCAAATGCACACGAATGCACCTCATAAACACACTCTAGCCCTAGAAGGCTCAATTGTGTACGAATGCACCTCCAATCACAAAATTTAGCCCTTAATGGCTCCCACTTGCATCAATGCCTCCTTAAACACTCAAAATGCACTCAACCAACTCAAATCAAATGCTCTATGAATCAAATGTGCACAAATACACCTTAATGACTCAAATCAAGACTTAATGTGTTGGAATGTTCTAAATACCTCCAAAGAACACTAATCAAGCACTTGTGCACCTCTAAATTCCAAATGGCCTCCAAAACCTCAAAGCTCTTCCAAAGTTCTTCAAAACTCCTCCAAGGCTCCAAAAGTTTCTCCAAAACCCTCAAAAATGCAAAAATGTTGGAATATGCACATATGCACATGCAATGCTTCCAAATACCTCCAAAGAACACCAATCAAGCACTTATGCACCTCTAAATTCCAAATGGCCTCCAAAACTTCAAAGCTCCTCCAAAGCTCTTCAAAAGTCCTCCAAGGCTCAAAAGCGCCTCCAAAACCCTCAAAAGTGCAAACTTGCACCTTCAACACACACAAACCCTCAAGATTTCTCTCAATGCACACAAGAAATCAAACCTCTAATCATGCAACTCGCATGTGTGGTCCCATAACCTATTGGAAATTACAAAGGTTATATTCAAATGATTCAAATGGTACAATCATAAAACTATAACTTGTAATATCTAACAAGGCTTGAAGCTTCGATGTGCACTCAAAAAACATAAAAAAGAGAATGAAAGACTCCTCGAAACCAAACCCTTATATACTATCTACTAACCCTAAAGTAGTCACCACTTAACCCTAATCTAGTCGCCGCCAAACCCTAACCCTAGCCATCACCAAGCCCTAATCCTAGGCACCGCCAAACCCTAACCCTAGCCGTCACCAAGCCCTAATACTAGCTGCCGCCAAACCCTAACCCTATGTCTTTGATTACTTGCAACACTTATCTACCACATTTTTTCTACTATCTATCACACCATTATCTATGTTACATCATAATCTTCAACATATGGTGAAGTCGAACGCTATAAGGTGAAACTTGTGACAAGAGGTTTCACCCAAACATTTGGAGTCGATTACAATGAAACTTTTGCACCTGTTACAAAGTTTGTGTAAATTTGTTGCATCCTTGCACTAGTGGCCATTGAAAACATGGAGATTCATCAAATGGACGTCAAAACCGCATTTTTCAATGGTGACCTTGAAGAGGAAATCTACATGGAACAACCCGAAGGATTCACACATGAAGGTGAACATCTTGTGTGTAAGCTTCACAAGTCATTGTATGGCTTGAAACAATCTCCAAGGGATTAGAACCAAAAGCTAGACGCTTTCTTGAAAAGCATCGAGTTTATGAGAAGTGATGCGGACTTTCGTGTGTATGTTGGGCAAGTCGAAGATGTGAAATTTTTCATCGTCATTTACGTCGATGATCTCATCTTGGTGTGCAATAATAAGGACAAGCTTTTGCAAGTGAAGGAAGAACTTTCTCGAAAGTTCGAAATGAAAGATCTTGGCGATTTGCATTTTTTCCTTGGCATGGAAGTGAAAAGGGATCGTGCACAATGTCTTTTTTACATCAACCAAATTGGGTATCTTAAGGAGATTCTCAAATGCTTTCGCATGGAGGATTGCAAAGTCACCCAAGTGCCACTTGATCCCAAGACGAAGTTGAAGAAGAATGTGAACAAGGATGATGAAATGGTGAAGGTTCCTTATCAACAAGCTATGGGATCCTTGATGTATGCCATGTTGTGTACTCGACCCGATTTGGCATACCCAATAAACGTGGTGAGTCAACACATGGCCAATCTAAGCCTAGAACATCGGATTGTAGTGAAGCGCATTTTTCGATACTTGCAAAGCACATTACAATTCAAATTACACTTCGGAGGATTATCACCCCAAGATGTGGTTGGATATTGTGATGCGGATTGGGCCGGTGACCTTGAGGATAGGAAATCCACCACAGGGTTTGTATTCATGATGGGAGGTGGAGCCACTTCGTGGAATAGCAAACGATAACCCACAATCGCTTTGTCAACGATGGAGGCCGAATATATGGCAAGTACACAAGCTACCAAGGAAGCCATATGGATGACAAAGCTCATGAAAGAATTAGGGTACATGAAAGAGAAGAAGGCAATGGTGATTCGATGTGACAACCAAGGTGCAATATCATTGATGAAGAATCCCATGCAACATGTTCGAACAAAACACATTGATGTTCAACATCACTTTGTTCGAAAACGAGTTGAAAATGGCGAAGTTATGTTCGAATATTGTTCAACGGAAAAGATGGTGGCGGATGTGCTTACCAAGGCATTACCGAAAGAATGACATTGCAAATTGATAAACATGTTTAGATTAGAAACTTCATAGAGTGGGAGTGTTAGAAATATTCGTTTCTAATTCCCAATATTGATGAACGTGTGAAACATTCATCAAAAGGATGAATAGTATTCACATCCTTATAGTAGTTAGGTTAAGTTGAATAGTGGTGGTTAGGGTTTGGAAGTGGAGGCTACTTAGGATTTGGTAACGGTTAGGGTTAAGGTTAGGGTTTGGCGACAGCTAGGGTTAAGGTTTGGTGGTAGTAGGGTTAGGCGGCGACTAGGTTAGGGTTAAGTGGTGGCTACTTTAGGGTTAGGAGTTAGTATATAATGGAGTGGTTTTGAGTAGTCTTTCATTCTTTCCTTTCATGGTTTTTAAGTGCACATAGAACCTTCAACCTATGTTAGTTGTTACAAGCCATAGTTTTGTGATTGTAGATTTGAAGCATACAACCTTTGTAATCTTCTTGTTAGTTAATACAATTGTTCCATTTCATGAACCTTGAAGCTTTCATTTCTTGCTTGTTTTCAAATTGTTTCCAATACTTTTGGTGTCCAAACAAAACTTGATTCCCTTTTCTTAATCCACTTAATACACTCAAAATCATTGAAAATGGATTAGAAATGAGAAAGTTGTGGCCCCCAAAAGTAAAAACAATAACTCAAAAAAAAAACAAGCATTGAACATTACAAAGGCTAGTTCTTAAACACCCAAAACAATTCCTTTTATGTTGCTTTGTTGCTATTAAAGTTAAAAAATGATTTGTAAGACTTTAGGCGATGCTCTTATAATAATTTAAATCATTTTAAATGAATAAATAATTTTTTTTGAAGTTTGAAAATAGGAGGGGTCTAAAGAGAAGGGTAAAAAAAAATTGTAACTTGGAAAGTTTTTTTTTTCTTCTTCTTATTAATTTTTCATTACACATTTTCCTCTACACTTCAAAGATGATTGTAGGATATTTTAATAATTATGATTATTTATAATGAAAATATTATTTTAATATTATTAGCTAGCTTAAACTAATAATTTATTTAGGATGTTTAAATACTTTTAAGGTTTAGTGTAGCCAATTTACCATAAATATTTTTACATAAATAATAGATTTTAGATATATAATAATTAATGGATCTATATATATGTATATGATTAATTATAAAATTTTCAATATGATAATATTAATATTTAATTTAGGTTAATACCTAAATAACTAATCTAAGTTAGAATATTTATAAGCTACTTAATATATCATATTAATCATAGGTATATTAATATAATTAATAATATCAAAATAGTATTGTTATTATGTAAAATAATAAACCGGTCACAAAAAGCCAATACAAGATTTTCCTTGTCTTTTCATGCCAAGTTATTGTGTGGGGTTTTCTGGGAGAAGAGGTTTTATCTCATCACCACTTATGAATTCCCAATAAACTTTCCCCACTAATAAATTCATAATTCTAAATTTCCAAACCTGGAAATTATTCTTGTCTAATTTCTCAATTGCAATTTGAAAAATATTGTCCGCCATCTCTCAAAACAACACTCAATGTCTTCTTGGGTTTTCACAAATGGTTTTAATTCCTTCCTTTGGTTTCTAGGATTGGGATTAGGGTTTTCCTTCCTCGGGTTTTTTGGATTAGGGTTAGGGTTAGGATTGAACAAGATGGACCTTACGTATGTATGTATGTCTCGAGTATTATACGAAATTATATACTATACATAGGTTTTACGTATATGTACGTATTTTGTATAATATTCTATATGGTATTAAATACATGATTACATATCAAACTTTTGTATGCAGGTCTTGATAATATATTTGTGTTTCCCAATTTTCAAACTCTTTCCTTCAAGTTTTCCCAAGTTGTATTTGCTCCACTTCAAAAAATGTTTTGATGTCTTTTTAATGTATATTATTATCATAGCAACTTTGCAAAGCTACAAAATTCACATATGACCTTGAATCGATTTGAAATTTTGCTAAAACATTAAAACCTATGTCTACTACCATCTCTCAAAATTTCAGCTCATTTCACTTCATAAAATGAGAAATCTTGCTACTTCCTTGAAGTCACCTCAAACTGGGACCTAAACACAAAATGACTTACAAAATCTCCAACCTCCTTGAGATTTTGGAAGACACATTAGATATATGTTTTCTATATGTGCTCAAATTTTCAGCTCTATTGGTGACAACCACAAAAAGTTATCACTCTCAAAAGAAATTGACTTCAAAACTGAGACCGAAATTTTAGATACTTGAATCTCACACAATACATATCCGAATGACTTTAAATTTTTCTCATATATATAATCCATTATGATCTATAAGATGCCAAAGCTGTAGATCCAAAAAAGCTTAGAGAAAGGAAATATGACCAAAAAACCAGATCTGACACAGAATCTTCAAAAGCTCATAACTCTCACAAAACAAATCTTCTTCTTTTGAAATTTTGAGAATAGAAGCGTCTTATAGTCTTCTACAATATTTTCAAGTTTCATTCCAAGATCATTTCACAATAGATGTAGATCTAGATTTAAAGATACGACTTCCTCAACCTTTGATATGTTGATTTCCTCTCACCTTTTTTCTTTTCTTTTCTTTTCTTTAACTACACTTCTCTCCTTTCCCCATTTCTCTTTTGCACTTGACAACCTCCTATGATGTTACTAAAGACTCTCAAGCTCTAGTTTTAAAAACTTTCTAGCTTAAAAAAAAAATCTTCAACTTTTTCATCAAACAACCAAACTTGTGTAATGAAGAAAAGATAAACAAACCATCAACACCAAGGTATTTAACTATAAGACCAAACTATAAATAACCAAACTAAAAATAGGTAAAGAAAATAGTTCAACCTTGTGAAAATAACTAAGTTACTTTCTTACTCTAGTAATTAATGAAACATAACTAGTTGAGCTTGAATTTTCAACACACTATTCAACCTAACTTAACTACTAAAAGGATGATAATACTATTCATCCATTTTGATGAATTTTTAACACATTCATCAACATTGGGAATTATAAGCGAATAATATTTCTAACACATATGAAGATATTATGACAAATGGAACAAAGGGGTCAACCATCAAGCGTGAACAATGATTTAACATTAACGTAATGTTTTTTCACATTCCATCATGGTGAGTTTTGATTCTCCCACAATGTTTTGGTACTATATCTTTCAAGTGAACATAACGCATTAGATTATTAATGAACTTCATTACATTATATTGACTCATCTTAATTTGTTAAAATACAACTACATAGTAGTTCCACCCTCAAGTGAGTTTTGTGAGTGCATATCTTCATATGGAAGGTGTGCAAGAACTCCTCGCATATGTTGAACCATATTTCACATAATATGGACCAAGTTTTGATACCATGTGATTAATTTGGAAATTTTCATTTCAAAAAATGAGTTTTTTCAACAAAGATGTGATAAATATATGGTAAATTAAAATTTTGACAAATAATCACTTCACATAAAAGATGACAAGCATAGGTAAATGGGCCATTTTTTTAATTCTATCAAAATTGATTATTTTAATGACTAATGAAGCCTTAAAATTAGTGCAATCAAAATGAAACTTTGGCCTTATTATACCACTGCATGGATACTTGTGGATTCTTCAATATAAATAATGAAATTTATTATTTAAATAATATCACATAACATTAATTTTGTAAAACTAATTATTATAGGGCCAAAAAAACCAAAATTGGTACCCAAAATTAAATTTACTATGTTGTTGGAACAATTATATTATATAAACTATAATACTAGACCCAAAAGTGCCCCAAAAGGGGTCACCATAGTGTGCTTTCACCCTAAATCCTATAATCAAAGATGAATATGTCAAAAACCATTGTATATACCTTTTATTATCCAAGCATTCATGCATTCTAGAATCATGCCAAAAAGTTTTGGACTCATAGTTGTTTGTATAGTTGTAATTATGATAGATGTTGATTTTTAGTCATGCATTACCTTGCTACAAAATTTTGATTCCACAACCATGGTCCTTGGTATAATGGGTTGTTTAGGTCCAAAGTTCGATTATTGTTTGATCATGGCCAACCTTGTTGCAAGCTAGGTGAGATAATGGATAACTACATTGTTTTCATTGGGGTGTGTTCATATGAAATCTTCTTATTGTACTTGTTTTATTCTAATTGTTGTAGGTGTCAATTATTTTTTGTTTGATTGTGCACCAACATATCACAAGGTATTAAATGCCATCCAATTTTTTCCCTATAACTGAATTATGGAACATTGTTCACCTTGTTCCAAGAATGCCCTTGGATTAAGATTTCATATGCATTAACATTGTACAACTTCTAGTTGATTATTTGCCTACCAAGTCCAAAGTTTAAGATTCATGGTTCAATGTTACATGATATGCAACTCTTTGAATCCAAAATGCATTGCCAACAAATGTTGTATATAATTCCTACTACCCATGTGCTATGGGATTTAAGTTTGTTCTCCTTTAAAAAATACCTTGTAAGTGTCACAACCCAATCCTGACAGAGTGTGAGGATGAAAACTCACACTCCCGAAATGGGAGCTTAGGAGTTCACCATGATTCCCAAAGCTTCAGAGAGCAATTTTAGGGGTCAAAACTGTTGAAGATTATGATAAAACATAGATAATGGTGTTGTAGATGTTAGAAACAATCTTGTAAATAAGTGTTGCAAGTAATCAAAGACATAGGTAGATTTGGGATATGTTAGTACCACCAACATGCTAGAATAAGGGGGAAGAGATTTATCCCATATGCTTTGTCAATGTGGTGATACATGGAAGGGAATAAAGAGCAAGGTTGGAGGAGAGTTGGCTCTCTTACTCCAAGCATTTGTTCACATACTTGTGTATGTTTTATGTGCTTGTGATTGCTCTGATATCACACAATCTCTCTTCTAATCCTAATAACAATCTCTCCTCTAATCTAATCCCAATAAAAACACCTTGCATTGAAGAGTTTTTTGTATTATTGGAAAGCTACTGAAGTGTAGATGTATAAAATGGGCTTGCATGACTCATTTGGACATCTACAACACAAGTTATGGCAAAAGGAAAGGTCAGGAGTCAAATTGGTAATTTGACTCCTGACCACAAAAAGTCAGGAATTGACCCGACCCATGTGTGTGCAAGTGGAGTGCGACACACCGTTGGAAAGCTCTCAATGAGAGCTACAATGTTGCTTCAGACCTCATCCCAATCAAAGGTCTAAGCAAAGAGTTATAGTTCCGCAAAGTGATGAGAGTCCAAACCTTGGCAGTTTCGAGACTCCTAAGACAAAAAGCCATTCGAATGTGGGTGCCACGAAGAGACGCAGAGAATACTATATGGGGGAAGGTGGTGGCTTCTTCCGTGTTCGGGCCGTGGTGAATCTTGTGAGTCCAAAGTCGCCTATGGCTTATCCTAGCACTAAAGGGCTCTAAAAGTTGAACTAATCAACTTGTTGGTTGGTTTGATGCAGATTCGAGTGAGTAACTAAAAGCTTGTCACTCTTCCTAATCCCATCCCGGAGCTTTAACATGCCCTTCTACCCCCTTTTAGTGTGGAAAGCTGGGAGTGTGCCCCGAACTCCTAACAATTCCGCTGTTTATTACCTTAGACCCATCTTGGGTCTTTCAAGGAGCTTGAAAGCGCGTTAATAAGGATTAACAATTAGTTATTTGTTTTTTTATAAGTACATGCATTTGCCAGATTCATTATTAAATTTGGTCATAGTGACCTTGGGTACACCCATTTCGCACTATTTCATTAAAGTGTCTGAGAGTGGATATTTCCAAGTTATTGGGTGTTGGACTTGGTAGGTAGTCATTGATTTTGCTTCAACATGGCGAACTCATTGACCACCATTTTTTTGCATCAATGATGTTGTACATTAAGGAAACCATTTAAAGTAAACAATAAATATTATTGTATTATAAAATATGCAACATGTTACCCTAGATTGTTGGAGATAAACTAAACATTTCATATCATTTGCAAAACAATGGATGTCATATATCATTTGATATTACACACATGTGTTTTTCCATAGAAATGGTGGTATTTAGATTAATCACTAAGGATGAAATTGAGTGTTAGTTGGTTGGCTTTGTTAAAAAACTAAAAATCAATACTTAGTAATATGTCTGGGCAATGAGTTGGGCGAAACTTTGGATGGAAGATAATGACCAAAGTCACTTTGATAATACATTTTGTCATCTTAAAGATAAAACGTACAAGTTCAGGTTGACTTAATGTGTTATGATTTCCAGGCCCAAAAAACCTAATGAAGAAAATCCTTTAACTGCCTATTAGACCCCCCATAAACGAATTCATATAGGAGGCAATACACATTTTCAAAAGGAAACTTTAGTGACCATTCCCATTTTGCTAGGCCACAAGTGCCATTCAGCCTTAAAATGAATTAAAAATACTTGGAGTGGAATTTCGTGCTTTCTAGAATTTGACATTACAAATTTTTTGACTCCATTAACCACCATCTCTTGATAAGTATCCTCAAACAAATGTTTAATGGACCTAATTTACAAAATATGTAATGTCGGTCTTTGTGAGGATTTATTTGCACACCTTCACCATTAAGATATGCATTCACATAAAACCCGGTTGAAAGTGGAACTACTATGTAGTTGTAGTCTAACAAGTAAGTGGTTCAAAGTACGTAATGAATTCACTAATGATCTAACGCGTTGTGTCCAAGTTGAAGATACAAAGATAAGGTGAGAGAATCGTAACTTACCATGATGAGATATGAAGGAGCCATATGTGGGTGTTCAATTCCATGTGGCGCTTGATGGTTGGAACCTTCCGTTTCATTTGTCATGACATCTACAACAACATCTTAATCTACATGCATTGAATTTTGGAAAGCTAATAATAAAGAAGACATGCTACAACATCTCATAAGTTTTTTTATTTTATTTCATTTCTTTGATTAAGAGTTAAGCATTGAAACTAGAAACCACTTGCCTAGATTGAGGGAAAAAAACAACCAATTCGACCCCCTCTACTTCTAACCAGTGCAACTCCCTTACAGCAAAACCGATGGTGCTAAAATTTGAAGAAAATCTTCTACACCTTCCAAACTAAGACTGATCTAATTTTGACGCAAATCCAACGGTGGATTTGAGAGAAACAATTAATCAACCAAAAGTCCAGAGGCTTCACCATGGAAATCCTTTCATGAAACCCTCTTCAACACCCTCTACTTCCAACACCTGCAACTCCCTCACAAGAGGTCCAATCAAGCTGAATTTTTGGGAGGGCCTTCTACACCTTCCAAACTAAGACTAATCTAATTTTGACACAAATCCAACGGTGGATTTGTGAGGACCAATTAATTAAAACAAAAGTCCAGAGGCTTGCAACAAGTACTTGCTACACAGGTTCTTTTCATGCCTAATTCTTACACACACTCTTTCTATGCTTGATTCTTGCACACATAAGAACTAATAATTAATCTTCCTCCCACTCCTCCTCCTCCTCCTTCTTGCTTTTCCACATACACACAATTCCCTCGTCCTTGGTGAGCCTCCATGACCCCTTGAGTTTGTTCCCCTTGTCCAATGAGAGCTTCGAAATCCTTTTGCACCAATCAATGGCTTCCTCATCCTTCAAGGGCCAATGAGATTTTGAGAATGACTTGCCATCCAATTGAAATTAGGATGAAAATCCTTGGGCCCAATGAACCACAAGAAAGATTCCATCCTCCAATCAAAGAGGATGACAATCCTCATGACTAATGGGATTCGAAGATCCATCCTCCCCCTTATCTTGGATATCTTGATGAGGCCTCTTGAGCTTGATCCTTATATTTTCCGTCCGTTAACCCTCACATCCCCCTTTTTCATCCTAATTACTTCAAATAACTAACTATTGGGATCATTTATCAATAGTAACAAAGAAAAAATCCTTGAGTTCTTACTTGACTACTTCAATGGTTGAAGTAACATTTCCATGTACCATTTACTCCTTTGATATTCCCTACCTATTTATTTTACTATGCATTAATTATCTATGTAGTACATAGTAAATTGGAATTACAATTTGCATCACAAAAACTTTCACTTACTTCTAGATCCACCGTTGAATTTAGGGTTTGATGAATCCACTGGATCTAGGGTGTTCGAATTTTCATGAGGTTCCGCCGTCACTCCCACACCTTACGCCTACCCTAATTTATTAAATAAAAAGGCCTTGACCCCTTCTAAACACCAATATCACCTTGTTCATACTACCTTCTTGGTTTTTGTTGATGTAGGCGCAACTAGTCATGGCGGACGACGACGCTACGCCTTCAAATCCTCCGGTCGCACCCGTACAACGAGAAGAATTTGAAGAAGCACCGCTCGACTTGGATGTTTCTCAACGGCCGCGCAAAGAAGAACCGCCCAGGAGAGTGGTGCGCACTCGAATTGTTCGTTCGGTATGGGATCGTCGACTCTCTCCTAACCCACATGCCTTAGCAATTTACCTAGAGTTTGTTCATGCTCCTGGAGTCGCGCCAAAAAGGTTTGAAGAGTGCCAATGCGAAGATGATGATATCCGTCTCCATTGTCGAACGTGGGTTCCCGGTGACGACCATTATCGTTGGCTACGAGGCTCGATCAACCCACTTCCCCTGGAACATCGAACCGAGTACCTCACTCGCACCATTCGTCGCATCCTAGAATTTTTACAACTATGATCTATCCTTTTAATCAATTATTTAGTTATAATTCACTTGAGGCTACTCAAGCGGAACTGTTGCTACTTAAGTTTAATTTTGATTTTATTTCAAAGTCTGATAGAAGTGAAACTAAATAAAGATGTATTAGGACTATATCCTAAAAATCCTACAAGTACATCATTAGTGCTTGAAGATCATTTTACAGACTAACTCAACCTTGTCATGCGAAATATTGTTAATTATGGGCTTGTATTCCCTATATATCAATAAATCACATCTAATTCTACATCCCCTTCCCCTTCTTTACAAACTAAAAAAGATAATGTACTTTAAAAGGTTTACTAGGTCCTAAACTAATTAAGCGTTACATCCACTGAAATAAAGAATTACTCTATGCCTAGAAATATCACAAAAACTAATTCAACTTTTTAATAATCACTACTTGAAGGTTTATAAGCATTCAAATCATTAGTACTAAGGAAATTTAAGGAACTAAAGCTTAACTAATTGTTGAGTTATAATCCATGGCTCATAGTCTTGTAGGAAGCGAGAAAGGAAAATGAAATCTATCTCAAAATGAAGGAATTTCCCAATAAAACAACCTATTTTTTTGTTTTATAACACATATTGGAACCTGTCAAATAAAAAGGTTTAATGTATACAATAAAAGTATTGTAAAATGGCAAAAAGTCGTAGGTCTTTGCTAAGGCCACTATAACCAAACTTGAAAAATGTTGTTTATGTTACAATATCCAAAAGATCGCTAGCCAACCTCTGTAAAAGTAAAAAGCGAAAGGACAAAACTTGTAGGCATTTTTTACAACATGGACCTTTATTTCATCAAGATTAAGTACATTTGTTATGCAGATAATTGTTTATTAGGAATAACTGAACTTGAAAAAAAAAAAAAAATCAAAATGCGTTATTTTTTTAAAAATAACCTATAATAAAAAATAGGGCAAGATGACATGGTATATACAACCTTAGCTAAGGTTCAATTCTTAAGCATTTACATCAAAATTGTAGTTGTCTTAAAATGGTGACATCCTTCCTCCCAAATCTTTGAAAAGAAAGGCCATGTTAGAGGTTAATTATCTTGTGCAAGCAATGACAGAAGGCTCAATAAAACCAAATAAGGCAACCATGCATGGTTCATGATTACCTCCAAATGGAAACCAAAAATAAAAAAACAATGTTTGATAAAGCTATGGAGTTCGACAACAAAACTACCTCAAACTTACAATCCCTCAAGGTGACATTAATAAGTTCATAACACGGAAAAAAAAAAAAACAAAAAAACAAAAAAAAAAAAAAAAAAAAAAAAAAACCCTCTTTTATTACCAAAGCTGAAAATAGATATCCTTTGTCAAAGAAAAAGTGTGAACACATTGAAGGTTCAACTGATTTTTCCTTCCAAACCCAGTTTTTGCAATTTTTTTGTTCCAACAACAAAATTCAACAAAAATCAATATCTTCAACACCTTAACTTTGAAAATTGTGAAATCTATTAAATCTAAGTCATCAAGGACTTTCCAACAACACAAAGAACGCCCCAACTTCTAGTACAATTTTTAGTTTCAATTTTATTTAATTTTCATAAAAAAAAGGTTCAAAAACCAAATATAGCTTCCACACCGTAATTCCAAACATTCTCAAACCAAGTTGGTGCACCCATACTCATTGAGAGTTTCCAAAGATCCCAAGAGCATGGGATGAAGCACCATGGTTTGGGAAATTTCCACATGATAAAATAAAATAGACTACCTTGCTTCATAAATACATAAACTTCTTGCAATGCTTTGTGTTAAATAATCAATTATCAAATGGGATCTAGAGGCCCCAATGTAGCGAAAGGTTCAATTTGTTTCGACCTATGTGATCAAAGTGAAGTGACACATCATGTAGGATGGATGGTGTATGGATAGGGGACAATGTTTTTCCATTCTATTGTAGGTAAATAGCAGGTGCGACATGTCTTTGTTGAATATACAACATTTGGGACCTTTGGCATAAATTAAATTATTTTTACATTTTCTAATTATTTTCCAAGAATCAACACCTAATGCCAAAGTTTTCAAATTTTTAAGTCAAATTGTTATGGTACCACTTGAAGGCATTCAAATTCAAACCTTGTCCCTATCCAACTAAATAATATTAAATGTGAACCATCCAACCACAAGGATAGTTCAAAAGTTTTGAAAGTGATTTTATTAAAACTATTATTTAGTTTCCATAAATTTCAGAATTAAAAAATCAAGTGCCAAATTTATTAAAAAAACATTTACTAATTATTTAGCACACAAGTGCCAAAGCTACCCATGGTATTGAATTAATTTGGAAAAATAAAACTCAACACATAGATTATTCCAAAATATGATTCATTTTCCTTCACAATTTTCTTTGGGAAGAAATTTCTATAATTAAAATTTCAACACCTCTAAAATAAAATAATTTATAATTTATAATTTAAGCTAAACTTGTTATACAAGTAGGGTATTCATTTAGTGTTGGGCAATTTTTGATTTTTATTAAAAATCTCCAGTTTCAAGTCTTTAATTATTTCTTAAATGGTATATTAGTTCTAGTTCCACCGAAAAATGGGACCGTAGGTCTAGTTTTGGTTTAATTGGTTCTCGAATTTTTTTTTAGGTTCTAGTTTTGGTTTTGGAAATTAGACTCAATTCTAATTTTGGTTTTAGGGAAACTAGTTTAAAGTTGGTGGTCAATTGTTGACTAACCCTCAATCCAAAAAACATTTATTGTTCTAGTTCCAAAATTTAATCCACATTTGGTTTTGGTTCTAGAAACAAATTTGGTTTTAAAGCTAGTTTGGTTTTGATTCCAAAAAATCAAACCTAATTTTGGTTTGATTTTTACTAACTAGAATTGGTGGTTTTAACTAGCCAAAACAAGTAATTGGCCAACACTAGTATTCATGTCCCATTAGTTAATAACATGGGTTATTTTCATACATCTATTGACCTCATTGCCACCAACTACTTTACCCACCTACATAAGAATTAATTACATTCCTTACCTACTTACCTATGATATTTTGAAGTGTCTATTAATAGGTAGGTTAAAATATTAAGAACATCTCCATTGTCATAGACCCAAATGACATTGCATAGTTTGTGTGCATGCCATTGTATAGGCTACAACATGTAGGCAACCTTTAATTTGATTCACCTTTTCCACTAATATTCTCAATAAAAAAGTTGGTAGGTTGTTTGTTTTGATTTTGTAGTTCCTCCAACAAGTTCCCTTTAGAATCTTGCAATTTTATTTTATTTTTGGTCTTTTAATTTTGCACATCTTTTTATGCTTTCTTATTTGTCTTTGGAGGTAACATGTTCTCTCTACACTTGCACACCTTTCTTTGAACTTTTGTAAAAAAATTTATAAGTGCCTCTCTTTTGAGTTTCTACATGATTTTCCACACCTGTCTTTTGACATTCAACATTTTTGTGTGTGCGCTTCTATGAACTTTTGGTTTTTATTTGTATATTTTAATTGTTTTAGTTATCTTTGCAAGGTCCAAGATGGAAGTTTGGTGTCACATGTAACTAACATAGTTGTGCACAAAACCTAATGATAATGATGAAGATGATTGGGTTGCTCAAAACCTCTTATTTCCTAACAACATAAAGGAAATAAATTAGTCTAATTATGGAACTATAGGGATTGAGCACTTGGTGAGGTGTGCATCATGCACAATTAGTTTTTACAATATTTTGTATGACAATAGGTTCTTTTGGTGTCATTATTGGATGTGACAAGTTTTTTGGGGAAATTGCTTGAAGTTATCGTTGCACATGATGGGTACTTTGTGCAGTGCAAGGGTGCATTAGGGAAGATGGATCTTCTTTTTAAAAAATTAAATGTACATTTGACTTTGCATGCTTGAATAGGAATTGCAACTAATGAAATATATGAAAATTATCATCTAGGGGAAAACACAACAATGGAGAGTCTAAAAATATTTCTACAAACCATTCGAGAGTTGTTTGAACAAGTGTGCTTGAAACAACCAACACAAGAAGATTTGGAATGCTAATTGCAAATTAATGCACTTGTGAGATTGGCCAAGGATGTTCACCTCTTTGGAATGCATGCATTATTATTGGAAGAATTGCATAGCTATTTAGTAAGGCTAACTTATTGACAAGGATAAATATAGTTGTATAATCCTATAAGCAATTACAAATAAAAGCTTATGGATATGGCATTGTCATTTCGGTTTTAATGGTGACAACAATCACATGGACGTGCTATACATGTCGCTTTTGATTTTTGACATGTTGCAAGGTGCAAGAAATGGCTTGAACTTTGAATTGAATGGACATCATTATTTATTTGTGCAAGAACTACAAGGGGAGAAAAGGAAGTGGTTTGCATAATTGAACGATATTTTAATGTTTGTAATCTTGCTTTGGCATAATCCAAAATTCTTGTAAACATTGGGATATGAGCATTACGAGTGATATCCTTCATGCACAAGTGATCAGTCACAACACTGAGTTTTGTTTGAAAAATGGAATTTTCATATATAATGAGGTTTCAATTTTGTTAATTATAAAAATGGAATAAAAAATTAGAAAGTTTGGATAAACATTTTGCATTGAGGAATACCATTGGGCTTTCAAAGAAAATAAGTAGTGATGTTTTATTTGCAATAAAATTGTTTTATTTCATTTAAGTAGTGAATTTTCATTGTGTGCAATGGCTTTTTAGGTGCTAGCAAGGTAAAGTAGACAATTTTTGTTCCTTCACAAAAACAAAAACAAAAAGCCATAAACAAGTTTTAATGAATTGAAAGTATAAATGTTTTTTTATTTAATGATCAACATGAGAATAATCTTTAATTTTATCACAATGACGTATATAAATAAATTAAAAATCGTACTTTTTCCAATACGTTTTACGTTGTTTGAACTTGTACAAGTAGGTGAAAGTAAATGGATTATTGAATATTCTCCATTTTCAACATGATGCAACTTTAAAATGTAATTGTAAGTTCTCAATGTTTAAATATTATAGTAGAATACATCACACTTCCAATGGAAAAGTATGTTTAAACTCAATTTAACTAGTCATTTTCAAACATCTTTCTTATTTATTTTTATTGTGCCAAGGTTTTTCAAATTTTGTAATCACCTCATTATAAATTCAAAGAAAAACACCATGTTTTATTATGTTATTTTAAATTATTTTGCGTTTCCTTAACCACGACAATAATAACATCACCAATATGTGCATATTTTTTATTACTGATCCCTATTTATTATTTTAAAGTTTCTAATCCAAACGAGTCGCACGAGAAAATTCCATTTCATTTGTATTTTGGGTACAATTTGTGGCCTACCATCCGATTTGTTATAGATACAAATTTTTTGGAGAAGCTCTTATTGAGAGGAGGGAGAGGGATTCAAACCCTCAGTACAAATAGCTTGTACAATGGATTAACAATCCGCCACTTTAACCCACTTAGCCATCTCTCCAGCCTAAAAAATTGTTTACATTTTAACATGATATAAGATTAAAAGTCTATACTGCAAAGGTAATTGATGCAATATATACGAAGTTATTTAAGAATTAGAAAAGAAAAGAGAAAGCATTTTTTCAAAGCACTTGTATTATGAAATTGAACCAAATGACCATTTGTATTGTTTTTCCAGCCTAGCTAAATACTAGCTAGGGTGCCCTTTTGTTTGTGAATATTGGTAGATAAAGAATGAAGCGAATTATTGGTACAATTCCTTACGTAATCTTAGAGCTAAAATAGCCATTATGAAAGCACTTACAAGAGCTACAATAATTTGACTTTTTGAAATTGATGACATCCTTTTCCATACAATTAGTTCCTTATTTTGAATCATACTTTTAGCTGCTCTAAGGTTGGGAGTGAAGCGCCGCCCAAAACCTTGAATAACAAATGCTTGAAAAAACTTTATTGCCATTTCCTGGGGTAATCCAAATTGATGGTCAATTTAATTTCTTATACTTGTGTAAAAAATTGGACCATTTTTTATTGTATTTTTTAAACTACTTTTATTGTATACTTTACCATGCTTTCACCCCTCTAATTTTTGTGAATTTCATTATTGTTAGTAGTGAATTTTTATGTGTATTGGGTCATGCAATGCTTTGCAATTTATGGGTTTCCAATGTTCTCATGGTTGTACAATGTTGGATTTTTTGCTTGCATGTCTTTATGTACGACGTTGAATTTTTTGTTTGCATATCTTTCTTTATGTTCACACCTCTTTTTGAACATTTTGTCATTCTACACATTTGCATCTTTGTTTAAACTTGCATACCTCTCTATGAACTCTCAAATAACTCATGATGTTGTAATCTAAAAGAACAATGTTCAAAACAACACTAACAATAATACATATGTTGTTTTCCAACAACCAATTTAATCCACCGTTTGAACACACAAGTCATTGAAAGAACCAATGTCATCACCTATTTTGAAACTTTTTCTTAAGAACTAAAAAATCAAAGTGAATAAGCTTCTAGTTTTGACAATGTCTATGTTCAAAATACTCATGTTCAATATCATTCAACAACCTTTTATTATGCCACTAGCACCTTCCACATACATCGGGTCAAATCTCCTTGAGGTCTATGAGAGATTAGACCTTTCCTTATTCATTGGATCCATGGAGTTGTTAAGCCCATTTTACCATGTCGTGCATCAAATTAAGTCCTATATGGCAACAAAAAAAGATATGAATTCCCATCCCCTTCCACCCTAAGCACTCTCCATATCCAATAGATTAAAACATGAAATTTTGTTAAAAACAATAAAAGTATGGGGTAGATTTGCTAGCATAGACTTAGGTTATAAGTTCATCTTCAGTAGGACAAGCTAAGGTTTGATTTTCATCTTCACAATCCACTCCAACTCAAGAATACCTAGAGAAAAGGCTTTTCATGTTCTATATCTCATCAAGACACCCAAGTTCCAATCCCTTACATATTTTTCTAACAAATGTAAGGTTCTAGAATTTTTATATGCCCAACTTGCTATAACTCAAATCTCTTGAATTTATCATCATGTCTTAACATCGACCCCTTATATATAATCCTAAGTACATTGCTTGTTTTCATTGAGCAGCCATGAGCACAATGGAAGAAAATACAATAGTCACAAACACAAAAACCTAATTCAAAATATTCATTGCAACAATCTGATCATTTAGCTCATCTTCAACTTGCTTAAATCCCCAAAACATAAACTTCCCTTGTTCTTTCTAATGAAGTTCCACCATAAATGTTGCTCCATTAGAAGCTCCATAAAGATAAGTCTTGCATTACACACAAACAACAAACAAGCCTTCTTTCCCTCACGTACCCTTATGAAATCACTTGTGGTGGATAATCTAGGAAAAACAACAACAATGAATGCCTTTCATTGTCTTTGTGTAGAAAGTAAACAACGATGAACTAAAACCCTAAACCCTACTTGTGTTCACCCTATACTCATTCGGCAATCACCTCACATTAGTTCACAATGTCTTTTTTTAAAAATTGAAAATGTTTTTTTTTCTGAAAATGCTTCATGCTTTGCAAGCTTGGACTCATTAAAAAAAAATTGAAAATAAAAAAAAACATTTTCAAACTCCTTTGATGATATCAAATTTCATCATGATATCTTGATATGATCTCAAGGCCATTGAGATGTTTCTTCCTAGCCTAGGAGGAAGTATATCAATTGGATGCTTTGGTGAGGGCAGTTGTGCATGCAAGACAAAAACGACTATGAAAAGTTATCATTTGAGGGGTGCTTCCAACTAACGGTGGAGATGCTCTTACATACATAGTAGTCAAACTACTACTTTACATAGTAGTTTGAGAGGGAAATAGGAGGGTTTCCACAATAGGTTACCAATGTGTAAACTTGGTAACCTAGGCGTGAATGAATCACAACTGAGTCATCAGGGGTTTCCAAATGGATGATGCACTGTGCTAAGGGTCACATGATCCATTATATTACATTGTTAGCCCAAAGTCAGGCAGGTAGACTCAAGATGTAAGAAATTATCCTTAATGCATGTTCTAGAGGGCCAGATTGAACTAACACCACTGCACCATGCGTTGGAAGTTCATTATGACTCAGTTATAGATAAACCCCAACTGAGTTAAAGTCAGGACGAACCTCAACTGAGTTGTTATGGCTCAGTTGTGGATGAGTCCAAACTTGAGTTGATGGTAGTTTTCAATCTTTGGAAACCTCTAAGTAGGTAGGTAAGATAAGAGGTTACCTATCCTACAAAGGAGAGGTCCTCCGGAGAGGTGAGTAGGATAATATGTTACTACAATGTAGGTAGATGCATGTAGATGGATAGTACATAGGTGAGATCTAGTGGGTTGTTACTCAGTAGTTAGTAAAAACAGTGGTAGGAATCTGGAACCCAATAGAAAACAGTTTCTTGTCCCCCCAACATTCATCCCCTCATTTTTAGACTGCTTTTCTATCCGGGCTTGACAACCTCTGAAGCATAATACTGGAAATGATAGACTTTATCCACAATGCCAAGCTCGATTGCTCTTCAATTTCAACTTTTTTACTGCAAGCCAACAAAGAGATTCTGTTCACCCCTATGTGTCTCAAGCAAATAGGTAAACACCAGGTCCTCACCAATCAGACATCATGACTGCACAAGTGCCTCAGAAAGACTGAACCAGCAAACTGATGCAACAAATTAACCAGCCAGTATGTGGACCCTGATTGGACATATCACAAAACCTGAACATTTTGAAACTGAAACCAAGAGTTCCAGGTAACTGTATATCCTGACTGAATTTAATCACTTCTGCTACTTTCAACTCCAGAAGAGAGGAATTGTAGGGCTCCCACTTGCTAAAATGTTTGATAACCTTAACTCTGCCTTGCATTAGTCCTAAAGGGACCTGCATTAGCAATGCCAGAAGCATGCATGTCTCAAGTTCACCTTCAAGTACACAGAAAATAGAGTTGCCTGCCTTGCTACAAGTTGGGACCACAACAGTATCAATGCAAAGAAGGCTTTGCACAGAAAGAAAGAGATGGCATCCAACAGTTCTATTTGCCATTTCCATATGCCAAAACTGCATTGCAAACTCATCACTTTTCTTGGCCTATAATCCCCTCTTTTGGGATTGATGTTTGCTGAAAATCACAGGGGTCAAAGAGTGCCTATTTCTGGGTTGCTCTTTTGGTTGCAAGTCCTGAGTTATCATCACCACAGCCCTGGTGTCTCTTTCCAAACTGAGCATGTTTCCAACATGTTTTCTGGAAGTCCTTCTGCATGGTACAGGTAGAAAATGCACACTCACACTGCACCTGAAGTCTGCTGGTCCCTGAGATTGGAAAAGAGGACAGCATCTCATAGACAGACTCCAATTTGGAATCATAGAAAAGTTATCCCTGTACCCAGTTGTCACTTCCAGAGGTGAAGCTGAAGATTTGGTTGTGGAGGGATGAAACCTGCACTTGAGCAGAGTGATGAAAGAACAGTGCATGAGCTTCAAGAGAATTACATCATGATAGGAAACAGTGCTCAGGTCATTGTCTCGCAGTCAATTAAATCCATAGCAGTGTTGAAATGAGGCCAGCAGAGGTCTACACCAACCAATATACTCAAAATCTGGGTCACCTATGCTTGAATCCACCAAACTGGGGATCCATTAGCCAACACCATCATTGAATCACACATGTACATGTCTGCAATGGTTCCCTGTCATCCTCATCATCTTCTGAATCCCCTGAGTCACTGATAATCATGCAACACATTGCACACATGAATTAGAGCTTTTGAATTCATAAACCCTCATGCACACTCGAGACCAGACCCTTGAGGTATCAGTACAGAAATTCATGCAAAGGATTGAGCAGCAGAACTTCTTCCAAGATGGTCTCAGACTCCATGATGAAGCTCAACATGAGATGCATTCAACAGGGATTCAAGAACAAAAAATGGAAAAGCACAGTTTCAAAAGTTGCTTTTCATGGCTTCTAGGGTTGAAACCACAAATGCTTCAACTTAAAACGCAATTGAAAATCAAGTCACAAAAGATCTAAACAGCTCAAGATTTTCATTATATTGCAGTTACACCAATAGCTGCATCTAACTAATGGCAGCTAAATCAATAGTCCATTGACTGTAACATGTGTTGCAAGATGCATTAGGGCTCCATTTCTTGTAGACTGATTAAAAAGGGGGTTCTGATTTCAGAGTAGCTCTCATCCAGGATGGTCAACACATGAGCTGCAGACATTTAGAGACTTTGTGACGCAGAATCTACAATTGAATTGCCTTCCAGCTCATTTTCATGCACATGGCCCGAACAGAAGGAACAAAGCATATCATAGCAGTAGTGCCTGATTCAGAAGAGATTTGCCCGAATGATACAAGCTCAAAAACAAGAAATGGCACTTCCATTTCAGTTGGCATCTGAGCTAAAAAAGCATGGATTTTGATTTAAGTAAAGCTGAAGCTCATGCAACGAGCATGAAAATGAAGGGATGGAGATCCACGAAAACAGAGACAAAGTTAAAAAGGAGTGTCTTAAGCGGGGCAAGATGTGACAAGACGAACATGAGAATCAGATAGAAACAGAGAAACAAGAGTATTTTGTTGCGGTTGTGGTTGTTACCTGGGTTCAAACTCATGAACCTGGATCAAGTCTTTGCCAAAGTTATCAATCCATTGCACTTTACATTCACGTTTCTCCCCAGGTTCGTCTACAGTCACATCAACACCAGAGACTTCTCCAGCTTCATAGTTTGATACATGATCTTCTGCCCTTGAAACCCTAACCCCGTTTTCTGCATGGGAGAAGAATGAAGAAGACTGCTTTAGGTTACTCTTTCTTGGGAGCTTGACAGTGGGGACTTGGCGATGGCCATTGACGCCAGAAGGAGGCTCAACAGATGCTGCTGCTGCTGCTGCAGCAGCAGCTATAGGAGAAGGAATAACGGGAGGAGAAAGTGGCACATGTGAAGAGGGGACCGTGTAAGCATCCCCCCCGTCGTCTACTCTTGAGTTGGAGGCCACTTTGAGGGGTGGCAAGCCCTTCTGGGCTGGCCAGCAGCAGCAGCTGCAGCAACAACAACTCGAGCAGGACAACAAACTCGTGCACCCCTGGGGCGCGACTTTTTCAGGCGCCAGCGTGAGGATCCTTTGTCCACCCTCAAGAAATGCCGTAACCCGTCCTCTCCCCGGTTTCTTCTCCCTCCCGTTATCATCAATCTTTTCACTACCCCGGTGGCTCACACATCCATCACTGCACAGCTCTCGTTACACCTCCCAACCCCCTGACATGGATTTCCTCCTTCTCCTACTCGTGATCCGAGACTTGCATTCTATTGGACTGTTTACGAAATCTCTCAAACTGCTTCTCCACCTCCGCATTGGTTCTAACTACTGCACAAATCCTAGCTCAAGACCTCCTCTCAAAAAGCCTCTGCTTGTTCGTGTTCTCGGCGGGTTTCAGAACGAATCCTTCTCTTCCAACTGAGATATCACAATTCGGATCCTTCTGCGTTCAAAGCGTCGATCTTTCATCGATTACATCCCTCGGTCTCGCCCAAAACACACACACACACACACACACAAAGAAGTTCCCTTCGCCTTCCGCCGACAAACAGATCTCCGAAGTCTAAAATAAAACGCTACAGGGCACCAAATGCGGCGTTTCGAAGCTCGTTACGAACTTCGACAACTACCCGAAACGACTGCCAGGGACAGAGAGCTTGGAGTTAGCGCACCAAACCCTGACAACAGCTCGAAAGCCAGCCAGGCAGCCACTCGACGAGTCCTGCGAAAGAACCGAAACACTGACCCAGAGCGAAGGAGAGAGACGACCCGATGTAATGACGGGTGGTCCAAAGGAGAGTAAGACGACCCGATGTAATGGTGGGTGGTCCAGTGTGAGAGAATCCAAAAGTTTATCACTCACTGAAGGGGAAAAAAACTAACTCGCTGTTTTTACCCTCCCTCCGAAAATAGATACACACAATATAAACATAGATTATACACAAAAAATGTATTACACATTTTGGCATTTTGGTAGACCAATTATTTTGAACAGGTTCACAATATTTCTCGTATTATAAACTATTATTGTTGCCACCTATCTTTCGCCTTTCAACTTTCTAATTCTAAGGGAGCGAAATGTGGTACACTCAAGAATGAAGTAATATATGAACATTCTAACAACATTATTATAGGGAGAAAATCGCAACATTCAACTTAGTGTTGGCATGGCTCTCTATCTTGAACTTGGAAATTTTTGGCATTGTAAAAGTGGAGCTATATGTTGCTCCAAGATCAAGAAAGTGAAAACTTGGATAGAGAGATGGTATACTTAGTTTTGGGTTCTTAAGAACATGATTAAACATCAATTTCAATATTTTTCTCACAAGGGTTTGGCATTTGGTTGATAGGTAATTTTTTTAAAATGTGGCTAATGCTTATCTAGGAAGAATTAAAAGCAAGAAATAAATTGCAATTTGCAATACAAATATTTTGATGTCTATGGTTCTATTGGCTAATATCTTGAATATACCTTTATTCATGGCAACCTTCTTCATTATGTACCCTATCAAGCTTTTGGAAGTAATTTCTTTTGGGAAATCTGAATGGAAAAGTGGTCAAACATGATGAATTTGTCCAAAAACAAAACAAATGTATTCCTTTGGACCATATTTCTCGACCAATTTTTCTACCATATGACCAAAACTTTCAAAAATTAAAAAAATCATAAATGTGGGCCACATTTTATGTATTTGATAATATAGTATGATGGTTGGTTGGAATCATGAACATAGCCTAGGTAGATAACCATGTGCCAAGAACATGAATGTGAGTAAGCCTTATTTGATTGCACAATATGTAGCTCATGTCCATTTGATCAATGTGAAGTGAGAATATAATCATATGGCAATCATGGTTTTACACATGTGAAGAAGGAGATCTAATGTGCACACCCACATGCTTTGATTTTGTTTTCTTGTGCATTGTTCACAACTATAGCCTAGAAAGACCTTCATAAAACTACATCATAATAAGTTGTAGGAAGCTTTGATCTATAGCTAGATTTGGTCATAATTTTTATTTTCTAGCTATTGTTAAAGATGAAGATAACAATGAAGGTAATATGATGATTATATGTTTATATTTCATCAATAGATATGAGAAGTGAGGGGTCCATCGCAAAGATGCATTTATGAAGTGCCATGTTCTAATGAATTGTTACATTAAAACATTATTGGGGAATCCAACTAGGTATTGGATCCATGAATAATCAAACAATTTACATTCCTCTTGTATATGTGTGATGATGTTGAAGGTTGTAATGTGACAACATGTGACACAATTGTGTGGCAATAGCCAATTAAATTCACTTTGTTGTTGCCAAAAGAAGGCATTTGAAATCATTTTTTGGACCTTAATAAAAATATTTAAAACATTTTTCAAAACAACTTCAACATTTTGTGGAATGAAACATAATGTGCATGACATTAGTATGGGGTTGTCAAATTCATAGTCATAATTATATTCTAGTTGACAAATACATTAAAGATTAAAACTTTCACCTTGATTTTAATAAATATTATAATAAAAAATTCCGAGCTTATGATTAGTATTTTAGTGTAACTTGTTAATGATTGATTAAAGAATGGTTTAGTTTTCAAATGTTTTTGTTTGATTATGTTGTGGATTTTGATCCATTGTAAATAACTTTAATATTTGTTGTGTCCTACCCTATCCAAAGATCTACATTCATTGTTGTCAACAAAATAAAACATGTCACAATTAATATTGCTAAGAAAGCACATGCACACATGTAATAAAAAACACTATGCATTTTATAATAGAGAATATGTGCTTTACATCATTAACATTGTATATCAATACCAAACTTTGAACAAAACATCGAACGCATAGTGAAAGATATTCAACTTTTGAGAAAAGAGTATTTCAATTCTATCGACAACATAATATCTTCAAGAACCAACTGTGTTGAACCATGTTCACACTAGGATTATGCTAAAACTTGCTTGCAAATGTCTTGAACTATGAAACATTCACATTTATCCTAATAGTGTGTGTTACCTTATCCAAGCACCTACATACATAAATGTCAACAAAATAGAAGATGTCACAATAATGTATGTCACAACCATTTCAAAAGCCATTGGATTAATTTTTTTTTGAAGAATTGTGTTGTACTATGATTACATGTTTGTATCTGCACATTTGAATCTTCCAAGTCCAAGACTATTACATTAAAAAAAAATTGCAATTGATGACTAATTTATTGACTATTTTTGAGTCGTTAATGACACATGTGACAACAAATTCCCTTGGTCACAACTCACTTGAAACAAGTTGCATAGGGTTTTAATTGAAAAAGACATTACATGGTATTGAATTGAAATGATAGTTGCATCAAGATATTATTAACACCAACTTTTCATCCAATTGACATGGCACGGTCATCTACAACTAACATTTACAACTAGTGTGCAGTCACAATCAAACAAGCCAAAAAGCACATTGGGCGATTACCAAAACTCAATAAAAACTATAATGTTAGATTTTTTTGTGGTGCCACTTTAATGCCATGTTAATTGTGGAATGTTGTGTTGAATGACTAATATGAGTGTTGAAGAATTCAAAAAAAAAAAAAATTGGATTTTGGTTTTAGTAAAGGACATTTGAACTTGAACAATAGTTGTATCAAAAGCAATCAATTTTCTAAATTATTTAGTTAAAGACTCTCTGTATAAAGGAATTTTGATGAGAAAAAAATTGAGATGATGTTAATTGATTATCCACACTCAAAAAACATTCAAATTTGAAACTTGTGAAATTTGAAACTTTTAAAAATTAAAATCTATTGAATAGAAATTTAAATTTTCAAAAGTACTTTACCACATGTAAATGGGATGTAACATACATGACATTTAAAACAAAATTATATTTTATGAAATAATAAAATAAATCATTAAATAAATAACACATTTTCATATAATCTGAAATTAAGATTATTTTTCAAAATGAAACACAAAATTTGGTAGAATATGTACATTTAAAAAAATAATCTTAGTTATTCATGAAAAGTTAATACAAAAATGCAATGTATTGAAAAAATTATATGTATTTTAAGTAACATATTGCAAAAGATTTCATCCCAAAAGTCCTTTCTATGAGAAAGTGAAAATGACCACAAAAAGGATTGGTAGTCCTTGAGTCCTTCATCACCATTGGTTCATTTGATTGTGATCGCACCCATTAAAATGTTTAGTGACATATGCCTACATTGCACAATCATTTGCAACTAATTTTACAATTACAATATTTAATGACATATTTCTACATGGTATGGTGATTTGTGATTGATTTTACAACTAAAAAGTGTAAACATATATGATGTAATGAAGTGGTTGATAGTCAAGTAGGTTGTATCCAAGTGGCAAAAATCAATTCAATAACCAAAATTGGATAACTTGTTAAATGATATTCACATGGCAATAAACAATAATTTAAAAAGTAATTTTCTATATTGAAATTTTCATAAATAAAATTTTAACATAGCTAAGATGTATATTCATGCCATAAATTTGTCCAACAATCGAACCATGGATTATCTATTAAATGGTGTACACATGGTCATTGATAGTAATTTAATAATTTGTTTAATATAATATAATGTTTTGTAATTATGTTGTGGATTGGCTATGATGTATCCACATGGTGAAAATCCATTTGATAGTTAAACAAAGATTATATGTTGAATAATGAACGTGGAAATGAATAATAATTTAGAAGTTTACCTTTTAAAACTAAAAATATTATGATTATTGTGTTGGCAACCAATATTTTGCCACATGGCATTATTAATTATTTAAAGTTTTAAAATAAATATTTGATGCCATCTACATGCAATTACTTGGGAATGTGTGACTATCGAAATTGCATAATATGGCAACAATGTAATTACATATGTGAAGATGGTTTATGCATAGAGTTTTGAACTAGTAGCTTAAAACTTATTGCAATTTTAATCCACCCACATGTATGAATGTATCCATAGATGAATGTCATTTATGAATTAAATAAAATAGATAAATCATCATATGAAATTCATCCATGATTGGAGGATAAATAAATTAGAATTTATTTATATCCATCTTCATTTGTTGTGCAAGTATCAATATTTCAAACTTGAATGTCATTTAATAATGATGGATAATGTGATCATAATGGAAAATATGATGATGGGACCAAAATAATTTTAAAAAAATTGTTTAAAAAATCATTTCATCAACAATGTTAAGCAATTAAAAAAATGTTGTCATGGGATGAATGTTAACCCCCACCCCCCATTATGTGAAAAATTAAGTCACCTTAAAATTTAATAATTATTAAAAAAACCCCATTGTCATCTATGATAATAGGTTATTTGAAGGAAGCTAATTAAGGTGTTTGAAACTGAATTTTAGTTTATTTCAAAACCCCGTTGTCATCAATGACAATAAGTAGTTTAAAAATATCTTAAGCATTCAAAACCCATCGTTGTCAACAACATTAGTTAGATTTGATGAAAGTTGTGACACCTTAAAATTAAAAGAATGAAAAAGTCCCCCATTGTTGTCCATTGACGCTTATAAATATGTTTGAAGGAAGTTGTGGCATCTTTGGAGAGGAAAAAAAACAGCCCATTATGACCATAGGGTGGATGTTAGCATGATAATAATATTATAGTTAAGACATTGAAAAAATTGGCATTTTAAACCATAGCCATCACATATGTTTATATGGAATTTACATTATATTACTTGACAAATGTTATATCATATATGATTAATTGTATTTCATGAAACTGTAGTTAATTAAAACTAGGGGGAGGGAGAAACTCATTGATTAAGACTTAATGATAAAATAAAACATTCATCCATAATTTTGATGAAAGTTTTATATATTAAAAACATGTAGATTCAAATTTGTTTTCATCCATACATTAGACGAATGAAAAAAATCATTCATCCATAATGAAGATGAATCTTTACATTCATCTTCATGTTTGTTTATAGAATTACCTATATTAAATTCATTTCATGGTTAAATTTTTGGGTTTCACTTACATGCGTCTAGGGGAAAAGACATTTTACCATCCCAAATTCCAACTCAAGCTCTAAGTTCATGCAACAACTTACCTCTTACATATGTGCCTAAAATAATTACAAAGTTCATGTCACATGTGAATACATTAGTTGATTACTAGTCATTAAACCCATTTTGCAAGCAAAATGATCAGGTTTCTTTGCCTTTGGAAGCATTCTTGTTATGCTTATAATCCTTACTAATATACTAATCATTTTTTTCACCCCTTTCATAGGTTTATTAGCCTTTCTTTTTGTCAGCATGTTTCTGAAAGGAATCCCATTTAATAGTTAGTAATTTATCTTTGTGCTCAACCTTTCAAATATTTGAGCTTCCTTACACATCTAGTAAGTGACCAATTTTAATTAGGGTCTTTAAAGCCCTAAAGTTTCCACATTCTCCATTCCTCATCCCCCATGATCCCCCTTCCCCAAATTCCTCCCTTCCACTGAATCTTGGATGGCATGACAACCTTTTTCATCCTTATAGTCCTTTTTCATCCCTATATGTCCAAGAGAATAAGGGTGCTTATTTTCATTCATCTATATTTTGCCAAAGTTGGTCTTCCTAGGTTTTAGCAAACAACAATATGTTTTTGGTTCTCAATCATGTTCACTTCTGCCCTTTTTGCTGTAAAATCAAGGAGGATCCCCAAACCAATCACGAATTAGGAGAAAGGATTGATAAGACCTTGAGAACTGTTTAGTTAACAGTTTTAAGTTGGGATAATTTTCATTTGATGGGACAGTAAGAATTTAGGAAGCATTCTATTTTCAACAGTCGCACATCGTGAATGTAGCTTCTGTTGTAGCCATTTTTGCATCTAATGCAAGGAATTTCAACCCGTGATTTGGATGTGGGAATTCCAACCCATCAAGAGAGAAAAGCAAACAATAGATAAAGAAGAAAAATCATCGCAAAAATTCCGTATAAACAACATTGGTCATTGTCCTGCCATTTGGGCAAAAAACAGAGACGTCATTCACACATGTAGTTCGTGACAAAGCTACATATAATTGGCCATGGGTGAAGATAGGTTCAGGCAAGTAAATGCCAATGGTTTTCGTGGTCTAACCTTATGCCTTGTTGATGGTCATAACGAATGTCAATTGCAAGGGGAATTGGCGCCTTTGTAGGGTGAATGGCCACTTCAAACGATTTATTGTCGTGCTAATGCGCGACATGTTGACAATATTCCCCGCATGCACGCCACCAATGATCTATGTGACAATCAATCTCCGTGCCAAACGCCAAATGATTAGACGGGTCCCATTACAAAGTCTCGAGGTCGCATCGAGATTTCTCAATAAGATAATAGGGACGCCAACTTTGAGGGCCAGGCGATGTGGTGGCATACCTGCCAAAATAACAGTGTTGAGAAATTATGTGCTAATCGCCATAGCTTGGTCATCCCCCGTTTCCACCGAGTCTGCCGACAAAATACGTGCTTTCGCCCGGGAACAGCCTCGGCAATGGCCAAGAGTCTTCCATCATTGGTCATTTTCATCGGAAGCTAACATGAAGCCCTCAGTCGGAGTCGAGATCGCCTTATACCCGGAAATCCATCAAGCACCATCTTTAGAAACCGTCATCCACACTGTTTTCCTGGCCTTGGCAATCAATTACGCAAACCAAGGATACATGGACGGTCAAGCTATTTTGACAACAAAAAATACAGTTGTGAATTCTTTCAACACTCAAATTGTTTGATTGGGACCATTATTACTAAAAAAACATATTCACAATTTTCACATGCCCAAAATAGGATTTGGTTTTTGGCCTTTTCCTTGAGCTTAGAACATCTCGAGGGGTGCTCAACATGTGACCTTGCACAGTACAATTGGATGAAGAAAAGTTAAAACATGGCGGTTTGGTTCAAGAAAATAATTTTAGCTTAGCAAAATTGGAGAGTATGCAGTGGTTGGTAAAGGGTGCATCAACACCATGCACCTACCATAAAAAGTGTAACAAATGCGATATGACTGCTGCTCAGTGTTTATGAGTGGCCCATTGGTCTAGATGGTTTGTTGTTAGTAGTACCCCACATATTTGCTCTCCTAGTTTGACTTTTATGGGTGGGGTTGCAAAAAAAAAAAAACTAAACTTGGATACGAAAAAAATATTTACAAGGTCACCGCGAACTTTTTCATCACTGCCCACTTTGGCTGGGGGCTCTCAAGGGAGGGGGGGGGCTCCAACTAATCACGAATTACCGAATCAAACACGTGCGGACAGACACTAATTATTTTATATAAGTAGACAATGACACATTTTTTACTACATTAGTTGTAAGGTAGTCATATAAATGCAACCCCACTACTTGCAAGGTAGTATACATATGTAACTCCACTAATGACAATTGCAAGGAAACCAATTAATTTACATTTGTAGCTACAAAAACTAAAACATGCAAATTTCAAGAATGTAATGATGCAAACATGACGGACTTATGATGTAGACCTACATTACTCAAACAAATTCACAAGGTGACAATTTCCCATTTATTTTTCATTGAGGTATTGATTCAACAAGGAGATGGGAATTGTAAGAAAACTCACCCATGTAAACATGATATGCTATATATGTAGTAAAAGTTCACTATTTTTCAAGCAACACCACACTTAACTATAATAAATCTAAATTACAAGAATTCAACCACTTTTTTGCATAGATATGCACACCTTCCTTATGTGTGAGTTGACCTTTCACATCATTCACTAATAGTTTTGGAGGTCATCTTAAAATTTGGAAACATCAAAAGTTGTTTTAAGGATTGTCTCACTACACATTTTTCATATGTTAAAAGGTAGATTCATGAATTAGATGAGCAGATTATGACATAATATTATATTTGAATTCTCTTTTTAGGTAGGAATATTTGAAAGCCTTTCATGAAAAACTTAGGAAGATTTATTGTATGGGGATGTTTAAAGGAGATGTGGAGATTAAAAAATATCGTAGAATTGTTTTGAGCTTTTAGAGTTTTTATTTTGTTTATTGATGCATATCATTTTATTTTTTGGAAGGAAGATGAATGAATATTGATGCCAATATGTTGTATGTTTTCAACTATTTTTTTATAAAAAATGTCTAAGGTGAAAGAGACTCAAAAGATATTGTAATGGATAAAGACGAGACCTTCCACTACATGAAAACCAAGGAACCTTATTGTTAATTCGTCCCTTGAAGCAGGACCTCACATCATAGTGCCCTTGTAATGCTCGGACCAAACTCAAATGGGCCAAACGAGCCAATTTGGAGAGCCCGTTCAACCTACAATGAATTATGCCACGTTAAAAGACTTGTTACAAGATTTTTTACAAACTTGGGACTAAATAGAGGATGGAAGAATCCATAGATGAATGCGTGGTTAAGAAATTTTGATTGATTAGATATTTATTCATGAACAACTTGGGATTTCCAAGGAAGGGGCAATAGATGCTACAAATGCAACATTTGATAAAGCAAAAAATATTTTGAGGAAGGTTGCAAGTCCACATGCCTTTGTGAAAAATGAATAATGGAGTGTAATTCGCATGAAAGAAGAATTTCATGTAAGATTTATAACCATTTTGCAAATCATTTATCAATAAGAAAGGTTAACATACTTTAACAACATGATTTCCATTACCTTTGATTTGGCCAATTGAAGGCAACATGTGTATTAGTGTTTTATAGTTTTGACTTAGTTGTTAGTTGAACTTACATGTTGGACAAAATGTTAAAATAAAACAACAACTAACCTAATGTTTAGTAAGACCAAAATGAACAATTGTTAAGAGCAAGGCCTATCCTAGATATTCTATTTAGGAAGCAGTTCCCATTATTTAAGATGCCTTCACCAAAAACAACAACCCCAAAAGCACATGTATCACCAACTAGCCAAAAGTAATAGGTTGCTCAGGAGTGAAAGGTTTCACCTAAACCTATTATAAGGGAGTAGTTCTTGAAGGAAAGAAGACCAACACGATCACCCACAACATTGCTTTAACTAGTATGTTAGTATCATAGATTGAAGATGCACATAGAATTACCTACACCACGAGAAAGGTTAAGTCTTGAACCTATTACCTCACCACCAAGAAAGAAGTTTAGAACCATTTTCAGACCTCATGTTGTTCATTCAGAAAAGGATGAGGAACAAACTTGTTCAAATGAGATGGGAAGTGGAGGTGGATAAAAGCCTTGTGGAACCAATTATAAAGTCCAAACAACTTGTAATTGTAGTTGCAGAATTATCACAACTAGTTTAACCTCTATTTAAACATGTTCATATAGAAAACCCACAATTTTTTGTAACCCAACTTGTCCCGATTTCTGGTCATCCTATAGATAACCTTGGACATATTAGTATTTTTTTAAACAAGAAGTTCATAATGCCACAACCTAGTCAAAAACATTGCAAGAACTTGCTAACCTTAGAGTTGAATATGAACAAACCAAGGAAAACATGTATGAGACTAATAATTGCCTAGAAAACTATACCCTAAAGTTGGAAATAGTGCAATAGATTCTAAAGAACCATGACAAAGAACTGGTCATAATCAAAAGGCAATTGATTAAGGTCTAGCATGAAAACTAAAACTTGTCCAACAAGTTGAAAAAGGTAGAACATGCTATTAGGAAAATTGAAAACCTATAACAAGAACACATCAAATTCAATCAGGTCAATTGGAAAACTCACAATGATTTAAAACGTCTCCAAAATGACTATGAGCAAACAATGTGGGACTACAACAAGATGGAGTTTAACATACAACAACAAAATACCATAACAAGTTTTGAACAAACTTGTCAAAAGCTTAGGGAGCAACATGTAGCTACCTAGATAGAATTTGAAAATGACGAACAAACTCTAACTGCCCAAATCTAGGACTAGAAAGGTTAGTATGAAATGGTTAAAGTACAACTAAGCAAATCCAACCCCATTCTACATGTTAAGATGAACAACATGTTGAAGGAGTTTGAGGAGTTATTATTGGCTCAAAGTGTAGAATCAAGCCTTGGGAAATAAAAACCTCAATTGGAAGGAGTGGTGGCAAATTGTTCAAGAATTCACGAAAGAACATATCCAAGTAAACATGGAATTAACTCGCTTCAATGAACAAGGTTACCAATTGGAACTACAAGTGTATTGAACCACTTTCCCCGATTTCAAATACGGACCACCTAGTTTTGTACATGTGGAAATTAGAACTAGTAGCAGAGCACCAACAACACCATATGTCATACAACTTGTTGCTACTACTAAACCAATCAATCCATTTAGAGGTGGAACAAGCTTAGAAATCATACCCTTACCTATTTAGATTTTTCTATACGTGTTTAAACTATTATTCTTACTACTTAACGTATGGAAAGTAGGGACAAGTTTGTCAAGGAATAAGTTGAATCTATTGATCCTCCATTTGTTGTACTTGATAGTGGAACTGAACCCTTGGAGTTCCTATTTGCTATTTTACCTCTGACCCCACACCAAATAAATATAGGTTCGAGATTATTTTGATTACTAATACCCTACATGCTTCAAAAGTATTTACAACACCCATAACAACCTTTGAAAAGACACCTAATTGACAAAAGGTTATTGCAATGCCAACAAGTCTTTAAATTTTGAACCAAGTTGAACTTCTAGAAAAAACAGGTGCTAAACATGTTGAAAGAACCTGATACCAACTAGTTGCAAAAGATTAAAATAACTTAGAACTTTGAGCTAACATTTTGAGGACAATATATAGTTTTCAAAGGGGGAAAATATTACCTAGATTTAGTAACAGGTGACCTAATAGCTTATAGATTTAGGCAAGTTGTTATACTTAACATGTGATCTAACTAACCTACTATGTTAGCCTAACCTATGGCATTAACCTAATCGGTTATAGAACATGATAAGGAACATTATACTAGGTTAATAGACAAGTTGACAAATTATTAGTCAATCGATAGTCTAAAGAATAAGTTGGCAAAACAAGTACTGAAATAAGTGGTTAAACATGGCGTAGTTTTTAAATTTCTGGGATTGTTAGTTTAATAGTGGTTAATGATTATTTAAATGGTCTATTATGATGTTTAAATTTTGAATTAATTATTATAAGACTAAGAGGAGAAACTTGTCTAGAGAAGACTTTTGATGTTATTTTTTATTTTGTGTTTCTCTTGCATTGAAAACATGAAAGCATGTTTTTTTAAACAATAATTTTCTTGAAACTATGTGCAATTTGAATACATCTTAGTATAGGAATTATAAATAGAAATAATTTAATTTCATTCAAGTATATTTGTTTTATCATAAAAAACATGTTGTTGGAAATTCTGAAATAGAAAACTTTAATGGGAATAAAAAAACCCGTTAACATATTTGTTCTTTCACACGGAAGTGAAAGGAGGTGAAGTGTCGCAACCCTACTTTGAGAAAGAGTGAGGATGAGATTCACACTCCCGAAATGGGGACTTGGGAATCCTCCAAGACTCCTAAAACTTCATAATTCGGTTGAAGGGGTCAAAACACCTCGCATTGAGGCGTTATTTATATCATTGAAAAGCTATCAAAGTGTAGATGTCGAAAATGGGCTTGCATGAGCCGTTTGGACATTAAAGTACAAGTTATGGCAAAAAGAAGGGTCGGGAATCAAATTGACAGTTTGACTCATGACCATTAAAAGTCAGGAATCGACCCGACCCTAGTGCGTGAAGGTGGAGTGCAACACACCATTGGAAAGCTCTTGACGAGAGCTACAAGTTTGCTTTAGACCTCGTCCCAATCAGAGGTCTAAGCAAAGACTTATGTCCTCGCAAAGTTGCAAGAGTCGAAATTGGGACAATTTCAGGACTCCTCCTTAGGAGTCTTGGACAAAAAGCCATTTAGATGTAACTGTTATGGAGAGGCGCAGAGAATATTATATGGGGGAAGGTAGTGTCTTCCCCCGAGTTTGGGCCGTGGTGAGTTTTGTGAGTCCAAAGTCGCCCGTGGCTTGTCTTAACATTAAAGGTGTTCTAGAAAGTGAACTAACCAACTTGTTGGTTGGTTTGATGCAGATTCGAATGTGTAACTAAAAGCTTGTCACTCTTCCTAGCCCCATCCTGGAGTTTCAACATGCCCCTCTACCCCTTTTAGTGTTGAAAGCTGGGAGGGTGCCCCAAGTTCCTCACAATTTCTTTGTTTGAGTAACTTAGGCCCATCTTGGGTCTAACTAGGAACTCAAGAGCACGTCACTTAGAGAAGACTTTTGATGTTATTTTTTATTTTGTGTTTTCCTTACATTGAAAACATGAAAACATGTTTTTTTAAGCAATAATTTTCTTGAAACTATGTGCAATTTGAATACATCTTAGTATAAAAATTATAAATAGAATTAATTTAGTTTAATTCAAATATATTTGTTGTTATTTTAAGAACATGTTGTTGGAAATTTTGAAATAGAAAACTTTAATGGGAATAGAAAAACCCGTTAACATATTTGTTCTTTAACATGGAAGTGAAAGGAGGTGAAAGGTTCAAATTTTCACACTTGCACCTTAAGTTGGTGGGTTAGGAACCTTAGGTTAGGGAGCTTAATGTAGGTTCCTAAGTGTTGAATTAACTTAGGTTCATAATTAAGTATTAGTAAATTTATTGTTGATGATTTAATTATTAATGTATTTAATTAACTATTGGTGAATTCAATTCATTATTAATGAATTCATTTGTTCATAGCAACTCCTCCCCAATTATTAAGGGGTTGCCCATTTTCACCATGGCAAATTTGTTCAATTTCACTCAAAATGTAGTCAAACGTATAGTGAACTTCGATGCATATTGGTGCAATGTTTGCAATGTCATATTTGTCATATGTTTCAAGAGTTTATCAATTTTGAACTCATGTACGAAATTAAATATACAACATTTATCTTTATCATCCATCACAACAAGTTTGAACTCAATTCCAATCCATACACAAAATATTTTATTTATTTATGGACCTTTAAAATTATGAAAATTCTGAACTAGTTTGAGACATTTTCAAAATTAAATTAATAGTTGATGAAATTTGTGATATACTTCCATGAAAACTATTTAGAACACAATTGAAATGTCATACATATTTTTTAAAAACTTTTCAATTATGAAATTTGTAGTTTAGTTTAATATTCTCATAATTAAAATTCAAAATTGGTAGAATATTTTAGATATGACATTTCATATTTGATTTCACAAAACCTATTTAAAACACATTTGCAATGTCATATATATAAATTTATTTGAATTATTTCTAGCCCTTTCCAATTGCAAAATTTCCAATCTAACTTGAAATATTCTGAAAATTATATTCATAATTGACAAAATACTTTAGATATGAATTTTATGATTTGTTTCCATTGTTACAAGACTGGATTCATTTGTAATGCATTTATAAAAAAAAAAAATTTGATTTTTAAAAAGATTTTCATTTATGAAATTTGTGATTTGGTATGAAATATTTTCAAAATTAAATTCACAGTTGATATTATACTCTTACAACATAATTATTTGTAATTAATCTACAATGCCATTTTAAATAGTCATGCAAAAAGGTTTCAATACAAGCATGTAATTGTTTTTGGAACAATTCAACACAAGTGGCACTTCTTGTGAGGTATATTACATCTCATGAAAAATTAAAAGCATTTGGTGAAGATTTGAATAACAAAAAACACATTCATAATTTTATGTTTGATTTTTGGTTAAATTAGGATTGGATTAATTTAAAATAAATTAGTTTAAATTAAACTAGGTTTAGATTATTTCATATTAAACTAGGTTTAAATATATTAAACTAAGATTTATTTAAATTATATTAAATTAAGCTAAATTAAGCTAAGTTAAACTTTTAATACAAATTTGACCCTGCTAATATGCAGGCCTCCTTAGATTCATGCACGGGCCTCTTTTTGCATGCATTGCACGCATTTAGGAAATCTGCGATTCACCTATTTTCGTACACATAGATTTATGTAACAAACTATAGGATTCGAAATGTCTTGGCGGTAAAATCACCACCAACATACTATAATACTTCTAAAAACGCTCTTCTTTCATTTTTACAACAAGTACTGCATTAATAATTATCATCATATCATCATTATACTTGCATCGTCATTCAACCTCGGTCCTGGAATGATCCACCGCTCATTCGTCTATCGTCTCCCTCTGTCGTCATTCTTCTTGACTAGAATAGTATCAAGTATCTCACTGTTGATGTTGTAGTAAGTAGTAGTAGTCATCATCACAGCAACTATGCTAGCAATGCTTTTTAAGATGGCGCCGACGAAGAAGATGTCCAATGTGAGGAATTAGAATATGGTCTTTAGCAAACTCTAAGGAAGGAAGATTGGAGGTTGAGATTCTCTGAATGCTAAGTTTTGTTGTGACTTTTTCAATAGTGTGTAATCTGAACATTGTAGAAATTGCAGATGTTGTACCAATCTACAACTTAGATTTGAATACTACAAATTGCTTTTATGTTATGTTCAAGTTGAGGAATCATGTTGGCATGAGTATAATCACAGGAGTGATGGGTCTGAATGCATTAACCTGCAAACCGAATTCACATATAGAACCTGTGATGGAACTTTTGTTAAGTTGTGTAGCAAACTAATTCATGTTATGTTCTATGCACTTGATGAGAAGGAGAAGAAATGGAAGTTGCTTTCTGAACCTAGATTATGATCTGGAAGTGATAAATTCATCGTTCTGCACTCACAAGCTTCTTTCTGGAAGGCATATTGCACTCGAGGCAGCTTGAGAAGTTGCGACAAACCTTCAACGAGATGGCACTCCAAGAAGGGAATCAACACCTTGTTGTCTTGTCTTCTTCCTCTTCTGCTGCTCGTTATTAGTTGTTATTACTTGTAGAAGAAGATTGACTGCCTCTTATTATCTCTAGTAGCACTGGTTAATAATAAGATTGGGGAGAACCTTTGTGAGGATTTATTGCACACCTTCACCACTAAGATATGCACTCACAATAAAAGACCGGTTGGAAGTGGAACTATTATGTAATGTAGTCTAACAAGTAAGGTGGTTTGAAGTAAGTAATGAAATTCACAAAAAAATAAAATAATAAATAAATAAATCTAATGCATTGTGTCCAAATCTCATGAGTTATTTTATTTTATTTTATGTCTTTGTCCAAAGTTAAGCCCGAAACTAAAAACTACTTGCTTTGATTGAGGAAAACAAAACAAACATCTCAACCTCTTCTACTTCCAACACCTGCAACTCCCTCACAGCAAAACCGATCAAGCTGAAATTTAAAGAGAAGCTTCTACATCTCTTAAATTAAAACTGATTTAATTTTGAAGCAAATCCAACGGTGGATTTGAGAGAAACAATTAATCAACCCAAAAGTCCAGAGGCTTCACCATGGAAATCCTTCCATGAAACCCTCTTCAACACCCTCTACTTCCAACACCTGCAACTTCCCCTCAGCAAAACCGATCAAGCTGAAATTTGGGGAGGGCCTTCTACACCTTCCAAACTAAAACTGATTCAATTTTGACACAAATCCAACGGTGGATTTGTGAGGAACAACTAATTAAAACAAAAGTCCAGAGGCTTGCAACAAGTACTTGCTACACAAGTTCTTTTCATGCCTAATTCTTACACACACTCTTTCTATGCTTGATTTTTGCACACATAAGAACTAACAACCAATCTTCCTCACACTCCTCCTCCTCCTCCTTCTTGCTTTTCCACATACACACAATGCCCTCTTCCTTGGTGAGCCTCCATGACCCCTTGAGCTTGTTCCCCTTGTCCAATGAAAGCTTCGAAATCCTTTTGCACCAATCAATGGCTTCCTCATCCTTCAAGGGCCAATGAGATTTTGAGAATGAATTGCCATCCAATTGAAATTAGGATGAAAATCCTTGGGCCCAATGAACCACAAGAAAGATTCCATCCTCCAATCAAAGAGGATGACAATCCTCATGACTAATGGGATTCGAAGATCCATCCTCCCCCTTATCTTGGATATCTTGATGAGGCCTCTTGAGCTTGATCCTTATATTTTCCGTCCGTTAACCCTCACATCCCCCTTTTTCATCCTAATTACTTCAAGTAACTAACTACTAGGATCATTTATCAATAGCAACAAGGAAAAAATCCTTGAGTTCTTACTTGACCACTTCAATGGTTGAAGTAACATTTCCATGTACCATTTACTCCTTTGATATTCCCTACCTATTTACTTTATTATGCATTAATTATCTATGTAGTACATAGTAAATTGGAATTACAATTTGCATCACAAAAACTCTCACCTACCTCTAGATCCACCGTTGAATTTAAGGTTTGATGAATCCACTGGATCTAGGGTGTTCGAATTTTCATGAGGTTCCGCTGTCACTCCCACACCTTACGCCTACCCTAATTTGTTAAATAAAAAGGCCTTGACCCCTTCTAAACACCAATATCACCTTGTTCGTACTACCTTCTTGGTTTTTGTTGATGTAGGCGCAACTAGTCATGGCGGACGACGACCCTACGCTTTCAAATCCTCCGGTCGCACCCATACAACAAGAAGAGCTTGAAAAAGCACCGCTCGACTTGGATGTTTCTTAACGGCTGCGCGAAGAAGAACCGCCCAGGAGAGTGGTGCGCACTCGAGTTGCTCGTTCGGTATGGGATCGTCGACTCTCTCCTAACCCACATGCTTTAGCAATTTACCTAGAGTTTGTTCCTGCTCGTGGAGCCACGCCAAAAAGGTTTGAAGAGTGCCAGTGCGAAGATGATGATATCCGTCTCCATTGTCGAACGTGGGTTCCCGGTGACGGCCATTATCGTTGGCTACGAGGCTCGATCAACCCACTTCCCCTGGAACATCGAACCGAGTACCTCGTTCGCACCATTCGTCGCATCCTAGAATTTTTACAACTGTGATCTATCCTTTTAGTCAGTTATTCAATTGTAATTCACTTGAGGTTACTCAGGCAGAACTGTTGCTACTTAAGTTTAATTTTGATTATATTTCAAAGTCTGATAGAAGTGAAACTAAATAAAGATGTATTAGGACTACATCCTAAAAATCCTACAAGTACATCATTAGTGTTTGAAGATCATTTTACAGACTAACTCAACCTTGTCATGCGAAATATTGTTAATTATGGGCTTGTATTCCCTATATATCAATAAATCTTATCTAATTCTACATCTCCTTCCCCTTCTTTACAAACTAAAAAGTATAATGTATTTTAAAAGGTTTACTAGGTCCTAAACTAATTAAGCGTTACATCCACTGAAATAAAGAATTACTCTATGCCTAGAAATATCACAAAAACTAATTCAGCTTTTTAATAATCACTACTTGAAGGTTTATAAACATTCAAATCATTAGTACTAAGGAAATTTAAGGAATTAAAACTTAACTAATTGTTGAACTATAATCCATGGCTCACAACCTTAACCCATAGTTAATATACTAGTGCACGAATCGCACACCTTTAAAGGCAACAGGTGCCCGAAAAAACATCGAAATTGTACATTCGTGCGATTTTCGAACTTAAGGAGGCCTGCTAATATGTATTTTAGTTTTTTCTTAAACTTGTTGAAACAAGGTCAAGTAATTACTTTAATATGATTACATTAGTCATGTAGTCATATTTGTAATTGCAAACTCATAATTATTATTATAGTCATCAAAATGATTACGACTCAAATCCACTTACAACTACGTGATTATTTTGGGCAATAGTCGCAACATGTCCTAATCATAGAAACCATATTTTGGTGTAGTGCAAAAACCTTGTTCAAAGACTCATGTTGTTTAAACTTATTTAACAAATAACATTTTTAAAAAATCATCCAAAAAGTTCATCCATTTACACATGGAAAAATATTTTGTCACATTAGTAAAGATTCTATTTGGGGTGACAAGGAATATTCATAGCATATTCTATCCACATCATTTAAAGATGTTAAAAAATATTTTATCTTTGTTCATAGGCTCATGTTCACAAGCTCATGCAAACAAGCTTGTGCTCACAAGCTCACACTTATGTTCATAAGCCCACAAAATAACTTTCCTACTTGTGAAAGCAATCATGGGCCTAAAGGTGTAATATAAGGGGAAAATACACCAAAAAATGGAAAAGTATGTGTAAAAAAATGGTATATTAAAACACACAATTGTTCTTTGCATGGAACCCTATCACTTGGGGCTGGCATCCCATGTATCACATCTTGACAACTCCACTTCCTTTCATTGTTTTCCCACCATTCCCATGGACACAACAAAAATGAGGCTTCCATTATCACAATGACAATTTCCAACATGGAAAAAGCAAACTTGTTATGACCAACCCCCCACATTGTGCTACTATTGAAGATGTTTGTGTGCATCCATTGAACAAACATTTGTCACCCTATCAAAGGAAGGACCAAGGAAAACATCATGGAATGGCTTAAATTTAGGCTTAATTATGGGCCATGGTGGTTAATAAAAAGGATGTTATAGGGTGACATGTTCTTTTTGTTTACAAGTTGTATGAATGTTTCTTCATGCCAAGATTGGAGGCAATAGGTGGAGCTAGCATTTGAAACAATCAAATCCCCTATTGATGCATGCTGAAATGATTATATCGTTTAGATACATCATGTTTTATGCAACTAATGCTTATGGGAAACAAGATGAAGTTCATGGGTTTGTGGCAACAAAAAGACTATGTAAATGAAAATAATGTTCTACGACAACACATCAATGATTGGTTGAAATACATAGATGACCATGATTATAGTTGGGTTACTCGAAATGCATGTATTTAAGATTGTTAATTGAAATTCACTAAAAGTTTAAAGAGAATATGTAGTTAAGTTTAGAAAGACAGTGGGTTTAATTTATTGATAAATTATAGTTATGTTTAGAAAGAAAGTGGCTTATGTTTAGAAATATCTAGTTTGCATTTTTTTGTTTCCCCACTTTTAACATTCCAGCAATGCCCAAACCTTGGTAATTGATACATGCAACCTAGGCTTGAAAATCAACATTGGGAGTTGTTGTGCCAAAAAATGCAAGATAGTAACATGTAAGCCAATGGACATGACAAAGCTAACACAATCAAAGGAGACATCAAATTGCCCACCTTCAAATGTGATTACAAATGCAATAATGAATTGTTGAAATATTATGACAACATTCAATATCAAAACAATTTCCATAGTGGATTTGCACCTACCATTGCAACAAAAATTGTGAAAGAAGTTTTCAACATTGTGGTATTGCCAATCGAAAGTGACATTAGAGGTGCTGGAAACACCTGTTGAATTTTTTTGTGCTAAGTGTTGGAAATCGTTTGTGGACATATCAAGGTAGCATGCCCCATACATTATGGCCGATTTGTGCTTCCAATTCCATTTATGCATTATCACTTACTTGCCAAACAATTTGTAACATGTGTTATAAATATGTTTTTCTTTTGTTTTTTTAAATACACATGTTCTTATGTAACAAAAAGTTGGCAACAATATCAACTTTTTGAGCTTTTGGTTTTAAACAAAATGCAATTGACCTTTGCTCAACAAATAATGTTTGTTTGCAATTATTTGAAGGTTTAAGAACTTTTTTGTAATTTGATTTGCAATAATTTTGTTCTTGTTCTACTGCCTTTTGCATAGTTTGGGGTTATGTAAATGTAAATGTCAGATTTTGTTACATTTTAGACCTACCATCAAGGTGTTAGTTCCATAACATTTTATATTTGACATTGTTGAAGTTATTTCATATGATAATTTCGATATTCACATTTTTTCCTTCCTTTTCTATAGGGTTTTGGGTCATAAGAGCTTTGTTTATTACCTTCGTTGTGAATTGAAGGTTTATGTCCATATAATTACCTTGTTAGCCTAGGAATATCAATTCCCATAGCAACATTTAACAACACAAAAAAACAATGCATTATATCTTGTGATTACATTTTAAATAAAAACTTGACCACGTATATCTTCGTGAAAAATTGTCAATGTTAGCAAAACAATGTGACCATGTTGAAAATCAAAATTTCTATTTGTAAATTTTTTCTTGGAGGTGAATGGGGATGGGTCCAAATGCATTCAAAGGAGTTACAAACGTACTTAATATTAAAAGTATAAAATTTTCCCCCAAAATGGTTTTTTCCTACAAATGATTTTTTTTTAATGATTTTTTTTGCAACCTCTTATGAAAAGTGATTAAAATTGCCCTGATAATTATTTTTTCTTAATAATTTTTGAATAAATATGAAAATTTGTAAAAATGTACAAATTCCTTATAGATTTTATGTTTCATTTTTGTAAAATGATGATAATTTCAAATCATACCAAAAAAGTTCATTTTTGAGGTTCAATTTAATGTATTATAAACTATAACTTTTTTTAATACATCATGTTCATTATACCCCATTTATATGTGGTAAAATATTCTTGAAGTTTTGAAATTTTGAATTTTCAAATGTACATACTTTGAATTTCAAGAGTTTTAAAATTCCACATTTTTTAAATTGTGAAGGTTTTTTTAGTGTGTTTAATAAGTTATTACCGCCTCTTATTTTTTACCATTAGTGTACTTTTATTATATGAATACTTTGAAAGTCCTTTGTAAACGTGTCCTTTTTTAACAACAATTTTTTTTCATTTTCAAAAGGTTAGGTGTTAAACCAAAACCTAAAATTGGAACAAATATATGGATTTTAAATTTGAGGTTCTTGAAATTCATATGTGTTGAAAGGAATAATGTGCCATGATTACCATGGTTTCAAATGGCAATGTAAGGAGCAATTTTTTTTTTAATGATAATTCTTAAAATCCAACATCTTTTTTGGCTCTTTTGAATGTGTTTTGACCCAAATACCATATTCATCTAATGCAACAATGTTAACTTTATGGTTGCTAGATTTGGACCTTGAAATGGTTGAACTATACAAGTCAATTGGGTGAACTCGCAATAAAAGGAGCCAAAGGACTTGTTGATTGTGTAGTTTTCACATCATGTATCCTATCTATTTTGAAAATGTATCACATATAACATTTAAGTGATATAAATAAATAAATAACTACATTGTGCTTGTTTACTCATGAAGGTATAATCTTATCAGTTTGAAGTTAGTTCATTGTGTTGTGAAGGTTCTTTTGCATACACAAAACAATTATTGATAGGTGCTACTTCACCTTAAGTAGCCTCAATAACCTAAATAACCTAATTTATTATAAATATTTTTATATTTTAAATTTATGTAACATATTATAACATATGTAAATTAATGTAATTTAGTTTAGCAAAATGTAACCAACTTTAACAACATTTAAATTTTGCCAACTTTAGCCAATTTAAATTAATTAACTAAATTCAGCCTAATTGGCCTCAGTTCTAGCAAAATATATTTAAAAATCTTATTTGCCAAGAAAATTCAAATTAGCCAAGCTTAATTGATCATGTTTAGCCTCAATGTTTTCATGTAACTTGATTTCACCAATTTTAACAAAATTTAACTTCAATATCAAAGTTTAACCTAAATGTTTAAATTTATTTGGTTTAACCTAATTTATTATAATTTAGCCAAATACATAACCAATTTTTTTTAAAACCAGAATTTATTCAATTTCAACAAAAACTAATCAGATTTAAATAAAAAATTTCTAGGTTTAACCAAAATTAGCCAAAATTATTTAGTTTAGAAAAAAATATCTTCATTTAACCAAGCTTAACCAAGTTTATCAAAATATAAAAACATTTATCCTATTTAAACCATAATAACCTACTATAGCCTCATTTATATTACTTAAACCAAAATTTAACAAAATGAATGAAGTTTAGATTTAGTCTAGCCAAGTTTAATTTTAATATCTCATTTTAATAAAATAAAAAACATAATTCAAGCAATTTCATGTTATTTAAACCAAATTTAACAAAGTTTTACCAAATTTATCTATGGGTTTATGATTCATAAATTTACAACATATTAAATTTATATATATAATGAAATTTAAGAAAAATATGATTAAATATGATTTACAATTTTTGAAAATTTAATTTTATTACAAAATATTTTTGTATTATGTATATATTTAAAACATGTTTCAGTAAATACTATATATACATGTAACATTGTATATGTATGTGCATATATTGTATTAGATATCTAGATTTAATCAATTTTAAATTTTAAATAATGAAAAACCAATACATTTATAATGTTATGTTAAGTGGTTGGATTTTTAATAAATATAATAATATTTTTTTCTAAATATCAATTCTACAAATTAATTCACAATATAAACATAAAATTGGAATTAATATATGATTATTAAATTAAATGATATAATGAAAATTAAATATTCATGTATATAACATAAATATTATATATATACGTATATTATAATACGTGTATATTGTATTCATATTTCATAATTAAAAAGTAAATTTAAAATTTAAAATTTTTAATATTCAAGTTATATATAATTATTAAAGTTTATCATGTATTGAAACATAACTAGCTAAACTCGTTACTATTTTACTTTAAAAACCATTTCAAAAATGGGGATTGGATTTCATTGGACCTATTAAACCTATAAGTAGAATGTCATGAAATTGTTATATTCCAGTGGTCATTGACTATGCAACAAAGTGGTTGGACGCACGAACACTCCACACTAACAATGTTGTAGTAACTGTGAAGTTTTTATACGAGCATATTTTTACGAAATTTGGATGTTGTGAGAAATTCTTGCACACCTTTCATATGAAGATATGCACTCACAAAACTCATTTGGGGGTGAAATTACTATGTAATTGTATTCTAACAAGTTAAGGTGGTTCAATGTAATGTAATGAACTTCACTAATAATCTAATGTGTTGTGTTCACTTGGAAGATACCAAAACATTGTGGGAGAATCAAAACTCACCATGGTAGAATGTGAAGGAATATTATGTTGATGTTAAATCAATGTTCACGCTTAATGGTTAACCCCCCTTCGTTCCATTCGTCATAATATTTTCATACAACCTTTTAGTCTAACATGCATTAGATTTTCAAAAAGAGTTAATCTTTAAAGGATCAATGTTACAAAATATTATAAATTTTTATTTTTGAAATCAAAAGTTATGCTTCGAAAAAAAAAAACTATTTTGACTAGATTTGAGAAAAAAACAGACAATTTAACCCCCTTTACTTCCAACAAGTGTAACTCCCTTACAACAAAACCAATGGTGTTGAAATTTTGAAAAAACATTCTACACCTCATAAACTAAAACTATTTAAAGTTTGAGATAAATCCAACAGTGGATGTGAGAGGAAAAACTATTTCAAATAAGAATCTAGAGGTTTGTTCATGGAAATCCTTCCATGAACTCCACTACAACTCCTTACTACACAACTTCCTTCCATGCTCTTTGTTTACACACATTTTTTTCATGAACAACATTTTTTCACACATACGAACTAATTTTTCTCTCACACATTCATTCTCTACCCTTTTCCCTTAGAAAAAACACATAAGATCCATTTTTTTTTTGGTAAACCTCCCATGAGCCCTCCTTGAGCTTGTCCTCTTTGTCCAATGGAAGTTTGGAATCCTTCCCTCCAATCAATGGCCTCCTCATCCTTCATGACCAATGAGAATTGAAAATGATTTTATCTCCTATGGAATTTAGGATGAAAATCTTTATGCCCAATGAAACACTAAGAAGATTCTATTCTCCAATCAATTAGGATGATGATCCTCATGACTAATGGAATTGAAGGATTCATCCTTTTCATTATCTTGGACATCTTGATGGGGTTCTTGAACTTAATCATTGTTAATTTCATCCATTTGACTTAACATCCTACTTTTTCGTCCTAATTATTGGGATAATTTACCGGTAGTAATAAATAACCATCCTTGAATTCCCATTTGACTAAATCAACTCAATGGTAGTAATAACCTTTTCGTGCACCATTTACTATTTTAATATTTCCTAGTTATTCCTTACATTGTATTAAATAATTATGTAGTACATAGTAAATTAGAATTAAATTTAGAATTACAAGGATTCCCATGTATTTCTAAATCCACCGTCGATATTAAAACTTCACGAATTCATTGGAACTAAAATGTCCAGGTTTTCACGAAGTTCCGCCATCATTACCACGCCTTACGCCTATCTTAATTTTTTGAATAAAGGCAACAACCCCTTTCAAATGTAAGTGCCAAATTGTTTCAATTACCCTTTGGTTTTTATTGATGTAGGTGAAAATTTAGTCATGGCGGATGATGTCATTACGCCCTCAAATCCTTTAGTTTCACTAGTAGAAAAGAAAGAGCTTAAAGAAACACCGCTTGATGAAGCACCGCTTGATGTGAATGTCTCTCAACGTTCACGTGAAGAAGAACCGTCCAAAAAAGTGGTGTGTATTGGAGTCGATCGTTTAACATGGGATCATTGATTGTCTCCTAACCCACATGCCTTAGCAATCTATTTAAAATTTGTTTTTGCTCGTGGAACCATGCTAAAAAGGTTTGAAGAGTGTCAATGTGAAAATGACAATGTTCGTCTTCATTGTCGAACATGGGTTCCCGATGATGGCCATTATCGTTGGCTACGAGGCGTAATCAACATCGAGTCAAGTCAAACATCGAATCGAATACCTAGCTCGCACCATTCGTCCCATTTTGGATTTTTTGCAATTGTGATCTATCCCTTTTAAGTCGTTTATTATGAAGTTGTAATTCACTTGAAACTACTCAAGTGAAAACGTTAATACTTAAGTTTGATTTTGATTTTAATTAAGAGTTTGATAGAAGTGAAAACTAAATAAGGATGTATTAGGACTGCATCCTAGAAATCTTATAAGTACATCATTAGTGTTTAAAGATTATTCTACAGACTAATTTCATATTGTCATGGTGAAATGTTAATGTTAATTATGGTTGTATTCCCAATATATCAGTAAAATCACATTTAGTTTCACATCCCTTTTCACCTCTCTACAATGTAAAAAGATAATGCATTTTAAAAGGTTTACTAGGTCCTAAAACTAACTAAGCGTTACATCATCTTAAATAAAGAAGTTATCTACACTTATAAATATCCAAAGGCTAATTCAACTATTAATAATTATTACTTAGAGGTTTATAAGGATTCAAATCATTATTACTAAGGAAAATTAAAAATTAAAACTTAACAATTTGTTGAATTATAATCCATGGCTCATAGATGTCCATTAACAATTGTGACTGATCAAGGTACCCACTTTATCAATGATGCAATTAAATATCTTATCGACCATTTTATTTTTAAACATACAAATTTTATTATTTATTATCCACAAGGAAATGGATAAATTGGGTTTACAAACAAGGTATTTGGAACCTTACTAACCAAACTGGTTAATGAGAACATAAATGATTGGGATAAACACATGTCCATAGTTTATTCTCATATCGAATTGCCTACAAATTTGGAACCGATCATAACCCATTTTAGCTTGTGTATGGATTACATCCATTATTGCCTATAGAAAACCTATTACCATCCAGACTTTGTGAAAATTAAGATCCACAACTTGTTAGAGTCTTAATTAATCAAATGTTTGAGTTAGAAAAGCTACAAGAAAATAGGTTGATTATGCAAGATCTAGTTGCTTCTAATTGGTGGAATAAGTCATTATGGTCACAAAATTGTTTCATTGAAACTATGTTTCAGTTTGGAAACTATGTGTTATGGTTTCCAAGTGTTATTTCCAGACATGTTTCGAAATTTAGAGATGATGGTTTGGACCATATAGAATCCAATCTTGTTTGCCCAATAATATTATTTTACTTGTCACCACCGATATGTTTGATCCTAACCTAGTCCTTGTCAACATCAACAAGTTGAAACCATACAGGTTCATTGAAGATAAAACCTTACAACATGTATTAGCTAAATCTAATGACCTAGTTAATGATGAACTTGTTCAAATAGATAAACTTGAACCATTATGTTCAACTTGTAGAGCTTGAACCACTATGTTCAACTTGTAGAGCTTGAACCAGTGAATAATCATTTGACACATGGTAATATTATGGAACATATGTGCATGTTCATTATTATCATGATGTTCCTATTGAAGACAATAATGCAATTGTTTTCAATGATTAAAACAATGCATTTAACGAGGTATTTATTGATGTACTAACCTATAAATCTACAACCATAAAGGTCAAATCTATTCACAACCATAGGTCATTACCAGTTGAAACAAGTTGATGTTTGACTTGTTCTAATTATTTTCTAAAACTTTTAGTAATTACTTTTAACTTTTTTGAAATCAACATGTCCTAGGAAAGCCTTTGCATTATTTTTGAACATAAAATTCTCAAAACAACCCTAACACACCCCCAAATTCCTTGAAAGACTCAAAATGTGAGTTTAAAAGTGAAAAGAACGAAATAAGGAGTTGGGGTACACTCCCTAACTTGTAGCATTTCGGGGTTAAGAAGGGCATGTTGGAATTTTGGGATGGGGATTAGGATGAGTGACAAGCGAGTCAACTATTCACACAAACCTACACAAACCAAACAACAAGTTGGTTAATGTGTAGTTGGAACACTTGTAGTGCATAGATAAACCACGGGCATACATGGACTCACAAGACTCACCAACTTGGGGGAAACCACCACCTTCCCCTTTATAATATTTTTTGTGCCTGGCCATAGGGGTTGCACCCATATGTCATTTTGTCCTGGGACTACCAAGTTGGGATTCCTAGAACTTTGGAAGTTCATAACTTCTTGTGCAAACTTCTGATTGATATGAAGTTTAAAACAAAGTTGTAGCCTCATCGAAATATTTTCAATGATATATGACATGTTACATGTGTACACATAATTCAAGGTGTGATTTTTAGTAGTCAAGAGTCAAATTGGCATTTTGATTTTTAGCCTTTTTTTTTGCCCTTCTTTATTTCAAAAAAATTACATTAACTTCACTTTATTCCTAATGTTTTCAAACTAAATCAAGAAGCAAAAACTTCAATACTACAATTGTCACAAAAATAATCAAACATGAAACTACTAAATCAAACTTAATTTACTAAAACTACTAAATCAAATAATTTTTTTAAAGTGTGATTGCTTCTAAATTTTGATCCACTGTGTGGCCGCCAAATGTTAATGGGTTTTTTTATTCCCATTAAAGTTGTTCAACTTCTACACTTTTAACAACATGTTCTTCAAACAATAACAAAAGTATAACTATTTACAATTCCTAAACTAACATGTACACAAATCACTAAAAAACTTGAAAAGAGAATGATTCATGTTTCAAAAACGAAAGAATGAAACATACAATCATAAATGGAATCAAAAGTCCTCAAATAGGTTTGTCTTCATAGTCTTATACTAGTTATTTCAAAATTAATAATCATACCTGACCACTTTAAACAATCATTAGCCTACCTAGACTAAAATTTCAAAAAGTTACACCTTGTTTAACTACCTATTCTACCCCTTGTTTTGCAAACTATCGATTGATTAACCTATCAACTTATCTTCTTAATATAATATAATATAATATTACCTACCAAGTTTAGTAGCCATTTAGGTTAATGCTACATGTTAGGTTAAATAATAAGTTAAGTCACTTGTTAACTTTAACAACTTGCTTACATTTTCAACCTATTAAGTCACCTATTGCAAAATATGGGTAATAATGATGTTTCTCTTGAACTTTTGCAACCTTTATTAGATGTTATTAACGAATAAACTGATGTTGTAGAAGAGGAAAATAACAATTTGAATGCTCTTGTTTAAAAGAAGTTCAAACTTGATCATGATTGTGAATAATTTTAACCTACACAACTTCAACTATTTTTTATTTTTTTTGCTCAAGCCATGACAAATAACATTCCATTATTTGTCACAAATATTGGTTGCCTCCAAGGCAAAGGATAGTTCATTTTTTTACATGTGAGGAATTATTCCCTAGCTCGCCATCAAGTCATTCATTGCCATAATATTCATAGGCTATGGCACGTCATTTTTCCACACTTCCATCTTTGTGGTTGTACAAAGAAAATGTCCTAGATATAATAGCTTTGTTTTGCACTACATCGAACATGAAGCAATATAATAGGTTCCTTTGAACTCTAGTTTTTTCTTCAAGCCTTTAGTATTTGTTCTTTTTTTTCCAACTCGTTTTTATCAAAATGATGTTTTCACATCTCATCTCAAATTATTTAATTGATTATTATTTTTAGTAAAAAATCTTAACAAATACCAATTAATTATGCACATATCATAAACACACATGAAATTCCTATAGAAATAATTTACTAACTAGGCTTCAAATTCAAGATAACATTGTAAGAATGCTTGGAAATTTGAAAACTACTATAGACTTTTCAATACATCTTCCATTATAATGTGTAATGAATCCTTTTATGGTTCTGCCATAAATCCATGACATGTAGTGTATAAATTTTCTTTGAACATCAATAGTTTATGTAACTATTTTTCATTTTTCAGCAATATATAAGGAGCAATTGGCCCTTGGCATGGATGCATGTGTTGGATATATTTATCACGTTATATCCCACAATGCAAATCATCATGTATGAATTAGCCAAAAGTAAATAGCAACATTCATATATATTTGACATTGGAATAAAGTTCAAAATTGTTACGGTGAAATAAATCATAAATATTCTATATGAGGCATTGCAAATGAGTTCAAAATTGTTATCTTGGGAGCATATCACAAATTGAATCCATATGACATTGCATATGAGTTCAGAATTGATATGGTACAAGCAAGTCACAAATTTGGTATATATGACATTACAAATGAGTTCAAAAATTGTTATGATGGTAGCAGATCACAAATTCCATATTAAATTTTTATTTTAGCAATAACGGTTTCAAATATTTAAATATCTTATAGTTGATTTGAAATTTAATATTCAATTATTTATTTATTTATTACGACTTCAGATTTTTAACTATTTAATTTAACAAATCCGAAATTTTAACATATATATGATGTTGCATATAAATTCATAATTGTTCTTTTGTAGGTGGATCATGATTTTCATATATATAACATTGTAAATGAATTCAAAAGCATTCTAGTGGACACAAGTCATAAATTTCATACCCATTACATTACATATGATTTCAAATTTGTTATAGTGGAAAAAGATGACAATTTTCATATATATGACATTCCCGATGAGTTGAGCATATGTATGTGGAAAGAAATCACAAATTCTTATAGCCCTTTTACTTTTTCCAAAAATAATCCATTTGAAGGTGAGCATGAACATCACAAAGAAGTATGAACTATCCTATAAATGGAAAGTGCACCATGGAATATATAAATATACCATGAGGGCACAACCATGGTTGGGGTACCACGACAAGAACCATGAAGTACATAGTCATGTCTTGTGTTCTAAGTCTTGAGTCTTAAGGCCAAATCATGTTTTGAGATGTGAAACAATGAAAGGGTGCCATGTATGTTTAGTCGTTCAACCCTAAACCCTAAACATTTGTAATTTTTTGTTTTTTTTTTTGGGATGTCCTATTAAAGCATAAACCATAAGGGAATGTAAGATTTCAAAACATTTGCAAAATGACAATCTCTCATTTGGAGTGCCAAAGTTTTAGTTAAATTTTTAAAAATGTCCTAGTCTCGTTCCAACTTAATAATAATATTAATTAGTAGGGACTTGAGGTAATACCAATCTCATACCAATCTATATTCAAGTTTATATACTAGGCATATACATGCCGTATATCAACCCACAATTAGTAGGGAACTTAATACCTACACTAAGCTGGTATCAAAAAATTTAAAAATAACCACTACCAGTAAATTGGTATCAATTTAAAAAAAAAAACATTAATACCAATACCAACTAGTATCAAAATAAGTTGATAGTAGACTAACATTAGTTCATACATATTATGTAAGGGTTTTTTTCATATCTACCTTCATTGTAGTTAAATACCTTATAGGTGGTAAAGTAAACAACTTGAGCTAAACACTATGGGTCATTAAGAATTGGAACCTCATAGTCAATAGATGCATCTTGATTAGTTACCATCCACCCTTTGGGATGCATTATTGAGTTACTACATTGATCAACTTGCATTGATTTACCGTCCTAGGCCTCTTACCAAAGGTAATTTAAGAACAAAAAGAATTTTATAACTAATTTACCCAGACATAGGGAAATGCAATATTTAACATCAGAGCACCATTGAAAACCATCAACTGTGGATATTAAACCTAAAGAATACCTCATAGTAGATCCATCATAAACACGCAAAAGAGGACAAACCTTTACCAATGATGAAAAGGAACAATTTGCAATTTGCTCAATTGAAATTATTGATGACTAATTGGCTTAAATGTACACTATCTAGCATAAACAATTTTTTTGACATTTTCAACACCACCGCCAATCATGGTGCCACTATTTGTGGGCATAGCCTATAACCTAAAATTAGAGATTGTGAAGGTGCTCGTGTTAAAGGTCAAATTCGCTAAAGCTCGCACCCATATTCCACCCAAAGCTCATTGTTGATTTCTAGTACTTGTTCAACTAACAAATTATATAGCACAATAGTCACCATGATCAACTTAGTTAACACATTCAAAACCCATTTATCAAAGGGTCAAGGAACCTAAGACTACAAGCATATAAATTAGGAGGCTCAACTATCAATACCTATTTAATTGGTGTTGAAATCAATCAACCACAAGACCCCTAACCCTGAAAGAATGACCATGCAAATATATTAATTATGTTTGTATATTCTAGAGCATAAAAACAACATTTTAAAAGGGAGTTTGAAACATCAATAACCCTACAAATGGTGTTGACATGAATGAACATGGATGCCTCCCCTCCCTAAAAGAATGATGCATGCAAAAAGGTTCCATTTATTTTAATAGTTTAGAGGAAGAAGATTGTTACTTTTAAGTGGTCATTTCCAAAACAATTCCTTACACTAAATATTTGAAATTTGTAGCATAATCAATTTTGGTTACATAGTAATAGCCCACAGATGGGCATGGTGATTGTGGCTATGTCCAAAACAAGACACTAACAACACATGAAAAAATTGTAACATACCCAATAGAAAAACTTGTTTTGTTAATTCTTCCAATTACATACATTGTCCTTTTTTTGGGTATGGATAGATTGTTCCACACACCTAGGTCACATCAAGTAGAAATATACCGATCTCTCCTACCATCAAGTTTATACCTTGACCAACCCAACTACCATGACAAGTGGAAGATTCTTCAACTACAAATTCTACTTAGTTCATCCTAATATGAAAACATGTAGAACATGAATGAATATGAAAAATAGGACATGCATACATTTGCCCATTTATAAAGTTTGTGAAAATTAGTTCAAAATAGAATGTAAAATTTTCGAGCCAATTATTTTTAAAAACTTTGTAAGGAGAAAATCCAAAATTTGAAGAAAATAAATCCACCCCACAACAACAAATTTTGGGTTTTGCAATTGGCCTTTACAATTACATATTAGTTAGAAAGGACATATGTGACCATTGACCAGTGAATTGTTAAACCTATGTCGTTTCCCCCATTTACTCACAAAGGACGTTTAGTTGCAAAGCCCAATCGTTTGAACAACTATGATTTTTTTATAAATATAATAACAAAATTCCATGTCATCATTAACCTTGGTATGATGTGTAAAGTGCATGCCATCTCAACTTAGTCGTTTTATTCGACTAAGTGTTACAAAAGATGCCTTGATGGACAGATGACATGTGTTAAAAATCTATAAACACATTATGAGTCATCACACATGACCAAAAGTCAATCTAGTTTAACCCATGTAGCTAGTGTAGCCAAAAGTCAACCTAGCCAAACCTAGCTAGGTTAGGTAACCTAGGATAATTATGTTACATCTAGTCGTTCATAATCGCATCTAATTGCACGAATTTGAGGTGGTTACAAACTTGATAAAATATTTCAAATAATGAAATTACTTAGGTTGACTTAGCAAAAAACCTAAGCTGGGAACCTAGGCAAGCCTACCTAGGTTAACCTATTAGTAGGGTAACTTATTTTAAATATATTTAAACATACTGTATGTAATCAATTTTTAATATTTAGTTAAGTAATTTACAAAGTAGCCTATATTATGAAATAAGTTTTACTAAATAACCTATATACATAGGTTAATGTAATAGGTATGCTAACCTAAGCTAATGTGTTAAGTAGTTAAAAAGTCAAGGAATTATGTATAACCTTTTCAAAGTGACTATAAATTTTGTACTCATAATTACAAGTTAATAATAGATTGTTTAGTACATACACATACACATGCATGTGAATTCATGACTTCAAAAATCTCATGGCACACAAAAAGTTATGGCATGCCATGACAAATATTAGTGCCATAAATTTAAGACACGCAAAAATTTATGGTGTTACAAATAATTATGGATTTCCATGAAAATTTGTGACACCCTTGTTGCCAAATGGCATGCCATGTCATCATCACATGGAAGATTGAGTTGTTATTAATCACAAGGACAATTTTTTTTTCAACTAGTTAATAATTGAGATTAATTCATCAAATCAATGACATGAATCATGATGTGAAATTAATGTCACAAGTCATGAGGTGTTGTAACTATTATTCAACCTTGTTGGCATGTGGCATGCCATGTCAGCATTACACGACCATAAGTTGCTATTATTCACCAAAAATTGCAAGAAACAATGGAATTTTGTTATTACCTAAAGGTCTTGGCACACTAATGTGGTATCAAAAATGGCACATGTGGAGTTCACAATTTTACTTTTTTTGAATTTTGAATTCAAATGTTTAATGTTTTGGCAACGTAAAATTGTCCATTTGAAAATAGGAGGCAAATGGAATACCTAAAACTTAAACTTACAAGTTTTTAAATTGTGACACATGTTTCGATTTGATCAACTAGGGGAAAAATTAAAAGCAAAAATATGGGTTTAATTTAAAAAAAAATTGGCCATTGTTATTTAAAGTAATAATGTCAGTTTTACAAAATAAAAATATTCAAATTTTCCATTTTAATAAATTATGGACTTTATAGACTACAAAATCTTAATAAATTAAAATATTGAACTTACTTGTAAGCCCTAATTTTAACATTACAATACCTTCACAATCATATTAAAAAATTGTTTAAAACATTTCATAGATGTTTATTATGTAATAAAAGTCCATAAATATTTTACTATGGACTATGACATAAGATGATACATTGTTTTAAAAGTCCACCTTGTAATGAAATGATGGTATTTTACTTTCAAAATTTCAAATTTGATTCTACATATGTCATAGATTAGTTAAATGAGTCCTTTCTATAGTTTTCAAACATATCCCAACACATATTGTACCAAACTTTAAGGTACTCCTTGAAAATTGCCCTTGTGACACCAAAAAATGGACACCTTAGTATGCCAAGACCCCTAATTTTGGATAATTAAAAATACATTAATTTTTTTTTGAAAAATTTGATACTTGTGTAAAAACCATCAAGTCGTGATATCAAATGTAGTCACAAAATTATAATGCCACATTGCACCCCAATCATTACAACAAAACTTGTCTTTGTATGCCAAATGATTTCATTAGATTGTGAGTGAATTCATTGGTTATAATAAACAAGACTTAGTGAGGAAGTAATGAATTCATTGATTTAATGAATGAGGACTAGTGAACTGCACCCACATTTTAAATAGTGAATGTCCTTTACAACTACACAATCATTAACATGAACTTGTAATCACAATTGTAGTAAAAAATACAATAATAATTTTTAACCAGTTGTAAAACCCAAGATGTATTGTTGTGATATTCCGGAAACTATAAACAATTAGGGAACATGACAATTGACATCAAATAATATGTACATTATTAACAACAATAATTGACCCTAATTGTTGTACATGGAATCTCGTAGCACATGATGGTAGTGGATCATAATTGTAAATGCAATGGTAGGATTGTAAACATGTCAATCTTAAAGGCTAGATTCCAAACCCATTCCACCATAGTCCAAATTCCAATGGGTGATCCAATTATTATCCTCCATCAATCAATTGAGAATTAAATAGTAGCGAAGAATGACAATATGCACACCATGTAGACAATTACATGTTCACCCATAATATTGAGGCCCCACAGAACTCAAAACTATGTAGTTGTGGTCCATATTTTTGTGCTTGACATAAACCCTTCAAGTACAAATGACTTGATTACATTTGGAGGAATGCACCCACCTTAGAAAAATGCAATTAACACATGAACATTGCTGTAGGTGTGGTTGAAGTATGTGGGATCCTCCAATATGCATAGTCCATGTTGTTTGCACTTGATGCACATCTTGCAACCACACTGTGGTGTGGAATTCATGTGAATCTAAACTCACCTAATAGCAAGGAGATGCACCAAATTTCTAACCATCAACCTACTTAGCACTAGTAGATGCCATAGAGCCAAGGGGCATTGAAAAAATTGTCACTTGCAAAAATTGTACACAAAAAGAGAATCACAAAAAAGGTTGCTAGACATGACCTTATCCAAAGCCTTGGCATCTTGCATGTGTGTATTCCATGCATTGTCGCACAAGAGGGTCTTTGACAATTCATGATTTGATGTTATTAGTAGCACTTTACTTTGCCACTTATTGTTTCTAACCTGGTTTGTTTTGCAATTCAGAACACAACAAGCCCATTAGCGTTAGAGGCAACCCACGATACAAACACAATGCACATACTAGGCTCAATTACCTATACATTAAATGTCCAATGGCAGAAGAAAATCTACTTCCTAGATCAAAAACATCACCAAGAAGATAAGTGAAAGCCTTACTTGTTGGAATTCACGAATTGAGAGAAGAAGGAACCATAGAACTCCAGGTGAATGTAATGGTGTTTCGAGTTGCATGAAGATTGTATAATACGCATTGCAATTGCTCTTTGGAATTTACCTCCAAAATCTTGGCAGGATGCTTCCATAGCTTTGACAGATACCTATTGTTGGCCATTGTCAGAAACCAGGTTGCACACAAATCCCAAGACTTCTAGTATGAATAAATGCGAATCTGTTTGCACCGTAGTTCATGGATAAAGTTCATGGATAACCGTAGGAATTTTCATTAGAAGTATTTTCTATCCATCCCTTTCTGAGTGCAGAAGGCCCAAAATGGCCAAACCTTTGTATGTCACACTTTAATGCTTGGCCAGAAATTAAGAAGATTGTGCCAACTATGGTGACATTTTCTCCACAGGGGCCACAACCACTTTGTCCATGAATTGATTCCAGAAGCCTAAATATTGTTGGAACTAGTGTTTACTTGCAAGTCGTTTGTTTGTTGTGGCTATAACTATAAGAGGGAATAGAAAAAATGGCATGCATATTTAGGGAGATTTAGGCAAATATGGCTATAAACCCAGTATGAAGTACAAATGTATGTACACATTGTCATTTTGGCTACACACGTACAATCTAGTGTAGAAATTTGGCTATCTGCAAAAACTTCTCCTGCCATTCATGGCCATTGAAAACCTCCAAAACCAGGGCACTGTGTAATGGTTGAATGTGCAACTATGTTTTATAGATATCATAGTGTGCACATTTGTTGGATGAAGATATTCTCATGACCCCAAATTTTCTTAACTAGATTAGGAAAGTTATAGAGTGTGCATGTGACCAAAAATTGCAAGCTGATGTTATGGCCAGTTTTGTGGCAACAATGTGTTGAACTAGATCATCACATATCTTGGAATTGTGCAGAAAACCCAGGTGTGGGCATTCATGATGCTCATATTATAAGATTAATGGCCTGTGAGCAGAAGAGAGTTTATGTGGACTTCCAAATGATCCATTCATGTGGCCTGCTTGTTAAGCAGAGTACATAAACATCAATCAACATAACTTGGATTGATCAAGCTAATTGAAGGTTATCAACCACTTGAACCTATGTGCAAATCCATGGGGTGAAGATCCATACCAATAAAATTGTGGAGATATCGACAATTTAGATTCTATATGGATATGAGTGTGGTCACAACCTTATAAGAGATGATCACAATGCATTAGACCATCACCAAAATAAATGCTGGGCAGTAGTGACAAGTTCCCATGAGTTCATCAGCTGCCAATGTTGGGTACAGATAGGAAGTTGTAACTATGACACACCTCCCCACAACAGAAGACAGTGTGACAATAGACTGGATCTGTTGTGAGTTCACTAAGGCCCTACCAGGTTTCTTCATTTGCCATGCCCAGTGGCCATCATCCTGCACTGCAAGCTTTTCACCCATAATCAATGCACACTTTGCTCTGAAGAGTTATGCACAACCAGAAGCAAGAGGAAACGTGCAAAAGCTCATGCATATTGGGGAACACCAAACTTTTCAAGTAGGCCAGTATGCTACCTTTCGACATTTTCACAAGCATCTTCCTGCAAAACAAGTCCACATACATGAAACATGCCATTGCAACAATCTACAGAAGCTATGAAGGACCTTCATACAACAAAAGACACCCCAATCAAGCGAATTGCCAAAAGAATATGCAATGAAGCTTATAAAGTAATGGTCTGCAAAAATTGGAAGCCAGTAAGATTGTCATTCATGCACTGTAAGCACATGCTACACCTCAACAGATCAGGGGAGAAATGCTAACATTCAAATGCACAGGAAGGACCATATTATCGAAGGTAAATCAAGTTGAGTCAACCAGCTTTGTGTATCCCTAAATAATGTCATGCACAGCCAAACTGACTCACTGGTTGTGGAATTCATGACTATTCCATAAACAGCTCATGGATTTGTTGACTGAGTGCCAAAACCCACCCAACCCATCCATATGTCTTGAGGGAATAGCCTGGAAATCCACAACAAGCAGAAATCAAACAATCAATTTATCTCAACTCCAAATTGCACACATGAACAAGTTTGTTAATTCCTACCTTATACCACTATCTATGTATAAGAAACATGTTGTCAAGCACCAATGCAACAAAACGGAAAGCTATATGGTCCTAAACAGTTCATCAGTGAAAGGAGGCAAGTTGAGAGCCATAACATCTTGAACTAAGAAGACCTGGGTTTAACTCACATTAGTGCAGCCTTATATGCCCACTCATTTGCACTGTAAGTTCCAAGCAGAAAACCATTTGAGAGTGTGTACCCTAAACCCTAGCACTCTACACAATAAAGTACCTTGTTCAACCAAAACCCTGCAATGCCAGTTATGGCAAAATACTTCAAGGGTCTAGGGAAAATCTAATCTCCAACCCACCTCCCAGTTAATAAACAGACAGTATTGTATGCACATTGGCTTCAACAGTTTTAACCATAAAATCCACAAACTGAATACCCACATTGATGTCCAAGGTTCTTATATAACACACATGTGGTTTGCAGATGGTATATACTGTAAACAGGATGCCCTAAAACCCCTACCAACCACAAATGGAAAGCTAAGTCAAGATATGGGAAATCCCATGGCTAGGTTCCCATGCCCAACACACATGTGAGAAGTGCAGTGGGCTAAACAATGAAGTCCTTGCAAACTACATGGGAAATATTCCTCTGGATATGGAAGATCTCATGTGCAGGGTTATGAGATCACACCATCTTGCATCTAATATCATGCCATATTCTGTGAGGCCTAAACCAATCAATAATAATACAAAGACATCACAGCTGCAAACAAGTAAACAATTTAGGCATTCTAAAAGGACCTTAAAACCAATTGACATAATGCTATTATCATGGATCTTAAATCCAACAATAGCAAAACCAAAATATTTACAAGTACTGTTGGTTATTATCCAAGAGTCCCCATTGGAATCTAAATATTCTTTGGCTATTGCAATGAATTGTGTAAACAAATTCTGCCATACTTGATGAACCAAAGGTGATGCAACTTGCAAAAAAGATGTTAATAAACTACTAATGAAAAAACCCCACACAAGATGCAAACTGCTGGCAGCTCTAGTACAGAGTACACCATGGGCACTGTTCCTTCACATACCTATACCACAATATTAACCGTTAGTTGTCAATTTGGCTGTCATGAAAGACTTGTGACTAGAAAAGACTGATTTTTTGACACTACTAGAAAAATGATTGTACAGGTTACACATACTTTCCACAATTTCCAGTAAAGCAAAAGCTGAAAATCAAAAGCCAAAAAGAGACATACTTTCACCCACTTTATTCTTTTCATTGATTGTGATGTTTAGGTTCCAGAAGGGGATTTTAGTTTTCCACTTGAGAATGAACTGACACTGTTCTGTAGAAAGATTGCAAGATGATTGAGATTATATTTTCAAGGAGTCTTTGACATAACATATTAAGGCATGCAATCCACGAAATTTCAGAAAAAAATTGGAAGAATTTAGAAATGAGCCAAGCAGAAGACGTACCCTTTATGAACTAAAGATCAACGTTTGGTTCAAATTACTTCCATAGAATGCACATCAGCCTGTCCAATTGAAGAATAAATTTTCCAATGACTGGCATAGAGTGAACATCAGCAACCTGCCACTTCCTTTGTGGGTGATATCCTTTGCAAATAGTAAGTTGATGTTGTTTTTGCTGCCTGTTATATTGTCTCTGATGTTCCCAAGGCACATCTGGCCATTTGATTTCTCCAGATTGAAACTACAATTGAAACAACCATAAGACCAAATGAAGGAAATCATAACCAATGTAGAACATTGGCCTTCGACTGTGAACTCGAGGATTGGGGTTTCATGGGGAGCATGAGCAATTCAAGCCCAATAAGAGAAGGGAAATAGGGAAACCAAACAACAATAGAATAAAAGAAGAATAATAACAAGGTAGGTACCTGGACATCCAATGCATATTTGGAGGCCTTCCTTCGCATTTAAAACAATGTCTGCATCATAATAGAACTTGTGAAAACACAAAGAAAATACCCAAGAAACATGCCATTGTCTTCTGTGTTAATTGATTAGGGTTCAGCCAGATCACACCTCCTTCCCCCCCTTCTGAATGCCTCCCTCTCTATTGTTCTTCATGATCATCATTATGGTGAAATCTATATCCATGAATCTTGTTCATTGCAAAAGCCTCAAGCCTCCTAACTAGTATAGCCAGCCAACTGAGGGGAGGAGAGAGAAGGATGAGACAAACCATTCGTGTGGCTGACACCAAGGGCAAGCAGGACTTCCAAGTTTGATGGATCATCATCCCTTGCTTTTACCATGGATGCAATTGCCTAAACCCCACAAAAACCCAATGAATCAGGAGTATTTCACATTCAAAAATGCTCAGAAAAATAGAATTTGTAAACAAAGCCCTCTTTCCAATTGTAATAGTGGTTCATGGAAACTGGAAATAACCATGCATTTCTTCATATTGTGGCTTTGAGTAGAAGCCTCAATCACTACTGTCACTGACTTTGTAATCATCAAGTAGAGAGAAGAAACTGTTGTATCCATACAACATCCTTTCATAAATAAGCAGATAAAAAAATCTAGATAGCAACATAGAATACTGATGGCAACACATCTGTCGATCATCATCATTTTTCGCATGGGTAATGCCCAGTAAGCACCAACAATCAGAATTGTCAAGACTTCAGCACCTCAACTTCCAATGCCAGAACAGCTTGACTTATCAATTGTCTCCTAAATAATTCCTGGCCTACCTTTAGAGGATGAGAATGACCCACATATGGATTGCAAATTGGTACACAAACCTGGATGATGCGACTACCCTCTACTCTCCCCTCACTCGCTCCTCCACAAATCTGCATCACCAGAAAACTATTAGTACTTGGGCCCCCTGCAGGGAACTGAAGTAGTTTTGAAACACCAAGTGAAGCAAAGCTCCTCAGATTTCAAATCAACAACCAATTCTGCACCAATTGAACAAGAGCAGCCCTACCCTAAACTAAGAACTTTGACATCTCAACAATTGAATGAAACTTCAAAAGGAACAGTGGATCTCATGAGAACGTTTGAATGAATAACAATAATTCACCAAATTCAACTAAGTGATGTGTGATTGAATTAGGAGAGAGGACCCTGCTTGTCATACAAGTCTAACCAACTAGAATTTGATTCATCATCAAAGGAGCCCTTAGCCATTTGATCCCCAAAGTCATCAGCCCAGTCTTTCAGTCCCAGTTTAGAGAACTCATCAACCCAATAACTGGTTGATGCAACTTCATGCTTTGTCCTTAAAAAATCCTCAGCCCATTTGTCCCCACAATGCATATGCTATGCAAGTAGACCATAAAGTCTTTATAAACATCCTTTTATAAAGAGGAAACCATGTAGTTTTTCACTCATTGAACAACCAGTCAGACCAGATGCTATACTCAAAACACCAGAGTCACCAATGAAGTCAAGTGCAAACTGTGAAACTCAGATACCAAAAACTTGCTTGGCACCTACAACAATCATAAGCATAAGCAATAGAAACTGAAATAATGTAAATTTCACTAAGTAGACAAGAAAAATGAAACTTCTCTAGCTGTGAATTCAGCAGCCCAAGTTTCTGGTGGAGCCAGATGTTGCTGTTGAAATTCATCAACTCAATTATCAAAAATAGAGTTTGTGACACCAGGCTTCACCTGGTTGTCATCCACTATAACTTCCCCTCTGCTCATCTTTGACACATATTGTACAAATTTGGAATTATGTTTCAAGGAAACACATTACAGTGATTGGTGCAAGGAACCAGGCCTTCCATACTATTGAGGTTATCAAAGGGTATTGCTAATTTTGTTTCTCCTAACACAGAGAAAATATCAAATTGGACACAAAGATCAGGTCCTGCAAGGGTATTCCTTAACAATGAAAGTGTCATGAAGACCAACCTGAAACTTGGGATCCTGATTCTGAGAGAGAGTTTGAACAAGAGCATGTGGACCTGCTCCATTGCACCCAAATTGCCCATTTCCCCACAATTCCGTTGGTCCCTTGTTGCCATCTAGCCTTGTTGCTGAAACTTGTCCCAACAGAAGTATGTTAGTTCCCAGAAATCCTCACAATATTTTTGCTTTTATCTAATCTTGTTAGTAGGGTAGACCTACCAAATTTGCTTCTAATATTACAAAAGACAAATGATCCACTCCTTATGTGCTGCCTAACTTCTTCACCATTGACATTGCTCAAATGTGAAAAGTAAGATGTTGAAATTGCTGAGCCCATTGATCACCATCCTGCTGATTGAAGTCAAAATCAGTTCACCTGAGAGGTTGGATCCATGTCCTGCACATGGTCCTTGGATTCTTGGATTTTACCTGTGCTAATTACAGTTTGCAGATTCATGTCGAGGAAGCTGTACATTCTGCTTGAGTGAAAACTTCATCACAGCCACTTTGATTACAGCAAACTTTACAACAACTTCTCATACTAAAGTGCTTGTCTCAAACCACACCAGTTATCCAACAATAATTGATTATGTACTTGAATTTCATGAATAAGGTTTCACCCAGATGAAAGTGCCCTTTGTTCAACTTTCAGAACCTGCCACAAAAGATGTTAGTTGATGAGTGTTATGTTCAGTCGCTTGTTTGGTGGACCCTTCAACAGGATCTTCATGTTCAACTCCCTTCTGAGAACAATATACGTCTATGGCAGTAGATGTTGTTTCTGATTATGCATGTGAATTTGAAATTATAGTAGTCGAGTGAAGATAGGGTTCGGAAGTGAAGGAACCCACACAAGGTCCTGTTGTCATTATTCATGCAGGAAAATTGAAGAAAAAACACGACTCCTGCACGAAGAGGAATAGAAAATCAAAGAAGCGAAAGGAGAACAAGACTTAAAACAAAGCGAAATAAAGAATTGGAGCAAACGCAAAACAATACAAAAGAAAACATGAATAAAAAATCAAAGGGCGAATATTATAACAGATTGTTGGTGACGGTGGGTAAAAGATTGCATTGGAAGCGGCAAATGTGCAGCGCTAACATTCTGCAGATAATTTGGTCAAACATTGATTTTCGAAAAGCAAGCCTACACAAAACAAACTGGATAAAAATATGATGATGAAACCTTGTTCCGTGGCTCCATCATGGTGTGGTGGTTGTGACAGTCATTTCTCCCAGAGCAAGCAAGACCTATGGGTCAACTTCCGTGGCGCCATGGGGTGCACCTCTTTTCTCTATTACACAGCTCTGACATCAATTCGATATAGCACATGCTAGCTCCATCACCCTAAACTGCAGTAGAATGAAGAACTTTGTATTGGAGAAAACGGCATCAGAACCTCGCCCGCAACTTAGAATGAATCTAGTGAATCAAGTCATGAAGAATGGTTGCAGCCTCTCCCTTTGTCACGATCGATCGATGTGTATTCAGTCAAAACCAAACTTGTATACCCACACATGTGTTGAGACATTGTTGAAAAAGTTTTCCCAAAAAGTGACGAAGCTTCTAAACAACGGCCCATGACGTTGCCAACAAACGGGGTTTCCCGCCAAGAATTAGACAGGATGTAACACGCGTCACTTGCGCAAAATAAGCTCTAAATCCTCTACTCATGAAATTAGTCATGTAGTCTATTACATGACTACTAGTGTGAACTAGTGTTATTTCAACAATGTTTGGTTCATGTTTTTGGTTTTTTTAAAAAAACTTTTCTTTTCAAACAATCATTGGTTACCCCCCCCCCGCCACCTCGGTCCTTCGCATTTCTCACTCCAGTTCTTTACCCCGGCGACCCCCCCCTCATCCGATCTTTCACATTTCGCACTCTGGTTTTTTACCCCGGTGACCCCCCCCTCATCCGGTCCTTCACATTTCGCACTCTGGTTCTTTACCCCGGCGACCCCCCCTTCGTCCAGTCCTTCACATTTCGCACTTTGGTTCTTTACCCCGGCGACCCCCCCCCCTCGTCCGGTCCTTCACATTTCGCACTCCGGTTCTTTAACCCATTGATCCCCCCGTCCAATCCTTCACATTTCCCACTCCGGTTCTTTAACTTGTCGATCCCCCTCGCTCGGTCGTTCACATTTTCCACTCCAGTTCTTTAACCTTTCAATTCCGGTTCTTGAGAACCCAATAGGAACAAAAGAACCGTCAATTCCCTTCATTTCAACAACCTTGTCGAACTGATGGTTTTCGTGGAAGAATTATCACTTCCTTTGCCAATTCTTTGACTTTGTCATTATTTTGAGGCCCATAACAATGTACTAAGACTACCTTTTTTTTCTTTTAGTTACTATCCATCCCGATTAAAAGGATGGATGATATGTCGTCCGACTAGATGACGAGACAGATGGACGAATTAAGGGGAAGCTTCATTTCATTGGCTTCACATGGATTTAAGGGAAGCCGACCAAATGGACGAATTTTAAGGGAAGCTTCATTTGGTCGGCCTCATTGTTCCTTTACTATATATGATAATCGCTAAAATGATAGTGATTAGAGTTTGTATATTATTGCATGATTGGGTTTGGACCCTAGTCCTAAATGGCCTAATCATGAAATGTTATTTTTCTAGTAGTGTTTTTTACACTAACTTAGAGGAAGTGTAAAAGATTTTCATATACGTTTCCATGACTTTGTGTAAATGTTTTTGTCAAAGTAGGAGTAAATGATCTAGGTTTTGTGAAAGAAGTCCAATAATTTTTCTTTGTGGTTTTTGTCATTGCCATTTTTAGCTCCAAGAATGTGGCTGAGCTCAGACCCCACTCTTAGTAGTCATCTTTACATCTTTTTGTTTTGTTCTTTTTCTGTGGTTATGAGTTGGAATGTTTTCAAATTTTCATGATTTGTGACAAGTTACAACAACAAGTAGCTCATTGTTGTGGTTGTCATTTTTGTTGGATGATACTTTAGGTGGGCTCCAAAACATCCACCTCGTTTTGGTCTTGCTTTTCATTCTTGTTTGCACTCCTCATCATCATGGTCCTTGTTGTGATTGTCATCATCCTTTTCACATTTGTTTCATTAGCAGCAACAATCATGGCATGAATGTCATTATTGTTGTCATTGTGTTCATGTGTATAGCAACAACAGGCAACAATTTGGACATCATCACGTTGTTCAAGATCATGGTTGACATTGCCTTGTTCATGATTTGATATCACAAAAAGCCAATGTTAACATATTTGCATGAATTTTTTTATTTTCTTTTTTACATGAATTTATATATATTTGCATAGATTTACACGACAAGTGTAAATCATTTACACTTACACCATTTTTCACAACTTAAAATAGATTTACATGATTTTACACTTACAGATCCTAAGTTAGGTAATTACACTTACATGGATGTGGATGAGAGGTTTTATACATATGCAGTGTGTAAACAAGTTCGCTACTTTTGCTGTGGGTATTTCTAAAGCCATATGTATACACAACAATCATTTCGACATGCAAATTTGTACATGATATAATTGTCTCCACAAGGCCCGATACAAAGAAATCACTGCTTTTGATTAGTTAGCCATAATGATTGGCCCTAGTGATTGCATTAGTTTTTCACCTTCTGTTGTCCAATTTTTCACGTTTATGGGTGGGACTGTGGAAACAATTAGCATTCTGTTTTAGATTTGATAAACACTATTAGGGGCCCCAATATGGGGTGTGCGTGGACCTACTACAGATAAGAGCTAGAAAATAGTGAAATAGATAAATTTTGACAGTTTGCCAGATCTGAGCTGTGAGTTCAACTGATCCTATGTTTTAGATCTGAAGGGGTCCTCCTGACAGTCTTGCTGGGTTCTTAGTTCTTAGCTGAAGCTCCTGGTCTACGCACACCGATCTGGCATGGGGATCCTTACGTCAGCATCACAGGACAGTTGTAACATAAGCATGTCTTGCAAGTTGTAAAGGACTGAACCCTTTGAGACAGCAGTCTTCCCCCACAAAATTTGCCTCCAATTTTGTTTCTTTTGGGATTCCCAATATCAATCATACTGTCAGGGACCCCTTCTGTCCAAATGCGTTAAAAGACAACACATTGGCAAACACAACCAAAACTAGTTAGAACTTTTCTTGCAAAGTAGGTAGGTATGGCTTGACGAGGTTTTTGACTACTGTATCTTACATTCTCAACATGGTTGTGGGTTGTTTAGCTTAATATTATTCCATGACCCTCCCTGTGCTAATTCAAGTATGGAACTGAGGTTAAAACAGTGTTGGGCCATTATCAGAAATGGAACTGATAATCAGAAGTGGCGGTTCTCCAAGATATATAACCGTGATTTTCTAAAATTCAGATCTGATAGATAAGTGTGATTCTGTAAAATTAAAATGATCAGTTCTGATACATAATTACAATTCTCTAAAATTAACATGACCATGTTCTGATATATAACTGTGATTCTCAAAATCTGAGAACTGACTCGGATATATAATAGCAGTTTGATTCTGGAAATTTTCAAAAAAGCAGAAACTGGAGGTTTGTTGTTTCTGAATTTCTTTTTAAAAATGGAATCAGAAGTTTTTTAATTTTCAAAAATTTTAAAAACAGGAACTGAAGGTTACCAAAAACATCATATAATTGCACAACACTGGGTAGAGCGGCCCATCACCAATCACTAGCCTATCACCAGTCACTTTGGCAAATCTTTGTCAATTCTTCACCATCTTGAGTGATTTAAAATGTTGTAGGAGTGCCTTCTCAAGCTCTACAAGTCATCTTCCAAATGCAAAGCCAAAGGAGCAGCCAAAAAAGAGCAATAAAAAAAAAAAAACGTTTTTTCGAATTACAAAACGCATTGTTTTCAAAAAATTTCGTTTTGACCCCTCCTACTTCATCAGTGCATAACTTTCTCTTGTTCTTGTGGTTCAAGTTTGAGCGATTTGAACTGCTTTGAAATTGCCATCTTAAGCTATACAAATCATCTTCTAACTCTAAAAGCAACAAAGTAATATTTAAGGAATTTTTGAGGGGATCAGAAATAGGCTATGAGCTGTTAGGTCTCGTTTTTTTAATAAGTCGACCCCCCTTACTTCAGGGGGCTGTAACTTTCTTGTCTCCAGCTCATTTTTGCCAATTTTTACTGCAATAGATGTGCCACGAGGAGAGCTTCATCTACTCTTTGGACATTATAAACAATGGGCCCTCCTGCAAAAACGGCAAGCAAACCCTTAAGTGATCACTCATGGGCTGTTCTACCCTAGTAGATATGCACAGGATATTGATTTAAAAAAAGTAAGAAAAAGAAAATGACTATATTTGATTGGGCCAGGTGGTAGCATTTAAGTTGTCTCTCACTTTGTATATTGTCCCCAAAATTTTATTAGTATTATTTTTTTGGGGTATATTGTCCAAGTTTTCATGTTCATGGGCATGGATCCAGAAATAATTAAACATTATATGTTAGATGGTAAAACATGGGGTACAGGGCCAAATAGTGTGTAAGTGGAGATTCTCTTGTTCAATCTCATTCTCAGTTCACATGCTATGCGATCTTTTGTGGAATCTAGACTCCCCAGTCTAGATAGCGGAGGTTGCAAATGAAATTGTTAATTTTGAACACCTTAGCTACAGTGTTATCAGTCATCACTAGTAGGACACTCTGACTTCAGCAAATTCCTCATTTGATCTGTACCTTTAGCTCTTGCTCCAGACCTTAAGCCCTTTACCTCATACTAGTGGGTGCCCGTGCCCTTAGGACACTGTGAAGTCCCCCGGGAGCATTTTCTTTCTTTTTTTTTAATTTATTAACTTCTTTTGCCTTCACTTCACTAATCTGCTCTAGTCTGCCAGTAAAATAACAATGTCACCCTCCAAGTAAGCAACTTGCATAAATTCAAGCAATCTTCCAATGTTGGAGTCTTTCTTCTTCACCCATTGGCTGGTATTATGCTAAAATCCAAAGATAATTTGAGTTAGTTTGGCTTGACCTAAGTTTCCAAGTATAGCCTGTTATTAATTAAGTTTGCCTCCATTGGTTAACCCTGAGGACCTATGAGTTATGACTGAATTAGTAATTCTGGCCATTTTGGGGGCAGGGGCTGCTGCATTTGGCTCTCAGGACCTAGGTCTCAGGACCTAAGTCTCAGGACCTGGGTCGCTGGTAGCCGGTGGTCATGGTCTTTGTGGCCGGTTCCGCCATAGAATATCTCTGTGGCTGGTTTCGTCACAGAAAACGCTCCCAGAACGTCGTCGGATGGACGGACGGACAAGGCAATTAATATAGTAGATTAGCTTATACTAGTGTGAACCCTGTGCGTAATGCACAGGTGTGTTAAAAAACACCAGTGGCAAAAGGAAACAACACACTCTGGCAAAGACAGTGCAACAACGGGGATCCTCCGCGCGTGGCTACCCCACCACCCCCTTACCCTTCTGCCTGCCTCTTCTGCCTGGTCCAAAGATTTGCAAGTTCGTCCCAACTTTCTAACCCACTGCCCAAGATTCCGCCCCAGTTGCTTACTTTAACTTTCTATATGGCTGCCCAAGAGTCAGTCCACCCCATGCGCTCACATTCACATTCTAAATGGCTGCCCGCACTTAATTCCGCCCCCAGTTGTTCATATCAACTTTCTAATCGGCTACCCGGTTTTTTAAACCCCAGTTGCTGATATTTTCTCTCTAACTGACTGCCCCAACGTCCACCCCTGTTGTGCACATTAACTTTCTAAACGGCTGCCCGTGTTTCCGCCCCAGTTGCTAACATTTGTGGCCAAAACAAGAGTGTCTCTTGGCGCTGTCACAGACCAAGTGAATTAATATATAAGATATAGGATGGGTATATTTAGAGGCCGGTTCTGTCATAGAATCTGTCATCTGGGGGGTTGTAGAATCCCAAGCATTGTTGCAGACAGACTTAGTGAATTAATATAGAAGATTCGCAATTGAGCTAACTCTTAGGTCCTTTTTGTTTCATTTCCATTTCTTCCTTCTATTTTCATGCCGTAAAGAGTGGCCAAGTTTACATCAAATATTGTGTGGTCCCATACCACCCATGCGTTCAATTTCTCCCACGCTAGTTCACTTTCAAAGCAATGTTTTTTTTTTTTTTGGGGACGAAATTAAATATAAAATTTGGAAAAGAAGTGATTTTGAAGGTTTTCAGTTGCCACAAGTGAGGAAAAAAGAGGAAAAATAGCCAGATTCATATATTTGGTTTGATGGGTATAGCCAAAAATATACAAGGACGATAAAGATTTGTACTTCATTTTTGGTTAAGATCCAGCTTTGGCTAAATCTTCCTAGGGATGATAGCCACTTTGGCTACAGACAAAAAATCCAAAAAAAACCACTTCCCCCAAGCACACCAGCCTTCTTCACTGACATTATCCACTTTTGTTCCATGACAAGCCAAAAGGTGGGCATCATGTTTGGTGAACTAGTGCTTCCCTTGATGAGTCCAACCTATTTTTCAAGTGACGTGGAATCCTGAGAGCCAGGCCTCGACTCTCTCTTTTAGAGTGGACCCAAATATTCTCAATCTTGAACCGACTTGCCAGAGCTTTTGCTTATGTCATCAAACTACCTATGAGTCAGCAATTGTCTGCACCCGCAATTCTCACATAGCTTAAGTGCACATCACTTTAAATTCATTCAGAAGGAGAATGGGGTTCATATTCCTAGATCCTTTCTTTTTCTCTAATACCATATCTAAACTAAAGAAACCTTTGGACTTGTAATAACACAGGCAAGGGCATTCCAAACGCCCATAGGAACAAATGGTTGCACAGATTGCAAGGTTTCAAGGATATGAAGCCAGGGATGGTCAGTTTCGGTGTGCAAGTTCAAAATCAATTAATTTTAGGCTAGTAGCTCATTCGAGCTTAAATTAGAGTTTTTAAGGTTCTGCAGAGTCAGTTTTCAAATATTTCAACTCTAATTATATATATATGTCTCTTGTCTATTACTTTTTCATTATTATAATTGCACCATAAAGATATCTTGAGATTACGATTACTGTTCAAGTGTAACACTATAATCCTAAATTTGGACTAGATTTTGTCTTTATTCTTTTTTAGTTACAACAATTCCTTTCTCCTTTAAGGAAATGTGAGCCATAACTCACATTAGGGCAACATGAACCAATTTTTCACATTTTTTCTCCAATTTGAAACTTTTGAAATATTCATCAGTCTGGATTACAAATATTTATATAATTCATTAAAAAAATTCATGAAATTTCTGAGAATTCTTTTAATTGGATTTTCAGTTGCTAATATTGAAATAATGTCTACTAGGGAGAGAACTTAAACCCAAAATATCATTTAATGATGAGTCGTAAAATGCAAAAACACAAATGAATTTGAAATATGATATAATTAGGTGAAAAGGCATCCACAATATGCAACCATTCAATTACCCCATCAACCTTCTTCCAAGGCTCACTATAATCATCTGCACCCATAGTGGTGAAATGGCCTGCACACTATATTTTGAATACTATGTAACAGTTGAATTGTAAGAAACTCAGTTTGGGCCTGTAAATGTGTCCAAAATACAGTGCCCTCCATGTGGATTCATATAAGGAAGGACTATCTTTGATTGGTGAACTATAGTGATAGGCCCAGGTGGTGAGGTTTTAAATAGTCCCACTTTACACTACCCACTTTTTCCTGTTTATGGATATGAGAATGGGAATTATCAACACTCTACATTGGACATGTTTATCATTTACGGAGGCCCAAATAGGAGGTGTGGATAGAGATGCTGATCCATTAGAATAAGGTTTGAGGGCTCCTAAACCCATGACCCTTACAGTAATTTGAAACCTGATGGGAATGCTCAAATGATAAGCAACTGCCATACTTTATTCCATCCCCCCTAAATTACCTGCTAAATTGCTTGTTTTGGAACCAAGCATGTTAACATAATCAATAAACTACCATGGCAAGTGGTAAATGAGAAGTGAAAATGGGGGAAGGGTGGAAGTTAAGAGGTGGCTCAGTCCAAAGTGGTCCCTTGATTCAAAATTGACAATGTTGGTATCTTTTGACGTGCTATGAAGATTCATTATAAGAAGAAAGTGATCAAAATTGTGAGTGACAACCCTTTGGACCTTTCGCATCTAAAGCTTTGTTGACACAAACATTCAAAAAGCAATAATTTGCTTGTTTGTGTAAACAACTAAATGTACAACCAGTCACCAAGGTGTAGATCATGGTAATTCCTTTCTTTTGGAGTTTGCATGTGCTTTGCTTTGAAGCTACAAAGTCTTTTCTGGAAGTTGAACTTGCCTAGGTATATTAGTATTCCCTCTTGCAAAATCAGCAATCATCACATTCAAAATGGTACGAAATACAAGTCCCAAGTGGGTTGTGCCATTTACAGACTATAAACACGTTGAACAGGTAAGTACTTAGTGTGTTGATCCTGTGGGACCAGCAATCATGAGATTCACGAAGAGTACAAACCTGTAAAACCTGTATAACTGGGGAAAAGCTTGTGGTGTGCAATGGAGGCGTGTGTCTATCTGGCTTAATTAACCTGGGCCAATAGGTAAACCAGTATATTTCATTTCAAAGAAGGTTCTTGTGCTTTGTAAAGTTCTCGCTCTCTGAGGCAGGTTCGTCAAGTCATACAGATTTTATCTCAGCCACGCATTTGTCTTGTTTGCTCTTGTCCATTGGTCTTTTTTATTATGGAAAATCGGTTGTGTTATTTACAGGCTTTAAATAGTCAAGTGTCACATAGCCTCCTAGTTTCCTGCTTTTTGGACATAACATGGATAGCAAAGGCAGGGGTCACATCACAAACAAGTTCTCATGCTTTTACTCTCCTCCATTTCCATTTTAACATTTTTGACCTACTCCCCAAAAGACTCTACCAAAGGGAAAATCTAATCATCTGACCAGGGTTTTTAGTTTTAAGAATAAAATAGAATAATGAGTAAATTTCAATGATTTTTTTTTGGATTAAAAAAAAAGTCGAATTCACACTTTACAAAATTTTCTTTTGACAAAATTCATGGAGAAAAATAAATACTAGATCTCACCAATGTCAATTTTATCAAGTGGTGATCATCCATAGGAAGATTTAGCCAAATTAGGCTATAAGATAAATATAAAATTAAAATATTTAAAATATCCTTCTATATTTTTGGTCACCTACTTGAACCAAGTATAGAAATCTAGCAATTTTTCTTAAATTTTGGTTGAATTCAAGATACTGAAAATCCCAAAAAAAACCTACTTTTAGCATGTTTAATTTTTAATTTTTCTTTCTAGCAATATACAGTCCTTCAAAAAAATGCTTGATCCAATTGTCCATAAGTATCTATGGTGTTGCACTCACTCTTTGTATGTCATGGGTGGGTGATGTTTTCTTACACATAGGATTGAATGTTGACAACTCAATTATGTACTTAATGAAAAAACCTTTTTCTAATAGAATTGATAGTTTCCATGGAGTTATGTATGTAAAGCAACTAATGATCGAAAGTCCAGATTTTTTTTTTTCACCTGGAGTTAATCACATAAACAACAATGAAAAGCCAACCTTACATGAAATTGGTATTTAGATTTTTAAAATTGGTTTTTTTTTTTTTTTCTAGATAATAGTATCTAGTCATTAGTCCAATTCATATTCATCAAAACTTCATTAAGCTGTATGGAAGCTTATTTCTTATTACTATTTTAATGTTCATTCACTAGATGTATGCATGTTCACCCACCATCCTACACACATGGTGATAGAATACTAAATATATGATCAATGTTCCACCATCCCTTCATTATATGTGCTACCACGAGCTAGTATGAATGGAATCAATGGAATGTTCACAAGTAAGTTTCAATGTAAATAATAAATCTTGTGACCAAATAAAAAGACTTCTAATTATAGATGAAACTGTGGCAATATAGATACAATTTTTACATCAAAATCATTAACAAATGTAATGCTTGAACTATGCAAAGTTAGTGCATTATGAAACTCAAGAATAAATTTGAAGCATTTTGGTAATCAAAATTAACAACATAAATGGTTAATCATGCATAGAAGATTTAAGATGACAATGAATAAATAATGCATGGAATTGATATGGATTTTGGTTTAGAAAAATGGTCCTAGTGAAAACTACAAATATTTGTAGCTATCTATTACCATTTGAGGAACATGCTAAATTATGTTAAATGTTTAATATGAGAGTTGGGGAATCCAAATCCAAATGAAAAATATATTTAATCTGATTTACTTTTTGGTTTGAATTAAGGACTTTTCAAAGTGTTCAAATGTTGTGTCAAATGATGTTCATTTTGCCAATGATCTTTTAATTAAATGAATATTTCTTTGATGGCAAAATAATAATGGGTGATAGGATATTACCAATGACATTTTAAAAAGTAATGTTATTAAAAATGCATAACTTAAAGACATATAAGTTTAGTTTTCAATATGGATGAAATTTAATAATTTTTTTACCACATGTCAATGAGGTATAACTTGTAATATAAAAAAGTGAATCATGAAATAGTGAACATATTTTGGTACAATTTAAAATTTGTCTTGTTTTTCAAATGAGACATGGAAACATCTATAGTTTCAAAACTCCATCATTTTCCCACATAATTATGACACAAATGGTGGGGTATTAGGCCAATGCCCACCATATTTAACAAGTAAAATAATTCATTTAAAAATTCTTTTCTAAGCAAAAATGTAACAAGGCTATATACAAGACAAAATTAAGACTTGAAATTTTTGGATACAATAACAATATTGGCTCTTATGAGTGAGATTTGACCAAATTCAACATGGTTGATTACCATGTTACTATTCAATGCACACAAAAAAAAGAAACAAATCATAATTAAACAAACATAGGAAGTAGAAGCAACCATAGAACATGTGAGACTTCAAAAACATTCTTGTATACAAAATATGATGATGTGTATTATTTCATTATTTCCCTTTCATGTCATTGATTTGCTTGATAGGATTGGATTTTTATTTTTTAAAACTACATTGTGTCTTCAAATGAAAAAATCTTATTTGAAAGAAAATTATTCAATAATATGCTTCCATCTCATTCCTTAGCTTACCAAGGCAACAACTTAACTAAAACACCATACATTTGAATTGGGTTCTAAGAAAAAATGATAATGTAACAAATTGGACATGTCTTAATACAAGGTACAATAATCATGCCGGGATTATGGTATGACAATCATGTCAAATACTCTTGTTGAAACTAAGCATTTGAATCATGATTATGTCATGAATTTTGTAATAAGTATATGTACAACAAACATCATTACAACCGTTTCCCATAGATGAACGTTATCAAAGAAAAGGGTCAAAACATTTAAGGGTTAAAAGGAGCCAAATGGACCTCTTTGGAAATGACTACAAGTCTTTTTTTCCAAAAATAATTTTTACATGCAAATGAATTTTTTTGTAACTTGTTTTTAAAAATATTAAAATTTTCCCTAATGCATCATTTTTTTAATAGTCATTATTGAATAAATTAAACTTTTTAAAAAGTGTATAGATTCCTTACAAATTTAATGTTTCATCTTGAAAAATGATCAATATTTAAATTCATCACCAAAAATTAAAATTTCACATTCTTTAATTTTATTATACTCTAAGATATAACTTTTCTTAAACATTATGTACATTATAACCCATTTATATGTTGTAAAGGACTTTTGAACCTCTAAAATTTTGAAGCAATTTTGAAACATTTAAAAAAAATTAAAGTTAAAAATTTTCACATTAAAAAATTTATGAGTCTTTTTTTAGTGTGGCTAATATGTTCTTATTGTCTATATTTTTTTCAATGAAAATTATTTTATTAAATGAGTCCTTTTGAATTATAAGGTGTACATCTAAAAAAAATTAAATTAATGTTTAAAGGAGACCTTTGTTCTATTTGGCTAACTTGTGACATTCACAAAGAAATCATGATATATGGTGAGTGTTTGCTTCATGCTTCTTGATAGAATTTTCTTACATACATAATTTCTAAACTCTTTGTTTGTTGGATTTATCTCCTTCCAATCTACCATTCTACATACTACATTCTACACTGAGTGGAATGAATGAGATAACTCATTATTCTTCTTGGAATAATCTGAGGTCATTTCAAAGAAGAAATAGCTAATCACAACCATGCAATTGTTATCACTAGATCCCCTCATAAGTTACTTCAAAGCATGGGAAAGGGGGTGATTCTGAGCTATTGGAGAATGTTCTTGCCCTTAAAAGCTGTCCATCTGTTAAGGATGAGGCAACAAGGTATTTTGTTCATTTTCCAGGGATGACTTTCCAACTGATGAACAACCTTTTCAGATTTAGGTTGATGGAGGTCTCCAAAAGGATTGGCTTTGAATTTAAGATGGTCATTGTGACAAAATCAAAATGAGTTTGATGGACAAGGTCTGCAAAGCGAGTGAATTGACGCAGGTGGGTGGATGGGACTTCAGCAACCACTAGTGCACCATCCATTATGTCTGAGTTCTATGGACCACAGCTGAGTTACCAACTTATCATGTAAGACTCCCTACTTCCACCTCCCACTATTAGGTAACTATGCATGTTGGGCAGTTTTCAAAGCAAGAACCAATTGGTAAGGGGTCAAGGGTATGGATCCTCGATTGATGGTTGTTAAAAATCAAATAACCATTTTTGACCACTGTTTTTAAAAAAATCAAAGAATTGATCTAGGAACCTACCCTGAACCACTGGTTCTTCCCCAGTTCTTTTAAGAAACCTTTCAATTCTTTACAAGTTTCAAAACCCTAATCCAACAGTTGTTTTGTTTTGAAAATCAAAAAAAGAAGCTGGAACCGGGGTTCTTTGATTTTGAAAATTTGCAAATACTGTAGCTGACATTGGAGGTTATAATTTTTTTTAAATGCCCACCAGCGGTAACTACCAATGTAAATGGCTAAGTATCATAAGTAGGTAAGTAATAAATACCCTGTGTTCAGGTCTGACACTGAAATAGTTTTGGACTGTGTTGCTCTCAACACTTGAGAGGAAGTGGTTAGAGTTTTTGGCAAATGATGGTGAGAATTTTTCCACTCTTTCTCCTTCATAGCTTTTCCACTCTTTCTTGACAATTGGCAATAGTTGCCTCCAACAAAATAAATGTCAACAAATGAGAGTGTATAGGGAGGGTGGTCATCAAAGTGGACAGTTGGGTTGAGGTTAAGTTTCAAATATCCAACACATGTTGTGGTTGCTAGCTCAGAATGAGCAACAGACCAATATGTGAGAAACAGTATGTCACTCAAGACTGAAAAGAAAAGGAGAGAATGAAAAGAAAGGCCAGTATTAATAAGCTCCAAAGTTCAAACTGGAAAAAGTCTTGCATTACGGGCCTCAAAATTGTACTTTCAACAAATTTTTGAAAATTTCACAAACTTACACATTGTTGATACAAATTATTTTCATTCATTTGCACATACATAACTATGATATTTTTGGATACTTTGTTTCTTACTTAATTATGTATATACAAAACTGAGCTGCATTATTAAGTGGTTACTATGTAGATAGGAAGGTAGGTTGGGCAATTGGAAGGTAGATCCAATGTGAATGGGTTAGTACATACCTAACCACCAGGGTTAGTTATGGGACCGGAATACTTAGAAAAAGCATTTTCCTGTCCATGTAAAAGCTTCTGTCACTTTTTGGCAGTGTAAATTTAGGATGCCTAACATGCCATTATCAGGCATCAGCAACAAGTGGGCATTTTACTTTTCAAAATGCGCATGCTACTTTTATCATGATACCCACCAGGTATCCTGATGAAAAAAAGTAAAATTATGCATTAATTTTTACGCCATGTAATACCCAAGGCTGCAGGCATTACTGGAATCAGGCCCACCTCTGCCTCACACGGGCACTGATTCCGATAATGCCCACAGCCTCGGGCATTACCCTACACAGAACATCCATCCTGTAGGGTGTGCTGGTGGTGGGTGCTGGTCCACTCTGGCTGTCAGAATGTTGCTTCTTCCAAAGGAGAGCATAGATCAAACTGTTGGGTGTAGGCTTGAAGGGAAAAATGAATTCTTGGGTTGCAAAGAGAAAAGGCCTGGAAAGAAGAACTGACAAAGGCAGGGCCCAAATGGAAAGTATCATGAGGATGTCATCTTTTTATTCTGTCTTCAGCATGCATTTGCATGCTCCATCTGTCCCCCATGATCATGAGAAAATGATCCCCAGGTGGGTTGTTCACTCCTGAGTTCACTAGACGCTAGTGTAGATGTCAGCAGTTATCCCTGATGGGAGCTACTTATATAATGATTGCAATTCTTTCATGATATTTCTCATTATAATAATGCATCACCCTTCTTGCGATTCTCCCAAGCATGCAGGATTGCTTCAAATCGCTTGTGGACTGCTTATTCTTGTGACCTGGACCTGAGTTGACATCATCTTGTTGGAACCGATACAAGAACTGAACCGTGGAGAAAACGTTTTTCTAGATTTGGAACATGTAATCATGAAAAAATATATTGTGTAACCCCTACGCAGAGAACCTTCACATAAATCTTAAAATCAAATCAAGGGTTCTCTCAAGAAGAACTCCACAACACTGCTTCTAACCCTGTCAAACAGATTGCCATGATTATATGATAAAATAACATAAGTGACGATATTTCAAAGTGTTAAGAGTCTACAGTAGATAGGTCGATGAATGAACACTTAAGAACTCCAATGAGGTCAAACCCTCACACATTGTTCCTCTGCTTCTGAAGCTCAAAGAATATTAGTAATTGTCCACCTAGCACTTCCAATGCTGCACAAATTGCTCAAGTCAATAAAGGAATGAAAAAGATATCGATGTTTGATGTTAGGGGGTTCAATGTTTGAAGATGGGCGAATTAAAACAGATTAAGATTTCGAGTTTTGAAAAGCTTTAGTTGACACACCCATCAGGTTTTTAATCCCTTTTGAGGAAGATATGAGATTGAAAGTAGAAAGAGGTCTAGATCTATTTTTCAAAAAGTTAAAGCAAACTATCACTTATTATCTTCTTTTGTTGCTCCTTTACCTCTAATGCTCAAAGAACATTTGTGACTCTCTAGTTTGCACAACCAATGACACAAAAATCATTTAATTTGATGAAGGGATGAAAAAAGTATTGAAAAATGTTTGATGATAAATATGTGTTTAATGATAGGCAATTCTACCCTATATTCTTCCCAACAGTAATTGGACATTGTAACAAACTATGGTGCATGTGTGATAGACATGTATGCAAAGCTTGATTTTGAGTTGGTCTCTTGTATACACTTAGTAAGTATATAGCCTATCCTACAAATTATGTAAATAGCTTAGGTCACTTAAGCCTACTAAGTAGGTAGCTTAACTTAGAAACTATTGAGGTCTACTCAATAACTACATAGTATAAATCATTTAGGCCTACTAGGTAGGTAGCTTATTATAAGTCACCTAAGCTTATTAAATATGTAATTTAACCTAGGCCACCTAAGCTTACTAAGTAAGTACATAGCCTAACCTAAACTATCGAAGCCTATTAAATATGTAATTAACTTAAATTAGGTCACCTAGGGATACTAAGTAGGTAGCTTAGTCTATTAGGTAGGTAACCAAGGTTTAAACCTAATTAATAAGCTAGGTTACCTACCTAGTATGTTTAAGTTAAGTCTATTAATAGACTAATAGGTGCTTACATAACCTACTAAATAGCATAGGTATAAATAGCTTACTAAGCAGGTGTCTTGTTGCTTGCTATGTAACTCATGAATTGGAAATTGCATTTTCTCAAGTACCAATCAATCCTTATTGTAATTGTATTCATTGTAAAGAGAAAAGGGGAAGATAAACCCCTTTTAAGCCTTGATGTTTTACTTCACCTTCTTTTATCCTGAATTTTAACTTCTTTTTTTCTTGGGTCATTAGTCGCTAACATGATATAGATTTCCCAATCCTGTCTCCAACTTAGTTTTCTGCATGGCAACCTTGTCAACTGTATAAATTGCTGAATTGCAACATTTGCAATTGTTGGATCAAGGAGTTTAAAAATTCACTTAGGTAGAATATTTACCCACTTATTTTATTTGGTGTGTCCCTAAACTTAGTCCATCTAGCGACTCTAGGGGACTTTAAACTACAAAACTGTGACTTTTCAGTTTGTCCAGAAAAGAAAAAATTGAAATTCCAATATCTTAATTAAGAGCCTTAAGGAATTAACTTTTTATAGTCCATTTTATGCTATGACTCAAAAGCTGTTGTCCTCAGCGTGTTAAAATACTCAGGGAGGTGGCAGATTGTTGCATGCCCAAAGATGAACATTCACATCCAAAACAGTTTTTCATGTTATGACTAAGAGCATCTCCACCCACACCCTGTTTGGGTCTCTATCAGTATTTACCACATCCAAAATACTGTGTTAATTATCCCCCATTCCCACCCATAAATATGAAAATGTGGACAATATAATTGAGAGATGTCCCCACTTGGGCAGATCAGAATGGCTGGCCAATGAAAAACAGTCATTTCGCTGTTACTGGCCCTCTTGGAAGGCACTGTATCCTGATCACGTTTGCAAGCCTAATCTGAGTTTCAAACTATTTGATTGCTATACTTTATCAAAAATAATGTGTACAGGTCGTTTTACTGATTGGGGGTGGAGATGCTCTAAAGCTGTACAGCTTCTTTAGAGTTCATTGTTATAACTAGGTCGATTCTGTAGAAACTTCTGTTGAACACCCTTTTTATTTCGTTGGTTTTCCAACCTGAGACATTTTTCAGCTTGTAGTCCATGCAGTTCCTTGATTGTTACCCACCCAATTCTTAGTTCATTGGTTTTCCAGCCCTCTCACGGTCTGTAGTTGGTTGGTATTTGGTAGATATGGCAGGGTCTGGAAGGCGACTGCACTTGGAAACAACAAAAAGGGCACACATTCCTTTGAGCATACAGACATGGCTAGATACTTTGTGGACAATGGCAGCAGGGCTTAGAAGAAGAAGCTCTCCATGTCCAATCCCACAACAGAAAAGGGGCACACATTCACATATTCCTCTGTGTGCACAGAGCCATGCGTTTTGTTTTTGGTTCACTTATAATGACCGACCAGCCCCCACCACCTCCAAATCCTCTAATGATCTCCATATTTCAAGGCCCTAAGCAACCACTCCTGACTAATGCATCCACCCACCCCACACCTACACTTGTCTTAAACTTCATCATGCTCCCCAAAAGCATCTAATTATAAAGTTGATTAAGGAACAATCAAGGGGGGACAATTTTTGCAGGTCTGAAGTTAGGGTGGAAAGCCACTCATCCTAGCCTGTTCGATTAATTAGGTCTTTCGATACCCAAGCAAAGGCATGACCTAACTTAGTATTTAGAGCCTAAGTTCACCTAGTTGCAATTTTCATGGATACTTGCATTATACACCAAGCTTGCTCCATTTTCAAAAGTCTTGAAATAAAAAAATGGGAGATATTTTTCAGCAAAACTGCTCCTCAATGTTAGGAAACTTTTGGGGAGTAGAATATGCTTAAGTGGTAGGTACAGCCTGTGGAGGGGTGGGCACCTTATTATAGTACCGCGCCTGTTGAAGGGCTTTATTGTGTGCAATGACTTGTCACTCATGTGAAGAAAAAGTAACACGCCCTTATGAAATGCACAAGAGCCCACCCAAAAACATAAGAAAAACTCCCACGTCAAGAGGGAATCTTATGGATTTAAGGTGGCCTCCCAATACACTGGGTGATCACCTTCATTTTAACCTTTGGTGTCTAGATTAAGAAATTTCACCAAGTTTCAATACATCTCTCCATGGAAGAGAAAGGATAGAACACTTGAATTCTTGAGCGCATGTTTCTTTGATTAATATTCTAAGCTTCTGTGATATAATCTCTTTTGTGTGATTAGGTTAAACTTCGAATATACCTAATCTCAACATTTCACTTGGCAATTGCATGCACAAAGAAACCTACTGCATAATATACAAAAAAATTCTAGTATCTTTGATCATTACATAAGCTTAAATATATTAGAATTGGTTGTTTACACATTATTCATTTAAAAAATGTTATTGCATTATGCGAAGCCACTTGACAATGACCCATTTAAAAGGTGTTCAAGACGATCAGTGATTCTAAAATATTTCATCAAGTTGGAGCTCAATCATAAATCACTTTGGTTCAAACACATTCAGGCATGTTTACAATGGGGTGGATCAAGCCGGAATTGCATACTTCACGTTTGTGATTGGTGACATGCCAAGGTCACATTTAAATGATTTTTTCATTCATTTGTGCTAATGTCCAAAAAGAACTTGACCATAAGATCAAATTCCAAAAATTGAAAACCCTATTCAATGTGGGGCTATGTATATCTCATAAACATGGTATTATTTTATTTGAATATGGTCTTTAGAATTACTTGTTGATTTTTAAAGATTAATTTAAAAGCAATTTAGTTTGATTCTTTGAGGATGATAGTCAAGTTTTATTGGTTTCATATTTTTGAATGAAAGGAAGCTACCAGATTCCAAGGAAAAAAAAAATCCCTTTCACCAAGAACTTCAAATCTACCAATAAGTCAGAACACTGTGCCTTTTCCAAGGCTGATAAAAGACGAAACCATGCATGTAATTTGGCAGACACAACCATAACACAAATATGCAATGCGTTTCATATGCAGCACATAATTACGTTCATTCACAAATTGAGCTAAAGTACCAGACGTATTAAAATATTTGAAGGGGCTTTTAATTAATGTCAGATTTTTATTGGAATCATACTTTTGAAGAATCCAAGAATTAACAAACCCCCCATTTAACATCAGGAAATGTCTCAATGACTTCCAAGAAGAAACAAATATTGTAGTTCCTTGGCAGCAGCTTTAACACCAATTGTATTATTTGTAGAAATGTTGAAATTTTCAAAAAAAATAAATTCAAAGAACAGAATTTTGTAAAGGAAAGTAAAGAACATTTTGGAATATATCTTGTGGAATATTGTAGTTTGTGACATGGAAACTTCAAAATTAACTTATTAACAGAAGTGTTGAAGCAGTCAGTGTACTACTACTATTAGGGGTACTAACATGGCAAGTTCAACATTTCAATGCCGAATACATTATATAATTTTGGAAGATTCCATGTCAAGAAATGAATTGTTCCATAATAAATATTCCAAACGATTCTCTATTTAACTTCACAAATTTTTCTTCTTCTAAAAATTTCAACACTTCTACAAGTAACATGATTTAGTATCAAAACTGCTGTCAGCGCCAAGGTACTACGGTAGTGAGAAACCAGCGTGCCCCTCGTTTAGATCTAGGAAAAACCCAATAAAAAGAACACCAAACCAAACTGCCCAGGTAATTTGTCACACACAAACATACCACAAATACGTATTGTGGTTTTGAGCTAAGTACCTATCATCAGAACACGTCTCCGTCTGTTCGCCGCGCTCTTCTCTCTCTCTTTCTGTGTGTCTGTCTCACACTCGTTATGTGACGCCGCCATTCTGCTTGCATCATCAACATAAGTAAAATGGGTGTTTTCCAAACTCTTTGAATATTGCATCCTCTCTGAACTTTCTTTCTTTCTTTCTTTCCATTTGGGTTCAACTTTTTCCGCGGGGGGAGAATGAAAGGTCTAGAACCGTGAGATCGATCCGTGGAGCAGATTTGGAAGCAAGCTGCACAGCTACAAGCTAGCTAGCTAGCAAACTTTATATTTTTTTGGCTCTTGTTTTTCCGGTTAGATTATTTTCAGCTGCGCTTATTTTTTTGGGGGTGTGAAGTGCCAACAACGACAACAATGGATTGGCGAGCTTGATGAGCTTATCACGACTGCCATGGTGGATGCTATAGCAAACAAATAGTTGCAACTCCGAGAATCGGGATATATGCTCTCATCAAGATATTTTGTCCACGTTCGCAGCTTCTTAGTCATGGCTGCTTTCAGTCACTCCCGGCCTACTTCGGCATGGAGATAGAGCAAAGCTCACGAGTTGGAAGAAGGCGAAATCAAGACATTGGGTATACGCTGCCGCAGAAGCATCAAAAAATCAATTGAAGAGCATCCGGAGCAGAATGTATCGCGGATAGAGATCACGTCGAACTGGGAAGCTGTGGGAGCAGTGGAAAACTCTGCATCACTTGCTGCAAGATTTCGATTTGACAAGGTTTTCTTGCCAGGGCCTTGGACGGTATCGGTGAAGATGGAAGAGTCCGACAATTGGAGTTGTCGAGATCTATCAGGCATAAAGTTTCGTAGACCTGAAGGTGGGGTCAGTTCCGAGTGTGGTGAGTGGGAGAAGCGCTTCTCATTATTTTGGGCATCGGAAGCAGGAGCTGGTGCAGCAGTTGAAGATCATGACGACGGCGTTGACAATAATTTGCACGAGCAAGCCATGCAGTTCGTAAACGACAACACCAGCTTGGACCCATCTGGAAGTTCGATGATGTCGACAGGAGATCGCTCGGTCTTTCCCTCTAATGCTGCACAAGAGTTCGAGTTCAACATTTCTTCTTCCTTCGTGGAGCGCAGCAGCAGCTTTCCATATTCGGCCACAGATTCCCCTGCTGATGAGCTTTTCTTCAGAGGACAGCTTCTTCCCCTCCATCTTCCCCCTCGTCTGCAAATGGTGCTCAAACTTTCCTCTGAGAAACAGCAGGAGAGTGAGCGTAAACAACGATGTCTCTCGAAAATCATACCTCCACTCAAGCTACCGGATCCGGTAGTACTTCTGCAACAGAAGGCCTTCACGTCCTGCAGCACAGTGCAGGCCAGTAACGACGTCCCTCCTTCCTTCTCGACTGCAAGCACAGCTAGTCATTCAAACGGTTGCTCTCCAAGTCCTGGAAGAAATTACTCCCGATCAAGGAACAGTTGGTTGCAGGATCCGAGAGATTCAAGGGATTCGTCAACGGACAGAGACTCGTCCAGCAGAGAGAGCAGCAGCTCGCGGGACTCCAGCGGCAGCTCACAGGATTCGTGCTTCAGCAGCGGCAAGCTGGAATTGCGGACGACTGCAGCATCGGCTAGCGAAAACAAAGCGTCTTTGCACATGAACCGAGTCGAGGTTAATACCCAAAGCTGCAGCTCCCATACATCAAACCTCTCCGCGTGGATGAGACCTACTTTCAAGTGGAAGCAGCTCTTGTTGTTCGGAGCCAAGAAGTCGATGTCGAAGGCGGCCGCGATTGAAGAGAAAGGAGGTCAGCAGCAGCAACGGCGTACGGTCAGTCGTCGAGTCCTCGATGACAACTTCATACTCGAGGCTTCAAACCCCGATTGCTTCGATCCTCGTGATCTCTCGGAGAGATACTTCAGTGATTGCAGCGGCGAGTTATCATACTCTGGAGATATAGGAAAAGCTGCCAGAGCATTTGAGCGTGCAATTCTGCAGGCAGACGCTCATGCAGATCATCTAAGAGAGAGGGACCAAAGAGGCTTGACAAAAGCACGGGAGTACATTCAGAAATACATGAAGATCCTGAAGCCTCTGAATGTCAAGAGAGATGCGAAGGCCGATGCAGCAGCCGATCAAGAGTCGAGCAAAGCAGGGTGGAGTTGCAAGGTCACGTATACCTGCAATCGGCAGCCCGCGGCGCCCTTCTTGGCTTTCGAGAAACGATCACTACGGGCTACGTTAAGCTCCAGAAGCTTGCCATCGTTCTCGCGTAGCTCCAGATTCGCTCCAGCAACAAATGTTCTCCTCACTCCACGCCGATCTCCAGTTATGCGCAGTAGTAGCGTCGGTACGCCGCCGTTGCCAGGCAACTCCGTGTCGGAGCTTCACGGTGCAATCCAAGGTGCAATTGCACACTGTAAAGAATCGCAAATCAGCAAGCCATAGCCTCCTTACGCCTTCTTCGTGAATACCTATCGTCCGCAAAACCTCATCAGGCCCTGTAACAAGGTGAACAAGATAGATCATGGGAGTCTAACACGACTAATTTGTTCGCAGCATGTCGTCTCTGGCGTACGATGCTAAGATTTTCTTGTAAATATGAGCACGCCGCCACCGGCGTATGATGCTAGGTTTCTTTGTAAATATGAGCATATCGCTGCTGCTGTATGATGCTAAGGTTTTCTTTGTAAATACATGAGCACATGCAAAGCTTCTGGACGTAATCAAGATTTCCAGTGCACCTCTTCTCCCTGTGTGCATGTCGTATGGAGGTGCACACGACGTGACTGGCCAGCAGCGAAACCACTGCATACGCTCTCGTCCATTCAACAGTGCGATGGTTTCTATATCTTACCGATTCTGCATGGATCAATCACTCAATGGCTGGCAACATGCAGCAAGGAGGAGGCAGGCTGCTGGTTCCAAAGATTTGATTGTATCTGAGAGCTAAGGTTCTGGCAAAATCTGCAAAGGTCCTGCATGCAGACAGCAGACGCCTTTGGATGTACACCAGAATTGAACAGGTACAAAAAGTAGGGACAACAATGAGACAGGAAAAGAGAGACAAAATCAAGCTTTGATAGAGTGGAGCTCTGAGAGCTGAGCAATAAAATGGGTGGATTCTTTTCTGAGGAATGTTGCAAAACTAATTCAGGAAACCATGCCTGAATCCTTCCTGTTTCCTTTTGGAACAGCAACTTATGTTGAAGATACCCCTGGTAATCTATTTGTTGAAACATGTTTGTCAAGACAGCAGCATGCTGTGAGCCTTTGCCTTATTCTAGATGGCCAAGCTTTGGCAACCCTTGCTTTTTATGGGGGTGGGGGGAGGATACGCATATTCTGAACCCTCATCACCAGAATTTCTTGCTGGCAAATGGAATTTGTAGAGGCATGCATGATCTGTTCAAGTGCACACATTTGTGTGGATTCTTGCAAGTTAGCCAGAATCCCTTCATACCATGTATGGGGCTCTTCTGGAGTAGAAAGCCCTTCAGATCATCATCATCATCATCATCACATGCTTTCTTTCAGAGGTTTCAAATCTTGCTTGATAACATGAAACTAGGAATCTTCCAATTTCTTAACATACCCACCAAACTTGCTGTAAAGCTAGAAGAAATTGGTACACATCTTTCACAAACTATTGCCACATTCTCTAGTCCACTATGGTCAAAAAATTTGATCAAAGCTACTGCTAAAGCTTCAGTTATGTACAATGCCTTTTTTTTGCTCATTTCCACATTTGTTGTTGGTACCCAAAGAGAAACTTGCTGAAAAACTGGCAATCAGACCTGCACGAAAGCTGTCCTTAAGAAAACATCAAGAGCAAACTCATCTCCTTATGATCTCCATTTCCCAGTTTGTTCTCAAACATCCATGCTTTCACAGCCTAGTAGTAATCTGCCTGCTTCTGTGCCATCTCTTGCTGCAACCACACCATCATGACAACATGACTAAAACAGCCCTGAAGAGGATGGCACAACCATATGAATTTGACAATCAATAACAAGGCATGTTGTTGACTATCTCACTGAAAAAAAGATGGACCTGCTCCACTATCTTTTTTTCTATTAATTCAATCAAAGGATTAATGGGCATACCTCAAATGCTGCCTTCAAGTGGTCAAGCTCCTTGGTCAGATCAGTGTTGGCCAAATTGTATGCCTGCATTGGTGTGGACTGACTTGTGGTTTGAATCTGTGGACATAACCTCCTAAGAAAAGAATGAGTAATTCCACAGTCAACAACAATAACAACAGGAGAAGTAGAAGGGATGGCCTGTTCTTTGCTGTTCTTTGCCATGAGCAGGAATAACAATGGCCAAGAAAGATAATGAAGACCTGACCTTCACCACCATTTTGTACTGCAGTGGGTGTGGCAGCTTGTAACCTGCAAACAGAACGCTTGGATCCCCATGAAGCTGCCTGCAATCATATCCATCCAAAATAAGCATTTATTCTCCTCTTTATGGATTCCGAATTTCCAGAAGCGCAGCCTCTGTGAAGTATTGGCCAATTTTGTAGTAAGTAGCTTCAATGTAAGTATAACTGGAGGCGATGCCCTTATCAAACCAAGCAGAGAACCAACCAACGGAGATGAACATGAGCCTCAAACCCTAGACCCTAAAGCCTGGACGAAGGAATTCCGAGAATCTAAGAAATTGGAAGGCCAGTCTATCGGAAGCAAAGAGTAGTACGACAAGACTCTTGCTTAGCCTAGTCGGGTTCTGAGAAGGATGCAAACAAAAAATACAATGGAAGGATGCAAGGTGGAGAAACTAGATACATGCGAAGGACATTCCCAACTGTATGGTCCTCACGTTGCACAGTAAAGGTCGCCGCGTTCATAATCTTCATGTCTCTCTCGTAAGCCACCCTGCCATCAATATAACCAGCAGAGCACCACAATCATCATCGTCATCTTCCTCTCTTCAGCTTCCGGTTGATCAAAGCGCTGAGAATGGTATCCGAGGTCTCCAGAGCGACGAATTAATTGATCGAGTCTAAGCACGGACAATTAGTGCAAGATGCAAAAGTAAAGCCCCAACAGATACTTACTTTTTCATACCCTCGGGAACCACGAACCGCTCATATCGATCCGGAGCGTTCATTTGACGTCGCTCGTGTTCGATCTGCAGGTGCTCAACTCGCTCCTCCTCCTCCTTCAGCAGCAACAGAAACTTAGTGAAGACGCGCTTGAAAAGCCTTCCTTTCTTCCACACGAACCCTAATTAGGGTTTCGTGTTTCGTGAGAAGTGCGCACTCCTAAGAACTTAAGACTGCGCTGGAGGCCGATTCTGCCATTTCTTTACAATTCAAGCATATGGCGGAACTTATTTTGGTAATCAGCTTATTTGAAGCATTATAATTCTATAATTGGATATGTAGGATTACGTGTCAGTATAATTCGGATGATTTCATGGGCAGATTCAGCCTCTCCAAAACTCTGATTAATCGAGTGGGTGAGACCCTGTGGAATGGGCAAGGTTCCATCATTCCAGGTTACGAATGTTGCAAAGATACCTATTTGCAATAATCTATTTTATCTTTGTCTTTTTGCATTCAGTTTTTCACATAGTGTGTTAGTATTACTTTTCAGAGTGATTTAGCCTCTGCTATAGTGAGGAAGATTGCTTAGGCAGGAGACGCTTGTTTTAGACCTCCTATTATTATTAGATCTCACAATTTGTATACAAGTGACATTAGAGGGGCTGTGGGTGAGATAGCTTTCCATCACAAGATGGACTAGCTAGAGCCTTTCCTGGGTTCCTATGGGTTGCACATCTTTTGATATTTTTTTGGCCTTCTCTTTTGTCTTCGGTGTGATGGTTCTGGCCATCAGTTTTTATTGAATTTTTTTTCATTTAGTCAATAATTTAAGTTCCATCTAGCAGAATCGAGCCCCCTAAAGCTACATTGTGACAACTCTGCATAGTACATTTACACATTATGGAGATGCACTCAGGCATGCCATAAATTTCAGGAAGCTATCCAAGTCAAGAATTCCACCTAGGAATACGTTGAGTCTGGTAGGGTGACAGGCTGTTCCTCCAGGTGAGATAATGTGTTCTACCAGGACCATTCCAATTTGTAACTGATTATTCCTTCTGTTGACTGACATTGCAAGTGAAACTGGCAGCACCAGGTGTGGAACACTTATATGACCCTTGTCCCACCTAGGAAAAAACCAGTGTTGTGAGGTTATTAGAATCTATTAAAGATACCCATCAGTTATCAACCTGGTTATGTACCAACTTACCTGGGGGTGAAAATTTTAAAACTGCTTTTGGTATAGAAACTTGGTTCTCAAATTTTTCTGAATTTCTCAAGGCCCCACATTTCTAACCAGCAATTCTTTGTCGTCTCTTTCATGAAATCTGTCAGTTCTTTGATATTTCTGAAATAACCAGAACTGGCAGTTGTCTGATTCTGATTGTTTTTCCTAAAAACTGGAATGGGCTGTTCTTTGATTCTGAAAATTTTAAAGAACTGAAACAGCTGGTTATGTAAGAATCAAATAACTACACAACACTAAACAAAACCTAGTACTTGAACGAGACATCAAAACCCATTAGGTACAAAGAATTGACCTTCTGCAACCGCTTGTGCCAGGTAACCCTTGCCCCAGAATTGGCAATGAAGAGCTGCTTCAGTGCCATGAAAACGACAAATATACATGCAGAATCGGCACTTTTTGCCCATTCCAGTCACAGCGCTGATTCTCGCTCTCAATGCTGCAGCAGTGGAACCTGAATCTATCCATCCCTCTTTTAAACGCACCCAAGAACAAGGGCACCATGCATCACATTTGATGAAGTTTATATAGAAACTAGCGTGTACCCCCGTTGCGTTCACTGCCGGGATAGGCATTGATGTGACGAATGTAATCATTTTATTACACTAAATAATACATATACATGCACACAGTACAATCTATCAAATACTTCCTTGTAAACTACATTAGGGGTGCAGCCTTCCAAATGTTCGTGTCTAGCTACGGGTAAGATCTTGAGACCATCTTTGCAAGTAACCCGTGAGACAGCTACATACAATTGGCAATGACTCATGAGTAAACACCAGGTTCGGCAGATACACTCCACTGGTGCTTCATCCCAGCAATTTAATTTTTTTTGCAAACATCAACCTAATTTTATTTCACTGGTTGCCTCCACCCAGCAGCCTGAAGTCACAAAAGATGGGGTTTTCCACAGGGTGGGTATGAGTGTGGGTGCTGGTTTTGAGGATGTTACAGACCAATGTTGAGCGGTTCTCACTTTTTCATGAGAATAATCAGTTCCAGTTCTCAGAGTCATTGGTGTTGACAACTTGTAGTTGTCTGTGACTTTTGCCTCAGCCCGCCGACCCAAAACTCTTGTATAATAGATCCATCCGGCTTCAGGGGAGGCTTCATTCACAGCCGCTGCCATCGCTCCTGTTGTTGCTATTCCTGCTGCTGCGGCTCTTGTTGCTGTAAATAGACAGATTTCATCCATCCGGCTGGATGACGAGATGGATTACGGTTCGAGCAGATTTAGGGATTGCTTCATTTCATCGGCCCAAAACGCTTCATATATACAAATGAATCTCTTGGGGAAGAAGGTGCAGTTTCACATGTTTTTCAATTTTATCACGCATTATAGCAGAACAATTGTTCTCTGCAAAAGATCCATCACCAAAATAGATATATCTTGGATACAAATGCAGTCTTAACCTTTTTGGACTTTGGAAATATGTACAAACATAACAAATGCAACCCAATGTACAAACACTCATATTTATTATTCAACACAGTAGGTAGTGTGAAATTTTATATATTGCAGACACATTGATTCAAGTTGACCTGCCCAATATTTGGGCAGCAAATGGGGCGTCAATGTATACCTGCTTGTGCAAACTGCCCCCCAAATAATAAATGTTAACTTGAGAGCTTCACCAAGGTTTTGAAGACTTTTGAGGAAAACTAATGTTTTTAGGATTGATGAGTGTGCACAGAAAACTTAAATGTTGAAAGAAATTTCAATTTCAAAAAAAGTATTATGTTTGTAAAGGAGTTTGAAGTTAAAGTTTATATGGATTATATGGCTGTGAAGAGGTGCAATGACAATACACAACCCTAGTTCAGGTAGAAGCTCAAACACTTCCAAACGCACTGGTCAAAAATAATAATTTCACATTAAAAGTTGGCATCAAATATAATAAGTTTTCCACATGTCAAGGTGGTTGGTCAAGGGGATGACGGGATGGATGAAATGTTTGTTCGTCTGGATGACGGTTCGAGTGGAATCAGGGGTTGCTTCATTTCTCATCCCCAAAACGCTTCATATATAAGATTCCTCCAATTAACTTACATAAGAACAAGTTTTTATTGCCTCAACCAAGTTTCTTCTATTTCATTATCTTTCAGAGCGCTTACATCTGCTCCTTCATTCAAAGGTTAAACCTGCAGAACTCCACCGTCACGCACGTTATAGCCAGAATCTGGCATAACGCCCGACCCCGGAAGGTCGATACTCTCATATGGCTCACTTTAAACCGGGGCCTCCCGGTTGGCACCTGGCTACAATGTATGGGGATCCTCCCCACGTGCAAGGTTTGCACAGAGGAGGCCCCTGAATCCCCTCAACACTGTCTTCTCGAGGGCCCCTCGCCAAACGGGCTTGGGAGGCCTTCTTTCACATCTGGCAAAAATGGGGAGCGCCCAATGACATCACTCTTTCCTGGCCATTCATCATGCTGGGTGAAGCTGTTTTTGAGAGAGAAGATGACCCCCCTGGGATCCAAGGGTACCATGTAGGAGGCTTCTCCTATATCAGACAACCGCTTGACATCCTTCGTAGTTTTATCCTCTACTTCCTCTGGACGGAGAGATGCCGGAAGCATTTTGATAACCAGTATTCCTCTAGGAAAATCCTTCAGCAAGCCTGGGTTGCTACCGTTGAGGTTGGAATGGCCACTTGGAAGGCCATTAATTCTCTTCAGTCCACCCGGGACCCTAGTATTCAAGCTAGGATTGATCAAGCCTTTAAGGCGGAATGGTGCCACTTAGGCATCTTTGGGGCTGATTGCGCCACCATTGTGTGGTGCTTCTTGCCCCCCTTGTATTTCTTGAATTCCTCTAATGTTTGATGGGGCTGCTGCCTCCCTCCCCTGCTGGGGGTCTTTCTGAAGGATACTGAAAAAGGAAAATGCTCTTAGTAAATGGAAACAGTCTTTGTACAAAAAGAATGCTCCCTAGGGGCAGTGTTCCCTGGTGTAAATGACCATCAATAGGCACAGAATTGATCGCCACAGAGAATTCTGCGAATTACAGGTTTTCAGTAAGAATCCTACCTTAAAACATGTCAAAACGCCAGGTATGGTCATTTATGTACTAGAAAACAGGCCCTTGGTGGCTGAGTCTGCAAGGCAAATTGGTCAGTCAATAGGCAAGCCTGAGAGTGTGAGACAGGTGACTGAGCTTGCCAGACTCTGCCACCATTGACCAAGCGCCACAAGACGCTAAACACCTCTTAATGAGCACTATTCAACACAAAAAATGGTCGACAGTGCTCAACTGCTTGGTTTTTGTCATAAGGTTCGACAATTCTGACCTTATATATATCTCTTATATAATTACAACATGGTGTCCGTCCGTCTGTCCGTCTGTCTGTCCGACGACGACGGTTCCGCGTTTTAATTGACTGGCGGAACCGGCCCGGACAGTCGGATTCTGCAAACAAAAAATCCTCTTGAGGGGGGGGGAACGGGTGGGGGCTGGGGGGGGGGACGGGCGAGGAAGGGGGGGGGGGACGGGCGGGGAAGGGGAGGGGGGGGGCCAATTTTTTTTTTAATTATTTTCATTATAGAACATTTTTAAAAAATTAGAATCTTTTTGAAAATGTTTTGGAGGACTTCACAGTGTCCGAAGGGCACGGGCACCCACTAGTCTTATATATTAAAGCAAACATGGTGTCTGTCCGTCTGTCTGTCCGTCCAGGTGTCGATTTTGGTTTCAGAACCTCGACGAACGGACAGGACCAAGTCCTAAAATCGAGGTCCGGCGGTCTGCCCAGGGTTAATACCAGGGTTTTTTTTTTCTCCGCCCTTTTCCGGCGGGCTGCCCAGGGTTAATGCCAGGGTTTTTTTTTTTTTTTCTCGCCCTTTTCCGGCGGGCTGCCCAGGGTTAATACCAAGATTTTTTTTTCCGCCCTTTTCCAGCGGGTTCGCTGTGTAGGCGCCGGACCTGCCCAAGGTTAATACCAGGGTTTTTTTTTTCCCCGCCCTTTTCCGGCGGGCTGCCCAGGGTTAATACCAGGGTTTTTTTTTTCCACCCTTTTCCGAAGGGCTGCCCAGGGTTAATACCAGGGTTTTTTTTTTTTTTTTTTCTCCGCCCTTTTCAAAGAATCCGGGGGACTTCACAATGTCTGAAAGTCACGAGCACCCACTAGTATCTACTATATTAATTGCGTTGTTTGTCTGTCCGTCCGACGTGACGTTCCACAGCAAAATTGGACAATAAGCCGTTCTATGGCAGAACCGGCCTCTGACAGATTCTATGAAGATGTAATCATGTTTAAACTACACTCGGCCCAGTCGGGGTCCTGAAACCCAATGTCCTGAGAGCCAAGTGCAGCAACACGACAACAACAGAAGAAGAGAGTCGCGGCTCCTGAAACCCAAGTCCTGAAAGCCAAATGCAGCAACACGATAGCAACAGAAGAAGAGAGTCGCGGCTCCTAATAGGACTTGCATGGCTTCTAAAATTAGGTTTTGTTGAAAAGAAGAAGAAGAGGGTATTAGGCTTCAAATTTTTAGGTTTTTTGGGGGATGGGTTTGGGGTGAAGGGTAGAGTGGGGGTTTGGGTTGTGGTTCTTTCACCTTCTTTTGTATCCCACCATCAATTCTTGCAACCCATTTAACTATGGTTTGAGTATATATGAGAGGAATAAAGATAATTACCCGATACACCATCCAAGTGAAGGAAAAAAAAAAGGCAGGCACAGGCGGATTGTGTCCGACCGTCACAGGTACCCACTAGTATATATATATAATTTTTAAATTTTTTTAATTTTACTTTTTTTAATTGCTCCTTTTTAATGCTCAAATGTATTTTTCTGGTTGGTACTTTCTCTCTACTGAGAGAGGAATGGGGTTCAAATTGAGCCTGCGAAAACAAGACGTGAAAACAAATTAAGATTCTTTTGGCGGAACATGCAAAACATGAAAAACTTTGCAACGCAATTCAACACAAAACCACACAAGGTGCAAAAGTCAAGCTTGAAAGTGTGTCAGATAAAGCTCACTAAGGAGTGTTTAGCATCCCTCCCAAGGGCCCATTCCATAGCATTAGTAGCAGGTTCCTGGTTTTAAAAGTCAAATGATAAACGCTGCCAAAGGAACTGTTGGCATTTAGACTCAGTGGAACTCCCCCAAACAATCGGGTTCCTCTGACAACCAATTCCACCTGGAGAATCACGTTGTAAAGACGGCCAAATCAACCCCGCCCTTTTCCCCCTCCTTTATGTAGGCTCAACCTATTGGAATGTACTGTGGAAATACCATAGTATGGTTCAACATATGAATGTTGAATAGTTAATTAATTTTGAAGATTCCATGTTGAAAAATTGAGTATTATTAATTTTTTTAAAGGTTCATTATTTTCCTTTGCAAAATTTCGTTCTTTGAAATTATTATTTTTGGAAATTACGCACAATATAATTAGTGTGGAAGCCGCCAAGGTACATTGGCAGTTGCTTTTGTATTCCATGGACCATAGGTAAAACCGAATTCTCTCTGTCTGATACCATATTCTAACATTTGCTGAAAGTACTCACTTGGGGTCGGTTGGTAGTGTGGAGGTGCCTTCACCTAATTGCACTAGGACAACCTGCATGACAGAAGAAAAATTGTTCCTTGCAAAAAGAGGATGGAATAATATTCAAATACAGAAAGGAAGGCATATCATTGACATGATTGTTCCATCCTTGATATGGGACAAAAGAAACTGAACGGAGAAGCCAGTCATCACATAATGGCTCTGCCTGTTATGGCAAATTCAAACCCAGGAAGAGTTAGAATAAGAAACGTTCCATGAAGTTCCTGAAAAGTGAACTCAGAGTTCACAATAACACCTAGTGAACATTTCACAAAACATCGCACCAAATGAACTCTCTGTTTCTCCAAAATAGTCTCTCATTTAGAGGCGCATCTAATAATAAAAGTGTGCATGTATATTGAGCATTAGATCACAATGAGACCACATTAATTCTCCTCAATATGTTCCCATGCTCTTGGGAAGGAGTGTTAGCCCAGCCCAAAAATGATGGCAAATAGTTTTAGGAATAGAATTTTCAGGCAGCCAAGGAGACAGCTTAACAGGCACACAGGAGGGCCTATCTCATTATTGAAACAAGGGACATGCCTGAGGTAGAATCAGGCTGGAGCTCCTCTTTTGCTCCATTTTAAAAGTTGTGACATTTGATGTGCAATCTTATGGAATATATTGGGGTGGTGTTGGATGCACGCTGCATTATCAAGCAAAATGAACAAAGAAGTTGTGTCACTACCTTTTCGTTCTAAAACTATCATAAGTCCATTGAACTTTCCATTTAACAGGCCCACCCTTTATTGAGCTCTATCATTTTTCAATACTTATTGTATAAATCTATCATATAAATGCGCAATCTATGAGCAGTTATACCATAATTTAGCTCTTGCGGTTGTATTCACTATTTATTGATATTAACAGGATTGAGGCGGCTAGCAACTTATCAATTCCACCCTTAAAGAATTGGTTGCCAAACTACCAATGCGCGGGTTTCATCCTCATTGAATTGGATGTCAACTCAGTACTAGAAAAACAAACCAAAAAAATCAACACCAAATTGACACAATGTGAACATAAGAAATTTGCCTTCAATGCCTCCATAATGACCTCAATATAACAAGCAATGAGTCTAATCTTGCTTGTCATGGCACATTTTGAGAAACAAAGGATGAAAGCTTGAATGAATCATGAAAAATAAGTAGATAATTGTTGAGAAAATGGACCCATCATGTCCTAAGCTTTGCATCTCACATGATGAGATAGAAGTTCTCAATAGTGAGTTAGAAGTCTACATTTGTCCAAGGACCCACTTTCTATTTCTCCATGTTTTTCACTCGTTGGAACACCTGGGGCTAGCAACTCATGATAATTGGAACATGGGTAGGCTAGCAACCTTGAGCTAATGCCCTTGACTACCAACTAATAAATAGCGAACTTTCTTTGTCATATGCCTTGACTTACATGAAACTCTTAATTGCCATATGAAAACATATTAATTTGAAAGTTCAAAAGAAAGAGGTATGGCATATATTCCATTTGCCCAATATTTTTGAAGTTTGCCTTTCTAGTGCCATCTTACTTCACTTATGTTAATTTGTATGTTTCCAACTGTATGTCTTGTCAATAATATATTATATTGTGAAATTATGCATCTATGAAATTGCATATATTATTATGCCCATACACATATACAACTTACCTAATTGTATGAACTCCAATTGATATGTTTTCTGGGATATATGTTGAATTTATTACATATTCATATGCAGTTCATTATAGTATTGTGAAAGTTTGTAATCAATTCTTTAATCTCAAATGGGTGATGGGTTTGATCACCATGATCCATTTCCATTTTTTTAGTCCAATAATTTAATTTAGGTAAAATGATTGAATGAATACAAGTTATAGCCAATATCCAAAGCATAAGAAAAGCATTTTCTATAGGATCCCAAAACCACAAAGATTTTTTTTTTACTTTTTATTTGTTTTTTGTTTTGTGAAAGATTGTCGAGAAGAAGCTAGCTCATGAAGGAGGAAAGAAAATTTATTTTCTTTGTGAGCTTTAAAGTGCTCTACTAATGAGCCTCCCCAAGACATATATGATGCCAAAAATATACTTTACACCATGCTAAGCCCACTCGCTTGCACTTGCACTACCTCGACATAGTTTCCTTGTTCAAACTTCGTGGTTTTTTTCATTTTACCATTTTACTCGTTGGAATATAAAACATCTATTTAGAGTCTTTTTCCCTAAAATTAACCATGATGTCAAATTCTTTATGCAGTAAAAAAAAATCATTTTATCCCATTTTGCAAATTGTCCCAAAACCTATCCATCTTTTCTTAATAAAAAAGTAATGTAAATTTCACATAGTAAAACTAGCATAGTAGTGACATACGAAATACAAGTATTTTTCGAAGGTGCTCAAAAAGAAGTATTTTCAAGTATTTTTAAAAAAACATTATAAAAATACAAAGGCTTGAAAATTGGCCTTTGTATCAAGTATTTTCAAGTATTTTTTAAAAAGCCCAAAAAAACGTAAAATACGCGTATGTTTGAAAATTTTGAAAGTATGTCACTACTATGAAAACTAGGGGTGATTATTGATTTTCAAAAGTAATTACAATTTTTTGTGTTATTCCATAACTTGAACTTTAATCTTGATATAAGCATGTTTCCAAAACATATGTATTTATAATGAGATTAAAATAAAGAACTATAAACTACATCATCATGAATATATTGGGGTAGCATTGGAAGTATTGAATCCTCTTAGTAATAATTGTTTAAATATCTTGGAATTAAAAAATAGGGTTATTACAAAATTATAAGTTGGTACTAATGATTGAAAGGTGTCACCATTCAACCCACATCAATTGCCACCTAATTCATAAAATTTCCCCATTTAAATCTAGTTCATGTTCCTAATGATAAATCAATCACCCAAATTATGTAAGTAAATTTTTCGATCGTTTTGATGATTGGAAATAATGAACCTGAGATGAAAGCCAAGATAATTATGTTCAAACTAGTTTTGTTTGGATAATAAGTTTGCTAGAACTCATAAGGTGGGTGGTTGCCAAGGATTGAATTGCCACCCATGATGCTCTGATAGTTTGTGAATTACAATCAAACCATAACTTGCAAAAGTTGTGTGCCCATCTTGGTATAAACACCTTTAAGTTCAAAACATTCTTAAGATGGAAAACTACCCAATACACACTAAGTAGAAAATGACCTTTGTTCAACCAAAAAGTTTCCAACTACATGTTTTCAACTATATTTCAATTATAAATTTTGAATGTTAGAATAAATTAATGATGATTATCAAATAATTTTATCCATCTACTAGTTTAGTGGACAAATAAAAACAAGTTTTGACTAAAAAACCATCTTCAAAATATTTTTAGCATCAACAAACTCTCCGGTTGACCTATAGTTGAAATGTTGACAAAAAGAATGATGTCTTCCATTGTCATGCCTCCTTGTGTGATGTGGCAACATCATGTTTAAATTTGAATTGCGTTAGTAATTTTGCAAACATGTGGATGGATGAAATGTACTGCAACAAGTTGCAACTTTGGCCCAATTTTGTTGCCAAATTTGAATTTTTTCAAAAATTAATCTCATTATATCATAGGCTTCAAGTTTAAGTAGCTACCAAAGAAGCTGCCCAAAGTGAATTTTCAAAAGTAAAATAATTATTTGGTACTTGAATGCCAAACTTGGTACTATTGTAAATGACCACTTAAAATTCAATATCTCCCTCATCTTAAGTGCAAAAAATTTGAAAAAAAATATCATTAAATTTTAATTGCTGATTTTTTCTACCATTATGAAAAACACACCCCAATTTTTTTGAATTTTTAAAATTTTTGATGCCATTAACTTTGTCTTTTATTATAAAAACATTGTTTAATGTTTTAGGGTTAACATATTGTAATTAGTATAATTAATAGGTAAACTAGGCTAAAATAAAATAGGTGTTAAAAAGTAACACAAATATGTTGCAACTAAATTGATCACATTTGCAATTAAAATGTTTAACCCAAATCTTTTGTTTGAACCATCTTCTACTATGCAATATATAACTAGGTGCATAATTTGTATTCAAAATGCAAGCATCATTTAAAAGATGAGTCAATCAAAAAGATTCAACCCTAAAGGTTAGACCCAAAATAAAATAAGATTAGTTTTGAAACCTACCTAATTAAACTAGGCCTACCTACTTACCTATCTACATAGATGCCATATGTCAACATTTTACTAATCTTACATTGAATGGTCTAAACTTAATTAATCAATATAAATATTAAGTATTAAATCGGGCCTATATGTGCCATGTGTCATCAAATAGTTTGCCTTCAAGAAAATGGACATAATTGCCCAAAAACATATTTATTCTAGTGATTAAAAAAAAGAATCTTTCAATTTAAGTTTGCACACACTTCTTGTTTCTATCAACACATTGTTGTTATGGGACATAAAAGAGGTTTATGGAACCACCAAAGGGCCATGTTGGGGTAAAAGCACATTACATTAGACCAAAATTGGTAATTCAAAGTCCATTTTAAAGTTCAAATCTAATGATTTTTAAAAAATATTTAAATGGTGTTGAAGTTCACATTTTTTTGCATTTCCTATACCATCATAATTTAAACCTTTTTTAAAATATGGGTCTTGAAAAGTCAATTTAGATATCAAAATGGACTTTATGAATTTTCATTTTCATTTTAAATCTTAAAAATTTTGAGAGATTTTATCTTGCTTGATTTTTTCATCTTAGGTGTTATGGTACTTCAATGTGTGGTGGTATGAAGTTGTTAGCTTAATTTCCAGTTCCCCTAGAAGAAAAAAATTCATAATGATAGTTTTTTTGGAGTAGTTTGGATTGAGGACATTGGATGTACCATCCTTTTGTAAAGTCCACCTTGGATTGGACATTTATCAATTTGTAAAAAAAAAAATGTGTTTGAAACATTAAAATGTAGGTTTCAATTTTTCATCTCATTTTTGCCAAGTTTCTCAAATAGATTTGCATACAATGTAACAATACTTGACTCACCTTGAAAACATTGCCATTGGGACCTCCAAAAAAGTCCATTGTAGCATGCTTTTACCCATCAATATTTTAAAATAATGGACACCATCAAATTGGACACAAAAATAGTGTTTCATCAAATAGTTTGATTTGGAATGTTCCAGATTTGTAGCTTGGAAACACATTAGTGAAAACTAGCTTGAATTTGCTAATGATGCTTGCAACATAAGGTTATGGTTGGCTCTTGATAGGGTGAACCCATTCGGAGACCTTAGTTCATGCCATTCAACCTAGCCAGTAATATTGTTAAATTACAATTTGCCTCCGTGGTTAATGATTAAGTGTTATTTTCTTATGTTATCTTTTATCATCCTTGGTAAAGAATCTTACACATCTAATAATGGTGATGTCTATTTTCAACCTCTAAATGAAGAGCTACAAGTATTGTGGAAAGGTGTTGAATCATTTGATGCATATGTGGGTGCAAAGTTCACCTTGAAAGCAATGTGTAGGTGGAGCATGCATAATTTCCCAACTTGTGGCTTGTTTGCAAGTTGTGTGATAAAAAGACATGTTGGATGCCCACCATGTGGTCTAAATACAAAATTTTGATTTGCAAGGAAGTTGAAGAAGATGGTCTATTCTAGGACACATACTTATTTGGCATGAAGCCATCCTTATAAACAAGCATAAGCAACATTTGATGGCAAAATTAAAACTAGGGCTACACCTATCCAAATATCTGCTACACAAACAATTAAAGGGGCAAATGAACAAAAGTTGTAGCTATCAAATCCCCGAAATCATGTAGGGGGGAAGTTTGACCTTATACATAAATACATAATCAACACACAACATCATGTTTGAATTACCATATTGGCAAGTATACCTGTAACTCACTAAACTCCATGCATTTTTGGGCACTAAATTAATCACAACATTATTAGGACAAGTTCAAATTAAAGTTAAGAGAAATGTAGATCAATTTATCTGATGGTTGGATTGTTGTTAGTTGGAATTATTGATTAAGAATACATTCAATGTCATGCACTATGAGAATAATTTTCATGAGAATGTGTTGAAAGCAATATTTGGCAACAAAGATATTGTAATTGTCAAGGAAGATTTTACAAATTCCAACATATGGTCCCATTTGTGGCTATAACCTACTACAAGTGGGTTCATTAAACATGTAGCTTCATATGTGTTGTTAGATGAAAAGAAATAACAATTCATGCAAATTATCATGGGCTTGAAAAAACCTATTGGCTATGTGTTTTCATTGAAGAAAAGAGTTCAAACTTTAATGCATGTTGTTTTCCCACAACAAACTCTAATGCCTACTAGTCCTCTTGTAACAATGCATGTTATTCTTTCTGTAGCAATGCATGTTGCTCCTCTTGCAACAATGTTTAAGTTGTTCCTCATGTGGCATTGTCTACACCAACAACTACACAAACTTATAAAGGATGGCAAGGTTTAGTAACTCCACCAATAGGACATGCCTTTTTGAACCAACCTCAAATCCTCATAAACTCCCCAATGGGAGGTCATTTAGCAATTTGTCACAAATGATAGAATCAACAATTGAAGGTAGCTTCCCCATAACCCCACAAGTTCCAAGAAATATTGGGAAAATCACAAGCCAAACATGTGTTGTTTTAACTGGAACTACATTTGCACAATATCACAATGGTGTGGTTCATTAGATATCCAATGCAAGGCAAGTGAACAACGAGCCAAACATTATTGGGCCATGGATAAGGTAATGAAATGGTTCGGCATTGGGGTCAAAACATTTATCAAGGAGCCAAAAACATTACTTTGCAAAAGTACCAAGGCTACTTTGAATCTTATAGTTTAACTTTTCCCATCACTATGTCACATTTGTGAGCTAGCCAATTTCAAAAAGGCACGTGATGAGCTTCTTCAAGTAGGTTTTCTATTTCTTTGCCTAAACCTTAATCCCACTACTACAAAATGTGGGTGCAGTTCACTAATCCCCATTCACTAGACCAGTGAATTCGTTCAAAATCTAGTGAAATCGCTTAGCGTACATGGACATGTTTTGTTGTAATGTCCCCAAACAAGCCTTCAATTCCTATGTCTCACAACTTCTTGTGTTGCTTGTTCTTTTGGTTTTTTGTTGTGTAGAGTTTGCAACAAGGAGGCAACTACGATTGATCAAAACAATCACGCTACTTGGAATAATTATGTTTAGAGTGAGCAACCTATGCCATGTGCTTTTTTAATCATGAAAGCTTGCAAAAAATTTAGAAGTTTGTGAACATTTATTAAACAAACGTCAAACATAACAACTTGAGCTAGTGAAAATAGGTAAAATTTTAAAAGGCAAATATTGGGATTGTTAGCTAATTAATTAAGAACCTACTAGAAGAAATGGCAATGTGTTCCAACCTATTATTACAAAGTAATGCCTTGAGGAGGGGCTATTATACTTTATGAATAAAACTACAAGCTAATTACATCATGCAACAACAAATAAAAAGCTTAAAAATGACATGCAAGGCAATTGTATGTCCAATAGGATGTGAGCAACAACCTCTTTTCATTCATGCCCAAACAAAACCCTTATTTAAAACCAAATCCAAGTACAATTGTAGCTTCTAGAATCACTTTTACTAATGGAATTACTTTGTTATAACCTTGTGACTCTACAAGTTTTCTCCTTCTCTCACAAACATCCACACAAACACAAACACAAATGTTTCTTTCTCCCCCACCTCTCTCCAACTCTAGATACCTATTCCTTCAAGTAGCCATGCACCACTAAGGTAAATGGTGACTTACACACCACTTTATTCCTATTTTTTCTCCATTTTTCCCTTCAATTACCACTACTATAGTAGTTATCTCCTAGATTAGGGTAGTCAAGTTGTAAACTCAATCTAAATCCCTTTTTTTTTGGTTAACTCTACCTACCTCCCACATTATAGAACATTTTAACCTACGACTTGATGGATGAATCAAAACAACTATGACATAGATCAATGCATATAATGACTTTTAAAACATTTAAATCTAGATCTATTTCTAGTAATTTTGTGTTACTAAATTATGGTAAATAGTAAAAAACCAACTAAAGGTTCAATAATTATGCCTTTAACATTCAACCTCTATCACTAACTAGGACCTAGGTCCTATATCATTCATCTTCTATCACTAGGACTTAGGTGTACATCACTACAACCCATGTCACTAAGGTGTAATAGATCATTAGGGCCTATGTCACTAAGGTGTAATTCTCAACCTTTATCATTAGGACCTAAGTCTATATCATTAGGTTCTCTTTCACACACCTTCTATCATTAGGACATAAATCTATATCACTATGACGAGTATGATGAGATAATACTTAATAATATCTAAGTTTGATTGAAATAATAATTCAAAAAAGACATATTCTAGAATATTGTAAATAAAAAACACTTGCAAAAATAGTATTAAAATGAAAATTCACAAAGACTCAAAGAATCCTTTTTATATTTAGAAAAGTAAAAAAAACCTCAATGATTCAAGGATTTCAAGGAGGTAAAAAAAATACCAAAAGAATAAGATCTTAGGGGACTAAGATGGTCCTCCTTAAATACCCCAAGAGGACACTGAAAGTCCAAAAATAAACTAGAAGTCCACTAAGTCCTAACTAATGTCCAACATAAGTAACTGAAACTAAACTAGAAGTCAAAAAAATTCGGTCGGTGACACAATCAGTGGTCAATTTTTGGTTTTAAACTAATTAGTCAATGGTTAACAACCTAATTCACTTATGTTTAGTACTTCTAATTTCAGTAATAAATTTGATTATTTACATTTTTGGTTATTTCATTTTGGTTTTAGTTACAAAGTAAAAAAGTCTTTAGTACAATTCCTTAAACTACGTTTTCCCCACTAACATTAAACCCCCTTTGACTTGCAATTCCACCCTCAAAATCAAGGAGTTGTTGGAAGTGGTTTTGGTGTAGCACTCAATTCCGATTGCGTGGGTTGAACTTTTGGTTTTAGTCTACTCAGAACCAAGATTCAAAATTTTGGCTCAATCTTCAAACGCAAATTTTTGAAGGATGTGATTAAAATATGGCTTTTGGAAAGTGCTAGATGCGAGTTTGGTATAAAAATTCGTCATTCCAAAAGGCCTTGAAAGCATCAAGAATTATTTTACCAAATTTATTTCAATACTAATTCCATTGGTTTGCCTTTTCCAATTTGACCTTTTGCATGTAAACCATCACTTTAGTCTGTAAGTGATCAACTCCATTTTGATTTGGTCATACTCCTCCAATTGATTTAGCGCAATGTCAGCATTTTCAGCTTGTGCCTTCATTCGATGGTACTCACTTTTGATGAGGTCATACTTAGACTTTTTGAAGGTTTGAGAGTCTTTGGCACGTAACTCATTAAGAATTATAATCAACTTGGAAATTTTCTAGTTGGCCTCCCCGCATTCAGTTTGGGTAATGCGTACCCCAAAAAATCTCTCCCTCAAGTTTAGTTTGAAATTTCAGAGTAATTTTTTTCTTGGCTTTTAGTCTTTGCTTTAATTTGGTTGTGCTATGTTGTAGGGAGTCCATTGCTATTATTTGCATTACTAACCAAATTTCTAAATCCTCTATTTGTATTCGATTTTCAGCTTGGTTTTGAAACTTTGTTGAAATCCGATAATTAGAAGTTAAGGCTTCTTCCAACTCTTATTTCAACTAGCTTTCCTTCAACTTGCTAGAACTAGCCAATTCTTCAAGTTGTAGTTTTAACCTTTTTTTCCTTTAATAAGAATTTTTTCATGTGTTAACATCTATTCCATTTGGTGGCTTAATTCATCCATTGTTTTCTCTAAACTATAGTTCAACCGAAAATGTTCCTTCATGTTTTTCAAAGATAGAAAACATCAACAGGCAAATGAATAGATACTTGCCCCTTGAAGAGGGATGTTCTTGTTGATTTCTTGGGGGTAAGTTCAATGTCTTTGGTGTTGTCAACCGGATTGGGTTTGGTTCTTGCAAAAAACCCTCCACTGGAATAGAATTCATGTGGTGAAAAAAACCTTTGCTACTGAATTGGAGAAAAGATTCTTCTTGGAGCCTTTCATTTAGCTCATGTGCTAATGTAGGCGACATTTACTCGTATTGCTCATCCAGCACGGAGGATTGTCATGTGACTTTTAGAATCAATGAAATTTTTTATATTCATTTCATTCTTACTTCCGAAAAAAGTTTGGTAGGTGCCTTCTTATTGGGAATTATATTACCAAATCCAATGATCGGTTGGTGTGGTCATAATCATGAAAAACTCCAAGTTTGGAATTGCTTGGTCAGTTCCAATACAATTATCGAATTGTTGGTTCCAATTTCCCATATCTAAGTTGAAAGTGGTTGTGTTTGGAGGCTATTCGTTGTTGCGTATAATGGCCTCCCTATGGCACATCAACTTTGTCCTCGCTTTACACATCTTCTTCTAGCATTTTGTCAAAATTTGCTTTAGTGTGATTGATGTCGTCCACTGAAAACCAACACCAAAAAATGATGTCAAGAACTTGCGCAAGTCCAAATTTGGCAAGCCCATCATCTTTTGCCTTCTTTGAGGGATCGGAAATGTTCTTCAATCGGCTATGCATGTTGTTCTCCACAACCCTAGCCTAGTTGAATTGGTGGTTTTGCTTCATTGAAACCAAGAACAACAAAAGTTTTTTGCTCATGTAAGTGGCTCTAGTTTTCCTCAACCACAATGCTTGCATGAGGGCCAACACTTGACGTAAATACTTCCCCTAGAAATCGAAAATTTGCCACCCTTCCTTTTTATTCCATAACTCTTGATCAATAAACTTTAGACAAAGCTTGTGTGATTCATCTTTTTGCATACTTGGTGGCACGTGAACCCCCAAGACATGAAGGTGCAACATCTTTCCCACAATTTTGGTAGTAATGACTACCAAAATTCTTTTAATTTTTGCTTTGATTTTCTCTAGGTTATAGCACACAACTCCACAAAAAAAAATCTCAAATCAAAGATTGAAATGGCTGTAACTAGATCCATTCCAAACTAGACAGCCCCATCTTCTTTGCCCACACAACACCCTAAATAATTTTTTTCCATCTATTTAGCTAATCCATCACCAGAGATAAAAATAATTTTCCAAAAAATGAAACTACATTTTTTTCTCTCCCTTTTTTGTTCCTAGCCGGATTCAATCTCAAAATGATCAAATATGATCCTTCCTCCTCATCATCCTCTATTATCCTTTGTTTTCCTTTTGTTCTACTATTCATCTCTTACACCTTTTCTTTGTTAATGCTTCCTATCATGGTAAAGTGTCCTTTTTTTTCACACAAAATTACACATCAAGAAAATGAGAGAAATTTAGTAGGAAATGGGTTGCCCCTTTATGCTATTTTGAGGTGCGTCAGAGATGCCTCCGTCAACCTCCATTGGGTTGAATCGATAGGTGTCAAGATGGTTCAAATTTGAAAAGTCAAGGGGTTTGGTTTCTCGTCAATTCACCGTTTTGAAGTCATTTTTTTCTAACATCTCCTTTAGCATATTTTGTATCTTAGAATATTCCAAGGCTAATTCTATTGAAGAACATTCCACTGGAATGGTAGAGTTCTTCGGTATTCCAATAGCTCCTCTAGAAATAACGAATGCATCAACAAAAACTTATGCAACACCACAATTACAACAAAGAACAATAGAAAACAACAAGAAGTTGCCTCCTCCTCGTCTTTTTGTGTAATGTAGTGATAATAATAAGTTTTGAAAGAAATGTAGAAGGAAAATGTATCTACACTCTAACAAATATGATCATTCATGTGCTTTTAGCAATAACCGTTCTAGCAAACATAGTTGCTTGAGCAACAATTGTTACAACAATGATCGTTCTAACAACAATCACTCCAACAACAATTGTTTGAACAAACATGTTGAAGTCATCAAAACGTAGATGATGTCAAAGTTGTTGTCAAAGCACAATCCAAGCGTTGATGAACCTTGAAAGCAGGTAAAGTAAAGATGAATGTTAACCTAAACCCAAATTGAAATGTAGAGAAAGCTTAAGTGTAGGAGAAAATGTAGAAGACATACCTTCTTTTCGTGTCTTCTTAAAAATGTTGCACCTCACGTTGTTCACTTTGTCTATTAATAAATAGCCACAATGACACCATCAAAGACGTCATGTATGCCCTCACACAAGAGAATGGGCATGTTTTGTAGAGAGAGCGGTGGTATGCCATTACATCAAGAATTTCATTACAAGTCAATCTTTACATGACTCGTGAAGACCAAGTCTTTATTACTGATGTGGTGGTTACTTATTTGACACGAGAGGCGGTGGCTATGAGTGTCATTAGTCAACCAGCATGTGCAATTGTGAAACTTAACGCCATTATTAAGATTCGCAACAGTTGTCCGTGTACAATCCATACATTTTTAAAAAAATAGGAGGCGTGAATTTTTTTTTCCATCCTGGCAGGGCTTCATGAGGGGCACCACTTTATTTTAATGGCCATGGAGGTGCACATTGCACTTGGGTGTGATATGGATCATTTCATCATGGAATGTGTTGTTTTTTCCACAATAGATAATCGAGAGGTCATTTATATTTGTTGTTTTACATTTAGTTTTTCAAACAACGTGTTAGTATTGGTATTCAATGCGCTTTAACTTTTGCTATAGAAAGGAAAATTATGCTGGTAGGAAATGCTTATTTTAGACCTCATATTATTATTAAATTTCATGATTTGCATGTTAGCAACATTAGAGGGGTTATGGGTGAGATATCTTCCTACCATGAGAAGGATTAGCTTGTTTCATGCAGGTTACGCATCTTTTGACCTTTCTTTGGCCTTTCCTTTTGTCTTCCATGTGATGGTTCTGGCCATTGGCTTTTGTTGGATGTTTTTGTCTCAAAGTTATTTCAAAATCTTCAAATACTTGCTAGTTTGCAATAAAGATTTAGCAACTTTTCTACCAAATTTCTGACCACATAAAATGTTTTCATTGATGGTTATGCAAAATCAAATGTTTCATTTTTCTTTTAATTACAATTTCTAATACTTAGCTAAACATGGTTTAGAATCAAAGGGAATAAGAAAAGGATGGTTTGTGGAATTAGCATGAAGAAAACTTGCAAATAATCATAAAAGTAAACTCACAAATATATTTAAAATGATAATACTCATGGTACAAACTATTTTTAGAGTTGGTAACAATGTATTTTTTTCAAATTTGTGATGTTTTTCAACTGGCAAAGAGTTATAAATATATTTAGTCAAGTTTGGAAATATTGAAAATATGAAGGATAAAATATTAATCACCCTTTCATAGTGTAGGCACTTAATGGTGAATTTTTGAAAAAATCAAAGAAATTGTAATAGAACATTTTCTTTAAAATATTTTTCACAAAATGGTTTTAAATAACCTCAAAAAAAATCATTGGGTGATAAGTTAGAATCTCAAGTGTATGAAATTAAATCCTGCAAAACCAATTATTTTTCCCAAATAAATATGATTTTTTGCAACCAGTGATTTGCCCACCATGAGATTCAAGATTTGAAATATTGGAAAGGATTTTCAACTAATAATCTCACTAGAAGCATGTGCAAAGTTTTCATAAATCATAACATGAAATCATGGTGAATAAATATTATAAACATAAAATTATCATGACATTATTAGAACATGGACATAATTAGAAACGATTCATAACATCACATCAAAAGTAAACATAAATTCTCATATGACATTCTCTTTGACATCATAAATTGTAACATATCATTTTGTGGGCATCAATTAATTTCAAGATTTTAGAATTGTAGGTTGACCACCCACCTCACAAATCATAGGTAGTTTTTTAAAAATTGAAGTTTGGAATCTACATTAATGAAAGCAGAAATGATTTCATAGAAAACCTATACAATCATGGATTTTTTTTTTAATTGTAAAATTTAAAGATCGAATGAAAATATATAAATATTTCATATTTATATTGATTTAATAGTCATTGATAACAAAGAATAGTGCAAAGCTGAAGTAAATTAATTATAATGACCACGATTCATTAAAGTTAATTTATGTAGGACAACCCTAGATTCCATAAGCCATCTTTTTGAAAGTTGTCACTTAGAATATATTTCATTAGTTCTCAAATAAAAAGGCATAGAAAGTCATTTTTTTGAAGTTGACATATGGACTATTCCAAATTGGAATATGCTTCAATTGTTCTTAAATAAAGAGGCATGGAAAAAAATCTTTTTGGATTTGTGTCTTTTCAAAAGTTTTTTTTCAACACCATTTTCCCTTGCAATTTTTCAATACCTTTTCCACCAATATGCATCCCAATTTTTTTAATTGAATTCAATTTTAATCCAATTGTGTGTTTTTCATTTTATTTTTTTCTTCTATAGAAACTTTATCTAGGCTTTAGTGACCCAACACCCACCAATGCACCATCCAAAAATAATGTTATGGGATTTCATGGATGGGATGAAACTACCCCCCTAAGGTTAGTTTCTTCAATTGACAATATTGTTTTTTTCCTCTTGTGCATTTTTTTGGGTTCTTATTATTTTTTTCCCAATTTACTTCTTTTTTTCTTTTGGCCCTTTTTGGCAATTTATTTTCTTCATGCCACACCTGACCCCAAGTTGTTTTTGGATTCCTACCTACAAGATCAAGTTGCTACAAAACCTACTTAATTTTTGGGAATAGAAACTAGTTTTAGTTTTTGGGTTTAGCTTGGATTAAGGTTTGAGTTTCAATCACTTTGAGTTTGCAAAGCTTGAGGAGTGTGAATTGTGTGAAGAAAGGAAGACCTTTAGGACTACAAAAAGGGGAGGAGTAGGAGCTTGAAGGTAAGCCTTTTTTTTGTCTTTTTTTTCTTACATGCTACCTCCAAGGAGACAATGAACTACAAGCTCATCATTAGGTGTTGCTATTGTTAATTTTTTAATTAATTTTTTATTTTAATTGATTTTTTTGCATTGCAACTTTGCAAATAGAAGTTGTCATTCTTTTTGTGTTGATGTAGTGGAGTTCCACAAAGAGGAAGATGGTGCACTAGTCATTGTTGTTTTTTTTTTCCCCTATACTATAGCTCCATAAAGAGGACGATAATGATGCGTTGGGTGTGTCATTGGTTTTTTTGTTACTACAACACAATTCTTCAAAGAGGTTGATGATAATGTTTATCATATCATTGTTTTTTTATTATTAGAATGCAACTTTACGAAGAGGATGACAATGACGATGCACCCAACATGTTGTCATTTTTTTTCTTACTGCAGCATAACTTTACAAAGAGGAGGAGGATGCATACCTAGTGCATCATCTTTTTTAATCGTTGTAGTGTAGTTTTATGAAAAGGAGGAGGTGTTAAAATTCAAGGAGGAAATTTAGATCACAATGCATTAGAGGGATGAAGTTGTATGGGACAAGGATAAAATTCAGACTACTTGTACAAATCAATCTAAAAGCTACAACAGGATGTGAAGACGATAACACAATTGTGAACTCAATCACAAATATGGAGCCATATTTGTCCAAGCATAGATTGAAGGAGTATGACAACCTATTAATGTAGAATATAATTTTAAGGACTATGCAAAAATCTTGTAGTTGTAAGCATCTAATGTTGATACATGGTGGAACTTAGTTCAGGATTTGTTGTAGACAAATTTAAAGACCTTATTTGATGGGCACAAGGTAATGAAACTAGCTATGGAGGAAGTTTAAAGCATACTAAGAAGCATATCTAGAGTTTAAGAAGAAGCCATGAATGAATAGACAATGGCATAATCTAGAAAGTAAATTCCAACAGAAGTTCCAACAAAATAAGAATAACAACACATGTTTGCCCAAACAAAGTTCATAAAATATGCTACATTGATTGCAATCCTCCATCAACTCAGTTTATTATAGCAATTGCAACAACACCAACATCAAAGGACGAGGGGGATAATGCTCATACATAGACCACTACAGAAACATAGTAATAGATGCAACCACAACAAATTTTGTAGATTGAGAAAATTGTTGCAATAGAGGAACAACAGTCTTTGGAACTAGAAAATATAGCTACATAATAAGTAATTACAAAGTAGATAGGAATGAAGGGTAATTTATTTTGTAGACTTAATGTTTTTTCAATATAGATGTCCATAGGAAGATTACATGGACATGATCCAAGGTCCGGTGGGGGTAATGTTAAGGGTAAGATTGTACTACAATAATAAGTTAGATTAGGATGAATGGGGGTAGTGAATAAGTGTTGCGATGTCTATTCTAAAACAAGTTGGACAAAGGAGATTTAGTGATATAACATATTGCACAGTAGTAGAGGATGAGTGGGTGAGATTAGGATTGTTGAGGTAGAATTCAAATTAGTTTAAGGCAAGAGAATTGTGAGATAGGAGGATGCTTTAGAGTTCTTTGGAGGAGTTATTTTTTATTGTTTTTGGGGAGCACATAGTAGAAAAAACAAAGTAGTTTTTCTCAAAGTTTAGACAATATTTTTCATGAAGAACAAACTATTTTTTTCTTTTGGTTATCATGTTCTTTTCCATATTTTTTTCTTTTCTCCTTTTTGTCAGTATGAGAAGTAAAATTGTTGCAAAAGGATTACAAATTCAAAACTATGCAAACACATTACTTGTGAGAAAATATTGTTGATTAACATTTTGGATTATGTATATAGTTTAAGGATAGATTTAATGACTACAAATGAACAAGATAGAAAAAAATCTAAATTTAACACAATGTTGGAACATTAAGATTTTCCATTCACCACCTAGGAAGAAAGTTAGAACTTATCCCTGAATTCAAATTATTGACTTAGAAGATGATGAAAAGAATGCATATTTAAATGAAGTTGGTCATGGAAATGATGAAAAGCCATAAGTAGAAACAACTTAGGTTGATTTTGAAGATGAAGTTGAAGCCAACACTAAACATGTACTTGAAAACATTCAAGTTGATGTACCTATTGAACATGTCGCATTAGTTGCAAATGTCATGGGCACGAAAACAATCAAAGATTATAGGATTTCCTAGACCAAGACGAGAACAATGACCCGAATAATTTCCCAAATCCATCCTATGAAACAACAAAACAAGAACAAGGACATGACAAGTGTGAAACAAGAATCCAATAAGATTTGATTGCAAGGAAGAAATAAAAATAGATTAAGACTACGACAAAAAAATGTGCCCAAAATTGGTGTTGAACAAACTAAAGGTAATGGGGATTTCTATTTCTATTTATACCCCTTGGGCACCTAGTTCATGGAAGTTTCTCAAGAAACTTCCTATTTACATGTGGCCCATGTTTGCCCATGTGTGCCCATGTGCACCCATGTGTGAACTATGGGTGAATTAAAACTCAATTGACAATGAATTAAAATTAAATTAAGAGTGAACTTAAATTTAACTAAAAATGAATCAAAAGTTAATTAAGAGTGGACTAAGAATTAATTAGAAATGAACTGAAAAAAAATTATGAATTGATTAGAAGTGAATTGATAATTAACTAAAAGTGAACCAAGACTTAATTAAAAATGAACTAAAAGTGAACTAGGACTTAACTATGAATAAACTAAAAGTTAATTGGAAGTAAACTAAAATTTGACTAAAAGCTAACTAAAAATGAATTGAAATTAAATTAAAAGCTAGGTCCAAGTTTATTACAAGTCATGGATGAACTTTCAAATGAATAAATTCCATGGCATTGACATCCATGACAACAAAGGTTAAAGAACTTATGGTTTTAACTACATAAATATCCCAACATGTATAACCTATAGTTAAACTTGTTAACCTAGAAAACCCATACTTTTCTACAATTTAATCATCGAAAATTTTAATTTTTATACAAAAAATTTGAAGCATATTAACATTTTTTTGACAAGCTACCCAAAATGCTAACACTTGGTCAAGAATTTGGAAGGATTCACCAACTTGAGTGTTGAATGTGAAGGAAGCAAACAAAACTTGAATGAAATTAATAATCAATTGCAAATTCATAGCCTGGAATTGACCACTATGCAATAGACCTTGAAGAATCATGGAAAGGAATTAATTATTGTCAAAAAGGTAATTGACTAAAGTTCAATTTGACAACCAGAACTTATCCATGAAGGTGAATCAAGCAAAGCAAACTGTGAAGAAGGCATAGGGTTTATAATAATAATACAATGAATACCAGTTCAATTGGAAGATTCACAATGACCAAAAGATACTTCAAAATGAGCATGAGCGAATGATTCAGGACTACAACAAGTTTGAGGAGTTCAACAGGCAACATGAGAAGACCATAATAGGTTTGGAGCAAACATGTTAAAAACAAAAAGATCAATTAATTTTTGCAAACATTGATTTGGAGAAGCAACCCTAAGCCTTGCATACTCAAATCTAAGATTCGAAAGGCAAATTGGAGATTGCCAAAGTATAATTGAACAAACCAACCCAAGTTCCACTTGTTAGAATGCATGATAGGTTGAAGGAATTTGAGGAATTATTGTTTGACAACATTTTGTTCAAAGTACAAAATTAGGCTTTGGGGGATAAGAATCCCAAGTGGAAAGAGTGGTGGCACATAATGCAAAGGTTTACAAAAGAGCAAATTTAAGAATGCATGGAGTTTGGCAAAAGTTGATGAACAAGTTTACCAATTGGCGTTGTAAGCTTATCAAACCACCTTTCTAGCTTTCAAATATGAACCACCCTTTTTGTGTATGTGGAAATTGGGACCAGTACAAAGATGATAGGTGCAACATCATCTACATTTGGATTTGATCAAAGGAACAACCTATTATAACCACCAAAATAATCAATCCAATTAGAGGAGGAACAAGTCTAAAAATCATACATTTACCTATTGTAACTTTAGCTATGCATGTTGTGGTTAGTCCTAAACTTATTATTCCATCACTAACAATTAGTAAGAAAATAAAATCCTTGGAGTTTCTATTTATATATTACCCATACCTTTGACCACCTCAAATTGATGTAAATTTAAAAAACGCTTTGATTTCCAACACACCTCATGCATAAAAGGTATTTGCTATGCCTATAACAACCTTTGAAAAGACACTTGTTCAATTGAAGTTTGTAGTAGAAACATGTATTTAACCTATGAGCTATTTTGAACGTGTGGATCATGTGGTTCATTTCCTTTTCTTGGGCTTGCAAAGTCTTATCCACCTTTTGGTGTGTTCCATGGCCTTTTGCCACTTTTTTTCTCTTAAAAGGGATCTAGAAGAAATGATCAACAAATGAGTATCTTCATTTGAATTATCATTCATGGAATGAATGCAAGTTCACACAATCTCGCACTTCCTTTACTAGGTCTAGGATTTTCGCTTTCCCTTGTCCCTTTTAGGAATGGAGGAAATCATTTTTGCTAGCAAAATTTTGCTCATTCCAACTCCCCCCTTGTCTTTCTTTTTGTTTTTATGATGAAACTTTTCAATAGTCCCCTCCATAATTTCCCTTAGCTTATTTTGTTCACCCTTGGACAATTATAGATCCAACATGGCTTTGTTTTTGCGGTAAAATATTGGATATCAACCTTCATAACCTTTTTTTCTTTCTCCTTTTTAGGCTTCTATTTTATCTTCAGCTTAACCTTTGTCGTTGGTGTTTCAAAACTCGTTTTGTCTAGGTGATTTCCCAAAAACCTAATAAGCCTATTTTAATACCACCCATCCTTCCCAAATTTGCCCTAATGCCTTTGTACCCCCACCTCCACCCACATTATTGTTAAACACTTAAATTACTTGCACATGCAAACCATGCACTTGGTTAGTTGCAGCATTCACCTTGTCTTGTGAACCTATTGAAATGTGGGTTAACCCCAACCCCTAAATGACTGGGACTAAAATTTGCCATGGACTTTCCAATTGGCTCAAGGCTTTTAACTCGAGGGTTACCATTTCTTGTTTCATGGTTAAAGCCCATGAATTTTCGAGGATTTAACACACTAAGGACATTTTTTCGAACCTCCTTTTTCAAAACCTCACTCCCCACAACAATGTGAATTGTGAGTGATTTCAAACCATGAATCAAACTAGGCCCAACATTTGGACTTGTAACCCAATCCACCACAAGGGTCGCCCTTAAGTGGTCCAGATTTGGGCCCGGATTAATCAAAGCCCTCCATTAAAAGGTTTGCCTATAAAGGTATGTCCTTCATATCTTGTTTGAACTTAGGTCTCCTAACATGAAGGTTATATGGGGTTGGACATGGTCTGTTAAATGGGTGAACCCCTTGGTTGAACAAGAGTTCAAAAAGGCCCAAAAGGTGGTGGGTGGAATTGTTTAATTTTATTTTCTTAGCAATCTTGAATGAATTATTAGTTCAATGTGTATTGTAGGACATGTTTGTTTATTAATTAATTAATTTTGAATATTTTATTTCGAAAATAAAAATATTCCAAAATATTTCATAACACTTTTCATTTTCCTTTCACAAAATTTTGTCTTTAATGTATCTTTTTTGAAATTTTCAACATTTTTAAAACTATTATAATTTGTGTCAAAGTTGTAGAAGTACCACAATAATGATTATTCAAGACAAGGTTTTTGCATATTATTTGTGCGCTTTGTTTTACTAAACAAATATTAACATACATGCTCATATGCAACCTATTCTTATGAAATGAAGCCAACTAGTAGCATAACATCCATAAAATTATTATTCAGGGACCTATAAAAATATGCATGTTTCAACTAGTCAAAAACTTTGCATTGTTGCAAAATCTAAAAATAAGTTGTGCCTTTTCAAAGGTTCTTTTTGAAAACATTTTCCAAAATTTCATCCAAAAAGTAGGGGAAAAATAGTTAAGTTCACCAAATTTAAACTATGCGATCCTACATGTAATAACAAAAAAATAACATGATTCTAAAAAACTTTTAGCTTCATACATATTTTGAAACCAAACCTCACTAAATCTTCCAATGGATGGTTGTCAATGTGGCTACATCACAAAAATTTAAAATAAAATGGTTCTAACCACATATTCTAAAGATGCTTGTATGAATGTTCATATTATTTTTAAAAAATTAGACTTCCAAATAATTATTAAAAATGACCAGCTATTTTGTACTAAACTCCAATATTTCAACATCTTAAAGCCATGGAAAATATATTAAATGTAAGTAAAGTTGTAAAGTGGGGGCATTTTCAAAATAAGGGGCCTAGGATGAAACAATAATTAAATTCAGCTTTGCATTTTGGCAATGTCCTTCACCATGGGCTTTACCTATCATAAAACATGAAGAAAAATTTATCATGAACCAAACCTATGAAGATCATGAAACATATGAATGGGAGAGTTCTTATGCTTACTCATCCATAGTGGGAAGGCTCTTACTTCTTATTAGTAGGGTTAATTTCCCTCCCGCTCGAGTAGGCATAATATCTTTCCCAATTTCTAGGAGGGAAATTCATGATATAAGGTGCTTTCTACAAACACCATGAATTTTCTTTGAGTGCTTTACATGCAAGGCACATGCCAAGGGCTTAAAATCAAGTGGAAACTCACAATTGCATTAATGGATGATAAAACCCATTATCTATATTGGTCATGAGATTTTACATGATAAATGAACAAACAAAATTTCTATATATTAAGATAGGTGTTTGTTGTTTTTGGATGTGAACAAGTTGTAACCCTTTCAAACCACGAAAGCCCTCCACTTCGCTTTTTGGTAGTATTAAAAATCCCTCAATGAGGCAAGGGAATCAATTCACAATTTTTGAATTTAAAAAAAAAAAGTTATTGAATCTAGAGTGGTTTTGTTTATAAAAAATAAATTTTAAATAATGTAGCAAGTTTTTATAAGTATTAAAAACTCCAAAGTTAAGCCAACTTCAACTAGAATCATATTGCCTTGGATGATACATGATAGCAAACATTTTTTTGTCATATTCCTATCCCATAGCTAACTATAGCAGTTGATTATGTACAGACCATCCACATGTATTTATTTATCTAGTGATCATGAAGTGCTTTAGCTCCTTACTTACCTATGTACATAGTAACCACATACATTCGCTACCTAGTTTGGTATGATTACTTAATACCTACTTACATTGGTAGTTAGGTAGTGGGTGACAGAAGTAATTTACAGGATGGGTGACTCTGTTTAGTCATTCAGTTGTCCACATCTGGGTTATAACGGGTTTCTAATGGATTTGAGTACAGTGGTTGTTGGGTCACATTATCCCTAATGAATGCCTTGTATAAACTCTCACAAGCACAGCGTAATTCTAACAATAATTGCCAGTTTAAATTTTGCATTAAGATACAGTTACTACAACTGGTACACTTGAGGTGATATTAAATTCGTTCATGCTGAATTATTACAACGATGACAGGGGCATAAATACACGTCTGATTTCTCATCCCTACAAGCCGGCAGGAGAATTAAGACTTTCAAAAACTTCTCATTTGACATGCAAAAGAATACATCTGAGGTGCAATCAATTTGTCGTTCAGGAACATTGCTTGTTAAAGTGGGTGATTAGTGCGCTCTTACAGGAGTATTATTCCAATTAAGTTAACTTAGTGGGTGACAGCTTTTGAAAGTGTATTATTCAAGTTAATTTAACTAATTGAGTGATAGCTCTTGAAGATAGAAATTATTCTAATTAATTTTTAGTGGGTAACTAATTCAATATTTTTATTATTCAAGATTGCATTGAACCCGTTGTACTTGTAAGTATCTAAGGACGATCCCTTCGGCAGTACAACAATCAAGAGCACTTCGTGGCTAACCCGACCCGGTACTTGTTTGTAATGGTTTGACGCTTTTCCCTCCAAATGCGTTAAATTTCCAGAAGCTCTTCTTCCGGTTACTTTTCACAAAATTTCGATATTTGTGATAGTCGAATTTACAGTTAAAAAGAAAACACTTCCTGATTTGTTTTAATTCAAAGATGGTGAGAATTCAACGGCAACAACAATTCTAATTTGTAACTTGTTTTTTGTATCGTACTCACCAGATTTACAGTGAAGCATGCTTTATATCGTTAGGCCGTATTTATTTTTCAATTATGAATAAATTCTCACCCACCTGAGTTTGGATACGATTTTGTACAATTGCGGAACTGGTTGCAAGGGAGTCAGTGCCCATGATAAGTTCCCACCAATTGACCTAGATTAGCAATTCCGGAAGATTTTAATCTGTGTTGATGTGTATGTAGAGGCGTGTTGCAACTGGCACGATTTTGTCTATAATCAGACATATACCATGTGTAATCTATATTCAGGTTAGCTATGCAGTTTATTTTGATGAATTACCGACATGCAATTGAAGTTTCATCTTGAAACAACCATTATTTGATCAATTCATAAAATTTTCTAAACTACTGACAATTTTGGAATCGCATTATCGACCATAGCGGTGCAAACGCTACGAAAGGTTGGGAGGTCAAATGACAATGCTTTCTGAGTACAGTGGGCAATAGAATTAGCACAAAAAGAAATCAAAATCTACCAATAATAACTTAAACATGGTGTGCTCATCGTAACGTACAGTGAATTCACAATTTTCTTTTCTTTGATTTTGAGATTGGAATAAAGTTTTAGATTTGCAACTATTTGCAAAATTAGACGATTTCAGTTCTAAATGAGTTGTAAGATGTAAGATTTAAATTTCACTCTCTAATGAATTGCCTCCGTCAAATGCAATTTGAGGTTAGCACATATTTTCATTAAAACGTACATTATCGCAGTCATCACCCACACTGTGCATAACCGTGATCACAGCAACCCATTGGAAAGAGACCCTAAGAATTCAAACCTGATGGGTTCGTACAAACATAAGTTTGCTGCACACTGAACAACGGTAAGAATTGATCAACGCAGCAGGGCCTTGTCAATTCTTACCATCCTTACCACTAATTACAGAGGACTGCCACCTTGCATGCGTGTTAAATGTTTATATACATATACACACAGGAATTAATAAGCCACTTGGTGATTTCCTGCACTTGTTAATGTATGAGAAGATTAGGAATCATCATCCTTAAAAGAGGATTAAAACAAGAAGTGCAATACTTACGAAACCGCAAGCGAACGAATCATACATCCATCAATAAGAAATAAGAAAGAAACTGCGATGCAAATTCCGAAAGCCGATATTCCATCCATCAATCGCAGCACTACATCGACAAAGCGATGTGCGTTCGTAAAGGGTAAAAGTTTTCATTCATGACGTGATAGGAAAAAGAAAAATCTGTACCCAAGAAGTGTGAGTACTCAAAAATGAAAAAGATATCGGCGTTAGATCACAACGAACGAGATCCACCCAATCACGGTGCCATATTCCGAACGTTGTAGCCACGGTTGGCGTTCTCAAACTGTACTGCCTGTACTGCAGCTGCTTGTTCGGAATACAGTGCTCCATTGAAAGACTCCCTGACCTGCTGTGGAGTGTAAGCGAAATTGGAGAAATGGTAAGAATTGATCAACGCAGCAGAGCCTTGTCTCATTAGCGCACCATAAGCGTCTGGTCTCGTGTTTGTTAAGCCTTGCACTAGAGTTGTTCCAGAAGCGAAAGGAAGTTGAGTTGTTCCCGTCGCAATATCGAACAATGAAATGAGGCTTGCAATCGTGCCTTCCAGAATGCTTGGAATACTACTCGTGTGAGATGACCAGTAGCTGCATGCAACCCACCCAACATGATCATGATCGCTACTGAATCCTACAATTTGCAACATCCAAACTTCAGAGCAATCCCCATCTCTAGTATTCTACGTTTGATACAGACAAAGATTGCCTAAAAGCAACCCTCCATGTTAGTCCAGGCAAGATCAGTTCAGCCATACAAGCTTCAAAATTCCCCAAGCTGTTAGCAACTGCATCGAGTAGCAACTAAAAAGGAATGGAGAGTAGGAAAATGGCATGCAGCACAACAGCAAAGCTGCTTACTTGCAAGTCCCTGGTTCAGTAGAAGATGCTGGTCCAGGGATTAAAGGGGTCAAAGGAGATCCAGCAAAGTCAGGGATGGTAAGCTTCTCTTGGCCATCTAGTAAGTCGGCAGTTGAACCTGGCTGCGCCTCGCGGGTGTTCTTGTTCTTCATGTCGGCAGAAACGGTGGGCACTGCCTGCTGTCTGTCCTCAGCTGCAAGCTGGTCGTCCCACCAGCTGGGAGAGCCTGCATCCGGGCTGGTGAACCAGCTCGCAAGAGGTGGACAGTTCGGAGACGAAGGAGTCGTTGGGTAGGTAGTTGAGGGGCTTGAAGGCAGCGGAGCAGCTGCCGGTCCGGGAAATGTTGGGGACGACGATGGCGTCTCGGGGCTCGATCCAGAGCTCGGCGAACCGTTCGCCGGAGACGACGAGCTGGGTCTACTCGGAGGAGAGAAAATAGGACTACTGTAAGAAGGTGAGCTGGGCGAAGCCGACACTGGCGACGATGATGAAGTAGGACTCGGAGAGTACGTGGGACTGCTGTAAGAAGGCGATGTGGGCGAAGCCGAGACAGGTGACGAAGAACTAGGACTCGGAGAACTGTACGTGGGACTGTTGTAAGTAGGCGAACAGGGCGAAGACGAGACCGGTGACGCTGATGTAGGAGTCGGAGAGTAGGTAGGACTGCTGTAAGATGGAGAGCTGGGCGAAGAAGAGACAGGTGACGAAGAAGAAGTAGGACTCGGAGAGTAGGTGGGACTGCTCGGCGAAGAAGGCGAGACTGGTGACGACGAAGAAGAACTAGGACTCGGACTAGAGTACACAGGACTGCTGGAAGAAGCTGGAGGGGAGGTCGTAGATGGCGGGGAGCACCACTTCTCACTCCTTGAGGAGTCAGGATCCAAACCACTTTCTGCAGAAACAAGAACGCCCACACACGTCAGAAACGAAGCGCAGATCATGACCAACATGACCTGCAATGCTGTTTTAACTCTCCCCATTGCTGCTACGCCTCCGATGATGATGATGAAGAGTCGAGAAGGAGGAGAAAACCGCACTACTGCAATCAAAATACCTGGCACACTAGAGACCTCTCTCTACTCTCACAGCAGTCTTAAGCAAAAGCGAGAGTCCTTTTCGAATAACTCCTCAAGGTCGAGAACTGGAGAGAATGCACAGAGAGACTAGAGCGACAGAGCCGACACTGTGATCTGAGCATGCGACGGATACACACTTCGGACCCATGCTACTCACTTTGTTCCATTTGACGTCTTGGAGAGGATGGCCCGTTGGCCCGACGTCGTGTTCACCTTATTAATTGCCGCTAAGATGGGGTGTAAATGGCGTTAGTTAAGTATTGCAGAGTGGCTGCAAAATTTGTACAACATTTGGGGAAATAACAATCCACCACCTTCCTTAAGTACATACCTGCCGACCCAAACAACCGACCATCCAGGGTGACCTACAATCGTACACCTTCTTGAGTGAGGCCTCTTGTAAGTAGTGCGAGGGTTTTTTTTCTCATATTTGTAAGGTAGCTGAACTGGCGATCGTCCATGATACAGTTTAGCCAAATTTGGTGTAAAAATGTTTAAGTTCCTTCACATTTTTCTCTACATGCTAGAACCCAACATAGAAATCCAGCGATAGCATTTATAAACTGTAGAAATTTGGCGACTGGAAAACTGAAAACAAATTAATGTTGAACCATTTTGGAAAAAAAAAGAAAAGAGGCTGAGTAGGGCAGTTATCACAAGCTCGTCCAGAGGGAGGGACATAAAACAAGACCCCCTTGTTCACCTTTGGAAAGAGAATAAAACAGAAAGACTACCACAGTTGCCACCGCGGCATGACGTCACCAAAACAAGACTCCCCTCAGAACCCCCCATCTTCGTTTGTGTGATTGCCACATTTTTGTTTTACATAATACATCCCACGTAACATGCGATGGTTGTGACGACATCCATGGGATGAAGGGTACACTAACCATTGCATGTCATCTCATTGGATGGGCCCATGTAACATGCACCAACTTCAAATTCGTTTGTGCAAATTGAAACTTCCAAACAGCCCCATGGCCCTTGATCCTAAACCTTAATGTAGTGTAACAATCCTATGTGCCCGCATATTATGTCCGTTGCTAGACCAACTTGAAGCTCCATCATCATCATCCTAAAACTTCAAGGATGGGGTTAATTGGTTTATTGCACACCAATGATGCAAACAATCAAATAATGTTCGTTGTATCACATTAGGTTTTTTAACACACCTAAAGATTAATGCAATTTGTTGAAGTACATGTAATGGAGCTCCCACAAAACCTGGAGGAGCTTCAAGCATAAGTGCAACACTACTATTGAGGCTAGTTTTTTTTTAGTGTTGTGATGATGATTATGAAATACTTGTGGAAACGTCCTCCTATATTAAATAATGTGTTGTTAAGGTGTTCATGGACTGCACGAAAGACTTCAATGAAAAAACCTTGTGTAGTGCTTAAATGTTAGTAAAGAAGTTGAAATCATGTTGATTTAATTGTAGTTTAATTGTTACTTAGCTCTTCAATTAGATTTTGTTGTCTTCATTTGAAAAACCTTATTGAACAATATTTTGTAATATGCTTTAAAAGTTTTCTTTTGCATGGGAAGGAATCTATAGATGTGAGAAGAGGAGTGATATGAACATAAAACTATTTAGAAACACAAAATTTCCTTCTTTTATTCAACACATATCATAAGTTTAAGTCCCTAATTCATGTGTTCCTATTTGTTGTTTGTCACTTGTACATGTTGCAAAATGTTTTAGGATTGTACATATTGCAAAGTGTTTTAAGATTATACATGTTGCAAAATGTTTTAAGAAATAATAAGGAATTTATATTTGGGATTCATGTTATGATTTGACTTGGGTATTGTTATGATGTTAAATGTTGCAATGGTTGGAAAGAACATGGACAATGAACCTTAGAGCACAATGTTATCTACAAAAGGTAGAAAAAACATAATTACTCATGGTTTGGTTTGATATTATGTCAATTTAGGGCATGAGAAATTTGTGGAGCAATTTGTTATGCCTAAGCTTTACATTGAGTTAAAAGTGGAATCTAGAACAATAAAGGTAAGTATTTTATATCATTATCCATATTTGTTTAAGTTATAGCAAGTGGGTAGCTAATTATAGATTTGGGTTTAATGGTTTTACATGTTGGATATGAAAATGTTTACCCAAGTTACTAATATTTAAAAACATGTTGGCATGTCAAGTAACACCTAAGAATAATGATAGAACATTAAAAGGGCAACAAGATGTTCTTGCATTTATTATGGTGGAGAGTGGCCCAATTAACAAAGTTTTTCAAAACACTAACATAAAGGTTGTAACAAAACACCATTTTATCCAAATTCAAGTAAACATGTTCAATTGATGGTGTATTCCAACTTCAAGTCTACCCAAGAAACCAAAGGACTAAAACACATGCTCATCGATGAGAAATCAACTTTTGTTTGTTGATTAAAAACCAAGCAAAAATCAACAAACAACAAGATCAAAAACTTGTAGTTAATACCATCATTAAAACACTCCATGGATTAAAACCATCTACAAGGTATGATGCAAAACATTGCAAGTCCACCTCCACTATAGATGTACCTAAAACATTGAAAGAAGAATTTGCGATTGATGGAAAGCAAAAAACGATCAAAACCATTGGAAAAACAAAAAGAAATATTAGCCAAAGATAGTACTTACAACTATCAAGGAAAGAGGTAATGCCAATAGTAAACAAATTACAAGGCAACAAACTGAAATTGAAACCCTTTCAAAGTGTAAGCTCAAAAAATATTGAGGAAGGTGGTTTGATGGGTGGTCAACAAATTTCATAACACAATTGAATAGGATAGTGGGTTTACATCTACTTCAACCTCTACATCCCCGTCAAAAGATCAACATTTTGATGGGTTTTAAAAATATGGACAACCTAACATGCATACGGACTTGGAAAAACCAAGGTTGAAGTAGTTGCAAGTTACGACACCAAATTATAACATGGCATCTAGTGTAAAAATGTAATTGTTTTTGACATGACATCTTCACGTGACACATCATCTTGGAACTTAATGACAACTTTCAACTCTCCTTCTATTGATTTCGCAAAAGAATTCCCATCCAAGGAATTAGGGTACTTGAGGTTGAACACAAAGATGCATTGGTCTCTACACGTACCAAAGCAAAACAGATCATTACCATGAATTGGTAGCCACCTCCTCATCCTCCTGCTTTTATGAAATGTGTCCCTAATCTTTTTGTGTTGTTGCCATACATGTTACGTCATTATGACTAGGAAAAGGATACTATTGATGGATTCAAATCCAAATTGCAACAATACATGAAATTTAAAAATGACAAATGGGACAAATGGGTTGAGGGCATATTATGTCTTCATATGGGAGTTGGTCATTTGTAAAATCCATAAAAAAAACTACATTTGCATTTTGAATTTAATCATTTGTTATGTTTTTTCATTTACCAACTCTATTGTAGGGTTTAATTTTTAAGTTATTAGATGTTGGTTGAAAATTAAGTCAATGCAACAATAGTGTTAAGAATTCCACCACTTTGTGTGTTGAATGTGTCCACAATTGGGCTATTGTGGATGAAAAATTCAAAGTGTTGTTGGAATATGTTGAGCATCGACTTTTGGGTAAAATAAATCATGGGTCTAAAAATAACTTAGATGTCATGACCCTAATCTTGGGCCCATGACCAAGGTAAGGGAATGGAAAGGTGCAAGCTGAGAGTGTAACCCAAGAATGCAAGAACCCACACGCCCCCAAGTGGATTCCCATTTTGGGAGTTAAAGTCCTAAATTTTTAAAAAACAATTTGAAGGGTCAAAATTCATTATATTGAAAAAAAATTATACCACTGAAAAGCTTTTAAGATGTATATATCTTAATGGGCTCACATGATCCATTTGAGTACTTGAAACACAAGTTATGGCTAAAAGAAGGGCCAAGAGTCAAAATGTCAATTTGATTTTCGACCACTAAAAGTCAAGAATTGCCCTGAGTTATGCACGTACAGGAGGCATGCAACATATCATTGAAAAGATTTTGACAATGGTTACAACTTTGTTTTAGACCTCACCTCAATCAAAGGTCTACTTTAAAAGTTATGAGTGCCCAAAATGGAAAGAATTTCAATTTTGGGAAATGCAAGACTCCCAATTTGGGAGTCTTGAGAAAAATGTCATTTGGGTGTAGCCCCCATGATGAATCACATTGAATATTATAAGAGGAAAGGTGATGACTTCCCCCAAGTCTAGGTTGTGGTGAGTTTTATGAATCTATGTACATCCATGGTTTGTATGTACACTAAAAATGTTTCAATTATGCACTAACCAACTAATTGTTTGGTTTGTGTAGATTGATATGAATAATTGACACACTTGTCATTCATCCTAGTCCCCATCTTGGAGCTATAGCACACCCCTTTTACCTTAGAAATGTTGCGACCTAGGGAATGTGCCCAATTCCTTCTTCCATTATTTTCACCTTGGGTCTTGCATTTGAGTCTTTCAAAGAGTTTAAGGGTGCATCATTGTAAGGATATAAGGGCTCAAAAATTTGATGAATACGTAAACAAGAAAATGCAAGATTGGGAAGTTAGGGCAGCCCTTCGCATGGAACAAATAACTTGGGAATGGCATTCATTATATGTACCACATTTTTTGAATGTCCCACTTTTACAAAGTGTTTTACCACCATTCCCATGGACACAAAAAAAATAAAAACAAGGATTCTAAAGGTAGTTATTTACATTATAACATGGAGAAAGTAAAACAAATATGGTAAACATTAAGGAGTGTACTAATTCTAAAAATGTTCATGTTTGTGCAGGGCTTATAACTAGTTCTATGTCACCCTACTAAGGGAGGACACAAGGACAACATCCTAAAATGGATTGGATTAAACTTCAACTTTCAACCATGGGTTCCAATCAAATGAATGTTACAAGGAGAAGGGTTTTTTTAATTTGCAAGTTGTAGGAATGTTTTTTCATGCCAAGAATGGAGGTAATAGGTGGAACCGACATTTCAATCACTCAAATGTTCAATTAATGAATGGTGGGATGAATACATTAACTGGATACAAAATGTGCTTAAATATATGAATAATGCAAACAATGGTGGTGGCAAATAACCCAAATTCCTTGAGGCATGGCAACGGAAAAACAATGTGCCTAATGACAATTACTTGCAATAGTGCATCATTAAGTGACTGAAATTCATAAAAGATTGTGGTTAGATTGCACATGATGCAAGTGAGTTGCAATTCTACAATTCATGCAACTTGTCCGTTAACATTCACAACGTATAAATATAATGTTGCAAATGTCTTTTACAACTAAAAAATTGAGTTGCAAGGCTAGTTACAAAACACCCATTTTTTCTCATAGTGTTAACATGAATAATGTTCAACATTAAAATTGTTCATTGAAAAATTTGATTTATTAATGTCAAGAAAAAAAATCATAAAAGATATGACAAACAATCACTAAAAAAATTCATGGGCACTACCAAAATTGGATATTGACGTGCTCCTTGGTCCCGAAGTGAACCGACTTGAGGGTTCACCAATGTGAAATTGCGAAAAGTTGGGACCAAAAGGCACGCTCCTGACTTCCAACTCTAGAAAGGGGTAGAGGGTTGAGTTGGAAGCCCCGAGATTAGACTAGGAAGAAGGACTAGTTTATCTTGTGTGATTCTACATCCAAAAACCAACCACGGGAGGTTAGTTTAGCATTCGGGACACCTTTTGGTGTTGGGACAAGTCATGGGCACTTGGACACACAAGACTCACCACGACCCGGACTCGGGGGAAGCCACCACCTTCCCCCATATAGTATTCTCTGCAGCTCGCCGTGAAGGCTACATCCAAATGGCACAAATTCCCGGGACTCCCGAAATGGAGTCTCGAAATTGTCCCGACAGGACTCCCGGAACTTTGAACCGCCATAACTCCCGACTGCAGAGTTGGATCGTGACGAGGTCTAAACCGAAGTTGTAGCCCTCGTCGAGATCTTTCCAACGTCATGTTGCACACTCGAATCGGATGTCGGGAAGAGGTCGATTCCCGACTTTTAGTGGTCGGGAGTCAAACTGCCAATTTGACTCCCGGCCCTTCTTTTGCCCATAACTTGGGCTGCAGATGTCCAAATGGCCAATACGAGGCCATTTTCGACATCTACGTTTCAAGACCTTTCCAATGACACTAATAACACCCCAATGCGAGGTGTTTTGCCCCTTGCTGTCGAGCTCTGAACATTCGGGAGTCCCGGAGGACTCCAAATCCCCAAGTTTCCAAGTGTTGGGCTTCACCCCACATTTGGCCAAAGTGGGGTTGCGACAGATATGTTCCCGTTGGTAGAAAAAATAAATTCAAGACTATAAATGTAAAGATGCAAATAATCATTGAATGATGGGGATCTTCTAGTCACTTGTAGGATTACAAGATATATGGGACAATGATGAAAATGTTTATTACAAAGTTCATAAGTAGCTTGCCACAAGAACATTGAGAAATCCTTGAAAATGACCTTGAAGAAATCAAATTTTCAAAACATGATTTCATCGATAATGTAAATACATGTTAGTATTCAAAAAAAAAAAAAAAACAATTCAATCTTGGCAAAGAATTGGCCATGAAATGATTCGGATGCAAAGGAAGATCCAAATGAAAAAATAATATTAACTAACAACAACAAAATGGATAAAGTATGGAAGATGTTCACATGGAAATGGACCACACCTAGCCATGTGGAATTCACAGGGTGAAAAATGCACCAAATTAAATACCTCCAATATGTGTAATATCTAGTTAATATACATACATGTTTAAATTGTTCACATGATGGTTTAACTACTCTCATCACATAATTAAAAACCTCTTGTACATCTAAATATCAATTGAAGTTTGGAAAATGTATTGAGTGTTTCACACTTGATATGAAGGTCTATGTAGGAGTGCAATGAAATTTAGGAATAATAGTTGTCAAAGGGCATGAATTGGACACATGGTATGTAATCAAGAATGCAAACAAAAAATTGCATGAAGCCACATCATGGCCAAAGGGTAGTGAAGTGATCACAATTACTTGTTACACATAACATGCATGACACAAGTAGGAAACATAGTTGTTCTACCAATTATAAACATTTTAGTGTAGTTAGTCCCATTCACATGGTCCAAAGAAAGTTAGATAGTTTTGAAAAGGCCATTGCATGTAGTAATTGAAGAATGACCCTATAAAAATATGGACTTTGGGAGATGTTTACAACTTTGTAACATTGCACACATAAAATTTTGTATCTTTTGGTGAACTTCCAAGTAGCAATCAAAGGAAATGAGGTCTACATTGAATTGTTCATTTGCACCATGTGACAATATCCATATCTAAAGCAATCATGTCAAACACTGTGAAATTTGGAGTTTTACCCATTAATAGAAAAAAAAATAGCTAAAAACATATATATGTAGAATTCTAGGCACAAGTTGAGTATTAAGCATCTTCTAATCATTTGCAAGATTACAAGATACATGGGATAGTGATAAAAATATTTTGCTCAAAGTTTGTGAACAACTTATGACAACCTCTTGGAAACAATCCATGGTCAACACACCCAACAAATCAAAATTATAAAATGCAATTTCACAAGCAATGTGACTAATTGCTTGGATTTCAAGCTCAAAGGAAAATAAGTGAACCAATATTGCTTTGAAAGTGGTTGAGGAACATTTCGGATGTTGAAGACAATGTATACAAAACACAAGTATGCACTTACAATAGAAAGTTGGATCTTCTAATATCAACCAGTAATATTATTATAAGTGATGTAGAAAAGGAGAGCTACCCACCATACCCAAAAGATGTGATGATGGACTTAGAAAAAAAGATGACAAATTCACAGGTTACCACTTCGACAATTACACCACTATTCGTAATGGGTTCCAACAAATTAAACAACCCACTAATGGCACCTATCTTGGCTCAATATGTTTGGAACAAAGTTTGGTAATGCCTCTAAAATTGGAAATAACTACTTCAAGCATGACGAGGAAAAGTTCCAAATAATTATGTGTAATAGTGAACAACTATTTGTGGATAGGGAACTTTGAGGCTACGATGCACAAAGAGATATATTTTGCATGAAAAAAATGTTTTTTCAACCAATATGCATTTTTGAATTAATAGAATAGTATGTTTACTACCTTTGAATAGAACATTTGGGGAGAAAACAACTACTATGAAAATGCATAAGTTAATTGAAATAGAGGATATTATTGGTTTCAAAACGGGCGTCACAATTTGAGATATTTGACACAAGTGATATCCCGAATTTTGCATTTCATTTCTTTTATAATAAAAAAAGATTTGAAATAATTGAATGTAAATACAAAGAACAATAACGCATGGATGAAAAACATAAAACAACAAAAAAGCCTAGGAGGATGAGCCAACTTTAAAAAATGACAATGAATGTAAACAATTTTTTAAATTCATAGATAGGTAGCCAAACTTCACAAACAAATTAAAAGAATTATGGAAAATACTTTAAAATCCTTGCATTGAATCTGAAACACTTAACCTAAAACTACTTTTTGTAATCAATTGTTACAGAAGACAGTCAAATTGAATGGGAAAACACATTAAACCAAGATAAAGCTCCATTGGAAAAAGTTGATAATGGGAGAAGTCAAATATTATTTTGCAACAACTCAAACCATTGAAGAAACATTCCATGAGCTTAATTAAAATAACTTTGGAGACTATTGGTAGAGACGTTGCGGTCTTATTATGGAGCGTTTAAATAATAAATCTAAAGAATTAAGATAAAAAGGATGAAAGAACATAATCAACAAAACACTCTCAAGATGTGTATCAAGTAGTGAAATATTGCACAAAGAAAGGAAGAACTTGTTTTTATCATTGAAAACCAAGTTGAATGTCTAAGTGAAATCATTGATTTATTGGAGACTCTATATTTGGGATTTAAAGCATAGGTAGACGTAGCTAGTGCATATAAAAACCATCATTCAAAACTACTCTCTTGAATTTTTTTAACAAAAAATCTATATTTCAATTAATTATATATCAATTAACATCCATGTTTGAATATCTATGCAAAAATTGAAAATGAATTCATGGAACATATTAAAGAATTCAATCATTTGGAAAATCAAAATGACCTTGTTGGTTCAAGCACCAGATGAGGATGAATAAAAAAACTCTGATAGGGACTTCAAAGGAAATCAAGATGTGCAAAGAATAACACATACCATCTTCTCGATCTAGTGCCCTCTCTATAGATAGAAACTAGATCATTAAAAAAAAGTAAAACCATTAAAATAATTAAGATGCATAAATAAAAAAGATGTGGCTAGACTTATTCACAATTGAGGTTAATTTTGGATCTTTTCATGATGGGAGAATTGTCATCAAGATTGAAGACAAGCCAAACAATAGTCTTGCCCAAGTCAACATCCAAAAGTAGTTTCAACACTTCATCAAAGATCTCTAAATCAACTTCAAGTGCAAGGATGGGCCTCCCTAGCGCTTGGTAAGCACAAATACTATTCCTTGTAAAAATTAGTAAATACAAAAGTTATAAATAGATCAAATTGCATAATAAACTTAGAACTTGAGATAATTAAAAATGCAGGTATGTAAATAAATGTCCCACAAGTAAGGTCCACAACTATAGTGTTTAGTGGTGAGCAAACATCAATGAGAACCTACAATGTGATCACATGGAACTCCTTTGCCACTCTGAAAGTTCATCTAGTGTAGGATCAGGTTGTTGATGTCACATTAGTGTAGTTGTAGAAGACATCCTCGGCCTTTGGTTAAATCCCCCTCTCAATTAATTTGGCAAAAAGGACAGAAAATTGAAACTTCAAGGAAAACATGGCACTTAAGGTTAGATCCCTCATGAAAAGGGTGACACAACTTACAAGAGTTTATAAGTAAAAGGCATAACTCAAGTCAATTTTAAATTTAAGAAAATGTCGAATGCAAAAGACATGTGGATAAAATGAATTTGGCAGTTTTTAAAACATATCCTCGCTATTCATTTGTGGATTCAAGTTCAGAACAAGCCATTTCATGCAAACCTTCAAATGGTAGCTTTCAAGGAAGGAACGAATCTCCTTCAACATGTGTGGGTCATCTACATGCATAATAATGACGACTCCTTTATCAAATAAAATTTTGTCAACAAAAACCACAACATGTTCAATGAAATTATTCACACACCTATTCTGTCGAGGAATCAAGGAACATGGCTTAATAATGTACGGAATCGAAAGATTAGATGGTACATCTGTTATAACAAGGTCAACCTTGTTTTAAGAAAACACCTAAAAAAAACAAGTATTTACAAGAAGGATTAGGCCAATTGAATTAAAAAAACATTCATGATTAATCCAATTGACATAAAATAAATAGAAATGGACATTCAAAAGTTGTATCAAAAATTGAACTAAGCTCTTTGCATTCAACTTTCAACACCAAAAGTTGGGATTTGGGACACAAGTGGTCTTGGACTTCAACTTTCGGCACCGAAAGTTGGAGACCAAGAGTCAAATGCTTTTGGTCTTCAACTTTTGGTGTCGAAAGTTGAAGCCCAAGAACTTTTTGTAGTGGCTATAATTTTTTGGCACTAAAAGAGTATAACCAATGTTAGATTGCATTCCATCTTTTGGCGCAAAATGTTTGTGACACTACTCTTGAAAAAATAAATTTGGTTCGAACACAAGCTAGTTGGTGAAACATGATCCAAGATTAAAACATCTATCTAGGATAGGAAATACCTCCATGAAGTTTATAATGCCTAAATGTTTAGGTGGCCATACTCAAATCTGGATCCCATATGCAAAAATTGAGGCCCAACACACATTCATCAATCTTACTATTGAATGATAGTTAGTAGAATTGGGAATCAGCAAAGGAGTGAACAATTAAAATTTTTTCCCCAATATTTCATTTTTTTACACTAGGTGCAATCTACTCATGTCATCTTTTCTAACCTTCTTGTTGTAGAGAACAAAAATCCAAGATGTCTACAGTCACATCATTTACCTTGGTTGGGATTGTTCAAGTGGAAGTCATTAGAACTTCATGAAGAGATGCCATGGTCAAGCCAAGCTCTCCTTTCCCCTAGGATTGAGTGGGAACATCTTCCTTGTTTTGCATCTTAAATCCATACTTTTGAACTTGTTTTTTCCCCCTCCTTTTGCGCCCTCCAATCTCTTCTTGGTTGGTATTTCCTTTTCCAAGGCTCCAAGTCCCTAAAGAAATCATGGCTCATGTTTTTCCCAAATCTCAATCTTTGATGTAAAAGTGTTTTCCTTTGGGCAATCAAGATACTAAACATAATGCAATAAATGTCCAATCTCTCAATATGTCCTTCCTATACATTGTGCTATTTATTTTTAGATTTTGCCATATTTCAAGGAGTCTTAGGATCTCAGATATAGCCCCTTTTTGAAAAAACACAAAATTGAAATACCTATAGTGTCAATAAAACAATATGAATGTTAGTGGCAATCAAAATGAAGATGACATTGGAAGATTAATTCACATATGACATTAGATGATATGAATGTGGAATGGCCAGATCATAAATCACTTATAAACTACATGTTTAAGGGTTTTCGTCCCACCAATATGTTGCTCCCACAACTTAATTTGCCAAATCCCATTTTTGGACCTAAACTCCTTGAAGAAACAGGTTTCCCAAAGAAAATGTCTCCATTCTTGAATGTAGTCTAATAATGAAGGTAGATATTCTAACTCCAAAAGTTAAATGGAAAGATTAATGATGGTGGTAGAAAATATTTTACGCACCTCCACTTTTAACTGCAATTGTTGAATCTTAGTTTACAATCGCTTCAAAATAAATAAATTTAGAACCTTGAATGGCAAACGGTTACTTGATACAAAAAAGTTGTTTTGTGAATCCATTTATCAAATGTTCCATCTAAGAATCCATGTTTTGGAAATTTGGCTACTTCCCCCAACACATCGCATTAGTTCCAAAGTTAAACCAAAATACCTTTTATTCATTTGTGATCTATGCGAAAGCTAACATCTATAGCTTTTTGGTAAGCATTTCCAAGTCCAAATTCATATTATAGTGGACTTGAATCTATTTTGAAAACTTTGGATTAAGAACTAGGTTACAAATTAGCAAATGTTTCGTGAAAGTGGAAATATGATCATTTTGAACTTGATCCATCGCCTTGTCCATGAATGTTTGGAATTTGGATGTTGACATGAATTTTTCATCCAAAACTTTTGCATAATAAAACTTCATGGCAACATCGATTATAGCTGGAAGTTCACATTACACTAAAAAGAAATGATCAAGAAGAAATGATTTTGGTAATTCACATGTCTAGATCAAAATTATTGATACATTCAAATGGAAAGACCGGGCAAGAATCAAACCTTGTACATATAGTCAAAAAAACTCTTTTGCATCAAATAGTACCATGTCTTTCGGGACTTTGTTATCACATCTATTGTAAACATCGGGATTGATGACATCCTTGAACTGGACCAATGGAATCATCTCAATGGTATGGATGTAGAAGAAATCATGCACCAAACTTGGTTTGATGTGATCAAACTTGATAGACCTTGAGGGTTGAAGTGAAATTGAAAGAAAATTTCAACTTCAATGCACAAAGCAAGAAACTGAAAGGAAGTAGATTGAAAGCAAGAAAGGATTGGAAGTTTGAAATCTATAGTGTTGAGTATGAATCTTACTTGTTCATGTTTGTCATTGCAGTGAGGAGGTGGACACGGCCTTCTCTTGAATCCAACATGATGGAATCCACTACAATGTGTTAAGAAAGGTCATCTGAGTGAACTCTTGAGATATATGGCATCTAGGCTTGTAATTGATGGTTGTTGTCCCACACAAAAAACACTCTCCCACTAAACCTTTGCAAATCTTCATCCACACTAAGTGCTTCCTCAAATGATGCATTCATAACCTTTTAATGAACTTCCCATTCGTGGATGTGATCTATAACAAATTCCTCCTCCCCCTTCCAATTCGTGGGAGAGACATAAAACATTTTGTTGCCTTTTCGATAGCCCATTTGGAATGCATGTTACATCTTAAGCACATCAATTTTAAGGGTTGGCCTTACAATTGGCATGGATATCATGTGGTAGAATGGTATGTTCATCCGAGCTTTGGCTTTGGGATGAATTTGATGCCTTTCCAACACCTCAGTTGTTTTGACCTTATGTTTCATTTGGACCTAGAGGACGCCCTTATCAACAATTGTATTGGTTGCCTCCAATTGCATAGAAGGCTTAGAAGTTAAGCCAACCTCCTAAGTAGACAAGATCATGATGGAACTATGTTAAATTGGAAACAATTCATTTAGATAAAGAAGAGAGGAACCAAATGTAAATATTATTTTAAAAGAAAAGTTGTATAGAACGTGCCAGTGTAGAAGTGGTTTTGGGCACATATTGAGATTCATGGACATCCATATCTTTGCCTTGTTGTGAATAAAAACTCTACACTTGCAAATAAATGGGTATAGAATCAACTTGAACAATACAAAAAATTTGCAAAACAACAATATCATGAAGAGTTGTGAATAGTGAAAATACCTCCTCAAAATTTTCTTATAGGAGCCTTTGTTTAATCAATTCAACACCTTCCACAAATGGAGGAATTGTAAGAGAGAATGAAATGAGAGAGAAAATAAAATGCATAATTTGATAACATAACATGAAAAAGTAAGAATCAAGAATACCTTTTTGGATTGGCTCTTTGTTTCGATAAAGTTATGCAAAAAAAAGAAATGAAACATAAAAGCTTAAATAATAATATAAAAAAATCATTGAAGAAATAGATTTGAAAATATGTTTGGACCTTTGAAAGTTCTAAGCTTAAGAGCTCCAAGAGAGGTCAATCAATTCTTATGTGTTCAACCTCCAACTTTTAATGCTAAAAGTTAGAGAAAGAGCGTGTTAAAAAAAGTTCAGCTTTTCTCAGAACTTTCAAGATCATGCTTAAGGGTTCAAAGAGACATTAAGAACATATATATGTTATTGCCTCCAACTTTTGGCACCAAAAGTTGGAGGGGGAGGGAGAAATTTGTTTCATCTTACAAAACATCTTTGTTCTCTAGTTTTTAAGGGATAAAACAAAAAACATTGCTCGACCTCCAACTTTAAGTGCCAAAAATTGGAGGTTCAGCAAAAAGATTTGCGTTCGACCTCTCATGGAACTTTCAAGCTTCATGTTCGATGGATCCATGAAAGCCTAAATGCAAAAAAAATGCCTTCGACCTCCAACTTTCAATGCCAAAAGTTGGTATACACCCTTAAACTCCTTGATGGACTCAATTACGAATCCAAAAGGTGAAAACAATGGAAGGATAAGGAGTTGGGGTACACTTTCTGGTTCGCAGCACTTTGAAGGTAAAGGGGCATGTTAGAGCTCTGAGATGGGGACTAGAGAGAGTGACAAGAAAATCAATTATTCACACAAACCAAACAAACCAAACAACAAGTTGGTTAGTGCGTAGTTGAAACAATTTTGGTGCACGGACGAGCCACGAGCAAACATAAATTCATAAGACTCACCATGATTTGGACTTAAGGAAAGCCACCACCTTCCCCCTTATAATATTATCTATGTTTGGTCATAGGGCCTGCACCCAAATGTCATTTTGTTTCGAGACTCCCATGTTGAGAGTCCCAAAATTCTCGAAATTGGGAGTCCTGCAACTTTGGGGGGCCATAACTTCTTGTTCAAACCTCAAACTGAGGTGACGTTTATAGCAAAATTATATTCCTTGTTGAGAACTTTCCAACAGTATGTGACACGCCACCTGCACGCAAGTAAATCAAGGTGATTTCCGACATTTAGTGGTTGGGAGTCAAATTGACATTTTGACTTCCGGCCCTTCTTTTGGCCATAACTTATGTTTTAAGTACCCCAAATGGGTCATGCGAACCCATTTTAGACATCTACGTTTCAAGTGTTTTCCAATGGTATAAGGAACTTTTCAATCTAGTGATTTCTAGTCCCTGCAAGTGCCCTTTAAAATTTTGGGAATCCATTGGGACTCCAATTCCCAAAGTGGGGGAAGTTCACTTGGGAGTGTGGGATTCATTCCTTCACACTCTTCTACATTCTTGGGAGCATGAAATGTGATTTTCAGGCTTCATTCTTGGCCCACACCTTTGTAAGCATTTACTTTGGTTGTGAGCCCAAGGCTAAGGTTGTGACAATTGGAGGTGAGTGCATTTTTTTCGTGTTCGACTGTTCCTTGAACTCCTAACCTTGTCGAATGCAAGAAATCTATTTTCAACCTCCAACTTTCAACTCCAAAAGATGGAGGCTAAGTGCATTTTATTTAGTGTTTGGCCTTTTTTGGAGCTCATGAGCTCCATGTTCAAAAGGTCTAAGAGAAGCCAAAGCAAAAACAATTGCTTCAGCCGAACTCTTTAGAAACCTAAAAAACTAAAACACTATAAATTCTACAAAAATTATAAACAAACATTCATAAAACAAAAAGCTTGAAAAAGAAAGAACTCAAAAACATGAAATTGGAAAAACTTGGAAGCTTACCTCAAATTGTTGTGTCATTTATGTGTCCGTCACCTCCTACAAGAACAATAACACAATGAATTTATATGTGAGAATCTCAAGCAAGAAATTAGGGTTCTTAACACACCTTTTTCAAGAAACCAAGCTTGGAAGCTTGATTTCAAGCACAATTTTGTCCCTTCTTCACACAAGAAACATCTTTTCATTCATACTTGTTGAAGGGGGCCAAAAGGACACAACTCAAATCCACTAAATGTGTATTGGGAACTTCTAACGTGCATCACAAAACAAATTGCACTTATCATGGGCATTTCAAACAAATGATCAATATGTTTTCCTACTGAGAACAAACTAACTATGTTTCTAAACTAGCTAATATTCACTGCACATGTAAAAATTAGTTCTTGCCTCTTCAACCTTATCGCCCTTTTCGGAAAAGAGGTTGCACCACATATCCTCCATTAGATGCAACTTCGTCTTTGTTGACATCTTTATATTTCACCTTCACTGATTTGCATTTGTCCATTGGAAACTTTGTTTTTGTCTTATTTGTCTTAGAGTTCTTGAGTTCCTTTGATCAACACCCTCTTTTTACATTTGAATCTCTCGCTTCTCTATTTTGAACCATAATGCTTGGTTGAAAACAATAGCAATTCTATGGTAGTCATATTTATTTGTTACTTTAACCTTTTTGCTATAAATAAAATCCACGACTAATCATTTTTACTAAATTTCAAAGGATTTCTTCCATTGCCACCATATATTTGGAAGGTTCATAATTATCCAAAATGATATGTCACATGTTGTTTAATAATTCCTCAAGTTCATGCATAAATTTTCATAGGTTTGTTTGTTTTTCCAATCCACATGAATCATTCGGGGAGGGTATTTAATTAACTTTGTCTTTGTTGTAATCAATATCTCGTAAACCATGTAAACCACAAATGAATATCAATCCTAAAATTTTACCCAAATTTGTTGGTGTGCGATCAACTTTGTGAGGCATGTAACTCAAGTGACAAATAACTAGATCCATGACTTTTTTATTAAAAACTCCACATTTTCAAGCCCGTGTATTTCATTTCTTTCCTCATAAAAAGTTCCATTTCATAATATATATATCCCACCTTTTCTAATGGCTACCTTTCTATTAAAACTATCTTATTGTTTTTCGTCTCCACCAACATGGATATGACATTACAAATTACATTGTGTCTTTCCATTTTCATGAAATTTATATAAATTTTAATTAATTCTTATAAATAGTGACGAATTTTTGTTTGCAATTCTGATGATTTTTGTCAATATATGAATGTTGTTGGGAATGTTGCTTCTTCAAAGAAAGTGTAGTTTGTTTTCTAGAAAATACTTCTCGTAATTCCTAATGTTTGGTGGAATCTAATATTACAAACACAAATTAGATCTTTTTGAAAACATGTTTTGATTATGCCTAATAATTATTAACTCTAGCTTCCATTTTTTTATCCGTCATGAAAATATTTCACACATTTGACTAATTGAAAGTATGGACTACTTTTAGATTATCATTGATTTGACATTTATTGCCATGTTCCAATGTTCTGCTTATGACCTTTGATGTAACTACTTTCCTCCACCTATTTGCATGAGTGTATTACCCTATCACATTATGCCCTCTTCCACCTCATCCTTCTACAACATTTTTTTAGGATTTTTGAACATTATATAGACAACCAACCTTATTAATGTTAACCTAATTGTTAATTCCAATATTATATTCTTGTTCTCTTAATGTCTTGCCACCACCAATTTGTCAGAGTTTATCAGCGTTTGATCATTCCTTTTTATGGTTCATCTATCCTTTCAGGAGAACATCCTTTTTATTACAAGTGTTGATATTTGTCAAATGAAACATAATTTTGTGTTATAACGACTCTCTACACTTTCATTCACTTTTTAATTTATTTCTAAGCGTGCATTACAGTTATGTAATTGAAATAATAAATCACAGCTTGTATAAATTTTAGGTTGGGTTTTCACTTATGTAGGTTTAAAAGTGATCACCCCATTCTAAATTTTATTCTTTGCACCAAATTCCATCAACAAACATTATCTTTGGCTATAAGCAATTGAGTTTTACGATTATAGTTTAACGCTTACTAGTACATTCCTTGATTTTCTTATTTGTGGTTTTCATTGTTGTTGTGTTTTGTTTAATTTCATATTTGTCCCCCTCCATATTTGGATTGTGTTTCCAAGGTTCTTCCTCCTCTTCCTCCAAACCTTTCAATTTTTCCCTTGTGTGTGATTTTCCTTTTGTTGTTTTAAATCCCTTTCAATTCCTTCACTATTATCCTTGTGCCCCTTGTAACATGGCAACATTTCATGGATGCTCCAACCTCACCACCATGGTCAACGATTTAAGGACAGTTGTTATTTCTAAACATTGTCTATGCCCTATTTTTTTTTTTTCATCCAAGTTTTTTACATATATCTAAGGACGTATTGTATGATTCTAATAACTTGGTCTCAAATTCTTTATACCAAATTCCTATTACCGCCTCGCAAGGGAGATAATGGGTTGTTGGTTGTGGTTGTTATCACATTATTGACGATAATTTGGCTCATAATTTTCAAGAAACCATATTTACAACATGAATTACAAGTTTTGTGGTCAAGATTGTGAAGTAAGAATTCAAAGTTGATGACACTTTCTTATAGTGTTCTGATGCTCTTACATCTTTTGTTTTCGTTGAACTATCTGATTCCTTCTTGGGTGAGGACTTGACACCCCTTCTTTTGTCAACAAAATTCACTATTAGAAATTTTGAGTTTTGCAATTGTCGTTTGCAACTAAAATTCAATTGCATGCAACACTACATATGCAACATGTAAATATAGTGTTAATATACATGTTCATCCATACATACTAATATAAATGTAATTGCACCTTGTGTGCAACTCTCTTTGCAACTACAATGTAATTAATAAAAATATGACATGTGTTGAAAAATTGGATGACTAGCTTGTGGCCTCGTGTCACTATTTAATTATTTTTGTGTTTTCAAAATTAAAAATTCATTGAATTAATCTCAATCATTAAAGTTTTTGCCATTAAGATGATGACATGTGGAACACCATGGAACGTTCATTGACCATTTGACACGTGTTCTTTTTAAAAACCAAATATATGATGACATGTGGCAATTAAAGGCCCACCTTTTTAATTTAAAAATATTAATTAATAAAAATTAAGTCGTCCAATTTTTTGCCAATAAAATGTTAACACATGTTGCTTAAGTAGGCAAGTAATTATTAAACCTTATTAAATAAGTAGGTTGAACATAGCTAGGATTAGGCTATATAGGTAAGCTTAGAATAATTCGATTTTATTTTAAAAATTAACCATTTCATAAAGGTCAAACTTTGTTTATTTACTCATCCCCAATGGCACTTGGTGCTTGGTTATAACACAGTTATTGCTCCTAGTTATATACTGAGCCAAATAGAATTGGAAGCCAAAGGATATGGGATAAAAAATTCCATTGCAAACTTCATGAACCAACTTAATTGCACATAAGATGCAATTAATGTATTAGAGTATAACAACCAAAGAAGGGTTTTTTTGCTTATGGTGTCCAACTAAAACTTGAAGCTCTCCTCTTGGTGCATTTAACACACGAACAATTGTTGAAAACATATTAGAAATGAGAAAGTTATGGGCCCCCAAAAATAAAGGGGGTCAATTTTTTTTTAAAAACCACTTAACACTGCAATGGCCGATTCTTAAACACCCAGAAATTTCCTTTTATGTTTTTTTGCTATTAAAGTTCCAACATGATTTTGTAGAACTTCAGATGGCGCTCCTATAGCATTTTAAATCGTTTAAAATGAATAAGAAACAAGAAAGTTATGAGGTTTGAAACTAGGAAGGGTCTAAAAAAAAGAAAAATAAAAACATTTTGTAACTTGGAAAACTTATTTTTCTTATTGTTGTTCTTCTTAATTTTTCATTACTCCTTTTCTTTTGCACTTCAAAGATGATTGTAGAATATTTTTAATAATTATGATTATTCGATGAAAATATGATTTGAACATTATTATATAGCTTAAACTAATAATTAGCTTAAGATGTTTGTGTACTTGTAGGTTAATTCATGTAGCATATTTACATTAATATTTTAACATAACTAATAAAATTTAAATATATAATACCTATTGATATTATATATATAATCAATTCTCATTATAATCATAATAAAATTTTAATTTATAATTATGAATATTTATAATAAATTTTAATATTATCATATTAATTGATCATGAATAATGTTTTTGTTTAATCCAATTTACATTTTTTTGAAAAAGATTCCAAATAAAATAAAATAAAAAAATTTTACTTGCCAAAACAAATATTTAAATATATTTGACAAATAAAATTTTAAAACTTGTAATATATATTTTAACCATGGTTTAGTTAGTTTAGTTTAGTTTAGTTTAGTTTAGTTTAGTTTAGTTTAGTTTAATTTAATTTAGCCATAATTAATTCAACCATATTTATTTCATGTTAATTTAATTTAGCTTAATTTATTTTAGCCATAAATAATTTAGCATATCTTAATTAACCATAACTAATTTAGCCTAACTTAATTTAACCATATTCATTTTAGCCATAATTAATTTATTTTAATTTATTTTAACCATAAATAATCTAGCTAAACTTACTTTAGCCATAATTAGTTTTACCTAATTTAATTTAGTCATATTTATTTTAGCCATAAATAATATAGTTTAATTTATTTTATTCATAATTAATTTATCCATAATTTTTTTACCTAACTTAATTTAACCATGGTTAATTTAGCATAATTTAAATTAGCCATAATTAATTTAGCCTAACAAATTTAACCATGGTTAGTTTTGGCCTAATTTAATTTAGCTTAGGTTAGTTTAGGTTAACCTAAGTAAGCATGGGGTTAACTTTAGTACTAAAGGCACATACTACTATTATACATAGCTTATGTAGATATATTAAGTATAATAATTAAATTATGTATAAGTTTAGGCCATCGTTTTTATGACACGTGTCCATGTTGTACACATTTAGTTGCACGTTAGTTGCACACACAACAGTATGTTTGAAAAATTATACAATAACAAATTTATAGTTGCAAACGACGACCAATTGCATACCAATTGCGTAGTGACTGGTTGCAAATGATGTGGTTTCTAGTAGTGATTGTTGAAAGGCATTCTTCAGTTTGATGCCTCTTTGTCCTCAAAGCCATCCATCCCCGTGGGGACTATTCAATCTATTATTTCTTGCCTACGCGCAATGGTGTTGCCATGACAAACCTTGAACGAATTACAAAATTTGGATTACGACAAAGTACTTCTATAGAAAGTCCAACTCTTGTTGATTGCTTTTGATGGGGACATCTTGTTTAAATTGCTGCCAATGCTTTCGACTACTCACAACCTTCTTAAATGCAAGGCATGGTCAAAAAATACAATGGCCATGCTTGGTGTAAGCTAGTCACAACCAATATAAAAAAATTGTTTGGGCTTAGCTTGAGGAAGGCTTGTTGCTTGGGTCACTTGTGGTGTGTGTACGATGATTATGTGAATTTTGGGCACTATGCCTCTCATAATGAAACCTTTTAGTGTGGTGAATGTGTTCATATTCCAAATGACAATGATTCTATCCACTTCTTCACTTGGATGCAAATTCTATCATGCTCTTCCTTTTTGTGTCGAAGATTATAGTGGGTAAATCTATTATGTTGTGCATAAACTCCAATCTATGTCAAGAGCGACAATTCATTTTAACGTTCACAACCATCTTGTTATGGATGGAAAGTGCCAAGAATTTATTGAAGAGACTAAAAGGTTGATTATAAAGGAGGTGGATTGCATGCTTGATGCAAAGATCTCTGCAATTTCCCTTAGTGCTAATAAAACCTTCTTGGTGAATTATTTGCTTAATGATTCTAGCAATGGCATGGTGGAGCTCTTCAAGGTGAGCAACTAGAGCACATCTAAGACAAGTTCTATGGATAGAACTCTCCCAATGTTTGTAACCTTGTTGTTTCTTTCAAGTGTCATTCAAAAGGTGGCTATATTGAAAACATCCTTGAATTGAAGTCTACGAATCACTATGACTACATCTAGGAATGCTACTTCCCAAGACAAGTTCTAGGACAAAAGGTGTTTATTTTTAAGATATTGATAAATGGTGTTGAGAATGGGTCGACCTTGTCACACAAATGTAGCTTGCAAGGGATTTATAAAATGTTTGGATCATGCTTGATCATGTGAAGTGTGTTGTTGGCTGGACAACTATGGCATGTCATGTGTATGATCTTGCTTATTGTAAAGTGATGACCATAACAATTTGTGATATACAATCCAAAGACATCAAAGTTCAACAACTTATGTGGACAAAGCTTGATGAAACAATGTTAAAACACAGGTTTCCAAAACCCAATTTCAAGTGATTCATGGTTGATAGCGCAAAAACCAATTGGAATGTGATCAAAATAGTTTATGGGTTGGGGGACCTTTTTGTCAAGTGGGAGTGCATTTATTTATTCCATTGAATTCAATCACTTGTTAAGCACACCAAACAATTAATCATACTTGAGTTGTAAAATGAGCACGAGGCTTTTTGCCACTAGTATAAGATTTTCACATCCCTGGGGGAAGTTGATAGTCATTATATTCTAATTCGTTGTTGGTGGCTTTCATTTGGGGCTACTTCTAAGGAAAATGTCCATGAGCTTGGCAATTGGCTCAACTTTTGGCATTTTCATGTTTGACAATGGGGAGGTTTCATGGTCCATGTGAATAGTTCTTCTATGAACTTCCTATGACTTCTTTTCTCTTTTGTACATTCAAAACTGTAAGATGTCCATTTTCACTCAAGTTCCATTTACAATTTATTTGTCTATTTGTTGTAACATTTCAAAAAAAAAAAGTTTTTTTTCCTTTGATTTGCAAAAGTTTAATGATGAATAGTGGGCAGACATGACCACTTGCAATCTAGCCAAAACTATGCATACATCTAGTTATTACAATCGAGGGATTGTAGCACTTGTTTTTACACAACAACGTCAAATGGTTATGTTTGAATTTTCAAACAATCTACATTGTATATACAATATTTGCGAGGGGGTCTAGGTAGTCATGGACATGATAGGAATGAATCGTTGTTGAGAAGGGCCCAACTATCAAGTGATCCCACTAGGTTAGCGACTGCTATGGCAAATTACACATTTGGATCTTCCTTTTAAAATCATGTTCCACACCGCAAAGGGAGGAGGTTTTTGGGTTTGCCAAATGACATGTTGAATGTCCTCTTGGTGTAGACAATATTTTCATCATCCTGACTGTGTGAATTTCTCTCATCCACGAATAACCATTCTTATTGTTCAACCCAATATTGCCAGGGATGTAGGCACGCAACAATTGCTTTTTAGTTTTAATGTTTTTTTTATGTTTGGGATTTCGAGGTGGCTTGGAGTTGAAGGAAAATATTTGTGTTGATGGCTAATGGTGGATTGAATGGTACCCACATAGTTCTATAGTTCAATGTTCTATGCTCCAAAAAATTACAAGGCTCAAATGCAAAGCAAATATCAACCTTTACAAATTTGTAAATGGAATTTTTGCTCCATGTTATTCAAAGTTTTGGGTACAATTTCAAGTAGATCACTAGAGCACCATATGCATTGGTTTTGTCTTGATGATTTGAGTCGTTAAGTCGGTGGGACAATGTGAAAATATGCAATTGCTAGGCTTTGCGTTCCAACTATATGGCCCATCCAAGAAGGTACTAATATAACTCAAAAGGAGGTAACAATTATAGAAGAAGCGAGGTTTTCCTTTGACCACATTTGTGTTCAAAGTTTATTTGGTTCCCAATATTTTAATTCAAGCATTTCACATGTGTCAACTATGAATGGTCACAACATTGTGCGGCTAGTCGATGCAAGTTGTTAGACTACAATTCATGGTGGTAATTAAAAGGTGGAACGACCTTTTGTCTTCAAAATAACATAATAGCACACAAACACTTGGGAGGTTGGCATCTTACTTACCCAATGCAATGTTTTCCTTACTATTATTGTCCCCCCACTTGGGAATGGACGAATTTATAATATTTTTTCAGATGATAAAAGATACGATGTGATTATTGGAAATTTCTTTAGATGTTCATGTGTCTACTTTGTCACAATATTGGTAGGTTCTTTGGGCGACAATGGGGTGTATATGCAATGTAAACGTGTGTATCACGTCTTATAGATGATTATGTTATATGGGCTCATGGACAAGTTCATTCATCATTGCATATGGAATTGGGATGAAATTCAACATTTGTTGAAGCACTCTAAAACCTATGAACACTTATGATAGTACATCACAATCTCATTCAAAAAACCTTTTTGTAGTTAGCTAGATCATGGGGCTAATGTTGAGAATTCAAGTTCAACTAGTTAAGTTTCATTAGTTACTAGAGTAAGAAAATAACTAGGTTACTTTCACAAGGTTGAACTACTTTCTTTACCTATTTTAGTTTGGTTATTTATGGTTTGGTCTTATAGTTAAATACCTTGGTGTTGATGGTTTGTTTCTATTTTCTTCATTACACAAGTTTGTGTATTTCATGTGACAAGAACCTTGAGGAGTTCTCAATGTTATGTTTTTGTGTTGTGAGCATTGTGTTATAGTTTCCTTTCAATAAAGTTCTATGTTTGCACTTGAGTAGATTTCCTATTTGTTAACATGGTGTTAGAGCTTAAGTTATTTGATGAAAAAGTTGAAAAAACGATCTAGAGCTATAAAGTCTTTAGAACTAAAGCTTGAGAGTCTCTAATATCATCATAGGAGGTTGTCAAGTGCAAAAGAGAAACGGGGAAAGGAAAGAAGTGAAAAGAAAGAAAAGAAAAGAAAAGAAAAGAAAAGAGGTGAGAGGAGATCAACATATCAAAGGTTGAGGAAGTCATATCTTTAAATCTAAATCTACATCTATTTTGAAATGATCTTGGAGTGAAACTTGGAGAGATTATAGAAGACTATAAGACGCTTCTATTTTCAAAGTTTCAAAAAAATAAGATTTGTTTTGTGAGAGTTATGAGTTTTTGAAGATTTTGTGTCAGATTTGGTTTTTGGTCATATCTCCTTTCTTTGAACTTTTTTAGATTTGTAGCTTTGGGATCTTATAGATCATAAAGGATTATATATGTGAGAAATTTCAAGTCACTTGGATATGTATTGAATGAGATTCAAGTATCTAAAATTTCGGTCTTAGTCTTGAAGTTAGTTTTTTTTAGAGTGATAACTTTTTGTGGTCATCACCAATAGAGCTGAAATTATGAGCACATATAGAAAACATATATTTAATGTGTTTCCCAGAATCTCAAGGAGGTTGGAGCTTTTGAAAGCGAATTGTAAGTCATTATGTGTTCAGGCCCCAATGTCGCAACCCTAACTTGGCCAAGTGTGGGGGTGAAGCCTAACAATTGGAAAAGTTGGGGATTTGGAGTCCTCCGGGACTCCCGAATGTTCAGAGGTCGACAGCAAGGGGCAAAACACCTCGCATTGCGGTGTTCTTGGTGTCATTGGAAAGGTCTTGAAACGTAGATATCGAAAATGCCCTCGCATTGGCAATTCGGACATTTGCAGCCCAAGTTATGGGCAAAAGAAGGGCCGGGAGTCAAACTGCCAGTTTGACTCCCGACCACTAAAAGTCGGGAATCGATGCCTTCCCGACATCCGAATCGTGAGTGCGATACGGCGTTGGAAAGATCTCGACGAGGGCTACAACTTCGGTTTAGACATCGTCGCGATCCAACTTTGCAGTCGGGAGTTATGGCGCTTCAAAACTCCGGGAGTCCCGCCGGGACAAAATCGGGACTCCATTTCGGGAGTCCCGAGAATTTGTGCCATTTGGATGCCCCCTCCGTGGGGAGCTGCATAGAATATTATAGGGAGTATGGTGGTGTCATACTCCCGAACCAAGGATGTGGTGAGTCCAAGTGAGTCCGGGTCCCCGTGGCTTGTCCCAACACCAAAAGAGTGCAAATGGATTCTAACCAACTCGTGTTGGTTTATGATGCAGGTTCGTGTGATCTAAAAGCTTGATCTCTTCCTAGTCTAATCCCGGGGCTCCCAACTCAACCCTCAACCCCTTTCTAGAGTTGGAAGCCGGGAGCGTGCCCTCGGTCCCAACTTTCTACAACTTGACATTTGGTGAACCCTCAAGTGGGTTCACCCTGGGACCAAGGAGCGCGTCACCCAATTTGAGGTGACTTCAAGGAAGTAGCAAAATCTCTCATTTTATGAAGTGAAATGAGCTAAAATTTTGAGAGATGGTATTAAACATAAGTTATCATGTTTCAACAAAATTTCAAATCGATTCAAGGTCATATGTGAATTCTGTAGCTTTGCAAAGTTGTTATGATAAAAATTTACATTAAAAAGACATCAAAACAATTTTTGAAGTGGAACAAATACAGCTTGGGAGAACTTGAAGGAAGGATTTTGAAGATTGGGAAGTGCAAATACATTATCAAGACCTGCATACAAAATTTTGGATGTAATCATGTACTAAATACCATATAAAATAAAATATTATACAAAATATGTACATGTATGTAAAACTTATGTATAGTATAGAATTTCATATAATACTCGAGACATACATACATATGTAAGGTCCATCTTATTCAATCCTAACCCTAACCCTAATCCTAGAAACCTAAGGAAGGAAAACCCTAATCCCAATCCTAGAAACCCAAGGAAGGAGTTAAAGCCATTTGTGAAAACCCAAAAAGACATTGAGTGCTACTTTGAGAGATGGTGGATAATCTTTCTCAAATTGTAATTGAAAAATTAGACAAGAATAATTTCCAAGTGTGGAAATTTAGAATTATGAATTTATTGATGGGGAAAGGTTATTGGGAATTCATAAGTGGTGATGAAACAAAACCTCTTCTCCTAGAAAACCCCACACAAGAACAAATTTGAAACAATAAAATTTGGCATGAAAAAACAAGGAAAGTCTTGTATTGGCTTTCTGTGAACGTGTCTGATTCCATGATTATGCATATTCAAGATGCAAAATCATCCAAGCAAGCTTGGGATACATTAGTGAAGATGTGTAGCACCAATACACAAGCCCGTAAAATGCAACTCAAATAAGAGTCGCATAATCTACAGAAAAACAATATTAGTGACTATTCTACAAAGGTGAAAAACCTTGCAGATGCTCTTGCATCTATAGGAGCCCTTATAGATGATGAAGATCTAGTGGCCGTGATTTTGAATGGATTTGGAAAATATTATAGCTAGTTTCGTACCTCAATTGTAGTTCGAAAAACATTTCCCAATTTCTAGGACTTAATAACCCTACTTATAAGTGAAGAGATGAAAGTTGTTGGTACCTCATCCAATGGAGGATCACAAGAAAGTGCCTTCTACTCAAATTCTAATAGAGGTAGAGGTATAGAGGTGCTAAAACCTCATTTCGTGGTCAACATAGAAGCTTGCATGGTGGACATCATTAGCATGAAGGACAGTTTCATGGAAGTGGATGCGAAAACTTTAGAGGAAGAAGAAGTTGTGGAGGTCGTAGTGGAAATCATCGAGGTCAACAACTAAATAATGACTCAAACTGCTACTATTGTGGGAAACCTGGGCACATGGCAAAAAATTGTTATCAAAGGGAGCATGATGCACGGAATGGAAAGCTCCAATAAGGGAATTATGCATCAACTAGCAATCAAGGTGATGAGGAACTATTTGTGATGCAACACACGACAAATTCAATGATAGGAGGTGTATAAGATAACAATGTCTGGTATGTGGATTTTGGAGCTTCAAACCACATGACTAGTCATGGAGAATGGTTTAAAGACATAAAGGAGTTGAAAACACCAGGGTTTGTGGAAACTGGTGATGACATTACACACCCCATCACACAAATTAGCAAGGTGCCATTGTCCATGCAAGATGGGTAAACAAAATACTTGAAGGATGTATTTCATGTTCCAACCATAACAAAAAATCTAGTTCCATAGGCCAGATGGTGGAACAAGGTTTACATGTGACATTCAACCTAAATGGATGTTTTGTGGAAGACATGAAGAACTAAGGCAAATTGATTTCCAAAGGGGAAAGGAATGGACAAATGTTCACCTTGGATGTGAACATACTTGAGGTGAACTCCATGTTATTCACACATGGAAAAAGAGCTGGAGACATTGGAATTTGGCACAAGCGAGTTGGCCATGTTAATCTCCAATGTCTTAAGCTAATGGAGAAACAAAATCTTATTGGAGGTATTCCTAAATTTGGAACAGAAGAGGTGATGTCAGAAGTTTGTGAACCATGCCAATTGGGGAAGCAAGCTAGACATCCATTTCCAGTTCAAACAACTCATGTAAATTCCAAACCTTTGGAAATGATCCACTCAGATGTGTGGACCATGAAGACAAAATCCATTGGAGGATGCAAGTACTACGTGAATTTCATTGATGACCACACAAGGAATGTGTGGGTCTATTTCAAAACAAAGGTGAAGTGTTTCAACACTTTTGAATTTCAAAACAATGGTGGAGAAGGAGATTGGTGTGAGCATCAAGTGCCTGAGGTCCGATGGAGGGGGAGAATACTTTTCAAACAAAGTCAATGAGTATTTGAAGGAGCATGGAATTCAAAGGAAGTACTCATGTAGTTATTCCCCACAACAAAATTGAGTTGTTGAAAGGAAAAATAAGCACATTGTAGAAATAACACGTGCCATGTTGAATGAGAAGAATTTGCCAAATTACTTTTGGGCTGAAGCGGTATCAACTGTAATCTATATCATGAATCGAACACCCACAGTAATAATTCATGGCATGACACATGAAGAAAAATTCACAAGCAAGAAACTAGATGTCTCACACCCTATAGTGTTTGGTTGCATTGCATACGTGCATGTTCCTGATGAGAAGAGATCAAAACTAGATCCAAAAATTGAGAAGTGTATCTTCATTGGATATTCTTTAAAACAAAAAGGATATAGATGTTTCAACCTTTCCATTCAAAAGCTGCAAGTGAGTATATATGTTAAGTTTGATATCTAAATATCTAAAAATCCTCATATAAATGATGAATCAAATGATTTAGAAAATAGCGTGGGTGAAGAATCAAAAATCCTTTCAGTCACTACTCTTGGAGTTCGGATGGCCAAGAAGGCTTTGAAAACACCCGACAACAACAATGGAGTACGAAGATCCACATGAGTCAAGTACCCTATACAAAGACTCACATAGATGGATTTGTTGCTCATCATTACACATACATGGTGAGAGTTGTACAGGAGATTGAACCCATTTGTTTTGAACAAGTGGTTGGAAACCCTAAATGGGATAATGCCATGGATGAAAAGATGGTGGTGTTGGATGCTAATGCTACTTGGGAATTGGTAGCTTTACTAAAGGACAAGAAAGCAATTGGGTGCAAATGGGTGTACAAAGTCAAACACAATGCAAATGGATCTATGAGCATATACAAATCAAGATTGGTTGCCAAAGGTTATGCCCAAACTTACGACATAGACTATGAAAAGACCTATAGTCCAGTTGCCAAAATGACAACTATAAGAGCAATCATTGTTATGGCAACATCAAAAGGATGGTCGTTACATCAAATGGATGTAAAAAATGTTTTTTTTCATGGAGATTTACAAGAAGAAGTGTACATGGAACAACCACCAGGTTATGTGGACCAAACACATCCTAATTTGGTTTGTAGGTTGAAGAAAGTTTTGTACGGCTTGAAGTAAGCACCTAGAGCTTGGTCAGACAAGATAGGTCAGTATCTTGTCACAAGTGGACTTCAAACATCCAATGCATATTTTTCACTACATGTGAAAAAGACAAACCCAGGGATTGTTGTCATAGTCATCTATGTTGATGACTTGATTATCACAGGAGATAGTGATGAAGACATCTTTGATTTGAAGAAGTTTTTGAAGCAAAAGTTTGAGATGAAGGATTTGGGAGAGTTGCGCTACTTCCTTGGCATTGAGGTAATCTAATCCCCGAAAGGGATATGGTTATTACAAAGGCAATATGCCTTGAACAAATTGTCTGAATATGGGATGACGGGTTGCCAACCCATTTCAATTCCATTGGAGCAAAATGTGAAGTTAAGTGCAAATGAAGGAGACCTTGTGGAGGATACCACTATGTATAGATGCATAGTGGGGAGTTTGATTTACATGACCATCACAAGGCCATATTTGAGTTATGCAGTTGGAATACTGAGGTACATAAAACATACTTTGTAATGTGGATTTTTTTATGAAGCCAAGAGCCAGTTATAAATACATGGATACACAAATGTTGATTGGGCTGGCAATGTTTTAGATAGAAGATCAACTAGTGGTTTCATGTTTTCTTTTGGAAATGGTGCTGTTAGTTGGAGTAGTAAGAAACAACCAACAATTACATTATCAAGCCTGGAGGCAGAATACAGAGGTGCAACAATTGCTACATGTGAAGTAGTTTGGTTACAAAAACTACTCTTAGATTTGGGACAATTAGTGGATGCTCCTATTGTCATTTATTGTGATAACATTAGTAACATACTACTTGCTAACAACCCAATCTATCATGCTAGGACAAAACACATTGAGATGCACTACCACTTTATTAGAGAGAAAGTCCTAGCAAAAGAAATTGACTTTATTCATGTCAGTATTGAAGATCAAATTGTTGACATTTTCACAAAGGCTTTAACTACAGATAAGCTAAAGAAGTTTCAAAAAATGCTTAGTGTATTAGAAGTGGATTTGAACTTGAGGGGGAGTGTTGAGAATTCAAGTTCAACTAGTTAAGTTTCATTAGTTATTGGAGTAAGAAAGTAACTAGGTTACTTTCACAAGGTTGACCTACTTTCTTTACCTATTTTTAGTTTATTTATGGTTTGGTCTTGTAGTTAAATACCTTGGTGTTGATGGTTTGTTTTCCTTTTCTTCATCACATAAGTTTGTGTATTTCATGTGACAAAAACCTTGAAGAGTTCTTGATGTTATGTTTTTGTGTTGTGAGCATTGTGTTATAATTTCCTTTCAATAAAGTTTTATGTTTGCACTTGAATAGATCTCCTATTTGTTAACAGAATTATAGGATTTAAAATCAAAGTCTAAAGTCTAGGAAACCATAGAGAGGAAGTGCATAGAGTCATTGTTTCTTCATAAGTAACAACATCAAGCTTTGGGTAGTCAAGTGAAAGCACTGACTAAATAAAACAAGGAGAAGAAAAATGTTCTAACATATTTGCAATTGGTAAATTTGAAGAATGTATCTCTGTTGTAATATGAAAAACTTGTAAGAAAAATAACAAAAGCAGATAAAGAAAAGTTGTTAAAGGAATGAAAGGGGTTTAACCATTAAGCGTGAACATGGAATGACATCAATATAATGCTCCTTCACATTCAATCATGGTGAGTTATGATTTTTCTCACAATATTTTTGTATCTTCCAAGTAGACAAAATGCAATAGATTTTTAATAAACTTCATTACATTACATTGAACCACCTTTACTTGTTAGAATATAATTACATAGTAGTTCCATTCCCAATTGAGTTTTGTGAGTGCATATTTTCTTGTAAAGGGTGTGCAATAAATCTTCACAGTCTACACAAGAAGTTATGGGCCTCCAAAGTTGCAAAAGTCCCAATTTCGAGAATTTTGAGACTCTCAACTTGGGAGTCCCGAGACAAAATAACATTTGGGTGCAAGCCCCATGGTCAGGCATAAAGGATATTATAAGGGGGAAGGTGATGGCTTTCCCCCAAGTTCAAACTATGGTGAGTCTTATGAATCACTACTACATATTGTGCCTTTTTGCGAAGGGCCAAATCAAAAATTTGAAGGTTTTGCGAAAGAAAAAAAAAAAACATGAAGGGTTTGCAAAGGAAAAAAAACCTGCCAAATTTGCGATTCCCTCCGCATTGCAACTTGTGGCGCAATAGTCATCGCAAATATATAATGAACCTTTAATCATTGCAACACTTTTGTGAGATTCACGACAAACAAAACTTTGCGATCCGCTCAACGCCTGTACCTTGTAGCAATATTCCACTCTTCGCAAAGTCAATTCATATTCAAAACATCGCAATTTTTACCGTATACAGAGTATCGCTACAAATTTTAAGATCATAAACACATCACAACTTGCGGTTTTTGGCGCCTCGCATTTTGCGTCTCAATGTGTATTGCAAACCTCATCACAAATTTTTACAAAACTTCCCGGTGGTGGAAGTATCGCAAGTTGCGATGTGAGTTTAGTCGCAAAGTAGTGAAAGGTTTACTGGAGCAGGAAGTTTCGCAAAACGCCATGAAAAAAATGAAAAATGTTTTAGACCAAATGGAAGCTATAAATCCACTCAACCATTAATATAATCTATATTGCCTTGGTAGACTGAGTGAAAATATCAATAAAGTACGAATAGCAATGCTTCTATTCTTGAAAAAAAAATTACACAATGGAGCAGAATAGGCAGAAATTGACACAATGAACATTGTACAGTAATATATAATCACAAGCCTTAATGGCAATTTGCATAAAATTAATGAGTAGTACATTATACATGCTCATCATCCACCTCAGAGGTTGTAAACACAACCTCTGGTTTCTCACCTAGAATAGAACGGGACCATGGCACATATGTGACAACAAGTGACCACTCCTCAGGGTTTGGGGGATAAAGAAGATAAAAACATTGTTCTACATGACTGGGAAAAGTAAATGGCTCTGAAGTTTGCCAATGAGATCGCTGATAACTGGTGGTAGATGTCTTTAATTGTGTGTGTCCGCACTCATCTTGAACTACAATGCAATTTGCACCAGCAAGGTTCACTTTAAACCACTTGCACTTAAACACATACTCTTCAAACTTTGAATGTGCATCATAAGATACCACCAAGATCTCTTCCAGCTTCCCATAATGTGGCACAATATCTCGAACAATATTCCTGTCATGCCGACTGCTTCTAGAGTCCTGAATGAATTGCCTTTGAACTCCAGTCAAAGGTGTGACCCCTCTTTTCATCCAAACTGGAAATCCTGAAATTAATATTGTGTTAGGCATTGTGAGTCATAAACTTATATGATAATAGAAACTTCATGCCCATAAAAATCATCCTAAAACATTTTTAAAAACTTGTCTGGAATATGAAGATGAGTTAATATGCCTAATGAAATAGAAAAAAATAAGTACCTGAAATGTCTTCCTTGTGTCCACATTGCTGAACGTGTTGTCACAACTCTCAGTGGTCCATGAACCATGGTGCGAACATCATCTGTGATCTCTGGAAAACATGCTATACTTTCTCCTTATGCCAACAATTGATCCACTTCAACCAACTTCTCTTTCATGTACTTATGAAACGTAGGAAAAATCCTTGATCTCCCACTCATACTTTTGGCATTCTCATAGAAGTTCCTCCACTCTTCCATGACATTACTATTATTCAACATGAATGTGGTCAGCTGAATTAACTCTGTAGGCAATAACATACGTGTTTTGATGGCACCAGTCAAACGGTCTTCCTCCTCTTCTCTTTCCTCCATCCAGACATGAGGACATGATGGATCTATAGTGGCCAAGATGTTGGTGCAATAAAACATGCTCTCTGCTACCAAGTGTCCTACTGCCATGCTTCCCTCCACTCGTGCATGGTTACGGACATAACCCTTTAATACTGCCATATATCTTTCAAGCCAATACATCCACCGACAATGCAGAGGACCAGCAATGGCTATCTCATCCACAAGGTGAACTAGTAAATGCACTTGACAATCAAATAATGATGGAGGGAAAGCCTTTTCCAACTTGCATACCACCTCTGCTGCTATTACCCTCATTCTTGGAATCTCCTCTACAAATAACTCCTTTGAGCATACCCATCTCAACAGATTTCCTAATGACCAAAGAACATTTTGTACTTCTACACTAGCTAAGCCTATTATTGCCACATGCAAAATGTGTTGCAGTAAACGATGATAGTCATGTGTCTTGAGATACCTTGGCCACTTGTGGTCATCGTCCCTACCAAAAGCTTTTTGAAGATTAGCTCCATAACCTGCAACAAGGTACCATAAAATTATACAAAAGTATTATAGACATCCAATAGATAACATTCTATACTTCAAATTCTTTTTCCAGTATAAGATTTAAATATAAATAAAAGCAATAGAGTACTTCTAAATTCAACTCTTGCCATCAAAGTTCAAACCTGTAGGGAATCGCATCTTTCCTATGCGATTTCGAAAGTCTCTTCTTTCCCGTGTAGTAAGTGTCCATGGAGCTGATGGTCGCTGCTCAATACCTGTGTTATGATCAACAGTAATCCACACATCGAGATGCCTCTCAAAATCCTCATAGGCCTCCCTAAAGTTACTGTCCTTCTCTCCATAGAGCTGTTTTATAATAGCCTTTCCCACATTTCCCTCAATGTGCATGGGGTCCAAGAGATGACGTATTTTCAGCTCACCCCAGTAAGGCAAGCTGTTGAGTATACCCCACCTTGTTAATCCACTACCCTCAAACACCATAGAATCATTTGGGTCAATAACTTTATTGGCCACATCCCTCCAATATGCAAAAGTGGTAGCTTCTGGAATATCACGCTCATCACCATAAGGCATGTCAAAAGATGAAAATAAAAGTGGGTCTAATCTCATATCATGTCCCAGTGGAAGAAACTTTGTATGGCCAAGGTAAACAATTTTGCGAAGATGGCTTGAGTATTTAGCCATGTCCTCGAAACTTGGGCCACATGTAGAGCAGGCCTTGTAGCCTTGAGTTTGCAACCCACTTACAAAACCAAACCCTGATTGTAGAAGAATGAAATATTAGAACAACAAATAATCACAAAACAAAATAATAAAGAAATATATAGAGGCATGTGCATGATTTCTTACCAGGATAATCATGTATTGTCCACATGCAGATTGCCCTCAACTTGAATACACGTGGTATTCCTCCAGTGGTCTTCCTCCCATCATATGCCCATACTCCATCCCACAATGTTTTGAGCTCATCAACCACTAGTGTTAAGTAGGTGTCTAGGTTTTTCACCTTACTTGGCCCTAGGATAATAAGAGAAAGTAGCAAAAATCCTTTTTTCATAGACAACCACGGAGGAAGGTTGTAATTCATGACAACAACTGGCCAAACAGAGGTAGGTCGTCCCTTTCCTCCAAGTGAATGTGGACTAACACCATTTGATGCTAACCCCAACCTCACATGCCTAGGGTCACGCTCAAACTCTGGCCATGTTGACTCCACATGCTTGTGAGCAGGAGAGTCAATCGGTAACCTCATAACACTAGGCTCTGATCGATGTTTCTTATGCCAAACCATTAATTCGGCCAAGTTTGTACACCGATATATGTGCAACAAGCGAGGAATAATGGGAAACCACCTTACTGATTTCATGGGCACCTTCTTTGTAAGCATGTGAGGATCATATCGAGCCTCTTCGCATGTATTGCACTCCGTTAAATGGGCATTGTTCCCATGAAATAACATGCAGTCATTAACACATGCATGGACAATTTGATACTCCATGCCTATGGAGGATAAGATTTTTTTAGCCTCCTTCCAAGATCCTGGCAAAACATTTTCCTTAGGTAGCAAGAGGCTATGACAAAATTGGAAAATGTCTGACAACATAGTATTGCTTGCCTTGTGTTTTGCTTGGATGTTTAACAACCCCAGTATGGCTGCTAAACGGCTTAACCTTACACCTTGAAAAATAGGTGTTTGAGCATGTGCCTTCGCCTCTTGCCACTGCCGTTGTCCCTGGGTAGTATGTTGATGACGTGGATCATCTGCATTGGCTCCTTCATCATGTGGGTTGCCAGACATATCATCAACTATGTCAAGTCCAAACCAGTCAACCATGAAGTCATCCATCGCTTGTTCTTGGTTTGCAGGCAATGGTGCTTCCTGAACTGGTTGAGAGACACCTTCATCATGAGCAGACAAGTCATTTGATGAAGAATGAGTTGATGAAGAGTTTGATTTGTGTGGCATGCCCATTTCCCGATATGTTGCTCTCAACCTCCGTGGCAGCATGTCTTCAGAAGGTCGAATATTCTATGCAATACCAAATCCAGAAGATTTTAACTATATACCAAGCATAGTTGCATATTACATTATAAAAAAAAAATGCCAAAATGCATGTATATAGATATGGTATGTTATGTCTTAATCAAAGTACATAGTTCAGAAATGGTGGAATCCTAATTCCACTCATAGTGTGTAAACAACTCATCTCCTGATCTGATCGTCCTAGTAGCTAACACCAGGCAATGGTCTTCATGATAAGTCTAGCCATATGGTGTTGGAGGAGGTCCCTCAACAAAAACCCACTCACAATTAGCCCTACGCTTAGGCCGAGTCCCCACCATACTGTTAATGAAACCAGCAATGTTTCCAGAACGTATGGGGTCTCCATCTATCACCCTCACATCACTATGCCTCCTAGTGCTACCAGTAAAGGTGTCCATCTCAAGAGCAAAGGTCTTCCACTCAGGATGTTGTTTGAGGATCATGTTCCAATGTCTTCTCTTATAGATAGGCCCACCGTAAGGGAACAAAGTAGGACCCTCTCTACGACAACTAGTTGAATCCTCTACAACGATGTCCTCACAAGCATATACTCCATAGCCATGCCTCTCCAAGTGTAGAGGTCTTAACAATCCATCGTCTACCCCAAACCATAACCTCCTCATCATAGGGCAAACTATCAAGCAACCCAAGAACTGCAGGGTTCCATGACTGGATAATATTGGCACATTTGCCAGTGAACTCACACATACCCCATTTGCCCTCAACAATAGTCCTAGCATGACCCTCACTTGGATGTTGTGCTTTGGATCGCTGTCTAACGGAGGGCAGACATGGCCTTGCCTCATGATGTGGATTACTGGCCTCATGAGAGGCACCAATCCCTACAGCAAATGCATGCGAAAGTGCATTTCCTATGGTAGCTAAAACCCCTTGTGATAGAACATAGGGTGGTGGTGTCATACGGGAACCCTATTACATTAAAAAAACCACAACAAACCATGGAAGTGAAAATAGTTTCAAAGAGGATTTCATGAAAAATAACATGTATCAAAAAGGAAAAATGACAATGGTAAAATGACACTTACCACATGAGATGAAGAAGCTCCTGGGGTAAGACCATGATGACGCCCAAATCGTTGAATGTGTTGAGCACAAACATATGACTTTTGTGAAATCTGACCAACACACTTGGTGCATTGGCAAAGTTGCCGAGGTGGACCACGAGGAGAATGGGACACCTCTGCTTGCGTATGAGCTAATGTGCCTTCATTTGAGGAGGATGAGTCACTAGTGGAGACAACGGAGGAGGAAGACATATCATCTGTCACATTAATGAGGCACAAATGTAAGGCAAAGACCAAATTAGACTTTCAAAAATCATGTGATACAACAATATAAACCCTTGACAACTCATAAATTGAGACTACCTAAACCAAAAAGAAATGCATACTTGCATCCAATGTGGGCTTAACAATGCCTATAGACTGGTTGCTCGAAACCTTTTGCCACATGCACAACAGGAGTTCTAAAACTCTCGAGAAGAAACCCTAAACCTAAAACTTTGCGAACCCCTTGCGAACCCCCTACCATCGCATCCCTTTTCACATCTGCATTCGTTACTTAAACCAAAGCCCTAAAACCTTTAACTTCCTCCTACGTTAGCAAAGCCCCCAACTTTGCAACCCTCTAATGTTGCGAAACGAACAACATTGCACGGCCGTTGCGAGCAATACCGTATCATAGGTTTAGATGCGGGTTACATCGCAAGCCCTGAATTTCTGAAAGTCCTTAAGCTGGAACGGAATAAGGTGTAGTGAAATCTTTCTGGGGGTCTAGACTGGAGTAGGACGGCGAGTGAATTTGAACTCATTATCGACATTGCTCAAGAATTTTCGAAGGAAAACTTGGGCAGAGAGGAGGGGGCGGATTGCAATGGCTGGGACTAGTGGAGGGGGTTCTGGGTCTAGAGGAGGTGACAACAATGAGGAAAGGTTGAGGAAGATGGTTGCTGATCACTTGAGAGCTTCAGAGCTGTTTGCAATCGATACTAGGACACCTGAAGGGCTGGCATCCTTGACAGCCATCTTAGGTCAAGCATTGCAAGTAGGGCTGACTGCTGGGGAAGCACAAAGAGAGGAGGAAGCAAAGAAGGCTACAGAAGCCAAGGCAGCAGATAAGAAGAGAAAGAGAGATGAGAGAGTAACAACAGGAGCTCTCTCACTTAGAACGCTCGAGAAGAAAAGGAGGAAGGATGAGAGGGATGCCATCAGAAAGGAAAAGCTTGATCTGAAGAAGAAGGAGGAGGAGAGGAAGAAGCTCCCTCTGATAACATTGGCAGAGGAGGGAATTCCAACTGAGCTGGCATACACTGGGGCCAAGAGCACCATTAGGCACATTGTCTCCACCAACTTTGCACGAGGAGTTGAGTGGGGCACTCTCTCAAAGGCAGAGCAGAAGAGAGTGATAAATCAGGTCAAGGGAGCATTTCGAAATGGAGGAGAGCATTCATAGTGGATTGCAGACAAGATCTCCAATTCAATGTCTCAAGCAAGATACCATGACAGTATGAAGATTCGTGCTCACTTGAGAGACCTGAATGTGTACAGGAACTTGGAGAGGCCGCTTCAATTCTCAGAAGACATCTGGAATGCCTTCTACCAGTCTGAGGTGCAACTAAAAGCAACAAGGCAGCTGAAGGAGATCACAAAGCAGCTAGCCAAGGCCAAGAAGGCAAGAGAGTCTGGGAGGTCTGACCGTGACCAGAAGGCACTGGAGCTGAAGCTTGCTGAATGCCAATCATTGGTGGACGAGGTTGGTGATCCACCATTGAAGTTCCTCAAGGCAGCAGAGCGAGTGAAACTGGTTCCACCCACCACCCACAGGCTAGGGCAAGGTGGCATTCTCGGCCTCAAAGCAGCATTTGTAAGTATCCTCCCTCTCCTCCATTTTTTTCTGCAAAGATTCGTTTCTGTCGAGTCACATAGGACTGTTTGGGATACCTTTGCGATGCGAATTGCATTGCAAAGATAGGTCAGATGGCGTTTGTTTCGCAAAGGTACGATGCTATTTGTTTCGCAAATTGCTTTGCAAGTTACAGTATGCGAAAGTCTGCGCTTCGCAAAAGAGGTCGTAGACTTGAACAAATCGCAAACTGCTTCGCAAGTTACAATATGCGAAGGTTTGCGCTTCGCAAAAGAGGTCGTAGACTTGAACAAATCGCAAACTTCTTCGCAAGTTACAATATGCGAAGGTCTACGCTTCGCATATATGCGTTTTTATTGACCTGTTGTTTTATGGGGACAGTACAAGAGGTACAAGAGGAAGATCACAACTGCAGAAATGACAATGGGCCAAAAGCATGGCAAGGAGCATCTTTTTGAACATGTTGATGTGCAATTGGTGAGTGGGTTTGGTTGGGATTGAATTTCTGTTTGTGTTGAGATTGTTTTCATTTGAATCAAGATTTTCATTTCTGGTGTTGACTAAGCTTTGCATGTTGAAATGCAGGCATCTGAGGGTGAGAGTGAGAGCTCCCAAGGCAGTAGTGATGAGGAGGAGAGAGGCGCTACCACTGCTTCCCCCAGTGCTACCACTAGCAGTGGACCCAGTTCATTAGCTAGTCGAAATGTAGGTTCTGCAGGGGGCGAGGATAGGGAGGAGGAGGAGGAGGAGGAGGAGGGGCAGGGGGACGATGAAGAGAGGGAGGAGGATGAGCACCCTCCCCCTCCACCAGAGAACACTAGGAAGAAAGATTCAAGGAAGAAATCTAAGAGGGGAAGGAGGTCTAGATAGACAGCTAATGTGTTAGATACCCAAGAGTTGTAAACCCTTTTACATTGTAAATTTTGAAATTTTGATATAGATTTTTTTTTTTGCAGCCCAAAATGACTCCAAATGACTATAAACCCTTCTTCCAAAATAAGAATACAGTGCCATGCTCTTGCGATACACAGTGGATCTCAAAACCATTTACGAGTCATAATTCTTCCACTACTAGAAATTCTGTCATATGCAACCACCATGTTTACAACTGGGATGTAACTACCGGTCGCATGCAACTATCTTTAATTTTTTATGCAACTACAATGGATTTTTGCCCCCTTTTTGGGTGTGTATGTAACTATGGTACAACTATGATCACCTTCATCCCAACCTTTGGATGATTTCTGTGATATATCATCATATATATTTAATATGCATATACTCATAGTTGCATGTGTAACGAAATTATGCCAACTATGGTCTTTTGGTAAGCTAGGTACACATTTTTTGTAGGCATGTCTAGGATTAAGGCTGCCTACAAATGACAATCCCATTGATAAGGTTTAAGATATAGGTGAAAAATAACTTAATTTATTTTGCCACACCTAAAATAGTGTATCTATCCCCAACTTTTAGTAGTTTATTCCACAAACATTTAGAAGATAATTGACAATTGAAGATATCAATTTTACTTACAATAGTTTATCACTTGATGAAACAAAACAATGTATATGTGTATTCAACAAGAAGGTCCAAATAATCCCCTTAAGATTACAATATGTGGGTTTAACATGTGGAAATAATCTATTTTATTCCAACAATTATCCAGTACAAGTGAGGGTCTGATGGCACATAAACACCTTATAGTCCATGTAATGCATGAATTAATTCCAAAGTCAGCCCTGATAGTCCTGATGGGTAGACATGTGAATAAAGCACACATCAGAAACCATACATGAAAATACATGCTATTGTCCCCCTTAACAACCATAACCATACAATATGCAAACCCTAGAAAAGGTTACAAGTGGTGGTATATTCATAATGCCAGTCAAATATATACTTGAAAAACACGTTACTTACAAGTGGCAGATTCCACTGTTTCAGCCATAACAAACACAAGTGGATAGAAAGAAAGAACACCATTGTGAGAGAAATTAGAGTGTCTTAGAACAAAATGTCAATTTCAAACAACACCATCACCATACATCTTACCCAAAGAATATCTTAGAATAAGAAGCTCTATCTGAACCCCAACTTCACTTAAATACATATATACCTAAAAAACACGTTATATATATAATCTTCTACTAGTTTGAACCCCATGCCTAATGCACAGGTGTGTCATTTCAACAATGTTTGGTTCATGTTTTAATTTTTTTTTAAAACTTTTATCTTTTTTATTTAGCAGGGTTGAGCAGGCAGATATGGATTGAAGTTTCCAGAGGGTGTTGTAACATGTTTAGACAAAAAGGATCTTCCATTGCTCCACCACTCCTTCATTACTCTGACATGCCCCCTTGAGGTGATAAACAAAACATGTATGAGGATTTAGCCACAAAACAAAGGATTGATTATGTTGTTTGAATCTCAGTCCTTGGCTAAAAAAATGGGCGTTGAAAGCAAAGTATCTCATGGTCTTGGTTAGTCATTCCTCAACTTGTTATGAAGAAAGAAATGACATGTAGAACTACTGGTGGTTTTTAAGGCTGCTGGACTCTTCCCATCTTTTGATTTACTGGCCCTATATTCGACATCACACCCAAATATGACATTTTCTACAGTCCTGGTATTTTTTGAACTCTTTCTCATTATGCTTTGTGACCTTAAATGACCAATCAAACCCATCTATTATCTGCCTAACACAGGTGTGAATACCAATGTTTCAAATATTACACTATCTCACTTGATTATGATGGTGGGTCCTTCTTTTGTTTTTTGGTTGTATCTTAATTAACAGTAGCATCAATTTTCTTACTTCTGTGAGGGACACCTCGAGAATGCAAACTAACTTGGACACAGAAAGACCGAGATCAATCAGTTACTGTAGAACATTTTACAATTCGTCATGAGGAATCGAATGAGGCTCGAAACAAAACAACGTAAGGACATTACAGACAAAAGATGACGATGGTTTTAGGGTGAACCACAAAATTGTCCGACCCCAAACACCCCATGTATGAGCAGCTTACAAGAACATGAAGGAATCAACATCTACTTCTCACACAGAACCAATTCGTGCTCTCAACAATGGCATGAGGGGATCATGCACAATCAACAGATTGGGGGTGGACGCCTCGAGAATGCTGATCTGGCTCCTACAGACCAATCGATCGGGATGGGTCGATCGATCTATAGTGCCATAAAGCTCAGCTCTTTTTGAGGCATCCACCAATGCTCTAAACAAGACATTGGTGCTCTCAACAATGACACGAGGGGATCATGCACAATCAACAGATTGGGGGTGGACGCCTCAAGAATGCTGATCCGGCTCCTACAGACCAATCGATCGGGATGGGTCGATCGGTCTATAGTGCCATAAAGCTCAGCTCTTTTTGAAGCATCCACCAATGCTGCAAACAAGGCATTGGTGCTCTCAGCAATGACACGAGGGGATCATGCACAATCAACAGATTGGGGGTGGACGCCTCAAGAATGCTGATCCGGCTCCTACAAACCAATCGATCGAGATGGGTCGATCGGTCTATAGTGCCATAAAGCTCAGCTCTTTTTGAGGCATCCACCAATGCTCCAAACAAGGCATTGGTGCTCTCAACAATGACACGAGGGGATCATGCACAATCAACAGATTGTGGGTGGACGCCTCAAGAATGCTAATCCGACTCCTACAGACCAATCGATCGGGATGGGTCGATCGGTCTATAGTGCCATAAAGCTCAGCTCTTTTTGAGGCATCCACCAATGCTCCAAACAAGGCATTAGTGCTCTCAATAATGAGACAAGGGGATCCTGCACAATCAGCAAATTGCGGGTGGACGCCTCAAGAATGCTGATCCGGCTCCTATAGACCAATCGATCGGGATGGGTCGATCGGTCTATAGTGCCATAAAGCTTAGCTCTTTTTGAGGCATCCACCAATGCTCCAAACAAGGCATTGGTGCTCTCAACAATGAGACGAGGGGATCATGCATAATCAACAGATTGGGGGTGGACGCCTCAAGAATGCTGATTCGGCTCCTATAGACCAATTGATCGGGATGGGTCGATCGATCTATAGTGCCATAAAGCTCAGCTCTTTTTGAGGCATCCACCAATGCTCCAAACAAGGCATTGGTGCTTTCAACAATGACATGAGGGGATCATGCACAATTAGCAGATTGCGGGTGGACGCCTCAAGAATGTTGATCCGGTTCCTATAGACCAATTGATCGGGATGGGTCGATCGGTCTATAGTGCCATAAAGCTCAGCTCTTTTTGAGGCATCCACCAATGCTCCAAACAAGGCATTAGTGCTCTCAACAATGAAACGAGGGGATCCTGCACAATCAGGAGATTGCGGGTGGACGCCTCAAGAATGCTGATCCGGCTCCTATAGACCAATCGATCGGGATGGGTCAATCGGTCTATAGTGCCATAAAGCTCAGCTCTTTTTGAGGCATCCACCAATGCTCCAAACAAGGCATTGGTGCTCTCAACAATGAGACGAGGTGATCATGCACAATCAGCAGATTACGGGTGGACACCTCAAGAATGTTGATCCGGCTCCTACAGACCAATCGATCGGGATGGGTCGATCGGTCTATAATGCCATAAAGCTCAGCTCTTTTTGAGGCATCCACCAATGCTCCAAACAAGGCATTGGTGCTCTCAACAATGAGATGAGGGGATCCTGCACAATCAGCATGATCCGACTCCTATAGACCAATCGATCGGGATGGGTCGATCGGTCTATAGTGCCATAAAGCTCAGCTCTTTTTGAGGCATCCACCAATGCTCTAAACAAGGCATTAGTGCTTTCAACAATGACATGAGGGGATCATGCACAATCAACAGATTGGGGGTCGACGCCTCAAGAATGCTGATTCGGCTCCTACAGACCAATCGATCGGGATGGGTCGATCGGTCTGTAGTGCCATAAAGCTCAGCTCTTTTTGAGGCATCCACCAATGCTCCAAACAAGGCATTGGTGCTCACAACAATGAGACGAGGGGATCCTGCACAATCAGCAGATTACGGGTGGACGCCTCAAGAATGCTGATCCGGCTCCTATAGACCAATCGATCGGGATGGGTCGATCGGTCTATAGTGCCATAAAGCTCAGCTCTTTTTGAGGCATCCACCAATGCTCCAAACAAGGCATTGGTGCTCTCAACAATGACACGAGGGGATCATGCACAATCAGCAGATTGCGGGTGGACGCCTTTTTTGATAGTACCTGGCACTGGGTGCACGAGGCGGAACCTCGACAACAAATTCTTCAGGCAGTCCAAGGAAACCATTGTAGCGGTCGAATGTAACATGAGCAACATGTTGGACATCAGTGGGCCATCCAATTTCGAGTGTTTCTGGGGCATCTTCTTCCACAGCTTGACAAGAAGCCAGGAGAGATCTTATTGTATCCAGAAGCATGGCAACAATGGAGAGCTGAGCTCTTTCTCTCTCCTGCTCCTGCTCCTCCTCGTGCTCTTCATGTGTACTACTGCGCCTAGTCTCACATCCTGCTGGCTCCCCCCTGCACCTGTTCCTGTGGCTGCTGCTGTAGTCATTAGGGCCAGTGGTGGTGCTGGACATATTATCTCTGCCATTTCTTGTGCCACTGAAAAGCCCACTAGTACTTCTTGAACATGACCCAGCTCCAGGGCTGGGAGCTCCAGGGATAAGGATCAAAGGAGAAGCTGCATTGGGACTGTAGCTGCTCTCGTTGTCAGTGTCGGAAATGCTTAGAAGAGTTGAGGCGTCATGGGTATAGCCCGAGAGCCTACTTGTTGGAAGAACTGCTGTCATTTTGGAGAAATGGAAACTGGGTGTCGTCGAGAGTCCGCCCAGGCTAGAGTCTCAAGAGTAGTAAGATCTGTTGACTGCCTCTGTTGAAGACTTGTTGTCGATGGTTAATGTTCTGCGCTTGTGAAGATTCCTGCTGACGACTGTCAAGTCGCTGAAGCCCAATCATTTGCGCTTCCGAGCCAGATAATCAGTGCAAGCTGCAAACCCCCATAGAATTCCAGCCCGTCAGTGTTTCTTCTACTCTCAGCACACAACAAGGGCTCAACTAGACTGGGATTTCTTGAGCTTTAGAAGCGCACGTTCCTGCGGTTTTCAATCTTCACAGTCAAGTCTTCAAAGAGAAATGATAGCTAAGATGGGTAGTCAGGGCTTTGCTAGACAAACTGACAAACACCCATTTGCATGATGGGACTTCTGCAGAAGTGGTAAAAGTTCAAAATGCGATTCCCAACTCGCTGAAGATCATCACGAGCATCGCAGAAGACCCAAAGAGAGCTTCAGAAAGACGAAAGAAGACTTTTCAACATACATTTGACTCACCTGGTGCTGCAGCAGCCACGGACTCCAGCAGTACCAAATAGGAACAACAGCAGAAGAAGCTCCAGACAGACACAGTTCAAACAAGTCCAAAACAACTCAACTGTTTCCCTCGCAGCAGCATTAGCAGCAGCAGCAGAGCCCTCTAAAATGCTTCAACACCACTTGAGCTTCTCTACACTCCTGCATAAAGGAAGAGCTTCCTGATAGACCCACTAATCAATCCAGTTTGCTACACACAAAACCCCCCCCCCAAAACTCTGAGAAAACCCACAAGAAGCAATCAGGAAAAGCAACAACAACACCAACAACAAGAGAGAGGCTGTGTTTATGACCACAGGGGTTTAGTACATGTTGATAAAAGAAAAGAGATAACAAAAGGGATCCAGTCAGAGATGGAAAGATTGGCAGAGACAGCCAAGGAAACAACAAAAGCTAGGGGACCAGAAGCAGCGTAGTAGACGGAAGGAAGTCTTTCTTTCTAGGAAAGGATTCAAACAAGACAAGTGCTACAGCAAACTACAGTGCTGATTGTGAACAGCGTGGGCATCGCTATTATAAAACTGGTACTGCACTCCAAAGGAAAAGAGGCTTTCTCTCTCAATCTCCCTCGCTGTCTCTCCCCCTCTTTCTCGCGCGCTCGCGCTCGCGCTTTCTCTCTCTCTCTCTTCCCTCCCTCCCTCGCACGTCACCTTCGCGTCCTCATCTCCCCCCCTCTTGCAACGCGGAGCTTTCTTCCCCCCCAAACCTAACCACGCTAACTGCACCACCGGTTGTGTTGTAATCAGGGTTGGGCGGTTCTTGACTCTTTGTCCCATCAACCACCTCCGGTTCTTAGAACCTGAAAACAGTAGAACTGGTCCGGTTCCACGCCAACATGGACCCTGAATTCTGGACCGGAATTGAGAACCCCAGGACCAGTTTACATTCGGGGGTTTAGGTTCCAGAATTGGTTCTGAAAAGCAAGCCCAGTTCCAGTTTGAAAATTCGAATCTGAGGCCCAGTTACGGAAATCAGCCCAGACCCCGCCCGGCAGTTCTAACCAGCCAAATCGAGTACCATGCAGTTAGCAACTTATGACTACTACTCTCTTGTTAAGTTAAATTATTTTAGGTCTAAGTGACTTGTGCCTTCACTGCACCTGAGTAAAGTACTTAACTTACTCTGTCAGAAACAAGAGCAAAAAAACAAGCAAACAAACAATAACAACAACAACAATTGAAATCATACTAACAATTAATATTAATAATAATAATTATGAAATTTTTTAATTCACACCTTTTTTAGTTAAATTCACACCCGTTCTTCGCGCGTCTGATTTTATGCAGATTAAACTTTAAGAGTATGTTCCTTTATCAGTTCAATTACTTCTGCGGGCAAGTTCTCGAGTTGTGCCCTGATTGACCACAGACCCCCACACTTGGGTCCTTCCACATATTCAAAATGAAGAAAGGGTGTGAATTTAAAAATCTCCTATATATATATATATAAACCAGTTCCTAAGTCAGTGAAATTTTAAGAAGTTGTAGATAATAATTAAGTAGAAGAATTGTTTTGTCCATGTATAATAATAATAATAATAAAGAATACAAAGTGCGCCCATCATTATCATTATCTGGTTTAGTGGGATTTGATAATAAATGGTGACTGCACAATCACTCCCTTGCTGCAGCAACCAACACTTCTGTTGTTTGTTTGTTTGTTTGCTGCAGTACTTTTATTCTTTGTATTTTGAGAAAGAAGGGGGTGGCATGGGATGGGGCGGGGGGGGTGGGGGGGGTGTACCCCTCCTGATGACAAGTCCGGAGATTGTGTGTCACAGAGGAATCTAATATTTGGCCAAATATTTGGGCTCAAGGTCGCTGGCCGGCAGACAAGCCAGATCCTCCTTCACACACTTTGCCTCTCTCTCTCTCTTTCTCTAGCTTTTCATCCAGAGTGCTTACTACTTTTTCCTATATACAAAATTGATTAACCCAACTTGTTGTCATGTTTCGTCCAGAGTGCTAGCTACTACTTCCTATATACGAAACCAATTAACCCATCTTGTTGTCATGTTTCATCCAGAGTACTTACTACTTTTTCCTATATACAAAACCAATTAACCCATCTTGTTGTCATGTTTCATACAGAGTGCTTGCTACTCTTTCCTATATACAAAACCGATTTACCCAACTTATTGTCATGTTGTACAGTAGCCTCCCACCTAAGTACGCAACTTGAACCTGGGAGGAGTGTGCGTACTTAGCCGGTAGGTGCGCACTTAAGACTAATCACTTTTCTTTGTATCCACAGCAGCAGCTTTTGCAACATCCTTATCAGTATCCTAAACGTAAACCCTAAACCTAAACCCTAAACCCAAAACCTAAACCTAAACCCAAACCCTAAATCTAAACCCTAAATTAAACCCTAAACCTTAAACCTAAACCCTAAATTTAAACCTAAACCTAAACCCTAAACCTTAAACCCTAAATCTAAACCCTAACTTAAACCCTAAACCTTAAACCTAAACCTTAAATCTAAACCTAAACCCTAAACCCTAACTTAAACCCTAAACCTTAAACCTAAACCCTAAATCTAAACCTAAACTTAAACCCTAAACCTAAACCCTAAACCTTAAACCCTAAATCTAAACCCTAAATTAAACCCTAAACCTTAAACCTAAACCCTAAATCTAAACCTAAACCCTAAACCTTAAACCTAAACCCTAAATTTAAACCTAAACTTAAACCCTAAACCTAAACCTAAACCTTAAACCTAAACCCTAAACCTAAACCCTAAACCTTAAACCCTAAATCTAAACCCTATTTTTTCGAAAAAATAATGCGTACTTTACCGGGATGCATACTTAAACGGGTGCGTACTTAGGCGGGAGGCTACTGTATGTGCTTGCTTTCCAAGGAAGTTTTATGTTTAATGCGACATAAAAAGGGCATCAAGCAAGCAAGCAAGGGCAAGCAAAACGAATGAGCTAAATTCTTTCCTCTTTCCAAGGAAGTTGTATGTTTGATGCAACATGCAAAGGGCGTCTTGCAAGCACACAAGGGCAAGCAAAATGAATGAGCTAAATTCTTTCTTCTGACATAGGTACCACCCATTTGTATAAACGACACCTTTCAAGCAAGCAGCTCGGAAGTTTCAAGATTCTTGTTTGCACAACCCAACGAAAATCCCTCACTCTCAGAGAGGACAAAGAGTACTACTACAACATACTTGACTGGTAGGTTGTGAACATCTTTTTGCAAAGCTTGAGATCTCTTAGAAACCCACCAAGGATTCAAACTCACATGCTATTCACATGCTATAGACCTCAAATCCAGGAATACGATTAACAAAAATGTTGATGGGGCGGAGGGTGTTATATACTGAAGACTTGTCACAGCAGCAACCTGATCTCATGGGTTCATCAATCCTCAAGATAATAGAGATATTAGTAAAGTCACCCTCTTTTCACCCTGTCTTTCGGCTTGCTTTCACTCCCTATCCTCTCTTTCAATGGTGTCCACGAAGTAAAGAAATTTTATTAGATCTCACTATGAAATGTTGAAACTCAGCATTTAATGCACAAGGTTTGAGAATATTATAGTGGTTGTACACGAAAGAGCAGTGAAGATATATGTAGCAGTAGTAGTGGAGGCACTCAAGGAGAAAGAGAGACAGGATGAAACTCAGTTTACCACCAAAGTTGGTGGAAAAACTAATTTGGGTCCTAGTTATTTCACTTTGTAAAATTTTCATTCCCATTTACAAGTTTGATGCCCTAATAATAAATCCAAAGTGGCAGTTCCCTCCCCCTAATAGATGGGACTTTACCTATAACTCTAAAGTTCCATGAAAGTTTTGTGACTAAATACATACTTAAGTTGCTAGGATGTTTTGATATGTAAGCTGGCATGTTATGTACACCGCCCTCAATGGGTTTCTAATAACTGAAGTTTGAAGAGCTAGGTGTTGTGCATTTAGTAAGTGGTTCACTTTTTCAACCCATCTTCCAAAATTAGATCCAAGCAAAAAATTGTCTGTCTGCGATTACAAAAGAAGAATCAACTCAAGGATCAACCCCTGATCAACGCACCTTATTGATTGTGAAATTCTGCAGCTTTTATGAGGAGTCATAAAAGCTTTTATATGATCTCCTTGATGTGGCTACCAATAGCTACCTATCTTTAGAAGCAACCTATTCTTTTGGAACAAGCCCATGTAGATTTTATTTGAGTTGGAACTCACCAAAAATGTACCTTGCATGTGAAGCACATGACGTGCCCCTCCAGTCTTCTAATCTTATTTCTATTGGATATAATAAAACATATATTAGGTGTGAACCATGGTTTTTTGTTCTTTTTTCCTTTTTCATTTTGTTGATATCAAATCATCGGCAATTTTTTTGCCAAAAAATCACAAAATCATTCAAATTCACACTAGAAAATCAAAAAGTTTGGAACTATATTCCTACGAGAAAATAAAAAACAGTGGTGCTGACCCTCTGCTCTTTCCATGTATTCAACAAATCTGCAGAGTCTTTCATAAGAAAGTCAAGCAACCTTTTGTTTTAATCTCAAAAATCCGTTAGGTTAAAACCCCAAAATTCATCAAATCATCCACATCTGGCTAAATCATCCACAAGATGATTGTCACTTCAGCTACATCACATTAAGAAAATAATAATAATAAATAAATAAATAAAAACAACCTGACTATGAGGCCTCACTCAAGAAGATGAAGGTTACCAATGTGGGTGCTGCTGGCTTACCCTGGCTAAAAATGTGTCCACCATGACCATGGTTAAGAATCTTGCCCCCCCCCCCCCCTCCCAACCCACCCCCATAGAGAAGCGGGAGTTTCATGGCACCGAAAGGAAAGTTTCATGCCATTTTTTCTTGATCACGCTATATTACATAATCTTCCAACAATGATCGTATACTCATATAACGGTGTTCAAAATGTTTGTTTGTTGAACACAATTTTTATTCTCTTTAATTTGTTGAATCTGCCACCCATGACATTAATGTCGTGATGGAATGCTCTTACCCTTGCTTGCGAATTATGTTGAGTGTATCACGTAGCTTGCCTAACATCTTACCCAGCATATCGAGCAAAGGGCTTTAACCATTCCAAACTATTGAATTGGGAGTTCATGGCCATCTGAAGTGGGGGCCATAATGAACCAGCACCCAGTAGCAAACCATGAAAAGGATGGATGGTGTGTGGCCGCTTGCAACAACTTATGGCAAAACTACACACTCAGTTAGTTGGGTTTACAACAACTTATCATTAGAAGTAATTTTTTAAAGCAACTTTTTAAAATTAAGTACTTTGAACTTCAAAACTCTACAAAGTAAATAAGAGGGAGGAAATTGATTTTGATACTCCATTTGATATTTCAAAAGATCATCTACTTTCATTGTTTTTCATGTTGTTTTCCATTTCATTCATTTGCAACTTTGATTGAGTTTCATTTTTTAATGTTCAAAAAATACGAATAAATTTATACAAAATAAATTACATATATCAGAAGTTCAATTATAAGTTCAAATAAAAATCAATGTATACATCATGGCATTGTGTGTATGCGTGTGTTTTTTCGACAAAATTTCACAATTTTTCTAAATTGGTTTTCATGAAAGAATGAAAAGAACACTATTCAATCTAAATTGTGTTTTTTCACATCTTGTTTATAGCCCAATTTGGCTAAATCTTTGTTATGGAGGATCACCACTTCAACTACACCACAAAATTAGAAAGAGAGAAACACTAATCACACCATTTAAATAAAAATTACCCTACATAAAAATAAAAATAAAAGGATCAAAGAAACCAAAAAGATGGAAAAGAAACATTTTCCTCTTTTTTTGGATTTTTTTTTTTTTATGAAAAAAGTTCCTTTGATTCACTAATGTCAGTGATTGACCCATAAGGTGACATTTGATTGGGTCCTTTTAATTTACACTATTTTAGTACCTTGGACAGCTTCAGGGGAAGGAACTTTCTTCCTTTACAATATATGATAATCAAGTGAATTCGGTAAGCTTTGCATCGGCCTACTGAGCACCTTTTTGCCCCCACCCACCAACCAATGTGCCATATGTGCACATTACACAAACACCAACCATCTGCAAGCATCGACGTACTTGCCTTCGACCTATCGATCCCTGACACACTTGTTCCTACCAACCGCCCATGAAGCAATTTGATTTTCCATAAGACTTTCAACTAGGCACAATCTTATCCAGTCAATGGGGGGCAAAAGTTGATGTGACGTGTCAACTTGTCATTGGCAATGATGTCAACATTCCAACAAATTGCATTAGTTCCGCCATCATATTTGGCACCCATTCGGACTTCAAGTCCCTTTCAAATGCAAGCAAATCAACTGAGGCCTAGTATAGAAAATAATACCAATATAGGCCATGTATCGGTGACCAAAAATAATCTACCCCATACTAGTTGGTAAACCCATTTTGCAAGCAAAATGATAAGGGGAAAAGTTTTATCACCTTTGAAACCTTCCCCAAAGAATCCTTTTGATTGGCCACATTTGTGATATATTGCAGAAATCGTGAAAGATTCATGTTCTGTATCGACATGCTAGCTTTTAAAAAAAAGAATAAAGACAGGAGGTTTATATTAAAAAATTTAGTAGCTTTTTTTTTTCTTTTTTTTTTCTTATATGGTTTTTTTTTTGTTTTTTGTTTTTTGCTTTTAGTTAAAAGGCAGAAATGTTTAAGCAGAAAGCAAATAAAAGAAATTTGAGTGTGTGTGTGTGAGTGAGAACTCACCTCCCGATTTCAGTGTGTGAGTGAGTGAGAACTCACATCCTGATTTGAGTGTGTGTGTGTGAGTGGGAGAGAATTCACCTCGTCATTTGTGTTTATGAATGAGAGAGAGAACTCACCTCCCTTCCGCCCTTCCGTCCAATCACAGGTCAGACAATCTTCTAGCCAATAGGATATTGGACGGACGGACAGACAGACAGATAGACTGACACACACGATTTAGTGCAGAAACCCTAAACCCTAAACCCGAACACACCCAAGAGGATACCCATTACACTGAGTGATACCCTGACATTGAGGGATATCCTGTCACTGAATGATACCCATTATGGACACACCCAAGAGGATACCCATTACACTGAGTGATACCCATTATTACACTGAGTGATACCGATACCCTGAGTGATTTTTTCTCTCACTGACAGTTCTCACAACCCACCCAAGAGTTTACCCATTACACTGAGGGACCTTGTTTTCCTCACAAACAAACCTGACACTGAGTGATACCCATGACTTTGAGGGATACCCCTAACACTGAGTGATACTCATTACCCTGAGTTCCAGCCAATAGGATACCGGACGGACGGACACACACGATTTACACTGAAAAAAAACCCAATTCTTTTATATAAGTAGATTGGGGTTATATTGATGATGGACGTGATCCAAGGGCATTGGGAAAATGAAAATGATATGCGCAATTGGTGTTTTTCCAAGCAGTTAAAAATGATCTCAATAATGTATGGATGACCAAAAATAATCCACATCATCCATGCCTTCCCAAAAAAGGATCCAACCTATGTAGTGAATCTAAATCATCTCTTTCGTCCATGGGTGATTGAAAATGATCCACGACATCCATGAATGTTTGGAAATGATCTACCCCATCCATAAACGATTAAAAAAAATGATGAACATTTTTTGGGAAAGTGATTGTGCATGATGTCTACCATTCATATGTTAGAATTATTACCAAGATTGCAATCTGACTCAAATTACCTTTTGAATAGGCTCTTAGAATGTTGGATTTGCAAATTTTCAAATAAGTGCATAATATCGAGGATCCACGTACTCCATGTTAGGCTTTAACTAACTATTTGTTGAATTCTTTCCTTTCATTAAAGATTTTGTTATCATTTGCATCATTTTTTAGTAAGAGTATTGTAGGATTCGTGCCTTCCAAGGACGTTTATTGCTTGATTGAATGGGAAAAGAAAATCGTGCCTTATGAAATTTTCCGGGTTTTTTTTGTTTCCCGGGCTTGAATGACCGAACACCCACAAGTGCCCCATCCACAAATCTCATTTTGGGGTCTAGGGTTGATAAACTTTTCTCCCAGGGAAATTAATAAATAGCTCGGAGAAAAGGGAGAACGTATACTTGTAAAATCAAAAGTCTATACCATCAAAGAGGTATTTGATATGAATTTGTCTAGAACAACCCAAGCCGTATCACAAAATAAATCAATAATTGTTTTTTATGACGACCAAATAACAATTAGGGTTGTTTTGGGAAAAGGAACATTATGGCAACACCACAAGGCATATGTAACCAAATAATAATTATGGTTGTTTTGGGAAAAGGAACATTATGGCAACGTTGCAGGGCATATCTAAAGTATGTCATCGTGGCGAATCGCGGTTAATTTTAATTGGTAAATACTCTAAGACATTTTTGGTAAACAGTATTAGAGTTTTCACGCTTGCACAAAGTTTAATATATCACACATTCTTTTTAATCTATAAACATTCATTGTAACAAAGTTAATTTGTTGGGATGGAAGACGAATTAAATGTTTATTAAACAATGAGAATAAGAATCAGATCTATTTCCCTCCAAAATGGCCACGGCGTTCCCATTTGGTTGTGGACGGCCAATCCCAACATTATACGGGTCAGTCTATTTAACATGTAAAAATTATAAAATATGTTTCATATATGGTGCACGAGATTTTTGTATAAGCCACATTAAATACTTAAAATTATGTTCAACATTTTCCCAAGTGTATTGAAAGAGGTGGCACCCATATTGAAATGAATACATAATTGTATCAAATCTAACACAAAGTAATCTACCTTTTTTCAAAATTAAATTCCATTTATCCAAATAAATAACATATATATGCATGGATGGCAATAAAAAGGTACGACACATGACAAACAAAGGGGGGGGGGGGTAGATATTCATTTTGTTCCAATTTTCTTGTGTGTGCAAGAGGAATATGTCATGTAAAATCCCACGATTTGGAAAACCAAAAGCTATTTTGTATGTGTAGTATAGCAGTGTATAGCATTAAGCGCTTGTTCCTCGAGTGAACAACACAACATATATCTCCATGTAAAATTCACCGATCCATTTTGGAATCTTTTACACATGGTTTGCCCAACATCCGAACTATGAACGATTGAATTATCAATTTTTGCATATGTTATGTTGAGAGGGAGCATGGCATCATAAACATCGCATGTTAAACTCTGCATGAAGGATTTGTTGGGATGGAGGATGAATTAATGTTTATTGAACGATGGGAATAAAAATATCATCTATTTCCCACCAAATATACCAAAGATAAATTGGCCATGGATTAAACAGGTCCGCAAATGTTATGTGCTACATCAATTATCATTGAAACAATACCAAAATTAAATCAATACAATCTAAATCTAAACAGGCAGTATTAACTTAGACAAGTTCTACTATAGTATGTGAGCACAATGGAATGGCATGACCAATGTTTTTCTTCAAATTGTCATATTGAAAATTTGGTGATTTTTTCAAGACATAACAAAATTAACTGAATTCACACAAGAATTCTTGGATTGATATTAAAACAGTTAGGTAAATCCATAGCTTCTTTCCCTAACCACAAGGATCTAGTCTAGAAACTTTGGCTTCTTCCTTTTTAATGCTCTTATCTTCAAGAATTGACATAGACAAACCAAGGATTTCCAGTCTTTTCATATTTATCTTCATATATTTCCAATTTTTAGCTTATGGTAGGCAAATTCACCCTCTAAAAATTATTGTTTTGTTTTGAAACATAGTAGTGTGCCATATATATGATGTTATAATTTCCTCGAAATTTGCCTCAAAATAGCAAAATTGGTTGAAATTAAATCAGAAAGTAACATTGTCCAAAATTTCCTGGATTTTTTTACAAGAAAGGGATAATTCACTCCCCACAAAAACATTGTTTATGAGGTATATGGCCAAAAAAACAGTGTTTTATGAGGTATATGGGGGTTAATCAATTTGGGGTTTGAAGGGTTCTGGGTTTAAGAGCCAAGTCATTAGGGTCCAGAGTAAGTGTGTAGTTTGTACCAAATGTACATGCACCTCCATTATCACCTCAACTTGATAAAATTTTGCCCACGAATAACACCTGATTCTAGTGTACTGGATAGTCTTTTAAATAACCCTTTACGAAAATGACGACTACCTATAATGACGAAATCTGTATGGAGATGCGACAAAGAAAAGACTGTTGCTTACATCAAGCGTGCTTTCAAGCAATGTCACAGTAAAGTTACTAGTTCAAAGGTACCACCAGGATTCAGGGATTGAGCATCTCAGAAGTAATTTAGATGCTTGTTGTCGATGTTCTCGTGAGCATCCGATATATCTCAGAAGGCACAAAATATGTCTAGATTGGTATGGTGTTCATGGTAAACTGAAATGCAAGCATATCCCAAGATTTGTGAATGATCAAGCTGCACGAAGGTTGTTGTTTGTTCAGAAGCTCAACTTCACAGAAGTGAATTTCTAGGTGTGATATAGAGTTGTTCCCCTATTTTTAGATCCTTTTCGACTACCTCCAACTTTTATCTTACAAACTAGCGATGTTTCTTTTAGAATGCACGATTGCTCAGAGTTCACACAGTGGGTCAGTAGATTTTAATAACCTAGTTGCTAATGGAGGGACTATGGGGGACTCTACAGGTATTGAACAGTGTTGATGCGAGTTTTGGTCTTGGTCACAATTCGCAAGGTCCTTACCACGGGCCAAAGCTCGAAGAGAAACCTGACAGGCTTGGAAGAAACCCTAAAAGTTATTAATCCTTGCTAAAGTGAAATGGACACACGAATGGGTGTTGAGATGGAGTTGAAGGTTGTCAAGAAGGATTTGCAATTTGCATCTGCCAATTCAAACACCAAGGTGGTTGACATGGTGTCCCCTGCACCACCGCCATATGCTCCACTGGCCAAATTCAAGTAAGCATCTATAGTAAGGGCTCTTGTAGAATCCAAATGTTGTATAAAACAAAGCCCATTGCTCAGTGATTTTTATATGGCGAACTTGCATATGGTTGTTGTGGGCTCAATTTAGCTGCATTACGTTACAATGGTTATTTCTAGGTTTTCCTAACAAGAGTCCATGCTCCATCAAACATGGAATAACCTATAGGGGACAATGTAGGAGTAGAAAGTTCCTTTTAGGACTGTTTTTGCTTTTAGTGGTTAGGCATTTATTTGGTTGTGGCAGGTATGAATGGTACCAAACAACCAGTTTGGTTGTGGTTTGTATTTTGGCAAAGGCAGCTGAAGAAGAAGATCTGAAAGTTCATTTCAGTGAACACATTGTATGTTCCAAGTTTTATATACTCCCAAACCTTGATTTTGTTTCTCAAATAGTTTGGTTGTATGTTAGTTGGGCTTCTAATGACTTGTATGTGTTTCTAGATCAGCTGCACAATTTTTACAGCAGTTTCTTCACCCTGCATTAAACTGTCCAAAAGAATGGCTCCATGCCTCTGTTATCAGGTCACTGTGTGTTTCTGAAGGCCCAGTGATAGATGGGCCAGTGTTAGGGTCTCTTTCCATTAGGCTGCTGTGATCATAGTTACACACAGTGTGCTGTGATCATAGCAGCCTAATGGAAAACCACTCACATATTAGCATCTTGTTTCTTGTTGCAGGGACAGTTGGTTTCCATTGGAGAGTTACAAGTGTGGTGAAAATAAATTAAAGGTCATATAAAATGATGGATGTTGTGATTTAATGTCACTTGCAGCAAATGATGGAATGTGTGTTGGTAGGTAGGCCTGGTCATTAATCTCAGGGAGCCATTGCCGTGCATGCTACAACTCCCCTTGTTTGGCAAGGTGACTAATTATAACTATGCCATTTGTGTTACAGTAGAAGGATAAGCCATTTGTGTTACAGTATAAGGATAAGCCATTTGTGTTACAGTAGAAGGATAAGTCATTTGTGTTATAGTAGAAGGATAAGCCATTTGTGTTACAGTAGAAGGATAAGCACATTGCTAATGTGCCTAGGCTGCTCACTAGGTTAACTCCCACATGTTGACTATGCAGGTGATCCCTGCAGAGTGTAAATATGCCTGCTTGAAAACCAAGTTGGAGATCAAACTTGTCAAGGCTACGAACATTCATTGGATGCAACTTGGGTGCAACACAAAATGCGGGACTGACTGGGACAAGTTAGAGGCAATTGTTAAAGAAGAGGTGGGTGTTTTTCAGTCTTGATATTTTGTGACAAATATGCCATATGGGTAAAACTGTATGCACATTTTGCCTTTAGTTATAGACCTGTGATCTAACTCGGGCTGGTCTTGATAGGTAAACCACCCACCACCTATACAATACACTACAATCCTAAATAAAGGTGGTGAAAATTGGGCAGAAAAGTACAACGCATTAGAGGCTCGAATATGTGAGCTTGAGGAGAAGATGAATGCAATGACCTTGGAGCTGAAAGAGGTATGCCAAACTGTACTACCGAGTTCATCAGTTCCCTTGCCTACACAACCCAGCCGCCTTGGTGCAAATCCAAAGATAGTTGCAGAGGTTGCAAGGTGGTTTTTCCCATCATGGGAACCACTTGAACCATGATTTCTTTAACTCCCTAATTTTTGATACAAAGCTGCTTGACGAGTGTCCATATTAAACCTGTATGGACCCTAAAATTTTCTGTGATATTAGTCGTTGAAGGAGCTAAACCGATTGAAATCAAATGTACCCAAGATTGTCACCTTAGTGGCACTGCAGATTTGTGAAACCTTTTTGGACATCTCAGCTTGCAACATACAAGGTAGCTATTCCTTAGAGTAGGTCAGTTTAAAAGGATCTGAGTCCCTAGCTTGGATGTCTGTATCTTGTGGGCAGAATAGGACATTTTTCCTTTGAACTTCATTCTCCTTCTAGGTTGCAAAAGCTCCTACCATTGTGGCTGTAGGGTAGAAGTAGTGAGTAAGGAGTGATTTCCGTTCATGATCTCATACTTTGTGAGTAGCACCCAAAAGGTAATCACTGGACTCATCTTGTAATTGTGAACCATTCTTATGGAGTTTTCTTCAAATCTCATAAAGATGAGTAAGGTGTGATGCCTTGTGACTTGATAGGATATTGCAAGTGATGCAAATGATGAGACTTTGTTGGCTTCAATGGAATCATCCAGTTACCCTTTTGATACTGCAAGCAAAGGGGCTCAGTGGGTAATTCATGGCCATGTACAGTGGGAGAGCAACAAATGCTGCCAAAGCGGCTACGTTTAAAAAGACCCTGGCTGCTCCTGCTATCGACATTGGTGTGTTCTGTATGTAACCTGTGGCATTTTTGGTGGGTGCAACAGAGTTGGTGATCTTGACGACTTGTCCAAGGTCTAGAGATGAGATTGGTTCTGGCCCTTGGATAAAAAAAAAGGGTTCAGGTTTTTTGTCAAATCAGGAGTCACCTGCTTTGTTTCAAACATCTTTAGTTTGTTCATATTATTCGCTGCTTGTCTTTGTTTTCTTTGTTCTACTTTTCTTTGCAGCCAAAACGTGGTGATTTGGACATGAATCAACATGTCAACGATGTGAAATATGTTGGATGGGTGATGGAGGTAAACTTCTCTTAGCCTGTTTTCTCAGAAGTCAAATAAAAGATACCTGTTTCTTTTACTGATTACTTACATACATACTTCAGTTTGTGATGACCAATGGTGTGTGACAGCTCCTTTTGAGAGCACTTGGCTTCAAGAGTAATTATGTTTTTCTACCTGATGTTTGGGAGATTTGGTGTTATTTTCTGTTATCTAAGTGCCATGCTCATGCAGGATACTTGTTTCATTGTTTGGTTGGTCAATAGGAAATGTGGACACAAGGCTAATTCAGAATGTGGCTTTGGCTGCAGAGTGTTCCAGTTGCAGTTTTTGAAAATTATGAACTTTCAAGCATGACACTCAAGTACAGAAGACAGTGTAGCCAATTTGATGCTTTACAGTCAATGTGTAGTCCTACATCCTGTACTGCAAAGCTAGAGAAAGAAGCTGAAGTAGAGGTGAATGGAGCAAGTTGTTCATACACAGTTGGATCTCAAACATCAATTCCAGATGTTGCCAAGTGCATACCTCCACACTTATAGTTTACACATTTATTGCGGTTGCAAGTTGATGGTGCAGAAATCCTCCAGGGTAAAACACAGTGGAGATTAAAGAAGTCTAAACACTTGCATTGAAACTGGGTGCTTTTGTAAGGTAGAGAAGAATATTATAGGACACTTAAGTTTGTCATGATATGTTATGATAGGTGTGTTATGGAAAGGAAGGTAGGGGATCTAGTAACATTATCTGAGAGTTGTGCAATTCAACACTTCATAGAGCCACCTCCTTGATACCCAAGGGTTACAAACCCTTTTATATTGTAAAATTTGAAATTTTGATATAGATATTTATTTTTGCCTTCCAAAGTGACTCCAAATGAATATAAACCCTACTTCCAAAATAAGAATACAGTGTCATGCTCTTACGATACACAGTGGATCTCAAAACCATTTGCGAATCATAATTCTTCGAAACACTGCAAAAGCCAAAAGACCAAATATACCATGTCACAGACATCACTACACTCTTACGGGTAAAATCATTCCATAATAGGTTTGTGAAATCATAGATTTCGCAAACTTTTAGCGGCATTTTGAGAATCCCAAAATGTTTGTGTTAGATCTTACATCGGAAACATATAGACTTTTGAGTCGATTCGTTAAGTTGTTACAGTGATGGGTTTGTTGCAAATAGTTTCCGATGTAATGTTAATCGCAATCTTTTAGCGGCATTTTGAGAATCCCAAAATGTTTGCGTTAGATCTTACATCGGAAACATATAGACTTTTGAGTCGATTCGTTAAGTCGTTGCGGTGATGGGTGTGTTGCAAATAGTTTCCGATGTAATGTTAATCGCAAACTTTTAGCGGCATTTTGAGAATCCGAAAATGTTTGCGTCAGATCTTATATCAGAAACCAATAGACTTTTGAGTCGATTCGCTAAATCATTGCGGTGATGGGTTTGTTGCAAATAGTTTCCGATGTAATGTTAATCGCAAACTTTTAGCGGCATTTTGAGGATCCCGAAATGTTTACGTCAAATCTTATATCAGAAACCGATAGAGTTTTGAGTTGATTCGCTAAGTCGTTGCGGTGATGGGTTTGTTGTAAATAGTTTCCGATGTAGTGTTAATCGCAAACAATGTATAGAAGCAGTTATAATCGGAAAAGTTTGCGATTTTATCAAGTTCGGGAGTTGTGAAGGACTTGCGATAGTACGGGTACGAATGTTATGGTATCGCAAAAGGTTAAGAGTTTGCGAGGAATTATGGTTCGCAACAGCGGACTTTCAGAAACTTTTTTCTTTGTTGTTTGCGATGATATTTGGATCGCAAAATAGCCCCATGTTGTTGTAGTGAGTCCATGTTTGTTCGTGGCTTGTTCATGGACCAAAAGTGCTCTAACTATGCATTAACGAACTTGTTCTTTGGTTTGTGCATGCCCATGTGAATATTTAACTCACTTGTAACTTGTCCTAGTTTTCATCCCAGAGTTCCAACGCACCCTTCTATCCCAGAAATGGTACAAGCTAGGGAAAGTACCCCAACTCTTTATTCTTCTTCTGTTTTCACCTTTGGATTCGTAATTTAGTCTATCAAGGAGTTTGGGGGTGCATCAACCTAGCTGGTGTCAAGAAAAGAGTAAATGATTATGAACAAATGTTCCATCATTATACCCGGATGAAAACAAATATTAAGATGCAATTTTTTAAATCACAATTTGAGGAATGGTGGGAGGTTGAAGAGGATTATTTTATAAAGGAGTTGGATTAGAATCAAGCTCAACATAAAGCTAATGAAAGAATTCTAAGGTACAAGTAATAAACTTATCAAAAAATAAAATAAAATTTATCTATGGTAATCCAACAAGTGTAGAAGTATCAAGCTAGTATGAAGAGACTAAAGTAGGGCTTTGTGGATTAGCTTAGGAAGAGGAAATGCAAACCAAGGAACCACAAGACGTTAGAAGTGGAACAACTTAGGAGGAGGAGATATAGACAGAAAAACCACAGGACCTCGGAGGAGGGGGTTAGGAAAAGTAAGAACCATAGAAAATTCAAGAACAAAAACAATTGGAAATTATTCTAGTAACCAAAGAAGAGGTATGTAACTATAACTTTTGGAAATAGAACCATAAACTAAATTAGTGGAGGGGAGGTCAAAACTATAAAGATGGAAATATAAGTCAAAACTGTAAAGCCAGAAGCGGGTATATAACCATTAGTTGTTATACAGGTTGAGATTACAAAGACAATCATAGAAGAGACAAATGTTTAAAAGGATGTGAAATATTTTTATTTCATTTTTTATCATTTTCCAAGGATTTCGGGGACGAAATCCAAATTATAGAAGAGGTAATGTCAAGGGGGTAGGATGATTACATGATTTGGATGAACAGGGCATTTATGACAAGGATTGCTTATGAAGCATTATAGTTTTGAATTTTGAATTCTTGTTGGTTTTAAATCATGATGATGTGACTTGTGTTGCAACCCCACTTTGAAGGAATGTGAGGATGACACTCACATCCCAAAATGGGGACTTGGGAGTCTTCTAGGACTCTCAAAAACTCAGAGTTCCATTCTAGGGGTCAAATCACCTTGCCTTGATGTGTTATTTATACCATTGGAAAATTCTTGAAGTGTAGATGTTGAAAATGGCCTCGCATGAGCCATTCAGACATTTGCAGCACAAGTTATGTATGAAAGAAAGGTCAGGAGTCAAACTTGCAATTCGACTCCTGACCACTAAAAGTTGGGAATCGACCCAACGTCGGTGTGTGCAGGTAGAGTGCAACACACTATTGGAAATCTTTCAAGGAGAGCTACAAGTTTGCTTCAAACCTCACCCCAATCAGAGGTCCAAGCAAGGAGTTTTGAATTCCTAAAGTCTCGGGAGTCCAAACCTGGACAATTTCGAGACTCTTCCTTGGGAGTCATGGGAGAAAAAGCCATTTGGATGTACGTGCCGCGAAGTAACGCATAAAATACTATATGGGGGAAGGTGGTGGCTTCCCCGAATCTAGTCCGTGGTGAATCATGTGAGTCCAGGGTCACCCGTGGCTTGTCCTAACACAAGAAGTGCTCCCGAATGTGAACTAACCAACTTGTGGGTTGGTGTGATGCAGGTTCGAGTAACTAAGTAAGGCTTGTCCCTCTTCCTGGTCTAATCCCGGAGCTTCAGCATGCCCTTCTAACCCTTTTAGTGTTGGAAGCTAGGAACGTGCACCAAGTTCCAAACAATTCCGCTACTTGACTTCTTTGGACCCAATTTGGGTCTAACAAGGGGCTTGGGAGTGCATCAACTTGGGATTGCCCAAAGAGGGAAGATTTGGGGAAGAGGGGAAATTTTTAGACAATTTTGGAAAATTGGAAAAAGTTGTAAGGACTTTATAGTTAAAAAAATGTTTTAATATACTAAATATTTTAATTGTTGTTTTGATATTTTTCAACAAAACATGGGATTGTGTTGTAATTTTGATTCATGTTTTCAGTAGTATAGAGAAACACAAAATTCTATAATGAATTCTATGTTTATATTATTGTGTGAATTTTTTATAATATCAAAATATGATGAAATGAATTGTAATCTTGCTTCTGGATTTTTTCATAATGTATTCTGAAATGCGGATTCTAGTTATATGAAATAACCATGAATATGGTGTTTTAATGAATGGCAATGTTAAGTGTGTCGAGAATCAAGGTAGAATTAATGAATGTATGCATGTGAAGTGAAAATATGTTATAATAGTAGTGTGGAATCTTTTTGCAAAAATTAAAATTTCACTTCTATTGGGCCCCAAAAAAAATATGGAAATTTTTGGAACATTTGGAAATTACATGGTCAATTTTAAGCCAATTTAACATGCACTAAAAATGGAATTTCAAAACGGACTTGGGTATATGCACTAACGAGTGCTCATTTATGGACAAAAAAATAATCCACACAAAGTCCATGTTATAGTGTTAAATTGAATTTTTAATTTGGTAACATTGGTTAACTCATATGAAAGTCCATGTATCAAAAACAATAAAGTCGATATTAATGGAAGCCCACTCATATACCTCAAAAACCTTGGCTTTGGTGAAAATAAAATCCAAATCAAAAATATATATATAACAAGTAAGGACTTATGAAACTAAGGGCCAATTTGAAAACATAAAAGTTCAACTATGAACTAGTAGAGTTTTCAAAATAAAGTTTTCAAATATGAGTTATTTAAATAATAAAATTTCACATACTTAGTCACTCCAAATCATTTGGATTAGAATTCTATATCAACATCATAATTTTTAAAACCTTTAATGAACATATTAATCCCTGTTTTTTAATTTCAAAAGTCCACAAGTAAAAGTGAGTGAATTTTTTTCAAAAAATGATTATAAATATGTTTTCATAATCAAGTTGATCATTAAATCCAAGTCCCAATTAAAAAATTTGACATTATATGTTTTGCTAAGAGACAATAAAACAATATGGGTATTGTAGAAACCAAAAAATGTCACAAAAGTGAACCTCTCATTTGTGCATCTACCCACTTGATTTGTTGGTTTTGGTCCACTTTAATATGATTTCACCTTCTTCTAGTTTTAGGCTTGGCCCTATCATTCAACGATTCACCGATTGCCTTAAAACTTTGTTCGTTAAATATTGTGGCAACTAGGTTCACCTACCTAGAGTTACATAGAGTCATTTTCAAGGTTTCAAGAATTCTGTTGATAGTAGGTTCCCAAAGGTTACTAAATACTATGTTGACAAATCCTTGAATAAGCTTGTGAAAAAATGTTATGGAATTGACTTTTTCAAACTGGTGCATTTTTAAAAAAATTCCATGGCATGTGTAAACATCACCTAGTGGTAATCTTCCATATCCTCTTTCAGAATGTTTATAATTTGTTTTACTATTTAAGATTTTCTTTATCTATCTTTTCATTTGCCCATCACCACGCCACCTCTTCATATGTTTAATAAATTACTCTTTTCCATTTTATTCCCCATGTTTTAATTTATCACAAATGCTAAAGGGGGAACAACTAAATGTCATCTTTTGGATATCCCAAGGTTTTGTTGTCATCTCACATATTTTATCCAATATGCTTGAGATTAATGTATATTCAATCATTAATTCTATTGTGTTTGGTGTGAAAATTGGTGGTAATTTTCCTTTTGTTATTGTAAAATAGAGGCTTGTTGTATAGATCAAATAAATTAGTAGTAAAAGAAGAAAATTGCAATTTGATTATGCAAGTAGCAAGAATGGTGCTACATGCAAGAAGTTGAGACAGTGAACGAAAATAAAAAATAACTTGCATTGGTGTAAGCAATGTGAAGTGTCGTGGGCAATCTCATGTTGTATTTGTTCCTAATGGGTACATGCCTTTTGGTCGTAAACAAGTAATGTCTGGATTGGCACATACTGATTTGATTTAACATATTCTATGGTTTAAATGCTGCATAACTTGAATATATTTAATATTAAAGAAATATGAAACACATGACTTTGAGGTCTGACTTGAACATTTCATGTGTCAAATTGTTTTGAAAGAAACCAACATAAATTGTTTCCACCGTTTCCACAAAAATAACAATAGTTGGCCAACATTTAGAATAAAGTTCATCCATACATTCATCCACAAAAATCATTCATCCATGGACATGTGGCAAAATATTCTTCCACATTAACAAATACTTTATCTTACATGTCAAAGAATATTTTCTTTATATTTTGTCGACAAGGACAAAATATTCTAAATAAGATTTAGTCCTACTCATGCTTGTAAGCTCGTGGACTAACATCCTTGGGATTCTTGTTAAGAAGAATTGGAGGTAGTTTGAACAACTTTGGGGGAACAACAATCAAGGAAATTCAATCTCAAAAGATGAATGGTTGAATATTTGGGCCTCAATGTGGTGTTTTTAAAAGATCACTGAAGTATTGGTCTATGGACCTTAACATGGTCTATGTTTGTCGAAGTCTAGTAGAATAAACAAACACACTTTTGATGATAAAGATAGAAATAGAAAAGAGATGGTGTTGTAGTTGGGATTATGGATTATATCAATTAAAACATGGAACAACACAAGGATGTGGCAATGGAAGTAATGATAAGAATTGTTGTGTTCCCATTATCAAGGAGTCCAATTGCCATGCTTGACATAACACTTGACCACCTACCATCACAGATATTTGCTTAGTATGTTTTGGTGTATGCTCTTGGTTCAACACCCATGTAGAAATAAATGGTCCTAGGTTCCATTATCGTAGGGTTCAAGGTGCAAAACAAGAGAATTTGTATTGTTGGGTTTCCCTAAAAATATTGTGTTGGAAGTTTTTTATGCAATTTTTAGTAATAATCTATTTTGTGCTTTTGGAAAAATTAGCAGGGTGCATTCAAGATGGAAGAGATAGGCTTGGGTGAAAAAGGACATGGTGCAATGTGTGTTTAAAGGATATCACATGTTTTTGGTTAATGTTTTTCAAATAAATATGATTTTTTAAAATGTAAAATTCTATATTAGATTTTTATTTTTTGTTTTGAAAAATGATTGCAATTTCAAATCATGCTAAAACATGTTAACTAATTTAACCTTAAATTAGTTAACATGTTCTAGCATGATTTGAAATTGTGTCCTTAAACATGTTCTTAACTCTTTTTTAGACATCATTTACAGTGCATCACATTTACATGTCATAAAGGATTCATGAACATCAAATAGACCAAAAATTTCAATTTTTTGGGAAAAATATCAAATCATAGATTCTTTAAATTTTGAGTGTTTTTTTTGTGTTTAATATTCCCCCATTATTACAAAATAATTCAACATCAATGAATTTGTATCTTATGAAAATCAAGGGCCCCTTTGTGGAATTAAGAATGTTTAATAGAACACCTACTCAACTTTAAAGGTCCTTTGTTCAAATCAATACTCAAAATCAAAAGATCTAATGGTTCAATTTAAAATTTCAACATCCATATTAATCATAAAACACAATTTTCCATGATCAATATGCCATTAAAGGGGCACCACATAGCTAGGCATATATAAAAAAAAACATGTAGTTTTGAACATGATTTGACATGGTTTTTCTCATTGTTTTGTGTTTTTACCCATAGAAGTCATGGCAATGTGGCAATGGAAGCAATTATGGCCTTTATTCAACACCTACCCTTGGGCCCTTTTAGTTTTATGGGACATCTCTTGGCAAGTTGAATTGTGGCAAACCCCACAACATCATACAAAGAAACTAATGTTGTGGAAAAAGATATGTGTCGCACATGTTCCATGGGTTAAGGTTATAAATTTTGTGGTTGGCGAAGAAAATAGAGGAGATGTGTAGTGTAAGTTCATTAAGAAAGGCCAAATTGAAAAAATGAATTTATACATAATCCCATATCAAATAACTATAAAAAAAAATGAGTTTAGGTATTTTTAATCCCGAACTCAAAAATACTCTTCATATATACTCTTCATAGTCATATTCACCATAAAACAACATGAAATATTATCATCATAACTAATATAAAGGGTGTTAGGCCCATCGATGAATTCTCGAGGTGCTTTTGGGTATTTTATTCAAAATTAGTATAGACTTGAACACCACAAAGTTGCTGGTGTTTAGTGACAAATAGTCACTTTGAATGAAATAAGTGGAAAATAATTAAGCAAATAACCTATCATTTTCTTTAAAAGAAAACAAGTAAATAACAATAAACAGTTTTACAACATCTTCAAAGCAGTCAATGAAATTAACAAGTAGGAAAAACAACTTCAACAAAGCAAAAACTTGAGCAAAAATAGAACTCACTTCATGTGAAGAACTTCAAAAGTGCCAAAATTACATTATAATAATAGAAAACAAAGATTAAAAAAAAAAAAAACCCTTGAGCTTCCCCAAGAAAAGATTTCAAGTTTGCTAGAAAATGGTGGGGATCTTAAAAATTTGAAAAATCTTTTAAAACCTCATAAACTCTAAGTTATCCAACCTTATCGTACATTTGAAACTTGGAAGTGAAAATAGAGGCAACAATCGATTTTTTGGTTCTATTAATAAACAACTTTTCAAAATTGGTAGTGACCCAAAACCAATAGCAACCTAAAATCAATGGTAACCTAGTAACCTAAAACCAATAGTACATAAAAATGGTAGAAACTTGAAATCAGTAGAAGTGTAAAATCGGTTTATATCAAAAACTGGTAAAGTTTGATTTTCAGTACCAAATTATAACTTTTCAAAAATTGTCTTAAATTTTTTTCTAGCCTTCAACATTATCCTCCCTTCTATTTTGGTTCATGTTGTCATGATAAAATAAAACTATCCTATTTCTACCAAAATATTGTTTACTTTACCAATTAAGTAACTCGAGTGCCATCCCTTGATTGAGGTTTTTGATACCCTCTTTAGTTTCTACAATGGTGCATAGGGTGGAGGGATGCATGGTTTCAATGGCAGCCTTAATGGTATCGGGAACAACCTGAGTGCTTTTGGTTGCCATTGTGGCAACAATAAAATCCACCTCCATTGTGGTTTTGATTCCTTCTTCTGCTCCTCCCATGCTAACTATCCTAAATTTGGTTATGGGTGTCGTCCTAGATGGAGAAAGAACAACAAAAAGAAGTACAACAAAATCTGGGAAAACTTGGGCATAAGTAGTTAACTAAAGTCTCAATAGTTCCTTGTCATTTTGGTATTTAGTAGGCATCGTTTAAAATTTTGATAATGTGTGCCTTGTAGAATTCGCATTATGCTCGACTTTTTTTGGCCTTTTGTTGATAGAGGAGCTCTACTTTCATGAATGTGTTTTTGATTTTGATCACTTCCAACTCGACCATCCAGCAGAAGGAATAATTTGCCTCTTCAACTTTTCAGGTGAGGAACTGGATTTGCATCTATAGGTCTTCCAACTGTTCCTAAGTGATGGGAGCATGGCAGGAAAACTCTTGGACACTCAGTTATAAACGTTCAATGGTTTGGAGGTGAATTTGTGCAATACTAGTTTTACATGAGTTATGCAATTGTCATTATTGTGAAGTAGTTGGATGGATGAAAAATGGGTATAGATTTCATCTGAACATTGACATATTTTAATAGGAAATCCCATGTGGCATGTAGTTTTTTTTTAGTAACAGATAGTTGCATGGAATTACACATGTATCGCCTTTGTATATGGTTTAGTGTACAATGTAATTTGTCTGATGCGACTCATGCAACTTGTTCGTTAAAACTAGGGGGGTACAAAATACGCTTAGTTACAAATGACCTATGCAACTGGAAAACCCAATTACAAGGTTAGTTGCAAAAGGCCCATTTTTTTCATAATGTGCTTCTGAACCAAGAGTCCATGAGTTTGTAAATTGGTTAAGCTTCTAGCATTTTCGTGTCAAGCAATGGGGAGGTTTCATGGTCTAGTGAGCATTTCCACTACAAACTTCCTATGACCCCTTCTCTATTTTGTTAATTTAAAATTGGAAATCCATTTGTGTCAATGATGCACCCCAAGCTCTTCGATGGACTCACTGAAAATCCAAAGGTGAAGACAATGAAAGGAAAAGGAATTGGGGCACTCTCCCTAACTTGTAGCATTTCGGGGGTAGAAGGGTGTGCTGGAGCTTCGAGATGGGGACTAGGAAGATTGGCAAGCAAATCAATTACTCACATAGACTTGCACAAACCAAACAACAAGTTGGTTAGTGCATGGTTGGAGCATTTTTGGTGCATGGACAAGCCACAGGCAAACACATACTCATATGACTCACCATAGCTTAGACTTAGGGGAAGCCACCACCTTCCCCCTTATAGTATATTATGTGCCTAGCCATGGGACCAACGCCCAAATGTCATTTTGTCCCAATTGGGATTCCTACGACTTTGGAGTCCCATAATTTTGTGTGCAGATCTCCAATTGAGGTGAAGTTTGAAGCAAAGTTGTAGCCCTTGTCGAAAATTTTCCAATAGTAAGTTGCACACCATCTACACGCAAGGGAATTAAGGCAATTCCCGACTTTTAGTGGTAAGGAGTCAAATTAACAATTTGATTCCCAACCCTTCTTTTGGCCATAACTTGTGTTTTTTAGGTACCCAAATGGGTCATGCAAGCCCATTTTAGACATCTACGTTCCAAATTTTTTTTGATGATATAAGGAAATTTTCAATCCAATGAACTTTGACCCCTGTAATTGCCCTTTGAAGATTCAGGAGTCCATTCGGACTCGAACTCCCAAAATGGAAACTCACTTGGGAGTGTGGGGGTTCATTCCTTCACACTCTTTTGCACTCCCATGAACACAAAATTTGACTCCCACTTCATTTTTGGCCCACACCTTCGTAAGCCTTTGCCTTGGTCGCGAGCCCAAGGCTAGGGTTGCGACAATCAAGCTCCATTTGCACTTTATTTCCATCTTTGCCTCCATATTTGTTGTGAGATTTAAAATTTCATTGATATTTAATTTCCTTTTATTTATAGAAGTTCGATGATGAAGAATGGACCAACGTGCCCACTTGCAATTTGGCCAAAACCATCCATAACATCTAGTTGTAGAAGTTGGAAAAACGTGGCACTTGCTTGTACACAACAACATTCGACGAGCACGTTCATGTTTAAAAACAATTTAAATTGTATAAACAATATTTGCAAGTTGGTCCACTTGGTCATGGTTTTAATAGGAATTAATTGTTGTTGAGGAGGGCTTGTGGGTTAAGTGATCCTACTAAACTTGCGATAATTGTTACAAATTACATGTTCGAGTCTTCCTCCATAAATCACTTATTGCACCTCAAAGGAAAAAACGTTTTTGGGTTTATCACGTGACTCACTAATTATCCTATTGGCACAGACAATGATTCCCATCATCTTGATCTTATGAATTTATCTTATCCATGAGTAATCATTCTTGTTGTTGTGCCTAATAATGTATAGGATGTATGCATGTAGCAGCTGCCCTTTGGTGTTAGTAATTTGCTACCTTTGGTATCTTGAGGTGGCCTAAAGTTGAAGGAAAATATTTGTGTTGATGGCAAATGGCATATTGAACATTGTCCACCCAATTTTGAAATTCAATGTTTTGCATTCCAAAAAACCATTAGGCTCAAATGTAAAGCAAGGATCAACCTTTACAAATTTGTGAGTGGAATTCCTACTCCATGTTACTACGGTTTTTGGGTATATATTATAGCGGATCACTTGAACACCATAAACATTGGTTTTGTCCTAATGACTTCAATTATTATGGCAATGGAACATGAAAATTTGCAGTTGTTAAACTTGTTGTTCCAACTATATAGTATTAATTTAACTCAAAAGGAGGTAACAACTTTAGAAGATTAAGGGTTTTCATTTGATTGCCTACGTAGAAACAACATTCAAACTTTATATGGTTCCCACTTTTCTAGTTCGAACAATTCCCATGTGCTTACTATTAGTTGCCATAGTCTTGTGAGGCCATTTGATGCAAGTCGTTGGCCTACAACTCATGGTGGCAAGAAGGTGAAACGACCTTTTGTTTTCAAATTAACACAACAACACATCAATAATTGGGAGGCTAGGAATTTACTTTTCTAGTGCATTAAAACATGTGTATCACATCTTAGAGATGATTATGTTCAATGGGCTTACAAAAGAGTTCATTCATCATTGCACATGGAGTTGGGATGAAGTTCATTGTTTGTTGAAGTGTTTTAAAGCCTTTGAACTTTAGTGATAGTACATCACAATTGTATATGCATCAAATCAATTGTGATTTTGTCATTCATGAAGTTTATAGTTGTTATTTGGATTATGTAGAAAGTTTGGATTCTATTTTCCATGAGATGTGTATTGATCTTGTTTTGGTGAATATACATTAGTGTTATTCATAAATTTATTTGCATTTAAGCCACTACCAATAATAAAACTTTTGACAGTCATTACGTGATTTCATGTATATTGTTTCATGTATAATATTGTAGTACCTTTGTCATTTCAACACATGTTTGGCAAATATTTAAAGATTTTGATAATTTAATTTCATTAAATATTTTTCAACCATGTAGTTTCCACCCATTTCAACATTTCTAAAATCCTTATATAATAACATATGGCAATATAACCTAGAATGACCAATAATAATTTACAATAAAATAGCCATCAATAACTACCAATAGAATAACTAACAATAACTTGCACTAGAATGACCATCAATAGTTATTAATAATCACTAATGGAATAACCAATAATAGCCACCAATAAAATAACCAATAATACACAACAAGAATGACCTGCAATAAAATATCCACCGATAACCAACAATAGAATAGCCACTAATAGTTTATGGTAATATAGCTTAGAATAACCAACAATAGCCTATGGTGAAATAACGTAGAATAACCAACAATGGCGTATGATAAAATATTTGGAATAGCCTATGGTAGAATAATAAAAAAATTACCAAGAATTATTTATGGTAAAAGAATGTAGAGTAGCCAACAATGGCCTCCGATAGAATAACCTAAAATATCCTATGGTAGAATAACATACAATGTCCTACGATAGAATAGCCTAAAATATCCTATGGTAGAATAGCCAAGAATTGCTAAAAATAACCTAGGGTAAAAAATAATGTGCATAATAATATGTGATGACAAAAAAATATCATTCATTTAAATAATGGTTCAATGCATGGTTAAAGACTTGTTTCTTAAATATGGAGGTGAAAGGAAGTGAAGGGTTCAAACCTTTACACTTCCACCATAGGTTAGTGGGTTGGGTTTTAAATTTAGGTTAAGTAACCTAATGAAAGTTCTTATGTGCCCAACCTAGGTTTGTAATTAATTATTAATGAATTAATTATCAATGATTTAAATATTAGTGAATTTGTTATTGATGATTTAATTATTAGTGAATTCAATTAGCTATTAATGAATTCACTTGTCCATAACAACTTGTCCTTGTTTACAAAAGGGTCGTCCACTTTCACCATGGTAAAATTGTCCAATTCCACTCAAAATCTAATGAAACCTAGAGTGAACTTGGATGCATATTGGTGTAGTGATGGGTACCTTCATAATTTACAATGGTGAATGGAAAGCCAAACCCAATGAGAATGTGTCATATATGAACTTCGTAGTAACAACGTTTATAGTGGCGCATAATGTTCATGCTTCCACCCACTTAATAGCATAATCAGTGGCAATTTGATATAATAGTTGTTAGAATAATGATTCGTTTGTTTAATGGGTCCAATGAAATCTAATCCTCATTTTTGAAAAAATCTTCAAACAAAGTAATAATTAATTTGGCCATATTTAGTGTCTTTGGCACAAATCATAGGTTTGACAATATTCATGAACATCACAATTTGTGATTGGCCACTAGTAATCGGTGTCAAGAATCTTCTTCATAATAATGTTTGAGGAGAAATGTCTTCCACTAACTCCATTATGCAGTTTCTATGATACAATTGGCACATGTTTTGGTTACAAAGCATGACAAAGCCTATTGTTTTGTCCAAATATATAAAATACTTTATCTTGTAACACAAAGGGTTTAACTCTTTGACCTAAGTATTATCTTTGTGAAGTAATAAATCTCTTTGGCATCATTCCTTCTAACAAGTATTCATATACATTTTGTAGCCATTATAATTGTAATACAAATATGTGAGTGTCAATGGTATTCAAGTACACTAACCGGTTGTGCTTTGTTGGGCAATCTATTCAATGCATCTGCCATTAGATGGGATTTACCAAGTTTATAAACAATCTTGAAATCATATTCTAAAATAATGGTAACCACCTAGCTATCCTACCAGAAACCTATGACTTGTTAACCATGTACACAAGGCCCAAGTGATCAACATAAAATACAAATTGATTACCCAATAAATAATGTTTGAATTTGTGTAGGGCATAAACCATTATTAAGGCTTCCCTCTAAGTAGTGGTTTAATTGTTTTTGGCTAAATATAATAATTTGAAGGCATATATAATCAGTTAGTAAAACTTACTAGTATAAACAATTGTTAAGGCTTCTTTTCCAATATTGGTATAATGTTTTTGGCTAAGTTAGTAATTTGGAAGCATACATAACTAGTTGGTCAAACTTATTGGTTGGGTACACATGAAATTCAAGTTCCCAATTCAAACTAAATAGGGTCTTGTACATACTTGTTTTTAATATTTTTCCAAGCATTTTGGTTCTCTTTTATCCATTCAAAATTTTCTCACATTGAATAACTTAGTGATAGGTGACATACTTGATGCAAAGTTTTTAATGAAGCAACTGTAAAACTATGCCGTGCCACTAAACAAATGTATTTCCTAAGGAATAATAGGTACTAACATGTTCATTAAGGCTTTGAATTTTTTAAGATCCATAATTTTGCCTTCTTAGACACTATGAAACTTAGGATAGTCCTTGAAAAAACCATGCATGCACATTTATTTAAGTTCAAATTAATACCAAATTCTCTACACTTAAAAAAACATTTTTTGAGATTTTAAAGTTGAGTTGATAGGTCACTGAAAATTATAAAACCATTAAGAAAAATCTTCATGAATATATCAATGTATTCATAAAATGTTTTGGTAATTGGCCTCTAATAAATAAGTGGGCCATTTTTTACACTAAATGGCATCACAACCCACACAAAAGCCCTAATCTATCACAAAGGCAATTTTGTGTTGGTCTTTTGGTGTAATTAATATTTTGTGACATCCTAAAAATACATCTAAAGAGGTATACACTTCATGCCCAGCTACCATGTTAATGACCTCATTAATGAAATGCAATAGGTAAGGATCCTTCTTTGTTGCTACATTGAGCTTCTTAACATCAACACAAATTCTTAACTTCTCATTCTTTTTAAGCACAACCATTATTGATGATAGCCAAGTTGGTTCCTATGAGGAATTATTGCACACCTTCACCACTAAGATGTGCACTCACAATAAAAGCCCGGTTGGAAGTGGAACTACTATGTAGTGTAGTCTAACAAGTAAGGTGGTTCGAAGTAAGTAATGAAATTCACTAAAAATCTAATGCGTTGTGTCCAAATTGAAGCTACAAAACATTGTGAGGGAATTATAACTCACCATGATGGAATATTGAGGAGCCGTATGTTGATGTTCATTTCAATGTCATGTTCGATGGTTTGAACCTTTTCATTCCGTTCGTCATAACAACTACATACAACATCCTAATCTAACATGCATTAGATTTGGAAAGCTAATATAAAGGAGCCATGTGTAAAAAAATCTCATAAGTTTTTATTTTATGTTTTTGATCAAGAGTTAAACCTCGGAGCTAGGAGCCATTTGCCTAGTTTGAGGGAAAAAACAGATCATTCAACCCCCCCTACTTCCAACCAATGTAGCTCCCTTATAGAAAACCCGATCATGTTAAATTTTGGGGAGGGCCTTCTACACCTTCTAAGCTAAAACTGATTCAATTTTGACATAAATCCAACGGTGGATTTGAGAGAAACAACTAATTGAATCAAAAGTCCAGAGGCTTTGCCATGGAAATCATTCCATGAACCCCATTACAACCCCCTCTACTTCCAACCCGCGTAACTCCCTTACAAAAAGCCCGATCAAGCTGAATTTTTGGGAGGGCCTTTTACACCTTCCAAGCTAAAACTAATTCAATTTTGACACAAATCCAACGGTGGATTTGAGAGAAACAACTAATTGAATCAAAAGTCCAGAGGCTTTGCTACAAGCACTTGCTACACAAGTTCCTTTCATGCTTGATCCTTACACACACCCTTTCCATGAGCACCTCTCCACACATAAGAACTAAAAAAAAAAAACTTTCCTTCCCACATACACATAATACATTCTCCCTTGGTGAGCTTCCATGACCCTCCTTGAGCTTGTTCCCCTTGTCCAATGAAAGCTTTGAAATCCTTTTGCACCAATCAATGGCCTCCTCATCCTTCAAGGGCCAATGAGAATTTGAGAATGTATTGCCATCCAATTGAAATTAGGATGAGAATCCTTGGGCCCAATGAAACACCAGAGATATTCCATCCTCCAATCAAAGAGGATGACAATCCTCATGATTAATGGGATTGGAGGATCCATCCTTCCCCTTATCTTGGATATCTTGATGAGGTCTCTTGAGCTTGATCCTTATCTTTTCTGTCCATTGACCCTCACATCCTACTTCTTCATCCTAATTACTTCAAGTACCTAACTATTAGGATAATTTATCGGTAGTAACAAGGAAAAGTCCTTGAGTTCCTACTTGACTAATTCAATGGTTGAAATAACATTCTCGTGTACCATTTACTCCTTTGATATTCCCTACCTATTTACTTTACTATGCACTAATTAACTATGTAGTACATAGTAAATTGAAATTACAATTTGCATCAACAAACTCTCACATACTTCTAGATCCACCGTTGAATTTAGGGTTTGATGAATCCATTAGATCTAGGGTGTTCGAGTTTCCATGAGGTTCCGCCATCACTCCCATATCTTACGCCTACCCTAATTTGTTAAATAAAAAGGCTTCAACCCTTTCTGAACGCAAGTACCACCTTGTTCGTATTATCTTCTTAGTTTTTGTTAATGCAAGTGCAATAAGTCATGGCGGATGATGACACTACACCTTCAAATCCTCCGGTCGCACCCGTACAACAAGAAGAGCTTGAAGAAGCACCGTTTGACTTGGATGTTTCTCAACGGTCGCGTGAAGAAGAACCGCCCAGGAGAGTGGTGCGCACTCGAGTTGTTCGTTCGGTATGGGATCGTCGATTGTCTCCTAACCCACATGCTTTAGCAATTTATTTAGAGTTTGTTCCTGTTCGTGGAGTTGCGCCAGAAAGGTTTGAAGAGTGCTAGTGCGAAGATGATGATGTCCGTCTCCATTATCGAACGTGGGTTTCCGGTGATGGCCATTATCGTTGGCTACGAGGCCCGATCAACCCACTTCCCCTGGAGCATCGAGCCGAGTACCTCGCTCACACCATTCATCGAATCCTAAATTTTTTACAACTGTGATCTATCCTTTAAGTCAGTTATTCAGTTATAGTTCACCTGAGGCTATTCAGGCGGAAATGTTGCTACTTAAGTTTGATTTTGATTTTATTTAAAAGTCTGATAGAAGTGGAACTAAATAAATATGTATTAGGACTACATCCTAAAAATCCTACAAGTACATCATTAGTGCTTGAAGATTCTTCTACAGACTAACTCAACCTTGTTATGCGAAATGTTATTGTTAATTATGGGTTTATATTCCCTATATATCAATAAATCACATCTAATTCTACATCCCCTTTCCCTTCTTTACAACCTAAAAAAGGATAATGTACTTTAAAAGGTTTACTAGGTTTTTAACTGATTAAGCGTTACATCAACTGAAATAAAGAAGTACTATATGCCTAGAAATATCACAAAAGTTGTTTCAATTGTTAATAATCATTACTTGGAAGCTTATAAGCATTCAAATTATTAATACTATGAAAAATTATGGAACTAAAGATTAACTAATTGTTGAACTATAATCCGTGGCTCACATTTCCTCAATTAGTTTGATAAAACCAACAACTAGCTTGTCTATGCCTTATTTCATATTCACTATGAAGAAAAGGGGTGCTTTGCAATTAGCTTTGCAACTCAATTTTTGAGAGGTAGAAATCATTTGTAACTCACTATATTTATATGTCGTGAGTGCTAATGAATATGTTGCATGAATTACAATTCATGTATATACGATGCAATTCATTGCAACTCAATTACAATTTAATCAAAATAATTCATTTCAACTATTATGCATTTCCATTATAATTGCACCCATGATGTCTATGAGGATTATTTGCACACCTTCACCATTAAGACATGTATTCACATAAAACTCGGTCGGAAGTGGAACTACTATGTAGTTGTAGTCTAACAAGTAAGTGGTTCAAGTACATAATGAATTCACTAATGATCTAACGCGTTGTGTCCAAATCTCATAGGTTTTTATTTCATTTTATGTTTTTGTCCAAAGTTAAGCCCGAAACTAAAACTACTTACTTTGATTGAGGAAAACAAAACAACATCTCAACTTCTTCTACTTCCAACACCTGCAACTCCCTCACAGCAAAACCGATCAAGCTGAAATTTGAAGAGAAGCTTCCACAAGTCTTAAACAAAAATTGATTTAATCTTGAAGCAAATCCAACGATGGATTTGAGAGGAACAATTAATCAACCCAAAAGTCCAGAGGCTTCACCATGGAAATCCTTCCATGAAACCCTCTTCAACACCCTCTATTTCCAACACCTGCAACTCCCTCACAGCAAAACCGATCAAGTTGAAATTTGGGGAGAAGCTTTTGCACCTTCCAAATTAAAACTGATCTAATTTTGATGCAAATCCAACGGTGGATTTGAGAGAAACAATTAATCAACCAAAAGTCCAGAGGCTTCATCATGGAAATCCTTCCATGAAACCCTCTTCAACACCCTCCACTTCCAACACCTGCAACTCCCTCACAGCAAAACCGATCAAGTTGAAATTTGAGGAGAAGCTTCTACACCTTCCAAACTAAGATTGATCTAATTTTGACACAAATCCAACGGTGAATTTGTGAGAAACAATTAATCAACCAAAAGTCCAAAGGCTTCACAACAAGTACTTGCTACACAAGTTCTTTTCATGCCTACTTCTTACACACACTCCTTCTATGCTTGATTCTTGCACACATTAGAATTAACAACCTTTCTCACACTCCTCCTCCTCCTCCTTCTTGTTTTTCCACATACCCACAATGCCCCCTTCCTTGGTGAGCCTCCATGACCCCTTGAGCTTGTTTCTTTTGTCCAATGAGATCTTCGAAATCCTTTTGCACCAATCAATGGCCTCCTCATCCTCCAAGGGCCAATGAGATTTTGAGAAGGGATTGCCATCCAATTGAATTTAGGATGAGAATCCTTGGGCCCAATGAACCACAAGAGAGATTCCATCCTCTAATTAAGGAGGATGACAATCTTCATGACTAATGGGAGTCGAGGATCCATCCTCCCCTTTATCTTGGATATCTTGATGAGGCATCTTGAGCTTGATCTTATCCTTTCCATCCGTTGACTTTCACATCCTCTTTTTTCATCCTAATTACTTCAAGTAACTAACTACTAGGATCAATTATCAATAGTAACAAGGAAAAAATCCTTGAGTTCTTACTTGACTATGTCAATGGTTGGAGTAACATTTCCATGTACCATTTACTCCTTTGATATTCCCTACCTATTTATTTTACTATGCATTAATTAACTATGTAGTACATAGTAAATTGGAATTACAATTTGCATCACAAAAATTCTCACATACTTCTAGATCCACCGTTGAATTTAGGGTTTGACGAATCCATTGGATCTAGGGTGTTCGAGTTTTCATGAGGTTCCGCCGTCACACCTTACGCCTACCCTAATTTGTTAAATAAAAAGGCCTTGACCCCTTCTAAACGCCAGTATCGCATTGTTTCTCGTACCCTCTTGGTTTTGTTGATGCAGGTGAGCACGAGTCATGGCGGATGATGTTGCTACACCTTCAAATCCTCCGGTCGCACCCGTATAACAAGAAGAGCTTGAAGAAGTACCGCTCGACTTGGATGTTTCTCAACGGCCGCGCGAAGAAGAACCGCCCAGGAGAGTGGTGCGCATTCAAGTTGCTCGTTCAGTATGGGATCGTCGACTGTCTCCTAACCCACACGCCTTAGCAATTTACCTAGAGTTTGTTCCTGCTCGTGGAGCCGCGCCAGAGAGGTTTAAAGAGTGCTAGTGCGAAGATGATGATGTCCATCTCCATTGTCGAACGTGGGTTCCCGGTGACGGCCATTATCGTTGGCTACGAGGCCCGATCAACCCACTTCCCCTGGAGCATCGAGCCGAGTACCTCGCTCGCACCATTCGTCGCATCCTAGAATTTCTACAACTATGATCTATCCTTTTAGTTAGTTCTTCAGTTATAATTCACCTGAGGCTATTCAGGCGGAAATGTTGTTACTTAAGTTTGATTTTGATTCTATTTCAAAGTCTAGTAGAAGTGAATTAAATAAAGATGTATTAGGACTACATCCTAAAAATCCTACAAGTACATCATTAGTGCTTGAAGATCATTCTACAGACTAACTCAACCTTGTCATGCGAAATATTGTTAATTATGGGCTTGTATTCCCTATATATCAATAAATCACATCTAATTCTACATCCCTTTCCCCTTCTCTACAAACTAAAAAGGATAATGTACCTTAAAGGTTTGCTAGGTCCTAAACTAATTAAGCGTTACATCAACTGAAATAAATAATTACCCTATGCCTAGAAATATCACAAAAACTAATTCAACTTTTTAATAATCACTACTTGAAGGTTTATAAACATTCAAATAATTAGAACTAAGGAAATTTAAGGAACTAAAGCTTAACTAATTGTTGAGCTATAATCCATGGCTCACAATGTCATGTTGACATCATTGATTATCATCCATTTATTAAAATTTGACACCTGGCAGTATGAATTTTTTTGGGAATAAAAATGATTTTTTCCAAAATATTGATTTCCATTGTCCATTATGATTGTTAATGATGGTCCAAGATTTTGACATGTGGCACATTAAAAAATTGTCACATGGCATATTAATTATATTTTGGAAAAAATCTATTTTGGTAACTAAGTAGGTCATACATAACCATAAGTAGGTAGGTTGGTAGGTCTTAAGGATTACATACCTATGTATTTACTTAGGACCTACCTACCTACCTACTTACATATGTAGGTAGAAAAATAGGACCTATTAACTTACATAGGTAGGTAAGTAGGTAGGAAAGCACAAGATTGAATGAACTAAAAAATAACCATGAAATTTTATTGTTTTATTTTATCTTTTACTTTTAAGTTAAACTTTTTTGAGCTCATTCCAAAATGACAATTGTATTTTAATGTGAAAATATGAGAGAACAAACCTTTTTTTATATAGTTTGTAACATGGGATTTGAAGACAAAACATATGGGTAAAATCTTTTAGTTATTCCTTAGTTGTAAATTAAGTTGTAATTGAATTGCAATTATAACATTTAAGCATTTAGGGCAGCCAAATCCAAGGGGAGGGTTCCATTGTTTTTGGTTAAATTTGAAACCTTCCTATTGACGCTTCTAGGGCACTCAAAATCGTTAAAAATGGAAGAGAATTGAGAAAGTTATGGCCCCCCAAAGTAGAGGGGGTCAAAAACTCAAAAAAAAACAAACCACCAAATGTTATAAAGGCTAGTTCCTAAACACCTTAAAAAATCCTTATATGTTGTTTTGTTGTTATTAAAGTTCAAAAATGATTTGTAGAACTTAAGATGACATTTCTATAACATTTTAAGTCATTTAAAATGAATAAAAAAAAGAGTTTAAAGGTTTGAAAGTAGGAGGGGTTCAAAGAAAAAAAGGGAAAAAATGTGTTTTGTAAGTTGGAAAGTTTATTTCTCTTGTTATTTTAAAAAAAAAAAATTCCTTCACATTTCAAAGATGATTTCTAAAGCTTGAGGTAGCACTCCCATAACATTTTAAATCATTCAAAATGAAACACATATGATGAAGATATAAATAATTAATGAATATGTATCTTTATTAAATTATAAGTAGTCATATTATAACATAGTTGAATAATAATATTCTAGTAGTGGCGCCCTAATGGCTATACTAATTGTATCAATGGGGATCATAATTGAAAACTAGTTACAAATGTATTCCATAATGGGTGGTGGAAATGTGGACATGCATCATGATTGCATGTATGTACATTGTACCTAGTTGTAGTTGTGGCTATAGTGGCACATTTACAACAATTTTAAAATAGTTACCACATGCAATTATGATGCAACTCCTAAAAACATGAAACATGGTTGACCACATATGTATGTACTATGTGTATAAATTATCATATATAAGACCCATTTTCAACTAATTTATAACTATAATACGACTCATTGATTTTTTGACGTGGCAATTTATTTATTAATACATTATATTTTTGGGGGATAGTTGCACATTTTAGTTTTAATACCTAAGAGATAGTTGCACAATAGTTGTATATGATTTTTTTAAAAAGTTTTTGTTGCAAGGTAATGTGGTTTCGATTGATGCAATTTTTCATAGTGTAATGGTGGCATAGTTAGGATTCAATCGATACTTCATTTGATGAGCAAGTGGTATTATAGTGTCAAATTCAATCCTACGTTGAATTTTTTTTAGTGGAATACCTTTCAAGTCTTTTTATGTCTAGGAAAAAATGTCTTTTAACTTTTTTAGTAGCTCCTGCCAATTGTTTTGTTGTAACCAATTCAAATGAAGCATATATTTTCACTTGCACATTATCTTTGATGCCCAAATTAACTTTAGTGAAATTTTCCTCCTCAATTATTATCCAACTAATTATGGTTAGATCTTGAATTCATTCTTGAGTAGGTGTCTCATTAATGATCATCTTTCCAACTTTTATATGGAAAAAGGTATTGGGTAAATGTTATTTGGCAAATAAGGTGGTGTAGATAAATTAACAAGACACATATCATGGGATACTTTTGCATCTTTCAACCATGGATGTCCTAACAACATTGAGTGATTAGAATCTAAAACGTCACTATCGATGACAATGAATGTGACTATGTAGGGAATACCATGAATAAATATTTTTAAATCCCTAATAAGACCAAGTTTGGTTATAATTTGATTTTCCATCTAAAGATTGTAAGGTGTTAGACTAAGCTTAAACAAACCTAATTGTATTCTCAATTTCTTAGTAATGATATTGATTCTAGATCCTCCATCAAGGATCACATCATTAATAAAGTTCTTACTAACTTGAACATGAATAATGCCACTTGATGATCAATGGTGATTACTGCACATGTTGGTTTAGGATGAATAGGTTTAGGTTGTACTGGTTGAACAAAATTAACCAATTTGAAGATGTATTATTTGATGTTTAGTACAATCCTCAAAAGTTGCCCCAAGTTAATGACATATTTGGTTTCTAGAACTTGAGTATTGATGTATCCCAAAATGTCTTCTAGAATCTTTTCTGGTGTTGTTGTTTACACAAGCAAATGAATAGGTTGTTTGCCCATAACCAATTGATTTGTGGTATTTTAGCAAACTATTCCATTTTGAGTGAAGTTGGCCAGTCCATTTATATCAATGGGTGTTTGTGATCCAAAATACCATATTATAGTTCTTTGATAATATGAACAAAATAATGGCACATTTGTTCTTTAGTTTGCCAATCAATTGTTGTTTTTGCCTTCACTGATTCACATTATGGTTATATAACATGTGGTTCTGTTTTCTTAATTAAGTGCATATTGCTTTGGTACTTGACTACATGTGGTGATAGTGACAATTACATTAACTAGTACATTATCAACCTTAAAAGCTTTTGGAACTACTATAACAACAAAATTTGTTTTAATACAAAACATGTTGTGGATTTCAATCTTTCTAGGACAATCTAATGTATGGTGTTTAACATTATAACAAATAATGCATGGATATTGTAAAGGTACTCTAGTTAATTGAACAGATTGTATAATTACTTCAACTACAAGTTTAACTACTTTGGCTAGTATAATAAGTACTACTATTTCTTCCCTTTTAAAATTTTATTATGATGGGTTTCCTTGGCATGACTTGTTTTTCCATAGTTTGAACAAGTTACGTATTGTTTAACCATAATATAGTTGACTATCATTGTGTAACCAATTTAGAATCTAGTTGGGTTAATAAAACATTGTAGTTTGTTATAATTAGTCCACTTTCTTCACAAATTTTGCAGCTTCTTTATGCTTAATAAATGTATATTTTGTCGTACTTACTATTGTCAAATATAAAATATGGTTACAAACCTACTCTAAAATTTGTGGTAAAGAAAACATTAGTAACCTTCACTTGTAACCAATTTATAAGTTTCAACAAAGGTTCGTAATAGATTTCTACTCATTCACCAACTTGTTGTTGTAGGTTCTTCAATTGCATATAAACTTCTTCATCATTCTTCACGGTTTGGAAACGTTTATAAAATGTTCGCTCCAACTCCTCAAAAGTGTGATTGGGATGATTTTGTACAAAGTTTTTGCCCTACTTTGAGATATTATCTCTTAAGGTGAAACCAAACAAGTCAATGATGTTGGTTTCCATGATTTCATTGTTTGTTCTAATAGCCTTTGAAAACTTTCATGTGAACATTAAGGTTAGTATCCTTCACGTATGTTGGATATTGAAGCTTTTTGTATTGCAATTTATTGTTTGGTTCAAATAATTGCAATTGGTGGATACCATGGTGGCATGAATATTCTTAGGCCAAGTGATGGCCATTCGTAAAATTTAATAGGTGGATTAGATGGCAATTTTCGACTTGGTTGTGGTGTGAATTACTACTAGAAAAATTTGTTTTTTTGACTAGCAAATCTAATAAAAAAATACCCAATTTGAACAAGGGTTGAAAAGACCACTTCGTCATTTTGGACAAAATCAATTTCAACATGTTTGTTGTGATTGGGGTGGTTTTTTTTATTGGTAAGGTATGGACCATTTGACTGGTCATTTTGATTAGTTAAATTTTTGCACGTGTCAAAATATATATTCTTTGTGGCAAATAGGTAGGTAGGTAGGTTGTAAAAAGGCAGGCAGGTAGGTGGTAGTTTAACCTAGCCTAGCCTATCTTATTTGACCTACCTTAACTTAACATAATATATCTTACCTAGTTTACCTTAGCCCTTTAAGCATGCACATAGGTTATAATGTTAAGAATTGAACCCTTGACCTCCCTAATGATAAACCAAGTCTTTAACCAATGGGACACACCATTAAAAGGTGTTCAACTTTTTTCAAAATTTTAATTTCACATGTTTATTTCACCACATTATTATAAGACTATGAGGTATGAAGGTAGGTAGGTTGTAGGAGATAGGTGGGTGGGTGCATAGGTAGGTAGGTGGGTATGTAAGTAGTACATGTATGTAAATAGGTGTGTGAGTAGGTAGATGGGTGGGTGGGTAGGTAGTTAATATGTAGGTAAGTTATAGGTGGGTGGATAGGTAGGTAGGTAATACATCTATGTGGGTGGGTGGCTGGGTGGATAAGTAGGTATTACATTTAAGTATGTGGGTGGGTTGGTAGGTAGGTACCATAATTAAGTAGGTGGGTGGGTAGGTAGGTAGGTATGTAAGTTGTAAGATTGTAAGTGGGAAGTAGGTATGTAATAGGCATAAGATGTCCCATTTGATTAAAGAACATTAGTCACTTTGACTAATGAGGTCAAGTTTTACGTTCAATTTGATTAGATGTCTCATTTGACTAAAACCCATTGGCCATTTTGACTAAGGTGGTTTAATTTGACTAAATGTATTGGTCAAATAAATCACTTTAGTCAAGTTGATTGGTTAAACAATACATGTTTTGTGCCTTTAGTCAAATGGACATGTCCATTAGTAAAAAAAAAACCAATTAATCAAGTTGAACTGTTTGAAAAACCATTTTTTTAACAATGGTTAACCCTTCTTAGCGGTTGAAGTGGCCTACCTCCACCTAGTTGTGGATGCGGGTTAGTTTTTCTTAGTAGTTTGAAGTGGTATACATCCACCATATACAAGTTGTCTAATGGCAACATGTAAGTTAACAAGTAAAAATGATGTCATTCTCTATTAAACACACACTGCTCTTGGAACTACGACAAATTGTCCTAATCCAAAAAATGGAACTATGGCAAGGTATTGTGCTTTCTTTTGTTGTTCAATAGGTAGCTCTGGTTTTCATTGAGTAATAATGGTTGCATATCCTTCCTTTCTCCCAAAAATCAATGGATCACATCCTTTGATCCTAGAATAATATGTTGGATACATATTAGGATCCATAGGTACAAAAGATGGTAAAATGTTCTACCACATTAGATATGGTGGATAAGGTACAACTCTAGATTGTCATATTATGAATGGTGTAATAGGTTGTTGCCAACCTAGATGTTGATTAACCAATATTGAATTATTGACCAAACCCAGTTGTGGTTGAAATTGTTGCATAAACATGTGTTGTTACACCAACATGTGTTGCCGATGTGCTTAGTACAATAAGTTGTTAAGAATTTATGAACCCTTTTCTAATCAATCATTTTAGTTTATCTTCCACAAAGGGACAATTTTGAACTCATGTCCAATTGGTTGGCAATATGCACATCACGATGTAATCTCAATAGTGGGATGTATGCTTAGAATTGGTATACTTCATTGAACATGTGGTTGTTCAATGGTTCCCATAATAGGTACATTCGACTAAACATTTTGATTAAATGATTGTGTTTGTTGGACAACAACAAGAATTGTGTCTGTTTCCACTGATTCTACATGCGGTTAAAAATTGGATCGGTGTGAATGTCTCCATTCCAAGTTACATAGTTGTTCCAATCGATTTGGAAATTGGTTGTGCTCCGACTTTGAATCTATTGTGGTTGGGTTCAAAGCAAAAATTGGTTTCAAAAGTCTAGTACCCAATAATGGGTGTTAATCATGATGGTACAATCATTTTGAAAATGTAGTAGCCAAGTGTTGTAGATTGCCACTTCTAGATTGTAAAAGTTACTTTATCAACATGTTAAACATGTGATGTGATGTCCATTTGGTTGTTGAGACGAATGTTGGGGTGTCAAAAACAACCTAGTTGAAGATACTTGTGGTTCCCTCCATTCCTCTTGCTCTATTAGTATTTGATGAAAAGGTATCTTTATTGTCATCAATTGTTGATGCTCAATGTTGGGAACATCACTTGGTTGAATTCCCTCAATTTGAGAACATTATTATTTTAGCGGTCGTATTATCTCGGGCATAGATTGTTGTGGTGCAACCATTTCTAGTTGCCTACTAAAACCTCTTATAATGATTCTTGACATATCTGAACAAGTACAAACAATAATTTCCTCGAAATCTACTTGATCAACAAGTTTTTGTATTTAGAAACCAATTGGGTCTTAAAAAATAACAGAATTAATCAAAAAATCTTTTTAAAAATAACTAATATTCAATGATTAAGACTATATCAAGAAACAAACAAGATCTTAAGAAAATTGCTTCTAAAATCATAAAAATAATTACAAAAAATTGTATGGCACTTCTACCTACAATTGTTTTCTAAAACCAAAGATTGAAAATGTGAATATTCACAATTCCAATCCATCATGTGGTCACCAAATGTTAAGGGTGTTTTCTATGCTTTCAAATTACACAAAATTTATTTCCTACTTGCAAAATTGGACTAGATATGTTCTAACTTGGATCTGAGAATTAAAAAATCACTTCAAAAACATGAAGATGCTCAACTTTACAAATGCACAAGTTATAAGAAAAATCCGGAATAAACCCAAATCAGATTTTAAAAGCTCTCTCATTCTTTCTCAAATCCTCCTATTTATAGCAAAACATAATGTTGTTTTATTTAAATAGTCATTAACCAATACAACAATTTAATAATTCAAAATTAAACGAAAATGGCTTGTGGCCACAAGTTGATCAAGATACCGATTACCCTAATAGACTCGTTATTGTAACAGACCTATTATCAATTAATTTAATAGATCAATTACATGTTGCCTGATAACAACTTAACAATTTTTCAAATAATAATGCCTCGTCGATTACCTATTGAAAACAATTGGTTACGATTTATATAAAATGAAAAATTTGGTTAACACCCACTTTTTTCTCATATGTTCTCATATGGTTTCCAACAGTTCATCATTATTCATGTCAATCACAAATTTGAAATTATTATATAACATGGACATGAAATACTATTTAAAATGTCCATGTTCTTAAGAAAGGACAGACATAATAATAATTTAAAATATAAACATAAAAATAAAATCACAATACTATATACAAATGGACCACTTGAAGCCATAGATTCTGGAAAAATCCAGAGAACAGTTTTGAAAATCTGGCTACTGGATTATCAAATTTTTTTGAAACTTATGTTGCATAATAATCTCAGTTTTGGATTCTGGATTATCCTAATTAAGGGTTAGATGATAACCATATTTTTTAAAAATCTGAGTTGCTGGATAATCCTAGGCTTAGATGGTGGATTATTATAAATTTTAAAACTCTGCGTGTTGCTGGATAATCCTAGTCTTGGATAACATGGATAATTCCTGTTTTGGAATCTGGATTATCCTCATTGAGGATTATATGATACCCACATGTTCTTAAAATCTGGGTTGCTGGATAATCATAATCTTGGATAAAATGGATAATCCCAGTTTTGGAATCTGGATTATCCTGAACTAAGGATTAGATGATAGCCATATGTTTTAAAAATCTGGGTTGCTGGATAATCGTATGCCTAGTTTTAAAAATCTACGTGCTGGACACCCGATCCTAGTCTTGGATAATCCCAGTTTTTGAATTTGGATTATCCTAATTAAGGATTAATGATAACCTATCTTCTCTTAAAGGTGGGCTTGGGAAACTTGGGAGCTACTCCGCCGCCATCGCTCCGATTTTGTTTGTTCTGTCCCTCCTCGTGCTTCGCGAATTCCGCATTGCACGTGCCGTTACCACCAATATTATTTAGTCGCTCTGATCGCCTGGAGTTCTCCACAAATTCAATTGCATCGTGTCCGCGCATGTTTTTTTCTTTTTGGTAGTCGAGAATTCTTTAGCTGTGGTGTGTAGAAAATCTTTCATCTGCCGCTGCATCGCCTTCTCCGTCAGTCACCCCTGGAGCTCTCTCCCATGCAGCAGGCGATTTTGCTTTCCCCCAACTCGCGCTTGCTGTTGTTGAAGAAATCTTTAATAGATCTTCGGAGCTTTACTCACAAGGTTGAAAAAAATTCCCACAAGTTTTGCTCCTCCGGGGTTTTTCCTTTCTTGTTTTTGTTGTGTACTGTAGGTTTCTTACTGTGAATCATGAAGGAGGAGGCGGCCCGGGGTTTTCCTGCTGGCTGCTGAACTTGGAATTTTCATACCGTGCATGCTCTGTACATGTAGGAGATAATTTCCTGACATGTATGCAAATGGTTGTGAACGAGTTTTGTGTTTTGAGGAAGATTTTATTACGTACTCATGGTTCGTCTTTGGTATTAAGAGCCTGGCTGTGCATTCTCGAGATGATCACCTCGTGAAACATCCTACTATCAGATGATTGAGAATCTATTATAATGTTTTGTGAATAATCCATCCCCAAGTTCGGTGTAGGCTTCTGGAATCACATGAAGAGGCAGGATCCCACAGAGTTCATCCTTCTTGTCAAGCTTGACTGATGATGCCCATGCTGTGATTATTGCAAGTGCTTTCTGGTCATGGAAGAGGGAGTCTAGGAAAGAAATTGCATCCTTTGTACAGACATGATGCACAAGACTTTCACATGATATAGTTGCTGATAACTTTGTTACTTCTCTCACAAAGTAGATTGAATTCGGATACAAAGTCTAACGATAGGTATATAATCGTCTTTTGCTTTTTTTGTTTTTGGCAGAAAACAAGCCCATCTAGAGCAAAAACCTTGGCAGTTTCACCGAGAATCAGCTTCTCTGGGAAAGCTTTGTGGATTTCAAGCTTGAATATTATGGGTTCTGAAAACTATTTTGCCAACTCAACTGTGGTATGCTTTGGAGAGCTGCTGGTAGATTTCGTGCCAACAGTGGGAGGATTAGCACTAGCCGATGCGCCTGCTTTCAAGAAAGCACCAGGAGGGGCTCCGGCCAATGTGGCAGTGGGAATTTGCAAGCTTGGGGGCACAGCAGCCTTTGTGGGAAAGGTTGGGGAAGATGAATTTGGGTTGATGTTGGTGAATGTGTTGAAGACCAACAAAGTGGAGGTGAAGGGGGTGCGATTTGATGCCGATGCCAGAACAGCACTTGCTTTCGTAACCCTAAAAGCGGATGGAGAGCGGGAATTTATGTTCTACAGAAACCCATCTGCAGACATGGTCATGCGTCCAGAAGAACTTGATGTGGAGCTCATCAAGCATGCCAAAGTTTTCCACTTCGGATCCATCAGCTTGATTGCAGAACCAACCAAGTCAACCCACATGGCAGCTATGAAGATTGCTAAGGATGCTGGAATTTTGCTTTCATATGACCCTAATCTGCGGCTTCCCCTTTGGTCCTCCCCTGAAGCTGCAAGGGAAGGCATAATGAGCATTTGGAATCAAGCTGACATCATCAAGGTAAGTGATGAGGAGGTGAATTTCTTGACGAATGGTGGAGATGAGACTCTTGATGACGTGGTTCTTGAGCTTTGGCATCCGGGTTTGAAGCTTTTGGTCGTCACAGATGGGCCTGAAGGGTGCAGATACTATACCCCAGAGTTCCATGGGAAGGTAGAGTCTTTCAAAGTGCACCCTGTTGATACAACAGGGGCAGGAGATGCCTTCATGGCTGGGCTTTTGAGCAAGCTTGTTGATAATGATTTTGGCCTCCTTCACCATGAGGGAAAACTCCGTGATGCATTGCAGTTTGCAAATGGATGTGGGGCCATAACCACCACTGAGAGAGGCGCAATTCCAGCTCTTCCTGACACTGAGACAGTGTTAAGACTCATGAGCAAGGAATCAATGTGATCCATGTCACAGTTGCCTTGAAATGCTCAGTTAAGGGTGCTGAGAATGTTTTACAACTGCAATCTCTTTTGTGACATGCAAATTTCATTGTTATGACTGCACAGTGGCTAAGTCGTCCTCAGATTTCAAATGTCCTCCACCACATTGTTTTACTGTAGCTAATATGAGATTCATTGGTGATGATTTCTTTTCTCACCAATGTAATCAGCTCACCTGTTGTGGTAAAAGGTGTGTTCCCAAAGACTCGTTCACTCTGTTTATGAAGGCTGAAGAATGATGTGAAGACCATGTTTTTGGAATACATTGCAAGTCTAATTTTTGGCTTGGTTTGCATTTTTTAATGATTGGAAGCTGAATTTTTCGTTGAGCATATTTCTCAGTGGTCTAAACGTATGCATGATATTACAAACATTACAGTCTGGCTACATGTTTACATTGTCAGAAGTTTTACCAATCTCTGCCTGATTCTCCCTCATGTAATCTTTGAAGCTATAGAAACATTAGAAACCCCAAAACAGGAACAGTCGTTTTTCCAAGATTGAACCCACCCCTCACACATTGTGCCTCCTAGTTTGTCCTTACACCTACTGGCCTCACCCAGTGACTCACTAGGAGGCAGAATCAAGGATTTCTCTGAAGCAACTTGTACCATTCATGTGTTTCATGATCAAACCTTTCAATCTGATTATCATGAAATTGCAGTTTCAATCTTATTTCTTTCCCATGGGAGAGATGAACCTCAATTGGTATTAGAAGAAAAGCTGGTTGGAAGCTTACCCCTACTCCTAGAAGAGCAAGGACTGAGTTGACAGTTCTTCGAAGTAGGGCTTGAGCCCTGCATTCTGTGCCAACAGCAGCTTTTGCAAAGTGCAGATTTGCGAAGTGCTCTCTATTGGGAACTCTTTGGAGATTGAGAACTAAGATCTTAGTTGGTTGATGATGGAGCTGAGTTGGAACACCTTGGAGTGCATGTTTTGGGGATGGCATCATCGGGTGAGAATGCCACTGGGATTGTGCTTTGTGGCAACCAGTCATCAGGTTCAGCCATCATCCACTTCATATAAAGGTTTTCACAATGTGGAAACACCATAGCATCTTGGAGTATTTTCTGCACAACATTGAAGTAGCATGTTAGAGTCTGTCACATTCAAACTGGAAAGAGAAACAAATTGCATCCGCCTACAAATGTGAGTGTCTCTCCTCACAGCCTGTTCCTGCCAAAGTTGATCAGCTTAAGGCCGGTAGATCTACTTGAATCTCCCTTGCTCATCCTGTATAATTTTAGGATTTCAAGTTTTTTCATTTATTCTTACTTCTGTTTTAGAAAGGGAAATGAGATCATTTATCATCTTTGCTACATGCTTGAAGCTGATCACTCTTTCTTTTGTTGGGTGGCTAGGAGATCAGTGACTCACCTTCAGGAATGCCAGGATCCAAGCAATGACAGGGGGACTAGTGATTGCACGGTCCCCAACATAGGGCTCAGCCATCAGCTCAAGTTCTGGCATGTGTCTGAAAGAAAACCAGATGTGGGTTGTTGGGGGTGGTCTTATTCTCACTTCAAGTGTTCCCTTCAGTGATACTACCTTGATTGAGATAACCAGTGGTACCTGCTTTTCCCAGGGACCAATATAGATTCTCTCAACGAGGCAAGTTACTTCCAGATTCACATATCTTATGTGTGATGTCCACTTGCATTATGTACTTGTTATATTCTCAATTTCTGTAATATTTTGAGTCAGATTGCACAGTGAACATATGTAATTGGTGCATTTGTGAAACATGTGTAAATGATTATCTTTTTATTTCTCTGTGTACTTTCAGAGATCTCCCCCAGGAGAAAAACCCTAGGGCGTTATGCCTAGGGGAGATCCTCCTATTCTTATATGTTCCCACATTCTCATAAAAAGAGAGTTGTTCCTGTACTTGTGATTTCTCCTGAGGTTCAGGAACACCCTTGGGCTCACCTCCTTAGGTGACCTGCCCTCAGGAGAACCCACTTGTACAAGAATCTCCCCTACAACTAAAAACCACCTGATGTAACAAACAAATGAATGCAGACAAAACATACACCTGAGAAATCTGCTCTTTCATACGTGCCATGATAGCTTTCATGGACTGCACCCAACCTATATTCTCGCTAACTGCTGGTGAGACATGCTCATCATCGTCTACTTCTTGCAACCAAAATCAGAAAAAGAAAATCGAGAGGTCAGGACATGGGGATAAGTGGAATTTAGACTTTGAGTTAGACTGTACATTTGGTCATCTCATGTAAACTTGTGGGTGATTTTAGAACCTGATTTAATAGTGAGAAATGGTGTTGATCAACAGGCAAATGAATTGATCATTTCAGTTGGAAGAAGTTTTTAGTCACCATTTTGGAGCTCCTCTTCATTTATTCTTGAATCCTCCAGTCGTGTTTCACAAGTGAAATGTCCATCACCATGGTAGTCCACATCCACTTCCAAAATTATGACCCCATCAGTATCTGGTGGGAGCATCCGAAATGCAGTGGCCACTGGTGGATATTTCCCAAGATCAATCTCGTTGACCATAACTGTTGAAATAAACTTAGGCTTATGCATCCTTGAAAACAATTTCTGGGGGCAAGTCAAAGGTAACAAGCAAAATGTCATTTAGGTTTGTATGAGTGCTCTGACCTAACTGTTACAATCAAGTATGCCAACCAGGTGTTACCCATCCACATGTTGCTGGATGTGTATAATATATTTGCAATCTTCATTAATGTGGCTCAAACATCCTTCCTTGAAGATTGCAAGTATATGTTTGAACCTTGAATGCGTATATCTTTTATGAGTTTGAGCTCATGACCCAAGTGAGGAGAATGCAACTTGCCTGAAGGTTTGCATGGTATTTCGCAATCCTAGATGGGCACTGGTGCCAATCAAAAAATAATCTTGATAAGAGAATATTAAAGCAAATGAGTCCTTGGTCTACGTTGTCTCCAAGGCTAGATCTTGGTCCATCTTGAGGTTCCCCACTTGCGGTGCTTGCAACTTCATGCTGCCCATTTGATTTCCAGCTTCTCACTTTGTTCCATAAAATTTGTTTCACATGAGACAGGGTTGAAATAGGATCACCACTAGTTTCTTCTAAAACACCATTCCCACTATTTTCTCTCTGCAAATTAGTCATCACAAGATGGTTGTGGACTGCAAGGCCAAGACAATACTTCGCATATTGTGTTTTGTACTTGAGGAACCATTCTTTCACAGCATGTTGTGGTTTGGAAGCAGCTCGTAAAACCTCACACCATGCCTCCTTTTCAAATCCTGTTGGCAAATACAAAAGGAAATCTTTGCAGCCTCTAAAGAGTACACGCTCATCATGGTGCACCTTGATTGGAAATTTCTCAGCCCTTCATTCCCATCAATTCCAAAAACATGCATTTTCCGTGCATCAGGTTTTAATCGCCAATTAAACACATTTGAGAATAGGTGAATTTGAGTTGGTGATCACCAATCTAGTGTGAGCTTAATCAAGCTTGAACATTAAATACAATGCAAAAGTTTCACCTAAGACATTTTCTATTTCTATAAATACCCACCATTTCCTCGAATATTCATCTCCACCAGATATACCATGAACAGCACAACCATCCAACAATATGAGGTCTGCCTCTTCCCTCCCATTTGGAGCCATCAAACACAATACTTTGTCCTGCAAAATGCCATGCCTCAAAATGGGTTGTACTTGGATGTTACTTTGTACAGACTCCCTTGCAGGTGGAGCCTGAATCTGCTGCCTTCTCCTTTCAATATGTGCCAATGCTGGTTCTAGAGATGCATGTGCCCAATCTCCTTCTACAAGAGGTGCCACCCACACATCTCCCTGCACATCACCATTCAATGTCTATTGTACTTTTGTTCTTTTACCCATATTGGCATCTTCATCCGCAAAATGGTTACAAAGTGAAAGATTATTTTTGTTCACTATGAAATGAAAGACTTTGTTTCCTTGATTGCACAAAACTGACACTACAATCCACATCCTTGTGCATCATTGCCAAGGTCTTCTCCTTTGCAGATACAAGAATCCAAAGGTCTTAAGAGAGTTCCCCCAGAACAAAGCAAGAGCTGATCTGTAATTTCATATGCGGTTATATTTTCTTTCTCATGTTTGCAGTGCTCCTTTCTCAAACTAGCAATGCTTGCCAGTCAATGGGAAACCCAATAACAATTGCAAGAGCTTGGAAGCAGCCACATTCCATTAACCCTTCAAGGTGCTCTATACATGCAAATTAGGTTTTCAATGTCCTACTTGTGCCAAGAGATTTTGTGCTCAACAGACTATGTGGACCTTTCTTTTTTCACTACCAATTAATTCCTCATGGAAATAAAGACGAAAAAAACAAGTATGGTGGAGTCCAATGCATCAGAAAGAAAAATGCAATGGGACGATCCAATCATGTTTGTCCTTAGATGCATGTGGATTTCAATGTGACCAAAAAGTGTACAGTTTCAAGTTAGAGGGAAACCTCCATGTTGAATTTGAGTGAGCTTGGAACACTTTCAATGCCAAGTGATGGACTTGAACGGTCCCTTCTTACATGCCCACTATGAAGCATGCCCATACAAATATAAACAACAAACACAACCTCTGCAATGCCTAGCATAAACACTCCCATTAGGAAGGCTGGCATGCATTCTGGGAACTCCAGGTGGTTCTCTGACATATTGACCATATCACTGACTTTGGTGTTTTGTTTACATCCCTAAGTCTGCCTTTTGTTCCAGCTCTAATCAAAGGTAAGACTTTATACAACAATGCAGTATTCACTTTGTTTTTAGATTTTGCTAAGATCCTTAAATCAACAATATCATTGATTTCTTCCAGTTTTCGTTGCAAAGAATCTAACATTTGGGTGTCATTGCTCTCATCACCACATGCACCAAAACATACAAATTAGGGTTAGCAATGCAAGTTTGCAATAGATGATACTACCAACACATACATAGGTATTTAAATTACTCTCAAAGTGCCACTTCAGTTTTAGAGTGGCAAAGTTGTTGACACCGGAAACAGGGACCAAATCTAATCCAGGAACTAGCAATACAATGTCCAGGCTTTGCTACTAAAAACTTCGAAACTTGACTTCACAAACCTACTCAAGAGAGAGAGAGAGGGGTCTGGGAACAACCCCACCTGTACAAAACACTTGGAAATAGACCCTGGTCATACAATAAAATCATTGAAATGAGACCTAAAAAGAAAACCCTATTTTTTTGTAATGTATAGATTACATACATAGCAGCCTCTAACGTAAAAGTTCCTAGTAAATCTTTACAAAAGTATTTCTGATGTTGACTAAGGTTCTTCAAAAACTAAAACATGAAAAGCTTAAGCTCTTCTTCCACTTCCCAGATTTGAATGGAAAGGCTATATGCTCTTCACATTCCAAAAGAACATGATCTGCATCCACAGGACTGTCTGCATGGATGTATATCTCCAGAGTCTGGAGAGATGGAACTGCTGCAGAGATGAGACGTAAAACAGACAGGCATGTATCCATCTTCAGAACGATTATGTGGACTATTAGATGCTTGAGGGATGGCCACTTCTTGAACATCTCTCCATTTGGCTTGTTCTCAAAACCAGTTTCCAGGGAGTACCAGAGCCCTGGTCCAATGCTAAGTGTGTGCAAACATGGGCATGATGCATCAAGTTCTTTCATGTCAGGGATCATGAGTGGAACATCAGGTAACACACCCTCCCACCTTCCATCATCCCCTAGCTCCATGCATGGTACATCCAGGAAGACCTTCCCAAGTAGTGGGTTGTTTCTTATGAGTCTTGTAAGTGTACAGAAATGAGATGCCCCAAAGAGAAGTTCCTTGAGGTTGGAGATTTTCTCAAACTCCACCAATGCACCCTCTCGCTTCTCCATGCAAACAGCCACATAGGCGAGACTTGGGGCAGAAACCCAGAGTGAATCTGGGCATGCCATTTTGAGCTGCAATTTACGTACATTTGGAAGGTTTAGCTCAACAGTCTTTGCCTTTGTTGACAGGCCCAAGCACATCACCTGCATGTGCTCTGATGTGATCTTGGCCTCCTCAACCCCAAACACACTCACAACAGCAAGCATGGTCAGAGCAGGCATGCACTTGTTGATATCTGTCAGACCCTTGCCCATCATCTTTATGCAACGGAGTGTAAGGCATGTCATGCGTGGGAGAACAGGGCAGTCACGTGTATCCAGAAACATGTTCCGGAGCTCTAGTGTCTTCAGCAGTGGGCCTGGCAAAAACAACCAAACAGCAACACAAACATATAAGTCTCTGTCTGTGTCCAAATCCGCACATCACCTGAGCTCCCTTGTTCATATCAACAACTTCAAGGCCATCTCAACAGAAAATTATACACCCCCAAATCTCATGGTGCAAAAACATGGACAAAAAATCTAATGATGCAAAGTGCAACTATGGAACGCATAACAAAAATTTTTTTAAAAAAAATTCTATGGATTTGCAATATGTACATTCACACTCAAGCATCATGCAATGTGCTGAACTACAGATAAAATCACTGACTGCATGTTGACGGGGACTAAAACTGCTTGAAGTTCATGTATGAAGGACTAAGATTCCTGGAATTGGTAGAGGAACTTACAGGTCTCAGCAAGAATCCGTATGATAGGGGTGGTGCACATGATGGCTTGCTGTCCATAGTCCACAAGGGAGAGGTGCTGGAGAGAAGGGCCAACTGCCTGTGCCCAAGCTATCACAAAATAGGGTTCACTCAACCAGAAGTCCTTGAGATGGATTTCATCTTTCTGGAATGGGTTTGCTTGCATCTCTGGCTCGATCTCAAGCTTCAGGTGCTCGATCCTTTTCACCTGCTGCACCATGTTCATGACTGCTTGCTTGAAAGGGACTCGAACCAGAGGTCCATTGCCTGAACCACCACAACATTCAGCTTCATGCTCCTCGTCATCCTCCTCCTCCTCCTCCTCCTCCTCCTCCTCCTCCTCCTCCTCTTCATCCTCATCATATTGATCTCCAATGCTCTGACCACGGATAGTTTGACCTACATTGTAACCATAATCCATATCTATGTGGTGCATGCCAGGACGTTTCACAAAGAATAGACGACGAGCCTCCATGTAATACTTCTTCAAGCAGATGAGTTGGAGACAGAGGACATTTTGCACAGCTTGCCGCAAACCCTTGCTCACCACACAGCATTTTGCCAATTCCCTTGCGTCCTGCACTCGATTCATAATCTCTACCACGAGGCATTCTGGTAACACCTGTGTTGACAACATACAGAAATTTATACAACCAAGTTTGTGCTAGCACAAAACCAAGCAAGAGCAGCACTAGAACCAGGACCTACAGAATCCCCAAATTTAATGCTGGCAAGCAAAGCAAAATGACCCATCATCGTACGTTTAAGAAGATAAAAGCCTGGAGAGTTCGATTCTGAGCAGATAAAGATGCTTTGCAGCTACATGAACTGAACACAAGGTAGCATGTTGCAACCAACATAAAATTCTCCTCCTCAAACTTTCAAGGCTGAAACCGTACAACAACAATCATTCCTTTCACACTACACAACAGAACACAATTTTCTTCCTCTACTGGGTCTGAAGTTGCAGATTGGGTTCAGCCCCAGATATAGTTTTACCTCTTCAAGTCCCACGGTTTCTTCCATCCTTTCACTGAGTGACTAGATCCTTCAAGCTGATCCGTTCGCAAGCTTAGTGAGTCCTCCTGTGACTAATATCTAAGAAACAAAGAGATTCTCAAACCAACTACGAGCTGCCAGAGAAAGCAACAACAGCTGCAACGAAGTGGGATTACAGCTCCTCCAATTAGTAGTTCTAATGCTTCTGGGAAAGATCCAGTTCCAATTAGACTTTCTAATGCTTCTGGAAGACATGAAAATCTCATGATAATACTGTGACAAGGCGCAGTAGTGTCGGACTCGTCCCATACAATGATTCCAGCTCCTCTAATGATCAGAAAAAAACACAACAGCTGCTCTGAAGCAAGCAACTGGAAACCAGCTGCAACCCTCACAACTCCAGCAAATCTATCACACGAACCACTTCTTCCCGGCTAGACCTCTCTCACACCCAAAACACTCTAACTCAATCTAAGGCAACCACAGGGCTGGGAAATAATATAAAGAGATTGAGGGGAGTAGCTTTGAAAGCTCAACTTTTATGTTGCTGATCTGAAGGAACTCGTGACACGCAAGCAACACCCAAAGAGTTGTTTAAATAGAAGGAATAAGGAACAAGATTCGAAGAAGAAAGGCAATAGGTTTTTTTCTTTTAGGGAATAGCCAATACTCTACGGCGCAAGACTTGCTCTCCCCCGTCCGCCCCACGCTAAGTTATCGAGCAGAAGCAAGCTCGCGGGGCGCCATGGCCACTGCGCACGTAGGCATGCGCGCGCGGCCCTGCTGCCTACCGTAGGGTCTTTGCGGACTCCCCCCGACCAGACCAGACGAGGGAGACAAGGCAACGGGTGGCCCCAGCTTACGCCGGGAGTCCCAAAATATACCCTAATTAATTAGGGGTATCTGCACACATGACTTAGTAGTACAGGGGTTTCTTTTTTCCCCAGTTATGTGATATCGAAAATTTGGCAAATATTTCCCAAAATGTAGCAAAATCAGTCGAATTTACACGAGGGGAAAAAATCTCCAGAAAAGAACAGTGCCTTTTTTTTCCTTCTTCTTTTTCCAGTTTTCTGATGTAGTATCATTGGAGATTGTCCCAAAAAAGATTCACCATTAATTGGTGACACGTAATGAAGAAAACTGTCCAAACTTCTCTAAACAGGTCCAAAATTGGTGAAAAACTGTCTCAACACTAAAAACTATGTCCAAATGTGACAAAAATTTCCTCCAAGGATTTTTTTCCCTCAAAAATTTGGTTATTTTTTCTTACAAAACAGAGAATTTGTCACTGAATATTTCCTTTTTTTGTTTGAGGTCGAAATTGAGATTTGAGATTTGCCACCGAAAATAAATCACTACCTGAATAGGAAGCTATTAACTTATATGTCTCCTCAAGTGAATGTAAACTTTTCCTGATATTTTGGGATAACGAAACACCAGCTTTGAATAATCTCACTAGTAGGTCAATAACCACTTTTGATAGTCCTGCTAATAGGTCGTAACTGGTTTCAATAATGACCAGCATGGATCTTGTATGAAGGGTTGCAGCCGGTATAAGCCCAGATTTATCCACTCTAGTAAGCAACCTGCCAGGTTGGGATGATGTGAGCCAATATATGTCACAAGTGTTGGTCTCACTGAGTTGCAGCTGGTTTAAGCCCAGATCCATGGACTAGGTAACTGGCAAGAGTCCGCAGGTTACCATGAATACTCAAGGTGTGCTCATTATCATCAGCATGCCAAGAAGACAGCAAAAAGATTGTATAACTGTGGAGCTCTTGTCCAATGGTGTGCTGCCATGTTAGCATGATCTTCCTTATGATCATTTATGCATTATAATGAAAAAGAACCTACCAGGCTCATATAGCCCTGGTCTATGAACTCTTGTGAAAGAACCTACCAGGTTTGTATGACCCCAGCCCAGACCAGCTAGACAAATTTGGGGGACATGTAAGGGGGGAGCATTTGGCTTATAAGAATTCGTGGAAATTGGGGCGTGCCTTAATAGAGGTGTGCGCGTCCCTCCTCCCCCATTCCAAGAGGCCCACTTTTTTTGTGTGATGATGGGCTAATGGAAATGGCTCTCTTTGTATTAAGCATAACCCCCCTTAATATTGTAAGTCACAACTGCTTGTCAAATCTTGGGGCACATGCAAGGGGAGCTCTTGGCTTAGAAATCTTTTGGTGAACAGGGAGGGGAGGCTAACTAATTTAGTTAGTTAGTTAGTTGCTTGCCTAATATATGGGTGTGTGTCTCTCCTCCCAATTCCAAGAGGCCCAAATCTTTGCAGTGATGATGGGCCATGGAATGTGATTCCAAGAGCAGATGCACTTGCAATGAAGGTGAAAGGAGGAACTTCTTGGGGGAAGGGGTAGTAGGACTATCTACTTGGGAAAGGCATAACCCCACTTGAATTGAGAGCTTGCATTCCAATTTTCTTAAACAATGTACATTAGATTGGGACATCTGTGTTCTTGGGACATAATCAATCAAATAGAATTTCATAACTCTAGACAAGCTTGGAGTTAAGAGGAGCACCTTCAAAACCAAAAACTGCCCAGACTGAATAAGCACACAGGAGTGCACCATGCATGATGGATGGCGTGTGGACAGAAACAATTTTCCGTTGTCATCTTGTCCCATAGCTGACTATTTACCAACTTAAAAGCAACCAAGTGCCTTACTACCAACCTATTTACCTATATACATTCCCCCACATACATATTGGTGTTGGGCGGTTCTTTGATTTTGAGAAGGATATGGGCATATAACAGGTGGAGGTCAAAATTTGAAATGCCTACCCCCAGCTCCGCCCTGGCAAATAGAATTTTTGTGTTTATGAACTGGAATTTTTTACAGTCAAATAACTGTCAGTTCTTTATCAGTTCTTTCATGAAACCCTATGATTCTTTGAAGTTTTTGACACACCCAGAACTGATGGTTTTTTTTTTTTAAATGATTTTCTCAAATACTCAGAACTGGCTGATTCTTTGATTTTTTTCCCCAAATACCCAGAACTGACCCACACCAGTACTTATCTATTGATACTTACTGACTTACATAGGTAGTTATCATGCAATTAACAACTCTTTGCCAAAACTTATTTTTAGGGCAACTTTAGATAAGGGTCCAGGGACTAAAAGGCCATGGACCAATTTGAAGTAAATTGGACCCTTCTTCACATTAAAAAAGACATTTTTTTCTTAAGGTACAATGAGTGTGTCTAAAGGCTTGGGGTCCAATTAGAGAGTCCAATATAAAAAAAGTGTCATTGACACATAGAGGATTAGGTTAATATTTGATTTTTAAAAATCTTCTTCTTCTTGTTTCATGGTTTTTTTAATTTTCTGTTTTTATCTCCATTTCGTGCACTTGGAAAGGCTTTAAATGCATTCTTTCTAGCAACCACCTTACGAGAATCCACAAAACTGGCCATATCAACTTTATAATTGATCACAAATGGGAGAGCTGGGGTGCTCTCAACAATGCCCCAATCGATAACATGTCTTCCATTCTCACTAAATTTGAAAACAAAAGTAAAAGAAAACATTAGAAATGAATAAAAAATAAAGAAATGAGCAACCTTGAACCCGTCCAAGCTTACACTTTGGTTCTCCAAACCATGAGCTCTCCTTTAAGCTCATTCTTTTTTGTTCAGACCAATTAGTTTTCCCTCCAAATTGATGTCATGTAGGCTAAATCACAATTTGATTTGTCTTTGTCCTAGACCATTGTCTAAAGGCATTGGGACCAATTTAAAACTCTTTGACAAATAAGAATGCTCAATTTCATTGATCCCTTCTCCTTGGACCCTTGTCTAAAGTGGCAACTACTGACCACCAGAAGGAAACCTCAGACTATTAGGCTAAACACTACATTGTCATCACTTAATTTCATCCATGTCTTGTCAAGACTAGAAAACGTTAAACATACAGTGTCAAAACTGAATTCTACTCGTGGTAGGTGGGCACCCCAACCACAAACGGTTTTGTGATATATTTAATGGACCCAAGGCATGGAAGGCACACAATAGGGGCTTCCTAGTTTTGTTTCATGTCTCCCATTTAGGGCAAACCAAGAACCTCTCCTTGGGAAAAGAAATGGACGGCTTGTGAAGACTTGGTTTGGTTGGTTGGTTGCCTTGCATACTTCCTTGCATCATTGTATTAGCACAATCCCAAAAAAATGTATAATATTCATAAGATAATAATCTATGTAGTCAACAAGTTGTCGCTCTACATAACTATGCCAAATGATTTTCCATATTCATAGTTTTGAAAGAATGGCCAAAAGTAGTATCCTGAGATGGAGGAAATTACAATCTGGATGGCAGATGAATAAAAAAAGGCAATAGCTTTAAGGATGAAAACATGACTTAGTCAAAATTATTGGTTGGTAACTTTACATCAATTTTCGTCCTAAAAAATGCAAGACAGTCTACCTACATTTCTATATACCAAGACGGTGGTGAATCGTGATGTACAAAACATGGTCTACATACATTGGCATTAGCTATCCATTGACCTTCTTTTGCATATTGAATGAAACTTCCAACATGCCCAAAATGGAGTACAATTTTCCACTTGGCTACTTACTTCATGTGCACCATATTTCTGCACTGCCCATTAAAATTTTGTCAATTGCTCTATTGACCATGTAAAACATCTTGAATCGTTGAAAAGGTTGAACAAATGCATGAATCCAAAAAATCATCGCTTCCAAATAAATGTAAAATTGGTACATCCTAGGACATACTTGACAAATTTATTTATTTATTTATGAACATGTTCCTAATCAACTAATGTATTAAATTGATAGTTGTAGTTGAATACAAAATGTGAATTTATGTATGTATACAAAAAGCATTGGCTAACAAATTGCCTTTTCACATTGTTTTATTTAACCATTTGGATTTGAAATGCAATTTTTAGAATCCAAATCATGTGAGACAAACAATTCCAAATTGGTAAATTGGGCATGTAATTTGTTTTGACAACGGACCTCACTCAAATAGTTTGCAATTGTCATTGATTGACACTACACAAGGCCAAATTGAAATTTTACTCTCTTTCATTTTTATTTGATGAGGTTTAGGACATGACTATGAAAATTGAAAAAATATTGTTCAATTTTTTATGAGGCTAGTTTGAAGCATTTTTCCCTTCAAGATGCAAAGACTCCTGCAAAATAATTAAATGTCATTGGCGTCTTGATTAGAAGGTCCACATTGAGGTGCCTCATGCTACACAACCTTGCTATTGCTAAATGAAACCTGAATTCATTATTTATGCAATAATTCACTACTATTTTATTGGAGCACATGTTTCATCAAAACAATGTGTGATTGAATTCAAAATTGAAACCTTTTTTTCCCATAATCCTTTTGCTCTTGACCATTGATGGCTTATGAGGAGGATAAATTGACTGATTGACATTGTGGTTCGCATTTCCATTTGATGCTAAGTTATTCCACAACTTATCTTGCCAAGTAGTATGTAACTTTTGTTTGAATTGAAAACCTAATTAACTTGGATGGTTTGATCCCCATCTTCCTAACATGGAGTTTAGTACTAAAATCTTAGATACAATATTAATTATTTCCACATGCATAGCCATTGGCAATCCCTGATTTTACAAAATGTTCATGATGGGAAAAAGCATAAGATAAACAATTGAATTAACAAGAGTTTGACACTGATTGGCTCATGTAGTGACATTTAATTGATCCTCACTTTCCGTTGTCAAGAACCATTTTTGTTTTATGGATGGGGATGGTGAAATAACTTGCACATTGTGGATGTGGAAGACACATAAAGAGGCTCACATACCGGGTCTGTATCTGTACTAGTTCAACAAATTCATGGGGGAGAATCTGGAAAGATTAATGCTGATGTGGCAAAATGATTAATTTATCCTTTGTTACATTCTTTTTCCAATGACAATACGTTTTAAGCACTTCGCCTCTGATTTTTTGAAATACCTGGAACTGGAGTTTATTACAAACATAAAAAAAAACCACGCACATTGATTCAAACCCATAGGTAATTTCTGTCCTTCTTTAATCTACCTATGCATGAAGGTGTGTAACGTCCCTACAAGGTTGTCATGAAAGTGTGTTAGAAGGAATGAATCAAACCGGAACGAACCTTGTTTGGGCCATAAAAGACAAAAAATGCCTTCATTTCCAACCATAAAGTGGTGGTGGGCGATGGGAAGTTCACATTGTGTGTAAGAGAGATCCTCTTTACTATGAAACCGCCTGGAATTATAGTGGTTGCCACACCAGTGAAGTAATGAAGGTCTTAGATGATGACCTAAGAATACTTTGTTTTGTATAGTTGAAAAGTTCACACATTGGGGATGGTGCTTGAAAGAGCATTGCATCTGGCACAACCGTTTGTAATCCATTGGATACCAAGTCCAGCAATCCAAAGTTCTGCAATATCATCTGCCTGGCTACTTAGTTGGGGCATCAATGCTACCTGGGCTTTGTTATGATAATTGATTCTGCTGGATGTGTGTGGCCCAGAAAGGGATTCCTGGGCCCACTCAATGTCCACCCATACTTCACTTTCCTTGCATTAGTCTAGGTCGAAACTGGTGACAGACAGCTTTAGAACCATAATTTTCATGCGCCCAATGAGAAGGCTCAACATGCCCTGAGGGCCGGCCACAGTGAACCAGCACCCACCAGTGCTGGGTTTAGGGTTTAGGGTTTAGGATGGGGCACTGATGGGATTTGCTTTTTCTGTCCCTGAGTTAACCAAGGTGATTAGCAGGTTGACTTAATTTTTTTCCCCCTTCTCAGCACTGATCTCAGGTTTTGTTTTGGAACCTTTTTTTCTCCGATCTCCCATCCAGTTTTTTTTTTGGGAAACGTTTCCCCCACCCACATATTCTCTTGCCTACCTATCCCACTCATCCCCACCTACGAACTCACCAATAAATTTTAATTCAAAATTGGCTCTCTCCCACCTACATACTCACCTGTATATTTAAAATGTGATTTTTTTCCAGACCTACTTTATCCCCCCACCTATCTATTTACCTACCTACCCACCCATACCTACTTGCCTACCGTTCCATTTTCCTGCATACTAGCCCTTTAGGTAGGTACCTACTAGACCCCACCAACTTGGTTGCACTTACTTACGACTATCACCCCAATAGACCCCACAATTATCGAAAATGATGATAAATAAAATAAAATGAAGATATTGCATAGAGCTTGGACTTGTTCATTCAAGCAATATTTAAAGTCATGATTAAAATATTTATCATCAATTGAATAAAGGTATTGTAGATATGAATTGGTTTGAAAATTTATGTTTTAGAACATTTTGAAGGTATTGTATAAAGCTATAAAAGTTCAAATCATATAAAATGCCCCCATTAGGGTATTGCATTAAATTGTCAAAAGATATTTTTCATTATGATGAAGGTGTTGCAAACCTAACATAGATGACCAAGGAATATAGAATTTCACCTCAACTTTGGCACATGTATTGCATGTTGTATTCAGTTTAATTAAGTAATTAAGTCCAAATTTAACAATTTGATTTGTTTATTTTAATGGTGTATTTTTAAAAATATAGATTATATTTATAATATATATTTATAATTATTTATGTTGTTTAATTCTATAGTCAACACGGTGAGGGTATTGCTTACACAATAAACTTTTGGTGGATATTAATGAAATTATTACTTGTACATTAGACCCTTGGTATTGAAATGAAAACAATGTTCAACATGATGAAAGTTGGGAGTATTAATATGAAAATATTTCCTACACACCAATGGTTAGGAACATGGTTGTATGAAAGTATTATTAATTTAAAAATTAAAGTCCCAAACAATTGGGGTATTGCACCCAAAAATATTGGAAAAAAACCTCATCAACTTTTTTGGGAAGATGGGGAAGGTTTGAAAAGGAAATAGTTAAATTGATCACCTTAGGGAAAAACAAATAGTACAACTAAGTGCAATTGCTTATCTATAGTGTGCATATTGAAGCAATACTTGATTCAACTTGATCCTTTAACATAGATGCCATTGGTTCATTGGTTGCACCATGCATTAATCCATCAACCGTCACCAAAACTATCATGTCCATGGTTGGTGAAGGTTGAGTTTTTTTCAACCTTGTGTGAGGTGCCATTCTAATCAATTTTATAACAACCATAACAAAAAAAAAATCCATTATAATCTTAATCACAATGCATTACAAACAAAATGTAAAGTTTAGTTTCCAATTTATAATTTATAGTTGCGGCGGACAATAGAAGCAAAGGAGGAGGTGGAGTAACAAGAAAAAACACAAAAAACCAAAAAATAAACATAGAAACAAACATTTTTAAAAAACACAAAAATAGAAATTTTAAATAAAGTATATAAAAAGTAAAAATTTAGTAAGAACCCTTTTAAATAATAATGAAAAAAATAAATACAAAAACCAAAAATTGACAAAACAAAAACAAGACAAAAGAAAGAAAAAAAACCAAGGGTTTGAGGCATGCAATACCCTTATCATGTTAACATTGATTTCATCTCTACTACTTGTCAAATCCACACACATTTGTTCGTTCCTCTCCACTATCCCCCACACGCACACAATTCACACTTCTGCAAGTAACAACCTTTGCTATTGTTAAGCTTTTCTTCCTTTATGACCTACCAACTTTAAAAACATTATACAATGTAACAAGCTCTTGTTGTACAACTCCTCCTCTTTCACACACACAAAGAGCAAACACGAAAAGAAACGAAAAAAAAACACAAATGACATAGAAACAAACACAAAAAGAAATAAAGAAAGAAAACAATAAATAAATAAAAACAATACAAACGGAAAAATAAAGGAAGAAAACAAGAGAGTGAGGAGAAAATGGTAAGTGAGAAATGAGAAGCACGGAGGAGTGAGGTAGGTAGGAAGGGAGTTTAGGGGATGGGAATATTTTTAGAAACAAATATTCGGGTCAGGGGCATGGGAAAAAAATTGCAACTGCACCCCAGGACCCTGTCCTAAGGTTAGGTTGGGTTTCATCCATCCAAAAAATCTCTAAACATAATTTTTTGGATGGTGCGCTGGTGGGCGCTGGGTCACTCATGCCATGAGGGCCCAATTTTTATCCTTTTTGGGTTTAGGGGTGGGCGGCAGCGGGGGAGGGATTTTTCCAACTCCCATTGAGTTGGCCAAAGCTGAACTTTCATATGTATAAACTATATAAAGGGGGGCCACAGGGAAGCACCTCTGTGCTTCTAAGGGGGAGTGCCCAGTGTTTCAAAAACAAATTGTGATGGACCAATCAAAGTGGTTCCTTCCACACACAAAAAACTTTGTCATGCCCCTCAATTAATTAATAAGAAGGATGAATATATATATACCTCAATATCTTTACAGATCCCCTCGGTTGTTATTACACACCCCCCCACCTACATATTATTTACTATCAACCTATTTACTTATAGCTTCTCACCTGTCTACTTACATATGTACAATGTTTTTCACCTTTATATGACCTACCTACATATTATATACCTACCTATCCACCCACTTACTTATTTAATTTTAACCACTAAGTGTAACAATAAAATTTAGCCACTATGTTTAACCATTAAATTTAAACATTAGGTTTAACCAAATTTTAACTATTATGTTTAATTTAAATTTAACTATTAGGTTTAGCCAAATTTTAACCATTATGTTTAATTTAAATTTAACCATTAAGTTTAACCATTGTGCTTAGCCATTAGATTTTGACATTATGTTTAGCCTAAATTGAATTATTAAGTTTGGTCGATAGGTATAATCTAAGTATAACCATTAAGTTCATCCTAGGTTTAACCACTATGTTTAACCATTGCAATTATCCATTATATTTAACTTAGGTTTAGTCATTATGTTTAGTCATTATCATGCATTTAATTAATTTTGGATTTTTCAAAAGTCCAAAATTAACAAATGACAATTTGGAAATTCAAAATTTGGAAAAAAAACTTTGATTTAAGGACCACCATATGGTGTAACAATAGATAATAATAATTTTTTGCTTCCTTAAATGGTCCAAAAATGGTATTTTTAATGTTTTGTTTAGAAATTTAATTGACGTGCTCCCAAGCTCCTTGTGTCGTAACCCTAGTTTTGGGCTCGCGACCAAGGCAAAGGGGTTACAAGGTTGCGGGCCAAGAGGAAGCCCGGGAGCCAAGGGAAAGAGACCACAAGGGTGCGGACCAAAAGGGAGCCCGGGAGTCACATCACATACTCCCGAGAATGTGAGAAAGTGTAAAGGAATGTGAGGCAATGAACACTCACACTCCCAAGGCAACTCCCACTTTGAGAGATGGAGTCCCAGTGGATTCTTGAAATTTCAGAGAGCGATTTCAGGGGTCAAAACTCGATGTCTTGTGGCGTTCTTTATATCATTGAAAAGTTCTTGGAACTTAGATATCTAAAATGGGCTCGCATTGCTCATTTGGATATCTGAAACACAAGTTATTGCCAAAAGAAGGGCCGGGAGTCAAACTGGCAGTTTGACTCCCGACCACTAAAAGTCGGTAATCAACCTCTTCCTGACATCCGATTTGAGAGTGTAACACGGCGTTGGAAAGATCTCGATGAGGCCTACAACTTTGGTTCAGACCTTGTCGCGATCGGACTCTGCAGTCGAGAGTTATGAGCTCCCAAAGTCCCAGGACTCCAACCAGGACAATTTCGGGACTCCAATTCGGGAGTCCCGGGAAAAAGAGCCATTTGGATGTAGCCTCCGCCGAGAGCTACAGAGTATACTATAAGGGGGAAGGTGGTGGCTTCCCCCAAGTCCGGGCCGTGGTAAGTCTTGTGTGTCCGTGTTGCCCGTGGCTCGTCCTAACACCAAGGGTGTTCTAACTATGCACTAACCACCTTATGTGGGTTGTGTGGAGGCCCGTGTGAATGAGTGAAGCTTGTCAACACTTCTTGGTCCCATCCCAGAGCTCCAACACGCCCTTCAAAGTGTTGTGAGCTAAGGAGCGTGCCCCGATTCCTTCTTCTTTTGTTATTTCCTACTTGGGCCCACATTTGGGTCCTTTGGGGAGTTAGGAATGCGTCACCTTGATAGACTCAAAAAGAGTCTAAAGTAATGAACAACGAAAATGTTAGGAGTTCGAGACACGTTCCCAACTCTCAGCATTTCAAACGGGTAGAGGGGCATGCTAAGGCTCCGGAATGGGAGTAGGAAGAGTGACAAGCATTCTAATTACTTGTTCAAAACTATAGTTGGTTAAAATATTGTTTGGAACACGTTTGGTGTTAGGACAAGCCACGGGCGACTTTGGACTCACAAGATTCACCACGGCCCAAACTAGGGGAAAGCCACCACCTTCCCCCGTACAATATTCTTTGCGCCTCTCCACGGCACTTACATCCAAATGGCTTTTTGTCCTAGGACTCCCAAGGAGAAGTCCCGAAACTACCAGGGTTTGGACTCTTGCAACTTTGTAGGACTATAACTCTTTGCTCAGACCTTTGATTGGGATGAGGTCTAAAGCAAAGTTATAACTCTCATCAAGAGCTTTCCAATGGTGTGTTCCACTCAACCTACATGCATAGTGGTCGGGTCGATTCTCGACTTTTTGTGGTCGGGAGTCAAACTGTTAGTTTGACTCCCGACCTTTCTTTTTACCATAACTTGTGCTGCAGATGTCCAAATGAGTCATGCGAGCCCATTTTAGACATATACACTTCAATAGATTTCCAATGATATTAATCACTTTCTGAAGTTTCGAAAGTCCCAACGGACTCCCAAGTTCCCATTTCGAGAGTGTGAGTTTGCATCGTCACACCCTCTCAAGATTGGGGTTGTGACATTGATCTTAACCTCCAATTTTGAAAAACGAAAAATAAACAGTTTAGTCTAAAATTAATTAAATACATATCTATTAAGTTTTTCAATTAGGTTTAACCACTATATTTATCCATTAGATTTAATCGTTGGGTTTAATCAAGGTTTGGAATTATGTTTAACCATTATTTTAAGTTCTACGTTTAACCATTAAGCTTAGCCACTACTTTAAGTCATTATGTTTCGCCACTAAGTTTAACCATTATTTTAAGTCATTAAGTTTAACCACTAAGTATAGTCATTATTTTAAGTCATTAAGTTTAGTTATTATTTTCAGTCATTAAGTTTAACCACTAAATTCAACCATTATTCTAAGTCACTATGTTTAGCCTTTAGATTTAGCCCATTACTTGAAGTCACTAACTTTAAGCACTAAGTTTAACAATTATTTTAAGTTATTAAGTTTTGCCATTATGTTTAGCCATTACTTTAAATCACTAAGTTTAACCACTAGGTTTAACCATTACTTTAAGTCACTAAGTTTAGGCATTAGATTTAGCCATTATTTTAAGTCATTAAGTTTAGGCATTAGGTTTAGCCATTATTTTAAGTCAATAAGTTTAGGCATTAGGTTTAGCCATTATTTTAAGTCAATAAGTTTAGGCATTAGGTTTAGCCATTATTTTAAGTCACTAAGTTTAGGCATTAGGTTTAGCCATTACTTTAAATCACTTAGTTTAGCCATTATGTTTAACCATTATTTTGAATTATTAAGTTTAGACATTATGTTTAGCCATTATTTTAAGTCATTGAATTTAGCCATTAAGATTAAATCACTAAATTTAGCCATTACTTTAAGCCACTAAATTTAGACATTGGGTTTAACCATTATTTTAAGTTATTGAGTTTAGCCACTAGGTTTAGCTAATAGTTTAAGTCGCTAAGTTTAGCCATTAGATTTAACCATTATTTTAAGCCATTGAGTTTAGCCATTAGGTTTAACCAATAGTTTAAGCCCATTGAGTTTAACCACTAGGTTTAGCCATAATTTTAAACCATTAAATTTAGCCATTATGTTTAACCATTACTTTAAATCACTAAGTTTAGCCATTAGGTTTAATCATTATTTTATATCATTGAAGCCATTAAGTTTACCCATTATTTTAAACTAATGAGTTCAACAATTAGGTTTAGTCATTACTTTAAATCATTGAATTTAGCCATTATGCTGAGTTATTACTTTAAATCATTGAGTTTAGCCACTAAGTTTAGCCAATAGTTTAAATCACTTAATTTAATTACTAGGTTTAACTAATAGTTTAAATCATTAAGTTTAGGCAATGGATTTAACCATTACTTTAAGTCACTAAGTTTAGCCATTTGGTTTAACCAATAATTGAGTCTTATGGTTTAGCTATTACTTTAAATCACTAAATTTAGCCATTAGATTTAACCATTACTTTAAATCACCAAATTTAGCCATTAGGTTTAGTCATTACTTTAAATCATTAAGTTTAACCATTAATTATCACCTAGGTTTAACCATTATGTTTAATAATGTGAATTGAACTTGTGAAATAAAAAACTTGATAAAAGTTGAACACCTTTGATGTGTAATGCATTAGTAAGGATTTGGTTTATCATTGGGAAGGTTTGGGGTTCAATTCCTTATAATTATAACCTATTGAAAATGTTAAGTTAGGTAGGTTAGATTTAGGTTAGATAGGTAGGTTAAGTGGGCACCTACCTACCTAAGTGCCTTTTTCAACCTATTTAAACTTATTTAATACCTAACTACCTACCTATTAATTTAAAAAATAATAATCCAAAAAAATGACTTTAATTTAGGTATAAAATTGACCCAATCAAATGGTCTGTAATCCACTAATTAAATAGTTAATCATTTTATAAGTCATTCAGCTAGTCAAAATAATAAGGTCCAATTTGATTGCCTAGTTGTGTTGGACATGTACAAAACAACTTGTCTATATTGACAATGTGGTTTTTTTTACACTTGTCACTTTTGGGTCTTTTTTTACTATAAAACCTAGTCAAAAAACCCATGAATTGTAGTAGTCTTTTTGAAGAAATAATACCCTCTTTTTAAGTGAACACAAATAACTTTTATTGAATCTCTCAACAAGAGAGCTACTAAACCAAAAAATTTGGTTTTGTATTTACGGTATGGTTGCCACATGTTAGGCCCACTTGGTGAATTCTTGGGTGTCTTTTAGTACTTGATTGAAAATTAGTACAAACTTGAACACCTCAAGTCTACTAGTGTTTAGTGACAAATAATCATTTTAAAGCATGGGGAAAACAATTAGGCAAATAACCTACCACTTTCTCTTAAGATAAACAAGTAAATAACAATAAATAATTATATAACATTTCCAAAGCTAATAGTCAAAATAGCAAGTAGGAAATATAACTTCAACACACTTTGCAAAGCAAAAACTTAAGTTAAAAAAAACTCATTTCATTCAAGAAACTTCAATGTGCCAAAAAAATTACATTACAAAGATTAAGAAAAAAGAGCTTTCGAGCCTCCCCAGGAGAAGATTTCAAGGTTGTAAGAAAATGGTGGAGGTCTTTAAAAAAATGAAAATCCTTAAAAATCTTCCTAAATTCCAAGTTATCCAACCTTATTTTACATCTAGAATTTGTAATTGAAGTTAGAAGTAACAACTAATTTTTTGATTTTATTAATAAACAACATTTAAAACTCATTTATGTATAGATTTTGGTTTCATTGTAAAATCGGTTTTAACATAAAATTGGTAGTAACGTAAAATTAGTGGTAATGTAAAATTGGTAAAGTTTGACTTTCGGTTTCAAAACTATAACTCCTCAAAACTAGCTTTAAAAACTTTCTAGCCTTAACAATGGTACATATTAGCCAATTCAACCTTTTGCTTTAACATCTTCATTCCCCCTCTAAAGCTTTCATTTCTTTGAGAATCATATATGGATTTTCCCTTAGGTTTTCTAGGTATTGTTATAAACTAAATTTTTTCGATTAATTGTTTTGTTTCATCTTTGTTGTTTTTGCGCCATCTTGTTCAACACCTCCTACCCTTCCATCCTTTCTACCTTAGCCTTTACAACCCAAACAGAAATGGCCATTTTGCAACTAGTCCTTATGATTAATTTTTAGTTGCAAACAACATCTGCAACTAAAATCCTAAAAGTCACATTGGACAACTCACATTGACATTAATAGCAAACGACGATGAATTTTAGATGAAAGAAAAAATCAATGAAATACGCCTCCATCCTTTGACTAGTAATATACATATTGTCGCTTACAACTAGGATGTGATTTTTTTATGAACAATGGGAACAAGTTATGTGTTGCCACGTGTCCCAACTTTTAATAATTAAAAATATTTTATTATTTTGAAATAATCTAAAATGTTTATTTTTAATGTTTGGACGGTTTGAATTGTGATTGTGGTGCAATAGAAAATTTGCCACGTGGCATATTTTAATTGAATTTGTCCAAATTAAATTTAAATCAATATTTAGGTATGTAGGTTGAATTAGGTACCTACCTACCTACTTACTTATATTCCTACCTACCCATCTAGGCTAAACACATTTCTAGATAGGACTTATTTACCTACCTAGGCCAAATACCTATTTAGGTAGGTACGTAGGTAGAAAAGAAAGTAGGTAAGTTAGGTCTAAATACATGAATATTTATATTTTATTTTGGGTTAAGTCATTTTTATTGGCTCATCCCATATGCCCATGTTTTTAAATATAAAAATGTAAGACAAAACCCATTGTTTAATCATTCATAACTAAAAATTTTATCCCATATGTTTTGGTTTTCATTCTCATCTTGAAAAGTATATATAATTAAGTGGGTCAGTGACAACTAATTAACTAATAATCAACTAATTAACTAATTAAACTACTAATTATTTAGTGAATAAAATATAGACAAATAAATTAATACACATGTGAATTAATTAGTTAACAACTAAACTAAAAATTAACTAATTGTTTATAATAATCATCATCAATATATTATGAAAACACAACTAATTATATTATCATTTATTACTAAATATTACTTAATTAATTAGTTAGATAAATAGTAATTATATTTAATTTTAATTATATTTAACTATAATGATATATCAACCAATTTAATTAATTAGTAATTGGCCAATATTTTAGTAATTAGATAATTATTAGTAACCAACTAAATTAATATAATAACTGGAACATTCAGTAATTATTAATTATTAAAAAAATTATGAATATTGAATATTATTATTTTTAATTTAATAATATATTTAAAACCTAGCCTAGACTAACTATTTTATTATAATTATTCCCATTATATTTTCATTTTTATAGTTAATAAAAAATATAAATGTACATATTTAATAGTAAAAATAACATTAATTCAAATATTATTGTAGTTAGTTGGTAATCAAGGTTAACTATTTTATTATTATTATTCATATTACTACTTCACTCATTATAATTATTTATGAATTATTACAATAAATATTTTATATTTTTAGTAAGACTAGTGGGTACCCGTTAATTGTTTCAACCAATTAATAACTCTTGTTGTTGTTCTGTTTGTTTACGCTAGCTATAAAATATTTTAGAATCTTTTGGTGCATTCAATCTTTTGCCTTCCAACATGTTATATTTTTAATATTGAACAAAATATCATTACTTTGCAAATATTATAGAGATCGAAAAAGAGGTTGGGGTTGAAAGAAGGCCCCTCCCCCCAAGGGATCATTTTGACGGATATTTCTATTATATAAGCAGTATTGAATAAAATCTCATTACTTTGCAAATATTTTAGAGATAAAAAAAAAGGTTAAGGTTGAAAGAAGGGTCCCCCCCCCCCAAGGGTTCATTTTGACGATTATTTTTATTATATAAGCAGAATTATATAAACAATGTTGGGCGAGTATTTAATATGTTGAATAATCTCCATGTCTGGGTATTTGTAAAATGGGAATTAAAAATAATTAAAACTCGGAGTCAAAGATCACAAGTTCCGGGTATTTGAAAAAAAATTTAAAATTAAAGATCCGCTGTTGATTTTGGTTATTTAAAAAAACCTCACAAAACTGTCGGGTTTCACGAAAAGAGGACCAGGCAGGTTTTTGGGCAGTTATTTTACTTTTACAATTTGGGATCTAGGTTTCAGGACCTCAACAGACAGACAGACGGAATCTAGGTTTCAGGACCTCGACAAACGAACAGACGGCATCTAGGTTTCAGGACCTCGATAGATGGACAGACGGGATCTGGACAAGCTTGGTAATGAGGTGGGGGGGGGGCCACTTGCTACTTCACCGGCCTCTCCCTTCCCCCACCCCCCAAAACCTCCGTCACAGACACACAGACTTACTGAATTAATATATATGATATATTTTTGAAAATAATTTATGCATTTGTATAATATTAGATTTCCATTCTAACCACTACAACAATTATTATAAAGTAATAAAACTTAATAATCATTGAGTAATTAACAATTACTAAATATTAATTATCAATTTGAAATATAAAAACTTAAAATTATATATTAATATTTATTGGTAATTATTATGATATAGTAATATTTCATAATTGATTGTTTCTTATAATAATAATATAATTGGAGTTGCCCTAGGTTAGCTATTTTATTGTTATTATATATGATTATGTCACTTATTAAAACTATTATGATTTATGATTTATTATTATTTCAAATAAATAAATAAATCATTCTTAATAAGTACGTTAGTCATTTGAAAATAATATAATAATTTTTATTTTTTTTCAATCATTCTAATAGCATCATCATTATGATCACTATGTAGTAAAATATTGTTATTTTGAAAAACATTAGTCAAAGATAATTTTGAAATTTCGTTTTTTATTACATGTAATTAATATAAATACGTATAATAATAATAATCATCATCATTTGTAATATTTAAGAAGTATAATAAGATGGTGTGGATAAACTTGTAATATGGGCACAATATATTTGGTAAATATCTTACATAAAATTTTAATATACTCAAAATATACACTAATTAGTATTACCATAATATCGAGGCCATTTATGCTAATAATAATACTTGAATACACATGTAATATGGTTGTTCATATACATTCAAAATAAACATTTATAAATCTTAATACACCTTTGTATATTCATAAGGTTGCAATTAAATTGGTCACATTTACAACCAATGGGACATAAATTGTTCTTATTGGATGACCAAACTAAATGTTGTTCACATGTAAAGATGAACATCAAAATAGTCACAAACTAGTTATAGTGTAATTACAAATATGACCAACACAAAAAATAGTTGCAAAAATGTCCAAATATAGTTGCAAATATCTAATAGTCACATGTAGTCGCAAATAGAGTGATTACATTTTGGCCAATTTATAATAGTGAAAGCTACTTATCAATCATGCCCAAAAAAAACTCCAAACTTTTTCGATTTTTTTTTTCTACTTTCAACTTATGTTGCAAAGTGGCATGTTTTGAGTTTAAGGCATCAAGAGCGAGCCACATTGAACCAGCACCCACGAGTGCATCATGCATTGGATGTCTATTATGACTTAGTTATGGATGATCTTCAACTAAGTTACTACCCGGTTTCATCTTGATAACCCATTACATAAGAAGTAGGTCTAACATATAGATAGGTAGTTAACAAAACAAGAGACCACTAGGTTCATAAATAGTTTATACATAGAAGGTAGGGGATTTTTTACTACCTACCTAGTTGGTAGGTAGTAAATCAACCAATTGAGCTAACCACCATAGTTAACTAAGGAACAAGAACCCAACATAAAATTGTTTCTTGATCACATCCGTTTAACCAATAATAAAAGAGGACATAGACAAATTGGTGGAGGGTTTCCTTCAAACAGGGATGCTAAAGAACACATGTATGTTTTATGCCATTGATCATCAGAATGTAACAAAGAAGACAACGATGGTGGAGGAATACAATGACAGTTGGGACCCAATATGGAAAACGATGAGTGATGAGTTCCATTCAACCCTATTGAAAACAACAAACTTAAAACATTTGAGGGGGAAGATGTTTTTCCTTTGGGAAGGGAACCATAGATGTCAAGCCTAGCTTCAAACAATAAAGGAACACCGCATAATGGATGAGGAGTTCCATGTGCAGTTGACAAGCAAATACAATTCCAAGCAATGATACACAATTTGTTGTTCCAATGTAAACAAGTATTGTTTAAATTGTTTATTAAAGGAGTAGTTACCATAGTTACTTATGGTAATAATTAGTTAGTATATTTCTATTTACCTAAATTATTATTTTAAGAAATAATAGCTAGATAACATAATTTTTATCATCATTTGAATTTGAATAGAACATAGGACTATTTTTATTGATGAATCTTTGGCCAAAAGGAAGACGAGGATCCATTGTATCGTTGTAGAACATGGAGCTTTGATGGAATATGAGAGAAGAGCACTTTGATTTTTGGAAAAGCTTTATTTCCATAGCCATAATTGGTGTTTTGAATGTTTTTATCATACTTTCATTGTTGGATTTTAATTTTGAAACTATATATGAATATATTTGCATGAGCATATTTATTTAGTATTAGATTTATTGTATTTTAATCCATAGTTCATACTAGAATATACATTAAGAGATTTTGTGTTTACCATTTGGTGACCATCCCAAGGTCTAAATTCAAAGTGATTTTACAATGTTGTTTATGTCTTGTTGCTAAAAATTTTGTTTCTATACGTAGATAATGAATTCAGTTTCAGTCTTTGCATTTTTTTTCAAATCTTAATTATAGGTTTTTGTTCAGGAAACAAATCTAAGTAGAGTAGTTAATTGTGAGGATTTTATTTTAATGTATAAGTTTGTTCAAATTTGAATTAGAATGTGGAAAATTAAATATATAATGATAACTAAAAATCTTAGGAGACAATTAAATCAAGTTTTATTACATGAACAAGTAGAAAATGGCATTGCCATCAACAATAATTTGAGTACATATTAGGAGGATCAGTAATTTGTAACACCTATAAGAGTTTCTCAATATGAATAGACACATCCATGGATAGAAGAGAGACTTGCAAGCCACAAAACACCTTAGGCAGTATTGATTATTCCTTGTGAAATGTAAACTAATGAAGCATAAAGGCACACCAATATTCTACAATGAAATTCTAAGATAAAAGAATGTTAGATTGAAAATGCAAACTCATAGGATGAGTTTAGTCAAAGGAATCATGAATCTGAACCTTGAGAAAAAATTGTGCTGGAATTAGTGAATTTGATGCAACAACAAAACTTTAATGCTCTAATGTATGAAGAAGAATAGAGACTCAATAGGTCAAAAAGGGAAGAAGTAGTACCAAGGTACAAATTTGCTTCACCTCTTTATTATTGAGAAGATCATGAGAATGTAGAGTTTGAACAAAGAATTCAAAATTTTGAACCTCCGATTTGTTACGTGGTTGAGTAAGAAGCTATAGTTCAAGGCATCAAAATGTCTAAAGGAGTTGAGCTAATACTTGTAACTAGACAAGAAACTGTAATTTTACCAAAAGCAAAACTAATAATAGCACGAGGTGTACTTGTGGTTGTTAGAGTAAAGTATAGTGAACCCAAACTTAATCAATAAAGTGGAAACATTATTAGAGGAGTCTCCAGGGACTAAGCAAAGGAATTCATAGTGTAAATATAATTCCAAGACCTAACAATGATGCATGTATTGTCATTAGATTAGACATCATATCAATGAATTTCCATTTATTGAAAATAATGCGAGGTAAGGACTAATTTGAATCCAAAACTTGCAAGAACAAAAAACCATGGATATAGTGAGCTAGAGGAACTATACCATGAGAAGGTCAAAATTCCAAACAAGTTCAGAGAATACATATAGAGAAATAACATAGTGAAAATGAGAACTCAAACTATAACAAATGTAATACTTGTTCATGTAGTTCTTGCACTAAGTCTATCACATCACAACAATGTTGAAGTTATTTATTTAAGAACTTCCAATTTAAGAATGGAGCTAATAAGATAGGTACCATTATATTCTATGCAAATGCCTCAGTCTGTGGTTACAGTTATCGAAACTCCATTTGAAATAACACCAACCCATATTGTTGTTAGTATGAAGTCCAGACCCTAAACTCCAAGGGAAACACAACTTGTTAGTGAGCATACATAGATGCCTGGAAAGGTTGATAAGATTTTTGTTGGACAACCGTTAGATCTAGGTAGAGGAGGCTTTAGACTCACCATGACCTCCAGAACTTTTAAGATATTTTGGATTGCCAATAATGAATTCAAGCAAATCGCCATTACCACCAAAGAAGCCTTATTGTTGGCCATTTAACTATCCTAAATATGTGAAGGATTATGACCCATATGCTCATGTTAGAGTTTTTAAAGTTGTTGTTAATGCAAATGGTGAAATAGATGATGTAGAGATTATTAATTTGTTTAGTTTTACCCTTAGAGATATTGTGTCTAATTGGTGTAATAACTACATGGAAGATTACCCAAATTTTATTTTTGCATAATTGTAATTAGCTTTTTGTAAAAGGTAGAGAAAAGTTCAAAATAACAAACAAATTTACTTGCAATTGAAAAACATGGAGCAAGAGAAGAATGAAAGAATATAAATCTATTGTGAAATATTATTGAACACAATAATCTTTAACACAAGACAACAAACAATTTCTTAACTATTGTTTTCAAATTTGGATTACAGCCATATCTGTGTCTAACAACAATAAACATGAAGGGAAAAACTTTACAACAACAGAAAGAAGTAGCTTTGGTTTATAAAGAAGGAATTTCTAAAGTAGAGGCCATAAGTAATCTATCAGTACCATATAATAATAAGACAATATTAGCTTAAAAACCTCAAACAGTTATAGAGGAACCAAGAATGTATTGTCCAAATTATCATATGACAAATCATAATGTTGAAACATGTAGAGTCAAAAGAAAAGAAGACCATGTTCTTGTAGTTTTTGAGGTTACTACTCAATAAATTAAAGTGCAAAAACCTATGAGGTATTCATTTCATATTTATGGTGACATTGGACATAAGATCATAGATTGTCCTAAGTACAATGATATGCAAAATATGTTTTTTTAAAAAGGAGTGAAAACTATAGACAAACAAGTTGTGGTAGAACACAAGGTTTCAAATCCTTTAGTCCATATGGTGGATGTCAATATGGCCATTACCAGGAGCAAGGTTACTGAAAAATAGGTGCTCAAGGACAGAAAACCAATTAAAAAGAAGTTTGTTGTTGACTGGGAAGAGGACCAAAAATTATAACAATCTTTTGTCTAGACTATATAGGAGATGCAAATAGAAAACCTAGTAGAAAATTTGAATCAAAAGGAGATAGTGCATTGGAATACAAGTTGGGCAAATTACTAAAGGCTGAGGTGTCCACATAACCGATTGTACTACAAAATATGTCTATTATTCCTAACAACATAATTATATCTATGGAATAGATCTTCGAATATATCAGTAAACATATGATGGAAACTACTTATACCTTGAGGTTAAGTCAACTATAGAAGATAACACTAGATCTTTAAAAGTATATGTGGCAAAAACTAAAGCTCGAAAAACCCAATATAGCTAGTAAAGTGATATTAAAACCTAATGTAGCCATAGTGGTTGAAACACATTTTGAATTAAATATGGTAACTATAGAGGTAGATAACTAGATGGTTGTTATCCAAATACAAGTTGGGAAGCACATTGTTGAAGATGTTTTGATAGATGGAAGGTCAAGAATAAATATCATAACAAAAACCTCTGAACAAAATTAGGTTTACCCAAACCAAGACCAACTCCATACCACCTCAAATTGGTAGATCAGAGTATGACCAGACCTTTAGCAATCATAAAAAAATTGAGGATTCATATACATGGTATACCATATGTAGCCACATTTACTGTTTTGAAAAACAGTGTGGTGGATTCTAGCTATTTTGTGTTGTTGATAATACCTTGGCTCAAAGATGCAAAAGTTACACATGATTAAGTAACAATGTCATTACTGTTCAAGGTAATGGAATAACCAGAACAATATTAGTTAACAAGAAACTAGGAGCAAAAACCAGAAGGCCCCAAATACTTGTTCATTATGACTTATTGGAAGGGCCAACAAATGAAGAGGAAGAGGAAGATTTGATTTTTGAGATAAAACCATAGTTGTTATCAATTGGCATGATCACTATCTCAAATGAAATTGTTTCATTGTTGAGTATTAGAGTGTCAAAAATCATAATTAGTGGAGAATTTGACCAAGAATGAGGAACATCAAATGAAGGAACAACAAAAATGGTACCTTCAACAACAAACACAATAAAATTTAATCTCAAACTAAAGATAAGGTTAGGTTTATCTAGAAACCTATTATCATCATAACCAAGCTAATATTGAAGTGGATGAAACACCGACAAACATACAAATACAAAATCTTCAAATAGTGATTTGGACTTTAACTTAAGAACAATAACTTGTAAAGTTGAATCTTAAGTTAAAGCAAATCCTTACTACATCAAAGTTAATGCACAATTAAAAAAGGAGAAAACAAAGGAGCTTTAAATGTTACTTGAGGAGTTCAAAGATGTGTTTGCTTGGACTTATAAGGATCTAAAAGGCATACCTCTAGAGTTGGCTCAACACATAATTGAGTGAGACTCTTCAATTCCACCAATGCATCAAACAAGGTATAGATTGGACCCTAATTATGCTGCAATTGTTAAACAAGATATTGACAAAACTATTAGCAACAAGATTCATTCAACCGGTAGAAGTGGTTACCTAGTTATCACCTATAGTGGTAGTGCCAAAGAAGAATGGAAAATTGAGAATTGTGTGGATTTCAAGAAGCTCAATAAAGCAACTAAAAACAATCCTTATCTTTTGCCATTTTTTGATGAGGTACTGAATATTATAACAAGGTATGAATCCTATTCATTTTTAGATGGATACTCAAGATACCATCATATTTCTATAACCCTTGAAGATAGATACAATTTTTTTTTTGATTAAAGAGCTTTTATTTAAATGGTGATGCCATTTGGTGTCAAAAATAGGCCACTAATTTTCTAAAAAGTAGTTAGCAAAACCTTTAGAGAGTTTTTAGACCAATTCATGAAGATATTTTTAGATGACTTTATAGACTATAGTAGAGAATCATTTGATGAAACTCAAATTTTGCTTTCAAAATGCAAAGAATATAAAATTAGTCTTAACCCATAGAAATGTGAATTTATGGTATTTTCAAAACTAATTTTTGGGTTCATAGTTTCCAAAGAAGGAAAAATACCAAACCCTAAAAAGGTGTAAACAATAATAAATATGCCAATACTTATAAACCCACAACAAATTCAAGTCTCTAATGGTATGGTTTAGTTTGATAGATTTTTCATCAATAACTTTGTTTTTATCATGGCCCCAATTACAAAGTTGATATTGAAGATAAAACATGTTATCTAAACCATGGAATGTAAGGAAACTTGGGATCAAATCAAGTAGAAATACATAAATACTAATTATGATACCTCCAAATTGATCGTTGGAATTTCATGTGCACACATATGCATCATTGTTGGTAGTATGTACAATGTTGGCACAAAACCCAATTGGTAAGTATGATTAGTTTGTAGTATATGCTTCTAGATTGTTGAATAAAGCAAAACATAATTATCCTACTCTAAAGAGAGAAGCCTTAGCAATGGTTTCTGCTCTACATAAGTTTAAACATTTTTTGTTTTGAAACAAATTTGTTTTTTATGTAGACGACATGGCTTTAATGTACTTGGTCAACAAACCACATGTGTAAGGAAGGATAGTGAGATGGTTGTTATTATTCTTGGAGTATGAATTCACTATAGTCTACAAACCTAGTAGAACACATGTAGTTGTTGATGTTTATCTAGATTACCAAATAGTTAAAAACCATTGGGAGTCCCAGATCAGAATGGATGCATCATTATTTTCGATAGAACCTATATGGATGTAGGAAATAAATACCTATCTAAAAACAGGTTAGATGCCAAAAACTATGAACCTAGTTAAAAAATAGAAGTTGAACATTTACTCTGAAAGATAAAATAATGTACAAAGTGGGACAAGACAATAGAATGCACAGATGTTTGACTGCCTTCGAAGCACAATTTTTTTTGAACGAGTTACATGAAGGAGTGCAAGAAGACATTTTGATACAAGTATTAGTGCAAAAAAAATTCTAGATGCAAGATATTAGTGGCCAACTTTTTTCAAGGATACTCATGACTTTTGTAAAAGTTGTGACAACTGTCAAAAAATTGGAGAATTAAAAACAAAAAGTCTAGCCAAGTTGGTAACAACACTTCTAGAGGAACCTTTTATGAAATGGGGTTTAGATTTTATAGGTCCAATTAAAGCAACAAGAAGATTAACATGAATTTTTTGTTTTTGGTAACTACAGATTATGCAACAAAGTGAGTAGAAGCAAAGGCACTCATAACCAATATTGTAATAGTTATAGTAATATTCATGTATGAATATATTTTGACTATATTTGGATGTCCATTGACCACAGGTACAAATCAAGAAGTACCTTTCATCAATGATACAATAAAACATTTAACAGAACAATTTATATTGAAGCATGTTAGTTCCACTACATATTGTCCACAAGGTTATGGATAGGCAAAGTCTATTAACAAGTCATTGGTAGACTATTAAGTAAGTTGGTCAATGAGAAAAAAACAAATTGGGATGAACATTTTTCCACAATTTTGTTTTCATATAAGATTGCTTACAAGGTGGCAACAAGTTATACACCTTACTAGTTAGTCTTTGGTTTGCATCCTCTAATGCCAACAAAATGTGTTCTTTTGGTTATTAGTGGGGACCACAAAAATGCAGAACTAATTAGAGTATTAACAACTAGAATTATAGAATTGGAGAAATTGTAAGAGAATAGATTGGAAGTTCAGAATAATGTGGGAGCCAACCAATGGAAGAAATTTATCTAAAGTCAATAGAAAAACATTGAAAAGAAGTTCCAATTTGGAGATTATGATTTATGGATTCTTAAGGGAGAAAAGACACATTTGGGTAAATTCAAGAAAAGATGGTTTGGTCCATTCATGGTACAATATTGTTCACCCAATAATGTTGTTTTTCTTATTTATGTTAACAATTTTGAACCGAATCCAGTATTGGTCAATGTTAATAAGTTGAAACCATACACATATGTGGATCAGACATTGAAGGGGATTTAGAGTTCAAAGAATTAGAAGTCTTTATAATCCATAGATTTAAACGACATGGAAGAAAAATTGGATGAAGATTCAAAAGATCATAATAAAACAGAATTCATTGGGATTGATCAGACAATAATGTTAAAAAAAATTTAGTAAATTTGATGAGTAAGCATGTTATGAAAAAATACCCCAACCATGACTACAAAGTTTCATAGTCTTGGATTGTGGGTTAAATAAGTTTATCATGTCAAAACAAAATTTTGCTGATTTGATACCTTAGCATAGGCTAGATGACGCGCTCCTTGGTCCCTGGAGCACGTGACGCGCTCCTTGGTCCCGGGGTGAACCCACTTGAGGGTTCACCAAATGTCAAGTTGCGGAAATTGGGACCGAAGGGCACGCTCCCGACTTCCAACTCTAGAAAGGGGTAGAGGGTCCAGTTGGGAGCCCTGGGATTAGACTAGGAAGAGGGACTAGAAGATCAAGCTTGAATCTGCATCCAAAAACCAACCACGGGAGGTTAGTTTAGCATTCGGGACACCCTTGGGTGTTGGGACTTGCCACGGGCACTTGGACACACAAGACTCACCACGGCCCGGACTCGGGAGTAAGCCATCACCTTACTCCCTATAGTATTCTCTGCAGCTCCCCGCGGAGGGGGCATCCAAATGGCACAAATTCCCGGGACTCCTGAAATGGAGTCCCGAAATTGTCCCGGCGGGACTCCCGGAACTTTGAACCGCCATAATTCCCGACTGCAGAGTTGGATCGCGACGAGGTCTGAACCAAAGTTGTAGCCCTCGTCACGATCTTTCCAACGCCATGTTGCACACTCAAATCTGACGTCGGGAAGAGGTCGATTCCTGACTTTTAGTGGTCGGGAGTCAAACTGCCAGTTTGACTCCCGGCCCTTCTTTCGCCCATAACTTGGGCTGCAGATGTCCGAATTGCCAATGCGAGGGAATTTTCGATATCTACGTTTCAAAACCTTTCCAATGACACTAAGAACACCCCAATGCGAGGTGTTTTGCCCCTTTCTGTCGAGCTCTGAACATTCGGGAGTCCTGGAGGACTCCAAATCCCAACTTTTCCAAGTGTTGGGCTTCACCCCCACACTTGGCCAAGTTAGGGTTGCGACACTGGAGGAAATCTATAGTGTAGCCAACACTAGGACATCAAACTCAAAGATGTAATCATAATTATCCAATGCCACATCCACATAATTTCTACATCACCATGTATTAATTATAACCCATGTTGGTGTTAGAAGGAACTTTAACAACAAATGATGTGTATTTTTTTTTTAAAAGACAAATCATTAATGTGCTAACCCCAAAACAAAAAATGAAATGTCACTACATGCAATGAGTTGATTGTGTTTCAAAAGGCGATAAACACTAGAGTGATTTTTTATTTTCATTTTCCACAAGCAAGTTTCAATATTTTTTGTCTCCAAAATGAGTGGTGAAAAAAAATTGGTGGAGAAATTGCAAAGATAATCTAAAAATAAGTTACAGAAGTTGAAAGAAGAAAAAGAAAGATTGAGAGTAGCATAAATTTGCAAACATTTTACCTCTGGGATCTAGGTCTCTAAAAGAGGTCTACCTTTTCCTTCTCTAATTTCTTTTTCTTTTTCTTCTTCGAAATCTTCTCCGATATCCAATTTTGAGAAAGCTTTTGAAACAATAAATAAATAAATAAAAAGATTGTAAAGAAACATTGAGGAGATATAACTTTAAGAAACCCAAAAGAAAGGTAGGTCCTAGTGAGCAAGTCAATCTGATTTCCATTTCAAATTACGAGGAAAAGTTGTAGAAGGACAATTTGCAACAAGAATAGCAAATACCATTACATCAAGAGGAGCCTACTTAGGAACATATTCCATAGAGAGTCCATATTCCCAACAAGAATCACATGAAGAGAACAAGTCGATAAGCAATGGTTGCACATCTGTGTGGGAAAAAAATGCAAACTCACAAAGATGATGAAGTTAAGTATGTTTTTACTCCTATAGAACATAATTACAATAGTGTTCTAAAGAACATTTTGCTTTAGAAAAACTTTAGAAAGGAAAAAAAAGCCTAAGCAAACAAAGTTGAATTAGTAGTTTTATTTGAGATTGATTAGAAGACTCCTGAGCATAATATTCTGGTTGAATTTCTAAACAATTGGAATTTGGATCTTGAACATAATAAAACTAAGGTGATGTTGGGGGAAGAGCATAGAACTGTAAACAAACATCTATTGGCAAAAGTTTTTTTAATTTTTTATATAGGAAAGATAAAGACATATTAAATAGAGATGTACCATGCTTACATATCATTGGTAAATATAGTTGATATAGTTTGATGCACCCCCAAACTCCTAGATAGACTCAACTGTTAGTCCAAAGGTGGAAACAACGAAAAACAAGGAGTTAGGCACGCTCCTTGGCTCACAACACTTCAGGGGTAAAAAGGTGTGCTAGATTTTTGGGATGGAGATTAGGACGAATGATAAGCGGGTCAACTACTCACATGGACCTGCATAAACCAAACAACAAGTTGGTTAGTGCGTAGCTGAAGCACTTTTGGTACACGGATGAACCACGGGCAAACATAGATTCATAAGACTTTCCACGGCCCGGACTTGGGGGAAGCCACCACCTTTTAATTTATAGTAATTTTTGTGCATGGTCATGGGGCCAACACCCAAATGTCATTTTGTCACGGGTTTCCCAAATTGGAATCCTGAAATTTTGTAAATTGGGACTTATGTGATTTTAGAGGCCTATAATTTTGTGTGAAAACCTCTAATTGAGGTGAGGTCTGAAGCAAAGTTATAGCCATTGTCGAGAGCTTTCCAACGGTATGTGGGATGCCACCTTCACGCAAGTAAATCTGGGCGATTCCCGACTTTTAGTGATTAGGAGTCAAATTGTCAATTTGACTCGTGACCCTTCTTTTGGCCATAACTTATTTTTTAAGTGCCCAAATGGGTCATGCGAGCCCATTTTAGAGATCTACATTCTAAAAAAATTTCAATGGTTTAAGGAATTGTTCTACAATCACCCTCTAAAGTTTCGGAAATCCATCAGGACTCCAAGTCCCAAAATGGGAGCTCATTTGGAAATGTCTAAGAAACATGATCAAGGGAACAACCAAAAGATAACCAAAAAAAGATGTATGCCATTCTACCATAGTCCTAAAAGTTATTTCAAAAGTGGTTTCCATTAGAAGGAGCAAAGTCACAAGTGGACAAAAGAAGAAGAGATAGTCTAAGGGAAAGGTTTATTAAAAATAAAATAAATATCAACAAACAATAGAATTATTGAGGAAGAAATAGTAGCAAAATCAGAGACAAAAGGAGAAGTCCATATCTCCTAAATTTGATACAAGACCATCAATCCCTCGCAAGAAAAATCAAAGATTAGATGGGCTCTTGCATCATAAATGGCCCAAGAAGGAACTAGAGTTTCAAGCTCAACAATTAGTAGAGGAGGAAATACATGATTTTGACCTTGATTCACAAGAAGTATAACAATTTGTTCCATCACCACATAATAATGAAGGTATATTGCCTTCAAGACCAAGTTTTACAATACATATAAGTGTATTTAGAAAAATCTAAACTTCACACAAGAGTTTAAGTTCATCATGTACAAGTTCCAGAGGTTAGACTCCTAGGTTTCATACACCAAGGTCTGTGCAAGGGATAGAAGCAAAATTGGACGAGCACAAAAAAAACTACTAGTATGTTTTAACATGCAACAAAATACAATTTATAGATGACAAATATTTTGCTCAGATTTTTTAATTTGGAAATCAAGAATAAACAAATCATAGAGGAGAAGGATAAATCTATCTAGAACCTATAGAGGGCTTTAAAGAAGGAGCAGAAGTTCAAAGTAAAGTTGTAGGATAAGATTAGTGAGAATAATCAAGTATTGGTAGAATTTTAAACAATTAAACAAAAGATCAATGACATGGAGAAATAGAGTAAAAATTTAAATAACATCAAAATAGAAAGGGATTCCTTGCAAGTAACTTTAAAGAGACATATGTTAATTACTAGAACTTAAAGGCAGAGAAGGATACTCTAAGTGTAGAGCATATCAAACTTTAGAGAGATTACAAGAATATGGAATAGACTTTCTTGAAGTAACAAAAGGAGTTAGAGGAGGTCAGAATGGACAATGCAAATGCATATTAAGCCAAGAATGAGGTACAAAGACAATCTAACTAGAGGTATGCATAGATGGACAAAAATTTACAAAAGTAGAAGGCCTTTAATGAGAAGTTGCAAAAACTTATAGAAGAAACTTAAAAGGTAAAGTTTTTCAATTAAGATAGTGTCTTTAGAAAGGACAATGAATTCAAAAAGTAGAATATTTTATTTTATGTGAAACTCAAAGCATTGTTAATGGAGGAAAAAAATGTAGATATGTGGTGGGATGCAATCTAGGATATTGTTTAAAAAGACATTGGGAAGGTTTATAGAAGGTATGAGAGAAATGAAAGGCTATATAGACACAAAATTGTTCAAATGGAAAAAGTCATGTCATCATTTGAGTATGAGCCTTTAGTTTTGTTTCTAGAACCAGAAACTTCAAATGAAGAAGAAGACATAGGGAATATTAATGGGGCAGGACCATTAGGTTAAAAAAAAATAGAAGAGAAACCAAGAGACTTCAGAGGAGGGAAGGATAGCCCTAAAAGGAAGGTTGTTGGTAAAACAAATACATCAAAATAGACTCTAAAACAAGTAAAATCTACTTTGCAGGAAGTCAATTATCAAGTGTATACATCTACAGCCACAAAGTAGAGGAGCGGGTACAACCTGAGGATCACATACCTCATGAGAGTCAATGTGACCAAATTGAGCTTATATCAAAGTTGCAACAACAAGAGCAGACTTAAATCACATAAAATCCAAAGTTGCAACAACAGCCACAAGTGACACTAGAATTGTAACCACAAGAGTAGAGGACAATAAATCATTAAACAACTACATAATATTAACAAAAGCATCAAAAGAGTAACAATAGACTTAGACAATGTTCCAATATGAAATACAACAACCATAGATAGAGCACATTATAATACATGAAGACCATATTGTAGTATAAATAGATCAAATTTTTGAATCACAAGATCATAAACAACATTAGATTTAAATTTTTTAACAAATTTTCCATCTAGAATTTTGAGACGTATTTCAAAGAACAGGTGGGGTAATGTTAAGGGAGTAGGTACTTATGGTTAGTTAGTATATTTCTACTTACCTAAATTATTATTTTAGGAAATACTAGCTAGACCACATTATTACCATTTGAATTTGAATAGAACATAGGACTATTTTTGTTGATGAATATCTTTGGCCAAGAGGAAAACGAGGATGCATTGTATCGTTGTAGAACATGGAACTTTGATCGATAATGAGATAATAACATTTTGAATTCTAGAAAAGCTTCCATAGCTAAAATTATGTCTTGAATATTTTTATCACACTTTCATTGCTAGATTTTAATTCTAAAACTAGATATGAGTATATCCAAATGAATAGATTTATTAAATATTAGTTTTAAGGTGCAATCATAATCCAAAGAGCTAAAAAAGGTGTTGGACCATAAAGAAAAAAGTCAAAATTTGATAAATATTTATGTTTTGTCATTTAAAGTCATGGTAATCATGGCAAGTTATTGTTTTTTCATTCATTTGAATGTTAAGGAATTCAAACCAAAAATCCAATTGATGAAATTTTAAGTTTAAGTTTTGATTTAGGACTTCAAAGAATGTACACAAAGGCGTCAAACATGAGTCGCTTTTGCAAAGGATTATCAAAAGGATACATATAATAAATTGCATTTGATGGGAAAAAAATAAAGAGGATAAAAACCTATTAACCCCATTAAAAAAACACTCATACCCTAAGATATGTGGAATTGTAAAACTTTAAAATTCAAAGAACTTTCCAAAATTAATTTAGAAATTTAGAACTTCAAAAGCCTTTTGCCACACATAAATGGGGTAAAATATACATGATGTGTTAAGAAAATTTGTAATCATACAAGAAAACAAAAAAATGTAAAAAAACAAAATTAGTTATGATTTGAAATTACTATCATTCTTAAAAACAAAACACTGAATTTATAAGGAATCATGACACTTTCAAAAATCATATTTACTCAAAAATGATGAAGCAAAAAAACATGTATTGTATTTGGACAACTATAGGCATTTATTATAACAAATTGCAAAAAAATTGTTCCAAAATTCATTCATATGAATTTTTTTTTGGGCAAAATGGACATGTAATCCTTTTTTTAACAGGCTACGAAGCTACGCCCTTACTCTTCCAATTTATGTACATTGCTTTTTTTAGGAGGTTGGCTGTCCATCTTAGATATTCTTATTTTCCAGGCAATGTAGTAATCTTGTTGGCTCATTATATCCCATTTGCACCCTTAATTGTATTTTAGTCTATATTGTAGACCAAATACAAGATTAAAAATTCTATATTTATTGTTTTTTAAATGATCATGGACATTTTCAAGTGTCAGTTGTGTTGAAACAATTGAATTGGATTTTAAATGCATCCCATCCATACAAGTCCTTGGAGATAATGCACGTGAAGACCTGTTTGATCCATGAAATCATAGGGTTCTAGACATTGGGAAGGAACCCTTTGGAGTGGTGGAAAGGATCATTATCATAAGAGCAGTTTTATTCATCAATACGATGGATGGAAAAGGTGAAGAAATGGTACAATGTGCCATAAGAGGTCTTAGCAGATGTTTCATACCAAGTGAAGTTATATGTTCCTTTCATTAGTATTTATGGTGGGAACAAATGGATGGGTTTTGTAACTAGTTGTCGAAATTTGCTCACAACAATGTATGGAAGAAAACATTAACAGGGAAGGGGTTGAGGATTTGGAAAAGCAAGAGGAAAAGGAGTTCAAAAAGATTTGTTTGAAGTACAAGAATAGAGTTGGGAAGCTTTTGTTAATGGTCGATCCATCCAATTGAGAAGAGTTTTTCAATATTTTGAAGGAGAATTTTGTGCAAATGGAGTCAAAATGGACAATTGATAGGTTGTTTTGTTTCGTATACACAAAGGTGAATGTTGAAAAGAAAGTGAGTTATTTGAAGATTTGGATCAAGGATGACATGGAGAAATCAGCACATGGATTCCCATCAAAGGTCATAGGGAACACTCATTGGACCCATGGCTTTCAAAGAAATCATTCATATTCCAATTAGTGATGCAAACATTGCTTTTGAACTATGTTTGGAAATGAAATGGGTTTGTATATAAAAAGTTGTAGCATTGTTGAATACTACAAGCATGCAAGGACAAGGTCGAGGAGCTGGAGAGCAACCATTGAAAACACATGCGAATAATATATGAGAAGCCAAAGTTTGGGGAAGGATGGGTGGCAATAAATTCATACATGTCAGATTACACAACAAAATACTTTCAGGAATATTTTTGCATGAACTCAACCCGAACAATTTGAAGAAAGGCACAACAATTTTTCGATCTAACGATTGGGAGGAACAATTGTACAACTCATGAATTCTCAAATGATGCATGTTTCGGTGAGTACAAACAACACAATTTCGTCTATGAGCACTTGAAAGAATCAATAAAATTTCAACAAGGAAAATTTGGTATGGTAGGTACATGAAATTTGTTTTAATTGTAGAGGGGTTACCAAACTTCCAACTTGGTTCAAATCATGGGAAGAACCAAACATCATTCTTTGGAATGGGTTACAATTGAAAGCATGGAGTACTAAACATTTACAATTGGGGGGATGGTATTTAGACTTATTGATTGCTCAAGTCCTAGAAGAAGAGAAGGAATTGTATGAATCTTGTAAACACGACGAAGAAAACTCAGTTGAAGGGATGCCAAGTCGAGAGTTGGATGCAATGGAAGAGATATCATGAGCATAAAAGAGCATCCTTGTCAACCTAGTTTTAACCACGAACAAAGGGAAGAAACAATTGAAACCACACCCATATGCACAAGAGAGTGCATCAAACTTCATTCATTTGGCATTGCGAATGGAACCCAACCAGACTATCTTGTAGCATGAAGAGTTTTACAAACGCAAATGGAAGGATCATGCAAAGAGCCCAAATGTGATGAAGAGGTGACATTAAAACAAACACAAGGTATATCAAAGAAATAGAAACACATGGCAGGGTACTCCATTGTGACAAATATGAGTAGGGTGGTAGAGAAGAAAATTTGCTTCTAATCCCACATTCATGGCCAAGAATTTATATGGCATATTTATAGAACAAAAAATGCCCAAAAGCTTGGGGATTGCAAGCATATCATCAATTTGCAAGGTAGGTGAAAAAAACATCAATAGAATTGTAGTTTATATTGTTTTGAAACTTTACTAGTAACGGTTGGAGGTTTATCAAAAGGTTTTGCTTCAGTGATGCTTCCATTTAATTTTATTATGGCACAACACCTTCTAGTTTGACCACCACATCTAGGACCATCAAAATGAAGAACAGAGTGAGGGAGCTCAGATGGAAATTGATTATGGTATTGTATCAATTTCGCAAGCTATTGATATGGTGGGGACTTCACATGCTGGAGACGATTATGGTATTGTAGATAGATTTAGGCTCATTAATTTTCTTGTTTCTGTAAAAACCCCTATACCTCCTATTAATTTAAATGCCTTGATAATTTTTGGTGCAATAGTCAAATTGGGAAGTGAAGTCCATGTGGTTTGAAGCTACTTGAAGATTTTGGGCTAGATTTTGGTAAGACTGGAAATAGCCAAAGCCCTTACTGAAACTTCATTGGGCACTGCAACAAAACAAAGAACTATAGGACTAGATGTTACGGTAGAAGTGGTGGAGGCATCTATGATGGAAAACTAACATTCATATAAAATAACTATAATGAAACTATAATTATGAAGGTGTAATCCCAATTAGAAAGGGGGATCATGTTGAAGGTAAAAACTTACAAAAAAAAATTACCGGATTTTCTTTACCAAAAACATGTTACCAATTTTCATTACCAAAAATGTTAAAGGTCTATTTTTATCAAATTTCATTATCAATTGGATTTATTTACGAAATTCAAATGATTATTTTTAGGACCAAGTTTTTTGGGATAAGGTTAATTGATTATTCCACCATGTTCAAGTAATTTTCTTAAGGTATTTAAGGTTTTGTGCCTTTGAATACTGTACTACAAGGATTTTACAGTAAAATAATTTTTTGTCATACTATTGTATGCAAATGCTTTACTAGTTTGTTTTCTCTTCGTATACTACAAGTATTCTTTTGATGTGTAAGGTTTATTTTGTTTCATATTTGTTTTTGTAGAAATTTTATGAATATGTCTTACTAATTTTGACAACCATTTTGTCTTTCAACTTTTTACTCATCTATGGAGAAGAAAAAGATTATTTATTTTACTCCCCATTCTATTATTTCTAAAACCCAGTAGTTCATTGAGTGGCCTTAACATTGGGACATATAATCAAGTTGGAAAAAACAAAATGACATCTTTAATCAAGATGGACAATGGTGTTCTAATAAAATAGGACATCCTATGTTATCTAAATGGTCAAGATAGCTACTAACTACTCTAGGCAATATTTTAGGCCTACTTACATACCTACTAAATCTTACATACCTACCTACCTACTATGTACTTCCCACTTGCTAAATTCTACATATTTACTTGCATGGGTGCAATTTTTTTACGGTGTACCAAAATCTTCAAGTTGTCACAACATCATCCTTTTCTATCTTTTTAACCTAGTCATTTTTTACCAAGGAAAGACACATTTATGGATGATTATGATGGAATCTAAAATTGTAATAGTCTAAAATATAATCCATCTATTTCTTTTTTACAACTTTTGATTCATTTTTTTATTATGGGGATAAAAATATAGGGTAAAAAAGGATTGCAGTAAGGACTAGGCCCTTTTCATCATGTTTGACACACCTTAAAGGATTTTCACCCACTCTATTTCATACTTTACAACTACCATCTTACATCCTAATTACTCACCAACCTACTTACCTACATACCTATTTACTTCCTATTCTCCACCTACCATCCTACATCTTTACTTACCTACTTCATACTTCCCACCTACCATCCTACATCATTACCTACCTACCTATTTCAACAAACTTATCCTTGGGTGGTACCATTAAGAACATCACACCCCAAATTTATGTGACCCATCCAATTTTAGGACAACATAGGACTCACATAAAAAAACAATTTCATTCCAAATTATTTATCAAAAGATTACCCAAGTCATGTAAAATCATTACACCAAAATGCGTCCTAGTTCACTTTGGGTTTCATTAGATTTTGAATGAATTTGGACATTTTTACCATGGTGAAACTAGTCAACCCCCTAATGAATGAGGATTAGTTACTATCGATAATGAATTGGTCCACTAATACCTAGTGAAATAAGGTTACTTTCAAATGAAATACAAATTTACCAAATCATTTCACTTGTTAGTTAATTAATTAGACAACATGAAAATCAATTAAAGTTAAATTGTTTAATATTATTGATAATTTCATGATTTTCAACCTATGAATTATTAACACATGTCATTACCTACGTTAGGTTAAAAACATAATCTATGTACATAGGCCATGTAGTTAATCTAGGTAGGCACTTATTTTAAAGAACTACAATTCCCTTTGTGAGTATTAAGAAAATGCAATTTTTTTTTTTTTTGCACCAAACAAAATTTGTTTTTTTTGCTATGAATATTCAATCAATTTATCATTGTTGAACATAAACACACCATTTGTGACATTTGATCTCTTGACCTCTAGGATGGAAACAAACACCCCTACCATCAAGCCACCACACTTGTTGTGATAATGTGTTGCATTGCATTCTATTTATCAAATACTTCAAATATTTCATTTTAAACATTACAAAAACATAAAATTTGATAATTCATATATTATTGAGATTTTGTCCAAATGAAATGATTAAAGTTTAATTTAAAAATATTTCAATAATGTACATAATTACATTTATTTACTTTTGAAATTGTAAAATCATTTGAACAATTACTTTTAATATCACTATTCAATAATATTTCAATGACCATTATTTTGAAAAAAATAATAATAAATGAGTACAATTTTTGCTAATATAATAATATTACATATGTTAGGTACTTTCAACTATTTTAGGGCTACTTTTTATTATTCTAAGTTATTTCACCTTACATTATTTATAGCTATTTTGGTTATTTTTAATTATTTTAAGCTATTTCACCCTAGGTTACTTTTGATTATTTTAAGTTATTTAAAGTTACTTCACCTCAAGCTATTTTCAATTATTGTTAGTTATTTTTGGTTATTTTAAACTATTTCATTTTTAAGTTATTTACGGATATCATAAAAAAAATTGTTATTATAAGTTATTTCATCCTAAGTTATTTTTGGCTATGTGAAGCTATTGTTGGTTACATTTGGTTATTGAAAGTTAATTCAATTTATGTTATTAATGGTTATTCTAGGTTATATTACCATAAATTATTTGTGGCTATTTTATTGGTGCCTATATATTATATTGGTCGTTATTGGTTTGGTGGCTATTGTTGATTATTTTATTATTGATTATTGATGGTTATTATATTGGTGATTATTAGTGGCTATTCTATTGATGATTATTGGTGGCTATTCTATTGATGATTATTGGTGGCTATTCTATTAAAGGATATCAGTAGTTTTTTATTAGCGCCTATTAGTAGTTATTTTATTGACGACTATTTGTGATTATTTTAGGCTAAATTTCCATAAATTATTAATGGTTATTGGTGGTTATTTTATTAATGGCTTTTAGTGGCTATTCTATTAATGGTTATTGTTGGTTATTCTATTGTAGGCCATTGATGATTATTTTATTGGTGATTATTAATGGTTATTAATAGTTATTTTATTATAAACTATTGTTGGATCCTATAGGTTATATTATCATAGGTTATTATTGACTATTTTAGGTTATTTTACTTTAGGTCATTATATTATATATTATATTATTTAAAAATTTATAGTTAAGATAAAATAATTTAAGGTATAAGCTAGAATAACAAAAATAATTTAAAATAATATAAAATATATCATAAAGTAGCATAGGGTATTTAAAATAACAACATAAAAATACACCTATTTATCATAGTAAATTATAATAATGAATTATGTCAATTCACAATGTTTACATAATGATATTATAATGAAATAACTTTAACCAGGATGAAATCATTAAATGCAATGAACTTATTTCATTTTTAAGGTTTCATAACGATTTAAGCTAGTGAACTACTAGCGCTTTTGTACTAATGAATTCAAAGCTCTAATTAAATTTATAAAAAAATGTGTTTTGATGTGAAAAGCAAATGGATAAGGAAAAAAATTCAAGAATGTCCATGAAGGATTTTTTTGATCAAGAACACAAACAGAATCTAACTTTTGGGAATTTTTCTTGGATGTTATTTTTTAAAATACTTCAAATGCCAACCTACTTGATGTCTTTTATAGATAATTGATTGAATCAATTTTGATTTAGTTATGAATTTTTGAAATCAAAATCATGAAGCCCCAAATGGCCATTGATGTCAAGAACACAAATGATAACTACTTTCACCATTTGTTGTTTTAATGACTAGTTTGGATCATTCCCTTGCGCATGTACTAAATCAATAAGAAAAAATATCTAATGTGTAAGTGTAAGGACACCTTTTTAAAAAAATTAGGAATTGGGTCAAGAATGGGTCATGAATCAAAATGTTAATGCATATTATACGTTTTTGGGTGTTCATTATTTTTCATAAGTGTGTGCATAGGTGGGGAACACATAGCCCACATAGTCCAATCATAGAAACCAATGTTTAAGTAGATAGAATTTTATTTCTTAAATTGGGTCCAATTTTCCTATGATTTTGGTAAGGTGGTTCTTAGTGGTACCTCCCAAAGAAAAATTTGACGACCTCATACTTCCCACCTACCACTGTACAACCTTACCTATCTTGCTTTTACTTCCCACCTACCATCATAAAAGCCTATCTACCTACCTCTTACTTCCCACCTACCATTGTACAACCCTACCTACCTACTACCTCCTACTTCCCACATACCATCATAAAACCCTACCTACCTACTTCCTATTTTTCCACCTACCATCATAAAACCCCACCCACCTACCTATTACTACCTACCTATTGCTTCCCATCTACCATCATAAAACCTTATTTACCTACCTCCTACTTCCCACCTACCATTGTACAACCTTGCCTACCTACCTTTTACTTCCCACCTACCATCCCAAACTTTTATTTACATACTGACCTACCTTACCTACCTACCTATAGGTACCTTCTAGTTCTTCCTTACCATCCTACATCTTATAGACCTACTTACCTACCTACCTCCCAACTACCATCCTACATCCTTATATACCCACCTACCATTTGAAATCATTACTTACCTACCCACTAACCTATCTAGTTACCTACCTCTTATGGACTACAAGCTATTTACTTACCTACCCCTCTACTTACCAAACATCATGCAACCTACCTATTAATTACCTAACTTTTTAACTTACTTACATAACTAATGATGTGAAATATAACAAGTGAACTAAAGAACTTGCCAAGTTTTGTGAACTTTGGAAGGTGTAATCCATTGGTAAGGACTTAGTTTATCATTGGGGAAGTAAGGGGTTCAATTCCTAATACTTGTAACCCATATACAGTTTTAAAGTGTTAAGGTAGGCAAGCTAGGTGAGGTTAAGTTAAGTTAGGAAGGTTAAATATATTAGGCTAAGTTAAATAGGTTAGGTTAGGCTACCACCTACCTACTTGCATTTTTACAACCTACTTAAACCTATATAAAACCTACCTACCTACCTATAATGTTTTTTTGTGTGTGTGGTAATAATCCCAAAAACAATTGGGTAGAAATTTAATTAGTCGAATGGTCTACTGTCTAGTAGTCCAAATGACCATTCAAATAGTTGAATAATATGTTATTCAAAAAAACCACCCTAGTTGGTAGGATAGGTCCAAATCAACTTGTCTAGATTGACAAGATGGTCTTTTTAACACTTGTCCAAATGAGGCCCAAAATAACCTATTTTTCTAGTAGTGTGAATAATTGAGAGCACAATTGGGAATACAGTTGGGTTTTTCTACATAACCAATTCAATTTCATTTTGATGTTGTTTGGTGGCTTCTACCTTTTGTGTTGCATCCATGTTTGGTGCATTCATTGGTTCATCCCTCATAGGTTGCATTTGATGTTCATCTTGTATTTGTGCAGGTTTTGACGCATGTTTATGTGTAACCTAATCCAACTATTTAAAAAAACTTCTAGTGACTACTATTGATATTTCTTGAAATCAACAAGTTTTAGAAAAGCCCTTGCATTATTTTTGAACCTAAAATCAAATTGACCCCTTCTAGTAGTCAAAAACTTGCAATTTTTTTTAAAGTAGATTGAACACTCGATTTTCTTCAAAAAAATTACACTAATTTCAACCTATTACCTAATGCTTTCAAAATCAATTGAGAAACAAAAACATTTATCATAAAAATTGCACAAAACAATAAATAAGAAGTGATACAAACCAAATTTTTTAAGGCCAATGCTTTTGAAATCTGATCTAAATAATGAATATAATAAAAAATTCTAAGCATGAATGCTTTTGAATTTTGATTCATAGTGTGGTCACCAAATGTTAGTCGGTTTTTCTTTATTCCCCAAAAACAATTTACCTCTTATTTACTCAGTAACGAGTTTTGAAAAAAGCAACAAGTACATACAAAATGAAAAACTAAAAATCCTATGTACAATTCCTAATCAAACATGTACACAAAATGCATGAAAACTTCAAAAAAACATAATTGAGAAAATAGAATCCTTCATTCCTCTATTTCAAAGTGAAGAGAAAATGGAGTCCTATTTCACTCTGTTTTCTTCATTTGATGACTAAGGATTGATAATATGCGTAGTTGTGTGCACCAAGGTTTCCAATTGTTGTGGAGTACAATGGTGATCATCAATGTTGGATGGGTATCAAAATCCTCATGATACCTGATTAGGGTTTCAGTCAGGTTCTCACTATGAAACCAATAGGTTATCACTTCTTGTGAGAACTGTCAGGTCGAGAGAATTGTAGGTTCTTTAACATGACAAAACCCCACACTTAGAGAATCGACTTGGATGATACCGGGCCTGACCCTGAACCACGTTAGGGCTGGGAGATTTCCTGCACCATAAATCTGGAAGGATTCCCTAGCCTTTCTTTATATGGTGAAGAGTCACTTGGCCATAAATGATGCATCCATTATGTACCTAGCACTATAGGGTGTAGAGCCACTCCAATTAGTCCTGCTTAATTGATAATTTAATAGTTGTCCATGCTTATCTTTTTCAAGGGAATGTGTTTAGCTTTTTTTTTCTTAGGTAGTGTCAACCTTGCTTCAACTTTCCACTTGCCCTGTTGGAAATGAAAGTCCACATTGATTTAGCCAATTTGACCCATCTTCCTTACCTAAGATATGGGTATTGATGTATTGACCCAGCAATCGGCTAGGCAACAATTTCCAGATCCCACAAATTGCAAGCCATAATTCAAGAATGTCGGTCCAACAGGACAACCACAGGAATCCATTCTTATGTTGTAAACAATCTCCAATCTCTTTTAAATCATTTGATTCACATCTTTCTCTCTCGATTCTGAGAGTTTACATCGTAGTTCACTTTAACCAAGAAATGGTTCAAAAGAAGCTATCTGATACATGCTTTCTTGTCTACTAACAAATATTCCTAATTATGTTTTCAAAGCAAATCTTCGTTGATTCACAGATCTGTACTCCCTGGTGCAGCATAATTAATGTGGGGACCTCAAGCCCTCATCACCCTTTCACTCAGAAATGCACACTTCACATTTCACTTTGAACTATCTGGGCCCTGGGTGTTTTGTCGACCCCAACGCCAGGCAAAAAACAGGTGTGAAAAAAGTTTTCACAAGGCTTAAACCTGCACCTCCATTAACATCTGTGCAATCACAACCAGTCCACTATCAAGAAAGGATAAATAACTGTTTGCATACTATAGACTACATTACTCAATATGCTATGAACAGGGAATTATTTTCTGAATTTTGTGAGGTTGAAAATTTTGCAAAACTTTCCCAAAAAGAACTTGCCATGATGCAAAAATTCTGCCCAAGAAAAAAAAACCATCTAGCTATGACCTCAAAAAAACGCTCAAAATAAAGTCCAGCTATACTTTCATTTCACACTCCAAACTTTGGGAAACTTTGTCATTGGAACATTCAACAGGGTCAATCATACAATAGACAGTTTATCTTCTGGAAAGAAGCAAAAGCTGCAATAGTCTTCTGATTGCAGAGTTATTACTTGTTACACTTTTTTTAATGGTGGTTTTCTTCATTCAAACAAAAATGGTGCTGGAACCGAGTCATAGATATGAACATGTCCCAAAGACAAATCCATTCCCGGAGCATGACATACGAACCCACGCCACTATATTCCCATTGCTTCCTGCATGAAGGGATGAGTGAATCTCAACTTTCAGATAAACACTAGCTGTTTCCTGACAGTGGGGAGGCTGTCATCACTAGATAATTCCCAAACGAGAAAGAGTCTTGGATGGTACCCTTGGTTATTTCTTACTTCCCGAATGAGAAACAGTCGCACACCTAACCTTGGTAATTTGTGCAGGGGATTGAAACTGTCCTTCCAGGCAATAAAGAGGGGCTTGCTCTGCAAGGGAAAGCTTTTGAATAAGATCTGTCAGTGAATTGACCTCCTACCACTTAAAACGTGCACTGGAAGTTATATTGCCTTCCAAAGTCCTTTGTCTTCAATCTCTCAGAAGCAAACAGTAGTATCAATAAGTACTAAGGGCATGCCCCACAGCAGCAGTAAATTGGATGAAGATTTGCAGAAAACACTGGGAATCATTGATAAAAACATCCATGTTGGCAATGCCATGCACGAGCAAGTGTATCATGAAAGGACTGTTTCTCGGCAGTAAATGACTGTTTCTTATTGTCCAACTAAGTGATTGGCTCAGGTGGTGAGAGTTAAATAGTCTCTCACTTTGTACAGTTGATCTCTCACTTTGTACAGTTGATCTTTTCAGGTTCTTGCAGGGAGAAACTGAATAGTGCACACCAAATATGGTAAATCTGTGTACAGGGTTGCTGTAGAGCATCTCCACCCACAGCCTCTAATTGGGGCCTCTATAAGTGTTTATGTGACATCCAACAGAAAGTCTTAATTATTTCCCAATATCCACAAAGCGCTTTTTTGGCTGCAAAATTCCCCCAAAATACAAGAAATAAAAGTAAGAAGGGAATATGGTGTCACAATATTAGTGTTTTTCTGAAAAAAAATTGAAAGACATTCACCACATTTGGACTCTGATTTTAGTTTGATAGCAGTTTTAAAACTATTTAAAAAAAACCTAGACAAGTCTTAAAACCTGTTGCCACTTAATGCTAAATCCCTCTTGGGATGATAGCCAACGATGCAACATCAGAATGTTGAAAGAAATATCAATGGACCCACCCATAAAAATGAAGCTTCGACAGCCTAAAGTGAGAGACTGTTTAAATGCCTAAAAAGCAATTAGTTTCTTTTTTATTGGCCCTTTCAAGGATTATTGTATTTTGTGGATACTTTTACTTCCGAACCAGTGTTGTGGGTATGGAGTTTTCATCCGGAACCTGGGTCAGGTAGGAGCCAGTTTTCTCTCTCTCTCGCTCTCTCAACCAGCCAGGTACCATCAGGGTATACCCAAGCTGATACCCACCTGTCATGATAATATTCAGGTGGGAACCAGTTCTTTTAGAATTCGGGTACTTTTTTAATGATATAACCGGGAGATTATACTGATTACCCTGGGTATGTTTCTTAGTTCTTAATAGGGATTAGGATAGCTGTTTAGATTAAGGGTTAGGGCTTAAGGTGACTGAGTATAGATTAGGGCACCAGTTGAGGTTTTTGTGGCAAATTAGGGTTTAGGACATTTTTGTTTCTAAACAAGGGGAACATGAACTCACTTACTCAAGGTAAGTTTTCTTTTTTGCTTTGTGCTTCTTGCTTTTGCATGTGTTTCCTTTGGATTGTGTTTTTGTCTCATTGCTTGTTGTTGTAGTTGCAAGGAGGAAAGCTTCAATTGAACCTTCTAGGTATTTCTCACTCCATGCGCTCTTGTTTTGGGTGCTCTTTGTTTTGTGTGCTCTTGCTCTAGGTGTTCTTGCTTTATGTGCTCTTTGTTGTGGGCATTACTCATTCTATGTGCTTTTACTCTAGGCATTCTCACTCTCTGTGTTCTTGCTTTAGGCACTCCTTGCTTTATGTGCTCTTGCTTTGGGCATTCCTTGTTCTATGAACTTTTACTTTCAACATTCCTCACTCTATGAGCTTTTGTTTTAAGTGTTCCTCATTCTATGTTCTTGCTCTAAACGTTTTATTCTATATTTTGTTCTAGGTGTTCGTTGTTTTGTGTTTTTATTCTAAGTGTTTTCCACTCTGTGTTTTTACTTTGTGAGCTCTTGCAAAAGGTGTTTTTCAATCCATGTTTTTATTTTTGGTGTTTTTCATGTTGTGTGTTCTTGCTTTGGGCGCTCCTTGCTCTATGAACTCTTGTTTTAGGCATTCCTTGTTGTGTGCTCTTGTTTTAGGTGTCGCGACCATAGCCTTGGGCTCGCAACTAAGGCAAGGGCTTGCAAAGGTGCATGCCATAAGTGAAGCCCAAAAGTCTCATTTCATGTTCATGGGAGTGTAGGGGTGTGAAGGAATGAATTCACACTCACAAGTGTGTTCCCATTTTGGTAGTTGGAATTCTAATGGATTTTCAAATTTTTAGAAAGCGATTGCATGGCTCAAAACTCATTGGATTCAAGAGTTTTTTATACCATTGGAAAGCTATTGGATTGTAGATGTCCATTTTTATATTTAAAACACAAGTTATGGCCAAAATAAAGGTTGAGAGTCAAACTGTCAATTTGATTCCCAACCATTAAAAGTCAAGAATCACCCTAATTTATTTGTGTGTAGGTGGTTTGTCACATATCTTGGAAAGCTTTTGATGAAGGCTACAACTTGCTTTAAATCTCACCTCAATCGGAGGTTTATACAAAAAGTTGTGAACCTCTAAAATCGTTGGAGTCCCAATTTCGAAAATTTCAGAACTCTCAACTTGGGAGTCTTAGGACAAATGACATTTGGATGTAGCCCCCATGGTAAATCACAAAGAATACTATAAAGGAGAAGGTGGTGGCTTCCCCCAAGTTTAGGCCATGATGAGTCTTGCGAGTCCGTGTGTGCTCGTGGTTTGTTCGTGCACTAAAAGTATTCAAATTATGCATTAACCAACTTATTGTTTGGTTTGTGTAAGTCCTGTGAATAATTGACCCGCTTATCATTCATCCTACTCTATGTCTCGAAGTTCTAACACGCCCCTTTACCCTTGAAATGTTGCGAGTTAAAAAACGTATCCCTTTCCTTCTTCTTTCGTTATTTTCACCTTTGCACTTGCATTTAAATCTTACAAAGAATTTGGGGGTGCATCACTAAATGTTCTTCATTTTTTGTGCTTTTATTTTGGGCGTTCTTCAATCTATGTGTTCTTGTTTTAAACATTCACCGCTTTATGTGTTTTTGTTTTTTGTGTTCTTCGTTGTTTTTAAAGCTAATGGTGGGAGTTGTTGATGTCGTTGGTCAAATTATTATTAGTGGAGTTCTTACATTAAAATCCAAGGTATTTTTTAAACCTTTTTCATTTCAATTTATTTTTATTTTTGTTTTTGTTTTTTTCAAATTTGATCATTGATTGTGTATATAGTTATAGTTATTTTCATATGTTTGGAATTGCTACATCAAACACATTTTGAGATCTTCATCTTGTAAGATATGTTTTTCTTAACCTCCCTTTTTTTGCTCCTTCTTTCAATTATTGTTTTTTAGCTTTTAATTTTTAAAAATTCCTTCATGCTTTTAGTTTTTCAAGATTTTTTAACAACCGATTTTTTCAATGCGGTGTGGGTTTTCACCATGGAACCTTTAGAAAATAATGATTTTATTTTTGTAATCACATTTAGAATAATCTACATTATGAAAAGTAAGGTATTGTGTTTGTAAATGTTTATAAATGTTTTTGATTACACATGTTGTTAGCAAAAACTAAAACTTGTTGAAATTGCTCCATATACTTGTTTGGTTTCCTTTTTCCAGGTCCTATAACCACCTTAAGAAAATGGAGCTGCATGTTGTTGATTCTGATTATAAATGATAATGAAATTTTTGTTGAAGAGAGATCTAAAGAGGAAAGAATTGAAGGGTCTATGACAACCCTTAATTCTATGTGAGAAAATGAAAATAATATGAAATTAACCTTTAAAAATTTGCATGAACAAAAAATGAAATGGAGGCCCCATGGAAGAAATTATCCTATTTGGGTTTTTTCTTGTATTAATGATGAGTCAAAAGTTGATGTACAAATCCCACAAGTCGTGTTATATGTTACGAAATCCAATAAGTTCTAAAATATTAGAGCATAGAACTAGGTTGAGGAAAGGGATTAATTTCAACTCGTGGATGTCCAAAGGGGCACATGACATTTTTACATTAATAATTAGTTTTTAAAACAGAATTGGGTGCTGAAACATATAATTATTAAACTATTTGAAGCTTCTAAAGCTTCAAGAAAAACATTGGCAAACAATTTCCAAAATCTTTTAAAGCAATATGGATTGACCAAAACAATTAGATATGTAAAATACAAAAGGGCTAATATGAATGCCATGGTAGTTGCCTTGAAAATACTTGTCAATTGTGAAGCATTGGATGAACCCTAAGACATTGACCTTGTATTTTTTTAAAAACTTGATTTGAGAAAGATATGAACGTCCAAAGTTTTGGTACAACAAGAATCCCAATTTTGGAACTCCCATTTGGGAGTCTTGAGGAAAAATGACATTTGGATGTTGTCCCTGCAGAGAGGCACAAAGTATATTATAGGGAAGGGAGCAGTTCCTTTTCCCAAAAGTTACGGGCCGTGTAAACCTTGTGTTGGAGGTTGTCCCTACTAAGTCCGTTGCACCACTTCCATTCAATTTGCACTAACCGCCTTCTTTTCTCGGTTGTGGAAGTTGACCTCATCTTGAACTCTCACTTATGAGTTCGTCCTAATCCCATCCTAGAGTTCCAGCATGCCCTCCTACCCCTGAAGTGCTATGAAATGCCCAACTCTCTTCTTCCTCCATTGTTTCCTTCTAGGACCCACCTTTGGGTCTCTTGAGGAATTTGGGGGCGCATCAAATACCCATTATTTATATTAGTATGTATCCCATTTGCTTAGTCAAAATGGCTACTTATCGCCTATACTAATTAAGTCCCTAGGTCTTCTAATTATACTTGTGCATGACATGTCTACTTTTGTGGCTATGCATTTGAAAATCTTTAGAAGTTTGGTTACATAATCTAATAAGTCATTTTGTATGTACAAATCCAAATGTTTGGGAAAAATGGTCTGGAATTTTTTTTAAAAATTAATTTTGGCAATGTAATTTTAAAATGTCTTAATGTGAGAAAAAATTGGTCTTATAAACTTAACTTATCTTTAATGTGATGAATAATGGATTCCATTTCGCTATAACTACCTATTGTACATTAAACCCAACACTGAAAATAAATTGATAAGTTAACAACTCCTTAAAAGATTGAAAATAATTTCTCTCACACAATCCACCATCAATTGGTTCAAGTACCTTATGCATATGAATAATAACAATAGTCATAATGGATTTTCATCAAGATGATAAGAACAATAATAGTAATCCTATTAGATTTTCAATCTCCTAGACCTTTGGTGAGAGCCACATGAACTAGATGTAAACATGCCTAGGGTGGTTCAACAACTACAATATTAATGTAGGATCATCATGCCATATATTCAAATTGGCCTTCCAACCTAAAATAATTGGACTTTTTTGCCTTCTATGACAATAGATGTAACCTTTTAAAAGTCAATGGAATGTTCATTTCACCTATAACAAATCATCTTTTTCCTAAACATGTTGCCTTGGATGATATACAAGGTAAAAGTTTCAACTTGCAAAACATAAACACGCAAATAGATGTAGATCTATTTTTGAATTAACAATAAAATATAAAAAATTGGTATATGGGATTGATCATTTGATACATGCAAAATCTACAAATTTCACATGCGCACACACATTAGAACACAACACACAAAAGGTCATAATCTTGAAAGATTTGATGAGGATAGACCACAAGATAACAAATGGTTTCATTTTCATTTACACCTTTTCAACAATGCAAAATATCAATAGACTAAAACAATTATTGTCCCCTCATCAACTTTCATGACTACACACCATTATGTCTTGTGACAAATATGTTAGATTATGTCCATCTATTGGGCTATCACCTTTTATGGGCAAATCCATAGGCCAGTATGGTGTGGGATTATCCCCCAAAACTACCACACCATGTTTTGGAAAAATGCACCTAAAAAACCTACTAATTTCAAACACTCCCATACCATACCAACCTATGGTTTGAGGGCCTCCTACAACCTTCAAAAACATGAATATGAACTATGACTAATGTCTTTTATAACTAGCATCTTGACAAGATACATCTTTTTTTCTATCATGCATAAAGACACTTCTTGAAAACCAAGAGTTGGTTGATGAACACAAAGGGGTAAGTATCACATAATGAGAAACTAAGGACTACATGCACAAAGGTGGCAACTCTAGTGTCTATCTATCTATGTCCTAGCATGAAAACAACTCACCCTTCATTATTATTAAGAAACTAATGAAAGTTGGTCCATCCAAGACCTCCATGTCTTCAAATAGCAATTGGCACCTTCAAGATGGAACATGGGACCATCCTACTTAATTAAATATGATCCTATTGAAATCATAAAAGATCAACTTGCCCAAATTCCAGTGCACAAAGTTTAATTGCATAGTGCACAAAATCTAGCACATATGATTAGAGTGCACAATCTAATGTATGCAACCCACAAAATCCAAGTGCATTCTACAAAAAATCTTTTGGGTAGATATGATAAACCCAATAGGTGCATATTTACTATAGAAGTTCCAACACACAAGGTCATAGTTTATAATATTTCTAGTTATAGACTACAAAATCCTACAACACAATGCACAAAATCCAAATGATAGGCCTAATAAACCCAATTCATACAAAATTATAATACATTATCTTGAAACAATGACAAGGTAATATTCCCTCATGAATTTGAACTCCCAAAAGCATCCCTAGTTCTTAATTACCACCATTCTTACCACCATATGAAGTTTTGTATTTCACATTAAACATCTAGCTAGCTGGCTGGTTGGTCATTCAAATAAATCCAACCCACATTGTCCATTAATAGCCCCACAAAAGCAACTCCATTGCCTACTACTTGCCCATTTGATAGGGCAATATTAGAAATTCCCTTAATCCATTCAACAACACATACCTTAGTACTATACATATGGTACATATTGAAGTGCACCACCTATGTGCTCCAAACAAAAGCTCAAGGTTCTTATAGATCAAAAAAGATACATCAATAATATGCCAATTTGATGTTGTTTCAAAATCCTAGCAAACCAAAACCATAACATTATTTGATCCACTTACTAATATCATGCCAAACTAATGCTAAGAAAAGCTAACAAAATCACTTCAAAGTTTTATTTTACAAAACATTGCCCTTGCATTCAAGAGCCTTCAATGGGCACGTCACATCAATTGATGGTTTTAACATATGGTGGCCTTTACAAACATCTATCATCAATCAAATACCCTAACTCAAATTGGCAGTCACATATCTTAAGACCATACACATGAAATTATGCAAACACATTGATCCACCAACCTTAGATTTGATCTTGATCCTTATAGACATGTGAAACATATACCAATATATACTAGTGAATACAACTCCATATTTCAACCACAAAGGGTTTGTAGGCATTGTAGATGGTAGGTAGCAACCATAAAAGGTCTACAAGTGTTACATATGGTAAATAATAATTATATGAGGCTTACAAACAGATATGGGTCTTTTTTAAATCTATAAAATAAATTAGTTGCTATAGGATAGTAGCTAGAACAAGACAGTAAGTAGACACAAGGCAATCCTTACTTTCCAGTCTTTCCAATTTTCTTATTATTTATTATTTATCCAACATCCTTTCCTTGGTAATTAGGTTGTTGGATCTCATGGTTTTACATTGACACTTTTGGGACATGTTCTTATTATAATGTACTTATTACGATTACCACAACAATTGTCACAACAATCTTAATGGTCCTTGGTGTTTCTTCGGGGATTACTATTCGGTGAGCATGTGAATGTCAACATGAGTAGGTGATCAAGATCAATATTTCTTGGGAATATTATGTTGACACATGGCACAAAATATTTCATGACGTGGAAGAATATTTTTCCACGTGTACATGGATGAACAATAATAATGGATGAAAATGTAAAATGGGTGAAAAATGAAAATAAATGAACAGAAAAAAAGGATGAACACAATTTGTTCGCAACCAAGAGTAATGTGTTAATCCAAAATTTACTATTCATAACTAAGAGGTATGTGTCAATTGAAACACCGTTTGTTCATCTCTAAGAAGTATGTGTCAATCAAAACACCACCTCTTCATCTCCAAAAAATATGTTTCCATTAGAATTGAAACAATATGAGGCCACACATTTTTTATACCATTTCAACTTGTTTTTTATTTGAATTTAATCTATCAATTTCTTATGTCTAAGGTCATTATTGTTGCCTAAAGAATCAAACTACATTCTTTCCCCGTTTCCATTCGAATTGCCTAGCTCCATCTTTTCTACGACTACCACCCATTTGCAATTGCTAAACATCTATTTTACAATGGAAAAAACAAATTTATAGCAATGGTCACACCAAATACCTTGGAAATTATGATTGAATACACCTTTATCTCAAGCATACTAGATAGAATATGCGAAATGATAAAAACACCTTTGTAATATCCAAGAGATCATCCCACCCTTCTAACCCCCTTCAAGTAATTGCTAGAAATCATAGCATGGGGAACATAATGGAAAAGGAAAATTGATAAAACAAATGAATGGACGGCATGGTAATGGGTGAATACAAAAATAGACAAAGAAAGTTTTGCATTAGTCAAACAAACTATAAACATTTTGAAGGAGGATATGGAAGACTACCACTAGGCAATGTTTACATATGCCATGGATTTCTTCCAAAAACATGCAAATTTCAAAAAGCTGATTCCAAAACATTTATTCATAAGCTTATTAAAGGATTTGTCAATGAAGGATTTGGTAACCCTTTGCAACCTCCTATCAACAGAATTTATGGAACCTAGTAGATGACTATATGCAACTTTAGGCGGGTGAACATGGGTGCCACAAGATTTAAAGAAAAAAATGTTAGAATAACCAGTGAATCGTCAAATGATAAGCTCGACCCTAAAACCACGAGATGTTTACAATAGTAAAAAAGAAAGACGTCCCAACAACTAAAGGAGAAACTAAAACACCATTCTTTGTAATACTTTATGGTTCAATAGACTTTTTGATATTAAGTAGGGCTAAAGTTGAAAATAGAAGTTGCTTCTTGAAAAATCTAAGAATTCATCCAAAATTCTTGATTCCTGGAAATCCAAAGGATGCATATACAGTACCCATTCAATCCCTAGAACTCCAAAGGATGCATATAATATAGTACCCAATTAGTTTTTGGAATTCCAAGGAATATTTATAAAACCCACATATAGTGATTACATTGTCATTACATTTCAATTTATTTTTTTTTTTAATTTTCTCCTTTTTTACTATTTATTTGCATTTTTTTATATCAATCACTATCCACTTGCATTTGATATATGTCTAATATAATATTGCATTCCTATTACCTCAAAAAAAAATTTGTATCCTCCCACCCAATATTATTAATTCGTGTACTTAATTGCATTATTCAGTATTACCATCCCAATTGAATTTTTCCCAAACAATGATAAATAGATTATTAATTACTAGCGAGTTGCCACTCACAATTCATGCAAATACATTGTTGCATTCAATTTTGAACACAATTTTTGAGCAATTAGAATGACCATGACAACACTAATTTTTTTTTGAAAATCAACAACTGAATTTACAATTCATTTATAGTTGTAATGGACACATGCAACTAAAATAGCCTAGTTGCCTTGAACAAATGCCAGAAGATAGTCAGTTGCAAAAGACATGACATGGCCATGAAGTTGAAAATATAATTGCAAACTTTATGACTGCCATAATTTTTCATCCATTACCATGAATGATCTTTAGGGTGACATGGAACCCCAATTTGCGACTACATTTGGGATAGTCACATGCTACCAAACGTGCCATTAATGGGTGGTTAGGATTTAACCATGTGATAATTTAAAGAGCTAATGGCCATAAAACATGTGGTAATTTTCCATTTGTTACATATATATATATATATATATATGTATGTATAATTAAAATAATTAATTATTATAATTATAATAATTAATTATAATATATTTTAGGCTAAACTATAATAGGCAATGCATTATAAGTTAAGCTAGGGTAGAATAGGTTAACTAACATAAGTTAAGTAAGTAGGTAAGATCCTATTTATTTTGTTGGGGACAAGCCTTTTGATCGGTTCATCCTAATTGTCACATTATGTTTATAGTGCATACCATGAATCTAATCCATTTTTTCACCTACTTATATACTTTACAAGTTTGAAAATATATACAAAATATGTGGGAAAATTATAATGAAAGGGAAACATTACAACAATACAAGACTATCTCATCTTTTGTTCGATACAAAAACATTATCATATATTCACACAATAAAATATTTATTATTGGAACATTTTTTATGCACGGATGAGCCACGGGCAAACACGAACTCACAAGACTCACCACGGCCCGAACTTAGGGGAAGCCACCACCTTCCCCCTTATAATATACTTTGTGCTTGGCCACAGGACCAACATCCAAATGTTATTTTGTCCCAGACTCCCAAGTGGGAGTCCTAAAATTCCCAAAATTGGGACTCTTGTGACTTTGGAGGCCCATAACTTTGTGTGCAAACCTCCAATTGAGGTGAAGTTATAGTGCTTGTCGAGAGCTTTCCAATGGTATGTCACACACCACCTACACACAAGGAGGTCAAGGCAATTCCTGACTTTTAATGGTCGGGAGTCAAATTGGCAATTTGACTTTCGGCCCTTCTTTTGGCCATAACTTGTGTTTTAATTACCCAAATGGGTCATGCAAGGCCACTTTGGACATCTACGTTTTAAAATCTTTCCAATGATATAAGCTCTTCAATCCAATGGGTTTTGACCCTTGTGATCGCTCTTTGAAAATTCGGGAGCCCATCAGGACTCCAATTCCCAAATTCAGAGCTCACTTGGGAGTGTGGAGGTTCATTCCTTCATACTTTCCCACATTCTCACATTCCCGGGAGCATGAAATGTGACTTTCGGGCTTCACTTTTGGTTCACACCTTTGCAAGCCCTTGCCTTGGTCACGAGCCCAAGGCTAAGGTTGTGACATATACCCTACATTATTATAAGTTATTATAGGTTATTATAAATTATTATACCATAAACTATTATATTTTATTATACATTAAGGTATCCTAACTAACTTATCATAAGTTTTAAAATTATTCGACTAGATTAAATTATTCAACTAACCTTAGGTTATTTTATTTTAAATTAATATATGTTATTTGAAGTTATACTTTATGTTATCATTCTATTTTATGTTATTATAAATTATTTTATCCTAAATATAATTATTTAAAATAATTTAAAATAAAATATAACGACTTAAGGTAAAAATAATTTAGAATAACCAATAATAACCCATGAAAAATAATTTAGAATAACTACCAATAGCCTATGATAATATAGCCTAAAATGTTTAATAATAACTTATAATAGAATAATCATCAATAGTCGTAATATAACATAAAATAACCAACAATGAATTATAACCATCAATAATCATAATATAACTTAAATAACCATCAATAACCATTAATAAAATAATCATTTATATAATAGCCACAATAAACACTAAATAACCACCAATGGCCTACAATAGAATAACCACCAATAGCCATATGTTTAAATTGCTTTGAATTGCCAAAAATAATCTAAGGCAAAATAATCAATAATAGACAAAAGTAACTTAAGGTGAAATAACCTATATCAACCTAGAATTGTCAATAATAGGATAAGGTGAAATAACCTTCAATAGTCAAAAGTAACCAACAATAGTTTCACATAGTCGAAAATAACTTAAAATAAAATAGCTTAAAATAACAAAAAATAACTTGTAATAGCTACAAGTAGCCTAAAGTGAAATAATTTACAATAACCAAAAATAATGTAGGGTGAAATAATTTAGATTAATGAAAAGTAGCCCTATAATAGTTGAGAATAACTTAACATATGTAGTATTATTATATTAACAAAAAAATTATTTATTTATTAAATTTGTTTTTTCAAAAAAATAGTCATTGAAATGTTATTGAATAGTGATATTCAATTCATTTTTGTTCAAATTATTTTACACTTTCAAAAGGAAATAAATGTAATTATGTACATTATTGAATTTTTAAAAAAAAACTTGAATCATTTCATTTGGACAAAATCTCAATAAAATATGAATTTTCAAACTTTATGTTATTATAATGCTTAAAATGAAGCATTTGATAAATAAAATGCAATGTAACATATTATCACAACAAGTGGGGTGGTTTAATGGTAGGGTTGTTTGCCTTCATTTTAAAGGTCAAGGGACTAAACTTCACAAGTGATGTGTGTGTGGTCAATAGTGGTAAGTTGATCGTATATTCTCCTATTTATTTCTTTAGAATAGGTGCTTAGGTTGATTATGTGGTCTACATACCTAAATTTTTTAACCTAACCTAGGTAGTGACATGTGTTAATAATTCATAGGCCAAAAAATCATGAAATGATCAATAATATTATATATTAAATAATTTAAATTTAATTGATTTCCATGTTACCTAATTAATTAATTAGTAAGTGAATGGCTTGGTAAATTTGTATTTCACTTGAAAATAATTTTGTTTCATTACATACTAATGAATTCACTGTCCTTAGTAATTGGTCCCCATTCGCTAAGGGCTTGACCAATTTCACCATGGTAAAAATGTTCAAATTCACACAAAATATAATCCCCGATTTAGTTTAGAAAAAAAACAAGCTCGCTTTTGGCTAGAGAAACCCAGAGTGAACTAAGACGCATTTTGGTGTAGTGACCACTTTGAACATATTTATTTAATTCGTGAACCAATTCGACATGTAATTATTTGGCCATGTGCTTTCAAATTATTTTTGGCTTAACTAGATGCTCAAGTACGTTATCATATTGGGTATTGGCAAGTTATGGTCTACACAATTTGCGACAAATTTGGAACTACATATAGTATCAAAAGTAAAGCACGTAAGATTTCACTCATTTTGAATAATTTTAAAGTTTGCATATAAATTATTTGGGTTTCAAAATTAAAAGAAGTCACAAGAATTATGAATATAAAATTGAGACATAATTGTATGTTTGTGTAAAATACACCAATAATTTAATAAAGGTTAATAAAAAAACCCTTATTTGACAACAATTTTCCATTTTTAAAAAATTCAAAACATCATTTTAATTTTATCAAATGATTAAAAAAACATTTAACCCAAGTAGATATTCAATGGAAGAACATTTTCCAACCTAAAAAAATCATAATCATGAACATTTTCATACCATAATGAACTAGTGAACATTTAAAAATCATTTGATTTAAATTCCATGACCTTTAAAAAAAATTGAAAACTTTGATGGGAAAGATTGTTATTTATGGTTTCTTTTATATATGTGTAAATTTTTAGAGAAATTTTATTATTAAATGTAATACTTCTTAGTCCTTTTATTGGAATTGTAAAAATGTGATAAGGTTCTTCAAATCAAAATAATATTTTGTTGGATTATTATATCACTCATATGTGCATTCATTTCCCAACATAATGCTAGTTTGGGATATGAACCATCATCTTTTACAAAATTTTATTGAAAATTATTTTCCAAATTTACACCATGATGCATGAAACTTGGATAGGTATTAAAACTACCAAAATGTGATAGTTTTTTGTGTAGACCATAGCTTGCCAACACCCTATCATTTGGACTTTGATTCCCTTTATCCTTTTAAAGTCACACCATTTCATGTTTTTGCTTTGTTGTTTGCAATAATTGTTAATTTATGTTCTTTGTATTCAAGCCTTGTGCTGGATGTTAGGACAAGAATATTCTTTCTTATAGCCATTCCGTTCAACAAGAAGTCTACTATTTGCAGTTATCTTTTATAATCATCCATAATGATTTCACTTTGGGGGATATATGTGAGGTTACCTTTAAAACATTTATTTTTTCATAATTTTTTTTTGAATATTTATATTTTATATATATCTAATAAAAATAATATTACCTTTTAGTTTTGCCATCTCTTATTATTCTTTGATCTTTGGTCGCTTTGAATAGTAAAAGATTCAGAATTATCCATGTATAATTCGCATGGTTCCACTTGACGTCTTTTTATTAGCTATTGTACCCTATCTTTATTCATTATTGTTTCTCCTTTTTATTACCCTTTTCTCTTCTTATAAAGTATGTAAGCAATCCCCCTAGATCCCACCCACCCTATTTTGTAGGAAGGAAGTTATGTGCATATCGTTCGTTTCTTTTGGATATTTTTAGGAACAGCCCATGCCTTCCTTACATGCCTTTTCCATTTGATTCCTTGAATTTTATTTATTTAAGTTGCATAAGCACTCATGACCTCAGTCATCAATAGATGTTTTATAAATGTTGTTTGCATTTTTTTCCAAGGTTGGTTTGTCAAAGGTTTTTCAAAGGTTGATGCGTTGAAGGTATTCTTGAAGGTTAATCATGTGACAAAATAATTTTCTTAAATATTTAAATTCTCTTCTTCTTTCTTTCTCATTTTGTGCAAATTTTCACTACTCTTTGAGATGTTAACATTTTGTGCTTCTAATCTGAAATCCATTTATGTAGTTTAACAAACTTTGTTGCCTTTTTCGTGCTTTTGGTTTGATCCCTATACTTTCTTCTTCACAATATGTAGTTTGTGGATTAGAAATGGCAGCATTTTATGTAGAAGGCAAGGTTGATCTTACAATCTTAGTTGACATTTATGGGAATGCAAAAGTCATTGAAAAATGTTTGTGGTATATGTTTGGTTTTTAGCTTGGTTTTATTCATGTCTCTAAAGATGATGTTTACAATGACAATAACATTATCAAAAATTCAATATACGAAGAGCCTATTTCAAATCCTTGTGGGGTCCATTGGGATATCAAGGCATGGAGGTATAGGATTGACGATGATAGTTTGATACAATGTTTTCAAGACACAATGCTCATCCTAGGGACTACAACATATGTGGTGAATGTGGCTCCCGCAACCTTCATTGTGAAATAGGAAGCATTTGACAAAGAGGAGATTCCAGTATCATTTTTGCATTTTCCTTCATCAACCTTTGTTGATCTCAATGACTCTTTTGATGAAGATGTCCCCCATCCAATGAGTTTTGATGTGAATGTATTTGGCTCATTTTTGCCCTTGGCTTTGGGAATGTCTAGTCTAGAGGGCATGCCTTTGAATTTGAATTTGGTTCAAGGTTGGAGCTTCGACACTATAATGGGCTATTTGAAAACAATGTCTATTGCACCACATTCATTGAACAAGTTGAGGTTTTTGAACTACAACAAGATCAAAATTCAATATGTCTCCTCTCTACTCGTCACATTTAATGATGACATCGTCTTTGAATTCTTGCCCATTCATCTTCCAATTGGCCATTCTGAACAAATGCAAAGCATGGATCACAAGTACAATGGTCATGTTTGGTGCAAAGTGAAGACCTCCAACATCAAGAACAATTTTGGTTTGGGATTCGAAGCATTCAGTGCTTAGGGCATTTGTGTTACGTTGACAAATCTTATGAACATTTCCTTCATTTTATTGTGCACAATGAAGTCAATTAACTAGTGATTTTGCCCAAATTCCCTCAATTGGCCATCTTGCACCAAGTCCTCTTGTCTATATAGTTGTTTGTAAGTTTTGTGCTTCATGTCCTTTTTGTGTCAATAGTTGCCCATGTCAGATGTATTATGTCATCCACAAACTCCAATCCCTTTCAAGAGCTATAATTCATCTTGGCATGCATGAACACCCTATTTATAGATGGTATGCCAAGGATATTTTGGAAGAAATCAAGGTTTTGGTTGAAGGTCAGGTTTCTCGCACCCCTTAAGCAAAAATATTTTCTTTTGCTATGAATGCAAGTAAAACAATCTTGGCACATCATTTGTTCAATGAGGATGGGGAAGGGCTTATGGAAATTTTCCAAGGTGAAAAAACTTGATAGGATGATGGACAAGTTCTAACCCCTTTGTTCTCTCAACATTCCAAATCTCATTGCATCCTTTAAACACATTGCTAGTACTAAAGGCCCCATGGATAACATATTTTTCCTCAAGTCAAAAAGTCCTTATGACTACATCCAAGTTAATTGTTGCCTGAGACAAATGGTTGGGCAAAAGGTGTTTATGTTTAGAATGTTGCTCTATGGGCTAGCAAGTGGCATTGATTTGGTGAAGCACATGCAACCTAATGGTGATTTGTAGAATTGTTGGTTGATGTTTGATCATGTCAAGCATGTTCAAGAATGGACCACCATTCATGGTGTACTATGAAATGTTCACCATTGCAATTTGTGACATGCAATCCAAATCCATAGAAGTTCAATGTGTCATGTGGACAAAACTAAACTAGATGATGTTCAAATTCAGTCTTGTAAACCCAAAATTCAAAGGTTTCATGGCGGATAGTGCACATGCCAATTGGAATGTTGTCCATATCATGTACAGTTTTGGAAATGCCTTTGTGAAAATGGTTGACAAGGAATGAACTTGCTTGTTCCATTGGACTCGATCACTTGACAAACACACAAAATAGTTGATTGCACTGAAGTTACAAGAACAACACAAGGCCTTGTGTTTTGATATAAAAACGCAACATCTTTGGAAGAAGTAAATGTTCAATTTGCTACAATTTTGTGTGGTGGTCTTCAGGGCTATTCCTCAAAATGTAATTCACAAGTTCAATAATTGGTTGGGTTTTTGGCACTTATGTGTGAGACAATGGGGAGGTTTCATGCTACATATGAAACACCTTGACTTTCCTTTATTATTTGTATTTTTTTATGATGTTAATGTCTAATTTGTTTTTCTTTGCAAATGTTTTTAGAAGTTTAGCCCAAAAGAGCTTACCAACATGTTGATTTACAACATGTTTGAAAGATTCCATTATTTGGTTGTAATAGTTTGGGAAAAGGGCGGATGCCTTTTCGTTGCAACTTTTAATGCTTATGTTTGTGCGTTCAAACAAAGTGCATTGTACAAAACATACTTGAATGGTGGAAGATGCGAAAAGGGTCATGACAAGGATGAATTGCAACTACAACTTGGCCAATGTAAGCAGGGATTGACTTGATTCAATTTGAGGTGCACAACATTAGAAGAGGTAGGATTTATTCTATGTGAAGCATGCAAATTTGCTCCTTGGACCCTTTTTTTCACTAAAAGTACAATACCTCCTAAATGACCCGCAGATCCAAATGCTTGGCGAAAAACTCACGATAATAAGGCAATTTGGCAAGCAACAATGCTCAAGCTTTCAATGCAACAAACAAATAGGTGGGAGGCTAGAAATTTTTTGGAGGTTGTTGTTTTGCCACCCATAGAAATTCTTGCACCAGGGTATGACAAATTTACATCATAAGCTTTAGTCCACCTCTTAACACAAAGCAACATATGGTGATGATTATAAATATCCTTACTTACACTTGCGTTGACTTCATATCAATGATGGCATGTTCCTTGGGTGGTTGTGCAAAATGAATGCATTGCAAACACTTTTATTTCATCTTGCAAAATGTGATGTATTATGGCTGAAGGATGCTAGTCCATGAGTAGACAAGCATGAGCACATGAATAGGACCAATTCTTTTTTAAAATATTTTTTCCATGTCAACAAAATATTAGGAAAGTATTATGTGACACTAAGACAAAATCTTTGTTGACATGGAAGATTATTTTGTCACATGTCCATGGATGAATGATCTTATGGATGAAACTATGGATGAAAAAAGATGAACTTTATCTTGAATATTGCCAAAAAAAATATTTTTGAGGAAAATTGAATAGAAGAAACAAGGTCGAAACAATTTATGTTGCTTTCTTTCAAAACAAATACACAAATGAAATGTTCAAGTCATAATTTAAATCCATACTTCATATTTCCTTGATATGAAATATATATTCAACGTCTGCAACATCTAAACCATACAAGATGTTAAATTAAATCCCATAGACCCACCAAGAGGTATGTGCTAATTCGAACACTAATTGTTCACTACCAAGAGGCATGTGCCCATTAGGAACAAAGACAATATGAAACAACCCATGACCCTTCACATTGCCTACACCAATTCAAGTTATTTTTTATTTTCATTCATTCTTTCAACCTCTTAGGTTTAAGACCATTCTTGTTACTAGCATAATCAAATAACATCTTTTTTCTTGTGCTACTAATTTGCCTAATTTATACAACAAGCCTCTATTTTATAATGGCAAGAAGAAAATTGCCACCAATTTTCACACCAAACACATTGAAATCAATGATTGAATATACACTAATATGAAACATGCTAGATAGAATATGTGAGATGATAATAAAACCTTGGGAATGTCAAAGAGATGACACTTGGTTGCTCCCCTTCCAACATTTGCTAGAAATCAGAACATGTGGAACAAAATGGGAAAAAAAATTTGACAAAACATATGAATGGGTAGCTTGGCGATGGGTGAATCCAAAGATAGACAAAGAAAGTCTTGCAATACTGAAACAAATTGTAAACATTTCGAAAGAAGATATGGAAAACTACCATTGGGTGATGTTTACACATGCCATGGATATATTTTTTAAACATGCAAGTTTGAAAAAACTGATTCAAGAACATTTTTTCACAAGTTTACTCAACAAATTGCCAGCAAAGGATTTAGTAACCCTTGAAAACTTGTTATCCATAAAATTCTTGAAACCCCAAAGATGAATCTATGCAACTTTAGGTAGGTGAGCTTGGTTGCCACGTGATTTAAGAAACAAAGTTTTAAAACAACTAGTGAATCGTTGGATGACAAGGCTGGTTTTGAAACCACGAAACATGTATGATAGTTGAAAGAATGACATATCAACAATTAAAGGAGAAAGAAGAATACCATCAATTGTAATAAATTGTGGAACAATACAAATGTTAAATTGAATAGTGGCTAAAGTTGAACAATGAAATTGATTATTGACAAAATTGAATGAACTATATAATGTTGAGACAATGTGTCATAAAGAAATAGCCATTAAAAAAATTCATGAGCACCACCAAATTTGGATATGTTCCTCATGGTATAAATAAGAGATTTCAAGATTGTAGATTTAGAGATGCAGGTACTCATTGAATGATGGGGATTTTTTAATCACTTGTAGTATTATAAGATATATGGGACAAATAAAAATGTTTATGACAAAGTTTTTGAGCAACCAACCATGAAAACATTGTACATGTATGCAAGATGTTCACAAGGAAATTCACTAGACCATTAACCTAGCCACGTGGGTTTAACAGGGTGAAAAATGCAACAAACTAACTACTTCCAGTATGTGTAATCTCCAGTTCCAATATTCATAATACACATCAATTAAGATATAAAACTATTTAGATTGTTCACATAATTGTTTCAATACAATCACTTCATATTTAAAAATGTTTTGTACATCCAAATATCAATTGAATCTTGGAAAATGTTTTGAATGTTTCATACTTGATATGAAGGTCTATGTAAGAGAACAATGAAGTATAGGAATAATAGTTGCTAGAAGGCATGAATTGGACACATGGCATGCAAAACAAATGCAAACAAAAAATGGCATGAAGCCACATCAAGCCCAAGGACTAGTGAAATGATCACAATTACATGTTACACACACCACACGTGACATGAGTAGGAAATATATTTATTCTACTAATTATAATGTTTCAATGTAGTCAATCCCATCTAAACGGTTTAAAGAATGTTAGATAAATTTGAACAGATCATTGAAAGCAGTAAATTAAAAGCAACCCTATAAAAATCTAGCCTTTGGGAGATGTTTACTATTTTGTAACATTGCATGGGTAGATTTTAGTATTTTTTTGTGAGCTTCCAGGCAGTAATAAAAAAAGACAAGTTATGGGTTGAATTGCTCGTTTGCACAATGTCATGATATCCATATCCCAAGCACTTTTGTCGAACACTGAAAGAATTATAATATTACCCATCAATAGAGAGAAAAGAACTGAAGAGTATAGATGTAGAGTTCCAAGCAAAGGTTGGGTGTTGGGCATCTTCTAACCACTTGCAATATTATAAGATATATGGGACAATGATTAAAATGTTTTCTCCAAATTTTTTGAACAACTCGTGACAACTTCTTGGAGACAATTCATGATCGACACACCCGATGAATCAAAATTATAGAACATAGTTTCACAAGTAATGTGATTACCTATTCAAATTTCAAACTAATAGGAGAATAAACAAATCAATCTTGTTACAAAAGTGGCCGAGGCACATTTCTAGTGCTTCTGATGATGCATATGAAACACTAGTATTCACTTACATCACAAGGTTTGGACATTTTTGTATCGGCTAGTTTTATTAGTAGAAGCAATGTGGAAGAAGATAACTCCCCACCATACCTAGAAGATATAGTGACAAACTTTTAAAAAAAAACAATGAATTAGGAAGACACCACCTTGGCAACTACACCATAGTTTGTAACAAGTTCCAATGAATTGAATGACCCACCAATGGCACCCAACTCAGTTCAATATGTTTGGAACAAATTATGGTGATGCATATGAAATTGGTAACAATTGTAAAGCTTGATAGGAGAAGTTAACAAGTCTTTGTGTATAGGGTTCTTCGAGGCTATGATGCACAAAAATATACATTTTATATGAAGAAAATGTTTTTGGAACCGATATGAGTTTTTGAGTGAACAAAGTAATATATTTACTGTCTTTGGATATAACATATGGGGAGAAAAAAATGTAGAAAATGCATAGGTTACAAAAAAAATTGATACTATTGGTTTCAAAATGGGCGTCACATTTTGAGATATTTGACAAAAGTGATATCCCAAATTTTGCATTTCATTTTCAATAATAATAAAAAGGATTTAAAAGAATTAGATGTCATGTGTAAGGTATAACAAGGCATTGCATGAATAATATTAAAGAATTAAAAAAGAAGCCTAGGAGGATGAACTAGGTTGAAAAATGACAATGAATATAAACAAAATATACATGCATCCAAACATCAAAAAAAAAATTTTATGAAGAAACCCTAAAAATTTCCTGCATTGAATTTGGAACATTTAACTTCAATGTAATCAATTGTCATCAAAGACAATGTAATTAAATGGGACAACCACTTTAAACCGAAAAACAATTCCATTGTATAAGATCTAATGATGGGAGGAAATCAAATATGCATTTTTCAACAACTCAAACCATTGAAAAGTGGGAATAACACCGTTAGAAAGTCAAGAAACATCACACAAACTTAATCAAAAGAACTATGTAGACTGTTGGCTAAGATGTTACAATCCTATTATAAAAGCCTCAAAACAATAGATTTGCAGAGATAAAATGAGAAGGATGAAACAACAAAACCCAAAAAACACTCTTAAAATTTAGATCAAGAAGTGAAATATTGCATAAGGATAAACATGTTTTATTAGCAAAAATGAGGTTGAATGTCTAGGTGAAATCAACAATTTATCAAAGAGTCTACATTCAAAATTTAAAATGTAAGAAATGGTAGCCATTGCATGTAAATATCATCATTCAAAAGCATTTTAGTGATTTTTTTGAACAAAAGATTTCTATTTCAATATAATTCTATAAAGATTGACATCCATGTTTGAATATTTATGTATAAATTGAAAATGAGGAAATCAAACATATTAAAAAATTCAAGAATCTAGAGAATTAGAAGTCCTACTAATAGAATGAACTTGTTGGTTCAAGCACCACACAAGAAGCAATTAGAAGAGAACTTCACTCCACCTCAGAGCCTGAATTGCAATGAAAATGCTAGATTAGAAAGTAATAAGGAGGATTAGTATTCACATAAAAAGATGTTGCGAAATGGGAACTAGGATGTCATAAAAGACAAAGGAACAATTTAATGAAGGCATTTATTTTAGCGTATAAAAGAAACTGTTACAAAATGGGACAAAAACTAGAGCTGATGAACTCTTTGAAGTTAGCCAAGGATCACATGATCTACTTAATAGCACTCTCCTGGAGGATGAAACATTAATCATTACAAATAACAATATTATAAACTTCAAGGACAGATAAATAATGTATTGAGGAATATGGTGGAATAGAAATAAAAATATCAAATACATTAGACAATATATTGTTTTGGTAATGCATTAACAACAATGGAATACTCATCCACTGCTATACATACTTTCGTAATACCTCTAAACCTATTGCAAAAGAAAGATATATTTGAGATGTTTTTAGGTTTTCATTACTATGAACAAAACTTTTTAGATTGCATAAAATATATATTTCTTCACGCCTTCTTGATTTGTCTCCAAATCGAACAACTTGCAAATGTATATTAACAAAAGAGTTGTTTGATCAAGAAATCAAAACCTACTAAAACCTTTTAGAAATCAATTACAAGAATATAGTTATTTTAAAGAGAGGCCAGATGCATAAGATGCACAAGAAAAAAAAAATTGTGAAGAACTCATGCAAAAGGACTCGAAGAGTTGCTGTTTTAAGAAGAAAGTCCATTAGTGGTTGTAGTTTGGAAGGTGACCTCAATTTCTCATCTGGAACTTCTTCATAATAAAGCTTTACGGCCACATTTGTTGTAATTGAAAGTTCACATTGCACCAAGAAGTAATGATTTGTGTAAATCATGTCTCAATCAAAAAAATTAACAGATTCAAATGGAAAGACCGGACAAGAATCAAACCTTGTACATATAGTCAAGAAAACTCTCTTGTGTTAGAGAATACCAAGTCTTCTTTGACTTGTTCTCATATCTTTTGCAGACATCAGGATTGATCACATCCTTGAATTGGACCAATGGAATCATGTCAATGCTTTGGATGTGGAAGAAATCATGCACCGAACTAGGCTTCACGTGATCAAATTTGATAGACCTAGGGGGTTGAAACAAAATTGATAGAAAACATCAACTTCAATGCACACAACAAGAAATAGAAAGAAAAAAAATTAATCAAAAGAAAGGACAAAAAGTTTGAAATCCATAGTGTTTAGTTTGAATCTTACTTGTTCATGTTTTTCAGTGCAGTGAGGAGGTGGACAAGGCCCTCTTATGTATCGAACATGATGGAATCCACTACAATGTGCCAAGAGAGGTCATTTAGATGAATTCTAGAAATATAAGGCATCCAAACTTATAGCCGATGGTTGTTGTCCCAGACATAGAACATTTTCCCACTAAACCTTTACAAATTTTCATCCGCGTTTAGCCCCTCCTCAAGTGATGCATTCACAACCTTCCAGTGATCGTCCCACTCATGGATGCGATTTGCAACAAATGCCTCTTCCCCCTGCTAGTTTGTGGGAAAGACATATAAAACTTTGTTGCCTTCTTGATAATCCATTTGGAATGTTTGTTCCATCTTGAGCACATTGATCTTGAGGGTTGGCCTCACAACTAGCATGGATAATCATGTGGCAGAGGGGTATGTTCATTTGAGCCTTGGCTTTGGGATGAATTTTATGCCTCTCCAACACCTCAACTAACTTGACCTTATGTTCCATCTAGACCTGGAGGATTTTCTTGTCTCTAGTTTTATTGATTACCTCCAATTGTGTAGAATGCCAAAATGTCAAGCCAAGCTCTTGAATAAACAAGGTCATGATGAAGTTAGGTTACATTGGAAACAATTCACAAGAATAAAAAAGGGAGGAACAAGATGCAAATGTTTTTCAAAAGAAAAATTGGATAGCAAATACTTGTGTAAAGGTCATTTTCGACACAAATTGAAATCATGGACATCCATTTCTATGCTTTATTGTGAGTTAAAGCTTTGCACTTGGAAACAAGTGGGGACAAAATTAACTTGAAGAATACAAAAATTGTTGAAACATGAATATCATGAAGGCTTGTGAAGAGTGAGAATACCTCTTCAGAATCCTCTTCCAGCAACCTTTGTTCAATCAATTCAACACCTTCCAAAGATGGAGGAACATGTAAGAGAGAATGGAATGAAAAAGAAAGTAAGATGCATAATTTGATAATAGAATGTGAAATTGAAAGGGTGAATCATATTTTATAAATGGACTCCTAGTATCAATAAGCTTTACAAATCAAAGAAATCAGGGACACAAGGTTAAATAAGAACCATGAATTACATTCAGGAAACAAATTTGAGGAAATATCTAAACATTTCGAAGCTCCAAGCTTCAAAGCTTGTGTTTTCAAGAGAGCTCAAAATAAAATTTCTTTGCTTAAACTCCAACTTTTGGTGTCGAAAGTTGGAGGCTAAGCAATAACATTTTCCATTGGCCTTTTATGGAGTATTCAAGCACAAAGTTCGAGAGCTCCATGAGAGGCCAAGCAAAAAAAATTACGCTCAACCTCTAACTTTTGGTAATAAAAGTTGGAGGGCGACCAATTTTTTTTTGACCAACCTCTCATGGAGCCTTCAAGCATGAAACTTGGGACTTCTATGAGAGGCCAAAAAACAAAATTTTCTTCAACCTCTCATGGAGCTCCTAAGCGCATTGCTCAAGGTATCCATGAGAAGCTAAATGCATTATTTTTACGTTCAGCCATTCCTCAACACATTCGAAAATGGCTAAGTGCAATTTTTTTTGCTTCAGCCCCTATTGGAACTTTCGACTACTTGCTATCTTTTCCTAGTTGGGTTGTTGGAGCTATCCTTTCCTGTTCATCAAGCAAGCTCACCTGCTCATGCTTGCATGTTAGCGTCAATGTATCGTGCCAGACAATAAATTTCATTCATTTCTCGACATGGAATTAGAATGAAATGCAGTGTCTAATGAGTTGTGCTAGGGTGGTAGGTCGTGAATAATTGGGAATGTTGTTGTAATTATGGAACTTTCATTGAATACATTTTGAGGTAGCTAATAGATATGAAATATTAATATGAAGTGCAAGCTTTTTTGGCTTCTTGTTTATGCAAATGGACAACCCACAAGGCATGGGTATTTGTGTGTGCAAATTATTGTAAATAGATTGCATCAATGTTTCGTGTAGCAAAAAAGAATCATGTTTATCTTTGTCATGTGTCCTGCTTCTTGTGTCTTGCTAAACAATGAAAATATGCCTGTTTGTAATTTAGTGATAAAATATCACTTCAAAGTTTTGAATGTCCTTTCCAAACATAATTTTGTACATGACATATTTTATACATCCAACCTATAAACAAACTAGTATTTTATTCAACAATGTTTAAAAAATGAAGAAGTTGTGGGTTTAGGGCTAAACCTTTACCAAAAATAAGTTCATTTGAATAATTTTATTGAAATAGGGTTTTTTATGGTGAATTTTATCCATTTTCATTTTGTCCATGTCCACATTGGCAAAATATTTTGCCATGTCAATTTAGATTTGATCTTATGTGGCAAAAAAATTCCCAAAAATATGTTATCCACATCATCAAAATATTCCTAAAAAGCTTTTTTCATGGTCACTCATTCACGTTCATGCTCGCACATAGCTAATGTCGTTGCAAGAAGGACATGATCAAGAATACAAGAAATGAACAAATGGCTAAAAGAAATAGAAAATAAAAATGAAAGAAAATGTGAATTGTCAAAATTTTAAAGTTAACCATAGAGAACAAAGAAATGAAAAGGAAATTGGTGGGGTTGATGGTTGAACAAAAAAAAAAGGAAGGAGTTGAAAAAAAAAAGAAGAAACATGGAATGAAACATAGTTACAATATAAAAAATCCATGATGGAAGATAAACATAAGGAGGCTTTGGAGAGATAGAAGGAACTTTGGTTGTAGGAGCAAGAGATAAAGACGAATACAGTTGACAAGATGTTTATGCAAATTCTACAAATGAAATTTATGGTTGCAAAAAAGGAATTTTGCAAATAGAAGGCGGAAGAAGAGAAGGAAAAATAATCTTGGAGGTGATGATGGTACAAAAGGAGATGTTAAAAACCAAGACAAAGTTGGATGACTTATTAGAAAGGTACAAAGATTTGGATCATACATATGTTAATAATAGATTGGAAGAATATAACAATTTGGTATAGTATTATTCAATATTTTGCACCAAACAATAGATGGAAGGATTCCAATGTTGAACCAAATGGATGGTGAGAATTGCTGAAGGCACAATTCCAAGAAAAAATGCTAAAGAATTTGGCTACACATAGGAGGGATGAAAAAAAGTATAAAAAACATTTGTCTATTTCAAAAAGGCTTTTCCAAATTTCGTGTATAGAAGTCCATATAGTTCAAAACCTTCTAGTCTAACAAAGGAGGTTGAGTACAATGGAACAAATACAAGACAAATAGGAAGAACCACATAATCTCAAAAGAAGGGGACAAGATCATTAGAATGAAAAAGTTGAAGTGCAAGAATAAAAAAATATTCTAGGAAGGACTAAGTTGACAGATAATGACATTGGTGTATAGATGGAACCAATTGGAAACATAAAACATGTGGTGGAACATATTTATGAGGGGGTGAAAAAAGGTAAAACAAACCATTGCAGGAAGTTCCAACTCCTCAAGTGAATGTAATAATTAAGGTTAAAACAAAAACATAGATGGAGGTGCAAATTGAAATATCAACAACTTGAAATGAACCAAAAAAAACCACATATGGTTGACACAATGAATTGAAGAACAAATGTTTTTATTTTATTTTACTATAACAAAGATTTTGAGGACGAATCCAGAATGGAGGGAAAGTAATGTTATTGGGTGAATGGTAGAGATTCAACAAGACAAGATTTAGTCATTTGTTTAAGTTTTGATTTTCAAATTACTTTTGTATGGAGAGGAATTAGGATTTAAACATTGAATGTGATGGTGGGGATTTGTTTTACACATAAACAGACTTAGACATTTATTGGAGAATAAAACAAAATCACAATATTTAATTTAAAGTTTTGTTGGGTTGTGAACCACATATATATATATATATTTAAAAAAAAAATTTCTACACTTTATATTATAGATGTTTGATATGTTCAATTTTGAGTAAAGAAAGTAGTAAAATATTCATGAAAAAATAATGTATACTTCGAAATTGTTGTGTTTTCTAAATTGAAATCATTAAAATTTGATATAGATTTTGATTATTAAAAATAATCCAAAATTTGGAAAATAATGAAACAATATAGTAATGATAAAAATGTGTGAATGTAATAGCAAAAAAACTTGAATGGGTTAAAATAACATATTATTTGCTATAAGTACTATTGAAAGTACAATTTGTATTGTTTGTTATTAGGCATAGAACACTTGTAAATAAAATTTTCATTTATTAGTTATGTTTTCTCCCATGTGATAGCACTCATCTAGTGCATCGGCTACAACAACATAAGCAAGCATTCGAATATCATATACAATTTTGTAAAATAGACAACCCCATGGTGCCACAAACATCTTGTTGCTGTAGAAAATAATAATATCATTCATTCAGAGAATCAACAATTCGGAGGAATAACAAAAAATTCATCTTGTACTGACAATGAAATTGTCAATCATCATAAGCATGGTTTTTGCAAAATTAATTGTGCATGATTCTTTCTTCACCAAGGTGTTGACTTCTCTCAATATTCGGTCGACACCCTCTGGTTGACTACCACCATGAACTCAAGCAACATCATTATGCTCCAAAAGAAAATGTTGTTGTAATGTGGTTTAAAAAATTCATTTTCCTCTTCATCATCAAACAATTATAATTTCACCATTAATTGTGCATGCCATTGCTCCATGATGCTTGTAAATAATAAAAAATAAAATAATCATTGAAAATAAGACAATAGAAAAACCAAATGTTGTAGAGTAGCAAATAAAACAACAAAAAAATGGTAGCCTGTCCAAATTTGTTGTTGCTTGTTGAGTTGTAGAGTGAAAAAATAAATTATCCAAATCCTTGTAGTCAGCTGCTTGCAAATGCACTCAAGAAGAAAAAGATTGTAAGCTATTGTGTCAGCAAAGAAAAAGATAGGAGCGCAGAATCATTAGGGTGACATATAGGTGTAGGTGATGACAGACAATGGGGCATGTCTAGACTTTTAGGGCCGGCTCAACACCTATCACGGCCATAAACTCCTGGAAGACTTAGGTTAAGGGGTGTAAGATTTTAACATTGGAGATGCCTTTAGGGCTTTACATTATACTTTAGTTAGTTTCACCTTGGAGTGTACCCCCTTTCTTTGGCTTTTGTTCACCTGGTCTCTACACAGACAATTAGATTGTTAAAAAGGGAGCTTTGAAGTCCTTTTCAGACTGAATTTCAATAAACTAGCACTAATAGCATCCTAAGCTTATTCTTAGGTGCAAAGAAGAAAATATGACAAATAAGATTGTTCAAATAAGTGTCTTGAATTTTTCTAAAGAGTTCCCTTAATGAACTAGTACTTACTAAATTTTGTTTTAAAAAACCCATGAAAATCTGGTGGTTTTTTTTCAACATCCCCCCTCCCCCCCCCCCTCCAAAATCATCTCATACAATGTACATAGTACATACATCTAGTGATGTTACACCTTTTTTTCCCTTCTCCTTGGAGGGTGTGTTGGTTTAAACAAATCTAGCATGACTAGGGAAAAATAAATAAATATCTACATGTGTAGTGTTGCTCGTTCAACACTGGGCCAGAGAAGCACCTTAATGACTTTTTCATTTTGGGTGACTGAATCAAATTTTGGAGTCCCCAAGATTGGATATAGAGATGGACCCTCTCTTCCATTTTTTTGAGTTTCTTTCCTAGTCATCCCCTTTGGTGAAGGAGATTGGGGGGGGGGGGGGGGGGGGGCACAACAAAAACAGAAAAAACGGAATCTATGTACTGGACTGCAGGTCAGCAGTCAGCACGCCGTCGATAATTAAACCCAAACTTTGGGCTTTCCTTCCGCAGTTGGACACAAGCACCTTCAGCCCACAAAGTAGGGATGGATGACCCATTCCATGGTATTACACCTTTAAAAATATGAGTACCTATATGATTCATAGGATACCCCAACTTCTTCGTCCCTCTAGAAAAAGAACTTCTTCAAGGAAGTAATAATTTAGAAGAACCTAAAAAGTGACCTTTTTGGTGTCCAAAATATTAAAAAATTGTGAAAAAAAATTGGATGAAAACTTGGAAATTTTGTGTGTTTTCCAGTATAAAATGTGGGTTTCCCAGAAAAATTCACCACTTTATGTAATTATAAACTTAAATCAAAGATAAAATCATGTTTGAATCATTTCTATTTTTGAGTGTTGTAATGGAATTTGAAGGTTGCAACACCCTTCACCTAGCCAATATGTTCTAAATCCATGGAGAGGGCTCAAATAGTTGAACCATTCAAACAAAAGGCCAACAAAAGCAAATCCAGAACTTACAAGGGTTTTACCAAAAGTAGCTCTGCAGATGAAGGTCAAAGTAAAATGTGAAAGGTACTATGGTACCCCTTCAAGGTACACTGCAGCAAATTCACCAAGCTTTTGCGGGCGACAAATCTAAGCAACATATTTTCTGAGTAATTTGAGAAAGAAATGGCAAAGCTTCTCAGCTTACTCTTCAAAAGGCCATCCACTTGCAGCAATGGATTCCATGACTACTGAGCTGAAGAAGCCTTGCAATTTGTCTCTCAACTTGGCAAGTGGATTGAACTCGTATTTTACTTTCAGTTTGGTAAAGGTGTTTGGTTCCAATGAAAGGTGTGCAGAATCTAAGTATTGGGTCAGCGTTGTTCACTATAGAAGAAGAAATCACTAGATGTATGTACTACTAGTGGGTGCCCGTGACCTTCGGACACTGTGAAGTCCCCCGGATTCTTTGAAAAGGGTGGAGAAAAAAAAAAAAAAAAACCCCTGGTATTAACCCTGGGCAGCTCGCCGGAAAAGGGCGGGAAAAAAAAAACTCTGGTATTAACCCTGGGCAGCCCTCCGGAAAAGGGCGGGGAAAAAAAAAACCCTGGTATTAACCTTGGGCAGGTCCGGCGCCTACACAGCAAACCCGCCGGAAAAGGGCGAAAAATAAAGAAAAAGAAAAACCTTGGTATTAACCCTGGGCAGCCCGCCAGAAAAGGGCGGAAAAAAAAAAAAAAAAAAAAACCCTGGTATTAACCCTGGGCAGACCGCCAAACCTCGATTTCAGGACCTAGTCCTGTCCGTCCGTTGAGGTCCTATCCGTTCGTCGAGGTCCTGAAATCAAGATCGACACCTGGACGGACAGACAGATGGACAGACGGACAGACACCATGTTTGCTTTAATATATAAGATGTACCATTGTATGCGTTGTCTACAAATTGTCTTTTTATAATGTAGTCTAGTGTAGTCCAAGAGCACCTCACAGAGCAAATTATTTTGAAATGGCCCACAATTTCTTTTTTCATTTTTTTCTGTGATACCTGCTGGCTGGCTATCATGGGGAAAAAAATCAGCACCGATCTTTACGCTCAATAAAACCTCAAGCTTTACCCTGCACAATATCTGATTTTAAGGGATTACTTCAATAAATATTGGTTGAAAAATGATACACAAATTATATTAAGTTGGAGACTTTGAAGTTGGAAACAGCCCATTGTCACAGGCACGTGTACAATGTGAGTCAGCTCTGTATTTTTCTAGGAATTTGAGTATTGTCACCTTTGGACTCCTCTCACAACTCTCAACATTGCCACACATGATTGCAAGAGGTTCAAAGTCAGCCAAAGTGAACCAGCACCCACCAGTGCACTGTCCACCTCATGCTCCTTATGACTCCATTGTGGATGAACGTCAACTGTTTCACATTGGTAACCCATTCTGTAAGAAATAGGTCCCATATGTAGGAAAACAGGTGGCTAGTAGGTAAGTAAATCTATCTATGAAGGAAGGTAGTTTGTTTTGTCAGTCTGAGATTCACCAAATTGGGATGCTTCAGATCATGTTCTTGCTGTCTTTGGAAAGCTCTCAATGAGGAGGGGTGCATGGGCTTGGTTCCATGATGTTTGGACTTGCAGTGCAAAAGTTTTTGAATATTGAATGATTTTTTTCATTGAAAATTAAATTAAATTGTAGCTGAAAATTTCAGAGGAATTGGAATGTGCCTTTAGTGTTGTTGGAAATGTCTTGATGAGTAAGATATAATGGAATTTATTTGGTAAGATTTGGATTCAGAATGTGGGAGATATTGATTTAAAAGTTATTTCTGCCACTAAAAATTCAAAGAAATTCCAAATACCAGGTTTTGGAAGGAAAAATCAGTTGAGAACTCGGTAACACTGGAAGGCTTACCATTCAATTCAAGTATGATTTCCTTTCATATTTGGCTGTTCAAAAAGTCGATACATACATTGCAAAACAATGTTTGCATGTTGAGTTTCCCTATTTTGTAATGGGTTCACACTTGGGCCAACGGCACATGCCACACTAGTGGGTATAAAGGTAAGGGGGTACATAGGGAAACAGTTGACCATCTCCAGTGGTGCTCAGATGCGACCCTCCAAATTAAAATTGGATGAATAAAAGTCAAAACATGCCAGTTTGGCTGAGCAGAATGGTTTTGACCTAGTATTTTTTAACAGTTTGATGAGGCTGGTAAAAAGAACCAATCCTAACACCTGCCAGAAAAGAGTGTAATAATTTCATCTGCCTGCTGTTCCTTGTTTCTCATTACCCAATCATAATGATTGGTCCAAGTGGTTTGCAATTCATAGTCTCCCACCTATTTGGAGTCATAGTTTTAGTTTTATGGGTGAGGTTGTAAAAAGGTAAAAACTACAGTTGGATGTGAGAAATATTTTTGCAGGGTCACATCTTGAACACAGCTGGCGGCTGGAGATGCTCTTATTAGGTTGATAACAAGGGCTCGTAAACATGCTGGTCCTGCCAATAGATAAGATGTTATCTACCTACTGTGTCCACACTCTGAACACAAAAAAAAAACCGTTCCAATTTAAACAGTTTAAAGACTTTCACCAAAGAAACCGGGTCACCTAATGTGAAACCGGTTCTTATAAGGTAAAACTTCCAAAAGTTGGATCCAATGCGATAGTCCCACAGGGACAGGGCCCAATAAAAAAGCAACTGAGCTAGCTGCAACCCAACAGAAAGTTGTTTTCCCACCACCTACTGTCCAGTGGTTTTTTTCAATTTGAAGGGCTCATTATAGTGCACAATCACAAGCCCAAGTCCCGTTTTTTAAGGTGAGCTTAACAAAAACATAAAGCCCTTCTCTCCGAAAGTTGCATTGATTTGTATGCCCCCTGAAGCCTGTGGTGAGAGCATCACCGAAATCGGCCTTGCGCTCAGCTCTCGCCTCACATGCGCCCTTATTTTGGGTAATGTCCGTGCCCTCAAAACTTTAGCCCTAACCTAATAAAGCCCTACCTCTCACCTATCACACCCTACTTCAGTAACGCCCTTAGCCTTGGATTTTACTGCTACACCTGTTGGGAATGCCCTTGCCCTTAGTCCTTACTCCCCTACACCTAGGCTCTAGCTCTCCCCTTACACAGCCTTAGGCCCACTTTAAATTAGGAGTCAACGCCAAGGTTGAACTGAAATCAATCATTCTCCTATTGGTGCAATCACTGAAATCAGCACCAAGGGGTTCACCAAGGCTGAAAAAGAAAACAATATTTTTAATCTACCATTTTGTGGTCTTGACTTTGCCCCAAGGTGCACATATCAACTTGAGAGACCAATTTGCAACCTTGAGACGAATGTTGCTGCAATAAATTGCAACAAAATATCGTTGTTTTGATGAAATCCATAATGTAAGATAAAAGTAAATCCTAAACCAAACCCCATATTTTTCATTAAAAAAATTTCATCTCTTTTCATTTGCAACAAAATATCGTTGTTTTGATGAAATCCATAATGTAAGACCAAAGTAAATCCTAAACCAAACCCAATATTTTTCATATTTTTCATTTCATCTCTTTTCATTTGCAACAAAATAACGTTGTTTTGATGAAATGCATAATGTAAGATCAAATTAAACCTAAACCAAACCCTATGTTTTTCACTTTTTTTCATTTCATCTCTTTTCATTTTTCTGTGATCCTATTAAACTTTTGTGCTCATGGAGAGAGTTTTTTTTAAAAATAAAATAAAACTTGGATATGACCATGGAAAACACAGGAGTTGCAAGAATCTATGCTCATCTATGGTGGTGTGATTTTTAGAGTTTAGTTTAGAAAAGAAGAGAAAAAAGAAGTTAACAAGAAACAAAAAATAAGAACATATGAGGGGTTAAAGACTAGATCTTTACTTTTTGAACCTAAAGCTCAATTTTACGGAGTGTATTTTCAGGCCCCTTACCTGGCCCAATTTCTGACTGTATCTTCTGGATTTCGGAAGACACAGTGCCGCCTGTCACTGGGCCTTCCAAAATCCGAAAGGTACAGTTTTGATTTCATTTTATTTTTGTCATCATTTTTAAAATTCCTCTTCAATAAAGATGGCCCCATGCAGCCTGTCAGCGTCGTCCGTGTGCCTCAAGAGATCCGCTCTATTGCAATGACAATGCAATGAGGTGTCTCAGGAGATCTGCTCCCAACTTTGACTACCATTAGGACATAAAAGGAAAGAGAGTGAAAAGATGGCGAAAAGAGCCAGAAAGAAATGAGAAAAAAAATTGAGCTGGATTTCCTACGTTCACGCAGGAAAAGTTTTCTTAACTGGTACTTACCAGGTTTTGCCCCTCACCTCGGGCTACCGACCTCAGGAAGAGACCACAAATCCAGCAGGTAGCAGGTACAAAACCTTCTCCTATAGGTAATAACTTTACACATGAACTTATTGATCCTCAAACAAATAATATTTGGCTAATAACTCAGGGCCAAATAACACCAAGAAATGCACAATTTTTTCATTATTGACTCCAAGATTTTTTGGCCCTTACTCCTGGTCTGAAGCAGGCCTCATTCTGGTAATGCCCCGGCCTCAGACTTCACCCCTACACCTATTTGTAATGCCGTTGCCTTAGGGCTTTATGCCTACACCTAAAGTGTTGACACCAAGGTATGGATCTTAAATCCTGAAATGCCAGTGAAATGGCCAATTCAGCCTTTTTTTTAATTGGCAAAATTTCACCAAAAAGAGAAATTAAAAACTTGCAAATGAAGTGATTTTGGAGGTTTTCAATTGCTAGAAGTGAGAGAAAACATTAGTAAAACTCACCAGATTTGTATATTTGATTTTCAGTGTGTAGCCAAAAATATAAAGGATATTTAAAGTTTTGTACTTCATATCTGGTTTGTAACCAGATTTGGCTAAATCTTCTTAGGGATGATTGTGATTTTCTTTATATCATCCAAATCGCCAGGTCTTTATGATAACTTCCAGTATGCAGCCAAGAATATCGAAGGATTCTTCTGTTTTAGTTGGTGATACTGTCATACTTAGTATGTAGCCAAAGTGGCGATCATCCTTAAAAGAAACCCTGCTGGGGGGGAGAGGGGGCTCTTCTCGCAAGACTTGCTGCAGGCGGACGAGCGGGCGGAGATGGTGGTGGTGGTGTACCTGATGTGAGGCCTTCGTCAGAAAGAGGGACGAATGGCGAGTAGATCTTGTTGCGCTTCTGAGGGCTTCGTTTTTGAGCTTTGAACGTGAGAAAATTGCCGTCAAAATTGATCCAGAAATCGATCCCTTTCAGCACGGGATGTGCTGAAGAGAAGAGGTCTGTCTGCATGCTGTTCTTCGCCCTCCCTTTTTCTTCTTCCCCTCTCCAGCAACAAAAGTCTTACGGTTGTTTTGGAAATAACTTCCAGACGGTGACCGGGCTTGGGCGCTTCGCTCGCGCCGTGTTGGCGTATGTTGGAGCGAGCATCTCTGCTGTCGCTGCCAACCAGCTCGCAGGCTCCTGCTGTATCGTGCACGGAAAGTATGTCATTTCTCTCACTGATTTCCCTCTTGCAATTGCTGCACAAGAGGCGCTTTACTCTGCTCTGTCTCTGTCTTTCTGTCTCTCGTTTGAGTCTAATCGACCTTTGGATTCAAATGCAAGGTTTTCTTCTTCCGCACACGAGTTTCGCCACAATGTCTTTTGGCTTTTACATCGCAGGCGTCGTCATGATTAACATGCGAAAAACAAGGTCCACTGTGCATGGTGTGCGTGTGCATCCTGATGTCATAGACCTAGAAGTGCGGATTGATTCACCAATGTGTTGTTGATGCATCACCTTCGACATTATCTTTAAAACTTCTCAAACTAATGCTTTTATAATTAACTATTGTGCTACATTGATATTCTCTTCATCCTTTTCGTCACTTGAATCCGGAATCTCCATTGGTTTTTTCACTATTGCACCTGGTTTTGTCACAACTCATGATCATTTACTTAAAATGTCTTTTTTTAAACATTTCAACACAAGTCATACTGACTCTTAAATGTCATTTGCAAACTGAAATGTTGCATCGATCCTTGCTTCAAACTTTCTTCCTTCCTCGCATTCTCATGACAACATTTGGTTCTAGTGGCAAAATCGCTAGCTACTAGCAACGAAATGTTATACATTGGCCCCCTTACATGTTTCTCCAATTTTTCTTATGCTTCTTGTTGCCGTTCAACAACTTGTTTCGTGTAATTTTTTCTTTCAAGTTTCTACATTCTATCTCATTTTGCAACTTTATGTGCTTTTTCTTCCTTTGTAATTCTCTGCAATCTTTCAATCACCACGCTTTCCTCACTAACGTTGTGAAACACACTACAAACATAAAACAAAATGTTTTGCCAAGAAACTTCAAACACCAAGAAGAAACTTGATGGCCATTCCCTCCTCTCATTTTTTCTTTTAAGGCAACCCGCAATTTTTATCTTAAATAATCATGTCTTTCAAGCACCCTATTCAATTCATGATGACTTTGACCTTGTACGTCCACATGGAAACATCCCTTTCATACATTAATGGTCCAATTGTACTATTCCTTCCTTCATCCATCCTTGTAGAATCGTAGCCACTTGTCCATTCATCCTTTGTTTTCTCCACCATGTGTATTGAGATGTTTTTCGACTCATCAATACATTTAGTTGATTCATGAACTGCTGAACTAACTAATTTTGTGTAACTGTGACTGCCAACCTGTCAACCTCCATCTATGGTCAATGTGTCGCCGCTTTGTCGTCTATATCTTCATATGTTTTGTTGTCATTCGTGATTCCTTTTTGTGATTGGTCCACTATTTGTGGTTTTTCCAAGTATACTAGTGTCTATACTTTCAAGTCTTGTACCTCATATTCAATAAATTTATATTATTTTAATTTGTTAATATTAACTAGCATTAGATTTGGTTCAAAGTTAATGAATGTCACTAGCAATACTATATTATTTGGCAACACATATCATACTCTATAAGGGCCAAACCATTTTCTAGTGAACTTTCCAAGATGTGACCTACTACCCTTTTAAAACCATAGAACAAAATCATCGAATTTGAACTGTTTTTTATATTCTTCTATTGACTCCACAAAGCCCTATTCTATTGTTGCATTCCAAATTTCACCTTCAATTGTAGTTTGTTTCCTTGCAACTTTTCTAGTTTTGAGACCATACTTGTTAACAATCTTACAAGGTTCCCTTATCTGTGGCCACTACTAATTAGTGGCAATATGTATTCAATAAGCATTAAAGGATGTAATCCATAAACAAATTGGTATGGTGTGTATCTTGTAGTTATTTTGTATGTTGTTATGTATGAAAACAAAATTGTTGGTAAATGTTCATCTCAATCCATTTTATTTTCATTGACCAACTTAGTTAATAATGTTCCCAACACTTTATTAATAGACTTTGCCTAACCATTCACATGTGCATACTAAATAGTGGAATTGACATGTTCAGTAAGAAATGATCAGTCAAATGCTTATTATGTTGTCTTGGATTGTTTCCTTTCTTTTTTAATGAAATACAAAGAATGAAATGTCTATAATATGTTTATTTTATGTTGGATCATAGATTCAAAAACTTTCATTTATTTTCTTCATTTATTGGTTGTGAACAAGGTGTGCAGTAGGTGTTGTTGAATAATATGATAGAGTCTTTGTGTTTTCACTTTTAAAATGTTATCACCTATGGCATCCTTTGGGAGAGTTTGAATCTTTGAACAAATGATGAAGATTTCAATTTGGATATTTTTGAAATGACTATAGATACAAGTGAACTAGTCACAGAGCTTGTGAGCAAGAAGATGTTGATTTTAGGTGATAACAAGTGGATGGGAAAACCCATTATAGGTCCTTTGTAATGATAAGGGAAACATGAGACAATGTTTCCTATCATTGGTTTTCTTGCCTACCAAATCCTAAGCATTATGGGATCACCAATATAAATGTCTTTTTTTTGGTTGGATTTTCAACTTTCAAAATTACAAATTTAAGAAGATTCCACCTACAATCAGAAAGTTTAGAGAAGTTAATATTTGTAAGCAAAAACTGGCCCTAATGATCTTAGGATTTGTTGTCATTCACCATATAACTTGGTAGAGTTGATTGAGATGGATGTAGTTTTATAAGAAGAGTTAGAAGAGTTAGAAGAGTTAGAAGTTGCATGAACAATATGATGAAAACAAGATGATTTTTGCATGTTGATCATTAAAAATTTAATTTTTAAAATATTAAAAGAAAATTCTTGAGTCTCATTCTTCTTATTTAAAAAAAAAACCTTTTGTAACTGGTTTGAGAGAACTGCCTAATATAACTGGTTCTGACCCTTAACCAAAGTTCTATAAGAAATCAGAGAACTAGTACAAGAACCTACCATACACACTCAGTTCTTTTCCTGTACTTAGCTGCAACCCACCAGTTTTTTTGAAAATTTCAAAAACCTGCAATGGAGGTTCTATTGTTCTGAAAATTTTCAAAAATCCCTGACTGGAGATATTCTTTGTTTTTCCAAAGTTTCAAGCAAACCACAACCAGAGGTTATTAACAAAATCAAGACCCCCAAATTCTTTTTTGATGTTAATAAATATTGTAAATAGCTATCCCATCTAGAGACTGTAAATCAAGGTCCCCAAGTTTTAAAAAAAAACCTTTTGGCTTTTGTAACCCCTAAATGTGTGATAAGCCAAAAACAGTTTTATTTGAATAAATTGATGAACTAAGGAAAAAAAATTCTCTTTTGCAAATATTTTTAAAGTTATGTGGAGTGTGGTCTTAGGCTCCAAATTACTGGTATCAATTTTTTAAAAAGTGCCAATACCAGTACCAGCTGGTATTAAAATAAGTTGAGACCTACAAAAGAAAAAGTTCTGGTTCTCCTAGCCGGTTCTCACATAGGTGAGAACCTTCAAACTGGTTTTCACCCAAAATGAGAACAGCTGGTTCTCAATGTGAGAACCGGACTGAGAACGGAGTCACCCAGTGAGAACCGCCCAACACTGGTTTGCACAGTGTTGGGCAGCTATGAAGGTACTAAGCTTAAAACCTTGGTTTATTATAGACTGAAACTGGTCTTGGGCATCAGAGAGTTGACGAGGCTGGTATGACCTGAGGCAATTACATGCCAGTACCTGTGTGGTAGGGACTAGGGCCATGAGGTAATTCAAGCTTCTTATCTGTACATAATTACCAGCAGTATGTGCCTGGTGGGGTCTTGAGTTGAGACAGAATCAGTTTTGATACAAAGGTCGTATTGGTCTCAACACCAATAATATACCTACCACATAACAACCAGGTTCGGGCTGTTATGAAAGTTTTTAAAAGATCCCATAGCCACAAAAGGCTTGTATGAAATTCTTTTTAAAATATCCAATCATAATAGGCTGGTATGAATTTTTTTTAAAAGATCAGATACCAATGCCAGCTGGTGTTCTAAAATTTTGATACCTGCCCAACTGTGGTTTGCACCTCTAAATTACAACATAATACAGGTTGGAACTTGGACCTCTATATACTTCAGCTGGCTTCAACCATAGGCATTTTCAATTGCTATTATTAGAGGAGAAATCACTAGGCCTAAGCAAATAAAGTTTTGGACATCTTAACCAGTGTTGGTCGAGAATTGAATGGGTTTTCACATGAAAACCCATATCCAATTCTCAGGGTTTGGGAGGGAAAATGGGTAGGTTGGAATTAGGTTTAGGGTCAGAAGTTTTAAGGTTTAGGGTAGCACCTCCACTAGGGGAGACCATGAAAGGATATAAAACGTAGGAGGCTTTTTTTCCTTGTTAAGTTTAGTTTTTTTTTTTTTTCATTGTGTTTTGTTTCTTGTTGTTGTGTTTTGCATTTGCTCCTTGCCTTGCCTTTCTTGCTCTTTGCCTTACATTGTTCCTCGTCTTGCATTGCAGCTATTTATTGTGGTTTGTCACCTTGCACTACTCCTACTCGTTGTGGTCCATCACCTTGCATTGTTCCTACTTGCTATGGTTTGTCGCCTTGTGTTGATGTTGCATGTTCTAGTCGTTGCCTTGCGTTGTTGTTGCTCATTGTGGTTCATCATTGCTCACCTTGCATCGTTGCTACTTATTGTCATTCGTTACCTTGCATTGTTCTTGCTTGCCATGGTTTGTCATTTTTTGGCTTTTGTTATTGTTATTTGTTGTGGTCCATCACCTTGCGCTACTATTGTTCCCTATGGTTCATTATCTTACATTGATGTTGTTTGTTATGGTTCATTGCTTTACGTTGTTGTTGTTTGATGTGGTCCATTGCCTTGTGTTGCTATTGTTTGTTGTGGTTCATTGTTCTTCACTTTACATTGTTGCTATTTGTTACGACTCATTTCCTTTGTCTTGTGCTATTATTGCTTGTTGTGGTGTGTCGCCTTTGCCTTGTGTTGTTATTCATTGTGGTTTGTTGTTTCCACCTTGTGCTGTTACTTCAAGTACTCACCTCAACTCCCCTTTTGTTGCTATTGCTTGTTGTGGTTTGTCACTCTTTGCCTTGTGTTGCTGCTACTTGTTGAGGTGATGTACCCCTAGCCCCCACCATGTGTAGGTTTTGGAGCTTAGAGTGCAAGGTGTATTTTAAGAAAATAATGTAGTTTTTTTCATTCAAATTTTTTGTTGTTTTGTTTTGTTTTTGCATTTGTTTTGTTGATGTTTATAAGTTTGTTTAGCTTAGTTTTTTTTGTTTCAACTTTTGATTTTTTGTTTTTCATTTTTTTGTAGGACTATTCTTTTCTTGAATTCAACTATAAGATTTTTACTTGCATTTTAATCCTTCATTGCACTTCATTTTTGCAAATGCCCTTCGTAAATATTTTTGTAAATTGTAAATGCCTTTGTAAATTTGCTTGCTAATAGCCTTTGGCAAATTTTCATCTTGGAATAGTCATCTCAAAATGAATAATAATGATGAAATATATTTGAACGATGTTTTAATGGAAGTATGAAATTCAACCAAATCTACAAATTAAAAAAAATTGTTAATATAGATGAAGGGGAAGAAAGAATTAAGGAAATTTTGAAAATTTGCATCTTCAAAAAGAAAGTGGAGACATGATTTTTAAAATGCATTACGTTGTTCATTTTACTGTGTAAATGACAACAAGCCAATGGATGTTAACAATTTTCAATTGATGAGATGCATTTTTTGTTATGCTAGTCTAGTTTTAATATCAAATGCCAAAACACAAGCAAGGAAAGGTTTGATATTATATAATAGTGCAAAGGGAATTACTAGAAAAAACATGTTTATGCAAACCATTATATGATTGTAAAAATATTTGAAGAAAAAATAAACAATTTGTTAAAAACCTTATGAAAAAAAACCTACAAAAAATAGACCTCATGTGAATGGAACCATTATCTCTAAATTTTTTGTTGCCAAAGATTCTTATAAGAAAGATGATGTGTAGTAGAACTAGGTTTTGGAAAATTTAGCTTTTTTAATTGTTAGAAACCATTTGCCAATGCATCTTGTTGAAAGCCAATGGTTAAAAAAAATTGTTTGCATTTATATCCAAGGGTTGTTTTGCCTTTTAAAAAAACAATTTTCAAGAGATTTTTTGCCAAAGTTGGTGGAAAAAACAAAACAATTATATGTCTTACTTGCTTTGGCAAATTGTTATTATGTAATAACAAATTTTGATTTGTGAATGTCAAGAGGGGTTTATGACATTTTTGCCCTTGTTATTATTATTTTGGGAGTTGATTGGTAGCCAAAACATATTGCAATTGGGCTTTTTGAAACGTTTGATACCTCTAAGCATGCATTAACCAAAGATTTAATTGACTTGTTAGGCAAGTATGACTCGAGAAAAAAAATCATTACCTATGTTAAAGATGAAAGATTTAATTTAATTATTATGATTAGGGTTTTAAAAGTCTATTGTAAATTGTGATATTTTAAGTTTAGTAGAATTTTTTTAGGGTAGTTGTTTTGGCCATGCATTCTCTAAGGCTTGTTAATATGCTTCAACTAATGAAAAAGTTTGTAAGAGTTTGAAATATGTATCTATCAAAACTGCCCAATTTGATTTACATGAATGTATAATTTGGTCGAAAAAGTTAGGGAAAAGCAGACAAGAATGGAACAAGGCTTGTGTAGATTCAAATCTTCCTCAAGGAAACTGAACACTCCAATTAAAACAAGGTTATCATCAAAACTTTAATATATCCTTATTTATTATTACTTTTGTTAAAACTTGTTACAATGTAAATTTTGATCATTTTTACTTTTCTTTTTGCAAGTTTGTTTGCAAAATAGTTTTTTTCAAAAGGTTGTTAAGTTCAAGAATTTTATAATGCTTTGTTATAGTAAGCAAAGTTTAGTTAGGATGACAACCAAGTTCCACCCCCTTTGACATGGCATATTTGTCAAATTGGTATTGATTGTCTTTCCCCTATTGTAATTATTTGTAATCTAAACCAATATAAGGGACATTGGTTGTTAAATGATGCCCTTCATTCTACCATTTCCATCAGCTTGAAATTGATAGTGAAATAAAAAAATGGACCATCTTTTCAGACCCTAATGGAAGATAATTTTGATGTGACATTTTGAATTAATTTGTTTGGCTTCCAATAATAGAAAAAATGTTTGTGGAGTTCCATATAGTTTTCTTTCCCTGAAGAAATTTGATAAAAGAAAAACACATAATATATTAGCTTTAATGTTAGACCCAAGATTTTAAAATCTTGGATTGGTTTTTTTTTTCCATTGTTTGTAATCAAAGAGTAACAATTGTTGAACAATATGATACAATCTAATTATATCCTATGCTCATGAAATGTTATTATCACTTACACACATCAATAGAATTTGATAATGATTTTGCTACCAAACAATAACAATTTGCATATTTTTCAAATGATGATAGGAAGTACTAAATTAGCTAAAAAGCTTACTAAAAGAGAACTATTTTTCAATATTATCATGTGGATATGTAGGAGATCAAATATCCTTGTCAATGGTGGAAAAAACATGAAGCCATGTTTCCCACATTTAGGTTTCTTGCCCATTAAATTTAAAGAATTGTTAGTTCCCATATAAAGACTGAAAGGATCTTTTCCCTGGCTAGAATCCTTGCTAATTTGAGATGATGTCTACAATCGAAAAACTTAGAAAATTTAATTATTGTGAACAAGAATTGACATAATGATTGTAAGGTTGATTGTAAATCCCCTTCTAACATTTAAAAACTTACTGGGATAAATGCAGACCTAGAAGAGGAGTTGGAACAATTTGAATAAGCTTTTGAAAGAGAGGAAATCAATTTATAAACTACTGAATAACATCCACCTAGTTCAAAATTCTCACTCATTTTGTCTGCAAACTATAATGTAATCAAAAGTTGGGTGACTATGGAACAAACACTTCAACAACTGACCTCCTCAGCATCCTCATGGGTTCAAATCAATCTGCCACAATAACATTCTGGTAACTGGCAGGTTAACCTAATCAAAGGACACAAATACATGTTCACTTGATGACAACAGGCTGGCTCAAGCTCACAAAAGGGCTTAAAGCCCACATAATACAGAGAAATGGGTTTGTGTAAAGGTGATGCCTTCATCAGAAACATGCATTAGAATCCTACAATCATGTCCCTGTACAGCCGCAACAGTCTCTCAGCTACAAAAAGCTGTGTCTATGTAAATAAGCAAAGCAAACCTCAGTTCAATTTGCTCTAGATCCACCAGCACCTAAGACGTCTGCTGTGATAGGGCTGCAACTCTGATGGACCTCCCATCTGCAAACAACACACAGACTTGTAAGTTCCCATTCTTTTCTCCCATGTACAACATCTGTCAGCAATCTAGCAGGTACACACTTCACTGTAAGATAAGCACACAGAGCATCTACAGGGTTGAACAGACTCCATGCTATAGACTAATGGATACCATAAGGCAGATAAGATGCAAGACCAAAAAAATTCTGACTCATATTCAAGAGGAGAGAAAATAAGGCTACCTTTTTATATCACAACTTCCAGGCACCACTTCCCGGTATGCTCTGAGAAATCAGAAGACCTTCCCTCAAAATACTGACCCATCTGGAGAGCAGCTGGCACAGTAGGGTGAAGTGGTCTCTGTGCCTATGTTATCTAATTAACAACAACAAAGAAGAATTTGTAATGCTATGTGTCTCTGGTGCCATCTCCACTGACAAAGTAATCATTAACAATTCTATGGTTACACAGCACTAGCCAAGGGTCCTGTTGAGACAACACTTTCGGTCACCATCGGGAGAGACAATGGTGGGTGCATTTGAAATGAATTCACATTTCCTTGTTGAACTGCTGTGGAACTACCAACCAAAATTGTAGGTGGCTGCACATCTGACCCAATGTGTCCATTTGAGATATTGTTATTTGCTGGGTGATTTGCTGAACCATTGACAGTAGAGGAAGGGGTCACTGGTTGCATCAAAGAGCTTTGGGACAACATTTTGTCACCATGATTGTTTCCTGTCACAAACTGCCCACTGCTTGACTTTCCTTGAGTTGGGCTACCAATTTGTTGCACAGAGGACAGCTCAGGAATTGGAGATGGACTAGCTGCTGGTGGGGAAGTAGCTGTTCTCATAGATGCTGGAACTTTCATCGATCTCACATGGTTAAGCTGTTCTGGGCTGTTTAACTCTGCAAAAACCAATTGCATCTGTACATTACAATTGAATCAATTCTAAAACACACAGTGCCATAGATAGAACACCATGGATTAGGAACTGAATGGTTTTGTGTAATGAGCTCCTAAAGTTTTCACATCAGTGGGTTTCCTCCCACCCCTGCCAACAGCAGCAGCAGAGTACAGGTAAAAAGAAATGCTGTTATGGTAAATGCTTGGATGCATGACTGGGGGAGTGGATGTCATACCCTGCAATGAACTACACTGAGGATGCAAAACAGCAGCTGAACTGCTGCTTCCCCTCTGTAATCCAGATCCAGGTAATGGAGATGCTGAGAGGTTAGATGGAGCTGGCCTTGCATTTGTAGCCTGCAGATCATTTATGACCTCTGAAATAGAGCTCTGGCCTGAATTTGCAATATTGCCATTGTTGCTTGGTGCTGACTGTCCCTGGTTCAAATGCTGCACTGGATGTTGGCGAGTGGGATTCTGCTGCAGATGTGCCTTTGTCAAGGGAGGGCTATGCTGTGGCTGTTGCAACAACTGCTGAGGGTGCTGTGGTGGAGGTGATGGCAACAGCTGAGACTGTGAGTTTGTAAATTGCTGCTGCTGGAAAAGTTGCTGCTGTTGTTGGGGATTTTGCTGTTTGTGCATCTGCGAGGGCTGTGGATACTGCTGCTGCTGCTGAGGCAGTTTTGCTGACAAGCTTTTGTTTCCAAGACTGGAACTGGGACTGGGACTGTGACTGTGTCCAAGAATGATGTGCTGGGAAAGCACAGGAGACAAAGCCCGATTGCCTGGCACAGCCCCAACTGACTTTTGTGCAGTTGGAAAGGAGGAGGAACCTTTCCCAAAAGAGCCCTGTTTGGCCCCATCTGCTGCTGATGACTTTGACCCAGCTGGTAGAGGGGATAGTGCTGAAGTTATAGGAGAACCTGAAACTGCAGAGGATATCTGAGACATTGACCCTGTGTTTAGAGCCACTTGTGGCAAGAGAGACTGTTGCAGCTTAGATTCCGTTTTTTGCACCTTTGCCATGGCAGCAGCAAGCACCACCTTCGGGTCAGTTCCTGGAGAAGTTGGATTCATACCCATTGAGGTCCTCTGTGAAGGATTCAGGCATGTGTGCTGTGCAATTGGAGTCTGCCTTGCTCCATTGCTGGCAGATATGGCAGTCTGCCCTGCTAGAGATAACCCAGGCACACATACCTTGGCAGTCAATGAAGGAGCTGCTGGAGGACCATAATCAGCATACAAGATCATGTTTGACTGATTCAAGGCAGCTGTGCTTGCAGTATTTACACCTGGTCTTCCTTTTGTGTGGACCATTGATTGCTTCGAGGCCTGAATTGCCTGTGCAACAGGTGGTGGCACACCACCTTTAGCAATGTGGCCAGTTGGATGGGTGGACATGATTGCACTTGTGGCTGCAGTTGAATTCAGTGTTCGTGTCTCATTGTGAGTATTCCCCCTTGTTGGTGTGGTGTCGAAGTCAACACGAGACAATGGAGAGGATGAACCAATTGGTCGTTTTACACTCATCTTCCTGTCCTGCCCAGGATCTCGATCCTGCCTGGCACCAGTGTTACTAGTATGGTTGCTGGCATCTGCAACTGTGTGCCCCTCTTCAACACCCATTGGTCCTCTTTGCATCTGTACAGATCTATGCTGCTGCTGTTGCTGCTGGAATTGGAGTTGTTGTATCTGTTGTTGCTGCTGGTGAATCAGAGATGGGTGAAGAGCACCAGAGCCTGATGAGTGATGAGGAGATTGGCATGGATGGATGCGCACAGCATCAGCCATGCTCTGCAGCACAGCATGCCCCTGGGGTGCCATCACTGCAGCCACTGGTGCAAGTCCCAACGGTCCAGGACCAACAGGACCTCTGTTCATTGCAGCTGCCATTGTCATGGCTGAGAATGCCTGAGAGGACTGAGGATCATGTCCTTTTAACTTGATTTGCAAATGTTGTGCAGCAGCTTGCTGTTGTTGGTGTTGGTGAGAGGATAGAGAAGGCTGTGGTTGAGATACTTGAAGTTGCTGTGCAGCAGCATGCTGCTGTTGCTGTTGGTGCTCCCACTTATTTTGCTTCCCTAATGCTGCAAAAATACTGAAATCCTGATGTGAGGGCTGAGTCTGGACTGCAGCTGGGGGAATGCTCACATTAGCAACACTGGCTGACCCCTGACTATATGGATGCCTGTGTAAGATTGGGAACTTGCTCTCAACCACAGAGCCACTGTCTTCTCCAGAAGGCCCATCCCAACCATCTCTGTCAGACTGAGATTGAACTTGGTACTGTGAAGGGGAATGGGATGGGGTTTGCAAAGGACACTGTTGTGGATTTGGAGATCCTGTGGGTGAGAATCTCTGCACCCCCTGTTGTTGTTGATTCTGGGGAGTCACGGTCCCACCACCACTTGCAACATGTGATGTTTGATGTGTAGACTGTTGTGAAGGTGAAACTAACTGCTGCCCAAAGAAAGGCACACCAGTGAAGAACTGTGCTGCAGCCTGGACATCAGACAATCCAAGCTCAAATAGTTATTGAGGAATAGCTCACAAGTAAAGAGCTGCTATAAGGAACAAGAAACTTCAACTAAAGAGAGATTGAAGTGTCACCACCTGTTGGGTCCCCATGTTTGCAGGAGGACCATTGAAGGTTGGACCAAAATGGGAGCTTGGATACTGATGGTATGGAGACCCCAGGTTCTGCTTCATCACATGCAAACACTGTTCCTGTATTGCAGCAGCATTAGCAGCAGCAACAACCCGGTTGCTTGCCACAATCCCAGGTCCCCCAGCTGGACCAAGACTCCCAGCCATTAGAGAGCCTCTTCCTGGCCCTGAGCTGATTCCTGGTAATGCTGGGTTTCCTATATTTGCACCACCATCAGCAATACCACTGACAACTTCAGCACTCAAACCACTGCTAGCCATCATAATGGTTCCAGGTTGCATCCCAGAAGATCCAAATACGGCTCCTGGCTGCATACAAAGCTACTACCATAGTATCAGTAAAACTTTGCAGAAGGCATTTCATGATCAGTGTCAGAATATACACAACCTCAGAGGATATCACTGCAGTAGATTCATGAAACAAGAGTGAATTGTTACAATTATCCATCAGGATCATGAGAAAGCAAGACTGTGAGAGGAACACAGCATCTACAAGGATGTCCAAATCCAAATGCTTGCAAAAGTCCAAATCAAACCTGCAAGGAGAGAATTGGCTGCTGCTGTTGCAGAACTGCATTCTGGCTAAAAACTTCCATGAAGGTGGCTGCTGCTATCATCTCCCTCTCCCTATCTTTGGCTGCTGAGATAGTAGTTGCACCCAAAGCTCCTTCCCCCACTCCAAGACCTACACCAAGTGCAATAGCAGAGCTCATAGGAGACCCCGGAACAGAAGGCACCTGGGCAGCCCCACCACTACTTCCATAGAGAGCCCCAGGGGGCAGAAGTGACATATTTTGGTTGTAAGACTTTGCTCCATAAAGTCCTGCAACAAAGAAAGGATGTCGGTTGACCTGCTGCTGTGCATCAATGAAATGTGCAATCCAGACATGAGATGCACAGCGCTTCCATGGCTGCTGTGGTGGAATGTTTGAGAAAGGAGATACCTGCATCAACACATCCCTTTGTCAAGGGCTCTACGAACTTATATACAAAGTCAATAATTAAATAGTACGACCCGACAAAAAAACCCTACAAAAGCTCTAGTCCATGCAATTGCAAACTGCTTTATTTACATTGCTCTTCAAAACCTCAAAATCTGAGTGCAGAAGAAAATGTAGGGCAAGAATTTACCCTTGGTTGTGGGTTTTTATCTACTGAAGAAGAACCAGCCATGGAAGCTGCAGCTGCAGCAGCTGCTGCTACTGGGAAGTAACTGCATGATAGCAAGCACATCTCAATATAGGAGCTGCTGTGCTGAAGCAAGACCAATACAAAACAGAGGTTAAGAAGAGACTGCAACAAGAAGCAAACCACCACAACTTACCCAAGAGAGGACATAGCTCCTGGCCAACCAGTCATTCCTGGAGAAATGGGCGAAGCTGCTGATGAAGCCAAAAGAGAGGATGCCACTGCACACAATCAGGTCATTGAGGCAGCTGACATCCAGATTTCTCCACTTAAATCCTGAAATTTTAAAATTTACAATGTGTGACAGCAAAGTTCATCAAGCAAATTCAAACCTCAAACCATACTAAAAAACTATTGCCAGTTTGAGTTTGAAGCAACTCACAAGCTTTTTCAGAGTTTGGCAGTCTTGACTCAGGCTTAACACCTTTACTTGCCCGTTGTGGTGGAGGTTTGCTTAAATCAGTTCTGTCTCTATCCTCACTTCTTTGCTCCCGTTTCATCTCTCTCTGTGTCTCTTCTCTGTCTTGCTGCTCTTGCTTCTCCTCTTTGTATTTTTCACTAAACCCACTTCCAACTAGAGAAAGGACACTCAAATCCACCTGGATAAGGAAAGAAATTTGCACAATCAGATAGTTACAATCAACAAGCAACATCATTTCACAAAGAGAACAGAAATGCCTTGCAAACCATCTGACATGCACCAGACTGTACACTAAAAGTCAGGAGTTGTTGGCATACCAGAGGTTTTTCTTGCCCTTTGTCCACTGGTACTCCAGCAACACCATTGTTCCTCTCATGGACCAAAGACACTGCAGCTGCCTTTGTTGGTGGCGCCTGTAGAGAAACAAAAGCCTTCTCAGACAGGTGAAGCAAGCTTATATACCACATGAAAGGAAAAATAGACTTCTACAAAGGAATCAAGAGGATGAAGCACAACTCACCATCAAATCAATGTCGAATTTGTTGACTTGATCAAGCTCACCTTCAGGAGTTAGTTGCACAGATCTAAAGAAACACACATTTGGATCTCCATTAAGCCAGAACAAAAACAGAAGGTTCCTTAACCATCATGTGCACTGAGTAGCACAACTAGAATGCATCTTGAAGACAAATCAATGCACACAGGCATACAATCATCATCACTAACCTCTTCACAACATCCAATTGTTTTGCTGAATCACTAAGGAGAGGACTGCTGATGGTTCCTGCATCCACCTCCTGGATATCTGGTATTGCAGCTGCCAATTTGGCAGGTTCAGGATTTCCATCAAAGGGTAGCAGTACATAGCTCAAGTTTTTCTCATTAGATGATGAAGTAATGACCACAACTCCTTTGGCATTTTTCTTCTCAGGCGTCTCATGTTTATTTTCCACTGTAATGTTAGGTTGTATTGATACAGTTGATACTGACAGGACTGGTGTCCCTCCAGGACTACTGGGAGCAGGTGTTGGACTGCTTCTATTGCCAGTTGCCTCATTTTTCACAGTTCCCTCTTCTTCTGCAATACCTACAAGGTGCTGCTCTTCAACTTGGTCAAGCTCTCTAGATTCAGGAGCAGCCACCACACCAGGAAGATTCGACAATGCTACATTAGCAGTGCTTGCAACTAAATGAGCTTGTAGAGGCAGCACTCCCTCTTCTGGGCAAGTCCTAACTTGAGGCTGTTTCCTCTTTGGAGCTGCTGTGACAACCACCATCACAATTATAAGGTCTAGAATAGCTTGGAAGTAGTGAAGAATAACCTCCTCTGCATGGTTGAAAGACTTGGGCAACACCAAGATATAATGTGGCGCAAATGAAAGAAGTGCCAACCCCAAACAGTTCACTACTTAGCAAGGTGGGAAACTGAAACTTAGCACGAAGAGCATTTGTGGAAAGCCCCTTTTGACAGTGAACAGGCATAAGGATGATTAGAAGGAAAAGGACATTACCCTCTTCAGGGGGCAGAGCAGCGGCAGATGAAGGAGAGGGAGAGAGAACAGGGGATGCAGCCCGTGGTGGTGAAGCTCCCAATGGCACTGTAGATGTAGTATTAGCAACTGGTGTGACTAAGGGAGGAGTAGCAGCTCCATTGGAAGGTTGAGCTACAGGAGATGTGATCTGCACTGATGCAGAAGAATATGACTTTGCCTCTGATTTGTATTCAGGTTTTGAATCCATCCTCCAGTCCAATGCAGAAGGAGATGGGATCATTCTTGCAAGATCAAACAAGGCCTCTGCCACTTCAACCTCCTCTGATACTGTCCGTGTAGACACCTGGTTGGACATCAAGACATTGGTTGAACCCTAGCTTGTATGAGTTTCTTTGGACTCACCCTCGCCAAAGAAGCTACAGATGCCAACTGGTTTTCAGCTATTCCCCAAAACACTCTTCATCAAACTTCAATATATCACATGAGAAGAAGATTCAGACACTGAAGGAAGGGCTTCCTTCTTTACCTTGAGCAGCTTTGTGTCCTTAGGTTTTGATCCACTTGGTTTCTGCAGGAGAACATACAACATGCAAAAATGCAATCAGTAATAATACATCTCCACCACCCAAAGGCCACGAGAAGATATGTGATTAGGAAGAAGGAGAAGAAGAAGGTGGGGAAGAAGAGTGACAGATAAGAATTGTACCACTGTTCTTCTTCTGGGCTTCAGAGCAAAAATGCCTGAGGATGATGAAAGAGTGCTGGATGGTGCAGGAGTGTTGGGAGAAGAAGAAGCAACTACTGATGGGGGTGGTGGGTGAGGCAGAATCTCTGGAGCAACTGTTGGTGGAGGCAGGGGTGGTGGTGATTCCTGCGCTCGCTGCTTCAGAACTGCTGCAGTTAAGTCAGTTGGTCGGTCAATCAGGCATCCAAAAGCTTGGACATGAATTTGTGTACTTTATATCTTTGTGCGAACTTTGGAATGAGAGCACACTTAGAAACCCTAGTCTAGACACAACACCCACCCACCTGAGCGTGCCTTTCTGGGCACAGTTGGAAGATCATTCCTCCTCATGCTAATGATTTCCTCAAGCTTCCCTTGTGGCCTTGCTTTCACAGGGCGGCGAGGGATCGGGGCAGGAGGCGGGAGATCGTCGTCGTCGTCGTCTTCTTCTTCTTCAGAACCCCCCATTTCCGAATCATGGGTGATGGTGGTGGGAGTTGTTGTTTCCTCTACCTCATCAGGAAGGTGACTGCGCAATTGGGTTGCTTGGATTTCATGCAATCCTTGCCGCTTCCTCTTAATGCGACGAATGGAAACTAAACTGCTGGGAGAAACCACCAATCGCTGTTGTTGTTTCCCAGAACACATCATCAGAAGACTACTACTGTTGTTGTTGTTGCTGCTGCTGGTGGTATTATCCTTCTTGGGTCTTTCGCGCAATCTTGCGTTGTGAAGAAGAACATCATCCATGGTATTGGTGTCATCGCCGCCACCCTCACCAACTGGTATCGGAAAAAACAACAACAACAGCAACAACAACAGAGACAACAAACCAACCCCAGCAACCCCAAACAGTCAGACAGACGCCTGCAGCAGCAATTTCATATCTATCAAGGGAGCTTTTTCCGGCAGTGCGCGCATGTCGACGACAAGGGGATCATGATGATCATGATGTTCTGCTCTGCTTCTCTTTTTTCCAACAAAAATCATCGGCTGTGGTGTTTTTTATGTGTAACAAGGCTCAACCTGCGACGGCGGCGCCGGCGGCGTCTTTGAATCCGCTCGTGCGAGGACGGCGAGGTGCAGCAATATTACGGTCTGCACCACTGCGGCGGCCGTCTCGCCCTCTTTCCATCATGGTAAGGGAGGAAGGGACGGAGGGACGGAGGGCACCGCCGAAGAACTCAAACTGGTTGAAGTCTTCTTCTTCTTCCGCATACTACTTTGGCAGACCACACCATTCTTCTTCTTCTTCTTCTTCTGCCTTGGTGGTGGTGGTGTTGTGCAACCGATCTGCTTGCACTTAGAAAGACTTTCCGATGCATATGGAGGAGATGCAAAATCTGCAAGGGAAGCTGATGATGCTGATGCCAACAACTTAACAAACACACCCAAATCCCCAAACAAAAAGCCACGACGAGCGAGCAAGGAACGAGCGACAAACAATCTCTATAAGCTTGCAAACAATCTACAGACCACGAAAAAAGCGTGCTCTACATGCATCAGCGCTGCTCCACTACCACCACCATGCAGAGGGACTCTCACAGCTTGAAATGTAATAGCATCGATCATAGAGACACAGATACACAATCAAATTATTGCTCGTCATTTCCCGAGATTGCTCAAGAAAACATCGACTTCCTCTTCTTCTCCTCCTTCTGCTGCTACTAATTCCTCTTCTTTGTCTCCTGACTAAGCAAACACACCAAATCGGACGTCTCCTCAGAAGAAAAAAGAGTACTTAGAACAACGACAACAACCCACCGTCACCACAACTACGGTATCGATACAAAACAGAGAGAAACAAAACAGAAAGCGCTAGAGAAGAAGAGTGTGTCAAATGAAAAACCTGCGAGAGAAAAGAAAATAAGAAAACACAGACACAAACAGAAAATGGAAAGAATAGGAAAGGAATGCACACACAAATCGGGTGAGTCCCTCTCTTCGGCAGCGAAAGGGGAACAAAAACAAAAACGACAAAAGCAGAAACACAAATGGGCCCAAAATACACACATACACACAAGAGAAACAGAAAAACGGGAAGTGTTGTTGTGATGTGGGCAGTAGTAGTTCAGTAGTAGTAGGAAAGAGAAGAGAAAGACGACAGGTGCAGCAGCAGCAGGAAAAAAGCGGAAGGTGCAGCAAAAGTGCACTCCACCACCACCACCACGGCCGCGTTCTGCGCTACCACGACGGCGACGACAACCGGCCTCTTCGAAAAGCACCCCAATCAAATGGGACCATGAGCTTTGACCGGCCGCAAACGTAGTTTTAAAAATAAAGAATAGAAAAAAAAACTAATTGGGACCTAGGTGGGTAGGTACCTACCAGCCTTTTTTTGGCTCGAAATATATATGTACAAAAACCGAAACTAAAACTTAAGAAGTGCTAAAATCAAGTGCATTTTGAGGATTTCAACAGCCATAATTCAACCATTTAAAAAGCCAGATTTCCATACATGGTTCACATATGTAGCCAAAAATATACAAAGACGTTTTTAAAATCTTATTTTCATATTTAGCTTGTATCCAAATCTGGCTAAATCTTCATGTGGGTTTGTTCCCACTTTGGCTACATAACAAAATTGACAAGAATAACTCTGGTACTGTTAGGTACCTGGATATGTTTTATTTTTATTTTTATTTTTTTCATCAATTTTCGGATATAGCCAAAGTGGTGATCATCCAGATGAAGATTTAGCCAAATCTGGCTACAAGCAAAATATGAATATAAAATCTTTCAAGCATACATTCTTTATTTTTGGCTAGCTACCATTTATAGAAATCTGGAAGTTTTTCTTAAATTTTGGTCGAATCATGGCTATTGAAAAACTCAAAAACCACTTATTTGACACCTTTTAAATTCTTAGTTTCACTTTTTGGATATATATATCCAGCCAAAGAAAGGGCTGGAAGGTAGGTACTAGGTACCTACGGATAAAAAACGAGAAGAAAAGAAAACCAAACCTTCTTCTTCTTCTTCATTCATGGCCAACTCTTTTAACTGCATTTACCTGCCACAGAGAGTCCCTTTCTTTCGACTAGGTACTAATGGGGCAGGTCAATATTATTAAACTCAACGTTTTTTCTTTCACCTGCCCTACAGGTGCATGGCTATTTCTTCTCTTTGAATTCCTATTTTTCAAAATTTAGAAGGCTCGGGGTGAGTTCGGAGTCCCAGGTCATGGGTCGGGAGTCGAGGGTGAGTTGAAAGTCGAGCGCAAGTCGGGAGTCTTGTGGGAGTGTGGAGGAGTGGGGGCAATAGGCGGGGACCCTTCCCCTTCTGGGAAGGTGGTGTGGCTAAGTGTGGGGGTGAAACGAGTAGCATCACTTGTAGTAGTTATTTGCTTGTTTACTATGGTGATTATAGGTACACGAGGTGGTGTTCGAGTTCTGGGGATGTTGTTAAACCTGTGACAGATTTTTGTTCCTTGGCCCTGCCTTGCCAGGCAAGGATATTGTGTTATAGAGTATAGTAGCTCAAGAGATTTTGGCCCCTAGGTAGTAGGTCTATTTTTATACTGGGATTTTGGAAGTGATATTTTGGCTTGTGTTGACACTTGAGATTAGTTATAGAGTTACGATATCTTGAAGGATTCTTGTTTCTTTTAGAAGATTTTTTTGGAAGATTATACTTTTGCATGGTGAAATATTTGAATTTCCATAATTCTTTGCTTGCTTTAAGATACTTTTTAATGTAAAGGCAAGGCTACAGTGTGACACAACCCTTGTTTTGATAAGTAAGCCTGTGATTCATAGCATGGCATGGGAACAAGATTCATTTTTTATGATTGTCTTATTTGACTTCTTTCCAGATATCAGTCTCACATTCCACCAAAAGCTGTTCCTTTAAAATCAGAAATTTTGACACTTGACACATCCCCCCCCCCCCCCACCTTTCAGTTTTTGTGTGTGTGTCTTTAAATATACTAGTGGGTACTCGTTAATTGTTTCAACCAATTAATAACTCTTGTTGTTGTTTTGTCTTTGTACTCTAGTTATAAAATATTTTAAAATCTTTTGGTGCATTCAATCTTTTGCTTTCCAACATGTTATATTTTTAATATTGAATAAAATCTCATTACTTTGCAAATTAACGATGTTTTTAGAGATCGAAAAAGAGGTTGGGGTTGAAAGAAGGCCCCCTCCCAAAGGATCATTTTGACGAATATTTCTATTATATAAGTAGTGTTGGACAGGTATTTGATATGTTGAATAACCTTCATGTTTGGGTATTTGTAAAATGAGAATCAAAAAAATTAAAACTCGAAGTCAAAGAATCACAAGTTCTGGATATTTGAAAAAAATAAATCAGAATCAAAGAACCAGCAACAGTTCTGGTTATTTAAAAAAAACCTCACAAAATATATAGAGTGAGATGTAGCCAAAGTGACAATCCACATGAAGATTGATTCAAATTTGGCGATAAACCAGATTAAAAAGTTAACAAATTCGAGATCCATGTGTATTATTAGCTACATACAGGAACCTAATGCAAAAATCTGGCTATTTGCAATAAACCAAGGGTTTTAAAAATCATACTCCTTGGATTATCTTTTTTAAATGAGGATTTTCTCCACAGTTGGAACTAGTTAATAAGGGGCCTAAGGGGGAAAGCCCCAGGATGGGGAGAGGTGCTTTCTGAAAATAACCCTGAGTGGTTGACCCCACATTTTTGGTATGTGGGGGCATTTAGTATGTACCCTTTGTAAAGGAGGATAATCATGAATCTAAGGTGCCCTCCAAATACACTATGAAATGTCTCAGAGTGGACCACCGTTTAACAAATAACCCGGAATGCTCGAAAACTATCCACTGCGGCTACTATGGGGCATGCGCCCTAGGGTTTCATTCTTGCTCCTGGTTTGTGTTTATGGGTACGCCATGGTCACCTAGTGGGAAACTAGGGTGCACTGTGCACCTCAAATTCCATAGCAAAAGGTCCATAGATAGTAGTAAGTCTATTAACAACCAACAACATAATGGGAATTAAATGAATAAATAAGTTCAGCTTGGAAATGAACCTTCATTAATATTGAATTTCCATGACAACATGAATTCTTGACATGCAAAAAGTTCCCATATTCGCCTTTCATCTTCAACTTTGATTTAGTGTGATTATGCCTTATATATGTACTTATGACCAATATAACTCCTCAATTTAATGGCATTTGTTGAATAAATTTGATGATACTCTAAATCAAACTTATTAATTCTAATTTTAAAATGTAACTCTAATCAATCCCCATATGGCGCCTCATTACCATGGTTTCATAATTTCAGTTTAACCCAGGAGTCCTTGGCTATATAAATAATTTGTACATTCGAACGTTTATATTCCAGTAATTGATTTTAAAACATAATATTCAGCCCCTAATTAATCATAAAAGGCTCTTAAACCAGTGTAGTGATATAGCAATCAAACCTTTTTTTGGTCTTACATGGCATATACATATATATATATATAAAAGAAACTTCCTTAATAATTATTGCATCTGCAGAAATTATATTTGCATGTGCCAAAAACAATGTAGCCATGCAAAAATTAAGTCAAAAATAATTTCAATTTCAAGAAAATTGGAATCTCTTATAATTTGTTTTGAATGAGGACATCATTTAATTCTTGTTTTGGTTTTTAGCCCTACTCCATCACACCAACGCTCATTCAATTCATTAATACCTTAAACAACATTTCCAATTAAGTTCTTATTTCACATTCAGTCTCTAGATTGATACCATTTATATCATATTCACATCCCATGATTTATTTCATAATTTGTCATTCACATTCATGACACAAAATCACCAATATATCCCAATTCATTCAGAGACCAATTTTTTAACTAAAACTCATAATCCAATGACAAAAACTACTGAATTTTACAAAACCACCTTGATGCACTTGTATTCATCAAGAGCTTTCCAATAATATCAAAAGTACAGCTCAAATTTCCCTCCAAAATTAGCTCTTTGATTTTTAGTTGATTTTTTAGAGATGAAAACACCCAAATTTCAATCATTCTTACATTGCATGTCTAAACATTATTAAGTCACCTCAGTGCACCCCTATTCATCTAAGGCTTTCCAGCAGTACCAAGAACACCAGACAGGGCCTCTCGGTTTGGGAGATCCTAATGTAACAAAACAAACAAAATACCTTCTTTAATAGTAGGATTACCAAAATACAATTTTAGCCTTGGATCAATATCCTTCAAACTCAAAGCTTTTATTTCCAATTTGATCTAATAAAATTTCCATACAAGTATTGTTAAAATTTTAACATTATAGATCCATGAATCAACTGGGGCATTGAATTATCAACCCTATCCTTTTCCCATCTTCAATCAAGATTGATTTACATTCAATTATAAAAATGATACCCTAATCGAATTTTAATTTACCCACCCTGAAACAAATAGGTCTGATCCATTCATTTGATTCTCATCATTAGTGCACATCACTTTTGCAATTCATTTAAGCCCATCTACTTTGGTATTATCTTTAAATAATTTACAAAAAACATTAATTTAGCATTATATTCTAATCCATCATCACATCATTGATCGTCTAAATGCACTTACCTCATGCACATGAGGGAAAAGTGACATTTGCAAAAATTTAGTGTACGTAATTAGTGAAATTCCATTCCCTCATCACCTTATTTTGTATTAGGAACATGATCATCCCCTTGACCTCCTTCATAACATCCTATACCTCTTGTGAAAAAGGGGGAAATTTTAATTTGCAATGAAATTGATTTAAATGGTTTTCTCACCCTACCCTATGCCGCATAAGATGAATGCTTCCTTTCCAAGCTGGTCACTTTCTAACCACTGTAGTAGTAAGTGCAATGTGGTTAGTGGTTACCCAACCAGCTTTTTGGATTTGACCCTGGTGTAACCCCATGCATCCATCTAATGTTGAATCCACTAAATCCTATTATAATTGTTGTAATTGATTACTTTCAACACAACTTAATGTGGAATTGTGACAATTGTGAACACAAACACTTGCAAGGCAACCATAAATCCTGACTCCCAAGTCCAAACAGTTTTTTTGCTCATATTTTATACCCAATTATAAATCTAAAATGAAAAGTTTGCTGACCAAATAAACCATTCATCACTAGCCATCTTCTATTGTGCGAACTTTGGCACTGTTGCAATTTTTTTGAAATTTTATATTGCAAATTCAATTGTTAAAGTTGATTTTTAAGAAAAAGATCATCAAATTTAGACACATTTTCGAGCAAACATTTCTCACAAATTGCAATGGTAATTTATTCTTCATAATTAAAAGGCCAAGGCCTTGCAAAAAATATTTTTGTTATTCATCATCCTTTTTAAAGGGATCTTTGACAGCAAAAAAATTATATATTGCATTAGGCCTTTTTTTTTTATGGTTGTCTTTCAAAAGTTCTTCTTATTAAACCATTTACCTTCTTGTCAATCTTTTTGACAATTAGAACATGATTTGCATCCGCATATTTTTTCAAAGTTGTTATTCCATATGTTATATAATATGTTATAAATATTTTATTTTCTTTTGTGTTTGGATTAGGAACATGCATAGGACTATTGTAACAATGCAAACATCTAATGACTTGAAGATTTTCAAGATTAACTTCTTTGTCATCATTTACACACAAAAAACCCAACAAATTGCATTTCAATTATGACCTTTCCATATTTTTCTTTGAACATGCAATTTTTAAAGGTTTATTTGCATTTCATTTGTTTCAATTATATCTTTTGTTCTGTTCTATTTTATTTGAAAACTTTCATTCAAAATTTCGTCTTGCATATTACATTCATTGAAACATATTTTTCATAATCAATTAAAATTACATTTTCATTTTGACTTAATTTCATTTTTTAGTAATATTACATAACATGGAGAAAAAGTTAGAAACAAATGGAAATTTTACCAAAAAATATGAGTTTAAGTTCCAGTCACCTAATTTATGTTATGAATATCAATTTAAAACTATTAGGAGTATTACAAACATTTACAAGGAAAAATCACTAACTTTTTCCCCTCCTTTCCCCATAGGTAAATGATGTAAAAGAAAAATTGAATGTTTTAATGTTTGGAAATTTTATGCAATTGGGTTCTATTTTGGACATGACACAACACAAGACATTTCAAATAATTAACACAAATAATTTATTTTCAAAAATGTATAATTAATAAATATAATCAACAAAACATAATAAGCTAAAAAAACATTGACAATAATCTTTTTTAAATAAATTGAAACCACACCTTTTAGATACAATATAGACAATAGATAACGATAAACAATAGACAATGAGAAAAATAAAACAAATGAAAAAAAATCATTTTTATAAAAAAAAAATACAAATAAACCTTGAAACTTGGAGTTGAAAAAGTAGTTTTTTTTCTTCCACACCTACACAAAAAATGCAAGGGGGAAATACCAATATAAAAAGGATTAAAGAGCACCAAGAATGCATGACAAGGAAACATTGAAGAACAACAAAACTACATAGCAAGAAGTTGACGAAAAGTACAATGGGGTTAAAGAGGTACCTAATACTTTGATTGAAACACGCAACAAGGAGGTGTCAATAAACAACAAAAGAACACGATAAAAAAAGTGCCCATGGATAATAATAACACAACAACATTTTTTACAAACATCAAAAGCGCATAATAAGGAAGCACCAACAAACAACAAGAGTGCACAACCCAACGAAGAGGCATTGGTGGAGCACCAAGAGCACATAACAAAGAGGTGTTGATGAACAACAAGAGCACACAACAAGGAGGTGCTAACAAACAACAAGAATGCACAACACAACAAGGAAAATTTGACGAACAAAAAGACCACATAGAAAGGAAGCATTGATGAACAACAAGAATTCATAGCCAAGAAGAGTAGTGCATAGCAAGGAGGCACATATGAGCAACATGAGCTCACACAAGAAGGCACAAAAAACATGTAGCAAAAAAATGTCAAAAAAGAATTGGAACACTCAACAAAAAGGCACCAAATAATAATAACAACACCCAACAAAAAAATGTTGAAACTTGCATAAGCACCCAACAAAAAGAAAAGGAAGTGCACAACAAGGAGATGATGAAAAATAATAAGAACGCATAATAAAAAAACAAGGATATTAACAAAACCAAAACAAATTCACATTAACAAAAAAACAAATAACACACACTCAAAACACTCTCCTTATTTAAGGATAGAACAATATTAAGGGTAATCACCACAAAGGCAACAATTTTGTGGTCCTTCATAAGGAAACATGAAACCTAATTTTTTTCTTTAACCCTACCTACCACTACCAACCACTACACCTAGTTGACACCTTGATCTTGCTGGTCTTTAATATTTTGACACAATATTTTTTTAAATCAATGAAAGGGTTTCAAATGGTTATTTATCAACCTAGTGAGAACCTTTAGATAGGTTTCAAAAAGGGCGTCACCCTTGGTGATACCTTGATGCATTCAAGGTGAAAACCAACTTAAAACCTTGGTTGGTTTTCATTTTTTTTTGGAATACCTACCCAACATTGATATATAATGTGATTTTGACACTTGCCCAACACTCATATATAATGTGATTCAAATTCATTAATTCATGGGTGGACTCCCATTTTTGTTTTTCTTATTTTGAAAGAACCATATTGATGGCCCATCACCATTTTTTTTGAAATATGAAGGATGAGATTTTGGAAAAATGATGATGATGTTTGTGCTAAAATTCCAAATTTCATCCCTCTTAGGAAGAGTTGCTTCTTCTTCATGATGAGAAACCTCTACAACTTCATTTGGGATATCTACATTAACCAACAATAAATAAAATTGCTTACAACGCATTGTTTTAGCCACTTTGTTCAAAACATGACACCTATATGTAAATGAAATAAAGATAGAATAAAAAAATATTAATAATATCTTACAATTCAACAATTTGAAAAAGAAGCATGCATTTCCATATGGAAGCAACTTTATTATGATCCATGCCACTTGACCATAGTGAGATAACCCACGAAGAAGTTGAAAGAAATTGACCTGATGTATCTAAAAGCACAACTCAACAATTTAAAAAAGAAGCATGCATTTCCATATGGAAGCAACTCTAATGTGATGCATGCCACTTGATCATAGTGGGATAACCCATGAAGTAGTTGGAAAAAATTGACCTGATCTATCTAAAAGCACAATAGAGAGCGAAAACCCAAGATGCTTATGCATTTTATATTTTGCCCATGCATATGCAGGCTTTATGACATTGATTTGTGACAAAGAAACGCGACAACACCATATTTGGCATGTTTCAATTTGCGTACATTTTTTTCTTTTCCTTACAGTAACATTACTTTCAACAAATTGAAAATGAGATTCACATGAATCTTTTAAAATAGTCACCCAACATCCCTTAAACCCTTTAAACTTTGTTGTTTAAGGACCTTGCAATGAACAAATGGCCGCTCGAAGCATCCTTGTCGTCATGCCAATGCAATTTTCAACAGCCTGTGCAATTTATAATAGGCTATTAATCTTAAGCCTACAAATCATTTGTAAATGCAAGAGAAACAAACTTCCCATTGACTGCATGAGATTTCTCTTTCCACAAGAGTTCGTCACCATTATTGGCCTGGGCTAATACCCCTTGCAAAGAAGACCCTACCTATTTTGTCACTGTGGAATCCAGGCAATCAAATTTCTACCGCCACCCCCAAACCCAAAAGCACAAAATAAAACAAAACAAATGGGATCCATAAACAGCCTGTTGTTTCAGGGGGCGGAATCTTGGAAATATTTGCAGTGAGGTAGCCTACTAGTGGTAGAACAAGCGGGTGACCCTGAAGATAACAAGGGTTAACTCATAGTCCACTTTTTAACATTCTACAATGAAAGGTACCTAGTCGTAGAAAAAGGGGCTTTTTAAGAAGAGGATACTTTTGTGGCATATGACAATCTAGGGTTAATTTGACATTTCTTCACACCCCAAAAAATAGAAAACAACAAGGGGTATGTCACACCGTGGCCTTGCCATTTACATTAAAAAGGATCTTGAGCCAAAAGAAGAACCATGGAAACTCACATATTTCACAATGCAAAAATATAATCTTCAAAAAACTCTCTAAATAAAAACCAAAATCCTTCAAGATATTATAACTCTATATCTAATCTCAAGTTTCAACACAAGCCAAAATATCATGTTCAAAAATCCTCATATAAAATTAGATCTATTACTTAGGGGCCAAAATCCCTTAACCTACTATACTCAATAGGAATCTAAACATAATATCCAAGGCCAATAAACCCCCGAAACCGTCGTCTCCTTCGTTTTACGTTCACACTGGTTTCCTGAACAAACCCGGGCCTACAAGCGCCAACCCGCTGGTTGGTTCCCCGAACAAAACCCGGGCCGGTCCACAACTGCCAAACCACCGGTGTCCCGAACAAACCTCGGGCCTACGACGGTGAACAACCAGTCGGCGTTCCGAACCAACCCCGGGCCTACACTGGCGATCCGCTCGTACCCCGAACAAAACCCCGGACCTGTCGCTGCCAAAATCCGCTGATTGGTGTCCCGAACAAACGCCGGGCCTACTATCATGCCAACCCGCTCTTACTAGCTCCCCGCCCATTTCGCGCGTACCTACCTACCCTCCTGCCCGTTCACCTGCCTACCCGCCCAAACATCGGTTCCCCCTTTGCCCCGGTCGCCGTCCCCGTCCCCGTTGCGGGAAGAACCGCCGGATTCGCGCTCCACGGACCACAACTGGCGCCGGGCTTGGAGGGAGCGGCCGCTCGCTGCGAAGGAAAGCAAAGGAACGGAAGACAAACACACACACGCCCAAACACGTCCCTCTTTTTCTTTCTTTCTTTCTTTCTTCCCAATCGACACTTTGTTCTCTTTCTTTCTCTCCGACATCGCTTGCTTCCCATTCTTTCTTTATCGATTGTGCTCTCCTACATTTCCTCGTATTGGAACCCCATCTCCTTCTTGCAAAGGTGAGCTCTAGGTTGTTCTTGCAGTAGCAGTTCTTGCTGGTTTTGTACCCCCTTTCCTCGGCAATCGCTCTCTTTTTTCTGCGAGCTCTCTGTCGACTACTACTACTCACTCGGTTGTATTCAGGGAGGGAGGGAGAGGGTAGTAGGTTGGCTGCGTGGGTGGTTGGGCGGGTGGGCGGGTGGTCAGTCACCACTGACTGGGTGGGTGGGTGGGTGAGTGAGTGAGTTCCTTCGCGGGTGGCACCACCTTTCTTGCACCGTCTTTCCCAGTTGGATCCCTAAGGTGCGTGACTTCTTCACTCTGTAAAACAACAACAAGAACTACTCTTGGGTAATCTCCCTTCCTACCCACATGGAACCTCCGATCCTGGTGCGAAGTTTAGGGTTATTGTTTCTGGGTTTGCTTGTTTTTGGGGTGTCTATCTGTTTGCCCTAATAAGAGGCGTAATACCTATGAAGCATCCGTTGTTGTGTGTTTTGCATCCGGTGTTGCTGTTTTGTTTTGTTTTAGTCACCGTTGAAGGGTTTTTGAAGAAGCTAATTCTTTTGGGGGAGAAGGAACGGGGCCTCTTTCGCTCCGATCATCCTCATCAGGGTTTCAAAGCTCCGGCCATGGGGACTTCTTGTGGAGTTTGATACCAGTCTTTTTAGCATGTTTAGGGATTGTTTTATGATGGTGAATGTACGTGTAGATGGATAACCACATCCTTGGTCTGCAAGAATGACTCAAGGGAAAGAAGGGAAAGCTCTCTATGCCTGTTGTTGTTGACCTTGTCCCATCTTTGTCCCATTGTTGTTCCTGGTTTTGCAATGGCATATTGATGGGCTATCTGGATTCGCCTTTGAGCTATAAATCACATTGATAGCTTCTGCAATTCTGCATATTGGTACTGCAAAAGGGAGAAGGTGTTCCTAGTTCCTCAGCTCTGTAAAACACGAGCCTAGCAGTGCTTGGTGACTTTTTAGTCAACAAAAGCCAAATTAAGTCAGCATTGCTGCTGCTGGCTGTAATTTCAAACTTTTTTGTATAATTGGATATGTGTATGGTTTAGGGTTGATATTGTTGTTGTTGTCTCCAAGAGGAAAGCCCAACTGGTCATTAGGGTTGCTGCTATTCTGTGCACCAATGCTGTGAGGTGAAATGATGGAAAATGCTGTTTTGCTAACTGTAAGATGATATAGAACAGTTACAATAAATTTACAATCTCACAGTGACAATGCTAGTGTTGCTTGCCATTGCAATGGATGGTTAGTGGTAGTCATGTGAGTCTATTGGAAATCAGAAGAGTCAAATGAGTTGGCTTTTATTGTTTCATGGTTACAAGGCTCCATCTCCTGTACTGAAAAATTCTGGCAAGCCTTTTGGTCTACATTTGTCATTCTAAACATTTGTTAGAGGCATATAGTGATTGTGTTGAGTAATTCTCTTTTCAGAACTGATGCTAGAGCTATTGAAATACTCCAGTTTGAATTAGGGCAGAAGTGCAGAACATGAGTGGGCTGGATTGTTATGCAATGGTGCAGCATCAGCAGCAGTTTTTGCAGTTGAAGTGACAGGCCTTGATGCACCAAGCCATGCTTCAGCAGCAGCAGCAACCCATGTATCACCCAGGCTTGATTACGGCAATGTCACAGGTAACTCCTCCCTCTCTGGGTGCCTATTATTTTCCTGAACTTTTGTCATGGATTCAGCGAAGTTGATTACATTGTGTGGATAGATCTGCATGGGCTGATTGCGTCTAGTGCAAATTTTATTATTTTGCAGCCTGAAATGGGAATGCCCTGAACAACAAAACATTGATATTGGGTAGGACTTTAATAATTGAGATAAATGTTTACCTGTATTCGAAGTCCTGTGAGAGCAACTGCATACAGAAAGTATTTCAACATCGGACAATAAGGTGGAGATTGGTGGGAAGGGAGCAGTTTCTAAAAATCACATCATGTGTTTTGTCATTGATATTTGTGTTGTTTTCCTTCTCTTACTTCTGTACTTTGCAGATGGAACCAATTCCAAGTGGAAATCTGCCCCCCGGGTTTGATGCAACCTCCTGCCGCAGTGTGTGAGTTGTGCTGCTGCTTTTGACATTAATCCTTTCTTATCTCCATAATTTTTTTTTCTTCCCTGGATGAAGTGCCCTATCAATCCTTTTCATTTGTGGGAATTCTTTTTTGTGATTCAGGTCCTGCCTACATGATGCTTGTTGGTTGAAGGAATGTGGCCCTTTTTTTCAGTCATTATTGTGCATTGCTAGTTATGATCATGTTGGTTTTGTCTTAGCATTTCCTAATGCACTAAGGTAATACTCTCATATCTATGAGGCCTGGATATGTTACTTCTAATGAAGTATGATGCATTGATGTGTTTTTTTTATTCTACTGAGGGCTAATGCAGGTATGTGGGCAACATACACACCAAAGTTACAGATTCTCTGTTAGCTGAAGTGTTCTCCAGTGTAGGTCCATTGGAGGGTTGCAAACTCATAAGGAAAGAGAAGGTAAGCTTCCTGCAGAACCTCTTCAAAGCATCCTGTGGGACAGTTCTGCATTTCTATTTTCCCTGCACTAGCTATGGTTCCAAAATTGTTGGTTGTTTTGTTGTGGCAGCTTAAGCTTGGTTTTCTTGCTATGTATGTCCAATAGTTTTTAGATCCATTTTTCAGCTGGGTTCTTCAAGCGTCATGCTGTCAAGGTCATGGTGAAGTTCTACAGCTCTCCAAAACATTGTTTTTGTGGGTCTTAAATCCCCTTTCTGGTTTCATGCAGTCATCTTATGCTGTGGTTAGAGGATATGTCTAGGGTGCAGCATGCTCCAACCACTACCCTCTTATGTAGGCCTACTGCCTCTGTATGCCTCTGGCTGAGATGCTTGCTCTTCTACAGGGGCAAGCTAAAATGAAACGAAGCTTATGATCACAAGCTTGTTGCAAGCTATTGAGGATACCGCTGATTTTATTTTTTCCACTAGCAACATCAAGATTGAGTGCTAGCCAACATCATCATTGAGTGTTCACATTGCTTTGAGAAATGTGACAAAACCTCAAGATGCAGATGTTTGGGTAATTAACTGTTATAAGTTTGAGTAGAGTAGTATACTTATCTATTGCTACTGTTGGAAGCTGATGAAGTTAGTGGGGAGTCATTGCCTCTAATCACAATGAAAGGGATGGGCTGGAACTTTTTGAGTGTGACTCAAAAGGTTTCAACTGATCATTGTGTTGTAGTTGTTTTGGTTTTGACGGGAATGGACACAACACTGGCACAATTATCTTAAGTGTTATTGTGAAGCTTCAATGAATAGAGGATGTAGTGCTTCCAAGTAGTCACCAGTGGTTTGCCTAAAGGATATGCACAGGGTGAGGATGCCCCATAGGCTCTATGCCTTTGCCTTGGATGGTTGCTTATATGAGGAATAATCTAAAACTGAAATGAAGTGTATGCTCACAAGCTTGTAGCAGCTTGAATGTGGATACTGTTTTGTTTTATTATTAGCTACATCTCTTCAGTCATAGACAAAATCATAACCAAGCCTTGCCATTGCTTACAAAACGCAACAGGAACTCAGAACCTGATCTTGGTTTAAATGGTTGTGGTACGTCTTGAGGAGAGTATTTGCTTATTTACTGTACCCGCTGTCAGGAGCTGATAAAGTCAGTGGGGTGTAATGGTGTCTAGTCATGATGATGGTGTTGGTCTGAGACTTTTGAGTGCTAATCACAAGGTTATTACCGATGGAAAATGTTGTGTTTGTTTGGGTTTGGTGTGAACCTATGAAAGTACGGTCATGTTACTTTGTTTTTGTTTAGTTTCTGTCTGCAATTACACTGATATTGATGCTGATACTTCTTGCAGTCATCTTATGGATTTGTGGACTACTACGACCACAGATCTGCTGCTGCTGCATTGTTGACCCTTAATGGGAAGCAAATGTAAGTAAACATTTTGACGCACTCTGACTGATTAATTATAGTGATGCAAGCTTTGGAGATTCTGAATCAGCAATTTCACTTTTGAATTGTGGTAGAATGGCAAGTTTGACACTGGCAACACATTTGCTTCTGGTTGTTTCTCATTAGTTGTTTGAGGTGGAAGATTTGCCAACACTGGTGTGAGTGGTGAAGGAATGTATTCTGTAACATCCACTAAAACTAGGGTGTTGACAAAAGATCCAATATATTTGTGTCTACTGAAAGACTTGTTGATCCGCCAGATCATCCACTCTAACAAGCAACAGAAGGGATCGACAAAGCTGTTCTTTTATACCATCCATCTTTCATTAGTTTATGTCCATGATAAGCTTTGGTGATGCAGGTTTGGACAGCCCATCAAGGTTAACTGGGCTTATGTGAGTGGACAAAGGGAGGACACAACAGGTTACTTGCAATCCTTTGTCTCATTTGTTTATGCAATGAATGATGGATATAAAAGACAGATCTATCTTCTTGCAAGGTTTTGTTTGTTACTGCTTGTGCCTGCGAGAGGGAAAATTTACCTTGTTTGCTCTTCAGTTTTGTAAAGCAGATTGAGCTTGTGGGTAGGATTTAAGCTGTTGCATGAAGCTATCAAGCAAAATCTACAGGCACTCTTATGGGGTTTATCCATCTGTCACTGACATTGATGTGTTGTCACTAGCAGGGCACTACAACATATTTGTGGGTGATCTGAGTCCAGAGGTTACAGATGCGACTCTGTTTGCAACTTTCTGCATGTACCCCAGCTGCTCGTAAGTAAAATTGGTGATCAATTTTTCGTATGTGGTTTCTGCATAATACCATGATTATGTTCTGGTTACATGCTGGTAAGCCACAGTTGAGAAGCCAAGTGGGTGAGTATCATTTAGTTCAGTATGACATACATCAGTAGCCACAGAAATTCCCAAGGACTTGGGAGGTTTCAGGGGACATTGAAGGTGCCTGCAGTTTCAGATCTAAATTTTGCATGTTGAGAATTGCTATGAGCAAGATTGAATCTGTTGTGGCAATGTCAAAATCCTTTGTCATCACTAGCTTGAGAATGATGTTTTGGTGGCATTTATTGTTGGTCTAGTAGTGGTAGTCTGCATGACCTGCTGGGCACATGATAGAGCTTTTCAAAGGCATGATGCTAGCTCCAAAAGTCAATCTTATTCCTCTAGACTGTTATTTATGCCTGTGATTGTTTGGTATGGACCTTGTCATTCTGCCTAGACCTGCTGGCAGTGTGAAACCTGTCGTTGCACTAATATGGTTAGTCAGGCCAACATGGGGATGTAGGAACCTTGGGTTATGCCCTTTTTTATTATTTTTGCTTACAAAATGTGTTAGTGAGGTTCATTATTACATCTATTGGGTGGTGAACAGAGATGCTCGAGTGATGTGGGATCAACGATCAGGTCGCTCTAGGGGTTTCGGCTTTGTTTCTTTCAGAAGTCAGCAGGTAGGTCAGGTTTTTTTCTTAAATTTCTTGATGAATTCACAAAAGTATTACTGGTTCTGTAGGCCTCTCTCTATGGCACTTTGGCTTAGACACTTGCTTGTACAAGGGGTAAGCTAAAATGAAGCCTACATGCATTAAGCTTTTTTGCAGCTTGGATGAGGATACTGTTAAATTCTTTTATTATCTGTCTTTTGATTGCTAGCCAATATCTTGAGCAAATCCTTCCTGTTGCTTCTGGAAATGCAACAGACACTCAGGATACAGATTTTTGTATTATTTTTTGCCTGACATTTTGGACAGTTTATTTTGTAATTATCTACACCCACTGTCATGAGCTAATGAAGTCAGTGGGACTCATGGCAGCTAGTGTCTGCTATTCACAATGAAGTTGATGGTGTGATTGCACCCATTTTTACCATGTTAGTTCCGGTTTTGAAAGAGCTGATATGACAGTTTACCTTTGAAGTGTGATTGTGGAATTGTCTCTGCAATCATATAGATATATTTCTTCTGATAACTGTAGAATTATTTCCTTCTGAAATAATAGTGTTCCTTTCCTGCAGGATGTCCAAAGTGAGGCATAATGTGACTTGTGATCCTATATTTATAATGTTGGAACTTTAAATTGTAAAATTGTATGAATTTATCTGTGATATTGCGTCCTTCTTGGAGCCTCTCGCTTGTCATGTTTTTACTTCAATTTCTAGCTCTGGGTTCTCACCACAATGTTCTGCTCAGCACTCTGACTTATGTTTGTTCATACTCTTCTTCTTGGTTTTGGAAATCTCATGTTTGTGTGCTATTTCATGTTTGATACTGCCATAGGCCCACTGTCAGAAATGGACAAAGTTGCAGGGGATGTTATAGTAGTTAGTCACTACTGTACATTGTTGTGTTCACTGGGTATTTGAGAGGCTGTTGCCGTTGTTTACAGTGCATTTTGATTATGTTTTTCAAATTTTAGTTGGTTTTTCTCTTCTCTTCCTGCCATTGCTTTCCTGTTATGTTAGTGTTATCAGGTTATGACACAACTTCCATGCTCGTTGACTCAAGCTGTAGGTGCAGAGGGCTCAATACTTTTTTTCCTTCGCTTGGCTATATCTGTTTGGCGTTTCCTTAAACTATAAATTCTATTTGTGTTGCAGGAAGCAGAAATTGCCATAAATGAGATGACAGGTAAGGCTGATTTTCTCTGTTTGAGCCCAGGTAGATAGGAAAGGTTGGAATGTCCACTTTTTTTTCAACTTTCAAATCTGGCTGCTGCATGGTAGCAGTGTGTGAAGTTGTTGTTGTCATGAGTATGTGTATGGACATCATATATCATAGTTCTGGATGTTTACAGAATTGTGGTGTGTGTGGACAGGAAAGTGGCTTGGTAGTAGACCCATTCGGTGCAACTGGGCCACAAAGTCAAGCATGGGCCCTCAAGCAGATGAAGTGCATACTGCTGGAAATGGAACTGGTATGAGCAGTGCTGTTGATCAGATGGCACGATACCAAGCTCCACTGATCCAAGGTGTTGTCATCATCCATTCCTTTTTGTTTTGGCAGATTTTGCAAGTTGATGCGGTAATAATATCAGCTAACAGCCTGTGCTGATTGATATTTTGGATCTGGTTATTTGCTTCTTTCCACTGACAGAAACCAGCCTTGAGTCAGAATTCAAATTATGGACTTTGTACATGTATCCTTTAGACAATGTTTTGTTGTGCAGAAGTAAAGCAAGAAGAGCATCAAGAAGTCACAGGAGATGGTCCTGAGAACAACCCTCAGTACACTACAGTGTATGTAGGCAACTTGGCCCATGAGGTGAGGAGCAATCTGACTGTAGGATAAATGCAGAATGTTTGGATTTTGATATGGGTTATTTTCAACTGGCAGTCTTGGAAAATACATCATCACAAGACATCTATAGACCCATCTCCTCAACAATATTTTCTACAACCATTCTGCAATTGATTGCTATTCGTCCAGATATATAATTTCACTTACTGACCCTGAGCATGCTACAGGTCTCTCAAGCAGAGTTACACCGTCAGTTCCATTCATTGGGAGCTGGCATAATTGAAGATGTACGTGTTCAGAGAGATAAGGGTTTTGGGTTTGTGAGGTACCGTTCTCATGAGGAGGCTGCAATTGCTATCCAAGCAGCTAATGGGAGGGTCATCTGTGGCAAGTCTGTCAAAGTAAGTTATTACATTTCAGACTGTCTCCTGCACCTGTCTATTTTCTGTCAGTCAAGTATACATTTCTGTGCACTTGTCCCCCCATGTGTGTAATGTAAATGTGAAGAGGGTGTACAAGGACACCCATTGTGCTTGAACCAGAGTATTTGACCATTTTCTATCAAACACTTGCTACCTGGTACAATGGGCGATATGGTTGGCCTGTCCTTTTCTTGAGAACAGGAAAATCTCTACATTCCCACACTTCAAAGATCAAGACATGTCAATCTGTGTTTCTGTAAAGGAAATAGTCTTTGACAAAAATCAAGCTGTGATGTACAACCCAGGAATGTGGTACAGAGTTGTGTGTGTTTTGTGAGCAGGAAGACAAAAAAAGGTAAGGCACCATTGCAAAGAAATCCGGAGGAAATTAGTTTTTTGACAATAGACCTCTAGGTTTAATTGGCTACAGAATCTGTTTGTAGATGCTAATCTGGTCATTGCTTGTTGATGCAGTGCTCCTGGGGCAGCAAGCCAACTCTGCCAGGCACTTCATCACTGCCCCTTCCACCCCCACCTCCCACGGTTTCTTTCCAGGGTTTATTGCCTGCAGGCATGAACCAGGGCTACAGTGCTGCTGATCTACTAGCATACCAGCGCCAAATCATGGCCCAAGCAGGCACAGGGGGTGCACTGTTGCCACTACCACATCAGCAGGGTATAGGATTGGGGATGGGCCAAGCTCCTCCCATGGGCACTGCAGGGAATCACGGAGTCTATGATGGTTTTCACCCAGGAGCAGGATTGGCAGGAAATGGACTTGGGCACCAGCGCCTGTATTACTGATGAATAAATGTGGTTGTGTCAGCTTTTAAGTGGGTGGTTTATAGGATAGATTTACATGACAATGGGACTTTGTTTGCAACAGAGAGCATCTTGTAATAAGATTTTTGTCAATGTCTCCAACAATTGTACACTAGCATTTCAGATTTTGACTGTCACTGTTTCATCATGCTCCAATGCTTATAGTAATAAGTATGTGATCCAGCAAGTTCTAGATCATAGAGGCTTGTCTCCAAAACCATTTGGTATGGGGATTAGGTACGCACCTGTTTTGTGACACTGTTATACACAATGTTTGTGCTTTGTACCCTTGCCCTTTGTTGACTCTTCATTTGCTGGTCCCTTGTTAATATCTACTAGATGTGCACCCCAGCTTCAAGGCTACAATTTGAAACTTGTCACGAAGGAAGGAACTTGTGAATCTTGATGTAGTTTGACATAATTATCAAGTGACAAATCAAGTGTAAACGCAGGAAAGAACTTGCTAAGTTGTGTTATAAGGTATCAAGATCACTGATTTAATGGATTATATTCTCACTGCACTCCTTGGAGACCTTGGGGGCTGGATGAACCAGCACCCACGCTGAACCTTCCTTCACCTTCTTGAGTGAGGCCCCTTAATTGCCAAATTAAACCTAATAAATGTTATATTTAGGTTCAGAAACCCTGATTTAGTTTTAACATGGGATATTTATAAATTTTGGAATATATAAATAATAATTATATATATCACTTGCATTAGTTCCTATTTTCATTATTTATACCTATGATTTATATATTGTAAAAAAGAAGGGAATAAATAGATAAATTATTTTTCTTAAACCTCTACAATGATGTTTAAAAATGTATTGTAACATTCAAAATCATTTTACATGAAAAATAGTTGCAATATCTTTATCAATGTAAATTTCATAATCATTTGAAAAACAATTATGGAATATCCTCTAATAGTTAAATTAATCTTTAAATTTAGATTAAAGATTTACGATCATGAATGTAATTTTTGAACAAGGTTCCAAATTCCCTTGTATGTTCCCATATGATTCTCAATAGTTCATGATAATTTATGTTAATTTTAACTTTGATTTTGTTAAATAAAATGTTCATGAAAAGACATATTGACCAAGTACATTGAATGTTTAATGTTCCTTTTCATGTTCATGCAGGTGGGTAGGAAAAGGGAATGAAATAATTATTAGGAAATGAATGAAGTAGCTAGGCTTTGAAAAGGTAGATATTTTAATTGATGGTTATTATATGTGTGTGTGTGTGTGTGTAATATAGTTTCACCATTACATAGAGCACTTAAAGCCATAGATTATATGTAAATCCAAAGAATTGATTTTCCCATGAAGTTAGTTTTTAAGAAAACTTTCTAAACTTTTTATCTTAAGGTCTTTAAAAGATAAATCATACATAATTTTTATTTTAAGGTTGATTTTTCCTGGAAATCAATTAACTTCATCCCAAGGGTAGGCAAAAACATTGTACCTATTATTTTGGAAGGGTTTGAATCTATGAGGGTGACCAATTGAATCCTTATTAACACATAGATAAATTACACAATTAAATTTTCAGAAAACACCCACACATTGTACAAAACACTTAAAACAAAACAAGACTGAAATTTACATGTTTTTGGGCTAGGATCATTGACATGGCTAAAGCTTGACCTTTATTTGAGTCACACCCAATGGGGAACTCATTAGGTTCACATAGAAACCTTGCTTCATTGGGATCATTCACCAAAAGAACCATTTAAATACTTGAAAAGAGGAATGGATAATTATTCAGCCTTGTTCATTTGCATTTATTAAACATAATCATTCATCAATTTTGAATCAATTGTATCATGTCACATATTATCCTTCTAGAATTATCATCCATATTACGAATGAATCATCAAATTATTTAAAGTTTTCTTTCCTAGGATTTAGTCAAGTTCACATAATTCACTTTTTAAAATGTCTAACCCAAGATAGTTAAGTAAACGATTCATGAGTCCAAGCCTATGTTCCTTGTCAAAAAACCTCCAAGGTAAGGTAGGCACATAAGTTGTACTATTTATTTTCATATGTTTTTACCCATATTTATTATTTACTACTTCTACCCCTAGTAATCCATTTTGGTGTTACTTCATGCTTATTTTGTTATTAGGTTTTTGAAATAATGATTTAGATGTTTGAGTTTGTTGTGATTGATCCTACCATATTCCTCTCCATAAAGGTGAACCAATTCATGTGTTGTTGTCAAAAAAAAAGGCCTTAAAAAGGATGGGTGGCCCAAACCATTTTGAAGGTAAAATTTTGAAAATCTTTCTATTGTGATGACTATCATACACATTGATCAAATCTCCTTGAAATCTCATGGTCTCACCTTGTCAAATAAATGTTTTTGATATGTTTGGGCCAATTCAATGGCCTGTCAAACTTGTATTGGCTTTCCTCCATGTCCACCAACTTCAAAAGTCATTTATGTTAAAATTCCGTTCCTCCATGTTGATGTTGTTGCATCGTGAAAAATCATTTTCTCACATTCAATGGGTGATGCCAATTCCACCCCATATGCAAGTCAAAAAAGGGTGAATCTTGTGCATGATTTGGCCTCACATTGCACGGTTTGCATTCTTATTCTAATTGTGTAGGTTTTGATGTACCTCCATTAATGCACCCCAAGAGGCACCAATGACCAAGATAGCAAAAAGGGGTTGGCTTGAAAATATGCATTTTACAAATTGCATGAGGAAAATTGGAAAGCACACCAACACACCCCACCCAATGTGGTTTGGAATCAGGTAGTTACAAATTAATATTTTCTCATCAAATGCATTGATTCTTGTTTTCTCTATTATCACAATTTTCCCTGACTTTGTAATCCCTTTCGACATCTATGTAAGTTTTGTGGAGTTTTCTCTTATAATTATTTCATGCATGTGGTGGCGCTGGATTAAGTGGTTTTGCAACCTAGTAGCACTGTGTATGGTCAATGACTATTAATTGGTGAGTTACACTTCTAGTTTTCAACCAATTTCAAGCACAAATCAACAATTGTTCTTATTTAATGAAGAGTTGGAACAATGTTCAAATAATATTGCATCCTAGGGATTTCGATACGAATGGAAATTATCATGACCAGTTTATTTTATGTAGTTTGTCCCAAAATTTTAGTGATTAGCATATTTTTGCAAGTTGATGTATGAATTTGATGTAGAAGCTCAATTGACATTTGAAGACAAACATGGATCTTGTTTACTAAGATGGGCTAGAAGCAACAGTAATTATTTGGTGTCTTGATACAATTCTCAAATTGAACTTGGTGTCTTGGGTACTTCTTTTCTAATGTGGCGAATGAATATTTGATTGGCAATTTGGTCAACCAAGGTTCAAGGCTGAAGAAATTTGTTAAAAAAGCTATTGCCTTGCCACGAATAATTTGATAGGTAACTCATGCCATGGAAAGACTTGGACACACAAATTTGGTACACATCTAGATTTTCAAAAAGATTAATTGTTCAATTTGCAATTGTTGACTTTACTTACAAGCTGTAGTAGATTTTGCCTAGCAAAGTTGATTGCAACTCTGCTCCTTTTGCCAACTAAAAGTGAGTTTCGGAAAGTAGGGTTTTCTTGTTCAATCAGGCTAGAGCGAGGTTCACTTCAAATAATGAAGTGCAAGTCTAATCTTCTGAACAACTTTTTCCAGAGTTATTAGTTGCATTGTTCTACAATTCCTATGGTAAGATGTTGGCATGAGGGTTTTGCATAAAATCATGATTGTCAACCCAATTGAAATATTTCTCATTATTGTAGTCTCCCCTGCCTACATGGAAATCATGAGAAATATTCAAGAGCATAAAATTGTGGTTGAGGAGGTTCCCGAAACTACACAATGGTTTTGAGCTGAGGTTTTTACTGTAACAAGCAACAAGTACATTTTATGATGTGCCTGGAAGGAGCTTGCCTGTTTAGCAAGTAATGCCTTCAGCCGTTTCATTACAGAAGCAAGCCAAGGTGCCCAATTACCTAAATCTTGCAAGTACAATCTCAGAATTCACAGATTCTCCCTGGAGAAGACAGATGATTTTTCCTAGAGATTGGCGACAACTCCCTTCTCGGTTGTACTAGGCTCCTAGCATGCTAGGTATATTAATCTATTAGATATACCTTCAACTCTGACATAATTATGCTTTGCAAAACCCACCTAAGAACAATTGATTTAGGATATACAGTAGTCATGTTGTTGGATTGTAGAGTGCCGGCACAACTGATTGTCATTGCCGAGGAGGCTGGGCATGTCAGAAAAGGGGGAAGGGGAAGAGGCAGCCATTAGAACTGGGCCACCCATTGTTAAATTTGAAGAGCTGGCCCCCCTGCAAAAAGTTGCGACCAACACACCCCCACACACATGGCTATACACAAACTTTGTGCTGCTGCTAAGAGAGTCTCTCCTTCATCTATGATTGTGTGGCATCATTGCATTATGTAATCCCATGATGACCTTCGCTGATTGACTCAATTTCTGTGAGGTCTTCTTGTGTTTCTCACCAAGGAAGTTGTGAAAGTACCACAAGCATGGTGTCAGATTAGAGTAGTAGAGAGATTCTTGTTTTGTTCAAATGAGATATGTGCAAAAAAACAAAGGGCTAACATATATTCTGGCGCTCAAGATTTGGTTTCCTAAGGGTTGATTTTCATGTTACATCATTCACCCACAATTTTTCTCAATCAAATTGTTGGTCAAAATAGTGAAAATGGATTGAAATGTCCCCTCTAATATATAGCCACACACCTACATGGCAACTGCACTTGAAGAGTCTCTTGCAACCATCTTGCCCAAGGTTCCAATACTGGCAATTGGGTCAAGGTCAGCTGGTGGCTAGTTCTCAATTTGTGCCACATGCCAATCCAGTGGAATTGTGGAGGAGTCCAGAGGTTAGGGTGGGGTGGGGTGGGGTGGAACACCCACTACTCCAGTGCAATGTTTTTTTTTCCTGGAAATTTTGCAAAATGGTGATTTGTTTTTCAAATTGGTGAAAAAGGTGTTTTTCTTAGTACTTTTGGTAGGCAAAGTTCTCCCAAAAAAATTTAATTACTTAAAAAAATTCCAGATTCCATCCTAAGTTCTAGTAAATTTGTAGACAAAATATATAAAATGATGCTAGAATTTTTTTTATTTCATATTTCCGTATAACCAAAACTGGCTAAATCATCTTATGAATGATCACCATTTCAGTTACATCCCCAAAATTTTGGGGGGGAGGAGAGCATAAAAATCCCTGTTCCAGTGGGTCTCACTAAGGAATCCACAGGATGGTGGGTGGGTGGGTGACCTTGAAAACCACATGGAAAACCCAACATTATGGAATAGTAGGTGAGTGCTCAACATGGAAACCCACACTAACTCGTAACTTACAACATGGTGCCCACATGCCCTCATGGGGTTCGGGTGACCACATGACCCATGGATCCTCATTTGGTGGTCTTGGTTGTAACTAAGACCAACTTTGTAACTAGTTTCACTTAGTTTCACCTCGTAGCAGGCGCTCTTTTGCTGGCTATATATATAGCAAAAATTCTGTATTAAAAATAAAAAGTAACAAAATCAAGTGCTTTTTTTGAGATTCTTAATAGCTATAATTTGACTAAAATTTAAGAAAAAAAATTCCAGATTTCTATACATGCATGGTTCAAGTAGGTAGCCAAAAATATAGAAGTTTTAAATTTTTACTTTCATATTTAGTTTGTAGCCAAATTGGCTCAAAACTTCCTGTGGATCATCACCACTTTGGCTATAACACAAAATTGCCCCACAAAAAAACACTGCCTCATAGTCGGCCTCATCAAATGGCCTACGTATATCCTGACACTTCTGTGTGTAATGCCCATAGCCTTGAAGTTCTGTGAATTATGGAAATGGAATTGTTGTAGGTGACTTACTTGTAGCCAAGTAGTGTTGTACTCAATTTCATATTATCAAAGTCCACAGCAAAAGCTGAAGTTGTCAGTGATTAGGCACTAATTGTTACCAGGACTAACATTATTATTATTATTATTATTATTATGCAGGCAAAAAAGAAACCCTCATTCTAACAGGTCCTTAGGTATTTAAAGCTCCAGGTACTCTGTGCTCACAATTGAAGTCAGCACATCATATTACTTACAGGCTACAATAATTTTTGGAAAAGGTTTGTTGGATTTCCAAGTCCAAATCTTCTCATGTGAAGGCTATGCGTATGCGTTAGCCATGAGTTAAATAATGAGTTTACATGTATGGGAAGGAATGACTCTACTTGTGTCATGAGATAAACAAAATGCCAGTGTTTGGCAGTTCTTGACTTTTATGAGGAACCTACCTCCAGTTCTATAAAAATCAATTAGAACAAGTTCCAGTTGCGGTTTCTGCACATAAGTGGAACCAGGAATCCAGTTGTGGCTCCCCTTCTTTCAAAAAACTTGCAGTTTCGGTACTGCAGAATAGACCCCATTCCAGTCTGAGTTTGAGTAGAATGGAACTCGCCAAGGTTGTTAACCTCTGGTTAGCCCCTGCATACTAGTCTTTTTTTTCATAAATTTGTTAATTTATTTTCCAAAAATCTCAGTTCTAGTTCCAGTTTCACACATAAATAGAACCAAGAACATAGTTCCAAGTTTGGTTCTTAAATTAGTCTAGTTCCAGTTTTGGTTCTAGAATTGGTTGTAGTTTGGTTTTGACTAACTAGAATCAGAATTGGTGGTTCTAACCAGTGTTGCGTTTATATCGATCTTTTTATATCTGACAGTTCTGTTTTTTTAAATGATTTTAAAAAACCAGGTCAGATCTTAGATTCTATTTTTACTTTTCTCAATTATAATATCTGTCAAAAGATATCAATTTTTTTTGAAAAAAGGTTTTCACATTTCCAAATATCCTAGAAAGTAATATCCATCGCATGTTCAAGGCGATTCTCACAGCCCAAACAACAAATTTCAAGCAATAATATACAAAAGGGATGAAATTAAAAATTACATGTCCACCTTCGTACTTTTCTAGCTCTTTGTATAAAAGAAGTGTCAACTTCAATCAACTCCATCAAGTTAGAAGTTGAAGAATAATTCCCCCTAAGATCATTTGACTAGTTCTTGCTTATAAACATTATCCCTTATCTAGATTTTTTTTTTTTGCAACTTGCATCGTCTCAAATTTATCAATATATTAGCCAAGGAAAAATCTTTTCAATTTCAATTTGAGATTTTACAATCCCAAGATTTTGATGGGCAAGGAAAGCAACAATTGCAAAGGATTCATATTTTCCCCACCACTCCAACAAACATTTAATGTCCTTTGGATCAACTTGATACCTTTAGAACATTTGCAATTCCTTAGTTGCCAAGTTGGTTGACTCATTAATCCTAGCAATCATCTCAAAAATGTCAAAACAAGAATTTTCATCATTCAATGGAACTACCATACTTTCAATTTCTAACACAAAGGTGAAATACATGGCAGCATTTCAATATCATTAGAAGTAAAGATTGTCTATTATAATCTTCCAACATAGAAACTAATAAAAGAAAAAACCAACCTAAGACTTTTAAATCTGGGGTCTAACATTAGATCTATAGTATGTTATGTTTTCTTCTTTTAATACTTTGTTAAAAATGAAAGAAAACCATCTAAAACATCACATATTTGTTTTATGATATTGAAAAGGAGCATAGACAACTTCAAAACCACAACCGGATTATCTTTCATCAAATTAGCTATAAAGGATGCCATTCCATATTATTCTTTTACTTTCAAAGTCATGGTAATTATTGTATGCAAAGCATCAGAAAGTAACCAATGCCCATGGGATATGTTAAACACGCAGCATTCACAACCATAAAAAATAAAACCACAATGACTTAAGAAACATCCCAAGTAAAGGTGGAGGCACATGCCCACTAGTCCTCGATTATAACATAAAACAATTTTGGCCATGAATTACAATGCTTCCTAGAACAATATAATTTTATTTGCAAAACATGATTAGTTACAAAATAACTTGCAAATTTCAGAAATAGAATATATGTTATGTTTGGAAACAAAATTAACCTAGTTTTCATTGGAATGTTCAATTTTTTTGGCCTCAAACCAAATTCAATGCAAGCCTTGTTCCAATCTTGCCAACTTTCACCAAATTTCTTTGGACAAGCAATGCATTTTTGTAAATTTTTTTGGATAGACTTTATGAAAACATATTTAAAGCCTTTACACACTTTCTCATCATTAGTGACGTATTATCAAAATTTGGAGAAAACATGCCCAAAACATGTTCCCTAAAGACTTTCCTCCAAGCTTAAATTGTCACATTTTACAATGAACTTGGTAGCATTTGCCATTGTGTTCAAATTTGAACCCTTGTCTTTAACATATTCTATGGTCTTATTTCTCAAACCATATTCATTCAAAAAATCAATCAATGTTTTTTTATAAAAGCCTATCTTATAATGTCAACAAGCTCAAATAAACCAAGAATTACACGCTTTAACTTTAATTAGATCCCAAAAAAATCATAATTAGGGTAGAGATATCACAAACACCCTTGAACATCCAAAGATCAAAACTAATAATGATAAAATGACATTCTTCAAAAAAAAGAAAAACATATGTTTGTTTCATTTTCTCCACCAAGCTAAGTAAAACATCATATGAAAAAAACTTTTGTGAAAGGAACTAAACTCAGAGACACAAATGCAAGATCAAACATTTAACCGTACACTTTCCACAAAATGCAAGGGCAAACGACTTTTATAAACAAAAGTGCAAAATTTTCCAAAAAACATTTATTGTTCCACATTATCCTTTTTGAAAGACTCTTTGGAAATTTAAATATATAAAATGGATGAACTTGATATATTTTCCTTTTTTATAACAAGTTGACTTTTTAATTTTCTTTTCATTTCAAAAAACTAGACTTCTTAAAGAAAAATTTGAAATTTGAAATTGTCTACTTCAATATGTTTTCTCAAACATGTTATTCCACTTGTCTTATAATAAATTTTTGGACCCTCTTTTAATTTCATTATTGGGTAAAGAAAAGTACATGATTTGAATAACATAACATACAACACATGATTTGAATAACATAACATACAACACATGATTTGAATAACATAACATACAACACATGATTTGAATAACATAACATACAACACATGATTTGAGGTGCATCAAATGTTAGTCTTGCATTGTCATTTATAAAAAAAAATGACTAATCTAACACATTCCTATTATGAAGCCTCCACTTTTTCCTTTGGAAATGCAATAATTCCAAAATTTGCTTAATTTTTCTTCATCAATTTTTTAGAACTTTGATTTTTTTAGTTTGCAAACTTGAGTTTACTTGGATTTCTTCCATTATTTTATCCTCACCTTTTGCTTCACTCAAAAACATTTCACACTCTTCATTTTGGACTAAAATATTTTCATTTTTTACACAATGTTCAACAAGGTTAAAGGTGGAGAAACTCAAGCAAACAATATGTCTTGCAAACAATTGCCTTGATCTAGGGTTTAAAGTGAAATATGAATGCCTAAAAAAATTTAATGCAAACATTTACAAGCAAAAATAAAATTGATTATTCATTATAAGAATGATGTACAATTTCTTGAGATGTCCACCAACATGGTTCTAACCCAACAAATTGGGTACTTGCCCAACATTGGTAAAACCTAGCGTTGTTTAGTTTCTAGTTCTAGTTTCAATTCTCAAACTAATTACTAGATAGATGGATCATCAGTTTTAATTCTTGAAAAACAAAAAAAGAAAACTAGAATTGGGAATTATGCTCTGGCTGGAACTAAATCATGAACCAAAATAATACCAAAATTAATTTTATGCAACTTCTAGTTCTTCATTTTTTATAAATTTTTTTTTTTTTTCCAATGTGGTTAGACATGTTAGTTTTCCATTAAAAAATTCAGTATTAAGATTTATAAGTAATAGATTTGGAGGTAGGGGTGGGAGCATGTAGTTGATATAGGTGATTGGTTTTTATTAGTTGTAAAATGCTTGCACCTAAAAAAACAAAAAAAGTTTTGGGCATAGATAAAACTGGACTTGGCGCATTTTTATTTTTTTTGAAGACCAAGGAACCAGGAGTCTTTAAATATGAAGAACTAGATCTAGAACTGGAGGTTCTATCAATTTCTTTTTTGAAACATTCTTGAACTCTTGCTAGCGTTTCTCCTCTCCACCCCCCCCCCCCCCCCCCCCACAAAGAGAGTTGGAACTTAGATTGAAGGTTCTCTTGAAAAGTAAGAGCCGCACAACACTAATAAAAACCTATGAATTTTTTTCTAATTCTATGAACGCTAAACCTTGCGTAGTGTTTTGATGTCAATGACCAAGTTGAAAAACGAAATGACCATGCATTTTGTGTTCGAAAACAGCCACCCTCTTTTTCCCCCTTATACCCATTGGGTAGTAAGAGGATTTTAAAATATATAATCTTATAGGTTTTGATAGGGTAACACCCCTAAGGAGCAAGATGGTCCCAAAGTAAGCCCCCCTCAGCTCCATTGGATACTTCAGGAACACCCTCACTCCTCAAGCATTACCCCATATAGAGCAGACCATAATGAGAATCTCAACATTCTGATTGGGTATTAGGTGATGAGTTAGATGCAATGAGCCCCAACCTTCCACCCTTGTTGAGGTAACAACCTATTACTCAGCACAAGGTACCAAAAAAGTACCTATGTTGGCTTTCATGGGCCCAATGATTCCATAACCCAATCACTTCTTGGATGGAAATGTAATAAATAGTCACTCTCCCTTCACGGATGAAAATAGGGTTGTGTCAATTCTCATTACAGTCAGTTATGCAGTTTAGCAACAAATTTGGTGCTAATCTGAATTTGCCCAGGTGGCCATTTTTTCTTGACGCCTTCAACCAATCACTGCTGCTGCTATGTGTACTGTTGCTATAAATGTTCCCGAGCATGGTGCATTTAATCCCAAGTCTCAGTATTTCATACCCTTATTTAATAAAAATTTCATGACTTTGTGGACAACAGCCAGGAGGGGATGAAACATCAAATGAGGGGGTGCAACTCAGGCCCAATAGGCCATCACTTTACGGATCACTTTATTGTTTAAGAACAAATGTACTTGAGTCAGCAGAATTAGGTGAACTTGCAATTCTAGAGATCCAGGAGGCTACTTCAGAGCACAGGACTACTTTCAAGTCGCCAAATTTCGAAATTAAAAAAAATCTCCAGACTTCTGTATTAAGTTCCAGTAGGTAGCAAGCAATTTTGTTTTATTTTATCTTTTACTGCCATATTTATTTATAGCCAGATTTGGCTAAATTGACTTGTGGAAGATCGCTACTTCGGTCACATCACAACTTTTCCTATTTTACGAAAAAAAAGAAGTGCACAGGTTTAAGTGAACCTTTAATCAGTGTTTTCTTTCAATGTTGTGATGTAGGTGTGTTGGCAATCATCAGAAAGATAATTTAGCCAAATTTGGCTACAGGTTAGAGAGGAAAGTAAAAAAGTTTAAGAATCATACTATATGTTGGCAACATGCTAGAACCTACTGTCTAAATATGGCGATTTTTTAAAAAAAAGTCCTCATAAAAAATGTGCCATATTTTTTCTCAGAAATGCCTTTGAACTGTTGCAAGGGCTTTTTTTTAACTGTTGTCACAATGTGAAATTTCACCCAAAAAAGAAACAATGTTTGTAATCTATACATATATAATTTCACTTAGTCCGTGTGTGTGTGGGTGGGTGATTGGACGTTCCGCCTGCATTTTCTACGGCAGAACCAGCCTCTGCTTTTTCTGTGGCAGAACCGACCCGGCCAGACGGACGGACGGACAAACGGACGTATTTGCTTTTTTTTGTTTTTTTTTGGATTTTTTTGTCGGATTTTTCTCCCCTTCTCTTAAATTAACAAAAATTAAGAAACAAAATAAAAATTAAAAATTAAGAAATCGGCAGAAAAATCTAATGCTACTTATTTGCTTCTTTTTTTAAATAAACAAAAATATAAAAGTGAAAATAAACACAAAATAAAAACAGAAAACACATAAAAATAATTAACAAAAATGAAGAAACAAAATTAAAATTAAAAATTAAGAAATCGGCAGAAAAATCTAAGGCTACGTATTTGCTTCTTTTTTTAAATAAACAAAAATATAAAAGTGAAAATAAACACAAAATAAAAACAGAAAACACATTTTAAAAAATAATAATAATAAAAGCTCGCTTCACCATGTATGTTTTCATTGGGGACTTTTCAACGAATTTTCGTCACAAATTTTTTTATTTTTTTAAAAAAAGGGCTGCTTTGCGCCTTTGTGTGTCCCTCTTGGTTTAAAGAAACCGGGGGACTTCACAGTGTCCGAGGGTATTAGGCTTCAAATTTTTAGGTTTTTTGGGGGATGGGTTTGGAGTGAAGGGGAAAAAAAAAGGCAGGCACGGGCGGATTGTGTCCGACCATCACGGGCACCCACTAGTACTATGTATTACACTACTTACTGACTGATTTTGCTTTACTTCCAGCTTAATCATGTCCTGCGATGATGTACACCATACCATAATCCAGACAAAAACTTTGGAAAGGAAACTTTGCAGTTTGCTAGCGTACTCAGTTTATTCATCACCCTATGTTCGATCAAGAACTTAGGTGTCACCCGTTAGTAGGTGCAAGCAAAGCTTAGCCACCATACTTACACCTGAGCTGAGATGTTAGTGCTATTCCTACAGGGTGTAATAAGTGTTTAGTTAAAAGAATGAATAACTTCCAAAAGAGAAGGGGAATATTGCAATGAATCACACAACTTGTGTAGTCACCCACACTCACACCCACCCACCCACTCCTAAAAAAAAAAGTACCGCCAGAACAATACAAAACACAGAGCCTAATGTGGTTTTTCAAAATCAAAATAGCCGAAGTTGGATTCAATAAGACTTAAAATGGTATGGTAGGAACAATCTGCTAAAAGGGGAAAGTTGTACCCAAATCACCATGTAAAATAACCCAAAAAAGCTTTGCTCGAATCTGGGTAAGTTAGCAGTGCATCTCGTGCAATGAACCTAACACTTGCCCAATTGAATGTGCCTCCAATTCACATGCATGACAAGCGCTTCAGGAGAAGCATGGACGTAGACGTACTGTAGTGGTTTGAATGTTGGTAAGAAGTCGAAAGCTCTAAGTACTTGGCAAAAAGAGAGAGTAAGTCATACATAGTACATACATATATGACTGCACATTGATCAATATCCTTAGGCTATACCCCAAGTTTGCACCCAGTGGGGATCATATATCAGAACTTGTCATATCAATTGGTTTCACGGAGATGACAAGTCTAATATGACATGATCATATCATGCAACAAAGTCTCCATTGAACTGAGAATCTCTCATGTGACAGAGACTTGCCAGAAGAAAAGTTCACACATGTGGAAGGTACATACTGTTCCTTCTTAGCCCTCTCGGTAGACAAGGCAACTATACATGGTACCTTAAAAAATGCCTGTTCTACAAACGTTTCTCACAGAGTTCATAAGATTAAACTTAGTCATAAAGGTACCCTAAAATTGGGGATGCAATCCAAGGTCAGGATGAAAACTCTACACAAGAGCTATTCTTAAAGTGATCCTCAATCTGGACCTTAATTTCATTCTCAATTCAAGGTTTTACCCTCAATTGTTGCTTATTTATAAAGTGGGTTTAAAGGCAGGATGAAATACTGAAAATTGAGTACCAAATACAATTTCTTGCAATAGAATTGAAAACTTTTTAGAGTAGTTATTGGTAAGATTGAAAGATGCCTAAAGAAAATTGAGGATGCAGGATGAAATTCAAAATGTCATGATTTTGCTGGTAAGAGGAGTTTGAACTGCTGTTTTCTAACAATGTATTTTTTCATAACAATGTTTTCCTCACATCCTTAATTCCAACCATACCCAGGGTTCTTGTCCTCAATTTGGCTGACTTTGAGGATAACTCTATTGAAAAAAAGAAAAGAAAAAGAAAGGAAGGATCAAACTACTTTCTCGCCTAAATATGTTGGAAAAAAGGGGGGTGTCTTTCTAACCTAAATTGGTCCTTCTTGAAACAGTTTCACCCCAGGTTTTGGATTTGCCTTACATCCATTGTTGCTCATGAATACTCTTTAGTGGCTCTGTCCCACAGAGGCACTGAGGGAACACCTTCTGAGTGGGTATAGGTGTTAGAGAATCAAGAGTTGGCTGAATGGATAAGGTTATAGGTTTGCATGTAAATTTTTTATTGGCCCAAGCTAATGGACGGGCATGTGTAGATTTTGGGTGCACCCATCCAATTGATGGGTTGTTTTGAAGTCTGCCCATTTAATTGTTTGGTTTCTTCTCGAAATATGAATGTTGGGTAACTGATTTAATCATGTTTCTATAGCATTTTTTTTTGGGTTGTCACTTGTCTTTTCGTATTGTGAGGTTTCATAGCACTGTGAAATGTGAAAAAAAATCATATGACTAATTTTCTAAATGAAATTTGTTTGATAAACATACAAATAATTGGGTTCAATTCTTTTAAATCTTAATGAAATGAGATTTGAAAAACTATGAACTTTTTTATTAAAATAAAATACATCAGTTTTAAAATTAACATATAATTTATTAATTTTTTGAGATATGTATTTTTAATAATTAATTTGATGTTATTTTTAAAATCTCAATAATGCTTTGATGAAGATTTAATAAAAAAAAAATCAAAGTGAAATTATTATTATTATTATTATTTTATTTTTATGTTATGAATTTTTATTATTGCCCTAAGATAGTAGACATGCATGTATGATTTTAGGTTTTACCAAACATGCATGGTGCAAACACAACTAGTTTATAAAGTTGGGTGGGGTACAATGGGGTTTATAGGTGAAAATTTAGGGAGAACAAAAAGGTTAAAGTATTTAATTCTTTTCTTTTCTTACATGTTTTTTTTTTATTATTGGGTTTTAATGGGTATAAAGAGAGGATAATTCAATTAAATTGAAAGAATTACAAGTTGTTAAGTGGAGCTTTAAGGAAAAAGGACAAAGGGTTAGAATTTATTTATTTTTTAATTTCAAAAGAGTTTTTTTGGATTAGGAAGGGAGGATGGGTAATTCCTCCCTTTTCCCAAGGTGTTTTTTTTTTAAAGGATTGCGAGAAGTGAATTCTTTTGGGGATGGGAACTAACCCAAGGGTTTTTTCTTGGGTAGGATGGAAAGGAGAAGTTTGGTTGTTTCTAAAAAGTAGGAAGGTGGGATTATTTTAATTTTTCAAGGAATTATTTTTTTGGTGGTGGGGGATGGGGTGGTTGGAGAAATGGGGTGGGTGTATTCTGTTTTTTTCTTTTTTCTTTTTGTGGCGGTTTTTCAATGGAAGTAGTTTTTCCAATGAAATTAATTTTTCAATGCAAATATTTTTTTGATGCAAGCAATTATTGTCAATGAAAAAAAAAATCAATGGAAATAGTTCTTCCAATGAAATTAATTTTTCAATGCAAATGATTTTTTCAATGAAAATAGTTTGTCAATGTAAACAATTTCTCAATGCAAATGATTTTACAATATAAATAATTTTCAATGCAAATATTTTTTCAATATAAGAAATTTTTCAATGTAAATAAATTTTTAGTGCATTAAAAAAATTATGAAAATATTTTTCTAATTTAATAGTTCTCAATGTTAGCAATTTTTCCATTTAAATAATTTTCCAATCTGAAAAAAAAAAAAAAAAAAAAAAAAAAAAAAAAAAAAAAAAAAAAAAAAAAAAAAAAAAAAAAAAAAAAAAAACAAGGCAAGGAATTTTCCCAAAAAATAAAATAAATAGTCTTGAATGAATCATTGGTTTTATTTTTTAGAATGTGTTTACATGGGAACCGTGCTTTTTTCTTATATAAATATCCATTAAATTGAAGTTCATAATAATGGAAACACCTTTATTAAATATTGTTGATTCATCATTTGAACATGTATCACATTCGTATGGCCTTCATCTAGTTTCAACATACAAATATGAAATAGGCAATTATCCTTTTGATTCAATATCTTATTTATTAAATAATCATTTATTATCTATTGAATTGAGGAAAAATAACATGGCACTTTAAATCCATGTTTATGATTGAGTACAGAAAAAGTTAAACAATGTTGTATTTGAAAATTCAATCAAAGTTTTTTGTTTGATTTGCATCAAGGCATGGTCACAAATGAACATTAATATGTGACTAAAATGGCTTTAAGTGCTAGTATGGGAGGTTGTGAAAGATTTCACTACAATATTTTGGATAGTTGAATATTTACAAAGGCCCATCCCTTTTGGAATAAAATATAAAAATGTACTATGTCTCAATATGGCATGGATTTTCAATCTATCCCCTTGCATATAATGTATAATTTTCAACATTTTGAATCAATTCAATATATTAATGGTCTATCTAGGTCTCTGCTTACTTTTCAAATTTATAATCCCAAAGTTACCATAGATTTAAATGATTTTCCATCTTTTTTGGAATCAAACTACTACAAATTCCACACAAAACAAAATTCACTAGTTTAGTGCATTTAGCCATGTAATTCATTGATTAAGTAAGCGAAGTAATAGGTTACATGTAATAATTAATAAATAAGGTAGGTAGGAAATAATATCACAATTTATATATGTAATACACATTTTATTGTGTTGATATGTGAAAGTGTTATTTTATTAATTAATTAATTAAATAAAATAGGTTGTAAGTAATAAGCACATAAGTAATTAATATATAGTAAGTAGGTATTGAATAAAATACATGTTATGGTGTGGATATATCATAATGTTTTTGAATGAACTAGTTATGTAAAATATGTTTAACTAAGTTATGTAGTAGGAAGTTGTTATTACGAGATAATGAAAAATGCAAATTTCACAATTTCCAAGTAGTGTACAAAATATCAACCTTTGAACCTTATGCATTATTTCGAGTTATTTTTGTGTTGATATGTGATAGTGTTTTTATATATTATTTTTACTTACATCTAGGTAGGTTATGTAATTAATTTATTAAATAAGCTAGGTAGTAGACAGTAGGTAGTAAATAAGTGTTAAAGTAGGTATTTTATTGTATGAATATGTGACAATGTTTTTATGCACGGGACAAAGGATGTGATATGATAAAACCATTCAACACCAAACACAAGCCTACACACAACACTTTCTAATATTTTCCTCATCCTTCAACCAAATTGAGCAATTTTTATGTCATTGAAATCACAAATCAGGGGAAAATAAAATAAACTAAAATAAAGCACCAAAAGCAAAGGTGAAAGGGAGAGAACACAAGAAGAAAAAGAAAAAAATTGTGATATTTTGTCTAATTTTTTTTGAAGACAAAACTTTAGACACTCTCTTCTTTCAAACCCCATGTTTTCCTTGTCATTTAACCAAATTGAACAATTCTTATGTCATTAGAAGTGAAAACTAAAGGACTACAAAAAATTTCCAAGCACCAAAAGAAAAGGAGCAAGGAAGAAAAAAAAAAGAAAAAAGGAAGAGGACTATGATATTTTGTCTTGAATTTTTTGAAAAACAACTTTAGGCCTTTTCTAGTTTGAAACCCCATATTTTCTTCATTTTTACTCCATTTTGAGTGATATAAAAACTTATGGGTGTGCCACTAATAATCTTTGTACACCAAAGCAATGGAACAACAACCAAAAAATTTAACCTCAAAAGGGTGTTGGCAAGCTACAATCTACACAATTTGAGGCAAATTTGGCACAACATATAGTATTAAAAGTAGCACACGTAAGATTTCACTCACTTTGAACAATTTTAATGATGACATATGAATGAATTGGGCTTCAAAAGAAATTACAATAACTATGAATATAAAATTGAAACATAATTGTACATATGTGTAAATGTGTACCAATAGTTTAATAAAGTTTTTAAAAAGCCCCTTGTTTGACAACAATTTTCCATCTTTTTTAATTCAAATTTTCGTTTTACTTTTGTCAAAATAATTTTTAAAAACATTTAACTCAAGTAAATCTTCGATGGAAAAATATTTTTCAACCTAAAAAAATCATAATCATCAACATTATCATACCAAAATGTATTAAATGAACATTTTTAAATCATCTAATCTAAATTTGACAACCTTAAGAAAAAATTAAAATTTTAATGGGGAAAATTACTCTTTATGGTTTTTTTATGTATTTTTTATGGAAATTTTATTATTAAATGTAGTACTTCTTAGTCCTTTTGTTGGAATTACATAAAAGTGACAAGGTTTTCCAAATCAAAATAATATTTTGTTCGACTATTATATCATTCATATGTGCATGAATTTCACAACATAATGCTAAATTGGGATATAAACCATCATCTATTACAAAACTTGAATGAAAATGATTTTCCAAATTTCCAGCATGATGCATGAAATTTGGATAGGTATTGAAAATTGTTAAACGATGACAATTTTTTGTGTAGACCATAGCTTGCCAACACCCAAAATCTAAAATTGTTTTAATAGGCTTACCATGGAACATAAATGTCACGACCCAAACCTTGGGCTTGCGACCAATGTAAGGGCATGGAAAGGTGCGGGCTAGGAATGCAACCCGGGAATCACATTCACATTCTCAAGAATGTGGGAAAATGTGAGGAAATGAACCAACACACTCCAAAGAGGACTCCCTGGGCTTTGGGAGTTGGAATCCTTATGGAGTCCCAAATTTTTAGAAAGCAATTTAAAGGGTTAAAATTCATTAGATTAAAGACTTCCTTATAACATTAGAAAGTTCTTCAGACGTACATATTCAAAATGGGCTCAAATGATCCATTTGAGTACTTACAACACAAGTTATGGCCAAAATAACCCTAAGAATCAAAATGTCAATTTGATCCCCGACCACTAAAATCCGGGATTCTCCTTAATTTACATGCATGCAAGGGGCATGCAACATATCATTGGAAATCTTTCAACGAGGGCTCCAACTTTGTTTTAAATCTTACCATAATTATAAGTTTGCAAAAAAAAATATGGGCATCCAAAATGGTGGGAGTCCCAATTTCAAGAATTTCGAGACTCCCAACTTGGGAGTCCCAAGAAAAATAACATTTGGGTTCAACCCCCATGACCAAACACAAAAAATACTATAATGAGAGAAAGGTGTTAACTTCCTCAAGTTTGAACCATGGTGAATTTTGTGGGTCCATGTATGCGCGCGGCTTGTCCATGCACCAAAAGTGTTCCACCTCTGCATTAATCAACTTGTTATTTGGCTTATGCAAATCCATAGGAACAATTCACCCGCTTATCATTTGTCTTAGTCTTCATCCCATAGCTCCAACACACCCTTCTCACCCCAAAAATGCTACAAGTCAAAGATCATGCTCCAACTCCTTCTATTGTTTTCATTTGGGGATTTGCATTTGAGTCTTTTCAAGAGGTCGGGGGTGTGTCAATAAACCATTTTACACAAAACAACTCAATTATTCTTCATTCCTTAAGCAAAACGAATGTTTTTTGTGGCATTGGAAATGTTAAATGGAAATTTAGAAATAATTCTATAGTGTTAGAATCAAAGGAACGATGTGTGAAGATTTAGCTTCATTTGAATTCTTAAATGTATGGTGGTCAATTTGTTTACCTTACATTTACATGGTGTTGCGGTTCCCTCTCGTTAATATTAATCTAATATCATTTGTCGACAAGTTCAATTTTGTGAAACATATAACTAAGTGAAAGAATAGATTTTTCATGGTTTACACTTTAAAAATTCAAAATGCATGAATCATATGGGATGAACCAATTAAGAAAGCTTGTACCAATGAAGAGCAAAAGCATGGAAAAATAAACAATTATTGTTCCTTCTCAAAAGAAATGACAAGTATCCATAAGAAAGCTTTGATGTATTGAAAGGAAATATATTATTTTATTTATTGATTAATATATGGATATTATTTTATTATATTATAATAAAGTTCAAGAACAAATTTTTTAATATGCATATAAATAAATCTTTAAAAAATGAATCTATTTGCATAGATGTTGGGGTTTTACAAAATTGCTTACAAGTAGATATTGATTTTTCTTTACTCACAAGTTAATTGACACTTAAAATATACTTATGTGTTCTCAAATTGTACATATTATAGTCACAATATATTGAATTTTTATGTAAATTTTATTTTTAGCACCATATTGACTAGTTAGTTTCAAAACTATTTGTTACCCATAATTTTTATTATACAAAAGTTATTAGAATGTTATATTAAACTTATCATAAACCCAATGGAAGTCATGATGGTTTTATGTTTCTATTTACAAAGTTTTTAAATTTATGTATACATTGAAAATTACATTAATTATAAACTAGATTTTAGGTAAACTAATGTTTTTGTCTATTGTATTGCATTTTGTTCCCTAAAATAAATCCAAGATCCTACTTACCTACTTTCCTAAGCCTATCTACACCCACATAATTATCCTAAATTTAATTTAATACCTAACTACTACACATTTATCTATTCTAAGCCTATGTTAGGTTGCATATTTTAATCTAGCCTACACAAAGATATATTGCAACAAAAAATGTCCCTATACACCAAGTAATTTCACTAGATTTTGAGTGAATATTCATGGTTTGTGGTGAATAGGATCTAGAGGGGATGCAATGAATTCATTGGTCTAGTTTTGAACAAGGACTATTAAACTTATATGCCCACATTTTGTAATAGTGATAATTGCCTACCCTAATTTAACTTAACTTTGAGTAGGTAATTGTCATGATTATACTATAGAAATTTAAATTATGATTTATTGCCGCATGTACATCATTTAATGGACAATCTTTATCCAAGTCCAATGGACAAATTTTTGCTAGGTGTATACATCCATGTTCTTTGTCATATGCAACTACACATTTTAGATGTAAAAATTAATCACAAATAACCATGTTATGTCAAATGGATGAAAAGTTGGTATTAGTTGCATATTGATGTAACTATCCTTTTGACTAGGTCCCACACATTGTCTTTTGTGACTAAAATTCTATGTGACTTGTCAAAGGTGATTAGACAATGCAACAAGTCAAATGTTTCATTTATGATTAAATATTAGTTGTAAATCTAATTGTTAATATGCAAATTTCTTGTAATGAAATCTATAATGTGTCCATACAACAAAATTTATAGTGTATCATGGAAACATTTGGATAAATTAAAATTGAATCTAATACATACAAAATATCTGAAAACATTTTTAAAAACTTTATCTAACATTTTGATTTTGAGATTTTTCATTCTTAATTGAATTGAGATGATTTTAAAATTATATATTCATGAAAATACATAAAATATGCCTTTACATAATATAGCATGACATTTATGGGTTCTTAATTTTTCTTAAAATTTTATGTAGGTTTATAAATCACATATTTACCCCAAAAAAAGTAATATTGTTTTACCACATCAATTTGACTCATTCACCCATTTTTTTCAAAGTAATAATGTGTGGCTCCTATTGTTGCATTTGCAACCAAATATCCATTTTGTTGCATTTGGTTTTTAAAAACAATTGCCAAGTATCTTCCATCCTATGGCCCACTTTGTATTCTCTTGCACTACTTTTTAAAATCCTTCAAAAATAGCAATTGTGTCAAATACAAAAGTGGTAGCAAGCAAACTCTTTTACATGTACAATAATGCATCTTATAATTGATTGTATGCATTAATCAATTCTTATTTCAATGGCTTAATCAAGGTCATCGTCATTTCCATTAATTGTTATAACATTACATTCATCATGTAACTATCACAATATAATAAAATACTTGATAATCACCTTATGTACTTTGCACACATGGGGTAAACTATTGAAATAGTTAGGCTTATTATTAAGGACTACTACCTATTTTTAAGGCTTCTAGGATTAAGGTTCATCCTTATGGCATTAATCATCATTATTGTATATGATACCACCATTCTAAAAGTGATAGCAAAATAGTCTTACATGCCAACTATCAAGTCATCCATTTATTTCCATTCAACAGTAGCACCCCATCTTTTTGTTTTAAGTTATAATTTCCATCATTTTCGACATTTGTTCACCTTTGCTACTACTACATTGTAAGTATCTATGTTTTTGTCATTCATCCAAGTTCATTCATGCATGTTCATTTGTGTCTCCATTGAACATTATTCCTTTTTATTTTCAAAATTTTGCTCTACATGTGTTTTCTTTACATTTTGCAATTTCATTGTTGTTAAGTTGAAATGGTTTGTTATTTCATTTCACTTCAATTTCCAACTATTGTTTTGTGTTGTTCTTGTAGGTGTTTGAACAAATTTTTTGTTGCTCTTATAATTATTATGTCATTGTTTTGTGAAGGTTTTTTAACATGCAAGCATTCAACATTGATGGTAGTTTTGTTGACATATTTCATTTTGGTGGTTTTACAAGTGCATAATAGTCTCCTTCTATGCTATGAAAGTGAATCAACTTGTGAGCTTTCATTCCCTTCTCCAATAGGAAAAAAACATGTTTTTACATCATGATCAATTCCATGATTTTGCATCAATATTGACATTATTGTTACAAATTATTGTTGGACAAAGACCTTAATGATTAAGTGAAAATCAAGTCTATTATTTGCTATTCACATTTCCTAATGATTAATACAATTTGTGATGGATTGAACACTTTAGATTCAACAAGGATTTTATGTTTCGCTTGACCATGAAACTAAAACATTTGATGCAAAAGGACACAAGGTATATGTGTTGTACTTGTGGGGATCTATGTAGCTTGTTCTATGTACAAACAAATACTCATGGTGTAGATTGCTTTCATTGTAGCAAGCTTTTCACCATTAGCAGTCAATAGTCCATGTGGTTTTTTTGAAAGTTCGTTTGTGTTATCAATTTGGCATTCAAAATTCATGCTTGACATGATTTAAACAATAATATTTGGTATTGGTGATGAGTAGGTTTGACAAATTATGTGGTCTAATTTTTATCAATGGGCATTGATGTTATTCAAATCCATATTCAAAAACCTATAGGTCTTTTTGTTAGGGGCTATTTTTCTTTCAAGTTGAAAGCTTACATGTAGTTACAAGTTGTGGTGGATTGTCAAAAGAAATTCCAAGGTGTCTTTAGGAAAATGCCTAATTCAATGAATGACACTTGGATTTTGCACCTTTCCAGCTTGTGTAAGAAAGTTATGATTGGATATTTGTTTTGTTTCAATAGAGGTAAAAAGGTAATTAAACCTTACTTGATTGTTGACAAATATTACATTTTATTTCCTTGGTTGATGATCCCACAAAAAAAATAAAAAATGTTTAGCATATTATCTTTGAAATTTTATACAACAAATTTTTATGCCAAGGAAAAAACACTGTGCAAAATGAATTTGGGATCTTGGAGAAGATCTTTCAAAAATAGGTTTTGAAAACTAATATCCATATTATTTTTTTACTTAATGTAATGGTCTCTTGTTGTATTATTTATAACACGTTTTTGGATGAAAAAAACCTTGACACTGAGATTCTAATGATTTGATTAAATTTGGGAAACATCATTTGTTGTGTGCATGAAGTTAATCAAAATCTAATACAAATAAAGGATTACATAACTCATGTAAAACAAACTAGTAGATTTGAATTGAATTCCTTCAAAACTATTCCACACTTACTATAACAACATATTTGCATTACAAATATACACTCATTCACAATTTTACATTGATTCTAAATACACATATATTTGTAGTCCATAAGAAAAACACACCAAATTCATGGTTATTTGTAATAACCAAAATATGTACTCCAGAATACTATGAAAAAAAACTACAAACAAAATTACAATTCATTTTCTTGATATTTTAATACCATAGATGATTCACACAACAAATTCAACATGGAAATCCATGAAGAAGTTTGTACTTCTTGGTTTACTAAAAACTTCAACAAAATTACGTATGTAGTTTTTCTACAAAGTACTTATATATATATATATATATATCCTTACTCCCAAAATTGTGTGTCGACGAATGTTTTTCACTTTCCCAAAACTCCCACTTTTGGGTTGTCCCCAAATCACCATCAATATGAATCAACAAAACAAAACAAAAATCAACAAAAATTCAAAATTCAAAATGTTAATTATTTAATGACCTATCCCTATATGTAATGCCTTGTAAGTCCCAAAAACAATGTAATTTGCATACTCACTTAACATTACCCCCCATGTACTTTGGATTCCGTGTTCGAAATCCTTATGAAATAGTAGAAAAATAAAAATGTAGTCACTATACAATATCTTGTGCTTCCGGTTGTTCAACTGCAACTTTTGTACTTTCATTTTGTATAACAGCCTATGGTTATGCACTTATTTCTAAGTTTGTAGTTATGGCCTTTTTTTGCATTGATTGACTTCATGGTTCCACATCTAGTGGTTGCATCTATGAATGTTACGCCTTTCTACTATTGGAATGGTCTCCATCTATTATTGTTTTTTATTTTGATCCATTTGTGGTTTTTTATTTTCCTAACCTCCTCCCTTAAGTATATGTGGTCCTTAGTATGCACCTCTTCCACGAGTTGTCCCATCAGGCCTTATTTCATTCTCTTCATCTTGACTTGATGTTTCTATGCTTGTTGGATTTCCACATACAAAATTTGGAATTTAATTTATGATATACCTCCAACTTGTACTTGTATGTTCTCTCATCAACTCTATGTTGGCCTAGATTTTCTCCAACTCCTTAGCAAAATATTATTCTATAACTTTCCACCACTCCTTAAACTTTGCATCATAATCCTTCAATTTTTTTTAGTTTTCATTAAAGTATAATATTGTAACATCTATTCATAATCCTCCAACATTTTCTTCACACAAATTGGATTTAGATTTTTCCTTTTTTCATTTACACTCTCCAATTGTGCCTACAGTTGTTGTAGATCCTCTGATGCTCCCTCTTTGTCTCCACCAATTTTTCTATCTCTACCTCTACTGTATTTGTTGTAATTTTTTAAAAATCGAATGGAAAAGCACTCTTCAAGTTAATCAACTTTATATCTATTAATACATTATCCTTTTCCTTTTTATGTTTTGTAAGTGTATCTACCTAATTACTTAAGGCCTTTTGTTGCTATTTATAATGAAATAATGTCTTTGTCCATTTTCTTTCTATAGATTCCTAGGCTTCAACCATTTTCCTTGATTCCTTCAATTATTTAGCCTAGGATTTCATCAGCCCCATCTTCTCCTTGAGCTCCTCGTTCTCTTCTTTCATTTTTAGTATGAACATTTTAATTTTTTGTTCATTTTCTGTCATGTTTTTCCTCCAAATTATATTGCACTTATTTGGAAGTCCCTTCCTTTGTCCAATTCTTATTGTAATGTTGTATTCTCTTTCTTTTTTGTGGCTAATCTATTCTTTAGACTATTGACCTCCAAATTCAAATTCCCCATATTCAAACTCACAATAGCCATGGTCTAAAACAATTCAATTATTTTATCTACTTGCATCACCTTTGCAACTACCTTTTCCATTGATTTTGGTGTACTGGTATGTGTTGTAGGATTTTTGGATTCCTCTCTAGAAGATCCCAACTCTTGTACTATTCTACTCCCCAACCCAAACTCAAATGGTTGTCCTTCTGCAAATCTTGGTCGACTAGTTGGTTCCTATAACTTTGGTGGTTTGAATATTGCTAAAGGAGGTTTTGTTTCCATCCTCTCCTTATATAGTTCACTAGCCTATAAACCTCCTTATGTCTATTTTTTTTGTTGTTACTATTGCAAATTTTGTGGACTTTCATTGTCGTCCATTTAATCTTCATATATATCTCCATCTATTGATAAGTGTTCCTCAACCTCTAGAGACCTGGTATCATGCTCCCTTTTGATCTTTTGGCTTTCTTCTTTCATATATCTCTCTTGTGGAGATGACATATGCAGTATACCAACACTCAGCCTACTTGCATGTATTAATGTTGGCACTAAAAATGGTGCCACTCTCCTTCTCATCATCTTTTGAGCCCTTGCCTTTGTGTTTTTGTGTTTTTTTTTTACCCCTAATTGTGAAGCTCCATCTTCCTCAATTATGTTCTTCTTCTTGAGAGCACTCCTTGGAGATTTTGTTGATGTTTTTCTTATGTTTTCCAATGTTGCTTGCATCTCCTTTCTGGTCTTCTTGACCTTGGTTTGTGGATTCTATGGATTATCCTTTTGGTGAATAAACAAATATTTAAAAATCTTTGCCAGGATCAGGGTTGACTAACATGTGTCATTGTCCCCCTTATTTTCCTTGACATATTTACCACTAATTTAATTCATTGCACAAACTATTATACATAATGTGTGCCCAATCCACCTTTTCTCCCCTTTTTACTTTCATCAATATGATGGCATTCTTACTACTAAAATAAGTCACCTTATTTCTCTAATAGATCATAGATATAATTGCAGGGTATCTCACCAAGTATGACAAACCTAAATTTTTTTCATTCCATTGATCTCTTATAAATTTCGAGGGTGTAATTCTACATTATGTAGGGCTTGTAATGTTATCGTCTTATTGACTTGCCCTTTCAAGTCTTCTACATATCCCTTTGCACAATCGCCAAAGACATCTACAATCAATTTATTAATCACATACACCTTATCCTTGTAGCCAAAATAGATATTTGTGCCCTTAATGACAAAAGTGTTCAAAAATTCCAACATTATATCTATGAATTAGTGTTTCCCACTTCATCAAAAATAGAGTGATAAACCATGTTTTATCAACTCACTATTCTTTTTCATTGGTGTCTTTCCAATTTTCTAACCACTCGACGTGCTTATCATAATTATATTTCGTTTGTATCTACACAAACCTATCAAGATTTAAAATATGAGTACCTTTATCTAGTAGTGATGATCTATCCATTATGGTTGTTCTTTGCCTTGCCTTTGTAGCCCTTGGTGTAGTCACATCAATTTCCATTCTGCTTGGTTAAACTTCTTTCGGTGGCTACACTCCCGCCTCAAGTACTTTTCCTTCCTCTGTGTCCTTTGTGCTAACACCTATCCTTTCACATATTGTTGTTCCACACCTTCTTTTTCGTCTAATTCTTGAATGTATATCAAATCCACTAGTGTTGCTTTTGGGTCTCCTTGCTCGCTTGAACTTCAACTTCTTTTTCATCTATTCAAAAACTTTACTACAAATGTTCTTGATCTATATAGAATTATAGAATGCGCAAATTGCATTTTCTCATGGTATTGTTTTCCTTCTACACAGTACGAAAATGACAATGAATGCAATGATGACCTCATTACCAATGATTAAATGTTTAGCATTCCACTCCCCTCTTTTCTCAACACTTCTGTTTTTTTTTTTTTTTGCAACACTTTTACTTCCTCCTCTTATCTCCATTTGTGTTCACTTTTCCATGTTTCCTTATCCTTTGCAATTTTTTGCAATTTCTCTATTGTGTTATTTACATTCACACTTTTGTGAATTCTAAAGCTTTGAAAAAACACACAATTTCCTGCATCAAACAAAAATAACTTACGATGGTTATTTCGTTTATTTTCATCCTTTAACTTCATGCCCATCTTATTCACTTGTAGGTTGCCCACCATCTTTTAAATAACGCCTCATCCTTGAAATTATGACAATCCATCACTATCATTTTTTGTGTCCCTTGTACAACCACGTGGAAGTATGTCACCTCGTCGTTGTAAACGAACGTCTCAAATTTCATCTTTTGACTCACTATGAAAAATTGTGTTCGTGGCAACTATATTACCCTATAACTAGAGCTCCAAAACAACTAATATACAACTGCATTGCAACTATCCCATAGAACTATGACAAATTAATAAATAAAATGCCACATTAAAAAATCAAGGAGTTGTATTATAATTGCAAATTAATTGTAAGATGTATATTTATACAATACAATGTATGTACTATATATATGGTTGTAGTCAACCATGTTTGACTTTGTTGACAAGTTGCACTTTAATCACATGTAACAACTATATCACAACTTGGATAAATTTAGTTATTAATCAACAACTATTTTGCAACAAATGTATGGCCTTGAATAACACATACAATCATGCCACATGTATACATTTCCACCGCCCAATATATATGACATTTCAACTTGTTTGGAACTAGTATGTAACTATATTTCAACTTAAATTTTGAAATTTAAAAATTTGAAGTTTGGGTAGGAAACCTTTAAGCAAATGACACATGATAGTATATCAACATATCTACTTCAATGGATCAATGAATTCACATGTTTATGTTTATTGTCAAAAAAATCAAGATGAATTTTTTTTTTAAATCTTTATATTCAAACGTTTTGTGTATTTCCTAGTCTTTTGGTGATGTAATTTTCATATCATGTGTTATAATTAAGATTATTTTTATTTATTTAGTTTAAAATTAAAGTTTAAAAGGTTATTATAAATTACATTATTAATTTAAATAACTTGGAAATTGAAAGTTTTCGTTTTTTATTTTGGAGATTGGAAGGTCCTTATTTTTGTTTTTTGAGAGGTTGAAGGTTTTTGTTTTTTCTCTTGAAAGTTGAAGGTTCTTGTTCTTATTCTTTGAAAGGTTGAAGGTTTTTGTTTTTTCTCTTGAAAGTTGAAGGTTCTTGTTCTTATTCTTTGAAGGGTTGAAGGTTTTTGTTTTTTCTCTTGAAGGTTGAAGGTTCTTGTTCTTGCTCTTTGAGAGGTTGAAGGCTTTTATTTTTTCTTTTGAAGTTTGAAGGTTTTTCTTCTTATTCTTGAAAAGATTGATTTTTTTTGTTTTTGCTCTTGGAGGTTAAAGATTTTTTACTTGCTCTTAAAAAGGTTGATGGCTTTTGTTTTTGTTCTTGGAGGTTAAAGGTTCTTTGCTTACTTTTAGAGGGGTTAAAGGCTTTTGTTTTTGCTCTTGGAGGTTGAAGGTTCTTTGCTTGTTCTTGAAAAGGTTGAAGGCCTTTGTTTTTGCTCTTGGAGGTTGAAGGTTTTTGCTTTCAAAGAAGTTGAAGGTTTTTGCTCTTGCTTTTGAGTGTTGAAGGTTTTTGTTGTTTATTTTGAATATTGAAGGTTCTTGCTCATACTTTTGGATGTTGAAGGTTATTACGTTACCTTTTTATTTTATTTTATTTACTCTTGGATGTTGAAAGTTCTTACTTTTGGTTTTAAATGTTGAAAGGTCTTATTCTTACTCTTGAATATTGCAAGTTTTTACTTCTATTGTTTTTATGTTATAAGGCCAAAACTTTCATTATGTTTCAATCCATCGATATCAAAATTATGTATACAAGGTAAGATTTTTCCAAAAGTACTCAAAATTTTATTTCAATTTACCTAACCATAAGCATAATATTTTATTTTATTTGCAAGTGTGCAAATTATGGTTTAGTTTATATCAATGTTCTATACATTGCATTTTAGTCACAAATAAGTTGCATGTTAGTGACAGTATAGTTGTAAACTAGTTGTATTCGAGTTGAAGGGATTATTTACATATTTTTGACATTGCAATGTTATGATATGCTATTGATTTCATTTCACATGTGAAACTAAACATCATAACATGGAAAATTTCAAGTAGATAAGGTGCATTGAAGAAATTGCATGGGTCAAGCTCTATTTCAACAAAAATAGAAGAAAATATTCATATATGAAACATAATGTTTTAAATGACAATATTTGATTGTCGTGGGTCATCATTTGTATGATCTGACCTTTTGTTTAGATAGAGAAAAATGTTTGTTATATATAGTTTGGGCATTATATTTAAATTCATAATTAAATTTTTTGATAGAAACATTTTCTAATTTTTTGTATGTATTTTCCAACATGGAATGTATATGTTTTTAAAGTTTCAACCATTTCATGTTTATAAATAATTATGTCTAATGCAATTCAACATCATTTTTAATAATTAGGAAAACATGATAATGGTTATTTGAAGTTTGGATAATAATGGTAAGTTGCAATTTAGTTGTTTAGTACTACTAAAATCAACTACCATACAATTGCTTTGAAACCCAAATTTAAACTCCTAGTTGCAAATTAGTCACTAAATCCTTTATTTTTGTTTCATCTTTAGTTGTAAATTAGTTGCAAATGCTAGGAACAAAATTCATTGCTCAAATGGATGACTAAATCATGAAATAATATATTTGTTGAGTTACTTGTGAAATAATTATAGATAAGTTATAAAATATAAGAATAAAATTCATTCATCAAATGGACAAATGAAATAATTAAAGATTATATTCGTCAAACTAGTTGTAAAATAATTATAAATAAGTTGTAAAAGGTATTAACATATGTCGTTTGTCAACAAATGGATGAAATGCCAATGTTGTTCACCACGTTGGAATGCGTGTGGGAATTTAACATGGAGATTAGTTACAAAGAAGTTGCATACATTTGCATGTGAGTTGGACCATGTATACAACATCATATACAACATAGGATGTTTGTTGCAACCATTGCAACTTGTCCAATAGCACTCAAGGCTATACAAATACCATGAGTTGAAAGTGTCCATTGTAAGCCTAGTTGTAAGCCCAATTGCAAGCCTAGTTGTAAAACCTTGTATTTCTCATAGTGACTACTCTACATCCATATTTCGTCTAGGTTAACTGTACTGATTCCACATCATTCTCCTTATACCTCTTTTGTCGACTATGCTATTACATTCTTCTAAAGTAGCCAATACCATTTATATACCAACTTTAGATTTTTGGATCACAAATTCTTCCTTTTGTACTTCATAATCCATCGCATTATGAAGCATTAATTCATTGCTTCTATAATTATTGTCCCATGATTTGTCCGTCATCTAAAGTTTTGAAATCAATATTGGTTTGACCTCAAGATTTTCCATCCATTATTTTTCGTCATTACTTTGCATTTGTGGTTTATGTGGTACACAATCTTCATCTTCTATCTCCATATTAGAGTCCTTTTCCTAAAGTCCACCTCCATTCTACTCCTAGTATATTGGCATATGTTGTTTTTGTTTTTGAACTTTTGATTTCATGTATTTGTATGGTTTGAGCTTATTCACATTGACTACCACATGATTAGTCTCAAACTTTTCAATTGTCACCAATAACATAATGTTATTTGGCAACACATACTATATTATGTATGGGTCAAATCATTTCCTAGTAAACTTCCCTAGGTGTGAGTTATTTCCCTTTGGAAACCATAGAACATAATCACCAAATTGAATTGCTTCTCTATATTCTTTTGCTAACTCCATAATCTTTTATTCCATTATTGAATGCTAGTAGTTTTTGCAACTTGCATCCTAGCTTCCTACAATTTTTCCAATTTTTGAAACTTTACTAGTTAAAACTCTCATTGGAGTACTATATATTTGATTGCCACTAGCAATTAACACTATGTACTATGTGGGCATCAATGGATATAATCCATACACTAATTGATATGGTGTGTACCTTGTTGCTACTTAATATGTTGTTTTGTATGAAAATAACATTATTGACAAATGTTCATCCGAATTTATTCTATTATCACTAACTAACTTGATAAAAAAAGTCCCAAGTACCTTGTTAGTAGATTCAGCCTACCCATTACCTTATGGATAATAGGTTGTAGAACTCACACATTTCAATAGGAAAAATGATCTGTCAAATACTTGCATCATGATTAATGAAATGAACCCCTTAATCTCTGATTATAATCAAAGGACATCCAAACTTGGTTAATATGTTTTCATACATCATTTATTACTATTGTAGTATTGGTTTTCAATGTTCTTGCTTCCACCCACTTGGTAAAATAATCTATGGTTACAAAAATATATTTGTTTCTTATATATTTTCTTGTTAGCTTCATTGGCCCCACAAAATCAAGTCCCCATTTCATAAATGGTTCTTCTAGAAGACTCGTGACTAACATTGTAAGACTTTGAATTGCCAATCCTTTTGTTTTTTGGCATGCATCACTAGACTTGTAATAGTCATTCACATCTATGTACAGAATTGGCCACCAATATCCCACATCAAATATATTCCTTTGCGTGATTTCAATTGCAAAATGACCTCTTGATGGTCTTTTATGTAATTCTTTCATCATTATCTATGTTTATGTAGTTGTCAAACATCTTCGTAATCTGTTGTTTTTACCCATTCTATACAATTCACCATTCTTCAATGTGAAAGGTTATGTTATTTTGATTAGTTTTTGCTTCTGTTGCACATGTAATGTTCCTTCAATCTACCCTATTTTCAAAATTTTACATCATTCAACCATTCAAGCTCTATGTAAAACAAACTTACATATGTGGTTTGATTAAACACACTTATAGATTTTGTAATGTCTAGTAGTCTTGATAATGCATCTGCAACTACATGAAGTTTGCCTGGCTTTCATACTATTATGAAATAATATTTTAGGAACAACAACAACCACTTAAATATTATTCATGAAACCTATGGTTTGTTGACCAAATAGACCAATGCCATATGATCTACACAAAAAACAAATTTATTACCCAACAAATAATGTCTGAACTTGTGCCAAAAAAAACCATTATTAAAGCTTCTTTTTCTATTGTGTAATAATTGTGTTTTATTATGTTCAAAAATCTAGAAGCATATGCCACCAGTTGATCACTCTTTCTTATCAAATTATGAGGCAACATAGCTCCTATAATTAGTAATGATGGATATGCATGCATATGAAACTCCACTTGTAAGTTTGGTGATATCAATATTGATGCTTCAATATACTTTTGTTTTATCAACTCCCAAGCCTTTTGACACTCCTTTGTCCAAAGGAAAGTTTCTATTTCTTTGGTCAATTTACTGATAGGTGCCATAATAGTAGCAAAAAAATTTATGAAACATTTATAAAATTGTGCCGTACCATTGAATACTTAAATTTGCTATGGATTTTTAGGTGGTGTGGTGTTTGTATTTTTTTTGGATCTAGTAATGTCCTTTATTTGGAAACAATAAAACCCAAGATCATTTCTAAAAATATTATGAAGGCACACTTGTCTGGATTCAAACTAATGCCATATTCTCTACACTTTTGGAAACATAATTTGAGCTTTTATAGAAGCTCAAATTATCCATGTGAAATGCTCAATTATTTGTCCATGTCATTGTACACTATAAAATCATCCAAAAATATCTTCAAAAATTATCCAAATATTATTTGAATGCTTTAGAAACAACTCTCTAATATGTTAGAGGTCCATTTTAAACTCCAAACAACATTACTTTCCATATGAAAGCTCCCAAATTTGTAACAAATTTAGTCTTATATTTGTCTTTTGGAGCTATAGAAATTTGATGAGATCATGAATATCCATTTAGAAAGGAATATGCTTCGTACCTTGGTATTGTGTTCAAATTTTCATTTATAAAAGGTAATGGGTATGGATCTTTCATTGTGGCTACATTTGGTTTTTTGAAATCTATACAAATTCTCAATTTACCATTCTTATTGGGTATTACTACTATGGGTGACAATTATGTAGCCTCCTCTACAAATTGGATGAATTTAATTGTTAACAATTTATCAATATCTTGTTTAACTGTTATAAGATAATTTGGATTTAATTTGTACATGGCTTGATGTGCCGATGGTATAATAATATCCAACTCAAATTTGTATTGTGCGAGCTCTAGTGGAATCCCTTTCAAATCTTTGTATGTCCATGTAAAAACATCTTTGAATTCCAATAGTTGCTCCACTTTTAATACTTTGCCTATCTCTAATTATGCATTGAATTTCATCAATTGTGGTTCTGCATTAGTTTCAAAGTTGAGCTTCATCAATTGTTGGTCTTTAATTAACATCCATCCAACTATTTACAAATCCTATGTTTTGATTTTTGTTGGAATTTCGTCCATTGCAACTCTCCATGGCTAATGATTATAATACGTTTTAGGATACACCTTATCCTTTAAAGCTACGTATGGTTCATATGTATTAATATTTGTCTTTTGTTCTATAATTTGTTACTTCGATTGTAGCTTTAAATTACTAGTCTTCACATTAGTATCCACGATCTTCACATCTATGGTTTTCACATATTGAATTGTTTCAAATAAACTAGTTGTTCCTATTGAAAACAATCATGGCTTTATAACAAAGATGATATCTTCTTCTTCATTTGTGATACCATTTTGATAGTCGTAGCATAATAACACTTCTAGTCTTCTTACTTCACTTCCCAAATGCTTGGTGATAATATTTGTTCCAATTGTCCCATTCCCTTGTATGGTAACAATGTCACTCCCCCAATCATGTGCCACTTTAGCATCCTTCAACCTTGGTCTTCCCAACAACATTGATTAGCTAAAATCTACCATACTATTTTAAAATACAGTAAACATAATTATATAAGGAATGCCATGAACACATATCTTCAAATACCTAATCAAAACCCATTGGTTTTGTGGTTGTTTGAATTGCCATCCTCAAATTTTTGTGATTGGTACTTGTAAACCAAGCACCTCCATAAAGAAGAGGAAAAGGTTGGCTCCATCACATATCATTCTTATCTAGATCATTATAAACCCATTGCCATTTTTTCTCCCCTACCCATTTACTAGGGTAAATATTGCTTCCCTTGAACATAGGTTGATAGGCAAACATCAACCATATGTTACTCATTTCTAGTCCATTTTGAGTGTTTTTCTATAACTTACCTTTTTGAACTCTACAAAAAATGGATCTATAAGAAAAAAACAAAAAAAACAAAGGCATGACAAACTATCCAAATCACAAATTGTTTGGAAAAAAGAGTTAAACTTTGCCAACTTTTAAACTCATATCTCCTTCATTTTTTGTTCATGTTGAGCAATCTATGTGCCAACAAGAGTTTTGCAAAAATTCTTTGAAATCTAGAGGTAGTGGAACAATGTCTAAAGGTTCTAAACTCTAATTCACAAATTGTTTCAACATGTTGGTAATTGGACATTGATCATCTTGACTTCAAGACCTTGTATTTCTTCATTTCTTGCCTTTTTTTATCATTTTTCATGGCTATGGGTGCATCAAGTGGTAGTCTACAATATGTTTTTGAACTCCAAAAGCAATGAATTTTTTTCCAAAGATTTTAAGCTTTTTGATACACTAAGTGTTCGGTCCCCAACTTGTCCACCCTGGTACCCATCTATGGAACAATAAAAAGGCTATTCCCATTGGCTATAGACAATGTTTTGAAATATTTTAAAATATTCTTATCCTTTGACCTTGGTAATAAGAACATTCCATCACCAAAGATGAGATAACCCAACTTTTGGGAATATTTTTCATACCTAGGAATCATGTGCTTTTGAAAATATTCTCAAAAGTTTGGGCTATTTAATTATTAGGGAATATTTTTCATGGCCACGGTGAAAAGAACTTGGGGTAATGACGAGGGATAAGAAGCGAATGCCTATTGAGAATATTCCTCTTAACCAAGGATCCCAAGACCTAGGACCTGTGGTTAGGAGGAATATTCTCAAAAAGCTCAGGCTGGCTCCAGCAACCCTTAGTTAGGAGGAATATTCTCCAAAAGCCCTGAGTTCTTACCCCTTGTCATAGAAATATTCCCATAGCCCTTGGCTATAGAAATATTCCATACAACTAGTTATGGCCAATGGTAATAGCCTTTTTGCTATTCCATACCCATTCACAGAAAGAGAACCCCAGCATGGACAAGTAGTTAGTACCATGGGTACTAACACCAAGCAAGGGGAGTTCTTCCTCTTTGCGTGGACAAACAAAAATTTGGTGATATTGTGGGTCGCAGGGACTTTACTTTGTTGAGGAAACCTTGTTGACCTTGCCTACTGAGGCAAGGATTGTGTTTAGATTCATTATAGAGTATAGTAGTTTAAGGGATTTTGGCCCATAGGTAGTAGGTCTATTTTTATATGAGGATTTTTGAAAGATGATATTTTGGCTTGTGTTGAAACTTGAGATTAGTTATAGAGTTATAAATATCTTGAAAGATTTTGCTTTCTTCTAGAGGATGTTTTGAACATTATATTTCGGCATGGTGAAATATTTGAGTTTCCATAATTCTTCATTTGCATTAAGATACTTTAAAATGTAAATGGCAAGGCCACAGTGTGACACATCCCTTGTTGAGATTTGTACTGACAAATCTTACGGTTTTGGGGTTTGAAACTGGATCCAGACTCAGCTCTAAGAAATCTTGATTTTGATACCTTTGTTTCTTCAGTACCGCAGTACATCTAATTACTAGAAAGGGTTTAGGGTATAGGCCTTCTTGGCCTTGGCCTATTTTTCTTTAAAGATTAATATTTGTTTTTGGAAAACCCAGTTGTACAAGGACTACCCCTCCCTAAGTGGTAGATGACAACAGAAGTGGGCGGCGCCGCCTGAATTCTAGTGCCAAGCTTCACCTAACAGAAAGGACAAACACACAAACAAACAAAGAGCTCCTGAGTCCTCGCCTGACACCTTCTTAGAATCACCTGTTTGTATCCTCCCTTGCCACACATGTAAAATCCTTTGAACTTGAATACCCTAGCCTAATACCTACTATTTACACAGAGCTTTTCTTTGAACCAGGCATGCCTTGGGTGAACCATGTTGGTACCCATGTTGCTACCAAGAAATGGCAGCAAGCAATAAAATATAGAGTAAGGACAAGAACAGCCTTTCTGTGACTTGAGGTCTCTCAAAGGCCAAAATCAAACACAAGACCTAAATTCTCAGAAACCCCCCCCCCCCCCCTTCAAAGTCCTTACTCGGTGTAAAGAACTCAGAGAATTTTTTCCTATAAAACAAGTGACTTTTATAAATGTTTTGAGGAACCTTACATTTAAGACGCCATCCTCATTTGAAGTAAAAATTTAACTAAGGGTAAGAAGAGCGTCTCTGACAACAATTGTTAAATGCTTTGAATTGAAATTTTGGATGACATGCAATAGTCAAATTTAAGGAACTTATTGGAAAAAAAAAAGCTTTGGGCTTGAAAAATGCATATATTTTAAAGGCCCTTCCATAATGCAATAATGCAAAAATCACTGTTGTTCATTGTTGTTAATTGATGGGATAAGCCAAATTAGCTTAAATCATTGGTCAATTAAGCCATGATATTTAAAATTGTCTCTCACTTAATTCACATCGTTCAATTTTTCTTGTTTACAGGTGGGGGCAAAGGGGGGAAACAACATTTGATTTACATTTTGGACTTAACAAATCCTGATTGATTGATTGAGTGTGTGCGTGTGTGTGTGTCTATGGGTGGGAGATATTCTAATGTCCCGTCAAAATGAAGTTTTAAAAATCTTATGGGCTGATTCTTTATGAAGATGAGCTAAATGTAAAAAACTTGTCATCACACGCTGCTCACAACCAACAAACAAACAACCAAACAATGAATCAAACAGAAAGGGAGGTGAATGAGAGAGCTAGAGGCTGTGGTGTACAAGTCAGGTGCATTGTAGGCGAGGGGTGTCCTGGCTGGGGTGGTGCAAAATCTCAGAAGAAAAATCATGCTCATCTGTAAAGTAGGGTTTTGGCCTGTTCCTTTTATCCCATATACGTGGGACGAGTCTGGAGGATGCAAGCTGAACTCTTTCCCTGCCTTCAATAAGTATGGGACTAGAGAGAAACACACACTGCGGGCAGCATTTTTTTTTCTTTTTGGGGGCGAGGTCATTTTTTTTCCAAAAACATATTCTGTTGAATATTCCCCCATTAAAGAAAATCGAAAAAAAGGAGAGCCTGCATGCTCTGTCTAGCCTTACGCTAGACTTTAACCCTTTTTTCTCAAGTGTATCCAGTGGACATTTTGAAAACCGTAATGCCTGTGGAGGTAGTCATTGTGTGCTTCCAAGCCAAAAATTCATGTAATGCCCGGCGGGTATTCATTGGGTACCCTCCAAGTATCATAAACATGCTGTTTTAAAAAAAAGGAGGGGATGTTTACACCATGTAAAAACCTTTGGTCCTTAAGGATATACCCCACACTGGAAAAGGGCCTTTTTAAAAAATAAAATAAAATTCCACCTGTCCACGTTCTAATCTGCCAAAATAAATTAAAAAAATTGTACCCAATGGGACGACAGCAGCAGCATGCACTCATTCACACACTCGGTCTTTGCAATACTGCACGTAAACACAAACACACACAAACGCGGTGTGCGGAATGTGGATAATGGGCCCCCATATTTATCACCAAGAAGAGCATGTCAAGAAATGCTCCTGATTAGCCGTGTCTGCAAAGGCAACAAACAGGGCAGCAGCAGCCAGTGGGACATCCATCCACTTATTATTAAAATAAAACTTCCAGAAAAGCTGAAAACACCACCTAGTGTTCCATGCCCAAGCGTGTGTAATCTGGGCTTTGTTATATATGGCCAGTGGCCACATGATTTTGGATGCCTACTCAACAAACGTCCCACACACGCCTGAGGCTTGAGTCGAACAAACACCACTCCCCCCTCCCCCCACCCCGCCCCCAAGTGCACCAATGGATGGAACATTCAACTGGTCTCTATTGTTGTGGGTGAATCCAGCCAACTGAACCCATTTAACATCTGTGGTGAATGATAACTACCTATGTCACTTTTTTCGTCTAATGCCACCAGGCAATGGTGTTTTAGTGAAGGCCTCTGGGTTGTTGTGCCACATAAAAGCGCTTTCCGAGTACACAAACACGAGCGGTTGTTAGGTTCATGTTACAAATCTTAGTAGGTTGGGTAATTTTGGTGCTCTTCAACCTTCCACATGGAGTCACATGGATAATAATTCATACTCTTCCCTGGTGTAGGAGATCATTATGTTATATAATGTTCCAAACTAGAAGCATACACTTATTACCATAGAGAGAGTTTCCCATATTTTGTTTTGTTCAGATTCCCATTAAATTTCACATGTTTTGTTCACATTCTCATAATGTTCCCACATTGTTCACATGACATTCGCATGATGTTCTCTTCTTCCCATGTACTTCTCATGTTGTCCCCATTGTCATTTCATCGTGCATCACAATCATTTACCAAAGATGTTACATATGGAATGGGCTTGTAGCTGCCCATTATGCTAGGTGTGCCACCCTCTCACTGTACCAGGATCCCCAAGGACATATTATCCATCGTTATGGGCATCCACTTGCCCATTCCGTAGCATACACCAGGTTTCCTTCTCGATTTTTGGTGTCTATTGTGGATGAACCCCAAATGATCCATGGATTCCATGTTGGGTTTCCTTCTTGGTTTGGGTGAAGAAAGGTAATTTTTTTGAACAGAAATTAATAAGAGTGTACATAATAGAATAATTACAGCTAACCATTACCTCTCATCCACCATTTGATTGATGCTGTTATTTTTGCAAATTTGTTATTATTTTTCTTGTTGTTTATTTTCCTCTCATGCTTTGTTTGGCTTTTGTTTGTTGATTTGCTTGTGAAGGTTTGTCTTTTATTTGTTTTCTAATTAACTCTTAAAAAAATTATGCTGGCTTTCAAAAGTGTGGTTCTTTATATTTAAAAAAAAATTCATGCCCCTCATAGCTTCGTCATCAGTGTTTGTTCAACAAAAAAGATGGGGAAATGTCTGTTTTTATAGCTTAAATTTGTCCATTTTTTCTATTTCTGGAAGAAAAACACCAAATTTTCAATGTCACAAAATTGAAGGGAAAAAACTCTGTTATCCCTCTCTTCTCTGTTTGGCTTTTTGTGCGGTCTTGCTTTGCTTGTTAATTGTTGATCTTTGCCTGCTGTTTTTTCTTCTTTTTGATTTTCTTGTGTGTGTGTCAGTTCAAAAAAATTCAGTGTGATTTTTTCAAGTCCTTCTAGCTTCATTGCGCTTGTTGTAATCTCATCTCTTTTTCTTTCCTTTTTTCCTTTGGTCAAAGCCTTAGCAAACTTTTGTTTCCTAAAGTTGATTTTTGCTTTTTTTTGGGGGGTCTATAGCAGGATTAAAAACCTGTACAGTACTAGTAAGCACTCCCTTCCTTCTTTGTTTTGCTTAGAACTTCATGTAATTATCTTTTAGATCAAAAATGCGAAGATTGTTCCATGTGAAACTTAATTCAAATATATTAGAGTCACTTTTGACAAGGGTCCACAGACCAAAAGCCCAGGGACCAATTTGAAGCAAATTGAATCTTGAATTGGACCCTTTTTCACATTAAAAAAACATTTTTCTTAAGGTATAATGAGTGTGTCTAAAGGCTTGGGGTTCAATTTGAGGTCCAATATCAAAAATGTGTGATTGACTTGTGAAAGGATTAGGTTAACCTTTGGTCGTCTTTTTTTTTTTTTCATTCATGGTTTTTTCTATTTTCAATTTCATTTTGTGCACTTGGAAGCCTAAAAATGCACTCTTTTTATCAACCACCTTGCAAGGATCCACAAAACTAGCCATGTTAACTTTTAAATCAATCAAAAAATGAGAGAGTTGGTGTGCTTTCAATAATGTCCTTATCCATAAATGTGTCTTCCATTTGAGCAACAAGAGGAAAAGAAGCCTTGGATCCTAGCTTACATTTTGGTTCTCCAAACCATGAGCTCTCCTTTAAACTGTTTTTTTGGTTTGGACCAATTGGTGTTCCCTTCAAAATGATGCCATGTAGACTAAATCATAATTTGATTCGTCTTGGGCTTGGACCCTTGTCTAAAGGCCTTGGGACTAATTTAAATCTCTTGACCAATAGGAATGCTCCATTTCATTGGACCCTGCTCCTTGGACCTTTGTCTAAAGTGGCCCTTAGATTGATTTCCATCATAAATTATGTATATCTAGTGTGCATTACAAAAAAATGTACTATGATATCATGTGACATAAATATTTAAATTACTTAAAATTTCCTTCACCAATTTGAATAATGTGCCAACATTGCAATAGAAGGGTTTTACAATATGTACATAAACCTTCTTTTGTCATCTCTAGATTATCTAAAGCATGTTGGATGGTATAAATCATGATCCACCCATTCCATTGAACAACATTAACATACATTCAAGAAAGGTGGGATTTATCTTTTAAAATAAAACTACATTCCAAATCCATGAACCCAACATTTATAAATGATGTAGATTACATAAATTCATGTAAATTTAATCATATTATTCACATGTTACATGGATGAAGATATATTCATTTGCTCACAACATGATGGTTAATGATGGTAAAGTGAGTGCATAATATTTATGTAATTAATATGTTTACATCTAAATTAAAATTACCATTATGCAAGTTGAATGTGAGATGTGAGTTTGTTAGTAATGGACCACCAACATGTGATATTACATTAGCAACAAATATTCATTAAAAAGATAGAAAGGGGGTATTTTTGAAAGATAATAAATGCATATTATGTAGCACCTTAAAAAAATAGTTTAAATATAGTTTTTATTTTCTTCTTGGTTAATAATTCATGGCATACAAACAAGTGAAATATGTTTTTGACATTTTAAATGTATTTGCAATGTGGGCTTTGTATTTTATTCATAAATAGTTTACAAAATCCTTCTCAACAAATGTGGATGTTGCACATTTGTGCCCATATTAAGTATATTTGGAATATATAATTAAACATATGGATATCTATATATAGTGGTTTTCTTAAGCATATTATTGTTTGATTGATTTGTAAGTAAGATTTATAAGACTACAAGTTAAAGTTAAAATTTCATGTGATAATATTATCTATTGAAATAATCATTAAACAAGTCATTTAGAATAATTTATTCAAATGAATATATATATTTGTTTCATTTCCCTTCATTAAACTCTAGGTACTAATGTTGTGCTTATTTTATGGATATATCTATTAGTTCAAATATTGAATATTGATAATATACCAATCAATTAAATTAAATTATGGAAATAATTGTGTGTTCTTCATAACCTAAATTGCAAAAAAAAAAAGATTCATTTTGTGCATGTGTGAAATTTGAATCCATCCATGTGCTTCAATTCTAAATCCCATTTGAAACAAATTAAGCATTATACTTCCAACTTTTTGAAAAACTCATATGTGCACCTTGTGTGTGCACCGCATTGAATCCATGTTAGGTAGATATGGACTAGGGACTTAGTGTGTGAATTGTGAACCTATTGGATCCATACTTAAGTAGGTGTAATAATAAAATATGTGCCCATATACTAAGTAGGTAAATACATGTGCACATTGCATGTGCATTAAATAATAAATCAATGTGAAATAGGAAGGAAATGTATTAAAAAATCCCCCAATGGGAATGTGAAGAAATTAAGCATCTTTGTTGCTTAACGACTAGTGTTAGAGAAGGCATCATTGAGTAGTGATAAATCATTTGCTTTCCACCTACCATCAATCCTACATGGTGCATTAGTGGATGATGTCTAATGAAGCCCACACTTAGGGGGAAGTAAGTACTCATTATTATTACCCTAGTCTATGTACAATTCAACCTCTTGGGTGCATAATATTTATTTTTGGAGACCAAACTCCAAACTTCTTGTTTGGATTCTTATCACCTATTCCTGATATGAATCAATATTCTTGGAATTGAAAATTTTCAACTTTTGGAATTATTTTATGTTGATATGGAAGTGCAAATTGTGTTACTTTACAAATTGAGCCATACAATTTTGCTCACCCACCCACATGGGAACTGCTTGTATGTGGGCTCTTGATTGATTGGGTGCCAACAAGTGTTGGGCAGTTATGAGAAATAGCACCAAATGACCCTTGGTTTTCAATTGGGCCTTCAAAATAGAACCATGGTTCTCACAATTTCTACATACAAACTGCTTCTGATATGTAGCTGTAGTTCTAAAAAAATCTAAGGGCCCATTGACACTATGGTGAGGGACCATGGCCATGGAAATGCTGAGAGCCCTCCAAATATGTCCAAAGATCGTCCCATGTAAATTCAGAAATCATTTATGTGTGGGCCCTGGTTGTGAAGTGATAAAAGACTTCGCTGAGGTACCTTACCACGGTAGGACATTGTGATTATATTAATTAGTTGTGAGAACCCCCAAAAAAAATTTAAGTTTTTAAAAAAATAAATTCTGAATTGTGTTGGGCATCTTTGGTTGTGCTATCAATGAAAATAAAATAGAATCATGCTTTGAACAGTCTCAAAGTATATGCATTGTAATCTCCTCCTTTGGGTTGGATATGTAGGTTTTCAAGAGTAGAACCAAGGGCAAAGAATATGGGATAAAGTGCGGAGCTATTGGAAACATGTTGGGGAATGTGATGGGAACATAATGGGAACAATAATAATCTAGCACCCCTGCCCTTCCCCCAAAAGAAAGAAAACTTGGGCCCATTGGGGCATGTTCTTTCACCTCCTTGGTTGCAAGAGTTTTTTTTGCATACATGTTTTTTTTTTGGGTTAATGGTAGGGGAAAAACTATGGTGTACTCAGCCAAAAAGCAATAACATTTTATGGTTTTTTGGGCGAATGGTCTTAAAAACTTTGCACAAGGCCCATCTCAAATACATGAGTTTGATGTGAAATCCATTAGACCATGAAGCATTATTCATAAATTGCCACTTAGGATTCCATGTCAAGTTTTTATTGCCTCCATTTCTTTAGTCCCTTATGCCTTCAAGCTTTGTGTAAAGTGAACTTATACCTCAAAACATATTTTCCTCCCATCACAAATTGCTATTTCAAGGGTCATAAGCTTTCAAGCTCTAGTTTAAAGATTGAAAAGGGAAACTATGCCATATTCATCTCTCCTTTTCACCTCCCCTATTAATTAGATGAGGTGCCTCCCAAGTTTTTTTGCTTTTTTTTGTTTGGCAATAAGCCAATTTGATTGGGCCATCATTAAAAAAAAAAAAAAAAAATCTATAGAGGCTCTGCAAAAGAGAAGGTTCTATTTTGAAGTATAGAGCTCGTCCCCTTTGGCCCAACATTTGCCAAACATAAAAGTGAGGTCCTATTGTGAACTCTTCAGGGAACATGTCAAGAACTTGGGAACTGTTTGATTTGACACCCCGCAAAGCTTGCATGGAAAGTCCCCCCAAAGCTTGCATGGAAGGTTGATTGTCCACTGTCCAAGTGGAAAGTGAACAGTGGACAGTCCACTCTCTACACCAATCACAACTTCAAAAAAAAAAAAAAAACCGCCTCCCCTGCCCCACCCCCCAAAAGAAAACCGGGAGGTCCCTTCACTCCATGACACGATTTTTCATTGGTTGCATTGAAAATGGGGGGGGTGGGGGAGGGGGGTTGTCGCTTTACAAGGTTATCTTTCAACTGCCATGTTAATAAATTGCTGCTTGTCATGTGCCACTCTGCATGACTCCAATGCAACATCACCCTTGCAACACACAGTTCTCATTCATTGTACTTAACCCTGGAAGGGCTCCAAGGGAACATTCCTAGTTTATAAACAAAAGATTTCATGACTATCATACGGTTTACAAGCTCCTCTGTACTCAACTCCACCCACAATACAAAATTCCTATTTTATAACTGCAATCTCTTTGGTGGCTATCATATCATTTACATGCTCATACCACTCCCTTGAAATCCCCTCATTTAACTAACTGCCTCTAAGGTGACTTTTGTGTGGTCGTTTATGCCAGTGGTTGATTATGATGCGCTGATTAGTTCTGGCGTGCTACCTTACCCTAAGGTTAGTTTCGTCATTAAATAATTCTCAAAATAGTGAAATGAAATTATGTGAACATATGAAGTTGACATGTTGAAATTCATCATAATTATCATAGACTACACTCTGAATAATTTCACTACTCTTTTCACAATATTATTGTAGATGATTGAAAATATACATAATTTCAATTTTTAAAAAAGAATTTGTTTTGTCAATGTGGAAGCTGACCCTAGTCTACGGTGTATGTGTAAGATGGCTGAATCAGCTTTTATCTGTCAACCCGGCTTGAAGCAGTTCAAAATGATAAGCAAACACAATTCATGCAACACAACAAACAAACCAATCTGCACTTTCACAATTTACATGGCGTGTAAAACCAGAATTTACAATTTCACGCAACAACATTGGTCAAGCCAATGTTTGGGGATAATGAAAAAAAAAAATGGAGCCCTGAGGGTCATCAAGGTGGTTGCTTGTTAGGGTTTGTAAATGCAATTCTTAAAAACTCAAAGAACTGGCTCTGATACCATATAATATGGTTCTCAAAAATTGAACGAAACTTTAAGAAAAAAATTGAATGAAACTAATAACTGCTTATAAAATCATCAGTTCTTTCATGAAAGCTGTGGCTTCTTTGATTATCATTTTCTTCTTTTTTTAAATGACAATTTATTATTCAGAAATATTTTTAAAATTCAGACCCAAAGTTTATTAATAAAATCAAATATCCACCCAACACTGGTCAAAACCAAAGGAACCCAGTGAGAACCTCAGGAGAACCATTTTGGTTCCATTGTGGTGTTCATCACATACAACATTTTGAAAAAAAGTGGTATATGGGGGGGGTTTCTGTCCCCTGCAGATTTGGGGGGAGGGGAGTGGGGATCAGAAACAAATTGCCAGATTTTTATGTTGCGTTGCAATAGGTTGCCCCCCAAAAAAGGGTGGTGCTAAGATGTTTTCCACTTTCATAATTCATTTATAGCCAAATTTTGGCTTAACCCTTTGTTATATTGATGCCCCACCATAGCTCCTCCATAACAAAAGTGGTTTTCTAAAAACTAACCATGGATCCAGGAATGTGACATCCACCTAGCCCCCACCCAAGCCTCTAATAATTTCTGGAGGACAACTCTGGAGATGACATGATGAGTGTCTTCTACTTTCCTTCTCCATGTGAATATAATATCTATCTATGAAGCAAGAAAGGTCGTTTGTTTTGTTTTGTCATGTCAGGCTGAGATCTCCCAAACCATGGTGTTTCATGCAGCCTTCTTGGTATCTTGGGAAAGCTCTTGATGAGTTAGGGGTGCACTGACACAGTGTCTGAGATTGTAGCTACAGTGTGGAAGCTATTGATTATTGAACCATTTTCTCGATGATAATTAATTAAAATCAAAACTGAAAACTGTATTGGAATTCTTTGGTGAAAATCCCTTAGTGAGTCAGATATAGTAGAGTTTATTTCACAATTTTCAGAGTTAAGGTGTGAAAGATATTTTTATTTGAGTGAATTTTGTTGCTGGGAATTCAAAAAAAAATTGCTAAAAATTGGGTTTGAAAGGAAAAATGAGTTGAGCCCTCAATGTCTTTGTTCGGTCACACTTGGGCCAATGGCTCAGGCTAACTAGTGAGAGTGAATGAACAGCTTACTACTACTTGTCCCATTGTTTGCACAGCATTATGCTATGACAGTAGTATATGCAATGTTGTTGTCGCCTAAGGCATTATGAGAGACTTGGCAATGGATCCGGCATGCTCTCCATTGAGTACTGAAATAATTGCAATTTGCAGTCTTTTGTGTAGTTGGTTGGGTGTGAAGGGGGCCAAATACAGTAGTAGTTTGACAAATCGATTGATAAAATATGATCTTGCCACATTCATGATCACCAAAAGTTGTGAGACATTTAAGTATAGGAGGCAAAAACAAATAAATTATTGCATGACAAGAAAACATTTTTTGCAGCTTAACCTAATCCCATCATGAAAGCCCCAAAATATAGGAGCAAAATATTCCTTGAGTTTACTGTATTGGGCATTCCAACACCTAATCATTTATTATTGCTGATCAAAATCCCTTGATTTTATGTAGGGGTTGCCTTTATTATTATGTAGTCATTTAATGGAAGGGGAAAATAATATAAAAAACAAATTATGTACAATGTGTGTGAAGTGTGAACTTACACACTTTTATTTCAGGTTTCATCATTCCTTGCAAAATAGTGAATGCATTAAAGTAGAAAGAAAATGTCATGGAAGTTGTGACAAATTTGTTTTGATGTGAGCAGTGAATGTGTTTTCAGCGCTAATGGGTCCTCCTGTTTCAGAATATTTGGCAATTCCTAATTAGCCCTCATGCAACAACAATGATCCTTTAAACCTAATCAACTGGACTAGAAACAGATTGTTAAAAAAAATAAACATTTAAGACCAACCATGTGAATGGTAACTTTTGAGAATACATGGCATAGCTTCATTTCTTTCCTTAGTTTCAGTTTTCTTTCCCCCCCCCCCCCCCCCCCCAGAAAAAAAAATGGTGTGTTATCTCCGAATGCAAATATGTTTATAAAATAAAATTCACAAGATTCTATATCAGGTTCCAATGGGTAGCCAACAATGTAGAAGGATGCTTAAATAATTTCATTTTCATGTTTTGTTTATGACTGTCAAATTTGGCTAAATTTTCTTATTGATGGTGGATGGCATGTCAAGGGGCGGGAGGTTCACAAATTAAGCACTTGCCTGAGGTAGAGCCAAGGAGCTTGTATTTTGGGAACGCCTGCTCCAAGGGCAGCAAGCCGTAAATAGTTTTTTTCATTTTTCTTGTGATACCCATACCTGAAACAGAGGCTGGCTCTTGTTAAACATGCAATGGGTTGGTTGAACTGGGGACATAATTCAGTTAAGCCATGCTTGATTGCAAAGGTACAGCAAAGTAGATTTCCCACCCCCCAATCACTTTGTCTGATTTGATTCATGTGGCAAAGAGTTTAAGTCTATAGATTGCTCTTTTATCCTCTTCAACAGGTTCCCATTGCTCTCTTCATGACACATTTCTGCATTTTGGGTGTTGTTGCTTGATTGAATGTTTTTCCTCTTTTGTTGTTTTTTCATTTCCCCTTGCAGGTAGGTCTTTTTTTCTATTCTAAAGTATGGTAGGGTTTCATAAAGATAATCAATAAAGGGAATCCTATTTATGGACCATCACTTGTGTATCACCTCCTACTAGGTACTTAAAACTTCATTCACTTCTAGAGTGCACTACTATTCTAAAAAAAACACTTATGGGTGAAATTTCATCACTTGGTGATTTATATTATTTTAAAATTGACAAAAAAGGATGGGCTTTTTTTTGTTGTTGTTGTTTGTCTCCTAATTTATAAATTTTGTGATGTGCACCACTAGAGGTCATCCATAAGAGGAATTGGCCAAAATTGGCTACATGTTATAGAGGAAAGTAGAAAAATTCAAGAATCTTGTTATATTTGGCAACTTACTGGAACCTATTGTCCTAATATGGTGATTTAAAGAAAAAAATCATTAAATTTTGGTTACTTTGGCACTTTTTTTTCCCTCCCAAAAAATCATGTATATGAGTGGCACTAGATTTTTTTGAGTGTCACCACATGCAAAAATTTGCCCCAAAACAAGAGGTTGCAAACAAGTGGGTTTTGTGGTTTTCTATATCTCCGAACAAATCAGAAAAATATAGACAGATGATTTCCTTTTTAACTTTCATAATTCATTTATAGCCAAATTTGGCAATTTATGGATGATTGCCACCTTAGCTACATCATAAACTTGTTAAAATCTGATTCATTCCCCTCCCCAACTGTGGACACCATAAATTATCAAGGAAACCAAAAAAGCAAGGAAGGGCTAAGTGCCTACCCGAGCATAAAAACCCGCCCTAATTTTGAGATGAGTCCAAAACTGGTTGCTTACTATGGAATGCTCAAGCCCCTGCCCATTATGTCATGTAAAGCACCAGGCTAGCCCATTAGGGTAAAAGCTAGGCAAGGCCCTTCCATGATGTGATGGTCTGGGGTGGCAGATTCAACAATTTTTTAAATTTAAAATCATGTTCAAACAGATATGTTTGGTCAATAAAGGATCATCACTAGAAGATTATGTCATATAACGTGTTTGAGAAAATGACATAATCTGCCACCCAAGACCTCCTATGCGGTTAATTTTAAAAGAGGGCTCCATAACTAAACAAGCCTGATGCCAATTTCCTATGAAGGTTATGGGGTCTGAGTGGGATAGACTGGCTGGTGACCAAACACTTCAGCATTTAGGGCAGCCTGGATCCAAGGGGAGGGCTTCATTGCTCCTTGTGTCAAAAAACAACCTTGGACCCCTCCTCTTGGTGCGTCTAACACACTAACAATCGTCGAAAATGACTCCCCAAAGTAAAAGGGAGTCAAGAACTCCAAATAACAAACCACCAAACATTACAAAGGTCACCCAAAAAATTCCTTGTATGTTGCCCTGTTGCTATTAGAGTTCAAAGATGATTTCAGGTGGTGCTTCTATAGCATTTTAAATGGTTTAAAATGAATAAGAAATAAGAACGTTATGAGATTTGAAAGTATGGGAGATCCAAAGAGGAAAGAAAAAGGTATTTTCTAAGTTGGAAAGCTTATTTTTCTTCTTGTTATTCTTTCATTAACTTTTTCTTTGCACTTCAAATATGATTTCTACAGCTTGAGGTAGCGATCCCATAACATTTTAAATCACTCAAAATGAAGCACATATGATGAAGATACGAATAAGTGTTTGGTCATAAGCAGGCGGTCGGTGATGGGCCAGTCTACCCTTGTGACTTTTCTAACATGGAGGCATAAATCAATATACCCCCTAAAGTACCCCAAACTTGGAGTAGTAGATATGGGCCGCAGTTTCGCCAAAACTGAGGATGAACACAGTACACAGGAAAACAAAAAAAAATTGAGAGAGAGAGAGAGAGAGAGAGAAGAGTGGGGACCAAATCAATTCTCTTCAGAATATAATCCTGCAAATCTGATACCCAGTTTCATTTTACAATACCTAGTTTTGCTCACTTCTTTTGACTACACTCAAATTGGGGATGAAACTAGGATTAGAAGGGTCAAACTAGGGCTCAAAGACAAGGTGACTTTAAGGATAACTTTAAACAATTACAGGAAGAGTTTTAAGACTCAGTAACAGCTACTTAGTAATTAGCAACATTCATAATTTTTAACTATTGTATTTAACCAGCTGGTTTCACCTCATAATTCCCCCTTAAATAACTGCCAATGCTGTACATTTTGCCCACATGAAGAATCATACGTACTATACACGCATGGTAATAAATGGTATTTACTCAGGCTCCCAGGTGACTAGTGTTTTTACCAGCATGATTTACGGGTTGGTAACCCTGGCTGCCCCATGGGCAGGGGGTAAAATAAATAACTGGAGCCTCTAAAACAATAAGCCCATAATAAATGGAAGTAAAAGAGTTTTAACATTTACCATCATAAGCGTTATGGGGCGGCGGGGTGGGGATTTGCTGCGCTGCCTGGAAGAGTAAATGGGAATTTACCTGAACGGTCAAAAAAAAGTACCCTCTGGGTAACTTTTTAAACTTACTGTCCTGATGTGTAATGAGCTAAAGTAAGTAAAGTAAAGGATAGTAAAAACTTTTTTACCCTATGTTGGAAGTTAGTAGAGGTTGGAATAAATGGAGTAAATTGAGAAAAGTAAGTAAGTAACTTACTAGTTAGAGCTTTCTTTGAAGAATTTTTGTTTGTAGCCACAGGTGGCGAGCGTCCTTAGGAAGATTTAGGCAAATATTATGGTTATTTATCCAGATGTGAACTACAAATCTTTAATCATCCTTCTATATTTTTGGATTTTTCAAAAAAGAAAATCTGGGAAATTTTTCCTTTTTTTCCCATTGCTTCTAGTGATCAGAATCCTCCCAAAAATCATTTCATTTTCACATTTTAAATTTGTAATGTCTCTTTTTGACGAAATTTTGTCAATAGAAAAATAGGCTGTTAGTTACTAACCTATTGGGAGTTAGAAGTATGGGTTGGGAATATTAATTTAATTAAGAGCGGGTATTTATATAGTGTGGAAATGTATCGCCTAATTTTAACACTTATGCACTTTTTTTTTAAAATTATGTGTTTTCTTTTACCTGCTATAGATTATGTATTCATGTCGAAGATTAATGAAACTACGATTGATACTAGTGAGAAATATTTGGTAATAGACAAGTTAACTAGTTGTGTTGATAATTTTAGTTGGTCAACCTATCTACTACCATCCGTTTTGTGCCTACTCCCATAAGTAAAGACCTTGCTAAAAATCTTTTAAGGCATGTTCAAACTTGTAGGTACGCAAGCGGTGCTAATGGCCCAAAATTAGGGTAGTGTTAGGCTTGTTGCTCTTTTTGGAACATAGTTACCTATAAAAATTTATACTTATGCTTAAGTTAATCATAGTTAGGCAATTATCATTTAGACATGCAACCTTTTAGTTAGTAGTTAGTAGTAGGTAATCATTAAACCCTAATTTTCATACAAGATGTTCAGCCCAAAGTTAGCGCCAAAATAGTTTCACCGTCATCATTTCTTTTCCCCCCTCCTCTCATCACAATTGCTCAAATGTGCAATTTTCCTATGCTTTGGATTTTCTGCTCTTCCATTTGTAGCTTTTTTACTAATTTCGATTTCCTTCCATTATTTTAGTGAAGGCACATTGTTTCTCACGTAGTGTTTGGCGAATTGCTTTCACACATTGTAGTCACAATGCATTGTTGTTTTTTGTTTTTCTTATTCCTTTGTTCAGTTCATCACCATGACAAATTTGAAGAATTTGCTTTTAAATTTGTTGCTACATGTCCTATTACGGTTATAGGAACATTTGAACTTCTATAGTGATTCACAAGGTGATGCAATGACAAATTTCATGGAAGCGTGTTGGGAATCTTATCAATGGCAGGTGTTTGAAGCCATGTGAAATGCTACTATTTTACATCATAATTAAATTTCATGCGACTTTTAATCGTTGATGAATAAAGAGGTGGGAGATTGGGTGAAAGCACAAAGTACGACATGGTACTTACACTTCCTAATGACACAATATGAAAACCAAAGGTGGGTAGAACATTTCTGAATGACTAAAAAGGGAGTTTTGCAATTGGCAAAAAAACTCAAACCTTTAATGGAAAAAGAAAACACAAAATATATATGTGTGATTCTAGCAAGAATTAGAGTTGCTTATTCCCTATACAAGTTTTTTCATGGAGCACGTTACTTATAGTGTAATGAAATGTTTACAATTAGGAAATCTTCCATGAACATGGTACTACACAAATTTGTTTATGTCTTGAACGTTGTTTTTAGAGAGCATATTTAGTGGCCACAAGGTGAAAATATGGTGTCATGGTAGGATTTAGGAATCTATGTAGTTTACCTTTGAATCTGTGGTGTAATCAACTACACTCATATTCACATCCAAAAACCCCGTGGTGGATTTGCAATCAATTATTTATTGTGCAAGTCAAAAGGATGCAGTATGCAATTATAGATTGTTGTTGACCATGAAAAACATTTCCAAGAAGTGTTCATCGATATGTTGGGATCCATGGATGATTCAAGAATTCTTCAATTATCTAGCCTAAGTTATTAGAGGTAATTTACGAAGGTGTTAAGTGTAGAAAATTGTCCTATGTTGGTTAAACACCATGGGTGTTAGGAGATGATAGTAGCATCAATATAATGAACTACTTTCATGGGGGCAGGAATAATCAAAAGGTATTATGGGAGGAATTCTAATAAAAGTAATATTAATTACTAAAAAAATATCATAGTGTAATTTATTTATAAAGATATCCTAGTAATTATTTAATTACTAATGGTAAATATTATTTACCATCTTCTATTTACTAGGGGTGAAACCATGGAGGTTAATTAGTCCAAGTGGATAAGGGATGGATGGATTTCCTTTAACTAAGACATGTGGAAAGGATTGGAATAAGGAAATCTAAAAGTGCAATGAAATTTAGGAGGATAATTAAGGACTCCACCTTTGTGTGATGAATATCCTTTTTGGGTTCCTTATATATCCCTTGAGGGGGGAAAAGGAAGAGATTGTATTAGATATTGTATTAAAGATGGTATTTGATATTAAAGTTTTTAGGAAGTCATTCTCTTGGGAAGTAACGTGTTTGTGGCAATGAAAATAGAGATAGAAAATATGGAAATATCTTGTACTTTGATTGTTGTAATGGAAAATGATTGAAAGTATATTATTTTGTTGTACTTGGAGGATGTCTGATAGTGGGGGAAAGTAATACACATTAAAATTGCATAATGTTTTGTTATGTTTTACATACTAGTTTTTTGTTTCTTCTACAAAAGCAATAGGATATTCTTTCTTTGTTTTTTGTTTATAGAATAGAAAATATCTTTTGCCATAGGATGGTAGCTGCCATTAAAAGGCAATGGCAAGGAGGTAAACATGAGATTTGGGGTTTGCAAGGAAAGTAATGTTGACGTTGATGGTAGGCAACAAGCACAAAAGGGACTATAAGCAATGTAGATAGTAGACATTAAGTATAAAAGGTTTACATATGCTACAAATGATAGGCAATAACTATAGGAGGTCTACAAGCAATTGGGGGTCTTCTTTCAAATTTGTAGATGACAATATGTGCACGATGGTAGGTAGACAATAAACAAGTTTTATTCTCATGTATTTTCTTTTTTCTTTTTTCTTTTTTATTCGACAACATTTTTCCTTGATGGTAACTAGGTCGTCAAATTCCACGGTTTAACATAATGTCTCTTCAATATTGAACATGGACAAAATAATTCAGACCTTGACCAAATTGTTGAAAATCTTGGTTGGTCTTTTATAAAACAAAGTCATTTCTACACTGTTCTTCCATTAGTGAACAAGGTGTAAGGAAACTTTCTTCTTATGAATCTTTTTTTAGTTGGCTATATACTCCATCACCAAGAGCTTGCAAGTCTCTCACATGAGTGGAGGAGGGACATTTCGCTTGTCTTGAAAAACTTCAATTGTCGTGTAACAATATTCATTAAATTATCGTGGTAGGTGATGTTTGTTTCACTCTTCTACTATCAAATCCCAATAGCACGTATTGCGCCATGTCCCTTTGTGGTAGTAAGGATTTCTTTTGTAATCACCATGGATGGAGTTCCATTTATCCTTACACATCTTGCCATTCTTTGACAATATTGATTTTGTTTTTGCTTGCAAGTAATCAACAATTTTTTTTGATTTTTATACTACATAAACCATGCTCTCTTGCAAACTAAGAATATGATTTTGGTATAAATGTTCTTTGTGATTTAGTTGATGAACATGATCAGTTCCTATGTACTATAATTGGAATTGCGTTGTTGTGAACTATTTACATTTCCCTTCCTTCTACCTTCCCCCTTGAATTTTATCTTATCACCATATTTTCTTGCAAGATGTCCATAATGTCTGTTGAATTATTCATTGATCCTTGTAGTGTTTTTAGATTGTGCAAAAAAAACCAAAAAAGAAAGTTTGCGGATTATGTAGAAAAAAAATTCAAAAAGATGTTTCACTCACATATTTACTTCATGGAAATGTCCACAAAATTACTTGGCTCTCAATGTTCTTATAATGCCTCCCAATGATGAAAGTTTCATAATGCTCCTAAAGATGGTTGTAGCAATGGAGGTCTCTTGTAAAAGATTTGACTATAGAGGAGAGGAGGTGCACTTGAAAAAGAGGATGGTTTTTAACTCCAAATCATTTGCCTAACATTTTTGCTAATGATAAAAGTTAAGCATGTAATGTTAACTAGCCACATCAACAACCACATTAACAAGTTATTAATAAAAATGTTTAAATTTGAGCGTTGTCATGTAATTACATGTTTATTGATTTTGTTATCCACAAGTTTGAACATATCTTTATAGTTTTAGAAGATGACCATTGACACCTACCTACATGTTGATGTTTATTGTGGTAGGTAAAGCCTAGGAATGAAGGTGTTACTAGAATAAAGTGCATGCTTCAAAATTTGGCAGTTGTCCTTAGAAGTTATCATCTCAAGTGGGCACCCTATTTTAATAATGTTGTCCAAGGAATTTACGGTGTGTAATGACTTGTCACACCAAGATCCTTTCATTGTGCCTAAAAACGCACATCAAGCCCATATAAAAAAGTATGAAATTGCACCCCAAAACGTTAGGTGACTTCAACCATGTTAAAATGACTTGTACATATGTAAATCTTGTCCTAGATTACATATAAAGTAAAGCCTCAAGGTGGGGTCATTCCCACAATAAAGGGTTTTCATGGTTGTTGAGATTGGCTAACATTTTTGGAGTGCTTAAATGCATTTATTGTAAAGCATGAAACATATATTATTGATATTGGCATGAACTTAAACATAGATAAATTGGAGGCACAAGGGGGGATAGTTCTTATAAGTACTCTTCAATAGTGGTGGGTGGAGGAGGGGTTATAAGATTTTAGGTCGTAAGGTTTTCATCTCTTTAAGGAATAAGGCATAAGATCTCTCTACTCTTTTAGGAGGGATAGTCATATTGTAAATACACATGGAAATTTGTCAAAATACTTTACAAACTTTAAAGCTAAATGTTGATGAAAAAACAAGGACAAATTTGCATATAGCTCACCACAAAAAAAAGGTGATCAATCTTATCCAATTATCGTAAAATCTTGGTAGCTTCAACATAAATCGGATTATATCTACCAAAATTTCAAAAACGTTACTTGAGGTGTAAGAGTTTGAACTCTAGTTTAAAATGGTTCAAATTGTTTAAAAGAAATGTACCTTATAATAATTTTATTTTTCAAAATTAAAAACCCAAGCATTGAACTAGGAAACTTAAAATAAATAAATAATTTTAAATTCACGTGGCAAATCCATCAAGGTATTATAGTATCTTTAACCAATCCAAAATATGATATTTTACAAATCAACACCTTCATGTCCAACAATAAAAGGTTGGGATATTATTAATCACAAAGTTTAGTCTTTCACCCTTTGAAACAAAGGTTGATTGTTACAATCCTAGCATTTGATTCATGACTAAGTTTGGAAAAAGAAAAGAAAAGTTGAAATCAAGTTTAAGGCATGGCATTAGTTTAAAAAACTAGAATTTTCAACCAAATAAAAAAAGGAATGTGAAAATAAAGAAAATAAGCACATTTCAAAACCAATCCACTCCCACATTTGGAGTTGAACACTTGAGAGCCCTAAACATTTGGAGTGATGTTTAAATGAACAAAACATGTCAAAAGTAAATGATCTTAATGTTGTTCAAAATATTTCAATGAAGTTATCTTATGCAAGGTTCAAATGCCCAAAAAATTTTGAAAAATGATTTGTGGTAAAGCTATGTTGACCAAAGTTCTTGGATGGTGATTGATTTATGTAAACAATCAAACTTCATGCATGAAATAATGCAATTTACATTTTGCACATTGTGACTAAACTCATCAATTGAATTATGGAAAGGATTGAAATACGACATCAATTAGTGTGACCAAGTCATGTTGTCCATGGAATTATGTTTGCAATTAAAATTCAATCACTAATTTTTGCAAAATTTTAAACTAAACAAATTGGTGCCTAGAAGATGGTGACGAAATCCTTGGTGATATGCAAATTGTGTTTTTAATGTTCATACTCCAAAACATTCTTTTTCCCTAACCTAATTTCATCAATGTGTGAGTTTAATGTAACAAATGTGAAACATAAGTGATTTTTGGGAGTTGTAATAATCAAAAACTTTAAGTTCAAATATTTTTGCTTTCATAATTCATTTATGGCCAACTTTGGCTAAACCTTTTTCTAGATAATTGCTAGTTTAACAACATCACAAAATTGAACAAAACAAGCACTAAGCCAAATGTGCAAATGGTTAGTGGTTATGGGATTTTCATTACATTTGTTAGTGGCAACATATAGAGGATTAAAAACTCGTTTAGGGGCTAGTGAGAACCAACATGTACATTCGTACTACTACTACTAATAATAAATGTATGACTTTCAAAATGCATGAATTGTCTTTTATTATATGCCTCCCAAGAACAAGGCCCTAGGTTTGGAAAAATGCATGCACTAGTGAGCTTGCTTAAAAGAAACATATAAACATACTTGTGAATAAACATGTAAAACATGTAACAATAATAAGCAATAAATACCTACAAGATGATGAACATAAAGGGGGAACAATCACAAGGGATAATGTTTGCAAATGATGAACACGAAAAGCAATAACTAGCAAACAATGCAAATCCATTTCAATGTGATTAATGAACAATGTAATAAAAAATTGTGAATTGGAACATAACACACATTGGAGTAGATTTGCATGAAAGTAGAGCACATTGAAATCACACTAAATCTATATGTTGGGAAATGGGGCGAAGGATATCATCGTATTGAAACAAACAAACTTTAGAACAAAATATGTCTCTAAAGTGAACTAGAAAGATTTTGGAGTAGATCATGTTCTTGCATTAGAATATAATAACTTTGGAACAATATTGTGTTAGTGTGGAGGAATAGAAGCAAGAAAATTTCATAGAGCTTTGTTGTTGAGCATATTTTATTATTGACATGGTACTCATAAGTACCTACAAATGTTTCATTTATGGGATGGAAGCCTTTAATAAGTTTGTAGACCTTGATACTCAAATATTAACACATTGAATGACTTCTTCATATATTTGTTCTATTGCAATTTTGCATGTAATGTAATTGAAATGAATAAGGTGTTACTATTTTTATTTTAAATATGTATCATTAACTTGACAAATTGGACATTCAAAAGTAGAATTTCCTTTTGTTTAATATCATACCATTAAAAAAAGAGCATCAAGACATTTGTGTGACTAGCAAACAAATTTTGGAATGAAATGGTTTAACATTTAAAGAACATGCAATATGGAACAAGCTTAATTACTTGAAGTTTGCATGTTACAATAGTAGGTTGTAATAGGATGTCACATAGTAAAATAGTTGCAACAATAGGGTCAAGGTAAGGTTGAGTGAGGAGTGTGGTTAGGTTGGGAGTTGGGTCAAAGTGCTGGTTGTCAACAAACTCCACAAAATGACATCAAAGCAAGGTGTTAGAGCTTGGTTAAAATGAAGGATTGGCAAATGTCAACAATGTTGTCAAACATCAATGAGTTTGAACATAGGTGGTGAATGAAAATGTCAACAAAAGTTGGAGCTTGTTTAAAAAATCCCCAAACTTGGCATCAATGAGTTTGGTGACAAGTGACGATTTTCGTGAGTAATAAAAACTTAACGAGCCTATGATAAGTTCAACAATCTAGAACTAGTAAAACTTGGTGAACAATGATGGTGGGCCTAAAAATGCAGAAATGGAAAATCTAAATGAAAAATAAGACAAAACCAAAATAATGAATCAAACATAATAAAGACTAATTGTGTTCAAACACATTGGACCCCAATTGTAAGAAGGATGTTAAACACCCCCCTACAAAGATTGTAGGTGGCAGTGCCCCAACATAAAATGATCAATGCATCATGTCAACATGCATTGTGTTGTCTTATCATCATGAATTTCATGATACATATGTATCTTGTAGGCAAGGATGGGAAAAATTTCAAAGTTACGTGGACAAAAGGCTACCACATTTTGAGTTTATGGCTATTGTAAGGTAGCTATTAATCTATCAAAAAACACCAATACACTACTTAGATGTGATGCACAAGAAATACACACCATGTATTATAATTTTTAAACACATGATAAATAGATGGTTACATATCAAAATTTGACATTTAACATATGTTTCCCACCATTTTTCAACTATAATGTTCCAATTGTTATTTGCCACATGTTTCTTGATACATTAAGCATTAATTGATACACTAAATATTTTTTCAATTGAAAGCTACCATGCATGTTTAAACATAACAAGGGCGAGAAAATATTTTTAAAATACATGGACAAGGGGCTAACACGTTTCTATGTCTATGGCTCTTGTAAGATAATTGTTAATGTACATCAAAACATACTAATACACTTTCACATGTGTGATCACTACACTCCATGTATGACTGTTTTTTCACACATGATAAATTGATGACTAAATATCAAAACTTAACATTAGTAATATATATTTCTTTCCATTGTTCAACTATGGCCAATTTTTATTTGCCATGTGTTTTTTAGGTACATTAAAAATTGAAGATTGTTTAACTTGTCTACATTGATACATTAATATAATATAATTTGATACATTAGAAAACTAAAAAGAAATAAAATTGAACATCACATTTTAAACTCATAATGTGTATTACATGATGTATTACTTGAATGTTATATTGTTCATACATTATATCATTGACACATTGACATTTTAATATGAATGACCAAAATTGAACTTTTCAACCTACACCGAAACCTTAGAAAAAATTGGAAAAGAATTCACAAACTACATAATTTGACAAAAAATGGTTCATGAATTGAGTAATGAATCTTGTGAATAATGAATGGTTGACTTAAAAGATAATATTAAATGATCAAATGCCTTTTGGATGTACCACAACTATAATTTTTGTACAATATTGCCATGTTTTCATATGATTCAAACCCACAAAATTAAATGAAAACATGATGGGTCTATGAATGTGTCAAAATTGTTTTCATTTTCTTGAATTGTTTTATTACATTTGATTCATTACAATTTTACATTTTAGGGTACAACATTATTAGCTTCACCATTCCTAAAGATCATTTTTTGAATGTTGAAATTGAATAAAAAGGTTTAAAAACTAAAGAAAATTTGTATAAACATCTACATTTTAAACCTTTATTCAACATGACAAAATGTGGAAAACACATTTTATAAATTTTGAAAATGTTTCATAAGACTTTAAAGAAAATGAGATTTTTAATAAGTCCACACAATGGAAAGAATCAAAATATATGCCACATAAAATTGAACATAAAAAGCTTTTCCACATCAAAACAATGGATTGTAATGTATTATTTTTCTAATACATAAATTTAGTTACATTGATACAAATTACAATAAACCTTGGAACAAAAAATCTTAATATAAGGAAATAAAATGCTTTCAAAATTGTTGATGCATGTGTGAACATGTAGCAAATAGCCAAATTCAAAAACTATAGATAATATGTTGGTTGGGAACAAGAAAAATCTTAGAATAATTTTGTTTTCACAAAAATTTATTTGATTTGATTGTTGTAAGAACTCGCATAACTTGGTACTACTTTTTACTTCATTATCATTTCCAATAATGTGAATTGACTCAAAGTTGTGAAAAATGCACAATTGTTCAACAATGTTCAAATTTCTTATCACTGGACATATGCAAATGCACTTGAAACAAACATAAAAAAAGTAAACTTTACTTGTGATACATGGTATCATAGCCCTTTCTTTATTTCTTTCATCATGGATTTGAACTTGAATTCAAGTTGGTTGTCATGTGCAAAATATGAATTTGAACTTGGGTTGGTTGCCATGTGTACAATGTGAACTTGAATTTGAGTTGATTGTAATGTGCACAAAACATAGATTACCCAAATGCCTTTTGGGCGGAATTTGAAGCTCATGAAAATTTCATAATGACAAACAAATGTTTTCTACTTTGTTGTTCAATTCACTAATTCCCAAGAATAGAATATATATATATATATATATTCAAGTTGGACTTGTTTTAAAGTCTACTTTAAACCTCTTTGGTTAATACCTTTGAAATGATGGATGATCTTACATACTTAGCAATGAAATTTTAAGAGAAACTTGAGTGTTGGAATTACTTCTACTCAAAACTTGTTGTTGAAAAAAGGCATAAGGATAGAGGGAGGTAGAGAAAGAATGTGTTCATTGTTTTTTATAACCATTACCTATGGAAAATTTCAGAATTAAAAAACCAAGTGTCAAAGTTAAGATTTGAAATTTGATTAATTATTTGATGGTTTGTTGCCGAATCCAATCAAGGAGTATGGTATTGTCATTCAAAAACTTGTTTACATGTGTGATTCACATCATGGTCAATAATAAAGGCAAGTGGCATCTTCTTGTTAATAAAATGAAGACAAGTGTTGAGTAGAAATCTTGAGGTGGAGCAATTCAAAAGATAAGGGGATTGGGAAGAACTAGTAGCTAAGTTTGCCATGCATTTTGGGAATGTCCCCACCTCCTAATTTTACCCAAGGTGAAACTCGAAACAATAGTTATTATGAACATAAACAAATGTATACATGAGGCATATGAAGGTGGAGGTTCTTAATTCTTATGCCTACTCTTTAAGAGTAATGGGGATCTTAAGATATTTGACAAAGGTGTAAGATAAGGAGTAAGAGGGAACTTATGAAATCTTTTGTGGGTGTAGGATCCCTCCCACTTTTAAGGAGTATGCATAAAATCCAAATCCTCATTTCTAGAAGGGATATTGACAAACATAAGATGCCCTCCAAATACACTAGAATATTTCTCAAAAACCTTTAATATTTGAAGTATTGTAGTTGGGTTTCATTCACAATTAAGTTGGAAAGCATTTGGAAAAATTTCCTATAGCATTTGGAGGCCACCTTATAAACACTAGTCATGCCTCCTCATAAACGTGACACACTTGCTTGAATTGCTTCGGCCTAGCCACTCTTAAATGCAAGAATGCCCTTCACCTTGGTGCCTTGGACTGGTCCACCTAGAATGGCAAAGTAACTTGTACAATATTTTTTGGATAAAGTATAACCTTCACATAATGTGAAAATAGGTTTGGCCTTGTCATTTTTAGGAATACAACGATCTCCTTGAAGCCCAGTAAAAAAGAAAGATCAATGTTTCATGGTTATGGGTGGGACTAGGGAAATTCTTAACACTTTATTTTGGATGTGGTAAACTATAATAGAGGCCCAAATAGGGGGGACGGTGCAACTATACCTACTCTTACTTTAGCCAAAACATGCTTCTATTGGATGTTGTTGTGGTGTTTGTTCTTAGTTCATTCTAATGTACATGCAAAAATGTAGTGTGAATTTGAGTTTGCAAATGCTCAAATGTAAACTGCATGACTCCTCATATACCTAGACATATACCATAATACCTTAGCAACTTTGGCTCAAATTACATTATTTAAAAATATAATAGTTTCACTTTTGAAATGCCCACAAAAAGTTAAACTATATAAGGTGCCCTCCACCTACACAACAAAATTTGGAATAGGTCAAACATGCATATCAAAGGAAGATGGAAATAATAACTTCAAAAGAATCTTGTCTCAAAGCTACAACATAGTAGAATAATACTAGTCCATATTGAAAGAGACAAAAACAAATTGATGAAGTCCATACAAACAAGTAGGATACCATTTTATTGTGTAATAAAAATCTTTAATTCATGAAGACAAACACCAAAATCCCTATGCAAATAAACAAACAATCAAACAACATTACAAATGAGTTGGTTCATTTTCAATGCACATACATTTACAAGTTATACCCTGGGTGTAAGCAAAATAAAGTAGGCCAATTGGTCATCCCCATCGACAAGTAAAAGTAGATTTGAAATCTTTTGCATTTTAGTCATGCCATAAATTTTGGGAGGTACTTATCATATTAAAAAACCATATATGGTTATTTTAAAGTTACTACTTTCATTAATTTATTCATTTACTACAAGTTTATTACTATGGCTAATATTGCACATTTTCCAAATCAAATAATTCAAATGATGTGTTACTAATGTTTGAACCATTATGCACCTTGATACACATTTTTTGGAATTTGAATTTTTGGATTATGACTATGTGAAGCCCCTCAAAAATAAAATTTCCCTAAACCCAAATTTGGCATTTTATTTTATTTTTTTGATGTGATATTAAAATGCACTACATGTGCTTAATTCATTAAATCATGGCCCAAACCCTTTCAAAATGAAACATATGAGTGAAATTTCAAAATTAATTTTTTTGACCTACTTTCAATTTACTTTCTCACAACGTGACCAATTGGCAAATTTTGCAAAATATATTAAAAGTAGTTTTAAGAAAAGATTGATGCAACTTTTGAAACTTTCAAAAACTTCAACATATCACATTTGATGCCATCATGTAGTTTAAAAGGACAACCTCATAAGGCATCATGTACTTTCTAATTTACTTGTCATGAATTCTTGTTTTTTTACATTTGAGAGCTATTTTTTTGGCCTACTTTAGTGTGCTTGAACCCCCATGCAAATCATGGATCATTAAGTATGTTCATGGATGTGGACATATTATGGAGAGAAACAACATTTTTGTCTCCAAGATGTTGAAGATATATATCATACATTGAGACACAAAAGCTTCCAAGGCACACAACAATAAAATGTAATACTTTTGGTATTGCCATAAAATTCCTGATGAGGTGATGCACATGTTTGTTACCTATTTCACAATTTTCATATCAATGGACCAAAACTTATTGAATTGAAATTCATTTTCATCTTTAATTTTTTGATAAAATAATGATATTTCCGCAAGAACTTTGAGGTTAAACTCATTATGACCAAAATAATATTGAGATGGGTGACCCTATACAAGGGTTTAATATACTTGGGTGAATGTGAAGAAGTTTCTACATGACCACTACATGGCCCTAATCAAGAATGTGTAGTTTTTAGTTCACCTAACCAATTGCTTGGGTTTGGAGTTTGGACAATCTTTATCTAGTTGTTGTTGTGGAGGTCAAGTACCATTGGATAACATTGTTAGTCTACATGGGTATAACCTTTTTCCTAATTTGCAATATCTTGTTTTGTTTCCTCTTTGCATTAGGTATTTAAGCTCAATGTAAGGGAAAAGCAAGTTTGGAGCCTAAATGGTGGGTGGGGGTGCGCACCGGGGGGGGGGGGGGGGGGGGGTGTTAGGTTGTTTGAGGGGATGGCAAGGAGAGTTCCCAAGCTTAAGAACAATGTAACCCCATATCTATCTTTGCCCTTCCTCAACAATTTGAATTCATCATCCTTGAAGCAACTTATTAATTTGTTGACATCCCCTCCCCCCCCGCCCCCTTTGTTAGGTGATTTAATTAGGTTTTATAATGGAATATGATGATTTTGCTCAATGCCACTAATGGGATATGGCAATACTTTCTTTTATATATATATATATATATATCCCCTTAAAAACAAAATTTGCAACAAGACTTTTCCCTTTATGGGAAAAAAAAAGACCACTGCACATACACTAGGGGGAAACATATCCCCATTATGCTTGATATTATGCCCTACCAAGCCTATCAACACAAGAAAGGCAACACACCTGACATTATGGGCAACCATAAGCCCATTCCATCACATTAACATCTTTGGTGAATGATTATGCAATGTCATGAAATAAAGGTGGGCACTCCATGGAAACATTGGGAACATCATGAGATTTTGAAAATAAAACATTAAAACACATTTCATAATATATAATTGTTTTGAAATCTTCCACCCTAGAAGATTATCAACGATTATCTCTTCGTCATATGACAAGTTAAGGAATGATCAACTTTCAAAGAGGAATTGTGTTGTTAAATTTAGGTCAATCTCTCACTAATTCCATAAACGTTGGAGGTTTAATTAGTGCAACATGAAACTTTCCCTTATATTGTCACCATTGCATGTGTTCATTACAATGGACCTGTCGCTAGTTTGAACAATGAGTGTTGGAAGTTAACTCATTGCAACTTACATGTATGGATTTTGAACCTTTGTTATTTGGTGTTGTGCTTTCAAGCTTTGTTTTCACATGTGTTTTATACATTTATTGTGCGTTATCAATGGATTGATGTAAATTGGAATTTTTTGTTGTGCATCTATTGTGCAAATGCCATGGCACTAACTAAGAAGCTCAAAGTAAATATTGTGTTGTCATATTTTTTCAAGTCCAATAGAAATCTTGACATTTTTTGCTTAGGTGATTCCTTTAAACTTTGACCATGGTCTCTTTTAAAGTGAGCTCAAATGAAAGCAAGGGGGAATTAAATTTTTATTTGAAGCATAACAACTATGTTTTTAGTTGGTGTGCCCGAATGGATTGCCCACCTTCCTTCCTCTTGCATTTGAAGTTGTTAAGATATGTGTTTTACGAAAGAAGAGGGAGATTAACCCCTCTTTAAGAAAATAAAAATATATTGCAACAATTTCCATGGGTAGAGATAGTAAACAACTTGTTTAGAGAAAATCATTGTGTGAAGTTCATTATTTGCTTGAATGTGAAAGGCAAGGATGTGATTTTGGGGCCAAAGTTTGACATGCTTGAAAAACACATGGGAAAAACATAAACAATTCATGACATGGCACATTTGGGAAAAAAGGAAAGGGAATTTTATGTGAAAAAAATGTATTTATACAAAGAATGAGGTAACATATTATTAACTAAACCACATCACAATTGTTGAACAAGTTGTTCAAGGAGGTCTAATGGGGGAGAGGGGAAGAAAAAGCCAATAGTTTGCCATGATCTTGCACTTTTTACAATAGAGGCAACCTATGCTACAACTCAAAGCTATGAAGCCATTTTTTTTCCCTTCAATGTCCCCATAAACCTTAAAAATCACACAAATGATTATGTTAATTGGGTAGTGGCTAAATGTTTGCACAAGAAAATGATTAAGAAATTACATTCAAAGTATATCGTCACATCAAGTGACAAAGTCATCACATGATAAGCAATCTTGGGTTTCAAACCATTGGTTATGTTGTTCAAGTTTAATGTCATTTACATTCATTTCTTTAAAATAGGACATGAAGCTAAAGGGGATTCAAATTATCTCACTTATTATGGGTGCTTTAGAAAAAACATAAAGGTGTTCCTAATGACGTTATTGCAAAATTGAAGTCATTTGGGGTTGATTGTGTCAATGTAAATTCTAGGGGTTGGAAGTGGTGTTACCATTACATCCAAATAAGTTTGCTCCCCATTTGGAAGGCATTCATTACATGGCATATCACACCAATTTATCTATGAGAATTTTGTTTCAAATTCATGTTGTGAAATGCATAGAGGACTTGAATCAATCCCTTGATTTATTCTTTTCTTGTAATTAAAAAATGCACATTGACTTTTTGAAGATGTTAGATCTAATGAAAGCAAAAGGGAACAAGATTTTGTGGAATGTCAAAATATGCTAGATCAACAAGTTCAATTAAACAAAATAGGTCATGTTCATTTACATGTCAAATTAATTGCAAAAATGGTTGAAGACAATACATTTCTCACGGTTACCAAAGTTAACTTTAAGTTTATTTGTGAGGTGAATTTAACCATTTTAAAAAATATATATTCCCATGCTTGAAATAGTCCATGTGGCTCCAAAAAAAAAGGAACCAAAATAAAAATTATTTCCAAGGATTACATTTGACATGTGGCCTTTATATTTTGCCTATTATCCCAATTTTTGCATGTTTCATACACAATTTACAAATATGTGTTAGGTACACATATATTTTTACTATATTTTGATTATATATTATATATTATACATTTATGATCTTTGCCACATGGAAATGAATAACTTTGATTAAAAACACATTCTCAAAATTCATAATTTTCAAGGCCAAAATCATGTTTGATCCAAAAATGCAAAAATGTCTTATAAACATGTATTTCAAAATTTTCAACTCATGTTGTTTGTTAATGGGTAAATTTCCTAGTCTATTAGCTTAAAGGGCCTCCTAACAATTTATTTAGTTATTATTGGTAGGTGTAAAGTTATCATTTCCTAGTTACTCTAGGGGATAAAACTATTAGGTTAGTTAGTACTCAAGGATAGGATGGTTGGCAAATGGCTTATAATTATTATTTAAGGACTTGTGAAGGAAATTTTCTTGAGCTCCCTATTTTGTAAGAAAGGATGAGGTACCCTTGTGGCTAATAGGTGTTGGGGAATTTGGTCGATTCTTCATTTTTTCTTGTGATTTGATTGGAGTTGGAAAGAGTTTTGTGAAAAAGAAGATGCACTTTTGTGATGGGAATACAAAATATGGAGGTTCCAAGAACAATTGGAGTATTGTATGTTTTTCTTTATGATTTGCCTTTGTTTTCTTACTTGCAGATTTATGTAATTAATTTTTGTCTAATGTAAAAAATTATAAATATCAATTTTTTGTTTTTCCATTTTTTTTAGTAAGTAGCCATTCAACAATAAGTAAAACAACATGGAAGGTAATTATAGAGGGCAACAACTCCAAATGGTGAAGGTGGTTTCTCCTTTTTGGCAAATTTTCCTTGGGTGCTACTAACAGGAACTGCCAAGAACCACTTTACCAAAATCATGAAAAAGTTGGACCCAATTTAAGAAATAAGATTCCATCTACTTATACATTGGTTTATTTGATTGGACTAGGTTGGCTATGTGTTTCCCACCTATGCACACATTCATGAAAAATAATGAACACCCAAAAACGTATAATATGCATTAACATTTTGATTTTTGAACCATTTTTGACCCATAACTAACTTAATTCCTGAATTTTAAAATCAAAGTGTCCTTATATATATTTTTCTTATTTGTTTTCTACATGCATAAGGGAATGATCCAAATTAGTCATTAAAACAACAAATGGTGAAAATAGTTATCATTTGTGTTCTTGACATCAATGCCCTTTGGGGCTTCACAATCTTGATTTCAAGAATTCGTAATTAAACCAAAATTGATTCAATCAATTATCTATAAAAAAACATCAAGTAGGTTGGCATTTGAAGTATTTCCAAAAATTAACACCCAAAAAAAAGTTCCTTTTTGTGTTCCCGATCAAAAACATCCTTCATGTGACATTCTCGAAACATTTTCCTTATGCATTCATTTTTCACATCAAAACACAATTTTTTGTAAATTTAATTAAGTTTTTGAATTCTACATGACTTGGGTAACCTTTTTATAAATAATTTGGAATGGAAAGCTTTTTAATGTGAGTCCTATGTTGTTCTGAAGTTGGATGGGTCATAAAAATTTGGGGTGTGACATTCCTAGTGATATCACCGAAGGATAAGTTTTTCATTCTTGGAATAGCCTACATCAAAGTTGAATTTGGAGCAAGAAGGTAATTATTTTCTTGCCACAATATTGAAAATTTAAATTGTTTATTATGGTTTTCAAAAAATTTTTTTTTTTGGAAAGCAATATTACCTAGTGAAAGGTGGTCCCAAAGTAAAAAATTTCTTACATTTCTAAAAAATTTCACACCTTGTAACTTTTTTTTAGCATGGATTTGGGATTAGTCCATGGATATACATTTTTCTTTGAATTATCAATATTAAAATCCTTTCTAATTTTGAAAATGAATGGTGCACATTTGATGATTGCCCACATTCAAATCACAAGAAGAAATCTTGTTTTTTTCCACCCCCACACATTGTGACTATTGTCCAATTTGATTACATTTCAATTACATTTGGCCATCTTAAATTTGCAAGTGGTTTGTTGTAATAATGAATGGTTAATATTGTTCATAATTGTTACATTCATTATGTGATTCACTTATGAATATAAGTTGGACCTTATTTAATTCTTTAATAATTTCAAATTATAACATGGAAATTGAAGTAGCATTTAACTATATTTACACAATGCATTATAATGGGGTAGTGATTTTTTAAACGTGTTTTCAACTATTAGAGTTGAACCATTCACTTTTAATAAATTGCATCTTGCACTTATTATAATATATTAAAACACATGTAATTCAATATTTTACAATTATACTTCAATGGTTTAGTGAATTGTTAGTTCACATTTAATTAATTGTTAATTTAGTTCACTCATAATTAACTATTAATTCATTCTTAATTCACTTTTAATTGAGTCATGGGTCACATGGCTAAACATGGGCCACACATGGGGACGAGGCTTCTATGGAGGTTTCCTTGAATTAGGTCCTCAAGGGGTATAAATAGAGGTAGGACCTTTAATTACTTTTCGTATGTTCAACCACTAGTTTTGGGTACATTATTTTGTCATAACTTTGTTTTGTTCTTATTTCATTCTTATAAAAAAATCTTTTTGGATTCTTGTTTGGAACATGTTCTGTTTTTGTTTTTGTTTTTTTCACTTCACAATCTGGATTTGGAACTAGGATTACTTGTGTTTTCGTCTTGATTTAGGAAATCCAGTAGACTTGGTTATTTTCATGCCCGTTATAGGGTTTTTACATCTTAAAACATTCATTTAAAAAAGAATTCAAACTGATAAGATTACAATGTTGCAAATGCTAAAGTCAATTGAGGATGAGTAAACCTTTTCCACCTTCTTCTTAATGAAATCAAACATGAAAAATTGTTTCAATGAATTCATACCTACGTACATTATTGTTGGATGTATTTCTAAACTTTCTACACTTTTGATTACCTTTATGTACATGATGTTGCTTTGATGATTAGAAGGATTATAAACCTAGGCAAGGTTTGCATTAGATTATAATGGCAATGAGTTGGGGTTCCATAGTTTGATCGTGGAAACTTTTGGCCAAAGCTAGTGATTCATTTACCAAGGAAGTTACAACATTAAATTTCATTTAGAAGTTTTAAAATGTTGCTTTGTGGACCATGGTTGTCTAAGTGTTTAAGTGCCTTATAGGATGTTGTGTTTTGAATGTTTTGTGTGTTGAAGGTTGATTGTTCAAGTATTTGAATGTTTCATGTGTTTAAGTGTTTGTCCATTGTGTTCGATTGTCCCTTATTTGAGTGTCCATCCACTGTCCATTGTTTGAATGTCCATTATACATTGCTAATAGTTTGAATGTTGAATGTGTGCCTAAATGTGTGCGTTTGAGTTTACATAATATGTGAACATCCATGGTCTATGCACGTGTAAGGTTGCGTATACATATAATATTTATGCATCATTGAGTCTATATGTATTTAAATGTATGTGTATTTGAATCTTTTTTCATATTTAAAAAAAATCACTTAGAGATGAACAAGGCTTCCTTTCATGTATCCTTGAAAGATTTTAGCACATAGATAGTTCCATAATGCATCGTCATAAAGCTCCATAGTACATAGACTCCATAGGCATGTTCTAGATTTCCTTTTGTAAAATTTGTCAACTATTGTTGTTGTAAATAAAGATATCTCACCAACTCAAAGTGAAATTTCTTTCTTTCACATAGGTAACTAGTTTAAAAATTTATTCATGCTTTGTTTAGCTAAAAGTTACATATTTCAGCATTTGCAATATTGTCAAATATACACCAATGTTGTATATGTAAGAGCCACCCATTCAAAATTTCAAAAACTTTAATATAAAGGTTGATGTGGATGGTGTTTTATCATTTTGGCTCAATAAAGGATGACACCTTACATGCAGATTCCTTAAAAATGAAAACCCTTGTGTACAAGGTATTTCTTGTCCTCCCAATGAAAATCATAATGATCTATTTTGAAGCAAAATGATACCAATTTTTTAGGTTGGGTAAGGACATCAAAGAAGCCAATTCGTAGAATTCAAGTCCCACATTCAACTTCTTACAATATGCAAGGCCGTCATTTTGAGAACAACTTCATTGTTGGTCTTTATCCTGCACATAAATATGTCTAGGATGCTAGGAGGAAGATTATATGTAGTATAACACTCAAACACAAGGGTTTTCCCAAAGTATGAGGCCCCAGGGCACAAGTTGGAAAAGGGACCCACACTAGGAATTCCCGTCTAAAGGTGTCATAGTCAATGTTGTGTGGGTATGTTGTTTTGGATGTATCCTCAGGTGAAAGTATAGACTTTTTCAATTTATTTACCAATCAAGTAAGGGTATATTTGTATCCAAAAGAAATCATTAGAATTGGGTTTGAGTATACAAAAATTAAATATTTCAAGAGATATGTAGGGTCTAGGTACCCCTATTTTTTGATGTAAAAAATGTATGTATTTTTAATAAATTAAAATGGAGCAAAATATTCACCTGTTTTGGAATTTTAAAAGACAAACTTTAGAGGTCAAATTCAATGTCATAATGTAATTTTGAGGAAAAAAATTAAAATCTAATCTAGACCCAGACTTGAGAAATTCCCTTTGGGTAGAACTTGACCCAGAACCCAGCCTCAAAACTTGTTTGGTATAGGGTTTAGTTCTTAACTTTTAATTTTAAAAAAAAATCAATTAATTTAGGTTGGGTTAACCATGTTTTAACTTTGTGAACAAGTCTCAATTATAGAAGGGCTTTTTTAAAAATATTAAGCATAATGGTGATGTAGTTTGAGATTATGCACTGGTTCTACAATACTTGGAACTAGAAAATCTTGAATTTTGGGCTATTTATAGGTAAGTAAAACTATATCTATTTGGAATTAGACTCACTTATGAGTTTTTATGAGAATGGGAAACCAAAGTTTAGAAATGTGATAGACTAGGTCCAAAATCAGACCCAAGTATCTATCAAATTAAAGAAGAATCCTTGGACTAGAAGTGGAGGTTTTCTAAAATTTTACAAAAGAATTGTGAATAGAGGTTCCCTTGAAAAGCTAGAACCAAAACAATACTAGCTAATACCAATGTTGGCTGAATATATTGGTGGACATCGGTTACCAACATTCATAATAATTAGACATGTATGCACAAATGCATATCCGGATTTTGATTGTTTTCCCACAGTCAGCATTGTAGGTAATTGGCAAACCTAGATCATGTGGATATCCTTATGCATATGTATATTGTGACCATGCAATATGCATATTCAATGGATTTTTTAATGAGATCCTGGATATGAATATCCATCCTATCCTGGCCAGTTATTATAGAGGTGGGGTTTTTATGTAAGGTAATTGGAGTGGGCTTTGGGGTGTGCTTGTGACAAGCATGCAGTGAGGTTCAACTCCCCTGCAAGTTACTTCAGTTTAGGAGTGTATGCTCTCATGTGAGTGGAAAAAAGTGTGATCATCTAAACACACATAATTTTTGTATGTATACGTTGTAATTTGAATTTGAATATTAACAAATCCATATTTGCTGAAAGAACAAAATTGAACTTAAGGTGAAATAACTTGTTGAGTTTTTTTTTAATGCATATCCTATGCATTATTGCTATCCTGGACTTCATGCGGTATGTGGCCAACACTGGTTATTACACTAGTGTAAGCTGTTGCAAAGAAATTTTAGGTCTTGTTTTGACAGATTTCTCACCTACTTTATTACCAATTCTTAACAATTGTCTTTTCACCAGTGTCTCACAGTCTTTGTATGGGCTGTTTCTTTGGCAACTGCCGATGAAACTGGAGGCTGGGTTATTTGTGTGGCTGAGGTAAATAGAATGATACACCTGATCCCCCATTGTACCCCGCCCCCCAAACTTCACTCACCAACTTTGTAAGCTCCAATTTCCCATCTACAAAATGATGATTCAAGGTTTTTTTGTTGACTCATATTTGTAACATACTACTGTCACTTGTGACTTGTTCTCAAGTAGTTATTCTTGAACCTGACTCCACCAATTTACATTTTTGGAGGTGTGCAGTCTACTTCTAAGTATCTGTAGAAGTATTTGGTTGTAAATTATTTACTGATGGCTGGCTTGTGATGGTTTTGGTGTTGATGGAACTATCACCGTGCATCTAGTGTTTTGTGTAGGGTAAAGCCCCAGGCAGTAGGCCCTGCCTGAATCGGGCACACTCATGGCTGCCCAGTTTTGGGTAAGATGCCATCCAATTACACATTAAAAAATTCAGACAAGGTATTTACATGAATACTCTTCCTCACTCTGAGGTGTTACCCATTGGAAAAGCATGATATGAACATTATATGATACTAAACATTTGTAGATCATGAGGCAGAGGAGATGAAGTGTTTTTTTACACCGACTCCTTAAGAGTGGGAGAGATCTTATGTAATTAGGTGTAAGGTCCCTCCCATTCTTAAGGAGTAGGTCTAAGAACACTGGTCATTTCTAAGAGGGATGGAATTCATGGATTTAAAAAAAAAGAGTGCCCTCCAAATATAGTAGAATATTTCTGGAGGTGCTTTGCATATTTGTTGTGCTGATCACTCCACAGCAATTTAAACACATTTGAGTGCCTGTCTTGCTTATGAACCGCATACAGTAAAGTGTCTTTCCTAGTGGCTCATTATTTCCATGTATGGTATTTGTGCACAATTGGGCAAAGGAAATTTGTTTTGGAAACATGAAAACAGGATGCAAGAATGTGATTCTCTTACGGAGCTTATTATATGGTTAAGAGACAAGTGAGCATGTGTAAAGTGGGCTTCTGCATGGGCATAGTCTTAAGCTTAAATGCAATTATAGTCTGATCAAGTGAAGGGTAGCTATGTAACATAAGGTGATCAATGTATAGCACAATAGGCATGGTGTGCTTTTTAGAAGTGGTATTATCCGAGGCAAAAAAATTGTTGGCAACCATGTCTAGGAATAGGACATGATGCAGCCAATGAGACACTGAACATACCCTCAAAAGGGTTCATCTTCTTTTCCCCTTAGGAGGAAGGGACTTTGAGCATGGAATTTTGTATTTTCATGTGTTCCCATCCATCATGTTCCCGATGATGTTCACCAGGTTCCCAATGGGTTCTCTCATGATGTTCCTCAAGGCTGTTCCCAACAGCACCTTGTTCTATCCCATATCCTTTGCCCAAAGTTCGCCCCCACCCTATGTAAGGGGCCAAGGACATGGTATATTATGTACCACATTCTAAGGCGGACAAACAGCTGTGTTTGTTGTGGTAAGCTCTTCTTATAGGGTGGACTGGGCGAAAAAATATGGCACTTCCCTTGATGATGGAGCTGAAGTTGATCCCTCCACCCATCCCTCCCCCAACACTCACAGCAAAATCCTACAACATGATTTTCTTTGTTGTGTTGAAGAAAGTACAATAACCAACATGGAGTGATCTGTTCAGAACCTACTGGTCTTTTTGAAGATGAGTAACTGGCACAATATTGCATGTCCACCCCCCTTGTCAACACCCATCCATCTTATGATTGGGGGCCACTACAAAAACTGTTAGCAGAGGGGTTTTGAAGTTTGAAAGACTGGCAACTAGTGTAATTGACACCCAAAACCAATTCATAGGTTTCTCCAGTAATTTGACCATTGATAGGTATCCCAAATCCCTTTGCCCCTTAGAACATAGTGGATTTAGCAACCAACTAACTAAAATGGTTATTGGGACTAGTTCACAAATCCTCTTTTCACATGCTCATCTTTCACATGCACTTCTCATGTTTGTTAACACAGGGCAAAGCCCTAGTGTGTGAACATTCTCAAAATAAGGGTCAAGTCGTGCATTTTGGGACGCCTTCACTCCTGCGCTTAATGCATTGTAAAGCACAAGGCCAAGGCTAGATGAACCTAAACATATGTAGATTAGGAGGTGTAAGAAGGGAAGGATTCTTACACACCTATTACTCTAGAATGGGAGGAATCTTACACCTACAAGTAGACATAAATTTTGTCCACTCTGTAGGAGTAGGCATAATATGTCTCCTATTTTCTAAGAGTGATATTCATGAATATAATGTGCCCTCCAAATACATTAGGAATTTTGTTTTTCTTGGAATGCTTTAAAAGACTTAATTTAATTTTACTTTGGCATGGATAGATGCATATTTTCTGGCTTATACAAAAGAACCACTCTTTCTGTCAGAGCACAGCCTATTTTTCACATGCATTTGTCTTTCACTTGCACCCATTATTCTCATGAGAGACCTATTTGATTAGCTTGGAGGTTGGGCATGGATGGATGGCCCTTATAAGGGATCTTTTTATTTCTTTCTTTTTTGCATTTGTAGAGAACACTTGGAGAAATTCCTTAAGTGTATTTGGAGGCCACATTACACCAAATGAATATATATGCCTTGTACAAGAGACATTATGCCTATTCTTTAAGAGTGGGAGGGAACTTACACCTATTTAGACCTACTCCACCTATTTTAATACTCTTTATACCTATGTGGAGTAGGTGTAACCCTCCTTCCTTATATGCTTGATGACCTACTTAACAATAAGCTTCACCTTGGCTATCGGCCCATCGTAGGCCCTTTATTTTGGGAATCCCCCCACCCTGGGGCTTTACCCTACACTTCTTTGAGAAAAAAAGATTAACTAGATTACCTATAGGCTAGTACATACATAACCACAACTATAGAGCACCTGCAGTAAAGAAAGGAAGAAAGTCTGAATTATCAGCAGTTGTTATGAAGAAGTTTGGGCCAGAAGTTTGTTTGGGGTGAGGGGAGATGATTGGGATTTGGGTCAGATGGGTTGTTGCGGAAACCAGGGGTTTTTTTTCCCCTAAATTTTGAGATGTAGCTGAAGTGGCAGCGATCATCCATAAGCTGATTTAGCCGGATTTGGCTACATACATACTAGATATTAAAGTAAAAAAAAAAGAGAATCCTTCCATATTCTTGGCTACTTACTGGAACTTATAATTTAAATAAAAAAATTGGGCGATTTATATATTTTTTTTTCCCTTTGAAATCTGGCGAATTTGGGCCATGTGTGTTTTTGCATGAAAAATTCTTGGTATAGGTCAAAATCCTATTTTTGGCCAATAAAAGAAAAGGTCTGGTGGTGGAAAAGGTTAGGGGAGAGATTGTAGTAGACAGGGCTAATGTCATAAGACTCAAGAGTACCCTAATCTCAGGAGCTTCTACTGTACGTTACTTTCCCATTAAAAAAAAAGCAGAACTTGTCAGAACTTGTACAGGGAAAAAAAAAAGTCCCTGGCGGCGCAACAGAACATAGGGTGGGGGGTAAATAATGTAAGTACAAAGCAGTAACTTAAAGTGAAAGTAAAAAAAAGTAAGTAAAGGTCCAAGAGGTTTGGCGTTTTGGAGTCGGGCAGTCAGTCAGTCTACCCTGGGTGTGAGAGATCAGCAGCGGGCAGATTTGCCCGTCTCTCTCTTCTCTCTCTCTCTCTTGAGGGGAGGCAGAAGAGAAGGGCGGGGAAGCAGGGGAGACAACACAGAAACACCGAGAGACAAGAGACGAGGAGGAAGCGAGTGATTTGCGGGAGTTGTGGAAAAGCATGAGCGGCTGATGCGCTGCTTACCCACAGAGAGATTTTGTTTGTTTGTTGTTGAGAAGGAAGTCCTGAGTTAGGCGTTGAGAAGCGGCGGTGGTGTCCTCCTTTTGTGTTGCCATTTGCGTATGTTTTTGTGTGGGTGTTGGGTGTGTATGTGTGTGCGCGCTCGCGCGCGTGCGTGTGTTTTTTTTCAAAAACCAAATGCGCTATGTTTTTTGGTTTTCTCCTATATTATTATTGTAGCCGCTGCTGCTCTTCTGGCTGATTTGTTTTTTGGTCGCTTGCTTACTTCATACATACATGCGGAAGAAGAAAATGATCAGGGAGCTCCTGCAAGGTGTTGTTCGTTGTTCCTCGAGCTTGTTGTACAGCACTACTACTACTGTTGTTGTATTATCAGTGTGTTGTTGACAAGCCAAAAAGGTGTGATGTGATACCTCTCTTTCTCTGTCGGGGTCTCTCTCGGATTGGCTTTTTCTTCCATACACTTTTTGGGTCTGTGTCTCACAGTATCGGCTCGATAAAGGATACCTCTGCTGCTAAAGTCCTGAGCAGAAGGCGGCTGGTGCTGCTGCTGGCCTTTGAGAGTGTATGCAGTACTTCTTCAAATGATCTAGTCCATATCTCTCATCATCGGCTCTCTAAAGACGACGAAGAGAATTCATACGTTTGTGTCTCAGTAAGTAATTCACAAAAAGACTTGATCGTGTCCACTCCCACCCCTCCCCCAGAGAGAGATCGCACAAATTTTCCCAACTTACAGAAACTTGAGGAAAAGAAATTCCTGTTCAGAAGAAGCAGGAGGAGTGCTATGCTGCTTCTAGACGGCTGCAGCATTGTGTGTCTTGTTGCAGCTGGGAAAGAAAGAAAGAAAGCAATCATGTGTTGCCTGGAAGTCTTCCTCTAAGTTATCAGAACTCTCTAAAGAAAGAAAGCTCCCAGGCAAACAAAAACATGGGTGTTTTCTCAAACTACTGTAGGAGTAGTGCATGAAAGCACAGCTAGGAGGATAATTTTTATCATAGTTATACTTCTTTTCTGGATTGTAGATGAAAACACATGTAGAAAGACAATTTGAACTGTCATACTTATAACTTTTAAGATTGTAGATGAAAGCAAAATTAAAAGGATAATTGAGATTGTCATACTTATAGTTTTTCTGAATTGCAGATGAACTTAAAATATAGAGTCATATTCTACATTAACATGGTCAATTTTTTAGTTATCCATAATTCATTAATTTTCAACAGGAACAAAGAGAGGATAATACCCATGAAGAACAGGAAGTACCTATGATGCACTGTGGATCGATCGCCCTCAATCTGTTGCTTTGCTTTGGATGTTACAGATTTTTCAAGCAAGTGAGTGAGAAGAGTGAGCGTGGAGGGACTCCTCAGAATGGATGCATCTGGAAAATATGTTCGCTACACAAATGAGCAAGTGGAGGCTTTGGAGCGTGTGTACCATGAGTGCCCCAAGCCCAGCTCTATCAGACGCCAGCAGCTTATCAAGGACTGCCCTATCCTTGCCAACATTGAACCCAAGCAGATCAAAGTCTGGTTCCAGAACAGACGGTGTGATGCTTGCTGCACAAAGCCTTCCTTCCTTCCTTCCTTCCTTCATTCCGTCTTTCATTGCCCTCCTCCAATGTCCCAACTGCCTTCACATCTTCCTTTGCTTCCTTCTCCCTTCATCTACACACATGCATTTTGTAGAACTTTTTGCTTTCCTTGCAACTGTTCAGAATGATCCCCAGTTCTGATGAATCAGCATGGCAATTCTATTACAAGAAGACACTCCCATTCACAGCTTTTATAGTCATCAGGATGTGAACAATTCTTCTTGATGCAGCTGCAGCTTATGAATGTGTCAGAGTATCATGTAAGAGATCTTCTCCTAATGAGAACAGTTTACAAAACTTGAACTTGGGTCATGACGATCATTGGATGGGAGTCCTGTTTGGAGGAACCCCCTCTTATTATTGCAGTGGAACTTGGAGAGAGAGAGAGGGGAGAGGAGGGGGGTTTCCTGACTGACACCCAAAAAAAATGTATGGCAAACTTTTTGCAGGTGTCGGGAGAAGCAGCGAAAAGAAGCAACTCGGCTGGTGAGTGTGAACGCAAAGCTGACAGCATTGAACAAACTTCTGATGGGGGAGAATGAGCGGCTTGCGAAACACACCTCACAACTCACCGTTGACAATCACTTCCTGCGGCGGCAACTGCAGCAGCAGCAGCAGCATCAGGTGGCTCCCATACCTAGTAGCAATAAGCATCAACTCCCAGCAGATCAGGTATTACAACTCAACACAACTAACTCCCTGGAAGACAAAATCAAGTTCTGTTGATCATGAGGGTAACCAACCCTTGAGTTATAGGGTAGGACCACAATCTTGAGGCTCAATTCCAGTATCCCAATACCATTAGGAAATCTGCAATTTGTGACATGCGGTAGGTGCTGCTGCAGCAGCATCCTATAAAGGAAGAAGGGGGGGGTAATGGTAATAGGGGGTGGGCAAATTAGAGGGAATGAAAGCTCAACACCAGCGGCAGGGTATATCATCATGAATGTGTGGGTGCATGTGCAGGCTGCTATGGCCTCCACTGACACTAGCTCAGATTCAGTGGTTACTGTCGGTCTGCCACCACAGCCCACTCCTCAACATTCACCTCGTGCTACAGGCCCTGCTGGGTCAGTTGTCAAACCCCAAGCTGTGTAACTCAATCTTCTCTCCAATTGGGATTTCAGCCACCTCTAGAATGTTGCACTCCTGGTTTGTTCAGTAGCTTGCACAATATTGTCTGCTTCATTTTTGTGGCCTTGTGAGCTCTTAGATTTTCACTTGAAAGATTGAATTCTCCCTTGGGTTTGTCAGAACTTGATGTTTCTGGGATAACCTAGGAGTAGTTCTTGCTGGCAAGAGGGTCATTCCAAAGTTCTTTCCCACAACTGGCACATCAGATGATGAGCAGTATTATTAAACCATGTGATCTTCCAATATGCATCTGTTGGGATTGGCAGACTGTTGTCAATAGCAGAGGAGACTGTAACAGAGTTTGTTGCTAAGGCCACGGGAACTGCAATTGACTGGATTCAGTTACCGGGTATGAAGGTGTGTTCTTGCAGATCCTCTTTGATGGAAGATCTTGATGTTTGTTGATATTTGTGTGTACAGAGGTTATGGTGGGTTATCTGACTATCTGGTCAAATTTGTAACTTGAAAATCATCTAGTAACTCAAACTGGAGATGGGAGTGGGATTCTTTGGGTGTAGCCTGGTCCGGATGCCATTGGCATTGTCTCCATATCTCATGGTTGTCCGGGAGTAGCGGCAAGAGCTTGTGGCTTGGTGGGGCTAGAGCCCAGCAAGGTAATGAAATGTCTCACTCAGATTGTAAATTTCTGAATCAAGTACTGGGGCTATTGCAGAATTTTGCCTAGCAGAAGTGCAAGTGTTCTTTTCAACTCCTTTATATGCATGCATCGATACTCATCCAAATTTCATAGATGACTTTCACTCCAGAGCTCTGATCTTTTGAGCTGACCAGCCACGGGTGCATTACTGTGCTAATCAACTAGGTTGCAGAGATTTTGAAAGACCGGCAGTCATGGCTCCCAGACTGCTGTCATCTAGATATATTGGGTTCATTTCCAACCGGAAATGGTGGGACTGTAGAGCTTATTTACACACAGGTCAGTTCAAGACTATGTGCACACCTATGACCACAGTCACCTCCCTCCCTCTTTCATCATAAATACTTTTCTTTTCCTCTAGCAAGCAGCAACATGGCACTGTCTGTTAAAAAAAGCTGTCCACAGCAACTGGAAAATACATATATTCTTGCAGAACTTTCATGTTCTAGAATGGTAAATTGCCAGAGCACCATATGCAAACTGAAATTTGGATATTTTGATGGCAGATGTATGCACCAACAACATTGGCTCCTCCTCGAGACTTCTGCACTCTAAGATATACCACTCTTCTAGAAGATGGAAACTTGGTGGTATGTTGATGAAAAATCATTCTCAATTCAGACTAGATGTCCACACCAGGGCTTGCTGGTGCTGGGTGTAACATAGTTGGAAGGAGGAAAGTCTGATGAATGTCACCTGGATCACTGTCCCTAAAAGAGAATTCAACATTCGCTGGAATGCCACTATCACTCATAATTGAGCCTAGATGTGAGGTCCACTTGGCAGTCTTTGGCGAGTGTCTAAATGGAGTCATGGCATTTGTGCAGATTTGTGAACGATCATTGACTGGGGCACAGGGAGGGCCTACAATGCCTCCTGTCCAGTCTTTTGTGAGGGCAGAGATGTTCCCCAGTGGTTACTTGATTCGGCAGTGCGATGGAGGGGGTTGCATTATTCACATTGTTGATCATCTAGACTTGGAGGTAGGATTTAGGGTTTCGGGCCTGTAAAAGGATCCTCCTATGCCTGCCTTCTAGACTAGACTAGCTATTGCTTTGCTTTGTAGTATGAACTAACTGGAAATCACTCTTCTGATTGATGCAGACATTTGAAAATTGCTACTGAGATTTATTTAGCCAGGAGATTGGCATGAGAGAGAAAGTAAAGCATGCATCTGTCATGTGCTGCTAACAGAAATGCTTGTCTTGTGATAATTTGCAGCCATGGAGCGTCCCAGAGGTGCTGCGACCCCTCTACGAGTCTTCAGCTGTCCTTGCACAAAAGACAACAATAGGGGTAAGATTTTGACAATGTAAAAATCACCCTTCCTTGATTTTCATGTACATTATTGCTATCTGGAGAATCAAATGCATGGTATCTGCAACAGAGAGAATGTTTTGTACACTTCAAGATCACAGTTTGTTGGGCTTGTGCAGGCTTTGAGGCATTTGCGGCGGCTTGCACAAGAGGCAAGTGATACTGTGGGACTGCGCAGTGGACAACAACCTGCTGTGCTGCGGGGTCTCAGTCAGCGCCTTGCAAGGTAAGTCCCTATTTGAGAACAACTTGAGCATGCTATATACAGTCATCATCTTCACTGCAGCACAATCAGACAGTTCACAGGATTTGGAAAACAAAGGCCCAGCAGGAAAGCATTTACCTCCATCATTCCCCCCAACCAAATTGGAAGATGAATGCTGTTTGCTGTTGCCCATTGTTGCCATGGGTGGTGGGTCTGCTGCAGAGGGTTCAACCAGGCAGTGAATGGATTTCCAGATGATGGCTGGGCAGCAATAGTCAGTGATGGCATGGATGATGTAAGTGTGTTACTCAATGAGTCACCACCCACCACCAAAGGTATGCTGGGGCAGGTGGCCACTGACAGGCTTCTCGGCTCTCTTGGTGGGGGTATCTTGTGTGCAAAGGCATCCATGCTCTTACAGGTTGCTATCATGCTTCCCTGATAAACCCTTCACATATTCTCTCTGTTCCACATTATTTGGAAATTGTCCAACTCGTAAGGCCCATCCCTATATTTCCATGGGATACTGGAGGTTGATAGCTTCTTTGTGTGATGTGTCATGCCCATCTGTGATGATAAGATCTGGGCATTGATTGGTGCATGCTCATAATGAGGCCTTCGCTTGTAGCACGCAAGATAGTATCAGCCTCTGCAATTCCAACAAGTTCAGTGTTCCAGGGTTTGGTGCACAATGATTTCTGTTTCTAGGAATTTGTTTTTCACAGATCCCCACATATCCTGGACTTTCCACATTCAGGAGAGGGGTATTGGTCACATTGAGTTTTCAGCTAGTCAGCAGCACCTATTCTCAGTAGGGTTTAGGGTTTAGGGTTGATTCCAAAACCTGGGACTTTGATTCTGTATGCAGAATGTACCTCCAGCACTGCTCATACAGTTTCTACGGGAGCATCGGTCAGAGTGGGCTGACTGTGACATTGATGCTGATGCTGCCGCCGCCTTCCACACTAGCACTCGCAACAGAAGTGCTGGTCATCGACAGCTGCCCCTTCCTTTGGCTCACTCAGTTGAGCAAGAAGAGGTGAAATTCTGTTCATTCTCGCCCTTGAAGGCAAATATTTTAGTTTGCCAAAATTGATGCCTTGGGAAGTGAGAGCTTGTGAGTGAATGCATCATTAGTATGGATTTGTAAACCCAGGAGCTGACCTTTTTCAGCCAATGGTTCTGGACGTGTAGTTTCTGGAGGTCGTGAAACTGGCAAGGCAAGGAGGACTATCTGACAACATTCATACTCGTGACAATTTCTTACTGCAGGTCACTCCCTGTTTTTGGCAAATTTGTGAATCGTGAAAAGCATCTATAGCTCTCATTACTCTGGGATTATTTGACCAAGTTTCTTCAGAAAGTGGAAATGTAAACTAGCCTGTGTGTGCCATTGTGAAGTCTCCATTTGTGGACAGCACAAGGCTAATACATCATCTTCCTCTTCCTTGATCCAAGGTTTGACCACAGGGATCTTAACTGACAAACTATGTGCGGCCACATGTGGGGATGGGCAATGCAGTTATGTAGTGGAGTTGATGAGAATGCAGTGGGGGCATGTGCCCAGCTTGTTTTTGCACCTGTGGATGTGGCAGTTTCAGATGATGTTCCTCTCTTACCATCAGGATTCCGAGTCATCCCTCTCGATTGCAGCCTTGTTGTAAGTAGTGCCTTTTTAGTATTCGTGTGTTCTCAGCTTTTGCTAATGCAATTGGGACTGTATTTGTAATTGTGTCTACACTTCTTCACATGCAAAGTAATCGGCATGCGCAGTGCTCATGAAAAGGTGATATTCATCATATTTCAGGATGGTTTGGGGTTATCACGGACTCTTGACTTAGCATCAACATTAGAAGTGGGCACGGATGCAAGTCGTGAAACTGGTGCAGTCATGATGAACAGCAACTTGCGATCGGTGCTCACCATTGCATTCCAGTTTGCATATGAGGCACATACACGTGAAGCATGTGCAAGTATGGCACGGCGATATGTGCGCACAGTAGTGGCCTCAGTGCAGAGGGTTGCAATGGCACTTGCTCCTTCACACCTACCAGCAAACCTAGGAGGCACGCAGCTCCCTCCTGGCTCTCCAGATACAGTCATATTGGCACATCGTATTCTGCAGAGTTATAGGTATCAGATGCTGCCAATTCCTTTGTTGCTCTTGATTTCAGTTTGTATTTCAAACTTGCAACAGGAGGGTTTTGCAGGTTCTCAGCCAGAATGATTCAAGAGTGTACAGGCATCTGATGGTGATTATGTGGTTTCATTCATGTCCTTTTATCCCATGCTCACCCACTACTTTTTGTTCACATACAGAAAGAAAAATCAATTGTTGTTAGAAACTGCAGTGGATGGTGATTTTTCAATTGTGTGTTTATCCAATGAATTGAGACCCATGCAGACTACATTTGGGTATGGAGCTCACTAGTTCTGAACCCGGGGATGATGAAGGGCTATTCAAGGCATTCTGGCATCACAATGATGCCATACTGTGCTGTGCTTGGAAGGTATATATTTTCTTTGCTCATTCACTAGAGAACCTCACCTTTTTCCAGACATTGTGGGTGTCACATAATACTACTTCACTTCCAGTACTGTTCAGGGTTTAGAAATCCTAAACCCTCAGCATGTAATCTAAACCCTCAGCCCTAAACCCCTGCAGCTGTGTGGAGATCCTGTTGCAGTTTACACTACTAATCCTTTGTTTTAGACAAGTTGACTGAACTTGATGAGTCCTGGAGACAGCAACCACTAACATTGAGGATTGTATACAATGTATTATTACAGCAGGGGTTACCTGAATTCACTTTCGGGAACCAGGCAGGCTTGGAAATGCTGGAAACAACATCAGGGGCATTGAAGGACTTAGCATGGGAGAAGACTCTGGATGAAAATGGCCGCAAGACCGCCTACACAGACTTCACTCAGGTCTTACAACAGGTGAGCTGGAAAGTCATGACATGAGCGCCTCTTGCCTGTTATAAAAAAAGCTTGGATGCAAGCTCATAATCACAACTGTCTAATAAGAAAACTTTTTCGGTAGCAAATAGGTGTTGGGTCCATCTAGGCATACAAAATTCTAGATGTCAGATTTCAAGTTTTCTGTCATATATTGTGTGGATGTGGCAGGGATATGCATATCTTCCAGCTGGAGTCCGGATATCAAGTATGGGACGGCCAGTGACATATGAACGGGCAATTGCCTGGAAAGTTTTGGCAGATGATGAGACCTCGAGGTGCATTGCATTCCTCTTCAAGAATTGGTCTTTTCTGACATAGCCTACTATGCAAAAAAATCTATAGTGGTTTTCTATGTCATGGAGAGAAATTTTTGCACAAGCCCCCCAATCAGGCTCTGTAGAGACTAGAGACATATTATCAAGACATGAGATGTTTTGTTCAAGAACTTAAAAAACTGATTGTCTTGGTATTTTTTCCTCCAGCAGTAAGTAGCTCAATTTTTATGTTGATGATAGAAACAGTGACATCAAACTTGTTGAAGTAGAATTCGGTCTTGAACATCCTTGTATTAAAGATCATGAACTAGGTACGATACAAGTCACCTGCCTGCCAATGCGATGAAATGATGTATGTATTTATTTTCTCTCAACAAGTCCATGATACTTTGAGTCCGCGCACAAAAGCCCTTGGTTCAGTACGCAGTAACTCCATTTTTTCCTTTTGATTTGCACTGCTCCTCAGAGCTATGAACTAGGTATGGCTTCTACTACATTGGCTTCTCCCAAACCTTAAAAGAACTGGTATAGTTTTTTTTAGTGTATGTGGAATGCGACCAGAGTCTCATTCAAATTTCTGCAAGGAAGACTCTAGTGTTGGGTTGTTATATCCATTTTAATATATCAGCCAGTTAAGGGTAAATACAAACACTCAAAAAGAAAATCAGTCGGATAAAAGTAATTAGGCTTCAAAAGAATTCCAAACTAGAAAAGGGTACCTATAAAGGGTTTGCAAAATTATAAGTCCAGGTAGGGGTAAAGGTAGATGATGAACATTTGCCTTGTTCACAAAGTAAGGGTAGTGATAAATATTTCATCATTACCCTATACATACCATGTGAATATAAGTGAGTAAACATAGGGTACAATAATAAAATTTACACAAGTATGTCATATTTTCAAAGTGAAGAAAGACAATTGCTTGTCCAATTGGCATTACAAACATGAGCACATCAAATTTCAAACATCAAATATGTTAAGAATGTTCACTTAAATTTATTCCTTGTACTAACCCATATATATGATAAGTTGCATGTTTATTTGCACACAAAACCATATAGTCCAAAAAAAATACGATGTTAATATTATAATTGCAAGCATGACCAATCTTGTTACTAATAAGTTGCATATAAGTATAAAATGATTGATTGATTGCAAAAAGTAATTTTTTTCTAGTGATTATTGAAAAAATAATTAAAAAATAAATAACATTAAAAATATATTCAAAGCATTTTTATAATGAAAAATGATAGTAATATCTATGGGGGGGTGCAAACTTGAGCATATGGCAAGAGTTTTTCCCAATGGTAATTAATGTAATGAATTAAAAAAACCTTAAGAAAGGAAACGCATTCAATATTTAGTCACCATAATCTGAATAAATCCATCATAATTACATGACATACATGCAAAATATGGAAATTGATATATGCTATATAATGATTTTCACGTATACCTTATATTTAAGCTCTTCAAAACAATTTCCCTTCCCCAAAACCCAAGTCAAGGTAATTTTCAACTATATATATACTCATTGAGAAAAATCAAGGTAGGGTAAATATGAAATACTTATTAGCCAAGTAGGGTACTTTAAAAAGGTAATTAAAAAACATTTACTAATCAGATAGGGTATATATATATATATATATATATATGTTCTGTTATATCTCATGGGTATATTAAGGTAATGGATTACTTGCCTCAAGATTAGAAAGCTCCTTTTGTGTAAGGTTCCTCAAAATGAAAAACCTTGTGCATAAGGTGCCACCTCTCCTTCTCAAACAAAATCATTACTGTTTAAAATTCTACCAAAATGGTGAAGACTTTTGAATGGGGCGATTCTGAAAATTTGGGTCTTGTGCTTGATTGCAGCCTTGCACCAAGCCTTCATCCTATAACAACCTCATTCTTGATCCTTACCTGACACATTATCATCACCATGTTTTAAATTCAAATGTATGTAAAGACATTATTTATAAATAAATAAATAAAGACATTCCAATCTAATGTATTAAAGGATACACACACCAAGAGGACTACCTTATTGAAAGTAATTTTGGTTGTGTATTTTTGACATTTTCTCCATAATCCACCATTTGGTATGTGTTGTGTTTCTCAACTTAATCCCTACACTTTGCACCATCTACCCAAAACCTTTCCTTGCATACTTAAAATTCAAATTGGTTGACCACCACAAGAACACCAATATGATTTGTGTTGCATTAGTTTTTGTTGAAAATCAATTCCAATTGGCACTAGTAATTCTCATCATAAATATTTGATTTCCATGACATATGTAATTAATATAATTCATTAGACTTCTTGAAAGTTGCAACATCAATTAATCACCAAATTTATAGATCATTCCACCAAAAAAATTGCATTCAATAATTTGAATCAATATTGAAATTATCATACTCTCTGATCAAATTTGGCAACACATTGCTGATTAATTAACTAAATTTTAAATATTAACTTCGGCACTTGGTTTTTTAATTCTAAAATTTTCAACAGGTAATGGTTATAAATAATAATAAACACATTTTAAAAAACTTTGTGGGGTAGTATGGTGTGTTTAGTATGTATCAGTCTTAAGTTCTTGAACTATAAAGGTCTGTGCTGCAAACTTGACAATTGAAACTTGCAAAAAAAATTATTTGATAAAAATTTCAGCATTATTACAAACATTTTTTCAAAAATTCATCAAAATGAAACATAATTTAATTTATGTTGAAATTGTTCAAGCATTACACTACATCCAAATTATGTCTTTCACAACTTTTAACAAGAAATAGAAATGAGAGTTCTAGGATGGGATTAAAACAAGCTTTTCAAGTTGAGCTCACGAACTACATGTCAAATTGCACAAATCAAAATTAAATTGTGGTAATACATTTTGGAACTAGAATATTGATGCATGGACAAGCCATGGGTTTACTTAAATTCACAAGACTCATCGTGACCTAAACTTGAGTGGAGTCATCAATCTCCTCCCTCTTCTTTACAACATACTTTTCTTCTTTGTAACTCTTCACAAGGCTCCATCAAAATGACATTTTCCCAAAATTCTTAAAAATATCAAATTATGAAACCAACAACTTTGGGGGTTAATATTTTTTTGTTTCAGATTCAAATTGAAAGTTATCAAAGGCCAACTTGTAGCTTTTGAAGAAAAATTTAAACAACATATCAAACTTTTTAATCAAAGGTCATTTGAATTTTCAATTTTCCATTTGAATGGCTGAATGCCAATTTAACTGTTTAATTCTTAACCCATTTAATGGACATGACTATTGTTACATATCTTTATTTTGAGAATGTGACCTTATTTTATTGTAGTCCTCTTCAATATTTTTTCAAATATTTAAAAGAGCTTAATTTATGCAAACTTTGCCCCTTCAAATCTTCATCCAAATATTCAAAACACCTTCACAACTTCTAAACAACTTTGAACTCTGAAAATGGGAATGCACTTGGAAATGTTGATCTTTTTCCATTGCACTTTTCACACATTTAAATGTGAATCAAGTGATGTTACGACCTCACCCCTTCCTTGTTTCCCTTGTCTTGTCATCAATCCAAGGTTAAGGTCACAATAGATAATATCACTTTTGATTGCCATCCAATGACAAGGATATTTTCAATCATCATTCAATGGTGGAGACCCTTGAGTGTTATGGAATGGTAGAAAACTCTAGTTCAGTGGACATTTTGTTTCAATTGTTGTGACTTGTCCCATGATGGACATTACTTTTGGTTGCCATTACAAGATGATGATGATTTTGGCCGCCATCAAACAACACCAATGACTTACTTGGTTGCCATCAAGTAGTGGCATATTGTTGTAATATTTTCTCACTAGCTCATAATTATTTGTTTTAAATACTAGTTGATTTGCTCACAAGTTGAAAAAGAAAAAGAAAAAAAAATGTTGGAAAATATTTAATTGCAATTGCCTTTTCTTAACAATTGAACTTTGTAATGATGTCAATGCAACAACTCACATGGATTTTCATGGATGAAAAAAATGTTGGACAATATTTCATGGATGAAATAGGATTATGAATAAGTTAAATTTCCTGCATGACATATGACATTTCATGAATGAACCTTATTTCATCCATATGGGCCAAAGGACATATCTCTTCTTTTACTTTGGGGACTGTTGAATGTGTGTAGCCTTGTGAGCAAAGTTTTTGTTGGGCCCTGCCCCTACAAGGATGAGGACTATCCCATTGGATCCAACTTTTGGAAGTTTTATTTTATCAGAATCAGTTTCACATGAGGTGAACCGGTTTCTTTGATGAAGTGTTTAGACTGTTTAGATTGGAACGGATTGTTTTGGTGTTCAGAATGTGAACACAGCATGTAGATGTACAACATTTTTCTCTATTGGCAAGGCCAGCGCGTTTGTGATGCCTTGTTTCAGATCACTCCCACCTCAGAGTGGAATGGAAATTTTGGTTTCAGGGATTGTCCAGAGATTTGACTTTGAGAAAGGTCTTTTCCTTCTTGGGCCGATCAATCAATTTATTACAGAATAAAATTGTAAGTTGAGCGGAGCCTCCCTCAAATCATTAATATGAATTACATTAACTAATATCCATTATATGTGAGGATATATGCAGCCAATGAGAAGGCTCAACATGCACTTGTGTGAGGTCCAGTTCTCTTCTTTGGGGGGGGGGTGGGGAGGGGGAAGGTGAGGGCATGGGGAGGGATTTTTCCCCTTTGTTCCCAATGTGTTCTCATCATGTTCCCAAGATCACCTCAGTTTTATCCCTTACAGTTTTGCCCAAAGTTCAACTCTCATGCACATTTGTTTCTATTTTGGGACGGGGCCCAAAGAGGTGCTTCTAATGAGAAGTGCCCAATGTTCCAAGAAAAAATTGGTGATGGGCCCTTCCCAAAAAAAATTACAATAAAAAAGTGTGAGAGCACCCAACAACAAAATAATGCGAGTCACACTAAGTACCAAATGTACTATAACCGTTAAAAAAGAAGTTAAGCCCATTTCAAAATTAGGATCAATTGTGGGCAGTCAAAAAATTTCTAGACAGTGCCCGATTTGAGTTCTGGGCAGTGAAGGAATAAAATTTCAGACAGTGGGCAGGCTGGAAACAGTTAGAAACAGAGGGGAGCACTTTTGGACCTCCAGCCGGTTACCAGGCATAACCAGTTCTTTAATGCAATTTATGGGCTGTGGTGTCATGTACTGGATGCAAGTGATGGTGCTCAGCCAATCCCGTGCGAGGGGAAATAGTGGAGACGAGTTATGGGGTTGAAAGCGGCGTGCAGGCAGCCACTGGGGTGCGGACGTGTCACCCAAGAAAACCGGTTATGTTTACCAATGTCCAAAATGGGGATTGCTTATTGGACACATGAATATTTGAAATCCATGAAAGCATGGTAGTAGGCTAGGTGAACCTCCAGGAGGACTTGCCTCATTATGTAATTGACAGGTTACATTTTGCACGTTCATGAAATAGACTTTCAAGAGTAGTTAGTTTTAAACAAGTCCTGTTGTCCATTGAAAACATCATTTTGTCAATCAAATAGTTGATATGTCATCATAATGTATACATGTTGCATGCATGAGCAAACATGGTGTAGGATAATAATGCCTGATGGTTTTTTTTTTTTTTTTTTTTTTTCCCCTTTTGGTAGCCAAAGTGGCTATACAGATGTATGAAAAGTGGCAATCATCCCTAGGAAGGTTTACCAAAATCTGGCTATAACCCAAAAATAAAGCACAAAACATTTATCATCCTTGTATATGTTTGGTTACGCTATGAAAACCAAGTGTATGAAACTCTCACAATTTTACCTTCTTTCTTTTTGGGGGGTTACTTCTGATGACTGAAAACCTTCAAAATCACTTCTTTTACAAAATTTTAATTTTTGATTTTTCTTTTTGACGAAACTTTTCCATTAAAAAAAATTGATTCCCAAGTAATGGCCCAAAAAGGTGGCAGCCAAGGGAGGGACTTGCACTGTGAACACCCCCATATGAGGGCATTATCCCACATAATAACTACCTAATAACCTTGCAGCTCTTTTTTTCCCTTTGTTTTCAAGCAACCAACCAGGGTGTCCACGAGAGCCGACAATTCAATTTTTGGAATGCCCCACATTTCTAGAAGGCAATATTACTGAAAATAGCATGCCATCCCCCAACACAAAAGAAAATTCTGCCAGGTTATTGCACCTATTTTGTGTCATTTTGCTAGATGGTATTTAAGGCACACAGGTAATGGTTATCTTGTTATGAAACATTGATATGTGTGCTATGAATTCATGTGTATAAAAGTTTCATTTTTTCCCATTTTTTGGGTGTGGCAATCATCCATTAGAACATTTAGCCAAATTTGGCTGAAAACTACATATGAAGTAGAAATAGTTGGGGGTGTCTTCTGAGTTCTGAAACTGTTTTTTGCAATAAGGCTTTTTGATTGGCCCATTAAAAAAAAACACTTTAAAAGATAAAAACATATTAGTCCCAATATTGGCCCACCACCTATACTCCTTCCAAGAGGACAATGTGTCGGCAAAGAATATTGGGACAAAGTGAGGTGCTATTGAGAATTTGGGGAACATGTTGAGAACCCATTAAGAACTTGATGGGAACACATTGGGAACCAAAAAATCGAACAACCCCCAACCCCAAAAAAGAAAAGAAAAACTGAACCCTTGAGTGCATGCTGGCTCACCTCATTGGCTGTCAAAAATGTCTATGTCTTACCTCTGTTCTGGCATAGGCTAATGTCATGGGCATCAATTCTGGGACATACCCACTGTAACCTAGGGTCAGTTTCCACATGGACAAAATGAATAATGATTTTTTTCAAAAAAAATTTATTTATAAATTTGAAATTATTATTTTTTCATGATCTATGATATCTTCATTCGAGGAGTGAAATTATTCAGATTGTACCTGCTATAATTATGATAAGTTTTCAACATCTCAACTTCATATTTTCATGGAAATTCGTTTTTCTATGTTAAATATTATTTAACTACAACACTGAACCCTAGAGTATAGTAGTTAGTTTATGCTAATTGCAGGGATATCAATTGTCAGACATAGTTAGTTTTATGTACTGTTAGTGTGATCCATATTAGTTACTTGGACGTGCCTTCCAAGTTCAGATTTTATTATTTTATTTTTTGCTGATGAGCCTCTTTGATCGCAAAAAAGTTCTGAATCTTTGATGTCTCCTCAAGTTTACTCAAAACACAGATCCGTTTCCCGATGTTTGTCAATCTAAATACATTCAAGAGTGCAACAGTGGACAAAAAATATGAAACAAAAGTGAGGTGCTATTGGAACATGTTGGGGAACACATTGAGAACTTGGGGAACATGTTGACAACCCACTGAAACTTGATAGGAACTCATTGGGAACAAAAAAAATCCAGCATGCCGCATTTCAAATATGGAACACCCACTGTCTCAAAAGAACAAAATGCCCACTTGTTTCCTTTTTTGGAGATGCCCCCCAAATAGATGGAAAAATATGCTAGGTAGCATGCCCTTCAGTTACACTAAAACAAAGTGCACTAAGTCATGTGTTAGAACCTTGTCTGGAAATAGCTACTCCACCCATCACTAAACCAACGGGTTTTTTTTTTGTATGTGAATTTTTGCCAAAAGTTGAATAAAAGAAGGTGCTTGCGAATAGGGAAGGCAAAAAAAATTTAAACCAAAATCGTTGGATTTTGTTCACATCTATGGCTCCCACCTCCGCCACTTGGATCTCACCTTCAGCATAAATGATGGTTTGTGACATGGAGGGGCCAAATCCTATTGTTGAAAATTAGGGTATCATGCTCACACAACCTCCCTTCTCCTACATTTGCCACCTGAACTTCTTGGCTTTGTATTGAGTTTGCCACCTCCACCTTCCAGTGCTCCATCAATCATCCATCGTTGTCACCCAAGCAATAGGCCAATCATCATGCAATAGTCCATCATCATCATGGTCATCTTTGAAAACTTGAAGTTTTGGACCAATGTTACAAGCTAATTGTTGAGTTCATGTGTTGCATGCACTTTTTAGTGCATCCATTGCTATCCCAGTGGCCTTGCAAACCATTACCACAAATCAACATCACCATTCCATCTTTGGTTTTGAATTTTGAAAACGAAACCTAATTGTGGTGGTGTTGTGCGCACTATAGACCATTGCAATTGCCATGTGTGATTTAAATATGTTTTTTAATCTATTTGAAGTTCATTATCATGCTATTGGAATCCATGTTCATTTCATGATTATCTTATTGGTTTTGGTCCTTGTGAAATATTTTATGTAACATCAATCCATCATCATTTTATTTTATTTTCATGTTCTTGGCCATCCTTTTGTTTATTGACATGTCAAAAATACAACCCCTTAAGAACTTCAAATAAGAATTTTTTTGGGTGACATAATTATTGCCACTAATGTTGATTCTTTTAATAATTATTCACCTAATGATATTCCCATAGTTGATATTGGGAGTTTGAATTATGCATGAGTGTGGATCCAACATTGGCAATTGAAAACATTGAATTTTTTTAAAATAAAAGGCCTATGAATTGAATAGGCACTTCCAAGATAATTGGGCAATGAATCATCCATGGGCTGAATTTGTGTTAGGTTCTTATGGGAAAGTTGTTGAAGCATGATGTAAGAATTTTATACAAATTGAAACCAAATATAAGCATTTGGTTCCAATGTTGGATTTTTTAAAAAAAACATGTTGGTCATCGTAATGCTTTGGTAGCCATGCCAAGGGTGAAAGTGGGGAATCATCAGTTTCTAAAAAAAAATCTTTTGTGGCTAGTGAAAATCTAAGGGTTTTGCAACTGTGTTGTGGCAAATAACTCATGTTTCAATTCAAGTTGACAAGAAAAAATAATTGTGCAATTTGCTTCAATTTTCCACTTGTTTAATCATTGTCATCTCATAATAGATTACATATAAATGCATAAATTCTTTGTTTAACAAAATGTTCTTAACAATTTAATGAAACATTTGTCTAATGGGGCAAGTTGGAAGATGGTAAATTCTATGTGTGTTTTCAAAAGAACTTAGAATTTTGTGGCTATTAGGAGTTTCTTTTTTAAAGTACAAATTAGGTTACTATGTTAATAAATAGTTCAAGATTTTAATCCATGTGTATGTGATGCAAACATGGAAAATGGTGCCTATCATCCTCACACTTTGACACATTGTTGAAAGGGGTATTATAGACAATTTAACCCTTATTACTACATAATTTTTAATGTAGCAAGGAAGGTTAACTAAAAGGAAGTGGGTGAAAGGTTAATTTGCTTTGGTGCAAATGGAGCTTTTCTTTTTCAAAGATGTTGCACTAGAATGACATCTTAGTTGAAGGATATAAACATTCTCTTTCTAGGATGGGGCAAATTGTATGGCCCATAAAACAAATCTTGTAATGCAAGCTTTGTCAAACTTGCCAATGGTGTCCAAGTTGGAAGAATTGTTTTAGTCCTTGTATGCCTACTGTTCTAGCTCCCCTAAGCACCATTTGGAATTCATTAAGCCTGCCAAGTTCTTAAAAAATGAGAACTTAAGATTTTGAAAAATGTTAAGATTTAGTGGATTTCAATGTTGGAAATTTTTAAACATGTCCTAACATAATACAAGACATGTTGATTGTGAAGACATCACAAGACAACATTAGTGTTGCTCAAACAAGATTGAATGTCAACCTCCTTTGTGATCTTCACACATTGTTAACCTTGTTTAGTTTATTGCCATTGATGGAGGTAGTTAATGCTTTGATCAATTTTGCTCAAAGAAGGGATGTTTTCATTTGTAGTTTTCTAACAACCATCAAAATTTGTCAAGTTTACATTTTCATGATGTATTTGATCCATTCACAAGTTATCAACATGAACATTTCCAAGTTTTTTGTGACATTGTGGACAATAATTTTACTTTCATCATCCAAGATTGGGTTATTAACTTCAACAATGGTATGGAAACTCATCTATTTATATGGCTAGTAAGTCCTATCAAGCTCACATTTTTTATGCAATTGCTGGGGTAAATCAATATGTGTGTAGGGATTTTTTTGGGCATCCATTGCACAAGTGAAATATCAATGTGCTATTGTAGCTAAAATGCATGTGACAAAATTAAAAAGGCATTTTCTTATTTTAGAGTTGATGAATGCCCTTGGCATTTTGTATCTTCAATTTTGGATGCAACCAAACGTAGAATTTTTTTTTTCTTTGGATCTCAATGATATCAAGAAACAATATTGCGAATTGAAAAGGATGAAACTTTCAATATATCAAGTTGTTTAACCTTTGAATGTTAATTTCCTTGACATGCAACAATCCATGTTTAAACACACTATGAAAGCACAAGCAACCAAAAGTATGGCCAAACCATCTAATATGAATCCACTTAAAAAGTCATGGGTGACAATTACCAACAATTCATTGTTGTGTCAATGTTTAAATGAGTATATGAAGCTAAAAAAAATAATAGTTGTTTTTGTGTTTGGCTCATTGGAAAATGAAAGTACTTATCCTGGGAGGCAAAATGATCAAAGGCAAGGGGAACAACATGGGTAGGGTTGAAAATATGGATGTTATTGACCTTGAAGGGAAAAACATGAGTGAAAAACACTTAAAGAACACACAAAACATAGAAATGAATGAACACAAGAGGTTTAGCATGCTTTTAATTAGCGGCACACACCTTGACATGTGCCCCTAATTGAAAGCATGACAAATAAATCTTCCGAGGGGAAATGATGCCTAAAAAACAAAGGAAGCTAAAGGGCATAAAAAGAACAAACAAAAGGAAAAGATAAAACAACTAGCCTCTTGTCATTTGAAACTCTTAGAGGATGGCTCTATGTGAGATGGTGTTAAATGTGTTCATTACATCCACCTAAAGCACCATCCAATTGGGATGAACATTCAAAGCAATTTGAATACCACGGATCACTACTTTGTAACCACCCTTAACCCCCATGTTGAATTGATGTAACAACAAGTGAAAAAAAATGTCACAAATTTATAAATTGCCCTACCCATCAACTGATAAAACATTTTGCCCACTACAATTGATTAGATGCCACTTAAGGGCTTGGCCAAAGCTAAAAACCTAATGATGCCAAAAATGCAAGTGATGGATTGTGAGATGTGACCATAAGTCACATGGGAACTCAATTGATGAAACTAAATGAAATCATTAGTTGAATCTTCAAGGTCAAAAATATCTTGGAAATGTTTGAAAGACCTTGCCACATGTTGACAAATGGGACATGCATAAAAAAATAATTAACGTAAAAGAATATGAAGAGAGCTCCACATCTATATTTCACTAAAATTCCATTAAGGAGCCATGATCCAAAGGATGTAAGGCTTGTGACGCGCTCCTTGGTCCCGGGGTGAACCCACTTGAGGGTTCACCAACTGTCAAGTTGCGGAAAGTTGGGACTGAGGGCACGCTCCCAGCTTCCAACTCTAGAAAGGGGTAGAGGGTCGAGTTGGGAGCCCCGGGATTAGACTAGGAGAGGGACTAGAAGATCAAGCTTGAATCTACATCCAAAAATCAACCACGGGAGGTTAGTTTAGCATTCGGGACACCCTTGGGTGTTGGGACTTGCCACGAGCACTTGGACACATGAGACTCACCACAGCCTAGACTCAGGAGTAAGCCACCACCTTACTCCCTATAGTATTCTCTGCAGCTCGCTGTGAAGACTACATCCAAATGACACAAATTCCCGGGACTCCCGAAATGGAGTCCCGAAATTGTCCTGGCGGGACTCCCGGAATTTTGAAACGCCATAATTCCCGACTGTAGAGTCTGATCGCGACGAGGTCTGAACCGAAGTTGTAGCCCTCGTCGAGATCTTTCCAACGCCATGTCGCACTCCGAATCGGATGTCAGAAAGAGGTTGATTCTCGACTTTTAGTGATCGGGAGTTTGACTCCCAGCCCTTCTTTTGCCCATAACTTGGGTTGCAGATGTCCGAATTGCCAATACGAGGGCATTTTCGATATCTACGTTTCAAAACCTTTCCAATGACACCAAGAACACCCCAATGCGAGGTGTTTTGCCCCTTGCTGTCGAGCTCTAAACATTCGGGAGTCCCGGAGGACTCCAAATTCCCAACTTTTCCAAGTGTTGGGCTTCACCCCCACACTTGGCCAAAGTAGGGGTGCGACAGCTTGCAACATGCAAATAATCCTTGATGATGTTGAAGTTGAAACAAAATGGGCGAGAACCCTAGCAACATGCATAAACTCCTTAAAACTCTCAAAGGTTTAACTATTAGGTCATTCAAGATAATTAAAAAAGAAAAAGTTCAAACCATCAAATTTAACAATTTCATTGGCCATAACATTTTTCTCTACACACCTCCACACAATCCTATTTGACACCAAGCTCTGTATATTAATATTACTAATATTATAAACCTTTTTTGTATATAGGCTATTCCTAGTAAAATTTCACAATCTTTTGACAAGGAAATTGAATTATTTTTGGAAATTTTAAATTTCTAATGTAATTTCACCTAATTTTGCCAATTTCTAGATTTAAAAAATGAAAAAAGCACTGATACAGAAGGGTTAATAAAAATCGGAGCAGGTATAAAAAATGAATGAAGTAAACAAAAGAATTGAAAAACTAAAAGGAACCAAGACAATGAAAGACAACCAAGGTGAATTTTTAGAAAACTTTACTGCAGGAATGAAATGTGGAGGGTAAGAATGTATGGTGCAGAAGGTAAAAGAGAAGCCCGTGCAAAAGGCAGGGCTTTGCAGAGGCACCAGCCTTGTTTTTTTGCAGGCTATCTATAACCAAAATGATATATTAAAACAAAAAGAGCTAAAATCATGTGCTTTTTAGCTATTTTTGATAGTCATAATTCTACCAAAACATAAGAAAATTCGAAATATTTTTTTACATAGTTCAAGTAATTTTAGCCAAAATACATACAAATATTATATATACTTTCATATTTAGCTTTTAGCCAAAACTGGCTAAATCTTCCTTTGTATCATCGCCACTTTGGCTTTAACACAAAATTGCCCCCCGAAAAAGCACTGCTTCGCACTGCACGTAAGTTTTCAACGAGCCTCTGTCGCGGTCAACCGCGCGGTGACTGTGGCTGTTAACTTGTTCACCGCGGGCCGTCTGGGTGGTCTTCTTGCAGCGCGAACGTTTGCTTCCTCCGCTCCTCTCCCGCTTACGTCTCTTCTCCCTCTCTCGCTCGCGCGCGCTCTCTCGCTCTCTCTCCTCTCCACGGTTGAAATAGCCTACAAAACTCAACGGATCCGACGAGTTCCTTCAGAGTTCTTGTAGTTTTTTGTGTTTTTGTTTTCTTAGTGTCATTATTTGTTTTTTCATCTGTTGCGGGTTCCAAGAGCAGGAGGATGTTTGTTGCACATTTGCCGCCGGATGCTGAGAATCATCATGTCAGGTACAAATCGGGTACACAGACAGACAGACAGACATTCCTTTGACGCTGCTGCAAGTTAGAGAAGGCAAATCGCAACATCAAACTTCTCAGGTAACGCGCTCGCAAACAATCAAATCCTCTCCTCAATTGCAATGCTGTTTTTTGTGTCACAGCCAACAACTATGCATACATATGTGTCATGTTAGAATGGAAAGGACCGAAGTCGCTTGTAAAACCTTACTATACAACAACAGAGACGCAACTGAAAATTTTATATTCTGTGTTGACGAAGCCAACAAGCCGATCGATCATAGTGCTCATGTTCTCTCTAGAAGAGGCACGGTGTTCAATTGCATTGCAATCTCCTTTTACATTAGCAACCTTTCCATCACTTCACTCCCCCTGGATGACGTATTGGTTTTGAGGGTGGACACTCTTGGATTTTTCCATCTTCTGAGGCTAGAACTGGATTTTATCATACAGGAGGTGGAGAACTAAAAGCCAGCAGCATGTATGTCTCTATTGGCAATCATGGAGTGTTTGTGTCACAGCAACAACCTGGTCATCATGTTCATTCTTAGGTGCTTTGAACATACATATCTGTATCACCAATGGAACTGGTTCAATGGTTATCCATCATCATAGATTACCATTCTGAAGTGAACTGGACATTCTGAAGGACTGACCAGCAGATGAAACTTTTCAGGAAATACTCCTGTGTTGGTTTTCATTTGGGTTTGGCTACAAGTTATCACTGGGTACCAGCACAGAGACTTATCATAGGAGACGGTGATTCTTGAGGATTCTGTGATTTGTATTTGACTAAGTATCTGGAAATATGTCAGCTGCTCCAGCAGGGGCACCCCCACTGATTCCTGGGAATGCAACAGCTAGTCCCTCATCTCCACCACCCTTGGGTGCTCAGCCATCTGCAACTCATCCTGTACTTTCACAGCCTGCCCTTTCACCTACTGTTCCTCCCCCACCCCCACCAGTTATTCCATCAGCAGCTCCATCCCCAGCAGTCATTATATCTCCTCTGGCACCTTCAAATCCTACACCTGCACCGACCCTCCTGAGTCCTAATTCTCCTCCCTCCTCCCCAACACCCAGTTTGTCACCTTCCCCACCCCATGCTCCTAACTCCCTTGCTCCAAGCATTCCCTCACCACCCCCACCACCCCCCTACTCAGCTGTTAATAGTCCTCCATCTCACAGGAACCTTGCTGCTCCCCCACCTCCTTCAAATGGGATTGCTTTGTCCTCTTCATCATCTTCATCCTCACTTCCACCAGCAGCTGTGATTGGAATTGCTGCAGGAGTAGGACTGATTACAATTATCTCTCTCCTAATGTTGATCTGGTGCTGCTTGAAGAAGAAAACCAGGAAGGCTTATGGCACTGGTGGTCAAGGGGCACTGCATCAGGGGCCTGTAGGTGTGGGTGCTCTTGAAGCAGGTGGTAGGAAGTACCGTTCTGACCCTTATGATCCTCCATCTGACCCACAGCCAGGCTACAATTTGGCAGCAGCAGCAGCAGTAGGTGCTGGAAAAATCCCACGACTCCTACAGAACTCACCAAGTGTAGGGAACTCAAGATCATGGTTCACTTATGATGAGTTGAACATTGCTACCAATGGATTTGTGGCTTCTAACCTTCTTGGAGAAGGTGGGTTTGGTCGTGTTTATAGAGGACACTTGCCAAATGGTCAAGTTATTGCAGTGAAGCAGCTTACTGTTGGTGGTGGTCAGGGTGACCGTGAATTCAGAGCTGAAGTTGAAATCATTAGCCGGATTCATCACCGTCACTTGGTGTCTCTTGTTGGCTATTGCATTGCTGATAACCAGCGATTGTTGGTGTACGACTTTGTTCCTAATGGCACACTTGATGATAATCTTCATGGTGAGTGCATAGATATTTGGTGTCTGAGCATATGCTAGAATCTGAATCTGCATGAGGGGTGGCAAAACACTATACTCTGGTCAGTGTGAAGGAAAGGTTGGGTGTGCTATGTGGTTATGGGGTTTTGTTGGAACTTTGGGTTATGCAGGCAAGAAGCAAGGGGTTGTGATGGACTGGGCCACAAGAGTGAAAGTTGCAGTTGGAGCTGCACGTGGACTTGCATACCTTCATGAAGACTGTAACCCGCGTATTATCCACCGTGACATCAAAGCCTCCAACATTTTGCTTGATAAGAACTTTGATGCTCAGGTATGCTGCTTGAGGAATCAATGTGGATCTTACCGACTGCATGTTTTATCCAAAATTCAATCCAAACAAGGCTCTGCTGAAGATACCAAGAATTAGGGTGCTCCCATTACTTCAGATTAAATCATTATGACCACTGATTTACTATTGCAATCTTGGTTCTACTCACAGGGGTCATGTCAGGTGGTTCTACAGCTTTGAGATATGTTTTTTGGTCAATGGGCAGTCACAAAGCTAGTAGGCCAAGTTGTTGGGACTCATGGCTGCATTGCAAGTTGTCACACCTAGGCCAGACCGGGGGTGAGGGTTAGGCAATAGAAAGTGACCACCTCTAAAATGAAGGTAGTAGATACATAGTGTGAGGAGCCAGTCAATAGTGTACACAGTTGGCAAACTAAGTGCCTCCCTTTACCTGTTTTTATTTTTGGGTTCAATGGGAGTGCAGAAGTGTGGTGTTCTATGAAAAGATGCATAGAGAACTTGAAGAACATTGCTGAGCAACTCAAAATTCTTGGAGACATCTACTGAAATCAAGATTAGCAAATTGGAAAGAAAGAGCCTCCTGAGGGGTTGTGGATAATGTCTCCAAATGATACATGTTTCAACAGGTTGCAGATTTTGGACTTGCAAAATTAGCTTCAGACGCAAATACACATGTGACTACCCGTGTGATGGGAACATTTGGGTATTTGGCCCCAGAATATGCAGCAAGTGGAAAGTTGACAGAAAAATCAGACGTGTTCTCATTTGGAGTCGTGTTGCTGGAACTCATAACAGGGCGAAAGCCTGTTGACCTAAGACAGCCAATTGGGAATGAAAGCTTGGTTGAGTGGGCCCGTCCACTGATGACAGTCATGTTGGAAGATGGAAATGTTGAGCAGCTTGTGGACCCAGAACTTGGAAACAATTATGATGTAAAGGAGATGATTTGTATGATTGAAGCGGCTGCTGCTTGTGTTCGCCATTCTGCATCCAAGCGTCCCAAAATGGCTCAGGTTAGTCTAGTTTTCCATTCCTGCATCATCCTCTCTCAAACATGTTACATTCTGCTGTAAGTTATTGTTTCTGGAAAAGTAGTTCTCTGATTTTAACTTCTCATCTGATCTTGGAACAGGTTATTCGAGCACTGGAAAGTGACACAGATATTGCTGCTTTATACCAGGGCTCAAAGCCAGGTCATAGTGTTGAGCACAATTTTGTCTTTGGTGGTAGCCACTTTGGTGGAGGGAGCTCAGATTATGACACTCAGCAGTATAATGCTGATATGCAGGAGTTGCATAAAATTGCACTCAACAACCAGAAGCTAGGCGGTGAGTACACAACAGGCATATCAATTCAATATGATGCCAATCTGTCCAGCACAGAGATGCAATCTGATTTGAATTCCAGAGAAGGTCTTATTGATGTTAGAGAAGAGGGATCTGTATCAGTTAGAACTGGGAATACAGAGGAACCAGGGCCAACAGGTCATTCACAAATGAGTGATGATGCAAGTGGGGATCCTGTGCAACAGAATGCCCTGGTGAGGCCAGTGCATCAATGGCAGCAGGCGACTGGATCATCAGGAGCCAGCAGTGTCAGAACTGAGAGTATAAGGAGTGATCTAACTACTAGAGCTCCTCCTGACCCATGGGTTACTCCAGCAACTACAGTGGTGAGTATCCACCCATTGATTATGGTTCCATGCCACATACCAGACTAATGGAAGATAGAATTGAGGAAGGCGGATAATTAGATAGTCTAGTTACCCCTACAAACAGTATGATAATCAGATGTCTGTGTGTGGGGTGAGGACTTTCTGGTTCCCTTTAGGGTCACTGGTATTTGTCATAGTTGAGACAATGCTCTGCCCAGAGGCTTGGTACAGGTCAACAAAAACTCTCATAGAATCTATTTTGTAGACCCATGAGTGTACTGAAAACTGACATATCTGTATATTTGGGTGGATCAAGATGCTGGCTGCCCACCATAATTGTACAAGTAGCATTCGTTCATCTTCATCAATAATGGGAATGAATAGCTGCCATTACTACCCACTGACTAATCAGCTCTCAAGTCTCAATAGTGGGAACAATTGTATATGCTAATTTGTCAAAAACCAAGTGCAAACAATTATGTAACAATTTTAAATGGTTCTGGAGTTTTTTTGTCACATTTCCAAAAGTGATGGCAAGAGTTTGTTATGATATAACCGTGCACCTGTCAAGGGATGAGGTAATCATAGATGGTGTGGACCTTCTTGCAGAGGTGCATTAGCTGCTTGCAACATCTTGTGTGAAATTCCCTTGCGAGTCATGGAAGGAGAGAAGTCTGGTTAGGGCTCCTATCTCTGTTATTAGGGTTCTTCAAGCTGCCTGAATGCTCTTTTTTTGACCTTCTGTCTTAGGACCATTTTTCATGAGCATGTTCCTTCTCAAATTCCAGAGTTTGTTATCAGCAAGCTTTAGAACCATCTTCAAGAGCTTGTTCCTTCTTGAACTCTCCAGTTTGTCATCACAAGCTGACTTGTTCCTTGAAACTCTCCAGTTTGTCATCACAAAATTGTTCAATAGGATTTGATCTACCCCTACTTTTCTGTTCAGTACTCTGGAGCACCAGCTTTGGCTACTTCAGGGATGTTCCCTGTTTGTTTTTGAGACAGCATCCTTGAAAACATAGTTTGCTGGGTTCTGGTAGTAAAAGTCCTGAACTCGTCTACATAGAAAACTTGGAGTGGTCTATTAACACCCAGCTTCAACAATTTCTGGCAATGTAGACTTAGTCTGAATCTCATACACCAAAAGAATCCTGCCTTCCCAAGTTGCTGCAGGCCAGAGTGAACCAACATATCCAGTAGTCCAGCATGAGGAATGGATGGTGGGTGGACAGGAAATACTTTTCAATTGGGTTGCTATGCATTAGCTAACTATGGTGGTATCTCAGTTTCTGTTTCAACTACCCACCTCCCTACTAACAACCCACCCTTTACCTGTGTACTAACCATTAGTAGTCACCTCAAGTCCTACCTTATATGTATCCTCACACTACAAATGGAACTACCTATGTAAGTGGATAAGTATCAAAGGTGAAGTATACAGGGAAGCAAATTGTTTACTATTTAGAAAGGTAAAGTAGGTAAAGCGCTCGGTAGCCATTGCATAGGTACACTTTGGGTTTTCCAGCACCCACCCTGGTACCATGGTAAAAACCATTGCTTCTAAATATTATAAAATATCTCGAGCTTTGACTAATCAGGGTCTCTGAGTCCAAATCTAACATTTCTTGGGTTTAATTTAGCCTCTAAGAGGCCTCACACAAGAAGGTGAAGGTACTAGTAGTGTGGGTGGTGGTTCACCCTGGCCACATAGGTAGATGCATGTGGATGGTTAGTACATGATTAACCATGGTTAGCTAGGTATACATGGAAGAAGTGTTTCTTGTCCAAAGAGAGAGAGAGACTGTGCTGCAAGTGTATTCAAAGTTTTCTCCCCAAAAAATCCAAATAACAAACATTAATGACCCAAAAAATCCTCCTCAAATGATGAGTTCAAATAAGACTGGTGTAGGCTATGCCCTTGGCTCAACTGTGAACACATTGAGGGCTCAACTGATTTTTCTTTCCAAACCCAATTTTTGCAATTTGTTTGGTTTTCCAGCAACACAAATCCATTCAAATATCAATATCTTCCACACCTTAGCTCTGAAAATTGTGAAATAAACTCTATTAAATCTAGCTCACCAAGGGCCTTCCAACAACACCGAGAACACCCCCAATTCCGATGCAGTTTTCAGATTCGATTCTACTTAATTTTCATTGAGAAAATGGTTCAATAATCAATAACTTTCGCACCATAGCTCCAAACAGTCTCAACCCAAGTCAGTGCACCATTACTCATCAAGAGCTTTCTGAAGTTGCCAAGAGCACAGGATGAAACACCGTGGTTTGGGAGATCTCGACATAACAAAACAAACTACCATGCCTCATAGGTAGATTGGTGGAGTTGACCATAGACTCCACAATAGTGCGTCATTATGAGGTGCTAAAAGTAGAGATCTAACTTATGTAATTCAGGCCAAATTCATGTTGTGCCAAACTAAAATATAAAAACATCATAATCTTCTATCATATTGACATTAAAAATAAATTCATAATTTTTGTGTTTAAAAAGAAAACAAATATAATCACATGCCCAACTGTTAAGGGGAGATTTGTGATTTGTAATTGTTATTCAAAATTATTAAATCTGTAGTTGTACATAGTTGTTACATTTTTGAATAACTTTAGTAGTTATATTTTATTGGTTAGTTAGTGGTCGTCATTTTTATTTCTGTTCTCGTATATAAGTATAGATGACCATGTACTTTGAGGGTTAAGATTATTATGACAATATTATGATTATAGTTATTTAATAAGTTCATCAAACATAAATTATATTTAATAACTTAACACTGAATAATCAATAAATATTTTAGAATATGTTAATTAATAATTTAATCAATTATATATTGTAATATATATTATTCAATATTTACTAATTCATCTAATAATTTTTTCATTTAAGCTATTAATCAAGCTACAAACTATACTTAACTAATGAATAAGTTAATTATTAATTAGTTATTTTTATTTAATTATCTGATCATTAATGTTTGCTAATCAAGAGTTATGGTTAATAAATATTAAACTAACTAATAGTTAGTGCCCTATAAAATATTAAATAGCTAAATATTCACGAGCTAAATTATTTACTTATTATTAATTATTAAACTGATTATCTTTTTAAATGATATTTATCAACTAAATAAGTCCAAATGTTCATAATTTAATAGTTAATATAAAATATTATGTACCTATTATTTATTTATTAAATTAGATAGTTAATCAATTATTAATTAAATAATTTGATAACTAAAATTTAATAAATGTCAAAAAAGGTTATTATTAATAAATAATTGATAAGGTTTAGAATTAAAATATTAACCAATTAATAAATTTCATAAAATAATTACATATTCTTAATGAATTATGATTATGAATTAATTGATTAGTTAGTAAAAAGTATGAAATAAAAATGAATGTTACTTCTAAATTAAATAATTAAAGAATGGTAGGTAACAGGTAAGTTTGTAAGTGGGTAGGTAGGTAAGTAATTAATTGATGGTTAATTAATTAATTAGCTAGTTAATTAGTTAGTTAATTAATTTCCTATTTATGTATTTAGTTATAAAGCTATATAATTAAAAAAATAAAAAATAGGCACAAAACATATTCGAGAATATTTCTAGTTGCAATTAAGATGTAAGTAGAAAATTTAACCCATATATTTTGTCCTCTAATCTCATCTTGGAAACTATATAACAAAGGTGCCTTCTCCTATGTTTTCACATTAAAAAAATGTGCCATTGTGGATGAGCTCAAAGAAGTTTGACCCTAGAAACAAAACATAAAATGAAATATTTACATGGCTATTTTTTATACCACCTAATACCTACCTAGGCAAATAGATAGGCACATAAGTTCTAATTAATTATTTATGTAAATAACTAAGTAGGTATGTAACTTAGGTAGGTAAGTATGTCCTACCTACTTAATTTTACCTACCTATCTACATAGGCCTATGTACCTACCTACCTATTTATTCAAACAAATATTAATTTGATTTTTTTTCCAAAATATAATTAACATGCCATGGGGCAGATTTTGATTACACAACATGTCATAATGTGAGACCATCTAAAATCAATGTTCATAATGGATAGCCAAGATCATTGTTTGAATAATAAAAAATTCTCGCCCAAAATTCCTCATAATGCCACATGGTGGATTTTGGTATTGCCAAGTGGCATCATCACAAATTAGATGGTATGGACTAATCCAATATTAAAAATAATTGTTTTAAAATTACCCTAATTTTTAAAATGTGGCATATAATGTGTGGATACTTAATAGTTGTAAAAATAGTTGTAAAACCAATATTTAGTTACAAATGTTATATGAATGGTCAAAGAATGAACTTGTGTATGTTGACCATATACGTCATCCATGGTCCATTTGGTGGTCCAAAATAACTTAATGTAAAATAACTTAGACTTTCCAATGGTAGCTTGTGATAAAATAATTAATAACAACCTATGGTAAAATGATTTAAAATAGCCAAAAATAGCTTATGATAAAATAACCAAGAATTGCCTATGATAAATAACTTAAAATAGTCAATAATAGCCTACAATAAAATAGTCAAGAGCATAAAAACAGGCTAATAGGAACCAATAGCAACTTCCTGAGTTACTATGACTAGTCCTGAAAAGATGACATGGCAACACTGGATTGGATGAAATGTCTTGAAGTAGTGCTAAAAAACGATACTTAAATGATGTTTTTACATTATTTCATTGGGTTGAAAAACATTGGTTACATGTTTAAAAATGTGCCGAAAGGTTTCCCATTTAAAGTTTCTTTTATCTTTTATGTTTATTGGATTACTTTCAAATTTTATTAGATGTTAAATTAACATATTAAAAAGGGTTTCACATAAATAAAATATATACTTTCAACATTAACTTAGTGTATGAGACTTATGAACATCAAAACCAAAGATTGGTTACACCAAAATTGGTTCTTATTAACTTGGTTTTACCCAAGAATAACCTATAGTAAAATAGCCTACGATAGAATAGTTAATAATAACACATGGTAAAATAACTTAGGATAGTTAATGATAGTAGGTATGGTAAAATAATTTTGAATAGCCAATAATAGCCTAAGGTAAAAAAGAATGTGCATAAAAATATGTGTGAACAAAAAAATATCATTCATTTATATAGTGGTTTAATAATTAAAGATTTGTTCCTTACACATGAAGGCAAGAAGGGGTGAAAGGTTCAAACCTTCACATTTGCACCCTAGGTTGGTGGGTTTAGGGTGAGTAAAAGTCCATGATTCTCCGATGAAGTCTTCATCAAAGTAGTGTTGTTCATGTTTCCCCATGATATATGTAATTGATAAACCAAACTTAACATTGTCCATGATCCAATTTTTCATGGTGTGCGCCAATTGTGGCACATATTCCAAACATGTACCCATAAACATGTGCATGTGACAAGGAGCACTTTGTTTAAGTCAACATTTTCAATGCAATAATAGTGTAGAAGTTTAAGGTCAAGTGTGACATAGATTCGTCCAACCTTCAAGCCACATCAACAACTAGTCTTTGATGGATTACTTGTACACTCACACTACGAGAAATCATGTTTGTCAAAACCACATTACCTCACAATTAAAATTTTAAAAAAAAATCATATACAACTATTATGCAAATATCCCTTGGGTATTACAACTAGTGTGCAATTATTTCCCTAGAAATACGATGTACTAATAAATAAATTCAATAGTAGAAATTGGCCAAAATGTAATCATTATATTTGCAACTACATGCGACTATTAATTGTTTGCAACTACATTTGGACATTTTTGCAACTATTTCTTGTGAAGATAGAAACGTCTTATAGTTTTCTACAATCTCTCCAAGTTTCACTCCAAGATCATTTCACAGTAGATGTAAATTTAGATTTAAAGATATGACTTCCTCAACCCTTGATATGTTGATCTCCTTTCACCTCTTTTCTTTTCTTTTCTTTCTTTTCACTTCTTTCTTTTCCCCGTTTCTCTTTTGCACTTGACAACCTCCCATGATGTTATTAGAGATTCTCAAGCTCTAGTTCTAGAGACTTTATAGCTCTAGATCATTTTTTCAACTTTCTCATCAAACAACTTAAGCTCTAACGCCATGTTAACAAATAGGAGATCTACTCAAGTGCAAACATAAAACTTTATTGAAAGGAAACTATAACACAATGCTCACAACACAAAAACATAACATTGAGAACTCCTCAAGGTTCTTGTCACATGAAATACACAAACTTGTGTAATGAAGAAAATAGAAACAAACCATCAACACCAAGGTATTTAACTATAAGACCAAACAATAAATAACCAAACTAAAATAGGTAAAGAAAGTAGTTCAACCTTGTGAAAGTAACCTAGTTACTTTCTTACTCCAGTAACTAATGAAACTTAACTAGTTGAGTTTGAATTCTCAACATTAGCCCCATGGTCTAGCTAACTACAGAAAGGTTTTTGAATGAGATTGTGATGTACTATCACAAGTGTTCATAGGTTTTAGAGCGCTTCCACAAATGTTGAATTTCATCCCAATTCCATATGCAATGATGAATGAACTTGTCCATGAGCCCATATAACATAATCATCTATAAGACGTGATACACACGTTTACATTGCATATATACCCCATTGTCACCCAAAGAACCTACCAATATTGTGACAAAATAGACACATGAACATCTAAAGAAATTTCCAATAATCACATCGTATTTTTTATCATCTGAAAAAATACTATAAATTCATCCATTCCCAAGTGGGGGCACATTAATAGCAAGGAAAACAATGCATTGGGTAAGTAAGATGCCAACCTCCCAAATGTTCGTGTGCTATTGTGTTGTTTTGAAGACAAAAGGTCGTTCCACCTTTTAATTACCACCATGAATTGTAGGCTAACAACTTGCATCGGCTAGTCGCACAATGTTGTGACCATTCATAGTTGACACATGCGAAATGTTGGTCATATTTGTGACTACAATGTAACTAGTTTGCAACTATTTTGATGTTCATCCTTCCAAGGTAGGCCATTTAGTTGGTATCATGATGTAATATTTAGCATGTCTTGATATTGTATGGTTAGTTTTCAATTTGTATATCCTTTTAGTTTGGACTAATTTAAAATAATCAACAAGTGTTTTTTTTAAATGGAGATTTTTGAAATGTCATGATCCAAGTTTGGAAGTTTAATGAGTTTAGAGGGAATGTGGGTGGACATAGGATGGTTGAAAATTGTAATGCATATGGAGTGAAAGTGGGTTGTACATTGTAAATGATGTGTAAATGGAACCAAAGTTAAAGGCCTTTAGTTAATGTTGGAATTTATATGGATTTTGGATGGAATGAAAGTGGACCTAGAGTGGATCCAATGTGTGATGTAGGTGGAACCAAAGTGAAAGATAGGTGGAATATCAACGGAACCCTAATGGAAATTAGGTGGGGTTGTAAGTGGAAACAACATTTCTTTAATAGGGTAGTTGTTACGACTAGGCAAGGCAATACTTAAGTAGTTGCCATCTTCATGGATTAATTGGTATGTGTGTTTGTTGATTGATCACTTCATAGTTGATAGGTCTAGTTGGGACCAAGCTAAAATTATCTTCATTGACTTTAATTTATTTTGACATTGTTGAAATACTTAGAATTTGTGTCATTTCAATGAGGTTTGAATGGGTTATATCTAAACCTTGAGTGATCCAAAGTGGTATGTAAATTGATCCAAAGTGAAATATAGGTGGGTTGTAAGGTTCACCAAAATAGATTGTAGGTGGTTTTGAACAAAGTCAATGTGTTGCATTTGATGGGCAATGTCATCAAGAAGGTAATGGCATTTAGTTATTATGATAACATTAATTATTTGGTGGGTCCTTATGTTGGATGCCTTAGGCACATCAAAGGCCTGCGTATGCTCTTTTTACATGAGAATTGCCACCTAAATCCAAAATTGATGTTGAAAGGTATAAACATTGGCATAGGGAAAGGACAAGACCATAACACAAAGAAGTACCTATCCATATCAAGGGGTCAATATGATAGTAGGAGTGACTTAAGGATACTTGGAAACATGGAGGTACTATCTGCATATGTTACATGGGTCCATTCACAATTGGGGTACCAAAAAGGAGTGTCTAATTGAAAAAGGACTCCAAAGGACAACTTTAGATTTTTGTTTATGACTGTAGTGGATTGTTGTATGCCAATTAATAAAATGATGTCTTCTTAAATTAATAAAAACTATTTAAAAATAATTTGGATACTATGTTACTGTCTTTTTGAGTCCTATAAACTAAGGGAATCAAGTGTCTAAAGTACATTTTTTAAAAAAGTAATCAAAAGGAAGCCATAAAATCATACAATTGATTTCAAATTTTTTGTACAACAAAAACATGCCCCTTTCTATGAAAATGCATGTTCATTGGATGAATTTGATGAAAAACCAAATCATTTAAGAATTTCAAAGTCTTGAAATTTTGAACAAAAGGGCTACAATGTAAAAGACTCATTTAAAAAACCATTTGATAAAAACATTGTGTTCAATGGGTTCAAAATGTCTAGATTTAAATACAACTTACGTGTGAAGGAAATAAACATGCCAAAAAACATGTTCGATTGTCCATTGAAACTCATTTTGGGATTTTTTACATTTCTAGCATTAAACTAAAATATTAATACATAATTATGTATGATTGTGAAAAATCACCATCAACACATGAATTTCTTATATTGGATTATTCAATTTTTTTCACTTAAATTTATTTCATGTAAATGTTCTTTGTAAAAAATAGTTTTAAAATATCCTTAAGTTCTTTTTTCCTTTTCTGGTACCCCAGTTGTGAATGGACCACGCATCGATGTGATAGTTAGGACCTAAATACCCAATTGGTCGGATATACCACTATTGATGTCAAGGATATTGTGCTTGATGGTCAACTTCAACCCAATTTTTGAAAAAGAAGATTGGGTTCATAACCAAGACCAAGTCAACATCAAGCTTTCGTGGTTAGTGACATTTTGGCCCCATAACCAAAAAATAAACTTAATTAATAATTTAAATCCAATAGAAGACAAATCAATTAATTTTTGGTGGGTCCTTAGGTTTATCGCATTAGTTGTACAAAAATTAAATTGATAGTGGGTACATCCCACTTATAGGAAAGAAGCGACTAACATTCAAGGCGAATGTGGAAAAGGGGAAGGAACAAATTAAAGTAAATTGTACACATGTAAATAGTTGGGCGTCAAGTGCCCTTGCCAACATTTCAACCCATTGGGGAACCAACAAAGGGATGTTCAAGTTGAGTTGGAATGTTTATGAAGAATTGCCCAAGGGAAAACCCTCGACCAATACTAATGTTCTTATGTCTAGCCAATGTGTGCCACAATTAAATTGATGATGTGAGTACTTGGACCATTTACTTTCCAATTTAATTAGTTGGGGTTAGGTATGATGATGTATGTGGTGTTGAAATGTTGTGTTCATGACATAACTGGCATGTGTGCCTTTTCTTGGGGGTGTGGTGGTAGGCTCCATTTAAAGTTGGCACAAAATGCAACATCTTTCACCCCAAGTTTAAGAGGAAGGTGGTTGGAAAAGCATTGTAGGTGTCAACCATGCATCCAAGGGGTCTAAAAACAACTCTCTTGCCTAATTGTATAGGCTAGGTAGGCAAATGGTTATGGTGACCAAGGTTTACAAGCCCAACATCAAGCTCATGGTTACGGAGTTTTAGCGAAACCCAAATGTCCAGTCTTTAGATGAAGTATGTGTTTCTTTAACAGCCAAAAAAACCTACATCCTATGGGAATGCAAGTAGTTGTTAAAGAATTTTAGCAATTAGGTGTATACCAATGGGCAACATCAGTTATCATGGTACAACTTGACATGGACAATTTTGCATCATGTTGACTTCTGCAAATTTTTGGACTACATGACCATGTTTCCATTTTCTCGTGTAGCATGAATGGACTTATAGTCTTGGGCTACATGATCATGCTTTCATTTTTTGTGTGCAATGTAAGTGGACTTTTGAGGTATAAATTTATGGAAACTTTCTTTCACTTGTTTGAGTATAAGATGCATGACATTAAGTAGAAAGGACCTTTAATTTGATTGGTGGTATAATGATACAACACACAATGATGAACTCCACTTGTAAAATGCATAGGCAATATTATAGGCATACACCAAAAACTAACTTAAGTTTTTTTAATTGCCAAATATCATATTCCCTTAAAATTTCCACAAATGTTTATTCCATTAAAAAAATGTGGTGGTATTAATTCCACTAATGAAACTTGTTTGAAAAATCTGCTATAAATAAGCAAATTCCACTTTGTAGTGGTTGCACTTAATTGAAATTATGATTTTTAAAAATATATATATTAAATAACTTGGTAAAATTTGTGGCACATTCCAGCGAAAACATTGCATTTGGGGGTGATGTGATTTATTCCATTCACACATTTCACTCTAAATGTTTCATTCCACTTTGGGCTTTCCATTGTACTAGAATTGGCACATTTCATTCAAACATGTGTGGAATGTGGAGTGGAATAACATGCGATTTGTTGTAGTAGAAGAGTATGATTTGTTTTGACTTTTAATCACTATCCATTCAACTAATACATGATTTATGTACTTAAAATATTGGCTTCAAATTGGTCATGTGGTTAAATTAACAAACATATTTTGCAATTTTCAAATGATATATGTATTTGGTTATTTGTAATGAACCTAAGGTAATCAGGTACAATTTTATGCGACATTTGTTGCAATGGACTTACTTAAGTTGAAGAATACAACAATTCAAAATGACACAAAAAACATTATGAAGCACAAGGGTTTGATGTTGAATGAAGATAAAATGAAATTTATTGTAGAAAAATAGGATTATTATGTGTAGTCCATTGGTATGTAAAAACATTTATTGTTTCAATTTGTAGCTAGATTTTTTGATTTTTTGTGCATTTATTTACAATGGGAATTTAAAAAAATTGCTGGACATTTTGTTTTCCATATCTATAGATGTGATTCCAATCATTATCTCTTTGCCATCTAAAGAGGTGAATCATGACCAACACCTCACTACGTGGTAAATATCCTAGTTCCATTCATTATGTGGCTATCCCATATGAACATCAAATGTGTAGTAACATTTAATCATGTTATATCTTTTGTAAGAGGATGGTTGTAGCACCATTGCTTTGGTAATTATAATGTGTTAAATGTTCCATGGTTAAAATATGATTAGTGCATTGAGATATCAAAAAAAATTGTTTCCTTGCATTAGAAAAACTTGAATTGATTTGATTCTTTATCATTATCCATTTGACTACTACATGATTCATTGGTTGTTTGACAATGAACCTAAGATAATCAGATATAAATGTTGTTTACGTGATATCTACTACAACGGGCATAGTCAAATGCAAAATCATAATGATTTTAAAAGACACATCAATATTATGAGGCATCGAGGTTTGGTACAAAGTGATGATAAAGTGAAATTAATTATAGAAGAATATGATTATTTTGTGCATTCTTTTGATAGTGCATCAATTATTTGAATTTATTTGAAGATTGTTCGAATGGATATACATTACTTGCATCTAATTTTTCCATTTTTCTTGATTTTTACTATTTGTGTATTTACATATGGGTTAATTTGTTGTTTCTTTGCCACTTGATGAAACAACATTGATGATACAATGACAAAGGAAAATGTGCATTGATATTCCAGATCATGTGTGAAAGCCATTGTCAATGTTCAAAAAGTCTTGGATTTTGAAAGTATGAGGAAAGAATTTGATCAAGATATAGAACTCACCAAAAGCTTGTAACTTTATGGATCCCTTCCCATGATGGATGGTGATGAGGTTGTGGTTGTCATTTGCTTTTTGGGCGGGGGGCACATTGAAAGATCCAAATGCATAGGATTTGGCCTAATGGTAATGTTAGATTAGCATTGGGCTAAAGAATTGGAAGGTGAAATCATTTAACATTTTCTTCTATGATACACAATTATTTTCTATTTTTTTAGTTATTGTTGGATGTGTTGTTTTTGCTCAAGTACACACATCCTATTCAATAGTGCAAGGAATTTGCATATTAACGACTAGTTTTTTGACTAAATTTCAATCATAAATGTCACATGTGAGTACAATTTTCTCTAGTCACCTTAAGTAAGTCGCATAAAATTTCAATCACAAAAGACAATATGTGGAACAATATGTGGCACCAAGTCACAATGGTAGTCATAGGAAGATGCAACTTACATGAACATTTCATCCATCCAAATTAGCTTATGTGGCACTATCATTTTGCAACTGCTTTTATGACTAAACAATGTAGTTGCATTAATTATATAGATATTTTAAAATATTAAAAATACCATTATTATTGTTATATTTATATATTAAATTGTTGATAATTTCATTAATTTCAATTTATAAATTTTTGACATGTGTCATTACTTAGGTTCGTCTAAAAGCTTAGTTTAGGTTATTAGGAAAGCCACCTAGTCTACTTAGTAGACTTTGTAAATAAGGAATATGCGATCAACTTACTATTATTGACCACAACCCATATCATTTGTGTGGAGATCAATTGCTTTACCACCAAAACCACCTCACTTTTGGTGACAATATGGCAATGTGCATTCCATTTACCTTATTTGATTCAAAACATTACACAAAACATCACTTTTGATGTTTGATATCTTATTGATAATTTGTCCAAATGTGAAGATTCAAAGTTTAATTAATTATTTTTTCAATAATGTACACAACTATGTATTTTTTCTTAAAAAATGTAAATTAAATTGAAAAGAAAAATACTTGAATTTTGTTATTGAATACCATTTCAATGACCATTCCTTGAAAAACATTAATTCAAGCACATGATTTATGAATGGAAAACAAAATTGTGGATAATATAATAATAAATAAAATTTTATATTTTGTATTTAAAAATTTCATTTGATTTTAAAAATTAAATTATACAATTTTGCTTTTGCATATCATATTTTAATAATATAATATAATTTAAATGTGTGATATATAATTACATCACATATAATACTATAAATGGGTCTAAATAAATTATAATATAATTAATGCAAAAGATTAATTTGAAAATTCGATTTTGATTTTTAAATATTAATTAATGCCATATAATTTAATTGATTTTATGCAACTATAATTTCTTACTTTTAGATTTATAATATATTAAGATTTAAAGTAAAAATATGATTAAAAAATGTAAAAATATATTATATATTTTTCACATTTCATAACCCTATTTGATTTAAAAAGTTATCTTATATAATTAAAAAAATATTAATTTTACCAAAAAACTTAATTTTGATATATGATATATAACTTACTCACATATAAGGTTTATAAATGGATCATAAATTAACCCTGCTACCTAGCCTAATAGCTAGATTAATTACATAATCTACTTAATTAAGTAATTAATCTATATAAAAACATTATCACATATTAATTACCCTTACTATTTATTACTTAACCCATGTACATACTTCCTACAATATATCCTACATAATTATTATTTATTATCTAGCTTAATTTATAAATTAATTAATTGCATAACTTACCTAATTAATTAATTAAACATAATGTTATTTCATTCAACACAATAAAACACCTACTAATAATTACCCTATTAATTAATTAGATAATTAAAAAAAATGATATATCAACATGACAAAATTTAATGTTGGAAATTCCAAATAATCATCCATATTACCATTGCCATGGGTCCTTTACAGTTTCACAAAACTCTTAAACCATACTACACATTTAACAGTTAGTTCATTCAAAAAAGCTAAAAAACAATAATTAAACCACAAAATCCAACAATTTCATTAGCCAACTCATTTTTGTTACATGTAATTTCATGTACATTTGTAAGTAGGATTTATAATCGCAATTGAAGATGAATAAGATGCCATGTGTTATATATGGCCTATGAGCCACATCCCAAGTCACAAAAACAACTACATTTTCATCTATTTGAAATGCCACTAAAAAAAGGTGATATACATTCACTTTTCATCATCATTTTCATCCAAATTGACATTAGTTGCAAATCATAGTTGCATATGCAACTATAAACCACTTTTTAGTTGTTTTTACAATTACAAGTTGTTTTTACCATGGTGCCACGAAGATAATTGCATCAATAGTTGAAAAAATGGTTGATTTGGGTACAAGTTGCAAATGTGTGGGTTGGTATGGACAAAATTCCTTGTAGTGTAAGTTGGTCATGATGGGACCCAAGGATTGATGGCAATAGGCACTCAACTTGAAAAGTTTGGCACCAACTTGGCTTTCGAGTTACATATGTTTGTTCAAAATTTGTTCCCATAATGTGTTGTAGAGTTGGAAATTATTCATAATTCTTGTAAAGGGTTTGGTCAAATTGGGGATGGCCCATTCTCCACAGCATGGATTACAAAACATTATCCTACATATTTTGATTTCTTTTGGGTGATTTTTCAAACCTTTGTGTAAAATGTTAGTAATTTACCCATACCTTTATCATTATTACATTCCTAAAAATTATAAATCTTGTGTGGTAGGAACATCTATTGCAAAACATGGTATTCAAGTAGGCAAAATTTGATTTTTTCTTGAGTAGAGGGTGTTTTTCATGTCACAACATGGGACTATCCTAGGTTTATTTTCTAGCAAAATGTACCATGGCATTAAAAGAAACATAAGGGATACACATGTAGGAGTAGCCTTAATAGCTAAGGTTAAGGTTGCATTTGGAGGAGCAAAGAAACAAGAGACATTGGAAGAATCTTGGCCTTAAGGTTACATTTATGTTTGTTGAGGTTTCTACAAAACTTATTAAATTGACACATTCATTCAATCTAATATATTAATTCACTACGTCTGTGCATGCGTCTGTCTGTGACATGACAATTCTGCTGCAAAAGCATTCTATGGCAGAACCGGCCTCTGTATAATTTTGACCAAATGGTGTTGCGGGTCATTGTGCGAAGAGACACACGTTCGTTGGTCAATCAGTTAGTGACGGGGGTTTTGGGTGGTGGGGGAGGGAGAGGCCGGTGAAGCAGCGGGCGACCACCATGGTTTCCGCACCGGCCAGGTGTACAAACGAGGACCTAATCTCCACAAAACATCACAGTCGTCCAAAGGGAAGGAATGACGGTCGGATCACATCCCTCTCCCACCGCACCATAGGCGGATATAAAAACCTTCCCCTCCCCCCCCTCCCCACTATCGAAAGAACCGGTGGTTATATAGAGGAATGTGTTTTCGGAAATTTCCAAAACTTTCGGGAACCAAGGTTCAAAATGTTAGAACTGGGGTTTTGGGTTTTCTCACCCCCGTCGGATAAGGGAGTAAATACCCAGATTGATAACATGAGGGTACACATGGTTGGTTCTGATACCTGCACAACATCGGTCGGGACCACTGCGCTAAGTCACAATATTGTTTTTATCTGTGTGGATATAAATGCCTTAGGGTGGGACCCACAAGTGTTATTTTGGGAAAATTTCGGATTATGGTGACCAAACAGAGCGTTCGGGGTGGCTGGAATGCCGTAGCCACGGGTGTCCGAAGGTCATAGGTACCACTAGTCGTAATAATGGCAACATTGTTTCATCCTACTTTTCAAGCTGAATTTTTAATCCAAGATAATAGTTCAAGATGGCATGACACTTTTTGTTGGTCAGTATGGAGGCCATTGTGGCATAAAATGTTTTATTACAATGTTTTTACAATCCAAAACATTAAAAATAACAATTATTTGACTGGATTGCTAATATGTTTGTAGATAGGTGTTAAAGGCCATGATAGTGTGTGATGTTGAAACATCAAGCCAAAATGTAATGTACAATGGACACATACATACACATCTTATAAAAGCAAGGTATATAATCAAATAGAAATGTAAAGTGTGTGTTGGTACGGGTCAAAATAAGTAGTGAAATCTCATAGCTATCTACACATTCTTAGGTGTCATGTCTTTTGAATGGGGTTGTTGAGAAAGGAATGCCAACTTTAACAAGGATTTTGAAAGTCCAAGTAACATTTCATCGATCCAAATGTTACAGATGTTTTGGAATCATCAATAAAACACCATGCTTTATATTAAAAAATCATTCCTACAATTATTTAATTGTTTTGAAATCTAGGAACATGTCACATGAAAAAAGTTCCAACATGTTTAAAATTCACCAAGTTTCCCCACCCCAAACAAATATATTAACCAAAGTTAAAACATCACTTATGAGTTGTTAAGTCAAATTTATCGACTATACCTTCTAAGACATGGATTAAATGTTGACATTGTGGAATATGTTTTTAACTTCACACACTCACTAATGCATGTGGATGGACAAGTCAACTTCTATAGATATCTTCTTCCCAGAATATGTCATTTTCCATGCAAACCCTATTGATTTACACCAAATGTGCGAATGCATCAAATCCCATATTCATGTGTCTTGAAATGTATATACAAATACATAATTTATTTTAGAAAAAATTAGTAGGAATTTTTGTAAAAATAGTTATTTAACAAGGGGACAGTTTTAATAGGATCATTAAAAATAGCAAAAAAAATCTACAACTTTTTTGAACATTTAATATTTATAAATAGTGTTTCCATTAATGGTGAAGGACACACAATTTCAAGGCACACTTCTATTGATGTTCAAAGTTTTCAATTTTATAATAAAAACTTATTATATGAGCATGCACATGGCAGAGATCCATGGGACATAGATCCATTCTAAGAGGCCTAGATTTCCTCAAACATGTTGTATTGTTTGCATTAATTTACATCTTCATATTGTTGGAAATTTAGGAACTTATGTGATAGGCATTCAGTGGGAATGCATGTTCTTTTGTGGGCAACCCCAACCCTTCCCCAGCCAATTGCCATGTAGGTGCCATGTTATATGTCACATAGGTGCTATGTCATTTTTCACATGGAAAGTGTGCCATGTAGGTGCCACATCATTTGCCATATCATCATTTAATTGGTAAAGGTATCATATATGTAACCAAAATCCTAAACCTTTACTTTATTTCTACATCCCTACATCCCAATTTTCACACTCTTTTAATAGTCACCCCTTTAAATCAATAGTGGCTGCCATCAATCATATTCTATTTCTTTTTTCATCTCCTTATCTCCCTATTGCTATTATATTGTCCCTACACTACCTAGGTAGTAGGCCAATAACTGACCTAAATAAGCTTCTAGTTACATGCTATCCTAATTATTACAATATACATATAGTAATTCACTAAAATGAAATCATTCTACAACCTTAACAATGCTTTCACCCTAAATTTAACGAAAACTAAACTTTAGTTAAACAAAAAGTTGTTAAATTACAAATAAAGTAGGTGGCAATCCTTCTCATATCAACATATTTCTCAATATAATTAATTGTAACACACATTTACATTGTGCACAAAGTTTAATCTTTGATTGTTTAATGTTTGATTCAACAAACATAATAAAACATGGTTTAACATACACAACATGATTTAGAATATGTTTTGCAAAACATTTGTACATGCTTTCTCTATTATCAAATAAAAAATTCCAAATTGATCCTATTGTTCAAGAAGAAATGTATTGTCTCAAAACAAATATATATATATTATCAATTAATTCTTTAAAACTTACGAATCAATATTTACACACATATAATCTTTAAAACACACATTCCTTAGACTTGCACTATAAAAACATATTAGCTGACCAAACCCTATTAGCATCTCAAATTCTTTGTATCGATGAAACAAAAATTGAAAATATTTATGTAAACAATGAAATTCATAATGCAATATTAAAAAAATTCAGCATTCTATGTTCTTATGAGCAACATGGCATGATGACGCTTTAAGACAAAACTATTTCAATTTCAAAATGGCATTCAATAATAGACCATGGTGCAAAATTCATTTGTGGAACATTGAATGGAAATACACATGAAGCATTACGTATAATAATCATGATTTATAAACCACCTAAAATGCCATTAGATTACTTTATTTCCATTCAAAAAACAATTGTAGAAAAAGTGCCCACATATTTTCCAATCCTAATAATTGTACGAGTTTTCAATGTGAACATTCTAATAAAAACAATTGGATCAACAATATTACAAATGTTCATGAAACAATGACATTTTACAACAATTATTGTCTGAATCAATCATAGTTTACAACACACAAATAAACCGTATATTGATTAACTCACCATCACTAAAATATATATATTTATCAACCAAAGCCTAATTCTATTGCCCCATTTAGCCACCATAAACTATATATCTTGTAATTAAATTACAAAACTTTAGTCCTCAATTTGTTTCCCCCATCAACTACAATATCATAAAAACTTGTTAGATTGCAATAGTAGGGCCCATATGTTTTTGATGCCGTCGTCTATCTTGGTGTTGATTGAAAAGAGTGTTGGATGTTGAAAACTCATACTTTGACATGTATCAAGTCCAAATGCCTCGTTAGGTAGTTAGCCCTCTCATTGAAGTTAGAGCTAGTATTGGGCAAGTACTTGGTTTGGAGGGTTAACTATGGGTTCTAGTTTTGATTAACAAAAAAAGAGAACCAAAATTGGGTCTAATTTTGGAATCAGTTTTATAATCAGAATCAATTTTTTAAAAAATGAAAAACTGAACCTAGAATCAGATTTTCAGTGTGAAACCAAAACCAGATCAAAATCGAGATTTTTGGTATGAAAATAAAATTGAGGAAAAAAAACTAAAAGTGAGAGCTTATGACAATTACCACAGGTTCTAGTCGGGGTTACCTAGAACTGGTTCTGATTTTCAAAATTGAAACCATAATTAATTAATTAATTAATTATTTTGAAAAGCTCCAAAATTGAAACCAGAACCCAAATTTAAAATTTTGAAAATTTGGAACTAGAATGAAAACCATTCTAATTTACTTTTTAGAAGTGAAACCAGAGGTTCTTTGTAAAAGTCAAGAACCACCACCCAACACAAGCTAGGTTAAAACACTTTTAAGTTTAGATTCTCTCATACCCACTTACCTCATCCCTCCCCTCCTCCCTTTGCCCTCTCACTTGCTCCCTTCCCACCCAAAATATTGCACTATTCAAGATGGTGGATCCACAACATAAGGCAAAAGAAGAATTATGGAAACTCAAATATATCACCACACAAAACTATAATCTTTGAAAAATCATTTAAAAGAAACCAAAATCCTTCCAGATATTATAACTCTATAACTAATCTCAAGTTTCAACACAAGCCAAAATATCATCTTTCAAAAATCCTTGTATAAAAATAGACCTATTATTACTTAGGGGCCAAAATCCCTTGAAAGCTACTATATTCTATAATGAATTTAAACGCAATGTCCTTGCCTTGGTAGGCAAGGCCAACAAATATAAATGATATATTTGACACTCATCCACTTTGTGTATGATGCTGATATTGATCAAGATTGTATCGGAGCCTAAGAACGTGTAAAACCACACATTCAATGTTTGCTTATTTCTCCACCTCAAAGTTTATATTCTCACGTGTTGCTTTTTTGCAAATAGAATTTGTCATATTCGAGGGTGGTGGACCAACAACGTACTAAGCTAGATCATATTCAACATACTCAATTGGAAACACATGGTGAAGCTTAAATGGATCCTTCAATTACGCCTTGAAATATTTCTATACCACTCCACATGACCGTAGAATGTAGGGATACCCAACTTTGGCCCGTTTTTGGGTGCATCCCAATGAGTGTCTACCCTGAAGGGGGGAAGCCAAAAAGGAAAACTTTGGTCTCAAGTATGGACCTTGCAAGAGGAGAGGGGTCAAATGTGCACCAAGAGGACATTCTAGATGTTATTGTCCATAATAGGGAACCTAGTTAGGGTGTGGAAGCTAAAATGTAAAATCAACCAATTAGTAGATGTGACAATGGGAGAGACTTTAAAAAGTGGTTTAAAACCAATCCTCCAACAAAATGTATGTTCTTTTTTTAAATCAATTACTATATTGCTCTCCAAGAATATAATGTTGCAATTATTTTTGAAGCAACATTCTGCTTTAAAATTGCCCAATTAGTAAAGACTGAAATTGTGAACCCATTTACTACATTTTACCTATTGTATATTTTATAAGTCACAATGTTAGGGATGAGGGAAAACCGGAGATTTTATTCTAATATGGCGCACATTTGTTTGGCTCCTAAAAGTAGAAGTGAATTTATCATAATTTTCACTATTTTAAAATCATGAAAATGATCTCACCAATCATTTTGGACCCCCCATGTAATGGAATTGGGTGAAAAAAACAAATTCAGTAAAGTCGAATTTGATACCATTTGTCGTTCAAAGTTCGACTTCTAAAAAAAAAAAAGAATGACCCACAGATGAGATGAAAGAAATGACTCGATCAAATTATTATTGTAGTACCTGAATGGATTCGGCATAAATTAAATTATTTTTCAAATTATTGAGACTTAAGACTAAAACAATCTGGACACACTAGAACTGTTCCACAACCTTGAAAAGAGATTTGTTTATTATTTTATATACCTACTATCTGCTGAAAATTTCAAAATTTAAAAACCAAGTGCTGAAGTTAAGATTTAAAATTTAATTAATTATTTGACAGTTTATTGCTGAAACTGTTCAAGTACTATAGTTGTAGATTTTGATTTTTAAATAGGAGGAGTCCGTGGTCAATAACATTCTGTTCAATGCCAAAGCCTCCAAACAAGCTCTTTTTTCCAAGATACTAACTAACTCATTTGCTTCCCTGGAACCATGTAGTTTAGAGGGGAAGAAGGAAACTACCTAAATGAAAGCCTAAAAAGCTTGAAAATTGGTTTCTAAAACCAAGGGAATTTTTAAAAATCTGAATTAAAAAATAATCTAAAAAATGCAACATTTCAAAGCTTTACCTTGTGAGTTGGGATCATTAATTCACACAAAATAGACCAATACAAAAGGACAAATTTATATACAATTGAATTCATCTGTTAAATGTTATTGTCCCCTCCCCCCCATGTTGCTAACAAGAATGAAGACACTTGAATATGGATACCATATTCACATATTATCCATGAAATTATACCAAAATACCTCTTTGGAGACACTAATAATCAATTCTTCAAATTTAAATTCAACCTTAGTGTGTGATAGCCTCCTAGTCCAAATGACCTATTTCTAAAGTTTAAAAAACTTTCTACAATTATGTGCACTAAAATTATTTTTGGTATAAAATAAGTAAACTTTTATGCCAATTATTTTACTTATTTTAATGCCAATTGATGATGATGATGACGATGATGATGGTGTCAAGCATCAACCAAATATTCAAGGGGTTAGGATTCATGGCCATGTTGCAAGTGGTTATGGGATCAATCTTCCCCTAGATGCCATGCATTACATGCTGTTACTAAGAATAGCCAAACCCAACTATTGGAGTCATTGCAAACAGTATTTTTATTTATTTATTTATTTATTTCAGTTGTACTATTATCTCAAAAATTCGAAAAATGGAAAAATTAAGTCAAACACTCAATACCAAGTAAGCATCTTTATCGTTGTGGCATCTTCTTGATGAATATATTTTTGTTTTTTGTTTTTATTTACTTTGGCAGTAAGAATTGAATTTTGTTAAAATTTCTACAGTTGAGGTTGGGAAAGAAAAAAATGGCAAGCAATTTTGTACTATTTAGGCACACTGCACTACCAAGCTTTAGGGCAGGTAATCAAATAATAATAATATCAAACAAAAATTTCTAGAGATTTCTGCATTGCAAGCAGCTGATTTTTGAGAAGAATTGATATTTATTGACAATAATTTAATTACAAAATAAACACACTGATTGCAAGGTTATGCAGGCCTTAACTCAGGGTTCAAACTTTGAACATTAAGGACAATGGGTGAACCGACCATGGTAGGAATGGCCAGAGTGAACCAGCAGCACCCACAGCACACCATGAAGGATGGATGTTAAGTGGTCAGGAAACAGTTATCTGTTGGGTTCTAGTTCTCTAGCTATTAACCCTGGTTGTTTGCCCAGTTTCTTTTTTACTAAATTCCTAGTAACAACCCACAAGCAGGTTGTTAGGAGGTAGGTAGTAAAAACAGCATTTTTTACTATGTATAAACCATCTACTTGCTTTGTATTTACATATTTTCCTACCTATCTACCTACCTATAGGAGGACCTATTTCTTCCAAAATAGGTCACTAAGGTGAAATGAAATATTAACTCGGGTGAGATTCATCCACAACTGAGTAACAATGGACATGCAGTGGATGGTGTGCTGGTGGGTGCTCATCCAATGTGGTTGGTAGGAACTATTCACCTTGAAAGCGAGACCCTAGCACAAGATCTCAACCAAACCCTAAACCATACTCAGGGGTTCTTTTAGGAATTTTTGTTTGTAGCCAAAGTCTGGATCATCCATAGGAATATGTAGAAAAAGTGGCAATCATCCCTAAGAAGATTTATTGAAATACAGCTATAAACCAAATATGAAGTACTCAATCTTTAAACATACTAGTGGGTGCCCGTGCCCTTCGGACACTGTGAAGTCCCCCAGAACATTTTCAAAAAGATTCTAATTTTTTAAAAATGTTCTATAATGAAATTAATTTTTAAAAAAATTGGCCCCCCCCCCCTCCCCTTCCCCGCCCGTCCCTCCCCCTCTCCCTCCCCCCGGCCCGTCCCCCCCCCCACCCCTTCCCCGCCCGTCCCCCCCCGCACCCCTTCCTCGCCCGTCCCCCCCCCCTGCCCCCCCCCCACCCTTTCCCCACCCGTTCCCCCCCCTGCTGGCCCCCCCCTGCTGTCCCCCCCCCCCACCTCGCTTGGCCCTCCGCAGCGGCTGCCCTGGCCGCCCTGCCCTGTTTGTTTTTTTTTTGCTAGCCCCCCCCATGCTGGGCCGCCCCCCGTGCGGGCCCCCCCTGCTGGCCCCCCCCCTTGTCTGAATTAATATATGAACGGGCAGTGACTGGAAGAATCTTCCAGGCACTGCCCAATTTTTGTCCACACGGACAGACAGACGGACGGACAGACACCATCTTAGCTTTAATATATAAGATACTTCTATATTTTTGGCTACACACTGAAAACCAAATATACAAATCTGGCAATCGAAGACCTCCAAAATCACTTAGTTTTCCAACTTCTAATTTTAAATTTATTTTTCTTTCTGGCAAATTTTCAACAATATAAAAACCCAACAGGCATTGAAGCTATCAGATCCTTTTTTGTAAAGAAAATTAAATATATTAATGGAAAATATATTATGATTTATCTCAACAGGTTACAGCTATGGTAAATCAGTGTTTTTTTTAAAAATGTTGTTTCAACAAAAAGAATTGTTAAATTTTGGGGGAAATGCAATTATATTGTAAATTTAACAATTTTTTATTTATTCTATCGAGAAAATTTGCCAAATTTTTGATACGACAAAAATTGAAACTAAAAAACCATAAAAGTTTACCATGGTCCATATTCCTCTAGGAAGCTATGAGGGATTTGTAGCCTAGCAGTATGGGTCAAAGCAATTTGCAGCCAATGAGGGGAGTATGTTGGCACGTGATTCCCCCCACCCCATCCTTACCATGTTTTCCAGGCCCACCTCTTTAACATGTTTGTCAAATAATTAATTACTTTTGACAATTCCATTTAGCAAAATTAAAAAATTCTGAAATATTCCATCAGACCTTGTATTTTCCTTCAGAAAAAAATTATTGCTGGAAAAATTCTCTTTTTTTTTGAAAATTCCAACATCTCCGAAAATAATAGAATTTAGTGTCAAACTGGCCCAGGTACTACAGTATTAATAGTTGTAGTAACGGTCTTTCTTTTATTGGAAACAAAGCAACTCCTACAAGAAAGACATGGCAACTTGGATACATAAATTATGGACATTTGAAAGCACATATTGCAATTGCGGATCCCTAGATTTCAAAGGCAACATATAGGATGTAATTTTACTTGCTGAAGTTAGACAATGATCAAGCTTGTGTGCAGGCAAAATATCTGGTTAGTTACAAGCTAAAGTGCATTTATCATTATTGTATTTGTTTAGCATGTTAGTAAGTAGTAACCATTCAAGGTGGGAGCTAGTGATAGCATGTTGAATTTTTGTAAATTTTTACCCAAAACAACTGATTCTGACCTGTGTAAAAGGATTTTTCTTTTGATTTTGATTTAGTTTTTGAACATTGACCCAAAAAATCAGCCAAGATTTTTGAAATAAAATAAAATTCACAAAATTTTTACTATAAGTTAGGTGGCCAACCAATTTGAGACAGATGATGCTGAAATTTGGTCAAACCTTCTTACATCAGATGATCCATCCTCTCACTTCGGCTACATAAAAAAATTGAGGGAATTTTTTTAAAAAAAATTATATATACATATATATATATATATATATATATATATATATATATATATATATATAACAAAGGCACCTAGTCCAAATATGATGAATATTCATTCATTGGTGATGGGTAATGCCATTCCTAACGCATGTTTACATCTACTAGAAAGATTGATTTGTAGAACAACTGCAGCAGCAACAACAACAAACCAAAAAAAAAAAAAAAAACTGGGCTTACATTGATTTGATTCTTCTTGTGACCCACTTCCTTCTTCTTCTCAAATCTATGGATGAATGATTATTCATCCTTGAATGGTAAATTTGCCATTCCTAATGAATGTTTCATACCTACTAAGAGATGGATTTGTAGTAGTAGCAGTGGAACAAAAACATTCATACCTACTAAGAGATGGATTTGTAGTAGTAGCAGTAGAACAAAAACATTCATACCTACTAAGAGATGGATTTGTAGTCGTAGCGGTAGAACAAAAAAGGGGGAAAAAAAAAAGACTTGCATTGATTCTTGTTGTTGTTGTGACACCCACTTGCTTCTTGTTCTCAAGAGAAGAGCGAAAGAAGTTGTAAGCTCTTTAAAATAGTGTGCAACTTACTTTCTTGTCTATCAATTCACAAAACCCAATTCATTTGAAAAGGAAGGTGGGTTCAAAAGGGAAGTGGCACTGGGTTGTTGTGGGTGTTTTGATGGGAGTGTGTGTGTGTTTTGGTCAAGTATTCTCAAGAGTGATGTTGCTTTGTACACAACAATTGATCTCAAGCAAAGGAATTTTACTTTCCAACAGCCGAAATTGGAAACTTTAGTCGTCGACAATTGAAAGGACAAAAAATTTGGTGTGTCTTTCCATTTCCTCATAGCTCTAGCTTGGCTCAATTTTTTTCCTTGCATGTCCTTTTGTTTTTTTTTTTCTCTCTCTCTCTCTCCTTTGTGTTGTTGTTTTTGTGAAGTTGCTTTGTTTTCTGAGACAGTTTTGGTTTTTGTGAAACTGAAGACCTTGTTTTAGCTAGCTGCTTTCTAGTGCCTTACTCAGACTGGTATCCACTAATTTATCCAGGTGTTGGTTTGCTTGAGTGCCTCGAAAATATTGTCCAAAAAATAGTACTCTTTTTCTGGGGGTGGAATGTAAAATGAGTATGTGAACTGCTAACACCCACAAGAAATATCCGAAGTAGCTAGCTGGTGATGTTTTGTAAAATGTGGCTTTGCTTATAATTTGTCTGCTACTAGTCTTGTCATAGCGCATAACTGCTTTTAAGAAAAGGAATAACATATAAATTCAAGCTTCTGGATCTTGTGTAATTAATCCCAGCTCCTTGAATGTCTTGTACAAGATACAGCTTGAATTGCAAGCCCTTTGTTTTGACACGGGCCATGTAGCTGATTTTGCTGCTGGTTACTTACCATTCTTGTAGATGCTCAAGACTTAAGAAAGAGTTTAGGGGATTCAAGTTTGTGAAGAATATAATTTGCGATATAATTGCTGCACTAGTACTGCATCGAGGTACTGGTAGCAGGCATTGATCATCTGCTGCAGCCGCAAATCTTTTACAGCGAGAATTTTCATATTTTCGGAGAACTGTAAAATTATTATTTCTGGGTTTCTTGCAGTTTGCGGCGGCCCAGAAGAAGTTGTGACAAGACGAAGAAGAAGAGGGAAAGATGTCACGAAACAATTACCATGGAGACGATATGTGTCCGGAGCTTGTGGAGACAAGGGAGCGAAACCATCGTAATTGCGCCGCTAGCCATCTCAGTGGCGGGAGTCATAATTCTTCGCAGCAGGTCAAGCATTCAACTGATCATGAGGAAAAAAAGACTCATGATGATGACGACAAAGGAGAAGACGACGATACCGACGAGCCCAAAGGTCGCGAATAAGAAATACTACCCAAAACACACGACGTCTAGTACTCGGTAAGAAGCTCTTTGGTTCCATGACCATGTCCGTCAACAGTCCTGCTGCATTCCGTCATGTTCTGCAGCTACCTCAGACATGAATCTACAATGATTCCAGCCTTAATTGCACATTTACACACCGACCTTGAAGCAAATTCTTTTGTTATACCTGCATCATGTATAAATTCGTAATTTCTTGCATGAAAAAAATACTCTCGGGTAACGTTCCTTGAAGAATAAGAAGAAGCTAGCTAGTTGCAGCTGCTGCAGGCAGGCGGTATTAATAATTCTTGGTCGGCTGTTTTTTTCTTGGTGCACGTGAGTCAAGGTCAAAATATTGGGAACAATCATCAAGAGCTAGCTGGTGTGCATCATACAAGTAAATAGTAATATTATACTAGACCTGCTAGGATTGCAAACAACCTTAAAGCTCAAATTTGGATCCCTGCAAAGCTCACTATCAATCAGATGTTTGGGTTGGGATGTAATTACTTCTGCACACTGGATTACTAGATTGACAAGTTTAATAAGTCTAAGAAGCTTGAATTGTTTTGTTTCCAAATTCCAGGTTCGTTCACTCCATGACTGCAAGCTCTTCTACATGATAAGAATCGGATATCAACGGTAATACATATGTGATCCAGAATCATCATCAGTATCCTCATCAGCATCATCATACCAGAAATTATGAACACAAAACTAGATTCAGCTATTGTGTATGTATTTTTATGAACTCTAGTGCTCCTGGCTGCTCACTACCACCACTAGTCTTGACTCCAGCTGCTGTGCATTATTAGAACTTACATTCAAAAGCTTTACAGAGCTAATTTGGACCAAAAATTGAACCTTTTTCTTTTCTTTTCTAATTTTCTTTTTTTTTTTGTTTTGTGAGGGAATTTGCTAGTTTTTGGCTCAACTCTACTAGTGTATCAATAGTTAGGTGAACACATATCTGGACTAGTGGTGGTGGCACTTGACATTTGTCGCTTGTAAGAAACTTCGCAGGTCTTTGTTTTTGTGTTTTCCATCCAGGAGTGTATAACAAGAAGTGTACAGAAATATGATAGCTTTAGGAAACACTCAACTGCTGAAAGGAAGTGGATAAGGGTTCAGTGGTCCTAGAGCAAAATATGTAGTATACACAGCTCATGTGTGTAGAATTAAAGTTGTACATTATGCTTTTAATAAAGCTCAAACTTCTAAATGGGAGGTGCAAGATACCTACAGTTGCAGGGTTGGGTAAACAGTTCAGGTTCCATTTCTGGAATAAGGATTTCAACATAGTCTTTTCATAAGTTTTTACAAATACTATCTAAACAGGACACAATTTAAGTCAGAATAAATTGAATAGTTCATATTATAATAATCTATGCAGCACTTGATGTTGATTTTTTGTATGCTGTGTTGCTTTTCACTCATACTTTGGTCCCAAATTAGAGATGCCCAGAAAAAAATCAATAAGATTCTATGGACAACTTGATTTTCATAATTATTTCTTACATCTAGAGTTAGAAGTTCTAAGTCTAATCAATATAAACAATTAGTCATATGGTATATTTAAAAAGGACCTTTTTCCCCTTTGCAATCCTTTGGTTCAGAATTTTAAACTTTTGAAATTTTAATATAATTTGTTTTCTCATCAAGTGCACCCAATGAACATGTACTTGCATAAAAAGAAACATGATTTTATGCATTCCTTTTGCATCATTCTATGAGAAATAATAATATGGACAACTAAACTTAAATTAGTTAAAGATTCAAACAGATTATTACATAACATTTGATACATTATATATATATATATATATATATATATATAATTTTAATAATTGAATTGTAAGAACATAACATTATATGTGAGCAAGCTCATCTTTGGGTGGTACCACTAGGAACATCACACCTTGATTTTTATGAATCCATTGAACTTTGAAAATCATAAGAAACATTTAAATTTAAAAAATTATTTAAAAAAATTATGAATATATTTATTAGGTTTCATAAATTTTTAAATCTCAATGATATTAAGAATATTGTGTATTTTGATATTCCCAACCATTATATTTAGATTTTTTTAAAAAAATGTAATGTTGATGTTTTTTTTTGAACTTTTTAGTTAGGAACACAAATTTGAAATATGAGAATTTATTTTTTAAAAAGTAACTTGGAAATCATTTTTAAAAAAAATTATTTGACAATTAATTGATTAAATATAATTTAATAATGAAATTTTTAAAAAATTAAACTATCGATTTTTAAGGGGCCATTTTAATTTAAAATATTAATATTAAAACTTTAAACTTCAAGTCATATATTAGAGCATACAATGGATAAAAATTAATAATTTATAGTTGTGAAAAAATAAAATTTAACTCAAAAAATTGATTTGATTGTTTTTGGTTCCTTAATCATTCCTTGATATGGTTTCTAATGGTACCACCTAAAGATGGGTTCACTCATGCACCATAATGTACTTAAACACTATGAAAATCCAAAATTATTTTTACAATTCTTTTTTAATATCTTAAACGTTCCATTTTATTAACACCCACATGATACATCCGTGCATACCCTGGCTGAATGTAAAGAAAGGAAAAATGAGAGAGAAAAACAAAAGCTTTAAAATGGCTTCTTGTTTTGACATGGCTGTCATAAACATGCAGATTCATTATTTTTGGGAATATTGGATATAATGCAGCTGTTAAGTATGTGACTAGTGCAGAAAGGTCCATGTGTAAAGATCTCATCTGGATGCATTTTCTTCTCCTGAGGAATTCACGAGATCAAGCCCCAAAGACTTCTGCTGCTCTCCAACTGAGTTCATAATTGCAACATTAGGCCAGATGTGCATCTATACATACATATAAGGGTTACAATAGTCCACATGTATGCATATTTTATGTGTGTATAACACCCTTGGCCTGGTGTCAACTTTTGCACATACTAGCTGGTCCTGGTATTGGATCCAAGACTCACTTTTGTCTAATATGAGGAACGGATATCTACCTGGTATTGAAACTGGTACAACAAGGCTAGTATTAGCTCAGGTCCCTCCTATCAGACTGGAATTGCCTCAGCTCATACCAGCCTCGTAGGGGTCCTTGATACCAGTGTTGGTACTAGATGCAGGCATACTATATACCAGACCAAATCCTGGTGTATACCTTTGTCTACACATATAATAAACTTTAGGCAAGTGAACAAGTGGGGGGGATGTCAACGTGCAAATTGGGTTTGTTGACTAACCTCAAACTTTGTGCATACAAATTTCTTCCAAGGAAAAAAGTTCCAAAAGCCTCAGATCAAATGGTTGTCATAGTCATGGTAAATGGGAGATTACCTGAATGTGGTAAGGTATATGCCAAGTTTTTGCTGATGTACTCTATTAGATATACCAAAGAGTTTGAAAAACTGTGGAAGTATACACATTTCAATTCCAAGTACTAGCTATACATGGGTTGGGTATAATATATATTTTCACATATATGCATGCACCTGTGAATATATTATGGTAGAAGATATTTGTGATGCAGACTAGGTACCACCAAGTAAGTCTAACAATGTCCAGGGCAAACCCCCTACTATGGCCCCCTTGTGGACCACTACAGAGTACAGGATTCCATGCCAAAAGTGGTTCATGGCTTTTGCCTGCTGTAAGGTGAGACCCTAGAGCAGGCAAGTCCGGAAATGACGGTCCCATGCCAGGCAAGAGGCAAGCCAAGCTTGATCCCCAATTTTGAGAATATCCCACTTTGGGAACCTCACTTAATATAAAAGAAAGACTGGCTCAGTCATTTTTTTAACAACTTACACCAAAAGACCCAACAAAGGCACCAATCTAGTAGCACACGACAAAAGAGAACATATTATGCTCTCCCAAAGGGTCAAAATATGTAATGGTAACACTAACATCTGTAACTTTTGTAGAGGGGATGAACAGTATTAGATTTTTGGATCATGTGCATGTGAGAGCTTGCCCATTTTGAATTCCTACATCCAAACAGTGCTCTTTGAACCCTAGGAAAAGGGTTCAAGACTGGTTAGATGACTAAAGACCGCATATAACTACATGACTATGTTTGGGTTCAGGACTGGTTAGATGACTAAAGACCACATATGACTACATGATTATGTTTGGACATTAGTCACAATATGTCCTAGTAACAAAAACCACATTTTCACGTTATGTTTAACTAGTTTCTAAGATATTAATATAGTAGTTGTTGCCTTTGATTCTCGTAGGCTCGTTTTTTGCCTCTATACCTACACCTATTCAATGAAAGTTCTAAACATGTCACATTGAAAAGGCACAACCTCAAAGGTCACTTGTACAATGGTCTAAGGATTATAATTATTTTGAGGTGTGTCTCCTAACAATCAAAACATGCTTGCATATTGTCTAATGAACAAAGTGCATTAATGTTGTTTTCTTATGTAATGCATGTTGTGGCTATTATCACAACCTCACAATTCTAGACCACACCATTTAAATCCCCACCAGAACTTGTATTTTTGCATATGCCTTCAATTGTGGTTGTCCATTGTTGCCCTTGTTGCACTTCACTCTTGTGCATTAACTCATTGGAGAACAAATTCCATTCTATACCAACAACACACTATGCTTTTCAGCTAATGTTTTTTACATTGATAACATCATGTTCAAGCATGCTTTCGTTTTTGTAGTGGATGTTGCAACTTCATCTACCTTTCAATCTATTCATGTTCCCCAAGTAACTACCCCCTCCACCTTACTAACAAGTTTTTACAACATGCCTTTGTTAGCATCTTACATTCAATAGGAAGTTCAATGTTAAATTTATAATATCAAAATTGTGCAAGACTACTTATTACCTTTGGGGAATTGGAGTACATAGTTTGGCACCATGGTGATAACCCCAAAATATTTTGTAACATTAGTAAAATTTCCATGATTAGACCACTTGGTATAAATGTAATTACTAGTTCAATATGCCCCCATTTATCAAGGTACAATTGATTAAACCAAGTACCCTAAACAGAGATGGGACAAACCCAATCATTTTCATACTATATTGATTTACAATATATTAATATTATACTAACACCATCAAAATAGTGATGTGTATACCTAATTTACTCCTTCTAGTCCTTTATATTGTGTGGGACTAATTGTTTAGACGTGTGCCAACAGTTTGACAATTTAGGTTTTTAAAAATGAATTTAGCATAATCATTAGAGCTTTTACCATTAATATGTTGTTCCTTGTAGGGTGAAGATTTATAGTGCCTACACTATGAGTTTCTTCCAGTGTTATCATTGAAGGATTTGCATATAATCTTCAAAAGCCCAAACAAATTTAGAATAATTTGAAACTTATATATGCATCAATAAACCATGATGCCCTCCTATATGCAAGCAAAACATGCAAATATTTACAAAGATCAAGTCAAGTTCAATGGGCATTTACATAGTGTGTAGTTTGTTACATTGGTCCACCACAACCAAATTTGCTAACATTCTACATGTGCCTGGGCATTAGACACATGCCCTTGCTTTATAACAAAGTTTGGTTTAGTACAGTACTTAAGCAATACCTCCCATTTTTCCTTTGTGCACTTGTTAGGCCTTAGACCACTTACCTTTGCAAGCCCAATTCACCTTACTGATGATTGTAGGATAAAAAGGTTAATTCTCACTACTAGTCTATTAATAATCAATTTCAACACACAATAATTGGATCAGTTAGTAGGGTGTGTAAATTTGTAATAGACTTGGCAAATGTTCATCATGAACTTCCATACTTGCATTATAAATCTTAAGCCATTTTGCCCATCATGTTTTCAAGATTCTACCAACTATCATCCACATGTGTCAAAAGTTCATACCTAGTTGGCTATAATCAAATTGGTTTTCCAACTTTTCTTTCACATCAATCAACTTTTCAAGCAATTGATAATCTATAGGTTTAGTCACATTTAACAAATGGAAGGGGTGGGTATTCAATGCCATGATCCATTGGTTTCGACTTGGGATTGTTGGGATTCCCTTGAAATTTACCATGATCATTAGTTTAAATGCAATTTGCCCAAGCAAACATTGCCTTATTTTTATTCTTTTGCTTTGCAAAGGTTGTACTTTGCCTACATACTACATTAGATTCCTGCAATTATGAATTATCATTGTGACATAGTCCATGACTCAACATGTAATTGCAATTCCTTGTTGAGCTTATCCATTACCTGAATAAAAGTTTCATTCGTCACGAAATCCATGTTGCCATTGCCACTTTATCACATTATTTATTTTAATTGTTATGTTGTCTCGAATTAATCTTCTATTTACAATGTTTAAATGTTATTTTATCTCCATTAAACCTTTCATTGACACCCCGTCAACTATTTCACAAATCTTAAAACAACCTCATTTATAGGACTATCAATTAGAAACCAGAAAAAGACCAATGTTTTGTCGAACATTATAATTTTTTGTGTCTATTTTTAAACCCGACCCTCTAGAGATTTCTTACCCCCAATCACACAACTAAGATTTTAAAATTATGATTACCATCTTTTTGTTGAAGAAAATAATTAACCCTACATGTTATTCATCCAATATCAAATTAAAAAAAAAAAAAAACCCCTGATGTAACCATGCGCATTCATCATTCCTTATTCTAACATGAAGTTACAAAAAACCCCTAATAGCCCTACCACACCTTAATATCCCTAGTGCAATTCTTAAAAATTGAGATTACCACACATGGTTGTGTTGTTATGGCTCACAACGGTCAACACTCGTTAGTGGTCAATGTCATACACTTACCAAACTAGTCAACATGTCAACTCATTTGAAATACCATCCCATCACGTGGAATTTTTTTAAATAAATATTATTGTGTAATCGAAACAAAGTTGAAGACAACATGTAATTGAAAACCAATTAGTTAGAAAATGCCCTTTTTTCCCTAGTGTAATATAATAATCTCCTTGGCATCATCAAAGTTCAAAATTGCCCACATCCCTCCAATGGCAATCCAAACCCTAATCTTAGAAAGTGGGGAAGGCTTAAACTTCACTACAAATATATCATAACTTCATGACGTACATTGTGCTAACAACCATATAAAATGAACAACCACATATTTTTGTTTGACCAATGGGGACAATTAATTAGGTACAATGGTAGTAAATTTGGTAAATTGAAGTGTACCCTATACTAGTATGATAATAATGTATAAGAGAAAGGCCTCTAGTACAAACCTTTTTCCTATGTAAAATAATGTTAGAAATAACCTGTTTTTTAGATTTAATGATATACTAGTTGGTATTTTTCATTGATTAAAATATCCCAATCCAACTTGACTGTTACCTTCCACAATGGAAGATCCCCATTGATAAAAACATCTTTTTTCAAACAAGTAAAAGACCTGAAATTACAAAGGAAAAATCTAGGCAATGCTTTATGGTAGACCAAAGGTGGTCAAATTCTATAATGGCAAACCGAGGTTGTTTAAAATTAGCATGGGCAAATTAAGAAGGCAACCTTTTAGCAATGGTAGCAATATTGGAATACCCTATACTAATATGAACATAATGGTAGATGGAAGGGGTTTTAATTCAACAATAGTAGACCCAAGAAGGCAACCTTTTAACAATGGCAACAATATTGGCCAATGAGGGGTCTCATTATGAACAAATTCAACAACGAAAACAATGGAAAACAACATAATTATGTTGAAACAATGGTTTTTTATCCACACCTTCCAATATGGCAAATCAAAGAGACATTTCTTCACTTCACTCCACTATGGAGGCAAGTGTTGTCATCTTTTGTCCCACCATCTTGTTTCCAAGCTTCACATGCAATGGCATGATCAAGGACTTGAAACCCTTGCATAACATTCGAGGTTTACCTTCTTTCAAACCTGCCATTAAAGTCATGGGCATTCCTTCAATATGGGTGATCTGACAACAACCACATGTAGTGATTGATGTAGGTAGGTTTGCACAATTTTTTTGAATGGCGACTACACGTGTTTGGACCACAAGCCATACATCCTTTGTACCCCTTTGTGACATGGCCTGAAAGCAATCCATATGCAAACAAATCATGGATTGCCCACACAAGTATGCCATGCATTTCAAAACTCTAATGTCCCACTAATCTTTTTATGTCCCAAACATCAACCCCACTCCAAAAAAGTTATAACTCTTCTAATAATGGACCCATGTACACATCAATATTGCAACTTTTTACTAATTATTTCCCTAGAATAGCAAAGCTAACATTAGAAAAAACTTTTTGGTGGTTAGCCAAGGTGGCAAGTTATAGTTTAGGATGGCCAAGTTGACCATGTTGTGGATTGGTTCCCAAATGGATTAACCCCATCCAATGCACAACCTAGCTTTAAATTGTGGGTATTTGTTGCAAATTGAAGCCATAATGAATCAATTTGGGCCCAAGCCTTTGAATCAATAGCATGCCTCACATATCCATCTTGACTTTTGTTACTTTGGTGCCATCTCATAAGCTTAAACAAAGTAGGAACTTTAAACATCCATTTGAACCATGGAATCAATGGAAGTGCCATAGAATCTTCCTTGGCACCATATTACGCCCATGGGTAAATTTGGACACACCATAAATTGGGCACTACTATGCTACCATGTGTTCATTAAACACAATCATTTTCACTTGCATGGATTGTTACATAACCAAGACCTAGATTTTGAATTAAACTTTTTGCCTCATAGTGAAAGTTAGGAAAATAATTGGGTTTTGGAAGCACAAAGCTTTTCAACAAGGATAAAAACTCATCCACAAATCCATTAGTGCAACTTGGTGTGTTGCACATGTGTTTTGAATCATTAATGTCCCAATCAATCTATTGAAAGCACAACCCTCATACAAAGATATAGTGGATTTAGTTGCTAGCTTTATATAGTGAGGATCATTTATTTCTAGATCAAATTTAGGTTGTGTTGGTCCATATCCCCCTAAATCCACATTATCCCCTTCAACATTTTAGTCAAATTCTAGGGGTTTAGCCATATTGAGGTTAGCTTGCCTATTCAAATCTCCATTGGGTCTATTGGATTGATCCATGGATATGCCACATGATTGCCATGCATCAGTGAAAGATGTTACCATTTGAGTCCCCAATTCCACTTCATCACAACCAACAACACTACTTGCAATAACATTTGTTAGTGCATCAAAATCCTTTTATATAATAAGGTCCTTTCCATCAGCCCATTCCTCATTTGATGAGGTAGGTGGCATATCCTGCAAGAGGCAAAACAAAGTGTTTTAATACTTGGAATTATAGACAACAATGTCATCCCATTAAATTGACAACCATGAACCAAGTTACAAATCAAGGTTAAAGTCTTGGTAAATTAAATAATACCTTTGATCCAACCCTTATAACTGCAAATTGGACACTCGAACTTAATAAACTCCAATCAAGAGATTCACAAATGGACATCTTGGACATTACATGTGAATATATGTAAATATTCAAATGGGAGCTTATAGAAGTAGGCTGGACATCACGGAAAGTATGATCGCACCCCCAACTATTAAGGTGGTAATAAACAACCTTCCTTGTCCAAGTCCTCCCTCAATGACATGTATTGCAATTGCATGTCATTTTGGGTGCCTTCCTAGTGTTGGCATAGACTTTTTCTCTTTGCCAAAAATTTTGATCTCTAGCTGGTAGGTGAGTTGAAGGATTTGGACCTTGAATCATAATTGCAAAAACTCAGATTGCCACGTACGTATGTTTTGAAATGTGGTTTACATAGTTTGGGTAGTTTGGGTAACATTAGTTACATAGTTAGGTTCAATTTTGAAAAGGAATCCATTTCAAAATATTTGCAACGCAATAAAAGGCAAAATGGGCATTTCAAATTAGCAGTCATAATTGGCCATTTAATTGGCACCCACCCATGTGTTTCTAGCTAGGACTCTATAGTGTAAAAAACCCATTATCCATAATAAGCATGCCACACATGCAAACAAACAAATGACCATCAAAATCCATAAATATAAACTCAAAGTTCTTCAAAAAAACCACACAAACAACCCCATAGATTAGCAACATACTAGAATCAGATCCACGCATGACCTTTTTCACAACCAAACAAGGATTTCCACTATGCAACTCACATTCACACTCATTATGCTCCTCATGTTCACACCAAGCCCCACCTTCTCCATGCATAGTATTATCAATAACATTCTTCAAAAATTTGAACTCTTGCATGGGCAATAAATGGAGGGCAGTAATGAAGGCTGATCCATCTATACCAACAATATTTGGAGCCACAATTCACCTTTCAAAATTGTCATAGGTGATGGGGAATGGCTCCAACTAGTTAAGAATTTGCATTAGAGGATTGGCCACAACATCAAACACATTGACCTACTTGGCAAACCATCCAAGATTAGTATTAGCAAAGCCTTTCCATGTTTTGGAAATAAGCCTCAAATTTCGAAAGGATTCCAACTATGTCCACAAGCCCTAATTAGCCTCATCATCCACCAAGAATGGCCATACACAACACATGAATACGTTGTTAAGAATACCTTCAACGAAAGATCCAATATGTTCATACCATGATTTCATAGCTACCTGTGTAATGTATTTGCATCTTCCAAATTTGTTGGTTGTTGCTTTACAAATTTGGATGCAGATCTGGTAATGCGTTTGCATCTTCCACCTTTAGTAGCAAGATGGTTTTTGGTCTTGGATTTGTGGTTGTTCCTTGATCTTGCCATCTCTATAAAATGACCACAACACCTAAACAAAACAAGTTGCACATTACATCCATAGTTAGCCAAAGGATATGCAAAAGTCTTAAACAAAATTGTAAATTTGTATGAATTCATTTTTTATTATAATTAGATCATTGTAGATGAACAATAAATTCCAAAAGGAATTGGAAAAATAAGAAAATTGTTCTTGAAACTTCAACAAAATCAATTTCAACAAGCAACATTTTTTTGTGTGGTGGTGAGTTGAAATTAGGTTTATCAAATTTGGCAAGACCTTCATATACCACCATTTTTTGCTTAAAGGGTGCACCTAAACACGATGTGGTGATGGCAAAAAGTGCGTCAACATTATGAGAAATCCCGTTCATTGAAACCACATTACCATGCAAATAAAACTTAAAAAACAACTCATATACAACTATTATGCAATTGTCTATTGGGTATTACAACTAATGTGCAATTATCCCCTAGAAATACAATGTATTAATAAATAAATTGCCAAGTTAGAAAATCAGTTAGTTGTATGATATTTGTAAATGAGTTGAAAATGGATCTTCTATATGATAATTTACACACATCATACATATATATGTAATCAACCATGTTTCATTTTTTTAAGAATTGCATTGTAGTTACATATAACAACTACTTTAGAACTATTGTAAATGTGCCATTAAAGCAACAATTATGTTGCAACTAAAATATAATGTACATACATGTGATCATGCCACGTGTCCACATTTCCACCACCCATTATGGGATACATTTGTAATTAGTTTTTAATTATGATTCTCATTGATGCAATTAGTACAACCACTAGTGCGCAACTACTAAAATACTACTATTCAACTATGTTATGATTATAATACAACTATTTATAACTTAATAAAGATACATATTCATCAATTATTTATATCTTCATCAAATGTGCTTCATTTTAAGTGATTTAAAATGTTATAAAAGTGCTACGTCAAGCTCTAGAAATCATCTTTGACGTGCAAAGGAAAAGGAGTAATGGAAAAATAATAAGAAGAAAAATAAGTTTTCGAACTTGCAAAACATGTTTTTTTCCTTTTTTTCTTTGGACCCCTCCTACTTTCAAACCTCATAATTTTCTTAGTTCTTATTCATTTAAAATGAATTAAAATGTAGAGCACCACCTAAAGTTCTACAAATCATCTTGGAATTCTAATAGCAATATAACAACGTAAAGGATTTTCTTAAGTGTTCAGGAATTGGCCTTCATAGTTTTTGGTGGTTTGTTTGTTGAGTTCTTGACCCCTTTTACTTTGGGGGACTGTAACTTTCTCAATTCCAGTATGTTTTTAATGATTTTTAGTGTGTTAGATTATCCAATAGGAAGGGTTCAAGTTTTTTTAAAACATTAAAAACAATGGAACCCTCCCATTGGATCTAGCCTACCTTGAACATTTAATTGTTATAGTTGCAATTGAATTACAATGAGTTGTAGTGTATATACAGTGAGTTGCAACTTTGTGATTCATGCAACTTGTCCATTAGTGCTCACGACATATAAATACGATGAATTGCAAGTTTTTTTTGCCACTCAAAAATTGAATTGCAAGGCTAGTTGCAAAACACCCTTTTTTCTCATAGTGCAACATATGTTCATATGTTAGTGGATCTGAGCTTGGTCATTGTGAGTCTTGCAATCTAATCCAAAATCCCTCTTTCTAAACCCTATTGATAACATGTCCCATGATGTATTTGAATTCCAATTGTGTGAACATTATGAGGATAAATTCCTCAATGTTTTTGAACAATTATTTAACTGAATATCACATCACAAGTTCTAGTTATGAATTTTAAAAATAAAACATTTATATATTTGGGTGGGACCAAAGGTTGAAGAATAAGGTGCTAGCATTTGTAGGGGACTCACTTGCATGACAACAATCATAATCATTGATGTGCATGATTATTACAATCCATTTTAAGGATGTGCATAATAATGATAATACAATGGTTGTTAAAGATGTTGGAACTACTTATGGATTCAAAAAATTGCATCACTTGCAAAAACCCATTGGGGTAGCTTATTGTTTCAAAGTAAAGGAACCACCAAGCTACTAAATATAATGATATTGCATAATGCGAAAAATGCAAAATTTGAAGAATATGGAAAAATGCAAAATGTGTAAATGATGGAAGATTTAGGATGCCTAGTTGATCACCTGGGTTACAAGTGGCCTTGATGGTGCAACTTTGTGAAAACAAATGAAGCTTTTGTGAATTTTGGTTTTCCAACTCCCTTGGGCCTTCCTCCTTTTATAAGTTTACAACTTAACAATTTTCTTAAGTTGCAAAAACTTTGCAATTTGGGTATGATTACAATGGTTGACCTTGGACAAAAATTTTGGCACTAGTTCCAGCTCCCTAAGGCTTCTCCTCCTCCTTAAGTACTAGATTGATTTAGACTTTGCAAAAACCTCTCTAAGCATATGACATTTACATCATGATCTTAAATCCATTTGATGGAAATGGTCATGGAAATCCTTTCCCTACTTCAAATTTCTTCACCTTTTTTTACGTTTCTTTCTTTTTGTCTCTCTAAGGGAAGCTCAAAAAAACTCATCAAGGTTGCAACAAAGAACATGTAATGCTATGAGAAACAAAAACTAAACAAAATAAAGGCTAAAATGTTCACTTCATAAGTAATTGAAAAAGTCAAAATATACCTTTTTTAAGCCCTACAAACAACCCCAAGTTGTGTTCCTAATTGTTGCATGGTTGCAATTCTCCAACATTTGAAGTAAATCCTTACATATCCCACAACCTTGTAACTTGAACGGTAGCCTAGAGCTTCATTCTTGAGTATCCCAAAACATTTCTAATGTCAAACTTAACCCTAAATTCACAAGGTCTCAACTTGTTGTGGATTTTCAAGGAATTACTTTAGGAACCAAAATGGCAATCATTGATAATGATTTACAAAAATAATGGAAACCATGCATAAGCTTTTTAAAGATGTGGCTATATAGACCATATATGAGGTATAGATATTTAACCACACATTTGTGTTTTCCTTACACTTGGAAAATCAAAATAGAAATATGGCAATTGTTTTTTTTCTTTCATTTGGCAACCAATTTTTTTCCACCATCTTGATCAAATTTGTGAAACATGATATTTTGTAAATACACTTTGTGGATAAATTAAAAGACATGGTTATAAAATTGTTTTATTAGGATGTTAATATTCTTTTGTGATGTGGATATAAGAAAATAACTAACATTGTTGTGAGAATTTTCTATTTCCAGTTTGGGCTCCTAGATCATTCCCTAGACCCTCCACCTAAATGCCACAAGTGCATGATTCAACTCTATCCCCTAGCCCCTAACACTATAAAATTTTGACTATTTTCACAATTACAAAACTGAATTTTTTAAAAAAAAATCCTTTTCAATTTGATTGGATGTAATTTTTTTTGGGTTAAAAATCTTGATATGTAATCATATTGTGAATTTTTCTTCTTTATTTGGAGATGATTTTGTACCAATAATTATAATATGTACAAAATTTGATTTTTTGGGGATCTTATATATTTACATACATTTTAGATATATATTTCATCATGATAGATTATATTTGGATAATTTAATTTTCATTGACATTGTTAAGATCAAATCTTGGTCCTCCATTCATAATTTAATTATTTCATAATATTAGTCAATAAATATATGAGGAACAATTTATATTGACTAATAATTCTTGTTAATAATTATATAAAAGTCACTATGATTAATATATGTTTAACATGAAAAATTCTAATTGGTAAGAAAAAATATCAATGTAGTCATGTAGTTTTAACTATGCTTAGTCATATAGTAATAATCTAGACCAAAAATAGGACATAATCATGTACAAAGGTAGCATAGTCATACAAAACATTAAGTATGGGTCATGAGTAGGACAAAATGGTTTTCATGACTACATAATTAAGTTTGGGACATTGTCCCACATTACTATAATCATGAAAGCTATGTTTTGGTGTAGTGATATAATATTTGGACATGTTTTGACAATAAGTAGTCTTGTTGCATTCATGTAGGAAAACATTGACTACACAAATTGGCTTTCATTGTTTTGATCTACCTATTGCAATAGGTATAGGTTCCTCAAGATTTGTTGGGCTAGAAAACACATGGGGCAATGAACATAAAAAATTAGTTCAGTCTTTAAACCTTGTGATTACATGCCTCATCAACCTAACCAAAAAATTGTTTTATGCCATGTTCTCAATATAAATTTGAAATTGATTGGATATGGAAGTTGCTAGTAACGAGAGTAAGGGAATTGTTGACTTCTATGGATGATCCAAAATTTGCACTATCTCCCTTATGTGCAAACAATTGTTAACATTTTAGGGTATGTAAAATGCCAACACACATGGTGATGCTTATTTTAATTTCTTAGATCCCCCACCTTCATTTGAAAATGAAACCTTCAACCTAATGTCTTAAACATTTGACAAACCCATGATATACAAATATTAACATGAATTGAATTCCTCATGTGGATTGTAATTTGCAACTAATATTTAATTATCCAAATTTTATGCTTATCATTTCCTTTATACTTGGTATAAGTCCAAAATCTAGATTTTAACATTATACTTGGTTACCATTTCCAAAGACTCTTATCTTGACAAACTTTCCTTAGTTTTAAATCCATTCTTCCAATTAAGGTTTTCTTACAATTTTTCTTCCATAGTGACTTCATTTATAGATAGGTTGTGGTTCCTTTTTTTTTTGCATATCAAAGCACTCTAAAGTTCCAACTCCAAAACATTTATTCCTTGAGATTAAAAGCATTGAGATTTAGTAAAAAAATTCAAAGCTTCATAGAATGGGGCCAGAATAGAAGAAGTTTTTTTTATACTGTTCTCATCCTTTAGTTTGTGAATTTGTAACTTAGAAGTTAAAAATTAGGAGGTGACCACAACATTCAATCTCAGGTTGCATTTTTTATTTTATTTTTTGATTTAATCACAAAAACAACATTCCAATTTAGCTTGGTAGAGAATCTCAAACGTCATTAGCCCTTGTGTAAGTTGTTGGTGTTCTACATTGTAGCCAAATGTCCTCCCTTGACAATTAAGCTGTAGTAAAATGCATTCCCTTGTCAACACAAATGTCACCATTATTTTTTACTACAAATATTCTAGCTGTAGCCATTCTTTGAACATTTGCAAGTGAGAAATGGTCATCATAACCGCTCTTCAATTTTAAAAATCACCAAATTAGCTCCACATCATGCAAATTTTTAGCCTATGCTAATTGATTATTGGAATACCTAGCCAGCTTTGGCATAAATTAAATAATTTCAACTTTGCCGAAATGTTTAAGAACAATTCAGCCCTTTCTACCAAAATTTTCAGAAATACATTCAAGTTGCCAACTAATTTTGAACCAAGGGACCTAATGTGACCAAATCAAGTACTTTATATTCATATTCAAATCAAGTGTAATATATTCATATCAACTAATGCATGGAAACATCTTTAAAATACCAGTGAATTTTATTAAATATATTACACATATGCCAAAATTTTCAGAATTAAAAAGGTAGCTATTGAACCAAAAATTCCGAATTAAATTAATTATTCAGTAGAAAACTGCCAGAGCCACCTAGGTACTATGGTAGTCAATTGTGCAACCACAATAGCTACTAAGCTAAACTTGAAGAAAAAAAATCACTGGACATTACGATGTTTTGTCAATGACATTTGCAACAAGGATATTCTCATGACATATTTACCGGTAATTTCTTGTTTTTTAGGGGTAATTTCAGAACTTTATAACCCTTGCAAGATTGCAATCTTTGACAGTTGACATGGTTTGAATTGTTTTGCATCCTTTCATGGATAGGCATCCATTTAGGCTCTTTTCCACTCACATTGGGTGAGAGTATCAACTTTTGAACATACTAACTAGTACTGGTATCCAAAAAAAATGATACTATTGGGATTTTCTGGTACCATTATTGGTACCACCATGGTCCTGGAATTAAGCTCCAAGGTTGAATTTTGGCTGGTATGTGACAAGTATATACTTGATACTAAAATCAATGTAGCCTTCGTATTAAATTGGTATTACCTCAAGTCCCTGTGAAGGAGAAATTGGTACAAAGCTGGCATTTGCCTTAGGTCATACACGTCTGGTCAATCTTTTGATACTAAGACCAATACCAATCTATATACCAGGGTTCCAATCAGAAGATGTTAAATCAACCAATGGGCCCATCTGAGATGTGTTTTGTAAACTCATTTTGGGAATGCCCAACACGTTTTGGGTCTTGTAATGGACACATAAACTCCATTACAAGCACAAAAAGTGCATAAAATGGGCCCAAATTGTGTCTGTAAACAATGAGAAAGGAAATGCAGCAATACGTTTGCACTACCTCATTTTGGGTCACGGTGAACCGGTACCCACCAATGCACCAGGAAGGAGCTTTTTTTTTGGGTTACCTACGTACTGACAACCCACAAGCAGGTTGTTAGTAGGTAGGTAGTAAAAACAGCCATTATCTATGTATAAACCATCTACTTGCTTAGTGGTTACCTATTTTCCTACCGATCTACCCATATATGAGACCTATTTCCTCCAAAATAGGTTACCACGGTGAAACCAAATATTAACTCAGTTGAGGTTTATCCACAACTGAGTAATAACAGGCATCCAGTGGATGGTGCACTGGTGGGTGCTGGTTCACGGTGACCCTAGTTTAGGACCCTTGGCTGATTTATTGTCTTCCCATTCTAGCCTGGGACACTGCAACACTATTTTCAACTAGCCAACAAACTTGTTGCACAAGTGCTAAGCACTAAACAGATGCAACAAAGTAATCATTAAACGCATAACATGGTTAGAAGATCAACTCACAATAGCATTAAAGGTGTATTCACAATTGGTGTTAGGGGCTTTAGTGTTGAGTTCCCTAGCACCATGCTAGTCATTTAGGACCTACACTTACTAACCATAAACATTTTATGTTAACCTAATACTCAATTAACATTAAGCTATTGCCCATTTAACATTAGGCACCACCTAGGATGCCATCTAGATTTTCATTTAAGACTGACTCAACATCAAGTGTGAATGCACCATAAATGTCATATCATCAAAATTCCATTAGTCTCCATTTTGTCTCCCCCACATCAGACAGGAAATCAGCCAATAACAAATGGAGCATAAGTATTACCCACCGGTCCCTACCCAAATCTACCTCCAACCAAAATTCTGTTATTGTCCTTCATTGGAATTGCCTTTAGGCAAAAATCCCACCCCGCACCTCCCTACTCATCGTGTCTTACATTGTGTTGCATGCCTTATCTTCATCGAACATGGACTTCCCAACTCAACACGCCATTTGGATCCTATGATCACACTCCACATGGCTCAAAATAAAATTTGGAAGAAATTAGATTTATGTTGGTGCATCAATTTAAAATTCCCAAGAAAACTAGGGGTTTAAGTATAGCTAACCTCTGATGCAAAGAGTTTGGGCACTCTTTCTTGCTGTTGGTACCCAACAAGAATTTTTTTTCCAGAGTTGGGAATTCATTTATTCGAGTTTATGATCAAATTTGAATTACTTGAGATTGAGTGCATGTGGTTGTTGTTCTTAAAGTCAGCACCGGAACCCAGTGTTTGATCGTATAGGGGATGAGATTTCAAAAAAGAGTGAAAAAAGAGCACACTGGGCTTCAACAGTGACTGAAACTTAGATTAGCACCAAATTTGGTGCTAATCTGAGTTCGCCCTCTCCTTTATTTCCCGAACACCTTCAACCGATCACTGCTGCTGCTATGTGTTCTCGAGCCTCGTGCATTTAATCCTGAGTCTCAGCATTTCATGCCCTTATTTAACAAGGAGCGTGTGACACTGTGGCCTTCGCCATTTACATTAAAAAGTATTTTTTAAGCAAAAGAAGAATTAAGGAAATTCAAATATTTATTTCACCATGCAAAAATATAATATTTTTTAAAAAATCCTCTAAAAGAAACCAAAATCTTTCAAGAGATCATAACTCTACAACAAATCTCAAGTTTCAAAACAAGCCAAAATATCATGTTTCAAATATCCTTGTATCAAAATTGACCTACTAACTAGGGGCCAAAATCCCTTAAGCTATTATGCTGTACAATGACAATATCCTTGCCTACCAACACAAGGCCAATAAGATTTCATGACTTTGCAAACAACAGCCAGGAGGGGATGAAGCATCAAATGAGGGGTGCAACCCAGGCCCAAGAGGGCATGACTTTATGGATAACTTTATTAAGTTCAGGGAGTATGGTTTAGGGGTGATCGATCCTTTGCATGGAAGAAATGAAGGTCTGAATTTGATGAAAACCCTTTCCCAGTAGTCATATCCTTAGCAAACCTCTTTATCAACTTGGATCATTTCTATAATTTGCACTCATTCTGAGAGTTGATCCAAGGCAGAACCAACCTCAACAAAAGCAAGAGGTAAGAAGATCCTAGAATCCACAACAAGCTAGTAATGCCAAAGTTGCCAATGCCTTTCCCTTCCCTTGATCGCACGTTTTTCCAGGTCAGCCTATGATGAACTATGATGAGCTCAGCTCTCCCGTACACAGCACATTGATGTACTTAGTGAAAGCTCATTCTAGGGGGCCAGAGTGAACCAGCACCCACCGTTACAGCATGCAGGATGGATGATTTGTGGATAGGAGACATTTCATTGTTGTATTCCTGTCCCATACGCAACCCCGCTGATTAGCTCTTTACTAACCACTATTATTTTAAAGCGTTTTTTGTGGAGTACTGTTTTAGAGCGAAGTCAGGTGCAGGGGCCCTTGCTCTTCATGTAAGATCCTGCACGAGCTTGTCAGAGTGCCTTGCATAATTTGTAAGGCACCTTTTTTTCTTAAAGTTTTATCTTTATTGCATTTTTTACATTTAAAGTGAGTCAGCGGAAAAATAAATAAATAAATAAATAAATAATTGAAGATTCTTTCTCCTGTACCCACTTACATAAAGTTTTATGAAATAATCGAATATTGTCCATATGATGTGTGATGAAATAATATTTTAGGATGAACCAATTCTGTTTATGATAGGCTAGTCAGGTAGATAGATCACGAATAACTTATTTTTGGTTGCTATTTTGGCCCCTTGCCATCTATGGTTGAAGTTAGTTACTAACTTATTTTGAGGCATTATTTTGGTTACTTGTTATATATGGTAGTGGTTGGCAAGTGGTCATGTTTCATGATTAAGTTGTTTTGGTGTTAGACTTTACATAACCTAGATTGATTGTGATATGAAATATTATAATGCCATGTTAATCCTTTCAAGATTATGGACATGTTCTAAATAATTAATATAAGATTTGTAGAGTAATGAGAAGAATTATATAAGAGATCTTTGGAAAAGTCTCTAGAACAACAGTTGGAATCCAATAAACTGGTAATGACATGAAGGTTCATGGAGTCATAAGGAGATGTGTAGACTTGGGTGGGAAAATTTCCAGAACAACATTTGGAATCCAATAGACTTGTAATGAGATGAAAGTCCATTGAGTCGTAAGGAGATGTGTTAGACTTAGCTGGGAAAGTCTCCAGAACAACAATTGGAATCCAATAAACTCATAATGAAATGAAGTTTCATTGACTCTTAAAGGAGATGTGTTAGACTTGGCTGGGAAAGTTTCCAAGACAACAATTGGAACCCAATAAACTTGTATTAAGATGAAGCTTCCTTGAGTCTTAAGGAGATGTGTTAGAATTAGATTTATTTTTGCAATAAAGAAATACATGGGGTATATTTGTATTGATGTTTCTCCTCCTTTCCCTTTTTCTTTTGTCTTACAATCTCTTTTACCAAAGTAGATAAAAATAGTTGATGAACCCCACCTTTTCTCTAGATTATATCATCATAGTCGTGTGACCAATTCAAAGTGACCACCTAATTGAAAAAGACAATGTACCTACAACCTTGTTTTAAACCAATACATACCATAATACCATGGCAGCTTCAACAAATTATTTTCAGAAATGTCGAAATTTTCACACAGAAAAAAATAAAATAAAATAAATTTGTGAAACAACATATTGGATCTTCAGGAATATTCTACTATATTGTTGAAAATGGAAATTTTCAAATTCATCAATTAATTCAATAGGCATGTGCCAAAGTTGCCAAAGTAGTACTACCATATTGGCCTTGGAAACTACAAAAAAATAATATTCATTGACATTAAAAAAAATAAAAATTGTATTAAAAAATTTACAGCCAAACTCTGGTTCAGTTTGGTTCCCTGCATTATGCTAAATCCCAGGTCCAGTTCAATCTAGGTTCCAATAGGAGGCTGACTCCACAGCCTAGTTCTGTTTTGGGTTCCAAAAGGAGGCTTGTTCTAGGTCTGGTTCCAATTCCAATTTTTCGGAATCAGCACCCAGGGTCCAGATAACTGGAAACTAGACCAATAACCAGATCTGGAACCGACCAACAATGGTAGTTAACCAGGTAAAGAGGGGGGAGAAGGACAAGGGACCCAGGCGGAACCTTGATGACTTAGTTGTGGTTCATCTAGAGAGCTAAGGGCCACTTTAGATGAGGGTCTAAAGTCCAGTGTCCAATGAAATAGAGCAATCCTATTGGGTGAGAGCCATAAATTGGACCCACGGCCTATAGATGAGGGTCCAAGACTTAAAAGTGGCAAATAGTGGCTAAACCCACATGGCACCATTTTGGAGGGCAAATCAATTGATTGGGACCAAGCAAGACAAAGAGCTCAAAAGGAGAGCTTGTGATTTGGAGAACCAAGATGCAAGGCTAGGGTCCAAGGCAGGGTCCAAGGCAGGGTCCAAACTCTCAAGGATTCAATTTGCTTCAAATGAGTCCAAATTTGTTCCTAGGAATCTGGACCCTGGACCCCATCTAAAGTGGGCCTTGGAGTTGTAATGAGTTTTCTATGGATGGTGGGTGCTGTGTCACATAATCCATCCATCCATCCATCCAATGGGACATAAATAGGGTTTGTATTTTAGCCATTGATTTTGCCCAGATTTTGTCACAGAATATTTTTTAACACCTCAAAACTTTCTGAACCACTGTAGTACCCAGACTGGTTTCACAACAAAGTGCCTAATATTTATTTTTAATTTTTAATTTATGTTTGGCAGTTTAAATAATAATATTTTATAATTGGATGTTATAAAAATAATTAATCACTTTTTGGAATTGCCAAAAAAATTAATTAAATGATCTTAATTAAGTCAAAAAGTCCACTTTGAGCTGCCCAAAAAAATTGCTTGATGCTTGAAATATATTATTTCACTGCCCAAAATTTGGCCAGAAGAATAAGACTTCTCAAAATTAAAAATTCTTCATAGGCTGCCCACTTCAGAAAAGGTTCGAAAATTCAGTTTCCAAAACTTTGATGGCTCTTTGTAAGAGAGGAGACCTTTCAAGTTATCCTCTAGAGTTTTTTTGAACTACATAGTGAAAGCAAATTTGAAAGGGTTTCGAGCTCAAAGTTTATGTTCTCCTAATGTCCAATTTTTGTTAAGGATGTGGAACATAAGCCCGTTGAATGAGATGAAAATGAAAAGATAAATGATCATCCAAATTAAATTTGATGGATAGCATGTGACCACAAGCAATCCACATCAATGGATGAAATGATTTTGATGGAGGAATCTAACTACATTGATTGGTTGAATTTCATGCAAGAATTATGTTGAAATAAATTTGATATGAATTTTGATGGATGCAAAACAATGTGTTTTTTTAGGAATTTTTTAATGTAGCCTAATTGACGATTGTCCATAGGAAGATGTAAAAAAAAAGGCAATCACCCTAGGAAGATTTAGCCAAACCTCACTACAAACCAAACTTGAAGAACACTATTTTAGCCAAACCTCACTATTTTTAACATTCAAAGAATGCAGTAATTAAGTGAACTTTTTAAATACTTGAAGATCAAACAAGTTTCATCCATTGAATGACATTTATGATTTTATTTCCTCTTTGAGATCATTCATTTGTAGATTATTTCATCCATTTCAATTCATATAGCTTCCATGAATGAACATCCATGAAATAGCATCCACAAATCCATTGAATGGACATATGAGATTTCATGTAATTTTTTTGTGGATGAATGGGCAAATGTTTATGATATTTATTGGTAAAACAAAGCTTAGATCTAGGAAATATCATAAATGGATTCTTTTTAATCCATGAAATGTAGTTCATCCATAATGCTATTTCATCCATTGAAATTTAGCCAAAATTTCATGTATTTACTTCCATAAATATCGTTCATGGATCTAAATGGACATATGGATGCATGAAATTCAATTAAATTTGGATGAACTAGTTCAATTACCAACTAATCTAGATCTATATAAAAATAATAATGTCCATCTATTTACACCTACCTCTTGCAAGCCTAACTACCTTGAGCTCATTTTCCCTACCCACCAACATGGATATAAAAAGGTAGCTTAACATCTGCTCTCCCATTTCTATGCTATTTATGTAAAATAATCCAATATGTTACCACTTTCAAGGCTAACAACCTTACTTGTTTCCCTTATCTACTACATGCAAATGAAAAGCCGCAATATGATTTTGAGATTTGATATAAATGTTAATAAACTATTGGGAACATATGGGAAGATAAGGTAAAAAAGAAAAACACGGAGGATTGGGGATGTTGTTGTGTTGACAACATGGATGCCTTTTAATAAAAGGTCTATTGGTTTCAAAACAAATATTTGTTTTTTTTGTTGCATAAGTGTAATTCCCTCGCCTTTTGGGCAAGGATGTTCCAAACAAAGCAAAAATCTCCCCCTTTTCATCCTCCCCTTTTTCTCTCTCTTTATGTTTCCAAATGGTTCCCAATAGTTCATAATTATTTATGCCAAATTTTAAATTTGTGTGTTTTCATGTCCATGAAAATTCGAAGGGAAAAGAGGTTTAAACACATAAACTTGAAAGAAGTAGATTATTAAATTATTTTAATATAGATAAAATGCCCATAAAGGCACTTGTTAATTTTCCGTTTCATATCCATTTAAGTGGGTAAGGGAAAGGAGTGAAATCGTTAGGTTTCGAAGTAGGTTGGGACAACACAAATAATTAAACATCACTTTTTTATTACATAATATTATTAACCATTAATTCATTAAGTTGGAATGAAGGATGACAAGTTTTTGAATTTTGATCAACCCAACCAAGTTATATTTGGAACAAACTTGCCTTCAAACAGCACAAGCACGTTAATCAATCACAACATTCATGCAAACCACAAGAATCCCAACTAATGAAATTAAATTCCTACACTTGTCAACTAGACTTGGTATGTGAACTAACTTGCAACCAAAATCCAATCACCATCTAAAATAACAAAAATCTAAGCATTTGTCAAGTGTACTTTGTGACTAAATTATGTTGCCCCTACAACATGGTCACCAACTAGTTATAGCAAATAAAAATTTCAAGAAACTACTAGTAAATGGGAGATATGCATAATCCTTCATATAGTCATTTCATACATACCTCATTTCCAACTCCAACTGAAGTTCATTTTCCCTACCCACCAACATCAACATGCCTTTTGATGTACATTGTATTTATATTCATTCAAATTAAATTTGACATTGACATAAATAATAATGAATTATTGAAAACCATATGAAAACATAAACTTTAAAAATAAAATAAAAGTTGATTATCATTAGTAATGTGTAGTAATGCAAACCCAAGTGTGATAGACAATTAGCCTTGGTGATTGAATTATGTCTTAAAGAACATTTGGTTGTTAATTGGTGGCAATTGGGGCTAGATTCAACAAATGACAACCAAATTATGAGATGATTACAATTTTATTTTTAACTGATGTAATTATATTTTAATGTTGGGAGACTAAATTAGTGACTTTAGTTAACCAAATGATGAGATGATTAAAATTTTATTTTCAACTAATGGAATGATATTTTAACATTGGGAGATTAAATTAATGTGACTTTAGTTATTGGTGATCAAACTTTGCGGTCCCAAAATTTAATCTCCAATTAGTCTTACCAAGTTTTTGCACATAATGAACAACCTTATGATTTAATCATGTTGTAATCAACATTTGGTTACCACACCTAATGTCAATTTATTTTAATTATCAAATTTGAGTTGAATAAACAACAAAGGTGATCAAAATTTGGCATGTAGTAATTAAACTTGTTGATTGATTTATGGCATAATTGTAATTCGATGTCAACTAAATTAATCAAATTTAACATTTTTCAACTTGATGTCTAAAATTGTTTTAATTGAAATGCAATCACTAATTTGCATGGATATTTTTTTGCATTTGACAGTTGCATTATCTTCTAATTACAATCTTTAATCACTTCAACTAATGCACCAATTAGATTTCAATACTTGGTGACCAACATTGACAATCATATTATCTAATTAAAAAGAAAATTTGCCATTGAGTGATTGAATTTGAATGCTTGGCAATTAAAAAATTTGCAACAAGAAAATGGTCAAAGTAATGTTAGGTGGATGACACAAGATCATAATTTCTTTTGACTCTAGATGGACTTGATATATAAATTCATATTCAACATTAGCATTGTACTATTACATTTGATTTTAAATCTTTTTTTTCATCATTGAACTAATATAAGTCTATTTTACCTTCAACCTTCAATTCTAATCTTTGAGCTTTTATATTGAGTTTTCAATACACATGTCTAGTGATATATTTATGAGGAGGCTTATGAATTTTTTTACCAAACATATAGGGGAATGCACATTGGATGGATAACTTGCTAACTACTATATTGCAAGAGCTTTAGTAAGTTCAAATTGTAGACTTTCATTTGCCACTTTGAACATGTTTATACATTTTGGCCACTAATTAATCATGAATATTATTAAATTGTGATTTTATGCTAATAGCATCGTGACTAGTTTTTCTTTTTGGGTGTACTTTTGCAACTTGTCAATTTCTTTTTTTTAAATGAAAAAAAAGAAAATTTTGTGACTTTTAAGGATTTTTTTGCCATCTTTGAAATTAAAATAATCAAATTAACCACATTTAGACCTTGGAACTTCTTACATCACTGCCTATAACAACACTTTTGTAAAAATGTTGTAGCCCACCTAAGAAAATCATCATTTAATGTTAATTAATGTTGGGAATTCTTGCTAGTGAACCTACTTGAAAATTTTGAAAAACAAAACTCAATCATGACTAAACCAACTTTACAATCAAACTTATTAGTGTGAAATGATTGATTATGTCTATGTTGACAAAAATGAAAATAAGTATGTTCATTATGACTAAAAATAATTAGTCAAATTGAACAAAATGTTATGCAAGTGGTGAACATAGGCCTACATGTCCAATTGTAAATTTTCATTAATCTGATTAAAATCAATCGTTCACATTTATGACACATGTGATTGTAATGCTACTTTTGAAGGTCCATTCATGCTAATAGGACCCAACAATGCCTCATCAGATGATTGTTTAATTTGACATATTTTCAAAATATTCTTGAAATACTTTGAAAAAAAAATTAATTATTTTTTAAAATATTTACATTATGTTACAATTCATACTAAAACTTTGCAAAATTATACCATTTTCAAAAAAATTAATTCATTTTACAAGTCATTTTCTACTTTAAAACATTGGTTATAATTATTTTGAAAGTATTTTTGGGTATTTTGTTCATTAAATTGATTTCAAAATTATTCACATGTTTCCATAAATCTTATTTATAATATAATCAAATTAAAAAATTTCAGTACCAACTGAAATTATCAATTTAATATTGAAAATATTAAATTATGGTTACACCTTTTTTAATACATATCACCATGACTACACCTTTGATGCTACTTTTTTTGTGAGCATTAAAATGTAACACATTATCATGTGAATATGTTGAAATTAATTATAAAAAATTGATAGTTGTATGGTTATCATATTTCAAAATTTTCATACATTACGAAGGTAATTCCTATATAACCTATGAAATTGTAGATTAAATTCATAATTATGTACTTCATATGTGTAATTAATTTTATTAAAATTTTCATAATTGCATACAATTAACTATATTGATTAATTTCAGTTCATAATTATATACTTCACATGTGAAATTAATTTTATTACAAAATTACATAAATTAATTACATGATTAATTTCAACCATAATTGCACTATTACACTATCATAGGGTGTTTTGCATGCTACTATGGACACAAAACAAGTCAAAACTAAATGTACATAACTACTAAAAGTATCAAAATCTAATATTCATTTACTTTGAAAATCTCAAATCACATTTACTTGATTTGGGCCTTACAAGTAAAATAAGTTAAAACAATCATGGATATCAATTTGCTTCATATTTTTTTCTTTGAATAAATGTACATAATCACATTAAAGATTGTTTTTTTAAAACCTATTTGATACTTGTATGCCATTTTACTAATTCAAAAACTTTACTTCATTTTTGTGGATAAATAAAATTACTTCCCAAGGCATTTGCATGTTCAATGGAAAAATATTATACAAATAACAAACAACATAATGATCACCATTATTACAACATCATGTACCATCAAAAGTTTATATGTAATTTAGATGTAAACTTTGATGGAAGGATGTTATTTGTTCAATATACATTGATGTACAAATTTTCATTGAAAATTTTCAACTAAAAGAAGTACTTCTTAGTCCTTTTATTAAAGTAGTCATTCTATGACAAGCGATTGCATGTTACAAATGTACTCCAAAGCACTATTGCATCATTCTTATTTGCACCAATATATCAACATATGATAGATTAAGATGTGAACAACCTTTGATTGTTCATTTTGATCATTAAACCTTTTCTTATTATGTCCCCAAATCATTCAAATTTTCTTTGTCATGACAACTGCAACATTATGATTCTATGTTGTACCATGCAAACACCACATGATAAAAGGCATTGTGCATTAACATTTTTGAATTTTTTTTCTTGAACCAATTGTAATTTCTTTTGAAAATTATCAAGTTAAATAGAATTATGAAATCAAAGACATACTTTTAAAGATATAATTCATTTCATTGTGGAATCCTTCAAATTTGATTCTAATTAAATATTATACTTGAATTTTAGAATATAAAAAATAATGTAACTTTTTTCCATTTGGAATTAAACCTAAGTCAAATAATAAATTAAATTTCACTAACATTATAGATTTGAATCTATAACCTAATTCAAGATTGAAAAAATTACATTTGTATTTTTGAAAAAACATGAAACTAGTAATTTTATATTTAGAAATTGAAACACATTACAATTTTTAATCTAATTATGCAGCTACATAAATTTCATGATAATGTTATTGTGTGCAAAATTAAAAATGGATGTGTTTGTATTTTTTATGATGCCATTAGTTTTCATCATGCAAAGTGATGGTCAAATGGATAAGGCCTTGGATTGTGCCTGGAGAGGCAATGGTTCAAATGTCACTTTGAACATCTTATGATAATGACTTACATGACAAAATAGTCATGATGATGTGGTACATGATAATATTAAATAAATGAATAAGCATTCATGAGGGGTATCCAATTATGGTGGTTAGATAAGTAGATAAGTAAATAGGTAGGCCATGTGGTCGAATTGTGGCTATCACATGTGGTAATTTAATATTGAGGTGTTAGTTTTTTATATACCAAAATTACTTCAAATTTTGTTTAATATATATATTAGTCCTACCACATTGTTTAACACTCAAATCATCTTAGTCATCATCAACTTGATAATTTTTGGGTATAAACAATTGGTCCATTCTACTTGAGGCCAAAGTTCTCCAATGTTTGTTATGATTGAATTTATAGTCAAGAAATTCAACTTAAAATCCAACATGGGTTGGTTCTTCTGTAATGGGAAATTAGGTTACCCTGACCCTTGAGCACCCACTGATCAGGGAGATTAATTCGCACATCTTTGAGCCATTTTGTGTCTGTGACAGCCGCCCTTGCATTATATCTGCATGGGAAGTACCACTTGGTTGGTTCGAGGTGTCTTTGCTGGAAGATTTGCATGATGGGTGCGATTGGACGGAGGTTGAATGGTGGCTCCGAGTTAAGATCCAAGTCGGTGCTGCAATTATGAAATGGCGGTTTTGGGTGCGTGTTGAAGAAGATATGACGATACGGAGAAGAAGTTGGGCAAGGAATGACGGTGGAAGAGGAGAAGCTTGGTGAAGAAGCTTGGTAGAGCAGCTGATAAGAGGAAGCACAACAAGTTTTAAGGGGGGGTTGTTGAAGAGGATAAGGCAGTTTTTGTGCTAAACGATGATCGAGTTATGTACATAGAGGAGCAGATCGGCAGATTTTTGGGGGGTATCAGAAGGGTCTGTCTGTGGTAGGAAGGTAGACAATGATGTGAGGAGGCAAGTTGAGAGACAGAGACAAATCGGAAGGAGAATTAGAGCAGAAGAGATTTTGGGAGAAGGATAGAAGGAAAGAAAAGAGTAAGTAGTTCCATAGCAGAGAGTTTTTAGCCATGTCTGTGATCTTCTGCTGCGTCTGATATGTGGTTTAGCTCATTGTTGCAGGAGTACCTAAGAGAGAAAAAAAAAAACTGGAGGAACGATCAGACTCTCTGTTTGTAAGAAACTGAGTTCGAGGGCAATGCTCATGCTCTCGGACCATGTATATAATCTATCAATGAGATCCGAGCATTTTCTCTGAAGCATTTGTGTGTAAGGCATGACCAGGGCTGTGTGTTGTGTCGAGTATTGTGTTGCTAAGTCTTTCGTAGTTCGGATCGAACCGGATCGGAGATAAGGCAGGTAGACAGTTCGGAGCAAGAGAGGATAGGTGTCTGTAGATGTGAATCGGACTTCCAGAGTATGAGAACCAGGGTCCGTGGGGGATAGCGTATGGGCTGTAGGATTCCTAGACCCTCTCTTTTTTGGTTACACTTCCTTCTTAAAAAAACCTTTGGTCACATTTAGAATAATAGTTGTTTTTTGTTAGGTCCTCTAAGCGTGGGTTTGAACATGGTTCTTCATATTTCTAAACCCTATGGATTTGGTTTTTGGCACAAATGTTCAAACTCAAAAACCTTTAGGCCTGGTTTGAAAACTAGTCCAATTCCATGTCCACATTACACATGCCCCAAGATTTCATATGGTATACATATGGAGATTTATGAAATTACCTTTAGGCTTAAGTAAGTAATCATGTAATACCAATGATGACTAGGGGAGGTTAAATATGTACAACTAGATTATGCACATGACTACATCATATATGATTTAAATTAATGAAACTATAAATTACATTATAAAATTACATATTTCTAAAGACTTACTTTTAAAAATCAGAAATAGTTATTATAATATCATATAAATGTTTTTCATTTTGAGACTGAGCTTTTTAAAAAATTACATGCAATCATGAAATTAATATTTTTGAGATTAGTTCCAATATGTTTTTTCATGGACAAGGTTTTCCCATAATTCATTATGGCCCATCTAAATTAAAACAAACAAAACCAAAAAAAAATTAATACTCAACTAAGTTTTTTTAAATTTCATTTTATGTTTAATTTGTTTAAAGACATTATATCTGAAAGTATGACCCAAATAACACTACAATAAAATATGTCCATGTATGCCAAGTGATTTCACTGGATTTTGAGTGTATTCACTTGTTATAGTGAATAAGGAACAATGAAGAAGTAATGAATTCACTAATCTAATGAATGGGGATTAATGAATTGCACCCACATTTTGTAGCAATGTAATTAAAATTAAATTCCTAACTTTGCATTTGAACTTGAAGAAAATTAAATGTAGTTATGAAGCTCCAAATTGTAAGATCAAACTTAATTATGAAATTAAATACCAATGAAATTACCTATGTAATTTTATGTCATTGTGATTTAAGATATTATATTTGAATTCAAAATCAAAATCATCACATTTGAACGCATGGACTAAAAATCTTAAATTTCAAACTTCTTTACATTCAAAACATAATACTTTGTCAAATTAAATGTGAGCACAAACTCAAAGAAATGTGAAATTCATTTTAATGAAAAAATATATAATGAAAGAGTTGGTTTTATGGCCAAGGAGGTGGAGCTTCAATTCCATCCAAGGATGTTGATATACATGACTATAATTTAATCAAACACTTGTACCTATACATGTGTAGGCAAATCAAACTCATCAATTTGACCATATCATATATAAAACTATGTGGAGGTGGTAGCTACGTGTTAAGATTGTTAGAATATATAATGAAGATTCAATAACATGTCTATCTAAATTAATCTATGAATAAATTGATTTTCAAACAAATCCATTTTTTTACATATTTATTTCTTTGCCTAGACATGTTATTGAACCCACATTGCCACCATGTTGACACATTCATATATGCCTTGGAAAAAATGGCAACTTTGATTGAACTATGGAATCATGTAGTCACGTATGTCATACATAATTACAAATGTAGTCATAGATCCATTTTTTTGGCATAGTGAATGAAGTAGGTCTAAACTTAAATCCAACACACACAAAAGATTATATTTAAAACATCATGATGAAATATAGAAGAAATAATTAAGTAAAATTTTATTTATAAGATGAAAAGACTATAAACATGAAATGAAATAAACATGTTATAGCATAAGCTCATACTTCATACTCTATTGAACAAATTAAAGATATTTTGGGGGGGAGGGCTGGTAATTTAGTAGTTTCATCTTACTCACTTGGGAAGCAAGCTCAATCTAATTCCATATGATTCATAATGCAAAGAACCTTCTTGAACACCTTATTAAATATTTATTATGGATGAAAAATGGATGTGGTGTGAATGAATTACATCCATTATGGTTGAAACAAGGAGGATCATGGATGAAATCCATCCATGATTGATAAATTAAATGATGATCAATAAATTTCATTGATTATGGAATGAAAGGCAAGAGCGTTCAGAATGAACTTTCATCTAATGAATAGTGAATTAAGTTACATGAATTTTTAAAATAAATAAAAATACAATATATGTTTAAACTTTAATGAACTACATCAAGGTTGGATATGTAATGTCACATGTGAAATTTGTGTTCATTGCAAGCAAAAGAAAACTCAAACAACACTAAATTTTCAATGTCTTTTGTTAAACAAATATGAAAATGTACTGTTTTGTAAATCCTATTTCTCTTTATCATGTTTAAATATTATGATTAATGACATGTGCCATGGGGTGAAAGCAAGTCAACTAGACCAAAATAATAGTCAACAAATAACTAATTATCTAACACATGTAGGCATGAAAGCAGTTTTAAAAATTATTTTATTACAATACCAATCATTCCACCTCATCTATTAACCTCATAATGAGCCAAACTTAAAGCTTGACGAACAATTACCATGTAAAAGTGCATTGAAAATATATTCATGAATATATTTTTGGAATCCATGTTAAAAGGTACTTCCATTCCAAAAGTAAAATAAATAACTTATGAATTGCATGTTTTCACAAAATCTAAGGGATGTTTAATGCATCACTTTTAAAAAATTGAATTTGAAATTATTTTAGTTTACTTATACCTACTTTTATAAAAGATGACATTGTAAAAGTAGGATTTAAACCTATTTTCATTTCATAATAACCTACTTGATTGCCTATTAAATATATTTTAAAAAAAACTCCATAAGCTCAAAAATTATAGATACTTTAATCTTTTAATTCAATCACATTACATGTTTCACAATTTTGTGGTGCTTGTCATTCAATCCTGAAAAAAATTAATCATTATTTTACTTGTGTGTTTGGACTCCATGTAAGTGCATGCAATTAGTGATTTCCACAAACCCTTTTCACTTTTGAAAGGACCAAGTTATTTAGGGAAGAATGTTAAATCCCCTTCACCATGTCTTTGTTCTTATTCTAAGAACATATATGTGAATTTGTGAACAAAGCTTTTCCTACATGGCCTATCCAATGTGAAACAATTTTCAATTTGTAACAAACATGATTATTCTATGTAGCTAGAATTGTGATGTAATTTTGCGTAAATCCAACAATAGGACCTATATTTTGTCTTGGTGGTGGCTATATATTATAATTGGAAATGCGGTTAATTAACATTTATCATATTGCACTTCCAAATTGAACATGCACTATCAAAATCCATACCTCCTTGCCTTGAAAGGACCACCCATGAAACTATTGGATATAATTGGCCAAATCGAATCATGTTCAATAGCCTAGATGGGAGAGAAAATATTGTTTTATTTTTACTTAGTCCTTGCACCATGCAAAATCCCTATCAATTATATTGGCACCAAACATCACCATACAATTTTCAATAGTAATTGCATTAAAAATTTTATATTCATAATGTTAACATTCTTTTCTACACTAGAAACATTTACATCAACAACGTTGAAGCATTTCTTGCTTACATCTTTCAAACATTATCTTACCATCCAAATAAAAATGTCAAATCTTGACCCTTGAAAAGCTTGCAATGAACCACATGACCAATAGGACCTTTCAATGGATGATTCTAGAGAAGTTGACTTTTCACTACTTGATTGATAGCAAGAAGTCGATTGGAAATGTGTAATCTATTTAAACCATTTGGAAATGTAAATGACATGATGATCCTCTCTACTCCAAAGCACACACCCCAAAATACAAAAATTCTTCCTCCACCAAAATACATTATGGATTAACATCTAAACCTTCCACTCCAATGTGACAAATGTCTCAGTGTACAAAATTTCTTTTTTGGGAAGAGTTTATTACCTTTTTGCCTAACATTTGTTTTCATGGAGTGAGGCATCTTTTGTACATAAGTACTGTGGAAAAAAAAAATGTCCAAAAATAAGATTGCCAAAAGAACATGAGGACAAAAAAATGTCCAAAATAATAGTTAAATGTTTTTCTATTTCAAATTAAGTGAAGTGACATTGACCTCAATGAGGTGACTACCTTCACTTCAATGGCAATATCATTTGGACTTAGGTCTCCATGTTCTTCATCCTATTTTATTAAAGTTATTGAACAAATCATAATAGTATGTTATTTTGAAATAAATGAATATGCAAGATTATTACATGATTGATCTATTGATCCAAACCTTAAATCCGATAATGTACAAAGTTGTACCAACATTAAGAAAAAGTTTCAACTAAAGTACCATGAATGTCAATGTGCACAATCAGGTCTTAAATTTTGTTAATTACCATACCTAATATCCTAAAACAAAATCTAAGGGTGGTCCTACCAAAAAAACCGGGGAATTGAACTTTGACTTGGTTTAAAGCAAAGATTGACCCTCACTAGTAGATCATTATATGTTGTGAAACTCATGTGGACCTCTTGTACTAAACATTGATTTTCATAGTTTTAAAATAAAAAAGGGTATGTTCAATCCTTTTTATTGAAAAAAATCAATTATTTCAAAAGAAATTGTTGAATGTTAGCCATGGGTACAATGGTATAGTTTTTGAAAGGTGATGCTTGAGGAATAGGGTGTTCCCAAAATAAATGCCCCCTAAGTAAGATCCAAGGGGCACTTATTTTAGGAATGCCTTGCTCTAAAGTTGTTACCCATCTTAAAGTGTTATAACATAAAAGAATCTTTTTTGTTTTCTTCCCGTGATACCTAGCAAGGGCCTTTTGGATCTAAAGAGATATGTGAGGCATTTCAAAAATTTGAAATGCCCTAAAAATGTTTAGACTTTGTAAAGTGATATGCAATACAATAGAACTTTCAACTCGACGCTTGATGTTTTGTACAATCCACAAAAAAGGACATTATAATCTAATCACTCTTATCAACTAATATTCTTAAGAAACCAAAAAACCAATTGTTGAGCACAAATCATTGAAAAATATTACAAGAATCAAATTTCCTTATTTTTCCAAAGACTTGATCCACACTTAGATTTAGCAATCAAGCTTTAATAACCTAATAAAAAAATATGATGATATGCAAAAAAATTTAATTTAATGGAGAATGTAGAAACACACTTTAATGTTCAAGTCACAATGTTATTTTGAGATTTACTTGTGATAATGTTTGCAACCAAAATGCAAACTTATCAACATGTCACCTTGTTGAATATTTATGGTCCATACATATTATGGTATGATGGATCATTCTTTGGTTTTTAAAATCAACATATGAAAGTGTCATGCTTTTATGGCATATAGATGAAAGAATAGGGATGTAAAGTTGTTTTAAATGAGAAAGGGGTCATTTATGGATTTTGAAAATGAAAAACTATTGTGAGTTGTATGTCAAATGAGGTTGTAAAATAAGTAGTTGATGACTTCATTAGAAAATTAAGTAATGAGGCCATAGAGAGACTTGGCCCAAGAAAGGGTTTTATTTACATGGATTGAAATTTAAATTAGGGAATGAACGAGGGAAGAAATTTGTTTTTACATGAACTTAATGTTTTTTGAATAGTTGAATGTTTGTTCATGTTTTGCAATATGTGGAACCATATTAAATTTAGTTGTACAATTGAAGCTTTTCTTAAATTTATTCTTTATAAGCAATTAGTTTTTAACACCATATTTTTGTTAAGATAACAATGGTAGTTAAATGCAATATTTAATGATTCTATTTCTCCTTTCACATTTTGCATACATCCATTGGGTAGGATTTAAATTCACCATATATAGGATTTGAGTTTGCCCATTGAAATTTCCAAGGACTTCCATAAATGTTTGTTAATTTATAAATTTCATGATGTCAATTTTCTCCTTACCAAAAATTTAGGAATTGTGAATTAAATCACTTGAAGATGAACTGCATGATGTCAAGATATAGGTTAAAATGTGACACTTTATGCGATCACACATGATTTGTTTTATGGATTTGAACCTACATTTAATCATATTAATATATTTGTATTTGTAAATTTTCAAATTGTCAAACTACTATTCTTATTATTTAGTCATTTCAAGACAATTTAAAGATCTTGATTGCATGTATGTAAGGGAATATTATCAACTCAAGCACATTGTATCTTTCAAATCCATTTAAAGCTAAAAATTAACTCATAATGACAATGATGTTGATGATGTGTGTGCTCTAGAGGATGAGGAGAATTTGAATGAAAATGGAAGGCTAACCTAGAGCTCCTTTGCAAGAGTATGGAAGGTGGAGATGAAGAAAATAATTTTGGCATCATTATTTTGTCGTGAACAACATAGGTTGTATTGAACATGAAAGTTGAGTTTCTTTTGTTGGTATCTTTTTTCTCTTGGTGAAAATCATTTTTGGCAAGATATTTGTTGACAAGTTGGAGCAAATCTTGTACATCAAGATGTTCGCAACAAAATAATATATGGATTATCTTATAGCCATTACTAAACCCATGAAATTTGGTTGGAAGTCATAGACTTTGGAGGATTATTAATGAAGGATCCATTGTTCAAATGCGCCACCCTGGGTTCATAATGTGAGAGTTTGTTGGGAATAATCGTTGTTGATGGCTCCTTGAAAGTTCCTTCTTGTTGTCTTTGAGAACCATCTCCACCCTACTCTTGTGTTTCATTATTCCGAATTGCCTAAATGCTTGCAATAAGTCTTCGCTAGGTTGCATCTTAAATCCCAATTTGACATCTTTTTTCAATTGGTTGACAAGTCGTTCTTGTGCAATTGCTCGTGGAGTTTCATGGGACGAAGCTAAAATCCTTCTCAACACATTATTTTCCCTAACTTCCCCCATATTTCGTGTACATCCCATCTTCTTTGTGTTTTCTCTCATATTTGCCACAAATTTGACAATTGCTGGGTGGTTATTTTTCTTTCGTGCACTTTCCCTTCTTACAAATCTAGCACTTTGGATTTCCCTCCAACTTTTGGGAGCATATACATTCCTAGAAGTTTTGGACTCCCTCCTATGGCAAGAAAGTTCCAACTCATGTTGTTCCTTTACAACATCCAACTTTAAGAACCTCCAATTGCTTTTCTTACTTTCCATCATATTCTCCAAACCATAACTAGGTTTTTGATCAAAAAATTCAAGGGATCCACTTTTAGTTGGTTCACTGTAGAAACAAATGAAATAAGATAGGTGCACTCTACATACAACCTTCCTTTGTGTGACACTTTTCCAACTGCAACATAGAGGAAACTCTTCACACCTTATGTTAGCATGCCATGCATTGTGAATGAATATGCTTCCCATTTGAATAGAAAAGTCTTTTGGATGACAAAAAAGTCAAAATGATTTCCATCTACCTAATTATGAACCCTAAAGTTCTCCCTTTCATTTTTCCATTGTTTATGGATCTTGTCTGACATGTAATGTTGTGTATTGCATATTGAAGTTTGATTGTTAAAGTTGGGTGTTGGACCAAGTTTTTGAAGAAAGCAAAACATTCAATTCATGTAAATATGTGTCTTCTTCTTCAATGATTCATGTTCAACAATTCATTTTTTGGTTCCTTAATGATATCATATGATACAAGTGATTAGATCACACATCCTTTTTGGTTCAAATTTTGGCCCTTATTAACATGACCAAGTTGATAATTAGGTTACTAATTCACAAGAAGAAATCTTATCCTTTTCCACTCTCACTCATTGCAATTATTGTCCAATTTGATTACATTTCAACTATATTTGGTCATCTTAAGTTTGCAAGTGGTTTGTTGCACTAGTTAATGGTCAATATTGTTCATAGTTATTACATTCACTATGTTGTTCACTTATGAGTATAATTTAGACCTTATTTAAAATTTTAATAAATTTTAATTGTTAATGTGGAAATTGATGTAACTCTTTAATTTTATTTACACAATGCATTATAATGGGTTAGTGAGTTTTTTGACATTTTTCCAACTATCCACATGGTATATGAGTTGGATGATCAATTTTTAACATGTTGAAATCATTACTTAGAAATTTCATTTCATAGTTACCATAATTTATTAAAACAAATGTAACAATTTTAAACCACACATTTATATTGGAATGAATTAGTGATTTTTTCACATCTTTTCAATTTATCAAAGTTGAATTATTCACTTTTAATATGTTAAATTCATTACTCACAAATTGTACCTTGCATTTATTATAATATATTAAAACATATGTCATTCAGAATTTTACAATTATACTTGAATTGTTTAATGAGTTTTTTTTCCACATTTTTTGAACTAGTCATCTTTACATGAGTCAAATGATCCACTTTGAATTTATTGAAACCACAATTAAAATGTTGCATATTGCACATATAAATTTATATTGAAACATACATAACACCTTAATGCTTCACATTTATATTTGAATGGGTTAGTGAATTTTTTCACATATTTTGAACTATTAATATTTGCACATGAGTTGAATCATTCACTTTTAATGTTGTTAAATCCACTACTCATGAGTTGCATTTAACACTCACCATAATTTTTTAAAAATGGATATATGAAAACTTGGGAAGTTTGACATTAAAATTTGAATGGGTAAGTGATCTGGTCAAAATGTTCAAGCAGCAAAGTCTAAGATGCAGGTAGACCTTTAAATCATAATTTTTTCATTTATTAAATTCTTGTACATTTATGTAAATTAAAATGTATTTTTTCCCTTAGTTTGTTTTAGGCATCATGAACAAGTTTTTTTATCATGAATATTCATGATGCCACACTAAAAAAACCCCCAAAAAATCCCTAATGTTTTCCCTTATTTTTTAATGCATGAAAAAAAATCTATCTTAAAATTAATGATTAAAGTATTTAATTTATTATTATTATTATAACTTATCAGTATTTTATACTTACTTTTAAATTTTAAACATGGTGTCTCAATTTCTTTAAGCTTGATTCGTTACAAATTTATTTTTAAATATTTAGAGATTAATTTTAAATTTTCACTTTAAAAATAAAATAAAATAATGAACTATAAACAGTGATAATAATCACGACATCAACGATTTTTTTTTAAATAATAATTTTGTAATCTTTTTCAAATTCATCCACAAAAACAATATAACCATGTTTTGGATAGAAGCCATATATGAAGGTACACATTTGTTAAAATATTTCTATATTTTGGTTATAAGATTAGAATTCATTATAAAATTATATCCTTTTGAAACTATAAAAATCTAAAAAATATAAAAAAATATTTTGTCAATGTTGATGCCCCTTCTTATGTTTACAAAATGGTGGAAATTCACCACAAAAAAACTCAAAATACATCATTAATATTTATTTTAATTTTTAAAAATTGGATAAATTTTATAATAATTTAAAAGATTAAACTTAAAAATTTTCAAATAAATTTGATCCTGGAAATATTTATGTGTTTGGGGGGGGGGGGGGGGGGGGATCCAACTATTTACACCCAAAATTTCACTAAATTAGTTTTTTTTGGTGTAAATTTTATTTTTACATAATTAATAATAATAATAATAATAATAATAATATGTTGCAATGTTTTTTCAAAATTATGTAATTAATCATTTGTATTGATGTATGATTCATCTTGCTAAACAAATATGGTCTTGATAATTAAACGGCTATATTGACTTCTTAATTAATGTTTTTTTTATGGTCAATTTTTGTCAATTTAAAGGGCAACAACATCAAGAAAGAATTTTTAAATATAAATTTTTTTGGTCATATACATACATATATATACACACACGATAAAACATAATAAAAAAAAAAATAATATTGAAGGATTTAAACAAGTTTCCAATTACACTACTTGTTTATAACCAAATGTGGCAATTTTTTTATGGGTGATTACTATTTTAACAACATCACAAAAATATATTAAAAAATCATACCTAATCATATTAGGGAAAAAACAAGCAATTGTACAAAAAATTAGACATATTTTATGTAATAAAATTGTAAATTTTTTAATGAATGCATTTTTGAATTGACATTGAATTTACAAAGATTCTAAGTTGATTTAAACAAAAAGATATTTGTAGATTTATTCATGGCATGCAATTTCAAGTTCTTTCTTTAATCCTTTAATTATTATTTTTTTGTAAATTATAATTATATTAAATACATTATTGAATAAAATTTAATTTCATGTTTTCATTTGTAGCATTTGAATAAATTTTGAAAAAGAAAACATATGTTAAAGTTTGAATTTCTCAAATAATTTCATGCCAAACACAATAAACTTAAAACTTTTTGTTCTTCAATAATAAAATCTTGAAGTGGTTTGGTGATTATGACCTTGGTGTGCTTCCATGAGGTTTCAGGTTCAATCTTTGATGGATATGTGCATTAACATATCTTGTAAAATTGTGTTTATAAACATCTACATCATTGGCAAATGGTGTCAAAACCTTTTTGTTAACAAAATTAAAAAAAACACATGCAACTTAATATTTTGTAATTATATTTGAATGGTTTAGTGTGTTTTTCACATTTTTTGAACTATCGACATTTTTACATAAGTTGAATAATCCACATTGAACTTATTAAAACTACTATTCAAATGTTACATATTACACTTACATTATATATTGAAACACAGATAACAAATTAATGCTTCACATTTATACTTGAATGGGACGTTAGTGAATTTCTTCGCATTTCTTGAATTATTATCATTTGCACATGAATTGAATCATTCACTTTGATTGTATTAAATCCATTATGTCGCAACCCTAGCTTTGGGCTCGCGACCAAGGCAAGGGGTTGCAAGGTTGTGGGAGTCAAGAGGAAAGAAGCCCGGGAGTCAAAGGAAGGAAGCCCGGGAGCAAGGGCAAAGGCATTAGAAGAGTGTGGGCCAAGAGGAGGAAGCCCGGGAGTTATGTGATGACTCCCGGGAGTCTAAGGAAGTGCGAGGGAGTGTGAGGGAGTGAGCACTCACACTCCCAAGGCAACTCCCATTTTGGGAGAGGGAGTCCCGGTGGACTCCCGAAACTTCAGAGTGCGAGTTGAAGGGTCGAATCTCAATGGATTGTTGCGCTCTTGGTACCGTTGGAAAGATCTTGAAACTTAGATGTCTAAAATGGGCTCACATTGCTCATTTGGACATCTCAAAGGCAAGTTATGGGGAAAAGAAGGGCCGGGAGTCAAACTGGCAGTTTGACTCCCGACCACTAAAAGTCGGGAATCGAGGTCTTCCTGAGATCCGATTTGAGAGTGCGACACGGCGTTGGAAAGCTCTCGACGAGGGCTAAAACTTTTCTTCAGACCGCGTCGCGATCGGACTCCGCAGTCGGGAGATATCGGCGTCCAAAGTCTCGGGACTCCAACCCGGGACAATTTCGGGACTCCTACGCGGGAGTCTCGGGAAAAATAGCCATTTGGATGCCACCTCCGTGGAGAGCTGCAGAGTATACTATAAGGGGGAAGGTGGTGGCTTCCCCCAAGTCCGGGCCGTGGTGAGTCTTGTGTGTCCGTGTTGCCCGTGGCTCGTCCTAGCACCAAAAGTGCTCTAACTATGCACTAACCACTTTGTGTGGGTTGTGTGCAGGCCCGTGAGAGTGAATAAGCTTGTCAATTCTTCCTAGTCCCATCCCGTAGCTCCAACATGCCCCTCTACCCCCTCCAAGTGTTGTGAGCTAAGGAGCGGCTCCAAGTTCCAACTCCTTCCGCATTGCCACATACTTGGACCCTCAAGTGGGTCCACAAGGACCCACTTGAGGGTCCAAGTATGTATTTGTATTTGTATTTTGCATTCAGTTCAATTTTTTGAAATGGATGTATAAAATCTTGCAAAATTTGACATTTATATTTGAATGGGTTAGTGATTAGGTCAAAATGTTCATTGCAAAGTCTAGGATGCATAAACCTATAAATTACAATTTTTCATATATTAAATTATTGTACATCTATGTAAATCAGAATGTATACTTTCCCTTTAATTTGTTTTAAACATCATGGACAAGTTTATTATTACAAATGTTCGTGATGCCAAAGTAAAAAAACTCCAAAAATAATCCATAATTTTTCCCTTTTTTTCTTTTATAGTATTTGTTTTGGAAGGGGATCATTTTCATAAGTAGTGCTAGACCAGTTTTTCATGTTTTTGCAAACTCCACAACAATTATAATGGATGGCTCTAGGTGAGAGTTAGCATTGGCATGGCAAGAAAAATAATATTGGAAAATTTCAACCATGAAGATTATCCCCACTAAGACCCATGGACATTTTTCGAAGAATTGGAAAAAGCTTGAACAATATTTGTAATATTTGAGACAAAGGAGTGTACTTATTTCCAATGGGCTACTCTGCCACAACTACAAGTTCTACCACAAACACATCAAAATTGCAATAAAAGTTTGCTCTAATATGGGTATTGTTACAAATTCAAGAAAAGTGCATGAAAGTTCAAAAGAGATGGAAACAAAACACACAATGACTCAAAACTTCACCTTCGTCAAGCAAAAAACGAATTCAAAAATAATTTCCAAAAACTAAATATTGTTTTGTTTTGTTTTCGTACACAAAATATTTCCTAGTTAGATTTGTGGTTGATTTCTTACTAACTACATGTTATTCTCTTAAGAATGCTCCTCTCATCGCATCATCTATAACCTCTATAACCTCTTTGTCTTTGATTTTTGCTTGGGTATGTCATCTAGGAAGAGAAGGGTAACCTTCCATCTCGTCCATGGAAAGGAAGGTTATTTGCTTGTTTCATCATTGCCATGGAATGATAAAAAGATCTTCACCCACCTACATGATGATGGTTATGAAAATGTTTGAACAAATTGTTGTGCATTAAATAACTAGTGGAAGGACATTGATTACAAAAAATAGATTGGCATCATAGGCTTGTTGGAGGTTTTCTGACATGAAAAGTAGCCATCTCATATTGTTCATAGTGAAGTTTGTTTGGCCACATAAATTCATGCTTTTAATTTGTTAATATTGAAAAAAAAGACAAAACCGATAAATAAAAAGGTGTTAAAAATAATGATCAATTTTTTTAATTTTTAAAATTATTATTATTATTATGAAAAAAAAAAATTTAAACATGATTTATTAATTTTAAAACTTTGTTTTGTTACAAATTTATGTTTAAATCTTTAGAGATGAATTAAAAATTTTCATTTTTTAACTCAAATAAATGAATGCATTATAGACAATGACAATAATAATGACATCAATGATTTTTTAAATCTTTTTATTTTTCAATTTTAAAAATCTTCTTCAAGGTCATCCACAAAAAAATTAACCATCTTTTGGCTATAAGCTGTATATGGAGGTACAAACTTGTTAAAATATTTATATATTTGGCTATAAGTCTTATAACCCATTGTAAAACTATATAATTTTATAAAAATTAAAATGAATTATTAAAAAAAATTAAAACCCTTTTGTTGATGTTGATGGCCCTTCTTATGTTTACAAAATGGTGGAAATTCACCACAAAAAAAACTCAATTACATCATTAATATTTATTTTAAAATCTCAAAAACATTGGATAAGGTTATAGTGATCTCAAAGATTGAACTTAAGATTTTTCAAATAAATTGATGTTCAAATTGTTTATCTGTTTAATGTTGGATTAAAAAAAATTACATTTAAATTTTTACTTGTCAAGAGTAACCATTTTTCTTTCAAATTTGTGATCTCAATATTTTGGCAATTTTTTTCTTGTGTATATTTTTTCTTGAATTTGCACTATTGTTTTCATATTTTTCCCAACAAGAATTTCCAAGTTAGGAAAATTTGAAACCCAAAAAACATGGTGGTTGCTTTTGGGGGGAAGGGCATAAATCCAATTATTAAAACCCAAAATCTCACCAAATTAAATTGCTTTTACTTTTACAAAGGAAAAAAATGTAAACTATATTTTTATGTTATTAATATATATATATATATATATATATATATCTTGCAGTTTTTCCCCAAGTTATGTAATTAATCATTTATATTAGTGTATGATTCATCTTACTAAAAAAATATGGTTTTGAGGATTAAATGGTTGTATTGGTTACTTAATTAATGTTTATTATTGTGGTTACTTTCTGCCAATTTAATAGACAACAACATCAAGAAAGGAATTTTTTTTTAAATAAATTTTTTGGGAGTCAAATTTTAAAATATGTATTCTCGAATTTTCCCAATAAAATATAATAATAAGCCATAAGATTGAAATATTTAAACAAGTTTCCAACTACACAACTTAGTTATAACCAAATGTGGCAATTTTCTTATGGATGATTACCATTTTAGCAACATTGCAAAAATAAATAAATAATTTGTACCTGATCATATTAGGGAAAATAAAAACTTGTAATTCTATAAAAATTGGACATATTTTATGTAATGAAAATAAAATTGGGAAAAAATTAATGAATGCATTTTTTATTTGACATTGAATTTACAAAGATTTTCTATCAATTTTTTTTAAATTTAAAATTATTCACGACATGCAATTTCAATTTTCGTTTACCTCTTTATTTTTTAAATATTATTATTATTATTATTGGAATACATTATTGAATGAGCTTCAAGATCATGTTTTCATTTGTAGCATTTGAATAAATTTTGAAAAAGGAAAACATATGTTAAAGTTTGAATTTCCTAAATAATTTCATGCCAAAAACAATAAACTTAAACTTTTTTTTCTTTTATAAAATCTTTAAATGGTTTAATGGTTAAAACCTTGGGGTGTTTCCACAAGGTCTTGGGTTCAATCCTTGATGCATGCATTAGTCTATTTTGTAAAAATTATGTTTACAAACATGTACATCATGGTGAATGGCATCCAATTGTTTTTGACAAAATCAGGGAAAAAATACTTTGAATTTTTTTCACGCCATGTAATTTTGTTATGGCATATATAATCCATGATTCCATGATCCAAAGCAGAAAAATAAAATAAAAATAAAAATAGTATGATGATGTGACATGTTATTTCACATCTTATTAACTTGGGACCTCATATATCCATGTCATAAGTTTAAAATTTAAAATTATCTAGTGCAACATGTGACCATCCAAAACAACTAAAAAATATTTCATTAAAAATGTCTTAAGATCAACTAATATTTTTTAATCAAAACCATACAAGTTGCATATTAGTCAATTTTGTCTCATTTCACTAAAAACCTAATGAATTTCAGTAGTGAAAAAGGACAAGATTTCTTCTTGTGTTTCCTAATTGGTTGCCATGTTTCAACATCATGAACACCCATTTGAATCTTAAGATTCATGATCATTTGCATCCTAATTTGACACATTATGCAATTTCAATGTGTAAAAAATAATTATCCAAACTATTCATGCACAACTTATAAACAACCACGTGGTGGTTGACCAAAAAAGTCCACTACCATTTACCATTGTCCAAGTTCATGACATGCAACTTAGAAAATGCAATTTTGTTGCCCACATGGCTATTACTCATTAGTTGGAAAACCTCATAATTCATATGAAATATACAAGATCCAACAACTAGAAATGCATCATAAGTTTTAAGCCCATGACTATGGTCACAAAAGACATGGTTGGGAACTTGGTTTGGGACAATTGCCACTTTTGTGACTATGATAAAGGGAACAAGTTTGAATTGACTATATAGTCATGGAGTCAAATGGGTGTCAAACAACTACAAACAAAGTCACTTCCTTAATCTTATCCTTAGCACAAATAAAAACTTGAAATTTGAGCAATGGCTTGTCAATTTGAATTTCTTAACATTCATATTAGAATATCAACACAATTTACCATAATTACAAATATTGACTCTCTAATTGCCAAACATATACATATCCACCAAAATTGAAAGAATTTTTTAACATCAAATGCCCTCTTTGGCTTGTTTGAGTGTGTTTTGACCAAAGATTATTTTATCAAAATTGAATATGAACCCATATATGCAAGGATAACTATGGATGAAATTGCATAAAATATTTGAATACAATACAATTGGAATTAAATTTGATTTAAAATGCATTTAAAAATTGGTTTGAAAATGGACTAAGATCCAATTAGGTTGATTAAAGGCCTTATGAATTGACATTGATTTAACATCATCAAAATTCATTGGGATCTAGAATTGGCCAAAATTGAACCTACGTCTATACCAAGAATTGATTGGTATAGACACACACACACACACACACACATATATTTGGATTTATATATTTAGACCAGAATTAATTCATAATATAAGATCATACATATTTAGTATAATAAGATTATAAATATATATTTCATCACACTTCCAAGGCCCTTAAGACTACTGCACACACACCCCCCCCCCCCCCCCCCAATCTTGGGAATCATACCTTTCTAAAACTATGGATTTCATCCAAAGAACAAGAAATGATAAAAGCTTTTCATTGTATGAAATGAAACACTATTAATAAGTGGACAACTATCCATTCTTTATTCCCAAGTTATTCATTGACAAACAAGCCATTGTAAGCAAATCAAATACATTAATAAACATATAGCTTGATATTGAATTTATGATTATAAATAAAATCTCAATGGTTGGTTGCAACATGTTTACAATAATGCATATAAAACTACAAAAATTGAAATTTAACATCTTTTCAAAAGGATCAACATAATGTTCATGGGATTTGTTTTACAATTTCCACCCATCTTAAATACACCATTATATTCAACAAATATCTAGCCAATTGCTACATTCATGGAATTGATTAGGAAAATTGTAAAAAACTTATTTTGGGAAAATTGCATTGGCCAAAATAACATCATATTAACAAAACAAGGATGTTCAATATGCATCTATTTTGGAAAACTTTAAAACTTCTTTAGAATATTCAAATTTTAAATTACTAAAAACATGTTTTTTTCTAATATGATGATCCATGGAAAGCAACTTGTTTTCCAAAATAAATTAAGAAAAAAAATCAACCATTATATGATAAAAATATTCAAAATCAGTAAAACAAAGGTGTTAATTTATAATAGTTATTGACATTTATAAAATAAAATAAAATTTGTAATGACATTCAATATACTATAAGGCAAACAATTTCAATAAGTAAAGTTCAAATTTTAGCATTGTCCTATATATATATATATATATATATGAATGAAAGTCATAGTAATTGAAAAATTTGTATTTTAAATTAAAATTTGTCAACAAATTTGTCGGTTATAATAAAACCTTCACATTGGACGAGGGGGACTTTTCTTTGAATTAAAAAAATGCATGAGTAAAAATATAGGCTGCCATATATTGTATGTTGGGGTAAAAACACAATAAAAAAAGCCACCCAAGTGAATGGACACTTCTTAAAACTATCTTTTTGTATGTTTAAAAGATAAAAAATGAAACATAATAATTTGGATTGTCATAAAAAAATTTCTAAATATTTTTCATTAATTGAAACAATTACATGTTCAAAGTTTGACACAAATAAAAAATGTTTTTACATGTTCAAAGAATTCAAACTTCAAGAGTGGATAGTCCTTGTTTTTTTCAAATGTCATTTTTTTCTACCAAATACTCACCATTCTTTCTAAAACTTGGAATTTTTTTTAATATTGATGATTAGAAGGGTAAAAGGACTTGAACTAATGAAATATTTTTTTATAACCAATTTGGCTCAAAAGTGTTTTTAACACTGAAAATTATGGATTTTGAATATGTGTTTTAAACAAAAGTTGTTCATATTTATGTGATAAATAGCATGAATGCATAATATACATAATATAAAATCAATTTGTAGTTAAAATGTATTTATATCTAAAATACAGTGTTAAAGGGGGTACTCAAAATACAAATTATAAAATTATAACCAACACAAAAACAACATGTGTCATGTGTAGTCCTTGGAAAATGACTTTTACCTTGACTCCCTATCTCCTTTGACCATGTTTTCATCTATTGGATAAAAAATATAAATTAATTCATTTTGTAATATGGTTGCGTTCATTTTGAAAATAAATTTATATTTAACGTAGGGTATGTATTAATCCCCAATAAATAAATAAAATTAACCAAGAAATTAAAGATTTTGTATTAGTTGTTAATAGGTTCAATTCAATTAATAGGTTAATAAATGAACTAGTATTAATAAATGAACTATCTATTATATTTACATGTCATTTATGCAATTTTTTTGACAACAAGTGTAAGCATAACCTACTTTCTACAAAATAGATCATATATTGGAGTATATGGTTGTATTCCTTTCACTACATCTTTCAAACCTTCAAAAAATGGGCATCGTCATGTGTTCTTTCTTCTTAATAAAATATTAAAGCTTAAAAATTAAATAAATATAAAGTATCAAAATTTGATGCAATTTTTTTTAAAAAATTATGGTGGCTTAAATTTGTGCATATTAAAAAATTAGGTCATAATAAGGTGGGAAAAAAAATCCCTAACTATTTCATGTGAAGGACTATTTCAACCCATGTGTTTGTAACTATTTTGTGACTATTGTTGTTCACAACTATTTTTGCAACTAAAATCACAAGTGCACTATAAACCTTGGTCACAAGTGCTCTTGGTTGTAGGTGCGATTACAATAGGGTACAAACCAAAATTGTAATTTTCAACATGACTACATTTATATATGTGGTACGGATTGGATGAAAAAGGATGGAAAGTAAGTTACTATAACAAGATCCACTCATGGATGATAATTTAATGCTTTTGTGACTTGTAATATGCATCCACGATACACATAGTTGACTATACTAGTGTGGTGTCTTATTCAACTAATATTGCAAATACACAACCTAATAAACTAGTATCAAATAGGTTGTACATTGATAATATGTAGGTTGGTAATAAGTAGGATGGGGTTGGTGATACCCTTTAAGTACTCAATAATATTGTGTTAATTGTTACTTATTATTACTTATTATGCCAAGTAGGCTTAAACAACCCATAGGTAACCTATGTAGACTTTGGGTAGGCCTATGTAGCCCCTAAATAAGCCTAGATAGGTTCAAGGTTCATGATAAATATGTAATTATGTAGGTAAATAATTAAATAAGTTGATATGTAGGTATAGACATGTTCATAATAATAAGTTGATCGAAAAAATTACTTTATGAAAGGTGTGGTGTAGAAAGACTTGGTCTTTCAACAAGGAGGTGAGGGGTTCAACTAACTCCTTATATTTGCAACCTATATTTCACATGCTTAAAAGGTTAAGCTTGTTAGGCTAATTAGGCTTGCTTAACCTAGGTAGGGCTGCATAGCTACTTATTTTTTACCAAAGTAATATAGCTAGGTGTGCATGTTTACATTGGTTGCAAAAGTCGTTGCACAAGTAATCACACAACCGGTCACAAATTGAAGTGTCATCCCAATCCATGTGATAAAGATGGATAAATGGTAGTCACAATGAAATGTGATTGTGCATGCGACTACGGTGACATGGCAATGTCATATCATGTCATTTGTGATTGGTGTCATCTATAACTTGTCCAAGGCAATTAGGGAATTTAATTAGAAATCTTAGTTGCAATTAAAAACCCAATTGCAAACCTAATTATAAATTGGCCTTTTTGCATAGTGAAATGATAATACCCATTCCAAAATCTAATACAAGCATGCAACAACCACAACCATCCATTGATTTCCTTCACAAAAAAATCAACAAATTTATGTCAACTTATGTAACATAAAACCGATCATGTGATTGTTGTAGACGATGATTCAAACATTAACATTATTAATGATGATGTCATCAAATATTGGCACAAGGATCTCCAATAATTGATTAAAGTCCATGAAAATTTCCTTGATCCAAATGGATGGTTGAATGAACAACATTTGATAGCCACAATACAAATGTTATATGTTGAATAACTACAATTGTCAAGATAGTATTAACTTGCATATGCATTTGGCAGAACCAAAATCAAATACATTCATAATCATTTTCAACACATTTTTAGAAATAATTGTAAGACCACAAAACATGCAATCTAGCTACTATCATGAAAAAAAAAATTGTTTGGTAAATAAATAAAAGAGAAAAAACACTTTTGAAAATGCATTTCCTTGATAAAATCAAAATTGAAACGGAAGGTTGGAAGGTAAATTACCTTGTAATCCTTGGACAATATCTTTGTCATAAAAAAACACAATACCAAGTTGTTATGTTCATCATTTGTAGTTGTTACCATCATATTGGCTACCTTCCTACTACAACTAACTTCTTGCTACAACTATTGTCCATCAACTTACTAAGCTCTAAAGAGAAAGTTTGAAAGGAAAAACAAAAAAAAAAATTAAACTAATAGAAAAACTACAATATTTTAAATCAAACTAATACTAAATATTCCCTTTTGCATCTAAGAAATAAAGGAAAAACACAGAAGAAAACATGTGATACAACCTCCAACCAAAATCCATTGTATTTTTTTTTACACAAGCATAATATTCTTCTCTCACTTCATACCCATGAATTTTCCTAAAACCACACATAGAATGATAAGAATTGATAGGGAATGAGAAAATGGGTGAATGAGCCCAAAAAATAATGAAGTGATTCCCTTATGGGTTTCTCTTATCTTCCTAAATTTCCTCATTTTATCCTAATTTCTTTCACATTTCTTAGGTAGTGGTCAATTATTATTTTTCTATAAATTAATTATTCCAATGGCTTTATCCCATAGTAAATAAGAGATGATAAATATGAATCTACCATCAATAATTAAATAATTACTTAATTTTTTTCTAAACTAGCTAGATTAATAGATTACTAGATTACTCAATAACAAATGTTCTTTTATTGAAATTATATTTTAGAATTAGCTTATGATCATTCTACCATGAAAATAATTCACTAACAATATTACAATCACATAACAATTCCATCTTAAAATTAACCTTTGATTATTTTGCCTCCTAACAATAATTACCATTGATTAACAATAACAATCATTAAATCTTAATCAAAATAGACACATCCCCTCTTCATCTACATTTCACAATGTACAATTCAACTACACCAATAACTAAAAATTTACTATATGACACTATACAACTACTTACTAATTTCATCAATGTTAAACACTTAAAAGTACACATGCAAATGTCATGCAACAAACAATTCATAATATGGTGTTTTCATAATAACATATGCAATCAATATTGCCTTCAAACTTAAACCAAAATAATCTAAATATGATATATCCCAACTATGATTATATTTGTAAAACAACATAAACAATAAATAGCTATCACAATTCCCTAAATACCCACCATGCTTATTATCCACCTTATGCTCATTTAATTTATGCAGATCTACATCAACAACCATTATGTACATATGTCCTTATATGAACAAAAAAAATCTATCAAAATTCAACTCCATATAGTATCATATTATTCATGGTCACATTCCACCTTAATGTTCCTTCATTGTCATTGGTAGTGTGTATATCATTGGTGGTGTGTCATATTCTCGAGAGATATTAACAATCATTTGACATACAACCAAAACATTCTAACAAAATATACTCATCTTGTGCTTTCATTACTACAAAAATCCACTCAAATGTCCAAAGTTTACAACCAAATTTGATTTAGCAGTACATATCTCACCATCTATTACCAAAACAAAACATATGGTCATCTATGTCCTCGTAAATTTGGTTGATTTGTAAAGACTTGTTGTTAATGGCATATCATGAATGATCATGAATATGTCATAAATGAGGAACTGTTTTGTACACCATGCCAACCATGTTGCTGATCATGATCAATTGGCACAATCACTATTTGAATGAAAAAAAGAATTTAAATTTAGTCATCAAACTAGGTTAATCTGGTTATATTTCAGAGTATCTAGGTCAGCTAACTACCTCATAAACAAAGTCAATGGATCAACTAATCTGTTGAGATTAGGATTTGAATTTGGGTGGATACTACCATATGTTATATGTTTCCACATCCCATCTACACACACGTGTCCACACATGTGGGTATCAAATGATATATACTTGAGGGAATATTTGTTACCTGAAGTATAAAATCATTACAAAAAATGATATTTAGGTTCAATTGAAGCCTTGGAAATAATGCCATGGCCCATGCACCACTATCCATGCTATCTGCCCATCACAACACACCAGCCCTAGTCATTCAAACCCTTGTTTGGTCCCCACCATTTACAAAATAAGAAAGATGACAAAAGAGAAAGTACACAGTCTAGTGCTGGCAAATGGATCCTGAATTGAAATTTATCAGGTTGTGACAGAACCATCTCCTCAAGCTCAGTCTCTCAGATCAAGCAGTCAGAAGAGCTGACCAGAACTAGAACAGATCCACAATCAATAGACTGTTGAGCAACTAACTATACAAATCCAAAGTAGTAACTACTTCCAATATGATCCCAGACAAAGATCTTAACAAAAAAGACCAGCTGAAGAAGCTCTCCATGATATTGCTTTTCACAAGCTCCAAATACCACAGAATTCATGTTCCTTAGAACTCCAGCTCAGTAAAGAACAGACTTCTAGACTGCTATGATGAAGCAGTGAGAAGGATGTGGAGAGATACCAGATTATTGTCAGGAGATCCCCAATAGAAACCTTGCAGAGCAGCTGGGAGGACACCACAGGCAACTAGAGTATACATGAGAAGAGCATGCATGCCCATCCATTCTAAAAGCACTGTGGGTTGTCTCCACCCATGTACATCGACCTGCAGTTAAAGTGAAACATCATCAAATATGAAACTCCAATGTTCCTTGACACTATCTGGAACATAGCTCTTGGGAGTCATCAGCCTGTCGTCCCTTTCTTTCATATTGCTCTTGTTCCTTCTAGCTTCTATTGCAAGTTGTGCCTTGGTAAAGTTCCAAGATCTTTAAAACTGTGAAATACTAGACCAAGTTCAAGTAGTCAAATCAAGCCATGCTTCTAAGAAACAAAAGAGTTTCACATGTTTCTGCATAACATTAAATAGACATCCAAAATAAAAGGTACTCTTGACATGTTAAGGGTGAAACAATGAGAGGAAGGGAGAAACCAGAAGATAGAAGCCTGTTAAAACAAGCCCAGCAGCACCTCCTGTGAAGCACAAATAGCTTAAGCTATAGAGTGGCTTGTTGAACTCCATTCCTGAAAATTAGAGCATGTTACAGACCTCAATAACATTCACATGAAATGCAAGATTTCCTCAAAAAGCAACCATGTACTGCCAGCCAGCTGGCAGGCAGACAACACAACAATGGCAACCGCTTGACTGAACACGTATGCGGCCATTCTGTAACATAGTAGCCAAACCATGCACAACAGCCTCACATAAAAAAGCTACACCACTCTCCAACCCAAGCAAGTCAACATAGGGTATGATGTGCCTGGTGTCTTGAAACTCTCAGAGAGAGCATCAGGAAAATTGCACAGACTGTTCACCATGCTGGCCCTACCCAGAGTTTAATTTGGTACTGATCAGTTGATAATTGAGGGTAGAACATGCAAAAAGGCACACACCTAATATGTGTAGCATCAGTCCCACAGCTAATAGTCCAAGAGCAGGAAAGAACCAGTGCCGAATTCTGGAATAGTGCTCCTACACACACCGCAAACCACAAATCACACATTACTGCATACACTCAAGTGCCCCAGGGCTTGATTGACATTAAGTCTGGTTTCTACTGCACCTCGCAGAAAGAACCAGAAAAGTTTGAGGCCAACATGTGAGAAATTTCTTATTTTGCTCCACAGTACAGATTCAGTTAGAGATCAGAAAGGGAAGTCAAACCTTGCGGTGAACCAGAACATGGCCAAAATGCAAGCCTATAAAACAGCTACCAACTGAAGACAGTGAGCTGCATACACAGACAATGGAATGGTAAGGGATGACCTTCAAGAGAAGACATTCTTGGAGATGAATTAAGAAAGAAGGCATGCGCATCTATACTTCAACAATGTGAACACCAGAGAAATTCTAACGGAAGCAAGACCTCACCTTAAAAGACCTTCAGGATCAAATGGTGCTTTGCACCAGTTTGGAGCTCCTGGTGGAAGAGGCCCATAATCTGGTGATTTTGAGCTGCAATCCTGTTCCACAAACCATCTGAGAATTAGAAGAAAGAAGAAGACATTGAAGACTAAAAATGTCTTGTTGCACAGGGCCCTCTGGTGAGGGCAAGAAACATCAGGCAGGAAGATCAATGGAAAAAGGTGAATTTGAGATGGCATGAAAACACACAGGAGTGCGCTGATACACAGGCCGTGGGTGCAAATGGTTGATGCCAAGCAGGGTGCGATCCAGGTAGCCAACCACATTGCAGGCTGGTCCAACATTCCCTCTCACTCCACATTTGACCTTGACAAGTTCAATTGAACCATGACAGCATAAGATATGGGAATATGGTCCTCCTACTGAGAGGCCATTCTGATTTCTATATATAATAAAACACTGGTTTTCACCCCTAGAGTGGAATCTACACTTGAAGGAAAACAAGGCAAAGTGCAACGTCTACTACTGCCACAGTTTTCTCACCCCTTTCTGTGCTACATGTGATGTAATACCTGCTATGACACTTTGTGTGATCAATACATCTTCTGCTCCAGAATGACAATGCAGTGGAACAGAGTACCCAGGAAAAACACTATGAACTACAAAATGAGGACCAAAGGTGATCCTGCTGATCTACCTTGACAGGCGCAGGTTTTTTTAAAGCAGATATTTTCCAACCACACTCACTGTGAGAGCACCGCTGGCCTGAATGAGAGTGGAGTTTGAGGCCGGTGATGGAGGCAGAAACTCCCAGTCTGGCACATACATGCCATACAGAAGTGCCAAATATATCACAACTATTGTTGCTGTCACCACCCTGACAAGCAAGCCCCTCTACCATGAGCACCAGGGTTGATTGCATCTCTCCCTAGGAACACTACATCTCCTACTGAAGAAATGGAGGCAGTTCTCTCATTTCAATTGGTCCTCAACAAAGTAGGTGGTCAAAGGAAGAAATTTTCCAGCAGTAGGTAGGCAGACAATACTAAACAGCAATTGAAAATCATGTAAAGCAGAGGACCAACCAATGAACATAGTAGACTTTGCAGATTCCCAGTGTTCCCTCGGGTATGTTGTGAGAAGGACCTCTTGGTGCCCATATTTCACAGAGTGCTACCAATAGGAAGCCAAATGCTATTCTCTGCCATGGCAACCAGCAACCAACCATGGGGGCACCTCAGTTCAGTTACACACATAAAGAAATTGCAAAATGGCACTCCAAACTATGTCAACCAGTAAAGCAGAGTGCATCAGACTTTACTGCAGGCGTTGAGAAGAAAGTCAACAGCAAAGGAATACCCCTCAAAACTCACCTGCAAAACCCCGCACCATCGTATATGCTGAATGTCCACTCCATATGCTAAATTGTTCAGACCATGGAAGTAACCACCTGTAAAATTCAGATTTGCAGTTTTATTCCTGGCAGTAAAGTGGAATATACCACTCCTACAAGATGCCCCATGAACTCAGTAACTGTGTCCAACACATCACAAGAAAGAGCAAAATCAAGAGAACCTTGTAAGAATGTTCACAAATCATATGAACTGCAGTACAGGGACATCCAGATGCTGCATTGTACAAGCTTGAACTTGTAGCTGAAGACTACATCTCAACATCCTACAATACACAGGGTGCACAAGGATACACAGAAATGCCACTTAAAATGAAACCATAAGATACAGCACCAATTTGACCTTTTAGATTCCAAGTTCTATCAGAATGAAGGGATGGTAAGGCAAACAAACCTTGTAGAATTATTCCCAATATGCAGAGTTTCACTGCACGGCCAACAGCCTTCTGTGTTGCTGCCTTCCTATCACGAATTCTCTGTATGCCATGTGAGGTTCTGTAATAAGCAGTGACAGTGGAGTCCTAGTGCAGATGATAAAACACAATACTAAAAAGCAGCCCAGACATAAATTCAGAAGCTTTTTGATATTGGCTGAAATTGCATGCCATTAAGTGACCTAACTCCACTTAGCTTGTTGGAGTCTGTTCTACAGCATTCTTGCACTGCAGGGTTGACAGACAGAATTTCTGTAAGATTTGAAGAAAGTTCAGCAGGACATATAAACTTTTACCTCATATGTAAGAGCTAGGGCAACCCCAACAATAAAGAGAAAAAAAGGCATGACAAAGTCAGCCAGTGTCACACCATTCCATGGTGAATGGTTGATAGATGGCCACACACCGCCTGCATTATCCACCAATATCATCCCCTGCAAACCAACCACAACAAACTCAGCTTCACATAGACATTTGGCACTTGGCCAAGTACAAATCATTTGCACTATCGTCAAACATCCAGCAATCAAACTCATGATTATTGTGGAATGTGCAGGCTAGTTTAGCCCCCCAACAGGACCAACAAAAATGTAGGCACTGTCCAATTTGACCAGCACTCCACACCCAGTCTTGTCCACTGACAAGCAGATGCTATCTCCAAATGCATTCCAAGGACAATCCCTCTGACATCTTTCTACCAATTGTGAAAAACCCTACACCCTGCTGAACTGCATTGTTCTGGAACAATTCAATCCTTAAGTACATATAGAAATCAGTCAATTCTCAAAACACCTCCAAATTTTCACACGCGTTGCAAAAGCAGTTGCATGGACGGTCATACGAACAGCCATTGTCCAAAATATCTACCCTTCCAATCTATGGTTGTGATCCAATACTACTGAGGAAACAAAAACTCGCCTGATACAAAAACTAAACCACTCTCACTCCCGAATTGTCTCACAAACTTACCGCAATGGAAAGTCCCCGGAAAACGTCGAGCGAAGCCACACGCGGAGGTTTCCCAACATTGCGAGAAGCAGGAACGCCGAGGATCCCCATTCCCTCTTCCCTCGGCTCCCTGTAATCAGTCCTGCTTACCAGCGGACGCGTCAAATCCGCTACGGTTTCCGCATCACTGTCCACCACCCCCACCACCCTCCCATCTTCACTGCTACGTTGCTGCTCCTCCGCCATGCAGAATTCCCCAAGGGATATATATACAAGCCGAAGAAGGGAGCGAGAAGAGAGAGATGGACGGGAAACAAGGAAGCAAGCAAAACAAGCAAAGGAGCCGTGCGAAAGCTTCAAGCTCCAAACCCTAATTTCTGGTTACGCCAGGCATCATGGTAAATAATATGCCTGCCGTGAAATTTACGAATTTCAGGAGATTTTTTCACATTGTCAATAGCCTAGCTATTGAGTAGTCGTTTAAAAAAAAAAAAAAAATAAAATCATTTTCGCCAAAATGAAATGAAATTATCAAAAAATTCAAAATGAATTGATTTTGGAGACAGTTTCAATCCTAAGAAGTGAGGGCAAAAAAATAGTTTAAAATCATTGAGTATTTTACATTTGGTTTTCTATGTGTAGCCATAAATATAAAAGGATGATTAAAGATTTGCACTCCACATGTGGTTTATAGCCAGATTTGGCTAAATCTTCCCATGGATTTTCACCATTTAAAAAAAATTTACCTCGAACATCTTTCTTCATGTGGATGATAGCCACTTAGGCTGCATTAAAAAAATTCTTTAAATTGATCAATAATAGAAAGGTAAACATTTGGACCCATTTTGGGCCATATTTCAAGGGGTTTGGGAATGCACACATTTATTGGTGTCATCTGAAGGATTTTTTCTAAATAGGTAATTCTAACTTCACAAACAAACAAACAAACAAAGTGTTTGATTTTGGGTGTTTAATTGTCACATTAATAAGCATGCAACAAATAAGCATGCAACAACCCACCTTGGTCTTTCCTTGTTGCAGCTTGAGCACATTGGGATCTCATCAAAATTACAAAATTTGATTCCTCCTCGAAAACAATTCATGTTAGCATCACCTCACTCATTTCCAACAATTTCATTTTTCAAATATGCTCTTCATATTAAGTAGTCTAAAACATGATTGACAAGCTTGGAAACGATGCTTTATAGAAGGACAACTTCCAAGTGTGAAGGTAGAGCATGTAGAACACAAAAGGGTCAAATCTAAAAATAGAGTGTGTGAAGATACGAGCATTCAAATATGCTCTTCATATTAAAACATGATTGACAAGCTTGGAAACGAGCTTTTATATAGAAGGACAACTTCCAAGTGTGAAGGTAGAGAGCATGTAGAACACAAAAGGGTCAAATCTAAAAATAGAGTGTGTGAAGATACGAGCGTGTAGAACACAAAATCTACAACTAGAGTATGTGGGAGGTTAGTCTTTCAAAGTGAAAGTTAAACACGTAAAAGAAAGAAAAAACGTCAAATTGAAAAGTAGATGCACACTTACAAAATCTAGATGACATTATTGAAATAGGGATTGAATTCATAGATAAGCTTTACAATGGAAAGTTCAAGTAATTTTTGAACTTTCAATAGGATTCACAATCAAATGAAGAAGATGCAACAATAGTTGGATGGATTCTAAGTATGCAATAATGTAAACTATCAATTAATAATACACTATAATTTTGAAGATGAAGGTTGTAGAGTTGATATGAACTAAACCAACACCTTTGAAATGGAGTACTAGGTAATAGTTAATGGTATTGGTTCCAAACAAAAACCAATATTTGACAAGCAAAAGGATTAGACATTAGTAATGAAACTTTCTTTGAGATTGGGCCATGGAAATGGTCGAGGTGTGGAGAAAGGCCACAAGAATGCAAACACCTTCTCACATACATGAAGTGGAAGTTTGTGGAGAAAAATGGAAGGTTTCCCAAGACTCCTTGCTAATGCAATTATTTGAATTTTCTAAATTAGCTTCTAGTTCTATTTTTAAAAGAATTGAAAATCGACGAACCTCCAATTTTGATATTTTGAAAATTTTAGGATCAAATAAGCTTTTAATTTTGAATTTTGATTCCACCATTTTTGTTAATGACCTTACAACAAGATGAATTTACCATGAAAATTTTCTTTTGGACTTGTTGAATTGGATTTTAACAAAAATGACATTAGTTTAGAAAAGGAATGCATGTCCTTTTGCCCAAATTTTTTTTTTTCATATAAATGAATTTTTGAACAAATTTTTAGCAAATTGTTACAATAAATGCTCGTAATTGATTAAGTACATGACATTTTAAAAAAAATACTATTGGAATAAATATGAATTTTGTAAAGTGTCTTTGTAAATTTAACGTTTCATCTTTAAAAATGATAACAATTTCAAATCATAACAAAAAAATTGATTTAAAAATTTAATATGTTTTCTTGTTTAATAAGTTACAATTTTTTTTGAAAATGTCATGTACATTATACCCCAATTATTTGTGGTAAAATACTTTTGAAGTTTTAAAATTTTGGATCAATTTTGGAAAGTTCTTTAAATTTTTATAGTTTTAGATCTCCACATATTTTAGGGTATGAATTTTTTTGAATATGACTAATAGGTTTTTATCTTTTATATTTTTTACTATTATATGATTCGTTTTGATAGTCTTTTGTGAAATTGATTCCGTTTGATGTAATAGGCGTTCATTTTCAAAGGTTTTAAATTGAAACTTAAACTTCAAAATTTATCACATGGATTTTTGGTTTGAATTCCTTAACATTCAGATGAATGAAAGAAAAACATCTTGCCATGATTGCCATGGTTTTAAATGGTAAAACATCAATAGTTCTCCAATTTTGACTATTTTTGTCATCATTCACCATCCTTTTTGGTTCATTTTATTGTGATTGCACCCATTGTTTCCAAGTTGCATTATGCTTTGTTTAGGAAAGTTGTTATTTGAAAAAACATGGTTGGAAAAATGGAATATATTTTACTTTTAAAATTGTAATTTATTTTTTTATATACTTGTAATATTTCCCTTTCCATATGGATAAACCATGCCAATAAGTGAAAGTAACATTATTCTATTGTTTGTTTGCATTCCCTCCATCTATTGGTTATGGGTCTTATATTTGAATCTTTGAACATTCTTATATTCCACAAGGTCCATCATATATGAAACTTACAAGGCACGATGGGTGTTCATGCATGTTGAACCTTGACTTGTACAACAAAATTTTCAAAACACTAACCCTAACAAAACTTTTGTATAGTGTAATGAACTGCATTAGAAACCTTGGGCCAAAATGTACTTACCACAAATGAAGTATGGTGTTTTTAAGATTTAAAAAATACCTCATTTTTTTAAGGCAACAAAAAAATAATGATGGAATATGAAATCTTTTTTATCAAATAAGAAATCATTTAAAAGAATAATTTGAATACAACCTCAACATAACATGCTGACTATCTACTCATCATCATCACATGCCCATTCTATGAATTCAATTCTAAACTCAAGAAAAAATAAAATTCTTTCAATCATAAACTACTAAATGCAAACACTAAATTTGTAGCCCTTTCATAAGTTTTTTTTTTCAATTTTTGCTATGAATGAATTCAATGGTTCCTTAATTTCTTTCACATGTAGATGTTATTATCATTTGACTTAAAATTTTAATTTCAAAGCCTTGCAAATCTAGAGTATCTATCCATATGAATTCCATAAAATATGGGCAAAAATTTCCTTGGCAACCAAAACCATCATTGGGTTAATCCCTACTTGTTCCTATAATGAACAAATTATTTATCATTTTTCACTTAATCACAAATACAAAGAATTTATTTTTTTCTAATTTTTTGAAATCCCATCATAAATTATTTGACTTTTTCATGTCCTTTCCCATTCCATTCTACATCCAAAATTTTGTTCATACACAATGCATTGGACTATGGATGAAATGCCACCAATCATTTTTAATATATTAACAAATTTTTTCCATTTTTTAATGATAACCTTTCCATTGCATTGATTTTCTCAATTAATTAATGTTAAAATAAATTCAAAATTGATTGATTGCAAGTGCACATTCAACATCATTTTTTTCCTTTGGACCAACCCACTTTTTCCATTTTGCACTTCCTATCATTTGTTGTATTGGTGTTTAAACTTTTTGATGCCTTTTCAAACATAATGAAACTTGTTCCAAATCATGTATCTCCTAGTCTTAATAATTCCAACTTGTCTTCCTTACTTGAAAATTCTCTAAACAATGCTTGACTTTTATGATGATTGGTTATAAATTTTATGTTAAATTTGCCTTCTTTGAAATTTTTATTAATCTATTTTATCCTTCCTATGTTTTCAAGGACAAGATGAATCCACGAATTGAGTAGTCATTATAAATGATATGAAAATACTTATCCTTTATAATTTGTCCAACATTTTTGTACATTGTTGCATTAACATTCACCATAACATTTTCACTATCCACTTTTTCAATTGCTTGACAAATAATGTTAGCAATGTATGAGGCCATCTTAATTATCCTTTCCCATTATATCAAATGCCTAAAAACAAATCGCCTTGTGAGAACACACACAAGATATTTTGTAGTGGTCTCTTATTGACATTTGTCTAACCATCACATGTTATTGTACATCCCCTTTCCCTTCAACTTTCCTTCACAACACCCAATTCCTTAATCAAATCAATTTAAACAAGGTTGTTCATAATTTTTCATAACTTGGACAAACATATACAAGGCCATAATGTCCAATAACAATTAGTATTTCTTGAAAATGATTTGATTTGATGACATTGAAAGGAATATCATGCAACCAAAGAAGAATTTTGCAATTTCATAAATTATTTATTTCTTCATGCTTTTGAAATTTCCAAGTTGCTTTCAATTTTGGTTTTGTTAAATCAATGATAATTTTACTAACTAAAGGGCCATCCCATTTTCTTTTGCCCAATTTTTTTCTTAGAAAATTTATCAACTTGTTCTTTCAATGGTTAGAAGAATTTCCCATGGAATTGAAGAACACAATTTTACATTGTTGGACATTCTTATAATTTGTTTTTTTATTCTTGGTATTGATGTTGTTTTAAATGTTTTTGCAAAATATTTGTATCATAATTCCTAAAAGTTTCCATGTTTAATAAATGTCCAATCTAAAGCTTTAGGAGGCCATGGGTTCATTTGCTTATTAACAATTAAAGAAGAATTATTAAGAGACATCATGAATTTTAATATAAGCTGTCAATTTGTTATAAAAACACATACATTGCAAAACCTGGAAATGTACAAAATACCAAACTATTTCCAAATGATAATAAAAAGTTGAATGAAATTTTTTTAAATGATGAAACAAAATGAAAAAAAGTAGTAAAAAGATGACCCAAAAATTGCTACAATTCAATGTGTTGCAACTTGGTATGTCACAACAATCCTAGTAAAGTCATGCATGAAACAAATTAGGTACAAGAAGGCAAGCCAAATGTCAACTTGTGGGCCATGGGAAGGATTATTTTGGCCCATGGGTTTATCTCAATTTTGTGCCAAAAAAAGAAGAGAAGCAAAAAAAAAAAAATTGATAAACCCCTCGTGGGAACCACATCAAATTACAAAACAAAAATAATTGACTCAAACAAAGATCCTTATTAAACAAGTATAGAAATAAAATAATCAAAGAGGAAAAGACAAAAACAACTTTTTACCCTTTAGTAAAAAGCTGAATGCTATAAAAAAAACAACGACAAAACAATTTCAAAAAAATAAAATCAATAAGACAAAACAAAAAAACAAGATGATGACAAAATGCAAACTGAAAAGAAAACTTGAATTAGATTTTTACAACCAAATTGGGTGTAGACCTTTCATGGTTCACAAAACACTTGAAGTCAAATTGGGTGAAGACCTCTCTTGTTTCACACAACACTTGAAGTCAAATTGGGTGAAGACCTCTCTTGTTTCACACAACACTTGAAGTCAAATTGGATGGGGAATGGACCCCTTTTGCTTCACACAAGGGTGGAAGTCAAACCTCATTCTTGTTCCTTGTGACACAAAAACCAAGTAAATATAAAAATCAAAACTTCATGTGAGCAACAAATATTTGTGCATGAAACACTACTAAAATAACAAACAACTATAAATTGTCAACCACCATTTAATTCATGATTAAAAAATGAAGATGACATCTTTTTTAGAAAGAAAACAAGAGGATGATACCTTTGTTTATAAACCTAAGAATGTTCAATTGACACAACATAAGTTCAAGGCTAATACCTACTAACTAGTGTTTAATACCTCCAAAGTGGCAACTTGATTAGGGTTTTTTAAACATTTGAGATTTTTATTTTATATTTTGATTTTTTTTGGTATGTTGGTTTACACTATGTATACTCAAAATGTTTTAGAATGTGTTTTTGGTAGCATTGTTAGGACATCATCCAAGGTTATAGATTACTACTTGTCCAAATTAATTTCTTTTAATTAATAGATTCTTCATGTTTTCATTGGGCTCAAAAGTTCAAAGTAACATGACTAAGTATTAAAAGAGGTGAAGGGAGACAAAGCAAAATGAATTGGAGGAGACTAACCATTTTGGGCAAACAACATTAGTCATTGCACTAACATGCAAATTAAAGCAAGGTCTATAAATATTTGTTCACCTTTGTTCACCTTTTTTACTAGTGCATGTGCATGGGAGACCAATACCAGCGAAGTATTGAACATGAATATTGATATTACCTCCATCAAAAAACACGTGATACCTTGAAAATGAGCTAAATTCCAACTTAATGGAACCACATCAGTACTGAAAGACAAATTTACAAATTTCTTGCATGAGAAACAATGGATTGTAACGGACGAAAAGCAGTCATCATGTGGAACCAAGTAGGCTTTCTTCAAGGAGTGCACTGGAAGTGCATTTCAGCTGCCATTTAATGGTTTAATATTTACTCCAAATGAATCTTTGCTCAGATTGCCATTGCGTAGCTGAGCGGGAACATTGTGAATTGGTTGTGGTATTTAGTAGCTATCTCTCTCCTTTTGTTGATGAAGAAGTCAAAATCCATGGGTGATCCAGGTATCTCCACTTTATTCAAGCAGTGAGTTTGAAGAAAGTTTCACATCAACATTCTGTGCTCAATGTTAAGTGGGTCCACCCATCAGGGCAGTTTTCAAGAGCAGCCAAATCGTTGTAGGAGAGATGGGTTGGAGCTACATTTGGCTGTTGGAGTTCTAGAATGGGAACTGAAAGCCTCTGCTTCCTCCACTTGTTTGAGAGTTACTTGAAGAAGGGCTGCCGTAGACCCACAGCAGGGAGATAATAACAGCCAGCAGGCCCGACCACACATACACAATAGTCGGTACACGGCCACCTCTGCCCATGAGACCCTTTGCAAATGGGTAGAGATGAAACAGAACCCATAGACTGAAGAACATGCCACCAAGCAGCTTGCTCCACTGTGGAATTGTGCTATAGATGGTACGAGAACAACCAACAGCTATGGCGATGATGTTTGTCAGGATGATTGTAATTGGAGGAATGAAGAGCGAACTCCATTTTACAACATACAGGTCTGCGTATATGTCGCTTTCATCCTCAGCTCCTGACTTTGAGGTTAACGTAAATGAGATATTGATACCAGCAATGACTTTCAGTAATCCTTGGAACACAGCTGCAAGATGTGCACTTGTGCCACCAATGACCCAAAACTGCTCATTTCTCCACCACTCTTCTAGTGTAATGCGGGACCACTTCACTTCCAGAATGGCAAGCATAAACAGTGTGACAGTAATTGTAAGGAGGTAGATGAGGAAAGAGAGGTTGAGTGACTGGACAATGAACTGGCCTGTGAAGAGGGAGAGTGCGGGCAAGAAGCAGTAGACGATGAGGAACACGGAAGTGAAGGGGTAGATGCCCACATTCAGGTATGCCACACGCTGCAAGAACTTCATGCGTGTGCTGGCCAGCAGAGCATTGTTGCGTGAGAAGAATATCTCAACTGAGCCAGTTGCCCACCGCAGCACCTGCGATTCGACAACCACTTCAGTGAAAAACACCAACACAGAGTCTCATTCACTCTATGCTGGCCTGGTGGCAAACAACAAATAATCTGCAGTTATTGTCAAGGAATCACTGGATGCATGCATCCAGGTAGTGGAAGAGAGAAATGACCTGATGCAAGCGGTCAGTGAGATTGATGGGAGCTGTCCCACGGAAGGCATCACGTTTTGTTACACAGTAAACAGATCTCCAACCACGGTTGTGCATTCTGAAACCTGTGACAACATCCTCTGTGACAGAACCATAAATCCAACCCACCCTCCGTCCCCATTCTGTCTTATCTTCATAGAAGCAAGAAATGACACTGATGGCCTCTGCGACTGTGCTAGCATCCAGAGGCTCCCGGGGGATAGTGAGTGCACCCGCTGGTCGTCCATTGTGCACACCTTTGTCATCAAGGGGTCGGCCCTGGAAGTCTGCCACAGCAATGGAGGATGCAAAACTGACAGATGCTCCATATCGCTTAGGCATCATAGCAGCCTCAAGATCATCATCCTCATCACTAGTTCCACCTGCACCTGTCATAGCTCTGACCTCTGAACCCCGTTTCTCTGGCTGTGAGTGCTTTTTCTCTTTCTTCATTGCCAAGCAGCAGCAACAGAAGAAGCGCCAGCATGGGCCATACTCTGTTATCCGTGGTGGATCAAACCCATATAGTGCAATTCTCCGGAACACACAACCAGTACCAACATATACAGGCCCTTGCAATCCATCCAATGCTCGCATATTCACATCAAAGAAAACAGTGTTGTGATTTGCATATCGATCATTTGGGTCTACACCTTCAAACCGTTGAGGGAACTGAACATAGCAAATGCGGTCACCCCCTCTGTCCATAAAAAAACACATTGCCTCTCGTATGGCATTTGAGTTGAAGATATAGTGATCACAATCAAGATTCAGGATGAATGGGCCATTGGACATGATTGCGCTGCTCCGGACCAATGCATTCATGGCTCCTGCTTTCTTATTGTGGTCATAACCTGGTCTTTTCTCTCGTGAGACATAGACTAACATCGGCAAGCGGATATCAATGTCTGATGTATCAATCATATTCTCCTCATCATTGCTGCCCATCAAAGGTTCACTGGTAGGAGGAGCCAACATCACCTAAAGTCACAGCCCAGCCATCAGTCTTTCTTCCCTCAGTGTAACTAGCAAGAAATTAGGGTTTTGGAAAATGCCTGTTTTTCCTGCTTATAGCTAGTTCCTGTTCCAAGTAGATCATGACATCTAGATTTGATCAGAAGTCAGAATATTAAAAAAAGCTTCAAATGCAACCTGCTGATGAAATTGATTCCAGCATGATAAATCTCAATTACTACAAGCATTGGCTGTGGAGAAGATTCGAGTGTAGGTCTTTTTACCTGGATGATGCTTGCATGATCTCCACGTCCATGCTCCTTGCCTGACTGTGTCCAAGTGCCAGGCCAGTGGGTTCCATCTGCCATCCATGTTGCTTTGGGCACACTAAAAGGTTCTGAGGGATCAGCACCAGTCTCAATTTGATCACGCTTTGCACGAATCTCCTCATGTGAATTGTATGCCTCTGAGCGACGACGAATAGCTTCAGGTAAGCCATTGATGCGCACCTTGAACTCATCATACTCTCTTTTCACTCGTCGACGATCCTTGACAAAGTCAGACCTTGTTTTGCCCTTGGTGGGATCACCTCTCAACAGAAAATAGGTCTCAGGATTGCGAGGCTCAATGTCATGCTTACGACAAAATGGAACCCAAACCCTTGCAAAGTTTGCGGCCTCTGCCAAAGCTTCAAATGTCAAAAGTGCTCCACCGTCATCTGAAAGATAGCAACAAAGTTTCTCTAGAGGGTACTCAGCAGCAAGAATGGACAAAATTGTGTTGGCAGTTGTGATTGGCGGCTCCTTTTCAGGATCAGCGGTGGAGACAAACACATCCACAGCTGGTAGGTCAGATCTTCCAGATGGGTTATTTGGAGTAGACATCTCAAATTTCTCCTTGAGCACTTGAAGATCTGTCATTCGATTTATTGGACACAGCTTTGGGAGCTGATCAAGAATCCAGGAGAAGGCAAACCAGATCTCACACACAACTGACATGCCCCATAACCACACTGCATCCACATTCTTATGCTTGATACGCCATGTTAGGAACAAGCCTAAAACCACCATCCGTATCACCACCAGCAATCTGCAAAACCCAAGATGAAAAAAACAAAAGGAAAAAAAAGTCTGACATCAATTGAAAAAAGATTGGTGCTATTTCTGCTACTACCAAGTCTGGCAAATTGTGCACAAAATCTCAGAGGTTGACGCAATCAATCAAACTAGACCTCTATCTATGTTGAGCCTCTGGAAGTAAACAGCATTTCAGGAATCCACTCCACTCCGGCCAACAAGAAAGAATTTGCAGAGCTCTTGGGCGGTCTTTATAATCTAGTGCAAGAGGGAGGCTCATGGATGCATACACAATGCAAGTGTTTTTTCCTCTGCAGATCATACACAATTGAGCTCCATTCTCTCTGTCCCTGAGACTTCGTTTCTCACAGATCGATGCAAAGCAACTCCTCCTTCAGGTGCCAAAAAAAAAGGAAACAACTGCAAGAGGCTAACAAGGATTCTGTGGGGATTGTGGGTGTAGAGGAAGAGGAAGAGGAGGAGGAGGAGGAGGAGGAGGAGAAGATTGCACATGGGTCTAGAGGATTGAGAGAGAAAGTGGAACTTGGGTGTTGTTTTTACCTATATGGGCTAAGGATTGCTGGTGAGATGCTAGCTTTCCTTGAAAGAGGACGCCTGGATTTGTCATTGAAATCAGGCTGCGAGCCCAAATGTGGTGCGCTGTTGTTGTTGTTGTTGTTGCCGCTGCTGGTGGTGTAGCCATCATCCTTTGGCCACACGGCGTTGCCATAGCCGTACGTGCCTTTGGTTTGGTACAGCCAACGCGTATGATCGAAGTCCGAGGACTGACTGCTCATGAGCAAGCCCCCCGGCTGAGCCTTGAGCAGAGACAGACGTCGCTCCAGATTCTTGTTGGTGCCGTCATCAGAGGAGGAAGACGGGGGTGGTGGTAAAGCTCTGACGTCTGTGGAGGAATCAGTGCCGCCGCCATTCTGGTGGTGAGTTCCATTGCTGATCATCATCATCGGCTGCTCCTCCTCGTCGAGAATCTTATACTCCTCTTTACAACCGGTGCATTTCCCTGACGAGTTGAGTGCGTCGATGTAGCAGTCGCGACAGATCTTGAACTGGCAATCGCATGGAGTCATGTCTTCTCCGCGCTCATCTCGCATGGCTTTGGAATCGCAACCTTCAACGGAGCAAGTAGCCCCCCTTGCGCACGCAAGCTGTGGATGATGATGGTTGGTCTCCTCGCCGTCCATCATCTTCTCCATCACGTGACCTCGTGTCACGCTATTGAAGCCGCCAGTGAAGATTGTGCTGGACACGAATTGCTGTTCGGCTTTCACTGCAATTCCTGGATCCATGGAGCGCACCGAAGGAGTGGCAGACATGAGCTGATGGTCGGGAGTTGAGGGAATGTGCACAGTGTAGAGAAATTCGGAACCCATCTCACTGTCGTCACCTCCGCCGATGGAACTATCATCCCGCGACAAGTTCATGTAACGACCTCCGCCTCCTCTACGTGCCGCCGCCTGAGGATGATGCAAAGGGATGTTGTTGCTACTGGAATTCTCCACAACCACCCCATCTGCAGCATTCTGCGCCCCTTGTCTCATCGCTACACCTCCACGGAATCCCAACGCCCCGCCAGTCGCAGCCGACCTCGGCGACACCATAATCACCCCAAACCGAAACTGCTCTCTCTCTGTCTCTCTGTCTCTCTCTCTCACTCAGCCTTTGTACTCCAACATCTCTTAATCGAGAACCTCTCTCTCTCTCTCTCTCTCTCTCTCTCTCTCTCGCACTATCCTCACAACAAGATTAAAAATTGACAGAGCATGAGCAAAGAACAACAATCAAGGGGAGGAGGGAACAAGAGAGAGAAGGGCCCCGCAGAAATCACGTGTTACAGTGATGTATTACAGAGAGTCCGAACGACCGCGTCGAAGAGGAGAACGTCAACGAGCTAAAGGGAAGGGGGGGGGGGGCGACGTGCGGAGATCCACGAAAGCCGCCAAGGCACGCCGCCAGCAGCGGGAAGACGAACTATACGGGTGTCAACAAGCGGGGCCCATCCAGCACGCACAATGGACTCGTCACCTCAATCGCCAAACCATTCTCCGGGTCCAGCGGGCTTCTACAATCCCGGCTGAATCCTGCAGTTGGGGATCGCAGTTTTTGCTTTCCCAGCGCAGTTTTTTTCTTCCATCGCCGTTTGTTTGCTCTTTTGTCGCGCTCTCCCCATGAGAATAGGACCTGAAACCTTGAAAATTTGGCGCAGGACGTAAATCCCTGTAGTCGGGGATCGAAATTTTTCTTCCATCGCCTTTTTGTTTTGCTCTTTTGTCTCACTCTCTCTCTCTCTCTCCCCGTGAGACTAATAGGATCTGAAAACTTGAAATGGCGCCGCAGGACCTGGTGCCTACAGGTACACAAAATCTAGGACCGCGGTTTTGAAAGGTCTTGCTTTTCCTTGCCTCTCTTCTCTCCGCAATGACGACTCTTCACTTTGTTTTCTCCTTCTTCTTCTCCCCTTGGTGCATCAACACTCCTAGAGGACGTTTCAGTCTGCTCTCCTAATTGAGGTTTCTAGGAATATGGATTACAATAAGTGTCAGCACTTATTTTTGGAATTTGAGCAAGCTCCTTTCATCATGGCTTTCAGGCACAGAAACGAAAGCTTATTATGTGTTCCACTTTCCGAACCCCTTCTTCATTGAGTCTGCTGAAAGCTGCATAGATAGGTTATTGCAGTTGCAAATTTTGCTGTAATCTCAATGCAGTAAGACGATGGAGATTTGCTTACAAGTTGTTGAACGTCAAGAGAAGCTCAAGGAATGTGTGTGCAAATCTGAAGAATTTTTTCACTTGGAGAAGAAGAACTAAATGCAGGAACATGAGGATTAAAGAGGAGCTTTCCATCATATGGAATCCGTTGGTTTCTTCTTCTATTTTCTATGTAGTATGTGAGTGCTTAGTGTTTGTCGTTCTCCTTGCCATGTTCTTTGTTTGCAAGCGAGCATCATGGCCAAGTCTTCCAAATTTTGACAGAAACCCACAAATTGTGCAACACTTGCAACATTCAAGAATGAATGGCGTCTTCCAAATTGTGACAGAAACTCACAAATTGTTCAACACTTGCCAATATTCAAGAATGGATGGTATCAACAAGGAGAGAGAACCACTAGTATTTTCCCCATTTGAAGAAGGGTTTTGGTTTTCAGTTTCAGATTCCCATGCTCATGAGTCAAGTAAGTTAAATTCAAGCTGGTTGTTTTGAGGGAGCACAATGGTGAAGAGGAAAACCTGGGTGGAGCTTTTCAGGTTTTAGAGCAATTAGGGTTTTCTTAACAACTATGTTCCCAAGTGTTAATTACAACTTGGGAATGAGAAGAATGTCTAGAGTTGGTGATGAGGATGTGACCCTGTTGTTTGCAATTTGCTCCTAATCGATGATGATGCAAGGGTGACGTGTTGCAAGAATTAGCAAGCAAATGGTTCAGTCTCATTGTGATAGGCTTGTAGACACAAACAGATTATAGACCTGGAGGACATGAAGTTTTTTGCATAGCTGCAGAAATTCCAAGACTATGCAATTATGGTATTATTGTTGAACAATTCTTGCTGGAAGAAACCCATTCTAAAAGTAGCCAAGTGTGTCATGTTCTTGGTTTGGGAGACTTTTTGTAGATTCATGTGTCAATTTCTTCACAAATGAGCATTACACTACAACAAAAACATCTGTTAGAAGTTTCTTTAGCTATTGGACTTTAGCTTCTATGATGTCGACTACAGATGCAACAAGGCAAAGTGATGGCAAATTGACAAAGTGACTAACAATTGATCTGTTAGGAAACGTTCTAGAACGATTCATGTCTTTTTGCTACACTTATTGTGTTGTTTATTTTCAAAGTCTGTTGTTCACATAGATTTCTTTTGTTGCAATTTTAGAGATATTATATTCATTTACTTTTTCAACATCTACCATTGATATTAGTAGATGATGAAATTAGTGAAGGAGTCACGGCAACTATGGGATGAAGAAGATGATGACAATTTGTCATTTTGTGAGCTGCTCTCCTAAGGTTACGTCTACACCTATTTTCTTATTATCTTCCAAGTATTTATTTGTGCAATTCTTTTTGCAATCTTGTAGAATTGTGTGGAGTTTTCTTTGCAAAAACTTGTGGGGATTTCTTTACAGTGTCATGGAATTGTATTGTGTTTTCTTTGCATTCTTGTAGAATTGTTGTCTTTCACAATTATGTTTCTATGGTGACCTCATTTTTCTATCAAGAACAATGGCATTTGAGAGACTTATGGGGGGTTTGTGTACATGATCCCAAGCTTCTAACCAAAGAATGTAATGGGATATACACACAAGCAAGGAGCCTAGAAGTTCAAAGTGCAATGTGAGAACATGATGGTTGTGCTTTGCAAAGAAGGTGTGAACTCACATTCTTTATTTTTAGTACTGTGTTACATTGTAGCTAGGCAAGATTTAGTAGCTCTTTGTAGGAGGATCAACAAGTGAAAGAATGGTCATCAGAAATCTGGAATGGGTCTGGAATGTTCACCATTTGTTGACCGTTGATGAAGAGCTGGTTTCTGGAGTATTGGTGTTTGTTGCATGTGGAAGAAAACCACAGGTGCTTTGCTCATCTAACACTCCACTTGCTCCATGTCAAATAAAATACAAACCTCATACGTACTGATTCAGGAGAAATCAGGGAGAAGAAATGTTTGATGAAGGATTGATAGGTACTGCGCAGGTTCATGGGTGTACTCTGGTTTTATGAGATTGTAGAGAAATCTCCATGACACATTGAATGTAGCATTCTGTTAGTGCTGGAAAAAGGAAATATAACATGACAAGAACAAGTGCTGGCTTCAACAGCGCATTGATAATACAAGCTCAATATCAAATTCATGTCTTTGATTTAAATGCTTTAGTGGATTTCCGGGTCACCTGAATGGAAACAACATCCTACTGCAGTATCTGTATTTCAAGTGAGTATATGCACAACAGGGTGTAGCAACATAAGAATCCACATAAGAAGAAACCATGACTTGGTCCTTCAATGAAGCAAATTCAATTTCCAAACAAGAAGCTGGCTCAGAAATTCCACCTTCTTGAGAGAATGGGAGAGATTCATGAACTAAGATCCTAGACGACACAAATGGCCTCTACTGATGTCTTGAACATCGGAAACAAATGTTCCTCGAAAGGATTAGAGAAAAGAAAAGAAACATATATCCTTCTCCCAATGCACTGTCCAAAAGCTCAAATGTACCACATGTCCAGAAGCTCAAATCGCGAATGCTCCACACCACAATTTTGTAATCTGAAGGAAACTGGCCGCTGATGAAATCTTCTCACATATTGTTGTGAAAGACAACAGGCAAACATAATTGGGGAGGAGATGTTTTCTCTCAAAAGATCTCTGAACTTTCTTAACTCATGCGGATAAGGAATCTGAAACGCAAAGCCCCGGTAGATTTTGTGTGCCGGTTCGCACTTCGTCCTGCGCCATTTCAAGTTCTCAGATCCTATTCTCACGGGGAGAGAGAGCGCGGCAGCGAACAGACGCCGATGGAAGAAGATACGTCCTGCCCCATTTAAAAAAAATTCAGATCCTATTCTCGCGGGGAGAGCGCGGCAAGTGCAAAGAAAAACAGCGGTGGGAAGCAAAACTGCGCGATCCCCCGACTGCAGGGACTCAGGCGGGTTTGTGGAAACCTGGACCCGGAGAATGTTTCGCCGATTGAGGTGACGAGCTCACTGCTAGCAGGCTGGATGGGCCCCGCTGATCGACACGCGCATAGTTCGTATGGGGCCGGGGCGTTCATCTTCCGTGTCCCCACATGCGCTCGGAATTAGAAACGGCAATACGACTATTTCGCAGGTCTCATTACTCGTTTGCCTCTAATAAAAGGATCCGACTGAGTCGAACGTAGCATTGCTTGCGCCGTCTCTTCCTCTTCGCGAAACTCCAGTCCCGCTGCAACTGCTGCTCATGACGCCCAACCAATAGAAGAGTGGGCACGAGAAGAGTGGAACCAAACCAAAAAAAAAGGAAACCTTGAGTCTGTTTGTACCCAAAAAAGAAAAAACAAAGAAAACAAGAAAACCCTTGCGTCTGTCTGTCTCTGCAGAGGTTCTGCAAAAGAATGTCCCTATCTGCTTGGCATTTCTTGTTGAATGATGTGTGGAGTTGAAATCCTAAGGCATTCACTGCAAGAAGTTCTGCAAGCAAAAGAAAGAGCATGTGTTAGGCATTTTCCAGTTGAAATGATGCGTGAAGAAGGAATGACTAAATAAACAGGTTCCATTGGGCTGTGTTGTAGGATTGGAAGCGAGCATGAGAAGTTTGGGTTTCAAATGGGTACACTGAAGAAGCCCATAACATACGAACAGATTTGCACAGCCTCTTCATGGTGTTGCTAAGCAAATCTTTTCACTGGGAGAGAGAGAGAGTATCGGAAGACAATAATAATAAGATCATCATAGGGCTCCTCAAAGTTGTAAGGATTAATAAGACCTGGAATTTTTGGAAATTCTTCCTCTTCTTCTTCTTCTTCTTCTATTCTGAAAGTGGTTCTTCACTTTGCACAATCTAAGGACAGCAGGTGTTTTGTGTAAATGTAAGAGTGTTTGGTTAGTATTCTTCGGGTGCCTCCTCACTAGTGTAGAATACGAGGGGGAGTTCCCATATAATCAAAGCTCTCAAAGTATGATTGGAATATGAGGTAATAATTTCCTAGGTCTTCTGGTCTTCAGAATTCACACATCATATGATGATGATGCTCAAGCCAGATGAGGCAGCAATTGAGGAATGAACTTTTATAATAGTTTCCCAAGGAAAGTGGCCATTTTGGACAGCTTGTCCTACATGAGTATTGGCAGTTCTAGAGTATGAGGTTTAGGTGTAATTTCTGTTGGAGAAAGGGCAATTGATTTGGGTCAGTATATATATGCAGGTGAAAGCATGTATGAGGAGCTCAGAGATGGATTTGCAGGCATTCGCTGCAAATGGAGGATATATTCTTTTTCTTCTCTTCTTTCTGAAGGTGAGTTTGTAATTTGTCTGTCATGGGATTTTGTTCAATGTGTGTTTTGCAAGCTTCCTCTTTTTTCCTCCCCCACCTCTCTGTGTTCAAACTCATTGCTTTCTTTCCAGAGAAAATGCTCTGTTGCAGTGTTTTTTGATGGCTTGAGGATTTCAAATGTAGGATTTTGAACTTTGGAAGAAGAAGAGGAAAGGGAGAACAACAGCTAGCGGGAGCCATGGCCAACATTACAGCTGCTGAGATTGCAGGCTTCAGTGTCAGTGCTCAGCTCCTAATTGCTGCTTTGGCTGCCCCCAAAGTCAACTCCTTTGTTGTGCACTCCCAACGCAGGTTCAGTCTATTTAGCCTCCAAATCTCTCTCTCTCTCTCTCTCTCTCATCTGTCTCTTTACACCTTGCAAGACTTTGATTTGCTTTGAAGAAAGAATGCTAGTGGTGATTTGAATCCATTACAGCTTGCAAGGTGAAGTTGTGCCCAGTTAGCCATTCGCACTTGATGCTTAAGAGTCTTCAAAAATTTTGGAAAGATGTACAAGAGGAGCCACAGATACTCAGTGGTTACATTGCTATCCTCTTCTTCATCTGTTAATTTTTTTTCTTGCTGAGGTGACTGGAGTTTTGTGCTCTGAGGCTTGGAGAGTTTTGCTTGGTGGGCAGCTGCAGGTCTTTGGACTGTGGAGGAATATGAATGCTGTGCCTTGAGTGCAAAGGACATGGTTAAGTAACCGAGCTATTTTGTTACCACTCTTTCCTCAGAACCAAGAGAGTTCACTTCTTGTCTTGCTTGCAAGGGCAGAGGCCAGTTCTCATGTTCTTGTAGGAGAATACAGCTGGTTCATCTTAGCAAATGCCTCTTTAACCAGCTTTTTTCAGTGGTGGAAAGCTCTAGCCCAGGCACTAACAATGGGGTATATACACATCGACTTTGAATGATGATTGGCCAAGCAATTGCAGGTCACGTTCAGGTTTTGCAGGGGTGCAACAGGTCATGTCGATAGTAGCATCTAGTTCAATGAGTCCTGATGCTTCCATGGCTGGTTGCAATGGCTGTTTGGTTGGAGAGCCCTGGCGATTTGACTGTGGTCCAAATGGCATATCCAGGCAGCAGATTGCTTGTGTTGTGACAGGGGCAGAGGTGGGGTACAAAATATTATAGAACCTAGGTTGTTAGCAGCAGAGCATGGTCATTATTGCAACATTGCTGCCCAATGAAGCTTCGTAATAGCTCCTGATGCTGACATCACATGGGGTTTGAATGCTCAAATGTGGACACGTCACCAAGGGGGGTTTGGTGATTAAGGCCTGGACTTATGAGCTCTTGAACAAGAAGGATGTGATTTATGACCTAGCTGGCCAGAAGCAAGTATGGCTCTTGGATCTGCAAGTGGATGAAACTGGGGAAAGAATTCACATTGCCGGTGGCATTGGTCAGCAAAGGGTTTGTAACCTCAAGGTAGACATGGCGCAGTATTCTCTCCAATATTTCCAGCTGTGGGGCAAGGGTGAAATTAGGCAAAGGGAATGCCTGGAGATCATCTTACCAAAGGCACATGTGGAAGAGAGGCTTTTCTCTACTCCATGTGACTGCATATATAGGCGGGCAACCTACTGGCTTGTCATTAATCTAGTCTTAGAGCTTAATTTATTGTGAGCTGAACCAATATATGCAGCATTATCAATGGGAAATTGTTTGAGTTGGAATTGAATGCCTGTCTATGGACATCAAGCAACTGGACATTTGTGAGTCTAGACTTGTACTCCATACAGGTGGAGAGAGAGCAGGACAATTTGCAATGGGTGGGCTTTTAAACAGGTCTGTCTTGTTTGACATGGTCTGGTCGGAACATATCCTGATCAAATAGATTATGTTCGTAGGGTGGTTGATGCCACTTGCTGTGTTTACCCATCTAAGTATGTTAGATATTCACATTCTGGAGAGGACTATCTGAACTTCCTGCTCATCTCACAACCACAATTAATGTTCTCACTATCTCAGGGTGTGCATTGAGTGTTCTCAAATTTCCTCCGTATGTTGTGATGCCAGGTTGCAGACCCATTTTATGAGCAATGGTGATCATGGTGGCACCACAGGATGATCACTTGCATCAAGAAGCAGAAGCTCAGTTTTGTTCACTGAAACCTATGTCTTTTGCATTCCAGTTTCTTAATCACCCAACTGGAATCAACTGGACTTGCCACTTTGTCAACTGCATCTCATTCGTCTCTGCATTTTGAGTCATGATGCCTTCAGGAGAAGACAATTTTTAGTGATAAAATGATTGATGAACAGGCAGCAGAGGTTGCATGGAGGCAATTCAGAAACAAGGAGGCTGGGGGGAATACAGACAACACCTTGAAGCTGCAAAGTGGCAGAACAGAAGACGGGGGAAATGTTATGAAGCCAAGTCTCCTTGGAGTGGCTTCTGACCAGTGCAATGTGGACTAATAATCACTATGAATCATCCATTTGTTGTTTTGTGATTTTCCAAACTAGTGACCTGCTTGCTACATAAGTTTTTCATAGTCATATTTGGACAGTTCTGTCTTGGAGGTCTGTTGCCAGCTGTAGTCTGTTGGAGAGTGCCACATAACTGCAAGGAGCTTGTTTGGAGTACTCTAGCATGACATGAGTTCTGCTTTTGTAAAATGCAAATTTATGTGTCCTGTCCTTTTGATTCTGTGCAATAAGCTGCAGGCAGGAAACTTCAAAAGGGTGGGAAAAGTGTCGTAGCTTAACAGAAGAGGAGAGGTGGGGGGCACAGGGGGAGGTGGGAGATTGCCATGTGTGCTTTGCATGTGCATGTGTTCATCTTGTCTTTGAAAACCTTACACCTATGAAATGAAATTAGGAATTTTGATGAAAGGAAGCATTGGTAAGTGTCTGAGGGGACCAATGAATTGTCATCCTTTAGAAATTTTTGAATTCAGAATTTGCAATGTTACACTATTTGCTCTCTAATAAAAACCATTTTTTAATCTCTAGTTGGCAACAACTGCTGAGCAATGACAAACTTGGTGCACCGCAAGTGACGTAGGGGCCAAAGAACATCAAGGACTAAGCTTATCAACATTTGAGCTAGATCAGGGATTTAAGGTTGATTGCTACAACTGAGGACTTTGGTAGATACGACATGGTAATGTGTTTGTAACTACATATCCAGCTTAACAGACATGTCAAATTGGTTGCATTGGGAGCTTACATAATTTCGCTTGTTGTATATTTATGAGCAGTATGATTTGTTGATTAGTTCCATGGTACTCTAGCCATTTCATTGAACTGTGGGTTGATGTGCTTTGTTCCTGAAATTGTTTCTTGTCACGTCAAACTACTGCTGAGACGTTTGTTGATGGGTCATTTGGCAGTTACATGTTTGATGCAAAGTTTGCATCATGGACAGACACATTACTGTCCCCATGACACAAAGGCAAAAAACATGGCAGTAGTTCTCACCACAAGTGCCCAAAAGGATACATGAGACACAATAAGATGTTGCTGAAGTTCAATACACAAAGCTACATTTGGAGATACTTGGGGGGTTGCTACTTTGGGCTATAGCTACATCTCTCTGGAAGTGGCAAAAAACAAGTTATGCTCACTCCAATCTTCATCCATTGCAGTCCAATGTAAGCAAGGGCTCAATAAATGACAACCATGAGCAGCAATGCCCAGGCCTCCATGCCTCCCCCCACTGAGTTGTACACCGCACAATGCTGGTAATGTGCCTGAACTTAAGCAACCAGACTAAAACTTTATCAACATCTTGTACACATTGTAGTTGAAGGAGATGTAATTCAGCCATTTGCATGGATTATGTGACCACCCACGCACCCAGGAGTGCTCCACCCATTGCAAACCCGTTATACTCAGTTGTGACTTGGTGGTAATGACTTGATTGTGTATGACTTGGTTATGACTTGATTGCGTAGGAGTTCTGCAGGTTGCAGCAACCATGAAGAGATGACTGTAAAGGGATCCAAACATGATGCTCTAAACCTACATCTATTTGAAAACATTCCTTCAACCTAGGCTATGGTGTTGAACATACCTGAGAGTTGATTACATCAAAATAAACAGTGAGCATAATGTGGAAGAAACCTGAAGCCCTGAAGTTCAAGATTTTGTCATAAAGAACTCAAGACAAGTAAAAGAAAGATCCTAGACATCACCAAGTCCAGGGGCAAATTGCCTTAGGTGCATGCCAGCAGGAAGTACAACAATCTAGGTCAGATGCCTGTGCATTTGATAACATTGCTCCTTTCAATGGGAAGGTAAAGATTGCAGCTGTAATAACTCAAGAAAACATGCCCCAAAATATGGGCAATTGAAAAACACAAACCCGACTTGATCCTGGATCTAGTTTGTGGTTTCAATCTTGGAACTGTAGGCAACTTATTATGAGAGAAATGGCAAAACACTGAACAAACTACAGCCAACTTAAGAAATCATGCCTAGCCTACATTCCTTGAGCCCACCAGCATTGCATTTTCCAAATGATTGGAATAGCAGTGTTCAGTTTTCTGTTGAGTTGAATGAACAAAAAAAAAATTTGACAGTACCCTTCTATACCGCACTCATCTGGCTCTGGATTCTATTGTGGATGAACCTGTACCATGGGGATAAACTATATCTGAGTACAACTACTGTGGTTTGCTAATCCAACATCAATGACAATTGAAGGATGATTCATATGTACAAAGACTAGTAGCATAGAAGCTTGTGACTCACACATGTTTAAAACAACAATGTGTGTGATGATGTAAATGTGCTTTATAAGGGAAGTGTCAAATCTTCACAGTTGAAAAAGCTCAGCAAATTGATCACCAGTGCACAATTTGATATGGAAATGATTGTTGTGAAAGTGAGGTAAGTAGATTGGAAGAATGATAAATGCACAAATACAATCTTGCCTTTTCAACATGGTGGGAGCTGTGCATCCTTTTCTCTTTTTTTGGGCAAATTTTTGAAGAAAGAAAAAGTGCCAAAAATCTCTGATTTTGGGCTACTTTTATGGCCAGATTCTGGGGATTTAGATTACATATATTCTTCATTTCTTCAATGAGGGAGTTGTTATTGATTGATGATGGCCATTTTTGGTGCCATCTTGTTATGGATGCTTGCCCCTTGGGTTACATCATGAAATTGCAGGAAAAAGAGACACTGGGTGGGTCTCCCCTCCTGATATACCTTGAAGGAATGGGTCCCCCATGATCCTTTCTCAACACACATGTGTACCCATCATTGACTCACACAAAGTTAAAAGATATGCATACTTTTTGGTGTATTAGAGTTATCCACAAAGTCACCCTGTCTTCACCCTGGCTTAAAGCCTCCTTTCGCCCCCCTATCCCTTCTTTCAGTGGTATCTACAAAGTAAAGAAATTTGATTATGATAAAACTATAACCTTTTTTTCCCATAATTGATTTTAGGGTCTTTAACCCTTGTTGAAGGTTGTTTCACCGAGTTTGCAATTAAGTGTAATCTACAAAAACTTTGCAAATGTGTTTTTGTTAAGAAACTTGAACTTCCGATGCTTTCTATAATGTTTACATAAGTTTTCTTAACGAAATTCGAAGAAAGCCAACTTATGGAATGGTTTTATCAAGCTCTTGTGACAAGGTTTGTCCAATGTAGACCTATTAGGCCTAGTTCTTAGAACTTGGCCTGAACTTGAATCCAAGCCTAGTTAGAAATAAGGAACCAAACAACACTAGTTTAGTTGCTAAGAAGATATCAAAACGGTAAAGGTACTATAATATTAGGTAGGTAAATGCATTTGAATAGTTAATACAAAGCTAACCTATGTAGCTATGGGATCGTTAAAGAACTCATTTCAAAATGGAGCTAGAGGTTCTATCGACTTTTTAAAAAATAGTTCAAATTGAAAGTAAGGTTCTTTCCAAAAAATGAAAATTTGAAAGGGTTGGAACTTAAGGTTTTGTTTAATACCAAAAATTGGACAAAATTGGGTTTTGCCGGTGTCAATTGGTTTTTTCTTGTGGAAACAACCTTTGGTTTTGGTTTTTGACAATTTAAACAATTTTGGTAAGTCACTTGGGCATGGTTTAGAGCTCAATTCTTCTCATATTTAAGCCATGTGGTTTTAGTTTTGACAAATTATTTTCAAATTCAAGAGTCTTCAAGCCCAATTCAAAGGGTCTCGTTTAGGGTTTAGGGTGTGAACCAAGGAACATGCCAATGGTGGTTTTCAATACAGTGTTGTTTCATGCCTTTCATGTGGGGCAGCTGATCATTGTGCCAATACTAAATGGTATTGATGCACACTTTTGGCATTTCCTATTTCAAATTAGCCAATTGACAACTGAAAAAGAAAAAAAATAGACTAATCCTTCTAATTCATGGCAAAAAATTAGTAATCTTTCAAAAGGCCATAACCTAATAAATCCCTCAATCCCAATTGAACTTTAAAAATATGGTTTTTTTCACATTATGTATTCAAATATATACTAGTGTAGCTTGTGCCATTGGCTCAAGTGTGACTTGGTTATTCAACTAAGTTTTCCTTTCAAAATCATTTTTTGTAATTTAATTGAATTTCCAACTACAAAAAAACAACTCAAAATTCAATATCTCTTGCACGTTAGGTCTACTTGTTTTAATGTAACGATTTAAATTAACTTTGAGCTCCTTAATTATTAGCTAGCGTCTGTTAACAACTAGAATTTTTTAAATTAAAATGTTTTTTTCTTTTACAAGTTCGCATTTTTTTTGCTTGTTTGCATTAGAAACTTTCTTTTTTTTAATTCCTTTCAACTGGATTCATTGTTGTTAGTTTGCATAACTTGAACACAAAGCAACACTAACATTGCCAAAAGAATTACAATTTACAAAACCCTAATATTTCTCTTAGATTTCTCTTGTTATAATCACATTTTTTTTTTAAAAAATACAAATATTTTGTGTAACTAACAAGTTTGAGAATGACTCTAAAAAAAATGGTGTTTCTTACTAAAAATGAATGATTACCCAAAAAAAAAAAAAAAAGTGTGACACAAACAAACAAGGATGTCACTAAAATAGGCACGCACGATTATAAAGGAGGTTTACTATACATAGTGAATGACACTTACTTGAACCTACCTACTTACCTACACACATACCTAGTAACCCATTGACTTACAATACCTAGCTATTAACCTATGATACTTAGGTATGTAGGTAATGACCTAAGTAATGTGAGGTGAAAGTAGGGGAGTCTACAAAGATATCTTTCCCTTTGGTTCATTGGTTGTGATTTATCCACAACCGAGTCATAATGGGTTTCCAATGGATGGGGCATGAGTGTATTCTTTATGCTATCCTATTCTTTCTTTTTTAGCAAGTTGCAAAGCTCTTAGATTATCATGTTGAGTCATTTAGGTATGCTAGGCTATTATAGGTGTTAACTGGAATTTCTAAGAATAGAAGGAACTTCTACCATAGCCTAGGGTCAGTTTCCATGTTGACAATAAATAAATAAATGAAAAGAATTTTTTTTTGATTTTTTTTGAAATTACATATTTTTCCATCAATTAATTTTCAACATAATTATGATGATTTTCAACATATTACCATCATATTTTCACAAAATTTTATTTCACTATTTTTAGGATTATTTAATGATGAAACTGACCTTAGGGTAAGGTAATTTGACTCCATTTGAGAATTGAAAGGGGGGATGGGGAGGGAAGAGGGGGGGGCTGGCCTGGGTACAATCCATATGCAACCATAGTTTGGGGATCACTATTAAATGTGTTGTTGGTCACAATAGCCATCACAGCTGCTTTCCCTCCCCCAATAGCCAGGGCACCCACAGAAAGTCCCATGGGTGTTGTGGAAGGGTGTGCCCTGGCTATTGGTGCGGGAACTGCACTTTGTTGGCCCTACCAAGGCAAAGGATATTGTGTTTAGATTCATTGTAGAGTATATAGTAGCTTAAGGGATTTTTATAGGCCCCTAGGTACTAAATAATAGGTTTATTTTTATATGAGGATTTTTGAAACATAATATTTTGGCTTGTGTTGAAACTTGAGATTTGTTATAGAGTGTTATAATATCTTGAAGGATTTTGGTTTCTTTTAGAGGATTTTTTTGAAGATTATATTTTTGCATGTTGAAATATTCGAGTTTTCATAATTCTTCTTTTGCATTAAGATACTTTTTAATGTAAACGGCAAGGCCACGGTGTGTGAAACATCCCTTGTTTGTTTTCATCATAAGTGGGCATTCCCAAAATAATCCTGGCCTAGGACAAGGTGGTCACTAGTTCAACCTTGCATTTTGAGAATGTCCCCCCACCCCTTGGGATCCTTGAACTTTGGACCCTGAACCTAAACATACACAAATCACAAGGCTTATGAGGGTTGAGGGGGAAAAAAAAAGGTGAGGAATATATGCACACACACATAAGGTGCCCTCTAAACACACCAAATTTTTTCTTGTGAGTGCTTTATGTGTAATGGAAAGTGGCCAGTGTTTGGTACAGAATTTTCCAGTGAATGGAGACCTAAAAGGTGGGTGTAGAAATTATTCTTTTCATTGTTCTTTTATGTTTTTTTTTTAAAGTGTTCACTTTTCTTGTGATGTCTCCAAAGTTCTTAATAAGTATGGTAAAGATATTTCCAAATAGCAGCACCAGAGAAAGCATAGGAAAATATTTTGTCATTGCAAGGTGTACAATTATAGTTAGATTAGTACTAGGGATTTAGAGCCAAAACTCTCTAATTTGTTTGTTTAATGCCCACCAGAGTTGTTTTTCCCAGGGATATTGTGATGAAGTCAAAAGTGGCACTTGTCCATTAAAACATGCAGCAGCAGCAGCAGCAAGCAAATGTGGCAGCTTGTGATGGAAGCCAAAGTGGCAATTATCGATTTAAACATGCAGCAGCAGCAGCAAATGTGGCATTTTTGTGATGAAGCCAAAGTGGCAAATATCACATCAAAACATGCAGAGCAACACAAATATGGCGACCCCCAATAGGAAGATTCAGCCAAATGTGGCTATAAACCAGTTTTTTTAAAAAGTGCCAAAATTTTAATGAATCCATTTATTGACTGGCTGGCTACTTACTGACTGGCTGCCTTTAGGCAAATTAATTTAATTTAATTTAATTTAATTTTTCTTAGAATTTCCTTTAACAAAAGAGAAGGAGCTAAAAATAGGAGTGTCTTTTGAATTTCGCTAGTGAAAAAAAAGAAGATTGATTCTCAGCAAGCAAGCAAGCAAGGAAGCAGAATTCAAGAGAATTATTGCTCAGAAATTGGTACTGAGTGAGTCAGTCCAAGACTGCAGAAGATGGAGAAATTACAGAGCAGAATGGAACTCAACCTGCTCTTGGATTATCATGAGTATTACTAACACATCATCCAAAGCGCGCACACACACACACACACACACACACAGAGTTTTGAACAGTTTTACACAAAATACACAATAAAACAAAGAGAGTTCTTGGACAAACTTGGCCTAGTAATCCGATCATCTTGCCTACATTTGCAGGAATTGCACAAGCTCGGTAGGAAGAAGATCCAAGAAACTACTTGCGGCGATCTTCTTCTTCAGATTTTTCTAGCAGATGTCACAAATTCTGCTGCTGCTGCTGCTGCTGCTGCTGTTTTATGTATTATGTAGTGTTGGGTGGGAAGGACTCTCGTTGGTCGCCATAGCTGGAATTCTCACGTGCACACGGTTTTGATCTCCAGAAATTTGCTGATACAAGGAATTTTTAGAGCCCGAAGAAGCCGTGGTGTTTCTCCGCCGGTGGTGCCGCCTGTGGATCGCTATCATCTGCAGACTGTTGCTGTCCTTCATCATCTTTTTTCTGGAAGTGCTGCAGAGAGACACAAGATCGAAAAAAACCGTCAATACAAAATTGTAAATCGTCGACTTAGGTCTTTGCAGAATCGATTGACAAACACACACACACACACACACACACACAAAGTCGAATGATATGTTGGTGGTTGCTTGCTTGCTTACTTCGTAAGTCTCATATCCAGCGGCCCCCAGAGCTGCAGCTCCTACAACACCGCCTGCAATCTCCTCTTCGCGGTGTCGCCTCTGCTCCTTTTGGTCATCGGCCACCTGAGAAGGATCGGACTGCACAATAATGTATCACAACAACAAGCTTTCATCTCTTTGTTAAGTCGCGTGAAATGACTGAAACGGAGAGAAAAGAAGCAAAATAAAAAAATACAAATAATCAACTTCCAAAGCTCCTCCCTGCCATTTCTAAAGCAGTGCACAGCAGCAACACTGCAAACAAAACAACATGAAAACTTGATTGCTAAATCATTGACGTAATTTTTTTCAGAGCAAAATCGACTGAGCAATACAACTGTATTAAAACAGTTTCCTGCCATTTTCAAACTAGTGCCGGACAGCACTGCAAACGACATGAAAACTTGATTGCTAAATCGTCAACAACAACAACAACGTAGACTTTTGCAAAATCGACCAACATCAGCGTTGCGAACCACATGAAAACTTAAATTCTAAATCGTCGACAAAGGTTCTCGTAGAACTGATGCAACCATATAGCTAGATATTAAAGCAGTTTGGAAAAAGAGCACAAACTGAGAGAAAGAGAAAACTGAGGATGTAGATATACCGTAGGGTCGGAACCATAATCACCAGTGTTTCCATAACCATCTTGGTTTTGCGAAGGGTCTGCTGCATACTGATCACCGCGACCGCCGGACAAGTCTTGGTTTGCCCCTCTTCCTCCTCCATAGCCGGACTGATCTTGGCCGCCATAGCCACCGGATTGATCTCCATAGCCACCACCGGACTGATCTCCATAGCCGCCACCGGATTGGTCCTGATTACCATAGCCACCACCAACACCACCAGATTTATCCTGGCCGCCTCCGTAACCGGACTTATCCTGACCTCCGAACTCGGACTGGCCACCACCATAGCCGCCAGACTGATCCTGGCCGCCTCCGTAACCGGACTTATCCTGACCTCCGAACTCGGACTGGCCACCACCATAGCCGCCAGACTGATCCTGTTGACCAAAGCTTGTATCATCTCCGTATCCTGCCATTGTGAGAAACTGAGACTGGAGATTTCAAGTGCTGCTCTTACACTCACTAACTAACAAACTCTCCCCAACTGCGGTTGCAACTGCCAATGGAGAGAAAGAGGAGGACGAGAACAAACAAACGCACTCTCAAACGGGGATTCGCAAGAGGATGTGTGTGTGTGTGTGTGTTTCGTGGTTGCTTTGCTTGTGACAAATCTGCTTCAATTGTTCCATCTTTATAGAAGCCCATCTTTTCCATCTTTGTAAAACTATTTTTTAAATTTTTTTATCTACAATTTCTTTTTAACCTCTTTTCAACTTCCAACTCTTTCTCTTGCCCCTCGCTGCCCTGTCCAATGCCACCGGCCACATTATTGCCACAAATTATTTTATTTTATTTTATTTTATTTTCTAAAAAAAGTACTGTGTTGAATTTTTGCATCCTCATTAGTGGGTTTATTTTTTTGGGACCATTTCTATTTTTTAAAATTAAAAAAAAATTAATTAGGAAAATTTGGTTTTTCAGTGTGATTTTCACTTTTGAGTTCAGAAGGATTCACCAAAAGCACTGCCAGAATTTTCAGAATGTATTTGGAGCTTAAAAAGTGTTGTGTATATATATATATATATATACACACATATATCTTATATAGTAAAGGACGTCGTGAAGCTTCCCCTTAATCCGTCTATCCATCCGTGGATGGCACCGTATAATAGTCCTCTACAATGTGAACGTTGAAAAACTCCTGTAGTCTTGCAATTTGCCAAAAGCTAAAAACTAATTTAAAAAACTAAAAATTGTTGAAAAAAAACTTGAGAAACAAAGAGAAGAAATCTTTTTAGAACAACACAAGAAATTTCAAATTAAAAAAAGAAGAAGACAAGTTATTAATAAATAAATAAAATGAAACAAAGTTGTAACAAAAAAGAAAAAAAAGAACAAACATATATTTTAAAAAGGGAAAAAACTAGAAAATTTTAAAAACAGAAAAACGCTTTAACAATTAGAATTTTTTTTTGAATACTTAAACATGAAACAAAAAAAGGGAAATACAGTATAATCTTAAAAGAAAATTAAAAAATAGATGACAAAAAATAAGAAACAAAACAGAGAGCAAAAGAAAGAGAAAAAAAACCATACTTGAAAAAAAAAAAAGAGGTTTCTCTTCTTTTTCCAAGCTTCAAACCTGCATCTAATCAAACAAAAATAAAAAAGTTTTTTTAATTATTTTTATTATAAAAAATATTAGAAACACTAGAATTTTTTTGAAAAAGAAAATAGAAAAAATAAATAAATAAACGCATAAAAATAGAAAAAAAATGAAGACGGACAAAATAAGAATAGAAAAAATTAAAACATGAAACAAACATAAACAAAACAAAAGAAGTAAAAACACAGAAACTATAAAAAACGGAATTGAAATAAATGAAACAAGGAAAGGGAAATACAGTAAAATAATTGTAAAAGAAGAAACCAAATAAAGAGTAGAAAATAAGAAAAAATAAAACTTATAATAATGAAGAAAAACCCTACTTGAAAAAGAATGAGGTGTGTCTTCTTTCTCCAAACTTCAAACTTGCATCGAAATAAACAAAAATACAAAAGTGAAAAAGAGACACTTTATTTTTATTATACAAAATAGTAATAAAAACAGAAAACACATAAGAATTGAAAATTGAAAAGATAAATTTTTTTTAAAAAAAACTAAAACATGAACCAAACATTGTTGAAATAACACACCTGTGCATTAGGCACGGGGTTCAAGCTAGTATATGTATAACTTACTACCTTTGCAAAATTAAAAAAAATTGAAAAAAAAAAGTAATTAAAGGTACAAAGATTGGTACCTTAATGTTTTCGTGTGAGGTTTGTGATATATTCTTGTTACAAAATTCTTTCAATAGAAACTTCTAGCCTACAAGTGGTTTGCATGTTGTAGTGTAACATAATTTTTTTATTTTTTGTTCACATGATTTTGTTTCCTTTTAATATTAGGTCAATTGCATGTTAGGAGAGAGTGGTTGATTTTTGGACAATTTTTAACAAGAGGAGAGAGATTATAACCAACCCCATAAATATCTCCATAGTCATCACACACAAGTGATTGGTGAATGAAAAGCTTATGTACATTTGAAAATGGGCTCATTCATCTCTTGTAAATTTTGTGGGCTATTGGAGAGTGTCAAAAGAGCTTGCAAAAAGAAAATGATTGTTTTGTTTATAGGTGTTGTTGGGCCATAGTGATTGACTAACCATTGATTCCATAGAGATAATTGGCTCTCACATACATGATGTATTTATATGTTCACCTCAATGTATATTGTGTCATATTTTATGGTTTATCATCCATGAGGGATGGGCAAAAGATTGAATATTAAATTTGAATGTGATACTTAATCATATTGTCTCAAATACGGTGCATCGTTACTCTTGCTCTAAGAAGAGGTCCACCAAGGGCCTATGAAACATATTTTGAATAAAAAAATATAATATTTATATGGGTGTTTAGGGTCCATCAATAAGTGCTTTTTTGAGTCACTAAATCTCTATAGGATGTCATGCTTGTAAAAATCATTTCACACTAAAAATGACTTGTCCTAAGTGATCATATATAAACAATTGGCTTGGGTGGTTGACTTTAAATAATGTCTCATCTTATGTGGTCCCATTTTCCATGTCTTTGTGTGAGGATTAGAAACCAATTGTAACACCATGTTAGGTTAGACGCGATAAGCATTGTTACAAGCTGACCCAAATAGGGAACATGGGTGCCAAAGCTACTCAAAAATCTTCGAAAAGTAAGTTTTTGTATCATTTAGATTGACCACTTCATAAACATATTTAAAAGCTTACCAAGCATAAGAGTAGTAGTCAATTCTAGTATAGTGTGAATTCCATAGATTAGTTGTGGGTGGGCACATCCATGTTTACAATTTTTGGTGAAATGCCTCAGCAATTGAAACTATCACCCAAAAATTTCAGCGCCACATTGAACCAATCACCCACTTGTGGATCATCCACTGGATGCCCGTTATTACTCAGTTGTGGATGAACCTTGAATGAGTTAATATTCGGCTTCACCTTGATAACCAATTCTGTACGAAATAGGTCACTTATTTAGGTAGATAGGTAGGAAAATAGGTAGTTACTAGGTAAGGGCTGTTTTTAACTACCTACCTATTACCAACCTCCTTGTGGGTTGTAAGTTGGTAGGAAGGAAAAAAAACCGTGTAGTGTAATTGGGGGTATATAGTGTAATGTCCCATGTGGTTAGCCCTGGCTGTTCAAACACTCTTGATTGATTCATTTGGTGATGAAGAGCATTTCACAACTTTGCCAGGACTTCTTGGGTCCTTCCATCTTGTACCTTTTCCTCCCCCACAACTTTGCCAGGACTTCTTGGGTCCTTCCATCTTGTACCTTTTCTTCCCTCACAACTTTTTTTTTTGGGGCTTGGGTGCTTTGTTGTGTTGATGATTGGCAGGTTTTCATCATCAATTTCACAACTACTACTGCAATTTTATCTTATTTTATTTGGAGAACTTTCTCAATTATGGTGTGCGTGTCGCAGTTTGGTTAAGGTAGGTTTCCATGTCCTCCACGTCCTCCACGCACCCACCATCCAACAACAATGTAATCTGATCAAAAGGTATCTATGTTCAGATCACTATGTGTCAAAAACAATATACATATATATATATATTAGAACTCAAGCCACTTTGAAACGAGCCCACACTTGGCAGTTGCAAAGTGTATAACAGAGTTAATGTTACCAGGAACCAAGTCAGAATTTGCTTTCACTTCTACAACTGGTTTTCTTTCAGGCAAGGTTGGTCTGGTGGGAATCTCCAGATTGCAGGTTTGAGGGGGCCAGGTGCACCCACCAGAATAGTGGGCAACCTGGTAGAACAGTGGGCCAGTGTCTCAACATTTTACATTAAAACCCCACCTACTTGAGTTGTGATGATAGTTCAAGTAATGGGTAAGTGAGAGATTATATAAAACTATCCTTATTGGACTGGACTCCTAGTAAAAGTGGTGATTCAATGACCAAGTTATCTTCTCTCTCACATTTATTCCAATTTATTTATTTTGGTAACTGAAAAAAAAAATTAATTTCTTATCAAGTCATCTTTTTTACTTATCTAACATTTTTTTTCACCTCATTTTAGGACATGATCAAAGGACCCATCAAGGTCAAAGAGGGTGATGTTATGCTGAACTATCAAAAATTTCTTAAAACCCAATTATATTCCTACAAAGAGGTGCCACAACTCACACAAACCATTTTTGGGGCACATGAAAGATATCCACAATAGGAAGAGGACTATGGGTGAAAGTGCAACAATTTTCTCATTAAAGAGATGAGTTCAAGGTGAGATCAATATCAATTTGCAAAAAGTACATTGGTGATGAATAGGGTTTGAAACTCCTTTTCCCTTCCTTATGTTGGTGTAAAATGAGTCTTAACTTTAAGTTTGATTTTGTTTTCATCACTACTTGGAATGTTGTGCATTAGGTGCCTAAGACTTTAGAATCCAAACCTATAAATGCATCTCTAAACCCTAATCACCACAACATTCAACAACATGGGTAGGGCCTTCACCACTGCTAGACCATTTGCAACTTGTTAATCCCCCCCTCCTTATTAATGAACATTATTTACATGCTCCTTCTATGCACCTCTTGCCTTGGATTTTACCCCAAAAAAAATTTATTGTGCTTGTGCCTTCAATTTTCATGTTTTAGCCTTTCAATTGAATGTTCGTAGAGAAGGAAGAATGTTGGAACAAATGTTTAGGGTTTAAGGCTTTGATGAGCTTCAACTAGTTGATATGAACTATGACCACCAATGTCAATCTACAAGTCTAGACTCCAAACTTCAACAACCTTCAATTCATGGACTTTTGTGGTTTTAGTTGACTTTGAATCTTTAGTCATATGTATGCATGCATAGTGCATATTTTACAAATACACCGTGCAAGTTACAACATGTCTCTTTGATATTTAATGATCAATCTCATTTAAGTAAGACTTCTAGGTTTCAAGTTTGCATTTTAATGTCTAGTCTTGTGTTTTGCATGTTGGACTTGCATTTTGTTTTTGTTTTATATACCAAGTACAAGGATTAAGGAAACAAAAAAAATGACAAGTTTATAGTCCACTTTTTATTCATCAAAAATCTAGATGAACTTCAAGCTTGGTTGAAGTCAATTTACTATATTTGGTTCACTAACAAGCTTTAAACCAAACTTTTGATTGATTCATAGCTTTTAGTTCATCGACAAGCTTGAAGTTGAACCAATAATAAAAGATTTAAAACATAGGTAGCAAGTTCAATTATGATATGAATCAATGTTGAGATTGTTATCTACCTATCCAAAGATTTTAAACTAGTGTTGTGTGTTTTCTTATTTTTAAGAAAACTTGTATTTTTTAATTTGTTAAAACCTTTGGATAAGGTTTTGAAAAACAAATTGAAATCTGTCAAAACCCCCAAGTAAGGTAAGGTCCATATTTCTTTGCCTAATTATGGTCGTTCTTGCATAAAATGGTTGTTTAAGGTTTTTTGAAGCAAAGGCGATTTCAATTGTAAACAAGGTTTAAGGTTATCAATTAAAATGACAAAATTAAATATTACTAAAATTCATATGAAAAAACGTTATGTCATTGGTTGAAGTTTCCTATTCATCACAAAAATTATTCTATAAGTTCAAAAAGAATATAACAAATTCAAGTAAATGTTTAAAACAAATCAAATTTGTGTATTTGCACACATTGCTTGATTTTCATTGCAATGAAATTATGTTTGTAAACAAGCAACACATGAAGAATCAATAATTTTTAAAATCTCAGAGGCTAATTAACAACAATCACCCTTGGAAATCACAAAAAAATCAACGTTGTAATTGAAACACAATCACATTTGCAACATATTTCCTTAGAATGGGTTTTTGGACACAAAACATTGCTAAAAAACTTAGAGAGATTTGTTTTTTATATATTCCCCAAAATGCTTCAATACATTTAACAACATATATCATAAAGTAATGCATAAGAAGATCTCACAAGTTGTAAAATTCACCGCACATCTAACGGCCCACAAAAACACTACATAACACAACAAACCTCAAATCCAACATGTAAAAAATAAAAACCTCTTCCTATATTACTAATATATGTGGACGCATAATTATAGAACCAAAGAATCCACATGACATTTTGAAAAATGGCATGCTTGCATGTGCAAACATTTCATTTTCCAAAATGCCCCAGATCATTTCTTTTTACACGTGATACTTAATGGGTATTTGGCAAGTACCCATTGGGTATCACAAGAAAAAAAAATTGATCAATTTTTACACATTGTAACACTCTTTATGAATGTTACTAAAATTGAACCCACTTCAACTATGCCTTGCATGAGCCCTTATTCCAATAATGTGCATGACTAAGGGTGTTACTTTACAGATAAAAGATCACCAAACATAGAATTATCCTCAAATGATTCACATGACAATCTCGCAAGCTATAAAATTCATGTTACATCTAGTAGCAAAAGCACAAGAAAACACAACTAACCTCAAATCCAACACAAAAAAAATCACAAGAGGACAAAATTGACTCCAAATCCAATACAAAAGGATTGCTCAACATAGAACTAGCCTCAAATGATCAACATTATATAATCAAAACTAACAAATGTCATGTCAAATCTTGCACATAACATATCAAAGGTAACACAACAAACTTCACATTTAACACATGGGCATAACACATTAAACATAATTGACCACCCAATTATACCTAAAGATCGTATTCAAGATTTTTCAAGAACATGTCCATTCCATGGTCATTCCATCATGTTGGAATATCGGCACGAAAATGAATTAAGGGAAGATTTGCACTAAATACATTGAGCATGCTCCTAATTTCTTGTCTATCAATTGTTTTTTTAGTTTCATTCATAGCACATAAAAGATCCATTTTGCCCACATGTTAATTCCAAAACCAAAATAGCCAACATAGAAAATAGTTCAAGAAAATAACATAGGTAAGATACATGGATGTAACCTTTATACACTAAATTCAAAACAAAATGCATGTTGAAGAATAAAACAAATTGGATCTTAAAAAATAGAAACAAAATGAAAATTAGTCCAAAATCAAATGAATAAACATATTCATCTTTGAAAAGCCATGTATCTTGAATCATCTTCTTGTTCTTCTTAATTATGTTTGTCTAACACATTAAAAAATCATTTATACCTTTAGGATTCAAAACTCCATCAGACCCAATGCAAACATTGTTGTGCCAATTTTTAATTACCAAGATGAGATGATCCAAAATTTCAATCCTTATCATAGGCTATTGAAGATAAGTGATAACACATGAAACATTGATATTTTATTTAATTTCAATATGTAAACATGACGAGCCAAGGATACATGTGAAAATTGCACTATGTATGTTTGGCCCAACATTTCAAAGGGTTCTTAATTTCAATTGCTCACATAGATAACTGCCAAAACATTTTTTTTCATTCTTCAATATTGACATGATTACATCATAATTGGTTGATACAATTTATCCAAAGAATAGATTGTCTTCTTTTGCTACTAGTGCTATTTTTGGCCTAATAGGATTCAAATGGAAGTACACTTATACCAAAAGAGGGCACACAATTTTAATATCACATTTTGTCACAATTTGAACAAGTTTAATATTACCCACAAAAGTTTCATACAATTTCCATGTTCCTTGAATTGAAGGTTGAGCATGATCACCAATATAAAATGTGCCTTGACTTGATTATAAGTTGTAAAAAATTCTTAGAATGATGTCAAGATGTCAACACATTATGGCATCATCTTCAATTTAAATTTGTTTAATTTTGAATCAAAGTCACAAAAAACCCATGGTCAATTTAGGTCTTTAATCCTAGCCGCATGAACTTTCATGGCAATGCACAATGTAAAAGAAAAAACTTGCATGTTGGAACAATCAATAGCTTTGATATTGGTTGAAAATAAAAGTTTGACAATAGGGAAAATGTATTTGTAATGGATCAAGTGACAACCTAAATTCTAAAGGACAATGTTTTGCAATGATGCAAGAGCACCTTTGAAGTTCAACTCTAAAAATCCAATATAAGGTTTAACATCAATAACATATCATGTTACCTTTTGCATGGCCTAGGCCAAAACATGACCCTAGAAATGAGCATGATAATAAAAAAGGAGCACAAGAAACTACAATAGTCAATGCATTGGTCAAGGTATTTAAATTAGATCCTTCATCTTTCACATAGGGAATAAATTTTTAAGTAATCCAAAAGAATCTAACAAAAAAATTATTTGGTTTGTTATGGTTCCATTTATTATATCATGAATCTTAAATATATTCACAATCACATGACAAGCTAATGAAATTGACAATTAAAAAACAAATGTGTTGTATTCAACAAAAGACATCCAAAGATCAAAAAAAGTTGTGCATGTAACACATGAAACAAGAAAAGGATAGTGAACACATTTCTAGTTGATTTTCATGACAACATTTAGGACCACTTCCTTCATTAGTTAGTGTTAAGATGGAAATACAACATGCCCACATTGTTGTAGAATTAAGAACCTCTACCACAAATTCTCAATAAATAACAAATTAAGGATGATATCCTTCTAGAATGCACAACATGAGATCTTCCAAAAAAGATGTTGTGCAAGATCTACTTTGTTGACTACCAAAAAAATATGTGGTTTGAAAAAGAAGGATGTAACTATTTTTATTTTTGCCATTTTGATCTCCAACTTTTGTCACCTTTTGCCATAATTAAACCCTACCTCCTATACTCCTCTATAGGTTCATTAAAGATGTGTTTTTTCAATGAACCTATACCATATTTCTTGTTGTAACTCACAACACCATGATTCATCCTTTGGGCAAGAATCCTAGTTCATCACTTTCCATTATAGAAAGGTGATGCCCAACACAATTTGCATCACCTGTGGATTTATAAATTTGATTGTAATAACATAATTAAAAACATAAAATACCCCATAATCTAACACTTGGTGAAAAGGTCACCACATATTTGGATCAACTAAGAGATGTGGATTAAAAAACATGGGCAAGCTACATTTACATGAGGATTGGGTGTATCTTGTGATCCAAATTGTAACATTAATCTAAAACAAAATCTTAGTGGCATCCTAATCATTAAGTAAATGAATTACTACAGGGTGAGTGGAACTTCTTGATGCCACAAGGACAATAATATTTTAACTACATGCATATATTATTACATAATGCATCAATCGACTCATATGAGAAAACAAGGAAACATAAAGTGAACATAATCATGTGCATTGAAAACACATGTACATAAGTGTGCAAAACTTAGGAAGAATAAAGTAATGGGTTTGAAAAAAATTCAAGCAAAATAAGATAGTTAGAAGACACATGTAGTGTTTATTAATATGCCACAAAAAATAACCATGTGGAAGTTGAAAGCAACAAATGACACACACTTGATTGGAAAAAAAAATAAAATAGAAAGTAAACACAACCATACATTGAAGCCACTTGGATGCAATCGTGCAAAAATAGAAAGAATAAACAAATGGGCATGAAGAGAGCTCAAGAAAAAATGATAGAATGAGAGAACACAAATTTACTAAGCGAGGGTAAGCTCTAGTCCATTTCCAATATTTGAAATTGAAATTACTTTTACCTCCTACACACCCATACAAATACCTTCCCAACATTGTTTTTGACCTTCAGTCCTTAGTAGTTATGGTAACAATTTGAATAGATTTGAAAAGTAGGTAACAACCTTCATTTCAAAGTGATTTTAAAAATTAAATCTTGGCCACATTTTTAAGGGGAGTGGTTGATTTTTGACCTTCCATGATAGGTAGGTTAATAACTTTAAAACTATTTTAAAAGGTAGGTAACAACTAGTAACCTTGACTTTTTATCATATTCATGGCTTTTTACAACCTAACCGACAATTCTTGATTAGGTAGATAAACTACTACAACTTATAACTGGAAGGCTTACTCCAAGTGGGAATCTTGAAATTGTCAAGTTATGAATCATGATATTTTGCAAGTTCATAACTTCCTTACACAAACTTCAATTTTCAAAAAAACTCAAAGGCAAAGTTATAATTTTGAAAAAACAATTTCCAATGTAGAATTGCAAATCCATTCAAAGGTCATTTGCCCCTTTTCTAAGGTTTTAATAATATAGAATCAAATTGTCATTTAACTATTGACCTTTCTTTTGGCTAGTTAATTTGTGTTTTAAATTTCCAAACATTACAAGAAATTGTGAATTTTTAAAAGGTCCAATTTGACCAAACTATTCACTTTGATTGGAAGTGATGTTCCTCTTGATTAAAAGATTAGGCCATGAAAAACATGTGTTATTTTTTACTAGTTCATTTTACTAAGTGACATTTTCTATTATGTGTTAATTGAACATTTAGTCAAAAGGACATACAAAAGAAAAAGGTCTATCAAGAGGACCATGGCTTAGTCAAATTGAACATATTGATTTGACATTAATTAAGCAAGCCTAAGCCAAGGCTACCTATGTACCTAACATACCTAACTAGCCTATTAATTAGTCCTGGGTTACCTACCTAACATAATTAATAGTTTACTAATAAACCTTACATACTTACTACCTACCTAGCCTAACATAGCTACCTATGCCTATTTAATAGACTAGCTTTCCTACTTATTATTACCCTACCTTACTTTAATTAATTACCCTAATTTACCTACCTACCCTTACCTACCTAACTATCACACATGATTAGTCGGTGATTATTATTACCTATTTATTTACCTACTTATATCTACATATTCTACCTACCTATTCTATCTACCTACATACCTATTCTAACAATCTACCTACCTACATACATACTTTATTCTACCTATCTACTTACATTGTATTGTTTAATCACACAATGAAATGTAGTTAGAATTGGAATAATCATAAGTTCACATGTCAATCTATCAATGCTTTGTGTTTTTCAAAAATATTTTTCAACAACTCCTTTGAACATTTACAAAATATATTGATTTTATTGAATAGATCTTTGAATATACTTTGACATTACAATTAAAGGTGTGGCAATTTTGGAATTTTTAAGTATCTTCACCATTTAAAAGATATAAACAAAATGTTGCACATTTTATACCAATAAAACATTATGTAAGTTGGTGGCAAAAACATTTGTGTACCTTCATGAAATCTTGGGTTGAAACTTGGAAAATCACATATACAAAATTTGTATATGGTGAGGCATATTATACATATACAATCCTAGTCCTAAGTAAAATGTAGGTAACTACTTACGAGCCTACCTTTTTATGACATGTATGATGTCACATCACCTTCCAAGATGTAACATAATGATGATACATAGTCTAAATTAAATCATAAATATTGATGGCATAATTTATTAGTGGTCAAATTGATAATTGGTAATTATAACTAATCAAAACATCCTAAGACCCCTTGTCAAAATTGCACCAACAAAAATAGATAGGTCCAATTTGACTTGGCCAAAATGGCACTTTGGTCAAGTTGGACATAGGAGAACATGAGTCTTTTTTATCAAATTTCTCAATTAAAAAACGTTGTGATTTATTATAGTGGAATGGAAAAATGCAAATCCACTTTCAATCTTTATTCTTTAAGACATTTCCAACACATTTTTGAAAAAGCCCAATTTGGATAAGGTTTTTCCTTCAAACCTTGTCCAAAAGATTTGAAACACCAATGAGATTCACACGACAAAACTTTATCCAAAAGAATTGAGACACCATGAGAGTTCATGAAAGTGAGAAATCATTTGTGAGTGTTTGGGAAAGTTCATTCTATGTACACATTTGTGAAAATATGTTTGACACTCTCTTATAACATTTATGAATTTTAGAAAAATTGTTGTATGGGTTCTTGGATTGTGATTGGAATGATGAGTGCAACATTTCAAATCCTCAGTGAAAGACTTTTAATATGGCCAAACAAAGACCTTCTTACTCAAAGAGGGATTTTAATATGATCAAATGAGGATCATAATATCAAGGCCATATGTGGCCAAATTGGGATTCCGATATCAAGGCACATGTGCACAATTTGAGGTCTTGGGAGACGTTACATATCCCCCCCACCCCCCAAGCCCAAAATGAGCTTTATTCAATGCATTTTCAAGCTTGTCTTTTTTGTGGCGTATGTCGTTTGCATAGACTCACATTGGATGGCTTTGTTTGTTTTACAAAAGTGTTTTTATCTTTAATTTTTTTGTTGTTCCATATTGATTTTGACCCAAACTCTTCATAAGATAGTGAAAATATCAATCATTAACATAATTTTCAGTTCTAAATAATTGCAATCATATTATAAAACAACCAAAAAAGAAGGTCAAATGAATCAAACCTTATGACAAAACCATGTAGCTTCACATAGGCAAAACATTGTCCACAACTTTTGGCTCCAGATAGTGCTCATTGCCCAAGAGGGATGGCAATTTAGCTTCTCCCTTCAAAAAAGAGTTTTAATATCATCAAACAAGGACATTCATAGTGAATTCACCACCCACATTGTGTCATGTTCAAAATAACATTAAATTGTCTTTTGTTGTAGTGATACATTCCCAAACAAATGAAATAGTTATAGAGAGGTCTATTTAAATAGTTATTCAAAGTTTTAATGAACTATTTTTTGTGTGAAAGTTGTTTGGACATAATTACAACATTTAAGTATTTCAAATAATGGCTTGCATCTCAAAGTTCTTGTTATTATGCTTACTAATGATACTATGTAAATGCTATCTCAAATTGGCTTGAATTGATTTGAGATCCCAATCTAAAAGCCTTGGGTCCAATTTATGACTTTCAACCAATAGGATTGCTCTATTTTATTGGACCTTACCCTTTGGACCCCATCTAAAGTGCCCTTAAATCCCATAAGAACTTCTCACTCCATCAATTCCTTTGATTGAAAATAATACCTTTTTATAGGTGTGCTTGAGATCACTTATTTCTCATCATAAGGTCCAAGCTCCTTTTTAGGCTTAAGGTGTTGTAGACCCAATTGAATGTGTAATCTAACAATGTTCGCAATACAATTGGTGAATTTTCACTAGATGGATTTTTTCAATATGACAAAACAAAAGTTTTTCTTGATTTTCTAGTGGTCAAACTTCTCAAAATATTAGTTAAAAAAATCCAGATTCTAGATTAGTTCCACTAGATAGCAAAAATAATAATAGGAGTTATATTTGTACTTCATATTTGTATAGCCAAATTTGGCTAAATCATCTTATGTACAATTGCCACTTGAGTTACATCACAATAGAAAAAAAAAAAAAAAAAAAACTGTTGCCATGTGTTTCTAGCGAGTTATTATTATTATTAAAGTTTGTGATGTACATGGGTGACGATTATCCATAAGTCAATTTAGCCAACTTTGGCTATTACCAAAAGATGGAAGGAAACAATTTAAGCATCATTGTATATCTTTTTGGCTAGCAACTTGAACAATGTATAAAACTCTGGCAATTCTTTTTAGATTATTTGAGTTCCTTTCAAAATTTGGCCATTTTCTCCCTTCAAAAAACCATTGAACTTGGTGATAGAAAATTTCCAAAATTTCATGCCAGAAAAAAAAAAGAAAAAAAAAGAGAGGCCCAAATCAATGACTTAAAATGAAGATTTAATTTACTTTTCTATAGTTATTTCATCCAACATATGTGCCTTGAAAATGTCTTAAAAGGGATAATACATGGTAGTTTGAAATTAGTGTAAATGGTACAAGGTCACATTAGGTAGTAGTGAACTGGTGGCCAAGGTGCGAACAAGCACCCAGGTTGGTAGTTGGTACCTTAAAGCTTGTTGAGTGAGGTCTCATGGTAGCCATATTAAGCCCCAAAAAAGATTACATTTAAACTCACTCAGGAACCCTAATTTTAGTCTAAGCATGGTAAATAATTTGAAAAATAATATTTAAAAACAATTTTAATGAATTTTGCGATTTTTACCATGGTACCAATGTGGGTGTTGGTTGGTTCACCCAAGAAGGCATGAACTTGCAACTTTCAATAGCCATCAATTTTATAAAAACAATATAAATGATTTGAGCTAATCTTCTAGTGAGCAACTTCCTAAAATAGTTTGGTTTAACTTCACATGATCAACTACTAAAATCATCACAAATAAAAATAATAATAAATTAAATTCTATATATATATATATATATATACAAAACCAAAGAGAGTAGAATTTGTAGTTTCTCACACTAATTTTAAATCTATCTCTGCTGACCTTCTAATATTATTATGCTACATTATTTGGGATGTGCCAAGCTCTCTAGCTAGTGTCTAAAATATCCACTCCCACTAGTGCATTTTCACTTATTTGTCTACAACCAAGACCTTGCTCTATTCTTACTTGTGTTAAGTAGTTTAGTTGTGGGGGTGCATTGGACATGGGATAAAATGTGGTGCTATTTGTTAGGACCAACTCGAGGACCATATTGGAACTCCTATAGGTTGCAATGGGTAGAACTTGGGGCAAAACATATGGGATAAAATGTGGTGCTATTTTATTAGGACCAACTTGAGGACCATATGGGAACTCCTATTGGTTGCAATGGGTGGAGCTCAGGGCAAAGCATATGGGATAAAATATGGTGCTATTGATTGCGAGCGACTTGAGGACCACATGGGAACTCCTATAGGTTGCAATGGGTGGAACTTGGGGCAAAGCATATGGGATAAAATGTGGTGCTATTTATTGGGAGCAACTTGAGGATCACATGGGAACTCCAAGAACATAATGCAAACATCAAAATCATCCACACAAAATAAATTCAAAACGCCATCCTTTCACTCTCCCCAAATGGAAAATCTCCAATTGTTGCATCATTGAGGCCTCTCTCATTGGTTGCATGAAGTTTTTAATTTAAAAAAATTGTTTGTCACCATTTTTGGCATGAACTCGTACCCTTTTCTAGGAGTGTGGGTAGAAGGTATTAGATACATCTCAAACTTAGCCTTTCTTATATTTGCGATGTTACAACATTTTAACAATGTATTAAAAAATTCAACATTATTACAATCATTGATATGATATTGCAATGACATTGTGTTTAACACAATGGTTGGGTCAAAACATTATATTTTACAATCTCATCACAATTATCATATTAACGATTAGATCAACATTTTAATCTCGAACACATTATTAAAATATTATAAATATTATAAATATATGGGAGGGACAACATCACAAACTTGTTTTTTCACATATTTATGTTTTTACAACATTTTTAAAAATATGTTAAATATTAAAAAAATTGTCGATACAATCATCGATATAATATTTTGATTATATTATAACACATTGTGACGATTGATCATTGTATTATAATGTCGTTACAACATCATATACTAATTAATCCATACTCCACAAAGATTTAACCTTATTAAAATGTTATAAAAAGCATAGATACATGAAGAGACACGTTTGTGAAAGATGTTAGATTTTTAAACTCAAGAGACCCTAATTTAGTCTAATCACGGGATATTTGTCATTTTAAAAATATAATTAAAATGGATTTTGATTTTTTTTTTTTTACCATGGTACCAATAGTGGGTGTTGGTTCACCCCAAGGCCCCCCAAAATATGACTAACATTATAGAATCGTAAATGGTTTCTGGACCCCTCCCCCCCCCCCCATTGTCCAACGTGTCACTTGCTCATTGGTCCAGAGGGAGTTTTGGTATTAAAAGTTTTTTTTGTCTTTGTACTGATATTTTATTTTTTAAGTTAGGAAACCCAAAAGTCGACTAGATTCATCCCACTGAAAAATCATGAGTAACGCCCAGCAAATTTTGTCAGAGATAATTGATGCACCAAAATTGGTCAGGTTCGAGCTCTCTTGGATCTCCTCCTTACGATCGGATCGGACCGGCATATACCAAAAATAAGTTACATTCGGGTTTTTGTTGTTATGTACTATAACTAAAGTTAACGTCATTTTTGGGTCGGGAGGTTTGGTGTTGTTGAATTGTGTTTTAGTTTCATTATAGAGTATAGTAGTAGCTTAAGGGATTTTTGGCCCCAAGGTAATAATAATAATAATAATAATAATAGGTCTATTTATTTTATTTGATATGAGGATTTTTTGAAACATGATATTTTGGCTTGTGTTGAAACTTGAGATTAGTTATAATACAATTATAATAATATCTTGAAGAATTTTGGTTTCTGTTTTACAGGATTTGGTTTTGAAGATTAATATAGTTTTGCATGGTGGAAATATTTGAGTTTCCATAATTTCTTCTTTTTTTTCCTTAAGATACTTTCAAATGTGTGAATGGCAAGGCCACGGCGTGACACACCCCTTGTTAATCTAGTTTTTCATCCAAGTTGGTGACACAACCCTTGTTAATCTAGTTTTTCATCCAAGTTGGTGACACACCCCTTGTTAAATCTAGTTTTTCATCCTAGTTGATCACCGACCAAAAGAAAGATATCACCACCGACCAGGAGATAAGAACAAACAAAGTCATAACTCTAAACTCAGTTGTTGGTGTTTTTGTTTTTTTTTTTTTTTGGGGGGGGGGGGGGGTTGTGGGTGTTCTCTGTTTTTACTTCCACACTTTGGTGCCTTTGTTCTGCTGGATGGGCTTTTGCTGAATCCCAAGAAAAAGTCAGACCAGAGTTGCACTTTCCGAAGACAAATGGGCCAAAAATTGGCCCAAATTTTATTTATGATTCTGATAACACTGAATAAAGCTGGGTTGTGTACGCAGCATCATACAAATTGAAAACACCCCCCCCCCCCTCCAAACCCAAAAAAAAGGAGATCGTAAAAGTGAGAGTCTTTTGTTCGTTCTAGTACAAAGTGCAATCGTCAACTTATGACCCGCACAATTTACCCGCAGTCGACGATGTTACTAAAATACTAATTTTAGCAAACATGGAGCAAAGCTCCGTCCGGCCTCTCCCCCCCTTTCGCTCCCTACCCCATTTATAAATGGTCGGTGCTGTTAGTAGGTATTTATCGTTTGGTATATAAATAATATTCCTCTCTCCTCACCCCTCCCCACTCTTCCCCACCCCCCAAACATGCTCTTGGTACCACTGGAAAGCCTCCCTCCCCGTGAATAGCCCTTGAGATGAGGACCGGACGACCCGTGCATCAAGGTGGTTTCATAATTTTTAGACTTATGATGCAAAAGTTATTGAATATTGAATAATTTTGTCCTTGAAATTTTCGTAAAATAATTTATTCTTCTCTTTAAAAAAGAAATTGATTCAAAATCTTGGTATATCTAGAAAGCCTTTAACGAGTGAGATTTGAGATTTCTTAGAGGAGATTTTTTTGTAATTTTTAAACCTAATATGAGAGAGATATTGAATTTTTTGAGTAATTTATTTGTCATCAGAAATTAATTTTTGATTTCTAAAATTGTAAAATATTTTTTCACGGTTGAGCTCTATCTATCTATCGTCAAGGTCTTCTTGTTTATACTTTGGAACAATTACAATGATCATCATGTTCACACACATTTTGGGCCAATGGCATAGGCCACTTTGTGTTATCGTAGATGTCTTAAAGAAGCTTTGATTCGAGTTTGACAATTTGACATTATATTTTTTTAATTGCAATTAAAGGAACCCAAAGATCTTTATTTATTTATTTATTTATCATTTATATAGTAGATCAAATTCCATGAGTTTAAAATTGTGAGTGTTTTTTTAATGTGATTAATGGGTTTTTATCATCTAAAAATATTTTCTCATCAAAAACACTTCTATGATACAAGAAATAAGAGAATCCTTTGCAAAATTGTCTTTATTTATTTAACACACTTGTTGTTCACTTTCAAAAGTCGTTAACTAAAAACCAAAACTTAAAGTTGGATTAGATGAATTTTTTTTTAAAAACATCCCTAACGTTCATTTGAGTCATTTTTAACAATATTTTTTGTGATTACCATTGTTTTCAAATGATAAAACATAAATCAATATTTTGAAAACGTGTAATTTTCACTATGACTTGACACTTTTTTTTTTTTTTTGGGGCTCTTTTGAGTGTGTTTTTACCCATATATGTACATAACCCAATTGTGTATTAAAATAATGGCCATTGGAAGAATCTAGTTAACCAAAACATTAAACCAAACTACTAGATAAGTTATGTATTGTCACCAAAGATTTTCATTTGGATGGAATTGAATTTCCATAAGAAAAATTCATATTTTCATCATTTGATATTGTGTGTAACAATGTAGAGCCCAAGTAATAATTATGATTACTACATTTGTAGGTAAGTTGTTAAAATTTTCTACAACATTCATTAATCTACAAAGTCATTTCATATGAAAAGATAAAACATATTTTTTGAATTTCAAAATAAATTAATTAATTAAATTTTTTTTGGTATAAATGGGTGAAAAATGCAATTAATTAGTCACAAGAAATAGTGTTCAACAAGTACACTTTCATGTACACTCATGTTGAACACATAAATGCATGAAAATATACTTTAAGCATTTTACAATTTTATTGTAAAACCATTGTGCACTCTATTGAATTATAAACAAATATTGAGAAATTATAGTATAATAAAAGTAAGTTTCAACAGGTTTGAAACCAATTGATGAATATTGTGTACAAACCTACTACTTTCACATACGAATTTTGATACATTGTAATTAAAATGTTTATAAATTTGAAATACATAGCATATGTGAGGCAATATCAAATTGAAATAAGAAGAAATTCGATTAAAACCCTACTTTCATTTACTCTACAAGAAGATGCATCACATGAAAAAAAATTACTTACATTTCCAAAATTCTATCTGAATGCATACTATGTACATGTGATTTTCAATATTATCATGATAAAAGAAATAGCATCCTGATATTGATCACTAAAATCCATTCTATTTATTAAAAAACATCTATGTTCTTTTATTATAGCTAGATTTAATTTAATTTAATTTAGCATGGATCAATATGTGTCTACTTGATTATGTTTTCACCCAAATAGTTTTTATTTGTTCATATGTTTGTTCTATGTAATATGAAATATTATGTTTGAAATATGATACAAAATTTCCAATAAATTAAATACATAAAAAATTATGGCTGTTTGAATATTAAATAAAATTAAATAACTCATTTTTTTAATGGTTGAACTTTAGACGAAAATGTTGTTTATTATATATTTGAAACATCTGATTTTTTTTCTAGTACAAAAACTTTAATAAGTAAAATTTGAAATATCATTTTTACTTCTTACATCCATATTTAAAATTAAAAATTTTCATTCATGTGACCTATTTGCAATTAACCAAAATTATTACAATATTTGTTCATTCTAACATACATCAATATTTCAATTTCCATTTGGAAGTTCACATAGTATAAATCTACATTTTATATTTACTTTTTCACATGGTTACAACTTACATTGAACTTCTTTTTGAATGATTGAACTTGGAAAATTATAACCATATTTGAATGTTGAATATTTTTTATATTCATGGTTTGTTTTTCAACTTTTCGAAATAACTATCCTTGCTAGGAGGAAGCATTCAATATGGCTTGAATGGTTAATTTGGTGAAATCTTTGTATGAAGGGTAGATGACTTGGTTTCTTTTTTTTTTTCAAAAGATTGGTGATAAATTTTTTTGACTTTGAATTGTGTGATTACCTCAAAATGTGCAATGAAATTTAATTTGACTTTGTGTGTTTGGTCCACTTTAAAATTATACAATTTTTAAATGTTCTAAAAATCCTATTGACAATGAATAAGTCCTTTAAGGTTGAATTTTAGCTATATGACTTGTGAAAGAATTGAACCCTTAAATTGCCCATGTGCAACATTTGTTGCCTTCAAAAAAACACATAACGATAACAAAATTTGTTAAAATCTAGTACCTACTAACTTATTACCACTAACAAATAAACAAAATTGTAAGGAGATATCAACCTTGTTGAGATCATGGAAATTGAAGGCCAAAGGTAAAAAATCAAACCTCAATTTACCCAAACAAAAATTATGTTTTAAAACCATACCAACCTCACATATCCTTCCAAGCTACAATTACTTGTGGGTATGGAAAATTGTTTAGTGTATAAAATTGTTGATCAAACATCCAAACCACAAGGTTTAGATGTGTTGTTAGTTAGTTACAAAGCTTGGATTTGATGAAATCAAATAATTGAAACATCTTTTGTTCTCAACAAAATTAATAACTTGGATCACATGGCAATTTCTACCACCTTCGAATGCTTGTGTGCAATCATTTGAGATGAAACTAGAGGTCTCCAAAGTTAGATCATAGGATTCACAATGTAAGGAAACCCATGGCCAAGGCAACATGACAATTTATTTCTAATTTGAAAAATAACATGTACAAAAGCACAAAAGATAGGACATTTAGTATCAAGGTTTGATTACACCCAATTTTCTTGGGGTATCAATATTGGGTCTTAATCACATTGAATTCTCTCATCAAGGATTCCTCAGAGTCTACCATCATCAAGTCTTGAAGGTAAACTACCCCAAAAACTTCCAAACACTGTGTGAAAGAAAATGGGATTGTAACTTTGAAATTAAGAATTCAATTTTGTCTTTCACTTGATTTTTCATAGTTTCCACAACATGAATGTGCATTTCATTAGTCATAAAACTCACAACCTTTGTTAGCTAATCTAGATGTTTCACCCAAATGTGTTGTCTATTGTAATGAAAGGTTAAGTGCTCCATACTTGTGTTTAGGATTGGTATCCACAACATGATGAGAAGGTCATGGGAGGAACCCACCAAAGACTTGAAAGAATTAAAACACTTAAAACTTGTAAGCAATGTCAAAGTTCACAAAATGTGAAAAATAATTTGCTTGACAAAGTTTAATTGTTGTCACATAGTTAACAACTAAAACATCTCAAATAAAGGCTGGCTTCATCAAGTTGTTCATTTCCTCCAATAGTGGCAACAAGATTGCCAACCCATATAGGACTTCAATATCACATAAGAGCTTAAAGTTCACCTTGATAGAATTGTTGCGAGCAAAATCAAGAGCCATCTTGACCATTAGAGTGTAGTATTCATTAATCACCCTCTTTGCAAATTCCAACATGGAAACTCACATTGTTTTGACATTCTTCAACAACTTATTACCTTGAATTTTCATGATTTCAACAAGCTTGTTCAATTCCAAATGCATATTGAAGCTTTTGTTGCAGTAGGCATATAAGGTTTGGAGCAAATTCTCCAACCTCCAAACCATGTTCAACTTAAACAAAGCTTGTATTACCATATTAGTTTGATGAGTCATGCAATGTATGCTTTGCATGTGAAAAACATAATCCAATTGAATTTGTCTCATAATTCCAATCTTGGCACCTTGAAAAATAGTCACATTGTCAACTTAAAGGATAGTGATTCACCTATTAAAACATCAATTAGCAATGCTTGAGTGATGATTCTAATTATATCTCCATAATCAATCCTTACCCTTTCAAGGGAAACTAAAATTGGAATTCAAGACCAATTTTTGATGACATAGGCATGCAAGGACAATCACCGGCTTTGATTATCAACACTTGTAACTTCATCACAAAAGATGGAGATGTAATTTGCTACTTTCACAACTTTTGTAATGGTTGCCTTGACAATGTCATGCATTATTTCAATCATGGACATCCAATATTGTCACACCAATGTTTTGTGGATAGTTTTTCACTTGAAAGATTTGCAACAAACCTTCATGCCTTCATATTCAAGCATGGGCTTTCCATCTTGGAATAGGTAGAAAATTGTGACAAATTGAATGATTTTTTAAAAACTTTCATGTGTCACGCCTTGCATAACCTTGTCCAACACACTTTTGGAAATATAAAACACTTCAATTTTTTGAATGTTGACAATCCTTAGCATAGTAGAATGTACCTTAATGAACATTGGGCATGGGGGATATTGTTTTCTTCCTACCAATAGTTACACAAAGAGTCAAACTTGGGACCAAAAGCTTTACCCATAACCTTTCTGCAATCACACAAGTTTTTTTGAACATGTGTGATAAGCTCATCTTCATTCAAACATTTTTTGCTAAAGGCACATTTGCAACTCAAACATCTTGAAATTTCCAATTCATTTCATAAGCTTTTTTTTTCTTTTCTTAGATTCAATCTCAATTTATTTAAGGATTTTCTTAAGTTTTAAAATTTTTGAAGTTAGATCAATTTGGTATGGACTTCCTTATGATTAACTTCCCTTTGTCCCTCATAACACCTTGGGTGTTGATTTCAACAACATTGCCAGGGTTATTTTTGTTAACCAAAGAAGTTTGAAGGTTTAAACGGTTTAAAAGAGCCATGTTGATATTCGAGTGTAAGTCAAAATTCACAAAGAGCACAACAAATCCAAAAAGAAACATTTGATTCAAGCAAGATACATTTGAATGAAGGTCTCACTTGAATCTAGTCAAGAAACATGCTTTGGTGCAAGCTATAGAGTGTGCATGCTAGACCTGCATAGTGTTTCTTGAAATTTGTAGAGTGCTTTTTGGCACTTTGAAGACTTGCAAAAACCAATGGCAGTCTTTGATTCCTAAATCCTTGTAAGGAGTATAAAAAACTAGAGCAAAATGCAAAACTGTTGTGTCATGTGCGATGTCAATTCAAGTTCAACACTTGAATCAGAAAATCAAAGAGATGAAGCTCGAAGTTGATTCTTGGGGACCTTCAAGCCCTTGAAGATCCCCATTGAGAATCTTGAAGCTTCTTCATTAACCAAAATTTAGAAATTGTAAGTTCATAAGTCCTAAAATGTGGCTAAATCTTGGATTCAGAAGCATTACTTTGCAGTCCATGCAGACTGTACAAACAACAGCCTTTTGTTGCAGAGTTGAGAATGAAGCAGTCACTCTTAAAGTGCATCGTGCACAATGTCCATCCCTTCCATCTCTTCAGGAACTGTCAGCAGAGGAACTTCTAAAACAACTTTTTAACTTGATGTTTTCAAAATGTACAAATCATTATGTAACTACCACAGAATTCTAATTTCTTCCCACTGGAAAATTGGAAACATGTTTCCACCATGAATATGAATTGTGTTCAACACAATGATCTTTCAATTGTTTGGCATCATATCAGGAAAACCTTGCTAAATCAAAAGAGACTCTAATCTAACTTTTCTGCAGCTTGGTTCTTTGCTAGTTGCCGCCCAATCAGCTTAAGTACCTCATCAATTGGTACAATGGGAAAAGACACAAGGATAACTATTAGCCACTCACTTGCGCTTAGTGGGACCACTCCAAATGCATTGGCTAACCATGGCGTATACAATATTGCAAAGTGCAACCCCATTGACACTGTAATTGCCAGAAGCAGTGAGCGATTCACCCAAGGTGGGGTTGTCAGCAAACTATTGTTCTCTGAAAGAGCATTCAAAGCATTGAACATCTCCACAGCTACTAATGTGGTCATGGCCAATGTGGAAGCCTTCACTTTCCCGGCACTGAAATAATCACAAGGGTCTGCAAATGTGTACAAGTTGTTGCCTGCTGTATATGGACTTGCATGAAACTCTGGCCATAGAGGACACTCTCCCCAGTGTGACAACTGGTTGAATGTTACAGCTGTATGTCCATCAGCTGATAAATCGATACCAAGAAATGATTCATTATTGAGATACCATAGAGCAAAGATGCCCACTGTTGCAAGCCCCACATATGTTCCAATAGCCATAAAACGGAAGAAAGTCCAACCACTGACAATGCCCTCAGAGGGAGGCCTTGGAGGTCGATTCATTATACCTGCCTCTGGGGGATTGAACCCAAGAGCTGTTGCAGGAGCCCCATCAGTGACCAAGTTCACCCACAGCAGCTGTACAGGAATCAACCCTTGAGGGAAGCCAAGAAGGGCTGTCAAAAAGATACACACCACTTCCCCAATGTTGGAAGATATAAGGTAGCGTATGAATGCCTTCATATTATCATATATAGACCTACCCTCCCTAACAGCTGTCACAATTGTTGCAAAATCATCATCTGCCAGTACCATATCACTTGCCTCCTTGGCCACCTACACAGTGCAGAGCAAGAGGTCACCCTGGGTGGTGGGGCCCATGTTTCAAATGAAACTGCTTCAGCTTCCAAGACTGGCCAGACATATCATAGACTTCTTGATCTAGGAGGGAACAGTCATGCATCTCTGTGACTTCCTGTGCTGGAAAAAGAATGAGAAACAAGCAATCAAATAGACAAAACCTTGGCAGCAGAAAACTACACAACAAGAAGATGGAGTCACCTCAGTGCCTGTTATCCCCATGGCAATTCCAATGTCTGCCAGCTTCAGAGCTGGTGCATCATTCACACCATCACCTGTCATTGCTACCACTTCGCCACCACTTTTCAGCACCCGCACTATTTCCTGCTTGTGAATGGGTTCTGCACGTGAGAATACAAAGCCCTTTCCAGAGCCTGGTTGTCCAAGAAGTAGGGCACACCTATCACCTTGAGAGAGTTTCATGAAATCTCTTCCTATAAATGATCGCTTGCTTAAGTCCTCATTTTGGGTGAAGAGTCCGATTTCCCGACAGATTGCTTCAGCTGTGCTCTTGTTATCACCAGTGATGACCACCACTCTGATACCTGCCTGCTTGCAGTCATCAATAGCTGGTTTCACTTCTTTCCTTGGAGGGTCCTGCATACACAGGAATAAAGTCATGTGTGAAACACCTCTATGGAACTTCTACAACAGACCTGTATAAATGAATCAATAGTGTCCAATTCTTTGAATCAAAGAGACCTCTGTACCTCCTATCACTTCTAAAAAACACAAGGGGGATGAATTTACAAGACCTCTCTACCACCTAGCTTTTCTAAATGAAAAAAGGGTATGGTTTAGTCTCATGAAATGTGTCTTATTGCTTTGTTGGGGTGTACAGAAGAACCAGCTTATGCCATGATACTGGATGAAATGATTATACCTGAAGGCCTGCCAGGCCTACAAATGTCAATTCACTCTCTATAGCAGAGTAGTTCTCAGAAGCCAGAAGTGACTGGTGCGCTGGGTGCTTGGGTCCTGTGTAGTTGGACAGTGTGCCTAGATCAGCCTTGAATGCACAAGCCAGTACACGAAGGCCTTGACATGCCAGCTTCTCCACACTGGCCATGATTTTCTCCCTAAAGCTGGCATTAAGTGGTACCACACTACCATCTCTTAGCTGTACACAGCTACACCTCTCCAGCACGCACTCAGCTGCACCCTGCCAGAAGCCAACCCTGTTGCTCAGCATTGTGACACTCTGTTTCAACCTTGTATCCACTACCATCTGTAAAAGGACCTAAACCTCGAACTCAATAATGTCCCCAACCTCTAAACCATCATCCTCAGCAACCATTGCCTATAGACACTGCTGAGCACATTTAAACTCTCTTAAACAACAGTTTGAAAGTAATGTAACAATGAGTGCAGTCATAACCTTACAAGAGTTGCTCACGAAGTTTCAGACCATCACCTTTATCACAAATAGCAGTGGCCATGACTATCCACTGACTTCAAAGCTCTCAATGGTGGGCATTGCATATAGTAATCAGACAAAATTCTGAGCAAAACATTTTACACAATCTGTGTCCTGAGTTTCTGTGGCATTTCCAGAAGCAACAGGAAGGTGCACTCATGGTGTTGGCTAGCAGTCAAGAGACACATGGACTTTCTATGAGGCACAGAAGTCTGCTCCTCTTTTCACTGTTGGCAATATGGCTTGGGATACACTCTTTTCTTCATGGTGGAAAGAATAGGGAGAAGCTTTGAAAGTTTGCAGACATAGCAGAGTTAAGAATGCACCTTCACCAGGAGCTTGTTGCTTCTCTGCCCATCAACTTCTTTCACAATAACACTCATTGACTTCCTCACACGATCAAACTCCAGTGTGAACAGACACTCGCTTCTCTGACCCCAATATTGACATGCCCCTGCAGTTGGCCAAAGACACAGCATCACAAGCTACTCAGAGTACATGGGCAAAAAGTATACCACAATCATATGTCCTGTGCAGAATGCCAGCTTAATCTTCGTGTATTCTTTAATTTAGACTTATGACAAAGACTCCTGAAGTAACCAAAGAACAAAATGTATATTCTGCTCCTTGCTAGGCTAAGGACCTTACAATGCATGTGAGGGATCATACAAAATATATTAAAGAAACTTCGCAGCCTAAAACTCATTCCCATTATGTGCTAGCTTGAATAAAAATTCTGGAGATTGTCCACTTGCCTAGAGCAGCTTTCTCAAGATCGACTGACCGCCTTGCATCTATTTCTTCTTGTACTTTTGTGTCTGGCACTCTCAATTTCTCAACCAAAACCTACCAAACATAGACACCAAACAGAATCAAATAATAACATATTTGTGCCTCTTTATCACCATATTTCCTACCATTTCACATACAGAAGAGCATGAAGATTGGTGATTTGCAAAAGTGAATAACCAGATCGGCAATGGAAATGAGAAAAATGAGAATATAACCTGTCAAACTTTGGACATGACAACACAAGAGGACACAACAGTTTTCAATTGCAGAATACCATGATATCCTTTAAATTCCTCAGATTCCAATCACCATGACAAACACAGGTCTCATGCCTCTTATGAATAACATAGCAACAGCAGAGAATGACATCAGGATAAACATTTCACTGCAAATTCACTCAGTTCTAGTCTTATGTATGGACAAATTTGCAATGCTTAGGCAAAGTCCACATGAAAATGGTGATACAGGTAGGGGCAGCACACCTTCATTGCTGCTTCAGTTGGCATTCCAACAGCAGAGAAGCCACCAGATTTGTACTGGATCCCTGCATCATTGCAAAGGGCACACACTTGTGCAATGGACTGCAGGTTCATGTCAAGTACATCAGGCAGACCTACAACTTCTCCATCTCTAGGGTCATATGAAGTGCCTGACACTACAAAAGTGCGTAATTCTTCTGGTGCTTGCACGCCCACCAGTCTCACCACAGACTGCTGATTGGTAGTCAATGTGCCTGTCTTATCAGAGCAGATGACACTGGTGCAACCCAGAGTCTCAACTGATGGAAGCTTGCGGACAATGGCATTTTCTTCAGCCATACGGCGTGTGCCAAGGGCAAGACATGTGGTGATAACAGCTGGCAAACCTTCTGGAATTGCTGCAACTGCGAGTGCCACTGCCACCTTCATCATCCCACACCATGATACTAAGAAATGGAACTTCCTATCAGTCTCAAATGGGGGAGAAGAAGACAACACAATCAAACATCAACAAAGAAAAGTTACCTTGAAGTAGTATGTTGCTTGCTCAAAATTGAAGTGGAAGTTTGCTGGAAAACCATCTTCTACATCCCATGATATGAAATACTTGTAGTTTACAAGCCACACAAGAACACAGATTGTACCCACCACCTTTGTGAGCAAATTTGCAAACTCATCCAGCTTCTGAGTCAGTGGTGTGTCATAGTCTTCTTTTGCAGCATCTTGAATCTGTGCTTGAATCTTCCCTACCTCTGTAGCCATTCCTGTCTCTGTAACAACACACACACATGTGCCATTTGTGACAGTAGTGCCTGCAAACACCATACACTCTTTTCCTTGCAATTCAATGTCTTCATCAGACCCTTCCTGAATCTGCTTCAGTACTGGTTCGCTCTCCCCTGTGAGTGATGCCTGTTGCAAGCGAACAGTCCCTGACTTCAAAGCTGCCACTCGCATATCTGCTGCTACTTTGTCACCTGCTCTGAGCTCCACAATATCCCCTGGCACCAATTCACGTGCAGGAAGGTCCATGATTTGTATGCCCTCCCGTAAAACCCTAGCAGCTTCAGACTGCATCTCTTTGAGAGCTTGCAACGTGCTCTCAGCCTTGCTTTCTTGCCACACACCAATCACTGCATTCAACAAGACGATAGCTGATATGATAAGAGGCTCAGTGAAAGCCTCGATTCTGACTTCTGACATCTTGTTGACATCAGATAGAGCAAGAACAAATGACACCGCAGCTGCAACTAGAAGAATTTGCACCAATGCGTCATCAAACTGCTCAGTAACGAGCTCCCAGAATGGTTTCTTCTTCCCCTTCTCAAGTTCATTCCAACCGAAGGTGGTGCGCTGCATCTCCACTGCACTAGCTGTAAGTCCACTGCTCATATCCACTTGGAAATGCTGCAAGACACCTTCTAAGGACCTAGCCCATGCTGGATATGACCCCACACCACCACGCCGCTCTCCTTCTTCCTTCACCTGCAATTTCCTTGCTATGATTCTTCAGCAAACTATGTTGCTAATCCATTCCAACATAATATCTGGAAAACTGCAATCTGCAAGAGAAAGTGGACATACGGAGCAGCAGCATCTCACCTCTTGTTGTTGAAGAGGCTGGCGTGACAAAGGGCCAGCAGCGGGAATTGAACGCTCCTCAAGTATAGCCTTCTCTGCAACTTTGGTAGCGGCGGCAGCATTGTTTTTTGTGTTAGCCGGTCCTTTCTGCTGCTGTGAGCACACTACTGCGATCCTCTTCTGCCACCACCACCACCCCGAACCATCTCTCCCCGCCCTCTTCTCAGATCCAGCAGACACACTACTGAATTGCAAAAACAGTAATAATAAGACAAACAGAGTTGAAGGGGGAAGGAAGGGGAAGAAAGAACAGAAACATACTCGAGCATAGCAAGCCTTGTAGACGACACAACCATGATGATGATGATTCCGTCCAAGCTGCCGTGTTCCACGATACTGAAGAAGATGATGCTTCTTGCAGGAGGGCACAACAAGCCCAAGAACACCCACTTCTACCGCTATCTGTGCCATCTCCTCCGCGCACAAATCTCCAATTCACATGGTCCCTTCCTCACAACAAACACGCACACGCGCGCGCGCACACACACACACACTCTCTCTCTATGTCTCGGTGTCTCGAGTATGTCTCTGGAAAGCGTTGTTTCACGAATGCAGAGCGTGGATATGCAAATCTCGTGCGTACGCAGAAGAGGGCGCTGCGGACAGGTGGCGGATAATGAACTCGGAGCTGCTGCGAAGGACAGAAGCAAACGACGTCAACTGTCCGTCACTTGTGCGAGACGCGCGTGAAACAGGCCATGTTTGTTGCAGCTCGGAAGCTTATTTGCTTGTTAGTTTGCTTGCTTGCCATCATCTTCACCTACTAGTCCCCTGGAATGTTCAACGACAAGATCGGCAGTTGTTTTTCTCCTTGCCCTTGTTGCGAGAGTTTCTTCTCTGAAATTCCTTCTTCTTCTTCTTCTTCTTCTTCTTCATCTTCACTCTTAGCCTGCAATTTCTCGATGACAAATTCTCTTATGATCTGTGCTAGTATGTATACTAATGCCTTTTTTCCCTTGCAAAATGAAGTGGAAAATTGTGTGCATTTTACGAGATTGTGTGTGCATTTTAGAGGAGTTGAGAATGATGCAATTATTATTGTGCAATTTGGAAGGAAGAAGCGAATAATCACTGATAGGAAAAAAAAAATGGTGAATGCACTTGAGAGTTCTCAAAATGCATTCCTAGGGTTTGTGTGAAAATCCACTGATAGACTGACAATTGCAAGCAAGCCCAAAAAAAAGAAAAGAAAGGCAATTGAGAAGAGTCAAGAAACAATATTCCAAGGTTGCCAAGGATTCAAATCCATCGCATTTCATTCCAAAGTTGAGAATCCATATCATGGATGGGTTGCAGCTCATATCATCACCTATCCTAACATGCTGCTGCATGGGTTCCCCTCATGCTGTCGCATTTCTTGAATGTAAGTGCTTCCTGGCTTATCTTATGATACATGCTCCTGACAGCGGGTAATGTGATGATGTATTCATGGCCTCCTCCACCACTCTGAGCTCTCTTTCTCCTGCACCCAAATGCTGCAGTGAAGGTCCTCCTCAATTTTCTGAAGAGTATTCAACTGCATGTGGGTTTTTAGCATTTGCTGTTACAGAGTCAGTGTCAATGTCATTGCAGGACACTAATCCAACTCCAATTGCTCTTGTGCATAGCTTGTCGAGATGGTTTTACAACATTAGTAAATCCTTACTATATGATGCCTCCAGATTTAAAAAACTCAATGGTAGAATGGTAGACCTTGTGTTGAGAATGGTCTTCCAAGCCTCACCTGTATATCATCTAATCAGATGTGTTTCTCACTGCAGCGTATAGAAGTGAACCCACATCCGTAGGAGTGACCAATCTTCATTCTTCTCTTGCGTGCAGTTTCAACAATGGCCAGCTCTACTTTTGTGAAACTCCTCAACATTGCCAGACCTAACATGCTGAGGGACTATTATTGAGTTTTGTTGGGTTGAGGGAAGTGGAGGTCATCCAAGAAGATGACAGTCACGGCAGAGAGAAGACTATTCCCATGTTGTGCACTACCTACATTTTGGAGCTGCTGAGGCAGCTTCCAGAATCTGCAAAAGTTAGACTTAACTTGCTGAATACATGCTACTTGTACACAAATGGTGTGGCATTGTTGACCTCTTCTTACCTGATGTCTGTCTCCAATGACTCCGAGGTGCTTCTACCATAAGGCCACTCACCATTGCCTGCATGTTACAAATCCTGGAGGAAAACTTGTTTGGAAATTGACAGACTCTTGGAACTTGTGATTTGACTAGGCTGCCTGGATTCAAGTTCGGAATGCCATCTTGAAGATTGTGCTGCAGAATCACAATCATGGGACCAAAAACCACAGAAAGCAGTCATCTTTCATATCTCAAACGTGTCCACCAGGTTGGGCTGTTCATCTCTGAATTTCTGTATTATACTGTTTGGACTGGGTAAAGGTAGGCTCAGAGAACTTACGAATTTCTCTGCAAGATCTCAACAATCGTGGTTATGGTGTATGGCATGTCCCATGTCTGCAGAGGTCGTGCAGGCTGCCTTCAGCTACTTTGTGTGTCATTACACAACTCAGACTGGATGCCCTGCTTGTGTTTGGGTAAAAATTACTGTGCATTCTGACTTGATTTGTGTCCTTTGTGCCTGCTGTCTTGATTTGTATCAGTTGTTCATGCTACCTTTGATTTGTATCAGTTGTGCACACTGTTGTGTGATTTGTATCAATTGTGCATGCTGTCTTGATTTGTCTCAGTTGTGTATTCTGTCTTGATTTGTATCAGTTGTGCATGGTACCTTATATTTCTATCACTTGTGCACACTGTTGTTGAATTGTATCAGTTGTGTATGCTGTCAGTAATTTGTATGTGTGGTGCATTCAGTCTTTTGATTTGAAAGTCTGGACACCACCTTGCAGGAAGAGGGGAATAAACATGTGCTGTTCCGTATTTACATAATCTGTGAGCTTCTTCTCTCTGTTTAATTCCCATCTCTTGACAAAGCTTAGAGAAACAGCATTATTTTGTGAAAATTGTGACAAAACTCCTGGTACCAATACCTGGCCAGCAAAAAACCAAAGAAGAAGAGTGGAGTGATTCATCTACAAATGCTTCCCAAATCTCAACCCCCTTTAGTGACACACATATGATGAAGAAGGAGAAGAAAAAGAAAAAGAATACAAAGCATGAAGAAGAAGAATCAGGAAGAAGAAGAAAGAAGAAGAACACAAAGCATGAAGAAGAAGAAGAAGAAGGAGAAGAAGAAGAAGCCGAACAAGAAGAATGTTCGCTCTTTGAGCCCCTTTCTTCGCACTTACATGGCGGATTTCTATCCTCGACAACCAATTTTGAAGCAGATCTTATTGGATGCCTCTCGTTGTAACTACTGTTTTATGTTTTTGTGGGATTTGATGGCAGAAAGCCCTAAGCAGCAGTAGTTGTTGGCTACAGCAGCAGGTACTACTACTCTTTCTCTTCTTCTGATTCGGGGGTAAATCTGTCACGACCAGCTGAAGAGTAGGAAGAATTGAAGCATGGCCACAATGAGCATGATGTTTGTTTCAAGACTAGTACCTGCAAAAATGTCCGCATCTTCTACTTCTGCTTCTTCTTCAGCGCTTTCTTCGTCGTCGTGTACATCATCATCAAGTGTGGGTTGTATTAGGACATGGGTTCATGTCAGATCTTCTTGCTCTTCTTCTTCCTCGCATCAACTGCATCATGGTTCGCTGCTAGTGCCCACAAAGAGGAGATTGTTCAGGGATTCTTCTTCTTCTTCGTCTTTCATCAGCAGCAGCAATGTGTGTCGTACTACCCGATTGGGTAGCTTGGTGGGTGACAAACTGGTGATTGGAAAGCGGAGAAGGATTATTGCACCTGCTCCATCACATTCACGCCCTGCAGGTCGGATTATAGCAGAACAGAAGACGGACTTACTCCGAGGTTCTCCCTCTCTCTCGCCTGCATTTCCTGTTTTCTAAATTCTTCTAATCCTTGTTTCTCACCAGAGATTCCACTCAAAATACCTCTTTTCTACAATTCAGGCATGACCCATGTTCAATTGTAGGAGCAAATATTTGGTCAAGTCTCTACTGATGGTTGGTTGTTCAGTCTTTCTTTTGTCAAGCTCAAAATTTGTCAGACTGAAGAACCTCCTGTCCTCCTCCTCACTCCATGGCCATGGCCATGACCTCCATGCTATCATTCCTGTATTTGTAGGTGCAAATGGACGCCCAAAAAAAAAAAACCCCAAGCATTTACACTTGATAGACGCACAATGGATTTTGCTCCCTCTGTGCCTTTGGCTGTGTGGAAGGAAGAATGTAGGGTATTTGGGGGGTTTTATGAGCTTGGTAGCATGTGAGTGGAAAGTGTTTGCAACATCTCTGAATGGTTGCTTGAGGAGCAAAATGCCCATGCAATTGAATGTATTAGTTTGGTTTTGCAGTTGCTGGAACCTCTCTGAATGCTCTGTTGATGAGCAAATGCTCATGCAATTCTGAGAATATATATTTAGTTTGGGTTTTGTGGTTGCTGCAGGTGCTGCAGGCACTAGAACCTCTGAATGCTTTGATGAGCAAATGCTTCAGGCAATTTTGGAGAGTTGTATTAGGGTTTAGTTTTGTGGGTGCTGCAGTCATCTCACCCAGGGCATCCTTCCTTTTGTGATCTTCCACACAGCACATGGTCAAATCTACTGTTCTCTCAGGGTAGAGGAAAAACCTGCATATACAGAGCTCTGAACTTTGTGTTGTTCTGGGCTGTGGCAGTGGTGGGTTTTGCATTAAGAGCGGGCAAAGAAGGATTGGATGCTGGCACCAAGCTTGTACCTGTATTAAGCTCACTCCCTCACTTGTTGTGTATGCCTCAGGTTTTTGAGCTTGTTACATGACAGAGTTTGTATTCATGGCTTGGAATTGAACTTCTTGTGTTGTATTCATGGCTGGGAGATTATGATTGAACTTCTTCTTGTGTTGGATTGGTGAAGGTGTTTAGTGATGCTACATGACCAGATGTATCATGTTTCAGTTGTTGTGAGATCCAAGAAAGCAACAAGCATATTCAGTAAGTTGAAGCAAATGCTGTGTTTTGGGGGGTGGGGGATGCACATGACTAGGAAACAGTACCAAGGCCTGTGGCACAAGTTGGTGTGGGGTTAGTCGGGGTTTTCATGGCCACATACTTTCTTCGGTATCTCTTTACTACTGCCCTCTTCATCCTGGTATGCTTTCTTTCCCTACCCAGAGTTGAGTCAATGAACCACACTTCCATCTCTACACAAAAATGTGCTTGTCCTGTTTCCTCCATGTAAAACATATGAAACAGAATCCAGGAAGGATTTGAAATTGAAAGTTGACAGCACTGGTTTATATCACACCTTGGAGAACTGTTAACATTCACTGTGTGACAGGTGATTGGTGTCTTCAGTTACATGGCATATCTTTTCCTCAACAAGGACAATGATTCTACTGGCGGTGGAAGTGGTGGAGGGGACAGTGGCACAAGTGATGATCCAGTAGAGGAAGCTCGGCGGATCATGGAAAAGTACAAATAGCGCACACAGCTTTGATGCTCATCACATCACCAATAATGTAAGCTGCTTCTTATGCTTTCCCACCATAGTTACTTATTTCTGTTTTGCTTCAGCCGGTGTAAACTGAAGCCTTCAACTGTAAAGCTTCATTGCAGCACATCCACCAGCCTGCAAAATGACAATGGATGTTTACTTCAGGAAGACTGCATCTCTAGATTCTTGTTTAGAAGGGTACTATCAGGAGGGTATGTATGAAATCAGTGACTTGTAGTATCACCATCAACTCCCTTCACTTATTTTGAGTCTCTGGGTAGAGGAAATTTGAGGCTCATACCACCCATTTGGCATATGGTACAGAAAGTCATGATTTTGTGCACCTTCTCTCCCATCATGCAATCTTTGGAATTTCTGTGATTATCTCAGAAGGAGCCAAAGGGCAACATGGGCATTGCAGTTCAAAAATTTCCTGGGCCTCAGCCTCTGTTTGAGCATCCACTTGAGATGAGGATGTGCCCTGTGTTTTGTGTGAATGAATAGTTTTGCTCAATGAAAATGAGTTTCAAAGTGAAGGTGCATTTGACCTTCAGATATCAGAGTTTCATAGGTACCTGCACCAAAATGCTTACAGTGGTTGCTGGAAGTATCATGAACTGCCTTGAACTGGGCATACATCAGACTTATTCACTCATTCTCTCTTATGTGGCATTTTAGTATAAAGACTGCAATTCTCATCACTAGGTTACATACAAGGTTGTGGATCTGAATTGAGCAAGCAAATACTTTTGTTAAACATGGGTTTTCATTATGTTATGCCTCCTTTATCTGTGCAGTCAAAATTTGCTGCCTTATTGGACACATAAACTCCCACTTGTATACCAGACACGAGAATTCAACTACCCTTATTGTTTAACATTGAATGTTTTGAGAACATAAAAAACAAAAGTATCCCCCTTGTTTGGCTTCCCAATGGTTATCAGAATTCTATGAGTACCAGGGACAAATTTGTGTGGACAATGTCGTTGCTGTAAAGCTTATCAAACATGAGGGGCACATACAGCAGCCCCTTCTCCTGTTTCCACAGTTCTTTTAACATTTTCTGACTCACTGGCATCCAGAAACATAATCAGACTCTATTGCTTGCCCTTCCTTTCAGCATAACCTGTATTCAGGCAAGCCACAGTTGTGGTTATCTTTATTTCAACTTCTGGGCTGAAGCACAAATGATTGTGGGCATTATGGTGAGTAGCAGACACATTTGATTCTCAATACAACCTACAGTCTGCTGTTAGCAACTCCTGGATACTCCACCTGCATGGCCAACTCGTTCAATAGAACTTGTGAAACCAAATTGAGCATTGACGAAAACATAACCATCAAAAAATGGTTACACGTTTCTGCAAGGCCCACTCTGAATGAACTACTGGCACATGCAAGAAAACAGTTCCATGATGAGTTCCAAACACAAGGGGAGGTTAGATAAAATTAGTCAAAAACACAGCATTCTCTGTCCAAAATTTTCTGTGTTGGGATTTTGCTGCACAATGCAATCTTACATTAGAGATGCAACATGAGCTTTTTGTAAACTCTTGGATTTTGTCCCCAGGACATTACAGCTCCCAACCCTGTGAACCTGCAACTTGATTAAACTGGAAATGGCTGCAACATTGGCCCAATAACTTTAGGGTAACGATTCCTCATCATTGGAAGATACTCCACCAGGATGATACTTCTTAAGTACACAGCAAAGTGCCAAAACTACCATTGATAACCACAAAACACCCATGACCCCACAATGACCTATGAAGTGAACATGACAACCCACAAGACTAATGTGGCACTTTGGAAGCCCCAACTAACCTGCAGGTCCTTTCTAGATCAGAGAATGAAGTGAGCACACCCCATGTGTTTTCCAGACTCACTTCAATTAAATGAATCGAATTCTCTTTCTCTTGCATCCATAGTCATCCTTTAAACAAGTGTAAATGAACTTCTGATTCCTGCACACACAGCATCCCCTCACTATCATTTCCTCAAGCATATGATAAATTCTTTTTCTTACAAACATAGACTATTCCCTGACAGTCTCCACCTAAGTTATGATGTTGATTTCATTCCATAGTGTTTGACATCTCAGGCAAGTACAACACACAACAAAATTGTAAAACATTTACACAATGTTGTCCAATTACATCATGGACTCAAAAACACTTGGCAATTTCTGCATGAACACTACACATACTCATGTTCTTGTTCACACTCTAAAAAACAATGTCCAGACACTTCACCAATAGTACTGAAAAAAACCACTGTTGTGCTCTCCTCAAATATAATCGGATTCCCTGCTTGGGAGAGATGGCACAGCTAGCCTTGTGCACCCACCCTTCATGTACACCAGCTCATTAATAATACATGCCCACTGAAAACCTTGGACCCTTAGCAGTGGAAGGGCAGCACTAGAGGCAGCAGCAATCAATCTATCAACCTTTTCTTCTACAATTGTAGCTCCAAAGAGTGCGCAAGTAGACATGCATGTAGGAGGCAGTACATGTTCTTGGACACCACAATCTTACCACCACAGTTTGCTTGACCCCTATCCCTCCCTAAATCCAACCACCACAACATCCTTGCTACAGACTGTTAAGCAGATCAGTCCTCGCATTTGTCCTCTTACCCTCTGACAGATCATGACCCATTCTTACTCTGGGTCTGAGTCAGCTATTAGTTGCAAACACTAGGTCCCCATGTTTCATGGTTTATGGTTGCACAATTTTCTTTCTGACATTAGATGTGCCATAGGTAAGGAACATCAAAGTCTAGAGGGAGTGAGAGGCAATGGTCTCAATCTCCTTACTTGAAGTGACTACTACAATCTATATCCTGCTATTCTACAGGAAAGTAATAGACTCACACCAACAGAGTGTTTAAAACTGTCCTCCCAATGAAGTGTAGGAAGGTGATCCCAGTTTATTGAGCTCAAGATTTTTTTTCCTGAACAGTGGTGGCCTGCTGCACTAATCCACAGAAAAATTGTAGCTACAGAGAATCCAGAATCCCAAACCCTAAGTTGGTGTTGAAAGGCATGAGGGAGTTGCTTCTGAGAATCTGCCAGAGTGGCCCTTTGTATCTTCAGCTACCTTAGTCCACACATTGCAAATCTTCTCTGCATACCCCACCTGCACAAAAAAGTAGCACTCAAAGTTAATTGCTAGGTCTAATCTGTTAGTTCTGGCATTTGAGCCTGAAAACATCATAGTGGATTATAAAACCTGGTCCACTGCTAAAGGTTTCATCAAGTACCTGCGTTTGGGCAAATCCCCGAAGCATGTTAAAAAAATCTCGTTGCCTCTCCTCCTCAAACCGCTCAAGCTCTGCCCGGTTATGGTCCTATAGATATATCACAGTGAAGTGATTCACTGAATTAAGACATATTACGTAACCCATGTTGTGTACATATCTATAACCACATAACATACTTGACTTGGGGAGCTTATCTCCAGAATATTCATTGGGATCTTGGACCATGCACAGAATGCTGAGCATCAGGAAAGTTTTTGGAAGGCTTGGACTTCTTGTGTGAGACAACAAAAGATACCTTGATGCACTCATACTCTTTTTGGGCAAGGTCCCGTGCTTCTCCAGTGACCTTCACTGCCTCTTTGAGCTCACTGATTTTGCGGTTTTGAGTCTTGCTTCCACCAAAAACTTTGTTTGAAGCTGCCTCAAGTTTTTCAATTTGCATGTTGTTTGCAGCCACATCAGACATGAATGTTTGCACTGTGAGAAGGGCATTTGAGCGGTCCGCAAATGCTATGTGCAAAGCTTGCATAAGTCCTAAGTACTCATGCAGCTCATCCTGTTAAGATATACAAAAGTAAGGCATCAAATCACAGTATGAGTGTCCTGATGGGAAAAAATAACCTAAATTCATTCCTCTGGCTAGTGCAATTGACAATGATGCATTTCCCCTTCACAAGCCTTTGGTACATCACTTGCTTCAATGATATATCTCTACTCACATACAAGGATCATATCTGTTTTGAGGAGGGCCTACAACTCAGACTATACCCCAACACTAAACTCTCTCCAATAAAGAATAACTGTCAAGAACAAAGCAGAAATGGTGGATTTTACTGTCTTGTAGCTGGCTATATCCAAATATTAAAACCAGGGTCAGATAGATGCTTGACGGATGAGCTCACCATGGCTGAAATGTGAGATAGAGTCTAATCTGACACATGTTGTAGAAATTCCTGGCAGAGGTGATGGCCTGTTCTGAGGGTTTCTGGAAAACCAGAAGTAGACCCTACCTGCCCTGGAGGTTTCAAAAACAAATACAGGAAGAGGAAAGCAATTTGAAAAGCCTGAGGTCTCACCAAGTGCCTTACAGACTGGGCATTGCATTCCCGGTAGAAGCGACTAGCCTTAACAGCCCCAGTGGCAACACATTTTGCATCAGCAGCATGTGCGGGTGTGAACCCTGCCCGTGTCTCAAATTTTGCAAGCTTGATGAAGGCCAGCCCAAGCTCCCCCATGACTTCCCCCACCTCTTGCTGAGCTTTCACCACCAGCTCTGCCTGCACCCCTTATCTAGACCCTTCAATGACTGATCACTTTCTCTGTGTTCCTGAGATCAGTGATTTCAGGAATTAGAATCAAGTCTTCCTTGGGAATAAGGCAGAAGTCTCCAATTTCTTTGTTACTCACGCCTCTTCAGCAAATGACATTACATTGATAAACCATGACTTACCAGGCTCATAATTTGTCCTCCTCCTGTCTAACATACATCATTCTGACATGCTTCCCAAATAGGGTTTCTAGCTTTAGCATTACAGTCAAGCTTGTAGCCCAAACCCCCTTAAATTCCCAGGACAAAGATTGTCAATCGACCTGCTGGGAGGCATCACTGAGATGGTGTTCAAGGTCTTGCAATTTCTCTTTTTTCTCGAGAAACTCTTTGTCTTCTTCAATGATGGCAGGCTTGCTGCCGCCCCAGTCATTTGTAACTGACTGCTTCAGCTCTTTGAATAATCGCACCAAATCTCGGCCACCTTTTGCAGGCTGTGCTGCTTCTTGTGGTGCAAGAATCACACTGCCTTCCCCAAAAAGCTGCCGAGGAAGATTCACTGCCCCATCTAGCATACGTGATGCCATATCTGTTGTTGGCAACAGGGGCAATTTTCCCTGCAATAAAAAAATTATCCTATTGCATGACAAAAGGGAAAGTCCATAAAGATTTACAAGCCATGGAACTTATCCTTAAGATGGTCATGGATACATCCCAGAATAAAGGACATTTGCTTCCAAGATAGCAAGCTAAATTTCCATGCACATATTCACAACATTTCTTGTGCAGGGGATGGTCCATTTTAGATGCCAAACAACAAGTCATTCTTTATAAGAGAATAATTCACCTCCACTTGCAGGAACAAACGGAGCTCATCACTTTGGCGAAGAACAGGATGGGCAGCCAATCGGCGCAAGTACTTCTCCAATGCTGCACGCCGATTTTCAATAAACTCATGCTTTTGCATCACCTGGCTCTCCACAACATTCTTGTCTGGCCGAGGAGGGATGAAAAACCCCCTGAAGCTTTCTGCAAGTCTGTCTGAGAGTGTCACAACATCCCGGAAGCGTCGCCGGACACTGAAATCTGACCCTTGGTAAGATGAAATATTTGTGTGTGTGTTGATTAAATAGGTCACATACGAAGAGGCAATCCCAGCAGCCATTGATGCACCTGCTTCTGGAATTTTCTGCGGGTTGCTCACTGTGATCCTGAGCACATCTGAGAATGAATTTGTCTGCAAGAAAGCTGATGTTGTGCTGTGGCTCAAATCTCGAGCAAAAACGGCATCAGCATATGATGGTGGCTCCACCATATCCTCTCTCAAGCCGCCACTGCTCCGGGCCGAATCTTCAAACCCTAATTGATGTGCATCTACAGATTTAGCTGCTAGTGGATGCGATTCTTGCAGTGATGATGCAAAAAAGCTTTCTCCTCCTGACATTGCATTTCGGTAATCACTGTTGGAGAGGAAGGGATGCGGCTCTGTATCCAGAGTTAAGCTCTCCATCATGTCTGTGGATGTGTACAAACGTCCCTCGTCTTCTTCCGAGCCCATCATGACGCCCAAAACGCGAGCCGAAAACAGAAAACCCGTCCCACTCCTTTGCACACACTAGAATTTCCAAACAGAAACCCTGGTTAGGGTTTCATGAAAACCACAGTAGCAAACTCATATGGCCGCGGAGTGCGCGACTTCTAGATTCTCAAGTAGAAACAGAGCAGAGAGACACCTACTCCAAGCCTTTGAAATGAAGAAAGAAAGCAAGAAACGAGAAGTTCAGCACTACCAGAAAACAGAAAGAATGGATCAGTCAGGCAGCTTTGATCGGAAAGGCAAAGAGCCTGTTCGAACTGTTGCGATTGAATTTTCTCTGCCTAGTTCTCGTCTCACCCACCCTCTTTTTCAGCTGCCATACATCGCCCCCACCGTTTTCCCGCCACCGATTCCCGCGGAGACATACAGCAAGCACAACACGAGCTCCAAACAGAGAGAAGAAACTAGATTTTACGAAAGGAATACGGGATTTCGAGCACCACCAAAACGCTGACAATACGACGACAAGAGCACTATATGTATGTATGTATTTGTCTCTGTGTATGTATGTATGTATGTATGTATGTATCCAAGAATTTCCTAGGAGGGATGTTATGACTACCCTTTTATTTTGAGAATGAGGGATTTACCCTATACTAAAAATACAAATGATTTTTTTTTCAAAATGCTTTATCAATTTTGCTTCGAAAAAAAAAAAAAAACAATCTGTGATAAATTCAAATCTGAGGACTCAAGCTTCAACATCACCGATTGATTTAAAATATTCCAATTTCCTCACAAGTAAGTTTCAATAGCTTTTCTACTTAAAATAATTGAAGCATTTCTGCGTTGATTCTACATTTTCATGGTATGTATTTTCTACATGAAAATTAAAATAGTATGTAGAACTGGCTGGAGACTGTTGAAATTAGACAGGGAATGTCAAGAACATGATGTTAATTGCTTTAGGGTGGTCCTTACAAACATGTTACGTTTTTTGCAACTTACAGCAGACCTAGGGTTAAAAGACTCAACAGCAAGCACTACTGATGATAGAATTCTCGAAACACTAGAATTTACTTAACAAAACCTTCAATAGTGATCTGATGGCAAATGTATACAATGATCAAAGTCAAACACAACTTATTTAAAAACAATTGCCGTGACCCACTAACCTATAAATTCACCTTCATAGGGATGCAAGCAAGTGTGTTAAGAATAAGGCTCAAAACACTTAAAACATAAGATTAGATCATCCAATAGATATGGTGCATGGAGCAAATTCTCTTTTTTTAGTTCATTTTCTCAATTTCATAAGCAGCTAGTGATCTTTTGCCAGAGTAGAGACCCAATAACACTCGTCACTAAGACTCTCTACACAAAAGACCCCATAGGAAATCCTTAACAAGTTTTGACTGTTTTGAGCTAAACCTCACACCCATTTGCCAGTGTTTTTCCAATTCCAATGTTGAGCCTGCATGTATTCCTGCAGAATCAGACAATGGGTATTTTGAACAAAAAATTGCTGTGAAAGGAGAAGGAAAACTCGTGCAACCTACTCACAAATCAAATCAGGATGCAACCTCTCAACACATGTCATGCATGGATTATCAAGATCCAAGAAAAGCATGGCACACAATCTGCTCAATCTACCTAGCAAGAGATCATTTTTTGCAGTCATTGTGACAATGCAGCCATTTTTCACTCCCAGGATTTACATAGGCTCCATGTATCTATCTATTGTTGTTTGCTTGTAGGTTATTGTATCATTAAACAAATAGAGTTGTGCAAGACTTGCTTATTGCCTTTCAGGTGAGCAAAACATAACTGGGTAATTTCATTTCTACACAGGAGAGGAAAACTTTAGAATGTATCGAGATTGGAGCCTATGAATGGACCTAAACTGTTCATTTCATCAATGTTAGACAGAAATGTACTAAGCAACAAGATATCTTCACACACAGGTACCACATCATTTGCATTTGACCAATTCTATTTTGCTCATGACTTTCTGAATTGTTCTTACTTGTGAAATACATTCCTTCATGCAAACTACTGTGGTCTGTGCCGTTGGCCCAAGTGTGAACACATCCACATCCTAATCTGATTTTTCCTGCCAAAACCTGGTTTTTTGGATTTTTATTTGAATTTTCAGCGGCAGAAATCACTTTAAAATCAATATCTCCCACATTATGAATCCATATCTCCCACATTATAAATCCTTATCTTACCTTATAGACTCCCATAAATCCTGCTCATCAAGATCTTTCCAACACGAAAGGCACATTCCAATTCCTCCAGAACTTGCAGCTAGGATTTAATTTAATTTTCAGTGAAGAAATCATTCAATATTCAAGAACTTCTACACAAGAAGTCCAAACACCATGAAACCAAGCCAATGCACACCTCTTCCTTGAGAGCTTTCCAAAGAGACCAAGAACACGATTTGAAGCATCCCCAGTTTGGTGGACTTCATAAGTACAAACAAAGCAAAACAAAACAAACAAGCTACCTTACTTCAAAGATAGATATTTTGGTTTATGGATTGAACCTTTGCAAGCAAATGTAGTTTGAGCTCATCTTTGCTTTCTTCATATTATTCTTCTGAATGTATCACATCAAACATCAGGACTTCCACCACCAGTCAAAAAAAAATTTAAATCCTCAATTCAATCATATGTCTCTCTAATCAATTTCTCACATTAGCTGCACCCACTGCTGGATCAGCAGATGAGCAATAAATGAAACCATGCAATCAAAGTTTAAAAGTTTCACACATGCAATCTGCAATATGTGCTTGCAGAGAATCACAACTCAAGGTAGAAGATGTGAGACAGACCTAGACTGCAATATGTGCTTCAAGAGAAGTACAACTCAAGGTAGAATATGTGAGACAGACCTGATCACAGATTCTTGCTAAAATTGCCACAATTCTGTATCACACCAGTTCTTGAAGCACACTGCTGTTGACTACTTGGATGCAGTGAACTCACTTTAGCCACTAGACACATCAAAGAGACTATTGAGTTAGAAATCTATGAGGTTACAGAAGAAACTCCAGAACAACACACTGAAGGTGATCAGACTGCTGAATGACAGTAGATCAATTCTGCTTTGACCAACAGCAGATCAACACAATCAGTTAGCAAGTGCACAATTGGCAATCCAGCAAATGAACAAGACTTGAGTAACATCAACCACACACAGGCTGCGGACCTACCACCCATGGGCATCAGTGCCCAGGAATGACATTGCACTACAATAGTACACAGTTTTATAAAATTGCTTTTAGTGGCATGAGATTCCATAGCTTTCTCCAATTCCTGTACAATGGATGCCCTGCATTAACCTCACCAAAACAAATAAGCAGGTTTTATACACTGGACATTGCCAGTTCAAAGGTACAGAACAACATATCTCCGAAGCCTCAAGATGAACAAACACCTGAGGCTTTGAGCCTAAAACACAAAGAATCCTCTTGACTGCCTGCTGTAGATTGAAACTATGCCCTAATCACACAACATTAGAGTAGATCTTAATGCTCTATACTATTGTTAGCACTATAATCACTCATCCTTCAAATAGGCCTGTCAGGTAACTCTAATCAATAAGATGTACTGCATGGCATTTCCAGATTTGCTGAGATCAATGAAATATGACATGGTTACCTGCATAGAGGTTGATTGGGTACCTCATATCCTGATGTGCATCTCGAATCCCTCCAAACCTGTGGCATTTCTACCATGAGCCACTGCTATGAGATTTAATTCTTGACCCCTTTCAACCTTTCAGCATTACTCAGACAGATCAACTGCCATAATACTGAGGGTATCACGATTCAGGAATTGAAAAACTTCAAATGTCTGTTTCCACAACTGCAATCCAACCTTGGTGGGTTTAAGCTAGAAGTTTCCTTATGCCGGATTTTTGCTCATTACTTAAGCGTGTTGGGAACTTGATGTCAAACTTGATTCGGAGGTTGCCTCTTTTCCCCGGCTCTTTGGCAATTGGCATACCCTCCTTAGGCAGGACTTTTTCATACCCAGGCTGGATGATGTCTGCAATAGGAACACTTAATGACCTTCCATCAAGAGTGGTTAGGGAGATAGTACAGCCTGTGAGTGCATCAGCAAGAGTAAGTTTCTGGACCACAACAAGGTCATTCCCATCTCGTTTAAATTTACTGTGTGGTTGCTCATCTATGACAAAGACTAGATCTGCTGCCACCATGCCTGGCTGCTCATTACCCTTCTGTGGGAAGGTAATTTTTGTTCCTTTCTTCCACCCAGGTTTCACATCAATTGTGAGTATCTCATTCAGCACCATTGTCTTCCTGCACAGCACCCCCCAGAAACCAAAGATCCATCAAGTAACACAGAAGTTACTTTTGCATCCACTTTCTTCAACTCTTAGTTTTTACAAGGGGCTTGAAAATAAATTGTAAAAATAACCAAATGTTTGATTGAGTCTGGAAGAAAGCTTCAGTTACCCGCTGGTATCAGTGACATTTCTAGAAATTTTCATTTTTCTTGTGGAGCCCTTGTAAAGCTCCTCAAGAGTGCACTGAAGCTTGTTCTCAACAGGGGCAGCTTTCCGATGTCCATCAGGTTTCTGCTGTCCACCAAATGAATGGAAAGAATTCTGAGTGTCTGAAAAACCCCCATACATGCCATCGCCAAATGGACTGTTTCGGCTCCTGCCATTAATACTACCCATTCCACCCATCCCTGGAAAAGGGCTGGAGGCACCAAAGAATTCAGCAAAAACATCTTCTGCATTTCGAGGGTTGAATCTGGTGGAGTTTGTTGCAGACCCACTGTTGGTGAAGCCTTGTGTTCCTCCATTGGAATTGGGAGCTGGAATATTTCCCTTTAATCCCTCCTCTCCATACTTGTCATACACACTTCGCTTTTGGGGATCACTCAACACCTAGCAACACATATCATTTCATCATCATCGATCATTTGACTGTTCAAAGTTTCCTCCACAATTGGAAGGTCAATGGCATAACAAACTTTATCCACTGTAAAGAGAAAAAACCACAAAAAGAAGAATAGACAACTGCTTACTTCATATGCCTCTGCAACCTCTTTGAATTTAGCCTCTGCTGCTTTCTTGTTGGTGGGATTCTTATCAGGGTGCCATTTCATTGCCAACTTCCGGTAAGCCTTCTTAAGATCATCATCAGATGCACCCTTACCAAGTTTCAAAACATTGTAATAATCTACACCCATTCCGTTGTATTTATGCAATTTTGCCCATACAATGTCAGAAACCCAGTGTTGTTGGCATACGACACATGCTGCCGCCCACCATAACCAAGGTCACAACCAACATTTTGCAAGTTGCATCTTGTAAGATGTCACATCAGAAACTCAGCAAGCTCCTGCAAAGATAAAACATATCTTTGTAAGTATCGAAAACCAGTATCCTTTTAAGTACTATCTCCATACATACACATGATTGAATTGAGACATGAGCCAATAGCAAGGTCATAGAGATTTCAAATTGCACAACATATCAGTAAACAGGGAAAAGAAGAAAACCAAAACTAAGAAACAGAGAATAAAACAAAAAGGAACCAAGGAGGAGTTTGACAACAGAAACAGTCATGCACATGCTCAGAGACTCAACATTTATGGTAAGGAGCAGCTACCATAACAATTTTCCATTCACTTTGTCAGCTTCAGGCAGCCAATGGAGGTCATGGTCATACATTAACCAACATACTGAGTTTCTGTGACAAGACTGACAGTAATGGGAAGACTCAGCCATAATGCCGGCTAGCTCAACAAAAGTAAAAGAGTTGGAGAAGACAAAAGAGACCAAGAAGAAAGAGGAACACAAAAAGACGAGACAAAGACAAAACCCAACACTGAAAGAGGAAGAGGAGAGAGAGAGAGAGAGACACACACACACACACACACACACAAGACAGAAATTTTAGAGCACAATCTTTTAAGGACAACATGGGCTTGTGAAATAATCTTACTGAAGATTTCAAAGCCAGAAACATGAAACAAAAAGCTTCCTGTGTTAAGCAAACCCCCTAGTTTGATATAATTGTAACTTTGAAGAGTAACCTTTTCTACTCAGAAGACTAATTAAGCTTGCAATTTGAGCTACAAAGCCTCAAGAACCTATAGAATGAGCCATTGAGTAGTTCAAATATGGCAGAATCTGAAATATTGGATCCGTGTGAAACATATATATCATGTTAATAGCTGCACACTCTGGCTGAGAATGCTTGTCAAAATTGTAGATAATTAAAACATTTCACAGATTTTGCTAATCCAAGAAATTGCAAGAGAAGCCATCAGAAGTACAATTAGGCTCAAAAAATATTTTATCCTATGTGCCACCACTGATAGAGTCTTTGTCTAATCAATGAAGTCGGACAAAGGAGTGATACCATGAACTCGCAGATTTTCTTCGAAACAATTCTTACTGAGGATAAATTAGAAAGAGAAACTGGACAAGAACTTAGATGCAATAAGACAATCAAGTGAAGAAATTACAGAAGATGGCTAAAAATACTGCACAATCAGCACCCATTCAGATACCAATTGACTTCTTGGAAGAGACTGGCTGACCAAAACATGAGGAACAAATTATCTAATGAAAGAAATCTAAGCGAGAAGATAAAATCTGTAGCTTTGCTACCTTGAAGCTACAGAGAGAATCTATAGAGACCTTACATCATCCTTATTTTGAAATCCAAGGACATATAGATGCATGCCACTATAACTGTAAAGTTCATACCATCAGCATTCAGGACAATTGCTTGGGGCAAACGCAAAAAACAAGCTTTAGGGTTAGATCTTTTGCAAGTTCAGGTGCATTCATCAGTCTAGATGCAAATCCCATATGAAATACTGCAGTGGGGAAACTGGACACATGAATCTGAGCAATAGGCTCAGAGACTCTGTAATATATCTCTCCCAATATCCATCACCGAATACATCATGCATCCTCTGTCACGAAATAAGCACTAGGACAGAACACTAGTTTCCTCAGAAAAACCGCAACATTCAGCCCCCTCCGATTTTTCGCAACCCTAATTAGGGTTTGATAAGAAGAACCCTTACAGGACCAAAGATGCCGCGGAGAATGGCTTCCAACAGTTTCACTAGCGGCAACTATAGAGACGTATATACTCCCTACAAGAATGGCTTCATTCCTTTTGACACTGATTTGCATCGGTCAGGTCGAAATATTTTTCCATGTCTAACAAACCTAGTAAACCAGAAACAAAATCCTTGCCATAACGAATCAAACTGTCTGGAAGGGAAACAAAACCAGAACCTGACGACATGAGAAAAAAAAGTAAATCAACTCGAAACGGAGAGAGAGAGAGAGAGACACACACACACACACACACACACAAAACGAAAGTCGAGCTGCATGCACCCGTTCTACTGGCACATTCACTCTCTAAGCTCTTTTTTTTTCCCGCCGTTTCTTTTCTAAAATCTTATTACCTGCAACACACTGGCTAGTCCGGCATCCATCGCGCACACCGTATCTACTTAGGCACAATAGGAGCAACAATGTATCGAAAAGCGGCAGCTTAAGGGAGAACGCGCAGCAGCGGCAGCAGCAACAGCACGACAACCACAAACAGCAAAACAAACAAACAAACGGAAGAAGACGACGACGACGACGACGACGACAACCGTCTGTGTGTCTGCGTTGGACTGTGTCTTGTTCCCTTCATGCGCATTAACTGATTCAAATACTGCTCTCGTGGATGTGACATCGCTTTAGCAACTAAAAATTTGCCTGCACAATCAAGTCCCTTCTTCATCCATGAAAACTTTTTAAAAATTTATTATTATGTATGTATGTATCTTTTTTTTCATTTTTAAGCAATTTTGTTTTCGAATTTACACCCCCAAAAAAAAAAAAAATTCCCAAATTTTCTCCAAATTTTTTTAGTTCCCAGCATGAGAGAATTTGAAGATTTCATGTCAAAAAATAGAACCTATAGATTCTTTATTAATTAATGACAGAAGTTTTTTCTTTTTTGCTTTATTTTCCCACACACTCAAAGTCCCTCCAAGTATTTTATTTTCAGCAAAAAAAAATTGATTTTTTTTCGAAATTTTTCGTTTTTAAACTATAAGTTCAACTAATTTTAGTATTTTTTGGGAAAATTTCCCCAACTTTTTTGTAACAAAAAATCGAATAAAAAAGAAAATAAAAGAAGAAAAGGAACACATAGTCATTCATTGATGAAAGTGCTTTTCTTTTTTCTCCTCATTCCTATATGCCAATGTTTCTTATTCGATGGATGATGGATGAAAACATTGTTGTTCTTGCTGCTTTTTTTTCTTTTTTTTTTTGGTGCTAATTTAATATTACCCACACACACCCAAAGTCCTTGCAATGTGCATTGATTGATGAAAGGCTTTTATTTTTATTTTATTTTAAGTTTTTTTGGGGGGTCTTTTAAAGAGAAAAATGTGAAACCTCATATTTGTGTTTTGGCCTTCTTTCTTCTAAACCACCAAGTCATCATAGGTACTCTCGAATAACTTTGCAATATTAAAAGTGTTGTTGGTGGCCAACAAACTTTTGAAGAAAGGGTGATGAATTAGTGGCATGGTCCCTATTTGATGTCACAAACATTATGGGTTTAAATTAATAAATAAATAAATAAATAAAATTAGTGTTTTCATGTTCTTGATTTCAAAAGGAACTTTTTATTTTTTTATTTTATTTATTTGTTCATTGGGTTTTTTATTAGTCCTAAACCCTAAACCCTAAACCTTTGGTCCTGTCTTAAAACTAGTTCTTTGTAACTTCTCTACCTAAAGAATTTAAGCTTATTTTAAATGAGGTAGCACTTTAGATTCAAGTTCTAATTCAATTTTGAAAGGGAATTTGATTGCTTAATTAAATTAGGTTTCAATGGTGGTTCTAATAAAATGTGAAACCTTCCTTTGATTCAAAGAAGACCTGAACCCTAAACCCTAACTTATAAACTAGACGTGAATTTTACCTACATTTAAGAAAATCTCAAGTTCAAACCTAATTGATGAATGAGTGAAATTATTTTCCTATCAATGGTTTTTTTTTTTTTTGCAAAATTTCATCAATTTATTTTTTGAGGCTACAACCCTTATAAAGGTTTTTTTTTAATTAAAAAAATCACCATATTTTAATTTTTGACACACTTGCTTTTGGGTTTTGGGGTTGGTTTTTTTTTTTCTTGCCAGTTTGCTACAGTTTCACAGTTTTCTACAAACTTTCACCAATTTTATGCACAATCTTGTTTCAAATAATTGCTAATAATGCTACATTGAAAAACTGAAATAAATAAAATAAATAAATTTTATTAAAAAATCGCTGATGAAGCATGAAGATAGATAGTTAGATAGATAGATAGATAGATACCCCTTCATTTAAAATAAATATAATAAATAAATAAATAAATTTGGTTCATTTTGGTTGAGCAACATGATATATGCATGTTGTGATAAGCCTGCAATTTTTGTCTGTACAATTTTCTGCAAGGGGACAGAAGAAGAAGGTCCACTTTTTTGGGGCCAGAGTGAAATCAACAAGCCACCCTCCATGGGAAGCCTATTATGACTCAGTTGTGGATGAAACCCTAATTGGATGAAACCCTAATTGAGTTGACCTAGGGTTTCACCTTGATAACCCATCTTGTGAAGGATAGGTCCTCTGAGAGTAGATAGGAAGGAGAATAAGTGGCTACTTGTTGATTAATTATCTGCATGTAAAGGTAGGTAGTTAGGTAGGTTAATAGGTGACTCTAACTAGGTTAAGTTGCATGTAAAGGTTAGGTCCTATGGTGGTCAAATAGGTAGAATAAATAGGTGATCACTGTAGGCTAGGGTCAGATTCAACACATAAAATAAAATTTATTTATTTATTTCCAAGAAAATAATTTTTTTGAAATAATTTATTTATTTATTGATTTATTCATTTTATTGATGTATAACTTTTGGGTTTTGGACACTTAAAATTTTCCATGCAATTCATTTGAGGTACAAATGTTAAGTAACCTAATTCAATCATATGCATGTATGTGTGCCTATGCACCTTGAGCTCTAGTAGACAATATGTTAACATCAAGATCAAGATGACCCACCAAGGACTTGGATTCATTGTAGTACCGCATGTGGGCTCTACACACTATTACTAGTGACAATGAAATGATGAAAGCAAAATTGAAAATAAAATAAAATTTTATTCAAATGAAAATATTGAATGACATTTCATGCAACTTTAAACGAATTCAAATTCAAATTCAATTCAATTCAATTTAATTTAATTGATTTCAATTCAAATTCAATTGGGTTCAGATTCAAATCAATTGAATTCAAAAATAGTAATCTTAATGAATTTTGGCCCCTAGGTCATAGGTCTATTTTTACATGAGGATTTTTGAAAGGTTGATATTTTGGCTCGTGTTGGAACTTGAGATTAGTTATAGAGTTATGATATCTTGAAGGAGTTTGGTTTCTTTTAGGGTATTTTTTTGAACATTATATTTTTGCATGATGAAATATTTGAATTTTCATAATTCTTCTTTTGCCTTAAGATATTTTTAATTGTAAATGGCAAGGCTACAATTTGATACACCCCTCATCTTTTTAGTTATTTTGAACGAACTAACAATTAAATGTGTAGGGTTTAGGGTTTAAGGTTTAGTATATTTGTGAGAATTTTAGACAACCAATGAGAATGCTAAGAAGGGATTACTTTCTCAATGTTCAAAAAGCATAATAAGGTTTAACCTAATTAATAAGGTAAGCACGAAGATTTATTTTCTTAGGCCAATAGAGTTGCTAGATTTGATGATTTTGAAATTTTTCTTTAGTAATCTTGAGTGAATCAATGTGATTCAACTTTGTGATGTAACAAAAGTGGTGATCATGCATAAGGAGTTTTTAAGCCAAATTCAAGTAAAGAAATTTCCAATGGTCGGGACTCACCGGATTGGAATTATAAGCTGGTAAGCCAAGATGGCGGCACATAACTTGCTTGAACTTCCACCTTATTTGCATTTTCATTTGTCTTCTTTTTAGAAATTATTCGTTAATTTTGGTGGCAGAACCATTACCATATCTCCACATGAAAAATGATCAAATCATTATAGCCAGAACAATCTAAATAATTCACTACTTTAGCTATTTGTGTGCACAAGAAAAAAAAAATTAAAAAAAAATTCAAGTTTGCCAAAAAAATACTCCCACTTTTCTGTACAAATAGCCATCCACCAAAAAGCTGAAAAAAGTCCTGGGAAAATATTCGGGACTGGACATGGTGGGTGGTTCTTCTCAATTTAGGGGCACAATGATTGTATAGAAATAGGAAGTTTCCACATTGAGAAAACGAATTATTATTATTTTTCAAAAAATGAATTTTTTATTATAAAAAATTAAATTATATAATTTTCTATCGTCTACTATAGTATTGTGATATGAGTAGTGAAATTATTCAAAGTGTAGGCTATGGTGATTATGATGATTTTTTTTAACATATCAACTTCATATTTTCACAAATTTTCATTTCACTATTTTTTGAGAATTATATAATGACAAAACTGACCTTAGGGTAAGGTAGTCTAAAAATCTTTGTTAGGATCCAAATTTTCATATATTTCTCATTCCGTACAACAAAAATATTAAAGTTGTGTAGTTTTTCGTCAAGGCTTTTGACATCGGTATTGGCACCAATTAGGTTATCATCGCTCCGAACTAGGGAGTCTAATGTGATGCTCCCTTTAAATACATTGATGTTTTTGTAAAATTACACGTGTCATAACATTGCATGGATACATTGTTTTTGAGACACTCCAATGTTTTTTACATACATGTGTTCTTGTTCTTGTAATTTGACGCAATGCTTGTTTGGCTTTCTCCTTAAAATAAATAGACTACTATTCTTAGTCTCCCTTGTCTAAAATCCTAAACTTAATCATAATTATGTTTATATAAATGCATACAACCTTGTTGTTTAGTCATACAAAGATCTAATCATTTGTAGGGGCTTTCCAACTATTCAAATTTTGTACCAACAACTCATCTCTAGGTGTTTTCATTCAACTTCAAGCAACCTTATCAACCCTACACAATTTGCATAGTTTCTTTTTTTTTCTTTCCTAGACCAATCCACATTTGTATCTATTCTAACTCCATAGTATAATTTTGTAGTGCTAATGTAAACCAATAGCAATCTTTTTCTTTTGGCAACACATTTTTCACCATTTTTTACATGTTTTTTTGAAAGGTCTAACACAAAAGGTTATAGGTTTTATAATATACATATTGTCTTGGCCCTTTATGAAACTCATGTAGCTTTCACATAATATTCCTAACTTTGCTCCCCATGATGTTTTTTCTTCCTTGAACTACCTTGCATTACAAATTCCTTCCATGTTACTTGCTCTTCTTTTTCAAAATCTCAAAGAATAATAGTTTATAGTTGTTATCTTTGACATCTTCTTGATCATTGACACAACTCCCACAAAATTTCTTTTGCATCTTATTTGTTCTTGTTTGTTATATCTCACTACCTCCTAAACACATCATCTAAATCAATCCCATCCTTTTCTTTTAGTGAATAAAATTTTAATGGTGTTGGAGGTGAATGTCCTAAAAAATGTACCTACAAATGTTCAATGTACAAGTATTTTGTAGCATGTTCTCCCTTTTCCTTTTCCTTTGTCACTTTCTTTTTCTATTTTATCACTTCAATGCAATTTCATGCAATCAAGAAATTAATTTTCATTAATCACATCTAGACCTAATATGTAAACCATTAAAAATTTGATACGCAAAATGGATGCTAACTATTTTTCAACATAATCATTACTACTATTTACTTTTGTTGTAAAATTGGGTACATTTATAGAGTTTTCCATTCAAAATGACGTTTTGTTTTGTTGCAATTTTTTGGCATCACCCTAATTACATGCACATGAATTACTAATGACTAACTAATAGTTGCATTAGTGTCCACATGCTTTGACAACTCAACTTCATTTACCCTATCATTACTTGTCAACATGTCAATTCATGAGACGTCAACTACTTTTTTTTCGACATGTTTTTGTCATTCCTTCACTAGTTGTTATTCTAGCTTCTGACATGTCATCTACCTATTCTTTTGTAGATGATTTTATATATATAGTCATATCCCAATATATTGATGTAATTACAACTTTCATGTTTGAATTGCTATTATGTCCACACATTCCTAACATGTTTGACTAGCAGTTTTGAAACTAGCTAATCAACATACTTGCATGGTTTAAGTTTATTAACCTTAACCAACTCATAATGGAATTCAAACTTCCCAAAAGTGACCATATGTTCTACTCTTGGGTTTTCCTGACTTTGCAAATGACTTTATGCACATATAACTTTGCCAAAATCTAAACCACATTTTGTGAAAAAAATACTCTATCAACTTTAGACAAAAGAGGTTGATCTTTAATGTTAATTATAAATTTTAAGAGAACATAAGCGGAATTTTTTTGCATGCAAATTGAAACAAAGTAGACATATTTGACGCACCAAATAATAAAAATTGAAAACATTGTTCAGTTCACATTAATTCTAACCACGTCTAATTTAATAACCCTACCTTATTTATTAAACTATATGTCCACAAGTCCAAAAGTTATTGGAAGAAATGCATTTCATAGTTATGTTATGTTAGTGTGCTCCATATTAGTTGGGGGAGCCCTTCAAGTTCCAAATTGTTTTTTTTTTGCAATGAGTTTCTCTGATTGGCCAATCACAAAAATAAATTCTTTGAATTTTGAAACTCCTCAATATAAAAGTATTTATTCTAAACATAGAAACATATAAGTCTCAATAATCAGCCCACTTAAATGGGACAAAATGACGTGCTATTTGGAGCAGGTTGGGAAATACATTGGGAATTGGAGGAATATTGTTGAGAATTCATTGGGAATTTTATGGGAACACATTGGGAACAAAAATAAATCCAACCCTCTCTTTCCTCTCCCCCAAGGGGTAAAAATTGAGTTTATAGGGTGCATGTTGCAATTCCTCATTGGTTGAACATAAATTCTATTCCCAACCCTTGGCCGTTACATTACACTTACACTTAAGGAGTTGGTGTTACAACTCGCCTCTTTATACACCTTGTAACCTATGTATGGATTATGATAACCTTCCTTTGTAAAGTTCAATTGGTGGCTTGACATACCAAAAATGTAGGGTGGGACTCATCACCTCATATTACGCCCTTTATATTGAAATTACTCCCAGCTTGGTGGCTTTACCCTATGCATCTTGGCACAGCTCGCAAATCACGGAAAGGCCTGTACTCAGTTCCTTTTCCTATGTAAAGCAGAGTTGGGATTTTTCCACTTTTTAGAAATAGTGACAGGTTGGCTGGTACCTTCTGCTGGTCATAAGATCCCAGTACAGCCTGGCTGGTACCATCCACCGCAGAAGATCCAGCTTGCTGAAAACAGGTTTCTTTAGGCAGGTAAAGGAGCAAAGGAAAAATCCAGGCATAGCTTTACGTGTATTGAAGGCCCTACCACTATATCATTGGGTTGTTTGCACCATTACAACTAAACCCAAAGCTATCGATTTTCAAATTGACATGCTAGAGACACTTAGTTCAATGGGTTGCTACATTGTGGACCTTGGTGTTTTGAGGCTACTTTTATGTGCCTTGCTGAATGATGCACTCATACATTGACAATTATATGACTACTATGTTCCATTTGAGGATATGATACGATTCAACATTCTCAAAGCACAACAATAAATGAAACCTTATTCTGTGGACCCATTCGTTCCAGCTTTCTGATCAGATTGCAAACCCTACCAGTAATTTTGGGAAATTATTAATGCGGTAAACTTACATGTTCCTTAATTGGAAAAGCAACAATCAATGTGGCATCGATTCAAATGTTGAGATTGCATCTTGATAGGTGAAGGACACATGTTGCCATTTGCAATGGGTTGTTGGTAGATGAGAGGCAAAGTAAATCCTTTTGTTTTCTACAGATGTTTCATGTGGAACAAATTATGCTTCAAATCAAGTTTATAATTTATGCTCAGTTCTAAGCAAAGCATAAAATTTGACAGCCAAAAATCCCAAATTTGTTTTTAATAAAAAATCTTACAACAATTATTCTTTTTTGTTTTACACTCCAATCAAGTTGCAAAGGCGCAGAACTCCATATGTGATAAGCATTGCTAACCAGCCTCCTATTAGAACACGAAGACCTGCTTTCACCATACCAGCACCACCCAGTTTTGCCCCAAGAGCTCCAAAACTTGAAAGTGCAAGAGAGGAAGTTGCGACAATGGAAATCATTCTGTAATTCTTGTTGATAATGAAAGAACCTGCTAACAATGGTATGGCAGCACCCAAAGAGAAGGCAACTGCTGATGCCACGGCTGCTTGCATGGGATTGGAAAGCTCATCCATATCAATCCCCAGCTCATCCCGTGCATGTGCCCTAAGGGCATCACCCTTTGTCAGTTCCTCAGCCACCTGAAGCAACAAAGGTTTTGTTTTGTATCATTAGCCAAGCTTGAGCAATAAGCAGTCAGACAGAGGTTTTTTTTTGTTTTGTATCAATAGCAAAGCTTTCAAACTTTCCAGTTGCTGCTGCAAACAACCCCATAAGGAAGTGCTCCTACAAATCTGTAAACCGTTGTCCATAGCCCGCTGTCTGTACATTGTGATTCCATAGCCTGAAGTTTGAAGAATTCCATAGCCTGAAGGTTTGCAATAGTCAATAGTTTATAGCAGAATTGGTGAATCATGTTCAGGGTTACAGCCATAGCAACCTTGTACATGATACCACCATAGCCTGAAGTATTGCAAACCCTCAGGCAAGCTATGGCCATAACCTTTTCCAGTTGTTGTTGCAAACCAGCTGGAAGTGGCTGCTACAAACCTGCACAAACCCTTGTCCATAGCACCCCCTGTCTGTTTGTACATGATTCCATAGCCTGATCAAGTTTGATACATAGCTTGAAGGTTTGGAATGGAATCCTTCAAACTTTTAGGCTATGGTGGAATCATGTATGTATAGGGGGGAGCAATGGCCTTAAGTAATTACCCTGAATCGTGATTCTCCAATTTGTGCTGCAAACTCTTGACAAGATATCAGAGTACAACATGGCACCCTTTGAAGCAAATTGGGGTTACCTGCTTTGCAAGGCTGTAGGAAAGTCCTCGTCCAACATAGATTTGTGTCAGTTCTTCAAGTTCTCTGGCCTGAGCCTCTGGTCCTTTCATATGCTCCTGCATCATGTAATAACCGACTCAAAGAGTGAGAACAGATCAGAAAGGGGAAAAAAAGAACTCTAGTTTGGGTCCTTCTGTGCAGGAACACATTGCGAGCATTTTGTGACCCAAGTGCTCATGGCATCAAGGAAAGAAGACTCAAAGGAAAAGCTATGTTGGCTTCTCCCAAACCCATCTCAGTTTTCAAAGGTCTTCTTCGGGCCATGTCAATGATCATGTACAAATCTCAGAACAAAAACCCAGAATTCTATACTAGAGATGGTTTTTGAAATTATTATTATTTTTAGCTACCTGCCGCTCCTTTTCAACATCTGCTAGCTCAGAATCTCGTTGTGAGAAGACAGACACAAACTCTCCAATGGCCATACTGCAAGCTCCTGCAACTAGACCTGCTAGTCCACTCACGATCATAGACTTCACATCATTGTTCACTGCTCCAACTCCCAACATCAAAGAAGCAATGGAAATCAATCCATCATTGGCACCCAATACCATGGCTCTCAGCCATGGTGATCGATGTGAGTAGTGCTTATGGTCACATGAAGAGGCAGATGGAGTGATCTGATCATGGGATTCTTCTTCACTTGATCTTTCAATGCTGCTAATATTTGAAACAACACCACCTGCTGCTACTGCTGCTGCTGCTGAGTCCTCCTTATTAGACTGATGTGTAGTTGCCGGTGCTTCAAGATCAACAAAAACACCCGAGTGTTGTCGTTGACCATACCCATTTGTCTTCACAACATCTTCTACAACTCTCCCATATGAACCAGCTGCTTCTTCTTCACCCATTTAATTTCTTTTGCACCTTTCAAAACCTGGACACCTATTGAAACTTTCCCAAAAGTTTTCGATCAATAGAGTTGTCACCAAAAAAAAAAAATTCAACAATCCTTTTCTCAAAGAATAATGTATCAACAACAACAACAACAACAACAACAAGGATCCTCCACATCAACAAGAAGGATCCCTTCACATCCAAAAGAAGAGAATAAAAACTTGACACAACACACACACACTGGAAAGATGAATGGGTTGCAATAAAAAGTAATAGCAAAAGATACTAAAACGGAGGTGAAACAAAACAAAAGAGCTTCCAAATACCCCAAGAAAAAAACAAAAGCAAAACACAAAACAAAAGAACACACAAAACACAAAACCAACTATGCCAGAGAAGAAGAAAACACAAAGCAATTTCAAGAAGGAGGAGGAGGAGGAGCTGACGAAGATCAGTAGTGTAGATCCAAAAAGAAAAAAAGAAAAAGAGAAATCACAGCGCAGCGAGAGAGACAGAGAGCGCGCGGCGAGGGTTGGGGGAAAAAGGGCAGAGCGCCTGTGTGCTAAGCACGCGCCGACTCTCACGTGGCAACGTCTGCAGGCTTTCCTTTGCCCACAGAGAATCCGGCAGATTTGAACCGCCCGATTCCCCATCTCACCAAATCAACGGCCACAAGTGTGACAAAACTGAATAACTAGGCATGTGCTGAGCTCGCGCACCACGCAACCCTAATAAAGTTCTAATCTAACCTTTGCCCTTTTTTCTTTTTCTTTTTTAACTTTTAAAAAAATTGTAATTTATTTTTTAATCCTTTTCTATTGCTAACTAATACACGTGGCTTCTGAACCGCTCATTTTGAGTAACTAGCCCTCAAAGGTGGTACACACCTATCTAGTAAGTACCTACTTACCTACCTACCTACCTACCTACCTACCTACCTACCTAGTTGGCTTTACCCCAAACTTCAAAGGTGTGACACCTTATCTAGTAGGTACCAACCTATCTAGTTGGCTACCCCAAAGGTGCAACACTATCTAGTAAGTATCTACCTACCTACCTACCTACCTACCTATCTACCTAGTTGGCTTTACCCCAAACTTCAAGGTGTGACACATTATCTAGTAGGTACCAACCTAGCTAGTTGGCTACCCCAAAGGTGCGACACCTATCTAGTAAGTACCTACTTACCTACCTACCTACCTACCTACCTAGTTGGCTTTACCCCAAACTTTAAAGGTGTGACACATTATCTAGTATGTACCAACCTATCTAGTTGGCTACCCCAATGGTGCGACACTATCTAGTAAGTACCTACCTACCTACCTAGTTGGCTTTAGCCCAAACTTCAAAGGTGTGACTCATTATCTAGTAGGTACCAACCTATCTAGTTGGCTACCCCAAAGGTGCGACACCTTTTTAGTAAGTACCTACCTACCTACCTACCTAGTTGGCTTTAGCCCAAACTTCAAAGGTGTGACACATTATCTAGTAGGTACCAACATATCTAGTTGGCTACCCCAAAGGTGCGACACCTATCTAGTAAGTACCAACCTCACTAATGCCCTATCTAGTTGGCTACTCCAAAGGTGCGACACCTATCTAGTAAGTACCTACTACCTAGTAGGGGATATTCCAAAGGTAGGATACCTATTAGTACCTAGGTACCTACCTAGTAGGGTAGGTATCTACCAAGTACCTACCTAGTAGCTATCCCAAAGCTAAGTACACCTATCTAAGTAAGAAAGTACCTAGTAAAGGTGCAGCACTTGTCTAGTAATTACCTAGTAGGCAATTCACCCAAAGGTGGGACACCTATGGGTTTTAGGGTTTAGGGTTTAGGATGCGGCCCTAGGGTGCGCCAATTAGGGTTTTTTTTTAATTGTTAGTTTTTTCAATTGGTGATGTAGCCAAACTAGTGATCGATCATCCACAACAAGATTTAGCCAAATTTAGTTATAGACCAAATTATGGAAGTAGAACCCTTTTATATTTTGGCTATATATAGACCAGATATGAAAGTAGAAAAAATATTAAGAACCCATTTGATATTTTGGCTACCTGCTGTAGAAATCTGGTGACTTTATTTTTTTTGAAAATTCAAATCTGGAAAATTAAAAGGGGGGACATTCCCAGACTAAGGACCTTGGCCACTTTGACACACGTTTGTCAATTAATTAACTAACTAATTAATTAATTAATTAATGATACATTCCCATATATTTGATCAGATTCTTTAATTTTCATTCAGAAAAATATCTATGGGAAATAATAATAATAAATTAAATTAAATTTAAAAAATTTGGAAACTTTAATATTTCTGAAAAATTAATATTAAATTGGTGTTGGACTAGCCTAGCCCATGTAGCCTACTATGGTAACAAGTAAAGTAAGTCTTGGGTACAAAATTCAAGTTGCTACCTATACACCTTGCTCAATGCTTTTTCTATCATCATCATCATCATCATCATCATCATCATCATCATCATCATCATAGCTCCTTCATTTCAATGTGGATGGAACATACTTAGTCATATTGAGGTGTGTGTATGTGTGTGTGTAGACCCTATGCACCTTAGGGTCCACATAAGGCGTGTAATACATTACTTGACATGCGCCTTGTCACACCACATCCCAACTTATCCAGGCCCTACACAAATGCTCCATCCTAGACTAGCATTGGCCTATTTAAACTATTCATGGCTTTTACAAGTTGATGAATGATGGATGAATGACGGATGATATTAGTTGCAAATGTTTCGTGTGGTCTCTCCTCCTCCCTAAATCTTTTCTAAAAAGAATTAATACAAACAATAATAATATGTTGGCTTGTTTGGATATGTTTCTCACTAAAGGGTCATGACTTGTGACCATGATTTCAAAGAAGATAGAGAGAGAGATTGTGCGATATATAGAGGGATTCTAAAATGTCCTTTGAAAATTGCATTTTTAAAAAATCGATCTTCATTATTTTACTTGGGGAAATTTTTCATTTTTTTGCTTGAAAAATATGGTTTTGATATATGCAAAGGATTTTAATTTTTTTTGTGAAAAAATTGTCCCTAAATTGCCAGATTTCTACAACAGGTTCCAGCAGGTAGCCAAAATATAAAAGGGGGCTCTTAATTTTTTTCTACTTTCATATCTGGTCTATATATAGCCAAATTTGGCTAAATCTTCTTGAAGCCAAATTGCCAGTTTGGCTACATCTTTAAAATTGAGAAAAGAAAACCCCTGGTTACATAATCTGATTTTGACCTATAAAAAGGATTTTTCATGGAAAAAATGACCCAAATTTGCCAGATTTTGAGGATTTTGTTTTTTTTTTCCTTTTTCTTTTCTGGATTGCCAGATTTTTATGATAAGTTCCAGTAGGTAGTAGCCAAGAATATAAAAATTAATTAATTTTTTTCTACTTCCGTTTCTAGTATGTAGCCAAATTTGGCTAAATTATTTTCCAAATGATCATCACTTTGGCTACATCAAAAAATCCATAAAAGAAACCCCAGTGTACCGGGTGCATGTGGTCCTTCAAAATGTATGAAAAGCCCCAATAAAATAGAAGATTTGAAAAAAGGTTTGAATTTCTGAAATTAATTAATTAATTAATGATGGGCCTCAAAGAGACCCATCATTTTTATTTTAAAAAATTGAATTGTGGATGCACATTCAATTTATTCATGTGAATCACATTATGCTTGTTAACACTAACCGTATGTGATCAAGGGGGCCTCACATGGTTTAGCATTAACAAACATAATTGGTCATGACCCTAAACCCTAAATAGAGTTTCCGTTTTGTTTAAGTGGGAGTGATTCATTTTTGCAAATTATAATCTTGGGAGCTCCCTTCATACGTTGAACCTATTTTCAATTAAATTAAATAATTTTGATATATTACATAATTATCATTAATCATGGCTTGTTGTTTTTGTTGAACTTACCTTGGTTCAAAAGGGTACAAATTCCTTTAAATATATATATTTTTGCCATTTTTCGCTTAGCATACTAGACCTTTCATGAACAATTTGGTTTAACAACGGTGTGGGTTTTGCATATGCCATTTAGCAACCTTGAACCCATGATCAAACATCTCATATGTTTAAGAACTTTCAACTTTTGTGCAAATGTTTGGAGTTTGTTTACCAAAGGTTTGTGCTTATTCATAACTAACATTGTGATATGATAAGTTCATAGGCTCATGTAGCATACTATTTTGAAGCAAATAAAACTCTATTTGCCACCAACACTATCTATGCCATTCACCTCCCTTGGTTCCCTTAATCCATGTTTTTTTCCTCACAAATTTTGTTGATCTTTTACGCCCCAAAATGGAGTTTTCTAGTTTTATAGTGTAAAGTGTAAACTTGATTAACTTTAATATTTTTTTAAGGGGGCAAAATCTCTAAATTTTTTATGTGAAAGACGCTACTCTACCCCTAATGTGGCAAGGTCTTTTAGAATTTAAATATACTACCAAATTTATAGAAAAAAAACTTAAATATGAAAAACCTATAACTTGCAAATTTTGGTGTTTATTTTGAACTTCGCATTTGAACAAAATCTATAGGTTTGACATATATATATATTAGTAGAATGGAAAAATAAAATTAAGGTAGAGATTTTTAATTAGATTGACACTTCTCATAAAACCATAAGCCATGTCAAGGCAAAACATTCCATTATTGATTTTCAATATGAACTTTGGCGAATTCATTACCATTGACAAGACATGTTGGTCCAACACATCTGATGAGATGGTAATGTGTACACATAACATGAACAATGTTTAATTTTGGGCAAATTTTGCATTTTTTACTTGAAAAATATTATTTTGACACATAAAATGGATTTTTATGAAAAAAATGGCCCTCGTTCATCTTATTTCAAATTTTTAAATCACCATACTTTTGCAAGGGTGGAAGCCTGGTAAATATTACAAAAAGTAAACATTCCCACTTTTATTTCACATCATGCATTAAATTATAATAAAATATTGAAATGAATCGAAGTGTCGCCAAAAAAACCTTCAATGCCTTCTATTGAACTTATAAGAAAATACACCTCCAAAAGACTAAAGGCAAATGAATTATGAATTTTTAAGAAAAATGGTCCCATAAACTAGATGATAAATTCATTTTCAAGAGCCTTAGACACAAAATATTCAATGAAATATACATACATATTAAGTTTATATTTATTTATTTATTTATTTTGAAAACACCATAACAAATATATTCTATTGTATATTTGTTACAACACACATACTTTAACACATATCCTACAAAATTTCACATGACAAAAAATAGATTCACAACTACTTACATTTCAAACAAGTAAATTATTGAAATAAATTGGATTTGGAAAACTAATCCACACCAATGAAAAGATATCTTGTATTTTAATCATTAAAGTATGCATTTAATATATAATAATATTATGATGGCATTTGTTGCTACTGCACATTTATTTACATCCAACCTTGACAAGGTAACTTTTTATTTATTTTGTTGTGTTTGTAGTTATAACTTGAGTTTTGACAAATAGTCAATATTATATATGATTTTTTAATCTATTTTTATAAGCAATTTATATTCAAAATTTGTTAAATCTTATTGTTAGTGATAACAAATTTGGCTATATCACAAATTCAAAAATACTTATTTTTAAAAACCCTAATAATGAACTTCATGTGCATCAAGTTGATTCATTGTGCCAAAAATCTAAATCTATGATTATATTCATACAATTGCATGACATAAGTGATCCATCCTATTCAAATATATAACTACAAAAACATTGATTTATCATCACATTTGTATGATTTCCATAACATAAACTTGTTTTTATTGTCATGTAGTGGAATACAACCCATTGTTTGTGCAATGTAGTTGTATGAAGACCTTCTTGGACTTCCATACATATTGCTTGGATATCCTTCATGAAAAATTGGATACAAATATGACAATTTCCTCCAGGGAATCCCCAACGAAAGAGATGAACCATCTATTCTTGTTTATCAAATTGATTATAACCACTACCTATATTCCACAAGATTGTACACCCCAAATCAAGTTGAGGAATAGACCATCAATACCATAGAAGCACATTATGATTCCCTGAGGGACAAAAATATTTTGTTGGAATGATAAGAGAGGTATCAAATCTCGACCAAAGTAACTAGAAATTCCAACAAGAAAAAACCCTAAAGCACCTAGTAAAATAATGCATGCCCAACAAAAATTACTTGTTCTTTAAGATCTTATTATGGGTTCTATTCGAAGCCATTTATATTGCAATTCATAACCATAACAAATGAAGTCTTTTATATTTTGCTAAATTTTAGACAATGAAATAGCCAAAACATCGTATATCCATTTTTTTGCATAGTGATTCAAAAATTCATGCAAATCACATCATATATTTAATAGTTAAATAAGTGCAAGAAAATTATGAGTGAATTGGAAAATAGATTCTACTTGTAATAAGTTGTATAATTTGTTTGTGAAAAAATTCATGATTGGGATTTACATTGATTTCAACACAATGATAATACATCAAAGCTAGTTCAGGGATAAGAACTTTAGGTTCCAATAGGCATCTCATCTTTCTAGACAATTCTCCAAGAAGATGATTCTCACATGGATTATTTCAAAAAAACAATTCTTGAATAAAGTTTTTATTGATGTATTTTCCCTCCGAAACCAAGATTTTTGTGCACAAAAAGAATTTAAATGGAATAGACAAGAATTTATTCTTCCTTTCTCATGGTATGGAAAACACCCACAAGAATTTTTCATTGCTAGCTAGCAAAACAAAGTTCCATAAACTACAACTTGTAGATTCTAGACCTATTGTGTTTTTGGAAGAATTTGTTGATGCTTGAGGATCCAATTCATAAGTTTCATGAAAATTTAAAAATTTCATACAACTTATAAAAGTTGAAACCCAAAGGCTTTTGAGTTTGAAGGAGCCCAATAAGTTCACGAAGATCTTGATAGAAACATTGTAATGCTAGTGGACAAGAGACAAAATTAATGAACTTGGATTCTCATAAGGAAGAATGTAGTGGCTTTGGATATAGCTTTAAAAACATGTGGACCTTATCAATTGGGATGTGTGGTGGCTATTTGTTCTTGACTCTTGGCCAAATATTTCTTGCAAATTATTAAGCAAATTGATGTGGTGTGTGTGCAAAACGCACTTAGTAGTTTATGGATGACCCATGGAAATTAACACCAAGTTGTTGATAGGAATGATGTGCTTAAATTAAAAGATTGGTCAAGGAAAGCTCATACCTCCATAGCTATGTGCATGACCACACAATTTTGATAAGGACCATGCAATGGTGAACAATAAAAGAAAAACACTAATCTTAATGAAAATTTGGGTTAAACATTTGCACCACCACATGGTGAATCTAAAAATAAATACAACTATTTAGGAGGTTTCCCATTTACATTTGATGGAGTGCAAGTTTTTCCCATTCGCCAATATATTTTCCAACAATGTTGGAAGGAATAAAATTTCAATTAAACATGCGGGGGTTTTTTACACAAACCACAATTCATTAAGGTGCATGACATGAAACAATGCATTGATATTGAGTGTTGAAAACACATTTCAAATGGATTTATAGAAATATGTGAAATTTGAATGACATTTGTTCATTCACATGATCATATTTCATTTGTCAACACATTTATCTATGTGTCAAATTTGCTTCAATGCATGATATTTGTGTGTAAATGTACAAACTTACGAGTGCATGAATTTTGCACAATTTTCATTATTAATTTGTCACATCCTAAATTTGTGAGGTGCAATTACTTTCACAATACTACAATATATTGTAGTAAATTTTAACTATTCTATTTTGTTGGGCAAACCTTGTTTAAGGGATGCAAAGGTTTCCCCTAATTGAGGAAACAACCTTTTGACAATTAAGGATATAATATTATTAAGACGATTACAATAACCAAACATTTGGGCAATGAAACTAAGTGACGAAAAATAATAGGCTACTATGATTTCCAACTAAGAATTACAAATGATGAAGATGACATAATGTTTACGGAAAAACTGAAATTGTTTTCTATTGGCACAATTGTACAACTTGAAGAATTAGTAATGTTGTTCATTATAGATTCAATAATAGGTATTGTAACAAATATGGAAAAGTTGCAAGTAATGAATTAAGGAACCATTACCTTGAAATATGAGGTTATATTGATGGTGTCATTGGAAAACAATTTGTCAAAAAATGTATTATCACTATATGTCAAATGACATGTAGGTGGATGAAATGCAAGTCATCAATAACGTTTATAATCTATAGGTAGTAGGTTGAATTCTAATATAAAACCAACAATTAATTAAATTGAATTTGGGAACATGAGATCAGCCCTAATGTGTTAAAAAGTGTGCACTCATTTGAGTTTGTAACAAACATGTGTTTTGGAAGTGTTGTTGACAAAATTCAAAATTGTATTATCATTTGGACATACAATGACTTGAATGGAATCCCTCCAAAGTTAACAACACAAGATTGAATTTAATATTCCAATTCATCAAGCCTAGTATTGAATGAACTTAGACTATGTTGTAATGTTGGAATAGGATATTGATAAGTACTTGTTATCTACATGTTTTGTACAATTACATGGTTGTCACCAATAATAGTGCTTCCAAAGAAAAATGGGAAGCTTAATATTTACATGGATTTCCACAAATTAAATATGCAACCACAAAAAAAAAACATGTGCCCATTAGCATTCATTGACAAGGTGTTCAACATTGTAGTAGATCATGATGCTTTTTTTTTTTTGGAAAGGTACAATGGGTATCATAAAATATCCATAGCTCCACATCATGAATTCCCAATATTACGAAACTTCAATAGATTCCATACAAAAATTGTAAAATAATATATCCATACAAAATCCAAGGGCTTCAAGGTGTAAAAATCGTATATAAATATAAATTATTATTATATAAATGATGTGTCTTTTCTACTTATGATGTTTTGTTGTCAAGTACATATAATTTATATTTTAACTAAATTTGTGCAATTATTGTGATGTAATTTTGCATAAAACTTTGTGATTTTTGTGTATTAAACATGAACATTCACATATGTCATTCAAAAACAATGTCTCATCCATTTGAATATTTAAGATATAGAATACTTATAAATATCATTCATATCAACCATAACATGGAATTCATGTGATTTTGTGTAAACTTAGAAAACCAAATTTTGCACAAAATTTGTACAATCCTATGAAACATGGTAAGTTTGTGATGTAAATCCTAAGTATAAAACTTCTTTTGTAATCTATTGGTGAACATTTTTATGCCAAGTAATGTCTTTTGGCATGAAGAATGAACTTCCAACAGACCAATTAGTAGTCAACAAAACATTCATGATAACCTTTCTAAGATGAACTTACAATGTATAATGACCTAATGAACATTCCTTTGTCCAAACTAAAAATATGCTTCCAAAAGTGTAGGGTGTATGCCAATGGTATTAACTTGAATATTGATAAATGTGCTTTCATTTTGTTTTTCGGGAATATTTTGGGATTTGTAATTTTCAATGAAAGGGAAACCGTTTGATCTGAAAAAGACATGTAATCATAAACATGTCAATTTTGATAAACCCACAACAAATATAATTGTTTAACAATATGGCATAGGTTGACAAGTGTTTCATCATTATTTTTGGGTTCATAACATTTATAACCAAATTGATGAAGAAGATATAATCATTTACATGTATTTTAAAATGTTAACATGCATGGATACGATCAAGAAACGATACATTGAAGGGTTGATATTGATTTCACCCAAGTAACAAATAACACACATATGTTTATTTACTAACAATAGTGGCAATGATGGCACATATCTAAATAGGAAAACATTACCAATTTGTATTATATGCATCTCATTTGTTAAATAAAATAAAATAAAATAATACCACCACATAGGGAGAAACTTTGGCAATGGTTTTTGTTTTACACAAATTTGGACACTACATGTTAGGTAATAAATGTATTTTCTATGTAGACCACATGCCGTTAAGTTACCTAGTGAACAAGACATAGGTGTCAAGATGGTTGTTGCCATTTTTGGAGTATAAATTAATTAAAATCTATAAATTAAGAAGGACCCATGTAATGGTTATATGGATCAAGGAAGCACAAGGTTGCTTACAATAAGACAATTTGCAAATAATTTCACAATAACACCCCAAAAAATATATATTACTAGAAGAGTAAGGCCTTTTCACCATGTAAAATGGAATATTTTCAAACAAGTATAGGATAATAGGTTACAAATATGTTTTATAGTAGAATAGATACTTGTATTTTTAGATAGTAAATTGCGTTTATAGTTGAAACCAAATAACTTACCTCCTATGCATCATTTACAATTTAGAATTGATAGATATATTTTCCAAGTTCAAATACTCCAAATCCTAAAATTTTATGTTAAATTGTCATTCATTCAAACTAGCTTTTAAGGATTCAACACCATGTTCAACTTGGTTACAAACCACCAGTCACTTAAAATATTACTCCTATCACATATGTTGTTCAAATTTGGCTTACCTTAGCTCATTAGAAAGCTATTTACAAGGCACATATGTTTACCAAATTTTAGGTTTTACACCCTAACCAGTAAAAAATTATGCTACCAAACCCGAAAGGGTTTGTGAAATTTCTCTAAAATTTCAAGCTCCCAACACTATCCCTATTCACAAATTTTGCATTCTTTATTTCACCAATAACATATGTACTTTCAAGTATAGTCACCTCATAGAACCGGGAATAGAGGGATAGGAAATCACCTCACAACATGCTTGAAGAAGTAAATTTGGTGTTTTTTAAATATATCATCGTGTATTATACACAATACAAAACTTGCCCAAGGAATATGAAAATTTCAAAAAAATACATGTAGGTGGAAATGAGTTGCCATGTTATGGAAATATGGAGTCCAAGCTTCTTAGTGAAGAGGTGGCTTTTAATCTTAGAATTGAAGACAAAAATGCATATGCTTTAGTAATGTTACACGACATGAATAAATGACATGAACCAAAGCCAACCCCAAGTAATGGTTTTGGTAGTTACAGCATGAGAGGTGGATCAAGTTATCAACCAAATTAATCAACAACCTACAAGAGGAATTTTGATTCATAGCAAAATCAATACTCAAGTTCATCATCATAACATATGAACGTTATTGTTGTTTCAAATATTGACATTTGGAACACAAGTGTGAGTTGAAGGCCATGGTGGACTATGTCAAAGACATTGAATTTCGTTATTAAGAGAAGCATAAAAGAAGGTCAAACAAATAAATTCATGCAGTTGAAAAAAGTTTTGAAATTGAACTTGATGACAAAGAGGAATGCATTGACTTGAGCTTTGGCCAAGATGTCAAAGATACATGCATGATTGAAAAGAACGATATGATGATTTGCTTGAAGCTTGTTTCCTATAACTAAATTTAGTTGAATCATCACCAACTAGTTATGTGTGGTATTTGAATTTTGGTGCAACACATCACTTATTAGTGATGAATATGTCTTCTCAAGCCTTGATCAATCATAAACATTGTTCAAGTGTGAAATCAACTAAAGGACATAGCTATCAAAGTTGGCAATGTGGATTTACCATTCTCCAATAATGATGGGAAAACATCCCACAAGTTTTTTTACTTTCCCATAATAAAAAAACCTTTTATATTTTGGAAATATTGCAAATTGGAACCATAACTTAAAGTTTATTTTATTTTTGAAGTTTGTTTTATCAAAAACAATTTTATAAGAAAGGTGATTACAAATCTATGGTTATTGCCAAAAGGAGGCACAAAGTTGAAAATATGTTTTGGAGGAAAAACTTGAATTTGAACTCATGTATTACATATATCATTTTAGGTTTGTTAGTATATTATTTCACCTATATACATGAAATATACTTGATATACTTCAAGTGTGCCTAAAATAGTATACCTAAAATTAACAAAATACTTGTACCCTTAATTGTTTTAATATATAAAAGGCATAAATATAAGTACCAATATATAATATGTATATTATGTTTATGGCATTTCAAATATACGAGTATTTGAAGTATATTAGATATTTAATATACTAGACATTAATATCCAAAATTATATGTTTGTCTAGTAGATGGACTCCAAAAAAAATCATTCCAAAACTTTTGAACCCCAAGTTCATGCCCTTCCTTTTGACAACAACCCATAAAGGTGGGTTTTGGTGTTCCATTGAAAGTTTCCTTTTCATTTTTCTAAGTGTTTTCTTGAAGTTTTTCCATTTGTTTTTTTTCATAGCCTTAGCCTTTTGAAAAGGTCAAATTTCAAATGTTTTACTTTTTTTGCAAATCCATTTTTTTATATTCAAGACTTATCAAAGTTTGTTAATCCCTTAAAGATTGATGTAGTTTTTAGGTTTGATTTGCATCACATGCAAATGGATGCAATCCAATTTTCTTGTTTCCATGGGGTGTTGATGTAGTTTCTAGGTTTGATTTGAAGATGGATGCAACCCAATTTTTTTGCTACCAAGGGGTGTTAATATAGTTTCGAAATATGATTTACAACACATACAAATGAATAGAACCAATTTCTTTGTTATCATGGGTGTGATGTAGTTTTCAAGTATGATTTTGACCATATCCAGATGTATGCAATCCAACTTGTTTGCTCCTATGGGGGGTGTTGAATGCATGGTTAACACATATATTGTAGTTAAAGGTCACTCAAAAGGCATACATGTATGCTTGTGAACAATTTTTTAAACCTTTGAAAAGGGATGGGATCTACCAATGTCTTTGTTGGATATAATTCATTGGACATGCATGCAAAACATGGCAACAAAAAAATATGGCATGAAACAATCACTTTTGTTTGTGGTTCAAAAATTTATATTACAATGTGCAAATATAAAATTGTTCCCATTTGTAGGTTTAACTATTTTGTCCTATTTCAATTTAAATGTAACTTTTAATTATATGTTTTCACAAAATACAAATGTATGCAACCCACATTATTATTGTTATGGAGGCAAATGTTGAATGCATGTGTTCCAACACAAATGCATTTGAAAGTCAAGGTAAGTACATTCATGAACAAAACATTGAAGATTCAAAATATTTGTTAGAAGTAAGTCCACTAATACAAAAATGGGGTGTAGTTCATTAGTTTATAAAAGTAAAATAAGTTCATTGCATTTTAATGATTTCACCTTGGTTAAAGTTATTTTATTATAATATCATTATTTAAATTGTGATTCATTACTAGTTAACATAATTCGTTATTATAATTTACTATGGTAAATATGTTTATTTTTATGTTGTTATTTTAAATACCCTATGTTATTTTATGATATACCTTATATTATTTTAGGTTACTTTAGTTATTCAAACTTATACCTTAAATTACTATACATTATTCTACCTTAAGGTATCATAACTAACTTATTATAAGTTTTTTTACTTTAAATTATTCAAACTAACTTTAGGCTATACCTTAAGTTATTTTATTTTAAGTTAATATAAGTTATTTCAAATTATTATAAGTTATTATATCCAAAGCATAACAATTAAATATAATGACCTAAGGTAAAATAACCTATAATAACCAATAATAAACTATGAAAAATAATTTTAAATAACATACAATAAAATAATTATCAATATCCTATGATAATATAACCTAGAATATCAAACAAGAATTTATAATCATCAATAATCATAATATAACCAATAAAAAAAAAATAGCCACTAATAGAATAAACACCAATAACCATTAATATAATAACCATTAATAACCATTAATAACCACCAATAGCCATTAATAGAATAACCGCCAATAAAATAGTTATCAATATCCATTAATAGAATAAGCGCCAATAAAATAGTTACCAATATCCATTAATAGAATAACCACCAATAAAAGAGTTACCAATATCCATTAATAGAATAACCACCAATAAAATAGTTACCAATATCCATTAATAGAATAACCACCAATAAAAGAGTTACTAATATCCATTAATAAAAATAACCATTAGTAGCCACTAAGAGCCAATAAAATATCCATTAATAACCACTAATAAAATAGCTACTAGTAACCATTAATAAAATAACCATTAATAACCACCAATAAAATAGCTACTAATAACCATTAATAAAATAACCATTAATAACCACCAATAAAATAGCTACTAATAACCATTAATAAAATAACCATTAATAACCACCAATAAAATAGCTACTAATAACCATTAATAAAATAACCATTAATAACCACCAATAAAATAGCTACTAATAACCATTAATAAAATAACCATTAATAACCACCAATAAAATAGCTACTAATAACCATTAATAAAATAACCATTAATAACCACCAATAAAATAGCTACTAATAACCATTAATAAAATAACCATTAATAACCACCAATATAATACCCACTAATAGAAGAGCAACCAATGGCCACCATAAAATAACCAATAATAGCCACTAATATAATAATCACCAGTGGCCATCGATATAATAGCCACAAATAATTTGTGGTAATATACCTTAAATTAACTAATATTAACATAAGGTGAAATAACCTTCAATACCCAAAACTAACCAATAATAGTCTCACATAATCGAAAATAACCTAAGATGAAATAACTCATAATAACAAAAAATAATTTAAAATGAAATAGTCTATAATAACAAAAAAAAACTTATAATAATAAAAAGTAATTTAAGGTGAAATAGCCTAAAACAACCAAAAGTACATAAAATAACCAAAATAACTTTGAATAACAAATATTTATTGAAATTGGGGATATTTCATAACGAATTAGATTGATGATTTAAAATAATTATTAATTCATCAATATTACCAATCCACTAATTATTTAAATTCATCAAGTCATTAATTTTTTGATACATGTACTTAATTTAAACGTGAAATTAAAACTAATGTGTGGATGAAAACATAGGAAAATATACACAAAAAGAGCTATAAGCAATAAAATATTGAGATTTTTATATAAAAAGATTAACAAATAGATGATTTTATAAAGATAATATTATTATTTTGGGGCACATTATTTTTTGACTCATGTCTGCATGAACTTCAAAAAATAAATAGATATAATCATGTTTTTTTACATTATTTACAAGTATTTGAATTGGACTTAAAATTTGTGGGCAACTTGAAAATTAAAGTTCAAGTACTTGAAAATAGGTGATTTTTTTTTTTGGCAAATATTTGGTTTTTTTCATGCACTTTAATATTGATGTGGGGAATATCTCAATATGATTTTTTTGGTTAATAAAGTTTGTTGTTATAACTAAAATCATCCCTAACCTTTGAAAAATGATGAAATTGTTGGGAATATTTTTTGGGTAATTTTTCAAATTCAAATGATATGACACAAATTGCTTTGAGAAGTTAGAAGGACGCTAAAGATGCCCATGAATAAAACCAAAAATTTCATTTGTGTTGAAATGTTAAAAAAATTTTAAACTATTTTTTGGGTGTTTTCAAGTATAAAACAAGGTAACAAGTATGTATAGTATACCTTGCTTACATTCGTGTATTGAAAATTCAACTTTATGTACATATGGATATGCCTATTTATACCTCCATGTATTTTACCAAATACATATTTAATATTTCATAATGAGTTATTGTCAATAATTTTTTATTATGAATTATAAATAAGTTTTACTCATATAATTAGTTCATTAATTAATTAAAATATTTTTTTTTCAAAATTTCAAATGATAACTGACTAATTATATGATTTTAGATGATTAATCATCTAATAATCAATTATTTGAAAAAAAAAATTCAAATCACTATTGCAAATAATTAAATATTAAATAATTGATTCACATATTTAATTATCATATAATCATTAATTTAATTTTATAATTTACATAATGAAAAACAAGCACAAAGCATGTGATAAAATCTTTTTGAAGTAAATCGACCCATCATTAATCACATGCTTATGATTGAACAATTATTTATATTTTCATCATATGTGCTTTGTTTTGAATTATTTTAAATGTTATGGAATCATTATCTCAAATTCTTGAAATCATCTTTGAAATGCAAAGGAAAATGTTTAATTAAAAAATATAAGGAAAAAAGAAACTTTCCAACTTACAAAATGTGTTTTTTTATTTATTTTTCTCTTTTGGACCTTCCTACTTTCAAACCTCATAACTTTTTTATTTCTCTTTAATTTTAAACAATTTAAAGTGCTATAGGAAAGCCATTTGGATTTTTACAAATCATCTTTCAATTTTGATAGCAACAAGACAACATACAAGGAATTTTTGGGGTGTTTGGGAACCAGCCTTTATAACGTTTAACGGTTTTTTTAAAAAAAACATTTGACCCCCTCTAGTTTGGGGGGCTGTAACTTTTTCAATTTTATTATGTTTTTAACAATATTTAGTGTATCATATGTGCTAATAGGAAGGGTTCAAGTTTTGTTGGGACAGTAAAACCAATGGAGCCTTCCCCTTGGATCTGGCCTACCTTGATCGCTTAAATGTTCAATCATCGATCATTTATCCTATAATTGCAACTCAATTGCAATTCAATTTCTAATTCAATTTGCAACTACAGAACAACTAAAAGATTTAACGCATATGTTTTATTTTCAAATCCCATATACCAAACTAAATAAAGAAAATTTGTTTTCTTATGTTTTCACATTAAAATACATGTGCCATTTTGGGATGAGTTCAGAAAAGCTTAAACTAAAGGCAATACATAAAATAAAAAAGTAAAATTTCATGATTATTTTTTAGTTCACTTAGTTTTTTGTTTTCCTAATTACTTACCTACTTAGGTAAACAAATAAGTCATAATTGTCTACCTAGGTAGGTAGGTAGGTAGGTAAGTAGATAGGTTTAAGGTAAATACATAGGTATGTAGGTCTTACCTACTAGCTTACCTACCTATGGTTATATATGGGCTACAAAAATTGATTTTTTTAATTGATTTTTTTCAATATACAATTAATATGCCATGTGGCAATTTTATTATGCCACATGTCACAATCTTGAACCATCATTAACATCATTATGGACAATGGAGATCAATATTTTGAAAAAAATTTAAATGTATGTCTAAAAGTCTTCATAGTGCCACGTGTCAAATTTTAATATGTGGACGACAATTAATGATGTCAACATGACATCATGAATGCATTTATAATGGAATTGCAGAATAGTTGAAAATTAGTTGTTTTGATAGAGTTGCAATTGAATTACAATGAGTTGTTCTACAACTCATTATATATATGATTGCAACTCATGCAACTTGTTTATTAACACTCATAATGTATAAATATAATGAATTGCAAGTGTTTGGTGCAACTTAAAAATTGAGTTACAACGCTATTTACAAAATACCCTTTTTTATAGTGATGATATTCAATCAATATTGTCATATTTATCACATGATAATGCAATAATAAGTGTGTTTTTTAAATGACATGTTGAATACAAATCATTTATATGTTAGGAAATGTTTGTTTAAATATGGTGTTGATTACCTTACGAAATATAATTAAAGCACCATTATACTAATTTGAATGTTACCATTCATCATCAATGGGCAAGTTTGTTTATTTTGAATATGGATTTAGAATCCCAAATTCTTTATTTTAGTGATGTAACATCTAATAACCCTAATTTTGATAGTGAATAACTACATCATACATCAATAGACTTAATAATACATCAATTTTTGGAAGCTCCAAAAATAATGGATAATGAATATATTATATCTTTTATTACCCCAACTCAACATTTTCACCTTTTAAGTTTATTTTAAAATAAACATTCAAAGGAATTGAATTTTTCAACATTGTTTTATGGCCAACCTTGATAATTTTCAGAAGGTTTTTCATATCAACAAATAGTTCAATGAGAATTACTTCATAAATTTGGGGATTTTTCAACTAATATTTCTAACCTTTTTTTAAAAGTTGCTAAAGTTTCCATTAAAAACTCATAGGTTCAAGTTGGGTGCAAATACGAAAAGGAAAATAATGTGGTATAACCTTAAAAACTTCACAAGTATGAGATCAACCAACTTAAATAATATTTTGAAATCATACTTAGGTTATCATGATTTACAAGGCTTACGTAATTCACTTGATTATGAAATAAATTATTTGATGATCAAGTAACTTGGTCTTCCAACATTTTTTTGTTGTTTTTACATTTGCTCAAAGATTATGGGATCGTCCGATTAAAGCTTGCATGCATTACATTCTTCAAAATTAAATCTTTCAAATAAAATTAAAAACTTACAATCATTTCATAATACAAAATTAACACGAAATGATGTTATAACATGTGTAAAATAATATGGTTATAAAACATTTTTTCTCCACAAACTTATGACCAAAAATAATAATTTGGGGCACATTTTTTATATTATTTCATCACTAAATTTTGAAATCATGGGAGTGAACATGACCTCGGACTTTTATGGCTTAAAGATGTGTGTTAGGTGTAAATTATATTTTATAAATGTTCACTGCCTATTTTATAACAATATAAAAATTCATTCAATTTCCCATTTCAACACTTAAAATATGTAATTTCATTATGCAAACAATTATCATGGATTGTTTTTACACAATTTTCTCCTTACAACTATTTTTTTCCTACTCAATTCTATTTTTTTACTTTAAAAAACTTTGTGGTTATAATACAATTAGATTTATCACAAACCCAAAACATAACATATACAAAATAAAAATCCATGTTTCGTCATCAAATCTACATTTATATATTTACTCACAATTGAACATAACAATAATCTATAGTTTTGGAAGATAGAAATTAGAACTAAAAACATGAAATATTTGTGGTTTTTAAAAATACTAATAGAACTTTGAAATCAAAAAGTGTATTTCTATCTAACTTTAACAACTTTTTCCACCTAGTTCTATGTGTAAAAAATAACAATCCTAAATTCCAACAATTTTTAGAACCTCATCCTAAATAACTTCCCTCCAAAAGTAATTCAAAATTAAAATGTTCAATAGTCTTAATCATATTTAGCTCCTTCACTGCCTTGGTTAATCCCTACCATTTTCTCAATCTATTATATCTTGGTTAATCACTACCATACACCAAGTAACATTACCCCCTTCCACTTTGGATTCCATCTTCAAAATTTTTGATTTAGTAAAAAAATCCTTTTCTTTAGGCCATTATGTCAATTGTATGTGGCATGGTCTCTTTTTCCTGAATTGTTGGGATTACTACTTGCACTTCAATCTATGATTTTGTATGGCCTTTAATTTCTACACATTTGAAAAATTGAATTATCAAGTAGTGGTGTTATTATACCTTTTTGAATTTGTTATTCTGTATGTTCCACTTTCTGCTCCTTAGCTTTATTAGTTCCCTTTATGTGCCAGTATCATTAGTTATGATTGTTGTCTCCGACTATGAAGCTATCTATGTTTGTTCCTCAAATATCTTAGTTAAAATATCTTGTCTTCCTCCCTTTAATTTACGTGGTTCTTTTTATTGTCTGTTTTTAACTATTCCACTATACTTAGCTTCTTCACCTCTTGTACTAGACTAAATGGTCATGTATTATCTAGACTATAATAAATGAAATTTGGAATTTTTTTTTGAAGGCAAATAAATGTCTTCTATAGGCAACTTCATCCTTTTTATGTGCAAACAAAAACATTTTACATATCTTTTTGGAACTAAACTTCTACCAACTCCCATCATTCATCAAGCTCAACATTGGCATCATCCATCTATTGTTTGGTATACTATATTGAATAATATTATACCAAGTTATCATATTCCTCTAATTTCTTTTTAACATATGTTCGGTCCAAATCCTTACCCCTCTCCATTAAATCATCTAGTTTTGATTTGGTGTTGTGCATCTCCTTATTTAATTCATTTATTTCCATAACTGCTTGCTCCTTGGTTTTCTCTACATTCTACTTATTGAATTCCTTTGTTGCAACCATGTTGTTCATTTGTATAATTTGTACCATCATCTTCTCAATTGTTTATTTTTTGTTTCCTATTCCCATAGCCACAATTGGTTTTTTTTTCCCAAGCCTTCAACCTTATGCTTATACTCCATTAAAGATTTATGATATGCACTGTTTACTTAAGCAGGTCAAAGTAAGATAAAGTATACCAAAAAAATAGATGAACCTCCACTTTAACCTTGCACCTCTCATATAACTACCATAAAATAACATCAAATTAGGTGAAAGTATGTGTCAAGTAGCATTAGTTGGCTCCATTAAGTTTATAAGCAACTATTTATTAAAAAAATTTAAAAGAATTTTAAAAGTAGATAAAAAGTATAATTGAAATCAATTGAAAAAATATGTGCTCAAACTAACTTTTTGGTTTAAATTTTTTAATGAAACTGATATGTAAGAAGTTAGGAAATGAAGATCAACATATGTTTTAGTGAATCATAAAAAAAATGTACTTAAAGCCTATTTTTATAGTTTGAAATATGAAAATAAATGCACATTAAGGTAAGCATATATCATATTTAGTCATTGAAATGAACACATTAAATGTTCCACAATTCTATAATGGGTTTTATTGTTATTTAAAATCTATTTGTTCTAGTTTTGACAAGGTAATAAAGTTGTTCACTTTATATTGCTTACACCCAAGTCCATGCTTCTTCCTTTTGCCTTAGTTCCATGCATTCCTTCTTTAATTATAGAAATTCAACTTCCTTTTCATTTGCTTATGGTTTGTGGCTAACTACAACATCTTCACATTGGCTTTCTCCTCCATCTCCTTTTGTTTGTTCCAAAATTACATACATCATTTGTACTCTTTGTATCTTTACTATTCCTTTTTTATTTGTTTCAACAATATTTATGTCTTTTCTTCCATTATAGTTAATTTCGTTTTAAGTGACTTGACTTCCAAGCCTAGATTACCCATTTTCATATTCATAATTGCCATTGTTTGAAACATTTTAGCGGTTTTGTTACTGCCCAATACCCCTTCTACCAACTCCTCTACATATTTTGGTGTCAAATTATGTGGTGTCTCCTCCATAGATGTATATTGTGATGACATTCCCTTGTCCCTCATATGTAAACCCAAATCCATATCCAATGCATGTCCTTTTGTTGATCTTGGTCTACTTTGTGGTAGCGCTATGGCAAGTGGTCAAAAACCATGCATTGTTGGTCCTAGTATCTCCATTTGTTGTTTTTCAAATGACTGTGATTATTGTTGTTCCATTTGTGGTTGTGGGAATTGTTCCTCCATTGAAGTCTTTTCATGGATTGCCATTCAAGCTTGAATATCATATAAGTCATCCACAACATCATAATGTATTTTTTTGTTTTGCTCTTGCAATGTTGTTGTTACTTGAGGTTGTCTATTTTTTATGATTTAATATACTTTGATTACAACTTTTTTTCATGCTCTTGTTTTGAGCTTTGATGTTTTTGTGGTTTAATAGGAACATGTCTGATAACTATTCTTGGAACTATAACCCCTACTGGTCTAGTACTTCCATGCATTACTTTTTGAGGCCTAACATCCTTTATCAACTTTATTCTTTGTTCTAATCCTTCCCTTGCTTCATATGTGTTTTTCCTTTACTTCAATTTTTTTGGAAATCGGCCCCTTATTGCTCCCTTTCTACTATCCAAAACCTATTGTAACTCCTCCTTAAACCTCTTGGATTTCTTTTAAGTGTCTATTGTCTTTTTTGATGTAACTTCAAAATCCTCATGAAACACATACTTAAATAATCTTTCTAAAACTAACGTTAAATGACAATTTTTTTTATGTTCTCTTGCTTTCCTCTTGTTTACATTTTCTCCCACATCTTGGTCCATATATTTAGCTCATTGCACAGATTATTGAATATGATTTGTGTTTAATCTACTTCAATCTTATCCTCTACCTTCATGAGTGTAAGTGCATTTTTTTTATTCATGTAATTTACCTTTTCCCTTTTATAAATCACAAATATAATAGCAAGATATCTAACATTAATTGGAAATTTACAATTATTAACATTCCACTAGTCTGCATTGATGTAAGGGGGTTTGATATTATGTTTGCACAACAACTATTCTACTAAGGTTTTAGTCACTTGTCCCTTAGGATCCTCAACATAACCACTCTGATAGACACCAAAAACATTAGTTATTAATTACTTACTAAGTACATATACTATATTCCTCTTGTCAAAAATCAATTTCACATCCTTTGATCACAAAAATATTGATCAAGAATTTTACTAATGCATCATGGTCTAGTTCCTTCCAATGAATGACTAGTAATGTGACTAACCCTGCCTTACTAGCCCATGGTCTAGGCCTATTCTATGTTTCCCATTTGTTTCCACACCTCCAATTTTTCCATCTACTTAGAATAATTCTATTTAATTAGTGTAAAAAAATATTTGTTTTCATTTGGGATTTAATGCCTTTTTTTTGTTAGAGTTTGTTGATCCATTTTCCACTGTTGAATTATATTGTTTTTGGTATAAATATTCGTAAGTTTGCCAAACCTGATTGAAATGACGATGGAATCATGAGTTGATGTTTTGCCATTTGTGATTTCACCATCACTTATGGATTTTCTATGGTTTGACCAACTTTATTCACAACTTCAAAAATTCTCCAAATTGCATCAACATATTTTTTGTTTTCTTTGTTGGAATCTTGGATCTCTACAAGTTCATGCGTTGTTGCATCAAGTCCCATTGTCATTCTTGTTTGCTTTTTGAAAACTTTACTTCACAACCTTTCCAACATTGGTCTTACTGTCTCCTCAATATCCTTTACACATCTAATTACTTCACTAATTTATTATATGAATCATTTCCCTTCTTCACACTTGGATGACAATTGGTGATGTGAAAGGTGAAATTGCGTTCAATGACACAATGTTGTAAATTAGTTCGCTAGCCTACCTTTCCAATTTCACTTGGAATTCCCTTTGTCTTGCAAGAACTTATATTGTGTAATGTTCTTTTCAATTCTACATAGATTTTCACATTTGACAACCTTTTATGCTTATGTATCTTTTGCAAGTCTTTGTAGTTAATCTATTGCACTCTCCTCATTCAAATTACAACAACCCTCAAAAATCACAAAATCAGTTTGGAGCAACTTCAAATGCAAAAAAAACTTGACAACCATTCTTTTCTTTTGTCTTTTCATTTAGGGCAACATGTTGTTTTTTCATTAATTGCTCAGTTTATTCACGTTCCCCATTCCTTTCATGATGGCCTTGCTCATATACGTCCATGTGGAAATAATTATTTTTGATCAATGGTTTAGATGCGCTTTGACAATATCATCATATCCAAATGTCATCGTCACCATTTCCTTTTTCATCTTTCATCATATCTATTAGGTGTGGTGTAGTCTTTTCCAACTTAACCGTATCATCACCTAATTTATTAGCTAAGTCAGCTAATTTTCCCAATGATTCGTCAAATTTATTTGTGGTCCTACACATCTTTTTGTTATTATGAATTAGTAGTTGTTGTGGTGTTACTTTGTCATCTTCATCTTTGTCTATACCACTTTCTTCTTGAACTTTTCTCAGTGATTGATTTGTAGTCTATGGTTCTTTTAGTAAATCAATTTTTGTACCTCATAATTTTGCACCTTCGATGCAATAAATTGGTATGGTTTTAGCTTGTTAATATTAAGCAACATAGGGTTAGGTTCAAACTTACTTAGTGTGACCAATAAAATTATATTATTAAGTAATACATATTGTACCCTATATGGTCCAAACCATTTTTTGGTGAACTTCCCCAAATGTAATTTATTCCTTTTTTGGAAACATAGAACAAAATCCCCAAACTTAAACTATTTTTCCATATTTTTATGCTGACTCCACAAAGTTCTATTCCACTATTGAGTTCATAATTTAACTTCAAATTGTAGTTTGTCCTCCTACAACTTCTTTAACTTTAACACTTTCTAACTTTAATAGTTCTTTCCGCCTAAAAAGTGTAAAAAACAACAATCTTAAACTCTAACAATTTTCAAAACCTCATCCTATATCACTTCTTTCAATAGTAATTCAAAATTGAAATGTTCATTAATCTTAATCCTATCCAATTCCTTCACTACCTTGGTTAACCCCAACCATTCTCTTGATCTATTTTGTTTTGGTTAATCACTTCCATATACGAGGTTACAATGTGCTTCTGTATGGAGTGCACACAAATGAAGAAATTGAATTGTTCATAAACATGTCTATTTCTTATGATGTATCATTGTTACCAAATTCGTTGCAAAATGCACAACAACATCAACACACATGTGCATGTAAGAAAAGAAAAAATGTTGTTTTAGATTTCAATATCCATTACCTCCCATGCACGAAACAAAAAATTTAGTACCCTTTCAAATAGATGGGAATTATCCATTTTTCACAACATTGCCTCAATACATAAATAAAAAATATATTTCAATATTTGAAAGATTTTTTAAAAAAAGAATCTATATCATTTTTTAAATTTCTAAATTTTGTGAACCTTGATGAAAATACATACATACATACATACATACATACATATATATATATATATAAAGTTTGAAAAACAAATTAACAAAGTTGCAGATTTTTTTAAATGAACTCCTAAAAACATAACAATTAATGCATTTAATACATATGTTGTTCATTTATGGTTTGCATATACAAATATTTAATTTATTTTAAACCCATATGTAGTTGCAACATATTACACATCATATGTGATAAAAATCAATGAATCAATGACTTCAAAACTACATTTTATCATACAAAAATATAATTGCAAATAATATAAATGCAAATACAAGAATTCAAAAGTTGGGTAATGTTTTTCTTGATGCTTAACAAATGGTTGTTCAACTTGTTGTTTATCTTGTGCTTTCTTTACTATTTTATCATTCATCTTGAACATTTCAGTTCAACAATAATTTTCCTTTTGAAAAATGCATTTTAGTGTTAAAACCACAAGCTGCATTGAATGAATTAAAACCCTTATTCAACTAATATAATGTGTTCATTAATCATAAACAAATATGTTAATCATTCTAATCAATATGAATATTTTTCACTAAGAAAATTTAGTTATTTTTATAACATTTCAAAACATTGCAAACCCAAAATTATTAGGTTTGTAAATTATAATAAATATAAAAATATTGAAAATTGGTTGAGAAAATAATTTCTATTATATTTACCATTTGAACTTTAGAAAATTTGCAACTTGGAACTAATGTAACATGGCATGATGTATATTGTCAACAACATGATGAAATTTCTAAACTTAAATCTATTTTTAACTACCAAATGCCATATCAAAATACAAAAGAAATGAATAATTCAATATACTCAAAATCAAAACCATTGCATCTAATTAACATTTGGAATGACAACATAAATAATGAAGTAAATGATTCCACTAGAAGGAAAGTTCCGATTTTTGACTGGTCTTTGCGACTGTTTTCTACTCGCTGGCAACATCTACAACTAAAAGTTTGTGTAGTCGCCTTGGACAAGTCACAAGCTTCCTTAGTCGTAGGCAACAACGGGGTGGACAGAAACTGTTTAGTACAAATACCAGTTCATGACAAAATACGAGTATACGTATGTGGTGCCAGTATTCAACAATTATTTTGGTTATATATATGGACCGTTTGATTTTACTCATAACGATTATGACATGTGGCAATTAGTTTAATAATACTACCCGTCCGATTCAAGCACTAGGATTATGACACATGACTTTTAATATGGTATTTACTTTATTATTAAATAATTACAATATATATGGACCGTTCGATTTTACTCATAACGATTATGACATGTGGCAATTCGTTTAATAATACTAACCGTCCGATTCAAGCCCTAGGATTATGACACGTGGCTTTTAATATGGTATTTACTTTATTACTAAATATTTACAATATATATGGACCGTTCGATTTTACTCATAACGATTATGACATGTGGCAATTCGTTTAATAATACTAACCGTCCGATTCAAGCCCTAGGATTATGACACGTGGCTTTTAATATGGTATTTACTTTATTACTAAATATTTACAATATATATGGACCGTTCGATTTTACTCAGCACGATTATGACATGTGGCAATTAGATTAATAATACTAACCGTCCGATCCAAGCACTAGGATTATGACATGTGGCAATTAGTTTTTTATTTTAGTTTTAAATAATGCATTTATTTACATATAATGCATGAAATTTTTTGTCGTCCAATTTCATGTTGCACACAGTAGATCCTAAGCGTTTATGGCTTTACCTAATATTTATAATAAACACAATATATACTTTAGTTAAGTTTTGAAACCCAATGGTATGAGCATTTATAAATTGCCTACAATCCCAAAAATTTAAGCACTCAAGGTAAAATTACATAAGAATTTGGTAGTTTAAGCTTGACATGCCAATTTGCTTAGCCTCCCACCAAAACTAGGATAGATTTTATTACTATGGCAATGGGTTGCAAGTTCTTGCACTCATCAATCTAATTCCACATGAACTATTCCAAGCATTTGAACAGCCCACATGGGTTCACTGGGGAAGCTTATTTGTCATGTCATCAATATTCATGTTGAAAGTAATCTGCTTTTGCTCCAATAAATCCTTCAAGCCCCAGGACAAGAATCTCACAATTGTAAGGATATCAAACTCCTCCCTGCCCAGCTGTACTTGCCCAACCTCCCATTGCCCTGCAACATTTCAAAAGCACAACATGAGAATTAGGACTAGTTGCTTCCCAAGAGGAAAACTTCACACAACATCACTAACCAATACTAGCAAGAATAACTATGAAATTGCAGAGAAATCTCCACAACAACAACAATTTGGAGGTAACTGAAATGAGTGCACTTGTAACTTATTATGCGGGGTCAGTCACTTGCAAAGTGTCAGACCATCACCTTCATCACAAATAGCAGTGACAAGCTGCCATGACTACCCACTGCCAACGCAATGAGCAATGCAACAAAAGTACAAACACAAGAAAAAAATCTAAAGGTGTTCACATTGATACCCATATCTGTAACATTATGAAGCACAGAGGTCATGGTCTCAGCACAATCAAGCATCATCTGAATCAAGTCCATTTTGTCTCCAAGTCCCAGAGTACCGAATCCCTCCCCAATGGCTCGCATGTGACCTAAGCACGCATGGTCTTTGTGTTGTCATACAAGCAGATAGTAAACCCCCCTTTCTGTAAAAAAAAAGTAGGTGCATCTGAAGCATGCTATATGAACCTTGTGCATGAAAGAGATCTAGATGCAGACTCTCAGCTGTCTGTCACATCACAAGATTCAAATCAGTCCAGTGGGCTTCAGTTTCACAACAAATATGCTCTGATGTCCAACCAGCTGAAACATGAGCAAATGTACCTGTAATTTGTGTGATAACCCGCACCATTCCAGTCACCCTGTGTTAGATTTACCATTAAAAAATGAGCATAATTCTCACAAACTCTTGGAACATAAAGAAAAACAAAACATGGTCCAATTTTTTCAAAGACAGGCTTGGGTTTTCACATCAATAGGCTTGGGGTCCAGTGAAAGGACCACCCCTGCAATCTCTGTAATCCTCTGCAATAACCACCACCAATGACCCTCCTGATTCCCGCATTTTCCAGGATTGGATCATGTTCAAGATCCTACCAAGTAGAAACAATACTGAGCCAGCAAATAGTGATGAGTATATAGAAAAAAACTGGTGGTGCAACAGAGTTCTTACCAAATACAAAAAAGGAAGCGGTCTTCTAAGGATAGAGGATGCTTCTACAACATATCTGCAATTATCTTTGAATCCAATGCCCACAAAAAAAAAATGAAGCAACTTCAGGACATGTATCTTAATTGGAAAAGAGCCATAGAGTCAAATGAACTTGTTTCTCAATGTTTAAATTTCTAAAAGCTATTCATATGGGTTGCATTAGGAATTAGAAGTAAAAGTGGGAACCCAGTAAAAGAATGAGACTAACCAGCATGCTCTCACAGTGCCGCATGAAAAATTGAGGTGACATTCGAGCCTTTGCCACAAATTTCTCTTGTAAAATTACTAGAAATGGCCTTAGGAAAAATTGCAGGGTTCTATTCAAAAGGACAATGGAATCATCAGTCATAATCATCTCCCTGAACCCTAAGAACCTGAAATTGATTGATCTAACACCCTGATGCTACTGTTAATTCTGACATTTAGGGGCTTCAGCAATGTCACCTCTGATGTTATGGAAAACGTAAGCCATGAACTGTCGTTTAGCCCGCTCTGCTTGAAGCACTTTCTGATCAGCTTGCTGCACTCTGTTGTGGCTTTCTGCCCCAACATCTGCACAATGGGAGCAACTTGCTGCCTCCTCAGGAGGTTTCCAAACACCCACATTAGACATCCACATCCCTGCCACAATGACAACTCCTGCACTTATCAGCCCTAGCAGAGAGGAAGAAGCCCTTGCAAAGAGCCTGGCATGGGAGAAGTCACTGTCCTTCTCCTCCTCCTCCCCTTGGCCAGAACCATTTGCAGGTGTATTGTACCTTGCAACAGTTATCCTGGGAACTGATGACAGTAAACATATGCAAAGATACATGGTCAACAATGTGATGGCAATTGTGAGCAGTGTGGGAACCCCTTGAAAGAATACCAAAGATTTTGATCGCTTCTCTGCCTCCTTGTCAAAATCATTCTCTTGTGTTGCAACTAACTCTATTTGCTGTTATCAACTCTGTAGATGCATGAAGCAATATCACAAAAAACACATATCTCACTACCATATAAATTATGGTTTGAAATATAAACAACCTCCTACATCAAGATGCATATCACATGGAATCATTGAAGGTTTTACACCTAGTTCGTTCAAACTAATACTCATATCGACTAAAATGCAGTTTGCATCTAAGAAGCATACAATGCATGCTAGACTGTTCCCCAAAATTCTCCATGGTATGGAGACATCTCATTGTTTTTCTACGAACTATGTGGGGAGACCAATGATGAGTTCCTTGTGAGCCACTCTGGAAATAAGTTATACTTGTTTCCTACTCACTGCAATGCGCATGAATTGACCCTTCCATACCAAACTGCTGCCCATTGTATCCTTTAACTGCAACTGAGGTGGATCATCATTCTCATTTGTTATGAGTAGGGGAGTATTGCCAAAACCCTCCATTATTTCTGCAAGTTGCACCCGATACCACCCAGGGTCAACTTGGTTGCAATGGTGCACACCTTGTTGCCCACCAATACATGTCACCACACCTATTGCAATGACGTCCGACTTGGTAGAGCTAATCAATGCTACTTTATCCCCCAGCTTGAACTGTGCACCCACAACATCCCATTATACATCTTAAGCCAATATTGGTCCACAACATATTTGGCCTTATTCCTGATTGCTATGTTTGTTTCAATGCATTTAACTCACCACACATAGCCCCCAAGGCACCCTCAATCTCACCTCTTCTTCTACAACTGGCACCTTGCACATTCCACTGCGTGCCCTTGTCTTCACACCCTCCCTTGGCTCTAGCCTGGTCTTCTTCTTGTTCTGCCATCCCACCACATTCTGGTCAACCCTAGTTCCAACATCTGCTATTGTTCAATGTATCATGCCATTAGATTTAGTGCAGATTACATGCCATGGTGCTAAGGCCTTAACGTACCTTGCTAACATGGGCTACACCTTCTTGTCCATTAGTGGCATTGACTTCAGATCCATTCCTAACCCCAAGCTCAATAGGGTCAAAATCTATGTGCAATTATTGGTCTGCCCCAACTACCGTGGTAGGGACTGCTGCCACTGCTACAGTGTCAATATTAGTTTTCACACATGTTTGCCCTTGCACCCCAGCATTTGCCTGTGCTAAAAACCTTACCATGGTAGACTCCACTGTTGCATGAAGTTGTTCAATGCCTCTTGCAATAGCTGCTTCAAGCACTTTTTTTGCCTGCGCAGCCATTTTTGGGAGCTTGGTTTCGATTGCTCTAATTCGTGATGAAAGATAGGTTGAATTAGATTCCTACCACAGTAAGCCACCACTCCACACCAACTTGTGTTAGATACACAACACCTAGTGCCTGGTCTTTATAGTATTAGATCCAGGGGTTCATAATAGTCAATGTATACCTATATGGATAGTTCAAATAACATACCCAAATATAGCTTCTACTTGCCCAAATTACAAGGGCTAGCAATAGCTAAGTAAATCTTGTTGCCCCTGACAAGTACGCACATATTGTTATGCGGCATAACTTGGGCTCCACTTTGATTGTCCCCTTCCACATTTGAATACAAGCAATAATATTCGAGCACTTATTCGAGCGCTTACTGGATTTGGGTTGCCAACAGAATCAAGACTTGCAGCTGCCACCTTAGACAAAGATGGGCTTTGATGGGATGCCAGTTTCTGCAACACAACAAACTTTAGGCACAGGTCTACAGCTAATAGATCTGTGCACAGTTGCACAGGTCTGCAACTATTGCAGCACAAACTGCCCATTGCACCAAACAACCCAAAACAAAGTAGGTTGAAGACAATGTGTTACCAATTTCTGTTCGGCCATTGCTTTTCCACCCCGTCCATATTTGCTGACCTTCAATACTGCACCTCTTGCACCCGTAAGTTGGTCAGTCCTCTTCTTTGTTGCACGTTCAGACCAATATGCCATAAGGGTGTCCCACTGGGATTGTTCCACACCCATAGGGCACATTGTGTGCCCATGCATAATCCATCGCTTTTTGAGCCGAGACCGTTCAAACTTCATGAATCGTCTAACACAGTCTCTGAACCCCTGGTCACTCAACTCATGATGAAGATACTCAAACTCAATGTCCATTAGCCTGCGGAGTTCAGCCATGTCCACAGCATTTTGCTCCCCCACCTTCACAATTGCCATGTTGAGGTGGCGTGGTGCAAAACCCCGAATCTTGTCATCCCATATATTCTTGCCAACACATGCCCCATCTATTTTTCCATTTTTTCCCACCTCCACTTAAAGAGGTGGCAAACCCTTCTGGCGTCGCTCTGCACTTTCAATCTCTATGGTCCTTTTTAAGGACTGTTGTTGTGCCTTAATTACAGCCTGTGAAGGGGGGAGAGCCTCCTCCACCCCAACACCCTGCATCTGTGGCATGCCACCATTCGTTGCAATGCCTGCAGCTTGGTGACTGGCAAACCCTTACGCACTTGTTTCACAGACCCCATTCCCACCCCCACTGGTTGGTTGCATCGACCCCCCACAATGCAAATTCTCATGCCCAGCACAATTCTGGCAAGTGTTAGTATTGATGCACATACCTTGACAACAATTTTCCCAGCGTCCTTGCCAACTTGTGTGTCCATAATGCCCAAAATATGGCATAGATTGTGCACCACATTATATCCCTCCACAAGCTGGCTTCCAAGGTTGCCCATCACATCCTGGGCCTAGGCCTTGTATTGGGTGAAGAAGGCAAGCTACCCGCACCCCCCCTTCAGCCCTTTGTGATGGGCCAGTGCTACAAACTCTCTTTGATGTGCCTTTCTGCCTTCACCAACCCCACATACATGTCAGTGGGAATAATTCAAAAGACTGCAACACAAGTGGGGAAGCCTTATTAATTTCAAATCTCGAAGGATTTACCAGATGATCATGCAATGCCACTACCCTTCCAAACCTTTAATGGTTCAGACACTGCTGAGACTTTGTCACCTGAAGCTTTGTCTGGTTTGGATGAGTGGGAAGCTACCACCACAACATCAACACAGCATGAAAGACTGACCAAACAGTGGATGAAGACACTGATTGAGGATTTGACAGGGCAATCTTGAGTTGAGGATTCACAAAGTTGGAAGGATACTAAAACTTGTACACCTCCTTTCACCCCAGGCGCAGAATCATCACAAAAGCACCCAAAACAGCAACATGAGAGTGAACAGCGAAGTGGATCTCCATTCAGGAGTGATTGTAGCAGGGAAGACAATCAAGCCTCAGAGTATATACAAGAAGCAAATCTTGGCAAGACTTGGCAGGGAGGACAGCAAAGTGAGGAAGTAGGACAAGAATGGGTAACATCGCTTTTGGCATGTGCAGAAGCAGTCTCTACCAAAAGCTTGAGTCTATTGAACCATCTTCTACAAAAACTTGGGGAGTTGCCATCACCCGCAGGCACCTCAATCTAATGTATAGCAGCTCATTATACTGAAGGCTTGGCTTGCCGAGTAACTCGACTATGGCCACAAATCTACCAAAAGCTTCCCTTTGATATCAACCATACTGAAGATTTGGCTAGTAACAGACCCCGCAACAAAAACTAGACAAAGAAACAAAGAAAGACAAAAAGGGAAAAGAATAGGGAAAGACTAAGAACAACCGAAGAAATATTTACATTGGGATTCGATTGTGTTACACCTATCTTGGAAATCCATTTAGGAAACACAATGTCGTGGTTTATGTGGGGATCCAACCTGTTCTGGTGACTTAGTAGGCATCCGTTTACTTGGAGTCACCTTGGGCATCTTCTGTGCTGTTGACGATGCACCTTGAGCATCGCGAACTTTTATTTGTGTACGCACCTGGTTGTTTGTTCGCTTGGACTTTGGGCTTGGGTTGTTGGACTCACTGCTTGGGTTGTCCGAACTGCTACTGGATGTGTCACGTTCGCTTCCGGACCTTTCCAGTAACGAGCACGTTTCTTCTGCCATACTATGACGCGGAGTTGTTGCAATGCGCAGGCTCCTTCGGCGGGGGAGTGGATTATAGCCTGCTTTTGCTTCAATGCAATGTCTGGGCTTCTTCGTATGCCTCGCTTGTGCGCTCACAAACTCTCGCCTACATCAGAGCGCAAACATTCAACAAAACAAGTGCATGTACTAGTTAGGTTAGGGTTCGAATATGCCTCGATGGGCCGAACGTCTGTCAAACGTCCTAACATATGGTTTAATTACACTATAAGTCCTACCCATTCGACAAGATGCAATAACCTTTTCACGGCTCATTGCAGAGCTTAGCCCACCGTCATATTTAGAATCCGAGCTTGCTGGAATGAGGCTCTTTGTAGCACGTTGACATCTAGCAGGGTTGGTAATTAGGCGGAACTTACAATGCGGAGGCAACTTGTTTCAGGCCTAGCTCTTCCACACGCAACAAGACCTCAGCAACTCGTCGATCTCTTGCTTGCAGGTATGGATTCGGATCCATACCTACTCCATTCTTGCAGGTGGCGAACGCTTTGTCAGTCTGGCCTTGTGTTACGGTCAGAGACATCCTCGCTATATTGAATGTTCACCCATTAACTAATTAGTGGGTGAACTTATAAAAATCCTTATGACTCATGGCATTCAAACTGGAAGCTCATAAACAAATTATCTGGGACCTAGTACAGAAATTGTTGAATCACGTCAGTGTAAGGTTTCATAGATTTTAGTTGTAGTAACGCCACAGTAGCCGTCACGTCCAATCGATTACTGGTCAGCTGGAACTGTATGTTTATTATAGTCATATACCAGCCTATGTCTGGCCCATGTATGATGCACCTCTTGAAACTGGAGTTCAGTTGTGGCCTTTGTCTTCATTTGTTAAACTACAGTGCTAGGTTTCTCTGTTTAAACTTATAGACATTTGCACATATCATGCACAGTGGTAAAAAACTGCCATAGCCCCCAAGGAAGGTGACAATGAAGCAGAACCAAAGGATACTTAATGAATTCGAAGGAGCCAGAAAAGGGCACCCAACAACCTTAAATAATGTCACGAACAGTAGCCAAACACTTACATAACAATTGTTGGACCACATAGAGTTGAACTAAGAACAATGTCAAAATTATCTACCTAACCTCTATACACATGGAAGATCTACCAAACAGCTGAGGCAATGCGGCATGACTACCTTCCAAAACAATTGTTCCCAATTCGTACATACTCATTTCGTAGTCTCAATGCACAATCTATGAAACCCTGCAAGGAACGACCACAATTAATGGATTTGAGTCAAAATTTGAGTGTCATATTCAAGGAGCATTTGAGTGATAACCTGCTTGTCTGCCTGCCACTCAACCACTTCGGTATGCTTGTCCCGTTCCAACGAGCTAATTTCCACCGCCAATTGTTGCCCGTCGGCCACAGCCACAGCCAACCGGCTTGGGGCTACATTTGAAATTCCTTTCTGGGCTAATGTATTGGGAACTAGCTCCCCAAAAAGTACACGCTTTTCGTGTGATGGTGCTTTCAAAGATTTCACTGCTGTCTGGACAACGAACGCTTGAGGGCGCTTGTGTATAGCCGAAACTTGCTCCTGAAGCCCTGGTCTGACCATAAGGTCTAACAATGAGTTAGGAGACAAGTGAGCACAGCTGGGCAACAAGATCTTCACCATCTCCGTTAGTGGGTCCTCCACTTCTACATGATGTGAGACATTTAGCATGTATGGGGTACACTTATTTGTGACTGTAATTAACATTTGTTGAACCTGTTCAAGCTCCAAACAAAGGGCACACAATTTGCCTTCCATTTTAGAAACACGTGCCTTTAAACCATGGATCCGTCGACTCATAGCTTGTGAACTTTGTTGATCTATGTGGAACACTGTCCGTCGTTGCAACCTTTCCCCATACATTCGGCTTCCAGTCGTAGTCTCACCATGTTGTTGTAACTCTGGGCTTCCAAGCGGAATCCTGCCACGTTGTTCAGACCTTGGGCTCCTAGTTGCAATCTCGTTGTTTACGCGATTCTTACTTGCGCTCACTGATCCCATCACTCCAAACACAATTTCTATCCAAACACACGAAGGTGCAAAATATTGCCCCTGCAAAGCAATTTGCTGGGTGATGTAGGTAGTTTGGGTTTAGGTTGTCTTGTGATTGCGGTGAGAACAGGCGGGCATGATTCGAAGTTTTTTGCACAACGAATTGCATGTTTTGAAAAATGCTTTTCAACTCATGCCGCCATGATCACCTTGAATGATTATCAAGCACTTACTGCTTGTCGCCCCCCTCGAGCCGCCAAACATGCAGATTTGGTTCAATGATCCTTTCCTGATATTACATCACTATTATTTTTGGGATATTGTTAATTTAGCCAAGGTGGTGATTATCCATTGGAACATGTACAAAATGTGGGTACCTTCCCTAGGAAGATGTCGCCAAATTGGCTATAGAGCAGATATGAAGCACATGTCTTTAATCACCTTTCTACAACTCTGGCTATTAACTGAAAACCAAATGTAGGAATTTGAGAAATAATAATTTGGGGGATTATTTCTAGTGATTAAATCTTTCAGAATACACATCATTTTCACATTTTTAATGTTAATTTCCTACTTCGCCAATAAAGAGAAGGCTAATCCCCATTGATGTTTCTTTTATGCATAATTTATATTGAAAAATACAATATTTTATTGTTTTTGGGACCTTGGATAACTAAACAACAAAAAAATATAATAGAAGAACTCCAGCGATGTACAATTGGTTTCTTCAAGGCAAAAATATACACAAGGCTACTTACAATTTTGAAAGTCCACCCAATGGGTCCGGTTTTTGCCACCTAAACCCAACACACATTCAATTTTCATGAATGGTATTACATTTACAAGCTGTTGTATGTTGGTCACATAATGTAGCCTTGTAGGCCACCTACGTGGTGAGCCCTTCCTTAACTCATTACTTGGGGTTTAATGGGGTGGGCAGAAAACATGAGCAAGAGCGTGACCGAGTGGCAAGACTACGCACAGAGTTTGAAGACCAATGGCACAGGGATGAAAGAGGAGCAGGAGGGCCTATCAAGTATCCTGTAGAACTTGCAGAAGTGCAGGAGTTAGCAGAATGGGTGAGGGAGGCAGTGCGAACCCATATGGCAAATGGCAATGTGCTTGATGAGATGGATGCATACCATTTGTCAATTAAGCCCAGTTCTGATGCTTCCTGATATACACGGATGAAGGCCTATGGAAATCACTATAGGGTCATTGGAGAAACCAATGCTAACACAATGGCAACCTATGATTGTGGAGTGGCATCAGTGTTCCAGCAAGCACAAGGGCCAGGTGGAGTGTGTGCACTTGGGCCGATGCAATATGTGGGAATTCTGCAAGATATAATATTACTTGATTATGGGGCAGTATCAATCCCAGTGGTTTTGTTTAAATGTGATTGGGTGAAGAATGAGGTTGATAGGCGAGGTCATCCAACTTACAAGCGTGACAAGGATGGCTTCCTGCTTGCAAATTTTAATGCACTAAAGGCCCATTATGAATGCATGCTGAACCTTCCCATTTATTACATGAAATCCCTATTTACAAAACTTTTGATCAGCATTTTTGGCTTGGACTAATGCGTGGGTCAGTGATTTGGGAACATAGTAACGTTCATTACTAACTAAGGCCCACTCTAAAGGAAACCCCAAAGAGGAAAGAGGTAAGGGACCATTGGGGCCATCACATAGCAACCAAAAAGTCATGTTGAGTGGCAACCTGACAATTTGGATCCATTTAAAGCAAAATAAACCCTTGAATGCGACCTTGCCTTAGACCCTAAATTGCATATTTGTTCTTCATATAAAAATTTATATAACATAATTAAAAAATTATTTATTTCATGTGATTGATGTTCAATAGATTATTTTACTTGCAATGGATGAATATTTATGTAAAATTAAATTACATATTTTCATTCAAGTCAGGTGTGTGAAATCTGACCTTACATTTGTCAAAGTCTGATTTGTAAGACTCCAAACATACATCCTACTACATAGTGGCTGAAGTATGTTCAAGCTAGTATACTATATAGTGGTCTTGTCACAATATCCTTGCCTAGCAATTGCCTAGCAAGTATGGGCCAATAAACTAATGGCATGCACCTCCTTATCACCCAAGTGAAGTTCTATTGAAAGCTAGAAATAAAAAGTTGCATTTCACTTCTAATGGTTCCCACAACTTTTCCCCGTTCACTAGAAGGGCAAAATGGCCTTGAAGGTTTCAAATGTGAAGCCTCCTATCACCTAAGTGAATAGAAGGTGTGGGGATCTCCCCAACCCATTAATTAGATGCTGATGATGACTCGACCCCCACTTGCATGCCATACAGTGTAGGACACCATAGCCTTGTTGAGGAGGGCCAATGAGAAGGTCTTGAGTGTTGTGTAATAATATTGGATACAATGTGAGACTTGGTACCAGCATGTTTTGAGCTACTCCACTATTTGTTGGCCTTGCCTACCAAGGCAAAGATATTGTGGTTAGATTCATTATAGAGAACTAGTTTGTAAACCCATTTTGCTTGCAAAATGATAAATAAGCAAAAGACTAAAGTGTTATGTTCTCAAGGTCCTAAACCCTAAACCCTAAAAACCTACAATTATTTTTAAAAATCAAATGTGCCCCAACACTGAATAGGTGGGGTGTTCTTTGCACGGGGTGTTAGCCCATGCCAAAAATGGTGACAAAGTCTTTTGGGAAGAGAAATTTCATGCAGCCAATGGGAAGGCCCAAGCATGCACTCAAGGTGCCTTTCTTTTTTTCCTTTTACGTTTTGGGGTGGGGGGTGGTGGGGAGAGGGGGGGGAGAGAGATTTTTTTTCATTTTTCCTGGATTCCCAAGTGTTCACACTATGTTCCTTTCAAGTTCCCAATATTTTCCCCAACATTTTTTCCATACCTCCTCACTTTTATCCCATATGCCTTGAAGCCAATGGGAAGGTGCAACATCCATTTAGGTGTCCCAACTTTTTAATTTGGGTTTTGAGGGCAGGGGGAAGGGGGAGAGGTTTTTTTTCAATGAGTTGCTCATGTGTTCCTACCATGTTCCCAAGTTGTTCCCCAAGTTTTCAATGTGTACCTTAAGGGTGTTCCCAATAGCACCTAGTATCAAACCCATATGTTTTGCCCAAAATCCTCCCCTTCTCACCTATATAGCCGGGGTGTTCATTGCGAGGGGTAATAGCCCAGGCAAAAAAATTTGATGAACCTTTTTGAGGAGAAAAATTTCATCCAACCAATGGGAAGTGTAATCATGCTCTCAGGGTGCCTTGGGTTTTATTCCCTTTAAGTTAAGGGGTGGAGAGGGAAGAATTTTTTTTCCCTTCAATTTTCCCTGTTTCCTAATGTGTTCCCACAGTGTTCCCTTGAAGTTTCTAATGGGTTCCAGACATGTTCCCCAAGTTCACAACGTGTTCCCCCGCACGTTCTCCATGTAAGCACCTAACTTTTAGCCCATATGCTTTGGCACTTTCACCTATATAGGTGGTCCCGAGGGGAGGAACTACACACATCAAAACAAAACCTCCTATTTTGAGGAACCTCCACAATTTCTTTTTGTTCGGGGAGCAATGGGCCAATCAAATTGGTTTTGGCCCCGAATTTTGGCACACTTTATTCATGAGAGCAAACATTCCGGAGGCTTCACCAATGGATAATTTTGGCTTCAAGCCCGTGCGGACAGCTGACACCCATTTCTTTCTTACAAGGCACCTGTCAAGCAGAATGTTTGTGCATGTCAAGTCCCCATGGTACACTTGCTCTTTATGACACACAATCAAAGCAATGACAATCTCTCTGAATAGACTCAGCTTCTTCAGACACTGCTGAGACTTTGTCACCTGAAGCTTTGTCTGGTCTGGATGAGTGGGAAGCTGCCACCACAGCATCAACACAACATGAAAGACTGACCAAACAGTGGATGAAGACACCAATTGAGGATTTGACAGGGCAATCTTGAGGTGAGGATTCACAGAGTTTGAAGGATACTGAAACTTGTACACCTCCATTCACCCCAGGCGCAGAATCATCACAAAAGCACCTAGAACAACAACATGAGAGAGAACAGCGAAGTGGATATCCATTCAGGAGTGATTGCAACAGGGAAGACCATCTAGCCTCAGAGTATATATAGTAGCTCAAAGGGATTTTGGCCCATAGGGAGTAAGTCTGTTTTATACAAGGATTTTTTAAAGATGATATTTTGGCTTGTGCTGAAACTTGAGATTAGTTACAGAGTTATGATATCTGGAAGGATTTTGGTTTCTTCTAGAGGGATTTTTTGAAGATTGTATTTTGACATGGTGAAATATTTGAATCTCCATAATTTTTCTTTGCCTTAAGATATTTGTAAATGTAAATAGCGAGGCCACAGTGTGACACACCCCTTGGTTTCATCAATGGCATTCACCAAACATTCAACATCTTTTCTCACAAAGCAACACCTAACTGATAGGTTTTGTTGTTGGGTCAAAAGTTACATGACTTCCAAGTGTCATTCCCTCAATTTGCCAATGGCATGTTATTTATTCCCTTCCTATATTTCTTAATTGCATTCTTGGTTTTATTTTCCAATTCCATAAAAAAATATTGTTACGTCTATTTGCAATTTAAAAATAAATAAATTATGAACAGTCTATAGCTAAGTCCTGACTCCCCACTCACCTAAACCTCAAATATGTATTAGCCCATCAGGTAGAAACTAGAACCATGTTAAAGTTGAATCATTTACAAACATTAAATGGGGCATTTAAAAGGGTGCACATTCAACTACATTTTTAAATGCTCCCATCTAGGATACCATAGTACCTTGGGTGAATAGGCACTACTTAATTAATTTTGATGATATCTAACTAGTTATGAAAATATTTTGCTTGCCATGCTGCCTAAACTTTGGAAATTGAAAAGGAAGTGCCAAAGAAAGAAAAAAATAAAAATTGTACTAGACTCTACTACCTACCTATATATCATACACACTTGATTATTATTTTTTAGAAAAATAAAACTAGACTGCCTAATTATGAAAAAATAATAATTTTAATGTTGAACATCATTGAAAAAGTTTGTGTTTATGAGTGAGAGAGAGAACTCACCTCCCTTCCGCCCTTCCATCCAATCACACGTTGGACAAATCTTCTAGCCAATACGATATCAGACGGACGAACAGACAGCCGGACACACACGATTTAGTGCAGAAACCTTAAACCCTAAACCCTAATGCTTTTGCATTCGTCTACAGATTGGTGTTAGCCAGGACAACTCCCCATACCCTGAATATTGTAGCCAACAGAGAAATAGTGCTCAAGAGAAAATCCATCCCATCTCGTAAGCATCCCTGTAACCATCAGGCTAATGACAGTGTGCTTATTGGGGGCCAACAACATTGCTTTGGGAAATTTAGTTGAATTGTTAATCACCCCATACCTATCGGGGCTGGATGGCAAAATACCTGGATCAAGAAGCGGGGGTAGATTGTAAGCAGATTCCAAGTTTGGTGAATGGAGGTCGTAGAGGTCCCGCGCGCGTGACACTCAGTTATGTTTGGGGTCTGGAAGCTTCAAACGAAGTGAGTTCCTAAGCTTGTAGGACCAACAATGAAAAACATGTATATGTGTCATAGGAAGAACTCTGATTATATGACTTTATGCATTTACGCTTTCACTTACTGGTCTTTGTTTTTTGTATCCACATTGTTAGACCCCAGTAGTTGCATTTTAAACCATTATTGGGCCCCTCCTAGTTATTTTTTTGTGGGGTTGGAGCAGATACTACGCCATCAAATAGGGACACACACTCAAGTAATTGAGAAGTTGTGGTTTGACTACCATCTAGCTTCTGCAAATCATGATGCAGTGGGTGCCATTTCTAATTTAATGCATCCAAGTTGTTTAGATTCTTGTGATTCAAGTGGATGAATAAGGTGTTTCAGAATTATTGTTTTTGTTTGGGGGCTTTGATTTTGTGTAGTCAGGTAGAAGTTGATGGGAATTATTGTGTGCATGTATAGGAGCTAGAAGAAGTTCGGGCATTGATGACTCAAAAATACTGTGCCCAGATTGAAGCCATGCGAGTGGACCTCTCTGATATAACAAACCAATTAAACGAGTCTGCAACCACCCTATTACATCAGCAATCCGCCATAGATGGCTTGGAGCAGCATCTGGCATACCTTGATGTCAAAAAAATAATTGGAATCTCACCATGTCTCAAATGAGTTTATCTTGCAGAGCCCATGTTGAGTGGAAGGGACACTAGAGGTAGTGGAGGGTTTATTACTGTGATGTGTTTCTCCTTCAGGGGTAGGGACTAACAGACCATGTGGTTGTTGCTATGATTGCAGGCTCAAGGGGACCATTCAGGACTTGGAGCACCAACTAGGACGTGAGCGCTCTCAGCATAGCACTGACAAGGCACAGGTAGATGAAAGACACAAGGCTGAACTAGGTCATGCATGTAATGTATTAGCAAAGGAGCTGAAACAGGTCATCACATGTGCTACTCTCCATAACAAGGCAAATGAGGACATCATCAAATCTCTTCAAGTATCTACTCCACATATATCTACTGCCCACTTTGTCTCTAACCAACTATTAGTTAGGGTTCCATCAATATGTTCACCCACATTTGATCATCAATGTAGTTGTGCCTCAACCTGCTGCATGAGGGTCATGTGAAGTTTATCCCACTGCTCTAAGAATTGGTCACATAACTACTTATAAGCACTTGGGGAAGGGGGTGCTCACCTTATGTAGGAATCGGATCAACAAAACCAACTCATGATTGAGAATATGCGACAAAATTTGGTAAGTGGTGTCTGGAGAGTGTAATGGTTATTCCAGTTGCTTGTTGTGGAGGGTAGCAAACTGCTTTGTGGTGCATGCCCAAATTTCTAGTACACATGATAGAATAGAATTACTCATGTGTGAACTTGGATAGTTGTACTCAAAGTAAGTGGCATTCGTTGTGTAAAAGGGATGGTTGGGATTGTAGGTAGCCATGGAGGATGCAAAATGTTGTGATGCAAATTTGATCAAGGAGATGGAAGAAGTCTCTGGGGAGTTGGCACTCAAAAAACGACAACTGCAATTCACAAGAGATCGTGCCATACTATGGTATGTGGGGTTAGGGTTTTATTCATCTATTGGAGTACACATAGGGTTGTCTGTTATTGCTTTGTTTAAAGCCATTGGTAGGACTGGTTTCCAACTTTGTGTAATGTGACTGGTCTAAGAAGACTGTGTGCCATGTTGTAATGGAATTTGTGTGGTATGTGTGAAGCAAGTTGTGAGTTATGTGTGAAGCAAGTGTAGAGTTGCATGGTATGGGTGTAACAAGTTGCTTGGGAAGCAAGTGTAAAGTTGCATGCCATTGTGCCCATGACCAAAGTTGGGGTATGCAATGTGATGTGGTCAAGGACTGTGTTGTACATTTTTTGCCCCTGTCAGAATGAAAGTTGTAGGACAAGCTCACTCTAACCACCCATGGGAGGCTAATGGGGTAGCAGGGATTCTCAAATGCAAGTGCTACAGTCAACAACTACAAAGGTTGCATTCCTGCAGCAAAAGCAGCAAGATCGGCTTGCCACAATGGTGAGGGCAATGGACGATGCCATCTATGAGGAAATGAAAGGTTCAGCCAACACATTCACTTGGGAGATGGTCCCCACATCTCCCCGCATCAACATTGAACTTCTAGCAGATGTAAATGATCAATTAATTGGAGACAGTAACGGAGAATCTTATTTTGATGAAGAAACCCAATAGGATAGCCCACATGATAAAGATGTCAATGTTAAACTTTCAGACTTGTTTGATTTTCTGGCAATGCTGGTACTGCAATTATAAACATCCAGCTTGTACCACTTAACACCAACATTTTGTGCAATATTGTAATATGTTGATGACTTAGTGAACTCTCTACCTAGTTTTGGAATGACATACTGGTAGGATAACAAGCCAATGGTTGAAGGGTAGTATTGTATAGGCGACTGAATTTTAAGTGTGATTATAAATATGACTTGTATGGACTTGTGTGAGAGCAATGGGTGTATGGAAATCGACATATGGGAGGATGGTCAGCTGTGAGCAATATAAATCCTGCAATCATTATGGTCCACAAGTATGTTAGAAACTAGGGCCATGAAACCTACATTGTTATAAAATAAATGAAAACAAATAATGATGCAATTTTCTAAACAAATTTGCATAATGCTATAGCTAGTTACTTCCACTTGCTAGAACACCCACTAAATCAGGAAGAGGGGATATACCACCTGCTGTTTAACACTCCATCAAACGAATTAGCTTTCTGGCTAGTGTAATCATCATTAAGAGCTGATTTTAAAATGCAAGATGAAACAACTCTGTTGATGTGGATGAAAGGGATGAGTGGATGGGAGAATGTTGAGCTACTTTTCGTTTTTATGCCATTGTCCTCCGTATCAAACCTACGCAATGTTGTCATGGAGAGCCGCCTCCTACCGCTAATCGAAAGTTGGGTTTTGGGTTTAGGGTTTAGGGTTTACATTACTAGCGAAAGCAAGTTTGGCACCAGTGAGATATCCAACCAAGGTCATCACCTTAATATTTTGGATATTCGCTTTACATTTTACGGTCAGTCTGCTATCTCTTTGTTGTCCATATCATTGAAGATCAACATAGTCTTTGTGACTGTGAGTAGTTGTCTTCTCTTTGCTTCTGCTCCCATGTTGTCTAGTTACGGAAATTGGTGAAAGTTCCATCCTTGGGAAGTTTTGTGACAACACCCTGGATCTGTGGCATTGCAGGTTGGCTGACATAGAATGGGCATGCGTAGGTGTCGTGACCTGGACGACCCTGAAAGGATTACTAATAGGGATAATAGCTTGTGGAAGAGAGAGGTGGATTGGGCCCACAACCATGGCATTATGACAATGAGGTGTCCATGTGCTAAATGTGCAGGAGGTGGTCGACCTCTATTGCTTGTAACTGTTAAGGCACACCTGTTAGTCAACCAGAGGAGTCCCGTGTTTAGGGTGTGGAAGGGGCCAGGGGAGCCCCATGACTCTGATGAAGAGTGGGGTGCAGCAGCCAAAATACAAGCCCATATGCCAACAAAGGTTATGGACGACGGTGTCCAGGTTGCACAAATGCTGGATGATTTATTTGTGCCTCGAGATGTTGAAGACCTGGTTGCGGAAGCTGCTGGAACTAACACAGGTGATGCTGAAGCCCTAGCTGTGGAAGGTGTTGGAATTAACGCGGGCTCGGGAGTGGATGGTATAAACATTGTGAACATGGCGCAACAAGCATTTTCGATCATGGAGCAATTAGCAGCCATTCCTGAGAGCATGCCTGAATAGTTAGACCTACCACTGGATGATGATGGTGCAGAGGCCAACAATATAGAACAGCTTGAAGCACCTACTGCAGATCAGGACGACTACTCAGATGAAGCAAATGCCTTGCGCGAGGCATGTGAATCCTTATACACATGTGCCCAGAGCACAAAGCTAGCAGCTACTATGTTGTTGATGAATGTGTGCCAGGTGCATGGGGTTTCGAACAAGTTTGTAGATGAGCTATTGGCTTTACTTCATTTGCATCTGCTACCCAGGGACAACTGCTTGCCTTCAAGCATGTACCGAGCCAAAGTCCTGACCAGCAGAGTTGGCCTCCGCTACAACAACATTCATGCCTGTAGCAATGGTTGTATATTATTCCGAAACCAACACGAAAGGATGCAGGAGTGCCCCAAATGTGGGGCTCCTCGATATAGGGTAGTTGGTAGCTCCCAAGTGCCAGTCAAGGTCGTGCGACATTTTCCTTTAACTGCTTGATTGCTTTGGATGTATCGAGCTCTTGCCATAGCCGAGCTCATGACATGGCACAACAAGAATCAGTCGACAGATGGGAAGGTGCGTCATGCACCTGACAGCAAGGCATGGGCTCACATTAATGCTACCTGGCCCGAGTTTGCTGCTGATCCCAGGCACATACGGTTGGGGCTTGCTATAGATGGATTCAATCCATATGGGGAGAAGAGCTCAAGCTGGTCGACTTGGCCAGTAATGTTTTTTAATTACAACTTACCCCCTTGGTTAGTGACAAAGAGGTTTTTTGTGATACTATCATTGATAATCCCGGGCCCAGAGAGCGTGAAAGCGGCCAATTTTGATGTCTACTTGGAACCCGTGATAGAGGAGCTGGAGGAGCTATGGAAGGGGGTGGCAAGATTGGACATACTGCAACCTCTAGGTTACCGAGCATTTGTGTTGAAAGCCATGCTGATGTGGACTATTCATGATTTCCATGGCTATGGTTTGGTATCTGGTTGTCAACACCAGGGATACAAAGCTTGCCCGCCATGTGGGTCAAGTACCGTGTCCAGATGGTCCAAGGAGTTGGGGAAGGCTGTTTTTGAAGGAAGTAGACGCTGGTTGCAAAGGGACCACCCTTACAGAACACACCCGAATGCAGCACACTTCATTGGCACAGAGGAGCTTCGGATGAAGCCCCGCACAACAACTGGTGCAGACACTTTAAGAGGGGCACGAAGGACGGAAAAGTGGGTGGCAGGGGGCAATGTTTTAGGGTCGAGGGGTTGCCCATCAAAGGAAACTGGACTAAAACGTCAATCTGCCCTATTCAGATTGCCATACTGGGAGGTTAGTGTAGTAGTGTTATGGTATATACCCCCATTTATACTCCTGGGTTTTAACACCTGTAATATAGCTGTCATATTCAAGGTTTCATTGCAGACTTTAAAGCAGTTTGAAAAACAAAAGGAACATGAATCCTGGTTCAGATACATAGCCAGTAGTTTAATTAAACTGGACCTGAACCCAAGTATCCGAGCTTGATGTCAGAACTGTATAGTAGGGCATGGGCATGGAACACAACAATAATGATGGTAGTAATACATAATTTCATGATTGGAAATCATGGCCCGACTATTGTGTACACCCCATGCAGTGTGGGGAAGACCTTGCCATATCGATGTGATTACACAAAGTATGGATTGGACAATGCAATAATGTGGAACATGTGTGGTGTGTGTAGACTGTATTAAATGTGTGATTGGTTGGCTGATGCCCATACAGCACTTGTTGATTCGACATACACTGGATGTCATGCACATTGAGAAGAATGTGTGCGAGAGTGTGATCAAGTTCATAATTGGGGTGAAGGACACATTTAAAGTGCGTAGAGACATGGAGGTGTGTGGGGTTCGGGAGCACTTATGGCTGAAGAGAGACCCTCACAATCCGGGCAAGATCTTCCAGCCTATTGCTTCGTATGTGTTAAAACCAGAAGAACTAAAAACATTCATGGGTAGGTTAGGGGCCTTGAAAGTGCCATCAGACTACTGCAGTGCAGTGGGAAAGCATGTAATGGACAAGAAGCTGGGGAATATGAAAAGCCATGATTGGCATGTGCTAATGCAGCAATTTATGCCTTTGCCTTTGAGGGGTTTGATGGACACCAATGTGCGTTTAAGTTTAATGCGCCTTAGCCGAGTATTCCGCAACATCTGTGCAAAGGTCTGGGACCCAGCATCACTACCGTCTTTAAGAGAAGATGTTGCTGTCACCCTTAACATGATTGAATGGGAGTTACCGGGTGCATTCTTTGATGTGATGACACACTTGGTGTTGCATGTGGTTGAAGAGCTAGCCATTTGCGAGCTTGTACATAGTAGATGGATGTACCCAGTTGAATGAACATTGGGGACATTGAAGAAGTACGTGCGTAACCGAGCAAGGCCAGAGGCATCGATGGCTTCAGGGTATGTGTTGGATGAAACCCTGGGGTTTGTGACAGAATACATGCAAACATTTACACAAGTACGTCGTCGAGTATGGGATGCTAATGAGGAAGAAGGGGTGTATGGTGAAGTATTGGAAGGGTCTGGATCTAAGTTCCGACTTTTACCATCAGCACGGGACCTTGCACATCATTATGTCCTTACCAATGTAGCCTGCTTAGCACCATGGGTCCGGTATTTGCCACCTAAACCCAACACATCTTCAATTTTCATGAATGGTATTACATTTACAAGCTATTGTATGTTGGTCACATAATGTAGCCTTGTAGACCACCTACGTGGTGAGCCCTTCCTTAACTCATTACTTGGGGTTTAATGGGGTGGGCAGAAAACATGAGCAAGAGCATGACCGAGTGGCAAGACTACGCACAGAGTTTGAAGACCAATGGCACAGGGATGAAAGAGGAGCAGGAGGGCCTATCAAGTATCCTGTAGAGCTTGCAAAAGTGCAGGAATTAGCAAAATGGGCGAGGGAGGCAGTGCGAACCCATATGGCAAATGGCAATGTGCTTGATGAGATGGATGCATACTATTTGTCAATTAAGCCTAGTTCTGATGCTTCCCGATATACACGGATGAAGGCCTATGGAAATCACTATAGGGTCATTGGAGAAACCAATGCTAACACAATGGCAACCTATGATTGTGGAGTGGCATCAGTGTTCCAGCAAGCACAAGGGCCAGGTGGAGTGTGTGCACTTGGGCCCATGCAATATGTGGAAATTATGCAGGATATAATATTACTTGATTATGGGGCAATATCAATCCCAATGGTTTTGTTTAAATGTGACTGGGTGAAGAATGAGGTTGATAGGCGAGGTCATCCAACTTACAAGCGTGATGAGGATGGCTTCCTGCTTGCAAATTTTAATGCACTGAAGGCAAATGACGACGAACCATTTGTGTTCCCAACTCAGGTGCAACAGGTGTTTTACTCTGAAGAACTAAACCAAACATGGTGGAAGGTTGTGCTACATAAGGAACCTCGCTCGAGGCGTGTGGTAACAAAAGCAGGGGAGGAACAGACCGTGATACAAGATAATGTGATAGGCGTTGAAGTGCCTCTAGAAATACCAGATGTGCCTCACAACATGGCAATGGTTGGTGCCATTGAGTTGTGTGGCACAGATGCAATTATGGCATCTGCAGAGTTGCAAATGCCAGGTGAGGATGATGATGCATGATATGCAGGCGGATTGAAACTAGGGAGGAACATGCATCTAGTTGTATGTCATTCCTGAGCAGTCACAGCATGGTACAGTACATGATGGGACTTGACGGGATGAAGCTGAAGCGCTGACCAGATCTTCCTGGAATGCAAAGGACGGAGCCAAGCTGTTGTCAGAGATGGAAGATTCCAGAAACCTTGTTGGCAGTGTCAGATCTGCAGAATGTGGCCTGGTTCTTGATGAACAAACGAAGGCCGGTGGGAAGGCCTTGGTTATGATGGTGCAAGGACTGAAAAAGTCTCAATCTGTGCAGCAATATGACCTTGGAATGCCCCACACAGACAGAACAATCACTGGTCATTTTCTGGAAACAAATCAGTATAAGGCCGGTGGCAAGCTTGCAACTTTTGTGGTTGATTTGGGGGTTGACACCAGGGAAGATGTTAGCTCATCCTTGAGTTAGAGGAGACCACAAAGATCAATATGTTGTTTGACTACTGTGCCAGTAGAGTAGGGCATGGTGAGAGATATGCAGGTATGGATTTATGCATTTTGTGTTTCTTTCAGGCATATGTAGGTTTGGTCAGTGAAAATCAAACTTTTGATGGGGTAGCAACAATTTCTGTGTTGAACTTGTGTTCATGAAAGCCAAATTTCAGGTTCTTTGAACAGTCTGCTGCTCAAACATTATTTCCTCAATAGGTGGTGCAGGTTTGCCTGACATTTTATACTTACCATGTTCTGTGCTGGCTTCAGGTTTAGCTCTGGAATACAGAAAGCTCCTATCTATTTATACCTCCTCCCTTTTTAGTGGGAAAAATTGTAGGGAACTGAAAAGCTGTTCAAAACCAATACAACTGTAGCTGGTTAGGGTGTGAGAGATGAAGAGTGTCTTAGTAAGTAGTCAACTTGTCTCTTGCAGGCAGTTTGATTGAGATGAAGCCTCTTTACAAGCGTGGTGTCACCCATCACACAGACACCGCCTCCTTCTTGCACGCAGTTTGATTGAGGTCAGGCATGTCTTCTGCAGGATGGTGAGGACTACTTCCCTGCAGGTATGGCAGATGGGCATGAAGAGGTAAACTCCTGAAGCTGCAGCAACAACTAGCACCTTTCTCCTCCATGAGTTACAAAGCAAGCAACTTACGTCTGGTATTTTGGTTTGAGTGGCATTTTGTTGTTTACTGCTTTTAGAAATTTAACTTGTAACCAGCACCTAGATAATTACTTCCTTTGTGACTTGTATTCTCCATTGGGTTGAATGCATGGTGGCATTACCTATTTGTACACAATAGGCATTAACAGTTCTGCAGCTGATTTTTTAGCTGTCCGTAGCTAAATGGTCACAGGGATAACTGGTGTAATCCTTGAAGAATGTAGAATTCAAATTGACAATCTATTTGTCAGGATGATGATGAAGGAACTCTTGAGGAAGAGGAACAACTGGCCAAGGAGGATGATGCTAGTGCTGCAAAGCACCAGGATGCTGGAGATGTTGATGGAGTAGAGGATTTACTTGACCCGCAACTTTTAGCTGCATTGAAAGGACTAGGGATCACAGGAGGGGAATTGCCAGGCAGGACTGTAACCAAGGGCAATGTGCCAAGTGTAAGCAAGGTGCATGCTGTTGTGGCTCAACCATCAGGAGGTAGTTTGAGGCCTAAGTTGGGAGCTAATGCAGGATCTCCAAAGATCATCCCAGTTGCATTAGATGAACAGAGGCATCAACTTGAGGAGAGGGTTGTAGTTTCCGCTTTTCCTCTTCTGTTGTCAGATTTTGAATCCCTATACCTTTGTTGTCAGGTCATCCCAACCCTTTATTCAGGTTGATTTGAATTCTAAGTATAGAAAGAGTTATCAGATATGAGAAGATACATGTATTCCTTTTCTTTGCCAAAAGGCAAAATGATGAATGACAAGATACCACATGCCCACCTATGTTCCTAACAAGTTCTAAGCTCCTGAAGTCCTCCATGGTTTCAAATGTTTTGTGTCAAGCTTGAAAGTGTTTACAGTCAGGTATTTTTGAATCATACTGCAAACCACATTTCCACTAAATTCAAGGAATTTAATTTAATTTATCATATGAATATTATGAATACGACCAAATTTGTATTGTACACCTTTGTATAACATTGTCAAGCTTCAAAGTGTTTATAGGCAGGTATTTTTGAATCATACTGCAAATCACATTTCCACTAAATTCAAGGAATTTAATTTTAATTTATCATATGAATATTATGAATACGTACAAAATTTGTATTTTACACCTTTGTATAACACTCTCACTAAAAAACCTTACAATACGATATTTTCCATACAGACATACACCAACTACGACTAAGCACCATTTCGCTTACGACTAAATGGGACTCTAAATGGCTCCTCTTGGATGATAAATCCAACCCACAGATGATAAATCCAACCCATATATAGATGAAAATAAAATTAGTCGCAAACTAGTCGCAGGTTAGTCGAAGATGACTTGACTGATGTCAGCACGATGTCACAATAGTCGTAAATAACAAAAATGTAGTTGCAAAGACCAAATAGTTGCAGGTAGTTGTAAATGCAATGGTCGCATTTTGGCCTTTTCCTTCTAGTGTTCATGTCAAGTAATCCCTATTATAAACATAATCAATATCGAACATTATAAGATTTATGATTTGACTTTGTGATTCAATCATGTATCAAATTAAAAATCACAAACTTTATTAGATGAAAATTTCATAAAATCATTCATATTTTACGATGATGGAATTTTTTGAATATCCTAATTTGCTTATACAATTAAATGAAAACAGTAAATGAAAAAAATAAAAAAAAAAATAAAATTTGATGACATGATGCATAGAAAATAATTATATTTTGATATATTAATTTGTTTATTTTTGACAAGGGGTGTTGGAACTAGTAAAACTTTTACATTAAAATATATAATTCAAATATTTGTATGATTATATAATAAAAATATATCTTTTGACTTAATAAAAACCAAGGCTCTATTTATCGTATCAATATGTAAAGCTACCTTCAATATTGATGGTTTAACAATACATTCAACATTGAACATACATGCCCAACAATTGTTATCAAACTTATCAACAAATTCATTAAATAGGTTTACATGTTGATATGAACAATTACAATTTGTTGTGATAAACAAAATATCACTTATTAGTGTTAGAATGTTGAATGTTATAAATAATAGGTCAAGGTCCATGAAATGTATTCAAAACAAATTCTTTAGTGGTGTGGATGTTATCATGACATGTGGTTTCTATTAAACACCTCTTGTGAAAGATAGTTAGATCTTTCAAAATATCAAAGATAATCATTATCACAACAACATTGTGTAACCAAAAAAAGAAGGAACGCCCATAACACCCACAGGCATCCGTCCGACCTCCCTAGGACTCTGTTACATTCACTCCAAGACACAAACTCTCTGCTGTTTCCCTTACTTGCTACAACTCAAGGATTACTGTGCAGAACCTCTACAATGCATCTGCATAGCCAGACATCACGGACAGACACCAATCGACTTCGCAAATCAACTTCTTGTCTTTTTATTTCACAAAAAACACTCCGACAGCACAAGCTTCCAGACTTTTGCCATCATCTAATCGGTCCAACTGTTCTTAGATCAGAAGCTAGAACACGTCGGTTGCTAATCGCAACGGAAGAGAAAACTAGCAATCCGACTCCCAAAATGCTCACTGAGCTCCTGCCTATCTTGCTTCCCACTCATTACTTCCCTCAAAAATCAGCCAGACTACTTCCGACCTGAAGCTCCCCACCCTCCATCTTCTACTCCTCCTGTCTAACTCTTGTCTCTGTCCTTGTCTGCCCTCCCATAACTTGCATCAGCTCCTACTTATCTTCCTTCCAACCGTTGCTGGCTTCCTCCTGAAGCTTCTTCGTCCTCGCATTCTTCACCCAGATCACTTCCCTCCATCCCTCATCAATGAGGCGTCGCAAATCCTCATCAATCTCGCCGCCAAGCACCCATGCATCCCATGCAAACCAAATCTCCCCTCACATTAATGAGATCGAGATCCGCCGTCACTAATCATCAGAGGCGGCCAAATAGTTCTCATGTTCACACAAATCGCCTAGCCAGGGAGTTTTTTGCACGGTCACCCATTGTCCGGCTACAATTGAATCAAAATGGACACCAATTGAACCTATCATCAAAGATATAAAAGTTGGTATTTATCCCATCCTAATAAGGATTTAATTTCTAAGTCAAATTACAACAATAAGAACCACCCATTATTCTTAAGGTTTATCATTAGATGAATTGGCTTTTGATTATACTAATGTTAAAACAACATGGGTTAACATATACAACATTATCCCACATATGAACAAAAGAAAATTTGTTTTTGTTAATTCCTTTTCAACATGATTTTTTTTATGTGGATCCAAGAATACATATAAAATTGAATAGATTGAAATAAATTGTGATTTGGATATGATTAATTCCTCAATTAAAAAATTTCTGTAATTTTCATGTAATTATACAAGCCTTGAAAATAAATTTTATTTATGCCAATGTTATGAATACATCAACCATGATCATAACCTTCAAATCTTTCATATTTATGTCTTATGAAAATAAAAATACACCATGCATCAATAGATGTGCACAAATTTATAAATTAATTGAAGTATATATATATTTCAATCCATCATGGTCGTGGGTTAATGATCTTGTATGATATACACATGCACTTAAATTCTTTCAAGACAAAAATTAACGATGGTTTAGAATATATGACAACAATTTTTAATATTAATACACAAAAATCAATACATATTGTATGTGTGTATAAGGCTAATTCATGTTCAATTTCTACATTCCTAAACAAGCTTCAAATTATAATTCAACATTTTTCGAACATTGTCCAATTATCATAATGGAAGATTATAATGTCGACATTCTAAAAAACAACAATCATGGGGAAAAAAAATAAAATAAAAAGAATTAGATTTAATGGATAAATTCAAACTAAAATCACAATTTAGTGAAAACACCACAAAAGTTAGATCTCAACTAGACCATATATGGGCAAACGTCCCTAGAAATGAATGTAAATATGGTGTAACTAAAGCATATTGGCTAGATTTTCACAAACTGAATTATATTGCATTCAAATTACCAAATGCACTGCCTATGTATAACAAAAACCATTATCATCTTCATTTTTTTAAAGTGTAATGTATGAATGTTGCATTTTCCATTTAATTAATGACACCCAAAATGGTGGCACCTTGTGGCCTCAATTTATTTATTTATTTATTTATATTAATTTTCATAAACCATGTGCAAACAAAAAAATCATTATTATCAATCACAAGATGAAAAAAATAATCGGATTGTTTTTTAATTCCACACCTATCAAGCACAAAAACCATAACACCTTTCATGGAAAAATCCTAAAGTCAAAATATGACAACCAAAATGACAAGAGATGTCAAATTTTGAAACTTGAATGAGGGTGTGCACCCACATGCACATTCATGAACCCATTTGGGTCAGCCTTGGTTGGCACCTCAAGTGACTTTTTTTAGGGCAGTAGAGTTCTAGGCGTCTTCCTTTTCTTCCCACAAGTAGCATCTGCTGACTCATGATGACTCCTCATTTTGCAGCAGTCAAACCCATGAGAAACTAGTCTGGTCCAACTGGTCTGGTCCAACTGGTCATCCAGAACAAATTTTCGGCCTGAATGTGTTTTAAGTTGAGCCCCTTTATATAAGATAACTTATCATCCAAGGTGAATTTCAGGCCCCAGCAAGCTCCTAGGCAAGCCCATTAATGTAAGCTAACTCATCATCCATGGTGAATCCACGGCCCTACTAGCATGCCTTGAAGGCCGAGTTTCGGGCTCTAGCAATGTCTAATGTTGAACCCCATTAGGCCTACTGCGTACACACCCTTGGGCTTTGAAATATGTATTGGAATTGGGGAGATAAAAAAATATTGATACCCTACCCTAGTTAATGGAAGGTAAAATTTTAGCCTTAGAGAAGGTCTGGTTATACCCATTTGAAGGATGTACTTCATCCAAAGTACAGTGTACAGACCATTTTTGTTGCTCTTATACCTTGACCTTTTTCTTTTAGTGTTGGATAGGAAGCGCAGGTTAAATGAAAGATAAGAAAATTAAAAAAAAGACGGAGAAAAGGAAAATAAAAAAAAGAAAGCTGTTCCTAGTTAATTACACTATAGTCTATTGGTTTCCTTTCAAAGATTCTACCTTATATAATGAATAAATCCATAACTAGGAGAGTGTGTAAAATACCTTAAGATTTTTTTTTCCTTTGTTATTTGTCATCCATTGTCAGATAGAATATTTTCAAAGAAAATATTTAGTCATGGAAGACGAATCTTACCTTACATTTTGGAAGACACCATGCCCTCTTCAAATGACAGAAAAGATGGAGAGAGAGAGAGAGAGAGAGAAAAAAAATTAAAAAATGATGTAAAGTCATGGTCTTCGAAGAAGAGAATGGCTGGTCTTTTTGGTTGTTACTTACAATTTGGAGCATTTCCACCACCAACGCTCAGTGTGGTGACTCTGCAAACATATTTCTCACATCCAAGTTTTACTTAACTTTTTTCCAACCTCACCCATAAAACTGAAACTAAGATTGAAAACAAAGTAGGTGGGACACTAGTAATAGCAACAACCCACTTGGACCAATCAAACTATCTACCCAATCAGAAACAGGGAGCAATCCGATTTGACTGTGTTGTTGAGACTGTTCCAGAGCTCCTCTGAGGGCTCGGAAAGCTGTGCATTTTTCCAAGGGTCCCGGTAGGTAGGCTTTCCAGTGAATTCGCCGGATGGGATTGATGAACCTCATCCTGAGCATTGGTGGAGATGCTCTTTCTTCTTACATGGGACCGAAATTTCAATCTTCCCACATTTCTAGGTGCTTGCAAACTCACTCACTCACTAACTTAGTCTCCCAAACCTTCCTGGTCATCCTAAGCACCTTGAAACTTGGAAATGACCAACCTCAAGACCAATCCTTCTCCTTGACCTAATCTTGGATTGCTAACAAGTTTATTGACTTGTTGGCCATTTACTTCAAGTTCTCCCCCCACACCCCACCTCTCCCCCAAGCATAGCTTCCATTGTTCAACTTGAGTTTCTAGATTTTGGATGATGATTGGACCCTTTCCTTAAGCAAGCTTAGATTGTCATTTCGTCGCATGTACAATTTTTGTGGGACTGAAATTTCAACCTTTCCACATTTCCCGGTGCTTGCGAACTCATGCTCGACAAGTCCAGTGATTTAAACTTTTACTGGAAAATTTTCATCAAATTTTGATTTGAAAAATATGATTTTGACTTATACACAAAGGATGTTTATTCGCCAGAAAAAATGGCTCAAATTCATCAGATTTTGAATAAAATAAAGTAAAGTAAAGTAAAATGAAATAAATTTCCAAGTCACCAGATTTTTATTATAATTTCCATTAGGTAGCTAAGAATATAGAAAGATCCTTTGCTTTTTTTTTAAAATAAAAAACTTTCGTATATGGTATGGTTACCGACTTGTTAGCCAGTTAGTTCAATTCTCCCCCATAGCTTCCATCGTTCGATAAGCTGTGCACTCCGGTTTTGAGCCGTCGGATGGCAATTAGAGACCCATTCGTTTCTGACTCAGTTTAGTTTAGTTCGTCTTCCCGGTGCGTCCGTCCGTCCGTCCGTCCGTCCGTCCGTCCGTCCGTCCGTCCGTCCGTCCGTCCGTCCGTCCGTCCGTCCGTCCGTCCGTCCGTCCGTTCGTTTTCCGTCTCTCCTGACGAGTGCAGTCAGTCGCTTGCAATACCGGAACAAAGTGTGTTTTTCTTGCTCGCTCGCTCTCATTCGCATTTGCAGCGACTTGTGATGCGATCCGGGTTGCTTGCCTGCAGGGCGAGTTCTCGGAATTCCTCTTCGCACCGATACTTTTTTTGCTCCTTGTTTGCTCTTTGCCATTTTTTTTTCTAGCTTATAAACTCTTGGGCCCCCTGTGTTGTCCTGTGCGACGACAATGATGTCCTCCTTCTCTTTGCAGCGCTTCTCCTCTTCTTCGCGTGCCGCTCGTTTTCGGTAGCGTGATCATCCTCTTTCCGCAAAGTTGTGCTCGGCGTCTTTTTTGAGGTCGGTCTTTTTTTCTTTCTTTTCTCTTTTCTTGGCTTTCTTTCCTGGAGGTTCTGGTCTGGATTTCTTCGCTTTCTTTTCACAAGCGGATTGCTGGGAGAAGGGGTAGCCTGGGGTTAGGAGGACGTGCGGAGAAAGATGGTTTCTTAAGAAGCACGATGGCTTGTGGGACTGCTCTTGAAGTCTTGTTTCTTCTTTTTTTTTTCTTAGGGTAAAACGCGTTTGTTTCTTATTGTGAAGTGCGTTTGGTATCAGGTTGTCGGTGAGTCAGCCTTTCTTTCATTCTACTTATTCGTCCCCGGGAACAACGCACGCAATGTTCCGGCTATTGTTTCAGATTTCTTCAAGGATTAGGAGGAGCTTTTTTTCGATTTCCAATTTGGTTGCGAGACAGCAAGGACATCAACCTAAATTTTGTTTTATTTGCAGTCAGGTGATGTTCAGAAAGGTGAAGATCGACTAACATTAGAGGCTTGTTGTGTAGGATCTCATCATCAGATGATCGCAAGTATTGGATGTGCTGCAAAAAAGTGCTGAGTAAGAAGCAGAAAAAAGCCAGATCCTTGGTGTAGAAAACTGGCGCTACTGTAGGAGTGTATCTCATTAGGCTCACTGTTGAGTGTCACAGTTTGAGATAGGGGGATCTGCATCGACCTGATTCATATGCAAGGAAACAGGGGAAGGATCTGGATTGACATCAATAAGACAGAAAGGGGAATCCAAAGATTCAGGCAAGCTGAGGAGGGTTGGGAATGGGACTGGCAGTGGGCTCCATTACCAATCTGGTTTACTATGCCTCGGTTTCTAAGGGCACAATGATAGTGGCAGAGCACAGAGCTGATAGTATGGACCTGGCACTGGTTGCTGCACAATGCCTGGAGAAAGTGCCAGCTTTTCATAGCCGCTTCACATACACGATCAAGAGGAAAATATTCAGCTGTGTTATAGAAGAACCATTCACCTATTGTGCCATTGTTGATGAAGCTCTGACCAAATTCAAAGCTTTTGCATTGCTGGAGGATGTGAGGGATGAGTTCAAAATGATGATTCATGACCAGGGGATGCGGCAGGATGGACAGGGGCTGGAACCTTATTGCTTGACAGATATATTTTCTACTGTTTTTAGGCGTCTTATTGCACCACTTGTAGGTGTGCCGCAGAAGGAGGTTGACCGAATTGAAGAAGAGGAACTTCTAGCACAACAGAGTGGAGAGTGTGAGGATGATACATACATACATTCTGGGCAACCTGAAGTCTCCATATCTGACCACAATGTCAATCACAATAACCACAATCACAATCACAAGCGGGTAGAGCATGAACGAGCTTCTGAGAAGAAGTCAGAGAGGAGATTTCGATTCTCACCGTTAAGAGGGAAAGGAGGGAAGGCAGACAAGAAAAAGGTCAAGGATCAGGTGAGTAAACTGTGTATGGTTGAAGGCTCCATATCTAAGACTATTCAGCTTGTTATTTTGAAGGAGAGAGTTGTTGCCTCCATACATTAAAAAGAAGATTCTGGTCTTCTCACTGTGTTTTCTGGAGTTATCTTGGTCATGAGGGACTGATGACTTAGTCCATCTGCTTATGGATTCCTTTGTTGTGTTTTGGCCCATGGAAATATTTCTTAAAATCTGAGGAGAGTGATGTGTGTTGCAGAACCAAACACTCTAATGCTGGCTGAGGTTTTGAACAAATCATAGTATGCTTGACATAGCTGGATTTTCTGAATTACATGGTCATGTGTCAGATTGTTTTCTTACAATTAAGACCCAGTTGACAGTCAGTTGACAACCTTGTGCAGGTAATTGAGGTGAAGGAGATTATGATGGAGAACAGTGGCAAGGTATTGGAGAAGGGTCAGAAACTTGAGGTCATGGTGGAAGGTGGTTCCACACCAGAAGCAACCCACCATCTGCAAAAGAGTAGGAGTGCAAGGCTTCATGCTCATCGCATGTGGTGGAACAATGTGAAGCTGGTTCTGATTCTTGATGCTGTTGTCTGTGCAATCTTGTTTGCAATCTGGCTTGGCATCTGCAAGGGCTTCCAATGTGTCAAGTAGTTTGTCTCTGCTGCATTAATGGATTTGGAGCATGCTTCAGTCTCTAAGCTCAAGGCCTAGGTCGCAGTCTGTCAGCATCAGCAAGTCAGCTAGATCTTCTTCAACTTGTGGTTCCCTTAATTGGAAATTAGGAGTCATGCTTCAGGTCAACAGACAGCTTGCAGTGATGGCAGCCTAATTTGGCAAATGACTGAAGTGTAGCTCGATGCAAGCATCCCCTAGGCATTGCACAACAGGTTGAATTTCTCAAGGTGGGGATGGAGCAGTTGCAGGAGCAAATGGAGTCTGAAAAGAGTGCTTCACCCAATCTTCAGACTTTAGGTAAACAAACTGGTCTGAATTCTTGGGTTTAAGAATAGAAGTTCTGAATTCATGTGTAGCATACCACCATGCTGTATTTTGTATACATGTCTATATTTTGGAGTCTGTTTCCCCATCTTTCCTATGGAGAGGTGAATACCACTAAGAGCTTCTGCTGCTGAGCAGTCTGATCTGTATTGAGGTGTGTGGAAGCTTACTTGTCATGCCTATTATAAGGTTGGAAACCCTGAAAGCAATGAATTGGACTTGTTGCACTTTCTTCTAATTATAGTGTCATTATTGTTAATGCTGATCTTGAGAAAGAGGGCACTTCCCAAGCTAATGAAAGATTACCTAGAGTTGGACAAAATAACCACCTTCAACAGGTGCACAGTGCACACCTCACATCCTCCTGGAGTTCAGAACTCCTCAGGTTTACCTCCTGTTGAGTGCTGAACAATAAAGGTCATGTTTTATTGATTCTGTATATGTTAGATTTTGTGCTTGGCTCCACTAAGTAAATTCTGATTTGTTTTGATAGCTAGAACTGCGTTTCTGCTCTGCAGCTTGTCAACTCAGCAGTGGCAACTATTGATGTTAGTCTGTCATGTCAGAGTAATGCCTGTTGGAGTCTGTCTCATGCATTTGGCAAGCTGTCCCAGCAAGGAGCCAAGAACTTAAGTTCCACAGATCCCTGTTTCAGCCTATCTTTTGATGATGTGGTACCCAACTTCTGTACTCTGACTGGTCACAAGGAATCTGGCACATAGTTATGTGCAATATGTTCTGTTTTTCATTCTTGGACAATTGGAGATAGTGTGGCCTCTTATATCTTTGGGCCACATGTGGGTTTGTCACTATTTCACAACATGTGATATTGATTTCCTGCTGCTGAAAATGGGGGGCCAGTGGGTTTATATGTCAAATTTGGATTTGTTGCTGTTTTTGGGGTTTAGCTGAAGATCCAATTGATGGACATGAACTGAAATCGAGGAGAATGAGAGCCTTTTCGTCCTGCCAAGGTACTATCTCCTTCATAATGGCATTTGCAAGCCAGAGTGTCCATAACTGGATTTCGCAGTGCAGTCATCTTTATGTCCTACTAGATTATAAAGTATCCCAAGTCAAATGACTTCTGAATTTAATGAAAAAGAACTCATATATACAATTTTAGGTGCAATCATAAAATTATTAATCAGTTTTCCAAATTTGATTAAACTTCTTGTGAGATCTCATACACATGTATCTGACAATAGCATTGTATGAATATCTATCATAAGTGGTAGGTTTGTATTTCAGTGCCATTTTAGGTTTAATATAATGAGTTGACAATTCTGCTGCATGTTCAAACCCCTGCCCATTATTAAGGTGTTAGTTGAGCCCATTAGGGTGAGCTGGGTGATGCACCCAACATAATGGGCAAGTTTGAGACCATTCCATGACATTTAGGTCGGGTGGCAGATTCAACAATTTGTTTCCAAAGGTCATACTCAACAGAGGTTTTGTTCACTGTTATGATGAGTGTATGACCATCGCAGGAAAATCATGTCATGTTTTGGTCAAGAAATTGAGACTATCTGCCACCCCAGACCTTAATGTAGTGAAGTGTTCATTTGGTCCCACATTTTGAGGGATGTTCACCAAGTGTTACTGTGAACTACGAGTTCATTTTTTGGGAACTTCATGGAACATTTCCTATGTTAGTTGTTGCTGGTTTGAGCTTGCCTAATGGGAAAAGCCATTATGTGGTGAGCTGCTTGTTAAATCATATAGTGCAAAGATGAAAGTTCAAAGGTAATAGCATATTTCTTTGCAAGTGTTCCATTGAAATCTATATGAACTACTCTAATTGCAATGCATTCTTTGTTGACAAATAATCAAAGAGTTGCCACATTAGAGGTGATGGTTTATTGAAAAGTGTCAAATGTCTTGATTGGATTTTTCTCACTATTTAATGTAGTTTAGCACTGTAGTTGAAAGTTGGATATATGTGAATTTGTTGAAGTGAAAATATATGATGATTTTGCTAGTATAAATAGTTTTATTGCTAGGATTTCTTTGAATTAAAAAAAAATCCCTTGATGTCATGTTCCCAACAAAGTTTTATTATGTGATTTATCTGATTGTATAACTTGTCAAATATTTGGTAGAGCATCTAGTATTGACCTCTTTGAAGAACATTGAATGTAATTTCCACTACAATTTTAGATATTGGCACATATTCAAGTGATATATTGGATGCAAAAAATGGGATACAATTTGTTTTAAGATTGTGAAGTTATGACGGAACTCCAAGTTCAACATCTTTGAATGCATGTTTTTGCAAAGTTTTTGGAGCTTCCCATGGAGGAAAAGTAGCTTCATACTTCATACTTGCTGATACATGGCCTTATTTTTGAAGTTGCTTGCTAAAGTACAATTGTTCTTGAATTTTTTGCAAATTGATGTTGTACATTACTCAAATGGTTGTGTTCACCATAAATTAAATATGAGTTGAGGTGCAAACAAGAGATGACAAATGGAATTAATATTTGAGAAAGGCACCAAATTTAATGTGGTCACAATTATGCATCTTCTCCAAGTTTCACAAGCCACAAGCTGAACTAATAATGGACAAAATGGGACTTATTGAACATATTAGAGTTATCCATAAAGTCACCTTGTCTTCTCCTTGTCTTTGGGCCTCTTTTCACCCCCTATCCCCTCTTTTAGTGGTATCCACAAAGTAAGGAAATTTTATTAATCTCAGTATGAAATGCTGAAACCACACAAGGTTCGAGAATAATTATAGTAGTTGTACAGGTAGGAGTAGTGAAAGAATATGTAGCAACACTGAAGGCACTTAGGAAAGAGAAAGACAAGATGAAACTCAGTTTATCACAAAAATCGATGGTTTTTTGAGTTTCACTCCATTTAATGCTAATTTAGTTTTGCAGGTTTTTAAAAATCTCACCTCATGTGTGACCAAACTCAGGGTTCTGGTGTGGTATTTTCCTTATTTTAGAGCAAACTCTATTGTTGATTGCAGAATCAAGCTCAATCATGAAGTTATCGAAAATTATAGGCCATGACGTACCTAGTTATATAGAACCCAATATTGATTCTACCATGTAGTGATTCATTTAGGAATTTTTGTTTGTGTCCAAAGTGGCAATCATCATTCATTGGATAATGTAGAAAAAGTGATGATCATCCCTATGAAGAATTAGTCAAATCTGATTACAAAACTAGATGTAAAGTATAAATTTTTAATTATACTTCTATATTTTTGGCTACACAATGAAAACCAAGTATACAAATCACAAGTTTTTCCCCTTGACTTCTGAGGATTAAAAACCTTCAAAATTGCTTTTTTTTTTTTGTTAATTTTTGAATTTCACTTTTCAGTATGAAAAACATTGCTACCATTACACTTGAATCTTGAATCTTGATGTTATAATGAAGTCATTAACATTGAAATTTACCAAAAAATATTTTTGCTAAAAATTAGGTTTTGTATTAATAATTTTGAAAAATGAATTGGTCATGAATATTGTGGAAACTATATCTAAGCATCCATGACTTCTTTGTTTTATCATCACATGTCATGTCAAAATAGTTGATAATTCATCTTGGACTTCAAACAACAACACCAAATAAGAACCCTAGAAAAAATGGGTATCGAAGACATTTAACATGAGGTGCAAGATTTGCCTTCTAGGAATTTTTTGGGGGAAAAAACAATTTTTTGTTACAAACATTTTGAGATATATATTTGATATTTAATGCATTTGGTTTTGTAATGGAATTTGTGTCCTTTACAATGGTCCATTTTTTTCAAGTATGTGTAGTGGACAACTATTTGTTTAATGAATATTTTGTTTATTTTGTTATAGTAAACATGGAACAATGATAATTTATGATGAAACCATGCAATTATCAAATAACATTACTAGAACCCCATGATAAGGGAAAAAACTTTGGATTAATTTGAAGCTTATTTAATGTCAATTCAAGAATTCATAATTAAAAGTAATGATTCTATTTTCATTTTAACTTCCTTTGATTTAAAAAAAAAAAAAAAAACAATGTGTCTTTTCATATGTCATTTAGTCAAATATATGTTATTTTGTATTATAAAAAATTAAGCTGTACAAGTATACACGGCTTGAAGCCATAGATTCTGGATAAATCCAGAGGATAATAACAAATTATGGTGTTAAAACTCATTATAGGCTTGGTAAAAAAAAAAATTCAAATAAATAAATAAATAAATATATGCATGCATAGACCACCTAAAATGGGAACATCTTATGTCAGTTATGTAAAATTAAAATTATATACCTTCTGATTGTCCAATAATGATAATTTGGAGATTTCAAAATAAACATGTGCTAACAAAACCAAGTCAATCATTAACACTACAGATTTTTAAAAAGAATTTTTTTAATGAAAAAGTGCAATTTGAAGCTTTATTTTTTCAAAGAACTCAACTATTAACAATACACAAATTAATAATATTTGGAGAAATGCACAAATGCAACCATGCTATTATGGATCAAAAGAAACATACTGGATAGATCATAAACTTGTATATTTCGCAAATGAATTATCAAATGTTACGCCATGTTTTGTCTTGTCATAACACATTATTACTATTTTCTAAACCTTTCGAACATATGTTTTTGAAAGTATCATCTACTAAATAATTCAACAATCCAACAAGGTTTTATATGTCACTATTACAACTTAATAACTTAATAGCACATTTTGACTTGCGTAACATAAAGCTTTTGAAACCCAATGTTGCTATTTCAATACTAATTTTTTAAATAATAATAATAATGTTAAAATTTAATACCATATTTAGAAATTATTATACATATTCAATTTTTAAGGGGGAAAAAAAAAACACATGTTATATTAATCAACACAATGTTTCTTATTCAATAATTTTTTTTTGCAAAAAATACTATATTTCATATCATTAACAAACATGGATGACAAACCTTATCATCATCACCCCTCATACCCATACATTTCTACTCCATACCTTCATAATTGAAATGACCTTAATAAGGTTGTTCATTTGTCAACCCTGTCCAAAGTAACTGCCGCAGTACCTTTACCATTTTGGCATAAATTAATTTTTTTTTGGTTTTGCCAAACTTTAAAAAAAATATTTGTTATTTGTGCCGAAATTATAATAAAACCAAAATTGCGATCGTCAAGTTTCAACCGCAGATCTTTCTAGACACAATAGAATGTTTCATTACTCTAATAATAATTAATTTTTTTATATAACAATTACTGCTGAAAATTGTAGAATTAAAAAACCAAGTGCCAAAGTTAATATTTAAAATTTAAATAATTATTCGGCAACAAACTGCTGAAATGGTAAAGTTACTATGGTACTTCTCAATAACATGAAAACACAAATGAGTGTCTACAAACAAACCTTAATGAAATATGTGACATGATTCACATCAATACAAAAAGGTTAAATTGCACTTTGAATTTATCAATGTGAACATCAAAATAACATGTTGCAAATTTGTAAATGTCTTCAAACAGACGAAAAGCTTATATAATTTGTGCAAAGTTGAAGCCTACACCAAATTTGAACAAAATCCAACAAAATTTTAAGATTATGCATGGGAGGTGTAATTGATTACTAAAAATATTGTATGTTTTCTTGAACATCAACAAGTTGAGAACATACACCATAACTAAACTTAAATGCAATTTTTGTGGTTAAATCTAACTTGGCATATGCATTGTAAAAACAACTACATTCAAATCCTATTAACACCAAAAATAAAGTACAATGGCTGAACAAGAGAACCAAAACTCAGTTTAAAAAATTTCAACCAATCAATGCTTCTTCATCCTAATGACATTTGAGTTCAAATTTGCTTTTTTATGTCACATGAGGAAATGTATTTGCTTCTTCATTACATGACGAAATGCATGGGGAATCACATTTCTATTTTCCCATTGGCTCCTCTATTTGTGCTTTGACATCCCAATCCTTATCACCATTGTTTTTATGGGGCAAAATTTCACCAAATTTCAACATGAAAAATATGATTTTGACCTATACGAAGGATCTTCCATGAAGAAAATGGCCCAAATTTGCCAGATTTCAAAGATTTTCTAATAAAATTTACTAGATGAACATAGTTTGGACTATGTTGGAGTTTTTGAAATTTTGTTATTTCTAATGTGTTCCCATAAAGTTCCCAATGTGTTCCCACCAAGTTCCCAATGGATGCCATGAACCAAAATACCATTATTATGGTTTCATAATTTGTCAATTTGTTTTGGATGTTGAATTGTGATATGCCAAATTGAAAAATGAGTTCATGGATGTATTTATTTTTTTTATTTTTTATAAAACCACCAAATACTGTAGTTAGATAAGTTTGACACAACATCCATGAAACAATGAACTGTTATCCATCGCCATCTAAGATTCAATATGAACTTTTCATTTGTTTGCATTCCTTTTATCTCTTCACTTGTGAATGAATTTACATTGATTTAATATTTGGTTTCACTTTGGTAACCAATTATGTAGGAAATAGGTCTATTATACAAAGGTAGATTGGACACAAAAATCCAATAAAGATTGATGGTTGGAACCATCACAAAGGAGACAAAAAAGGAAGACCAAAAAAAGGCCAAAAGATGCACATCCCATAAGAACATGAAATAAAATAGAAAGAACTAATCCCTCTCGTGTTAGGAAGTTATTTCACCCATGACCCTTTTACTGTTGTTTACATGCAAATCATGAGATCTAATAGTAATGAGAGATCTAGAACAAATATCACCCATTAACGTAATCTTTCTTTCTATAGCAAAGGCTAAAGCACATGTGAAAAACAATATTAACACGCTATTTGAAAAATTGAATGCAAAAAGACAAGGATAAATGATTTCTCAATTGTCTATTGTGGAAAAGATGAACACACTCCCTGATGAAACGATTCATATCACACCCAGGTGTGCACCTCCATGACCATCAAAATAAAATGGTGCCCTTCATGAAGTCCTCTATACTTGTAGATTTTAACAATGCACTAAGTTCCATAATTACACATGTTGGTCAATTAATAACATTTGAAACCACCATCTCTCACGTTGGGTCACTAACCATCACATTGATAATGAAAATTTAATCTTTTTGGGTAATGTAAAAGTCGGCTCGTAATGAAACTCCTGAGATAAGAATGTATTATCATTTTTTTATACATAGATAAAATAGAAAAATAAATAGATAACTATTACATAAGTAGATGGTTCATACATAGATATGGGTTGTTTTTACTACCTACCCACTAACAACTTGCTTGTGGGTGCTAGTTCATTGTGTGGCCCATTGGTTCCCCCAATTGAAAATGGATGACTTTTGTAATGCCAAAGGAAGTGAGGTCTATATGGCTTATATGTTCATTCTCATGTTTTCCATAGAGGTGCTTCTTCTTTTATTGGGGGCATGCCCAATGTACCAAAAATATTGCTGATGGGGCCAATCAATATGGCCAGGGTTTGAAGGTTCTTTAGGTACTGGAAGGGCCCTTGTGCGGGGCTAGCCTTCCCTTATTTGGGGCCACCTTCAGTTAATGCCCTTAACACAAGGTACTCCGTCAGTTCCTATAAGGATTTTTTGAAACATGATATTTTGGCTTGTGTTGAAACTTGAGATTAGTTATAGAGTGTTATAATATATCTTGAAGGATTTTGGTTTTCTTTTAGAGGATTTGTTTTGAAGATTAATATATTTTTGCATTGTGAAATATTTGAGTCTCCATAATTCTTCTTTTGCCTTAAGATACTTTTTAATGCAAATGGCAAGGCCAACATGAAGCCGAGGTGTTGAAAACCGTCGGTACTTATCATAGGCTACAATTTAAATAATTTTAGTCCTTTTATATGACAATCACATAAGTAGATCATGAAAAATTAAAAATTTAAATATTAAAAAAATTAAAAATTGAAAAATAATAACTAATTATTAGTTTTGTCCATGTGGAAACTGACCCTAGGCTACAACAGTACAAGCCTGTGCCTGGTATCAATAGTGATAGCAAAAGGATCCTACGGGTCTGGTATATGTGTTAGAGGCAAAACAAACGGCCCTTAAAACATATACACCAGCCTTGTAGGGACGGGACCTGAGGCATCATCTAATACCTACCAGCCAAATTTCTCCAATTTCTTTTTGGAATTATTGCCAGATTTTTCTTTATTGGGTTCTAGCAAGTAGCCAAAAATGTGAAGAAATCTTAAACTTAAAAATAATAATTCATATTCTGTTGATAGCCAAATTTGGCTAGACTGTATTATGGATGATCGCCAGTTCAGCTACATCACAACAAATAGGGGGAAAAAAAAACCCCTCAAACTCTTCCAGGACTGACTCCGACTCCAACCCTGGTTCGAACCTCAGCAGGTTTTTCAAAAAAAAACCTTAAGCGCGTTTTCACTTAAGCAGGCTTTAAAATAAAACTGTGATTAATTAATTCTAAGTAAAGATTAATTAGGAAAGTCCGAGCCCCATGCACGCCTTTCGTCTTCCGTGTCTTCTTTTGCTTGTGTGTGTTTGTTTGTGTCCATCGCCATCGCACCGAACTCGATTGTTTTTCTTGAAAAAAACAATAATTTTCTTCTGTTCCCCCCCCCGCCCTCTACCCCCCGGTTCACTTACTTACTTGTCTCCTTCTATTTTTTTGCAATCGATTTTCGTCTCCGTCTGTTTTCGTGCTGGCGGGCTTTTGATTGTTCTCGCTTCTTGTTGGCTGCAGGCTGCAGTCAGGCCGTTTGGTTCTTCCGCTTTTGCGTTTTGGCGAGTGTGCGGGCGCTTCTTCTGGTTGCATTTCCCAGGAGCTCTGGCTGGACTATGCATGAATGGCGTGTTGTTCCTTGCAGCAATCTTGATGAGGTACTTCCAGGCTCTCCGGAACCTGGCGGAAAATTCTTTCTTTCTTTCTTTCTAAGAGCTTGCTGAATATAGTAGTGATGAGGAACAATGGCTTTTCTGTTTTGATTTGTTGAAACTAAATGCCTTTTGTTTTCTTTTTTTGGTCTTGAGTCCTTTTGTCTACAGCTCTTTTGCTTTTGCTCTGCTTTAGACCTTCTGCATTGGCGCTTCTTTCAGTCCTTTCGAGCATTTCAGGAAAAAACACATGTTACAGGACACTCGTTGTTCACGTGGTCGAGTCTTCCCCCTTTCAAGTCCAACAGTTTGCAGCTCCCTTTGAATTTGTGCATACTTTGTATCTCCGACTCCTCCTTCAAAATGTCTGTAGAGAAACAGCACATTCTCGGTGAGGAAGGGAAGGGAAGGGAAGGGAAGGGAAGCGAGGCGAAGCTTGCGCCATCATGGTTGTTGTCGTTTGTTTGAGACATTATTATTGATTTTTACCAACCATCTGAGGGCGGGCGGGCGCTTTTAGACATCCCTGAAAGAATGTCAGACAGCCGGCAGGCATTGAGTATCCGGGCACAAAAGGTACGCGGGATTTTTAACCAGTTCGACAGCAACAAAGATGGCTGTCTCAACCGAAGTGAAATGGCAGCACTTGTGATGGCTGTCAACCCCCGCGTCAAGTTCACCAACGAGCAGATAGAGGCCATACTTGACGAGGTCTTCAGGACATATGCTGAGTTCATCCTTGAAGGCCCCAAGGGCTTAACCTTCCAAGGTCTCCTAAGGACTTATGATGATGGAGCTGGAGATGTTGACAGGGATTTTGATGCCCTGGGTCTACAGTTGGATTCTTCTTCTGCTGTTGGAAATGGAACTAGTCCTCAGGAGCCATATATAACAGTAGCTGCAGCAGCTCAGACAAAAGTTAGTAGACCTGGTGAAGAGGAGGGTGGTTGCGGTGGTGGTTCTGGATCTAGGCTTCCATCTGAGGTATCCATTGCTGATGATGAAACCTCAAGCATTAATGGAGCCATAAGGTCATCAAATAAGCTAGGAGCAGCATGGGCCAGGTCTCCAAACCATGGCATAGCATACCAGGATACCTGGCACTTGATCGAGGATCTAGAGCTTCACTTGAGGAGACTAGATTCCAAGATTCAAGACAAGCAGAAAGAGAGGCAGGAAAAGAAGGGCAGAGGTATTGTTCATGGGGTGGTAGACAGAAGAGCCTCAGCAGACTGGGAAGATGGAGTTAATAATAAGGGGCAAGCTATTGGAAGGCAAAGAAGAGGGGATGATGATCTAGGGTCCAACTATGGGGCTTTCAAGACAGCTCTTGCAGGGTTCCGGGAGAAATGTGCTAATGTTTGGACACCAGAACAAGCCTTTGAATGTCACATGGCTATGGGTCAGTGCCTTCTTGAGCACCATTGGCATGAAGCGGCTATAAACAGCTTTGAACTTGCAGTCCAGCTCATACCTCAGGATGCCCGGGCCCACTTTCTGATGGGAAATGCCTACTATTCACTCGGGAAGTATACAGATGCTCGATTGAACTATCAGAATGCACTTGAGGCAGGGGAGGTGAATACTGTTCTGTGGCAAGGTCTCGTTCCACAGGTAAATCCTTTCTAAGCTATGTATTAACTTTCCAGATTTTTCAGTGAAGGCTATGGGCACTTCACTCACAAATATGGAACCTTTCAGGATCAGTGCAAGCTTGTGTATACTCATGTGCTCAAACAATCAATGGTTTCTGGGAAGTTTATGTGTGGAGCACTCCCACAAGCTTCTCTGAATTGTTCTTATGAAATTTCTGGCCATCCGTATAAAGAATCTGATGCCTCATCATCAGATGCACTGCTTTGTAAAGGTTATGCAAATGTCTGTAAAAGGGATCTTTGACACTTAAGGGTGGTTGTGCTTGCTGAAAATAGCCTTTGAGATGAAGGAAGTGAAATTTCCTCAGTTTGTTAGGATTTTTGATCATTATATTCATGTCTCCTGTTGTTTTCCAGGTCCATGTCAACCTTGGCATTGCCTTAGAAGGAGAGGGAATGCTCATGTGTGCTTGTGAACATTACCGGGAGGCTGCAATTTTGAACCCTCACCATTACCGTGCACTCAAGCTTCTTGGGAGTGCCCTTTATGGGTTGGGGGAATACCGTGCAGCTGAGAAATGCCTTATAGAAGCCCTAGTCCTGAAGCCTGACTATGCAGATGCTCATTGCGACCTTGGGTCAGCACTACATGCAGTGGCCAATGATGACAAGGCAATTCAGGAGTTTCAGAAAGCAATTGACTTGAATCCTAACCATCTTGATGCACTTTATAATCTTGGTGGCTTACTGAAAGACTCTGGGAGGTAAAATCAGAAACACACATCCAGATTCCTGGAATGCTTGACTTTTTACCAGCAGAAGATGGGTCTGGGAAAACTTTTTTTGCAGCTAGACCAGAGCAACACACTAATTTGGCTGTGTATGACTTCTTCCTCAAGCAAAGTTTCCTGCGTAAGTTTTGACTTAGGAAAGTGCATGCAGCCTGGGACAAAAGCAGGAAAGTTGACGTTTCTGACATTCAGAGGTGGTCTTATATATTGTTTATTGTTTGTGCAACAATTGCTTTACTATGCAATAACTTGTGGCAGGTATAGAAATGCTGCAGAGATGTATGCAAAGGTGCTTGCATTAAAGCCACAGGAATGGCGGGCACAACTGAATAGGGGAGTATCCCTGTTGGGAGCTGGGGACTATGAAGAAGCCAGGAAGGCCTTCAGGGAAGCCTTCAAGATGACCAACCGGGTTGAGCTCTATGATGCCATCAATCATTTGAAACAGATGCAGAAGCGCCCCAAGGGTCTCACCTTAGCTATTGCAAGTGCTGAGCAAAGTGCCACTGGTCAACATCACAGCATAGCTGGTGAGATTTTTGGGTGGAGGAAATGAACTGTCATGTATTCACATCTTTTGTCAGTGCCCTCTTTATATTCCTGTTATGCCTGCTACTATCTTTAAATGTGTCCGACCATCTCTTTTGCACGTGTTATCATCATTTTTACAAGTTGCGTTCCTCAAGAAAGCCCAGCTGAAATTCCAAAGAGCTAATGTGAGGTCAGGCTGTACTAAGGGATTTTTGAGATTTTTGTCTTGAACTGGATGCCTCACATCTAACATTCCAGAATGATACATTTCATTGTCCCCTATTGATTGAATCAGATGTTGACTCCATGTTCATGATAGTGGAGAATGCGAGGTTTCAAACAGCACCCCACAGCAAAACAACGGCCCGTGAGTTCCTTGCATATGCCCTTGACATACGCAACTTCCAAAAACACACCCGGCTACATCACTGTGATATTAGTGACTTGAGGAGGAGAGTTGAGGAGTGCAAATATCTCCCAGGAGATTCCAAGTCCACTGGAGCTCTTTCTGTTCAAAATGATAAAGTGGTTCGCAAAGCAGAGCTTGAGAAGATTTTGTGTCAGCTTCTTGGATTTCTAACTCCAGACACATTCCAGGTAATACCAAGACAGAAACCAACCCCTTTAGTGTCACATGATCACAGAGAGTAAAAGCATTTTCAACTCCAAGAAGATGGATGGTTGTTGCTGAGGTGGCCTGTATCTGATGAGTTTTGCAATGGTTGCAGGGTGCAGTGAGGATGATCAATGAACGGATCTTATCAGTACTGGACCGTGCAGGGTCAGGTCGAGTGGATGTTGGAATGTTCTTTGCAGTGCTGGCCCCACTGTGTGCTGGGCCAACTGATAAGAGGAAGCGTTTAGTTTTTGATGTGCTGAAATGGCATATCTCACCTGCTAGAGCAGGAATCATTCCGTACACTGACGCCAAAAGTTACATCAAGTATCTACGTGCCATTTATCTTCCAGATCAGGTACATTTGCTACAGGCTTCTAGAAACTTCAATACATTCTCCCCTTTGTCTTCTTGAAAATGGGCAACCCTCAAGTCTTTCCTGTAGAGTAATAGGGGTTGGCATGAGTGACTACTCTTTTGCATGCAGTGTTAGTTCTTGAGTTATTGCTGGAATCTGCAGGGGGTGAGTGAGCTTGCAGAGGTTCATGGAGATGCTGAAAAGGTACAAGTTTCATACCCAGAGTTTCTCAACATGTTCGATGACACTAACTGGGGATTTGGCATATTGAACACACTAGTGAAGCTTGAGACTGGTGACTGTGTACGACACACTGGAATCACATGTGCAACATGTAATTATATCATTATTGGGCCTCGATTTAAGGAAATGACAAAGAACTTCAACCTGTGTCCAACCTGTTACAGTGAGGGGAAGGTGCCAGCTGACATAAACTTGGAAGAGTATGTCTTTAGGGAGTACAGTAGCAAAGCTGCTATAATGGACCAGTTCAAGATATTTAGCAGCAAGAAAGGGTTCACAGCTGCACATACCCAGACTGTGACTTAAGCTGCTGAGTCTGAATTCCAAAATTTCAGAAAAGACACTCCATTGCTCTTATGGGAGGAGCACATTGATTTTATGGGACCAAGATAGGATACAGATAACAAAAGCACAGCAGTGGCATTATCCTCTAATTGGCAACTCAAAGTAGGCTTGGCCCCCATGAGAGCACCCGGACTGAATAGTTGAAAGGGGAGAGAAAAGCAAAGGGACTGAAGGTAGTGGCAGGACTACCTGACAGAACCATGACAGAATTATTGAAGGGAGATGTGAATTCCTGAGGTAGGATTTGAGAGTGATAACAGGTTTTCTTTGACATCCTTAAGAGGATAGGAGAGTGTGAATAGTTAGTGGAATTGAGAAGATGGGAAGTTTTCTGATGGGGTGCTGGTGGAAAGCTATGGGGGTTTCAGTGGTGGGTTTTTCAGCTATTTGTGGATGGAAGATATTCTTGACCTGGTTGTCAGGATGTGAATAGTTTGTGTATGTTATAGACATTGCACAGAAAAATTCTTTCTTTAGATGTAGATTCCAAAATAAACCTTTTCCATCGTGAAGATCGGTGGCTGTATATTATTGTTGTCTTCCCTTACAATATTGTATTTGGGACATGGTCAGAGATTAGATCATGCACAAGGTATGTGGATGCCAGTTTTGATGACAGTTGATTGAAAAGGGAGGTGCTTAAATTTTGGAAAAATTCCATTAAAATTGTCTGAAATTGCATTATAATGCCTTCAAAACATCAAGCTTGTAGCCAAAGTAGCCGTGATTCATGGCTACCTTGCAAATGGTTATGGCTTCAATCCATCAACAGCAGGGTGCTACATGTGTTTGCAAGTGACATGTTTGCTAGGTGCATTATGGAGATGGAGGCCATGATGAGTGTTGTTTCATGTCCTTTGTATCAAGTCCATGTCCACTTTGCGAATTTGCCAAATCAACTTTGCCAAGTTGTCAAGGTCATATTATTAAGTTGCCAAGTTCATTTTGCCAAATGCATATCATCAAGTCACCAAGTCCATATCCAATTTGTCACGTCGATGTGTCACAAGTTGTTCAAAGCTTGCAAAAGGAACAAAAGAATGCGAAAATGTCATAACAACATTCGTTGTTTCTTGTTTTTGAAAGGAATTCAACAATCCTAAAGCTTATCTTGTAAGAAAACACAATGCCCAATAGAAGGTCACACAAGGAAGAAGTTTCAAGCATTGAATAACTTGTGACAAACTTAAGTATAGGGAATTCGTAGCATATTTTAATAGTTCGTATTTAGAAGTGGAAATGTACTTGGTGATGTGGACTCAACAACTTGGTGGATTGGACTTGGGGAATTTGGTGAAGTGGACATGGACTTGTTTGGACCGATGGACTTACCAGTCTTGATCCGTTCATCTTCGGCGCAAAAGCGCTTGATCAGATGATTTGACAAAATGAGTTTGGTGGATATGCAAATTCAACTTGTCAAAATAGTCAACCAAATCATTGGTGCTTACATTTCCTTTTGTAGCTAGCTTATTTTTCTTAGTTGAAAAGGGGATATTATAAAAAGTGTCATACGACAATTCTTGTGCACATGCTATGAGATTGGTTTAACTTGTCATGCACTATTGCATTAGTGCTTACAACTATCGTTATTTACACACACACATCACAAATGACATAAGTCACCATAATGGTGCATCATCTCCAAATAAGCCCCTATATGATTTGGGTCTTTACTTTATTCATTATGGAGACCAATCTGCATGAGAAGGAGTTGGCCATGGGGTTCCACATTGGCACCGTTGTCATGCTAGTCGTTTTCAAAGGAGTTCACAAATAGCTTTTGGGACAAGTGATGAACATTAATTGCCTCACCTAAATATTTAACTTATCATTAACAAAATAAAGATGTTTGAATCACACAATTATACAAAAAACATGATCAAAATGTTGAAATCTTAAATCATCAAAAGTGATTTGTGATTCCCACCAAAAAAAAGCTTTGATCCCCATCAACAAAATAACTAAAACATGTTCACATCAAAACTAGTTCCCAACTAATCAACACTAAACCATATTAATTACATTAATCAAAATTAGCATTAAAATAATTATGAATTAACTAAATAATTAACAAAACACACCTAACAAAGTTGTCAAACGTTTTTTATAAAAACATTAAAACAACAACAAAAAGTTCCAAATAGTTCCCACTTCATTTAAAAATTTATACTTGATGTGATAAAAAGAGTTGGTGATAGTAGCAAAAAGATGCCTATGCCTTTTTCATTCATCAACCATGGACAACAATATAGAAAGATGTTTTGAAATTTTAAAATGAAAAGGTGAAAATCTTATATATAATTACAAACGTGGTGTCTGTGCGTGCGTATGTCCGTCCGGTATCCTATTGGCTGGAACTCAAGGTAATGGGTATAACTCAGTGTCAGGGGTATCCCTCAGTGTAATGGGTATCACTTAGTGTCCGGTTTGTTTGTGAGGAAACCAGGGTCCCTTAGTGTCATGGTAAACTCTTGGGTGGGTTGTGAGAACTCTCAGTGAGAGGAAAAATCAGTCAGGGTATCGGTATCACTCAGTGTCAGGGCATCATTCAGTGTAATCGATATCCTCTTGGGTGTGTCCGTAATGGGTATCACTCAGTGTAATGGGTATCCTCTTGGGTGTGTCTGTAATGGGTATCACTCAGTGGAATGGGTTTCTGTGTGTGTCCGTCTGTCTGTCCATTCGTCTGATATCCTATTGGCTAGATTTGTTCGACATTTGATTGGACGGAAGGGCAAAAGGGAGGTGAGTTCTCTCTCACTCACACACACACTCAAATCAGGAGGTGAGTTCTCACTCACTCACACACTCAACTTGGCTTGGTACTCGAAATCTTTAAAGAATGTTCACAAAAGAAATTAATAAATTAAAAAAAGAAGGAAAGAAAATGCTCCCGGGGGACTTCACAGTCTCCGAAGGGCACGGGCACCCACTAGTAATACTTGAAAAGTGTTACAAAACCAACATTGCATGTGATAATGAACTTCTGATCTTTAACACATATCCCCCTTATATCCTTCCTATCAAGCATTACATTTCACCATGTTCGACATGTAAATTACTATTTGCACAAGTTTGAAGAAATGACATTCATATTTCACATCTACATAGTCTAGGGTTCAAAGATAGCCAAATCATGCCAAAAAAGGGGGAAAAAAAACCAAGACCACCTAAAAATTTGTACACCATGACCATTGTGGCCCTCAAATGTATTGGAATTATAATTACACCATCCTTGAAACCAAAAACATGGGATTGTATCAAGAAAACCTTTCCAATTTTGAACATAGAGACATCGATTACTATATGACATCCCATCTAAGAATATTCAAGATGTCACAAGTATTTTGAACATAGAGAAAAACACACAAGTCAAAAAATGCACCAAAGACTTGCCTTTCATTTTGACCTTGTGGTGGTCAATTTTCTCTTCACCATTTATAGTGGGCGATTTTGTCACATCACATCACCAATCTTTCTTCTTCAAAATGTTGATTCAGCTTAGCAAAAGAAATAGTTTTAAAAAAATTCCTTCAATTTCAAGTAGATTTGAACATAAGAATGCACCATGTTCAATTGTTAAGAGGTTGAGATTGTATGCAATGCACACATCACATGCACTAAATTGCCTTTAGACAATCAAAAGTAAAAAAATGGAGTAATTGCATTAAGAAGAAAGTCATGTTGATGAAACCAAACAAAAATGCTTGCAATGATAACAAATTGTTGGAACTACATTAAAATTTATGTTCCTTTGAATTCCTTCTTCATATGATCCTTAAAACCAAGGAAAATAATAATGAAGACGTCAAATGATGAAACAATTGTTGAATTGTGTTTGAAAAGTGTCTTCTTGGATCTATGTCTTTTTATAGGTTTTAAATAATAATAATAATCACAAGCAAATTTTCAATGCACATTGCATCAGTTTGCATTTCATTTCTTTTCAATGGAACTTGAATTCAATTCAAGTTCCATACAATCTATATAATAAAAATGGTTGTCTATTTTCTATCATTCATACCTACAAGTATTCTAAGCCTAATTAATGTCTACCCATCAATATGGATGTGAACAAGGTTATGTGCAAAGATGTCCATGATATTTATGTTATGAAAATTTTAAATGGTGTTTGTGTTTTTTATGTGAGAATTAAAAACATTTATTCAATAAAATTAACACATAAATTCAATATGATGACGAGAAATTGAAACAAGTCAATATGGTGATAAAATAAAATGAAATAACAAAAAATAAATTTGAATATAAACTTGATCAATCACCTAGAATCATCATGCATATAAATGATGATGTTTTTCTTCCCTTTTTTTAAATTGTAAGATCCATGGGCATTAAGAACCAAAAGCATTTCAACTAATGTCATTCAATATTTTGACTCAAATGGAACTTTATTGTCACAAAAATTGATTCATTAGTTGATGGTTATTAGTAACGTGTAACAACGCAAAGCCCATTTTCTCCCCCTTTTTTTTGGTTTACCAATGTCATTACAATGGTGTGATCTCCGTCCTCTTCCTTCCTTCCAACTTGTTGCTTTGTAATTTTGGATATATTTTGTGATCTATGATTGACCATTACCACAACACATATTGGATGGATTCATAAGTTGCTCAAAGCAAATTGCATCTTAGAAATTACTTCAAACAGCATGTGAGATAGTGTGATTCATATTAATGAGTTGTGGGGAACACAAAGTTCAATTTTTTTTTCTTTTGTGATGGATATATCATCAATTGTCCCATCACAAAAAAACATCAATCGAGCTTTGGACAGTCCTAGGATAGATACTTATATCATGGTACCTTGGTTGGTTAGGCACCTAATTAATTATTTTTTTGGAATTGTCAAAAATTCTGAAAATGTGTGCTTGCCATGCCAAAAATTGGTGTAAATAAATGAAGATCTCAAACACAATATCTTCATTTGTTTTAGTATAATGTTGAAATGTAAATTTTTTTTCGCTGAAATTAATTTACAAAAATTAATTAATTAATTAATTATTAGGCACGTTATTGGCGAACCAGCCAAGGTACGGTCTCTTCCTTTTGGGCTGTTTATATAGGTTACAAGAATAGAACTTAGGGCCAAAAAAACGGGGACAAAGTGAGGTGGTATTGGGAACTTGGAGAACATGCTAAAACCCTTGTGAGAACACATTGACAACAAAAAATCCAAAAATTCCAATACCACCCCAACCCTTCCCCCCAAAAGGAAAAAAAATTAGGTCTCTTGGGTGCATGTTGGCTCACCTCATTAGTTGCCAAGAATTTGTATATTTACCTCTATTCTTTACCATTTTTTGGCTTAGGCTAATAGGTACCCACACTCTTAGGAAGGGGTATTACTTCAAGCAAAAAAATGGCTACAACCATTGAGATGGCCAACATGCAATAAAGAAGGTTCAACTTTTTTCCTTGGGGGCTGGAGGAGGTGTGGGCATAGAATTTTTTAAAAGAGATTTGTGTTCCCATCATGTTTTCATATGTTCTCAATGATGTTTCCAAAGTTCTCCATGTTATGTTCCCAATAGCACAATCCTTTTATCCCATAGGGTTTGCCCAAAGTTTTCCACTTTTCCCCTACATAGGTGGGCCAAATGGGAACACTAAATCTTCACATAGAAACTTATTTTTTGAAGATTTTCCAATTTTTTTGTTTCGTTTTTTTTTTTTTTTTGGGCAATGGCCAATCAAAATGGTTCGCAATATATATATAATTTAAATATAAAAAATTTATAAAAAAAAATTGGGAGGCACCCCATCTAATTAATAGAAGTAGCAATAGAAGTAATAGGTACCCTAGTTATAAAGGGTGAAAATGAAAATGGTGACAAACCATTTTGGAAATAAAAATTTCATGTAGCCAATGAGAAGGCATGAAAAAATGTCTTCTTGGATTTTTGTTTTTTAAAGTTCTCTTTCCAACACCATATTCACAAGCAAATTTCAATATCTTCCACCAATTTACATTTCTTTTCTTTTCAATTGAATTGAATCTATTTTGAATTCAATCCAATTCATGGTATATGCAGTGGAAGTGGGGTATGTTATAAAACAATATTGTAACAAAGTCCTAAACCAATACATTTCATGATCACTCATGCACATCTTATTATTAATTTTTCTCAAGGTATGCAATAATTTTAGAATTCATTTGATTGAACTTAATGTAACCATGCATTATGTAAATTAGTTGAAGTTATTGATTCATGATCACATATTGCATCATAAAACAAATGTCCAATTCATTGAGATTTTTTGGAATGTAGACACATTGTCTATAGTCTTAATTAGTGTTATTGTATAAAATCTAATATGCAAAGGGCTTAGGAAAAGGAAATCATTTGAAACTATGTTCAATTGTCCCTTGTTATAATCATTTGAAATTATGTTGTATGATTACAACCCATGTTTCCAAATCAAGAATTAATAACTTCAACATGTGAGCAAATTTTAATTAGAAAGTTGCAAATACATTTTTCATGGGCAATATTGATTATTTTAAAATAATCATTCTTTTTTTTCCATACATGAAAGGTTCCCTCAATAAGGTGCAATATATTGGTTGTTGGCTGAAAATTATAAGTTAATTAATTCAAAAACAAGGTTATGTAAGGTATGTATAAATTTTTAATATTAGATTTTTTTAATAAAAAAAATAGTGTGTGCATTAAAGATTAAAGATATTAGTTATTAGCAGGTTCAATTATTGTGAAAATAATGTTTTGATTAATTGTACAAGGTGATTATAGGATCAATAAGTTAGTTTAAATTTAGGTTTAGAACATTTAAGTCAACATAGAGAAGAACATTTAAAATTTTAAGTTCGACGTGAAGGTTTTAAATTTTTGGATTATAGGGAGGCAATGAATTCTTCTTGCAATAATAACCTTTCTTTATTATTAAAAAAGGTTCAACCACAAGCTTCTACAGTTTTTTTTTAGGGTTATGTCAAAGTGGTGAGAGAGATTTTTGAATTTAGGATTCCAAAGAGCACACAAGCAAACTTTTCTAGCTCCAAATTTTCTGAAATTTCAAACTAGTAGGTTCCAACATGTTGCCAAAATATAACAAGCTTCAGCCAAATTTGGTTAAATTCCTTTTGTGGGCAATTGCCAATGTGGCTACATTAGAAAATTGGGGGGGGGGCGAAGAGGGGGTACCCATGCTTAGAATATATGCAAAAGGCCATGACATTCAACTCAATTATCAAATCCTATTGGAAGTTCAAAAACGTGGCTTGTGAGTTGATTTGAATACAAATCTATCCACATTATTTTTTTTTAAAGCTTGAATTTTAGCCCTTGTTTAAAAGTCTTCAATGCATCTAGTGAAAACATTAAAAATGCATCATTCAAAAATACAAAAAAAATCGTCAATGAAAATGTCTTAATAAAAAAAATTTAGAAAAATATGCCACATTTAAAACTAAATACTAATATTATAATGTATTGATAGTTTCATGTCATGTTATATGTGAAATTTGCTTTTCAACCATTCAATCACCTTCCTACCATTTTTTGAGTCTCACTTTGCTTATTTCTTATGGATAGAATTGTTGACATCCTCAAAAAGAGATCACAAAGTTCCTTGTTTGTCTAAAAAAAATTTTTACATAAAACAATTTTGAGTGATCACCAAACAAATGATGATAAAAAAAAATTAAAGAAAGGCATTCGCTAGGTAATTAAAAAAACATGGTGGGGGGGGGAAGTGAGTAGGTGCATTAACAAGTCAAGTTGATATTTTACACAATAAAAATCAAGAATATCCTACCCCACTTACAATATGTTCAAAATAATTTATAATTATTATTTTCCTTTTGACCATACAAAGTTGTTAAATATAATATTGGTATCTTGAAGACAAGAACTCATGGATGAGAAAAAAATGCTCTAACTTTAATATTTTGGAGTCTATAAGTTTTGTCCTACCAAAATAGATTTTGCTTTGGAATCTGATTTGAATGGAATGGAAAAGTGTGTTTTTTTTCCCCAGGTTTTTGTCTTTCCAAAGATTTATTTTTTTAAAAAAAATTTAAAAATTATTTTTTAAAAAAAAATAAATAATAATAATAATAAACTCAACATCATAGTCTCAAATGATAAAAATGACAAGAAAATTTTCAATACCTTCTTACACCAATTTGCATTTTGTTTTTTCTTTGATTGAATTTGAATTAAATTAAATTAAATTTCATTTAAACACGGTTGGACAATGCAGTCCAGATACCAGTTACATATGTAATCATACTACATATGCTTATTCAATGCCGGGTGTTTTTCCTTTATTTGTTTATTTATTTATTATTCGATGTTGATGATGAAGCAAATACGCGTCGGTGTGTGTGTGTGTGTGTAGGGGTGGTCATGGGTGTCTTACAATTGGTACAACAAACCCAAGAAAAAACAAAAAAAATTGCAACTGTATTTAGATCTATGTAAAATATATTCTCAATATTTTTAGAGCAACAAGGAAGGGAAAAGGGGGGGGGTGTAACTACAATCACAAAATTGGGAATTTTTATCGAGTATAGTAGCTTAAGGGATTTGGGTCTCCTAGGGTCTACATTGCAACTTAACCTAGATTTATCTCAAAGTCTTGCTCTCTAAGTCCGACCATCATCCCCTATTTGGGCCTCTACTCCTAGATACCACGTACAACAACATTGAGTGACAATTCTTTTTCCATACCTTCCCCTCAACATAGAAAAATTGGCCAATGTAAAGCTAGAGACTCCCCTTTTTTAAAAATTGTTTTTGTGTATTTTGAGGGATTTTCCCCAGCCGAAGAACCCTAGGGCATTATGCCGAGGGAGCTCTCTCAATTTTATATGTTCCCACGTTCTCATGGAAATAGTTTGTTTTTATGAAATGACAAAGAAGTGAAGGAAATAAAAAGAGTTTTTGTTTACAAAAGGGTAGGTTCCTGTACTCGTGTGTTCTCTTGAGATTCAGCAACACCCTTGAGGGCCCACACCCTCGAGAGTGCCCCTTCCTCGGGAGAATGCACTTGTACTGGAACCTCCCCTGCAACTTGAATGCTAGATTTCATCTACCGTACTCTGTACAGCCCCTTTTGCTGCTGCATATGGATATGCTAGTGTGCTTTTGTGACACAACACAAGATTCTTTGAACTTTTTTGAACAAGTTCTTTCTTTTGGGGTAGGGTCCCGCAAATAAGTAGCTTGGTGTAGGTAGGGTAACACCAAGAGAGCATCTGCACCAGGGTGCTCAGTATGTGACCCTGCACATTAAAATCGGATAAAATAAAAGTCAACATGTGCCGGTTTAGCTCAGGAAAATAGTTTTTTCTCCTGCATATTTGATCAGTTTTTGCTGGGGCTCGTAAAAAAAGCGCAGCAATGCTGTGCACCTGCTAGAGAAGAGTGTCGTAATAAACATAATCTGATTTATGCTCCCTGTTTTTGATTGGCCAATCATAATGATTCATCCAGGTGGTTTGCTATTAGTGGTTCCCTCCTGTTTGTTTGTTTGCAGTCCCCCTTTGAGTTTTATGCGTAAAAGGTCGCAAAAAAGTAAATCACTAAACTTGGATGTCAGAAATATTTTTGCATGGTCACATAGTGAGCACTGGAGTGGATACTCTAAGTAACAATTGAGGAGCAGGCCATGAAATACGAGCCCACTTGGGACACACCCAAGGGGCACTTATTTTGGGGAACGCTCCCACTCCAAGGGTATTAAGGATCGGCATAAATTTTGTGTGATATTTGGCATGTATCTATCTACCAGGAATCTCAGAGGGAAAAAATCTCACATGTCGTTGAAGCGAGCATCTCATCTTTGAAATTCAAAGACATATTCCACTTGATAACATGCACTACAGAATACACTCTAACAGTTCTGGCCGTGCTTTGAGTACAGTTGCTGTCGCCTTTTTCTTTTGAGAACATTCATATCAATGCATCAATTGTTTGAAGGCTCCATTTATGTTTCAATAGTTTATATTTTGACATGGTACCACATATCATTGAATAAGGTACACACTCCCTTGTCTAGTCACATTTGTTAGCATTATGATTGTGACCAAACACATATCAATGTTTTAATTGTGCCATAGTACTTCCTCAAGGTGTTATGTTAGTAGTTAGTACCAAACAAAATTTGAACCAAAGATTTGGCCACATCGAGTTTCTTCAAAAAAAAAGCTTTGTACCTAGTTGGTAGCCTAATAGCTTTCTAGTACAGCCAATTGAACCAATTTGGCACAAGAAGCAACCCCAAATGTCTCTATATACACCTCTCAATGTTGGCTCAGTGTCTTTTCAAAAAAATTGTCCATCTCCTTGCACAACTTGTTTCATGCTATTGGTGATGGGTTTAGGTCCTAGGTTTTGTGTTTTCTCCTCTTAGGGCTCCTCATTGTGTGTTTCACACCTTCGGGTGTGGTCTTTTGTTTAGACTTCAATATTTTCTCTTTTTTTCCCGGGCTCCCTTGACGCCCTTGACGAGTGTTTTTTCTTTATTTATTTGTTTATTTATTTCTCAATGCCTTGCGCTTATATGCTTTTGTACCTTGTCCTAACAAGCTAAAATGAAGTGAAACTCGTCGACTATTTAAGCTTGTTGCAGTTTGAATAAGGATATTATCATAGTGACATTAAAACCATCACTATATAAGGGTTGTGTAAAAATATTTATTTTCAAGACCCTTTGTGTGAGAAGATCTTCTGCAAGAAAATAATAAAATTATATTGTCACCATGCTTTTGGTGGAATGATTATCATGAATTATGTCTCTCATGAGGACGATATGTTATAGCCTCTAGAGCTCAAATTAATTTCATCAACACCTTTTGGTACCTAGGGTATTTTTTTCAACTTTGATATAAAAATGTGAAAAAAGATTTGCTGAAAAAATATGCTTTAATTTTTTTAGTTCTAATTTATTTTCAAAAAAAATTAATAATGAAAATTGGCTATAAAAAAGATATAAAAGTTTTTAAAACTAAACACCTTTTATTTTTTTGCTACATGTTAAAACACATTAATGAAATTTGGTGATTTTTCCAAATATTTTTTAATATAATTTTGGTGGATAGAAAAGAAATAAAAACATATAATCTTAATCATTTTTGAAAAATAATTTCACCAACTAGCTAAACTTGGGCCAATGACACAAAGGCTATTAAGAGATGAAAACATTAACTCCCAATTGCTATGCAAAAATCACATTCTAAACTTGACAATGTTAATGTGGGGTCTTGTTACACACAAGTCTTTAAACACCATTGAAATCACTAGAGAACATGAAAAATTTGTTTTATATACAATCTCAATATGCATTCCTCTAGTAAGGTGATAAAGGTTTTATTAATATTACAAAACTAACACATTATGAATAATTAAGCATAAAGGAATGAGCAAAAATATGAATCTAAACTACATAGAAATAGAAGAAACAAAAATTGAAACACTTAACAAGGCTCATGAAAATATAAATGAACAATGAGTCAATACAAATAATACATGTTAATAAAGTCTCTTGTTTGCGTGATGAAAACCACCAAATGGATTATATGATTTTATATTATTTTCCTAAAGGTTAAACTCGTTGAGTTACAACTTATGTATTGATTGCATATTTGAATAAGCGATTCCCAACAATTGTCAAATGATATCATATTTAGGTGTTCAAAATGAGAAAAAAAAACAAGATATATAACTCATTGCACATCCATCAAAATTCATTAACCACAATTTCAAAAACTTTGAAGTTTTATTTTTAAGATCATTTTAATATAAAAAATAATGAAACTATCGGTATATTTAGTGAGGAAAACACATAGATTCACTGTATCTTGTAATGGGCAAACCCACCTATCATCAAACATTATAAATTCAAAGTGTTCAATTTTTTTGGAAACAATCTAAAAAATAGAAAAAATAAAATAAAATATGTTACATGTTGCACAAGCACCACAAACTAGTAACAATAAAGTAACAACATAAGTTCTCATTAAAATTAAAATTAGCATGTCTCGTAAAATATAAGTATTTGAAATATTATATCATAATAAGTAAATAGTAAAATAAATTTCAATTTTCAAAAAAATAATGCATTCTAATCTATGTTTTAATATTAACTTTTGTTTTTAACTAACTAAATGGTTATAGTCTAAAAAATAAGATAAACTTAAATTTTCACATTTTTAAATAGTTATAATTTAAGTAATAAAACATAATAGACTATTAATACTTGAAACAATGTCCTTAAATTGTCAATTCTTTCATGACTATTTATTAAAATGATGTAACCCTACCAAATTTTATTAATGAAGGCACCACATTATATGGAGAAAAAATTGTGCCTCCACTTGAAACAGAAGATGCTTGCATCTTTTGAAGTGGGATGGAAACTTGTTGGCAAAGGGAAGTGATCAAAACAAAAGCAAACAATTCTTGAGGCCTTTCATTCCCTAAGTTGCATTGGCATAATCACAATAGAAAACATTTGTTTATTTGTGCAAACATTTGAAAACCTCAATTGTTAAAAAGAAAAGAAAAGAGAATTGATTTGTTAAATGTTGATCACAATAAGTCCTTACATTTGCATGTGATAGCTCTAAGGCAACAAATCCAAGTGAAAACATGATTAAAGGAACAAGTTTTTGCATCTTAGATCAACTATGACAACATCGACTAAGATGTTGAACCCTATTTTCAAAAAGAACAATGTCAACTTGTCAATGAAAAAAATTAAGTGTGATTAAAGGAAACATATATGCATTTATTTTCATCCCATGTAAAAGCCAAGTTCACAAACAATGGTTGCAAAGGTATCATACCACATAATGCATCCCTACATGCTTGCTATCATGAACATATCACAAAAAATGAACACAGACATTGGATTAATGTTTTGTGTACATGCACTAAAAAAAGCTTGTGATCGAAGTATGAAAAAGTTTTAATCAAATTTGAAACATTGCATCCTTACAACAAAAGGTGTCCATGTTACACCAAGTGATTTACTTAGATTTTTAATGAATTTATTGATTGTAATGAATGGGACCTAATTGGGAAGTAGTGAATTCATTGGCCTAGTGAACATGGACTAGTGAAATGCACTACTGATTGCAAAAGAAAATGCAAAAGACAACCAAAACATTGGGAGAATAGGTCAAGTTATGTATGGATCAATAAGTTGCATATGTGAATTGAATAAGGCCCACAATTGAAAGATGAAAGAGTCCTAATGCATCCCTATATGCTTGTCATGATGAACACACCACAAGAAATCAACACGAGCAATTGGATTAATGGGTTGTGTATGAACACATCACGACAATGAACATGAGCAATTGGATTAATGGGTTGTGTACACACAACAAAGAAAGCTTGTGATTGAAGGACGGGAGAGTTTTGGTCAAGTTTGAAGTGTTAAGAATTTTTTTTGTAGAAAACAATCAAAACATTGAGAGGAGAGGTGGAGTTGGTGTATCAATCGATCAATGAGTTGCATACATAGACTATGAAAGGGCAATGATTAAAGGATGAAAGAGTCATAGAATCAAATTCAAGGCATTATGGAAATTCATTTTTTGCACAAAAACCCAACAACCAAAACATTGGGAAGATGGGTCAAGCTATAAGAAGCCATGAGAGGTCAAGCTACAAGCCATGCACCCATGCCAAGGAGAAGAAAACATGAAGAAACAAATGTGGAGTTGGTGAAAATTTGTAAGTGTATTATGTATGTCGTGTTTTGTTTTTCATAGAGACATACATAGACCTGTTGTTGTTGCCTGTGCAGATGCGTAATTACTAGTAATGAGTCGGTGGTCGTCAAAAGAAGAGGAAGAGAAGCGGGAACTACAACAACAACAACGCGTATGAAGGAATAATGAGTCACAATCGTTGCTGCAGGAGAAGTTTTATAGGGGGAAGAAGAAGTGGAGCTGCGGTGGTAGAGTGGAAGAAAACAGTTCAGGCTTTAGGAGGAGCAGGAGCAACTTCTGATGAAAACAAAACAGGTCAGACAGGACTCAGAAGTTTTGTCAGTAACAAAAAGATTTACAAAAAGGTTGAGGAATCTGTTTGTCATGCTCACGCACAGAAAACACTCAGCAGATTTTGCGCAAATCTATCGCATGCAGCCAAGTACTTCACCATCTTCTCTCTCTCTCTCTCTCCACATCTGCTCTCTACGTCTTAGCTCTTAGCCCATGCGGCGACGAGGCGACACCTAGTTAGTCGGCCATGGCGGAACTTGTAACCATCTTCTTCTTCTTCTTCTTCTTCTCCTTCTTCAGCAGTTGGATCTCCTCTGTTTTTCAGTCACGCGGAACAAATTTAGTCGCTCGGTTCTCGTCTCCCCGGCGCCTGTGTTTTGTTGGTTCCTGTTTTTATTATCTCTAGCTTGTGATTTGTGACGACGGCATATCAACTTTGTTTACTGATCTTCTTCTTTTTTTGGTTTGTTTTGTTGTTTTGGGGATTTATGAAGACAGACTAGGGAGCATTTATGTATGTTGTTCCTGATCTCGTATTATCACAAGGCGATGACGATTCCTTTGGAATAGACGGCGAAGAAGAAGAAGCTTGAAGAGCGGTCTCGAAGTCTGCCCTGATCTATCTATCTTCCCTTAAGAACGGGAGTCACGAGTCACGACCGAGCGCAAGTAGCTGGTGAGAAGACGATTTTAGGGCCCCCCGTTCCCCTTGTTGAAGGAAAGAGGAAACACCGAAAAATTGCGACGATCTCGGAACAACGACAAATGAGAGAGAAAAAGGTATTGTTGCCTCGGGAGCTCAAACTCCTGAAATGGTTTGAGATCTTTGCGTTCTGATGATCTTCTGAGTCCTTCCTGATCTATTTTGCATGCGCGACAGAACACTAAATATTCATTCCTGCCGGAATATTCTTCTGAGGTTCAAGCTGCACGTGTGTGAAGAAGGCAAGACAGGCATCATAAGGAAGGCAAGGCTTTGTGGGAGGAATTGAAAAAGAGTCCATTATCCATGTGCGTGAGCATGCAACGGCAGACTTTCTCTTATCAAGAGCTGAAAGCAATGACTGATCTGAAGAAGGGAATATATGGCTGCAGGAAAGGTTCTACCAGTCCTTGGATTTGAAGAGGATTCTGTCTCAGCTACAACAACAATGTGAGCCCTCCTCTCTGACCAGATGATGCAATTTTTTATTTGGCAACAGGCCAGCAATTCAAGGGTTTTCAGGTTTGGTTGCCAAGAGAAGAAGGTTGGAATCTGGACATGGCACAATCATTATTACCTGTGGGAGTGGCAGCAGGGAGAAGACGCCAACAGTTGCTTGAAGCTCTATTGAACCAGAGTGGTGGTTTGATCTGTGAAGAAGATTTGAATGCAGCTTTGCTGCAAGCTGCAAGTGAAGGTCACCAGCGCATTGTGCATGTGCTCATTGATGCAGGAGCAACAAATCTTGTAGATGCAATGACTTGTGCAGGCTGGTCAGGTCATGTGAACATTGTTGATACCCTGATTTTGCGAACACATGGAGCTGCTGTTGATGCTGCCTTTGTGGGGGCTTTAGTTGGTCTCCACAAAGAGATGGTTGAGCATGTTGTTCATGTGGCTGATGTAAAGGGTTTGGAGAAATGCTTGCTGATGGGCGTAGCCCGGATCTGGAGTTGCAAGACAGTTGAAGAGGCAGAATTCCTTCTCAATGCAATTGAAATCCTGGTGGGAGCTGGTGCACGGAATTTTCAGACAGCCATGCAAGTCAGCTGTGGGGATGCCATGATTGAGTACTGGAATAGGCATGTGTTTGACTATAAGGCCAAGATTCTGGAGCGGATAGTTGTTCTGGGCTCCAGACACCTGACACCTGACTTTGTTGGAAGAATCCTTTTGATGATTTGTGTCACCTTCCTGTGCAAGTTGATGAGGTTCCAGGAGAGAAATGTAAAATCTCTTCAAGAAGCAGTGCATATGCAGGCCACCCAACTGCCTGTCATTTTGATTCAGATGGTGAAAGCTGGATACATGGATGTCACAAGAGAGGACATGGAGACTACAATAGAGGACATGCTCAAAGTTTTGTCGATTGTATGTCGTAGTGGAGGTGTGGAGCTTGTCAGTACCCAGCTCCTTGCCCTGGCAGATTTCAAATTTGAGGATGTGAGGTCTTTGCTCCACATTGCAAGGTGTTTGCATGATCATCATGGTGATAATCATCTCAGCCATGCCTGTGCAAAATGCAGATTGGAGTGGCCACTGAAGATGATGAAGTTCCTCTTAGTGGACTGTGGAATCAAGGAGTTGAGTGCAACAGTCACAGTTCTTCCTATTTTTCAAGCAGCTCGACTAAATGTGCTGCTTCCCGTTGTGCAATGTTTCTTAGAGCAAAACTGTTTTGATGCTTCATTCATTTATCTTGACATGGCAATTGTTTTCTGTCAAGGGGAGGCGATAGAATACCTTCTACATGCAATACCCAAGCCAATGGATATCATCAGCATGGTTGAGACTGTAAGATGTGCAGCATCAAACATCAGGGGGAAACCAAGAGGACCAGAGGGACTCCTCTTTGCATTGCACTCCAACTTTCTCAATGACCCCATTGCAACTTTGGCAGAAGCGGCAATACTCGCAGAGTTACAAGACACAGATCATACTGTCAAGAGTCAACTAAGAAAACAATGGTCACAGCAAGCATTTGAAGTTGGGACAGAGGTAGGTCACAGGCATTTTCTGAATTGGATGCTTGTGAGAAAACGCAGTTGCTCCTCGTTTCGTCTTGGAGAGCTTCCCCATGAGCTTCAAGTAGCAGTCGGCTATCTATCTCTCTATAGAGACTGCTCCAGAACTCCAGGCAGTCTACTATCTCAAAGGCAACAAGGTGAGCTGGTGAGTGCCATCTGTCACTTATACCAGGGTAGTAACCAAGTGACTGAAGCAGAATTGCTGACAGCAAACAAGGTGTTGTTGTTACGCTTGCTCGCTGCCTGTCTTCCGGATTGGTGTCAACAGGTTACTGGCTCAGATGATGCATCCACCCTTTCTGCCTTTTTCAGGACACAAAAAACTCCTTCAAACTAATATGGACTAGTAATGCCAGATTCTCTGTAGGCATCCAGGTGCCCTCTGGTACTTAACAGAGGCAGTAGATTGCTCATCAGTATGATGGGTTGTTTGATATTATCTTCTATACATAATCCCTGCATCCAGCAGCTGAGAATTCAGCTTTACTAGTGAGATCACTTGTACAGTTAGAGCTGATCTTCATGAGAACAATGCATTGTCTTGGTTACTTGTAGAAATCAGGATGCTTGCAGAGGCTTCAGAGGTCTGACGGCATTTTTGGCTTGATGGAGAGGTTAGGCCCAGATTTTTGTGGTTGTCAGCTATTTTGCTACTTGGATGTCATATTTTTGACTCTTATGAGTAATTTCTCTCAAGAATCAGATTGGTGATCGGTTTAGGGTTTTGCAGTATGTATCTGCACAGACTTGTGTGTCCTCGCCTCTCCTAGTTGAAAAGGATAGCAGCAACAAATGCACTTCCTTGAAAATATTATAGACATTGAACTAGATCTCTGAAGGTGTCAGCAGTCCATGTGCTTTTTATGCACTTCAATAGGTATTCTGTTTCAAAGACTTATGTTGAGAAGAAGGAGGTCATCAATTGGTGTCTGATGATGTGTGGAGTTACATGCAAACTCTGAATGTGATTTTCAGCCACACGACACACAGGTTCCAATGTTGGGTAAGGTTTCTGTTGATTTCCAATGATGCTTTTCTGTGATATATAGATGTCGTGGGTCAGGTTGTATTGCATATGCTTCAAGACCCAGGAGACCATCTGGAAGGTTATGTAGATCATGAGTAGTAGGAGGGGGGAAGGGTTCCTACCCCTACTCCTTAAGAGTGGGATGCATCTTATGCCTATTAGTAGACATAATATCCTAAGATCTGTCTCACACTCTTAAGGAGTAGGCGCAATATCCCTCATCTTTCCTAAGAGGGATAGATATTGATGGAAATATAAGGTGACCTCCCGGAAAAGAGGGCCAAATCAGCAAGCCCTGACTTCAACCAGTACTCGATGTTCAAAAGATAGACATTTCATTGGTGCGATACAGCATCATTAAAATCAATAAAACTTGCATACCAATGTAGAAAAGCATGGTATCTATCACCTGTAAAGAAATGAGAAGTGTCTGTTACAAAATGGATGTGCTGGGATGATCAGTTTTTGGAACTGTCCATAACGAAAATTGAATATGACTGTATTTATGGGGATGAAGAATGTGATAACTATATTCAATGGGTCCTGAATTTCTTTTGTAGTATTGGTTCCGTAGTGTAGTGGTTATCACGTTCGCTTTACACGCGAAAGGTCGCGGGTTCGAAACCCGCCGGGACTATCTTCAAAAATCCTTGGACTTTAACAAGTAACAGTCTTTTTATATTTATTGTTTGCCTGTGCTCTGCAGGGCAAGGAGGATTCCACCCGGTTTTTCTGTGAACTAACTTGTGAGTTCTTTTGGTGGCAACTTTATGGGACGTTTAATATTTTTAAATGTTGCTGATTTGAACTTGCCCATATAACTAACCCAACAATTCAATGGGTCCATTTTCTGTGTTAACAGGCCCTTCAACCAAAACATAAAATTTAGGCTTTAAGATTGGTCACCTAATATTCATTTATTTATGTACGTAAAGCATCCGACATGGAATCACAACTAAGCATTTGCACAACATCTTCTATGCTAATGTTACAATGGAGAGGTTATCATACCAGTCCACTTGCTTCTAGTAGCAAGGGACTTTACATTCATCACCAGACCTCAACAAATAATTAACATTGTGTCAATTAGGTACTCATTTTGTATTGGAGGTTAATTTTACAGTTGAGGGTAATAAACCTCAGGGATGCAGAAGCAGAAAGCCCATTTCCATCACTGTGACTAACCTTCAGATTCAGTCATGGTTTCAAGGAAAGCTGAAGAGTATTGGTACAATTCAGACAACTGAGAATGAGAAAGAATCTGTACAGAGAGATCTCCTGCTGTCACTTGCAGATTGGTTCCTAATTCAAACCAGAATTGGATACCAAATCCTACAGACATAAACTCTCTTCCCTCTGCACAGAGCCAACAAAATGGAATTATAGAATGTAACACTCCAGCATAACAAGTTGATTGCAGCTGATTCATCAGTCCTTTCATGTCTATAACTAGTCAAGGCAAAACATAAATGAGCAGTGAGGGTGCCCATCTCTGGGACAAGTAGAGGCAACCACTCTTCTGCTGGTGGCCATATTACCAACAAAATGTCACGTACACATTTGAATTTGATGCTGGGCAACCTTTATGAGGCACCCTAAACTGGATGCTCCCTACATTCAGTTGAAGCAAGACTTCATCAACTCTCCATCTGAAAAACAGCAATTTGAGACCAAGCAGATTATACATCCTCACCAAAAGCAAAAAAGATCTTCAGACTACATTTATGAATGTAAGTAAAACATCATGTAAGAGTAGACAGATCCCTTAACAAAAACAGTGCTCAAGGATACAGGAAATCCTGAGCAAAATAATAAACTAAACACACCAGTTTCACTTTTGTCGCCAAAGACAAATGTCGAAACATATTCAACCTTACTACCCTGAACCCTGAACCATGGCAAAATCTGAGGATGATCAATGCAAAATTCATAATCTGTTTTAAATATCATGTAAGTCCTCTTCTCCAATCAAGCGCCAGTTGTCTGGGATGCTTGGGATTTCCAGAATTGAGCAATTGCAGCCAAGAATGTCTTTTTCATTCAAGTCATCACCTGCAAAATCCAAGATGTCAACTACCATTAAGCCAAAAACCCGACTAATATTCCAAAATTTCCAAGCATTTTACTGATCTTAGTAAACATACTAGAAAAAATTTGCAGATGCTTTTCTTGTATATCCAGCATAAAGATATCAGCATGATCATAGTAATTGCATATGGTGCAGAAAGTGAGGAAAATCAGGAGTTACAAGAATCTGAATGTTCCACATTTCTAGACAAGGCCCTTTGGCAGAAATACTGTTAGAGTGGCCACATCTTGTACCTGTCCAGATCTATACATTGCATGAACTTCACCATGCCAAAACCCATGAAAATACATGTTGCAATGGCACATTCACAACCCATTTGTTTCTGGTTGCCAAACTCAGCTACAAGACACCATATTTTGTCAAGGGAGAAGAGGAAATCAGCACCTGTGAAGGGTGTTGCAAAGATGTCTTTCTCAACAAATGGTCCACAAGCAACAGGCTCCAGGACATCCCCAATCTCCTTAATCTAAACAAAATAGAGGCCAGAAATTTCAATCTCAAGTTAGATAGGCTGTTCATATTCTGAACACTCTACTACAACTGGTTCCAGAGTCACATAACTGGTTCCACTAATTAACCTCTCCCACACCCATATGATACTACCACCACAGACCAATTGGGACCTTACAAGAAGAAAAAGAGCCATAAGGTGATGATGTGGATCACCCTATCATTTCAGATTTTCCATAACAAAGAGAATAAAGCCTCTCAGGTGTGTTCTGAGGCATATATGTGAGGTTGAAAGCCATGTTAGGAGTGAAATAGTGAATAGAATGCACATGAGAAAACTGCATGTCTGCATACTGTCACTATCCAGAAACAAAATGCAATGAACAAAATGTAAACCTAAAATGACCTTTAAATATTGAAAGTTATAGTTTCAGAAGGGCTCAATTCCCAACACTGTTATGCATCCTATTGAACTGAGGATGAAGGTGAGAAAAGTTCAGTGAGATAAAGACTGGGCCCCCCAAGTTTTTAAATACAACCTCTGAATCTTATGTTAGATTCCAAATGAGAGATCAGAGAGCTCCTAGCATTGACTGCCTTCACAGACTACCTTCTATACCTAGGAAAAACTTTGACTATATATTAGTCCTTTGTACCATCTAACAGTGAAATCATGGTTGTCTTAGAGGGTTGGATTGTCAGCAACATGTTACAGGGCAAGATATGAATGCACCCTGTTGTCTAGACATGAGTGCCTTGGGAGGTGTATAAAGGAATCTCATAGGTACTTTAGAACAAGTCAATGATGGAAGAAAACTTACAGGCTCAGAATGTTGAGGGAAGAACCGGGGCAACTGCATTCGGTATGCCAATGATGCATTCACTCGTTTCTCTATTTCTACACACAAGATTATTGCTGTAAGTACCAAGACACTCAGTATGCTTGTAAATCTCCAAAGACCTGTGTTGAAACCCCCCACAGTTTGGACACACATCTGCAGGACCATCTGGTCCAATACTCAATTTCACCTTCCTGCATTCCTTGAGGAAACCTGACATCAGGGCTCAGTCAAGATCTACTCCCCAGGAGTTTGGCCCAGACTATATTTTGATTGGATTGCTTCTTCTGTGGGACCATGAATATTATTTTGCAGGACTGTACCTTCAACCCAGAAGCATGAAACATAAACATAGACCAGGTCAGGGCTTACCCTCATCTTCGTGCTTGAGTCGAAGGGCCTCCATATCATCTCCTGAGAAGTGCATGTGTTCAATGCCATCTTTTGCCCACAGGTCTGCATTCCTCTTCATCTCCTGGCTGAGAGGTGGATAATTTTTAGGTCCCAATTTTGGTGCATCGCTCTTTGAAAGACCTGATCCACTCTTAGGCTTCATCTGCTTGACAACATCTTTCACTGGAGCAGTGGAGGGAGATGGCCCTGCAGTGGAATTTTCATTTGTTATGTTGCGAAGAGCAATTCGGGCTGACCCAGTAGGCTTTTTCAAGGATGAAGAAGAACCCGTTTTCGAGATCAGATTCTCAGAGCCTGATGATGGTTTGAGAGAGGGATTTGGGGTTTGGGAGTTTGGGAGCTTGTTGGTGATGTTGGACAGAGTCTTCCTCTCTGAATGATTAGTGCCTTGCTGATTCTGCTGCTGCAACTTAAGCCCCCCTGCTTTCCCTGCTGTCTGCAAACCTCCTCCATTGTTCCCTTGCAACTTTCCTGTAAAGATCCAACAGAGAAGACTTCATGAAATTCATTGAATCAAAGCCTCGACCACAGTATGTAGACTCATCTCTCAAACACCTTCTGCGAGCCTTGCAAGTTGCTCTTACCCATGAGAACCCATCAACACAGAGCTGTATCCCTTGATGATCTTTGAAGCAAAAACTGCAGCCATTCACATTCTGAAGAACCCTAAGAGGAAATGAATGTTGTGCAAAAGGAGAGGAAGGAGGAAGGCATAGAGAACCTGCAAGGAGCGGGTGGGCAGCATTCTCATCTTGGGGAGCTCTCGGCCTCACCCTCAAGGCCATCTTCTCGTCCTCCTATTACACTCGAATTTCTCTTCAGCTACACTCTTCTTGTACTACCTCACTCCCAAATCCTTACTTCTTTCAAAAGCACCCCTGTCCCCCGACACTGTGCAATCAGCGGCTGATCCAAGCCAAATTCAAGAAAAGCACTCCAATAAGGAGAAAACTTCACAAAAAAGCAGAACCAAACAAAGTTCATATATCAAACAAACAAACAAAAAACTTCAATGCAGGAGAGAGAGGGAGCGAGAGAGACGAGATACGAGAGAGCGCTTCAGCAGTACCTAGGAACAAAGAAGCCGGAGTCAATAACTACACAAAAAAAGTAATATGTAAGCGAGAAAATGCATGAAACTAGAAAAAGGATCTTGACTCAAAGAGCACAAACATAAGCCCTAAGAAGTGGAATAGAGCTGTGCGGACGACAGGTTTCGCGAAGAACCTCGAGCGAGAGAGAGAGCGAGCGAGCGAAGCGAGCAAGCGCAAGAGACAAAAGAAGCCGTAGAAGAGGAGCAGCGCATTCAAACGCGCGAAAGCGGGAGCGCGAGATCCGGCCAACGGTCGCACGCTGTTTTACCACCACCGGAAAGATGTCCAACGGTCGTACACGGTCTGCGAAACAAAAATGGTTTTTTAGGTTTTACCCTAAGTTTTCTGAACAGGTTTTTTTTTTAAATTATTTTAATGATTTATTTCAGCCTTTTTTTTCTCTTTTGCTGTTTCATTTTTACCTAAATAGGGGAGCTATTGTTTGTTGAACACCATTTGTTGAAAAATAATATTGTTTTGTTTCACCTTTGCACTCAATAAAATTGCACTCTTAAGTTTAATGGCCTATTAAATGATATATTAATATACTAACCTTAAATTTATGTTTTAAAATCTATCATCTATTATATGTTTGTGTTAACTAAATTATATTTTAAGCGATTGTTAATTTAGCTACATCATAAAAAAGATGAAGAAAAGTATCATGTAATTAGGGAAAAACACATGGATTTGTATTTGTCATTTACATAATAACAAGATTATATGGCTACTACTTGCATTATTTATGCCAATGATTTATTTGGGTTTTGCCTTGCTTCTTCGCACTATTAGTGATGATCATTAAATTAAAGGTTAGTATATTAATATGTTTGAAAGTTAAATGATTAATATATTGTCTAGTAAATAATGTTTCCATTTCCATTATCCATGACATTGGATATTGAATTCAATATAAACTTGTAAATATTTTTTTCCCATTTCCATTGAATTCAATAATCTTCACATATTGTGAAAAACATTAGTTTTTTTGGTACCCTCCTCATTTTGATGTTCAGATTTGATTCCTAGGGCATCTTTAATTCAATTTTTTTTAATTATATCATAAAATTGAAAAGAATTTGCTAATTTGTTGAAATTTTCATCAAGATTTGAATATCCCAAAACTAAAAAATAAATCTTGCATATAATGTCTAATTTTATACACAATGAATTATGTGAATTTATGGATATTATAATAGCATGTAGCATAAATTTAAAAGGACATATCTCTTCATATTAGTATTGTTGTAATTATGTGTATATATTGTGGATTGGAATGTGTTTTCTAAATGAAAATTCAATTAAAAAATTCAATTTTTTATCACAATGAAGTACCTTACATACATTGGTCAATTTGTTGTTGGCATTGCCCATATCAATACCTTTCTAAGTTGATTTGTTGTTTTCATCTTTCAAAAGTGCTTTAATGTTTTTTGAGTTTGAAAAAAATGATTAAAACAACCGTTCCAATATTTTTGAACAAAATGTATAAATAAATGTAAACATTAATACAATGCATGTTTACAACACACAATAAAAATGACTCTTCAATTAGTTTTAATTCCATTCATGTTTACAAAAACATTGTTTGTGAATAATTAATTTTACAACTTAATCTAGTTTGAAAACAACTTGAGAATGGGCATGAACGCAATTGAAGCTAATTATTACAATATTTTATTTGAACTCCCCAACAAATAATCATAGTGGTCATTTACATGTTCAAAAAGTTTCCTTGGTTTGAATTTTTTTTAAATTCAATGAAAATTAAATTCAAGTATGTTTATTATTTTTAAACATGTGCATTTATTTTTTCATTCAATATTGTATGTAAATATGGATAAATATATAAATCTTCATGACCAAAAACCCAACTCTCTCAATGTGGGTGATACAAGTGATGTAGTACTATAGAGTCTTTCGCACATGTCTGCCAAATAAGTTAATTAAATCTTAAAGATTACATTTTGAAACTAAAATATTTTTCACAAGTCCTTTAGAAAAATAAAATCATTGATCAAATTTAGATAAAATTTGGATTATAATAAAAATAATAATTTTATTATTTGTAATTTTGACTTTCAATACAAACCAAAAGCTATCATAATGTCAAATAATTCAATGTGACCACTTCTTAAAGCTATGAACATTATACAAATTAGATGATAAAAAAATTCTTAAAAATGTATGGATATAAAGTGTTATTTAATTATTTAACATACACCAAGATTTTTTTTTAAATATGAAACCAAATATTGAGATTTAGGTTCAATTTAGGACATTTATAATCAATGGTCATGATATTTAAATCAATAATTACAATATAATTATAAATCATCCTTAAAAACATAAATAATATATAATTGAATGAGCCATTAAGCCTAAAATTGTATATGTTAAATGAAAAAATGAAATTTTACATATTTGCATTTGAATGTGAACCATAAACTTTTAAACACTAGCATGCATAAAGGATTTTCAATCTTTTGAAAACTTTGGTGTGATACATAATGACTGGTGATTGAGATACATGCAATGTAAGAGTTACATGCAATTGAAGTAATCAAATATTAAATATTTTAGGAATGTATAATTTGAAATCAAGAGCTAAATTTTGAACATGGTTAAAATACATGGAAAATGGACTTTGATTGAATTAAGAACATGCAATGAAAAAAAGTTGCAACCCTTACAACAAATTCATGGGACATAAAAAGCATAAATGGATTAATATTTTCATAACATTTCCAAAAGTACTTATACATTTGACTATTATAGAACAAATGTAGCTTCAACAAATGTTTGTTAAAGAAATAATGAATTTTAAAGATTTCTTGTCAATAATAGATACTCTTAAACATTCAAAAAAATTATGTTGTTTCTTTCACAAAATTTTATTATTTGAAAAAAATATTTTTGAAAAGTACAAAACTAATAAATGATATACATACTTAATGTCAAAGACGCCAAGGTATTATAACAATAAACAAGATGGATAGTTTATTCTAGAGTATGACATATTTGGATAAGGGATGAAGGTCACCAAAATAATATATGTTTAACTATGTATATGAAAACATATATATCACATTAAAAACTAACTTTTTGATTTATATATGAGTTTTAAAAACATTTAAATCGATAAAATGGATGGATAATTTGAGATCTTGCCTTACTTTGTACATGGTTACATGTTATCATTAATTTTTCATCAATGTCTAGACTAGTAATTACCACCTATGTACAAAGAAACCAAGTGAAGAAAAACCCCATTGGTTCCATAACACACAAGTCTTGTTCACTGGACAAATGAATTCACTACTTTCCAACTAGTCCCCATTTACTAAAACCATCATTCAGAATCTAGTGAAATCATTTGGTGTACAAACATACCTTTTGTTATAAAGTTTTTCAACTTTGAAAGTTATGAAGTATAGATAAAGGTGTTCCAAATGATCCTTCAATGAAATGTTGATGACACACAAATTCAACTTATTAATAGATTAACATGAACCAAAAATATTCATGTAAACAAAAAAAAAACACAAGCAACAAAAATTTACAATTCAATTTACTAACATGCATATGTTTAACATATACATTGTAAACAATGCTAGGGAAAAAAAAAATTACTTTTGTATGGTTTACAACATGAAGATCACAACAAGCTTCCAATGCATGTGCTTTTGTTTCAATACTACCAACTTGCCCCATTACTTTCTTTGGTATCATTGTAGTATTTACTCAAAAAGACCAATTGATATATGACCTATTGGAATGATCATATCAATATAACAAACAATGTGAGGTAGAAAAGGCAATTAGCTGTTCCCCAACGCCTCATTGGAGCGTGACAGAAAGGCATTGATTGATCTGGTAGATGGTCTATCCTCGGGGACGGTTGTGCTTGTCAACGTGACAGATGGTGATCTTGCGGATCATGATGCGCATCTCGGGAGCGGACCCACCGAACGTCTCCTAGGCCATGGCGATCCAACGTAGGCCATTGTGGCAACACTTCTCCTCATCGTCGGAGTGCTTCTTAGCAGCGACGGCCTTGGCAACGACCAGACTCTATCTCGCCGCATAATCGATGAAGGTGGGCTGCAGCGGGTGTGTAATCACAGAGTCTAGGCAGGCGTCTTGGCCGACGCAGAACATCGGGAGCAGGACGTCAACAAGACGATCCTTGCGGTCGGCATTACGCTGGTCTTCTTGAGGTGGGACTTGAAACCCGCCTCATTGGCGATGATGTTCTGAACATACGACATGCGATCGTGGCAGCAAATGGGGTGCGGCCCGTGCTTGCAAGTCACGACGTGGTCATCGTACGGGTCCATCACGTGCAGACGACACTTCAGGTAATGGACGGCTGGGCATGTCTTCAAACCTAGCCGAAACTGGACGACACATTCGAAATGGCACGATGGCAAAGTGAGACCGAAATAGGGCAACGATAGGGTGGTGAGGTACTTTGACGCCCAGCCAACGTGCAGAGACAGGAGGCGCCCCTTGTTGCGCACGTTGCTGTCGACGAACAAGTGACCAAACTCGGCCTCGTTCATCAAGTGCATGATCTTAAACTAAATGTCGACGACCGACGCCTCAGGGTCAAACTGGAGGATCTTGTCCAGGGCGGCGAAGTCGCCCGGGTTGACGCATTAACGGAGGCGCTCAAACTCGGCGCTCAGGTCATCGATTGCGTCCGCGTCGGCGATGTTACAACTGAGCAGTTTGTTGACCAGGGTGGCGATGCCCAGGCGCGAGCTAATGTAGGCGAGGTCGAAGTGGTCTTTGATAATGCCAATGGCCAACCCGGCCTTGCCGATTAGCAAGTGGGCTTGTTTCCATACAAGCGGGTCGTCGATTTGGGCAGAGAGTATGGCCTTGATTGCGATCTACGAGTTCTAGTCGGCGGTCTACAGGACATCGTGGATACGGTCCCAACGCACAGTGCGGAGCAGGTGCTTGATCTTGGATGAGTTGGCGTTGTCGCGCAAGATGATCATTTCAATTTGCAGGTCGTTGAAGTACGGGATGTAGTTGAGGATTAACTGGATGTTATCAATCTTGGCCTTGATGAATTCCTGCACGTACAAGTCAGGGTCGATTGGGTAGCCAAGCGTCTTTTAGCCGTCATCAAACGTCTTGAATTGTATCAACGCTAGGAGCATGCACCATAGGTCGATCGTGTCGACATCGTTGGTGATTGACGACTTGTGTAATTGCAGGTGGAGACCGTGCTCAGGTTCAACATCGATGAACATCTGGACAGCTCGGCTCGTGTCATTGAGCGTGTCGACAATCTTGCCATCGTCGAGGTACCATGCGTTCAACTGCAAGTCGGGAAGGATGTTGTGCACCTTGAAGAAGAAGGCGTGCAGGGTCAACGAGAACAGCAAGCCAGCTAGCGGGTCGACACCGGATGTCAACGAGAATACGTGGTCCTCGTAATACAAGCGGCTCACCTGTGTGTAAACGGTGGCAACAAACCGCGCCATGCCCGGCATCTTGTCGACGACCGAATCAATGGCGATCTGGCATAGGCAACGCCCATAGGCGTTCTGCAAGTCCAGGTCGACCTCGGCATGCGTTTCACGGTTGATGGTGTCACGCAGCAAGTTAGTGGCGTGCACAATTGCCTTGACCCCGCCAGCAACACCGTGTGCATTTTATTTTAACCTACTTCATTTTTTCCTTTAATAAATATAGACTGATTAAAGAAAATATTTGAATTTTATTATTCAATACAATTTCAATGACCATTCCATGGAAAAAATTAATTCAATCATATGACTTATAAATGGATAAAATAATAAAAATACATAAATAAATTTCATATCTTAGACCTTCGTTTGATTAAAATTATATTATAATTTTTTTAATTTTAATATATCATAATTTTACCAATATAATTTACATTTAATTTTATTCACATAAAATATTTATATATGGATCATAAATAAAATTTAATAGAAATATAATAAAAAGATATTTTATATATTATATCATTTTTATATTTTAAAATTAATCTTTAAAATCAATTTTTAATTTTAGATATTAATAATGCCCATATAATTTATTATTTTATGGAACTATAAATTTTATTATGTTTACACATATTAGATGTTAGGTTTTATTTTAAATTATGATAAAATATTTATGTAAAAATAAATTATGTTTTTCACATTTCAAACATCTAATTAATTTTTTTTATTATATTATACAATTTTTCTTATAATACATCATAATTGTACCAATAAAATGTAGTTTAAATGTGTGATATTAAATGGGTCATAAAATACTCCTACTACCTAGCATATTCAATAAATAAATTACATTACCACTCTAATCTAATAATTAATTCGAAAAATATCAACATGATAAAATACCTGTTATTTAGCCATTTTATATCATTAATTGTCATGGGTCCTTTGAAATTTTCATAGACCCACCAAATCCTACTATATAGTTATTGGTTAGTTCATTAAAGAAAGTTAAGGGAAAACAATTAAACCATTAAACATAACAATTTCATTAGTCAATTTTTATTTATTTTTAATTACATGTGCATTTGCAACTATAATTCATAGTCAAAAGTCAAATTGAATAGAGGCCATGTGGTGTCCAATGACCCTTGAACCACCTTCCAAGTTGCAAAAACAACTACATTTTCATATATTTTGGGATGCCACTAAAAATGGATGATATAACTACATTTTCATTTTCATTTTCATCCAAATCAACATTAGTTGCAAGTATAAGTTACATATACAATTGCAAACCATTTTGTAATCATTTTTACCAAGTGCGACAAAGGACAGTCATATTTAAAATCACAAAAATGGTTGATTTGGATAAAAGTTGTAAATGCATGGGTTGGAATGGATTGGATTCCTTGTAGTGTTAACAAACAAGAAAACATGAAACCAAACCCTTAAAAAACCAATTTGCACAACCATGATAGGCACACACACATTCAAACACATTCAATGCAACATGCTAAATAGTGACCAATTACTACAACATCCCCATTAACTTTTCAGCTCTAGTAGTGGGCCAATGTCATATTAATTAATCTAATGAATTTTTATCTCAAGACCCATAATACTAGGACAACTTAGCCATGTTGAACTAGCTAGTTCAATGAGACTTAAAAGAGACAAATAAGAACACAAAAACTTCAAGAAGAACAAGGAGCAAAAACAAAAACAAAGAAGAAAACAAAGAAAGAAAAAGAAAAAAAATGAACGTGTTTTTTTTTAATTGTTTTTGGGAGGTATTTTTCATCAAATTTCTAATATTAATGCATCATAATCACCAAGGGGATTATTATCATCTATTATGGTTTGTAAGTGTGCATTCAAAAATATGTACTAATGTTTTTTATTCAAGTATTCTTTTAGGCTATGAAAGTACAGGCATGTGTTCTATCACAAATGAAACATTTGGTAGACTTACAAGTTCTTGGACCCCTTTCCCATATTATTTAAAAATATGTCTAACTAAGAAATTTTCACCTTGCAGACAACACACGTTTACGAGCTCTATAGCACATTTCTTGATGCACATGTTTGCATTATGGAAAAATAACAAAAACAAAAGGTAATATGAATTTATTTACAACAATGAAATAGTTAATAGAATTTGGATTTGAAAATAACTACATATGTACTAGTGTGTAACTTATGAACATTCAATGAATGATCCCCATATTTCGAAAAATTCCTTTTGATGTAACTTTCACATAATTGAATATTTTTGGATACTTAGATTAGTAGCCTGCTAAAATATGATTATCCTAGCTACCTAAGTTAACCTACCTTATAAGTAATTAACATGGTTAACTTTTTGTATGCCTAGCTACATAAATACTCACATGTAATTTGATGTACATTTTCCCATTCTAAGTTATGCAATCATGTAATCATATAATGTCCTAAACAACTACCAACCAAATCATGGTTGTAATCACAATATTGTGTGAATATGAATTTATTCACCATCATTGTATTAGTTGAATTTTGCAACTATTAAAAAATTTGAAGGAAAAAAAATTGTTTGATACACATGTTTGCATCATGCATTACACCACATATGAAAATATATAGTAATATATTACATTATCCATCATTTTGATATTTTATTTGTCTAGTTTACTTTTTCAAAAAATCAAATGAAGGTTAAATGCCAATAAAATCATTATTTTTCATTGTGAGATTATTGAATTGACATCAAATAACCTATAATTAATCTCTAATTTTTTTCCCCAGTCACAATGTTCTAGTTTAAAACTTGTACACCTCTTGTGCAAGCTTAACATTCACTATCAATTTTTTGATAAATTAAAAATGGGGTTATCAGACCCCCTTTTGTTGACAATTTCAATGATTTTGACAAAAATTGCCATTCATTAGTTTTGGGTATCATACTACTCAATAAAATGTAACTGACATTCTTTGAAATAAATATGTAAAAAAAGCATTACATTTCTTACTTCAAAAAAGGACTTGAGGAGCTTCCTACTTTTCCTGCCAAATTAAAAATACAATTAACATCATACTCCATGTTCTACATTAATTGAATATTTAGAATGACAACACATCAATTAGTCATTCATGTGGGGAAGTAGTTGTGTGAAGGACTTATGTTTAGCCCATTACAAATAAAGTCAAATATTTATGTTGGGAGCATCTTATGCATCTTTCCAAAATGTTTTACCCTCCACTAATTTAAATCATTGGTTGGTAACGTATCATATTCAACGTACTTATTCAAGGAGGGTTCCTTCTAACCATTGTGAACATGGTTTTTTTTTTCAAATTCTTCAAGTAAGTCCCCAAGATCCTTACTATTAATTAACACATAATGATTGTTTTAGATGGGCTATAACATGAAATTTTTCGAAAGTGCCACTACAAGTGGTGACCTAGGAAGTGCCTAGGTCTAGATGTGGATCATTAAAATTATTTTATATCAAAAATTTATGAAAATCCCTAAATAATTGCCAAGTTGCAAAAATTCAACCAAAAAAAACATCAATGTAAATATGATGTCAACCCAAACAAGACAATTATGTTTCAAATATATATGAGTGAAAGGTGAAAGAGACGGTGCAACGGTTCAAAGAAATATCACCCATCGGTTCTCCAGAGGAATGGGCCAATGGCATATAGATCTAGCTAGGCCACATGTATGAGATGACCTTAAATGTCAACCACTTTCTTTTCACCTCACCCTCCTTTTCAATCACTACTATCTTTCAATTTTTCCATTCCTTAGCATCTTCTAATTAAGCTTTTGTACAATTCCTATTTTTTGTCCTTCATTCATATGCCTTTGATACATTACTTACTTTCCATTCCTCGCCATCTTCTAATTAAGCTTTTGGACAATTTTGAATCTTGTCATTTATTCATATGCCTTTGATACACTACTTTAAGGTCATGTGCATGTATTTTTGTCAATATGTTGCCAAACAGTTGTAAAATATTCTTGTGTTTGAGGAATTCATCATTTACATTTGAAGGATCAACATGTTTCCCAGACATTGATTATATATGTTATGTTGGCAAATCTACAAGCATTGCAAGTTTAAGGATACAAACATGATCTCCTTATACCAACTTCCACAACTCAACACATTATGTTCAATTTAACATTCATTTCCCAATTCTTTAAATAGACCCAAAAAAAAAAAAAGGATATTTGAAGCAAGATATTACATAATTACATTATTGAGATCTTGGATATTGAAAAGAATGAGGTTAAATGAAAATAAATGTATTATCCAACACAATGAGAATAGAAAGAAAAAGAAAAATAGGTTATGGAACATTTTGTAAATGCGAAAATTCAAGGATGTGAAGGTGCAATCTACACACAAAGCCATGTCCAAGCTCAATCCATCATTATCAGCGCCCCATCTCTTCTTTGGGCATCAATCTCTCCTTACAATTTTGGAAAAACATGCACAGTAATCCTTCCTGTGACCTTTTTCACTATCTTATTTGAATCTTTTTTTTTCTGACGATTTTGCATTTGATTGACCAAAAATTGAAAACAATTTGATTTTCTTGGTTTTTGGTGATGAAGGTTCTATTGAACTTTCAAAATTGAATCTGAAAGAATGTTTTGCTAACATTAAATAATGAAATATGCGTGGTCCACAAGGTCATTATAAACATTATTAAATTAAACACTGATAATTGGCATTCGCCATTGGTCAGTATTGAAGTACTATAATTTGGGGCGCACGGACTATGTTGAGCGCCTCTTGAAATTGAAAGAGAAGGTTGCCTCCATCCCTAATCTTGACTTTACTATTCAAGGCCAAAAACCCTTGTTGTTCAAACGAATCGAACGATTGGACGTAAATTTCCCCAATGTTCCTCCCATATACAAGAGAAGTAATGCATTTTCAGCCTTGCTTAGACATTCATTATAAAGAGATTTGATCTCTTATATTGACAAAGATCTTGAAACATCCCTTTTGAACACATTACATCTATTTTCAATCAAATAGGTGTCAATGACTTGGATTAAGATGGCATGATTGCTTTCAAGCAATGTTGCATTGTTCTTGGCAAAACTAATCTTTTGGGCTTTTGTTCGCATCAGTTCATTGATGGTCAATGGATTATATCCCTTAGTTATTTGTTCTTATTTGTGGAGTTTGTTCAATCCCAAATAATGAGGTTATAGAATACAACTATTGGTGGTTTAAATGCTTCCCTTTCCATGTGATTATTTCTAATATGGATTGTGATATATCATTTGTCTATCATTTATCAAAGGTTGTCATCTTCTTATTGTTTCCATCTTCATACTAGTCATGATCCATTGTTGATTACTTCTCATTCATCTCGATTGCTATAAATCCACAACATAAATTTTATATTAAAAATTCAATGGCAATCATCTACCTTTGTTGAAGAAATAAATGTTGCAAAATGGATAATCATTATCCTTGCACAAGTATCCTTACACAAAGTTATAGGACGTTTAAATATTGTCAAATGAACTTGAAAGACCCATCCATAAATTGAAGGATATCACTTTTGTTTAAAATTGTGAATCATGACACATTCCACTAGTGCTTTTTAACATATATTTTGCACAATCTTTGAAGTCCATGCTTGATATGGAGTTTTGGAAACCATATTTTACTTATTCATGAATTATCACCCTCCAACACAATCTGTTACATGTGGAGAATTAATCAAAATATTAAAACTCAAAGTCAATGACAAAATAACAACAAAATGAAGGAAAAACACATAAGACAAACAATGAAAAAATTATTAAAAATAGATGAGTTAATGCAAATTTGTGAGCAATGATTATACATGAAATTGGTCATTGATATATGTCCATGATTATTTCACATCTTATTATTGACTTTTTTTGGAATTTTATGGCCAACATAAAATGTGACATGGATAATAATTATTATCAAAATGCACACCATTGTTATATCATCATCATTTTTGTATGGATTTGGTTGGTGACATCAGAATATCGTATGTTAGCAAAGAAAGGTGAAGGCACCTTTTCAGAGGTGTTGAAGGCACAATGTATAAAAACCAACAAATATGTGGCCATCAAATGTATGAAAAGCAATTTCGAAAATATTGAAGAGGTCCATCAATGTTTCAATTTGCTAATTTATAGTTGTGAAACCCATACATATATGCATATATTTAGTGTCCATGGAACATGACCTAGTGGTTGTAGGCGATGGGTCTTTGCAATTAATCTTCAACACAACTGTAACATTAGGTGAATGTGAAATATTATTTTTAGTTTACCATTCAAAAGTGTATACTCATTCCCCGATAAATCTTCAAAGTTTGATTGGAACTTATATTCATGTAATAATTGATATGTGCATTATAGCAATTTAAGAAGTTCCAACCTTAAATTGAATTACATAAAATGACCCATATCTTTATATAAGTGGATATTGCATTATATTTCTTCTTGTTATCTATAGTTGTTTACATGCCATTCTTTCAATTGAATCATACATGTTGGATATGCTTTTTAAATCAATATGAATGAAAGATGTCATATTGTTGATCGATGCAATTTTGGTCTTTCAATTTCAAGGAACAACGAATTACTTCATTACCAAAAAAAAGTATCATAATCAAGACATTTTGATTACTGATTTGTTTGTTGTTTTTTTTTTTTTTTTTGGTTTATAGATTATTATGTTAACCATTGATTCGATGAAAATATATATTTCATTTAGTTAATGTTGATAAGAAAATTTCATCAAAACTCACCTTTATGGTTTTCAATGAAACTTAAACACATTTGGGGGCATAGGTGACCAGCTTGCGAGAAATACAAGCATTGCAAAGGCTTTCCCCTCATCCCAATGTCATCAAGCTTTTAGAAATCATATAGTATGTTCTTTCCACCTTTCTGATTAGTAATATCAACACTAACCAATTATTTTTGTGCAATGGGTTTCATGAATCATTTTCCTTATTTGCATGATGAAATATTGATGTAAGAACATGCACCTTGAAGAAAAATTAGCAATTATATTAAGATTATTAGATATGAAATAATTGTGGTTAATGATCTAACATATTTGTATGAAAACATATTATGGAAAAACAAATGAATAATGAAAAATTATGTTAGAATTATTATATATCACATGGTCACATGATTAATGATCTAAAGGTTTTGCATGCATCTATGTCTAAACAAGAATAATAAAACATTTTGGTCTTGAGTTTGCACGTGGAATTGGGAGGGGATTTTGGTATATAGTGACCAACCAACTAAGAAGTTAGCCCTAGTGTTTGAGTTAATGGAAATGAACATTTATGAGCTCATCCGAGGTCGTCGAAATTATGTGTCAGAAGATCGCATCAAGAGTTACATGTATCAATTAATGAAAGGTGATCCATTAAGCTGGCATTGCAATCCTTATAAATTGCAAAAACAAAATAATTGAACTTGGGAAAATGATTTTGCATGTGTCACAAATTGTTCCATCTATTGAAAAGATAATATATATACACCTATATTTCACAATGATAACATGACATAAATGTCAAATGGTTACATTGCAAGTAGACTAATACATAAATGTCATAGTACATGGGTAATGAAGTTATTGGAATTGTGATGTGTGTAGCCATGGACCACATGCATCGCAATGGCATTTTCCATCGTGATATCAAACCTGAAAACATCCTCATCATTGAAGAAGTCCTCAAGGTAACACATTCGTACACTTCACATCAATTTTTTTATTGAAATCATGTTTCATCTTATCCATAATTATTAACCTAATTACATTATATATATGTCGATAGATAAATTGATGATTCAAATAGTAGCCTCCAAGTCCTTGGGTAAGAATGGACATTGTGGTGATTATAAGATATCCACTTTCAAAAAGGCAATTAAGTGGTCAATTGGGTTTGGGAGGTTTTTGTCACAGCTTGCAGACTTTGGTAGTTGTCGAGGAGTGTATTCAAAGCAACCTTACACTGAATACATCTCCACAAGATGGTACATATGTAAAACTCTTGTAGTTTATCAATTTAATTCATTATTATTTATTGCATTATGCCTTTTATGAAAGATAGGTTCACATCCTTACTTTTATATAAAATGACAACAAAATAGTTGCAATGTCCTACGTTTGCATCTTTTGCCCAAATTGATAAAAAATAAAATTGGACTAAAATGTTAAATTATGGACCATAATCTAAGATTATCCAAATTGCCAACAAATTGTGTAATGACCATCTTTACAAACTCAACCATTTTACAAGATTTATAATTCATTGTTATGTCAATTTCAAGCATCATATTTGACCTTTATAACACATTCAAGCTCCTTTGAAAAAATTGATATATGAATATGGTGGGGTTATGGCTTATGAAAAAGGTATCGTGCCCCAGAATGTTTACTCACAGATGGATATTACAACTACAAGATGGACATGTGGGGTGTGGGTTGTGTCTTCTTCGAGATTGTTAGCCTCTTCCCCCTTTTTCCAGGTATTATTATCTTATTTTTCCCTATTGTAATCCCCACCTTCATGGTGACTTTAACAATGGGCAAACCCATCCTTCGGTGGTAGCACTAGGAATGCCACACCCCAAATCTTTTAAACCTATTCAACTTCAAAACAAGACGTGATTCATTTCAAAAGATTTTCTTTATTTGAACTTCATATTAAAAGATTACCCAAGTTGTGTAGAATTTGAAATTTTGAAATTCAAATTTACCAATATATATATTCCAAATGAATGGTCAAGGAATTTGTTTGGGAAAATAATATTCTGAATTCTTTTGTTCAGGAGCACAAAAAAATGTGTGTGTTTTTTTTAATGATTTTAATTTCTAGGGAGGTCTTAGATGGTTATACTTTTTATTTTATTCATAAATAGTGGATTGAAACAATCATAATTTTCTGAGCAATTTTTGAAGGTTAGGACTAGGAGGTTTTGAAGGGCCATTCCATTCATGTTCACAAATTTGTAGTAATACCCATTTTTTTGTTTCAATCAAAATTTGGGCAATACCTTAGTGATTATAGTCGAGAAACAAAATAAATAAATTTTACAATGTTGCAACTTGACACTTAATGATAAGGGGTTAGGAATCTTAGGAACACATGTCATAAACATTTTAGGAACACAATTTTCTTATTTGTGTAGCTTATGTAGGTGTCTACAAATTTTCCATTGTGTGTCCATAGGTGGGGAACATGAAGACCATGTGATGCAAATCAACAACAAAAATAATAATTTAAAAATATTAAAATTTCTTTAATTAAATTTAACTAGGTCCATCTTTCTTTGGATTTTGGTGAGGTGATTCCTAAAGGTACCACCCAAGGATACCAATTCCTAATGGTACACACAATGAGCTTATAAAACTTCCATTGGACAATGTGTTGGTATGTTGGCAATAATATTAAAGGCAACAATGAGTTGGACCAAGTACAAAAAATACATAAGATTTTAGGCACTCCACCCATGCAATTGTTGGAGAAAATGAAAAGGCAAGCTTTTCTTTCTTTGGGGATCTATTTCCTTTGCAAAACTACAATATCAAAATATGGGAACTTTTGATTTGTCCTTTCAAAAACTAAATGGCACGATCTTATCATTCAAAATGGAAGGTAACATTTTTTTTGTTTGGTTTCAATGTTGTGTTTGTTCTCTCAATAACATACATCTGTTATTCAAAAAATTGTTTACAAATCTTCCTTACAATATTTTAAAAAAAATGCAAATCAAATTGGAGATGGTGAAATGGGTGGTTCACAGGAGGTCACAACATGCCGATTTCAAATTTCCACATCAGGATGGGACAGGAATTGCTAGACTCATTCCACATGCTTCAATAATGTGTGTGGAGTTGCTCAACAAGTTGCTTGCCTATAATCCCGATGACCGGTAGGGATTTCTAATGGGTTTCAAAAATTTCCATACAATTTTATAATTATGGAAGCAATGATTATTTCAAGCATTTGAATCCATTGATGATTGTCAAACATGTGAATTCTTTGGTGATTGTTGCAAGCATTTGTTTATTCAAGCCTTTTGTCAAATGCTTAAAATGTTGACAGTCATGTCTATGTTGGTGTTTTGTTTTTAGGTTATCAGCTAGGCAAGCACTTCGACATGTTTATTTTAAAGATCTTCGAGACAAAGAAAAACTACATCAAGCATTTGTTAATGCAAATCATAGCCATGGGGTTCGACCATCTCATGGGTTTCATTCATCCCCTCCTTCCTTCTCTCCCTCCTTTTCTTTTCTAAACAATTATATTGAATTTGCATCATCAACATATTAAATAGTTTAGAAATATTCCAAAATTTGAACAACAAAAAACAAAAAAATGAACAACAGAAATTGGAAATCTTATGGTTTTGCAATGCTCAAGGTTTGTGAAGGAACAATCCACAAATTTTTGTTGTGAATAATGAATCATATAGATCCTTTGGCTTTGCATGCAACCTTGTTAGAATATTAACATGGATTTCTTTTTATACAAAAATTAAGCTCATCACGACACAAGAATTTTAATCAAAACCAAAAAAATACTCTTAAAAATTATTTGTGACATTGTAAAAACCAATCATTATAATATAGATCCTTTAATTTTGCAAGGCTCTTGTTGAAAAGTGTGGTAGTTGTTAATTAACATGGGTTTTCTTTTCTACAAATAGTAGGCTCATCACACATGAAGCTACAATAAACACAAAACAAAAGATCCATGAATCAATCAAGATGAGCACTCATGAGAAGCTTGTGCCAAATCAGAACACTGGAAGTTCCTTGCAATCCATGGCCAATTTTTCACATTTTCCCACCATCACCGACACCTCCAAGTTACTTGCCAAGGAGGTATAATACCTATTTCCCCACCCCCTAGGCATTTCCTAACATGAAACCTTTGTTCAAGTCCCCATCATTTTCCTCTTTGATAACAAAAATAATCACCTTTTTTTTTTTTCAATAATAACAAGAAGAATCCATCAAGTTCCAATTTTTCATTGTAGCAAATGAAGAAAATGATCTTAATATTATTTGTGATGGTCATTTTTCATCAACAAGGGGTTAAGATATCAAAGTTATTTGTGTCTTCACAAACTTGATTATAGAATGTTTCAAAGTCAGTTCCGGGATAATGGATTGTAGGAAGAAAAAGAGGTGGTGGCAAGAAATGCAAGCTCAACAACCCCTTTGTCAAACTTTGCAGATGTTGAAAGCCCAGCCACACTCACTTCGGTGGGGTCAACAATGTCAACACATGTAGCTCAAGAAATCAAGCCTACACAAAGGGATAACAACAACAATGAGGATATCGATCACTCTTCTATGCATGCTCTTCCTCCCATCAAAAACAACTATAGTCTTTCCATATTATCACCCAAGGCTCGCATTGGTCCAACCCTTGCTTCCAATTTTCGAAGTAACAACCATAGAGTGCACACTCCCAAGGTGTTCATTTTTGTTTTTCTCCATTCATGTTCATCATTGATCTTATTCTTGAAAAAAATTTACATTGAAAAAATGATTCTTGTGGGAGGAGTTGAAAAGAACATCCACACATTATTTTGTTCCAACTCCCTTTAATTACTTAAATTTTTAGGTTCACTAATCACAAACTCATTGTTCACCTAGGTTGTTTTGAAAGGCACAAAATTGATGAAAGGAATGAAAAGTCATCGCATGATGCTCCTTGAACTTTCACCCAAGAGTTCTTTGAGCAAGTATGGTGAACCACCTCCTCATAAGAAACGTGCCAACAACAAGTACGCCACCCCTTTTTTCTCACAACTTTGGCCATGGGGAGTTTTCTTACACAAAACAAAAAGTTTCAAATGTTTGTCTATCTATCTACATTTATGGTGTTCGTTTATGTATGTTTTCGTCCTATCCTCATTCCTAGGAACAAATATTCAAGGGTCCTTTGGGCCATTGTCACAATCACCATTCCCCAAAATTCTAAGAATTTTTCACCATGGCTGATGGGATCTAGAATGGTTGAAATTAATAGGTTACCTGCAATGCCAACAAGAACTTGGCTCAAAAGTAGAAGAAGACAACAAAGAAGAACAACACCCAAAGAGGTGGTGGTTCCATTGGATGAGGTTCCATTATGTATGCGCAAACATTCATTAGAGGCATTCAAGTTTGTTTTACCTTCAGTTCATAGATGGGCTTTTGATAATGGCCATTCTCAATACTCTAAGATGTTATTTGTGAAGAGTTAATTAGTGGACCAATTTTGTTTGCCATATTGCACACATAGAATGTGAGTAATTTGCATTTGCTAAATTGCGTAAATAAACAAAATGCGGGCAATTTTTTTGTCCATCAAATCAAACAAACAAACAAAATGTGGGGCAAATTGTGTTTACCAAATTGTGTGCACAAACAAAATGTGGGCAGTTATGTCTACCAAATCGTGCACATAGAAAATGTAGTGATTATGTCTACCAAATTGTTTAAACAAAATTGTGTCAATTTCAAATTTACCAAAAAAACATTCATGGGAGGAAAAAGTCATGGAAGAAGTTTTTCTATCTTTGAGTTTTTTTTGCATGGTCATCTATGTGTTTATTACAAAACAAGATCTATTTTTACATTTATGGGTCAATTTCATCATTTTGGAAAACCAACAAATAGGACTCAAATGTGAAAATGCAATGTTCGATTCAAAATTAAATGTTTGGCATGCAATGTTGAACATGAACTAGTTGAATCCTTGAATATCGGTGATGCCTTCATCTTTTAACCCTTTGCAACTTTGCAAAAAAAATGCATGGTTGTATTTCAAATATTGGCTTTACTATGACAATTTTTGCATCTAATTGTATTCAAAGCTTTGGTTTTGCTAAAGAATACATGGTTTTGTTCCACATTGATGAACTTGCCATTCTTGAACCACTGCAATTAAGTTCAAGATTTTCCAATGGAGATTCCTTGATTATTGTTGTTGTGGGAATTACATTGAATCATTAATGATTCAAACCAAAGATTGAGTAAATTGATCAAGTTGCCACAAAATGGGTGACATGATTTTTCCAAGTTTAAGCCATAATCAAGCCATAGCATAGTAATATTTATAAGTAGATGATGTCATAATTAGTTTTTAAAGGACTGGAGCCTTGTGAAAGAATTTTTCTTGGACATTAAAGGAGATTAAAACATTTAAAGTTCTTGTGTTTGGGTTGATATCAATTTGCTACAAAATGGGTGACATGAATGTGCCAAGTTTCATTTGTAATTGAACCATGGTGTAGTTTAATTATTGAAAGTTGAAGCCAAATTTCAACCATGTGTTTTGGCTTGCTGAATTTTTTGTTTACAATATTTTTTTGTTATGCATCCTTCTTGAACATGGTATATAATCAAATGCTAATTTATATATATTTTTTGTTTCCATCGTAAAGTTTTGGCTCTAGAGGGAAGGAGACATTGTTATACATGCAACCAAACAAAAGGGATGATAAAGAACCAAAGTTACAAAAACCAAAATGCATGGAGAATCTTTTTTCCATCACATCAGGTTGTGGGTTTCCAACATGCACCACCTCCTCATTAGGTTATTATAATATGGGCAAATCCCATCAAATACCTGACCATAAATACCAAAAAACACTCATTTACTAATGAATATTTCAATTATAACTCTTTTGGAAGAAATGTGTGATCATGATCTTTGTTATCCTCATGCTAAAGCAACTACATCCATGCTTTGAAAAAACATTTATAATCGTAATGTGTGTTTATCCCAACTTTTGTTTTGATCATTGTTATGTCATTAGCTTTTAACTAGGAGTTGCAATAGACAAAAGAAAAACATATAATATATATTTGTATATCTCTAATTGATTAGGAAAAAAATTATGAAAGCTAATTTCAATATTCAATTTATCTTTCAAGATGAAAGTGATGATGGTAAAAAAATAATTTACAAACAATTTTATTATTTTTTACAACTAGGCATTTGTTTTCAGTGCTTGCAGTTGTGAAAACATATAAGGATGTAGTTGTAGTTTACAATTCTAACGAAACATATTTTTATATATGGGCTCAATGTGATATGATCCACAACGTTTGTTGAATGAATTTGGGGTGCATTGGTCCAAAATTGTGACATAAGGGCCTAGACAAGATATTTGGATGAAGTTCTAGCTTTAAATGAGTTTAGACTTGTAAATATGCATAGGATACAATCTTTCCAAAAGGGTTAGTAAAGAATATGATTGATTTTGATTGGCCAATTACAATGATGGCCCCATGGATGGTAATTAATTTATCTCGTCATACAAATTGTCCAATGTTTCATGTTCACCAATTGGGGTAGGGAAACAACTAGCACATTATTTTGGATGTGGCAGACATTGACGAATACCACATATCAAGTGTGCGTGGATTTTCTTTAATACACTTAATGCATTTGCATAAGTATTATGGGGTAAAATTGTAAACTTTTAGAGCTACATCATTTAACCAATATCTATGAAAAATGAATGTATTTTGATACCCAAAAAATAAAATAAAAATGGAGTTCATCACAAGATGGTTGTTTATTTGTAGTCTAAGTTTATCATGAACTTATTGCAAATGAAATTATTAAAACATATTGTCAAAATGTCTTGGACCAGTCCACATTCTTGAAAGTGATACCCCAATCTTGAATATGCCCAATTAGTTATGCCCAAAACTTGTTTTGGGATAGATTTTTGCATAGTTCAATAGCACCGTCATAGCCTCAAATTGGAAAAGAACATAATCATGGAAAAATACATCATTATTCTGTTTAAATAGAGATGCCTTTGTATGCAACCCACTTTTGATGTTTCAAAGTTCATGCTTCACTTGAGTTCGGGGTAAGAGTAGTTCCACTAACATTAGTATGATGATTTGTAAATAGTAATTTACATTAATTTAAAGCTTTAGAAAAAATGAAATGAAATTTGGACTTGAAAATATGCCCATCCAAAATGGCTAACAAAAAAAATTGATTGGTTTTGATTAGTTGATCACAATGATTTGCCCATGCGATGACATTTACTAATTCCTTATTCTACATTGGACATAGTCTTTCATGCTTATTGGTGAAAATGGGAGAATAAAATACACATTATTTTGAATGTGGTTATACGTATTTGTAAAATCCCACAAATTGGGTGTGGATGGACATGCCCTCAACCTTAGTTCACATATTTTACAAAATCCATTATGATAAAGTTGCATGCCAAAGTCAAACATAAACCCTCCTACCATGAGGACCCAAAACATATGTGCATCCACCACCTTTCAGAATAATAATTCCAATAATTTGTGTTCTAGCTCAAACATTTATAGAATATTTGTAGAAACCAACAATAATGTCTTAAATTGTTTTTAAAATAACAATGGAGTGTCACATGAACTAGGTTATGCATTGGTTTTAAAAAAAAATTCCACATGGGGATTTGCACATTCTAAAGTGAGGCTTCCAAGGATTAAGCAAATGGTTGAACCAATGCTTATTATGTTGGGTAATACATACATATATTATATCCAAAATAGTTTTAAAGTTATTTCCCCACCTTACTATATATAATGCACTTTACCTTATATAACTAAAAAAATGAAGTCATTGATTTATGAAGATAAATATCCATCCCTAGCTCCCATTTATTTCATTTGCAACTTGTGTGTTTGTTCTTAGAGCAAGTTTAAATAATGAAAGCTTTGTTGCTTCAAAATCGATTGCTTTGCATCTATCCAATGATATTATTCAAGTTTGTTTCATGACGGTGTGAAACAAGGAAATTTTTATTTTTATTTTTTGTATTCAATGATTTCACAACTAAAAATCATGTTTTTTAAAGAGGTTCAAACTTTGGCTAATTTGTGATTTTGATTAATGGACATGTACATTTTGACTAAAGGCAAGGGGCTTGAATGACACGTGTATTTTTTAACTAATCAATTTGATTATAATCGTTCATTTGACTAGATATATGTAGTCAAGTTGTACAACCTTAGATCAAAGATGAATAATTTTTAGTTAAATGAAACATTTAATCAATATGACCAATGATCTTTAATCAAAATAACCAACAATTTTTAATCAAGTGGAACATTTATTCAAGATGACCAATGATTTTTAATCAAATGCAACATGGTCTACTACCTTATGTATATACTTCCTACCTACTCACCCACCTATTACTTAATTAATTACATATTTACACCACACATCTTGGGTTTTGTGATCGGTTTAAAAAACAACTATTATTTTTTCAACTATGTTTATAATTACTTGGTCACAAAAATTACTATGTAGTTGCAAATGACATCAAGATGCCATGTGGCATCATGGTTTTGCAATTATTGTCAATATGACAACTTGTTCAATTTTTTGATAAATATATTATCAATATTTTTGAATTTATATTAATATTTTTGAATGATTTAAAATTAGAAATTAAAAAATATCATTTATTTTTGTGACTAATAATAATTAATAATGAATTAATTGCTAATGATGATGATGTGGCATGCCATGTGTCAACAAGGTGTTACAATTAGTAGTCAACATTACGATTCATAACATTAATTTCAATAAAATCACATTTATTGATTAATAAAAAATGTTTCATAATGCAAAAACATGTATGTTATGACTTGTTTTATGTAACTACAATGTCTAACACGATTAAGAAAATGACTAAAAATGTCTTTCACAACTATTAATCGCCTAATGATTCATGTTAATAATTTCAATAAAATTGCATTTATTTGATCGGTAAAAAATGTTCATAAATGCCAAAAAATACTTTATGATTTGTCCTATGCAACTACAAGTCTAATGCGGTTAAGAAAATAACCAATTTTTTTTTTCACAACTAATAATCACCCAATGATTCATGTTAGTAATTTCAGTAAAATTGCATTTATTGATTGGTAAAAAATGTTCATAATGCCAAAATATGTTTTTTATAACTTGTCTTATATGCAACTATAGTGTCTAACACTATTAAAGAAACAACTAAAAATGTTTTTAACAATTAATAGTCAACATAATGACTCGTGACATTAATTTCAATAAAATTTCATTTATTAATTAGTCAAAAATATTCATAATTCTAAAACATGTCTTTTACAACTTGTTCCATGCAACTACAATGTCCAACACGATTAAAGAAATAATTTAAAATGTCTTTAAAAATTAATGGTCAACCTTATGGCTCATGTAATTAACAAAAAATGATTAAAAAAACAACTACATTTGCAAAATACCAATCATTTTAGTACCCAAATTTAGTTTAAATAACCAAATTTAATTATAATTTAATAAAAAATTAATTAGATTTAGCCAAAATTATGTGATTATTTTTAGACAAGATTATTTAAAATAATTGTGTAACTTAATTTATGTTTAGCCTAAATTAACATAGGATAGGTTGGTAGGTAGTAGGTAGGTTGACCTATGTAAACCTAGGGTGGCCTAATTTAATTTGAGGCAAAATTTTTTGATCTTGATAATTTTATGTTTATTAAACTTAGTATAAAAAAATAAGGTAGTGCAATGGATGAGGAATTTAACCCTAAGGTGAAGGTGAGGGTTTCAAGTCCTTATTCTTACAACTTATGATACCTAACACTTAACCTAGGTTAAATAATCTAATCCAAGTTATCTAAGCTAGGAGGTGCCTTTGACTATGGCAGAAATGGTGTGTGCGAAGGTGGTGTTTGAGGTTAAAATTGATTGGAGGACCATTCCAAGCAATCAAAAGACCAATGTGCCTATGCATTGAACACAAATGATTCCACCAGATCTCCCAATTGCCTTTCAATTGATACCATCGAGGTTGATTACACCCATGTTGATAATGGTTTTGGAACCATTAATAGTTAACCTCATTCCCATAGTTGTTGACTAAATTCTTGAATGCCCATAGGAGCAAAGTCCCCTTTGTTCGTATGGGCCAACATCTTTGTCAAGTTCAAGCACAATGAGGCCATGGATAGAAACCCAAGGGCTTGGGAGCAAATGAGGTGAATTTGGAAGTTATGGTTCAAATGGCATGATATGATATGATCCATTTGACACAAAAGCACACCAAATGGGGCATATGAAGGGGGCCAAACACACATACACCACCTCTTTTAAATTATAGGGAGGCAAGTTTGAAGGCTAAGATTGTAGAACATGCCTTTGATGCATTACAAGGGGAATTGGCTACAATGCAAACCACACCATGTGAGGTGGAGTTGGAATGTAACAAGGTGTGTGAGCAGTTATGCAAGATGAAAATAAAGATTGAAGTTTTAGAGCATGACGTTGCTTATAAATAATTAACATTAACATTATTGAAAATAGAGACAAGGGCAATTGAGGCGGAAAGGGAATGCTACCTTGAAATTTTGATTGACATGAAGGAGTAGTATCAAAAAGATGTCGAAGCATTTGCCAAAGCAACCCAACTACCCTCAAACAAATGCAATTAACATGCATTTTGGGTGTATATTGGGCTACACAAATGGAGGTGGAATTAATGTGCATCCAAAGAGAATATTTTGAAAATAAGAAATTTTGATCACACTATTTCACATCATGGTTGAGGATCTTTAAGATGTTTTTAGATAACTTACCAAAGATGTAGGATATCAAAAGTGTAAATTGGCCAATGCACCTTAAGATTGAATGGGAACTTTTGAAAAAATGGGGGAACTCCTTTGTCCTTCACCTCAACCATTCACTAAAAGTGGGGATCAATTGTTTCAACCCATATGGACCAAAATGAGCGTGGTAGTTAGGCACTTGTTAACACATGTACCATCCACAATGCTTAATAATGTTGATGGTGGCAAGGAAGAGATGCCCACACTGTAAGGCCCTGTTTCATTGTCATTTATATTCACAATTTAACCTTCAAGCTACCATGCTAGAACATTGGGAATATTTTCAATATTACACATCCGATCAACCTCACGCATGGGATGTAGACATATGATGATTTGGCAAGTGGGCATGTCAATTATTGCATTTGGGAGTCAATACAATGATCAGTAGTTGACGAATCCCAAATTCAAAAGGCATGTGAAGCCTTATACCCTACACCCAATGATGTGAGATATGGATGGTTTTACCAAATATTTTAAAGGTGGTTGAACCCAAGGACCAGCAAATTTGAATTTAGTCCACACCTATGTGAAATTTGGTACAACTCCATGGATGATGAGGTCAAGTAGGTGCATAGTCTATGCAACCTTTCAAATGAAGTATCAAGTGACCTTTTAGTCCAAGAGACCAACAATTCCCAAGATTTGAAGGATGAAACAACATTTACATTCTTAGTTAAGGAATCATTGCACATGGTTGCCACGATTGATGAGATAAATAATCTTTTTAGGTTGAATGCAATTTTGCATGGGCTAAACATTGGGCAACAAGGTCCATCATTGCAACAATCTCAACCAACTTTTCAAACACAATTTGGGGAAAGTAGTAGTAGAAGACCTAAAGATTCCTAGGTTTAGGGTGAGTCGCATTAACATAGGTATTAGGCACATCATATGTACATAACATCTCCAACCCATAAACAAAAATATGTAAATTCCCATTGTCATATTTATGAATGGCACACAATGGGCAAAAAAAAAATTTCCCCAATTATTGTAATGGTTGTGATAACTTGTACATAATAAAATAAAATTTGATTTTTCATGTGCTTAGAACTTTTAGACAACATGTGATTAGGAAACGCATAATTGCACACAATTGTTTTTTACAACATACAATATTGCATATGCCATATGTTCAACAATTTTTGGTTGAACCACATTCTAAATCTTAATTATATTCATAAAATGAATAGTTCAAATATTTGGTGAAATTATGATAAACACCAAATAAGGTCCAAAATCAAATGACAACAAATTCATTTACACAAAAACATACAATTTATACAAGAGTTGTAAACCTTTGTATGGATGGGAATATCAACAATTTTTTGTGTATTCTTTAGTGGTTAACCCCCTTAAATGATGCTAGATTGTAATGCCTTAATGACATTAGACATGGAACCATGACCAATTGTAGGATTAATATTTTGGGGTCGTGATTCATGATAGTCATTATATTTGGTGCCTCTTTTCCATCATCATTGGTGTCCTCATCATCATTATTGCACCATTCCTCTTCCTTTGAAGTGTTTGTCTCACACAAGGTTGTGGGGCAAAAATTGGGGGTCTCTAGGTAAAAGGTACAAAAAGTAAATGAATTTGTGAAATATATATATATATATATATATATATATATATATATAGGGTACATTATTTGTTAATTATTGTTGGGATTAGTTCCAAAAGCTAAATTGATATAATTATGTTTTTCCAATGCACTTACAAGTATTCGAATTGGAGCTTTAATTTTAGGTAGTTTGAAATTTAGATTTCAAGTATTTAAAGGTATATGAATGTTTTTGCAAATAATTGTTCCTTTTTTCCTAGCCCTCAATATCGATGTGGTGAACATTATATTATATATAATTTTGTCAATGGAGTTTGTTTTCATAACTAAATTCATCCCCAACCCTCAAAAATTAATATACTGGGAATACTTTTGGGGTACTTTTCCAAATGATATGGTACAATGTTTTTGAAAAGCTAAATGGAAGCAAGAAGGGCTTATGAAGGAATCTAGAGGTTCCATTTGATTTGAGATGCTAGAGGAAGGTTAGAAGTTTGGAAAATTGTTTTATTACATTACAAGTAGAAAACAAGGTAACAAGTAAGTACAAAATATCTTGCTTGCACCTTGTGATGTTATTTTACCCCATTTGTTTTGTCAAAATTAATTTGGTGGGATGCTATCCATCAATATTGAAGATTCCATCATTATGCAATCAATCATAATCATGTTCATTTATGAAAGTCGTCGTTGTTTTTATCAACTAACTTCTTCCCTTGAGTAACCCATTGTGTGGATGAATATTGAATAAATGGATGAAAATGATTCATGGAAGTAGCCAATATGGCCAATCTTGACCCTACCTAGGGTTGAAAACATGTTTGATGTTGTGGGTAGTTGGAGATTGGTGTGTGGTCAAAATTTGAGTTATGTTGGGTTAATGGAGTTTCAATTTCACAAGCGGGCATGCATTGATGACTTGTTTAGGGTTCAATGGTGTAAATGGTGATATTTAAACCCATTTGTAGGTTTGATGTCATTGATACCATGGCTTTAATTATATGATTTGTAAGATTGGCCAAAGGGTTGACCTACAAGTTTAGTGTTTCAATTAATGTGTCTTGGGTTTCGGATGCACAATGCTAATCCTTGGGCCCATCGTCTAGTCCACTATTGTTAATGGTGTGTTCATGTTATCTGGGAATGCATGATTAGTGGAACTTATTGATTGTAGGCAAATGATTTCATCATCGACCATTGGGGCATGTATAATGGCAGTGGATGCATGGGGGGGCTTCAACTTGTTGTTCAATGGATGTATTTAAGGTGGGGAGTTCCACCTGTTGCGAAACATCATTGGGTGGCATGCCAATGTTTATATTGTCATTGTTAGATCATAGGCGTTCCCAAATGCTAGCATCAAACAACAATCTTGTTGATTTTGCATTTCTCTATGGACAAATGAGTATGAATCCTAATTTCATTCACAATGATGCAAAACACATTGCTAAAATATGGCAAGTAATGGGTGCAAATGTGTGCTCACTAATTCCAATCAAATTTCACCATTCATGTGGGAGCAAGTTGAGGTCATCAATTGGGGGGGTGGTTGAAAAAAGGCCCTCAACTTTCAACAAACTCAACAAAGTCCTTAAAAGTTTGGGCAAGCTTATCATGCTATTAGTGTTCTTTTGTAACACATAGTTGAGTGTTTCCTTGGCATTTGCATCATCATGGAAACATGCTTCAACCAATAATTATTGATTGAAAAGGGCTCTTACATAATATAAGTTAGTTGTTAACATCTTCCATTGGTGGTAAAATTGATATGCAATCTCATCTACAAGGTTTGATGGTAATGAAAATGGTTGATCTCGTAATGATAAGACATTTTGTTCCAATGTTTTCATGATAAATTATGCCTTCCCAATGCAAGGTCGTTCACTATCAAATGCATTGAATACCATTAGAACCAGTTCCACCATGTGTACAAAGTTGGCAAAAGTATCCCAAAACCCATCCCTCTTTATGTTGGCTCCAACATATCTCACTTTGGTGATGGACTTGTGTCAATGGGTGTTATGCAAAGTGTCCATGCTGTGTTTTTACCCAAGTTTATTTTGCACATGGTTTGGTGTTGTTTTGCATTCTATGTTTTGAGCTTGGATTTTGGCTTGTTGCAAGTGAGTCATATCTTATGGGTTTGAATTTGTTGTACCATTTTGGATATTTATGTATTATGTGTTGTATGTGGGTTGATATCAAATGGTTGTAAGCATCAACATAAGAACACATGACACTAGCTTCTAAAATGTATACACCCCCCTCACTTTTGATCCCTTTATGTACAATTTAAACTCATCTCTATAATTGCACATTTGATATGTGTTAACAAATATTTGTAAAAAGAAATAATAGCAAGTTTACCTTTTAAAAATCTTAGTGAGGACTTCTACTGGTGTGACTACAAGAAATTCTCTACTCCCATCATTTTTTTTGAGAATTTGAAATCTAATTCTACCTAATGATTTAGTTAGAATATCAGCCTCCTGCTCCAGAACAGCATTCAGAGTTTCAGTCCTCTGATAAAGTTTGGGGATTGTTTTATGGGCTGTCATTCAAGTGAACAATTGGCTTGAAATACAAATTGAAGCCTAAAGCAAATGGATACAAAAGCTTTTCACTTTTCTAGATACGAGCATTTTTTTTCCCTCAGAACATTTCCACCAGTGCTCAATATGTCACTCTGGATAATAAAATTAAATGTCTAAGTTTAGCTGTTTTTTTTTGGGCAACCCCACCAATAAATCTATAACTAACTGCATATATGTGAGGACTACTGATAGCAAACCACTTGGACCAATCATTATGATCAACCAATCGTAAATACTGAGCCGTAATCAGGTCCAATTTATTACTCTTTTTTGGAGGTGCATAACTGTGTTGTGCCTTTTACCAGCCCTGGCAAGCTGCACGAATTTGGTGCAGAAAAACCAATTTCCTGAGCTAAACCAGCACATTTTGACTTTTTCACAACAAATTTTACTGTGTGGAGTCACATACTGAGCACTGGTGGAGATGCTCTCACCATTAGATTTAAATGCAGCACTTCATCTCCCTGATAATGTGATCAGTTTAGAACACTGTTTCTTCAACTGTGTCACAAATGCGGATTTGGTACAATGTCTTACCATTATTTTCTGGTGCACTCCGTCATACCACAAGTGGAATTGTGGGGAATACATGTATTGTGTGCACATGTGAAGTTCACCTAATTGTATGTTTCTCCACAATTGATGATTGTATTGCCAGAACACAGTTGAACATGTACTTAATCACTATGTTTTGTCCATATACTAATGTTTTGTCCATTACAGTGCAGTTGAATACTTGAATTCTAATGCAAAAAATTATCATTTCATCAGCCAGCTGGAGAATGCTGGACACTTTTTAGGAAAACCCTGTTTACCCATCCTACCCATCATCCTTGATAGTTTCAATGATACGTACATATGTTCTCCTTTTGTCACCCCAGAGGATGTAAAAGTCTATCCCCCTTTTTTATGCTTTTTCTTGTTTGAATTCAAAATTTTCTACTGCTCTTCATTCTACAAATGGAAGCTTGGTTCAGGGACAGATCTGCAAATAGGGTAGTAGATTGTACCTGGAAGGAAAAAAAAACTATTCCCAACTAAACAAATCTGATAGTACATGAAGTGAATCCAAGATACATACAGAAGTTCCAACTTTACGACTCTGTCCATCAGCTCTGAAGGAACTCACATTCATGAAGGCGTGTCAGAATTTCCTCATAGCTTGGCCGGGCTGCTGGGACTTCCTGCCAACAATCTGCACACACCATTGGTTTGAAAGTATGACAGCCCATTGGCACACAACATTAGAATAAATTTAAGTATGAATAACAAGGCAGCAGATCCAAAATTTGTCAGGAAGTTTGTTTTAGGATTGGTTCATGAAACTCCTTGATCCTACATATCAGTTTTTTGTGAACTTTTAAAAACTAATCACTTCCAGAGTCTCTAATGTTGCTCCTGTTCCAAACGAAACATTGATGGTTGGGTCATGAGAAGAGCTTCAACAGAAAGATGCACTTGCTACGTATACCCTTGTATGGTCATAAGAAAACCATGACAAGAAAGACAGTGAGCTCCTGTTTAGAGAAACATCTTTCTCCTCACTTATTGTTTCTCAAAACAAGAGAAAGGTGTTGGAGATGTGCATTACCTGCTATCAGTGTGCCAATGAGTCCCCCTGGTATCTCAAGTCGTGCTCCATGGTGAGCCACAGCATCTGCCACCTGCAGCACCCACAACCAACAGTCCACTTCATGACAAAGATTCATTTAATGAGCAGAGGCCTACTGGAGAGCTCAGGAATAGCTGCAAGATTGAAACCGAGAGTGAAATTGCATGTACCAAAGGTTGACCTGACTGAGTATTGGACCTGCCACAGTTGGTCATGTAAGCATCATGAATCAAACCTGCTAAAACCCAATACCACTAAGCCCAGAATCTGGCGCTAAGGGTGAAATAGACTTACTTCCATTGGTTTGACACCTTCCCAAGGACGCTTCAAAGTGGCAAGCTCCCATATGATGACGCCAAAACTGAAAACATCACATTTGTCTGTGACTAGCTCATTGCGCAAAAGTTCAGGTGCTGTCCACTCAGGTGTACCGACTGCAGTTGGGTTGCAGACTGCAGAGTCCGTAACAATTGTTGACAAGCCAAAGTCACAAATCTTGACTGACCAATGCTTGTCAACCAAGCAATTGGCACTCTTAAGATCACGATGAATGATTTTCATACGCTGTACACACATCATTCCCCTGCACTTACACCAGAAATATATCAAGCCCCAGTTGACCTGCACTAAACAAGAGGAAATCACAGAAGGTCATATGTGATATAGGCAGAGTATTTGTCCTCAGTAGATGGTCAAAAAGTTGATCCACTTTAACCAAATGTGAAAATGACAACCACAAAGTTCTTTCAAAGCATCAACATTCTGCTCTCTATAATTCAAGAATTTTCAAAGACATCAGCCCTTGGAAATTTCCAGGTCCTTTAAGATTCGCCTATATTTTTTTACACCTAGGCATGGATGCCATATGTTGTAACAAACCTGCAGATATCACGGAGCATCTTCAAGCGACGGCGCCAGCTAAGTCCCTTCCCTTGCCCACTGAAGTGAATAAGGCGATAGAGTGATCCTATATGCATGTACTCAGTGACCATGGACAGATGTGGTGGCTTAGTGCAAGCTCCCAGGAACAATATCACTGCAGCCCACAGTTTTCACCCCTTGAACATTCACAAAGAGAGGTGATTCTTCTGCTGATCCCAAAGAACTTATCAAGTCAACAAAGTTACTCAACTTGCTGGTAACACATTTTTCATAAGTGCCTGACATGACAACCTGGAACCTAGTACTCCTGGTAATGTTGGTTGCAGACTGACAGATTCGGTAGTTTCAGGGTGTAAGTTACATTATGTGCAGCTCATCTGACTGCAAGGCCAATGTCTAGACTTGAGAATCCTCAGCAACTACACACTACACACTGAAGACAAAACACAAAGATATGTCTATGAGGTTTCAGAGAAAACTGCACAGCAACACTTTGAAGATAACATTATGATGGGTGCAGTCATAACCTTATGAGGATTGCTCACAAAGTGCCAGACCATCACCTTCACCATGAGCAGCAGTAGCAAGCTGCCATGACTCCCCAATGACTTCATCAGCTCCTGGTGATGGGTGTAGGAAGTAAACAATAATCTGACCCCCAATTTCAGGCAAACTATTACACAACCGTCCCCATGCTGAGTTTCTGTTGCATTCCCAGAAGCCACAAGAAGGCTCAGTCAAGAGACATAGGTAATCCAAAAAGTCAGTAGCATCCTCGTTCAAGCTATAAGAAGCTTGTGAGGATTACAACAGCTTAAGGTAAGTATGTACCATTGGGATGTCGCAGACGGCTGCAATGGACACATGCAATCAAGCCAACGGCTACTTGTTCAGAACCAGGAAGAGGCAGGCCTAAACATGCATGCCAAAAGTCGTGCATATGGAAACAAAGCTAGAATAAAAGAGAGAAAGAAAAAACAAAATTTGAATCTGCCAATCAAACTGCTGTTTTGATTTATCCAGCAAACAATATACCTCAGAATGGAAATCTCATTGCAAAAATCCTGTGTGTTCTCAAAGTTGAGGTCCTGTTCCAGCATGACCTTGATGGCCACTTCTGTGCCCCTCCATATGCCACGAAATACTTCTCCAAAGGATCCTGAAGTGAACCGACCAAAACGTCAAGACATATGCCTCATCCCCAGCCTCTGGATTTTGGGAAACATTCACAAACTGAACACAATTTGATTTTGCCACATGAATCAGGGTGAAAGCAAAAGAGGCAGACTTTTGATTTTTATGAAAGGGACTGTTCACCTGAAGATAAAAAAATGGCACACAAATTGAACCAAATAACTCTCATGAGAATCCAGAAATCTCCATACTCATCATTAGGAAAAGCCAGAAAAAAAGGTCCAAAACTTTCTCTTGAACCCAAAGAAAGAATTCCAGAGAAGGACTGAACAACTCAGAAGAAGAAGAATATCAAAGGGGAGAACTTGAACAATAAAACTAGCATTGTGTACAAAAGCAACAGTCTCACTTGTTCAGGGGCCATCAACAGTAACAAGTATGATGGTGACTTCTCTATCACGACTTACCCACTGACTTCATCAGCTCCCTACAACAGGCATAGGCCAGTGTAACCACTAGCCTACATATTGAGTTTCTGATGCAAGTCCAGAAGCAACAGGATTTGGCCATGATTCTGGCTAGCAACAAGCAACATAGAAGGGAAAAAGCCATTGAGAAAAGCAGGGGGCTTAAAAAAAAAAAAAAAAAAAAAAAAAAAAAAAAAAAAAAGAGCATGCACAATAAGAGGAAAAAACATAGAATAACAAACAACAGGGAAAAGACAAACAAGGACCACATGGGCTTCCAATAGTTTGAACCAAACAACAAATCTGAAATCCATGGATCCCATCTGACAACTTACCAATACCCACACGAACACCAATTCGAAGCTCTGAGAAGTCAATGGTCCATTCAGAGTAGGGCATCAATGGCTGGTTCAGCAAGGAGTGGGAATGTTCTGTGAGACTCCAGGAAGCTGCCCCATTGGTTGTGGTGGTTACAGATGAAGATTCATCAGACACACAACCTGCTTGACTCCTTTCCAGAACATTTCGGAACTCTCGAGGTATTGTTCCAGAAAGTCTTCCAGAGTTGGATCTGAGACCATTGACTGTTGGACCTTGATTTCTACCTCCTTGCTTTGGCTCTGTATTTATGATGTCAAGACCTGTTGACTTCCTAGGAATCTGCACAAGGCAAAAAGCTGTTGTCAGATTAGAAGATGAGAACAAAAGCCTAAAATACCATCGGTGTTCACCAAATGGACTGACATTTGCATCATCTTTTTCTGAGAAGACATCAAAACTTCCGCAGTGCAACTGTCTGACTTATGATGAACACCCATGGGTGTTACCGAACTTTCACCTTCACAGCTTCTGCTTGAACAATTGCTAAAGTCTGTTGTGCCTACTAAATGACACTCCTGATTGTGGCTTCCTGCCTTGGGGATGCACATGATGTTGGTGGTAAAACTTTTGAGCTAATGAAAACCTTTGGAAATCATCAAAAGTCAAGAACCTGTGATCATTAACATCAATGCGTCTGTCTGCACAAAGTAGCTAAGTTGAGGAGAAGCATACCTCTCTGCTTTGCAGCTTCCAGTCTGTTGTAAGATACTCTGAATCAAGCCTTGCTCTGGCAAGGTCCTGCTCTTTACTGACATGCTCTTGCTTTGGAGCATCATCTGCTGTAGACCTGAGGAATTGCACAAACAACTTCAACAGATTCCACACTGCACAAAAAGCTAATGATGACAACAAAATGAAGCTTGGTGCTTTCATGTGAAGTGATGTGATGAGGACTACCTGAACCCATCAGTGATCTTAGGTGTAGCACTTGGCTTCATAGGCCTCTGCAACTCAGCTTGATAGCTAAAGTTTGCCCTGCAACATTTAGTCACATTTCCATCTTACAAATCATGGGTCATTTTGAGCCCTTGTAATAGCCACCCAAGTCATGAAGGAGGAATGAAAACACTTGACATGTAATACCTGTCACAGTCTCATGGAGCTACTGCAAATCACAGAAACATCACATATCTTCTGTGCATATGCAACATCTTCCAGTTCAGATCTAAGCAAGCATCCGAGAGGGGTAAGCGATGTGCTGCTGCAGCAAAATCTTTCCAAACACATCATACTATCCTTTCAGATATCAAGATTGCTCGACACTTTCCAGTCTTGTTTTCCATAACATTCAGCTGACTTACAATTATGAAGCTTTCACTTTTGTGGCATCAAGGGGAAGGGGGGGTACATGTGACATGCAGTTAAATGACTGACCTTGAAAGCATCATGGTGTCTCCAAGATACTGCACAAAGTCCACCTCCCTTCCCTCAGTCTTTAAGTCGAATGACAATGCCCTTCCATGTCTGCAAGGTAGTGAAATCTTGTCAGCATAAGTGATAAATGCAAATGGTTCTGGTCTCTTGCAAGCTTGCCATACATTTGTGAAATGAACAAAGAGAAAAAAAAATGTACTATATGTGCAATAACCTTCCGTTGTCTCGTGCTCTGTTGTTGAATGAACAGGCCGCACGCCTCCTGAAAATAGGAGAAGGCTTGCCAGCCACATTTGGATTCTGAGGTGGGTCATCTGGGCTGCACACCAAATTTCTCATGTCAATGAGAGAAGCATCTGTGCCAGCTGGAGTATCGCACATATGTGTTTTGGTCCCCACCTGCCTACAGCGGAGTCTAGTGCATGGATCACCATGGAAAAGTGGGTGGGGAGCGAGGCAGGCTATGACATATGATCTCTGGGTGATGTTTGAGCTAGTGTACACCTCAAAATATTACCTCTCACTAAAACTTGTGGAGTACATATCTTTACTTACAGCCTTCAAAGAGGGAGACAGATGAGCACACCTGGAGATGCTGAAGAACTCAGCTCCATGACGGCGGCTACCACTGAGCATGGATGGTGCACGAGGTCTAGATACCGGATGCTCAGGACTGCTGCCAATTCCAAGTTAATTTGGGCAATATTTACATCTAACTTTCTTCAACCGTAAGTGACATGCACGTTTTACAAGTTCCAGAGGAACCCCCTGTATCTCAAACTAAATGGGCTGAACTTGCAAGATCATGATGACATTAAGAATGTGATTAGTGCAAGCAGGATTGGTTCACTTTTGACACGCAAAACAAGAGAAAAACCATCCCCTTACAAGGTGAATGAGCTTGGTTGGCTTGTCTATAGGGAGGGGTAATTTGCACTTTGAATTGATTACCTTGGAATCATTCGTCCCTCTGATAACACACGCTGAAACTTCTTCAGATGAGTTGGAGGGTGCTCTGAACTACAATGACATGAAGAAGGCAACGAGCTGAGTGTGTGTTCATATGATGTGCACAATGTACAGAAAATTCACACCCAAAACAGCTTTGATCCAAAAGTACTATATTCAGATGAAAAGAGTGGAACCATCTAGAGCTTAAGAAACTAAGAACCTCAAACTCCACTCTAGGTTACTCATAGGAATTTTACCAGGAAGTGGAACTGTGCAGCCCTTCTGTCATGGGTCTTCGTGGCACTGGTTCAGACTCCAAGTTTCTACATACCACAATACAAGACACAATTTGCTCATTATGGCTAGACATAGCTAATGGCTCACTTGAAGAATCAACACAGAAAAATCATGCATCAAGCATCAACCTTTTACAAGCCACAGATCTGGGAGCAATCTGTGGGGTTTATGGAACCTTCAAACTGATTCTTAACACCACATGACTTCTCCATGACACCAGAGCTATCATTGTGACTTGAAGGGTTGTAGACTATCCTTTCAGGTCTATGAAGTTAAGATTTGATGTTATCCTGGTCGCAGATGCTCATTATTGGTCCCTGACCTGCAAGTCCATGAGTCTCTATTGTTTGAAGAGCACACATGACTATGATGCTGTTGTGTTCTAGTAGACAGGAACACTAACCTCAAATCAGCACTAGGTTCATCATGGATTTGTCTCTGGCTGCGCCACCGAGTTGGATTGGCCAAATCAGGCTCACTTTGTGACGGGCTGAACCAAACAAACAAACAACGAAAACTAGCCATAAGAACTGGTAAGAGAGGAGCTACTATTTCAAAATGGCACTTATTCATCACACATATGATGTGTAAAAGATCTGCTGAAGGAGAGAATCCAAGCCAATTACACAAAAGAAAGCCCTACAGATTGCATTTGCCTAGAAAAATGTGGTGCTGTCTTCAAGTAGATTGTGTCTCATATCATTAAGAACAGCAAACACAACAAATGTGATGGAAACTACTGCACTGTGCCATAGCTATTCAAATGACCAGTACTTTGCAAGACTTGGATGGTGTGTCAAGATGGCCCCTGACATTTGCATACCTAGATGCCACAAAAAACCAATGAGTTAGAAGTACCTCAGCTTGCCACCAATAGCCATAGGGTGCAGCGGCACAGCGTTGGGGTGTACAGGACGAGTCACAACTGAAGAGATCATTCCTCTTCTTGCTTGCATGAGATGTGCATCATCCACATCCTGCTCCAGGCTGAATGCACCCAACAGTTAACTGAAGAGATCACTCCATGAAGAGAAACTACATCATTTACTTGCTTGTCAACGTGAGATCTTGATGATGTTAAAATGTGAAATTAGATCAGATTGCAATAGCCTTATAGAGGAAAGAAACAAAACCTTTCAGTATCCAAGTTGTCAGAAAAATCAAACAGTGGGCTGTTTGGTGTAAGAGGTGAGTCGCATGAATCATAGTCACCTGAGTCACTATCTCCAGCACCTGCAATATGGTACATGACCAGCACCTTCCGCGAAAATGGACGCAAATAGCCTGGATGTCGCATTACATCTACCAGAAGTTCAATGCCGTTTATTGCGACTATATTTGACAAATGCTTGTTTGGGTTGGCACAGATTAAGGAGCTGCTGGGAACAGCCTCCAGCTGCAAACCCTGTTTGAAGAAAATCAGTTACACCTCTGCTGGAAAGAGCAACACAGTAGGACCATGCTTAAGATGAAGCTAGAATCCAAAAATTAGGTTCTAGTAACTCCAGCAGGGGAAGTACAGGAATGCCCAATGAACTTGCTGTAATTAGCCCCTAATTGGATCTGTTTCAAGCCCTGGCTAGATAGCCAGGAATTTTATTGCATCTTACATCCATATCGAACCACAAAAAACTAAGGCACTAAATAAGGCACCACAGACTACATAAGCCTTCAAAAACCAAAACAAGAGGATGTCATAAACAGCCACCATTTGAAGCCGGCTCTGAATGCCAACACAGTCTCCAAGAAACTTGAACAGAATAGCTCGTGGCCGGCACAAGCCCGTCTTCACACCTCCTAACAGCTGAATGTGGCAACCGTCCCCAGAGCCCAGGCATTCATCTCCTGAGACCTTTGTCACGCCCGTCTCAAAAAGTGGACCTCCATAGAAGTCAGACACCTGCAGAATGACATAATCCAAGTCCAGAGATGTGCACTATTTACAGGAGAGACGAAACTGTATTCCACACCACTGAAAATGCATTCAGAATTCAGATGGGAACAGCCCCTGGGAATCCACATTCAGATTTCATCTGGAGAAAGGCTGCTCAATATCATCTGCACCAAAGATCCCTCACCAGTTCAGCAATTTTCTTGATCGCAAGGGCCACATTGCCTCGTAAACCATTCACCAGCACTTTAGCAAACTCTTCCAAGTTTGCTAGAGTCTTGTCTTTGTGTGTGTCAACAAGTAGCACATCACTTCCAGCAGCCTCTGCTCCCAATTGCTCCAACTCCTCCAATGTTGGGATTGTTGGACAACTTGCCTTGAAGCTTTTACTCTGGATCACCAAGCCCATCATTATAACCTTTTGAGAGAGAGAGAGAGAGAGAGAGAGAGAGAGAGAGAGAGAGAGAGAGAGCTGGAGTCTAAAGAAACACACACACACACACACACACACAAATGGATTCGTATCAAGCATGCATGCTGGTGAACGATGATCCAAAAACTTACTGGAACCATGGAGTAGAATCCACTTGGCATTATGGACTCCAGTACTTTTGACTCCCACAAAGTCTGCGAAGCAATTTGGGCTGACACTTGCTCTGCTGCTGCAACAGGACTCCTGCTGTGGTCTTCTGTGGAATTGAGAGAGACGTTAGCAGCAGCAGCAGCAGCAGATGTGAGTTCCGCTGTGCCCTTCTTGATTCCTACCCCTGTCTGTGCAGCAGCAGTAGGAGGCCAGTCAGAGAGATGTGTTCTCAATCCTTCTTCCCTTCCTCCTCCTTCCTGCACTTGTTGAATCTCCTCCATTTCCTGGCAGTACATGGCAAAAAACACAAATGAAGGATGGGTGGGTGGGTGCATCATCATCATCATCACGTTTGACAAGACAAGGGGAAGAATGCAAAGGGGAGAGTCTTACTCACCTCCTTTCCTTCGTGGGTTATCAGAGATGACGACGACGATGTGCTCACCCATCCTGCAACACGCACGAGGATGGATGTGCCTTACGTACCAGCAAAGAAAGATCAGTGAAGTTCTTGGCTGTGAGCCCTAATTTCCGGACCTTCGAAAGTAGGAGAAGATGAAAAGAGGAAGGAGAGAGAGAAGAAGAAGAAGAAGACTTACAGCAATGAGTCGCCTTGCTGCATCGCCTCACCATAAAAGCTTCCACAAGAGAAACAGTGGATTCAATCCAAAAGTTTGAGCTCGCAACAATAACTGCGACCGATCGACGAGCACTACTCACAAGAAAGAAATTGTGAACTATCTTCATCAAAGAATTAAAGTCTTTTCCTCCCCCTCCTCCACCTCCCCTCTTCCCGACAAAACAAAACCCCACGACAAAGAAGAACAGAAGAGGAAGAAGAAGAAGAATCAAAAGAAAAAGCCCCTCCTCCTCCTCCCTCGCACCCGAGAAGAAGAATTTCTTGCCGAATTCATCATCGAATTGAAGAAGAAGAAGAAGAAATCGAGATCCACGAGAAAAAGTAAACAATGTGGTCGAAGAAAACGAGGTGGAAGAAGAGGAAGGTGGGTCATTGGGTCATGCTGAAATTGTGTGATTTTGCGAGAAGAAGAAGACCGAAGAAGAAGATCATCTTGTCAGGCGTGCGAGGAGTTATTGTTTATTTGATTGACTGATTGTGTGGGTTTTTTGCTTCCAATTTCTTTTGCTGCAAAAATTGGGTTTGTGGGTTTGCGTGATGAGACCTAAATAATCACAACAATGATGGAAGGCAGGCAGGCAAAGCTCGAGGGACTGAAGTATGGCGGGCCCCAGATCTGGTTGTTGTTCCTGCTGCCTGCCTGCAGTAGAATGCACTTTTGTTTTTCCCCCACATTGTACGGATGACTTTGTCCAATCAGTCTCGGATTCTTCTTACATCGCCCATCACCACGGATGTCACGAGGCTCTCTCTCTCTCTCTCTCTCCATAATAATTGTGCTGCTGCTGTGTGCACAACCCTTTTTTCCTTTGGCAGCAATCATGAAGTTGTTCAGTCAACGTGTTGAAACTAGGAACAAAGAAGGGGATGTGATGGTGGTGGTCCTCATCCTTCTTCTTCTTCTTTCCCCCTCCTTCACTCCATCCAGACTCCCCATCATTGTGCACGACAGTGTCTCTCCCCTTCCTTCCTTCCTTTGAGGAAGAATTGCAAGACACTGACTCCAGGATAAACAGCACTTTTTCCTCACATCAGTCAGTCTCTCGCAATTCTTGCAAGAAAAAACGACAACTCTCTCTTCCAGTTCTTACAAGAATGATCAGGATTTGTGAAAAACACGGTGCAAAATGGCAGAAAACAATGAACACATGCACACACACACACATCTATTTCTTCCACCATAAACTTCACAAGTCTAGTGAGAAAATCCATTCCAGAATGTCTGTAAATCAAGGAAGAGAGACCAAAGAGTGTCTGATCTTTGTTCATAGATCTCCTCAAAAAAACGGCAAAGGTTTTGATCTTCTTCCCCATTCAGTGCATTGCCAGACTATCACGCTGCAGTAAGTACCAACCCTAAGCTAATAGGAGGCCCTCCTCCTCCACCTCCATATCTATATTCAAGATGAGAAAATTTTCCTCTCCTCAATAATATCACCTCCTGATTCAACCTGAATGTAATATTAAAGGGGAGAAGATTTCCCCACCCCTAAACATCACCTCCTACTACACCTGCTGCACACTGGGAAGTTTGACCTAATCAGCTTGAGTTTCCAGACTGCTTAGTTTGTGTCATTAATTCCCTTTATGGAGCAATACTATCTTTACCATTTCAAGGCTCATTCCTATCTGCTGTATAACCATCTGTCTCACAATCCATCTGTCCTATTGTGCAGTTGCATGTTCTTTGATGGTGGAAAAAATTCACAGGTAAAGCTCAAACATGGCATGAAATCAATCCCTTTTGCAAAAGACTTGCTTTGCTGCAACTACTCATGATCAGTCAAAGCCATATTGATTCACGCACAGCACTCAACTTGATGAGCTCCTCCCCCTCCGGCCTCGAGTGATGACATTCTTGGCACTGGATAGATAACAAATGCAGCAATCAAGTGACATTGGGGTTTGCAATTGTGGAATGTATTTGAGGATGATCAGCAGTTGAAAATTTCCGACTGGTCATCAGAGAACTTCAGTTGATGGGATTTGCGAAGCTAGAACACAGAGAAAGGCTTCGCCCCCCTTGGCTTCAGAGCTCATGTCTTTGTTCCTTCTTTGCCATTGTCCTCACCATTTAGTGCCATGCGGTGGCCCCACAACCTCTCAAGGTTCCACCTGCATTTCAATTTCCAAATCTCTTTCAGAGTAAAAAAAATAGAAAAGAATTGTGCAACTGCAAGACATCCTTCATCAATCTATAAGCACATCTTTCTGAAGCCCTTGACACAGCACACTCCGATTTTTTAGCAATCCTCATACTGGAACCTGCAATGAGACCTGTACTCCTGTTCCCCTAGAAAAATGGGGTATAAAAAAAATTTCAGAAACTAGAAACTTCTGCAGAGAGCACGAAGAAACGTCATTGCGGCTAGGGAAAACAGGTAAAACACAGAAGAGAAAGAGGAACACGAGGATCATGCTCGGTGCGCCATCGCCACTGCAGCAACGAGCTCGCTGCGCTCATCCGTCGAAGGCAGAACTCCAGGTCCTCAGAAACATCGTCTGGCGTCCGGGCAGACGGGATCCCAGGTCTTAAAATCGAGATCCTTAAAGCTCTGCGAAGTAAAAGGGCCACTGGGGCCTGTCCTAATCCAGGTCCTCAGAAACTTCATCTGGACCCAGGATCGCAGGTCTTAAGATTCGAGGTCCTCAAAACATGACAAAGTAAAGGGCCCCCTGGGCCTGTCCTGATCCAGGTCCTCAGAAATATCATCTGGACTATGGGGCCAGGATCCCAGGTCTAAAAATATCGAGGTCCTCAAAGCATGAGAAAGTAAAGGGCCCCTGGGGCCTGTCCTGATCCAGGTCCTCAGAACCATGATCTGGAGTCTGGACCCATGCTCCAGGACCCAGGTCTTCAAAATCGAGATCCTCAAAACGAGGTGAACTTAATAGGCCCTGGGGCTTGTACATATTACATACAACAACTGAAGGGGGAAAACGAAGAAAAAGAAGAAATAGTTAGAATCCAGATCTTGATATCAGATCCCGAGATCTCATCTTGACATCTGAAAGTTGTGTGACATCCACTTATCGATGTGCTCAATTCCAGATCCTTAAAACAAAAACAATGATAAACCTTGGTTTCCCCGAGATCTCGATCCAAGTCTCAAACCGACTGAGGTCTGTAATTTTGCAAAAAGTTCCAAGTCCTGAATTCCAGCACTGCCCAGACAGTTTAGGACTTGAAATCCCTCTTATGTCTAATCCAATGACATGTTTTGCAAATAATTCAAGTTGTGTATAATTGTGAACTTTTTTTTTAAATGTTATTTTTTAACATTTTGCAAACTTGAACTTCCATACAATATGAAATTCCAAACCATTCTAAAATGTGCAAAAAATAAGAAATTTGAATATATTCCAATTGTGCATGATTGATTGAAATTTGACATTACGTATTTGGTTGTTTTGTATTGCAAATAAATAAATAAATATATAAATGTGAAATTATTTTAATGTGTTTTTTCCATAGCTTGCAAAATTGAATTATAATATGAAGTTCCAAACCTTTTTTAAAAAAATGTCCCAAACAAATATAATCCTATGTTGGACAATTTGCACCCGATTTTGGGTCATATTTTGTTTTGTAATATTGATGTTATGTTTGAAGATCTCATGTTCAAAAAATAGAATGTGGTGAAAGGTTCCAAGAGATATTTTAATATCACAAAATTGAAAAAAAAAAGAAAAAAAGAAAAAAAAGCCCCTCACTATAGAGTATATACCAAAATACAACAAGGGGTGTGTCACATTGTGGCCTTGCCATTTTACAATAAAAAAAATCTTAAAGCAAAAGAAGAATTATGGAAATTCAAATATTTCACCATGCAAAAATATAATCTTAAAAAAAAAATCCTCTAAAAAAGAAACCAAAATCCTTCAAGGTATCATAACTCTACAACTAATCTCAACTTTCAACACAAGCCAAAATATAAATGTTTCAAAAATCCTCATATAAAATAGACCTATTATTATATATTACCTAGGTGGCCAAAATTCATTAAGCTACTACCTTAGTACCTTGGGGCCAATTTGACACTAATTATATTATTTTCAGAAATGTTTGAAACTTTCAAAAAACGATTTCTTCCAAATTCAAAAAAATATTGTGAAGGAAAAATAGTGGATATTTAAGAAATATTCCCATTTTTTGTTGAAATGAATGTTTTCAAAATTAATTTAACTTATTTGATTGATGGACATCTTTCAAAATTAAATTTACTTATTTATTGAAAATGGCCCAAGGTACTACTACTACTACTAAGGTATACTCTAGAATGAATGTAAACACAATATCCTTGCCCTTGGTAGTAGTAGTAGTAGGCAAGGCCAAAAAATACAGATATGTAGGGCCTTTTTGGTCGTTGTTTTTTTCCTAGTTCTATGGTGATCTTATTAGGAACCCACAAAGCTCCACAATTCTCTCCATGCGACAAACGGAAAAAATTATGTAAAAGGATTTTGATCATTGTTGTTGTTGTTGTTGTTGCATTGATCTTTGATTCCATTCTTCTTCAAGTTCTTCTTCACAACATTAGGTTCCTTCCTTGAAGCCCAAGCAATGAATGACTCCTCCTCCTCCTCCTCCTCCTCATCGACCAATGCATCATTAGAGTTTCTTCTTTCCTCTTCTTGTTTGTTGCCGCATGTACATTGTGCAAGAGAAGAACAATCTGAGGAATTATATACGTAAAAACCCCACAATTCTCTCCACATGTAAAGCTCCATAATTCTTCTCTCCACGCACAAACGGAATGCAAATTATGGAGATCGCTCTTTGTTGGTTCCATTGTTGGTTCCTTGATCTCTCATTCCCTTCTTCTTCTTCTTCTTCTTCTTCTTCAAGCTCTAAGTCAGTCACAACATTGGGTTCCTTGAAGCTCAAGCAACGATGCTCATCTTCCATTAATGCATTAGAGCAGCTTCTTTTTCTTCTTTCTTTTTTCCTCTTCTTTGTTGTACACATACATTGTGCAAGAGAAGAACAATCTTAGGAATTTATACACAAAGCTCCACAATTCTCTTCCATGGACACACGAAATGCAAATGAAGATCACTGGTTGTTGCCATTGTTGCGTTGATAATGTCTCATCCCGTTCTTCAAGCTCTTCACAACACTTGGTTCATTGAAACCCGAGCAATAGCTCGTCATCGACTGATGCATTAGAGCTTTTTCTTCCTTCTTCTTCTTCATCTTCTTCTTTGTTGTACATATTCATTCTTCTTCTTTGTTGTACCTGTTCATTCTTCTTTCTTCTTCTGCTGTGTTGTTCCTGTATTGGAGCTTGAGCGCGGCGCCGCCGCATGCCGCATTCCGTCTTGTCCTCTACTTCTCCGATGGCTACTGAAAACAAAACGCACTAACGCGACAGCAGCGACGCGGAAGGGGTTTCCTGACAAAAAAGGATTGGCATTTGTGACGCTCCTCTTCCTCCTGGAGGCACTTATTCCCAAGCATATCAACGAAGAAGAAGAAGAAGAGGATCATGACAGGAAAGGAAAATGCAGCGGAATGCATTGATTTGAGGTGCAGGTCACCGAGTTGCGTTGCAATACGAGAAATACCATGCTCCCAGCAGGGTTGTCCACTGCGATTGGGATCGGCTAACCTCCCTTCCTCCGGGACATGCGACATACACTCGACTGGGCTCAAGTGTGCCACTTCCACAGAACTAGGTCGACGGCGCCCGCAGGTGGGTTGCTGCATTCATCTTCTTCTTCAGCAGCAGCAGCAGCTGCTCAACTGCTGTTTTCTACACTTGCAACCGTACTACCATCTGTTTACAAAGTGACCTTTTGTTGTCCCTTGCAACATGCACAGAAGCTCCAATACAGTACTGTCTAGGAGGAGTCCGTCCTCTTGCTCTTAAGAAATTGTATGTTTGTTTTGGAAAATCAATGCATGTGTGTCGTTTTATTGTGGGGGGAATTCAGTGGAGACCTAGTGTGAAGAGAGTTGATGAGCTCAGTGGCTATGAGAAGCTCTGGAAAGCGAGGACTACCCACATACCCATTAAGGATTCTTTAGGACCTCTTGCAACCCGTCCCCCATTCACAGAGGTAAATTCAGAGCTCTTGTGATCAGTGTTTTTATTTTTTGTTTTGTTTTTGTGGCGAACTTTTTATCACTTGGTGATAAAAAAAAGGTCGGGTGGGGACATTTGGCTTTAGACATTGGCTTCTAGCTTGTTATTAGAACATAGTGGGATTCCTAAATTTTTTGACTTAGGGTTCTGACCTGCAGTGAAATTCGGCAAGGCCCTCTTGTAAATGATTGCCAATTCATGTACTCACAAAGTTGAAAAAAAAACCTGCTTGTGATTGCACCATTAACAACACATTGAAGTTACAGACCATGGTGGTGATTGCCCTCATGATCATACCCTGCCGAATAGAACAGATGTGGAACACATGCATATGTATGTACCTCTGTGGGTTAGAAATCCTGGAACCTTGGTAGCTGGAAATAGTCCATTGCTTGCTGGAAAGGGGTGCATCGAGTGTGTCTGTCATGTGCAATTGATCTAGAGTCTAATGAGTGGCATGGTGTCAAGAAAAGATGACAGTGGGTGAGCTCAACAAAGTATATACCATATGGGCACCGCACAGATACATCAAATTTCCAGTGGGTGCCATCAATTCGGTATGTGAGGCGGGGTCATGATGCAAGTGCAACAGGGGAGTGGCGATCAAGTGTGCACTGTGCAGTCCCTCGACTGGGGGAAGAGGAGAAGTTCCCTGTCCGTCCCAATCGGCGTGTCACAGGTGGAACCACATACCGACACTCCATAGAGACATGTGAAGGCAAGTTCAAAACATCACTTCGCTATATACCCGAGTTCCAGCCTCCATGCAAGAATTGGCAACCATCAAAGAGTCATGTCACTGCATCACGCACAAAATTCTGCACAGTGTGCCCAGCAGAAGCGCCCACCAATTCACATCTTAAGAGCATTCTTGATGAAACATGCGAGAAGTGGACAGTGAGCAGCCTCTTCACTCTCTCATCTTTGTTGCCTCCCATGGAAAGAGAAATTCCATCTCTGATTTCAAATTGTCTATTTGTTGGATGTCTGTGAACTACAAACTGTGAACTCTTGTCATCACTCACTAATATGCTTTATTTGTGCTCCAATGCAGAGAGAGGTTAGAACTAAGTGTAGGAAGTATCATGAAGCTCATCCGCAATTCAATCTTTTCCGTGGGCATGCTCATGATGTCCCTCTAAGCTCACGATGTCACAGAGACTTGCCTGCAACTGATTCTTCAGGTTTGTGTCACAACCTGATCAGCTAGCTCTCCAGTATCGCCAATCTCCATGTACCTTCCACTTTCAAAACTCTGATGCTTCAAGCTACTTCATCATCACTCACCAAAAATTTGATTCATCACTGACTTTTCTTTCAAGAACAGAAGATTTCCACAACAATTGGCACCTGACATGCACATCCTGTAATTTTTTGTTGGGGTTCATTTTGTGATGCAGTCACGCCATGTGAATCTAGTGGAAAAACACCATATGCTTGGACTGCCAGGAGCAATCCCCTTCAACCTGATGGTAACCTTGCATCCTACAGACAAACACCCAAATGCTCAAATCACATTCTGCACACTTCCAAATTGGTCCCATTTGCATTGATATATAGAGATCTAGATATAGAAATACCTTTCCTTGAAAAGCCTTGTGATCCAGGCATCAAGCAACTAACCAAATTCCCAAATCTGATTTTGCATACTTGCAAACTGGTCCCATTTGCATTGGGAGAAATCTATTTCTTAAATGTTTGACATAATGAACAACCTTGCTGTCCAGGCATCAAGAAGCTAACCAAAGTTATTAACCAAAGTTTGAGCAAAAGCATGATGAGCATCTCACATTGATTATTCACTTCAAGATGCAGGAAAGCTACTGATGGCATTGAAATTGGGGCATGGGTTGGTGATGATCAGGGAAAGTGAGAGGGCGCTACATTCCAGAAGGGAATATTGATCATTTTGAATGTGCAGTTTCTCTATCAGTAAGAATGTTTTCTTTCAGCCTCTGTAAATTCTCAACATCTAAACACCTTTACATCCAAACAACACCCAATTGTGCACACAGCTTGGGTCAAGGTTGAGAAGACATAAAATCCAGGCCCTACATTTCTACATCCAATACTTTGTTGAACAGCTTTAACTGATGTCATGGAGCTTGCACTGGTTCAGGATCGGTTTCAGATTAAGGCCAAACCGCTACGAAAGTGGCATGTTGGCAAAGAGCATCTTTCAGGTGTGTTTGCACCCAATTTTTTGCAGTTGGTAAACCTTCATTTGTATGAGATTGAAACTCAATGATCAATCAAGTCCAACACGACATAGAGCCAATGTTTGGATCTGCTGTTCTATGTAGATAGATCATACATCAAAATAGTTGAAGAAGGTAATTACTAGTAACAAAATGAGAGAGGTAAGTCAAAGAGGTTGTATCATTGGGTATGATTTTTGCAGTGCTGCAAAGGAACGCAATTTCCGGGCTATTGGAACATAAAGATCTAGTGCATTCTCCAGACAGACATCTTGGGCAAAATCTGTATTCACCAGCTGGCAAAGTGTATCAATACATCATGGATGGTAGCTTCCAAAACCAAGCGGTGGAGGTTAGTGATGTCCACCTTAAGACTTTTTCAATTTCCTCTAGTAAAATTCCTTAGTCCTATGATCACCTCTCCCTACAACATAAAGGTCCATGATAGGGAGATTTTTGAGTTGTCTTAAATGGCAGAATTGGTCATCACTGTCAATTAAGATATTTCCTACCGACCTATGCTACATATTCACTGGCATGTGTTAGTTCATGACCTACCAATGGACCTTCACTTGAGAGAACACACCTTAATAGGCACATTCTGCCTCCCAGTGAATCACTAGGGCAAGGCTATGCACGCACAACATGTAAAATCAAATCTTCTCTACAGTTGAACATCTAAACAAACTTGTTGCAATGGATGCAGCAGACTCAACCATTGACAGAGCATAGGGCCCAGTATGCAACTTTGAAGCCATGGGTTGCACATGAAACTTACCAAGCCACAAGCCAGGCATGCAAAGACAACAAGTTAAATGACACAAGTGTCCATCCTTCTGTCAACAGGTTTCTGTATGAAGATAAGTTTGTCATAGTTTCTTAATGCCCAGCCAAATTTCTTACCCACTCTAGAAATATTTGAGTGATTGAATTTTTGCCTTACCTTGAATTTCCCTTGGACACCCTCAACTCATTGATCATCATCCTGATAAGTTTTGTTGAAGATCATACAAGAACAATTGTATTGGCAGTTTTCCTTTTATTGTACCACTTTGGGTGAAGCAATATTGTGGCCTGCATCAACATACCTTACATATCTCCTCTTCACCATTTCTGAAATTATGTTTGCAGTTGTTGAAATTTTTGGTTTTGTTCAAAGGCCATTGAGAGATAAAATCTCAATCCATTTAATGAAGGAAAATTTTCTCCCTATTCTTTATGACAACCCAGAATTGCAAACAAAGTGGTGGGTTTCTCTTAAAATTGGAAGGACAGCAACCTTTGAACTTAGTTTTGTAACAATCATGTTTCACCAAATTGAGAAGAAAGGTCGATTCAATTTACTGATATTGCATCAAAAGTAAACTTCAATTTTAAGCAGACATTGAATCATAGTAGGTTGAGCTGAAGTCAATCCACATGAAAGTTAACTTGTTATGGTTCATTTAGAGATTAGGTCACAATTTGGATATTATATAAAATTGGGGTCACTGCATCACTTAAACCTTTTGGCTCTGTCCAATTTAAAGATCTTGCATACATATATTCAGAAGTCTCATAATGTGCTCAGTATTTGGGCACTGTGAAAACCATTTGAGAACTTGGGAGTAGAAATAAACTCTGGGATTAAGAATGGGAAAAGTTCCTAGAATGCAGCATGCAGTCAAGTTCTACTCAGACAACAAAACTAACCCAATTCTGCATTCAACTCTTGGGCTCCTAGAGAAACCCAATCAAAAATAAACAGACACTATAAAAAAGTTTCCATGTGGGCTCTTACTTGTGAAAAGAGGTCACTGGACAAAACAATGACTATTGTGAACTTGTTTGAATTTTTTCTTGCAATTGGTAACACAACTGCCTGAATAGAGCAACAGTCAAAATTGCAGTCTCAGTTCAATCTTCCATCTATGCAGTAGACTTGGAAGCACTAGCACGCTTCTTGGCCTCATCCACAATAGAAAGCTTGATACCCTTGCCCCGGGGTAGAGAAATCCAGGGCTTGGTTCCCTGTCCAATTGTAAAAACATTCCCCATACGGGTGGCAAACTGGTGCCCAACAGCATCTACAACATGGATAATATCAAAGCTGCCCTTATGCTTCTCTCGGTGCTGGATGACACCAATCCGCCCTCTGTTGCGCCCACCAGTCACCATAACAATGTTGCCAATGTCAAACTTAATGAACTCCACAACCTTACCTGTTTCAATGTTGACTTTGACTGTGTCATTCACCTTGATTAGAGGATCTGGGTACCTGCCAGACATTAAGGAGATCAGATAAGGGAGCAACCAAAAACAATACTCCCATGCAATTCTGAATCACAGCATAATGAAATCTCTATGATCACTGAGAAGGTGGGGTGGGGGGTGGGGGGGACAAGACAAGAGGAATATCAATTTAGCACAGATACCAAAATACTGAAAATCAATTCTACCTGATGGTCCGACCATCAAAGGTGGTGATGTGCGGAACACCCTTCTCACCAAATCTTGCAGCACGGACTTTGCAGAGTTTATACTGCAATGCACACAAAGTAACCAGTTCAAAAAAGTGGTCTTATCCTACCAACAAGCACATGGAAATGACAAGAGGAAGGAGGTCCAAAGGTCCTAGTTCCCTTCTACTAAAATTGACACTTCCCAACAGCTTTACACAATGGGGCTCACACCCTGAACCCACTTCAGTTGCAAATTGAATACATGTGGAATTTGACACTGTACACTCTTGGAAGTTCTTACTTCTAATGATTTTACTGGGGCTATTTGAAGATTTCTTTATGCATTTCCCAATTAATTTTAGGTGCTTGCACATATCTCAAAATATAATCATAATTCCTTTCTAAATAGCTCAAAAGATGTGCCCACCTAATTGAAATAGATGCAATCAAAACCTTCCTGCACAGAAGAGATGTCAGGAGAGCAGCAAGTACCTTAGCTTCATCTGAGTCGATGAGGTGGAGGGTAAATCGTCCCTTGCTGTCATACAGCAGCCGGAAATTCTCATTTGTCTTGGCAATGGAGATGACATCTGCATCCAAGTAGACAGAGAACCATATTGCTTCACATCACATTCAAAACAAATAACACATAAATCTATGTACTGGACACCAATAGCATGTATCATATTGTGTACTTGCTTACAGGCATGAAAAAATACTGACCACCTGAATATTTGCACCAGCAAGTCAACTGGAAAGAAAATATAAATCTGCAGCCATTAGGAAAAACCTCAACAAACTGGAGTGTCAGATAACCCACCCATGAAACCTGCTGGGTAGCACTTGTCAGTGCGAACCTTGCCATCAATGGCAATAAGCCGTTGCATCACAATAGCCACTACTTCACGGTATGTGAGGGCATACTTCAGTCTATTCCTCAACATAACCACTAATGGCAAGCATTCCCTCTCCTTATGAGGTCCAGGTGATGGTTTTGGAGCCTGTGACACCCACACCCACAGTTTAAACTATGAGAACTCCAATGATTTACCTTTCACATATTTTTCCTGCACTCAGCTTCTTTACCCTTGGGGTGCAAAATCTGCTTAAGTGAGGGTTTTGACCTCTCTCCGGTTAAAGCATGGCAACTACACTTCTACACCAGATTAACACAGCATGAGAACACTGCAGTGTAAGAGTTAGCAGGAGTGAATCATAGCTTCATATACCCACATTCAAACCCTTCATTACATTTCAATTGCTTCTCCATCACTTAGATTATATATACGAATTCTCCTTTCTTGCATTTGGTACTTCCATTATCTATGGCTGATTATCTAAACCCTATGCCAAATTTGAAGTCAATAGTCTGAAATCCTGTGGCCTCATAGATTAATCAAGTCATGGAGATAGAATGCAAGGTTCTCTACAAAAAGTTACTAGCTCTGGAACCACTTTCAGAGTTGGCTTCGTAAATTTGATATAGAGATATGGCTACCTTAAGAATGCTGCAAATCTGTGTCCACATGGGATTTGGAACTGATATTGCTGGTTGCCCATGAGCTTACAATAGTATGCCAGGAACAACTTCTTACTGACAGCTTTCTAGTATCCTGATACCAATGCCACACTCCTTGGATACTTATTCTGACATGAGAATTTGGCTTCATAGCAGATGGTGCACCATCGTACCATTGCACTGACTGAAGCACTCAAATGGTCAGACAGCCACCACCAATCTGCTACACTTGATTTCCAAAAATTTCAGATCCATAAAATTCAGCAGACATGATTCCCGCGATGGGGATACTACAAGCTAGTCTGGAAGGGTGAAAGGAATCTACTCACAAAGGCTCCACCGAGCTTGTCAAGCATCCAGTGGCTTGGGGCATTGAGCCTTTTCAAGTGCTTCTTCAAACCTCGAGCCTGCAAATTCCCCACCATGCATCAAACATCAGGCCAGAAACTTTTCTTTCAGCCCAGTGGCGTTTCATGATCCTTAAGCTTCTAGGATGGCGACATCTGCAGACAAGTATTCACAACTCCAGGCAAAAAAAAAGCAGAGCCATAGGGAGGGAATCTTAGATGAGTAAGGCCGCATTTCTAACCCTAGCTACGTCTACTTCACATGACTACAAAAAGAAAAAAAACCGCAGCAGTAGCTAAACCATCGAACATTTCGAGCCGAAGCCAATGCAAGAAACCACAACATCTTTTCCTCTCGCCTAAATAACAGGAAAATAGACATACACCTCTAGAGCAATCCAAGCCACAGAGAACAACACCAACAACATTACCATTCTCGAACACGAACACAGCACCAGTCCCTAAATTCTCACACCAGACAAGAAAAACCACAGAAGAAAGGGGAAAACAAAACACCAAGAAAACAGACAAGAAAAACTCCACAGCAACATACCATGATTGCAGACGACGATCGCTGGCGATGGCTGCAGCTCTTCCTCTTGGACACAAAGAAGACGCTGAAGAGGCAGAAACTCAAAACCCTAATCTCTTAACATCCGCCGCCCCCTGGCTCTCCCTGTCTTATAGGGTTTAGGCTCCCCGTCAACAGTCATCCATCCATACTCATCCATCTAACCGGCCTCAATACACCTCATAGTGGATGCAAAAAGAGATAATCCATCCAGTATTCATCTAGGACCCGAAGTTTAACCGGTCATCCGGTCAAAACCCTAACGAATTAGGGCTTGTGGCGGTTAGCTGTTGCTTCGGCGGCCACTAAGTGACCGGAAAGAACGGTGAAAACCCTAATTTCCTGAAGGGTATAAGACAGGCAAATCAAGCCGAGGAGCTTCTCTGCGCGGCGAATTCTGTTGCCTTCTGTCTTCCGCTCCGCGCGTGTTCCTTTGAAGCAAGAGGTTAAAGGGGCAATCATCTGCCCGCCTTGCCTGGGATTTGTATTATCCCACGGCTCGGTCCTCCTCGTGTTGGATTTTGCAAAAAAAAATCTCTTTTGGATTTTTTTTCTAGGTTTTTTGTACTTTCCGAGAGAGCTTTTTACGTAGAGTTTTTTCGCCCATTCGGTTTCCGCGGCTTTGCAGCTTTGAGGGGCGAGTGAAGACGTTTTTGTTTTCCATTGTAGTTGGTTGTCTGTCGAGATGGGTTTCAAGGGCACCAAGGCAGAGAAGAAGGTCGCGTACGACAAGAAGTTGTGCCAGTTTCTTGAGGAGTACACCCAGGTGTTGGTCTGTGCGGCGGATAATGTAGGCTCCAAGCAACTGCAGGGGATCCGTCAGGGTTTGAGGCCTGATTCCAATGTTCTCATGGGGAAGAACACCATGATGAAGCGCTCTATTAGGATTCATGCGGAGAAGACTGGCAACGATGCTTATCTGAACTTGCTGCCGCTTCTTGTGGTTAGTAGTCTCTCCACGTGGAACCTTTCCTTTTTTCCGGTCTTTGTTTTTGCTCGAGGTTTTTGTTTAGGGATTTCTTCCGAGCTCTTCAGGCTTTAGTGGATTTGAAAGAAGAGGTGGGGTGAAATGATGAATGAATATTTCCCTATTGGTTTGATCGCCTGTATGATGGCATCTATATTGCTTCAAACTTGCTGATCGCCCTTTCCTTCTGTCACGTCTTAAGGATCGTTTTGGAATCTTCCCTTGAGAAGGTCTTGCTACTGTTGAAGACGAGCTTGCTGCATTGGAAAGCAAGTTCCCTTTCCATAGATATCTTCTCTTTCTAGGAGGTGGGGTTGGAAGTGATGACCATCATTGTCCCCATCAGTCTGATAGGCCCCCGATGCTTTCATTTGTAGCTTGTATCGTTCGACATCGCTTTCAAATTACACAAGAGGCAAGGTGAAGTGATGAGGAATTGTTTCCCTATTGGTTTGACTGCCGCAATGATGGCATCTATTGCTTCAAACTTGCTGATCGCTCTGCCTCGATATATTCGGTTGCATGCTCCTGATAGATTGTTTAAATTGTTTTATCTTGGAATTTATTTTTGCCAAAATCTGCATGGGAGAGTTTGGTTCCTTGGTTTTCGCCTGGGATTATGTAGTTTGCTTTCTGAGTCTGTCTGTAATAGTCCTTTGATGATTGGTTTTTTTGGTTGAAAGGGTAATGTGGGGCTGATCTTCACCAAGGGTGACTTGAAAGAGGTTCGTGAAGAGGTTGCCAAGTACAAGGTAATTGACATGCGGTGTTCCTTTGTCTTGTCGATAATGCCATGTATCAGAAAAGTAATAGACTTCTCCAATTCAGGTTCTTGAAGAGTTGAATCCTCAATTTTACTTTCAATGATATGATGATGGTGATATGGTTTAGTGGACTTAAGTGGAAGTTTTGGATCGAGTGGTTTCTACTGGATGTATTTGAAGTTAATTTTACCATATCTCAACTTGAAATTTCGTAAGATTACTTTGTACCCATTCTGATGTTGAACCTATGGGGGTTCTGTGACTTCTTTGAGTAGCTTTTTCTCGTGTTGAGTTTGATACTTTCTTATGTTGCAGGTTGGGGCCCCAGCTCGTGTGGGTCTTGTGGCTCCGATTGATGTGGTTGTGCCTCCTGGTAACACTGGATTGGACCCCTCCCAGACATCCTTTTTCCAGGTATTGTGTTGGTAATGCTACTGGTTCTTTTCCAGAGAGGCTAGTGGTTGTGATGACACGATTTTAGACAATCAAAATCTTGCTCTGGTATCTTGAGCATATAGTCTGTTGATTTCTGCAACTAATAAGTGGTCTGCTGATGTTGGAAACTTGTTTCTATTGCATGCACCTGCTGATTTATTGCCACTTTTCTGTATTCTTCAGGTTCTCAACATCCCTACCAAGATTAACAAGGGAACAGTTGAGATCATTGCCCCTGTAGAGCTCATCCACAAGGGGGAAAAGGTTGGTTCCTCAGAGGCAGCTCTTTTGGCCAAACTGGGCATCCGCCCATTTTCATATGGCCTAATAGTCCAGAGTGTCTATGACAATGGATCAACCTTTGCCCCTGATGTATTGGATCTAACTGAGGATGACTTGTCAGAGAAATTTGCTGCAGGAATTTCTACCATAGCAGCATTGTCCTTGGGTATTAGTTACCCAACTTTGGCTGCAGCTCCTCACTTCTTTATCAATGCCTACAAGAATGTCTTGGCTATTGCTGTGGAAACTGAGTACTCCTTCCCTCTGGCTGAGAAGACCAAGGAATACCTCAAGGTCAGCCACTATGCCAGCGTTTATCCATGGAAAATGTTGTTTTGATTTGTTGGCTTGTGGTTGAGATGGCTTGTTCCCTTTACCATCTTGTACAATCCATCACCACTCTGTTACTAACTATCCATGTGTGTTGCCAGGACCCTTCCAAGTTTGTGGTGGAGGCTTCACCTGCTGCTGAAACAGAGTCTGCATCGGCTGCTGTAGAAGCAGTTGAGAAGGAGGAAGAGAAAGAAAAGGAAGAAGAATCTGATGATGATATGGGATTTAGTCTTTTTGACTAAATGATTGGCAGCAACCCTTGGCTTATATAGAAAGGATTTGGGCTCATTCAATCTTGTTTTGGATCAATCTTGCTGAGATGTTTGTTTGTTGCAATTTTGTAAAGCCTGTTTTGACTCTTCACCATAAAAGCATTATGATTGGTATTGAAGAGGGTGAAAAGTTGTTCCCTGGTATTGAAAAATTCTAACTATCCTTTTGCTACACACAGTGGCCTTTCCTGTTGTAATATGTATTGAACTGCATTATCATCTTCTATGTTTGTGGATTTACTAGTACAGATATACTACTCAGGCTAGAGCAAAAGTGAAGTCCCTCGGGTTGAAATGGCTATGGAATGTCATCTATAGAGCCCCTGTTTTCTAGGCGCAGTATATGAAACCTTGGCTTCAAAATACATGAAGATACCAAAAAATTAAAAAAACTGAGTATTGAAATATTTTTTAAAGCAGTTAAGACAACCCTTTATCTGTCCGAGATAATCACCAATTTGGAAGGTTAAAAAATTTGTTCTTTTTAATTTGGGTTAGTAGAAATTAAATTAAAATGACATTTAACTGTCGAATTCTTTAGTAATGAAAATGAAAAATTTGAACTTTTTACATATCAGCTTGCAACTAAATCCGCACTGCCGGTTTCATCCTGATTCCACGCACAACTAAACCCGCAGCTAAAGTTTTGGAAAAGAGTGTAACCACAGGCTACCTAAATTTAGTAATTACTTGAAATCTGTCTAGGGTCGAAACTTCGAATCGGCGTCATATAAATTCATAAGGCCTATTAATAAGCTGCCCTTAGGTATGCTAAGTAGGTGAAAAGCTTCTGAAGCACATCCTTATGTATATAGGTATGTATATTCTCTGTCCGTGTGCTACCGCTGTAAGTCCAATTTACTGGATCCGCTGCTGACACTAGTAGGAAATTTGCAAACGAGGAGGAAGATGCAAACATGAAATGTGCATGTACCCCTAACGATGATACCTTCTGGAATGTCAGGTTGTAGCATTTTGAATACCTTCATGACATGTTTGCATGTAATTCCTTGTTTTGCAAGTGGGCAATTACATTGTGGCCACTCAGATAATTGAATATGAATGATCCATACTTTGGGTGTGTGGTTGATGGATGCAACAATTGCAATGTCCTCCCCATCAAGACATACCAACACACTGGAATCTGGAATATCTCAAGCCCTTAGCATAGTTGTGGCAACAATGCCTTCTTGTTTATTGTTTCTCAGATATCTAAAAAGCTGGCATTGCACACAATACTAATAGTGAGTAAGAACATCTCCAACGGGATGGAAAATCAGCCAATCCATTCTATGTCTAGTAAATTGTTCTTTAGAAGAAAAAAAGATTGTTCCATGTTGTTATGAAATGATTCCACAGTCGCATTGGTGTCTTGCCCTACATGGGGAATATTGTGACTGCCAACATGCCACATTGTCACCTTATGCATCTAATGGTATTTAAGGTATGCAACGAATGAAGATGCATTGGGGTAATTGGTTGCCATGATGTCTATTTGTAGTTGTGCCCACAAAACAAGTTCATGATCCAGTGACAAGCTTGTGAATACATGATCTTCCCCAAAGTAGATAATACTTTTATTTGGTCTTTCGCACCTGTAATTTGTTTTACAACATTTTCTACCCATGGTTTGCACACATGCCACAAACATAAAAAACTTTGGCCCTTGGCCAAACATTGCTGCATGGGAAAACATCAACTATAGAAATTAGGTCTTGCAATAGTTTAATAAAGTGTCTATGAATGTCAATATGGCATGAAATATACCATGTTTTGATGGAAACTAAGGCTCTACAGAATAAACATAATTTGTGGCAAAATATGTTGTGCAGCAAAGTGTGATCTGCCACATTAGTTTTGTTTTACAACAAAATATGCACTATAATACACAATTAATAAACATGGAATTGTAGGTAGAGTTTGGGAAATCAAACTTCAACACATTGATTTTAGCTTGAACATTGTCAACAAGGATAACATTAAACATCCAATTGCTTGGCAAACATTTTGAAAGTCTTTGAAGAATTGGGTCAAGTTCACTTTCATGACTTTTTCCAATGATAATGAATGCAACCGGTATCCCATTTTGCCATTCATTAAACACCATTAGGGTGTATAAATGGTACTGCAAAGAACATGGAGTCAACATTAGCTACAATGTTGTGGAACATATTAATTATGGGCATTTCATACAATATCAAAAGTGATGTACCTTGCTTTGATTAGTGCCAAATGTTGCAACATATTGAATTGCCATTCCCAAATTTTGCAAAATTTCCAACTGCCATGGAGTTTGAATTCCCAATGTGAATGGAGTGTCATCTTGGGTTCGTGAATTGAGGTCCATAGGGGCATGTTGAACATAAAAGAAAACCAACTTAAGATTTTCTAGAACCCACATATTGACACTAATGGGGTCCTTGTGGTGTTTTTGCCATAATTCATTAGTTCGCTTTTGTGCAAAGTTTCTCACATCAGATAGGAGAACAAAAATGTTTCGGTCATAAGTTCAATTTTCAATGCCATCTTTCTAACATGCGTTTTTGTGATGAGTCATTACTTGAGTTGGGGATAGGCCTTACTTTAATTAGTAGCCCCATTAGGTGTGCTTCCATACCATTTGATAGTTGGGAACCTAGACCATGTCGATATCCAAAAATATCTTCCCATGGCATACTTAATCTTCCTTGTTTTTATGTTCTACATTTAAGTATATCAACTAACAAAGGTTTTGGTCCAAATATGGTTGCTTTGCAATGAAATTTCTTTGACAACCATGCTCAATGGACATACCATACATTGTCTTTGAAATAAAAGTCCTCTATTGTGATTGATGGTTGGATTTCATGAACTCCACCAAAACCTTCTCCCCCTTTTTCTCATTAGTTATTCCATTCACTTGGTGATGTTCTCGCTTCTACATGTCTTCACGAGTACATTGGTGTAATTTTCGGGTCCAAAGTTACAAGAGAACTTGCAACATAATGACATAAGCAATGAGCTCTAGATTCACATGAAGGGTTGAACATGAAATTCATCCACATAGTATTCAGTTATTTTGAAAATTGAGATGTGAATGGTCACAATAGAATGGCATAATCAATACTCAATTCAATTTATATATCATGAAATGATGTTTAGTATTGTAACTTTCACAAGATTATAAAATCAAGGTACAACACTGATTCTTTGCAAAAAACATGGAATTGAAAAAGAAAAAAGATTCGAAGGAGTATATTACAATGTGACAACCAACATTGCCAAAATTACAGAACCAAAACACACCACGTAGAAAACTTAAGCCAAAACAAAAGTGCAAAACAAAGACTGCCATAGATCAAATGTTTTGCTTTTTATTTCCTCACCTAAAAATAAGCAATGTAGAGTTGGTTCTTGGGTGTGTCAATGTGTTTGGGGGATTGCAAAGCTTATGCTCCTTTGTCCTTGTAAATTTGCAATGGGATTCTGGATTGTTTTGTTCCCCTTACACAAAATGTTCAAGCCAATCCCATGGAATGACCGCAATTTCATTGTGCTTATAAAGACCATGCCCAAATGTAACATGAGGCAATCATGTGATATGATCCTTCATATATGGTTTGTGAGGAGGTGATTGCAAGGTCTCTTTCAATGCTTCAACTAAATCCCTTTCCTTTGAAAGAATAAAAGGTTCACTCTGTAGGATTTCCAAGATTCCTACATCATCCACAACGACATTATAATAATCTTGGTTTGACATTGCATAAAAGAAATTGTAAACCCTAGAAAGAATATTTGTTATAAGATAGTGATTTGGAAGCTTTAATGAAGAAGATGAAACAAAATTAACATTGTAGTGCAAAATTATAATAGACATTGAAATCCATATTCTATTACATTTTCAACAAGAAAGTAAGGTAAGTAAACCCTAAGTCTCTTAAATGAACAAACATAATGGAATTTGAGGAATAGTGAGTTCTGTTGTAGTTTCTTTCTCCCTCAAAACAAGGTCAAAAAACTAAACCTTCAAATGTGGGTTGCTCTAATATAATAACAATGAAAACAAAAAATGTATTTAGGTTTTAAGGGTTGGGTTTCAAGGTACCTCCTGGGTTTATTCCATTTTCAAATACTTGGTTGTGGGTGCCTCAAGAACCTCATCCCAAATCTACTAATGTTTGATGAATTTCAAATTTGATCTCCAATTTTGCCATTTTTGACACACTGTTCAAATTCCCTAATCATTTGAAGATTTATTATTCAGGCAAGTAGTAGAACAATCTAGACTTTAATTGATAGGGAAAAAATCTCTATCGATTTGACTTATTGGCAAAAGATGAAAAATCTCCATCGACAATGACAACATTTGAAGGCCTTTCACGGTGCTTGAGATGTTCTACAAATGACAATGAAAGGGGCTTGCATGTGTGTCACGGAAGGCTCGGTGTAAGGGCATTGTGACCCAGAATAAGCACTGAACAAAGCTCCATGGGGGGTATTTAACATCTCACCCATAACATTAATAAGAAGTCAAAATGTAATCAATTGATTTGTGATTACATACAATTAATTAATTGTTGCATACTAATTTTGAAATCTTTGTAATTAAAAATCACACTACACATTTTTCGGTCATATTTGGGACTATGTTGCAACTATTAGCTTTTCATTTTTTCAATACAATGATTGTTCACATTCTTAGAAAACTCTTTAGTTGGAAAAATGATTAAAAATGGAAACTATTAGGTATGTATACATTAAATTATGTATGTTTACATTTTCATAAGGTAAATTATGTATAATAATGAATAATTATGTATAGTATGTTGAATGCATACATTATTTATTCTACATCCATTAAAATATATAATAGTGTTTTTTCATAGTTTAGTTGGGCTTGGTTTGAAAAATTGTCAAAATATATTAACTTCACATTAGGATATATGTAAAGGTGGCAATACATCAATCATACATAAAAATAAAAATAAAAATATGTATATCTTGAGATTTGAAATATACAAAGGTGAACCCATCCTTGGGTGGTACCACTAAGAACCACCTCAAGGAATGGTTAAAGAACCAAAAATAGCCAAATCATTTTTTTAGGTTTTTTTCGTTAAATGTTTTCACAATCATAAATTATTATTTTTTCATGTTTATTAATTACATGTTCTAATATATGGCTTGAAGTTATTTGGGAATTTAAAAAATTGGGAAATTTTAAATTTAACATTTCTAATTAAAATGGTCCTTTAAAAACTTGACAGCCTTAACTTTGGGAATTCATAACTAAATCATATTTAATCAATTAATTGCCAAATAAAAACTTAAAAGTAAAATATTTTCAAATTAAAATTTAAAAAATTTCATAAATCATGTTCCAAATTTGTGTTATTGACCAAAAAGTTTAAGGGGAAAAAATAAGCGTTATGTATCTGAAACTTTTTCTAAATGCAATGATAAGGAACATCAAAATACACAATATTCTTGACATTATTGAAATTTCAAAATCTATGGAACCTAATAAATGTATTCAAAAAAAAATTATGAAATTGTTCATTTAAGTGTTTCCTATGATTTTTGAAAGTTTTATAGGTCCATGAAAATCAAGGTGTGATGTTCTTAGTGGTACCACCCAAGGATAGGATTGCCCACAAATAATATATTAAGGTTATATTACAAATTTATCCAATGTTTATTGTTTAAAAATAAATAAATAAATAAATATTATATATATAGTATTAATATTGTTAATATTGATTAATATAATTAATAATACTTCCAACAAGTGACATAATAAAAAGATTAATAATACAATAACTAACCTTGCTATGCTACCTTATAATTCAAAATGATGAAATATTATTATAAATATTTTCTTAATTAATTAGGTTTTTACTTAATTAATTAGTGAGTTAATTTATCGGTTAAATAATTAATTACTAAATATATTATTTAATTCAATAATTAATTACGTAATTATTCATTTACTTAATTAAATAAATAGTTTACCAATAATGGAGATGAAATGTTGCATCCTACTTATATGAACATCATTTGTGTTTTAAACGTAAAACATTTGTGTGTGAAACATACAAACTCATGAAAAAAAGATTTTTTCATGACTTTCATTACCAAATCATGGGATGGGTAGTTTGTGATTAATAAGTAGCCCTTATGTAACCCCCCTACATACCCTACGTAACCTTTTGGCACCCTTGGTAACCTTTAAATAATTTTATGACCTATAAATAATCTTTAAGTAATTTAAATAGTTCTTAGGTTGACCATAAAATATCTTAAGTAATTAAACAACTCAAGTATGTACGTTTGAAATAGCCTTATCAACCCCATGGTAGCCCCTAAATTAAATTACCCTTGGTAGTACCTAAGTGTTTTAGGTATTTTATGTAGCCTAAGTAGGCCCTAGGTAGCCTTTTAAGTACCCTAAGTAAGTTAAGAAGCCTTAGGTAAGTCCTATAGGCCCTAATTAGTTTAAGGAATTCCTAGTTAGGCCCTTCAATAACTAAAGTAACTTAAATAGCCCCTTGGTAGCCTTTAGTTAGCTAAACAACCCGTAGGTTATAATCTTTAGGTGGGCTAAGTAATTATGTTGTTCCTAGGTAACCTAGGTAGCTTGTAGGTACCTTAGTTAGATAGTCTAGGTAGTCTTTAAATAACTTACATAACATAAGGTAGGTTGAATAGGTCATTTGGGTAAGTAAATGTTTATTAATATGTGGGTCTAGTTTAGATTATGTATAAAAATATTGGTGCAATGTTAAGCATTTTGTCTTTCAATGTGGAGGTCAAGGGATTAAATCCTTACTATTACAACCTCTGTACTTTAATCTAAGTTAGGGGGTTTAAGTGCTACTTTAGGCCAAATGACAAGTTATTTAGTCTAAGTCATCTAGGCATCTTAGTTCATGTTTTAAGCTTAATTGACCTAGGCTAGGTGGCATAGCATAAGCCAACCTAGGTAGGCCACTTGGAGGTTGTTAGATATCAACATTTTCATGGTAAAAAAACTTAGGCATCCCCACATTTTAGTTGCAAATGGCTTTGTTACATAGGCATATACAATTACAAATTTTAGTTTTAAATGATTGTTCCACGTTGGTTGGATGTTAATTGGATTTTATTTTTTTTATCAATCTCAACTTGATGCAACTTCCATTTTGCAACTAAATTATGTGACTTCTCCAAGGTAATTAGATAAATTTATAGTTGCATGGGGCATGTTCATTTATGACTAAAAGAACATGTTGTTAAAATAAATTCCTTGTAATGTAATTAGCTTGAAAACCAACCCCTTTCATGAAAAATTGCACAACATTGGTTTTTCCACTACTACAAAAGTGGTTGCAATTTATTAGCCTAAATCACTATGGGATTTTAAAAGTGAAATAAGTTCATGACATTTAAGTGATTTCACCTTGGTTTAAATTATTTCACTACAATATTACTATGTAAACATCGTGTTTCATTACTAATTGACATAATTCACTATTATAATTTACTATAATAATTAGGTTTATTTCTATGTTTTTCTAAATATCCTATATATGCTACTTTAGTTATTTTAACTTATATCCTATGTTATTATAAATTATTATAGGATATTATAAATTATTATAATTTAAATTATCATCCATTATTCTACCTTAAGGTATCCTAGCTAGTTTTGAAATAAATATGCAATTTTTTCAAACTTTGTGATAAATATTATTTTGTCACAAATATACTTTATACATTCAAGTTTTTCATTCTTGGATTTTTAAAATAAATTGATTAGATTAAATTTCAAGTTAATCAAACTTACTTAAAACAAACAAAAATAATCCAAGATATGATGTCCATACATTACCAAAAAATGTAATTGCAAAAAAAATATACTTGTGACTATAAGTTTTAGTGGGCTTAGTGTGGTTATGCCCTTTAACTTGCTTTAATAAAATTTAATTGATTTTTAAAAATCAAATAAACCAAATTGAAATAAAATTAACCAAAATTAACCCAAGTTTAGTTAAGTTTAACCTTAAGTGGTGTAGTTTAGGCATGTTTTGCCAAATCTATTCAAGTTTAGTTTAAGTAGCCATGTTTAACCAAGTTTAGTTAAGTTTACTGTCAATACCATATTTTAGCCTAATTTATCCAAATTTAATTTTAAAAAATCATGTTTAACCAAATATAGCTTCAATATCCTAATTTAATATAATTTCTTCAAGTTTTGCCAAGATTAACTGAATTTAATTTAAATAATTGTGTTTAATCAAATATTGTTTCAATCCTTTGATTTAGTTTAATTTATTCAAGTCTAGCCAAGTTCAACCTAAAATAATGATGTTTGGTTAAATTTTGCCTTTAATACTTTAGAATTTAACCCAATTTTTTAAACTTTTGCCAAATTAAACCTAAATAGCCATGTTTAACCAAATTTTGCCAAGTTTTGTTTCAATACCTTAGTTTAATCGAATTTATTTAAGATTTGCCAAATGTAGCTAGGTTTAACCTAAGTATCCAGATTTTGCCAAATCTAACCATGTTTAGCCAAATTTAACCAATTTTTGTTTCAGTACCCTAGTTTAGGCTTTTGTAGTTGTAAATGCCACATTTTGGTGTTATGCTGATTGGGTCAATTTTGTGTTCAAATCTAATTTTACATTAAATGTTTTATGATTTATGATTGTAAAATGCATAATTTTATAATACACAAATATATTTTTAACCCTCCATTAACTTGAAAATAGATAACGTTCAATGTTTCATCTACTTGTAACCCATTTCATAAGATTTGACACTTCTTGAAAGTAGATGCAATTTTATAAAATCTACTTAAACTTACATGAAAATATTCATTTTTCAAATTTATAATATTAAAGTGAAAGTTTATCTTGGCCATGCTTTCACCCCTTGATTAATACTTAAATTGCCCATCGTTATGTACACCACTAGGTTGGCCTGCACATACACTCTAAAAAAGTTCATCCATGTCATAAACACCTTGCATAACCATGTTAAAAGAACATTTTTGATTGTAAAAATCTCTTGGGGCAATTGTAATCTTTTTGAATGGGTGAAAAAATAATGGAACATGAATGTTATCAATGACACTTGTAATATGTTGAATGTTAGTCAAATCCATGAATTTTTCAATAATGGATCTCAAACATTGCCATGTGGGTGGATGAATATAAATATTGTAAAATTTCTCTTTGTTTGTTAAAATGTCGCACACAATGTTAATGTACTTCGAATGGTGAAAACACCAACATTATATAGATTAACCATTAACTCATACCAAATTCCATGAACTAGTTTATATAAAACAATTTTTACCACCTTTCAAATGTGAAGATGTGCATTCACAAAAAATGGGGAAGATGTAAAAAAAGGTGTGATCTAGTGAACAAGACTTTCAAATGCAAAGAATGACATCTTGTAAAATTGAATATAACATCTGTCCAACATCTTTAAGTTAATAAACTAAACATTTCCCTTTATAACATCAAAATATGTTTTTTGTTTATATTCTTTTCACCACAACCTATGAACCTTCCTTTTTTTCTTCAACACATAAAATGCAATGGCAATTATTTTTGAAACAAACTAGGCTCATATGATGTAATTAGATTCAATGAGAGCAGAAAACAATGTGACTTCATGGACATAAGTTGATGAAAAAATATTTGAAAAATAAACCAAACCCTAACAATCATACCAATGTTTTCATTTGCCATAATGTGAAATGACACTTCCCAAACACAATAAAATTATCTATAAAGTCATGCCTTATTAAGCCTGAGTTGCACCTCTCATTTGATGTTTCATCCTCTCACGACTATTGTTTGCAAAGTCAAGAAATTTTATTAAATTAGTGGGTATCTGTGACCATTGGACACTGTGAAGTCCAACAATTTCTTTAAACCAAGAGAGACACACACAAAGGCACAAAACAACTAATTTTATTTTTATTTTATTTGTTTTTTGTGACGAAAATCTGTTGAAAAGTCCCCCATGAAAACATACATGGTGAAGTGAGCATTTTGGAAAATTTCTAAAAAGAAAATTAAATCACCACATTTCCTGACGCACTCCTAACTCCTCAAAAGACCCAAATGTGAGTCCAAGTGAAAGACAGCGGAAGAAGGAGGACTCGGGACACGCTTCCTAGCTCACAACACTTTGAGGGGTAGAAGGTCGTGTTGGAGCTACGGGATGGGACTAGGAAGATTTAACAAGCTTCATTCACTCACACGGGCCTGCACATAACCCATTCAAAGTGGTTAGTGCATAGTTGGAGCATTTTTGGTGCAAGGACGAACCACAGGCAACATGGACACACAAGACTCACCACGGCCCGGACTTGGGGGAAGCCACCACCTTCCCCCTTATAGTATATTTGCAGCTCACGGCGGAGACTACATCCAAATGGCTATTTTTCCCGGGACTCCCGAGTGGGAGTCCCGAAACTATCCCGAGTTGGAGTCTCGGGACTTTGGACGCCCATATCTCCCGACTGTAGAGTCCGATCGTGACGCGGTCTAAAGCAAAGTTGTAACCCTCGTCAAGAGCTTTCTAACGCCGTGTCGCACTCTCAAATCGAATGTCGGAAAGAGGTCTATTACCGACTTTTAGTGGTTGGGAGTCAAATTGCCAGTTTGACCGCTGGCCCTTCTTTTGCCCATAACTTGTGTTTCAAATGTCCAAATGAGCAATGCGAGCCCATTTTAGACATTTACGTTTCAAGAGCTTTTCAACGGTATAAAGAGCGCAAAAATCCATTGAGATTTGACCCTTCAAGTCGCCCTTTAAAGTTTCGGGAGTCTACTGGGACTCCCTCTCCCAAAATGGGAGTTGCCTTGGGAGTGTGAGTGCTCACTCCCTCACACTCTCTCGCACTTCCTTAGACTCCCGGGAGTATGTGATGACTCCCGGGCTTCCTCTTGGCCCGCACCCTTCCAATGCCTTTGCTTGTGCTCCTGGGCTTCCTTCCTTTTGGCTTACAACCTTGCTATGCCTTTGCTTTGACTCCTAAGCTTCCTTCCTTTTGGCTCGCAACCTTGTAACGCCTTGCCTTGGTCGCGAGCCCAAAGCTAGGGTTGCGACATTTCCAAGATGGAAAAAAAAAAAGTTTTGAAATCCCCACATTTTGAGGAGAAAAAAAATAGGTTTTGAAATCGTTCAGATTTGTGGAGGATTCTTCTTTTGAAACGCGTTTATGAAGGGCATGCTAACCCTAACCCCCTTACCCCCAAGGATGACGACCAAATAGACAGACACCTAAAATATTATATATAGTGGGTACCTGTGACCTTTAGGCACTGTGAAGTCCTCCGATTTTTTAAAACTTGGTTCATGTTTTAGTTTTTTCTAGAAATTTTTATCTTGTTTATTTTTTATTTTTATGTGTTTTCTGTTTTTATTATTATCTATAATAAAAATAAAGTGTTTATTTTTCACTTTTATATTTTTGTTTATTTGGATGCAAGTTTGAAGTTTGGAGAAAGAAAACACACCTCATTCTTTTTCAAGTAAGGTTTTTCTTCATTATTATAAGTTTTATTTTTTCTTTTTTTTTAAATTTTTTATTTGGTTTCTTCATTTTTGTAATTTTTTTCTTTTAAATTTTTTTTATTGTATTTCCCTTTCCTTGTTTCATTTGTTTCCATTCCTTTTTTATATTTTTTGCGTTTTTATTTTTTTTCAGTTTATGTTTGTTTCATGTTTTTATTTTTTCAATTCTTATTTTGTCTATCTTCATTTTTTCTATTTTTATGCATTTATTTTTTTATTTTTTTATTTTTTTATTTTTTTATTTTTTCTTTTTCAAAAAAAATTCTAGTTTTTCTAATATGTTTTATAATGAAAATAATTTTAAAAAACTTTTGTATTTTTGTTTGATTAGATACAGGTTTGAAATTTGGAAAAAGAAGACAAACCTCATTTGTTTTTTCAAGTATGGTTTTTTTTCTGTTTCTTTTGCTCTTTGTTTTGTTTCTTATTTTTTGTCATCTACTTTATAATTTTCTTTTAAGATTATTTTTTCCCTTTCTTGTTTCATGTTTAAATATATTTATGTTGTATGTTTTCATTTTGTTTCTATTTTTAAGTGTTTTAAAAAAGTTTCTAATTGTTAAAATGTTTGGACGGGACAGATGACAAACTGAAACGAATGGATGGAAAGGACGACCACCACGAACAGACTAAGGATTATTACATATTACATATAATAAAGGAACAATGGTACTGATAAATGGTACCAACAATGAAGCCGCCCCTGAAGCCGCGGACGGACAATTGCCTTTAGAAAGGGCAAGGTTTGGTTTATTTTCATGGACTCATAGATGCGAAGTGTGTGGTAACGCGTAGCCAGGTTGAACAAAACCCTCATGTCCTCATCATCAATTTCAACAAGCGGCATGTCCAGAACCTGGAGTGAACTTGTTGTCTCTACAAGCAAGTTAAAAATAGTTAAATATACATGGACTCGCAGATGCGAAGTGTGGCAGCACGTAGCCAAGTTGAACAAAACCCTCATGTCCTCATCATCAATTTTAACAAGCGGCATGTCCAGAACTTGGAGTGAACTTGTTGTCTCTGCAAGGAAGTTAAATATAGCTAAATATACATGGACTCACAGATACGAAGTGTGGTAGTGTGTAGCCAAGTTGAACAAAACCCTCATGTCTTCATCATCAATTTCAACAAGCGGCATGTCCAGAACCTGGAGTGAACTTGTTGTCTCTACAAGCAAGTTAAATATAGCTAAATATAGCGAGGACGTCATGAAGCCAGTTGCTACTGCTAGCGTTGTTGTATTCCCTATGTCTATCAACAACCTCAACATCTTCATGGAGCTCTTGGTTGGACACCACCATGCACATCGAGGTTTCTGTTGTTGGGGTAGGTGGTGTTGCAAAATCAAACTCTCCAAAAGAAGGGATGGAATAATGCTCTACTGTTTCTGATGTAACAGGAATCTCAAATTCGTTTGTAGTAGGCAAGACATCCAACGCTGGTGTACAACAACAAGCAAAAGAATCCTCTGTTTCTAAAGGATGATCATCTATTTTCGAAACATCTTGTGGTGTAGAGGAAATTACAGCAATGTCTGCAGCATCATCATCATCAGCTGCTACTTCTGCGCTGCTCTTGAGCTTTGAGCAGTGATGATGATGATGATGGAGGAGGAGACGTGCAGATTTGGAAGAAGGCGACAAAGAGAAGGTGTTACCGCCAGATCCTAATGCTCCTGCTGTTGATGCCGTCGGCATTCCTCCTTGCAGTAGTCTCAGAAAAAGGAAGCTCAGCAGAGTTAATCAGACAGACAATGAAATGATTTTGTAACTACTGAGTAGTTTTTGAAGTTTTGAGTTTTGATTTTTGGCTTCCCCCTTCCCCCCCCACCCTTTTCACTTTCAGGAAAATAAAGTTCAATGTTTGCAGATCCTTGATCTCTAAGATAGAGAGAGAGAGCGAGATTATGTTCTTTTTTTGAGGACCCATTTTGGGCCAGAAGCATAAGCATAACTTGCATCTATTACCGGACGGACATTTGACATTCCACCCTTCAACTTGACATCCTCCTTAGACGGTTCCGGCTTGGATCCGTTGCTCTTGGGTGAGTCCTCCCTTAGTATCTCTTTAATTTAGAACTCTTTTTAAACACTTAAAGATGAAACAAAAAAGGGAAATCCAGTAAAATAAGAAACAAAATAGAGAGCAAAAGAAGAGAAAAAAAACCATACTTGAAAAAAAATGAGGTTTGTCTTCTTTTTCCAAACTTCAAACCTGCATCTAATTACCGAACTTGGGTTGGGTGAAGCGTCTCCAATAGATTTTGGGCCAAAAGCACAAGCATAACCTGCATCTATTATCGGATGGACATTTGACATTCCACCCTTCGACTTGATGTCCTCCTCAAACGGTTCCATCTTGGATCTGTCGCTCTTGGGTGAGTCCTCCCTTAGTAGCTCTTTAATTTAGAACTTTTTTTAGTACCACCTACACAACTGCATTTAACTTAAGGTAAAGTAAAAAAAGGTGGAAGTGAAAAAAGTAAAAACTGAAAGTGACTCCACGTGCAGCCTTTTTTTGGCTGGCTTTTTATAGCCAACACCGAAATTAAAAACTAAAATGCTAAAAAAGTAAATAAAAAATCAAGTGTTTTTTAAAAGATTTTCAATAGCTAGAATTCAAGAAAAATGGAATGAAATTTGCCAGATTTCTGTACATGATTCAAGTAGGTAGCCAAATATATATAAACATAGATATATAGAACGGTGTTAAAAATCTGCAGTTTCATATTTAGGTTGTAGCCAAATTTGGCTAAATTTTCCAATGGACTCCCCATGAAAAAAAAAAACATTGAGACTCATGTGTTTTCGGCAAGGAGGCGAAAGTTTTATAGGAACTGCCCGTGGTTACTATATAGTAAAGGAACAATGGTGCCAACAATGAAGCCGCCCCTAAAGCCGGACGTTAAGTAGCTAAATATAGCACTGCACGTGGTCCGCGTGGCGAGTAGTGATTGGCTATAGTGTTAATTAAAACTTCCCCACTAATTCATGGATGGATAAGTGAAGCCACTTGGGAGGTAGGAAGACTGGACAGGACATAAACCCTAGTAGTGACATGGTAGGAAAATGGTGAGAAGGTGAAAGGTAGGTTTAAAGAGAACTCACTACCTACTTTTCGCCTTCTCACGGAGTTAGCTAGGGAGGTAGGAAAAAGAACCATAGAGGTAGGCAGGCACGCAGGCAGGTAAGGGGTGGTTTTTGAGAGAAATAGTGAGAAGGTAGGTAAGGTGGGTAATGAGAAAGTAGGAAATGAGAAAGTAGGTACAAGAACCTGGGAGGTAGGAAAAGAAGCACATAGGGAGGTAAGAAAAGAAGCACATAGGTAGGTAGGAAATTTGATAGGTAGGTGGGTTGGTAGGTAGGTTGTGGTTTTGGGAGAGAATGGGATTTTTATTTCACCCCGTGCATAAACATTGTTGAATAACACACCTATGCATTATGCACGGGGCACACATTAGTATATTGTAAAGGAAGAATGTCCCCGGACTGGCAGTAATTAATTGGGGGGGGTTTAGAAGTCCAATTTTGTTTTTATTTTGGGCTGTGACGAACCAATTTGATTGGCCCATCACCAAAAAAAAAGAAAAAGTTGAGACTATGGAGGCTCCCTAAAATAGAAGATTCTATAGCAAGAAGTTCCTTCCTCGAAAGTCGAACGGACAATAAGTGGGGAGGGAAATGCGACCCTTGGCTAATGGGCTTAATACGTTTGCCGGTGAAGCAGCGGGTCGTGAGGGGCCAGTAGGGGGGGGCCAGCATGGGCGAGAGGGGGGGGGCACAGGCGGGAAAGGACCGGGCAGGGGGGGTGGACGGGCGAGTGGGACGGACGGGGAAGGACCGGGCGTGGGGGGAGGGGCAGCATGGGTGAGGGGGACAGGGGGGGGGTTTTGACAAGGTAAAAAACTGGAGTGGGAAATGGGAAGGACCGGCCGGAGGGGGATTGAGGAGTTAAAGAACTGGAGTGGGGAATGGGAAGGACCGATCGGGAGGCTCGATGGGTTAAAGAACCAGAGTGGGGAATGGGAAGGATCGAACGGGGGGCTCGATGGGTTAAAAAACCGGAGTGTGGAATGGGAAGGACCGACCGAGGGGGTCGACGAGTTAAAGAACCAGAGTGGGGAATGGAAAGGACCAGCCGAACAGCAAGGGGGGGGAACCAACGGTTGTTTGAAATAACACACACCTGTGCATTATGCACGGGGTTCACACTAGTATTACATAAGTAGATAAGGGTATGAAATACTGAGACTCAGGGTTGAATGCACCATGCTCCAGAACTTTTATACCTACAGGACACGTAGAGCAACAATGGTTGGTTGAAGGCGTTTGACAAAAGAAAGGATAGGGCAAACTCAGTTTAGCAACAAATTTGGTGCTAAACTGAGTTTCATGCTCCCTTGAAGCCCAGCCCAGTGTACTTCTTATTCGTGTTTTTTGAAATCTTATCCCCTATGTGACCAAAGAGGGGGTTCTGGTGTCATCTTTTCCTAACTTTAGGGATAACTCTTTGAACAAATGAAATCACAAAAAGGAGGTACCAAATATTTTGGTGACATCTTGTTCAGAAGATGAAAAAAGGTGACCACATCTTCAGTGGAAAGAAAATTATAATAATCTATCGAATTTTTTTAAAAAGGTTAAAATGAAAAAGAAGAAAGGAGGATGACCAGATCGTCCTTGGGTCAAGAAAACTGAAGAAAAAAAAAGTGTACAATAGAGCAAGGAAAAAAACTAAACAAAATTGAAAAAATGTTTTCTTTTTCTTTAGAAAAAAAGGGGAAAAAAAACCACAGCTTCTTTTGGAACAAAACAATGAACTAGGACAAATAAAGAAGAAAATAAATAAAAAACAGAACAAATGAAAAAACAACCCAAATTTTTTTTAAAATGAATACAGGAAGAGGAAGAGGAAAAGGAAATTATTATATATTGTAAAGGAAGAAAGTTCCTTCCTCTGAAGCCGTCCCGTACGGACATCTCATCCATCTGGTCAAGTAGCTTCCCCTGAAGCTGTCCCATACGGACATCTCATTCATCCCGTCAAGTAACCTCCCCTGAATCTGCCCAAACCGTCATTCATCCCACCATCTAGCCGGATGGATGAAATCTGTCTATTTACAGCAACAAGAGCCGCATCAACAGGAATAGCAACAGATGGATGAAATCTGTCTATTTATAGCAACAAGAGCCGCAGCGGCAGGAATAGCAACAGCAGGAGCGATGGCGGCGGTTGTGAATGAAGCCTCCCCTGAAGCCGGACAGACAGTGGCCACGGAAATGTGAAGGATCGACAGGGTTAAAGAACCGGAGTGGGAAATGCGAAGGACCGGGGGGGTTGAGGGGGTTGAACCAAACATTGTTGAAATAACACACCTGTGCATTGTGCAGGGGGCACACACTAGTATAGTCATATGGAGGGTAAAATTTTGATTTCTGAATATTCAAGCTAATAATTACTTTTAATTTTAATAACAGAGGCGCAGCTTCTAGTAGTGTGTTTTATTTTCAATATTCACCAACCAAGTGCTGGCGAGGCAGCCACACGCTGGGCAGCTGCTGGAACCCGGGCATCAGGCCCTCGGCAGGCGTAGGGCAGCAGCCAGCGTGAGTTCCTCACTGCTGCCAGCGTGTGGGCAGCAGGCAGCTTGAGTTCCGGCGTGAGGCGCAGCTGCGCGCCAGTGCCACGCGGGCTGACTCAGGAGAATGGTTTTTTTGAAGATGCTCGCGTACGGCAGGCTCGCCACTGTTGATGTGCGCGGGCCTTCTGATTATGACTTAGTTTGCGGATGGCATGATGGTTGATCAAGAGTCCTTATCTTTAAAAGGTAAAGAAAATTTCAAAATATTGCAAACAAAGGTTAAAAAAAACGGTGAAGAGGACACTCTCTATGTATCAAACTTGCAAAAGAGCCCTTACAATATATTCTGCTCGGCCAACAGTAGTCAAATAACAAAGGAAGGCAAAAAGCTAGTGCTTTAAGTGTAAAAAATACCCCCATTTACACACAGAACCCCTTTTTACACAAAGAAGTGTCTCCACCATTGGGCTTGACCTAAAACCCTAGGGTGGGGAAAGGTAAAGCTCCAAAATACAGAGCAAACTGGCCCTACCACCCTGGAGCTTTACCCATCAATATAAAGCAGGGGCACCGTGCGAACATTATTATAAACTTAAGCATCAGTTCGGCATGTGGCATAGGAGAGAAAGGGATGGTTCTTGCACCTAAGTACTCCTTAAGAGTGGAAGGGATCTTCGGCCTACTGCTCTTGTTGTTGTAACTTGTAACACACAGCTGTGTTTTGCATTGGAATTCACGTTAAGAAACTTTTCTAGAGTTTCTAGTAAATTGTTGTGCAACTCTTTCCATTGTAGACCTCTGTTTGTGTGTCTAGAGCTCTGTGTCGACTTATCTCTCTCGTGTTTTGTGAAAGCTTCAATCAGCAGCTGCTTGTTGAGTCTTTGTTATGAATTTAAATTGATCAATTGAGAAAAGTTAGATAATAAGAAGAAGAAAGAAAAGGAAGAGTCATGGCAACTACAATAATCTTGAAGAAGGAGGAGAATATTACGCTATCTGAAAAAGAAGCCCAAAAAATTCCCCTTGAATCAGTAACTCCTCATCATGTGTTAACGTTGCTGTTGATGAAATTGTTGAAGAGCGTGGTGTCGGTTTTGATCTGCGCCACGGTTTTGTTCTACATCGTCCTTTGGTTGTTGACGCCCATCACAAGAATCGGGAGTAGATTGGAGACAATCGTTACAGATCGACTATCGTCGCACTTCCTCTCCAATATCAGTAAATGTTTTTGCAATATTATCAGAGTTCTCTCCAGTTTTTGCCGCATTTTCGGTCGAACCCAAAGTCTAATGATGCATGATTTCCATCATCTTCCATTGAAATTGCAAATTAAGCTTACATTCTTGTATGCAATAACAAGACGCAGCTTTAACTTCCTTTTCCACGTAGTAGTAGTTATCTACTCTTGCTTCTGGATGAGCTCGCCGTACTATGAAAGTCAAGTCTCGTGCAGCAGCAGCTCTGACAATCAGTGGACTTCTACTTTCAATGCTCGTGTTTGTTTGTTGTTGTTGTTATTGTTGGCGTTCGTTCGTTTTTTTTCCCCCTGTTTAGGTCCTTTTTTTGGTACAACACCTCTCAAGAGACTGAAAGAGTCCTGACCTGATGCTTTGTTCTTCTAGGTGGAACCTATCTCTTGTATTCTGGTCCAATTCTAGTTCTCTCGCTTTTGGGGCTTTTGTTTCTGGAGCTCAATAAAACTTCTTTCCGCGCGCAAAGGAGGTGATCAATGTTACCTCAAAAGACTCATGTCGACTCATGCATGGTTTTAAAGATGTTGGATTTCTTCATTTTGTTGCTTTTCAGCTTCCTCGACACATAATACATGCGTTGGTCGTTGTTGTTGTGTTGTAATAGATCTCTGATGATCTCATGCAGGCATATATAGTAGACTCGTACATAGATCTCTCAGGGCCCTCTGTATGTCTATCAAACTCTCTGTGTATGCATGCGTGGGTGCGTTATTTTCTAGGTGTAAGAAATGATCCAGACTTGCTAATCTTGGACTAGGAAACCTTGATTCGCGTGGGTTTAATGTTCATGCTGACGTGAGTTTTGAAACCTGAGATTCAGGCAAACACGATCATCGTCTCGACCACGATGCGGCCTGTGGAGTCGAAGCAGCCCGCGCCTAAGCAGCTGGAGATGTTTATCAACACAACCTGTTTTTGTCAACAAGCTGATGGGTGTGGTCACAGGCATGGATGTTGTAGTCATCCTCATGGTGCTCTTCGCAGTCGTTTGGATATTCGTACAGTTTTATCTTCCTCAAGCTCAGAAGATTGACACTTCTACACCACCCCCGGGAACTAAAAAGTATGTCGTCATGCATTAAAAGATCCTGCATCTCTTCATTGCTTATGAGGAGTCTAGATACACTATTCTAGAGCTTACTTTGTCATGATCAACAAAGCTTGAGTCTATGCATGCATCTAAAGCTTGATTGCATAATTTATTTTGTGGCCACTCTCAACGTCGTGTTATTTTGCTCAAACTCATGTAGGTGGATTCTCAAACTTGCACAAGCTGCCATAATGTTGGGTCGAACTCTAGCATTCTCGATTGCTCTCTTGTTTATCCCAGTCTCGAGATCATCTCCGATCATGCGAATGCTGGATGTACCCTTCGAACATGCTGTGAAATACCACAAATGGTTGGGCCATATTACGCTTACAATTGTTTTTGCGCATTCTGTCATCTTCATCATCATCTTTTCCTACGAAAACAACATTGCTCATGTATGTTTTATTCGACCCTTCCCTTCTCTATCAGCCCTACAACTAGAAAGCTTTCAAGCTGGTGGCAAAAATTCTTCTATAGAATTGTTGTGGACACATTGTGGATGCGCAAGCAAGCTGAGGTGAAAATCTGAAACCTTGAAGAGTTTGGTTTGGAATCATTTTTCCAGTTGACAGACTGAACAAAATAATTTTTTCTTGGACCATTTTTGTTGCCTCCTTGCAGCTAGTCTCATGGCGAGCAACAGGTATCGCAGTCTTGGCAGGCTTCATAGCAACGGTGTCTGGGATGATCATGTGGATCACTTCTGCACATTACATCCGTGTGCGTTTCTTCGACTTGTTTTATAGAGCACATCACCTCTACTTGGTGTTCGTTGCATTCTTCGTTTTCCACGTCGGAGTTCAAACTGCAGGCTACGCCATGGGTAGCATCGTTCTGTTTTTCATCGATCGTTACATGCGATTCTGGCAATCTCGTAGACTCATAACTGCTTCAAGTGTGCGGATTCTGCATAACAACATCGTGGAACTCAAGTTCCTTAAATCTCCAGGTATACATGTATGTTGTACTGCACATGAAAGCAAAAGAGATTGTAGATCCGCTGCTGCTCAAGGAATGAGAATCGTAGTCAAATATTGAGGAATTTGCATTGCAGATTTTTTGATTGATGATTTGTGCAGAGGTCAAGCTGATTTCTCACTACCACTACTACCTACACATTTGTAACGATTTTGCAGGTTTAAAGTACACTTCCTTGAGTTTCATTTACATCAACCTGCCTCAAATCTCTTACCTGCAATGGCATCCATTTAGCATTGCATCAAGCCCTCTTGATGGAACCCAAGAGTTAACTGTGTACATCAAGCCTCTTGGTACTTGGACCCAGAGTTTGAAGGAGTCTATTCAAAGCTCAACAAATCATCATGACATCACAAAACTTGGTGTGATGGATCGTGGTGGTACTCCATGCCCTTTGTCAATGGCATTGTCTGCTGAAGGTCCTTATGGCCATGAGACAAACTTCTTCCTCAGGTAATGTAAAGTTTGTGGTAGGACTTCCTGGTCCAAACTCCCATGATCAAGTCCCATGTTGACCATTGGTCCCAGCTATCAATCACTCTTTTGTATTTATCACATTTGTGGATTTTGTATTGTTCAAATGAGGTGAACTATGTGCTCTCGAGTTCTTGTGATTAGTGAAGTCAGTGTATCTTCTACAGGATGATATGTTTAACAACAGGCAGGAATCCATATAAGAGGTTGAATGCTGTAATGGAATGGTAATCTATGTGTTAATGATTTGGGGTTGGGAGTTGCAGGTATGAAACATTGGTGTTGATTGCAGGGGGAATTGGTATAACACCATTCATGGCAATCCTCCGGGATCTCCTGCACCGACACCAATCACTTGGACAAGGTGCAGCAGGTGTACTACTACCATCCACTGTTGAATTGGTATGGTGTGTGAAAAGAACACAAGATTTGGACATTTTGAAACAAATTTGTCCAGCAGCAATCTTTCGAGGCATTACTGACAGCAATTTGAAAATTGTAGTCAAGGTGTATGTCACCCAACCATCCCTTGAGTCACTCAACCTGCAAGTAGTGGAGGACACACCCAACTTGATGATTAATATCTCTGCCATTGCACAACCTGCAAATCAAAGTTTGAGATACATCTCCCCTGTGGCAGGAACAGGAAACAACATGTGGGTTGCTGCTGTGATAATTTCTTCTCTCATTGGAATTGTCCTGATGCTGGGGATTTTTCAGACCTGTGTTATTGATCGCTATGGCCATCCAACCTTGGAGCACCCATATCTACAATGGAAACAAGTAGCGTTTTTCTTTTTGAGCATGATCATGGGAATTGGTGGATTTGGGGGTGTTGTGATGTTTGCTTGGAGAACCCTAAGCAATAATGCCAATCAAGATTTGAAAGAGCAAAATCTCTCAACTGGTCCATTGAATATCAAAACGTCCAAGCTTGAAAAGGGATTACAAGAGAGTCATCTATCAATAATTGATGTGGAGGGAAACAATATGCCATCATCTCTTTTAGATCAGGCCACCATCAAGGAGGGTGAAAGACCCAACTTCTCAGGTAAATTAATTCTTGGACTTTTTATGTGTACAGCATTGAATTGGTAATGTTGGAATTTTCTTCCAAAGTTGAAGTGTATTTCTACACATAACACACTGACTATTTTTAAATGTATGTGATTTGCAGAATTCTTTGACAATGCAGAGGACATGTATGTAGATGCAGATGTGGGGGTTCTGGTGTCTGGTCCTGAAGGTCTACTACATAGTGTAGCTGTTGCCTGCCGTAATCAGATTTTCAAAAGCTCAAATACTAAGTTCCACTACCATTCAGTTAGTTTCAGCTTGTAAAGAAACTCAACTTTGAGCTCCTTTTTGCCTGCCAGTCGACTATGTTCAACCTGTAGTCTGTTGTGGCTAATTTACTTGCATATGGTTGCTCCAAATCAGTTGTTGATTTCTAGACCTATAGCAACAGGAATTGATTTTATAGATGAACTAGCATTTTGATCTCCACTTCTCCAAATTCACCACTTTACCGCAGTTCGGACATGTTGCTTGCAAATTTCATAGTACAGTCACTAAGATTTATGAAGTACATTCAATTGTTGCTTATGGAAGTTATTATTATTTTTGTTTACTTGGTATACTTTCTTTCTACAAATTGAATAGAATGCTGGGAAAATGTGCACATCATTTCAAAAAGAAACCGAAGCCCACAAGAATTTTGAATTATCAATCAAGAACTATCACGAATTATCTATGGATTTTTTATATCCTAATACAAAAAATCTTTGGAAAATAAGGAAGTTTATATAGCAAGATGAAATCTATTTTTTCATCATCTGAAATTGCATATTTCAAGCTTCCCTGCCACATTTGGTATGATGCAAAAGTTCTGTCATGAAAAGGATTGTGAAATATTAATCACAAAGAATTGCTTTCTTTCAGTAAAGATTGTGACATTGGATGGGCCCATAGTTTCTTGTGGAGATTGGAACTTGCAATCATTTGTTGATGTTCAGGACTAGAGCATTGATACCACAGTTGCTACTTGAGAGATGTGTACAACAGTCTTGCAAGCATAATTTTAGATACCAAACTGAGAAATGGAAGGCAGTCATTTACTGCTCACCAGAACATTGCTTTCAGTGTAGTTCCATTTTCGAGCATTTGGAACCTGCATACTTGTAAGGTTGTGTGGGCCACCTTCCAAGTACTGTGGAGAAACACTCTGCAACCACAAATAATTCAGAATTAAATATTATTAAAATTTAAAGTTATTAATATTAATAATTATTCATTTAAAATATTAATTAATTAATAACTAGTTGAAATTTAATATTCAGTTATTTTTATTAGTTATTAATTAATTATTTCATCATTAAAATTAAATACAAGTTAATAAACTAGACCTAGTTATCAATTAGTTGATATTTAATATCTAATAATAAATAAATTATTTATTAAATATTTAGTCATCAATTAAATACTGATTAATAATTAGCCTACAAAATAATTCAGAATTAAATATTATTAACTATTAATATGAACGAATTGTTCATATAATATAAACTAATTTATAACTAGTTGAAATTTAGTACCCAAATAATTTCAATTAACAATTTATAATTATAGAATATTCATTATTGATGGATTTGTATTATTAATTAGTTAATTAGTAACTATTAATTAATATTTGATACCATTACTACCTATAACAATTCGTAGGTAGATAGGTAATAAGTTGGTAAGTAAGTATATATTAGATAAATAATAAGTAAGTAGATTGTATGTAATTAGTTAGTTAATTAGTGAGTTATTTATTTATGGAGTTGACACAATTGAAAGGGAAACCAAAGTGTATGGGATAAAAAATCTAGTTGCATTTTAGTTGCAAACTATTTGCAACTAGGTTGTGACTAAATTATTTTATCCCATATTATTTTGCTTCTTTTTTAAGTGTGTAAATTATATAACTAAATGCACTATAAACATTAAAATACACAAATTTTGTCAAATGAAATGAACCAACTAAAAAAGTTCAACCTTAATTTGATTAAATCCAAAATAAAATATTTTTAAAAATAAAAATAAAATTTTACCTACCTACCTATTTCAACCCATTTATCTATCTTAACTTACTTATTTATCTATCCGCCTAGGTTTACCTACGTACCTACTAACCTACTTATCCTAAACTTCATTATTTACCCACCTATTTTTATTTCAAATATTTCAAAAAATTTAAATGTTGTCATGTGACAACATGACATTAGTCATTAAAAATTGGTCACTAGTTATATGAGAGTTGAATGTTAATTGCATGTGTTATACGATTAACAAATGAAATATACAGTCAATTCAAATACATATTGCATCCATTATCTATGTAATAATATCCATTATGAGAAATCGCATTTGTCAAAACCACACTACCTTTCAACTAAAACTCAAAAAACAATTCGTATACAACTGTTATGTAACTATTGCTTAGGTATTACAACTATTATTCAACTATCCCCTTAAAAACATGGTGTATTAATAAATAAATTGTCATGTCAAAAAATTAATTAGTTGTATTATAGTTGCAAGTGAGTTGAAAATGGGTTCTCTATACGATAATTTATACACATTGTACATACATATGTATTCAACCATGTTTGATTTTTTTTAAAAACACATTGTAATTACATCTAGCAACTATTTTAGAACTATTATAAATGTGTCACTAAAGCAACAACTATGTTGCAACTAATGTACAATGTACATACATGCGATTATGTTATGTGTGCACATTTCCACCATCCATTATGGGATACATTTGCAACAAGTTTTTTATTATAATTTTCATTGATATTAATTAGTATGGTCATTAGTGCGCCACTAAATAAGGATACATATTCATCAATTATTTATATCTTCATCATATGTGTTTCTTTTTGAGTGATTTAAAATGTTGTGAGAATGCTACTTCAAATTTTAGAATCATTTTTGAAGTGCAAAGCATCCCTAACCAATGGTTTAACAAAGTTCAAATTGCATAATGAAGACACAATTGCATATAAGATTTGAAGGGCAAAAACTACACAAGACTATAACAAGAGAAATTCAAGAGGAAGCAACGATAACAATCAAAGATTCCAATGAAAGCCCAACAAAGATTCTTCACCTACCTAAAGAGCTTCACTACCCCACGCCCCACACACCCTTTCATAGCTTAATAATATATGGATGAATAAACAAGATTCTCCAAGGACGGAGCTGGTATATATTATCCCTCGAAAGGTTAATGTGACAAATACACCATGTTCTTCACAAAGACCCCCCCCCATACCAAATATTTCAATTGCTCCAAGATTGTTGCAGCAAGGACTTAATCTTATCTATGACATCAACATTGAAAGAAATAAGAATGTATAGGGCCATATGGAGGCATACTTCTCATTTGCACCAATACATGAATCAAAATCTCTTTGGAATATGTTTCCTAATATCGGGGACGAAGTAAGACGCTTACACAAAGTTCCCCTTCTTTGAATCCAAACATTGATCTAGATCATGTTATTTCAAAAACTTAAGCATACAATCTAGTCGTGTGAGACCTCTAAAAGTTTATGCTTGTGAAAAATAGAAACAACTTGAATCATACCACACTAGGACTGAGGAGCCTTAACCTTAAATTTAGGCTTCAAAGATAAGCGGAGTTTTTGGGTCTCTACTTCAAATAAGTTCTTCAAGGCTTATTCCTTTAGCCCTACTTGTGATTGGGCTTGGTTTTACTAGCTCTGAGTTTTTTCATTTTCTTGGGGTTGCTCATCACTTGCCCTTTTTTGGCTCTTTTCAAGGTCCCCTACCTTGATGTTCTGGTGTTTAGAGGGGTTTTCTTGCCTTCCCCCACCTCCTACCTCTCAATGGTAGGTTTTTTTTTTGGGCCTTCGGGTGTTTGTCTGTGCGTTTGGTATTTCTTTGTCTATCTCCCAATCATTAAGAGATTTTAAGCTCAAAATAACATCATTCATCATGCCCTAATGAATTTACAACCTTGTGGCAAGTTCAAACCAATGTTGTTCGACTTTTCATTTCAAAAAGAACCTCTACTAGAATCAATTTTAACCCTTTTTTTGTTTTTTCGATAAAACTTTTAGTCCAATCTTGAGACTAATTTTTTGGATTCCTAAAACTTTTGGTTCTAATCATTTTCATAACTTGAATTTACAGTCTATTCAGTTTAAGCCTAGGTCTGGTCCATCTCCATTACACACGATGAAACATTTTTTTGGTAATAGTAGTTTGTTCAACAAATACACACAATTCAAAATAAAGATTATGAGATATTAGTTATGTATAACCAATCAGATGCAATAACTTGCGAAGAATGTAAATGCAAGGTTAATTTTTTTCATGATAAAGTTGTACTTATCTTTCTTTAGGTGAACTTGCTTAAAAACAAGGCAACGCTCTTAAATTCAATTTAATTTTGTAAAGAGGTCAGTTGCCTAGTTAAGTTCCAATGAAAATTCTAACAAAACTTGAAACCTCCAGTCCCCAGATTGTAGAACTTGACCTATAACCTTTACTTGAACTTGCCTAACTTTTGAGAGAACTTGCCTCACTTCGAGAGAACTTGTGAGCAATCATTCAAAGCAAGGCTAAACGCTTATCTTTGAGAACCTGTCAGCATTGATTCAAACCTGCAATAACCAGTGTTTGTTCTTGTGATGAATTCCCACACAACTATGGTGGAAAATTAAATACTGGAATATTTTGTTGCAAACCCCTGGTTTTTTTGCAAAAATTGATCTAAAATACAAAGGAAATTTTGGTTTTCAAAGGGTTGTTGCTACTTTTTTAACTGCCTTTTTAGTTTGAGGGGCAGTCTGTTGTCACTTTGTTGTTGTTTGGAGAGAAGATTGAACAATTTTCTAAAACATGTCACCAACAAATGCTAAATCTACCTTGGAATGCTCATCCCCAATTCCCCACTTGAGAAAATTGAAAGAGAAAACATCAGCAACAAAGACAATATTTCATGAAGTTCCCAAAAAATGAGCTCACAGCAACACTTGGGGCAACATGTCTTGACTGTGAGACCAAATAAATCATCTCGCATTCTCTCCCTTACAAGGAGAACCATCAATCTTAGCAGCGCATGCACGTCACGTGTAGGTGGATTTCTCTCTCTCTCTCTCTCTCTCTCTCTCTCTCTTCATCTGATGAGGAACTTCAAATTTCATTTTTCAATGAAGGACTGAATTTAGAGGATGCAATCAAGCAGAGGGCAAGGCAAAATTCCCGACAATTTGTCTAGAAAAGGTTGTCGAGGATCAGTAATGGAGAACTCTGGATCATTTCAGCATCTCTTTTTGTCTGCAGGCTCTTATTTGCTGTGCCTCATTGAGATTGGCCTCATTTTGCACAGCCTGCTGTAACTCACTATCAAGGTCCTTCTTCCCATTTGCAATGGACTTGTTTGTTCATGACTTCAAACCAAAGTTTGAAGCTTTGACATCAGTGGCTGGCTATGGGAAATCGAAAGCAGCCGGCCCCAAAGCAATGAGCTTTTGATGGAAAAGAGAGAGTGAGTAGCTGCCAGAGAGGCAGTAGCCATGGAAGGACTCTGCCAGCAAAATGTGGGTCCAGAGTCCAGAGATGTGCACGGCGGGAATATGGGTGCACGCCAGATTGCAAAGGAGCTAGATTTGAGCAGCCACGCTGACGCCCCGCATTTCAGTCCTTCTCTAAGTACTGCTTTACATCTCTGCATTTGAAAGCTTTCAAGCAAACGCAAGTTCGATTCTTAGCTTTTTGAAGCAATAATATGTCTGTAAACCTCTTCTTGTGCTTGCTTGCAAAGGATTCTTCAGGATGGAGCAGAAGACGGTGGAAGCGTTTGCCAAGAAGAGTTTAGCATTTCTCAAGAACGCTACCAAGAGTGGTGTAGCTGCTGTGTCGCAGAGTATTGACAAAGTTCGCAAGGGCTATGCCACTAAACATGAGGAAAGTGTCATGAACGAGTTGAGAGCCAAGGGTTTGCATCCTGCAGAACACCTCCACGCAGGTCTTCTTCAGCCTCTCTTTTTCCTTCTATCTCTTTGCCATTGCGAGAGTGAGTGTGTTTTATTCTGTTGGAGTGCGCGTGTAAGTATTGTGTTTTCCTGGGTTTATTGCATTTTTCTACTTTGTCCTAAAATCCAAGGTCTATCTCTCTTGCGCATTTGTGTGTAAAACATAGACACACAAAGTGCACTGGTAAACACTGAGATAGGTAATATTATATTGTGGCAAAAAAGGAATGCTTGAGACTTCGCAGATGATCTTGCTGTGCTGCTTATGAATTTGTGTTGGGATTGGCAGCATTGCGAAGATTCAACTATCTGTATTTGGCAGGCTACAAACATGAAGTGCATGCTGCATGCTTGCAATCTGCAAAAAGGCTGGTAAAGATTTTCAGAAGCCAGGGTTCAATTTCATGTTTGTTCTTCACAGACCAGAAGCACAACAAAAATTCCAAAGCAAAACAAAAGAGGAGTTGCTGCTGCAATGCAATGATGATACATGCAGGCACTGAAACAAACCTGTGCAAACTTTGTGCACTGAAACCTGTGCAAAACATCTTGTCTATCAAGTTTTGCCCCAGACCTTGTGATCAGTGATAATGATCCTTCAGGCAATCACTTGATTGTGGGCTGTGAGTAAGAGATCCCAGAAGTTTGCATGTCAATCTCAAATCATTGGGATGATCGTTATTTGTTTGATGCTTTCAATTCCATGTGCAATCTGCAGATCTGGAAGGGCAGAAAAACTTTTGTAGAAAGATTTTTCTGTCATTTGCATGTTTCTTGTATGACAACAGCAGAGTACTGAATGGAATATGACACATGGACATTGTCAAGATTCTTTTGCTTTCAGAAATGATTGTTTCTGCGCAGATATCAAATTAGGTTTTGTGATCTCACACACAATGGAGGGACATGTGTTTCTATCTGTGTGAATTCTTTTAGTTTTGGAGTCTAATTGGTGCATCAGATATGTACAAACTCTCTGGAGCAGAAACTGTAAACAAAGCAGTGATTAACCTAACAATGGAACAAGATTCTAAAATTGTCCAGAGGAGATTGATGACAATGATGATGTTCACAACTCTTTCCTCTCCTTAAACAATTTTTTTCTTTCCTGGAGATGGAGCAGACATCAACTTTGAATCCATCTCTGATATTTCAGTTCTGTTTTGTGTCTTTCTCCTGTAGGATTTGTGTGACTGGAGCTATATACCTTGTTGACAACATTGGGCAAAATTGCTGCTGCTTGAGTCAGTAGAAAGTTTTGTATTGTTTCTTCAGGTTTGTTGTACTGGGATTTACAGAGGGGACAAAAAACTGATGAGTGCTGCAGACTGATGGAGAAAGGAGCACAGTCCCACTGGATGCAATCTTAGTGCTGGGAACTGCAATGAGCGATGAAGTGCTCAAGTATGGAGATTTTGAGAAGGGAAAGTTACTACAAGGAATGCAAGACCTGATGAACAATCTAAGGATGGGGAAAGAGCACTATGACCGTGATTCATTGAGCCATGATGTATACTATGCTATACTCTTCATCGCTGAGGTTTGTGATCTCTCACTCTTACTTCATATTTGGCTTTTGCCATCAATTTCCGAATGAGAATTGAAATATCTGTGCTGGGAGAGGATTCATCTCATTTCAACTAGTTTGAATCCACCAAAAGGAAGAAAGAAAGAAGAAAGAAACTGAATCTGCCTGAATGAAAGAGATGATGGTGGTACATCACAGGAGTATGAAGGAGATTTGCATGCCTTAGAACAAATATGTAGAGAAGTCGTTGCACATGTAATCACAACAGCCCCTATGTCTGACATTACAGCAGTACCTACAACTGGTGATCCTTATGCTGAGCCTCGGTAATCCCTTACCATTCTCCATGCATAAGCATTAGTCAAAGATGCATGGTCATGGAAATGAGACACTGTTCATAACAGCAACTAATTCACACTTGTTCCTGAAGTGCAATATTTATCTTCGTGTTTCCGGAGATGATGGCAACACTCACTTGCCTGAATCAATCTGTCAATTCTGTAAGCATAGCAGAAGAAAGAGTTGGATTTAAAGATGTGGAAAACAACTGATGGAAGCCAAAGCAGCATCACATGATTTTGTCACCTCTCTCTGACCATCTGAATGTGGTGATTGAAACAGGCGTAGAGCAGCAAATGCAATTTTTTACTTTGCCACAGCTGTGAACACTGCAGCCCAGGAGAAACAGGAGAAACAGTTGAAGGCTTTGAAAGAAGCGGAAACTATTCTCCAATTGGAGCAGGAAAGATGTAAGTATGAGTAAAATAGAGCTTTTTTGTGTCTTCCTATCAAACTTCTTGGATAACTGCTTTGAACCAAGCAATGTCCACATGTTTCTGTGTGAGGCACCCTACAGAAACAAAAGTTCATTTGCTTGAAACTCTTCAGAAATGAAGTCTCCAGAAGTCACTCTCTTTCTTTTTGCACAGTTTGAAGAACAATGCACAGTGTAATCTTGTGTGCAGTATTACCTCAACACATCACCACATTTCACTGCTCCCGTCTCTTCTAAACTTCAATGATGTGCACATGGTAGTGAGTGACTCTACCACTTCTACACTTGATCTACAATTGTGAAAAGAAGGTTTCTGAGTTCAATTGCTTGATTGCTATGTGGACTGTGGACAGTGGCAAGCTCTCACAGGGGACCTTTGTAGTGATTTCTCGAGAACATTTTTCAATCAAAATCTATCATCCATGGGCTTGGAGAAGATAAACTGAGCTCCTGTAGTAACCATGAGATTGAAGGACCACAATCTGTCAGTACCCCCCTTGATTCTTCTCTAGAACACAAAATGTACACAAATGGGGGTGCAGCATCATCAAGCTGCAAATAACCCTCAACAGATCCTTGTAGTTTTGTGACAAGAATTCTACAGTTTACTTATCATGCTGAAATTACTCAATTGCAACTGCTTCAACAATTTGTAGAGGATGTTGGAGGGAAGCTGAAAATGTAGTATTTGCAGAGGATGTCGGAAGAAAACTGAAGAAATCAGATTAGCATTGTAGAGCATTTTGTGTCTTTTTGAGTTGATAGAGAATCCACAAAATGCAATACGAATGCCCAAGAAATGAAATATTCATATGGAAGATTCTTTAAGTAGTGGAAGAGCAACAAAACATCAGCAACAAAATGGTCCAAGAAATTCACATTGTTTTCAAATGCAGGTGTGTGAAAGCAAGGTTTTGCTTCGATGTGCTGATGTGAAACTAGACTCCCTGTTACACATAATTGAAGGCTCTTACAGTTGTCTCTCTACTTCTGAATGCACTTCCTTCCCTCCAAGAGTGTTCAATCTCAGAAAATTGGCAGCTGAATTTGTGTGAATCAGAAAATGCAATTGCTGCTCTTGTAACTGAAGTTTTCTTGAAACATTGAATGCTAAGTTCAGGTGGAAACCTAGTAGTTTTTTTTTTAATTGCATGATTCAATCAAAACGTTTGTTCTTCTAAACTTGTGGCTTGGATGTTTACCATGATATGTATGATTTGGTGGAAGTCTCTTATGAGGTTGTCAGTCGGTTCTTTGATCAATTCTTGCATCCAAACCAATGCTTTTCTCATTATGGCTTGAATGTGAACATGATATATGATTTAATGGAAGTCTGTTATGAGGTTATCAGTCTACTTTGATTGGATTCTTGCATCAAAACCCATGCTCTTGTCATTGTTGCTTGCATGTTGAACGTGACACATGATTTGGGTCTTTTCTTTTCATGCTTGCTGATTTGTCACTTCTGTTATGTTTGTCAATTCTGAAATCTCTATACCCTTTATGATAACATCATCTCATAATTCAATCCAGGTTGATGTTAATCATGAGTGTGGAGGAATTGTTAGTATAGGGGGAGACCCTACTGTCAGTGCATTATGCCCTGGGAACAAAGGGCGTAGACCAAGGTCCAAGGTGCAATGCCCTTGAAAGTGGCGTTATGCCCTGGGAACAAAGGTTCCTCATTTCCTCCTCCTTGTATCCATGCTTGCTACAAGAATTTGAGGATTATCACCCACAAATCATTCAAAACCTTCTTCCTAACAGAAAAATTTTAGAAAGAAAAAAAAAGACAAATATTGAACTTAATTTTGACACTTTATGGGAACAAAATCAACTCATAAACGATGAGGTAGAAATTAGTTAAATATACTGCAACATTAGTTGATTGCTATTTGGAGAGTAGTTGATTGCTTGAATACTGACTGGCAAAACTGAGTGAGCATGAAGAGTTTAAAATGTTAGCTTACCAAGAAACTCAAGACCCATTCAAATTAAATCTAAACCTTTTGCAACTTTGAAGATATGAAAGGGAGCCTCCATGGACCTTGAGCTCCTCCCCACCTACTCATCTGAATATTTCCCAAACAAAGTGGAAGTGCGGTGCGTAAGTTTGGAAATACTTAATCAAGTAAAGGGTTGGACAAACAAACCAGAAATACAACATCTCAATCTCACTCTTAATCAAAATAATGGTAGGAATCCTCAGATATTATGATGATAGTATTACTCTGTCAAAGTAGTAGAACACTTGGCTGTAAAGTAACAATATGCTACCACTGTACACACTTGACCCACAAGCTAGTACAAGGTTTGCAGGGAGTTACGACCGAATTTTCCTTATAGTACTCTACCTACAAACACATGCGGTGAATTGTTTACATGCCATGGCTAACATAACACACCCATGTATTTCAAATTTTGTCTCGTTAAGGACTTGTTGCAATTATTGTTGCTTGATGATATACTACGGCAGAGATCTGCCTCCACAATTTCACTATGTAACATATTTTCATTTGCACACCTTCACATTTCACATTTTCATTCTGACTCTCAATGCAATTATCTCATGCCCTCCACACAAAGATTTCAACATCTGATGACCCAAATTATGCAATATTGAATTACTACAATCCAGCAACTAAGAGAGGTGTATTATCTCGAATTAGCTTTCAAATTGTGTGCAATTTTTGTATTGTGGGAGTTTCATCATGGTTGATCTTTTGTTTTGGTGTTTTGGCTTCACCTTTTGGAAGCCCATTTTCTAGCTGCATTTTGTGCACTTCACCACAATTTTCCCAGTTGCATGCCCAGCAATGCTGGCTGCCCAAGCCTTCTCTGCTTCATCCAAGAGAAACTCAGAGTCCACAATTGTCTTGAGCTTCTTCTGCTGCATTAAACTGAAAAGAAAGTAGTAGTCAGTTGTATTAGCTGACGGCATGAAAGGAATACATTTCTGTTTGGAAAATGAAGCTAGACTGGCAGCACTCGACAGCATGCTTTTGGGTGATGGAGTGAGGTCGATCACTTTGCCAGTAGGTGAGAGTTGGGGCTTGATGTGGGCAAACGGCAAATACTCCCCACATTGAATTACAGTGTCATACTTCTTCCCTGATGGACTCTCCAAGGATTCACCTCCTGGTGTCTTGGAATCCAGTACTTCATCTGCTCCAAGACTCTTCACCAGCTCCAAGTGTTTTGCCTCACAGCATGTAGCTGTCACATGCGCACCCCCCAATTTTGCAAGCTACAGGAATAAAACTCCACAGCCCAATTTAGCCAAATATTTAATGATATCAAGCTTCCAAGTGATACGGATGTACATGGATGGTTGCATTTGGTTTTCTGATGCATTCATCATGCAAATTAAATGAGTAGGAAACTAATTAGATGACAGACTGTTAGAGATTCTCCTCCCTAGACACAGTAGCACAAACTGATCTCTTGATTTCTATCTGAGGCTCCACTTCTCATGCACTAACAGTGACAGATCAATGTGTGCCAAAGATGGAACTGAATTTGATTGTTTCACTACTTGAAGGTGATCTTGTGTTGGGTTCCTGAATTGATTCTACATCCCATATTGCAAGAGAGAGACACAGAGAGAGAGAGAGAGAGAGAAACCTGCACTGCAAAAGTTCCAACAGCACCACTAGCATCAGTTATGAGAATATTTGGGGGAACCTTCCATTGGGGTTTCCTTCCATTGAGTGGTACTCCTGCCCAATCACGCACACTCTGGAGAGCAGAGAATGCAGCATCACCTAAGCAAGCACCTTCCATTGCTGTCACCCCGAATGGCCTCTTGGCTGTTGTTGAGATGTGTGCCAATGCATACTCAGCTAATCCTCCACCAGACTGCATTCCAAGCAATGATCCATGTATAACTGGGTCTTGCATGCAATCTAAAAATGTCAATTGTAAAAAACTCTCAGATGCATCAAACACTCAACATTTCGAATTTGTGAGTATCACATTATGAAACTGCCAAAGGAGCTTGCAAGATCATGGGAAGGTACATTCACAGTAAAGCATACCACTAAAACTGTAACCAATGCTTTTTTTTTTATGGTTTTGAGTGGTAACTATGTTAGTGCTGAAAATGTGGTGTGCGTTCTTACCGTGATGTTTTGAAATCTATCAATGTAGCATTTGTATAAATTTGAAATGATTCTAATGAGTATCAGGTATCTGAAAGTACACTTTAAGGACTGTGACTTGTGTTTTAAAGCACAGTTTGAGCACTATAACCAGTGGGAAAAAAAAGGAGTGATTGACCAAACCCAGTCTGACACGTCAATCTGTCAATACAATTTCAGGACTACCCAGGAGTGCTTCAGGAAGTGCAGCTGGCTACTTTTATCATGAATGTACCCAGGATGGAGAAGCACAGAAACCTTTGTAAACTAAAGCACAAAATGGAGTTGCTGTTTTTTTAAATATTGTACATCAGTTCCTCTTCTCAGGTATTGCGGTCAGCAAGCAAACACAATAGGTTGGTCCCTTAGTGATCAATTTTGTCCTTTGTACCCTACACCACTAGTCAATGAAAGAATTTTGAAGGTTCATAAAGCACTAGGAGAGATTTGCTTGTGGCTTTCAACTTACAGTTGAGAATATTTCTCCTTTCTAGGTAATGCCTATTTAGTAGGTATAATTTCCCTCCCACTCTTAAGGAGTAGGCATAAGTACCCTCCCCTCCTACACCATGTGATCTGTGTATGTTTAGGTTCATGATAATGTTTGCCTTGTGCTTTACAAGGGGTAAAGCCCAAGGGTGAGGGACTCTCTGCAAATGCAAGGCCAGACTTGGCTAACACCTTGTCCTAGGCCACTTATTTTGGGAATGCCCCCACCCTGGGGCTTTTACCCTGCATGTCCATTTAGTCTGAATGGGAGCAAAGAGAAACAGCAAGCATACCGTGCCAAGGCAACTGACAACCTTGTCACCAAGTGAAAAAGTTGTAACTCCGAGACCAAGACCTACAACCTCGCCTGCAACATCAGTGCCTGGTTCCAACAGCACATTCTTCAAGTCAGTTTTGTCATTGTGAATCCATATCCAGATATCTCTAACACAGCTTTGCTCAAACTTGTGTTAATATTTTGGCTTTCTTGCAAGGCTTATATCTTCAGATAAGCTAGAAACTTCAAACTTAAACCCCAGTGCAAAAGAATGTAAGCAACCCACCGCAACCCTCAATGCTCTTTTTTTTTCTGTTTGGACTTGCCTACTGAAAAAACACAAGTGGACAAATGATGTGAAAGAATTACCTGGGGTGTGTGGAAACCGGGGCGGCAGTACATGCCTCACATACCCATCTTGTATTTTCCAGTCATGCGGATTGATACTCACTGCTTCCACTCGGATCAACACGTAGTCTTTCTTCACAACAGGGACTGGAATCTCCACATGCTGCATCCAGAAACTCTCTCTCTCTCATCATCATCACTCATCAAAATCACATACAATCTACAGCCAAATTCACTTCATTTTTGGATGCACCTTCTGTTGCCAGAATTCATTTCCATGACCCTCCAGAATTCTGTAAACAAAAAGGATAGCAAGAGGATTGAAACAATGACACAGATACACGGATGTTCAACCTCAATTTCTCTGGTTGCCTATGTTTGATCAGAGGCTATCAAGGTTGAGAGAAAATTTACATCCAGGCCATATTCAATCACTCTCTCCTAAAACTCCTATCCTCCAACCTTTTCTAAAAAACAAAAATTCTTTTAAATAAGGATAATTCTTCATAGGGCTCAAAAGTCAAGATTCACAAAATGGAAAAATCCCTTACACTTGCTCTTTATCTTATAAGAAAAAATTTAGATCTGGTTATGAAATGAGAATCCTGTGTCCACTTTATCCTTTTCAACAAGTTCTTCCAAAGAAGTATATGCCTCAAGTCAATGTGGAAAACACTACCTCTAATTAGTACTAATTACAACATTAGACAAACAAACCAGTTACAGATCCAGTAAACTGAAAGTTGAGCTTTAAGAGAGACAGGGTAGAAGAGATGGTGTACTAGTTTCTGTCCAGTACCCATGTTCATATCTGAAACAAAATTAAAACAACTGTTTAGAGATGCGCCAAGTGCAACCATCATACCTTCAATCCAGCAGCACCTCCACCATAACCAGAGTATTGCACAGCTCTCATGGTTTTTGTCATTTTGTTTTGGTTTTGTCCCAATTCAGATGAATCTTTCAAAGCTGTGAAACTGAAGTTGCAATCTCGTGCTCTTTGTATTTTTCTTACATGTGCTGCTATTTGATCATCTGTTGGGATCAAAATTCAGCATCATGATCATTAATTCTCCAGAGCAAATTCTGCCTTCCCCTTACCAGATTGTGCAACTAAAAATTACTCCCATCATCATTATTCTCTCCAAATTTTTTTTGTCTTTCACTTACCAGATCCTGCAACCACAAATTACTCCCAAAAGCGAATAGAATATCAAATATAAGAATTAGAGATCACAAAAACAAATTTAGCAACCCATACCTCTTCAACCTCAGAATGGAAAACAATCTACATGCAAAATCACTGAAGAAACACTTACCCAAATGCACAAATCGCTTCAAATTCAAATATCCAAACCAAAATACACAGAACTACTACTACTACTACTGAGTGTGTTGTTATCTTTATCACCACCCACAAAGCTCAATTGCATCAAAATCACACAATCTTTCTGCAAAGCCAAGTATGCAGGAAAACCCAGACAAAAAAACACCAAAACCAAATTCAAAATGGCAACAAAAATTCACCCACGCACCCCACCTACCTACCCAAGGTGATCTCTCTCTCAGGAAGGAAACTTTGGGCAGTCCTGCGTGTTGCACCGACATAATAAGCTATACTCTCTCCATTTTTCAAAATAACAAAAGCTCTGTATTTGATTGAAGAAGAAGATTCTGGATTATGATGATGAAACCTCCTAAAACTTTATTGAAACACACACCGTAGCTTCAGAAAATGTACAAAGGGATAAGAAAAAAGAAAAAAAAAGAAAAAGGAGAATTTACAGGACATCAAGTTAGCTCAAACTAGATGTCAAAACCTATCCATGTCAAAAATCAATCACTTGTAGTAGGTTGTCTGTATTTTTCCATATCAAAAATTGACCGCTTGCAATAAGTCAGTTGTGGAGATGGGAGATTCTGGATTGGTTTCTTCTCTTTCCTTCCAGTGTTTTTTCCAAGTCTTTGTGATGATTTTTTTCCTTTTTTTTCCGACCTGAAAATTCTTATTTCTAAACATGCAAAAGGACTTTTGTGAAAAATTGGGCCTAATCTGCCAAATTTCCTCCCCAAACAAAATTTAATTATGAGATTTCTGCAACAGGTTTAAGTTTTAACAGGTGCCAAAATGTAAGAGGATTCTTTTTTTTAGAAAACTTTCATAACTGGTCTACAGCCAAATTTGGCTAAATCTTCTTGTTGATAATCGCCAATTTGACTGCATCACAAAATTGAAAAATATATATATGTATAATATATAATATAGATATAAATTAAATTCCTTCCTTCCTTGCAGGTGCTTGTGTTTACTTTTGCAATTTCAAGTTTGCCAGATTTATTACTCAAATTTGCCATCAAGATTCTTTCATTTTTTTGTTGACATTGTCAAATAGACTTTTTCCTCAAACTGCTGGAGACAAGTTTGCCAGTTTACTCACCAATATCCCCCATTTCTAGGCCCAGAGTGAACCAACAGCCACTACTAACTAGCTCACCACTTCATTGGAAGCCTCTGTTATGGATGAACCTCAATGGAGTTCACATTGGATTCCACTGTGGTGACCCATCCTCTTACAAGTTCTGTAACCACTACCACACCAATCAATCCATTGGAAGCCTCTGTTATGACTCACTTGTGGATGAACCCAAATTGAGTTCACATTTGGCTTTCACCTTGGTAACCCATCCTTTAAACAAGAGAAGTTCTCTCTAGGTAAATAGATAGGACAATAGGTGATACTAATGCATGTAGATTGTTAACACTTAGGTGAAGAGCTAGTGGATTGTTAGTAGGTAGGTAATTGAATCAGAAGCTGAGCTAACCACCCATGGTTAGCAAGTGAACTGGAACCCAATGGAAAAAGTGTTTCATGTCCACACACCATCCATCCCCTCATGGTGAGATGGTGTCTGTAAGTTCCATTTGGAATAAATGAAACTTCTATTCACAACCCATGGTCCCCCTATTTCCTTCCCTTTTTCCCAGAAAGGAAGACTAAAAGCTTTATCACTCACCAAAATGAATCTCCCATCCACCGAGTCGGGGTATCTTTGATTTGTGGGTCATACAAAAAGAAGGCGCGTTATCAGTGTCAACATGAAAAAAATAATCATTTCTGTTTCTTTTTATGTACTACTTTCCCTAATCTATGAAGTTTCTTTCTGGGCTCATTATCTTCCCCACTTTTACAACACCGGTTTTTCCGTGTAGTAAAACATGTACAAGGAAGGGGATGCTTGCTTTTCTTTTGTGTTGTCTTGTGCAGGCTCAACCCACACCTCCCTTGCAAAACCAGTATAGCAATGGATGGAACTATCTTGAGTCAGTTGTGCATGAATGCCATTTAAATTGTTGACTTGATGTCAAGCTGCACCTTTTTGGTCAAGTTAAATCTGTCCTGTTGTGAAGTTTGCCATGCCATGCATGTAAAGTTTGCCATGTTTTTGGCATAGGAGAGATTTGTCTTCTACATGCAATCTTTGCTTTAATTTTCAAGCAACTGAAAAAAAAAATTATGTGTGAATTTGTTTCTTGAGATTGTGTGCTTCAGAGATCTTTTCAAAAACTTTGAATCTTGTGTTTCTATATTTAGGGTTCTCAACATGCAATTAAACTTGTCACCCTCAAATTGTGATTTGTATGCTTTGTCAAATTGCATGGTAGAACAAATGCTTAGAGACTGCAAATGAATGTCTCAACCTAAAACAGTCTACTCGCATTAAATGAAGAAACCTCATTAGACATTTTCATTGCAAATAGCACTTCTATAACTAAAGGGATATTTGTATGATGATTGTGCAAACTCTTCTTCTATGCACTTGAAAAATGGCCATACGTTGCCTTTAAGTTTTAGTTGTCGGCACCTCTGATATTTTATTTAGAACTGTTTAATCTTGCATAAACCCTTAAGTTGTTTATGTGACAATTCAATCATCATCATGTAGTTCCATCTAACTATTAAAGAATACAATAAAGTGGAGATTTTAATGTAACATTTATAACAAAACCAAGGTCATGTGATGACCTTAAGGATGATCCAATCACAACATAAACAACTCCCCTTTTACTTGGGTGTGTTTTGAGGGATTTCCCCCAGCAGAAGAACCTTAGTGCATTATGCTGGAGGAGCTCCTCCAATGTTCCCATGGAAATATTTGTTTTCTCCAAAATGAGAAAGAAGGAAAGAAATAAAAGAGTTGTTTGCGTAAGGGGAGGTTCTTGTACTCGTGCATTTTCCTGAGGTTTGGGAACAACCTCAAGTGCACGCTTTAGAAGGAAGGCACTCAGAATGGAACCTCCCCTACAACATAATGTATATTATTTCATCAACGTTTTTGCCAAATAGGATTGAAAGCTTGGATTTAAAGCTTGTTAATGTATCAAAACAGTTTAAGGACCAATGACAAGAAAGTGAAATATCATTATGAATAACATTGAACGAAGTCTATCGATATCTATGCAAGTATTGCACATTCTAGCATTACTCATAGTGAAGGTTCGACATAATCATGAATATATTGCATGTTCTACCATCCACGATAATTTTTCAAATAGATCATAGGACTAAACATTTTGGCACATTCCACTATAAGGGTTTTATATAGAGAAATTAGGAAATTGGACATGCTCTACCATACATACTAATGAGTTTTAAATAAATAAATGTATTGCACATTCAAACATAACCAATGAGAGTATTGTACATTTCTCATACAACATGATGAAGGTTTCAAAAGGAATAACATATTCTAGCATACTCAATCATAAGGTATTGTGCATGCTTTGACATACATGATAATAAAGGTTTTTTTTTTAAATGAAAGGTTTGCACATCTTCATATTCAGTAATGAGGAATCCAAAAGAAACAAGTGCATTGCAAACAAAAATACATTTATCATATCAACAAGAGGTTTTCCGATTCTCTTTATTCAATATAGTGAACATATTATCTATACTTATATCCACCTTGATGGATTTCATTTAATTTGACAAGATTAAACCTCTTGTTGTGGTATATCATATACATGTTGATAACCTTAAAATCTTTAACGCTGAACTATAAATCTACTTGGAATTGCTTATGGTTTATTATTGTGTGTTATTAAAGCATAATTATTTGATAAGAATGAACATTGTGTAAGGATTGTCCCCCTCCCACGCCAAGTAATTTATTATGTAGAATTTGTCTTCTATTGAAGTGCAATAATAGTACTTGAAACAAGTCAATTTTTTCAAATATGAAAAATTATGTCAAAATATTTAGAACACATTTTGGATGGTGTCAAATAAAACATTAAAAAAAACAAGCACCACTAGGAACTAATGTACCTAATGGCATTTAGATAAATTGTTCCACATAGATCCATTTCACACAAGCATGGGGATGGCCATTTTGTTGTCAGTGGCTATTCATTTTGTGTGTACTCGCATTCATCTTCATGATCAACATTTTTTATCCTACTATGAAGGAAGGCAGTTTGTATTTGTTTGTTTTGTCACATTGGGATTTACCAAACCGAGGTTGTGTTCTTGGTATCGCTAAAAAGCTCTTTGATGGGTAGGTGTGCACTGAGGTGATTTTGTAATGTTTAGGTTTGCAATGCATGAGAATTATTGAATTTTGAGTAGTATGGTTTTCACTCAATTTTCAATAAAATTTCAGAATTAAAATTTTAGAGATTTGGGGGTGTGGTCTTGATACTATTGGAAAAGCTTCAATGAATACAGGTGCACCAAGGCAGTGTCATATTTTTTAGACCTATGGTGTCAAAGTTATTGAATTTTGAATAACAATATATTACAATATGTGCTCAATGGCATAAGCCACACAAGGCATAATTAGCTCTTTTTTCTTTGACAGAATTTGTCATTTTTTCACACAAAAAAAACTTTTTTTTAATTTTTTTTTTCTATTGTACATTCAATTAATTTTGCAAACTTTTTGGAGACTTTCGCTAATTTTTTTATATCAGAAAATTGAGGGAAAAACCCCTTGGTTATAATGATGTGTGTGCCCAAAACCCCCTCGTACTTGACAAGAGTTGGTTGTATTGATCTCATAAATATGATGTAATGGACAAGCTTGGAACTTTAAACAACAAGCATGAGGCTTGCAACGGCAAGAGAGACCCTATTTTGGAACACCTTCTAAATTTCAACAAACATGAGTACCCTGTAGTTCTTTGATGTTTGACATTTGATCCATGATGCAACAAGCTTCCCCTAATTTTCAAGCCTACACCCTTGAGGCTATGACTTTTGGATTAGGGGAAGCCCTCGAGAGCTAGCCTTCCCTTACACATAAGTAAGGTCATCATACATGTGGTTGATAAGGAATTAAAGGCATGTAAAAGGAATGAGAGTATATATGGGCATGAGTCACCAACCATATGAAGCATGTTGTTTTTAAGACAATTATAAGTAGGTTGGATCAAGTAGGTAATTAGTAAGTAAATGATTAACAAGTAGGTTGGGGTACAAAGGTGATTAATAGATAAATAGGGTGGAAGTAAGGCATTCATAGATAGTTCCTTACATGTAACCCTCTATATGGCAAGTGGGTGATTAGTGTGTAAAACAAGGGCAAGCAAGTAAGTTGCTAAGTTGAAGTAGGGACCAATGTTGGCAGGTTTTGGGATTTTGAGAGATTAAGGTTATAGGTCAAATTTCAGGGTGTTCAGACCAAAGGTTTCAAACTATTTTGGAATAATCATTGGAACTTGATTGAGGAACCAATTTTGTTACAAAATTGAATTAGAACTTCAACAACTAGGATTTTTTTCAAAAAACAAGTTCAATATATTTATGTACATAAATATAATTTCATTTTTTTTAATTTATAAACTTGACATTACATTTTAGACAAGTTAGTGCATTTGATTGATTTTACATAATTAGTTTAATATGAATTCTATCTTGAAGTATGTGCATTAGTTGAACAAATTAATATTACATTTTTTTTGGGGGTTTAATTGTGTGGAATGGAGATGAATCCAAACTTGGTCTTAAATTGAACCAGGTTTTAATTCTTTGTGAAATCCAACAAATTGGTCTCAAGAATGCACCAGACGTTCCATAAAAAAACAAAAATAATGTTGGAACTGCAATGAAAGGTTCCTTTTAAATTCAAAACACAAGTAGGGACCTTCATTAGCTTGTTTTATTTTATTGCATAGTAGGTTAAAAAAAACAACACTACCACCCACCATGGTTAAAAGTAAGACATGAACCCAATCAAAGAATGTTTCTTGTCCAACCACAATCTAATGGGCCAAAGTTACCATAACACTATTCACCACATTTTCTTTTGCCTAGTCTTTGTTTTTTTTTTAAATTTCCTCTTGCAATTGGGTGGAACAAGGACATGGAAAACTATTCATACACCAAGTGTTATGTCTTCCCTTTTCTATGAAAGTTCCACCATTTCATCATCTCCACTTTTGAAGAAAGTAAAGGAAAGTGGGGGTATTCCATTGTCGGTGCAATGGGTGTTAAGTAATAAGAGAAACTAAAGAAGGTATAAAGCCCGATTGTTTTCAAATTTATGAAGTGTGTACAATGGTGACCATGCAAAAGAGGAAATAGCCAAATTTGGTTTGTTATAGGTCATAGAGCAAAGAAGAATTTTTCACAACCTCACTATATTATGGCAACATCCTAGAAGGTATGCTCTAAATCTAGTGATTTCAAACCTTTGTTTCTCTCAAAATATGATAGCTTTGTGCCATTTTTCTCCAAAAAGCATCTCTCTAGGGGTCCACAGTCCCTTTTTTCTTGTCATAAAGTGGCAATATTTTACCCCCCAAAAAAGCACGGCTTTGAAAGTATTTCTTCACGTGTCCCTTTTTACCCAATCATTCTAGCTTTTGGATTAATGGGCAATTTCCAAGGAAAAAAGTTCCTTCAGTTTCCAACTCAGAAAGAAAACCTTGCAACTCTACCCCGACACCACCATAAAAAAATGATAATAATCAAAACCCGTCAATGAATACCATACCTGCAATCGATAATCCAAAGATTCAGTCAAACTATATTAATTATATCAGAAGATGGGTGCACCAAATTGCAACCCCCCATTTGAATATTTCAGAGCTTCATCTTCAATATTTCAGAGTCTTGCCAGTGAAGTAAAAACTAGATGTATGGTCCCTCAAAACACTTTATATGTAGTGATAACTCAGTGGCTTGTACTGCTTTCCATGTCCAGCAGGGCTCTGCAATCAATTCTTGAGAAATCTGGCAAGTTCACAAGTAAATTTGGTTTTTTTCTTCCCAACTCACCCTCTTGAGAATTAGCTTACAGCTGAGCATCAGTGACAAATGCCTTCAATTTGTTCTATATGAAAACAATGTTGTCATGTGTGCACTCATGCTCCATGCCTTCCAAATAGTCCTAATTTCAGGAGAGCACTTTTGGGGAGTCTTGGGAAAAATCTCATTTCACTGAGGGGCCTGAGGAGAGCTATCTACTAAAATCATTATTGCATCACAAATTTGTGTCAACAACCTGCACTAGAACACAAACACACATACTACCAAGGAAAGTCAAAACCCTCTACTGTTTACTATTCACAAGTTTCTTCTGGGGACCATCCAACACCATCACAACCATCCAGAACAACTAAGGCTCAATGTTCACCAGTTTCTTCCCCAGATCATCCATCATCATGAAAAACATCAGGAACAACTAAGGCTCAAATGTTCACAATTTTCTTCCTGGGACCAGACTTCATCATCGCAAACATCAGGAACAACAATGTGACCCACGATGAACCAGTTTCTTCCCAGGAGCAGCCATCATCATTGCAAACAACAGGAACAACTAAGGCTCAATTCATTTTACTATGAGTAATGCTCATTCTCCACATACCCATAAAGAATAATGATCTGCATGACAAAGAGCCTCCCAATGAAGAGAAGGGTTGGAATATATGAAGCTTACAAGACTGGTACACACTGCTCCCATATGAACAATGGAAGTTCATTTGGTGCCCAATTGTTGTTAACTGTAGATACTCTCACCAACCCCTGACACTTCCATCCATAATCTTTCTGCTGTTACACCAACTTCATCTTCACACAAGGCACAATTACTTACCTCTCTTAAAATGTAAGAATGAACCTCAGTTTCATCTGTTTCACCTGTGCCCAGAATAAAGACATGAGACATCAGCAAAGCCCTCTCTCATCACAGACTCGTGCACCTAGTGAATAAAGATGTCAGGTTTGTTCTGTGAGTTCTCTGGCCTCTCTACATAATAAGCCAAATGCTAGCAAGTTAGCTTGTTGATGCAGCTATAATCAACAAGTGAATGCAGTAATGGGCAGCAAGAACATGGACAAATATGACCAGAAGGGAATCAGTAGAAAGAATCAATATCTGTGGTCACAGCTGAAATCTAATCTTCATGTCAAATCAAGATCAAAATCCTAGTGAGACAACAACAGTAATCAATCTGCTGTAGAGCATAAACTTCCCAAATTATTTTGGCCAGAATGTCAATAATATTCAGTACAGATGCATGTAATAGAATAGGATGACAGCAATCAATTCAACAGTTTCCATTATGGCCTGCACAACAGGCTTTTCACAAGTGCTTTCACACCCTCCACATCAACAGTCCAACCAACTTTGACGGGTGGTTGACCAATCCAGGGATTCTCGCCCACCCAACTGTTCCCACCATCCAACAAATCCATCAGCCTTTTGGCAGCAGTATTATCTAATTCTTCATCTGTGGTTGGCTTATATACACCTTTGCCAACTTTGTACTTCAGAACCAAATGTCACTGAATCATCAATACTGGAATCTCATCAATTATTGAGTTGTCAAAGGCATGTTTGGAAAAATCAAGAGAGACTAACACAAACAAGGTATTAAAGAAATACTTTTTTAATCCCATATCAAGAAGAGTATGTCCCACACAGATCCCCTTGGTCTCCACCCGCAACGCTCCTGTTTTGTAAGTGAAAAGAGAGGGGTCGAGCAGTGCAGCCATGCAAGTAGGATCATGGAGGAAAATCCCTGTCAATGTACAACTCCACAAACATTATGTGGAATTGTGCCTACTTTCAAAACCCTCCGATTGAAAGAATCTAACAGCCTCAGGGATCTGCCTGATTGCAAGGAGCAGAAGGATAGAAGTTTTTGTCATTGTCCAATTGTGCAGAGGAGCCTGATCTACAAAACTGGATCTTGTTTCTCATCCCAAACCAAAAATGACTGGGGAATGGGATGGCATATGCAGAGTTCAGATGTGCACATGCAAGTCTGGGGTTACTGTAATAGCATGATGACAAAATGTGTATGAGGATAGGAACTAGCGCTTCGGCTCACCATCCAAACGATCTGATTTTATATGCCATGCCTTGTAGAACTGACAACACTCATATAAATATGCCCCATTTCTTCCTTTCGAATCCCTTATCTCCTGCAGGTCACCGGCTGCTCTTGAAAGGAACAAGCAACCCCACTCAGAATTCAACCCACCAACACTACAAGTTGTACATGATGAAAAGTAGATACACCAAAGAGTTTGCTTGTGCATCCTTATTTCTATGACAGGTTTCTCTAGCACAATTTTTTTTTACTGTCTTCAGTGCATATTCAGCCATGGTAGGTAGCAATCAACGAAGACGGAACCTCATGTCATTCTCATCTGCAGAAAAGAGTATTCAAATATGTCTCTGCCTCTCAACCTTGCCATACTCCAGTACCTCTTTCTAGGGTGGACAAGCCACGAGTGGGTGACTGCTTCCACACCAAAGCTCTACTGAGTGCAAATTCTTAGTTGCAAACAGGCTGAATCAGATTCATATATGATCAACCTCAATTCTAGGGAAACCATATGACAACAACCCAACCACAATGACACTAGACAGCAACTTTCCACTGGATTACAAAGGTACACAAAACAAGAAATGAAACATCAAATCTCTGATTCAGGTGGAAACAGAACTTACCAGTGAAAATCACTTGGGTGGTCAAATTTAAGCCAATCACAACAGTGTTTGCACCACTAGTAAATACAATATCTGCAGCCTCGGGATCACCATAGATCTGCAACACAACACACAATAAGTTGTCTGGTATAGAATGGATACTTCCTTGTTAATCAATGCAGGTGCAATTGGTACTGGAAATGGCTAGACACTTTGAGGATAAGTCAAATCTGGAGAAAGATGCTGATATGATTACTTGACTGCCTCCACTCACCTGCAGTATAACCAAGAATTTGTTCCATAAAACTGCCCTTTGCAGGAACCTAAGACTGTTTGCACCTCCCAAGCAAACACTAAAACCTCTATGATGAGAAGTTCCCTGCACTTTTGACACCACCCTGAGCTTGAAAAGGAAATCCCAACAAAGAAAGTGCATATGTATTAAAGCTGAATGTTTATGTTACATTGGCTTCAGCTGCAGGATTGACATTTCCAGTTGCAAAAAAGGAGCCCCCAAGGACCACCAATTGAGCTAAATTGTTGGCAAAGGTTGGGTCCTTCTGAATGGCCTGTTTCAGATCACAAACACCAGCAACATTCTTGAGGAGAGCAGAAAATTATATATAGCAGAAGTGGTATGGAGGTTTCAATTAACTGAAGCCCTCATAGCACACCAGGAGTCTTCATAGCAATTCAAAGATTTTGTCAGTGTATTGGATCAGAGTACAGTACTCATGAGGTTAACAAAACACAGTATGCCCCAGATTTGCAACAGGAGACCTGACCTCAGCAATGTTGGTGAGGGGTCCCAAAGCAACAACTGTGACTTCATTTGGAAATTCTGCAACCTTCTGAATCAGAAAATCTGATGCATTACTCTCTGATTTAAAGCCCTTGGGTTTGGCTTGAAATGTGTTACCAAGCCCATCTGCACCATGGACAAAGTCTGCAATTCGTGGAAGCGTTCCCTGTTTCCCAAGCAAGTGCTGTTAGACACTGGTGAAGCATGGATCTGGAGAATAGCTTGCAACTTGCCTGATGAAAGGAGAGGTGTAGGAAGACAGAGCCAACCTTCAATGTTACAAGGCTGCCCTCTGCAACTGGCATTGTAGGAAATCCAGCCACCTCACACTGCCAAAACCTCACAATCAAACAGCAAAAATTCTCCAGTCGGCACATGAAAGATAAATGGCAATGGCCCATCTGCAGTTTTCCTTAACTGGCTGATGACTTAACTTCTATCCTGAAGATCCTACAGTGCAATCTATACTTAACCCACCAAAGTGTCAAAATGTTGCAGCAGTGTTTTCTGTCAACAAATTAGACTGTTGTCAACATAAAACAAGAAGATGCTTACCAAGTGTAGAGCATTTATTGTACACACAGGAGTGTCCACATTGCCAAAGACAGTGGTGAGCCCTATGACCTCAATGTCCTGCGACTGAAAAGCCATGAAAATAGCCATCATGTCATCTGCCCATGAGCAACCCTGGTCCCATTAGATTGATCATAGCAGTAGCCCTAGAGGTCTGAATCTTATGCTATAACCAGACCATTCTACTGCAAACCCTTTTACCAGTGAAAACCTTCACAACACAGAAAGACACCAACTGTTACACTACTGCTGTTATCTGCTCTAAAGACCCGTCTTGTGATATCTTTGTTTGTCTACTGCAGATGCAAACCATCAACGTAGAACAAACTGACTCCCAAACTGTTGGGTTCAAAGGCTTTGCCATTTTGACCAATCCTTTAGTTCTGTAAGTTGATCAATTGTACTACTTGTAAACAACTCAAATCTGCAATAACTCACTGCACATGGCACTGATGTCAAAACCTCATCACCAACCTATCTTAAATTGAACCAGATCCAAAACTAGTGCTGGATATCAGCAGCTAACTTTCATAGGAAAATTGTAAGCATAAATCCTTATATACCCTTGAACAATACAGCAAAGCATATTGAATAAACAAACAAAAAGAAGATATTATTTGGAATATACCAATGCCAGGATCTGTGTCAATGATGACCTTTCTGCGATGTAACTGCTTATGAGCCTGAAAATGTAGATTGAAACCATCACTTTCAATATGTGTTCCCTCCATTTCCCCTTCAATGTTCTGTACCATTTTTCTTCAAAAATGCTTTGTACCCCACGAACACAATGCCCAGAAACAATCATCCCAAAATTACTGCCAGGAATCAGTGTGAGGAATACAACAGAGTATGTCATTTTTCCAGCATTTCCACATGGTGCAAGCAAAAGCCCAGGCACAGTTAGTCATCACTCTCTAACCTTGTCTTCTACATTTGTATATCCATACCTTACAATAGCAACTCACAATGGGAGGAGGATTTTAGGCAAATTCATCTTTGTATAGAGTCAATGCATGCCCATTGGATGCTAATTGGTTCAGACAAATGTTCCTAAACACAGACATGGCTTCTTTGCTATCAACTACATAAGTACTGACACATTTCTGGACTTAGTAAATACAGATGAAACCAAGCATCAACCAATGAGGCAGTAACCCACATGACATCAGCCCATGGAATCCTGATATGTAAGAATCCAAGACAACCAAGCAATGTAAAAGTGTGAAACAGATGGATAATAAACACTCCTACATGGAATTTCAGAATGATTTTCCCAAGAACCTTTGGAATTTACAAAAAGCTAGCATATCTCAGAGATTTTTTTGTGGCAAACTTTGCTATTTTGTGATTTCTATTTTGGGAAAAACTTCGAAAAACGTGTTTTTTCAGTGTAAAATGTGTTCTTTCAGCAAAAATTCACTACTTGTATAAAATCAAAAAAATTGAAGAAAAACACACTGGGGTATCTATAAAATTGCAGGGACTTCTGTACAAAGACAATTTGAAGGTAAGATGACAACAAATGTGGCCATAACCTTGTAAGAGTTGCTCACAAGGCTCAGAGCATCAAAATTCATCACAAATAGCAATGACAAACTACCAACTGACTTCATAGCTCATGATGGTGGGTGTCCATAAGTATATAATAACCCAGCAAAAAAAGGCAAACCATTCTACAAAATCTGGGTCCTGAATTTCTGTTGTGTTTCCAGAAGCACCAGGAAGCTCAGACATGAGGTTGGCTAGAACTCAAGAGACATAGCTCATCAAAAAAGTTGAAGTAAAGAAAATACAGCACAGCACTAGAGAAGGTGCTTGTTGATAAACAGGAAGAATGTAGGAGGACCTACTATAAATGCAACCAGGCCAGTTTGAGTCTGCTGAACAAGCCATGAAATATGGGTTGCAGTCAGTTCCAAGTTCTTCATTCCTCCATTCCCAGAACTCAGCTATCATCGGTCTTAAACAGAACATAACAGAAACACCTAACTCTTCAAAGAGCAGATAACACCCATACTTTCTTGTCAAGACTGAAACATACTCTGTGTAGAACATGAACTTGCACAACAAGATTCACCCATCACTGCATACAGCTGGACTATCAATTCAGCAATAAATTAGAGTTCACAACATACACCCCGCTATTCTTTTCATGACTATCACAAAGGAGGGGGAAAAACCTTAGGGTGTTAAAAAAATGTGATTATGCCTGCTCCAGTGAAAAACAACCAGGACAATATTGCTCTCCCCTTGCAGACTGAGCAATACCAGACCTCAGAGACCCACAGTAATAACACCGACGAACACAATAGGTGAGCAATTCATCCTCAAAGCAATTTTTTTTTTTTAAATTCAAATGCAGAACCTCTTTCTTCCTGTCTTCTTTCCCCATGTTTGTTTTGATGTGCAATCCTTGACACAAATCCAACTCATGAACCAGTCTATCAAATGTGCACTAAATTGGACACAAATGAACCTAATGGAAGATGATTTTTCACTAATAAGTCTAGCTATTTTCAACGTCAAGTTCATTGGCATTTACAAGTATTTCAGTCTTTTGGAGGATTTTGATTTCCATTTGAAAGTAAAGCTTCCAAAGCTACTACTACCATTGCCTGTTGCTAGCACTGGAAGAAAAATAGACGACAACAACAACATGGAAGTCATATTCCTCAACGACCTTGTTGTTTACAAACCAATACAGTTGCAAATAAAGGTAAAAGAGAGCTTAGAACTCTCAAGAAATTTGCACGAATTCATTCACTTGCTAAGGCAGATAACCCATGTTGAATGCCAAAATCAAAGCCCTCCCCTCCTCTCCCCCCCCCCCCAGAGCTAAGGTGAGAGAGTCCAATTCATCACTAAGGTGGAAGGTGCAAAACCAAACTTCCAAAGCTCAAATTTATTAACACATGGAGATTAGATGTTGCTGGAGCAGATGTCCTCCAGCACTTACCTGATTGAGCAGAAGAAGACGAAGAAGAAGAAGAAGAAACTGCACTGAATTATTGTCTTGCTCCGCTCTTATTGTTGGCTGCACTCGAGAAGAAAAGGAACAGGTTTTGGGTTAGGGTTAGCTGTTCTTGCTGGTGTGTTTCCTTCTGCTCCTCTTCTCTACAACCAAAAGGAAAAGCAGAAGGAAAAAAGCAGCAGACAAAAGAAGAAGAAGCAGATGGACATGAACACGAAGAATGCGAAAGGACGCAGGGGAACGAAGCACCTGGTAGTCAATTCAGTCAGCAACTCGGGAAGGAAACAGAAACAGGACAGACGAGTCCGGCCCCACTCGTGGGCTGGCACCCATCGTGAAGCACGAGGCCAGCTTTATCATGAACCTAAACGTTCGTAAATCACGAGGCGAACTTGATCCTGAACCTAAACGTTCGTAAATCACGAGGCGAAATTTATCATTAACCTAAACGTTCGTAATTCACGAGGCGAACTTTGATCCTGAACCTAACTAAACGTTTGTAAATCACGAGGCGAACTTGGGATGGCATATTTACCCACCTTCTCGGATTTGTTTGGTGCAATTGGAGGGCATAAACGCCCCCACCGGCACGCTTAATTAAGCACTGAAAGTGTAACGTAAAGCACAAGAAGGGCGAGGGCATTACTAGAATAAGGGCCGGCATGAGGTCACAGCCGAGTACTGCCCAGTTTCGTTAATGCCCTCACTTGTTGTGCTTTACTGAGTGTAAGGATTTTTCCCCAAAAAACACTTTAAAACAAGCCACACTTTACAAAAATGGAATGCCCATAGGAGCATAACACATTCTGCAGGATTTTATGCTCTGCAGATGCTCTCTACATACCCTACAGAAATCAAAGGTAGTAGTCTCTACGGCCCTTAACAAGTGCACAGGCTTGCCTTTATTTTAAATGTCACCCAATTAATTCATCCGAAATTTTTGAGTGACCATTTTTTGGCCGTGTTATATAAATGTTACATAGATGGGTTGCTAAATAGGCTTGGGTGAAGGAAGGCATGAAGGAAAAATGTTCCGACCAACAAAATTGCTGCATTGGATGGTCAGAACTTTTCTTCTTTTTTTATTTTTCAAATTTGTGATGGAGCCCAAGTTGCAATTGTGGTTAACAAGAGGGGGGCAAAACTGGGATTTCATCCAAGAGGGAGGGAGCAAAAAGTGGGCTATCATCCATAACAATAACAAGATGCATAAAGATGTTGGTGCTCATCCATAACAATTCAAGCATCCTCCTCTATTTTGAACTACCTAACAAAGAAACACTAAGATTTTTATCCCAAATAATCTCAAAGTTTGTAAAAGTTCATTGCAACAAAACACTACAACAAAATGAGAGGAAAATTTGAGCAAAGTAGCCCAATCCAAATCTTTGCCTATTTGGATGCTAAACTGCAAAGCCCTTGTTATTTCTACTGATTTTTTCTCTCTTTTTTCCCAATTATTTATCTTGTCGAAGTGGTGATCATCCATAAGAAAATATATTATTTGGCTATAAATTAGATATGGAAGTAAAAGAATGCAAGCACACTTAAAATATTTTTGGTCAACTATTAGTAATGTAGGAATTTGGCAATATCTTCGTTCTTCTTTTTCAAAATTTTGACTACCTTTTTTAAAAACAAAACCCCCCTAAACCCAATTTTTGCATTTAGTATTATTGATTGGAAATTTTCCCTAGAAGAAATATATTGAATATAGGTAATGATCAAAGACAATGATTATGTTTGGGACAAATTATCTCAACCTAACAACAATAAATAAATGAATAAGATTATGTCTTTATATATTCCTATCAAAAATATTGTATTATCATTTCGGCATAAATTAAATTATTTTTTATTTTGTCAAACTTTTGAAAAATTATTTATTATTTGTGTTAATATTTTAATAAACTTAAAAGTTGAATTGTCGGGATTTGAATCACAAACCTTCTATGATAGTGTTTTAATATTAAAGCAATTTAAACACACTAGATTGCTCCTTAACATTTATAAAATTCTATTCATTATTCCCAAAAAATTGGGGAAAAAAAATCCTTTATTAGACACCCATAATAAAATGAATCAACTACCAATTAACAAAGAAAACAAAAGTGAAAATGGTAGTCAAATGACTTGGTTTTTTTTTTCTTTCTCCATAGGTGGAATGGTTCATCAAGCATGTACAACCTTCAAAATCTTATCCTCCATGTCATAGTGGCACATGAAATGATGATGAAACAGATGGAACTTTATTGTACTTAAAGAAAAATCACAATGATTGTTCTACAATAAAGAAGAATGAAAATTTATGATTTGCATAGGGTTGAAGAAGTCATGTCTCAAGGTATGGGTATGGAGTTTTTGAGCTTCTAAACTTTTGAACATCTAAATTACCCTAATGAATGCCAATTGAACTAAAGAAAATCAATTAAGTGCTCACTACTTTGTTACCTACCTCAGATGAGGTGGTGGTGTTTTTCAATTCCTTTGCTAACACTTATGTTAAATCAATTGCATAAGGGATAAATCCATGTACATCTTTGTGTTGGGACATATAATCCTGCCAAGGGTCAAGTTATCCAAAGTTAAGATAAAAAGGTCTATATTTGAGATAAGTTTTTGTTAGGCTAACATTTTTTTGAGAATGGGGTCTTCTCTCTTGTGATAAAATGAAATCACAAGAATTAATTATAGTCCCTGCCCCGCAATTGTTGTAGCAATATACAAAGATTTACCTAGTCTTCAAATTCAAAAGTTTTCAAGTTTTTAGTATAGACTTCTTGACCTTCATGATTAAAGCAACTCTAATACAATCAAATCTTCCAACTTGAATAGCCTTTTCCTCGGCATCAAACCCTTGCAAGAAAGAACATTCATTTTTTAGCTAATGGCATGAACAACCTACATAGTACATGTCAAGTCATTAACCTATCGATGGAGGAGTGGACTACTAAATGGATGGTCGATTCTAGACTCTATTATAATGAACTTAGGCTTCTTGAGATTTCATGATTGAAGTCCAATTGCTTGCAATGGTAGCAATTATTCTTCTTATAAAATTAAAGAAGAATTCTAAAATCCCCCACACAAGAATTTAAATAAATTTTTCACACAAGTGTCATACCAAGTTCTAAACATGATTAGCTATCTTTTTTTTATTCTAAACTAAAGTTGATATATATGTTATGGGCATGAAACAAAGTAAACATTTTAGTGAGGACTTAATCATAATTATTATGACCAATATGATTTAATATTCACACTTTGAGAATCTAATGTTTGAAAACCATTATAAATTAGCATGCAAGATTCACTTTTGATCATAGAATGAAACTTATTGTTGGTATACTAGTAGTAATGTATTTAGTTAATTCCGGACTTTTGAAAAGTCTCAAATTAACAAACGACAATTTGGAGAAATTTTTTGACTCAGGGACCACCATATGATGCAACAATAGATATTAATAATGTTTTGTAACAATAGATATCCAACAAAGAGATATTTCCAATGAACTATGTTTAGAAATTTTGATCCTAACCATTAAATTTGAAAGGTTCAAAATTAATAGTTTAGTCCAAAATTAGTTAAATATATGTCTATCTATTGCATCAAAGGGGCCTTGTGGCAAATGAAGAAGATGGTTGCATTCAATGAAGAGTTGGGTGTCCTACGTTGCTAAACAAATTATAAAAGTTGAATATTCCTAAATTTTTTGTTTTCCACACCACTTCATTTTCCTAAATTAACACAAATATAAACTTACTAAATCAATAGCTTTTGCAAAATTAATTATAATTCAAATTTGCATTGAAAATTTATATATTTTGTTAGTATGGCTAACTAGTTTTGGTATAAATATTTTAATACTTCTTAACATCTTTAACATATATCTCTAAAGCTTATATCTGGATACACACATTATTTTAAATTACAAACATCACCTCAAATCCTTAGCCTTGAACATTACATGAGAGTTTGAAAAGCAAAAATGGATGTGGGCATGGTGGACAAGCATGTAGCCTTAGTGTTGTGCTTTCAAGGTTTTAGAAGTCTTGGATGTTTCCATGGATGTTCCACATTTGTCAAACCAAATATAAAAATCCATTATTTAATATTTCTAACCATTTCTATAGCCCTAACAATCAAAGTTAGATTTGGTATTCTATGTTTTGTTTGAGGTTTATGATGTTAGTCTCAATTGTAATAATTTGAAGAAATTCCCACTAATGATCATTATATTCTTTTTAATGAAAAAGAAGAGGAAGCATGTGCGCAACAATTTTAATGTACAAAAGCAACAAATCAAAAAGTTATAAAAAGGAAATTACTTTTCATTATAATGTACATACCTAGAGAAGTTAGAACACAAAACCAACCAAAGAATTGAACTTATTTATATTGAGCCTTGAATTACATGATACATGGATTAAATGTACCCACCAAAGTGGCATAGGAGAATATGTGTAAATGGTTGTGTTGTATAGAGTTTATATTCTTCCTTTTCCAAGTTGTTTCAATGTTTGTCTCACATCAAACAATTGTGACTATTATAGGCTCCTTCCTCTTATGCATACACATTAAAATATCTCAATTGGTCATTTTAAAGTTTTTGATTCAAGTCATCATCATAACATAACTTCCTTTAAAAACTTGCAATTTAGGTTTTAAAAAAGGCAAGTAAGAAAAAAAAGAAAAAGATATGCAAATATACTTGATGAATTTTCCTCTTTTTGCAAATTGATTTTTACTACAAAATATCTAAGAAAAAAAATCACTTGATTGATCTTTACATGCTCCTTAATTGTTATCTTCATCTTCATGTTTCATATTTAATAGAAGTAACATAACTTGTTTGTTCAACTCTATCCCCCCCCCCCCCTCCCCATCCATCACATCCATATCTCAAACTCTAAAGGAAAGTGTTAATCCATGGAACCACAAACCTATAAAAGGTTGGAACAAAAGACTCTTGACACCTTCAAAGATATCAATTTAATTTCTAACAATGGGTTTTTCCATCTTGGAAAGAACAACACAAATGATGTATCAAATAATGCAAAATATTTCTTAAAGCTCAAAGCTTTGTAATGCAATTTTATCTCACAAGTGCAATAGTAGTAGTAGCACCGATGTTGCAAAAGGTGAAGGATTATAAATATCCACTTCCCCAAGACCCAAGATCAAAGTGTTTTTTCTTTTTTTTCCCCCCACCCCAACACTTTATAACCTTTTCTTTTTAAACCCTTAATTCAAAAATCCAAAAACTATTGTAAAAAACCCTAACAACAAACTAGAAAACAAGCATTGGGGTCTACAAATCCTAGAAACATGCAAATGGAAAATTTACTTGTGTAGGACATTATAGGACTCTGATTGTAATGACTGACAACCTTGATATACAATGAAAAATTCCACTAGTATACTTTTTTTTTGCTTCGAACTTATAAAAAATCATCACTTAGATACTAATTATGTTGTTCATAACTTCTTATTTGATGAAAAATCATCAAGATACAAACTTTTTCTTTGAGCAAAGTTCCTCCTTCTCATTTCCCTTCATTCTTGTTTAAGAACCATTGGAAATGTGGAGTCGACGACAACAACAACAACAACAAATCAAAATAAAAACCCCCAAAAAATTGAACCTTCATAAAACAAGAAGATTTGTGAGCTATAATACCATCCACATCTAGGTGCATAAGGGTTTGCCATATATGAAAAACAAACTTAAACTAGAGTTTTAAAAAATTGACAAAGAAGAAGATGAAAAAGAAAAAGAAAAAGATAGTGTGTGATGGATTACATTGCCATTAATGATCAATTTGATAGAATCAAAAACAATAATTACTACTATTTCAAATCTATTACTAACAATGTGCTAAAAGATTCTCCACCGCAATGGAAGAAAAGAATATACAAACATTCCTTCCCCACTCAAGACTAACGATGTGTGTCATCACATCATGTCCCACATTTGATGCCAGTAATATCTATATGTTATTAGATGCACACATTCTTTTTATTTTATGCAAGAATAGATCTCACTAATTTCACGCAACAAATTTGAGTTCACATGATGACACAAAACATTAAATTTTTGTTAATTCGTGCATTCCCCTGCTACCACAATAGGAAACCTCATTTACGAAACTATAAAAATTGTTTCAACTACCAAATTCTAGTTAGAATCATCTTTGGAATTGTTTTGGAAGAATTGGATGTGATGGGAATCATTGCTGGAATTGTTGAAGGACAACCATACCAAAGATTATGAAAATCTCCCATATATCAACTCTTCAAATCTCTCATCACTAGAATTTTAAATGAATGAGTTATAAAACAATCTTTCATTTTCTCCATTTTCAAATCCTTTGTAATATAACAATGATTGATTTTGAAGGAAAGTAAACTTTAAAACAAAAACCTTTGAAATTTGTGATCTTGTAGGTTTTTTACTTTTTTTTTCTCATCATATATATATATATATATATATCAATAAATTTGATTTTTTTATAGAATCTTCTTATGGATTATCGCCAATTATGCTACATCACAAAATTGAACATAAGAAAGAAAAAACATTTTAATAGACATATGAGACCCACCAAACCCTTTCCACAAATAAAAAAAAGATGAGTTTTATCCAAGTTATAGTCCAAGTTCAAACAATCAATAATCAAATAAGAAATGTTTCATAATTTTCCAAAATCAACTCACAATTCACACAATAACATTTTACCAATGGCATTTAACCTCCCATTGGTTGGGAAAATAATCCCTTGCGCTTTCCTTTTTTATCACTTTTCCAATAGGTTTTTTAAAATCTAATCAAGTTCCAATATTAAATATGTTCATTAGTTGTGGGTTTTCATTTGTCCATTATCATTGACACTAAGGGAACTAATAGATCCATCATTTATGAAAACCACACATTCGATGACATTAATAGTGATTTGATTGTACATGATCCATTATCCAACAAAAAAATTCTAAATTTTCCATTCTTGGAATAGAAATCTATGTCTTTTGCATGGCTGTGTAATCGACACACCATGTGTATTCAAAAATTTCCCTTCTATTTAGTGCATAAACTTTTATTTTGTGTTTCAAATTTGGCCAAATAGAGACATACTTCATCCATAATTCAAATATTATCATGTTTTGATCCATTTATTCAGCCAAAATCATAGAAAGATGTCTTCTTTTATTTACTTCCTTCATTGACTTCTATTAACGTTTTAATGGATGTCCAACACCAATAATTATTGTAATGTATTTAACATGGTGAATTCATTCTGAAAAGACATAGATTTTTATTTCTCTAACCAAAATTGGTTTAATACTTGCATCCAAACATGGAAGATCACTCACATATATGGTCCATGGTGATGCTAGTTCTATTCACATTAGAAAGCATAGAAGAATGGTTAACATATCATAAGTTTCTACATAAGACAATTATGATGTATATTCTCCCAAAAGTACAAATGATATATCACTATAAATTTTTCCCCATTCCAATGATGTCCTTAAATTTTTTCTATAACATCTCCATCATGTTTCACATTGATGCCATGATATACCATAGCCATTCTGCTAAAGTAACTAAGTTCAAGGCTACCAATTTTAATGATTGCAAAACACTTGTTTCACCTTGTTACACCTTGTTAGTCTACCCTATGGTGGATTAATGTTCCAATATGGATGGGTGGATATTTTGATTTCGGTTATGCTATTCCTTTCTTAGGTTTTGTTTCCTTGACTCTAACGACTTATTGTTTCTAGCTTTCTTGAATGTATTGTTGCTTTTTTTTTTTCCTTTGTGTTTTTACTCATGAATTAAACATTTGCACTTTTGTTTGACAAACTTAATCTTCCATTTCTCGGATCCAAATTCAGTTTACACCCAAATTAAACATTTTAACTTTTTCAACAATGATCACAAAATATACCAATGCCTACAAAAAAATATACAAAATGTTTTTTAGTTCCAAATGTCCACAGTCTAATCAAAGTTTAACCACTCAAAATTGTTTATTGATTTTCATATTGATTCTACTATCTATTTGGTTTTTAAATTCCACTTGCTATGAATTTCAATGGCATCGTCAGACTCTGCTCCGAATGTACTGCATAGAACTATTTTCAAAGGTGTCGTGTTCACATCATTGGAACCTACTTCTAACCTTGGTGTAGGCCATGGCATGGTTTGCTCTTCCTCACTTGTGTCCATCATTTTGTCTCCTTCACATTCTTTGTTGATAGGTGTGGTTCCTTCTTTGTCATATATTTCAATGACCATTATTTCTTCCTAGTATGTTGGGGACCTTGGCTCCTCCTCTTCATTGTTGACTACACTATTCGTTAGCATCAGTTGATCCATGTAACTTGTTATGCATTGTCCTCTGCATTGGAATCGTTGCTTGGCCATTTGTGTTGTAAGATTGATTCACTTTTCCTTTTTTTCCCTAGAACCCGAGTAGGTAATCACATTGTTAGTGAAATTGTGTCCTAAAATTTTGGTGAATCGGTTGGCCATGGATTGTCTCAAGGTGGTTGTCACAAGTTGTTCATAAACTATAGTATAAATCTTTTGATCACCATCCCATATATCTTATAATCTTGCAAGTGATTAGCATATGCCCAATATCCTACCTCTATTTGGTACTCTACATGTATTTGCACTTTATTTGCATTTTGTGATGGTTGTCAAACTACATGCTTAGCTATCCATTAATAGTATAAATATTGCTATACCTTTCCTTGTATACCTTGTTTATGAACAAGATTTATAGCATTCAAGAAATTGGCCTCCTACTTTCACCTTTATTTACTCATTTTCTACTTTTGATGTTGAACTTTTTGCTCTAGGAAATAGATCCTCAATGAACTCTTGGAGCTCATTTTCTATGTACTTTGACAACTTGGATGTATTTAGCTCTTACAAAGAATGTTACATGGCTAGTTGGAAAAGTGAATTCAACACTCTAAAATTGAATTTGTGATGCTTGGTTTTGGTGGGAAATGTAAAGAGTAGGACTTGCAATGTTTTTGTTTTTTCTTTGGTTGATGTGATCTAATTTTGCATGGCAAATGTGCATGGGCTTCACCATTATGGCGATGTTCAATTGCTACAATTGTATTAGGATTCACTATTAGGACTTTATTCCATGGATTTCATCATTAATATCCCAGTTTCAGTTAATTTGGTCAATTGGAGGATGCTGATGACTCACCAAAACTACAATTATCCAAATGATGACTAACTGAGAGCATCTTCACCCCACATTGATGAACTACACCTTTAGGTTAAAATATGTTGATGTTTAATGCTCAATGTTGCCACCCACAAACATAATAAAACTTGTTTCAAACAGTGAAAAATTATTTACCCTTTTACATCTGGACCCATAATTGCCACTGGTCAAATTCCCAACAAAACAAATGTGTTTTAAAAAGTTAAATTGAAGACAACATTTTAGGGCATTTTTCCAAGAGAGCAACAAGATTTGCACTATCCTGGTGCAAGATTTTAATAAAAAAAAGGTCTTCACCCTGAGGGGTGGAGATGCTGTTATGTCCAACAAGGTGGCATAATAATGAGGTAAGTCATTGCTCAAAAATAGCAAGTCAATGCTCAGAAATAGTCTCACATTTTCATGTATTTCATTCATAGCCACATTCACATCGGTGCAATCATGGCTCAAGTTCTTGCATTTGTCCATGGGCATTGAATTGGTAAAGTCTCACACAGACCCAGGACCCCCCTGATGATATGATTCCTCACATTTTCATGTATTCCATTCATAGCCAAGTTCACATCCTTGGAAACATGGTTCAAGCTCATGCATTTTTCCGTGTGTTGCATTGGTAAAGCTCACACAGACCCAGACCCACCCTGATGATACGATTTAGTGGTCTGGTGGCCCGCATTGTACTTTTATAGAAATCCCTGATGTTTGCAGCCAAACAACCCAACACAGCAGATTGCATTGACCACTACCATAAAACTATTTTGCCAAGGCTGCTGTTATCATTACCATAGACTATGGTGTTCGACCACACCAAAAAAAATCTAATTATTTCCAACGTGGTATGTGCAAGCATCCTCTACATGCTCATTTTCAGAGCTGAAGTTCCAAAACACTGATGACCCAAAAGAAGCTACCCTACAGAATCAATTTAAACTGCCCAGCAAACTATTTTGCCCAATGCCACTTACCTTGCATCAATTCTTTCTCTGAGTGTTCAAATAGAGCATGGGCTTAGTGTACACTGACTACAACAGCCACATCTGGGCAAAATAAGGTCTTTTTCCACATACAAACAGAATCTGGGTCTACCGACATGAGAAACAATCAGGCTCCTGTAGTCTGAACGTACAAAGCACTGTTAAGTTAAAACCAAGGTCAGTGGAAGCTCCAAAGGATGGTGATTCCACAATGGTCTGTGGGTATCAAATTGTGCAATCTACCTGCAGAACCATGTAGGAATGGCTACTAAGTCACATCTATATCCATGTCTGCATCCACATCCATGGGTCTTACAGCTTCAGGGATTGGATTGGAAGGAGGAGGAGGGGAGTTAAAGACAATGGGGAATTTTGTGACACGAGGCTTGTCAGCCAGAATGTTACGCTGTACTCTATTTATGAGGACCTTAGCAGGTGGCTCCTCTCGCAAGTGCTCATCAACATACTCATTGCTCACATAGTAACCAACCCGGATGAACTCCTGCCCTACATATGAGCATGTCAACAACAGCACTGTCACCCCTATTATGTCCTCTTCTGGAATCTTTCCAAGCTCTGGTGGCTCTGCCTGCAATCCAATTCCACCACTCCAACATCAGAACCTGTTTCACTATTCTTGTTTAACATTGCAAGAAGCACCCAACATAACCTTGGAATGGATACTCTGAGACTGCTGGGAGCTTGGATACCACAAAGCTTCTCACAAAATATACCTGAACAACATCCCCGAAAACCAAGTATCTGTGCCTAACAATGCTTCAATACATTTCAAATGCAGGATTCTTCTAAAACTAGATTTGCAATGCAATCAACCTTGCATAACGCAGTCTGCATATGACCAGTTTTTGCTATGACAAATCAGTTCTCTCTGATGCAGACAAATGCTTGCAAGGACTGAATCTACACATGAATGCTGTGAGACACATGAGACAGAATAAGTACCTGAAACACAAACCTGTAGTTACCAATATTGACAGGACCAACAAGGACACTCTCCAAAACTTGATCATATTTTTCATCCTCAGCAGATCCAACATAGATCAGCTTCCACTCCAAATCTGCAAAATGAATCATTGCCAGCACCCACCCAATTTGAACACAGGCTAGATCCATAATGTATCCTACTGCAATTAGGCTTTTGCTCTGATTCAAGTAGCAAGCTAACCAAAAAAAAGCTTCTGAATTGAAACAACAAAACAGCACATTGTAAGTCACTATATCGGTCACAAGCAGACAAGCATAGGCAGGAAAACTGACACCCTTCACAAAATGCAATTTTGAGAAAGGAAGATTGATGCTGCGCTTACCATCTTTCAGAGGAACAAGGCACTCGTATGAAATCTCAAATTGAAAGGGATTGAGAAACATAGATGGGTTGTCCAGCACTGTCACATTGGTCACGTTCACCGCACTCATTGTTGACACCAGTTGATGGGCGGCACTACTCTACGCTGTTTCTTGACTATCAACCCCACCACGCTTGTCTTTCAGAAAATCCCAATTTGCAGAACTGCCTCCACATATGGCCTTCTCGAATCAAACTACACCACAAAAATGGTGAAGCATATCCGTCGAGAAACTTACTCGATACAAAACCAAAGATTTTGGAACTCCTGCCGTCTTTCTTGAGCGACAGATGCAAAAGGCGACTCAAAACTTGCTTCCCACCTGCTCGGAAACCTAATCGTAAAGGATTCCAAATGCAGGGCATGCGTTCGCAATGGTGCGGAAGTTGGGTTGTATATTCCGAGCTTGATGAGATCAGTGCCTTTTGTATCAAGAAATCACCCACGAAGCTCAACAAGAATCACACCAAAGGAAAGAAAACTCTCTGCTAACATTACAACCCACAAACCCTAGCTCATTTCCCCCGCACCCCAACTTTCCTTCAAAAACCAAACTCAGCACCTCAAGCCACAATAATATGATAGCAAGACACTCCAAAACCAGAAACCAGAGTAAGCGAATGCTCGCAAACAAACTTCACAACAAAGGCTAGAAGAAAAAAGGGCAAAAGAAAAAAAGGAAAACTCAAAACAGCTCATACAATTCTGCTTCCAAACCCTGGCAAGCTCATTTACGTACAGTGACAACAAAAAGGCAACTACCACAAGCACCCAAGTACGAATTCCTTCCTCAGCCGACACCTTCCCCCACTAAGAAAATGCAAAATCAGCTTACTATGGCAAGTAAAGAGGCGCAAATTACGAGATGGGTAGCTCTCGGAATCGCAAGAGAAAGAATCAAAGACAAGATAACGATATCAAAAGACGAAGAAGAATAAGAATTTCGAGCTTGTGCGTTTCATTGTGTGGGCGCCAGTTTGGCTGCCTGGCGGGCCTTTCTCCCGCCGCCGACCGGTCGGTCCAGGTAGCCCCGGTTCTCGACCCTCCAGTTTACCGGTTGCTTGGAATTCCTGCCTGTTCCGTTCCGCGCTAGAATGTCCTCCTCACCTAAAAACGGACCAGTGTCCAATTTTCAGCAATTTTTATTAGTTCTAAATTTTTTATTCTAGAAAATCATCTCACAGATGGTCTTCTAGCCTATCATTAAGCTTCCTCTTTGAGGTATAGTTGGTTTTGCATTTATGAAGTGGAATTTGCTTATAAGATGTTCTTCCAAAACAAGACAACAAAAGGGACAAAAGGTGTCTTTGTACGCCAAGTGATTTCAGTTGATTTTGAGTGAATTCACTGGTTGTAGTGAATGAGGACTAATAAAAAAGTAATGAATTCACTGGTCTCGTGAATTGCACCCACATTTTGTAGTAGTGAAATTTTAATGATAATGATTTCATTGGACCTAGTTTAGTTAGGATAATTTAGGTTTCATAAGTCATCACTTGGTTAGTTTCAAGTGAAACTTGTTGAACCCATTGTAAAGTAAAGAGATATGGAAAGTTGTTTTGTAAAGTGTTTTTTAAAACACCATATTCCCAATTAAATTTGTAATATTTTTTCCACCAATTTGCATATTATTTCTATTCAATTGAATTAAGATTCAATTATTGAATTGAATTTGAAATTTCAATTCAATTCATGTTGCATGTAATGTCATTCAATATTTTCATTTGGATGGAATTTTAATTTCACTAAATCAATTATTTTCATCAATCGATCATCACTAGTAATGTATAAACACCATTAATAAATATTTTTGGGGGTTTTTCTGCCAACATCATGACAATAATCCTTTTTTTATAATACCCTACAAGACTTTGATTTAATTATTTAACATTTTTAATGGAATTTTTAATTTTTTAGTTTATTCATTTCACATTTGGATGTGGAATTGGGACAAACCCCAATTTAACAAAGACCACTTAAGAAAATAAAAGTGAGGACATATCCAAAACTTGGAATATTCATAAATATTTATTTTATTTTATTTTATTTTGTATCCAATTCATTTTCAAGGTGGAAGAGTTGGAATATAATGTTGGATGGAGATCATATTTAAATTAGTCTTTTGCCTAATTTTGAATAGAAGAGGAACTCATATAGTCCAAAAATGAACTTCAATGGAGTATTCATATGCATGATTCTACATATTGAAAGTATTCAAGCATTTTAGCTTTCAATGAAAATTTGCAACAACAAAGTCATTACTCAAATGAAATTAAGGTCCTAATGATATTGTGAAATGATAATTGTTCTTTTTCATCTTGTAAAGGGAACTTACATTTTTTGACCAATGATTTTTTTTTGTGAATGCATTTAACTTTTAAAGATAATTTATACAAAAGGTCTTACAAAATTCCCAAGGGCCAAAATAGGTTAACCTAATTGAAAGGAAAAGTCCCCAATTGGTCCAAGAGGAACATAAATTTTGTTTACACACCAAACTACTACACCAATCCCTGCTTCAAACCTTTATCCCTCCTCACATTATGTGACCAAGTTGTAATTAGGTTGCAACTAAAATTTTATCCCATATTCTTTGTCTTCCTTTTCAAGTTTACAACCTATATAAGTAAATTAATTTGGTGTAATAAACACATTCAGTTTTTTCAATTGCCATATGTGAAAAGTCAATCACATGGGCTCCACCCAAAATGTTAAACTTAAAATAAAATGGGTGGGTAGTTCATGTAAAAGGATAATGATCAGGTGGAGGCTGCTTATATGAATTAATTGGATGATGGTTTATTTGTGGTGGAGGCCTAACCACCCCAAGCCCTAGCCCAAATTGTGCACGCTTTGGTAACTCCTATACATACACAACCACCACCATAATAAGGCATCAACAACATTTCCTATACCTCACATGTTGAAATGGATAACGAATTCAAACCTATGGGCCAATGATGTGATATATGCTAGCACATTCCACACTATTGATTGAAGTCGTCATAGACCCAAGCTACATCTAACAATCCCTACCCAACAATTTGCGCCATCTTCTAGCCAATATTAGGATTATTGTCTTCGTGCAACCTTGTAAATGTTCAATGGTTATCCATGACTAAAACCATTGGGGATGTGTTCCAATGATATTGACTACAACAAGTTATACCAACTACATCAAATCAACCTTGGAGTATTATGGCAAGAATCTAAATTGGTATGAACATCATATGCATCTAGAGCTTTCTTTTGCACCTAATCACCACTCCTTGAATTATTCATAACCTGAAAAAACCTTTTGTGGGTAATTATAGGTCAAAATAGTGGTGGGTTCCATGAGAACAACCTCACCTTTGTTGTGGATGCCTAGGTCAATAGATTGGGTGGATTTTATGATGGGAAAATTTACCTGTGTTAGAGATGGTTGCAAAAAAGTTTTGCTTGCGACTTGCAACCACTTGGCAAAAGGGTTGATGTTATTTTTTCCACTATCCCCATGCCCTTCATTTGGTGGGGGGTAGAAATCCTCATTGCCATTTGATTCTTCACCAACATCCTTGAATCCACCTACAACAAAAGGTTCATCAACGGTTACTTCAGCCATGCTTGGAAGTTCAAGTGCCGCCAATTGAACGTTACGTCGAGGGGGTCCCATAGGGGTGAGATTTGTCGTTCTAGTTGGTCGTGGTTTGCGTGTTACGCACATTAGTTCTCTCAACCTATGCAACCCAAACAAACAACCCCAAATGTGGTAGTGAAAAACAAAGGTTCATACATGCACCCCAAGATACAAACAATGAAACAAATTTGACAGTTGGCCATAATATTATTCGTAAAGTCCCTTTAAACATGCAAAATATGTGTAATAACTTACTTGTGTGCATTCAACAATGTGGCCGCAATACACTTATTGTTTTTAACAATCCTCTTTAACCTTAACTCTTTGTAAGGGTTTAAAGGAACCTCTTGCATTTGGTTGCTTGAACAAGTGCTCCAACCCATACACATAGATTATGCAACCTTACTTAATGTAGGGTGAAGACCATGACAAATGGTATGACAAATGTTACATGGGGCAAGCTAAGGTTTAGGACGATCTTCTTAAACAAACACCCACCCTACATATTCACCACAATGTCCAAAGATTACTAAAATTCCAAGTCCATTCATTTGTAAAGAAATAACAATTAAATCAAATAACAACTACAATGGAAGGAATGGGAATGCAACTAATTGATTGCTCCATCTAATAACCTAATTCAACATGTTCCAAAAGTGGGTTGGAGCCCTTCCATTGGTTGGAACCTTATGGCTACTTTGATTTTGTAGTCTTCCAAATTACAATGCTGAAGATAAGAGACACTCAAAGTGAATTGTATGGAAACAACATAGATGGTAAGGAGCTCAAGGTTGCATAGATCCTCTTGCATTCATTGGCAAACAAACTACTCATTTGTTTTAACTCACCTTTGGCTTCTAAGTAGGGAAGATTGTGGGTTACCAAGCTTCAATGATTTTTTTCAGCCTTGGCCCTTTGCAATCACGATTTGGATAAGCTCGCACACACAAGTGAATTCATGTAGTATTACACCAAGGATGTTTGGAGCAAAGGTTCTTTGCACACCAAAAAATTTGCCAAAAAACTCGCCTAAACACCCAAACCTAGGATTAAATGTTAATAGAATGTTTTGATTCTAGTTGCTACATTTTTTATAGTTTCACATTAGAACATTTTATAGTGCTTGAATGAAGCATGCAACCAACTTTTGATACATTCATATCTTTTGTTATTAATAACTCTTCACTTAAAAGAATTGAACTAGACATCCATCGTCTAAAGGTGCACATGGAGTTCTTGTGTTTGTTGCAAGTGCCAAAGCACATAATTTCTTCGGAATGAATTGCAAAAATACAAATTCCACCATGTTGTGGGGAACTTGCTATATATTGCATAGCAATGACCATAGAAATTGTAAATTTTATTATTAATTGCTAACATGGTGGTCCTATTTAAAGGCTTGCAAAAGCTTTTCATGTTCAAGATGCATTGGATTCATCTGTAGTGAATAGCTAGATGTGCCGACTACCACATTGCACAAGGTCCTTTAAAGTTTGATCAATTAAGGAAACACAAACATTTTTTCTATGTACTAAGGTCCAATATAATCCAAAGTTTTACCATAATCAATATAAACCAACTAATGTCCCCTAATTTATATCCTTTAGTGATATTGTGGTATCTGAGGTTTTTTTGCTAGAGTCCCCATCATCATTGTCAAATTTTGATGATTGTCCTTCAGCGCATTCATCAACATCCATACCATTGCCACCTAGATGCAAAGTCCAATCAACATTAGAGCTGCCACATTTAATTCAAAAGCTAGAACAATGAATTATTTGAAAAGTATAAAGTACATGAAGGCACCAACCATCATCATGGTCTTGAATATCATTGTTAGGCTTGAGTGGTGACCCACTATCCATGCGAAGGTATGGATTGGCAATGAGATCTGGTGCATTGTTTGAGGGATATGGTGCATCTATTACATACTGGTCCCCAACCACTCGTCAAAATCTCATGTTTTTTTATAGAACAACCTTCTAACTAAGCTCGTGTGTGGAATCTAAAAAAAACACATGTTCAATTTGTGAAGGGAAGACAAAATGTTGTTCTCATTTTGGCAACAACTTGTTGAATTTTACAAATAAGAAACGATGTTCATCCCTCTTCATACCCACTTGTGCACATGTGGTAGCCTACACCTAAGAGCACAATAAGATAGTCATTTTGGTTAACCCATGGAACAATTCTAGAATCTCCTTGCATTCCCCAATGGCTACACTTGCTCAGGTTGTGGATTTGGATTATCTTGTGTGATAGGTGGCAAATGTTCAAACTGTGCCATAACCCCAACATCGTATGTGATGAGGCTACTTGTCCTAGGCCATATACTAACTCTAAAGTGGTTGCCATATGCAACAATGCTTTTATAGGGTCAGGCCAATAGCACATGCAAAATAGAAAAATTGCACAATGTTGGGTCCAAATTGCCAGCAAGCCCTTGATGTTGTGATGTTATTGTCTTTTGCAGCTAGCTTGTAAATTTAGGAATGTGTCTTGGAGTTTTGGGCTTTTGGCAGCCTTTGCCAATTTGTATTTCTTATATCACAATTATTAGCAAGCCCACATTTGTCACCAAAATAAAAGGGTGAACCCTCCCAACAATCTACAAAGAAAGACCTTAGTATTGTTACGCAACATAATGACAATAATCAAACCTACATGAGACATGGGATATATTTGGGCCATAGTTAGCCAACGAGGTTTATTCTCACTATGGAGACAAAGTCTCATGGTTTTCGCACACACAGGCATGTACCAGATCATGCAATTGCACAAAAAATGTGCATGGCTTGGGTGTACCTTATAGAACCTCTCCAAACACCCCTTGCTCTTCATTGGCATCCCAAACACACCTGCTAGTTGTTCCAAACCCTTGCATGTATTTGGTACATAGGCCAAGGGCTACATAAAAAATTTACCCCTCCACAATACTACCTTTTGGCTTATTCATGTTTTGAACGTAGCCTTTCAAATCTTTCATTGCACGTTCAATTGGGTACATCCACCGAACATGCACAAGTCCACACATGTTTACTTTGTTAATTAAATAGATGATTAAATGTGTCATAAAATCAAATATGGAGGGAAGACCTTTTCAAATTTTCAAAAGGCATAGATCATATACAACACTAGTTTTCAAGTGGTGGTATTTAGTTGGGTCATATTCCTTATTGTACAAAGCTTTGAAAACTTTGCAAATTCGCAAGATGGTTGATCATAGTTGTTGGGTCATTGTGTGCCGCATGCATAATGGAAGAATGGATTGAAACAAGATGTGGTAATCATGGGATTTCATGCCACCCAACTTCCCTTTGATGATGTGTTTTTTGAACCACGAGGCAAACCTTAATGGTAATTTCAAATTAGCCATAGTATCTAGGAACAAACTACGCTTGTCCTTAAGAAGGACCCATGTGGCTGTTAGCATGGTGGTTTTTGTGGTCTTTGAATGGTGAGGCTTCAACCAAAACTCATAGTGTACCCCCAAGACTTGAAGGTCTTGTTGCACCTTTTTTGTGTCCTCACCAAGGATGGTCTAAATTACATTGGTTGCCAAGTTTTTTTCATAGTGCATGATGTTGAATGTATGGCATATCTTAAGGCCTTATATTGATGTGTTATATACATATTCTGATGCAATGTATGAATCTACTAAAACTAGCCATTAAGAACTAGGACATGGTAAATCCTTCTTATAGACAAGATCTGGGTCATACACATGATTCCTACAATAAGTTTGTAGATGCCCAATAGTGTTGCATATTCAAGAATAGAAAAAGACCAACCATCTAAATAACCCTTGGTAGAGGTCTATCATATAATTTCATTGAGTTATATATATTTAGATCTCCTTAATGCCCTAATCATAAATAGAAGGTGACATCTAGCAAAATGTTTATGCTTAAAGAACATGCCCCCAACCTTGGCTTCAACAAGGATTACACGTAAACCTTACATTGTTCGACACGATCATAACAATACAACCATACATAGGATTCTTGCATCAAGTTTTGATATTAAGATTTTCGACATCATCGCACATTTAGGAGTGTAAAAAGACCAACCATCTAGAGAACCCTTAATTCAAGTCTATCAACTAAACTCACTGGGCTATGTACATTCCAAAGCTCAAACCAACCATTTTGTAGTGGTAACCCTGACCATTGTACCAACAATATAAGACTGCCTTTATAAATACTAAATTCTAAACTATCATTTGAAACTAGACACAAACCTATGGCTCATTTTTATAATGTGAATTGTTTTTATTTTAATGGGTCCATTTTAAAGCAGGTGGTTGAAACACGACAAATAAACAAGTAGAACATGAATATGATTGAAAATTTGGAAAGTAACACACATACCTTCCAATATGGAAGGTTGAATAAAATAAGCCTCCTTTCATTCCTGACTTGGTGCATGGGATATTGTCCTCCTTCATTCCATTTGATTTCCAAGCCTCATATATAGTTGCATGTTCCAATACCTCAGGTCTCGTCAATATTGGGGGAAATGGTTTTCTTTCAACCTTACCATCGAGGTCACAAGAATTTGACCTAAATGGGTGGTTTAGTGGTAGCAACTTGCAATGTTGGCAATAGATAATTTTCCCTAGAGCCCTAGAATGGTGAAAACCAGTGTTTGGGCCATAGGCTGGACATCCCTTGTACCCTTTGGTGACTTCGCTAGACAAGAGTCTATAAGTTAGAAGGTCATGGATTGCCCACATCAAAATCCCATGCAAAGTAAATCTTTTTTATCCTATTGGACAAGCCACATCCCAAACATCCACTCCTCTCCAAAGCTCTTGCAACTCCTCTACTAATGGAGCTAGGCAAACATCAATGTTGCCATTATTCACTGATTCTTTTCCTGGGATCAACAAGACAAGCATAAGGAAGAATTTGTTTATTGGGAGCGATGGAGGAAGGTTGTAGTTAAGAATATGATCGGCCATGTAGACCAAATTGTTGACTGGTTGCCGAATGGATTCACCCCATCCAAAGCAAGCCCAAGCTGGACGTTGTGTGGGTCTGTTGCAAATCGCGGTCGTGTAGAGTCAATGTGGGCCCAAGCTTTTGAATCACCTACATGCTTATGTAGACCATCATGACTTCTGTTGTCCTGGTGCCACTTCATCAAACCTCAAAGTGGGAAATCTAAACATCCTTCTTAGCCATGGAATGATAGGGAATTGCCTCAACATTTTTTTTGGGTGTTTTATTGCGCCCAACCACATAACGAAACTCCCCATAGATTAAACATTGTTCTGCCTTATGTTGGTTGTGATACAACACACATTCATTCTCACAAGAATGAATTGATTCATACCTTAGGCCTAGGTTATGAGTTTAACTTTCAACTTCATAATGATTCTTCGGCAAATTATTGAGCTTTGGTAAGACATAGTTTTTAAAGTAAAGATAATAGTTCATCCACAAAGACATTTGTGCACTTGTGGGATGTGCATGCATTTAATAACATCAAAGTGCATGTGAACATGTTAAGATGATTCCCTTCATACAAAGGTACATTGGATCTACATCGAACTTGAGGAAATGAGGGCTGTCGATCCCAAATTTTGGCATAGTTACATCCTTTTGATGGTGGCTTCCAAGTGCTTCATTTGGTTCCAATTCATTAGACATGTTGAAAACCTCTTATTTGTCATCAAAACCAGATTGTGGAATTTAATCATTCATTACTGCATCAACAACTTCAAATGTATCATTTAAAGATTTGGCCATCCGAAGACCAAGGTCAACATCATCGGCATTGACACCACCCATATATGTAGTAAATGGTTGTGGCCCAAAGGCTAGGGCTAAACACATGCCGCTATTCCCATCATGCCAGTCCTTTGATGAGGAATTAGAAGGTGCATCCTATGTTAGGAACACACCACAACAACTTTTATTTAGTTTTCACAAATGTAGTCATTGTATGCCAATAAAAGCACTAGACCTTCACTCTTGAGGAACCAACTAACACTTGAATAATCATTAATCTTAACAACCAATCCCATTACTTCAATATCTAAAGAGGACATAACCATAAACCATGCATGGATTACCAACAATCCTACAAGCTCTAGTGATTATTGGGCAGTCATCACACTATAGTAGTGAATGTGGAGTCTTGAATGTTTAGGCAATTCTAACTAATGTGGAATTTTGAATGTGCAGGCAACTCTAGTTAATGTGGAGTCTTGAATTCAAGCTTTATTCTTATAGGTCTAGGTTTGGTTGAATGTAAGGTTAGATCATGCCCAAAGGTATTCAAATGTCAACAAACAACAATGTATTTGTATGAATGTCCTCCATGGCAAAAGCTATAGTTGCACACCATCTTGGTTTTTTTATGGAAATGGCATATGCCTCCTCTATGCGCCATGATTTTTCATCTCTAGCTTGTACTTAAGATAGAAAAGGAGCAATTATTCTACCCAAACCCACCTTATGCAAACCCATGGTGCCTATTTTGGTAGAGGTGCCAAGTCATGTTGTAAACAACAACATACATATGAAAATGAAAATGCAAAGAATGTAGGGGCCAACAATCATTGTGCTTTACTAGGCCTCCCTATTCAATCTAGACTTCATAACCCAATTTAAAATACTTGACCAACCTATAATTCCTACACCCATAAAGGCCCATGTATTTACACCCTACTCACTTCTGATCTACAAACATGGTGGATTCATTAACTTGTCTAAAAATGGTAGAAGTTTTGCATGTGCACACTTGTCTTGTTGCTTTGAAATTCACTTGGTTTGTGCCAATATGATTTAAGTGTTGCTTTGCATGAGCTCCAAATTTTTTGTGCAATATTAATGCCTTGTTTTGCAATTGGTAAATCCCTTTTCTCAATTCATTCACCATGAAGGCAAGTTGATAAAAAACTTGCAATTGTCACACAAAGTAATTAGGTACAAGTGGTTTGCATGATTGTTTGCAACTTCTACATGCCTTGGTTTAGACTGTTTAGCAAAGGTCATTGGCTTAAGTAGTGGCTGCCCAAATCAGACAAGTATGACGTCCATATCTTCATAGAATGTAGAGGAATGGTAGTTTGTGGCACACACAACACATGCACATACGTAGCACACATAACACATGCACATGAATCCTTGATTATAGGATAGGAAATACAAACAATTGTTGAGGAGTCGCCTAAACACCTACATATCAACCCAAGATGGGCCACCATTGCCATGTGGGAAAATGTTTGACCATTAGATGAAAAGTTTTATGCATAGAATTCTCCTTGATAAGCCCCAAAATCTAGTCCCAAAAACTCTTGAATTACAATGGGTCATGTTAGTTTCTTGGTGTTTGGCACTTAGGAGGTGGTGAATTTCTCTTTAACTTGCTTGATTTGTCCACAGATGTTGATGCTTACTTTATCCATCTAAATTCCCAATGCTTCAAAAATGTCAACACATATTCATATGTTTTGCATTCAAAATAGAAAGGTGCCAACTTATGTAGATGCACCTAGTAAATTGGCTTATCATTGATAGTTTTTATGAACCAAAAATGGGGAACAACACACATGCATGAAATTGGGGTTCCAATGGACCCATAGATTATGTTGGGCATTAGGCTACCCATACCCATGATGGTACACCTTTTGTTGTTTAAACAACCATTTCCTGAAATTTCCATTGAATTTAGCTAATGTCACCATACATAAAGTCAAATTTTGTAGCAAAATTTTAGTAATTGTTTCAATACAAGTTTAAGGCCCAGATTGTTCAAGAATAACATAACTTCTTGCCTTTACATTGTGGAAAGTTATTCAACGAAAACTAGATTGGCACAACCCTATCTTGAGCAACAAACACCCAAAATAGAATAGGTTCAAATCAATCAATTCAAAAAAGCATAATACAAATGGCCCAAGGTTCAAAATATGTCATAATGTGTGCTTATAAAACAAGGCTCGGGAGGCAAAACTACTTTTGAAATTCCAATCTTGTTGCCTTCCATGAATGCTCCAAGCACATTGTTCATTTGATAGTTGGAATGACATGCTTGTCCACATCTACACACTAGCTACTTAGCTGGAACAAAAGTGTGAATTTTTTAAGCCCATCTTTTGTCAATCAAACACAATGAAGGTTGGGAAACATGCATAAATATAAGACCCAAATGCCCTTTGCAAGGCAACAAGTTAAAAGTGCACATATTGGAGAAGAGAATAGTTCAATATATTTTATGTTGATTTACAAAATGGTGCAATATGGGGATGGTCTTGGAAAGATCTATCCTTTTCATGTTGTTTGTAACTCGATTCATTTTGGGTGCAACAACACGACTCACTAGTTTGCATGACGTGCCTCCACCATTTGGTTTCTAACAGATCTATAGGTTCAAGGAGCCTATAAATCATGCATCTTTTTGTGATTACAAAATCTAGGACTAACTTGCTTTTCAACACCAAGCGACAATTACATGAGGGAGCTACACCTACCTCAAGATGCGCAATTCGAACACCAACGCTTTCCCCATCTGCAGAAATTTTGTGATAATTAGTATCCTCCACCACAACCTCAAAGCTAGTCCAGCACTTGTGGCCATGGCTTAGAGTGAGATTGGATTTCAAGTCAATATCTTTTACACACAACTTCCAAGCATGTGCCCTAGTTGTTCAAGAGCAATACCCTTTGTTTATTGTTGCATCACCAACAACGACAATACTATTGATCCTACAATGTTTCTTTGAAACAAACTCCAACAAGGGAAATCATAACAATGAATTTTTGCCTAATTTTTAAAAGCCACATAATACTCTAAGAACAAACCTTATCTACGTGCCCTTAGTTCACTTAGTGTCCTCTAGTTTAGTCAATGCATAATTAAGGTTCAAAGCTCCAATATTTAAATTTAAAATAAATAAATAGTAAACAAATAAAATAACCTAAATCTATTTGCTCTAGATTGGTTTCACACCTTTTAGAATATGCAACCTTGTAACGTAATCATGACCTTAATCATGTAGTCGCATTGATGACTCTAGTGGTAAACTAAACTTAATTACATGATAGTAACAACTACATGACTACAATTGAAACATAGTTGCAAAACTATCCAATCATAAAAGACAACTTTTGGTGTAGTGAGATAAAATAGTACTCCTCAAAACTCCTTCCTAACAACGCATTAGGGTTTATAAGTCTCAAAGCTTGCAAAATTGGCTTCCTTTAAATTGTTGCAAGCCATCTCAACGAGTTTCATAAGCTTAGGCAATGATAAAGCTATTGCAAGTGTAGACATAGAGCAATGAAACACATGAAATTGCAAAGTGACTCACGACAAGAAATTAATGGAACTTCCAAAGCTGATGCAAGCTAGGATGATCAAGGTGCGAGCATTAAGGTAAACATCTGAGGTAAGCATGTGAAGATGTAGGCATAAAAGTAAGGGGTTGAGATGTGAGCTTCTCCAAACAATGAATGCAGAGGTAGGAAACTTAACATGAAACTCAATTCATGTCAAGTCCTACTCAAAATCTGAGTTTCATGGCCCGTTGGGCCCATGTGTAATTTTTTTGTACCATCTTTGAAGTTACATCCTATAGATCACCCAAACACGAGCTTCCGATGCCATGTGTACCCAACTTTACAAATAATTATATATATGTGAATTCTTTAGGTATTGCTAGGTGTTAAATTAATATTTGATTACCAGACTCTATCCTTACTACTGGTCTAATAATTTACCTGGATGTTGAAGCTAAGGTTGCAATCTTCACAAGGGGATCCCAGGCTGATTTCCACACAAACATTTGGTCTTTTAGTTAACTATCACTTTTTGCTTGCATTTTCCTTACTTGTCCCTCCTGTAAGGTTATATTTTCCATGTGTCCCTTTGCACTCATGCCCCAATTAAATCACATGCACTTACTTAAATAGTAGATTAATCCACTTCTAATTGTTAGTAGTTCCAAAGAATAAAAGAGGCCTCATCATGCCAATTTTACCCCCAAAACTAAAGGGAGTTGAATCACATAGCCATCTAGATCATTTGCCAAGTGGATGATATGAAATGTTCACTAGCATTTATTTAGGTTTCATTGGGTTTAGGACAAGTATTCACTATATTTTTATTTTTATTTTGGTTAAGTAGACTTAAGCCCATGACCAGGTGCACATTTCATGTGCAAACATGGGGTGTGGCAAGCGAATAGATTTAGCCCAAAAATATTATGAATATTTTGTTGTTGAAGATGAACCTATTTTCCAAGGCTTCAAATTTCATATGCAACAAACTGAACAACATATGAGAAGAATTATCACTTTCCTGAAATTATGCTGATTATATTTCCAGAACTTGATCAGATCTGATTAAAATATATTGATAATTTCTCCATAGATATGTAACATTGTTGAACAAATTGTGGGTTCACATTTTCTAGCATGATGCAAATGAGATTTTAAAAGAAGAAAAAAAGATAACATTAATTTGTAAATGATCTCACCTAAATACTTAGAGTTTCATAGACTTGTTAAGCAAAATGTTTTGATACACTGAGGGTGTATTATCTCCAATCTATTAATTTGTTCATACATGGTTATGTGCTTAGACCCTTTCCCATGACCCATCATTTTAGCCAACTGCTCCAAATCCTAGTTGTTTATGAAATCATTCTCTAACAAAACCATTGAAAATGAACAAACTTTTGGTGGAGTTCCTTTGGGTTATGAGTAATATTTTGAGTTTTAGCAAAGATAAATGTCATGTAGCTGACAACCTAAATTAGGTGCATTTTTTTTCTTGATAAAAATTTGTAAAAACTTGTCCACCATGAATTGCATTTGGTTTCACTGTTCCCACATGCATAGCAAAGATTTTCTATATCTACATGGAGAACTTATGATAAAAAAACACTTGTATACATATACAAAACATAGGAAAAGTTGAAGGGGATTGTGGGATCAAATTTTCAATGTTTATTCATATCGTGATTTTTTCAAAAAAAATCTCCTATTGTTAAATCAAAGGATTCTCATGTAAATTGCATAGGACAAATCCAAGATTGCTTGTGTGTTTTGTTACGGCTTTAGAAAAAAAAAGTCCTATGATATTTTAATTAGTGATAGATGTTGTTGGGTGGAATGCGTGTTACAAGCATATCCTGCCATTGATGATAACAAATTGTGAGATTTTAAATTACAAAAGTTTATATGCATGAAACCATCAAGATTATTTTGGAGTTATGCAGTAACTGCTGTAAACATTACAAATGGCGAATATTGATCAAGAAAGGAAACAAAATCAACTGCATCTTGCAGAATTTCAATTTCTTCAGGTTTGTGCATAAACAATGTAACATGTGAAAATACACACATGTCCAATTGTGAAGAAAGTGTTGGCAAATATTATGGTCACCTTTTGAGTGATCACTTAATCATATTTGTTGAAATGCAAAATTTCAAAGACAATGTTTTGCCAAAATCAATAATTCTCATGGTGTTGTCACCAAATTATGGTGTTTATAAATTCTATGCATGACCTTGCACTATCAGTATTGCATGACATATAGCATAATAGTTCCATATTAGATTGTTATTGCTACCCCAATAATTGGAACAAAAGTAACCCTAAGAGGAACATAATGGAAATCAAATTTAAATATTAACATGTTTTTAAATGATCATACAAAATGTTGAACTTGGACATATTGGGCTAGGATCAAGTTCCTCAAGGGGATGTGCAAATGCACACAAGGCAACGAAGAGAATTCCAAGCAGAAAAAATCAAACTTGAAGCTGAAGTTGTGAAATCGAAGGTTGATAATGCATTAATGCAGCAAGCTCAAGGCTTACATATTTGTAGAAGCCGACATCAAGTTCTTGTTATACAAGACAATGACAATAAGGCATTGCTATACCTTCTACATAAAGATGATCATCCCTCTTCCACATCTAAGTAGATGTTCACCTAATTATGATTGGTTAAAACTCTTTCCAATGGTATTGGTCTCTTATACTTTTCATGTATATTCGATGGAAATGTAAATGTTTCAAACATTGTAAAACTTTGGATTTGGTATTGTTAAAGGGCCAACTTGCACAAGATTTTTTTTATAAAAATGAGATATATTTATATCTCACATGCTGGGGATACAAAAGTTCAAAACCTGATTATGTCAACTACAGGGCATTACTTTAAGTGAATGTAACATAATTTTGGGACAATATTCCTCAGTATAGACAGTTTTTTTGGAGGAAATCTGCTCACAAGTTAATGTGGTAGGAATGAAAATTGTGCATTTTGATTTTGGTTTGATGGTATTGTGTGACATGTTGAAACAAAAATATTTATGAGTAATTCAAGACCTAAATCACAAGACTGATCATTTGATTGAAATAAAGTGTCCTAATGTATCATATGGATTTTTTTCACTCATTTCAACACCTATTTGATACATCTAGTCAATTATGCCTATAATGTGGATTTTTTGGTTATTTTTAAAGCATGTTGTGATGTGGAACATTCATATTTTGCCAAAAAAGACAAGCAAAAAAAAAGAAAAGTTTTGGTGTTCATGATTATTCAGGTTAGGAACTTGGAGAAGACTCTGCGCATGCTAATCAGACAATATAGTGACGAGAGACGACTACTCCATGCAAAACACCAATGTGTGGTGTCAGAACTCAAAGCTGATCAACAGGTACATTGATGCAATAACCAAACATTATTGATTGGCATATTATAAAGAAAATAGCCCATAGTTTGGAAAGTTTGGAAAATGAAAGTTTCTATACTTGGTCCAATGTGTTCAAATTTTGGAAAACGTGTTCATTCTTGTGAGGAACTTTAGATAATTCCTTCCATAATAAGGCACATATCACTTAAATGCAATGAAAAGATATCAATGCGAGAATTTGGATTTGATTAAATTTTAAAACTATATCATTGAAATCTCTTAGTTAATTCATCATCATGATTGATCATTTTTCATTGAGATGTAAAGAACCAAATAAGATGTGCTTTCTCTCTCAATTTTGATGTTTATTTGTATTTCACATAATAAAGGAGTCATATAAATAATATTGACTTTCACACTATAAAATGGAAAAAATCCTAAATTTGAAACACCACCTGCATCATGTACACAGAGATTGAAAAGCATGATAGTGCAAAAATCCAAAGAGCTCAAGAAATTTAGGCACTTAGCTCAACGTGTTCTTCAGCAACGAAGTGAAGTTGAACTATTCCTTATTGACTCTATTAACCTTGTGAAACATATAGTGTGGATGCAAACACAAAAATCTCACACTTTAGTGACACAGATGGGACGTCAAGGAAATGGACAATTTAGCAAAGAAAACAATAAATCAAAACTATACTCCAACATCCCAACCCCAATTTTGCCAGCAATTCCATCATGTTCTTGGCCAGGGGTTGGCCCATGGCCTCAGGTTCAACCATCGTTTCCCTACGACTCAAAATATTCCTCGGGAAAAACATATTTAGAAAATGATCGGAACTTACAAAATGAAGAGTTTGCAAGAAATGTTCTTGGACATGAGATTGATAGTCAATTGGACATTTTGGATGATTTAGATGAATCGAAAATCCATGATAAAATTTTGCCAAAAGTTGACATTTCAGAACTTTCATGGACAGATCGAGAAAAGGTGTTGAGGTATCTATTTAAAAAAATAAATATTAGTCATCAAATGCACAATAAAAACAATTCATATGGTTCTAAGAATAAAAGTTCAAGAGGCATTGCTTGAATATAATGTGTGATTGTACTTAAAGTGAAGTAATCTAGACATATGTTGAAAATGATAATGAAAATCTCAAACTTATAGCATTCGTATTTTTAATTGCATATTGTATCAATTACAATGTTTGAGTTTTCAACATCTATTTCAAGTGGCACATAACATTGTCAACTAATTTTAGAGTTATTATTCCACAAATACAAAAATGATGTGCAGTTAAGTCATTTATTCATATTTTATCCTTTCAGTAAAAGATTGGCTAAAAAGTGCTTGGGTCAACCCAATCTGATTTTGGGTACCTGAATGGATGGTTAGGCAGGTATCTTTGTTCCTGAAACCCGCCCAACAACTCTTAGATATTAACTATTTAACTACAAAATGCCCTGAGATGAGTGAGGTCGGTTAAAGAAAAAAAATATCAATGTAAATATGTGCATTTATGTGTTGTTCTCCAAGCTTCCCTTTGTTAGTTTGTGTTATACTACAAGCTCTAATCAAGTTATTTCCTAGTCTCTTTTATTAGAAGATACCATGTTGTATGGATTGCATAGTCAATTCAGTTATTTCTCCAGTTATTGGTCTTCGATTGCATGCCATATTTAGATCTCAAAATCTTTTAAGCAAGATAATACTAGCTATGCAATTTTGGCCAAAGGGGTGAATCACATGAATTTAAGAGTTGGAATGGAAGTGGTCACTATAGTCTATTTGAACAAAAAGTTGCGAGTGTATGTGTGATTTCACCTTCTAACCCCTAACACTCGGTGCCAATGACGTTTGAGTTCAAAATTGGAGGTCAATTTTCACATCAAACATCAAATGGGCATGTATTTATGTTGCTCACTTCTTCAATAAAATTCTAAGCAAACATATAGTACTCATCCTACATGTTTTATCATAGCTTTGATGCCATTAGTTTTGAAATAAATGGTAAGACCCTTCCAACATTTTGTTCATTGAACAAGGAGTGTAATATGGGTTTATTTTTGTAACAAACAATGCAACACAGTAATTGAAGATTGATGAAATCTATAGACCTACCATCAAATTTATATAGAAAAAATGTATGGGGTAGAAGTTTGGCTAAATGGTTTCCAAAACTTAGCTTGTGTGTGGAGCCTTGAAAACTTCTACTATAACAAGCCCATCAATCTCTTTGGTTCCACTTCCATGTGATGATGAAGATGGTGATTCATGCACATTATAAACCTTTCGATTTCAGTTTCACCATTATCTTATCACAAATTTGGGACCTCAATTGACACAATGTCATTCTTTTTCTCTTTACAATCCTAGTAGATAAATTGTTAAACATTTCTGAAATCAAGCATCAAACCTCATCAAAATTCATCTTGACAAAATGCATTATGCTCCTCTCCCAATGAAGAGTGCAAAATGTGAATTCTGTAAGTTACAACCTCTATGATTTACACTATGCAAGCAAATCACAAAGAAAAGAAAATAAAATTGGAGGTTTATTTTGCACTTGTTGACAAGAGATTATTGTTTGTCACACTTTGCACCACCCCCTTTCAATGTTAAACAATGCAAAAGCACACAATAGGCATTGTTCAAGTCCTTAAAAAATTACTACCTTAAAACCAAATCGCACAAAAAACTCAACTTCATTACCAAATGGATCCCAAGCTCACAAGAAATGAAAGAACCAAAGTCAAATTTTGCATCCAGCAAACGTCAAGGACAAAATAAAGATACAATTTTGAGACAATTAGACTTGACAAACGGAACTCATCAATGAACAAAAATTAAATGACTTTATTGTTTGAATAATGCGTGATGCAAGTTGTGAATGAGATCAATTAGAAATACCAAGGTCACAACTTGTGTTGTCAAAATTGATAGGTTGTGCCTTTCAAACCTTTTTCAAATTTATCCAAATGGAATTTTTAAAAAATTATTAACCTTTTAAAAAAAGTTCTATCAACTAAGCTTCCTATAAGTCTTACGAAATAAAATTTTAAAAATTTCCATTGGCAATGTCTTCTAGAGGCTTTTTTTCATTTGTTCTTTTTAAAAAATTACACCTTCTAAAAACTTCTATGAATTATTCTTCTATAAATTTTTGTTAGTTTTGCATTTTCTAGAAACATCTAAAAAGTAACTTTTAAGAAACTTCATGAATTATTCTTAATGGAATTTTTAAAAAACTTCTAGAATTTTTATAAAAAAATTCAAGTTCAATCCTCAAAGATCGTTTTGAAAAAGTTAAAAAAATTTCAAACATATTTTTCATGGATATTTCTAGAAACTTTTAAAATTTTCAAAACATATTCTTCATAGATCTTTCTAAATTTTTTTTGAAAAATTCCAAACACATTCTTCATGGATTTTTGTGAAAACTTAAAAAACTTCCAAACATATTTTTCATGAATCTTTGTAAAATCTTTTAAAATTTCCAAACACATTTTTCATGGAACATTGCAAAAACTTTAAAAAATTCCAAACATATTTTTTTCAAGAATTTCTTTAGAATCTTTTAGAAACTTCCAAACACATTTTTAATAGATCTTTTTTTAAACTTCTAAAATTTTCCTTTATAAATTATTATCGATGACAACAAACTTTTGAAGCTTTACTTGTCGACATTCTTTCAACTATTCACCTTTAGAGGTTATGAGGACCTCTAGTTTAACCTTTTGATACCTGCCACTTAAAACTACATATAACCATGTATATACCTAATGGTTATCTGTAATTGTTTCAAAGAACTGCCCAACGTTGGTCATATGACCAATGTTGGCTGATTTTTAAGTCTTTGGCCACATTTGGGTCTAGATTAAAATGTAAGACCTACATGCTTGTTTGCATGGACTTGGACCCCGAATCAACCTTTTGAACCCAGAATGGACGGGTCTCAATTAAAGCCTAGAATTGTTGACCCAGCAACCAGCAGTCTAAAAAGTTAGACCCAACCCCACAACAATTGACAAGTTTTAATTTCTGAAAATATTCCCTAGAACCAGAATCAGAGGGTCTTCCATTTTACAAAAAAATTCTAGACCTACACCCCACCGTCCTTCAAAAATCAAGAACCAGCCAACATTAGTCACAACATCAGATACTCCTTTAAATATCATACTGAAGTAATTGTGCACTGCAACTCTTAGACATTCAAAATTGCTATGGCCATTCAAAGAAATTGATGAACACCAGAGTCGTTGTCCAAAAGTTACACCAACAGACATCCCAAGTGAAGCAATGTGCACAATTGCCCTGAACTCGTGATAAAACATCAACCTCAGACCATACAATTGTTGACTCAGCTGCTGTTTCAAAGAACAGGGACAGACCTTCAGTTAAGAAATTTTCAGCTTCCTATGCATCAATACGAGTTGCATATCACATTACCTCCTAATGAGCCCATGTGCATGTGACCACTACCTCAGGTTTCATGATTTTACGGAGTAAAATTCTGCCAAATGAGGTTGGAGAACTCCAAATCTACAAGCTCATACCTCAATGCTTGACACAAGGGGTGATTTTGATGTGCCTCCATGCTTCAAGCTTCAGCCATGTGATCTGACCCCTGATTACCTGACATGTGTGAAGTCTGCATCAAATTTCTGCAATGCTAAGCTTTAGTTTTACAAATGATATGGTCACTACTCAAATAGCCCACAACTATGATGATGAGTGCTTAACAACCCATTCTACCAAAGTTGGCACTGCAAATCCTGTTGCTCCTAGCTTGTCTTTCCAGACAGGCCCAGCAATGTCCAAATGTGCCCACAGAAGCTTCTCATCCACAAACTGCACAACACAAATCATGATTTGAGTTTCTGTGGCACTCCATTGAAGCAATGTCCAGAGAGACGCTGCATAGGACAGGATGCAACAGCTTTGTCACAAGGACACGAATGTCTGGAGTCACAATAACTAGAAACTCACAAGACAGCATAGTAACAGGAAGATACAAGGAAAGTTGCAATGGATCTTCACCTGCTTTAAGAAGAGTGCAGCAGTGATGGAACCCCCTGGACGACCTCCTGTGTTAACCATATCTGCAATATTTGACTTCATCATGTCCCAGTACCCCTCTTCCATGGGCATCCGCCACAACTTCTCTCCAGCCCTCTTGGATGCTGCTGACAGCTCTTCAGCCAGCTCATCACTGGGTGAAAACATGCCTATGGTTCAAACCATCCTTGTTTCAGTGAGGGCAATATGCAAATTCATGCCAAGCAAGCCTAATAAAGACATGTCTATCTAACACGATAGAGACAGTACAAAGCAAAAGGTCAATGAAGATCTTTAAAAGAATGAGACTGACCGCCAATCTCATTTCCAAGGGCAATGATGCATGCTCCAGTCAAAGTTGCAAGATCAACAATCTGCAAATTGAAATGTTTTAACATCAACGGGTCATAGGCTTCAACTAAAAGAAAAAGACAACGAAAATTGACAAGGGAAAAAATAGAGGTAGAATCTGCTATTACTTCATGACTAAAAAAGATATCCAGGCTGTTCAGACATTACTGAGTTTGCAAAGTTCAACTGACACAACTGCAACTGCTGTAAGATTTCACCACCCCAATAAATAGAGCTTCAAAAAGTCCCTCCAAAATGCTCAGATATAAGTACAGCAATGGTATTTTGGGTAGCACTGGCATGTATGGAATCAGAGGTCAGTATAATGGAACTCAGAGGGTGTATACTGTATACCTTGTCAACTTTAAGCTCACTGGCATAGACAAGAGCATCTGCTAGGGTAAGCCTACCCTCAGCATCTGTGTTATTAACCTGCATAAACCCAGATAGTGCTTCCTCAGTAAAGTTCCAATAATTTTGAGATTAAAATCAGCTTACTCAATAATATTCAGACATGAAACTAGGTATTTGCTATGAAAGACCAATAAGGACATGGCATCCCATAGAAACCTCAATTGTTTTCCCATTGGAAGCTGTGAGTATGTCACCAGGTCTCATGCCTCCTCCACTTATCATGTTCTCACATGCTGCAACAATGAAGTTGACCTGTCATGCACATTATCAACATCCAGACACCAAAACTGTCAATTTAAAAGTGCATAGATATGGCCAAATCACATCTCCAATATAGAAGCATCATCTGCTCAAGAGCACCATAGTTATGCACAAGTAGGATACAAGTCTAATGAAAATTGAGGAATCTTGATGCTCATGATCAAGAAAGCCAGAACAATGTTCAAAACGTTTCATTGAAGACTTCCAGGTAAGGACTGAAGAACCAGCAAGAAGAAAAACACAGAAGGGTAGAACGTTAACTTAAACAATGAGACTAGCAATATGAACAATATTGACAGTCTCTGACTTGTTCAGGTACCATCAACAGTAACATGTTGGTTGTAACTTATCTATCACAAGCAGAGTTAGGTATAAATAAGAATGCAAAAGGAACAAGGGAAAACTTTTCTTATGGGCTGTGCATATTTAAGTGTTTGTCACGTAGTTCAAATCGTTTAAGAAGGGATTTAAGATAAACTCTTCCAAGATTTTACCTCTACACCTGGTGGCTTGATGGCAGCAATTGCTTTTGCCGCTCCAAGCACAGCAGCAGCACCTCCCATATCAAACTTCATGAGCTCTATCATTGAACCAGGTCCAGTCTTCAAGTTGTAACCTCCACTGCTCAATCCAAAGCAAATATCATGGCCTATCCCACCAATTTTAATCATAAGAACTCCAAAGTCCTCTAAAGGATGATTGAGATCCATCAAATGATGCTTTAAATCCAAACTGATGGACAGATGATTAGATACCTATCAAATGTTAAACCCTTCCCAACAATTGCAAGTTTTGATGTTACTGTGCCTGTGGCTGGTGTGTAGCAGAGGTGGATGAACTTAGGAGGATTGGTAGAGGCAGCAGCCACCCCAAGGTAAGCCCCCATCTTAAGTGCCTCACAGTCCTTTTTGTCCAGAATTTTTGCTGACATCACATCCCCATGGGCTGCAGCAATATTTTCTGCCTCATCCGCAAGCACACCTGCCAAAGACATCACATCCTGAAAACAAACTCTTGTACAAATTCAGTGAGAACAAACATCATTTGTTGAAAGAAGAGACTTACTGGGAATGAGCACATTGGGAGGTGCATTAACAAGTTGTCTAGCGAGGATGACACCAGCACATTTTTTGACTGTATGTGCAAGCTGGTCTTCCAGATTTGAACCCATACCCATGCCAATCAATTCCAAACTCTTCAATGTTGGCTTCTTGGACTCTGACTTGAATCGCATGTCCTCAAATGACCCCAGCAACACTCCTGTCATTGTATTAACTCCTAACCAGTCTCAGTATCGACATCAGCCTTCATGTCTGCAATCAATGACTCTCACCACAAAGATTGCACTGGAAAATTTCAAAACCCAGAATATAAGCAAAATCTGATATGTTCATTGCACCACACCACAAATCCAACTTTTCATATAATACCTGTTGTAATGGCAGATGCTGCAGCCAGCTTCACATCCTCTGAGAGCTCTTTGGATTGAGCAATCAACGTTAGCACAGAATGGGCCTGTGCAGTTTTAGAATGTGTTGCAATGTTCTCTCCCAAATCCTTCCAAACTTTAAGGGATGAGCCAGCTGCCTCTAGCTTCCCAAGACCAACAAGGCCAACTCTCTTGAAACCATATCCTGCAAGCCGAGCAAAAGTTGACTGTCCAGATTTTCCTGTGAAGTCTTCCTCTGTTGTAATTTCCCCAAGAATGCCTCCAAAAAGTTCGTCTAAGTTCTTCAGCACAGGGTTCTGAAAACCCCCCTCTTCAAATTTTCCCAAGCTGCCTTCAAATACCCCTACTACCAGGATGTCGCCCCGCCATTTGTCAACTTCCAGGTCTGCTGGTCGGACAGCAATCTGGGCATGCATATTTGAGCCAATCAATCACACCAACCTCACAACTAATGCATTTGATGCAAGACCTCAAATGCAGATGTCCCCAACCCCTTGCTCAGAGAGACTGCTCAGAGGACACCAGAAAATCCAAGGAAAACAGGAAAAGGAGAAAGGCTCCCGAGTGGACAAAAGCTCATTACTTTTGCTGCCACACCACTGGTGACACATGAGAAGATACAGTTTAAAGCTTAAGCACATGTGCAAAAACTAAGCCATACTAACAAAAGAAACCATGCTGACAGGACACAGGTTCCCACTCTCACTCAAGGAGGCTCCAAAAGCTTTGGACTGCACAACTGCTCTTAGATTTTCTAAATAGCAGCTTCTCTGAGTACCTCTTGTTGATCAGAAGACACAAGAGTCCCACAATTGTAGGAGTCAAGACTAAGTAAATGCTTTCTGAGCTGCATAGACTTGAACACTCATGTACTTGTATTACGATGTGAATGCAATATAGAGATGCAAAAAATGTTGGATTCAAAATATTCTCATAGTTCCCAGGCTATGTCATTCCAAAGGTTTCATTCTGCCTAACAGCTTCATAGACCTAGTCTTCACATGCATAATAGAAAATCTGCAACATTGCAACTAGATGAGGAACTTGTCTCACTATGACTGACTGCTTCAGAAATTAGGAACATGAAGCATAGTTATCATAGCCAGAAGGAGACTCCCCCATGATATGCTGGATAAATGGTTCACATCCAGCTGATACAATCAAATAACAACCTTCTCCAACTCTGATCTGTTTTTGTACAAATTAGGTACACTGAGTGCAGGATTTATTCAACATGGAGCCATAAGAATCAACTAGTCTGCTGGGGGAGAAGATAGAGTAATGGGATTGGATTGCGTAATTTTTTGCTATATGTCATGCTATATAGAAGTGTTTGTCTTCCAGCGTTTCTATACAGAAAACCATACATCAAGTTCCTCACATCCATTCAGTATGCGACAAGCAATGAAATTGCATCCAATAAAGGGGCGTTACACTGCCAAAACAGCTGCGCCCAGCAGATTTGAGACCATTTTAGCTGTCCGAGAGTCAATCTCCAAGCGCTCTTGGCCTTATAAGTCTTCCCCCTGATTTTTTGAAGACTGCTTGGATTAGCTGCCTTCATTTGTATGTGGATGGAACCGAAATTCTCGAAACCTCGCCTCCCAATGTGACGCAATTACAAGAGTGTATTTGGTGCATGTATCTTTCATTCGGATACACCGAGATGAGAATGCATGCCCGGCGCGTGAAACTCGAAAGCATGCCCAGGAAAAAAGTCAAGAAGAATTACAGGCATAGACACTAATGCATCTCATAGCAGGAGCCTGCCTCCAATTTGCCAAGACAGATAACATACCTCAGGGAGAACGGGATCAGCCGGCTTGGTGAGACCGACCTCCGCCGCCAGCACAGCTCTCGCTACGCCCCTCCCAATCACTACGTTCCTGCTGAAGGGTGCTGCTGGTGATCTCAGCTGCAGCCATGTATGTCCTCCTCCTCCTCTCGTCCTCCGTCCGTGCTTCCAAGCCTGCACCAGACAAGGTCCTGTAACATTATTATTCACTGGCAGGAGTCTGTGCAGCAACAGAGCAGCGACAGAAGAGCGTACAACCGCTCCCTGCAGGCCCGACATCTCGCCGTCGACCGTGAAATGAAAATACAGAAAGAAGGCGAGACAATTCCTTCAAAGCAGATACGGCGTCAAGGCAAAAAGCTTACCTACTGGATTGGCTCACGGCTTATAAGTGATTGTTGGCTCCAATTCCACAAGATGTTCATTTCCCCATCAGCGGCCGTAAAGTGAAGTGCGCACATGGATGATCCTCAAATCCCTAACACCGGTCACCACTCACGACGCCAACAAGCGAAGAAGCTCTTCTTAAGTCCCACATCGAGGTGGATCTTCAGGTTGTGGGGGCGGTTCCAGATCCGGTTATCAGGTACCTGGACTCCAAGCTCTGCAGGCGTGAACCAGGCGAAACAATAAATCAGACTTGGAACCATTCTTGACTCCGAATCCGGTTCTCAGGATCCGTTTGATGCCTTCAATCTTTAGAACTTGGAACATTCTTGACACCGAATCCGGTTCTCAGGATCCGTTTGATGCCTTCAATCTTTAGAACTTGGAACATTCTTGACACCGAATCCGGTTCTCAGGATCCGTTTGATGCCTTCAATCTTTAGAACTTGGAACCATTCTTGACTCCGAATCCGGTTCTCATGATCCGTTTGATGCCTTCATTCTTAAGAACTTGGAACCATTCTTGACTCCGAATCCGGTTCTCAGGATCGGTTTGATGCCTTCAATCATTAGAACTTGGAACCATTCTTGACTCCGAATCCGGTTCTCAGGATCGGTTTGATGCCTGCCTTCATTCTTTAGAACTTGGAACCTATAAAGTTCAAACATGTGAAGAGCCTGTTCCACAATCAAACTAAAAATTTAAATCTATCTAATACAAGGGGTGTGCCACACACTCTAGACTTGCCATTTACATTAAAAAGGATCTTAAGGCAAAACAAGAATTACGAAAACACTCAAATATTTCACCATGCAAAAATATAGTCTTCAAAACAATCCTCTAAAAGAAACCAAAATCCTTCAAGACATATTATAACACTCTATAACTAATCTCAAGTTTCAACACAAGCCAAAATTGTCATCTTTCAGAATTCCTCAAATAAAAGTAGACCTACTACTTAGTACCTTGGGGCCAAAATCCCTTAAGCTACTATATACTCTATAATGAATCTAAACACAATATCCTTTTGCCTAACAAAAGGCCAATAAAAGTAATCATGTATGTCTCTCTTTAATAGTCAAACCCACCCTTCCCATCTATGTCCTTCCCTTTAAATTACCTACCCTTCTCTCTTACACACCTATTTTGAACCTCCCAACTTCCTTGGCATGAATGAAATGGAGTGAGTGGAGTGATACTAATAATCCCTGGCTTGTCAAATTAAAAATGACCTTACTGGTACAATTCTATCTAGGCATTAATTAAAAATGCATTGCTATTGGGTTCTTGTTCTTCACATTAACTTAGATACCATGTATCCCAAGATAACCAAGGCAGAAATCACATCTCTATCACATCTTTATTGAGATTTTTGATTACAAGATGATGAACCTCATTACCTTTTTCAACTATATTATAACTCCTCGTTACTTATTCTATTATAACAACTCAATTAATTTTATTTTTTGCACTAGTTTAATACACAATTTGCTCTCACATAGACACACACAAAGGCACACTCAACTATGTCAAGTAGTATCGATTATTTATTTATTTTTTAATTTTGAATTTTGCAATGGAATGTAAATTTGAGACACATTCCTAACTCCCAACCAAGAAAATAAATTATGAGAGCTCCATGGTGTTGGGCTTAAATTATCTTAACCCAAATTTGATTCGAAAGAGTAGGATAGTTAAATTTTTTTTAAGGTTAATCTTAAGTCTAAGGGATTAGGTTAAGACATATGTCCTTATCTCAGTACGGGTTGAGGGGGTGACTTGGTTAAAATAAGGGGGGAAATAAGTTGGTAAGATTTGGACAAGGTTAAATTTATTATACTTGTCTAAGACTAACTAACCTTGCTAGATAAAGGGGTATAAACAAAGTGAAGGATGCTTTTTAAAAGCTTATAACAATTAGGGTTAGGGCATGACAATACTAGTGGTGCGTCTAGGGAGCTGAGAAGCAAAGAACTAGTTATTGACTCTTTTTTTTATTAATAAATGATGAGTGGGGCATGAAGGGGTTATAAAAAGGAAAAAATGATGATGATACTTGTAAGGAAAGGCACAAGATCTTGGCATATCATGAAAAGGCAAGGTTGATGAAGGTGGGAGGCCATAATATCATGAATTAGCTAGCTCCTCAAGGGGTGGTCAAATCAACATTTGTTTTCGTGACTGGAGCAAGATCTTCAAGTAATGGCAATTGTAATAACATAAATGGAGGTGGAACTCATGAATATGGTGAATGGGTGGTGGATGGTGGATGGTGGAGACCAAGATAAGATACTTAGACTATGTTACTAAAGTTAATAGTAGGAGTAGAAAAGAGGGACCCGCTAGGGTTTTGGTTGTTAGGCCTAGGAGCAAGCAAACAATGGTCTACCTTCTTGTAAAACCAAAAGAATAAAATATTTAGAAGGAAGAGAGGTTATCCTACAAAGCTAGAAGTCAATAAGGTTATTTTTAAAGTTATAGTTGAAGGTTTTGGAGTTGTAGATAGTGGGAGATAAAATTGTAATGAAGGGAAGGAATTTAAGGAACAAGTTAAATTTAACTAAAAAAGGGAGTGGAAGGATTCAAGGTTGGAAAAAACACATTGTAACCTCTCCTTGAAGATGTGAAATGTTTTGGTGTGTAATAACTTGTTGTAATCCTTGTGAAACGAAAATTGTATGAAAATCCTTGTCCGAAATTTTTTGTTTAAAGTTGCAATTGGTTAAGGGATGGTAAAGAAAAGTAGTGAAGAATAAGAAATAATGTTATTTTCTGTAGTAAACAATAGAAGAATTATAAAAGAAACAAAAGATAAACCAAAAAAAAAATTTGTTAAAGAGGGGGGTTTTATTATAAGTATGAACATAGTTAAGCCATGCCTCTTTTTATAGTTACAAAATAAGAAAGGGTAAGGAAATCTATAGAATAATTAAATAAGAATCAGAAGGTAGAGGTGGTGGAAATTGGTTAACAACTTGTGATTCCCCCCTTTGATAATTTTTAAAGGGGTAAAAGGGAGCGACCCAAGATAAGGTGTTAAAGGCACACTAAAATTGCGCATAATAAATGATGAGATTAAATGGGGTCTTCAAGTTGAGTTCATGAACATATCAAGCTCCACAAACCAAATAAAAAGGTGATTATTATATTTTGTAGCCAAAAAATGGTGCAAATGTGCAAATTATGAATTGACTTGAATTCACAAGATTTCTCACAATGTAAACTTAGGAGGAGGCTACCTTTTTTCCTTATAGTATATTTTGCAATTTTTCATGGGGCTACATCAAAATGGCAAAAATGTGGTCCCAAAATGGGATTTTTAATTTTTGTCAAATTATGAATCCTAAATATTCAAGTGTCACAACCCTAACATTAGGTTTGCGATTAAATGTGGAGTGCAAGGGCACATGAAGCCAAAAGAATGTGTTTAGGAGTGAAACACATTCTCATAAGTGGGGGGAAATGTAAGAGATTGAGCCTATTGATTCCTAGAAGCACATCCACTTTGGGAATTGCATTCGTGCGAGAGTCCCAAATGTTTAAGGCCTTAATTGAAAAGGTAAACAAACACTAAATGGGGTCCTTGGGATATCATTAGAAGGTCTTGAAGTGTAGACACCTACAATGCCCTCAGATTATCCATTTAAACTTGAAATGCATGAATTATGATTAAAAAAGGGTCAAAAGTCAAATTGGGAAATTGACTCCTAACCACAAATCCCTTAAAGTAGGGGTCAAGTCATTTTCAATAGGGACATGCAATACACTATTGGAAATATCTTTTTCAAGGTCATAAGTTATCACCTTTGCATGTTCACAATAGGTTTTATTTGAAGAACATATGAGTGTCCAAAGTTTCATGATATCATTTTTTGTAATTGTAATTCAATTACAATTAGGGTGCAATTAAAAGATTTAACCCATATGTTTTGTCTTCAAGATTGCATATCACAAACTATATAAAGGAAATGACTTCTTTAATATTTTCACATTAAAACACATGTGCCATTTTGGGATGAGTTCATAAAAGCTTAACCCTAATGGCAAAACACAAAACAAAATAAAAAATTTTATGTGGCCATTCCTTAATTCACCTACCCTTTTGCCTTCCTACCTACTTGCCTACCTAAGTAAGTAGGTAAGTAGATAAGTTGGTATGTAAAAGCTACCAACTTACCTACCTATGGTTATGTGTTGACCTACTTATATATATGATTCTAAAATTCAATTAATATGCCACGTAGCAACTTTTAATTGTGCCACGTGTTAAAATTTGATGAATGGATGAAAAATGACATAACATGACATCATGGTTATAGTCATACTGGAGTTTACATAGTAGTTGAAAAAAAGTTATTGTGATTGAAGTACAATGAGTTGCAATAGAGTGTGATCGTATATATGGTGAGTTGCATATGTTACAATTCATGCACCTTGTTCAATAACATTTAGGGGTGTATAAATTTAATGAGTTGCAAATGGTCATTACAACTCAAAATGGAGTTGCAAGCCTAGTTGGAAAAACACATTTTTTCTCATAGTGTTTTCTACCTACCTACTTACTTAAGCTTAGCTACCTACTTCTAGCTTATGCCACATGTCACCAAACTACTAGCTAAACTTTTTACTCAACATAGTTGCAACATAGTTGAAATTGTAATTTGATTAATGGTTCATGACATCATTTTCAATCAATGGATGAAGTTCATCCACCATGGTATTACATTAGAAAATAATTGTTGACTACAATGGTAAATGCCATTTGCAATTACAGTTGTTGACTATGGCTATTGTTGTGGTGTTGACATGTGGATGTCATTTTCAGCTTGTACTTGTCAACTTTTTTAGTGTTGCAAAACATATATCTTAGTTGTAAAAACTATTTTGAGGTTGTAATTGTCATTTTCAACTATCATTATGAGAAATGGGGTGATTTGCAATTGGCCTTGTAATTGATTTTTTAAAAATTGTAATGACCAATTGTAGTTCATTACAACTAAATGTATTTCTTTGGTTGTGAGTGTTATCGAATAACTTATAAGTTGCACGAGTTGCAATGGATGCAATTCACCATATGTGAAATCATATACATATGCAATTCAAACAATTCAATTATAACCATTGTTCAACTTTAATGTAATTAGTTTCCAAATGCCATGGTAACATCATGGTAACATTATTTTTCATCTATCCATCAAAATTTGACACATGACATTATAGGGATTTTCAAGTGATTTTTGTGAAATATTAATATCCACCATCCATTGTGATTGTTCATTTTATATGGTCTTAGATTGTGGCAAATTTTGAATGCAAGTGCATTCAAAAATTGCCATGTGGCATATTAATTGAAATTTGAAAAAATACAAAATAAAAATAAATAGTTATTTAAATCTTTAGGTAGCTCAATACATAGGCTTAGATAGGTAAGTCCTACCTACCTAGGTAAGCAAATAGGTAGGAAAATAAAAAGGTAAGTGAATTAAAGAGTAGCCATGTAAATTATTTTATTTTATTTTATATTATGTCTATATGATTAAAAACATTTGAGCTCATCACAAATTGGCACATGTATTTTAATGTGACCAAACAAGATAAAGACATCTTGTTTATATAATTTGTGAGATGGGGTTAAAGGACAATACATATGGGTTACATCTTTTAATTATGCATTAGTTGTAAATTAGGTTGTAATTAAAAAACAAATTATAGTAATCTTTTGTGTTTATTTTTATGTTTGAAAATTATACAACCAATTAGGCAATTATATAATAATTATATCATAGTAGTGACATACGAAATACGTGTATTTTTCGAAGGTGCTAAAAAAGAAGTATTTTCAAGTATTTTAAAAATTGAAAATGTGAATACGTGAAATACGTGAATACGATGAGCAAAACGCTGAGCAAGCTAAGCTTAAGTTGTGCCCAAACCCAAAGACAACGATGATCAAATATTTTCAAGTATTTTCAAGTATTTTTTAAAAAGCCCAAAAAAACGTATAATACACGTATGTTTGAATTGAATTGAGAGTATGTCACTGCTATGAATTATATGTGTGAATTAATAATCAATGACTAATTGTTTAAAATAAAGTCATTTGAATTAATTATTTGAATTATATTAATTAATTTAAATTAATAGCTAACTATATACTTTAATTAAATTTAATTATTGACTCAATTAACAAACTAGTTGTTTGAATTAAATTATTGAGAACTAAATAGTAATATTATGCAATAGTTAATAAATTATTGAAAAAAATCATCAATAAATATTTAAAATTAAATATGAATTTGTTCAATTATTAACTTATTAAAATTTGAACAATACTCACAAAATAATGAAAAAACTATATTTTTATAATGTTAACATAATGACACGACTAGTTGTATCAATGGGAATGATTATTGATAATTAGTTGTAAATGTCATACCTAATGGGTGGTGGAAATGCGTACAAGTCGCATGATCATATGTGTCAATGTCATACACTAGTTGCAACATATTTGCTAATTGGGTGTTACATTTACATTAATTGTAATGTAGTTGTCACATGTAACTAAAGTGCAATTTAATAAAAAATCACACGTGATTGACTACTTATATATGTATGATGTGTATGTTACATCATATAGGTTCCCATTTGAATTTAAGTTGCAACTATAGTATAATTCCTTGATTTTTTAATGTGGCATTTCATTTATTAATCATTATCCTTTTGAAACAATGGTATGCCTAGTTGATGTGAATACCATCTTCTGTAGGCTTAATGATTCTAACTAAGCCACAACTATAATAAATCTATTATCGTTTCAACGCCACAACCTATAATAAAGGACTAATATGTTAAGGGTTTTGTCCATTCATTTAAAACACATTCCAACCTTCCTTTGCTAACAACCTAGGAGGTGTGATTTTGTGGTTGAAAAAATCCATGCCATTCTTTAAAAGCTTTAGTAGTTTCATCTCCTTGTTTTCATGTGGAAGCTTCACCATTTTTATTACTATGTGTTGAATGATCACCACTTCAACCCCATGCATTTGAGGTATTATCTTCTCATGATGGATACAAATCTATTCTATATTTGTAAAGGAACATATAACACGTGATAAAATACTTCTACATGTGATCAAGGAGTTCAACTTAGCAGTTGTTTTTGAATGAATTTGTGGAGCATAGAATCAAGTAAACTTTCCCACAACAATGGAAAGAATTTGTAATTGATCGATGTTTCATATTCGTTTGGATGAAGAAGATGTTGAAAATGAAAACCAATTACAATGCCATGTTTGTAATCAACACATGATTATTTAAGATGAAAATGAATATCTAACTTAATGGTTCCTAGATATCCTATATAATTAATACTAACTATTATACAAAATCCATAACTTAATATAATGTTTACCATTAGAAGGGATAATCTATCTTTTGTCATGCCAAGTTCACACACAAAGTTTTTTTCGTTAGAACCAACACCCTATAAATAACAAGTTTAATTGATCCATAAGATTGTTGATTTCTTTATTACTACATCCCATTCGAATGCACCAATCAAAATCCTAATGGATGAAATGGCAAATATGTCATTGTATAAATCTAAAAGCATTTAATATCGAACTCAGTTGGGTGCAATGTTTTTAAGGTGTACCAAAATCTCGTCACAACGTCACCTTCTTCTATCGTCTTTACCTAGTCTTTTTTTTACCATCTAAAAAGACAAATTTATGGATTATTATGATGGAATTTAGAATTGTAATAATCTAAAATATAATCCTTCTGAAATTTTTGACAACTTTTGATTCATTATTTTTTATGGGGATCAAAATGTAAGGTAAAAAAGGATTACACTAAGGATGAGGCCCTTTTTGTCATGTGTGGCACACCTTAAAATATTTTCACCCAACTAGAGAAACAAATTATTAAACAAGCCAAACAAAATGAAAAGAAAAAAGAATTACCATATAGGCTATGGAGGCACAAATTCCCGTAATGCATGTTGAAACTCATGAGCATGTTAACAAGTATCAATAGTTTAATCGATGACTTGATTAGTTTGAACACACCACTTGACACAATATCAAGCAATGATTGTAGCTCATGACACCATTCAAGCACACAATGACCAATATAATCATGAAATACAATATGCCAACTTTGATCACAATAATTCTAGTCATGAGTACAATTGAACCTTGGATGACATTACTTGCTAAGGCAATGAATTGACTCAATTGAAGGCATAACACACCAAATTATAAGATCAAAATTTTGAACATTTGGGTAAGTCAACTTGAAAACATCTAAATTTGTTTCAGGCACATTGGCATCAATAGACTACTTAACTGCAGTGGATGAATCTTGTTATTACATTTTTTTAAATGCAAGAGTATGAAGAAATGATATTGGAGCAAACCTTGGAATCAATTCACACATTCATTATGACACAACTCGATCATATTATTCAAAAGTATTGAAATGACATTATGTCGTATTTTCTTGATGAAATTAAAGAAAACCTATCAGCTTACAATGTGGATGAAGATTTGTACAAACATAAGCTTAAAGCTTATGCACAATCATTTTTTCAATTTACCTATATGACATTTCATCATAATTCCAAAACACTACAAAATGTAGGATCACTAACTATTGTTAAACCAAGTCCTAGTCATCGATTTGTAGATGTAGAAAAACCAAAACCATCAGCTAGAGAATTACAAGGAGGTGCACATTTTGAAAGCCTTTGATTACCTTTAAAATATTATCCTATAAGGACATGCCCATAAATTCTTTTTGTCACTATTAAATCACATATGTCTAAAGTTCAATTAGAGATAATTATTGATATAATGGACCCATTAATTATTGATATAACATATCCAACAAACAATGAATCAATAGATTACTAATTTTGTTAAATTGACATTATTTATGTGGATTTTGAAGAAGAAATATAATGCATAGAAGGGGCAATGTTAATCATATTTTTCGAGATTAATTTGATTTACTTATTGCTTAATTTTTCTTATATTAGTCAAAACATTAATTTGAATTTGATTTGGACATTTTTAAAAGGGTAACAAGTATAAATTATCATTCTTGTTGGATCATTATTGTGATCATTATTTTTTTAGGGTCTTTCATGGTAATCAAAGATGGTTATGTTGTAAAAGAAATAATTAAAAAATTCCAAAAATAAGAAAAAAATGATTGAATTTTTTTTTTGCAAATGTTATTTTCAAAATGTATCAAGAGCTTTAAAAAGAAATAAAAATCAGAATTTAAAAAAAATAAATCAGAATTAAACATAATAGTAACAAGACCAAGGAATATTGAAATGTGTTTTTTAATGCAAACTACATAAAAAAGTAGTAGAATAAAGTAGATTCAATAATAATAATAATAGTAATAATAATAAATATCCCATTCCCAATGATAATCCTATTTTATTTTGGGTTTAACTTTTAAGGCTAAACTTATTATTGGTTCATTCCAAATGTCATTTTGTTTCTAATAATTCTAATGCAACTAATTATATATTTTACATACTTGAAAGATAGGCAAACAATACAATTTTATTTTTTTATTAACATCTTAATTACACCTTAATTGCAATTATTACTTAATAGCTAAATGTTATCTTAAGATAATCTACCTATGAATTATTTTAAATATTGTAGGTAATAATAGTTAATAAGTAATAATATTATAAATTATAATATAAATAATTAATATTGATATGGATTATATTGATTAACCTAAATAAATTACTAATATATATAGTACTACATACATATGTTAAGGATATTAGTTTAACTAAGTCTATGCATATATAATAATATAATAAATTATATATACATGCATGCGCGCAGACACACATTATATCTTTAATACATTGTAATATTAACCTAGGTTAGGTATATATTAACTTAAGTATGTGCTAAATTAAATAGTTAGTTTTATCACATATGTTCATTTTGTACACCATGAGTTCCATCTTAGTTGCACACATAACTATATAATTCAAAAATTGCACAGTGCGCATATTATAATTGCAAGCATAACTATTTTAGTTGTAAACAACAATCAATTGTATGCAAGTTACAAAATGACTAGTTGCATATGACAAAATTTGTATTAGTATTTATAAGGTATGCATTAATATTTGATATTAGGAAAAAAATAGTAAAAATTGCATATGTATAAAAGATTTGGGTATCATTTGCTAACATGTTCATTTAGTATTAGTAATTAGGTTCAATTCTTAATTAATAGGTTAATAAATGAATCAGTATTGATAAACATAGATACAATAATTTGTTGTTTCAAATAGATTTTATTTCATTTTTGACATGAATTGTCAAGAGTGGAAATCTTGATTATGGCAAGTGCAAACATGACCTATTTTGTATAAAGTAGATGATGTGTTAGTCTTTTTTTTTTTTGCATTTATTTATCTTGAATGAAATGAAATGGTTGATGGTTTTAAATATCATATATGTATGCTATTTATTTGCTAGAAATTTTAATTTAACCATTCGAGGGAATAGATGGTCATATTCCTCTCACTACATTTTTCAAACTTTCGAAAAATGGAAGTTGTTAGATATTATTTCTTCTTGATCAAGTGCTCAAATTAAAATCTTGGGCTTCATGTTACTTCACATTACCCATGGTGATTAATTTATCAATTTATGAAAATGAATTGATTTTGTGAGAATTAAGTTTTTATTTGAATGAAAACATTGAGTGACAATTTTATGCAACTTGAGTTGAATTGAATTGAATTTAAATCTTAATTTCAATTTAAGTGAATTCAAATTCATTATTGGATGCAAATTAATCGACAAGATATTGAAAAATTGTTCATAAATATGGGGTTGAAAAAAAATAAAATTAACAAAAGATAAATTTAAAAACACATGTTTTTCATGCCTCTTTACTTGGGAATGGCCTAAACGATGGTAATAAGAAGGGTAAAAGAGATGAAAGGAAGGTCTTTTCAATGAGGTCATGAATGATATGTGACAATATTTTGTTTTTGGCAAAGTTTCAATTTTATGTGGAAGGAAAATTTGAAAAAAATTGGGTTCCCAATTCTCAGCAAAAAAATTTCGACACTTTTGAAAAAAAAAAAAAAAAAACACGCTAGGCTAGTGCAAGAGAGTGTGTGTTGGAGACCTCTAATGGGAAAGTGTGGGCGGAGCGAAGCAAGACCTAAACCTTTGGACACACATGCTTGTTGAGACCCGATGACGGGGGAGCGAAAAACTCGAGGAAGGAAGGGAGGACTCAGGAGGAGCCATCAGAGCTTGACACCAGGTCGCCCGGTGAAGAAAGGGTGACCCGGCACGATTTTAGGGTTAACTCGAAATTTCTGTTCGTCGTTCGTGAATTAAGATTCTGGCCCTGCGTTCGTACTCTCTCCTCCACTCACAACGCTGGGCTAAAGGGAAGGGGCCGGTGGTGGAGATGGACGACGGGCCAAGCCTTTTCATGACTAGCACTCGCCGTTCCTAACCCCCATTTTCATCATTTCCAACTGTTTGAAGCTTTTGTTGCTGCTGTTGTTGCCCATGTAGATTCTCCATCGAGCTGGCCTCCGATGTGATATCTACTTATATATACCCTGTGGTTTGGTAGATGATGCTTGAGCATTACAAAGTGGTTGTAATCTCACAATGTGCTCCTATGGTCATCATACTTGAAGGGTATGTCGCACACGCTAATTCATGCCATGGATGCCTCTTCCGATGCTGGTCACGGTGAGATCCTCCAACCAGTATTGTTGAAAAATTTGGAGCTTTTTTTTTTCTGATCGGTGAGAAAATTATAACGGTAATTCTGGCTTTTAAAAATTATGAACGGGTCATCGTAGCTGTCCTCGTGTGAGTGCTTGACTTTCTATCTGCGTGTTGCGCGCGGTTTTATCGTGTTATCGTCTTTTAGGGTTATGTCCGTCGTGCTCGTTGGATGTGACATTCACGCAAGTGTGATTCCTTAACAGGAGAATGGAGGTTTAGTGGCGACGCAGTTGGGGCGGAGAGGCCGTCAGAGTCGGACTCAGAAGGGAGCATGAAGAGGAGGAAGATTGAAGCCGATGCGGGACGCTACGCAGCCACACGGCAGGATGCGGACAGCAACGACGACGAGGATTGCGGCAGCGAGAATGAGAGTGAGGGGGAGGAGAGGGGGAGTGACGACGAAGAAGGCGGTGATTTTTTCCACCATCTTTCTGAGGTACGCTACAGGGACTTGCTCGCGGAGCGCCTGCAGCACCACCGAAAGAAGCGACTGAAGGAGGCCATCGCAGCGCGCACAACCGTGGCTTCGGCTCTCATGTGCAAGGCTGAACGATCTAGAGGCGATTCCAGCGGGGTAAGCTTGCAGCAATACTGGAATATAGCGAAAATTAGGGTTTGAGGAGGGAAGCTTTTTTCTCACTTACAACATTTGCATGACCTTCCTAGGAGAGGTTATTGCCGTGGGTTTAAGACCCGGGGCAACAACTAAACGGTAACAGCTAGGGGTAAGTAACGGAAGGCTTGTTTTCTCTTTCTAGGGTTTTGTCCAGTTCTGCAGAGACTACTCCAATGAAGCAAGTCGAGAGCAAATCGTTAGGTTCAGAGTGTGGCGATTGTTGAAGATGTTTTGTCAAGGTTTCTTCCTAATTTCTGAAGGATTTGCATCTGCGATGGACCTCTTGTTTGTATGGAAACAAGAAGAAAACAGAGGAAAGAAATTTTTAATGTGTGCACATGAAGTTGGTAACATCTCCTGAGTGCTGGATGAAATGGTTCTTCTTTTGATCTTCTGTTTATCATATATTAAGATGATGAGCAATGTATGGAATGCTGGAAGCAGTTCCATGAAAATTTTAAACAGCGTTCAATCTCTATGTCACAGGACAAGCAAATTTGGATACATGACAAGGGTGAAGTCAATTACTCAAATTATTATACTCCAAAGTTTGAACCAGATTTGAACTTTCCAGACCAGGGCGATATAGGAGTTGGGCTGGTTTATCAAAAGGAAGCAGTGAGGATGGGTGTCAAGAAGGCAGGACCTGGAAGTCTTCTGGACCTTGGTGGAGGACTGAAATTTGAAATACCGCTGTACTATGATGAACTGGCAGCTAGTCTTCATCTTCCTTCTTTTGCTTCTCTGCAAATTGAGGAGCGCATTGTGTATGGTCGACTCAAGTCCATGGCATTTTTCTCAGCCATGGATTCTGACCCATGGTCACAATCATGGCGGCTCCAGTCAGAAACAGGAGAGAGCTGGAGAAAGGCACCCCTTGACAATGCTAATCAAAGGGCTCTTCCACCCACCATGCAGAAGAGGTTTAGTTTGCAGGTGAATCACAGAATGATTACCGAATTGCTTGCATTGTTTGCTTCATCCACCTCCCTGAGGTCTGTGCAATTGACATAGTTTGGTTTTGCTGTCGATGCTCTTCAAAGGAATAGAAAGAATCCTCTGTTTGCATATTGGAAAAGAGATTGAACTCATATTCTACATCTTTGTTGTAGGTGCTCGACTCCAATATGAGAATCCCTTCCTCAGATTCAATTTGTGAAGACTTTGGTGGCGGTTCAGAGGCTGGATCCTTGGAAGAAACTTCTGCCACAGTTCGTCACATTGCAACTGAAAGTGGCCAGCTGAGGCTCTGTGAAGTGAAGATTTTGGAGACAAGTGATGGATATGAGGTATGCAATTACCAAAATTGATAATGTGTCCCTCTGTATCCAATTTGTGGTGCAGGGGCTTGCTTCTTTATACTTAACAATCTTGTGAGTGATTATTGAGAAAACAGTACAAAGATCTCACTTCTTGGAAAACTGGAAGCAGCTTGTACAGAGGAAAGTACAAAAGAATGAACCTCTGGCACGAGATCCAAAAGAGGTGGCCTTGGAGGATGAAGAAAAAACTTTCAAATATTGGATCAATTTGGTGCGAAAGGACCTTCCAAAGCATCACAAGTCTTTCTTGAGTTATTTTAAGAAGCTTTCTCAAGATGTCAAGCGGGCAGCAGAATTGTGTCAGAGAGAGGTAAGGCCTGAAGATCGAGAAGTTGTATGAATTTTCTACTGCATTTGGGTTTGTTCTTTGAAATTTTTTTGGTTATGTAATACTGCTAGTTTTATTGTTCTTCCTTCCAGTTCTTCCCTTCCTGATTTTTCAGTCCTTATCTTGAAGTTTTTCTTTGACTTAAAGGAAAAGGTTTTCGCCTTGTCCCAGTTTCCTTGGTCATGAGTTTACTTAGTCTCAATACTCATGGGAGTTATTGTGTCATATGTTGAGCTATCCTTATTGACATTTGAAGTACCTAATGTAACTCTGAGCCTGGATGTGGGTGTATTCTTTTGGATTTTGTCTTTCATGCTTCTTGCAATGTCTGCAGGTGAAGAATCGGAATGCACGGTCCCTGAAGACGATGAAAGCTGCCCCCATGCGCACACGAAGGCTAGCTCGTGACATGATTATGTTTTGGAAGAAATGGGACAAAGAACAGGTGCAGGGCCAGTGCATAACATGAAGATACATTTTTGGTCCACTTCAGTAGTCTTGCAAAAACTGAAACATATCTAGCAGTTGACAATATTGTATTTCACTTGTACAAATGTCTTTAGATAGTGGTCAGGATGGACCATGGGTAGGTGTATATAACAAAACTGCAAGTAGTTGAGGCTATTTCTCAGCTGGTTCACATTCTGATCTTGACTGAATACATCAGGTCGAATTGAGGAGGAAAGAAGAGAAGGATGCTGCTGAGGCTTTGAAGCGTGATCAGGAACTTAGGGAGGCCAAGCGGCAACAACAGCGCCTCAATTTTCTTCTGACACAGACTGAGCTCTACAGCCATTTCATGCAGAATAAGATGGCAGGCTTAACAATCCAACCTTCTCAGCTTATGACTGTGGAGACTGATGCTACCTCATCAAGTCCCATTGGAGATGTCTCAGGCAGCAATGGCCAAGATGCTGCTGAAGAAGCAGCTCTTAAAGAAGAGGCGTTTCAGGCTGCTAGTTTGGCAGCTTCACAGCAGGTGCAGCGAACTAGTGCATTTGATAATGAGAGCTCAAAGCTTCGCCAGGCTGCTGGGGCAGGTGGAGAGGTGGCCGTCGGTGATGGTGGTAAAGCAAGAGATGGAGTAGCTGATATTGATTTACTAAATCCGTGAGTAATTCTGTGGTCTTTAAAGTTGGAATGAGGAGTTTTGGTTTCATCCAGTCCTGGCATATCATCCATGATCCCTGTCTTTTTTATTTGCACAAGTGCCAGTTCTGCAAGAATTTGCAGTTATCATCTGTCTTGTGTCTTCTCTAGGGAACTGACTCAGATCAAACTGGGAAGGGACCCATTGAATGGTTATATGAAGTCCCTCTTTTTCATCTAGTTTAGTACATCATATTCTGAGTGTCTTTATTGCTACACAGGTCAACTATGCCAACAACATCATCTGTGCAGCAGCCTAGGATGTTCCATGGCAGCTTGAAGGAGTATCAACTCAAGGGTCTACAGTGGCTTGTGAACTGTTATGAGCAGGTCTGAATTCCTTTTGGAAATTTCAACTTTCCTTTAGTGTTTTGTTTTGTGGAAAGTATGAAGATTTCTTGATTCTCATGAGAGTCATTATATGTCATGTACAATTTCTATGAGCAAGCAGTGGGTAACAGGTTTGTATTCTTGATAGATCTTGCTGAAAATATGTTGGTCATGTTTTACAGGGACTGAATGGTATTCTAGCAGATGAGATGGGCCTTGGGAAAACCATTCAAGCTATGGCGTTTCTTGGTCATCTGGCAGAGGTACCTTACAACCTTGTATCTCAATGTTCTTATGTGATTCTAGGTGTCAAAACTTCTATGGGTGCTAAATGGCCCCGGGGATGTCTGCTTCTGCTGGTTCATGATCAACATATACTAAAGGAGGTGTGGCACTGGATTTTTAGGAGAAGAACATTTGGGGACCATTCTTGGTAGTTGCACCGGCCTCTGTGCTAAACAATTGGGCTGATGAAGTGAACCGATTTTGCCCTGACTTGAGAATTCTCCCATATTGGGGTGCGGCTAATGAGCGGGCTGTGCTCCGGAAAAACATCAATCCAAACCGACTCTATCGCAGGCATGCTCAACTGATGTCATCCAATTGCTTGCAACTTCAATATTCAATTCATGAGCTACTATCATTAGTAGTACCTGCATAATGACACCGTGCGGTATCTTTCTACAATTGCTGTTTGTATCAATGTTCTCTATGGAGAAATGGGGTTCTCTAAGTATCTGAGGCTTCTTTTCTTGTTGCAGGGAGGCAGGATTTCATGTGCTTATTACTAGCTATCAGCTACTAGTTTCAGATGAGAAGTATTTTAAACGAGTGAAATGGCAGTACATGGTACTGGATGAAGCTCAAGCCATCAAGAGTGCTAGCAGGTGAGTGCACTCTTCTTGACTTAGGTGTGCCATGTGCAGCAAATGGGAATTGATCCAGTTTTAAGGTTGGATTATAAAGAGATTACACTAATTGGATGTATGTTTACTCTTTGTGACAGCCAGCGGTGGAAGACCCTTCTTAGTTTCAATTGTCGTAATCGGCTTCTTTTAACTGGCACTCCCATACAAAACAGTATGGCTGAGCTGTGGGCCCTTCTTCATTTCATCATGCCCACTCTGTTTGACAGCCATGAGCAGTTCAATGAATGGTTCTCTAAAGGGTAATTGCTCTTGGTACCTTCATGGTTTTGCCAAGAAATGGAGTTTAGTTCTCAGCATCCAGGTTTGAGTCATCAATGCAGAAGAGAAAGTTGGAGGGTTGGTTATCTACATGCCAGAATATAGTGGCTGATTGATTACTTTGCATTCACAGAATCGAAGGTCATGCAGAGCATGGTGGCACTCTTAATGAACACCAGCTCACACGCCTGGTATTTCCATAGCTCAGCTAGAATTATCTCTTGCTGTAGTTGTCCATTTATTCTGTTCATTTGTTCGCTATGTGTGAGCAAAAATAGTGGTGTTATGTGACCATGTATTTTGGCAATGGTACATAGGAATGACATTCGGCTCTCTGAGCTGTTGGCAGATGCAATTATTTCAATCTCCGGTAAACCACAAGTAGTGCTACAGATCTGGAATTTTGTTCTAATTACTTGCTGTGGCCGTTTTGCTGTAAATGCAGCACTCAATTTTGAAGCCCTTCATGCTGCGTCGTGTGAAAAAGGATGTCATTACTGAAATGACCAACAAGAAGGAGGTTGTGGTTCCATGTTCACTAAGCTCAAGGCAACAGGCACTTTATCAGGCAATTAAAAACAAAATTTCAGTAGCTGACCTCTTTGCTGGAGGCCAGCTGAATGATAAGAAGGTCCTTAATCTCATGAATATTGTCATCCAGCTCCGCAAGGTAAACTTTTTCTAGTTTTCATATCTGTTCATGACTTGGATGTTACCCATCATTGGGAAGATGTATGAAGGTTTGTGGAGGATGACTGCTGGTTGCCATGGCAGGTCTGTAACCATCCAGAACTCTTTGAACGCAATGAAGGCCAATCTTCAGTGCACTTTGCTACTATTCCACAGTCTCTCCTCCCACCTCCTTTCGGAGAGCTTGAGGACATTTATTTTGCTGGGGCCTGCAACCCAGTATCGTACAAGGCAAGATCCCTTTAGTGTAGCTGCATAATTTATTCACAACAGTTGCTCGCAATAATGTATACCGTGTAGTCTATTATCTAGATGACAGCTTCTCTGCGTAGGATGTTCTTGCTGTTTTGGAGGCCCTGGACTCACAGATAGACACAGCAATGGAACAGGAAGGAGATCTGATTTTTTTGTTGTCTGCAGGTCCCAAAGCTTTTGTATCGGGACGGCATGCGATGCTTGCCTACAGACAGTTCAGGTTCCACACAAGGTTTCTTTGAAAAATGGATTAGGACCAATTTCAATGTGTTCTCACCTGAGAATGTTCATGTCTCCTCTTTGGGGCGTGAAGAACATGTTAAGTCAACAGCAGGACTGGCTTTGAGTGGTGCTTTTGGATTTATCCGACTGTCCAACCTTTCACCTCCTGAAGTTGCATTTTTAGCCAGGGCATCCAGTCTGGAGCAATGTCTTTTTGCGTTGCTGTCATCAAGGGTGTCACCACCAAGTGAGCTTCATGGGCCAATTACTATGGGCTCACAAGGTGTGCAGAACAGCCCAGATGAGGGACTGCATAGTGGCAGGGGGTCCTTGTTTCTAGAAGTGTCAGGTGAAGAAGACGAGGACTTAAGAATAAAAGCAGTTCAACGGTTGCTGATGTTACCAAGCCGTTCAGAGTCAGGGTTCCTTAGGGCAAAGCATCCAGCAGGTCCACTGTGGCAACCCTTTGAGGCATTAGCTGTCTCACCTGAAGAGAGATTCCTTGGCAGTGTAGGGCTGCTACGATCAGTTCGTTCTTTCATGCCACCTGTCCGTGCTCCACAGGTAACCTTACATTTTCCCGGCATTCTACTTATTATTCTGACCAATTTCGCCCCTTGACATATTTGCAAGTGGGTAAGGTTGTTGTAAGCTTATTCTAGAAACTGAGCTACTCTTTCTTGCTGTACTTTTGAAGAATTGTATGAATCTCTTGTAGATGCATGTCTTACAATTGGTTTTCAAGTCTAGCTGTACAATGTGGACTATCCTAAGTCAATTCATGGTCTGTCCTGGCATGTGGTTTTACAGATCAGTGTGGTCTGCTCAGACAGAGGATTTGTAAACCAGAGAACTGAAGAGTTGCATAGTGCATGGTTGAAGCGGATGCTGGTTGGTTTTGCTCGAACATCAGAGTATTCTGGACCAGCTGTACCTCGTCAATCTCCTTGTTTTTTCCAGGCAGATGAAGTCAGAGGGTGCTCATTGCAGCCTCTTCTAGCACTTCCATTTCGAATTTTCGGCTCTGCACCTCCTTTGCAAAGTTTTGATTTTGCAAAGATGTTGACTGTAAGTCTCCTATACATCAGAATTACGTAGGAAGTCCTTGACATCTGAACCTTAAAATGGCTCTTAAAATGATTTTTTGTTGTGGTTGCAGTAGCCCCTCAAATTTGTTGCTTAATAATCTGTGGTATGCAGGATTCTGGAAAGTTGCAAACCCTGGATGTGCTTCTCAAGCGACTACGTGCCCAGAATCATCGGGTTCTTTTATTTGCCCAGATGACCAAAATGCTCAACATTCTTGAGGTGTGCTTTTAGACTGTGTACTTGCTTGATGTTTTTCTCATCCTTGGTATTCATGAGAACTCTGGACCTTGCTCACATCTGTTTCTAGTTCATCTTCACCATTTAGTTGAACTCTGATTGTATGCAGGACTACATGAATTACCGCAAATACAAGTATTTGCGGTTGGATGGTTCATCAACAATTATGGACCGCCGTGATATGGTGAAGGACTTTCAGCACCGGTAAAGTTATTTTCCTTTCTCATTGGTACATTTTTTGAAATTTATTATTGCAATTGCCCAAGGTAAAATGTATCTTGGATTGGTTAGCTACTCCTTACAGATGAAATGGCAACCCTATGCAGGTCAGACATTTTTGTTTTCTTGTTGAGTACAAGAGCAGGAGGTCTGGGGATAAACCTGACTGCAGCAGACACTGTTATCTTTTACGAAAGTGATTGGAACCCTACCATGGATCTCCAGGCCATGGACCGTGCGCACCGCCTTGGCCAGACGAAGGAGGTATGTTTGTATTGTGGAAGATCAATTTATCATGAATTGGTCCATTTGAAATTCTAAAATTCTTTTCTTGACTCTGGACTACTGGCTTTGAAAAGTTTCCTGCCGATTGGTGTTCAGAATTTGGGGATGCATGGGAGCAGGTAACAGTGTATAGATTGATATGCAAGGGCACAGTTGAAGAAAAGATTGTGAAGCGTGCTAGTCAGAAGAACACTGTGCAGCAGTTGGTGATGACAGGAGGTCAATCAGTGCAAGGAGATGTGCTTGAGGCAGAAGAAGTCGTGTCACTTCTATTGGATGATGCAGAACTTGAAGCCAGGATGAGGGAACAGAATTCCAAGCAAGTGGTGGGCTTTTCTTTGCAAGATCTGTTAACCTGTGTACTCTCCTTGCAATTTCTGCTGGCTTCTTGAGCCCTTTGCCCATCCCCACTATTCTCTTCTTCTCTCTCTTGTGCACTGGTTGTGGCCTTCAAGCCCAGTGTCAATGACTTTGTAATGAGCTCTTGATACTGATGCATAAGGGTTTTGCCTCCTGGCATGGGACTGCAGGATAAGAAGGGAAGGCGAAGGAAGGGGTGGGCCGTTGCAGGGGGCTTAAAGGGAGTCCGCCTTGATGCAGAAGGTGGTGCTTCTCTTGATGATGAGATCCTGGCTGCTCCTGTGGAGGTCATGAACAATGGGGGAGATACTTCAGTGACTGCAGAGAAAGGGGTGACTGGAAATGTCCTGGATGAGGCTATGGTCAGTGGGAATAAGGTCTGCATCAAACATATCCCAACTCCATGTGTTTGAAAGAGATATCTGGGAGAGACCAATGATGAATCTTTTCACCTCTTATATTTGTTTTTCTTTTTTGGCATGAATGATCTACAGAGGCGACGCAGTCTAGAGATGAAGCCACCAAAACCTCCCAAAGTGCCCAGGCCGGCTAGAGCGCCCAAAGTTCCCAAGGAGCCCAAATCACTGAAGTTGGCTAAGCCATCTAGGGAGCTGAAGGCAATGAAAGAACCTCGACCTCCTCGTGATCCCCGGTTGCCCAAGACAAGTCGGCAGTCCAAGAAAGGCACTGGTCCCAGTGAGAGCAGTACTCCTTTGATTTCCACCATGGCTAATGGTCCTGGGGATGGGTATCCTTTGACTTCTACCACAGATTTGGATCAGCCACTAGAGGAAACTCAAGATTTTGGGACTAATGGAGACCACATAAGTACCTTAGCACTCATTGATGAGAGTGATCTTTTGCCAGCAGATTTCACAGACATGCCTATGCAGACAAGCTCTACCCAAGTGGTGAAGTCAAGTACAGGCAGGGGGGAGAGAGGAAAGGGTAATGGAAAACAGCAAGCCTCAAGTAGCAGGATGGCTGAGAAGTTAGTTCAATCTTCAGGTCCAAAGAAAGCCACAGAGAGTCTTGCTGCTGGAGAGGAAAGCTGGTCCAACACAGAGAATGTCGACTTCAAACTAATACCAGATAAAGTAAGTTCTCTTAAATTGTCCTTGCACAAGCATCACCTACACAACCCATCATCGGAGAATGGTAGTGCAATGTCTGTTACTTTCAAAGACATTTAGTAAGAGCCTGCAGATATTCCATCGGCAGTTTGACTTGTAAGAGGGCAGAAATGGTTTGTGGGACCCCTGAATCTATTGCAGGCATATTCACTGATTGTAGGAATCTACAGTGCTCTGATTGAATAGGATATAGCACAGCCACATATAGACAGATGCAGGGAGAGCTAGAAAGCTAATGTATTTGAAAGGGAGTAGGGAACATGTATATTGTTGGTCTCTCTTGGTATTGAAGCACCTATTAACATCTGTATACTCTTGAGGTATCTCTTTGAATGGCACCCTGGTGTGCATGGACCATTTCACAGCCAACTTACCTCATTCTTTGTTGTATTTGTATGCAAATAGTCTTGAAGAGGAGATGAGAAGTGCCAGAGAAACTGCAGTCTGATACCAGTTGTTGAAATTGGGAGTGGTCAACTGTGTGATGTTTGATGTAAGCCAACTGAATTTCATAAAATGTCATAAAGAAAGAAGCATTGGAAATACAAAAAAGAGAGGAGCTGACTCCCATTTGGTGAATGAGGTAAGGTGTGATAATGAGATCCAAGTCCACTACCAACAGCTGGTAACAAGTCCACACTGGGAGTGGGGGGCTGCATCCATGATGGTGTGGGGTAGTTGCGAGGTGATCAACCCTGCTCATATTACCTGACTTAAGATCAGAGATGCTTGCATATTTCTGAAGAGTAATTAAAACTCCTTTTGGAAGGAATGTAACCAAGATTGAAAGTGGAGAAGCCTTTGACCCTTTCATACCTGTTTTGTTGGCTATCAAATCATTTGCTTGTTTGTGTGAATAACCAAACATTTTTGTTGTTAGATGGTTTTGGTTGTGGTAACTTCTTTCCTTTCCATATGCAGCCTTTGATGTTGCAAAAGCCTCATGTAGAACATGATCAAGGCAGTATGTGTATGTGTTGGATTGATTATGATAACTTTGTTTAAGGTAATAACCCCAACTTCTAAGAGAATGACAACAACCCATCAAGAAGAAGTTGAATGGGGTTGAAGGAAAGGTTGCAACTACTCTTGTAGTAGGTAGAAGTTGACTTCATGATCAATTGATGTAATTGCAATGGCATCTCACATTGCATCATGTGTGCCTATATGCTCATTGCCATGAGCACATCACATAAGGTGGACATTGATGGAATTTGTTGTTTACTCATCCATAAAAGAAGGCCCAAGGATGGAGGAGCTCTAGCCTAGTTTGAAGTGCTATTGAAACAATTGCACAAGACAATGAAAACATTGAGATTACAAGTCGGGTTATAAGCCATGTGTTCACACCAAGACCAAAATATGAGAGCATTTGGGTTTCGTGAACATCAAACATCTGACCACAAATACAGAGTGTGATGCTGCAAACATCCTAGATAGAGTCCCAAAGCCAATCCACTTGTTTACTTATAAGTTGATTGCATGGTAGAAGATGCACACATTCGGGGTGATAAAAGGTCATAGGTAACTTTAAACTATTTGTGAAAAGAGAGGGTATCATCAATTTGTCAACCAAGATTTCTAAGAGAAGATGATATTAAGTAAAATCCTAGAGGCTACACTCAAAGCTATCAAGGCCCAATCCCTTGTATTGACTGTTGGGTTCAGTGGTAGATTTCAGTACCCAGGTTCACTGCTAAATTGAGTTTAATACCCTCATTTTCCCATGGGAAAGAGTTTGCCAACTGGTATGGTCATCTGGTTGTATACAACCCAAGGGATTCCCTTGTAATGGCTAGTTTGTAAGGATGCTGAGCAGTTAAATGTCCACATGGGAAACCCGGAGGTCCCTATTCCATGAGGCCTGTTCAAAAACTTATGAAATAATGGGGGCCAACCTCTTAAGAACTCTTACTCCAACAAAGAATTTCCTTCCAACAATGTCTTCCCAGTAGACAGACTGTTGTGTGTCTCAGTATATCACATCAGTCTTCTAGATGCAGAAATAGCCCATCTATCCATGTCACCCATCTAGGAAATCCTCTATGCAACATAGGGTAGTGAAATCTACCGCTAATCCCAGGAAGACTCTAAAATAACATGATCGCCGGTGCAAGACATCTCAACTTGTTTTGAGGGACTTAAAATCTCAAAAAAATGGCCATCATGCATTTTCAAGAAACAGATTTTCTTATCACACCCAACACTAACCCCACACAAAACAAAAGCTGAAGATCTAATCCAGTGACTGAACAGCATTGATCATAGATCAAACTTCAGGGCATAGAAAGTTTGTTTGCCATCTGCAGTGTGTGAATCCAGGTTGTTCCTGAGTTGCCTCAACTACTGCCACTTCCCCATAATTTCTCATTCTCACTAAAATGTACGCGGATTCTGGGGAAAAAAAAACACTAATTGATAACCTAGAAGACATACCTCAGTTGCTTAGGTTCTCTCAAATTTGTCAACTACATATTGACCTTTCTGAACACATTGAAGTGTCTTATGTAGATGTAAACTGCCCATAACAACCAAGTAGTATGTAAATCCAATCACAGGATTTCTTTCCAGGACAACTTAAACATGAATCACATCCAACTGATCTAAGAGATGTGGCCTGACTTTTTAAATGACAAACTGAGCCCCAATTGCAGACCTCAACAAGGAGACATATGCACACAGGAGTAAGGGGGGAAAAGAGAACACAAAGAATGGGCCAAAGTGTCCATCATCATTGCCTCAAATGCAAGATAGCTCCCTTTCCCAATGGTAATAGCTTATCTTTAGGGCCACCTACTGCTGAAATCTCTGCTCGATGGTCCACCAGGGCATAGCCCTTGCCTGGCCTATCCCAGATTTTCACATGACCCTCATGGCATGCTGTCACAATTGCTTCTTTTGTAAAGAGGAGTCCAGAAAGAGGCTCAGCATGCACACGATGGGCCATCACAGGTGCTAGCTTGGGCACCTCCTTGCGAATGGGTGCAGGATGCAAGGCACCCAATGTGTGCATGGCCCCATCCCAATGTGTTGAGTGATTAGCAGATGCATTGGATGATGGTGATGCCCCTGAAGGTGCCATGCGCCGCAATGGCACCACAACCTCATCCATAGCTAAATCCCACAACAACAGTTGGGTGTCCTGTGTAACAAAAGCACATCAATTCTGATGAACGTAGACAACGATACCATTTCAAATTTCCATAAAGTTTAGCCTTTTGCAATGGACACTTCACAACATGCCAATCTCTAGACATCAAGCAAGTGTCTCAAAAGAAGCATACCTGACCTACAGAACCAAAACGGTAAGTGGTAGTCTCACCGGCCCCAGTATCAGGGGATGGTGCTTCCCAATAAGGATCAAAGGCCACCCCGCTCACCTGTCATGCATCCAGATGAATCCAATCAACCTTACATTAAAATAAGTCAAAGAGAAGGTCATAAAGCTAAACTTTCATGAACCTTAGTAGGTTGATCTAATGCTTAGGAGATAATATGACAAGCTGGGCACCTAACAGCTCACCTCACCTGCTGGTACTCATTGATAAGACTCATGCTCACTTTGAAAACTCCATACTAGACTACAGAATGGTTTTCCTCAGCTTTACAACAAGTTCCCACGTAATGAGTGTATCAATGCTCCAGGTTAGTGCACAAAAAACAAGTCTCAGCTGTCCTTAGAAGGGAAAATGGCTGGGTAGTCCTGAACAAATGGTGGAGACTGGTGGGAACAATTCTACCAAAATAAAGGAAGAAGGACAAGACCAACCCAAGAGTTGTGGCCCTCCCCCCATGCAACTACAGCTTGGTCCTCCATGCTCCAAACTTGAACCAAATCATCTTCGCCTCCAGTCAATACGTATTTCCCATCAGGACTGTCCCATACCCCTCTAGTTAGTCCTATAACTACCCTCCACAATATTAAACATACTCATAAGATATATAACTCTCACAAGAATTGAGAAATCTCCACACTCATGATTAAGAAGGCCAGAAAAAGGTTCAAAACTTTTCCTCAAAGTCAAAGAAAGACTTCCAGATAAGACTGAACAACTGGGAAGAAGAAAAACACACAAGGGTAGAACAATAAGACTAGCAGTATGAACAAAGTGACTATCTCTCACTTGTTTAGGAACCATCAACAATCACATGCATGATAGCAACTTATCTATCACAAGTTACCCAATGGTTTCATCAGCTCCCTACAGGGGGTATAGGCCAGTGTACTGAGTCTCTGTCACGAGTCCACAAGAAATGACTCGGCCATGATACTGGCTAGCACCAAACACCATAGAAGGGGAAAATAGAGAGAAAAACAAAAGATATAACTCTGATGAGCATTAAGAAATCTCCGTTCTCACATTTAAGAAAGCCAGAACAAGGTTAAAACTTCTCTTTTTAAGTCAAAGAAAGATTTCCAGATAAGGACTTACAGAATTGGGAAGAAAGAACAACACAAAAGGGACAAAACTAGAACAAATATACAAAAAATACAAATGCATGAAGTATGAACAACAGTAACAGTCTCACACTTGTTCACAGACCATCACAGCAAGGTGTATGATAGCAACTTATCTAATCACAACTTCCCCGGTGACTTCATTGGCTCCCAACAGTGGGTGAAAAACAAACAGGTACACACAATACAAAGAGAAAAACAGAATAAACAGAGGAAAGCAAAAAGAGAAATGAGAACCAAGTGGACTTCAAAAAGCTCCCCACTTACAAAACTCTATAATTGATCATTCAGACAACTCAAAACAAGATGAAATTTCAGGAAAAAAATTTTTATTGAGAGAACCTCTAATCCTCTTTAAGAGAATCTTTAGAGGATAGCCTAATTCTTCAGAAGGAGAATAAGACTAACCATCTGAGAAATGAAGACAACTTTAGGTAAGCCTCCACAATGCCAGGACAAAACAAACCATCTTCCAGGAGCATATTGCAAACTTTTTAAAATTATTTACTGCATCACATCATGTGAGATGAGATGGCTAACAATAATCCACATGCAGGTCTGAAAATACTTCATAAGTACTGAGAATTTCTCAATAGTTACAACTTAAGGTAACCTGAACAGAATTGAGAGGATACCTGATAACAAGATTATGAATATTTCAAAACTGACAACATAACAGCAATTAAACAGCAAGCATGAAAAAGAGCATACACAACCGTAAAGAAAAGAGAAAACAAGACCACCAAAAAAAAACTGGGGAGCCTTGAATGACAGACAGTAACTGCATATTCAGGGACATTCAACAGTAACAAGTATGGTTTTAATCACCCACCATAACATCCCCACTGACTTCATCAACAGCAGGTCTGAAAACCCAATGATTTTCTAGATAAACCTACAACTCACTGTGACATTAATCTGGTGGGTTGTATGTTGGGATACCTCCATGCACAGCAGAGCAGAGAACCAAAATAACTCTTGCTACCACACACCAGTAACTCCTTCGCAAACTCAAACACCCTCAAATAGCCTGTCACCCACAAAATTGTGTATCACTTTTGTTAGATGGAATGTGAAGGCCGTCTATTTATGTGACTAATTCCATGTGAACCAACTTTGCACACTAAATTAGCATTAATCATAAAGATTGTGCAATCACACATCATCCAGACCAGTAATGCAACAATTTTGTAAGTAGCCAAACAGCTTTTCTTTCTGAATATAATTCCCCCCTAAAACTATAGTGTAGACTCCCTCCCCATTGTCAGGACCTATAACCAATTGGGCAAGTATGCCAGTTTTCTGTCAAAGGACATTCCAGGAAAGAAGTATGAGATTGCCAAATGAAATGGGCATCCGACACTCAGGGAGAGCTCCTACAAGTATGAAAAAGAAATGACAATGGAACAGACATACCATCCCGGCCAACTGTTGCCAAATATTTGCCATCTGGTGAAAATGAAAGACCATTGATTGAGCCCTGGCAGATGTGCCATCTCACAATTGGGTTGCTCTGCATCAACCATTCATGCAAAGAACACACAAAACCTCTTTGGAAAAGACCAAAGTACCATTTGCACTCAAGGACCAGATGCAATCCATGTGCTGTGAAGACCAGTGGCAGTTTCTACACTTGACCTACCACAATTAAACAAGAGGATGATGGTCCATTCTAACTCATGACATCTTGATAGGCATGCATATCATCAGACATGGTCATACTAAGCATAAGTATTTGCATCAACCACTGAGACCAAGGAGCACAATATTCACTTGGCCCAACTTCAGTTTCACAATGCAAACAGAATTGGAAAGAGCCACTGCTTAGTGTGAAATTACCTTGCTAGACCTGGCATGAGAAATGGAGAACTGGGTGGTATCTTTTACAGGTGGGAACGGTACATCTCCACCCCCGTCTTTGCTCTGCCACAAACTCACACGTCCACAGTCAAGGGTCCTGTCTTCCAATCTTGACCTTACTTTTTGACACCCTAATAAACACAACTGTTCTACTTGGCATAAAACCCAAGTAGAATGATGTAATGAACATCTAAAAACAAGAATGCAAACCATGCACAACAAAGGATTCACCAGAGAGCACACTAATCTTCATGCCACTCACTTTATCATAAACATAGACATTGCCATCTGCATGCCCTGCCACAAAGAGGCCTTCTGCATTTGGCACCCATGCAACTGCATTGCAACGGCTGCACCACCAACAAGGTTCCTCATTAGTCTCTTGTCTTGGTATGAAGTCAGGTTTATCAGAATTTGTAAACATGCTAACACTCTTGTTCAAACAGACCTAACTGAATTGGATTGTGTTCTCAGCAGAAAGTCAACAGGAAACCAGACAACCTGGTAGGATGGAAAAAACCTTGACACTAGAAAATGCTTCTAAAAGGAATATAGATCAAAGAAACATTCTGGCAGGAAGTTCTTCCATCCAAGTTGTGCATGCATCACTCAACAATGGAGCTGCAGAGCCTGGCAAAGGCAATCATGTTACTGATTCCTAGAAACAGACCAAAATGTGGGCCTAACAACATTACTTAATCTTTGCCTAGTTCATTGGGATTCTTGCAATAAATGAACTCAAACCAGCTGTTGGCTCAATACAACATACCACACCAAAAAATAGGTAGCATATCAGTTTTTGACTATGAAACTTTACAAAAAGATGCTGAGAAAGAACGTACCTGCCATTGATAGACCCATCCTTGTTGTAGTGTAGAGCTCCCACCAACTTCTTTCCCACATCCTGCAACTGTTGTCTCAGAGATGCTGAGTACACTGTTCCACAATCACCATGCCAAATCTTGTAAAAAGAAGGTTTCAGATGCACACAAGCCAATGGATAGAATCAAATGCTCAAATCATTCAGACAAGCAAAGGAAAGAGGCCAAAATGGTGTGCTAGTTTGCATATTAAACAGTTCAGCCAACAGAATGTAGCTAACCAGTAAAATAGTAAGCTTTGATCTAGATATTGAAAAGAATTTGGAAGGATATAAGTAATCACCATCTCCCGAATTCAAACCAACCAGAAGATCATGGCCATCTTTTGCTTCTGAATCAAATGCATGGCAGACTGGATTGGCAGAGTTGAAGTGAATGATCTTAATTGGCTCCTGCTTAGTAAAATAGAGAAGCAGGATAAAAACACGGCTGGTCAATGATGCTCAACAATACTCCGATAAATAACTAACAGAGTTCATCAAAGTTCAATAAGCATCTTCCAGTAGTCAAGACCTGGAACCTCCAAGAGGGCATAATATCTGGTAAGCACAGGTATTTTAGGCAAGGAGTACAATTTACAGCCATGACAGAGTGTGTAGGTCACCCCAAATTGTATTCCAGCATTCCAGTATGATATAGACCTAATCTCTCTGATAACTTTGTACCAACCTTCTTACAATCCTAATGCTGATCACCTGACTCAGTAAGAGTTCACAAATGCTTGCCTTGTCTTGTGAGTTATAATCACTGATAAAAAGTGCATCGCCCACATTAAAAATAAGATAAGTGCCCTCTCCATCAAAACTAGAGGTCATAGGACCATTGCTTGAGCTCATGCCTGTGATGGGTATTGCTGTTGATTTGCTCGTCCCACTAAGCCTACCAGTGAATCCATTGCCCCCTCCAAAGCCAAGTCCTCTGCTGCCATTCCCTGCCCCCAACAGTCTTGTGGTGAACCTAACCCCTCCACTGCCACTGGAGCTGGTACTATTTGCTGGCGTTTGTGCTGGCTTATCCTTCAAATGTGCCAAAGTCACCTGCTCTCAAACATTTGCAACGTAGCAACTGTCACCCTTCCAACTTGCATTCTTTCATTGCCTATACATTCTTCTAAAATTATTGAGCACATAGAACTGCTTCAACATCAGCATGCTCCTTATAGTGTGTGCAGCTGTTCTGATCAACCTGCTGTGCAATGATTTGGAAAAAATAAACAAAAATTCATTCCCTCAATTGAAATGTAAATAACCCTAATGCAAAGAAACAACAGAACCGATTCACTGCATTGAAAAACCACAAAGAAAACTGTAAAAACACAACATGTACCACAACTGCGCAAATCTAGCTCATCATCTTGGCTTCTATGAGGTGATCAGTAGAAATACATCAGTGTTATCTAATGTCCACCTTTTCTCCTTCCCCCTAAGGTGTTACAATCAAACAAGAATACCAACACTCCATGAGCTGACAATGCAAAACCAATGAAAATGAGAACAACATAGAGGGCCCACATGAATTTTGGATGCCACATTCCAACAAGCATGCCGTCAAAAACGAGGCTCCAGGAGAATTGACAGAATTGACAGAATTTCCTTCTTCCAACCAAAACACGTGCCCTAATGTGCAGAAAAACGAAAGCAGTTCTTGGGACTGGACTATACTCCTCACAGGAATCGTACGTCCACGGGAGACAACTTCACATGCGGAGTGGGATAACAGAAGTCGCATACCTGAGTAGTGACCTTGCCGAAGTTGTAGTGCAGGAGGCCGGTCGGATGAGTCTTCTCATGAGACAAATTATAGCGACCCTCAGGGGTCTTAAAATGAGAGCGAACACCAGGGATTTGTGAATTGGACGCAGCCATCCTCACCTCCTTTTCCACTCGAGCAGCTGCAGGAGGACCGCGCCAGAAGCTCCAAGCTTTCCAGCATACCACCCCTTTCTTCCACCCTCCTCCCGATCTCTCTTCTTCCCCGACCACGAGGTAAAACCCTGCCACTTACGCTGCTCCTTCTGCGTACGCCCTCCTCATTTCTACATAAGCCCCGCCCACGTCCCGTTTCTTCACTTTCAGACCCCTATCCCTGCTCTTCTACACGAAGGCTCTCTCTCTCTCTCTCTCTCTCTCTCTCTCTCTCTCCGGTTTTCTATTCGCCACCCTTACTGGCTAGCCCCGTCCTGCTCCATCCATCAATCCTCGTTCTCAATCTCTCTATACAAAACAAACCCTGGCCCGCCAATCTCCATAACTCTTCCTCGTCACAACAGACTATACAACAACAAGACAGTTTGCTCTACGTTCATGGACAATCACCAAACACTCCGAGGTTGTGTGCAGTGAAAAGATGCAACGTGGTTTCACCAAATGAGGAGTAGAAAAAAGTAGGGGCAAGGGAACCGCGGCTACAGAAGCTGCAATACCGTATATACTGCGCAACCAAGCAGCGGAGGAAGCTCCACTTGTGCACGCTACAGAAACGCGCTCCAAACAGGTCAATTCGGGCGGGGGTGGGGTATGGTATGGTATGCTGTGGTTTCTTCCTAGCGCCCTTTTCTTTCGCCTTGGCTTTTCTATTGGAATTTTTTGGGGGTTCACAAGTTCAAGCAACTTAGTAATTAGGGATGGATTAAGTAGGGAGCCTAATAATGCAAGGGTCTATTTTCAAGCTCTAACAAGAAGTACTCAATTATGCTCCTAGCTATGATGACCTTTCTCACAACCTAATCGTGTTAGTTCGATTATATGCACTAAGATTTTAATGGCTTTTAGAGGACTACTAATTATCCTAATCTTTCTTACCACATTAAATAAGGCAGTTTACACCCACTATTTTTCATTTGCATCAAAAATGTTGAAGTTAGAATCTTGACAAGTGGGTTATAGGTACCCTATTGTCATTCAAGAACGACATTCTCAATAGCCATGTAACTAGTGTAAATAACTAGGAGTTAGTTTTAGGATGTTGCATTGGTATCCTAGTTGTGCAAAGTAATCAAACCTTAAACCAATTTACAAAGATATTGTGCAAAGTAATCCAAAACTTAAACCAATTCACAAGCCCGATATCCTTGTTTAAGGGAGTTCATTTGTTTAGGTACTTCTTTTCAGATGTTGCTAATTGTTTAAGAGCTTTAAGTAGACTTGGTTGCAAGACTAGTTGGAGTTCATGAAAGTGTTGTGAGGCCAAAGATGTGTGTTTTTTGTTTAATGTAAAGTTATTTGGGGATCTATTTAGAACTTTTGTTTGCATAGTTGTTTGGACATCAAAGTTGTTGTGAGGAATTGTGATTGATATTTTACAACATTGCATAATGGATTACTCTAACAAAAGTGTTGTTGGCGCTAGGCATAATTGCTTGTAGAAACTATAGTGTTGTGAGGGAAACTTTCAAGTTTCTTGCAACATTTGCTTGAGGATTGAACACCATTAGTTGATAGAAGTATTTGTAGCTTGAAGTGTTGTGAAGGAATGCTTTGTTTTAGAAGCAATGGGAAGGGATAAGGAGCAAGGAAACGTAAAATAGTTTTTTTTTAAATGGGGCTTTGTAAAAAAGGTCTTGACATTTGGAAGTAGCTTGATGATTCACATGCATCACTTTAGGAGTGTCATGGGGGAAAATGACACATAACAATGGTTTCAAATATGAAAGTTATTATGACCCAAGTTTGATTTCCAAAACTTTGGAGTTATACCTTCTTATTTATCAAATTAAAGATGAAGATTATTAATGTAATTGCATTGCCTTAAGTTTTGCTAGGGGTTTGTTTTTGGAAAGGAAAGGGTCAAGGTCAATTGAACCAAGTTTGCAAAACAAGTAGGAACAATTGGAATGCGGGTGCATAAGGTCAAACTTGTAGATAATGAAGCAAGAAGAAGTCATTTTCTTCTATTGCGATTTCAAAGGGTGTGCCAAGGGGGGTGTTAACTTTACCTAACCACCTATTGTTGAAGATGACTTAAACAACCAAATATTGCATTGAAGACTATCTGAAATCTCCAAATGTGCCCCCTAGGAAATGGTTTGTTTAACAAGTCTTGGAGGTTGAATTTAAAATGGTTATTTCATTATAAATGACTCAAATGGGCTACATGGTTAGTGGAATGTGCTTGGGGTTATTATCAAATTGCAACAAAAGAAAGTATAAGAATGTAAGGAAAACCTGGAGGTTGCATGTGTGGCCAAAATATAATGAAAGAATAAATCCAAAAAGTGGGGTCTGCACTTTCTATTGTTCAAATGAGGGATGGTGGCATTCTAGGACTCAGTCAATTTTAACTTGAACATGCAAAATGTTACACAAGAAACATGACAACAACCAAATCCAATGTGCCCTAATAGACTCCACATAAGTTGGAAATGTATGGTTATGGTTTTAAAAGGCAAAATTTTATTGAGGTTGTAAAAGCTAACAAATCTCATTAATTACATAATGATTGTGATGGATAAGAATGAATTGTCCCTAGAAGGCATACTAAAGCATGTGAATGCACTTTTTGATCCTACCTAGATGATTTTGATCCTACCTAAGTAACAAAGTTGAAGATAACTAATGCAACATCACAAACAAAACTTCATAAATTTGATAAGGTTCAAACATTTGTTGTAAAACTTGTAATGTTTGAACCTCATCAAAATTTGGAAGTTTTTACGTGTGATGTTGCATTAAACACTTATGAGTTAAAATGTAGCATTTTTTGTGTGAAGCAAATGACAAGGGCATAAACCACAATGCATGAACCTAACAAGCATGGGAGCCCTAAGAAAGGTGGGACATATGCAAAGTTGGTAGGTGATTAATCAAAGGTTAATGTTCCTAATTGCAATCCATGATGGGTTTATAATGTGCTCTTGAAACTTTTTATATCATATAGAAGGATCAAAAGGAAAGGTCTCCTTCATTAGCAAACATTACCAATGAAATATCTGCACAAAAATTGGTGAATTTTTGTTCTATCACATTAAATCCAATTTTTTTACTTTCTTTTCATTCATTATTTTTTATTTGTTGTTGGTCTTGATAATTATAGACATATTCGAAATGTCTTTGCCAATTTTATGGTGTTCTCCATGTGTGGGCATGGATTCAAATTATGTGTGATGTGTAAGTTCAATGGGTTTTGCAAGTAAATAATTATGCTAAATGAGTTTAAAAAGGAATTGGACATGGAGGTAGGAATGGATTCTACAAGCAACAAGGTCAAAGCCTTGGAAGGAGATGTTACAATTGTTATATGGCATGCAAATGCACTTCAATTAGACATTGGCGTCATACTTGAAAACACCTTGTTGAACTAACCACATGAAGGAAAAACTTGATTTGTAACTAGTGTCTACGATTGTTTTTTAATCGAAATAAACATTTTACAACTAATGATCTAGTAGTCACCTAAGACAAGTCGTAGACAACAAATATTCGCATGAAACATTACATCACGACGACATCATCAAATGGTAGATGAAGACTATATTTAGTATATATTGTCTCATCTGATGGTGCCAATATATACATTATGTATATGGGGCATCATTTTGCGACTGTAAGTTGTAACTATTTCAATGGATCCAATTTCCAACCATGTGGAAACACATGCTAACTATTGAAATACTTAGATTATGTTTCCTTAAATCCTTCTAGATTTATTTAGGTCGTTGGATTCAACACGTTGGGATTGTCACATGTGGTAAGACAATGTAAGATCAAGTTTTTCCTAATCTTGTGGGTAAGGAGTGGCCATGTTGTTTCTGATTAACTAATGGGTTATTACCACATGGCATGGTTTTTAATATTTGGGGAACTAATTGATGTACAAACCAAGAACATATTTGGACCATCCAATTTCTATGTTTCTAATTTACAAAATTGGTGTTTGATTAAAAAGTCTGATTTTCCCATATCGTGATATTGGATGATCTAAAATTTTCTAAATCTTATGGCCAAGAAATGGCCATGTTTTTTGTGTTTAGCTAATCAACACATGCCATGTGGTTCATTTTGAGCATCATGGCAATCAAATATTTATTTTAAAACCCTAGATATATCCCAATCACTAAATGTCAAGAATGAGGATCTTGACACATGTCACATTATTATTTGAATGCAATTTCCAAATTTGCCACATTTTTTAAATATCAAAGAATATAAACATGCCACATGGTGATGTTAATAATTTGTAATATAAAATTTTATTGAAAGGGAATAATGGACCCTAGTTTAACATTATGAATTGAGGTTAACATTTTAAGGTTTAATTAACAATGTTCTAGGGTTAGGGTTTCCATGGCTCACTAATCACACACAAAATGGAAATGGAAATGCTTACCATTGAGCTAATAAAAACTTAATGAGCACATTCACGTTAAGTTTTGCAAAGATGGAAAAATGTTATATATTTTACATGGGTTCCTACCTTAATGTAATCAATAATACTTAACTTGAATAACTTCAATCCACATATGAACACAATGATGGCACCAACAACTTGTTGGTGTTGATGTGGTTGCAATTTACATGTTTTGAAACAACCTAGGTTCCATAGTTGAATCCTTAGGGTTGAAATGCAAATTTTCCTTCCTACATGAATAACCTTGCACAAATAAAATATCACCATTTAAGAACAAACATACATCACCATTCAAATGTATAGATGCCAACACACATTTCCCCTCCAAACAAGTCCATAAACATGAAGATTTCATTTTACATCACAAAGCTTGATATAAAATTATGCTAGAGACACTGACAACTTCATTTGTTAAATCTTTACCATGGTTGCACTCAACAACTTACATAGGTAACCCTAGTCCACCAATCGAAACAACCTTATGTTGGCTTAAGCCTTGGCTATGTCCAAAGGACACTTGGCCATGACCTCTTCTCTCAACTTAATATCCTCCATGTACACATTGCCACCTACACAATGAACGTGCAAGTGAAAATAATATGCATCACATTTAAAGTGTTGGGTGCAATAGAGATCTATTGATGATCTTTGCATTTGCTTTGCTGACCTTTTTTATAATGCCAAATGCTACAATTGTGTCAAGGGCACATTGAAACTTGACATATCTTTTTGCTACTTTTTGTGAATCAAACTACTTCCACCTTTCACATTTGCAATCTACACACAAAAAAGGTCTCAAACATACACAATTATATTAGTTATTATGAAAATCAAACTACCACATATAATAACTTGTGAACCTAATTGTTTTTACTATTAATAAGCTGACAACCATAACCTTTGCTCACAAATGTGTTTGGACCTACTTGCAATTGACTAATGCATCACCATGAAGTCATTTGCCAAACATCACATTCAATAATCATCTATATTGACTATGTTGTTCAATTGTGACTTTTGGAGCTACAACCACTACTTAAAACACATGCATTAAAAAAAAACGAATATTTGGTTAAATGCATACAAATTCAACATGGCATAAAAATGGATAAAAACCATGGGCCACTTGAACTCCCAAATTGTCCAAATAAATGGCTGCCATGATGACATTCATAAGTTAGTCACTTCATTTATTACAACAATGGATCATACATATATGTATCAAAGATTCCTTCAACGAAAAAGGAAGAATTCACATAATCTTGGAAAATGTTCATGCACCAACTATTCAAATACTAGATGGTCCACCTATTGATAAAAATTCACATTCAGCTCATAGAGAAAAATAATCACACGATAGGTTTGAGACTCTACTTTCTTGCATTAGGTGTAAACTTTGACTTTAATTTCTTGGATTACTTTTTGTGTATATTTGTTTATGCTTTCACCCCTTAAAGCTTTCTAGAAGCAAACTTGTCAAATGGTTTCAAAAATCCTAAACTCATTAATAGTTGGACATTAAAATGAAATTGTTGTTGAGGTTGAAGAGGAAGACAACTTACCTTCAAAAAACCTTGTAAAGGATGATGCATGGATGAATATTGTTGGAACATTTAAGGAGGTAGTACCGCCTTAACAAATCTAAAGGTGGAACAAGGAGGGCCCTCTATAATTCCACCGGAAAAGGTCTATTGAAGACCAATTGAAATGGGATGATAGGAAAACTTGACATTAAAGAATAATCGACTACATTAGGACTTCTACCATTTATATTCCCATTCAAGCAAATCAAATAGGATTCAAGGATTTCTCCTTAAATGACATTTTACACATTCTATTATAGATGGAATGCATGGCACCTTTTTTCTTGATATAAAGGCCTACTATTCATTCTTCTACTTATAAACATGTCTATAAGTAGGTGGAACAACTTACCACCTATGCTAAAGGCAAAGATTTTGAAATATGAATTCTATGTAATGTGGAACATCAATGACAAAATTTAAGAAATTCCTCATTTACAACATTCTTTGTGAATATATATTCTAATAAACCTAGAAGATATGGGAAACTCAAGCTTGAATTTGGTTGTTCTGGAATATATGCCTTATGATGCCACTATACATTAAAGGAGGCATACATGTAATACATGCACGGTAACATGAAGAGGTTAGATGTAGTAGACTCATGTTTGCCACGGTGGAAGCAAAACAAGAATCTATCATTATAAAAGAACTAATAAAATCAATCCAGACAAATGAAGGCATGTTATTGAAGTTTGCAAAAAGTTGTTGAAAATTAAAGACTTGCTAAGGTAGCTATTGTCAAATGACAATTGAACAATGAGATCACAAAGCCATAGCTTGAACAACATAGTTGGGAAGGGATGCTTGTACTTTTCTTGGAGTAGTACGATGAATGCAACATTGGTTGGGGGCACTTCAAATAGACCTTGCTTAACAAGGTTGGTTAATTACTAACAATGTCTATCACATGCATTGGAAGTTGGAAAAGGGGACAAATACCTGATCAATTAACAAGTGTCACACACTAATGAAAGTGAGGATAATTAAAATAGTGACATCAATGAATTTGTATTGCCATCAACTGGGTGTTCAAGGTTTTCAATTCCAACAACAATAACTTAGCAACATTTTCTAATCCTACTAAAACACCCAATTGCAACTCTCAAAAGCAAATTTATTGAATTGCATGAATAGAAAGGGGATATGAATAAGAGGTAATTGGGGTTGTATAAAGTCTTTGCAAATAGATTATGGTGGGTGACCTAAGAAAGATTGTTCAAAACGCTTAATGCAATTCATGGCAAAAATATAAGGAATTTTTTCGAAATGGATCATCATTAGTTTGTGTAAACATTCTATGTCCCTCAAGTTGGGGCACAAAACGAGGAATTGTAAATTGTGGAATAATGTTATATAAGTTGTATGTGATCAAACTATCCATCATACATAAGTAGTTGAAATATATACTGACTACATGTAATAAAGTTTCAATTGTTTCTAACTTTGGACTTGCACCTTTGTAATTGACTTTGCAATTTACCCCATTGTCGATTTGCCCATGTTTTCACCTCCTCCATTTGTTGGGATCCTATAGTTTTTTACTTGCCCCAAGTATCAAGTCCATATATAACTCACCATGCCAAAATGACATCATAAACATTCATCCAAACTATTTATTTGGATTGTTCATAATAAAAAATTTCATCTAAAAATCCATTCAAATTATTCATCTTCCATTCAACCAATCCCAACTAAATTTTAATTTCTCAATAAGGATTAAAAAAATTCATCGATTTTGGGACCCATTTTGGATGATTTGTTGGATTGTTCATCAAGGCTTAGGGCTCATATCATTGTATTCCTACATAATGGGTGCCAAGTTAAATAGGAATTGTTTATTTCTAGGCAAAAAGGGGGCACCAAAGGATGTCGAAAGTGCTAGAAATGATGTCAAAGGACACCAACGAATACAATGAGGACATTGGGTGCAATATGGTTGAAAATATATCATATTATATTATATACAATTAAATTTGATATTTAACAATTAATAGAATTGAAAATGATTTCATGGACAATGGGTTATATGATCATGGATTACCGATGTTTACTAACTAATTATTTTCTTCTTCTTCAAAATCATACATTTAAAAATATATATCAATATTTTGAACTTGTGTCAATTGATTTGTCATTGGTAGTGTGAAGCCCAAGTCTAATATAATAATTTGTTATTGTAACATGTGTGCATCATGCATGGGAGGAAGTATGGAAAAACATCTTCTTAATGAGATGGGCCAATCATGACAACTCAAAGTTCTTTTTGTGTATAGTAAAGTCTTAAGGTGAGGCCATTTAAAAAATGAAAAACCATGACTAGATGAAAGTCGAGCTAGGCTTGCATTTCAAGAATGTTTTCATTCATGGTCCTTAACTAATGTAAAGCCTTGAATTTAATTCAATTCTTATTATGTCATAATGATACTTTAAAACCACACGTCCATTTAAAATAAAATATGCCTTTGCATTTTGAGGAGACATTAGGTATTATCAATTATTAAGTATTGGGCCTTGTAACTAAAAAATCAAATATTAGAGTTTACAAATGCACATAGGTCTATCCCAACCATTATTTTTCTCCAATTTCTTGATGGAGCCAAGGTCATCATGAGCAAGGTTTCAATTTTGTGATGTAATTGAACTTACCATCATCCATAAGACAATTTAGCTAGACTACTGTGAACCCGGTGCATAATGCACCCGTCAAGTTCCCCCGCCCAGTCCTTCCCCGCCCGTCCCCCCCCCCCCCCCCCGCCACTGTGAAGTCCCCCGATTTCTTTAAACTTGGTTCATGTTTTAGTTTTTTTTAGAAACTTTTAACTTTTTTATTTTTATGTGTTTTCTATTATTATTATTATTTTGCATAATAAAAATAAAGTGTTTCTTTTTCACATTTATATATATATTTATTTGGATGCAAGTTTGAAGTTTGGAGAAAGAAGCCACACCTCATTGTTTTTCACCAAAAAAAAAACATTATTCATGAACATCCTTAGGCAAATTTTGATTGAATTGGTGACATTATTTCAAGGAAATCTTAAAATTGGAACCAACAAACATAATTTTGTGACACCCTCCCCCAAAAATACAAAAAAAATTTGTTGCTTTTCAGACAAATTTTTTAAAAAGAAAAAAATTGTGATAAAATATTTAATTAAAAAAGAACTATTCCACCTTTTGATGATTTTTTTCCGAAAGGAAAACAACTTGTTCCAACCCATGAAAATGAGTTCTAGTAAAAAAAGAAAATTGGCTTTATGACTTTTTTGTTCACGATTATTCAAGAAAAGCACATTTTTTCCAAAGCCAAAGGATCCACAATAATCATCCACACTAATATTTAGCCATATTTGGCTATAGACCAGATGAGAAAATAGAAAAAAATAAATTAAGGATCCTTTTATATTTTGGCTACGTCTGTAACCGTCGTAAAAAAATAATCTGGTGAATTAGGGTCACAGAAATCCTTTTGTCCGTGACACCCAGCGGGTACCCACCAGATATCCATTGGGTTTCATGTGATTTTTATTATTAAAAAAATGGAAAAAAAGACCAAAAAAAAAAAAAGACAAAAAGCCTGCACCTTTGGGGATTCCATTTTCCGAAATGCACTACATCAATTTTATTTTTTGTCATGTGACACCCAGCGGGTACCCACAAGATATCCGCTGGGTATCATGGGATTTAAAGGCACTTGACCGTGGGCATTACCCCCCAAAAGAAAAATCAGGCTTAAAAATGCGAAATTTCTGCCCAAAAAAAGCAGCTGCTTGTTACTAGTGACTTACTAGTGACTAGTGGAATGATTACCTACTCGTCAATCAGAGTGAGAAGTAAGTAACTAGTGACTTACCACAGGCTTGTCGTCGTCTCTCGTGCCAACACCCCCGCGTGCGTAGTCTTTCAGACAGCACGGGAGGGAGAGCGAGGAGGCACGGCATAGCGAAGCCACTGTTGTGTGCTGTGCGCTCGGATCGCGGATCAGATCTTGATCGGCAGCACTACACAGTCAAGCATCTGCGGAGTAAGATTCAGAAGCAGAAGCACAGGACAATGAAGGCATCGTTAGGGCAGGCGACGAAAGCGAAAATGGAAACATGTGTTTGGTGAAAGGGGGTGCGGGGAGTAAGAGAGAGGGACATCAGCAGGCATGGCTGTGGCTGAAATGGAGCTGGTGGTGAACTTGCTTCCGATGGCACGAAACTATTCTTCGCTTCTCTCGATAGAAGTGCAGCAGAATGGAGTAGATAAGCTGTACGATAACCCTCCTCGGGATCAGCAGCAGGCAAGGCAAGTGCAAATGCCTCAAGCGAATGGCGAGAATGGCGTGCGCGAGAGCAGGGCGGATGATGAAGTAGGTGCGCTGGATGCCGACAGCAATGACAGTGTACGGGAACTGGAAGAGCTCCTTACGAAACTTAATCCCCTGGCCAAGGAGTTCATTCCACCGTCCCATGCTGATGCTGTTTCTCCTGGTCTCGCATCATCAATTCCCAAGCAAAATTATCGCAAGGTAGCCGATGCCTGCTTCCTTGGCTGTTTTTCTCGTCGTGCTTTCACGACTTTTCTGCTATGTCTGTTCTTTGATCTTTACACAACCCGAGAGTGTTGACGTGGATTTGGTTGACGTGATTGAAGAATGCTACAAATGCGGTTAATAAGAAACGCGTCAATAGTCGAACAAATCGGGCGCAGCGGGAAGATAGTATCCGACGAACGGTGTATGTGTCGGACATAGATCAGCAGGTAAGACTGCCTTGCCGCCGTCTCTCTCGAAAAGGTCTGTCCGCGACTTTCCAGCTCCCTCAATCGATGTCTTTTGAGACCATCGAATAGATGTCCTCCAATACCCCAATTTCTAAACTTCTGCAATGCTAATGCTCGGAGACTGTGCTCACTGTTTCAATGGTGGCAACACAGATCACTAGGTGAGGATTGTGTGAATACCTAACGGCTCAATTTGCAGATCTACACCATCTGTAATTATTCAAGAACGCTTGTTGGAGCTTGAATGACAAGCTCCTTCATCACCAAGTTAATGTGCAGAGGAGATTTGATATGTCTTCTCCTTGATGTCATGCAGAAAATTGTGAAGAGTCTGTCAGCCAGGGTATCTGTCCCTTTCCTGAGTGTATCCTTTGCAGATTTTCTTAAAGTAGAATGATGGAAACAATCTGTATTGACTATGTTGGCTTGCTGTGTGGTTTATGAAAGGTTACAGAAGAACAGCTTGCTGCTCTGTTCATTACATGTGGTCAGGTAATTCTCGGATGACTCAAGAAGCTCTTTGAACCTGATCTGGAGACATTGCACCATGCAAGACTCATATAAAAAATTTCTTTGGCTTCAGGTGGTGGATTGTCGGGTGTGTGGAGACCCAAACTCTGTACTTCGATTTGCTTTTGTTGAATTCACAGATGAAGGTACTGTCTATTTTGCTGGCATGTTCCAGAGCAACTACTTTTGTGATCAAGCCATCATGTTCATGAAGTTTGATTGAACTTCTTCATCCTGGTCTTTCTCTCATACTCCTTGTGTGACCGTCTATTTCTGCATGATAACCAGAGGGTGCCCATGCAGCACTGAGCCTTGGTGGCACAATGCTGGGATATTATCCTGTTCGGGTTCTTCCTTCCAAGACAGCTATTGTGCCAGTCAATCCAACCTTCCTACCTCAGGTAAGATTACACTAAAGTTACACTTTTTCTTCTGATCTGGTGATTGGTTCTGGTTAGAATATACTCATAAAAATGTTTCACACACATGAGATAGGATTCATGCTGGTAGCCTGTGTTATTTGATGAGGAACTTTGCTTCATTGGACTTTCCACTAGCACAACTCTGGATCAAACAGCACATGTTAGGAGTACTCCCACATAGGTATTGGCAGAATCTCTGTTTTGCATCTCTTGTGAGAGGTAGTGTTGAATTGGCACAACAAACCCAGCCATTATTTGGATTAGCCAGTTTAGATTCTGTGTGGTGCAGGCTCACTGACTTACTCGCTCTTCCATTACTCATGCTTACAAGCCAATTGTGGCAGACTGAAGATGATCGGGAGATGTGTGCTCGCACAATATATTGCACTAATATTGACAAGAAGGTGAATTGGAATATGAATCAAGTTTGGTTTATGTTATTGATGCTTTAATCTTGTTCTCTTTGCAATGAGGCCTCTTTCAGGGTTTAGACTGAGTCCTGCCACCTTCTCTGGAGGGAAGTATCTGTCACTTCAAACTTTTCTCTGAATAAGTGTTACCTTGAGTGCAGGTGTTGCAGGCTGATATAAAGCTCTTCTTTGAATCCTTGTGTGGTGAGGTAAGTTTGCACATTGTTTCACTTTTACTTTACCATGTGTGATAGATACCCATTGCCTCACTTTTAATTGACCATGTGTGATAGATACCCATTGCCGTGAGGGCTCTCTCTCTCCCTTTTGGGTTCTATAGTGGTGACCATGAATGAGGCCTTAATTGCTTAAGTTAGTAGATCCTGACAGTTTTCTGGAAACTGCTTGGAGATGGGATGTGCAGGTTGCACAGCTAAGATTACTGGGGGACCACCATCATTCGACACGAATAGCATTTGTAGAGTTTGTCATGGTGAGTGAACTCTCTCATCTATAGGTTGCCTAATTTCCAAGATAATTTAGGGTGATTTATCCAGGAAGATTGCAGCACAATGGGCCCTGTAGGCTTGCAGGCTTCATCTTTTGTATCTACTTTGATGCTGTAATATGTACGAGTTGTCTGAACAGTCAATGGAGGTGTGATTGCATCTCTTCAACAACTTTGGACACCTTTTGAGGTGTTCACTTCTGGAGATGGTGCTGGTACTGCTGATGTGTTGATGATTTGCATATTTTGGTAGTATGTAATCTTGGGGTAGATGCACTTGTGGAGAGGTCAGGATTCAAATGAAGTAATTCTGGGAATTGAAATGGGAGGCCCACATCATTGTTGAGGCTCCAATGCTAATAGGACTCAGGGTATATTTCAACCTAATATTGCTAGTTGAACAAAGGAAGCTCCTCCACATGGAGTACTCCTCAGAGTGGTGTGAAAAAGGAAGTGCTATGTCACTAAAATACTTGGACTCTCTGGCCACATCTCTTTGTGGAGAATCTGTCCTTGACTATTGATGCTTGAAGATGCTCTCAAACAATTACAGTGCATTTGCATTCATGTGACTGTAAATGTGGAAATTAAAATCAATGGTCAGATGTGGTGCAAAAGGAGCTTTGGTCTCTGCAAAATACTGATTTGAATATCTCCTTTACAGGCTGAAAGTGCAGTTGCTGCGCTGAACTGCAGTGGAGCTGTCTTGGGTTCACTTCCAATTAGGTGAGTAAATCCTGGTCTGCAATGAAGATCTCAGTTTCTTGGCACCTTTCTATTTCTGCTCCATGTTAAGTTTGAGATGTTTGACACTTCAAGTTGCATCAGTCTTTGTTTCATTCAAGACTTCAAATCTTGCTTTGGCTGTTTAGGGTGAGCCCTTCAAAGACACCTGTGAGGCCTCGATCTCCATGGCCTTCACTGCATTGATTGACCATGTTCCAGCAGTTCCTTGAAAAACCAGTGTCTGTAAATACTCCAAAGTCCCAGCTGGGGTGTGCGCTTTCTTCACAGACAAAGACCATTCTTCAATATTTGGTCTTGGCTTACAGACTCTTCTAGTGTTCTGGAGAAGTGATGTATTATGGCAGATATTGTAGGCTGTCATGACCATTTTGTACTTGCATCATGAACTTTAGCAGATGCTATTATTAAACTACTTAAGTCTTTAGGTTTCCCTGCTATTTGGAAGGGAAATGTTGTGGGATCCCAAGAGACTGTCACAAGTATGAGTGCAGCCTTCATTAAAGGAGAGCAATAGCTATACTAAACTATAACTTTTATCTCTATCACCTTAGACCACTGAACAATTACGATCACTGGATTTGTGGATCAGTTCAATACTTCAGGTTGTGCATGATAAACAATGATTAACTATTCCCAATTCAGCAAATTTCTTCCTTATCATATGCAGATTGCTGATGAGATGATGGGAGTTGGAACTGGAATCGATCTGCCTCCACTTTCACACAGTGCACATGTTCACAACTGATCTTGGGGAAGAGCCTACAAGAACATAGTAGCCCTTTGCTCTTTGCATAAAGAAATTTGCAACTTCCGTGTCATTATCCATTAATATGTCCTTCCTAAATGCTATACCAAAATCAAACTCATTTGGGTTGTGCCATTATGCAAATGTTTAACGTTGAAACTTTAGTAAGAACTTCTGAAATCCTGATAAAAGAGATTGGTGGTGATGTTAAAGCAGAATCAAAACAAGACCCACATCATAGATTCATAACATTGTTTTAAGCTTTTCCCTTGGTGACTTGACTGATCTCCTAATAAGGTATAATATGCCTATACAAAATAGGCCAGAGTGAACCAGCACCCATGAGTGCATGATGAAGGATGGATGGTTAGTGTATAGGGTAAAAGCCCAAGGGTTACAGGTGGTGTGGAATAAGGGACCTGCACCCTGGGGTGGTTTGGGGAGGTCATATCTTTGCTCTGAGGGCTCTACACAGTGTAAAGGCAGGGCACTGAAGTAAAAAGGAAAACTGAGGTTGACAGTTGCAGACAGAGGTGGGGAAGCAGGGGTGAGCAAAATTTCCCTTCTTGCAGCCGGAACATTTGTAGCCCTCCAGTTTGTGTGTCCAATGACACAAAAATTGCTCAATTGGGTTAACGAATGAGGAAAATTGGAAAGTGTTGGTGATAGGTTTGTGTTTGGTGATGGGCAGTTCTACCTGAGCCAGTTCACTCAAAAATAAGGACTACATACATCCTTGGACACTACACCAAATTTGCCTCAAGTTCCCAGTCTTTACACATCCTTCCCCAACAGTGCCACCTTCTCATCCTTTGCCCTGACACATAAACAGATTGTTAGTCTCTTTTTGTCATTGTGTTCCTTTTTGTGCAGCTGCATGATTTGGCTAACTGGCTCCTCTAATTTGGGGGAGAGATTGATTCTTAAGTGGCTTCTCCAATTTTGGAGGGATATTTTTCATTCTTACAATGTTCACCTACTTGAAGTCTATTGTGCAATCTTACAATACAAGCTTATCCTTGCAATCCTCTAATCCTCATATTCTCCAAGTATTTGTTGATCCTCTTGCCTATGCCAGATGCTTTAATGGTGACTTTGGTTGCATAGGCACTGGCTGTGCTAGAGAATTCTGCATGCTCAGCGGAATCTGTATCACATCACAATGCTCACTATTATACGCTTATCCACCCAGAATGGGTCTGGACTCAGCTATAGCCTCATGCAGGCTCTTTACTCTGGCAGTGTAAAACAGAGGCACATCTATCTGGTATAATTTATCTCCACAATGGGGAGGGTTAATTTCATTTCAAAGAGGGTTCTTATGCTTTGTAAAGTTCTCACTATTTGCAAGGTGGGTTCATCTCGGTTACTGATTGATTCTACATCTGCCCTTCTTGATCTTGTCCATTGGCCTCTTTCTTTACAATGGGTAAGGCCTGACACCGTTACCAGAATCGGGTCTGGGGTATGCACTGAACTATCACCTTGTGCAGGCCCTCACTCTGGTAACGCCCTATCATAGGGCCTTACCCTACACTTAAATACCATTCACTACCAATTATTTCTTTGGGTTGATCTAAAATTTTGTTAAGATGGACCCCTCTAATTGTTCCCATCCCAAAGAACAGTACTGGAACTTCAGACCCCTCATGATAGGAATGGGACCTTAGCATTCCAAACCGTCTGACCTACAATAGCAGAACTTTGGTCAAAGAATATAGTAGAAACACTGGTGTGATGCAAACATATCAATGTCGTCACCACATGTATAGGACCAATATTTTCAGATCTTGTGTGGCATGACACAAGGAATAGACATGGAAGTTTTTTTGAAAGCAAGCAAGAATTAATATTGTGAATATGGTGGAACATCATTTCTTGACTTGGCCTCAGTCCAAGATATTCATGGCAGCACAATTGGGGTAAGTGGAGATTCAAAAATAGCTGCATGAAAAGTGAGAACAGTGTCCATAGCAACACCAGCTACACCGCACTCACCAATCATGTGTCTGGTCATGATATCATTTTGCAAAACCTCTAGTTCTTGTGGTCTGATTCCAGTAAACAATTTTAAGTGTAGTTCTGGGAAGAAACACCTGGCAGACTTGCCAGAACTTCATATTATCCTATCATTAACCCCCCAAAAACCATGATCCAAGCAAAGTTCTGTTTGAAGCTAAGATGTTACATTCACATTATAATTTTGCTCAAGAACATCCCGGGCTACATTTGTCACAGTAGACAGCAGTACCACTCTCCACTTATAACTTAGCAGGTTACCACATGACTTGATAGTCACAAAAGTTCCAAAAACATTTTGTTACTAGTCACTACTTGTGATCATATATATCATTTTGTGTGCAATGGACAATATCCACAGGCAACATGTCCACATCCCATTTCCAGCCATTTATAACACCAGGTGCCAATGCAGAAATGGGTTCAAGCAACCTGAAAACATGACAAATGAATTCACAGGATTCCCTGGATCGCTGACCTCCTTCAGAACCAAACTGAAATAATTTGAGGGGAACATAGTATATACACTCTTCAGAGATCTTGGTGACTCAAGTTGTTGAACGAGATCAACAAATCCATAAAGCTGGAGTAAGGATCAACAAATCCATGTATCCTTTTACCTCAAGCAAACTTCCAATATCTCATCAATTCAATTTTGTCAAAAGACCAATTTAGAAGTCTTCTTTTCCACAAACTCATGTCAACTCTAAGAAGTTGCACATCTAAATGGCACAGTTATGGCCACCAAATAGTGCATACATCCTTTACTCTCATTTGCTTTGATGGCCAAGATCACATCAACTGACCTGGCTTTCTCGTTCAGATTGAGCTCCTCACACCCTGATCTTTAGGGTTGGATATCTTATCATCATCTTACCATGACGTGGTAACTTAGACCTCATCTCTTGGTCCGCTCTGAATGATATTGTGCAACCCAACAGATGTATCACCTCAGAACAACCTGCAAAACCTTGAAGCTTAGAGAGTTGGCCAAAAAGCATGCAAGTGTTGCTGAATATGCCAATCTGTATATCCAGGAGTAATGCGGTTCAAATTACTTAAGCCGCTTCTTTGCCTTCTCTTTGCACAATGACAGGGCAGCTTGCCTGGCTTCCTCCTTCACATCAGGACTGGGTTTTTGAGTTTTACTCCTTGTCATTCTTTTGCCAATCTGGGGAGCAACCTTTGGTGGTCTCCTTGCTCTGCTTCTCTCCCACTCATCAAGAGAATCATCTGATGACAGCTCTTCAATATCTTGAATACTAGCTGAAACCCCAAATTCTACTCTTTGCCCTCCAAACATCTCAGGAGGCTTTTCCACAATACATTTACTTCCTCTGCTGTTGGCTGGCCTGTTCTCAAGTTCAAAATTGGAGCTCATGTCTGACAGGGTAGTTTCACTTGATAAGTTGTGGACAAGGTCTTCCCCCAATCTGGTAAGACCAATCACAGTCTTTTGCTGCCTTTGATAGGTCTTTTTTTCTTCCACTGAACAACAGTGCATGCTCTCGTCACTTGCCTTGCAAGCACTGAAGTTGCTTGTAGGCATCACTGATAGGTAGGCAGAAAGGTCACTTGCATCTTCCTCCATGCTCACAGGATCATTAAACACCCCAGGGACCTGCAGTGGGCGAATTGGGGATAATACAGGGCAATCAAGAACATCCCAGCTCACACCTTGTTGTGTGCAGTCATCTTCTTCCATGAGCAGTATGACATTGCTACCTAAGGTTGGTTGATGAGTAGCAATCTCACTAGACAGGTCTTCTGCGACACTGGAATGATTTTGAATAACCTCAAAGTTGTCCAAATACTCACATTCTTCAGGAAAATTGCAGACCTCTGGGGTCAAAGTTGCACCACAAACTTCAATTCCCTCTTCGATATCAGAACTCACTTCTGCTGGACTCTTTTGTGAAAGAGGATCAGAAGGACAGGGCTGACAGTTGGATAGAGCAACAATCTCCATTCCCATGGTCAAGGGAGAATTTTGAGAATAGTTACTTGTCTCACTTCCTGCCTTCTCAACTGATGGGCTATCTCCACTGAGTTCAAGAAGAAGCCTTTTAATATCTGCTCGCTTTCCTGATGCTTCTGATGGTTTGAACCAACTCTCTGTAAGCTGATGAAAATACAAGAGGTATTAGGCTGAGATCCTTCTTTCAGCCACAAGATATCATATATCTATGAGACAAAGAATTTTAGCGAAAGGGGTCAGGTCACCAACTCACAAAATATGGGAAACCTTGACTTCGTGACAAGCTGAACTCCACAGGGGCTGCCTTCAGAAACAAGTCCACATAATGCAACAGGAAAAGACCACAATCCCAGAGATTGTCTTGCTGGGGAACCTGGTATGTGGGCAGCAAAAGCATACATGATTATACAAGTTGCAAACTTTGCAACAACAAGCAAATGAAGATGTATGACATTTCACAGGCTCAACTTGCATCCACAGTCAAGACTAGCAGACAGAAAGTCTAACCTGTGGTACAAAAAGAGTTTACCTGTGCATAGATACACTGCAGTTGAGAAAAAAGCTCCTCTGTTTGTTCCATACTCAAGTTTGTTTGATGACTTCTCTCAAACCACTCTTCCAACAGATAACTGCATTTGCATTAAAATTGTAGACGTCACACAGGCGATTTGGCAACTACACAACCACGGTTTCATAACAAAGATGGACATTCTCCCAAATCTCACTTCCCAATCTATCAACAAATGACAGGAAATTTCCCATGTTAAGCAATTTTGTGCATGACCTCATCACCAGGAGACAATCCAATGTCATTGAACACCAGAAAGGCAGACTGAATGAAACTCATAACTGTACTCACTTTCTGATGATTTCTCCTGCATCCAAGTGGCTGCCTTTCATAGAGTCGAGATGCAATATGCAAGGCGTCCCCATGCAGAAACCACTTGTCTCTGCATTGATTAGCTCAATGAGTCAAAAGGTTGAAGCTAAGTGACAGAACATTACTTGTTTTCAAGGTAACCATGACACAGATCAGCAGGAGAATTTGGGCAAAGTATCAGGAGGCATATTGCTGCCAATTACAGCATTATTACTGATCCTCACTTGATAATCCTCCAATATTGCCTGGATGACATATGATAATGAGGCTCCAATGTAAACTGCAAAAAAACAGGATACAAATAAATACAAATGTATATGCTCCAACAGAGAACTGAAAAATTGTTCAGCACTATCAAATGTCTCAGGCACCTGCATATACAGAGTTGGTCAGATCAACCATCAAAACAACTGAACAAAAAATGGAAGTTGCACCTCTGATTCACTGGGATAAACACATAGTCTTTGTCAAAAAGCTTGACTTTCCGCGTCCACTTTTTTACACGTGCAAATGCAGCCTTGCCATGCATCATATCATCATCAGCAAGCTTACTGAAGAAGAAACTGTTAAAGAAATAGAACCTCTCTTTATTCTTTGCAGTAAGTTTACTTTGCAAGAACCTGCAGTACAAAGACCATTGCTTTAGACTTTTGAATACAACCTATACAACAGGGCAATGCATGCCAAATAAGCTGGAGCTAACAAATAATCTCTGTTAGTCATTGATGTGCATGTCTCCATGAGAAACTCACAATTTCCACTAACAGCAGCATTGGTACTGGGTGTAAACACTGGAACTAAAAAGTATAGATTCACTTCAACAACATCAAAAGTTTTTCCACGCATCATGAAAGAACTGCCTTTAATCTAATAAACACAAAAAATGTCCATGAGATTGCAGGAAAAAATCCACAAACACACTTTGAAGATAACTATTGTGTCAGTTCTGGACAAACCAAAACAAAACCAACAAGAATGAGTGCAATAATCACCTTGAAAGAACCACTCACAATATGGTAGACAATGACCTTCATCATGAATGGCAGTGACTAGCTGCCATTACTCCCCAATGACTTCATCAGCACCCAACAGTGGGCATAGAGTAGTATATCATAATTTGCTCTAAATTAGGGCAAACAATTTATACCATAATCTGTGTCCTGAGTTTCTGTTGCATATCCAGAAGCCACAGAGAGACTTGTTTGTGACATTGGATAGCACTCAAGAGACACGACTAATCAAAAAAGTCAATAGTATCTTCATTCAAGCTGTAACAAGCTTCTGATGGCCAGCTTGAAGAGACCTGACACAGTAGGTATTAACAAGCATACAGTTGTTAAATGTGCATGCTACTCTAATGTTTTCAATGGTCCACAGTGGCAGGCATCAGCCAAATGAACTCCCTCAAGGCCTGCCACCCATCAATGTGGGTTGTTACACACATTGCAAGCAAAGACAGCTGAACTAACTTTGGTTTTCTCACTTGATATAGAAGTCAATGATTGTGTCATTCAGAAACTCCTTTGGTTTGAGCCTCTGGATGTCCTTCTGTGTGATTGTGACAGCATCTGGATCATTCTGAGGAAACGTAAGCACCTCAAAAGCTTGAATTGATTGAGTAAACCTGCTGTAGTATACAGAAAACAAATAGGAAATATCACTTTTAATCAGCCATATCTCTCCTCGGGCTCATTTGTTACTAAGAGAACAACTGATGACCACCATTTGTCTCTGGAAAACAAAACACAAGTTCAAAACCACATCACTATGCACATAAGTACTCAAATTTCAAAAACTTTTCAAATGGCATTAAACCCCATTATCTGCTGCACACACAGCAGCATTCTATTGTTATATAAAGGACAAAAAGGTTATGGCAGATGTTATTGGAGCTCAGCGCCTCGTTAATGACCTCACACTGTCTGTTATTTCTTGTGGGATAGATTGTAAAAGCTTCTCCTTGTATCCCATAACTCTCTTTTCACTGCAGGACCATATGGCATGATGCTGAAAGTTAGTCAACACATTACAAGATTCTTCCAATCACAACCTGAACACTGGATACTATATACTCCATGGCAACATAATGAATGAGAATAAGAGGTTACATGCGCATGCAACTGCCACATGTCTCTCTGGGATGATTACCAGATCCAATGTTGGTCACAAACCTAGTTAGCTGCTGCAAAATGTCCCCATATCTTGCTGACAATGCCAGAATATGCTGCTCTTGTGAAACCCACTCCCACCTGGAAATCTCCAGCACGTATGAATCTGTGTAAGGAAAAGAACATTCAGACCTTTCACGGATGCCACAGATCATTGTTCAGTTCTATATTGGAAGGTGAGACCCATCATCCACCCCCAGAAGGAAAACCTCCAAAGCTTACCATTCACATCAAAGCAGACGTTTTCAGAGCACTGTCCATGAAGAAAGTCCTTGGATTTATGAAATTTGAAGGCAATGATTGCACTTTCCTCATCCTTCAGATACTGGCATCCAAGAGTAACAATGAGGAGCATTAACTGTTATTGATAGCACACTGACAAGTTCCTCAATGTTTGCCAACATCATAGAAGTAGCTCTTAAGCATTAAGGGATGACCTCTAGACAACTAGAGGAGTGCATGATTCTATCACCATTTTAGACAGTTGAAACCATTCGCAAAGTTAAAACTATCCATAGACCCTAACTCACACAGTAAGTGAGGATGGCAGATGTACTACCCACAACTCTTAAAATAAAATGTGGCATCAAGAATCAGGTTCAGTTTTTTAGAAACCAATGAAAAGAATCAGTGACCAGAATTTGAAGTTAAAGAATTCAAAGATTCAGGCTCAGGTTGGGTTGTTCAAAATATCTGACATCAACACTACAGGGAAGAGATTTTCCGCAACCACCAACTTACAGCATCCTCACATTCGTAGTAGAATTCAAGTAGATGAATCTCCTCAAGACGCCATTGAACACAAAGATACTCATCCAAATCATCTGCTTGCACCTCAATCCACTCAGGAGTGAACCTCAAAGATACTGACTGACTATGATGCTTTCCGAGCCAGCCCTGAGCACCAGAGACGCCAATTTGTGTCTCTTCACTTTGATGATCTCCCACATCTCTCTGCTATGATGAACCAAGACACATTCTGAGAATTTGGTACAACAGGAGGGTGTAGAACAAAGACATATCTAGCAAGCATATAAGTATCTCCAGGCTAGAATTTAACATAGTAAAATAAATGAATTTCGTTCTTAGCATCTGTGGCTAAGGCTCAACGTTTTTCTTACCTCATTTTCGTTCAGAAGTCTGTCAATTCCAGATACCTCTGCTTGCTGATCAGAAGATGAGCTTGAAGACGGAAAAGAGTCTTTATCTTTCGATCTGACTGCCATACAGTAGCTTACGTTGGTGAGAGGGACGAAGTTTCAAAAGAAAAAAAAGATTAGCACCAATATATTGTGCTGCTGTACAGAAATTCAGTAAACTAGCAGGTAAATCGCGGTCAGAACTCCTGCTACTGAGTCAATTCTTGCAGCTTATGAAACCAATGCGAAGCACAGACTCACTCACTCACTCACTTACTTACTTACAGTATGATTTGAAGAGACCGTTCGACCTGGAAGAAGACAACAAGCTAAGCACGTCTTTTCCTTCTCTCTCTTCCTCCTCTGTCGTAAGATCGAGTAAAAAGTCATCGAGTTTACACGGAGAATTCAGCCGCTGTCTCTTCTTGAATGTGTCTGTAGAAGTCACTTTAGTGACAACCATCGCACCGAAGCTTTTCTACAATCGCAAGATGTATCTCCTAATCGTAGTTCACGGCAAAGGGATATTTCTAAGGAGACCAGGACAGAGATTGTGAGAGAAGAAATCGGGCGTGGACGGGGCGAGGGGGGGGCGGGGGGGGGGAGAGGGGGTGTCATCTAGATCCAAACCCTAACGCCACTCCTGAAAGAATTCACGTGTGACGAGACCCGGAAACAAATTTCGTCCTGTCCTGCACTACCACCGTTCCTGCCTACCAAGTTATATGCACTTTGATGCCTAGTTTGATGCCTAGTTATGGCATTTTGATGCCTAGTTATGCACTTTACTATCTAATATTTGTTGTTGTTGGCCTTGCCTGCTATTACTACCAAGGCAAGGATATATTGGTGTTTAGATTCATCATAGAGTATAGTAGCTTTAAGGGATTTTGGCCCCTAGGTAATAATAACAATAATAATAATAGGTCTATTTTATTTTTTTATATGAGGATTTTTTGAAACATGATATTTTCGGCTTGTGTTGAAACTTGAGATTAGTTATAGAGTTAACTAGTGGGTACCCCTGACCTTCGGCCACTGTGAAGTCGACTTGTTTTTTGTTTTTTTCTCCGGAATTTTGGGGGGAACAAAACAAAACAAAAGTGCCGAAGTTGCCATATTTACAGAATTCGTTCTTGGAGATCGCCAAAAAAACAAAGCAAGATTTTATGAAATTTCTATTTTCCCGTCTCGCCTTTAGCCAATTTTCACCAAGCTATGATTTTCTTTTCTTTTTTTGTCTTTTTTTTTTCTCCAAGGATTTTTTTTTGTTTCTCTTTTTCTTTTTTCTTCTTTCCTCGAACAGATTCAAGCCAAAAATCCTAAATAAATAAACTTTAGAAAAGAAAGACATAAACCTCATAATAACGACTCCTCCATTTTTTTATTTCGAAATACACCAAAAGAAAAAAAATCAGGAAAAAGAAGTTATATATACATATATATATATAGACTTCTGAATATTTCTCTATTATTAAATAATATTATTATTTATTAGTAGTAATAATTATACATGTTTTACAAATTACAACTTCTTCCGGTGTCGTGGTAGAATATTCATTTATTTATCATTTATTTTCATAATTACTCAAACGATATTATTATTATTATTATTAAATTGGTTTGCTGATTCCTTATGATTTCTTTTGGAAAATTATTAAAAAAACGCAATAAAAACAACTAATTATTTTATTCAGTATAAATACAAATATCTTAAAATTCATTGTTTTGCTTGTCAGTTTGAGTGTGAGGTTTTCATTTTAAATTTAAAAAACCTTCACAAAACACTTAGAATACTGGTGAACTAAATTCAAAATATTTTTGCGACATTAATCAATTTGTCTTTTGCTCCATTTTCTGGTTTGGCCACATGTATGGAGTAGAGTTTGTTTGAAATCAACTTGTTTCTCCCAGTGTCCATCCTTTACACAACTTTCCTTTCTTTTTTGTCATATAGACAATTTTTTGTTGTTTTTTCCATCCTTTATACAACTTCATTTTTATTTTCTTTTTATGGGTTTCTTTTCAAGGTGTTTTGGGAGTGGTTGTTGTAAATATTTATGCATGAGAGGTTCAAAATCACTTGTGTGTCCGGGTGGTAGCATTTCCAAAATATGGCCACACAATTGTCAAGCTTGGCCCGCACCACCCCCCCCCCCCCTGTTTTCCCAAACATTTTCGGAAAGTCCCCACCCATGAACCGGTTTTTTTTTTTTTTTTTTGCACTGCAACCAAACTTCTCATATTATAAAACATGGGATGAAACAACCAAGCTTCTCATAATGTAAAACACAAGATGGGACAACCGAACTTCTTGTAATGTAAAACATAAGATGGGACAACCGATCTTCTCCTATTATAAAACATGGGATGGGTTCATGTGACCTTCGGGCACTGTGAAGTCCATTCATTGAGAGCCAAAGTCTGCCTACTCCCTGACATTAATGGTAGGTATCCCACTGTTGGAACATAGTCGGGGATCATCTGAAAGCGTGGGGAGCATGGGAGCAATGTAGCATAATCAGTTGCCTCTACAGGAGGTAGGGTGCTCTTAGGAAGGGCTAAATTCAAGTCAAAAATTAGTAACATCCGATTTTAACCAATGAGAAGTCGCGTAAATGTTTGGATAAACTGTTGCTGTCACCATTCGTCGTCCTCCTCCTCCTCTTCCATCATCTTTTTCTTCCGAGATGAGGAACTTGGATGGATGGATGGATGACGGACAAATGACAAGACAGATGAATGGAAAGGACGACCACCATCGGACAAACTAAGGATATTATATAAGTAAATATAATATTTTGAAGGATTTTGGTTTTTTTTAGAAAATATTTTTTTTTTAAAGATTATATTTTGGCATGGTGAAATTTATTTGTTTATTTATTTATTCAAGTTTTTCATAATTGTTCTTTTGCCTTAAGATACCTTTTAATGTAAATGGCCAAGGCCACACAAGTGCGACACACCCCCTTTTTAAAATACTATAGTACCTTGGTAGCTTGGACATTCATTATATCATTAAATTCAGAAAATGTTGTCATTTTCAAGAAACACAATTTTTGTGAAGGAAAGCTAGAAAATATTTTTAAATTATTTTGGATTTTTATCTTCTTTAATCTTGACATGGAATGAATCTTCAAAATAAAATAAAACAATTTATGTGATATTGATATTGTACTGTTGAACTTGCCATGGTATGAGGGTAGGTTAATGGAAAAGTTAATGGGGCAAATGATTTGGAATTTCAGTGAAATTAAGCATTTTACTTTTTCTTGGAGTTAGGCTCATCAATTGATTTAACAAGGGACTTGAAGTTTTAAGGTACAAATGCATAAGGGTAAGCAAGCCAATGTATGAACATTTAGTCTACAACAATCACCTCCCTTTCACCCAAATTGCCTTCTCTATATATGAGGTTGGAAGACAAAATGTGGACAACTAAAGGTCACACCCATAGCCCTTTAATTTGTTCAAAACGGATGAAAATTGAGGAAGATATGTCTTTTTAAAGTTTTGGGTGAAAAAATAAATAAAGTTAATTGAAGATGAACAAATGAGAGTCCACAATAATTTACAAAACCACCTAAAATTAAACATGCATATCTTACCCTCCATCGTCCCGAATATAATCATTCATTTTTTACATGCAACTTAGATCCAAGACAATTGAAGGTTGAAAATTGATAGTAATGGGTGAACCTTTTTGTTCACCAAACTCATTGCTCTTCTAGCTTGAAGTTTGTGGGCGGTTTCAAAGTCTCAAACCCAAATGCTTCAAAGTATGAGAACTAGTTTTCAAGCTTGACATTCCTTCCTCACCAATTGGCTCTCAAGCTTCTTTTCTCCTTTATGTGAGGCTTAAAAGTTGTAAATGTTTCTCTTGATGGCATTCCTTCCTCACCAATTGGCTCTCATGCTTCTTTCCTCCTTTTTGTGAGGCTTGTAAATGTTCTCTTGATTGTGCTCTTGTTACATTGCATTCTTGCACTTACATTATGTTGCACTTGTGTTTTTCATGCAATGGTCCCAAGTGTTTTCTCTAGGTTCTATCTCAATGGTCCCAATTCATTTCAATGATTTCAAAAGTTTCTCTTGGTTTTGTTTCAGTGGTTATGAAAACTTCCTCTTGGTTGTGTCTTAGTGGTGCAAAGTGTTCTTCCTCTTGTTTTGTCCTAGTGTTTGAATTACTTTTTGTTGTTGGACCTGATGGTGACCACTTCTGTCTCTTTTAATTACTCAATAAAAGGTTGTAGCATTGCTACTTAATGCCCTCTTACTTATTGATTAACCCATGCTTGTGACTTAACCTCCTGTTGTGTTGTTATTATGCATCCAATATTCACACCCATGTAGATATGTGAAGTTATTTACAAGCATGTTTAAAAGTTTTGGTGAAATTGATTAGATGTTTCCTTTACAAGCATTTGGACACTAAATTGTTTTTTTAATGCATATCTTACTTGTTCTTGAGCTACAAAATCCACCATAATCCCCAAATCCATTACTTTTTTGTTTTGCTTTTAAAAAATTCCTTTCACCTTTTTTTAAAGAATCTTTCGCAACTACCTTGTCCATGGATTTGTTTCATTAAAATATATAGGTATTTAGTAAAGGTTAGAACGTGTGATTGAAAGTAATCAATTAAAGGTTTTTTTCGCCTTATGTGTTTTAGAAATAAATGAAGCAACAATAATTGGTTGTGCAAATTCATGGTTTCCCAAGGTTAGGTTCAAAAGACCCTAAATTTCTTGTGATAATTTATGATTAAACTCATTTAAGTTTACAACATCAACTTATTCTAATTGCTTTTCTACCATCACAAGGCTACAAAACCTTTTTACATAGTAACATTCGTTAGTTTTTGACATTTTAGTAGGAAAATTTGTACATGTTGGAGGATGAATTGTTTCAACCATATGAAGAAGTTTTGTAACAATAAATTCCTTTTTCCATTATTGATTATGATTAACTTGATCATCTAATGTGTAATCTTTATTTATTTTGTTGGTATTTACTGTGCAAATTATTTTTAAAAGTTGAATATTGTTATCCATGGGCTTGGGCTTTAAAAGCCATATACATGTAGCCTTCAATCTAGAACTGATGTTATTTATTTGTGAAAGATTGACCTAAGGCCTAATTAACTCATCTAGCCAAGGTGATTTTGTCAAGTTCTATGTAATTGTTTCAAGACATAATTGCATCCCTAACATTTTTAAATGTTATCTTAAATGGTTTGAAACAAGATATATTTAATAATTATGAAACATGTGATGTGTAGGAGGGTAAGGTGATCATGTTTAACCCAAACTCTTGTGCTTGTTCTATTGCTTATAGGGTAAACCATTTAAAATTAAAATGTGTTAATTGGTGAAAAAACTCCACCTAGAATTTAAACTTATAAAAAATATACAATAACTCCTTATTAGAAAACAAAACATCCAAGCTTTCTTTTGCATTCCCATGTAGGTCCCTAGTCTGTAATTTTTGATGTAATTGTTTTATAATATTGCAACTCTAAAATTGAAAAGACCTAGTAAAATACCTTTTGTTACCTTCATAATCTAGTTTATAATATACCATTCACAAGACTTGGGGATGGTGTTATAAATTGCATTTGATCTTTTCCTTGCCTAAACCCTTATATTTTATTGTTTGCATGTCTAAATGTTTATTTCATTTTTATTTTATACATTATTTACAATGTAATTATGTTGATTGTACAATGAGTGTTTGTGATAAAAGGAGTTACAAGAATTAATTGTTAGCCCTTGTGTTTTGCATACCTCAAATCCTTCCACTTGACAATTTCTCATTATTGGGTGTCTATGCTTAAACCAATGTTGCTAGTTCTTTATTTATATACCCTGCTTAAATAGTATAGAATGAATCTTATTTAAAGAAAAGACCTTCTACAAACTCTAATTTTGAGACCACCTTATGATTATTGTTAGTTCAACAATCTTCATTTTCAACTTATGTAGGCTTATGGATAGTGAGGTGAAAACACACTATGAGGATCTCCTTTTATGTAATCACATTGTAATGTTTTATTGGGTGATTGTTTTTGAACCTAAACTATGTCAACACTATAAAAAAATTTACAATGTTTTTGCATATTATGGTAAAACATAACCCAAACAATAAAATAAATAGTAGAATAATTTATATATATATATATCATAGTGGATTGGAAATGTTTTGCAATAAAATAATATTGACAATTACATATTAAAAATGAAAATGTATTCCCAAGAAAATTGAAATTATTTTTTATTTTTATGAAATCTATAGTATATATTTTGTGCATATGATTCACATACTTTGAACCATGTGAAAAGTTTAATAATTTTCATGTCACAAATTAGTTTTTTTTAGGACATTGACCATAGGTATGTCATAAATTAAAAACTAACAAACAATTGTTCTGAAATAGAAAATGATAAACATTATAAGTTAGGCCAATGCATAAAATCCATTTCAAACATTTATTTGGAGGATTAATGAAGGGTGAAAATCCTTTAAGGTGTACCACACAAGATAAAAAAGGCTTAGTATTTATTAAAGTTTTTCTTAACCCTATATTTTGATCCCTAAAAAAAATAATGAATCAAAAGTTGTCAAATATTTTAAAATGACTATATTTTTAACTATTACAATTCTATATTCCATCATAACCATCCATAAATGTGTTTTTACATAATAAGAAAGGACTAGGTAAAAAAACATTAAAGGGTGATGTTGTGACAAGATTTTGGTACATCTTTAAAAAATTGCACCCTAAAAGCACATACTTAGTGCAATTTGACATTTGAAACAAACATTACTATACTATGTATATATACCATAAATATACCCATGGTTCAATTTAAATGATCAAAATTTTCAAATAACATTGAATACCATTAACTTTGTGAAAATCATACTCACAAAGCCCAAACGCCAAATTTAAACCCAAAATTAAATGCACCACATTTAAGTTGTTATATACTATAATATTAAAATTTTAAATGGCTTAAAAAAGGGTGATTGTAACGTGCTTTCACCTAATCTACATTCTTGCATAACCAAGGTCCAACCAATCACTATTGTATCATTTTCATATGTTAACATTCCTTTTGGTCCCATCTTTTTGCATATAACCTTCCTATTCAAATGATTAAAAATGAATCTAAAATTAATATGCTCCGCGATCCACCATAATACTTGAACGATTTTGAAATAAATTGAATTATTTTCTGTTTTATCAAATTTTTGAAAAAATATTTATTATTTGTGCCAAAATTTTAACAAAACTATAAATCAACAAAATTTGAATTGTCGGGTTTGAATCAAACACCTTAAAATCCCTTAAATCACAAGGACTTAAAACTGAAATAGTCCAAACATATTAAATTATCCCATGACCTTGAAAAGATTGTGTTTATTATTTTTTATAACCATTTTTATTGAAAATTTTAGAATAAAAAAACCAAGTGTTGAAGTTAATATTTGAAATTTAATTAATTATTTGACAATTTGTTGTTGAATCCAATTGAAGAGTATGATATTAACATGTTTATTTTTCAACAACATCCATTGTTTCTTCCAATTTTTCATCTATGTTTATGCATCTCTTGTTTACTATAAGGATTCGATTCAATATTGTTGTTATGTGTCTAGTCTATAGTTCATGTAATTAGTTAGCAAAAACAACAACTATTTATTTGGAAATCAAGGTTTGTCAAACATAGATCCCAACAACCATATGTTGATTATATGAAATATGTATGATGATTGTATTCATGTGTATTTTTATACATATAAAATCAAAATAAAATAATTAAAATATTTGAAAGTTAAATAAATAATGTGAATATAACATAAAAATAGTTAATAATTTAAATGACAACCAAAACAATTATAAATATAACTTAAATTGTATTTATAAATCCAAAAACGTGAGCAAAAACATTTTTGAATCTAGTATGTATGTAGCAATTTGTCACTGATCATTAGGCAAGTAGGTGATTTAAGTGCGAAAAAATTACCCCTAATTAATTTAAAGCCCTAATGAATTATCTAATGAATTAGGATTATATTTGTAGTGGTGTTTCGACCTTAAACTCCAATGCATTCCTCCACTTAAGTGCTTAATGCTTGGCATGTGACAACCATCAACACCTTTTTATTTATTTCTTGTGTTGGCCTTAATACCAATAAAATAAAATAAAAACACAAAAAATTGAACTATGTGTAAATAAAAATTCATGAGTGAAATTGACTAGCTAGCCATTGGGTGAAAAAATTATCATTTAATTTAATGCATAAGAATCCCACAAATAAACTCAACACCTTACCAGTAGAAGAAAACTAGGTTTTTATAACCAACCAATTTACAATTATTTGCAATTATTTGTTGTTTACAACTACCATTGGTTAATTCTACAACTATTTAAAAAAATTTGATTGTGCTTGCAACTACACTTCAACTAATATGTATGATTAATGTTTTTTTCATTCTTTGACTTGGGGAACTTTTAACATGGTTTTCAACTTAAAAGACCCATCTATGTCCTAATAATTGCAACTATGGTCAAATGAATTGTAAACCTACGTGTATTTAAAGTGTAATTATGCATATTTTAAGGTGTATGGGTTTATAATGGTGTATTAAATATATTATACTTATTAATATATGGGTGGATGCTAAGATGTCTATTTGTATACGATAAATTATGTACAATGGTTGAATTTTTGCAAAAATATTTTTGTATCATAAAGTTTTTAGTAATTATTATAAAATTAATGTAAAATTATTGTAAAATCATTGTAGTTATCATACATTGATTGTAGTACTATATAATCTATAATTGAAGTTAATATTCATAATTGATGATTTTTATTTTAAATTATTATTTTAAATGTTATGAATAATTTTATTATGATGACATTATTTGATGTAATTACATTATAATATTTTAAAAATTGGGTTCCATTGATATGGCATGAAGGTGTATACAGAGGTGGTGCTTAGGGATCGAGTTGATTAAAAGACTATTCCAAGCAATTTAGGGGGCAATATGCATCCGTATTAAACAAAACTAGCTTGAACATATCCTTTAATTGTTCCATTGCATCCCAAAATCCCTCTTCAACGAGTACCACCAATATTAGTTTTAGCCCAATAGATGGTGGCTTGGAACCATTCATTTTTTGAGATATAATTCCCAAGGTTGTTGAAATCAACTTGTATAATGCCCAAAGGTGCACATATAATGGGCAAGCACACTAAGGTCAACTAAATATTCTACACATGCAAATTTAAGGGCCAAGATTGTCAAATATGTTTTTGAAGCATTGCAAGGGCAAATGGTTTCAATCCATGTCCAAAGTAATAATGGAACACATTGCATTATAGGAACAATTGGTTGAAACACAAAAAAAGGTTGAAATGTTTAAAACAAAAGGTTGCCTTTAAACCAAAATATACATTAAAAGAAAAAACAAAGGCAAAGGAGGCGAAAAAATAACGTGTAAATTCCATGGAAGATGATGAATGCTACAATCAACCTTTGATTGACATGAAGGAGCAATATCAAAAAAATGTCGAAATGTTCACCATAACAACCCAACTAGTTTCAAATAACATGCAGTTTACATGTATTTTGGGTGCATCTTGAGATACACAAATATACGTAGAGCTAGTACACATCCAAGTTTCAACCATGACAATAAGAAATTTCAATCACACAATTTAACATCATGGCCCAAGATTTTTGAAATGCTTCTTGATAACTTACTGAAATTGTAAAATACCAAAAGTGTGGATTGGCCAACACACCCCTATATAGATTGGGAATATTTCATCCAAGTTTTTGAAAAAAAAAAAAAAAAAACTCTTGTGGCCACATTTTCAACCTTTCACTAAAAATGGGGACCAATGTTTTATTTGTTGCAATCCATTTGGACTAGAAAGAACATGGCAATTGTGTACTTGCCAACACAGGTACCATTTGCAATGTTTAGTAATGTTGATGGTGGGAAGGTGGAGATGTCTATAATGTAAGGCCATGTTCCATAAGCACATGTATGAACAATTTAACCTTCAAATTGCCATGCCTACACATTGAGAATATAATAAGTATAATGCACCCAATTGGTCACAAGCTTGGGGGTGCATACATTAAATGGATTTGATACCTATGGGCATGTCACTTATTACACGAGGGAGTCAATATGACAATAACAATATGATGAATCCATGATACAAAAAGTATGTGAAGCCTTATACCTTAATGCAACTTATGTGAATGCAATTGGTTTTACCAAATATTTTGAAGGTGGTTTAACCCAAGGACCAACAAGTTTGAATTTGGCCATAACCTATGCAACAATTGGTACAACTCTATGGGTGATGTAATCAAGTGGGCATTTAATCTAGCAGACCTTGATGGAGAAATCCCACAAAATTTAATGATAAATGAAACCAATAGTGGACAATGTTTTGAAAAATGATGCATCATTTGCACTCCTAGCTAAAGTATCCCCACACATGGTCATAATGTTTGATGATATAAACAATCTTGTTAGGTTGAATGCAATTTTGCAAGGGACGCCCATTGGGCTATGATGTCAATCAAGGTCACAATCCAAATGAATTTGCCAAACAAATTTTGGGGAGGGTAATAATAGGTGACCCAATAATCCCTAGGATTAAGGTTTTTAAATTAAGAATTTAAGGTGAAAACTCAAAAGGGTGTAATAGAGGTATTCATCGAGAAGTTGTAAATTTAATATTTATGAACATCGAATGTCATACAATGGGCAAACAAATTGTTTGCTCGGTTTTGGATGGCTAAATGATGTTTTTTTTTTGCAAATTACAATCATTTGTAAAGTTATATATATATTTCTAAATGATTATTTTTACATCCTTACAATAGTTCAAACATATGGCAAATTTATGATGAACACCAAAATCCAAAATCAAATGGCTACAATTTATTTTCACAAAATCATATAATTTAGACAAGACATGTATAGACCTTCATATAAATAATTTATTAACTAAATTGTGCATGTTGTTTAATGCCGGATGGTTAACCCCCTTAAATAATGCAAGATTATGGCACCATAATGATTATAGACATGGAAGGACAACCAATTGTAAAATCAATATTTTGGGGTTATTGTTCATGGTGGTTGTTGTCATTTAGGGCCTCCTCACCATCATCATAATGTCGATTTCATTGTCATCATCTCCATTGCGTTGTTTGTCCGCCTTTAAAGTGTTTGTCCCATGCAAGGTTGTGATGATATTTCACCTTAAAATTTTTGTCACAATTTGTTTTGTTGTCCATCAGTATCCACAATGCCCTGATCAATATGTGGTCAATCATAATCTTGTTTTCCTATGAAAACCATTATTGTTTGAACCGATGACCTCTTCCCTCAAGTCATGTGAATGCATTTCAAATAGGGGGACGAAAATGGCTCATGGAAGCTACCATTGCGACCAATTTTGACCCAACTTGGGATTATGGACATAGTTGATGGTGTAGGTATTGGCGTGTGGTTAGAATTTATGCCATGTTAGGCTAATCGTGTTGGGATTTCAAGAATGAGAATGCATTGATGATTGGTTTGGGCTTCACCAATGTCATTGTTTATTTATGGGCTCACTCGTGGGTCCAATGTCATTGCTACCACAACTTCAACTACATGATTCGTAGGATGGATAGAAGGGCCAACTTGTGAGACTAATGTGTTTATTAGTGTGTCTTGGGTGTTCAACTTTAAAATGGTGATCCATGCACCCATATTTTATTCCATTGTTGTTATTTGTGTCTTCATCATCCAAGGGAGTAAAAATCGGTGGAGCCTATCAACTACACATGTGGTTGTTGATCATTGACCATTGGGGCATGTACATTCATGGGAGATGCATAAGGGGTTCAATTTCATGTTTGATGGATGTATCTAACGAGGGGAGGATCGAGAGGTCCATCTATTTTGGTGCATTTTAGATTGCATGATGGCGTTTATATCCCCATTATTCAATGCTAATCATTTAAAAATGCTAACATTAGACAACAATATTGAAAAATAAATCATTTAATGGGTCAATAGTTGGGAATTTGAAGGGGTCATGTAGGTTCTCCTCTTTGTCTTACATAAGGGTCATCCTCTAATGTGTCAATGTTGTTTGAACTTAAATTTAATGTTTAAACATAGTCTTTAGACAACCATTTTTTTCATATTATGTTGTGGGGTTGGCACTAAGTCATTTTTTAAGGACATTATTATTGCAAATGTACACCAAGTTTTTAGCATGTTTTATTGTCAATCGATGTTGCACTTTGTTATGGACAAATGAATACGAATTCCAATTCCGTTCACATGATAATGTGAAACACATTTATGTTAATATGTGATGGGTGATGGGTGCAAATGTGCATCTACCAACTCCAATCAAATCCCACCACTCATGTGAAAGCAAAGTGAGGTTGTTCCTTAACAAGGTGTCAAAAAAAGGCCTTGCCTTTCAACAAAATCAACAAAGTCCTTTAAAGCTTGGACATAGGTTGTCAAGTTGCTATATTTTTTTGTAACATGCGATTTAACACTTCCTTTGCATTTTCATCATCATTCAACTTCATTCAATAAGTTTGGATCAAGAAAGGTCCATGCATAGTGTAGCTTGATAATCAACATTCTCCATCAATGGTAAATTTGATCTTCAAGTACATTTGCAAGGTTTGATGGTAATGAAAACAATTGATTTTTTAATGATAAAATATGTCATTCCAATGTCTTTAAACAAACCATGCCCTCCCCATGAAAGGTTGTTTGCCATTGAATGCTTTCAATGCCACTAGGACCAATTCCATCATGTGCACAAAGTTGGCACAAATGTCCCAAAATCAATCCTTCTTTATGTTGGCTCGAACATATCTCACCCTGGTGAGGGACTTTTTGATGATGGTTTGAATTAAGGGGTATTATCCCCTTGCTTGTGCTTTGGAGTCTCACTTTTGGTTTTAAAAAGTTTTGAAAACTTGCTCATGTTTTGTGTTGGTTATTTTAATGAATTCCCATGTATAGTTGCTAGTTCATGGTTTAATTCATTATGCGCGTGGTTCATATATGTATGGTGGTTTAGTGTTGTGTTGCCATGCACTTGGTTTAAGCTAGGTACCTTTCATTAGGCAACTTGGGTTAAATACCCTAAATTAAACAACCTAGGCACCTAATTAGGCAAAAATTGAACTTCATATAATAACCTAAACCTAGTTAAATTAGGTAGCTTAGTAGGTTATCATGGTTAAGTAGTTTGCAAGTGCAAGAAGTTGAATTAGCCCCCACCTACACATCAAAGATTCAAATCTTTAACCATTATACCATTTATACAATATTGTCATCATATTGTTATAAACATTTCTTTCTAACAACTTAAGTAGCCTAACTTAGGTGCCCTACCTAGTTGGTTAAATAACTTGGCCTAATTTATGTTTAACCTAGGTTAACATAAATTAATATGAATTATCTTAAACTTAGATTTATGTTGATGTAAATTAACCAAGGCCTACCTAGGCTAACTTAAGGTTACTTCAACTAGTTTACATATTATATTAAGTATGTGTATTAATATTTTAGTATGTTAACCTAGGTAGTATCACTACAACAAAAGGTGTCCTTGTATGCCAAGTGATTTCATTGGATTTCGAATGAATTAACTGGTCTAGTGAACGGGGATTAATGAACTACACCCACATTTTATAGTAGCATATATTATGTATACTAGGTATGCATATATGTTATAAAATTGACATGATGTTATCAAGGTGCTGTCCTTCATGATGTCATAAGTAGATATTGTAATTGAAAATATAATTGTAAAATGCATGAAGGACAACACACCAAAAAATGTTCAATTTAATTTTTTGTGGTCTAGGTTTCTTTTTGTTAATTATGAATAATTTAAAGTGGGAGAAATGAAAGCACTCACACTAAGTTACCATAAACCCAAAACTTTATTTTCAAGGTCATTCATTGAAAACATGTATACATAATAGTTACTTAAAGTTGGAACATCTAGTTATTCAATTTTTCATGGTGGGATAAAGATGGGTCCCAAAATGGTATTAAAAAAGAAAAAAAAGATCAATTCAAATTCTCAAAACTTAAATACAGTCATAAGTTAAGTACATTGTTCAAGAAATATTGAATATCAAAAGATTCAACCTTATTTTTAATGACATGTCATCCTATTACTTGCCACATACCATACAAAATCAACCAAGGAATGAATGTAGGAGGATGTCCAAGTGTCAACCATGGTTGCCCACATATAACATTAATGAACAAGATCAAAAAATGAAATACACCTGAAAACTTATGATATTAAAATGATTGATAAGCACAAACCTATTGTGACCTTTGATCAAGGTTACTCCACCCAAACATTCAATACGTTGGTAAAAAATATGGAATTGGATTACAAGCAATACAATTGATACTTCAATTCCCAAATAATTGCAAGCTTTCGAAAATGAGGACAAAGAAAAGGAAGAAAACAAGACTTTGAAATTTTTAAAAAGACAACATGGCCCCTTCTAAATGACTTTTATTTAAAAGCCGTTGAACTACAATGCATGAACACATTAATGAACTTGTGGGAATGTAAGAAAATTGTATGTAGATTCATACATATATAATATGTAGTCTTCTAATGTATAAAATCAAACATAATTAGATCAAAATTCTTGTAATCTTTGTGAAGAGGTACATAAAAAGGTTCTTGTTATTTTCATGTATTATATATTTCTTTATCATTAAAATGTTTGGGTTCTATGTTGTTGTGCACTATCAATGACAATAAAACAATGGAAAAAATGAATCAATTTTGCAAAAATTAAGTTCCATTTGAATGAAAATATGGAATGGCATTGCATGTAATTTCAAATTTAAATTGAATTAAAATACATTTAATGGAATCTAATTAAAATTATTTTGAATCGAATTGAATTGAATTGAAATAAAATTGGATTCAAATTATTATTTTTTGATTCAAATTCAATTAAGAAAAATGTGACACAAATTGATTGAAAAAAGATTGAAAACTTTCTTGGGGCTATAGTGTGGGGGGGGGGAGTTTGAAAATATATTTATTCGAAAAACATTTTCCATTATTCTTTTTTCAAAATAGATTTTAATTTGGAACTATCATTAAAAAGGATAGCTTATGGGACCTAAAGTTATATTACTTAGATTAATTTTGATGAATCATAAGCATTGGAATTATTTTTCTTAATCATTATCTATTTACGAAGGAAGGCTGTTTGTTTGTTTTGATTGTTTGTCACATTGAAATCTCTCAAATTACATCACCTTTTGCTACGTTTTTGGTATACTTGAAAAACCTTTAACGAATAAGGGCGCATTAAATTGGTTTCATAATGTTTCAACCTATGATGGAAATGTTATTGAATGTTAAACGATTTTTTCATTAAAATTTCATTTAAATCATAACTAAAATTTATAGGGGAATTTGGGCAAATTTTTTATATTCTTGGAAAGCCTTTGATGAGAAATTTTTAATGAAGCTAATTTGGAAATTTTTAGGCTTGAAGAGTAGGAAATATTAAAGTTGACAATTTTTGTCATTGGAAATTGAATTAAATTATCAAAAATGCATTTGAAAAGAAAATTTAATTGGGTAACCAAGTCACACTTGGGCTAATGACATAGGTAACATTGGAGAGAGTCAACGGTTCAAGTTAGTACAAAAGTGATTGCCATTGTTAAAGGTTTTGTGACCATGATGAGATTAAATTAAATCATTTTTTTGACATTACTTGAATATATATGGTATTTCCATGATTAAATAATATTGGTTTCTAATGAAAAAAACACACAAGGAATCTCATAAATGATAACAAACTGATGACTTTCAAAAGCTCTTATAATATGTGATGATTAATTTGAAAAATGAATGAATGAATTTAACATAGAACAAATTAGAAAGTATAAATCGATTGATGATCCATATCTCATATTGCTACTTCTAAACAATAAACCATTGAATGTAATATATAATGAAAAATTTAACCAATAAAATAAAGCTATCATATAACAAGCAAAAAAAATGCCCCCCAAATTGTTAAAAACCTTTTGATTTGAGCATCCAAGGATTGTGCGTAAATTTTTTTTACAAATTACATGAATTTATTGGTACAATTTTGAAATATCAAATACTTATAAATTTGTAGATGGGAATTTTTCTTTTTATAAATAAATTGTGAAAAGTGCATAAGGGAAACAAAAATTCAAAAAAAAATTTGTGTTAAATTTTGAAGGTTCATGTTTGTTTTATATATGTTTTCATTTGATAAGTCTAACATGCATACATATGTTTGTATGATTGTGTTTGAATGGTGCACTATGTTATATGTTTAATTTTGTGTTTGCCACACCAATAATAAGGACATGATCATTATGTCACTCCAACAAAACATGTCCTTGTATGTCAAGTGATTTCACTAGATTTTGTGTCAATTCACTAGCTATAATGAACAGGGACCAACGAAAAAATAATAAATTCACTAGTCTAGTGAATGGGGACTAGTTAATTACATCCACATTTTGTAGTAATGTGTGTAGGGTAAAACCTTAGGATCGAGGCATTCTCAAATTAAAGGGCCTAGGACAAGGTGATAGCTAATTCCCACCCCGCATTTTGAGAATATCCTCTATCCGTGGGCTTTAAGCTATTAGAAAGCACAAGGCAAAATTTATCATGAATCAAACCTATAGATCACGAAGCATATGAATGAGAGGGCTAGGAAAGTGTTATCATCAACACAATTTGAGAGACGAATGAGGAAATGTTTGCTACCTTCATGGACTTCATTTTATGCGAAGAACATGCACCTCAACCTCAAGGTAGAAGCTTTTGGAGCGAGACCAAAAAAGAAGATCCAACAAGAAGAGAAATGCAAGTTAAAAAAAGGGAGGATTTGCTCTCGATCGAACGCAAATGGGTGATCAAGTTTGCAAGCAGTTGAGGTTGTTGGAGGTTCTTTGGCGTTGCATTGCATTGCATTGCATAGCTGTGTACATAAAAAAGGTTCCCCAAGTTTGTATGGGAACTGCCGGGCAAGTTTGTTCAGTGTTACCAACCAGGGTTTGAAAACCGGCGGGTAGAAGGTTAGCAGAAAGGTTTGACACCACCCGATGTTTAAGCGGGCCGTTATAACTGTCCAACCCGACATAACAGCCCAAGCCCCGGCGATGGCTGGCCCACGGGTAACGGACCATAAAGCGAATCGTTGGCTCAAGCGAAGGGGACGCGACTCCCGCGCGCCCTGTTCTCGGTTCTCACTGCCGACTCTTGTTCGTTCGTCTTCATCTTCTGCGTCACACCGACCCCAAGAACGCAACCAACAACAGGCACACACCCAACAAAAACAACAAGAGTGGTGATCTCTCAACCTCCGATCCGCATATTTTCTTGGGTACGTTTGTTTGTTGGGTCTGTAATATCAAGAGCCTTGAGACTCTCTGTCTGTCTGTCTGTCTGTCTTGTGTTTGTGGTTTTCTTGCGGTAGAGGCGACGATTAGGGTTCAATTGTGGTTTCTTGTGGAGCTTGATGATCTCCAGACCCTAAATTTTGTAGCCGCTCAGGGGCGACAGACACTAAGTTCTGTAAATCTGTAGGTTTTGGTGATGAAGGAACGGACTTAAGCTGTCCATTCAGTTCTCCAATTTTCTGTGTTGGGGGGAAGTGCATTGTGTTTTGGGCTCGTTGCTTTCTTCAGGGTTTGGAAGGTAGGTTGGGGTAGTAGTACCTTGGAAACAGAAGATGCCAGAATTGTGTGAAACTGGCACTCCGTTCGCAATGTCTGGTTTGCGGTGTTTTGGAAGCATGAACACTACTACGAGGGCGTTCGATGTAAGTGACACGGGAAGGGATAGATATGTGTCGTGGAGATGAAAGCTGACCACAAAAGATGTGTCGTGATTGAAAGGATTTTGGCGAGGCTTGGTAAAGGGTTGATTGGAAGGATTGAGAGGAATGGCGTTTGTCTTGTGGGTGGCTTGCTTGTGGTGATTTATTTACTTGTGGCGTTGCAGCAGGTCAGAGGTTTTAGTCCCAGGCATGGCGGGCATAGGAGGGCTTGTGGGAGGAAGTGCTCTCGATGATGAATTGTGAGTGTTGGGGCTGGTTCAGGATGTTCAGGGGCGGGGCTTCTGTGGAATAAGGGCCTCTCTTCTTCTCTCTTTGTTTTGTCTAGGGTGGTGCTAATGGAATACTCAAAACGTTTTCTTAAAAGCTTCTGAACATCTTCTCGCCTTGGGAGATAGAATCTAGCGCTTCCTCGTGTTTTTTGAGCCCCACAATCCCCTGCTCTTCAGTGATGCTTTTTTTTGGGTTTGTTTGGGTGCATGCAGGAAGCGAAGCAATGTCGTCAGGCTACGGGGACTTCCCTTCAGTGCCTCAGAGGCAGATATTGCTGATTTTTTTAAAGGGTTGGAAAAAGGACCAGATGGGGTAGTAGTTTGTGTCAACTTTCAAGGTACGTCATGTACCTGAAATTTTTTTTCAGGATTGGAAATGAGGTCAGTTGGTTTAGTAGTTTGTTGTATCCTTGAAGTTGCATTATCCACCTGAAAATTATTGTTGGCTCAAGAGCAGCTTGGAAGGCAATGCTTGTGATTTGTCTGAATATATGCACAGTAGGTGTTGTTGTCCAAGTATGGAAGTGGTTTTCAGACACCTGTGGGAATTTTGTACAGGGAGGTCAACTGGGCAGGCATATGTTCAGTTTGCAACTGCAGAATTAGCAAACAAAGCCTTGGACAGGAATAGGTGGGAAAGTCATATCATTTCACTCAATTTTGATGGTTTTGAAAGTTTGTCAGTGCTTTTACAAGCTCTTCTTAAAAAATTATGTTGATTCTTTGTGCTGAAAATTTGCTCTCTTTTTTAACATGCAGGCAACACATTGGAAGCCGCTATATTGAGGTCTTCAAAGGACATCCAGCAGACATGCAGGTATGTGTTTGGAGCCTGCAAGGTGGGACCATGTTTTCACTGCAGGACACAAGTTATGGTGCGGTATTGTGTTTTTGTGTATTCTCCCTTGAATGGTTGAATGTTTCTTTTATGAATACAAGCAATGCTCATTCACACTGCCTATCCGTGTGCCCCTCTGAAGGCTTGAAAGCTAAGGTTTCCTGACAGGTTTCTTGAGTTCTCTTGTGATGGCTTTAGTGCAGATTTTATGCATGTCTCTGAGTATGGCACTTCTAATTGTAGGGAGCATTGCGGATGGTTGGTCGAGGTAGTGGGACTTCCAGTGGATCTGTGACGGGGGTGGTGACGGGGACTGGGACTGGGAGTAGTGTGACTGCTGCTGTGACTGGGATCCTCAACACAGGAATCCCTGGAATGTCTGGAAATCCGGACATGCGGTACACTGGTGTGGTGCGCATGCGGGGGATGCCTTACAGGTCAGCAATTGTTTTGAAGGATCTATGTCTGAACCTGTTTGGCTCCCTTGTTTGCTGATTTGACCCACCTTGTGTCTTTGATGTGAGCAGCTGTACCTCTGCAGACATCACAGCCTTCTTCAAAGGGATGCAGGTTGTTGCTGATGGCATCTTTCTTTGCAGCCATGCAGATGGCCGTCCTACAGGCGAGGTCAGTTTGGAGAATACATTTGGCTCACCATTTGCTAAGCTTCTAATATTGTGTCCTCAAGAAATGTTGTGTTGGCAGCCATTCTTATTAGCAGTTTGACTGTGGTGTTTGTGGTGTAGGCGTTTGTGGAGTTCATGAATGAAGAAACTGCTGCACGGGCTATGCAGTTGCACAGAGAACCCATGGGATCGGTCTGTTGTTTTGCCCAGAAACAGTTGCACACAGATGCTGATACTGCATTTTGTTTTCTGTATTTATGTGTTGGCTATCAAGGTACAGAACACAGACTGTGCCTAGGTTTGTGATGTTTAGTTGGTTGGGATTGGCAGCGTTATGTGGAACTTTTTCGGAGCACAAAAGGAGAAATGATGACAGCAGTTCAGCAAAGGATGTATGGCATGTTTTCTGGTGTTGGGGGCTTCACACAGTTTGGTGCTGTCAGCCAGGTGCTCCATGGTTTTGAATATATGTCTGGGAGTCCAAGTTTGAACTGTAATAGATGTGGTAAATAAGGCCTTGGGTGAAAAGGGAGGGTGAGTTCCTTCTGCAAATGGCTGATGCAAATGTGGTGGTGGAATGTTTGTGTTTCCAGATTCCAGGGATGATGGGAGCATTTGGAGTGCAGGGGTTGACAGGGATGAATTTAGCAGCTATGCAGGCAGCAGGGTTGGGAGGCATCACAGGGCTGCCAGGCTTAACCGATACATCAGAGCATGTTTGCATCAAGATGCGGGGTCTCCCATATAATGCTACACAGAGAGAGATAATGGATTTCTTTGATGGACTTAACATCATGCCCAATGGCATTCATATTGTTATGGGAGCTACAGATCGTCCAACTGGTGAGGCATTTGTGGAGTTCACATCTTCTGATGAAGCCCAGCGCGGAATGGAGCGTCACCGCCAAAACATTGGGTCTCGCTACATAGAATTGTTCAGGGCAACCAAAAGGTATTATGTAATTGTGTAAGCTGCATGAGTTTTTTAATATGGACTAGGACTTCAAACCTGGTTTTAATGTGAATCAGCACAAAGTAGCATGCTTCTCTTGAAATTGCAGCCCTAGACTAAAACCAAGTTCTGATTGACAGAGTAGTACAATTAGGAGCCAAGGAATTCTTTTGCTGCATCTGTTTGCTTATTGTTGACTTGGGTAATAATATTTTCTTGGGTGGTACAGCGAAATGTTGCTGGCAACTGGAGGCTTATCAAGCTTTGGCATTGCACAAGCGTTGGATCCTGCTGTCCAACTCCTACTCTTACAGCAGCAGGTGCTTTTCCTGTCTTCTAGCACTGTTGCAGCTAAAGTGAAGTGGATATACCAGAATCTCACATGAGCTTATATGTTAATTTCCATTACACTGGACATACTGAGTGATCATCAAAGAACTCAGTGCTGCAAACTTATAACCCCAAGCAGAGGCAAAAGAGGCTCTCAATGAGGCAAGCTCTGGGTAGTATCAATTTCAATAGTTTTCCTTCTAGCACACCCATTTCATTGTCAGTTGTTCTTAAACAGATACTTTCATTTGAGTTTCTGTGGGTTTGCTTATACATGAAGTTGAGGGGTTTGTGTGTTTGCAGGCAGCAGCTGGTGCATTTGGAATAACAGGACTGATGGGCACACAGGCCACAACAGGCAGCTGGGCAGAAATGCAGAATGCAGCAGCTGCAGCAGCAAGCTTCTATCAACGCCAGGCTGCAAGCCTGGCTGGCTCCCCTGCAACAGTGGCCTCCTCTGTTACAGCTTTTGACACATCACCATCCTCAAAAGTTCGGGGCGTTCCCTATAGGACATCAGTATGATGTTTTGCCTTTCTCCACACAGTTTTTCCATTTATTCTTCCATCTCTTTTATCTCAATCTCCCATTCAGGACAAGGTCAAAAGTTAGAGCTGGCATTGACATAGGAGTACTGGTTATGCAGACATGAAAGGGCTTTGCGATGGGAGCATTTTGTATCAATCATGGAGCAGCAGAGGGTTTGGACGTTACAAATAGCAGAACATTGTCCGGAAGAGGTCACAAAGCTTTTCTATGCATGACAAACAACAATTAGTATTTGATGTTGGTTCCTTCTTAGCTGCCTGGATGAACTGTTTCTGGCATAGAACTTATGTAGCTTGAGTTCACATGAAACTCTTTGTGTGCAATGCTTAGATGTTGATAAAGTTGTCCAGATTTGAACTGCTTTTTTTCACTCATGCTATTTACTGGTGTTGTGTTTGTATGCTTTGTGTAAGTTATCATCCTTTTCCAAAGGGAGGACATGAGATTGCAGTGGCTTGATTCCATCAGTAGGTCAACAACTGTCACTGTAGTATGACACAATTTATCTGTTGTCAGTAAATTATCACAACATTGTCATAAGCATTCACCTACCTTGCAGTGAACATGTGTGCTTACTTCACACTCTAGTTATTTGATCAGTCTGCCATAGTTATACATGTACCCTACAGCAAAATGAAGTATTATCATCTTCTTGTATTATTTCTGCAACATTTGAGTCATCTGCAAAGTCATACCCTGTTGAGCCTGAGTTGCACCCCTCATTCGACGCTTCAACCCCTCCTGGCTGTTATCTGCAAAGTCATGAAGTTTTATTAAATAAGGGTATGAAATTCTGAGACTCGGGATCAAATGCACACAGGCTCAAGAGCATTTATATGGGGCTAAACTCAGTTTCATACCCCATTGAAGCCTAGTGTACTTTTTCCCCTGTTTTTTGAAATCTCATCCCCTATGTGACCAAACAGGCGGTTCAGGTGCTGTCTTTTCCTGACTTTACAGATAACTTTATTAGCTATCATGTTACTTTACTCTCCATCTCCATCGCTGGGTCTTGTTCTCTCACTGATGGAAAACATATTTGGACATTACCTCAAGCCTTCATAACACCTAGTGTTAGATCAAAGACACAATTAACCCTTAACACTAGAATTTTACAGATGGAACTTTAATATGAAAAAGGTTCTGCACAACAAATACCTCTGTTTGCACTTTGCACTTGTAGCTAGGTGTCATGTTAAATCACACGAAAACTAAACATTGAACCTTTGTGTTTGTACTTGCATTGTTTACATATGTCATGCACTTGCTCTGCATGTATGTCTAGAGCACCATGGATTGTTGTTTCATTGAATTGATAATCGTGTCCATAATGAACATCGTGCTAATGTTAAGTCATGCACTTGCCCTGCATGTCTGTCTATAATAGTGCCATGGATTGTTGTTTCATTGAATTGATAATCATGTGCATAATGAACATTGTGTTGTTCACCAAGATAATTGTAGTGATGGTTTTTGAATAGCTATAGCATGCATGTCTAGCAATTTGCTTTCAACTTTGAATCCTTAAGTGACAGACAATCGGGTGAAATTGAGAAGCACAATTGGGTTTTTTCACTTTTTATCAATGGAATAAGATTATGGTTTAGTGGCCTTTACACTACTTTTGAATAGCAAAACTTGTGTTCTATATTGCAAAGGAGCTCAAAACTTCCATTCAAAAACAAAAATTAACGCATAGTGTTATTTATTTATTGTAGAATCTTTTTTTTTAAAAAGGATTTGCTTTGTGACTATAATTCAATTTCGTGTGAATAGGGTTTCAACTATTTTGTGAGTTTTGGGGGTTAGTTTTCAAGATGTGGTTTGGGAATTTCGTCCTTTGTGTTATGAAATTCTAAAGCACACTAGAGTGTGTGATTTCCTTGTGTTTGCTTTGAACTTAAATTCACACAATTTACAAATGAATATATTTTGAAACATGAAAGACCTATTGTGTTATAGTCCAATTAGTTTTGGTTAATTAGTTGGGCCTTGATAGTAACTTATGGCAAAGGTTTTCGCCATTGCTCTAAACTTGCAACCTTGCTTTTGAGCCTCAAAAGAATGGGAGGTCCATGAGGTCAACTCCCAAATTTGAACTTGATCAATAAGTTGAAATTCAAACTTCTTATTATTATTATTTCTATTTTTTCATTTGTGAGGGTTGCACTCATCCATAATTTTGATGGCTTTACACTTTCATTCATAATTTTGATTGATTTATGTTTTCATCCATATTAGTAATTGAATGGGGTGGGGGATGAATAAGATTTGAAATTTGGGTGAAATTTGGATTAGATCAGACATAACTTGAAATTGAATGGCATGACTTGCTTTAAAGTTTGTCCATGATTTTCAATTAATTAATTTTTACAATCTCAATTCCAAATTTCAAATTTTGAATTTATCTTTAATTTAATTTGAAAATCCATTACAACTTTATATGAGGTTGAAATTGCATGTCATTTGCATGGTTGATTTTTAAACAAGAAGAAAACACATGTGGGAGACTTCAATTGATTTTGGGACAAAAAAAATTAGAGGTTATTCAAAAGCAAAAGAAAATAAGTGAATGGAATTAGCAAATGTGCAACAAGTTGTTGGCAACCAAACTTTTATGCGAGTAAACACTACATACTCATCCCACAAGTTATGTGGAATTTTGCACTACCAACATCAAACATGAATTGTTGTTCCATCAACTTTTCCCTTTCTTATGGTAATTAATTTGTTATAGTAGTTCAAATAATGTTGGCCTAGGAAGCAAGGGCCAATAATGCATGTTAGTTGTTTAATTGTTGTCACATGTCCAACGATTAACCATAATTGGGGACAATAATTGGCTTGGTTAATTACTAGGCATGTGACAAGTTTACCCATCAATTTAACCAAATGTCTGGGTCATACTTTATTCATCAATTGCCCAAACAAAGTGATTAGGTTTTTAAAGGGATTAAGTTGTCCATTTGAGTGTTGTTGCAAGCATTTTTGGATTTGATCATTGGGATTGTTTTGTTCATTGTACTATGGTAGTGAGATGGAGGTGATGACTTGTAAATTATTTTTGTTGTATTCATAACAAACCACCATGTATGTTTGGCCTTTTTTAAGTTTGGTGGGTAGATGTAAAAATGTTTTACCTAGTATTAATTTTGGGTTATAATCACTATAAGTCCAACAAAATTGGCTATTCGAATTAGGGATAGGGTTAGGACTTAAGGGCATAATGCATGCAAACTCAAAGGTTGTACTACATGTCACCATCCCCAAAAAAACATGTTCAAAGTTATAAATAAGATGACTTGGAACACAAGGTCATTGGAGATTTTTCTTAAGTTTCATGTTTGTTGTGAGTTATTTTAGGGAAATGGAGGGCAATATGTGCCGCACGGGGGGAGGGGCGGGGTCTATGAAAATCTAATTCTTTAGATGGGTGAACAATATTTCATTCCAAGAATGGAAGTTACACTAGAAGATTTAGATGTGGACCACAAGGTAAAAGAACATAACTTTTAATCTTGGTGGGCATTTGAGTTCCTATCTCAACATCTAAAGGAAATGAATTGCAAACCTATGAAAATTAAAGATGAAATGAATTGTTATTCAAAAACAATTATAGGTTGTGGATTAATATTGGACATAATGCATGGAATTCTTGAAACTTCCAAGGAAAGGGCAATAATGTTGTGGGTGGTTATGCCAAATTCATATCAATCTAACATTAATTCCCAAGATTCAATGAATTCATCCACCAAGGGTTTGAGTGTTGTGACTCACATGGATCCACGATTGAATCCTACATGTATTCTCTATCACAAATTTCCCAACCAACATTGGGTGCCAATATTGCTACCATTGGTGATCCATCAACATTTGATTCATTGGAATAAAATTTACCCTTTAGAAATGGAATATGAAGCATTTGAAGAGATTGGATGAATAAGAGATACATTTTCCAAAAGGAAAAAAATGGCATTCCATGGGTACATGCAATTGGCACAATTTGATAAGGAAAACAATGACGTTTTCATATAACAATGGTTAATGTAATTGTACATCCCAAAGAGGACAATAAGGTGCAAAGGATGGTACAAGTTCAACTCATCATTAATTATAAGGTTTATGCCACATCAGAGGAATCACTCCATCACAATGGTAATCCTCAAAGTGCTGGAAACTACCATTTTTTGCCTTGTAACCACTTCATGTGAAAATGGGGGAATTTTGGGTTTGATCGGAGATATGACATTAAAATTGTTACCAAGTAAGAAGGAACAACCTTAAGAAACATCACATTCTAAGGTGGATAATTTTTGTTTATGGTGAGTTTTCATTGCCAAATTATCTAACATTTTGGCATGACTTACCATTGATAAGATATTAATGACACCAAAAATGGTTTTGGTGTGCAACAAGGATATTATTTTTCAATAAAAAAGGAATGGACATGGGCAAACATTTTGCATCTAAAGGTGTTGAGTCACGAATCTTGTTATTTCAAGTTTATGCCTCCTACATATAAACCCCAATTCACAAGTTGTCAAGGGCAAAGTTATTGCCCTTGAAGAGATTTTCCCAATGTGATATGCCTCTCACATATAGATCCCAATTCGCAAGCTTTTAAAGGAAAAACTATTACCCTTGAAAAGATCTTTATAATGTCATATCACAATCCTCAATCAATGGTCTTTAGCCTTTCAAATTGTCAAAATAATGGTCAATAATCATTTTGGCAATTTGAATCTTGACTTTTTGAGGGTCATAACCAATGTTGCCCAATCCTAATTCCACATCTAGTTTTGGTTTTGATTTTAAAAACTTGAATCAATGGTTCTTGGGAGTTCAATAATCACCTCAGGAATTGGTCTAATGGTTATTGGGGGAATGAAAATTTGTCACAAAAACTAGTTCCACTATTTTTATGACCCACTTGATAGATTCTAGTTTTTGAATGTAGGTAGTAGGTAGGCTATTGTAGGATTCATATTGGGTTTTATCTATAGGCTACTTTAAAGTATCCTATTTATTTTATTCAAAGAAAGAAATAAACATGTGGAGAGAATGGATGAAACTTGCTTGTGGGGTAAATGCAAGGTACAGTGACCCACTTTTGTGATGAATTGGTGTTTTTTTCTAAGTACCTTTTGGCCAATTGTGTATGGTGATTAATGTATTTGGATATGTTAATTGGGACTTCAATCAAGACTAACAACTTTGATTATGAACGTTTTTGCCAAATTATTTTGAATAAATAGTTTCTCCATTAATAATAATCGACTTTCTCAAATCCAAAAAAATGTAGTGGTTGTCTAGTTGCAACATTAAACAATGGATAAATGGGTGAAAATACACTATGGGTGAACCAAATTTTCACCAAAAAAGGTGATGTATAATTAGTATCATGGTATGTAGTAAGTTTAAATTTTGATGGCATCAATTGATAATCTTATACATAAGCAAAAGACCCTAAAACGTGCACAACAACATTTTGGGATTCAAATTTCACTTTAAATCAAATTTAATCTTGATCCAATGGTTAGATGAAGAAGATTGAATAAAATCAATGTACACAACATATATAATGTGCAGTTTTTTGTCAACCATAGGGCCTCATGTTTGTGATTCATAAAACATTATTAAACAAACAAAATGTGAAAAAATAATGCAATGACCAATTATAAAATCTATTTATCTTTCATATGGTATTGGTTTTTTCTTTAAATACATAAATTATTTTGCCTTTATTACTGAAATTTTGAAAAAAAAAACACAAATTTTTTAAAAAATTATATACTTCCAGACATCCTTATATTCAATTGATGTATATCTATTCATTGATCACAAAAAAATCAGCAATAAATTCCATCCATAATCCTAATTTTGAAGTATGTAGGCAATTTTTCATACTTCATGACAAGTATTATTTCGTCACAAATATATTTCATGTGTTGAAGTTCACCAATGTTCGTTGGAATTTCTTTTTTAATTAACTGTCTTAAGTTTAAATATAATCCAATATACTTCAAACAAACAAAAATAATCCAAGATGTGATGTTTATACTTACACAAAAAAATCAAATGCAGAAATGCAATATTTGTGACTATAATTCTTGGGGGGTGTAATGTGCTTTTACTCAAATTTGTATTGATCTCCATTTTAATTCATTTTAGTGACTTAGTATGTGTTGTAATATGAAATGAAATATCATATCAAGAGCCCTTTCCTTTTTAACCTTAACCAAATCATAGTTTGGAACTTTTGAAAGTTCAAAATTGTGCCATATTTTCATAAATCCATATGATTATATTTGTTGTTTGTTTTTCAAAAAAACCCCAAAAGCGTATTTTTTGAAAGCTTTATTGAAAACATTGTTCATATGGACTATGTGAGTTTGCGTTTTAAAACTTCCAATTGAAAAATGACATCAATGTCTTTTGATGTAAGTTTTGACCTAGGTTTGTGAACTTTCATAGGTGGGTGAACATTTAGTAATTAGATATTACAATAATGGCATCTAATAAAATAACAACCATATCCATTTGAAAAAATATATAGATTTTTTATGGACTTATATGGAGCGTAAATTATGCCATTTTGAGCCATTATACCATGCATTCACCATGTGCACAAACACAAGTTGTTGCTAGTCTTTTCTCCTTTACATATATTGGCTAGCATCCCTAGGCATATTGTGACAATAATTGATGACAAGTTTTCAAAGAATTCTTAAAAGAATAGCCAATAAACATTAATAAGTATGGTGTGCTTTGTAGAAGGGCCATTAGTTGAGGCAAAAAAATGGTGGCAACCATGTGTAGGAATAGAATATGCATGTAGCCAATGAAATGACTAAACATACACCCAATAAGGTTTTTCCTTTGGGGGGAGAACGGGGGTGTGAAGATGGATTTTTCTTCTTGTGTTTCCATCATATTCCTAACTTAAAACTTGAATTAAATATGGGTATTATCAAAATAAGAATCATTAAAACTAAGATCCAATGATAAAAACATTTGACTTGGATTAAGAATTGACAAAAAAAATAAAAATTGACAAATTGAAAAAACTAACACCAATGATTTTTTGCTTTATGAAAAATTTAAGAACTAAAACCAATGGTTCTTTTTTAAACCTCATAATTGGCAATAATGCAACATTGCAACATGGGTCATAACTTGTGTTTCAAAGCTCCAAATTGGGAATGTGAGTCCATTTTGGATATCGTATTTTGAAGATTTTTCCAATATTTCAAAATATTCCAATTTGGACAAGTTTGGTCCCCCAAACCTTATTCCAAATATTCATGACATTGTGAGATTAAACAACTCCCAAATCGATTGGGAATGTTGGGATTCATTTTTTCATTTGTTAGGGTTCTTACAATTAGCCTATGGTTGGTTGAAGAACAATTGTTCATTTGCCACCTACCCACCTAATCTTTTTCATCTTCATGACCTCCTATATTTCATCCTAGGACAGGCACCTTCATGCTTAAGGGCGGCATGATGTTTAAGCCAATTGTTGGCCAATTGAAGGCATTTTTGGGTACCAAGGGTCAAAAGGTTTAATTAGATTGCTAATCCATTTATTCAACTAAAATGTTGATGAGGATTTCACATGGGGGGATGCACAAGTACAAAGTTTTCAAGAGTTTAAATTATGATTATTTCTACACCCATTTTGCAATGACCCATTAGAGGTCATCCTTTCTAATTACACATATATTGGATTATTTTGGGACTTGGAGTGATCATAACAAGATTTGATGATGAGAATCAAGAATTTGTGGTGGTTTATGCAAGTCAATCTAACAACCAAGCATAAGCCAAATTCATGTCATATAAGGGCGAATGTTTGGTAGTTGTTTGGGCCACATGGCCACATTCCAATGTTATTTTTTGGGTAGCCCATTCACCTTTGTGGCTAATCACCAATTGTTGAGTTAGTTCATGGAGTTTGACTCACTCATAGGATAGCTTGCAAGCCTCAAGGTGGTTTTTTTTTAAGGAACATGATTTTGATATCGAACATTTAGTTGAAACAATTTCAATAAGGATGCAAATGGGTTGAGTAGGAATCTATGTGCCAGTGAATTGGATATTACAAAAACACATTGACATGGGGAAACATATTTAAAGGCTATATCTAATTGGCGTGTTGTTTCATGCTTTCACATTTCAACAATTGATTGAGAAAATGTATCATGTCAAATTAATGTTGATTCGTTAAGAAAAAACCTATGTTTTTGCAGCTACCTTTGCAATTAGATTTTATATTTAGAACATACATTTGCAAATAGCCCTATTTTTCATTAGAAGTTGAAATGGACGAGTTGCATTAGCTACAAAAGACATGTTGTGGAACCTAAAACACCACAATTATGCAACTTTATGGCAACTAGGTCCATTAAAAGAAGAAAAATAAAACGTGCCACATCAAATTGGTAGGAAACATTTGTACAATGTTGATGTGATGATTTTGCCAATCCATCACAAATGAAACTACCAATAAATCATAATTAAGTTACATTAAAAATTGATAGACCTATAACTATTTAAACATTACATTGCATTTGGATTTATCCATGAAGACACTAGTTTTAAACTATACAAAATAAATAGTGCCATTTTCAACAAATAGTTAGTGATAATGCCAAATTATTATTATGGATATAATATTTTCTTGCAATTAAATTGATATATCGTTGCACTATCCTAGAATAAAGTTGTAACTAAGATCATTCTTTGAAAGATTATGTGCAAATTACAAGTTGTAACGTGCAATATAGGTTGGGACTAAGTTGGGATTAGACCAAGACTATAATAGGATTAACATGCATTGAATTCACAACAATTCTACAACCATGTAGTTATTAGTGCCGATTTGTTGCAACTTTATAAATGGTAACATTTGTGCATTGTGACTAAAAAAGTTGCAACTAATATTATGTGCAACTACACAATCAACTATTTTAGAATTGGTTTTTTAATCTGCAACTATTGTGCAACCAATGTACCATAGTTTTATGTTTTTTTGTAATTAATCTGGATAACAATTTGATCCTAGTTACAACTAGTTTGTATTGTGATGTAACTAATGGATTTTATTGTGTACTCATTTGCAACTATTTGTTTTTGTTTAAAACTTATTGTTCACGATAGTTGATTGTGTTTTCTTATTGTGTTGCTTCTTTGCATCTACCATGTAATTTGTGATATTGAATTGTTACTTTTACGTATGCATTTGATATTTTTATATTTGTTTACTTTGGTTTTTATATTAATTTGCAACTATGAAATTATGTTCACTTACTATGGTGCAACTAGTTGCATTAACACTGTGACATGGCTTTTGGAGTATTTATGCACGTGTTTTTAGAACATCCATGGCCGATTTTACAATTAAGAAAAAATATGATATCATTGTCGTGCAAAATGGCAACAAACAAACATAGCTTCAAAACAAGAAAGAATAACATATAATAGATGTCTTATAACTATTGCAAGGCAAGTGTGAAAGATCTATGATAGGAATCCTATTACAATTCCAAGTTTCCCTCATCCTATATTGTGTTTGGGTGCATTCAAAATTCAAGTAACCAATAAGGGTATCAAATCATAAATCAAAATTGCAAAATTTGTTACACACATCTATGTGGTGTCATTTAAATGTCATGTTAATCATGGAAACTTATGTTTAATGACTAATTAAGATGTTGAGGAATGTAAATTAAAATATTACTAAGTCCAAATTGGGGATTTGTTTAGAGCAAAGGACTATTAACTTTGGGTAGGTACAATGTTAAATAATTTTCATTTTACAAAGGGCCCTTAATTTGCAAAATATAAATATTTTTACATTGAATTTCCTGAGGTGGTAAGAATCATTTAGACACGTTAAAAACACCCAAAGTATTAAAAACTTATAACTTGGATTTTTTCAAAATTTTGAGCATGTTTAAATGTGGTCATACATGTGGTCTATGAAGTAAAGTTGCAAGCTAAAATATTAATAACACAACCATAAAGTCACCAATTTCTTTGGGTATAATTTGACATATTTTCAAATTCCTTTCAAGATGACATGCAGTTTTTATTTCTAAAATCTTCATGAAATTTACATCATCTAAATAGTTAAAACATTTGTGGTGATGGCCAACCTAGTAAAAGTCAATTTGCAGCAAGTTTCACAACGAAATTCCATCCAAATTGCATCTAACATTAAATCAAATGAATGAGGTGTTGTTCAAGATGCATCCAAAAAATAATTGAACAATTTTCATTTGGGTAACATGTGGATGCACTATGATTGATATATGTCCATTTGCTTATCATCCATCATCCAAAACCCTAAAATACCATCCTCATTATTCATTTTGGGGTAACAGTTTAGGCAACTCCTTTTCAAAACATGTTTATTTCCAAACACGATCATTGCGGTGCATGTGTATGAGAGAAACATGTCTGTTAGGATTAAGCATGTGCATTGTGTATTATTTAATTATTTCTTTCGATATCATTTGTTGCACATCATTGAGATGTCATTTGCACATGAATGAACATGCACATTGGGACTTCCCCGATCTGGCCTTATGTCAATTTTCATGGAAATGTGCGCTTGCCATGCATGTTTTTGAAATAAATGTTTACCAAGAAAAAACATCATGTGCACTAGAACTTCCCAATGTAACCATAACATGAACTTTCACTTGTTTGCCATGAAAGAACATGCATATTTGAACAAATATGTTTTTATATGGTATGTTGCAAAGTGGGTTCGATTAAATAGTAATTCAAGTTGGTTTATAGTAGTTATACAAAACATAGAACATGAATTTGAACACCTTATATCTTGTTCGCACCAAAGTTATAATGTTGGTGTTAGCAATTTGTCATTTGACGTTGTTGAAATGAAACATTTATGTAACCAAAACTGATTGTTTATAATCGAAACTAGATTTATGGAACCAAAACTGAATTTGTGTAAATGGAAACTGGATTATGGAACTAAAACCAGATTTGTCTTAATTAAAACCATATTTAGAGATGTATATTTTTAGAACCAAAATCTAAAGATGATCAGTTGGAGTGGTAGTTAAGATTTTTAAAAATAAAATTTGGAATGTATATATTTAAGAAGAATTTAATTTTTTAGGTTTTGGCAAAGAGGAAGATTGTACAAAATGTTTTCAAGTTTAAATGTGGAAGAAATTCAAAACTTTTGAGTTTTGTACCTTTTTATAAAAGTAATCATGGCTTTTTACCAAAGTTGTATTTCCCCACAATGTTTTATGTCCCCAAGTGTGTTCATTCATAGTTATCTTTTTTGTTGCCACCTGAGTTTTATGTTTAAGTTTTGACATCCAAGATGGTTGCAAGTGTCTATTCCCACTTTAAATCTGATAGGGTGTGTTCCCTACCGAATATTACACTACTCCAAAAATCTATTTGATTTACCAACAACAATATTTTGGTGATTTTAAAGATTTCCAACTAAACAAGATTTTATTAAATTATGTTTCACTTACAAACCCAATTATTTGCCAAGTAGTTCTAACAAACCTTCAAGACATACAACTCAAGATAGAATCAATGTCCAATTTCACAATTTCATGGTGAAGTTCCAAATACAAAAAACTTCAATGCATTTGATAATTAAACCCAACATTTTTTCATGCATATCAAGGTTCAAAAACAAGCTTTGTGCTTTAATGTCTAATTTGGTCAATCGAACAACAATAGGGAATCAACGTATGGATTCAACATGAATGTCATGGCATCTATTAATTTCATATGGATTACTAGGATGTCAGTGAAAGAGTTTTGTCCATCTATAAATCTAGAGCCATTAGTTGGTGCAAACTCCAACATGAAACTAGGTCAAGGATTATTTTTAAAAACTTAGCAAGACTTTAGGTGAAGTGGGTCATTTCTTTTTAACTTAACATAATTTGAAAGACTTAGGTGTTGATTCATTATTGCTATAAGAAAATCCTCTAACGAATCATATGATATAATTTATTTAGCATGTAATTTACACATTGATTACACGAAGCATTGATCATTTTCATGAACATCTCTCAATAATGGAGTCATGCTCACAATTTATTATACTTAATGTGAAAGATTTAGTTATGGTGTCACCCATGATCAAGATGTACTACTAACAAAGGTTTTTTTGTGCATTTGTTCTTGTTGGGTAGGACGTGGTTATTCAAATCCAATTTGTCCAACTCCAATAATACCCAATGTCTACCCTAATTTCAACAAATTACCAACAAACCTACATGTCACATTTATGTTGTATAAATGTTCCAATTCATTGATTTGTTGATATCTTGTAAAACATGCAAAATTTTCACAATGTAGTCAAAGAGTGAAAACATGCCATCAAAAAAGAATGTACAAAGATGGTCACCACAAATTGGGACAAATTTTCAACAAATTGGTTCATTTTTCACCCATGTATGTAGGTATATTGTTTGGTTTTTAAAAACATTATATCCATTTATCATGTGAATGCAAGCATTTCCATTGTTCAAATTTAATTTGCATGGTTTGGTAGATTTAGACAATTAGGACAATGGTTTAATTTGGAGTGCATTGTTGTTGGTTACAACTGGTGTTGGAATTTTTGTCAGTGGATTGAAACACAACTTGGATCAAATTTTCCACCAATAAATACTCCATAATTTACATCCTATAACTTGGGACAAATTTCCATCAAATTTGTTCATTCTTAACCCACGTTTTCTTTTTTGGTTTAGTAACATGCGTGCAAGCATTTGCATGATTTTGATGTAATTTGCAAGGTTTCAAGGTAATATTAGTTTAGAAAAAGGGTTTTTTAATTGATTGCACACTATGGTCTACACAAAATGAGTCAACCTTGGATTTACACAAACTATTAAAAGTATTACAACTTAAAACTCAGTTATTTAAAAAAATCTAAAAAACTATGTTTAGTTGAATTAAGTTTTGAAAGTACAATAAGTTTTTAAAATAATGAATATCAAATTGCTTCATTTTTAAAAAAAAAAGTAAATGCATGGTAGTCACATTATAAAACTTTTTTTAAACACCCCATTTGACAACAATATAAATTTTTTACTAATTTTTAATTTTTTAATTTTTTTGAATTAAAAAAAATAAACACCTTGGCCAACTATAATTTGATTAGAAATATGACTTCCAATTGTATAATATGCCACATTAATTTTTGAGTTTAGTGAAAACTGCAAGTTGTGATAAGATTTTGTGTACATCATAATGTGCAACTACCCTTTACTACATTTTTCTTACATAAAAGTTGGTGGATTTCATTGGTGTGGATTTTAAGATTCATTATAAGTACCTTAAAAGTATTTTTGCATAAGAAATATTTGCACCTATTGCAAGATTTGTACCATATTATAACCAAACTATCCCCTTAGTTTTCATATGTTTTTCCTTTTCATTGTTGTTATATGCATGTAGGTTTCCAAGCACAAGTTAATATTCACCATTGTTGCTACAAAAGAATCTTCACTTTCACCTCAATAACTTCTTGAAATCACCTTTGTAGGTATTAATTTAAAATATGTTTCAATGTTGCAAGATTATCCATAAGAAATATAATTTCAATACCTCTACATTTGGTTCACATGGTCTATTTGCAATGATGATTCCTTGATTGTAGTATAAACGATGTTTTGTTCATCAAAATTAAATTGATAACTAATCCAACATCAACCCATTTATCCCTATGATTTGGAGTGGGTTGCCATTGCTTGCAACATCACAAACTTCCCGTCCCATGATTTGGTAATGGAAGTCACAGGAAAATTGTTCTTTCATGGGTTTGCACGTTTTGCACATGAATGTCATGTGTTTAAAACACAAATGAGACATGTATAAGTAGGATGTAATATTTTCATATGAATAAAAATTCATCCACCAAATAACCAAATTGGAACTATGCAAATAAGGGTGGTCCAACAATGGTTCAATGATTTATTGTTATTGCCTTTATGGGTATGCAAACCACAAAATCTATTATTGCCCACACTAACAAGTTCTCAAAACATGTTCAAATACAAAAATTTGGTGACAAATTTTAATTTGTTTTGTTGTTAACATGGTTTTAACAATCACAACTTGAAACAAAACATCGGAATTAGAAGCATTTAATGTCAGTTAAATTTCAGTTATTCCATGTTGCTTGGTTGCCCACAATTGCACAACATTAAGGTTACACACGATTGGGGGAACGATATGATAACTATTGAGGGCAATGGCATGATGCACAGCATAGTTGTGACCAAACATTTTGATGGTAACATGAAAATACCATTAATATATATTTATTACAATTCCATTGATGGCATCATGGATGAAAAAGGAGATGTACTCTTGGCAACTAACCCATGTTTCTTCACAATTTGGACAATTACCTTACCAAAACCAAAAATCATAACTACCACAATCACCGGTTTGGATTTTTGTATGAAAAAACTTACTTTTGATTTCCTTCACATTCTTGGCGAGATTTGGGTGGGTATAATTATTGTTAAAATCAAAGTAAACTTCAAAATAAATCCTTTAGGCATTACAGAGGAACCATAATTGGTCAAATTAATGTTGATTTAAATTCATAAACAACAAAACATGTAGATAATTTGTTGAAGGAATATAAGGATATTGTTTTTGCATGGACCTACAAAGAACTAAAAGGGATCCCACCTCACATAATCCAACAATAGATTGAGTTAGATACCACGATCCACACTAGCCCATCAAGCTAGGTATCGAACAAACCCAAATTATGTAGTAGTTGTAAAACATGATTTAGATAAGTTGTTACCAAATTCATCATTATGGTGGAGGTGGTGACATGGCTTTCTCCCATAACATGGTGGTATTAAAAAATGAGAAATTCCACATTTACGTAAACTTCAGGAAGTTGAATGCAACTACCAAAAAAAAACCCTTATCCGTTACCCTTTAATCATGAGGTTTTGAATATGGTGGTAGGTCATGAGATGAGGATGGCTTGTGCATGAGTGTGAAGCTTGAGCATGGAGCTTTGAACTTGGAACTTAAAATTTAATATGATTTTAATCCACTTACATGGATGAATATGTCCATAGATGAATGATTTCATATGGATGAATGGCATTTTTGCATGGAGGAATTTCATTTATGATGGGACCAAAATGATCCATCCTCATTTGTTGTCCAAATAATAATATCTCAAACTTGAATGTCATTTAATAATGATTGATAATGAAATTGTGATAATAATGGAAATATGATGATGGGGAATGTCCCCCCCCACCCAATTATTGTCAACAACATTATATATTCATTTTGTGGAAAACTAAGGTGCCTTGAAAATAAATAATCATTAAAAAAACCTCATTGTCATCTATTATAGTAGGTTGTTAGACGAAAATTAATTAAGGTGCATAAAATTGAATTTTAATTTATTTAAAAAATCTATTATCATTAATGACATTACATGGTTAAAATTTATTTAAAACATTCAAAACTAATTGTTATTAACAACATTGGTTAAATTTGACGAAAGTCATGGCACCTTTGACGAATAATTAAAAAAAAACCCCCCATTGTTATTTACAATAGTTATAAATAGGTTTGAAATAAATTGTGGCATCATTAAAGGAGTGGGAGGAAAAAACCCATTATTCTCAACAACATTGGGTCAGTTTGCCTGAATTGTTTTTTTAAATAAAAAAAACAACAACAATGACCATGGGTTGAATCTTAGCTTAATAATGGTAACATGATCAAAAACATTTAAAAAGTAATGTCATTTAAAACCATAGCCATTAAATGCATTGAGAATGGAATTTATATTATATTATTCAACAAATGTTATATCATATATAATTAGTTTGTGTTTCATGAAGCTATAATTAATTAAAATTATGGAAAAATTTTATCCATAAAATTTTAATGATAAAATAAAACATTCATCCATAATTATAATGGAAGTTCTATTTATTAAAAAATGAACTAAATGTTTTCTTTTTTTTTCATTTGTACATTAGATGAATGAAAAAAAGTCATCCATAATGAAGATGAACACTTACATTCATCCCATGTTTGCTTCTAAATTTATTGGTACAACACTCATTTTGTAGTTAAATTCTTGGGTTTTACTTACATGTTTATAGAGGAAAAGATACTTTACCATCCCAAGTTCTAGCTCTAGGCTTAGGCTTTAGGTTCATGCGATAGCTTGCTTCATCATGAGATGTTTTTTTTTCAATGGTTCTTTTATTAACATTCAATATGATAGCCTTGACAAATAGATACAAAACCACGTCCATCATGGATTGGGAAATCTTTGTGTGGTTGGTCATGGCTTTGGGATTGAAAAATGTTCCACCAACATGCCAATGGATTGTTAGTATAACTTTCCAAGAGTACTTGGGAGTTTTCATGAAACTATTTGTGGATGATAAAAAGTAAATTAGGATGTAATAATGTTTCCTTTCCTTGAATTTTTTTGGTTCGAAACATGTTTTGGGATATTTCTTGGGAGTTTTTAAGGTGTGTTATCTATTAAGAAATTAATTAACTAGGTATAATTTAATTACGAATTTCCAAAGTTCATGAACATGCCTTTTTTGAAAGGGCATTGAAAATTTAAAATACAATTTTGTAGCAATTTCCACATTTTTCATTCCGATGAAAAATTAAAGCCATGCATATTTTTGCTTACAATGGACAAACATGAAAGAAAACAATTATAGCCATGAAAACACTTTTTAAAAAAAACATATGAAATTTTTCTGGTCATTTAATTATTTAACCATTCTTCGAGGTGATTGTTACTTGTACCACCCAATGATGGGTTTGTCTTTTAACATAAGGGATTAAATTTAAGCAACTAGTTAATGATGGGGTTCACATTGCATGCAATTTTATTTTTTTAATCATGTTTTAAATGAAAATACCTTTCATAAATTATTTTATTACAAATTATGTCTTATTTAATCATAAATTTAGCCAATTGGTGTTAGAAGACCTTTACCCCATTTAAGGAAGTGATTTGTGTGTATGTTTTCATGTGTGTGACTTCATTAGTTTTGATAGTGTTGGGTGCCAATCTAGTAGCACATGATAACTATTAAATATATATTTCATAATATTAATTTTCCACAAGATTTGTTGTAGTGGTTGGAACCCATGAGTTTAGTGTGAACAAGGTTCCAACTATTTTGTAATCATGGAAGTCTACTAGAAGAATCTAAACAAATCTTTTAATGGTGTAATTTGTTCATTGTATCTAAACATAATTGAAGATTGAGTTGACAAGTACTTGCATATTTGTCTATTTTAAGGTCCATATTTAAGCCACATACTTGATCTTCTCATGCTTTCAATTGAACATTGACTTGTTACTATTAACATATTTGGTTAGTTTATTTTTTATTGGAACATGCATTACAAAAGTGCTTCACTACTTAGTTATAACTAGTGGGCCAATGTCGTTAACCCAAATGTGAACCCATTACAAAATAGGGAAACTCAACATGTGAACATTGTTTTGTAATGTATGTATTGTTTTTTAACATCCAAAGATGAAAGGAAATCATGCTTGAATTGAATAGGAACCTTTCAAGTACTACAATGTTCTCAACTAGTTTTTCCTTTCAAAACTTAGTTTTTGGGAATTTATTTGAATTTTCGCCAATATAAATTATCTGAAAGTCAATATCTCCGACATTCTAAATCCAAATTTTACCAAATAAATTCCATTAAATCCTATTCATCAGGATTTTTCCAATAACACCAAACATTCTAGTTCCTTTGAAATTTTCAGCTATGATTTAATTTAGTTTTCAGTGAAAAAATCATTCGATATTCAAAAAGAATTGTACTCCAAGTCCAAACATCATGGAACCACGCCCATGCAACCCTCCTCGTCAAAAGCTTTCCAAAGACACCAAAAACATGATCTAAAGCATCCACTAGTAGAAATCAGCCAAAATGTAACCATTTTGTTTCCAACTACATGCAACTTGTACTCGTTTGTGACTAAATTTGGGGGTATTTACAACTATAAAATCAAATTTCAACTATTTTGATCACTTTTACAACTATGATGCAACCATTGAAAAACTTTATCCTATCAATTGGATGGCTTTTAGGTTTATTTTCATCCATGAATATATTGATACGTCCCATTTGTCACAATAGTCACTAAATTAGTCACATCCTAAAGGTATTGTATGGTGACATAGGGGTGTATTTTTATATTAAAATTATATTTACAATATATTACATATATCATAAATATATATATGTGTGTATATCAATTATGTGTATGTATGTATATTGTTCATATAAAGAATTAAAAAATTAATATTTGAATTTTCAAATTTATTGTTCAAATTTGAAAATCAATATTTCAGCTATGAAATGTATCTATATTTGAGTTAGAAATTGATATTTTAATTTAAGAAATATTTATGTGAATTTGAATTTTTTATTTGCATTCCAATTAGTTTGTTTATTTAAAAATCATTATTTCAGTTTAAATTTTTGTTATTCCAATTCTAAAACATTTTACTTGAATCTAAAAATCAATATTTGAACTTTGAACATTGTTATTTAAATTTGAAAACTGAATATTTCAATACTGAAAATTCTTATTTCAATTCTGAAAATTATACCTGAACTTGAAAATTGTTATTCCAATTCTGAAACATTTTATTTGAATCTAAAAATCAATATTTTTGAACTTCAAGTTTTAAATATGAATTCTTATTTTTTTTATTTTTATTCAAAAATATATGTTTGGGTATAAAATTATAATTCAAATTATAAAATTTGTATTTAAACATTAAAATCGACGTTTCCATTCTGAAATTTGTTAGTGGAATTCATTATATATATAATAATAATAATTTTTCAAAAATTGAATCTAAATTTTTTTAATTTATTTTTTTTGAAATTATTTGTTTAAGTTTGAATTTGAAATATATATATTTGAATTTGAAAATTTGTATTTCAATCTGAAAACTACTATTTCAATTCTTCAAACAATTATGTGAATTTGAAATTTGATATATGAATCCAAAATTGTATATTTCCATTGCTTACAAAATTATTTGAATTTCTAAAAACATTATTTAAATTCAACAAGCTTATTTGATCTAAATTTTGATATTTGAATTCTAAATTATTATTTTTGATTCTAATAGTTAATATTTCAATTTTGAGTTTTGAGATTTAAATAAAACAATTTATTTGATTTGAAACTTGAAAGTATAATGCCAAATTATTATTTTGGATTCTCAGAATTAATATTTCAATTCAGAATTTTCTTAATTTTGTTTAAAAGTGGACATTTCAAGTTTGAATCTGAAAATTGACATTTCAGTTTTGAGTTTTAAAATTTAAATTCAAAGACTTATTTCATCTAAAAAATTATATTTGAATTCTGATTTCTTTTTTTTGTAATCTAAAAGTGTATTTCAATTCCAAAAATTATTGATTGAGTTTTAAGGTTTTTTTCTACTAGTGTTATCCACAATGAATCATTTTTATAAATATTTATATTTATTACTCATAAGTTACACTAAATTATTATTTTTAAAATATAGAGTTTTACAATTCATATTTTATATTCTTACAATAAATGAAATTCTAATTTTTTTCAGAGGAACCGACCTGAGGCCTTCTCTCAAGACCAGGATGGTTATCCCTGTCAACTTTATTGTAATTAATGTTAGAGTATTTAAAAATCATTGTAATTACTTCAGATAAGAACTAATTATAGTATATGCATAATTATTTTTTAATTGAAAATAATTATTCACAATCTGTAATTTATAATTTTATTTCATTTAAAATCTTGGAAATATTATAGTGTGGTTCAAATAATTGTTATAACGATTATAGTTTCAGGAATTATTATAAATTAATTTAAGTTTTTATTTGAAAAAATCCTGTAATTACTTTTTTATGATGAAAGTTTTACAATAATAAATGTAATTATATAATAATTATTGTAATTGTTTTAATGACAACTTTTTGTTCATTGTTTATAATTTGAGATATTTATATTTATAATAATTTTAAAATTAAAATAATCAAAAATTTACACTAATTATATTTTTTCTATAATTCGACTAGATATTTAAAAAATAAAATAATTTAGTTACTTATTTATCTTTGAGCTATGTATTAACAACTTGTGATAAACTAAATAGTTAGTTAGTTAAATATTAATAAGTTATTGATTATTTAAGTAGTTGATAATGAATATTTAATTTTGTAGTGTATAATTTATATTTAAATTTATGTTAAATGTAATAATTGTTAATTAAATGGTACTTTAATTATCTAGTGAGCCATATACTTGAATTGTTTATAAATCTAAAAACCAAAAACAAAAGGCATGAGGAAAGGTTTTGGAGTTATAATTTGGTTTCTGAAGAAAATGCAACTTCAAGACTTATCCCATATTGTTTGTTTTCCATTCCTATTTTGAACACTATATAAACAAGGGGTGTGATCATCAAATTTCATATTAAGAAAATTGTGCACATGGGATGAACCAATCAAAAGGTTTAATGCAAAATAAAAAGAAAAGTTATGCACAATTTTAAACTATCAACCTCCCCAACCTACTTATCTTCCTAGCTAGATAGGTACATAGTATGACCTACCCACTTAGGTCAACCTATGTACCTACCTACCTAAGTACCTACTTGTATGAGTAAATGTTTAGCCTAGGAAGTTAGAGCTACCTACTTACCTTTTTACCTGAGTAGGTAAGTTGTAGCTTAAGTTTGTAAGCACCTATTTATGTACCTACCTAAGCATCTACCAACCTAGTATTAATTTGTTTTAAATTCATCTTAATGTGCCATGTGGCATATTTACATTGAGCCACATGTCATAATATAAGATCATCCAAACATTTGAATTGAATGTACAAAATTATTTTCTAAATAATAATAATCATAATAATAATAATTCAATATTAAAATACGTGGCAACACATCACTTGCCTCAATTATAACCAAAATAGTTGCATTGTAGTCACATGTGACAATACGTATTCAATGGAGTCAAAGGATGAACTTGTATTTGTTGATTCTTTTCTTTCATCAAATACCTTTTGTTGTTCGCAACTAATGTCTCATGTAACTTGTGTAAGGCGACTAATGAGATTTTAGTTGCTAATGTCGTTGTGAGTAAATTTTAGTCGTAAAGACTAGTCAAAAATACTTGTTTTTCTTTTAATGTTCCTAATTTAGTGGATTTCATAACTATAAAACAAAACAAACAACCTTCCTTCAATACTTAGTTATTCAACTACTTCATGAGTTCACTTAAACAACTATTTCATGAATAGTCAAACATTTTATTTATTAAAATTCTAGTTCAAGAAATAGTTGGTAAGTACATGCATATTATTCATTTATATTTCTATTGAAATACTTGAATCCTTAATTACTTTGAAATTTACTTGACAAATACTTGACAAATAATTACATACTTCATTTTAAAACTTTAACGTAAGGTCTACTTCATGGTTTTTGGCATACTTTACTTTTTCTCAAATATAATTGACCACCTTTTTCCACAACACTTGCATAATTGGTCATTTAAAAATTGTACTTAGTGACCTTCTTGCACAATGTTTGCATTTGGTCATTATTACAAAAACACATTTTATTAGTGGGTACGTTTATACCACATGAACAATTGGGCTACAATACTTTATTAATTTATACCATGGCTTGGATGTTGTAGGGTTGTTTTGTACTTTGAATTATTAAACAATTTGATGGTCATTTCCAAATATCAATTATAGTGTAGCAAGGGGAAAACTACATGAAATGATTCTAAAAAGTAGTTTTGTACCTACTTGGACATATTATTCAAAGGGGCATACCAATTGTATTGTGGAGGTGAAAGATAAGATATGGTTACAAATTCACAAGGCAAAACAAAAGGTTAATTTTTTTACAACTTACAACTAAAGTTGAACCTTAAAATGTCTTTGTTGCATTATGAACATGCCTTCAAGAACATCCTTTTTCAACTTGAATCCTCCTTATTGGAACCTTAATATACTTGAACCCAAAATTGGTGATCTAAAGGTTGGACAATACTTTCCCACAAGTAAGCCTTACACATGCATCAAACTTTGATCCTATACATATTGTAAGGGAAAAAAAATGATAAGTTCATCCACTAGATGTCACTACAATGTCATTATTTTCATAAAGAAAATCACATATAGGAAAAACCATCACCATAATCATGTTTAATCTCCATGTTGGTATGTTGATAGAGCCTTTAATGGGGAGGGATGCATTGCTAACTCTTAACACATTAGAACATTAGACAATATATTTGTGGATTTGATCTAATAGATCTTAGATCCATATCTTGCTACAATTTATTTGATGGCCCAAAATTTCAAATTATAAGGAAATGTTTGCCAAACATTGAAATTCCATCTTGCAGTCCTTTTCACCTTGCCAAATATTGAATGCGACATGCACAATAGTTCACGATGTAATGTTGGAGCTCCTAATGTTGCCCTGTCTTGTTTAAACTTTTATGTTGCTTGAGACTAAGGGCCAATGAATCGATTTGAAGCCCCACAGATATTCACTTCGAGTCATAAGAATCAAGTAATATATGTTGTAAAATATCAAATATGTTTTAGATCCTTGTCACATTCCTTTTTTCAATCTAACAAGTTGGATGTTAATAATAGTTTTTGGCCTTTAAGCTTTCATTTTTCCTTTTGCATTTTTGCTTAGGATGGAATAAATGTTTTTTCCTTGGCCTTAGCAAATTTTAACAAACCTTTCACAATTGAAAGTTATTATGGAAGGTAAACTTTTAGATGTTTAAGTTTGTTTATCAGAAAATAATTGTTGTTTTCAACATAGTTCAAATTATCTTGATAAATTCAACTATTGTGTTTGTAAGAAATCAAAATAATGTTCCTTTTTGAAGCTAACGCTAATGGTTGCATTGACCTCTTGACCTTTTTCATTTGTTTCTCTATGGTGTCAAATGTGTAACATGTTTAATTAACAACCTTTTTCTTCCAATATGTTGCCCAACCTTTCAAGAAAATGCCAAATAATCATTGTTAGGTAGTGGGAGTGCATAGACTGCCATATAGAGGTTTTACAAGGATGCAAATTCATGTACAAAGGGGTGTTCATTCACTTTGACCTTCCATTCATTCTATTGGGTTTCTTGAACTAAACATAAACACCAAGTCTTCTTGAAAGACGATAAATAATATATTTACAATGATTTATACATATAGTAGTGAAGTTCAAATTGTTCACAAAATCACTTGAGGCGCAATTTGCATGACCAAAACTTTGACTTGCTCATTCAAGGTTTTGCCTATATCATTTTGAAATAAATTTAAATTCTCAAATATTTCCATCAAATGGAGTCAAAGGTTCTCGACTTCACATTTCATAGGCATTATGCATATTGGTATTGTGTAAAAAATGCAAAAGAAACAAAATACAAACACAATACCAAAGTGCCTTCATTGCACTTCTCCAATCACATCAATCATATCTAGATTCATTACATGAACATGAACATATTAAAAACTTTAAAGCTTGATATAAAATATAAAACTTCTAACATTTCTTGAGGCTTTTAACCTAAAAAACCTTCAAATTTTGAACATTATTTTAGCACATAGACTCAAATACACTTGGTATGGTATTGAAGATTTTGTCATTTGTATCTTTTTGGCACCTAAAAAACATTGTTCAAATTTCCCTCCAACAATGTAATAAAACTAAACACATGCTAACAACCATGTCCAAAGTTGAAAGAAACATGCAACGAAAAGTTTGCAATTCACCATGAACATATGGGCAACAAGATGTTTTGCAAACCTTCATTTTCACCATCTTTGTTGAATGTATGGGTTATTGAATGTAAGAAGGAAGGAATATGATACAAAATAATGGTTATTCAAATAAACAATTCAACCTTTAAGCATTAGGGAGAGAGTTCACTTCCCCAATAAACTTAATTGTATTTTATTTTGAAGTTTAAAATAAACCATGTCTCCCTTCCCCAACCCTTGGCCTAATTACTTTTTGCTTATTTTTTTATTTTGGTGCAATGAACATTTTTGGTTCATTTTTTCATGTTTGTGCCCACTTGTAGTTTAAAAAAAACATAATTTCAGAATTTAAACTATAGTATCCACTTAATTATGTTTTCATTTTAATAACCTCATTGAGGAGCAAGGCCTTTTGAAGCAATTTATGATTTTTTTTCATTTATGCATGTAATTATATTCGTTGTATTTTGATTATTTAAAAAATTTCATGTGCATGTATTTAGATAATTCATATACAAATGTTTTGATGGTGGGTTTTTGTTTGTAATTAAGGTAAAGGCTGAATAAAATCATATATACGAGTTTTTGGTTGTGCAACATCAATTCTAAAGTATCAGCATTGGAATTTTTCCCCCTTTTTTTTGCAATATTATAGCAATAAAATGAACATGATTATGAATAATCTTATGGTCTTTAGACATGGTTGGGAAATATGATTTATTTATTTATTTATTTGTTGAGGTTAGGTATGTTGTGTTTGTGGTATGTGTTGTCATTTGAAAGTTGGTTGTTAGTTTTGTCACTTTTGATTAAATTGTCATGTGTAGGTGTCACAAATGTTAATGCCATGGGGTTCATTCCTTTGAATGTTCACCCATGATTTGTATTGAAATTTTTGTTTAGTTTTAATTCATTCTTAATTAATTTTCTAGTTAAATTTGAGTTGAATTAATAATTAACTTATAATTTAATTAGGATTTAGTTAAGTCCTAAATAACCTTAATCAATTCTTAGTTGAATTTTAAATTAAATTTTAGTTAATTTATAGTCGACTTTTAGTTAGAAAGGTTATCAAGAATTTTTTTAACTTGATGTATACATAAAAACCTCTTTGGAAGCTTTTTTGAGCTAGGTCTTGAGAGGGGTATAAATAGAAGCATGACCCCTCATTTCTTTTAGTCTATTCAAAATATTAAGCATGATCTAACACCATAGCCTCAAATCATGTTCTTTTCATGTTTATGTTTGTATCTTTTAACATAATAAAAGTTTGTTTTCACACTTGTTTTACACATCTCATGTTCTTGTTTGTAATTCTTGTGTGTGTGTTTTTTTTGAATCATATAATTTTGTTTTGTTCTTTATATATAAATTAAAACCTTTCATAACCTTTGTTCTTGTGCTTCTTTGTGTCCTTGACAATAGGTTATTTGATGAACACCATGTGTATGGTTTGTCATGTGCATCAGTTGAAATAAGATTGTGTGTTGTTTGAGTTTAATGATTTTGTATTGTGCAATAATTGCAATAAATTAAAAATTTTAAAATTGTGTCACGCTTGGTAAGTTTGTGTTTTAAAAATTTATTTAATCATGGTAAATTTGCATTTTTTGATGATGTCATGTGTAACAAGTTTAAGTTTTTTGAAAACTTGTTTTCATGTTTTGCAAATCTTGGTAAAATTGAGTTTAAAATTCAACCATTGCTATGATGTGCATGTGAGTTTGAAAATTTGATTTTGTTATTTGGGGTTAGTTTGTGTTTCTTTAATTTTGTCATGGGCATTTATAAAGTTTGTGTTTTTTTATTTTGTCATGTGGAGCAATCGATGGGTGTTGATGTTTAAAACCTTTGAAGTTGATTGTTGAAAATTTAGTTTTTTCTTGGGCATTAGTTGTTTCTATGATATTGTTGAAGTTTACTAAAATATTGTGCGAAAATTGTAAAACTTGATCTTTGTTTTGGTTATTTATGCAAGTTTGTTAATTGAATTTCTTGTGTGTCCATAGTCCATTGTACTTGAAAACCCTCTCTAAGGAATATTTTGCAAAAATGAAAACACATTCAATTATGACCTTGAATAACAAAGATGATATCTAAAGATGATAAGAATGATGATCGTAGAATGTGAAACCTTGAGCTTAAGGATTATCATTACATGTTGGACTTTGAGCTTATAATTTAGAACTTCTTCTTCATTTTTAATCAAAGTTAGAAACATACTTGTGCATTGTTTATAAGTTACTACAAAATGTGACAATTTACATAAATGCCATTTGTTTCAAAACATGTAATTCAATTCATCAAATCCAACCAAACTTAATTTACAAACAAACACCCATCTAAAAAGGCGAAAGGGAACATTTTTTAGTTTGTTACTATCTTTATGTAAATTATAGGATGATGGTGTATGTGATGCATAGGAAAGTTGGATAAAAAAATCCATGTCAATAATTTGAATGAAATTAGCATTTTTTTTTTTTTTTGGGGGAATTGCAACCCTAAAACTTGAACCACATTTGAAACCACATCCACTTCGAAATCCCTAAACCCTTTTGGGGTGTAGTCTTTTGTTTGGACTTTGATCCTTTTTTTTTTTTTTTTTTTTTTTCCTTCTCATGTTCTCATGCCATGTCGGGCGTTTTTCCTCTCTTTATTTATTTATTCATTTATTTATGTATTTAAAAAAAATTGAGAACCATCTTGAACAGAGGAAAATAAATTGAATTGGATCTGGAGGTTGTGGCACATTCTTTTTAAATAGTCAGAAACTTACCTGGAAGGGTAAAATAAAAAAAAGAAAAAAAAAGAAAAAAAAAGAAAAAAAGAAAAAAAAATGAGACCCTGGGAGCACCAGATGTTGTGTTGAGAACCGATAGATACCCGCCAAACAACCACAACAACAACACTGGGTCCGTCCTTCCCAGCTGGGCAGCCAGTTGTTCGTTCCGACGGCCAAGGAAAGGGCCCCCTCGTGGATCTGCTCTTATACCAAGTAAAAACCTTGTTGGAAACATTTGGTGATTTTTATGGGTTCGTTCGGTGACCCTGTACGACCTGACCGCGAAAAGTTGCGTAGTAAGTCCGCGACCTTTTCAACCGTTCGATCTTAATTCCAACGTTCCAGATTCGCTTACATACAATTCAGTATTGGAAATCGTCTGGTCCGTGTGCGTATTGCTGCTGGTCTGCACAAGTCGTTTTTCCTCCGCCTTCGTCGCTCCTCTCTCTCTCTCTCTCTAGAGAAGACCACGCGAAGCAACCTCCGTGGTGGAAGGATTTACGCAAAACAGGCTTTTGTGCTGCTCTGTTTTTCGACGTCGTCGTCGTCGTTTGCTAGTAAGCACGAGTTTTGGGTGGTCGAAGTATTGAGTTCAACTAGTAGAAGAAATCATTTCTTGTAAGTTTGGGAGTTCGAGCATTGCCAGAAATAATAATAGCTTGTAAGAAAAGAAAAAGAGTAGTGGAGGGAGAGGAGGACAGGAGTTGTCGTTTGATTGTTTGGTAGCAAAATTAAAGTGTCGAAGGGGGTGGCGGCGGGGGTGGGGGGCTTGCTTGTGTTCAAATCCTTATAAGACCTTTTCTTTTTTCTGGTTCAGTTTTTTGAGATATTTTTGTGGCGGGGGTGAAGACGGACGAAAAAGAAGTGTTATGAGAGAGTCAGCAATGGCGGAGAAGCTGCTGGATTTCACTCAACCGTTCGACGTCGGCCTTCTCGATGCCACAGTGGCGGCATTTTACGGCACGGGCTCCAAACATGAGGTTCTTCATATGCCAACCTAGAAGGGTTCTAGAAGAATTTGTGGCTTGAGTAGCGTTCTTGGAGACATGATTGCATTTAGGAAGATTAGGCCACCCAGTTAACATGTTTCTCCGTCCCTTTTTCTGCCTTTTTCGAGCTTGCAAAGATTGCTGGATGCTCCTCGGTCCGACGTTGCTACATTGTGCAATTCTCAAGACTTAGGAACTGGTAGAGATTTTTGGAAGAGTTTTGTCGTTCGAGCCACCGAGCATGGGGAGAGCCCATCAGGAGAGCTCACTATTAAGACTCTTCTCGATCTGTCGCACTATTTCCCTTTTCTCTGCTTGTCTTCAGGAACTTCCCACCTTTATCTTACCAGATTTGTTTGGCCTTGCGATAGACGTCTCGCCCCTTCTTTGAAATTTATTTCATTCTTTATTGGGTCTATTGAATCTTTGGCCTTCAATTACTTGGTTGGCTTTGGCAACCTTGCTCGAGTCAATGGCGATTGAAGCTCGTCTCACCATGTCATTTTTCTTGAGGTTTCTTATCACCCTAAAGGTCCTCAAAGTGGCCTTGGTTCGCAGCTGTTAACCTCTATTGTTGTCAAGCTGGACAGCTTGTCCAACTGCTGATTCTTGATCTTTACATCATCTCAAAGGTTCTGATACTTCGTTCGGCCTCTCCAACTGACTTGTAGAAGCTGAGGCTGATGAACTCTCGTTTCCACCCTCATTTTTGGGCAAGCTCGGGGATTTTTTTGGGTTGCTCACCTTCAGCGTTCTTTGTACTCATTCTTAATCCACCGAGGGGCATAAGTTAGGCAAGGGTTTAGCAATGCCCTTATTTGCCAAGGGAACCTGTGAAAGCCCTTGTGCTGATTCTTCAACGTTGCTGTGGCCTCATGCCCCCATGAGACTGGAATTGTTGTTGTATAGAGATTCTGAAGCACAAGAACATCCACATGGAAACAGACCTAATGTATTGGCGTGGATTATTTTGACTTGCAGAGGGCTGCAGCAGAAAGAGTTTTGAGGCAGCTCCAAGAGCATCCTGATACATGGACACGGGTGGTTGCTGTTCTTCAAAATTCTCAGAATCTGAATTCAAAGTTCTATGCTCTGAGGGTAAGGATTGACTATCAGGCGTGGAATTTGCTACCAAAGGTGGAGATGCATTCACTTAAAACTGTAGACTGTTCCAAACTGTTACACTGTCAAACTGTTTTTGGTCCAGCCCTGGCATTTTCCTTAGCAGTCTGGCTCTTGATGTTATCTATACAGGTACTGGAAGGAGTGATAAAGTACCGATGGAATGCATTGCCTGTTGAGCAACGCGATGGCATTAAAAACTACATCTCAGATCTTATTGTGCAGGTCAGCTTTTGCAACATCTGTATAATGCCTTGAACAAAAGGGCATCTTATCTATTGTGCATTATTAGTCTAGAGTGTTTCTCTTGTCCATCCTTCTATCTGCATGTAGTCAGGTGTGTTTGTTGATTGCTCTGACCGTTCCTATCAAGTCTTTCTAATCAGCTCTAATTCTGAACTGATGATTTACAGCTTTCAAGCAATGAAGTGTCATTTCGGACTGAGCGGCTTTATGTGAACAAGTTGAACATTATTCTGGTGCAGGCAAGTGGCTCCTCCCTCTAGTGTGTAGTAATGTGCAAACTATTGATAGGCAGAATAGGAATCATTAGTTTTTTGGCACAAAGGAATGTATTGTGGGTCTGTCAGATTTTTGTGGTCAAATTCCTTCTCTACAAAGACACAGGGAATGTGGATTGGATACCATTTAGAGCTAGTTTCCTACAGGAAATTGATATTTGGATGCACCTGGAGCATTGCTTGTGCATGTAGGTTTATAGCTTTCAAGCAGAAGACACAATTTGTTTGCATACACTCCGGAGGGGTTTATATGGATATCATATTCTTTGTGTACTTTGCTAATGTCAAACTAGGACTGTGTATAGGTTCTCAAGCATGAATGGCCTGCTCGATGGCCCAGGTTTATACCTGATCTTGTTTCAGCTGCCAAAAGTAGTGAGACTTTATGTGAAAATTGCATGGTCATTCTCAAGGTATGTCTTCAACATTTTTCTGTCGTCTTTGATTACCTGTAGTTAGAATCACTGTTGCAGTATGCAGTATACATTTCTTTGAAGTTGTAAGATTTCTAGTGGATTGCTTTTGGAATTGATAATGAGGACACATTAGTTTACTAGACAGTTGTGTGATGGCAGCTTCTTAGTGAGGAAGTATTTGACTTCTCGCGGGGTGAGATGACTCAAAATAAGATCAAAGAGTTGAAGAATTCTTTAAACAGGTGCAGATACCAACCCTTCTCTCCAGTATCAGTGAAATATGCTCACTTGTGGGTGCAGCCTAGTGAAAAATAGGATTCCACATGAACTCCAAGGTCAAGATCCTAGGTTGAAAATGGTCTTGGGATGGGTGACCTCCAAAGATAGTGGGTGCCACAGAGACCAGCTCTAAAACTAGGGATGCTTACAGTTTAGGGTTAGGTTCTCAGTTGTGCCAGCTCCAGCTAGTGTTCAAATTGTCTAGTTCTTCTGCTTTTATGTAAAAACTCTGATGAGTGTAATCTTTATTCCTTGGAGATTGTTCACTGATGGTAATATGTTGTCAGAAGTTCTCCATTAAGTCTCTCCTAGAGATGGGTCATGGGTCGTTATGGAGATGGTCAAATGCCAACAAGTAGTCAACTCAAAGAGGGGCTGGGTATGTATATTAATGAGTGGATAATAGAAGACAAATGGTTATGGGAGGGCTTCTGCAGTGAATTCCAGCTTGTACATGAGCTTTGCCAGTATGTTCTTTCCATTTCGCAGCGCCCTGAACTGATTCGAGCCACCCTGTCCACTTTACATGCTTTTTTATCTTGGATCCCTCTTGGCTACATTTTTGAATCACCACTGGTAACTATTTATCTTTCCACCAAGTGTCTTTCTATGCAGGCTCCAAATGTATGACCACTTTTCCATGAATATTTGATGTCATTGACTCCTGTAGGAATGGTTTTCTTTCCATTCAACCTAACTTTTAGTATGTGCACAGTAATAGAAAATCTGGACTATGTGTTGGAGCTATGATGGAGCTTTATCTGACATCCATCTGTCCATCTGTTGTGCAGCTAGAGACCTTATTGAAGCTTTTCCCTGTGGCAAGCTACAGAAATTTGTCTCTTCAGTGCCTTACAGAGGTAATTTTTGAGTGCTTTTAGAAGTACTTATTTTACTCTTCCATTGGGTTCATCCTTTGTTTTTACTTACCCCTTCATAGTTCGTGTGCACGGAATACCTTATGGCTGCCTTTCTTTGGGTGGTGGAAATCTGAGTCTTGACTGGTACAGGTGGCAGTGCTCAGTTTTGGGGATTTTTATGATGCCCAGTTTGTGAAGCTTCACACCATCTTCATGGTGCAGCTGCAGGTACTCTATTGGTTTTACATCTAGGTGTGCTTGAGGGGTTTAGTGTGAGATGGATAGGAGTCTGGACATAACAGTGTAGGGTTATCAATTTAGTTCATCTAGGCCTTTCTATCAGGCTTTTTGAGTTGAAGTTCCTAATGGAGAGGAAAAGAGCCACAATAGAAACTCACAAGTCTCTGCAAACTTGCTAAACATAAATTGTCCCTGCTTGCGGATGTGTGAGCATATGTGGCATGTCAGTGAAGAGTGTTGTTTTGTGAAATGGTTGTGCAGACTATTCTGGCACCTGGCACAGATGTATCAAAGGCCTATGCAAGTGGTTCAGATGAGGATCAGGTATGACATCTTTTTTCCTTAATGTCAGATGCGCAAGTGGAATTTGGTACAACTGCAAGCTCTGGCACTCTCTAAATAAGATGGTTTTGCATATGCATTTCAAGTTCTCATTTGCTGCTCCCTTGCAGTGCTTCATTCAAAATCTTGCGATGTTCTTCACATCATTCTATAAGGTATGTAGACTCACCTCCAAATTTCCACCAATGCATGATTATTGTTCCTTCTATGTCTATTTGTTCAAGGTGTGTGCGTGTAAGTGGTTGAAAAGCTATATCTTGAAGATTGGTTTGACCTCTTGCCTTCCTTCCCACCTCCCTGTTGGTAACTATCTGTTTCCATGGCAGTCGCACATAAGTGTATTGGAGACAACTCAAGAGAACCAGGCAATCCTACTGATGGGGCTTGAGTATCTGATAGGGATCTCATATGTTGAGGACACTGAGGTATTCAAGGTATGAGATGGTGATCTTTCTGGTACTAATGGAACTTAAGTTATGTTGTGACTGATATTTCATATATTGAGAATTCTGTAGTGTTCAAGAATGATGATCTTACTGGTACTAGTTGGAGCCAATCTTATGTTGAGGATGATCAAAGATATAATTTTCTCCTTTCCTCATTCTGGAAGTCAGTATCATAGGATATATTGCTGGCTTGCTTATCCTATTGTTGTTCTAAATCAGAATATTGTTTCTCCAGGTTTGCTTGGACTACTGGAATTCTCTGGTTTGTGATCTCTTCCAGTCAGAGTGCAACATGGAGGCAGCCCCTGCTTTGGCTCCATTGGGACTTCAGGTAAATAGCTGTTTCAAAGTTTTCTGTCCTACTTTCTGGCCATTGTGGTTAGTGACCACAACATCCTTGTTATGTTGTGTTGGTTGAAATTGGCTCGTGTAGTTTCTAGAGTTGTTTGCAAAAGTCGTCAGACCCTTGGCTTTGTGCTTCTTGTATTTACATCTTTTGTTCCGACATTGATGTTCGTTTGCTTTCTTTGCTGAACTCTCACTTGAGATTCCCCTACATTGTGAGCTAGGTAATTTTTTTTTTTCACTTGTCTGTCTCTTCTCAAGCTGGATTTTTCGGCCTGAGTCACTTACAGGAGGTAAGCCTGGAGGTGCAGATAGGCATAGGAGGAATGGGAGATGGTTTGGGGTCGGAGCTTTCCCATCGCAAGCTGCTATATTCAGGGCCTCTGTCAAAATTACGGTTACTAATGATCAGCCGCATGGCAAAACCTGAGGAGGTTTTGATTGTAGAAGATGAGAATGGCAACATTGTGCGCGAAACTATGAAGGATAATGATGTCCTTATTCAATACAAGGTGACTGCATGTGCCTCAGATGTTGTCTATGCTGAATATGTCAACATGTAGATGTTCCCTCTTTGAATATTGCCAGAAATGGTGGTTATGTTGTTGTACAACACCCATTGCCAGGAGCTAACTAAGTCAGTGGGCAGTCATGGGAGCTTGTCACTGCTATTCATGATGAAGGGTATAGTCTGACACTTTGTGAGTGACTCGCACAAGGTTATGGCCACTCTCATTCTCATGTTATCTTCAAGCGTTGTGGAAAATTCTCTGCATTCTCATAGATATGTTTTTCTCCATGATTCTCCTTCACACAAACAACTGGTGGTGGAGCTATGCAGATAATGAGAGAGACACTGATTTATTTGTCCCATCTTGATCATGAGGACACTGAGCAGCAGGTATTTTGTTTTGGGAGCCTACTGGGTCTGATTAGTTAGGGACTATCTTTTTCCCTCAGAGTGATCACAGCTTTTGAGGCATTGTCTTTATTTAGGTGACTTTTGTGAAGGAAGTTGAATGAAGGTGTTGTATTACATTGGGCCAAAGAAGAGCAGACAAGAAAATCTTTACATTGAACTTTGATTCAGATGATTTGCTTGGTTTGATCCATGCTTTTATCAGATGTTGAAGAAGCTGAACAAACAGCTGAATGGGGAGGAGTGGGCTTGGAACAATCTGAACACTCTTTGCTGGGCAATTGGATCCATTTCAGGATCAATGGTTGAGGAGCAGGTACAATTCTGCTTAATATCTTTAAATACATACTACTTTTGTGACATTATGTCTACTTGGCCTTGCCACCTTCACATTCAACCTCCTGCATGTGCAGGAGGTTTCACTGGACCAAATTTTAGACTGCTGCTTTCTGAGTTTCTTACCTTTGGGATTGGTTATTTGAGATAAATGATTCAATTGTTGTGATTGGATGGGTTTTGTCTTGATCAGGAGAATAGGTTCTTGGTAACAGTCATTCGTGACCTGCTCAATCTGTGCGAAATAACGAAGGGCAAGGATAACAAGGCTGTCATAGCCAGCAACATCATGTACACCTATCCTTTTGTACTCTACTGGTTTATGGCATTTGTCTGAATGTATTTCATATGAGACACTGTTGCAAGGCATTGAGTGAACCATGTTAGGGGGTGGTTCATCCAGTTGGGCCACTGTTGGGGTATATCACAAGTTTCACCTTCCAGCAAGGAAGTTGTCAAAGGTGTTTGCTTGTGCATGATCTATAATTTCTACTGTTAGCTAATGTCTGGTACATCTTTAGCAGACTGTATAGCCATTGTAAATGGTAAGCAAATAAGACAACTAATGCTGGTGCACATAGTGTAATGGGCAAGTGACATCTCAATTATTAGGTGTTGAAATGTGTTGGTGGTTGCAGGTATGTGGTTGGGCAGTATCCACGTTTTTTGAGGGCACACTGGAAGTTCTTAAAGACAGTTGTCAATAAGCTCTTTGAGTTTATGCACGAGACCCATCCTGGTGTGCAGGTGTTCTTTTGTTTCTTTCCATCTGCAGCTGCAGTTAGTATGTTCATTCAAGGAATGTCTAGGATTAAAGCTGGAGTATTCTGATTTCAGTTAGGTAGTTGGCCTTGGCACATAGATCATGAAGAGGTACTGTGTCTTCTCTATGCAGTTGGCATCATAATCATCTTGTAGTTGCAGTCTGTGATGTGGAGCTTGCATATGGTGTTTGCAGGATATGGCATGTGATACTTTCTTGAAGATTGTACAGAAATGCAGGCGAAAGTTTGTCATTCTCCAGGTAACGTATGCCATCCTACACATTTCTGCATGGTTGTTGTTTAGGTTTATTTTTGTATACCAGCTGAAGATTCTGTGATGGCGAGATGATATTTGTCCATCTTCTTGTAGTGATGTCTCTACACAGCAAAATACTAGGTAGTATGATGTATGAAATTGTGAGTCTGAAGTTTGTGGACATTGATCATCAAAACAGGTTGGAGAAACAGAGCCATTTGTGTGTGAATTACTAAAAGGATTGCCAACGACCATCCTGGATCTGGAGGCCCATCAGATCCACACATTCTATGAAGCTGTATCACTTCTATCAATTCTATCTTTTTTTTCTTTCACTGTTCACAGCATTAGTTATTCCTCTTTTGCCTCTTGGAACTGGTACTAACTTGGGTTTTTGTTACTACATCAGGTGGGGTTCATGATTCAAGCAGAAAGTGACCCACAAAGGCGCGATGAGTACTTGCAAAAGCTGATGGAATTGCCAAATCAGGTTGGAGTTCTAAATCCAAAATCTTCAGTCCTAAATCCTTTGCAAATCTCTATTATGTTGGTTTTTGGGGTGGTTTTGTAACAGTCAATGATTGCTCGATTGCAGAGATGGGCAGAAATAATTGGTCAGGCTCGCCAGAGTGTTGAATTTTTAAAGGCCCAAGAAGTTGTGAGAGCAGTTTTAAACATACTACAGGTATGGATTGCATTTGCGCTGTGAGCAACTGGTCCCATATCCATAGTGAATATACCTTTATGAGCTATCATGTTAGTTTAGTGGTTTTGTTTTTGATGGTCTAGTGCTAGAAAAGGAATGGATTGGCGAAGTTTTTAGAGTATTTCATCTCTCAAGCTAATTTTGGTGCCATTGTCTCCTGACAGACAAACACAAGTGTGGCAAGTGCCCTCGGGCAGGCCTTCCTCTCACAAATATCCTTAATCTACTTGGACATGCTAAACGTATATAGGTATTCTTCTTCTGCTCATTCCCTCTTTTGCTTTGTTCAACTTCATAGTCTGGATGTCATATGTTTGGCCTGTTTGGCTTTGTGCAGAATGTACAGCGAGCTCATATCTACTAGCATTGCTGAAGGAGGCCCGTATGCATCTCGGACCTCCTATGTTAAGCTTTTGAGGTGATACTTGCGAGAAGCTTGGTTTCACTAGTCTTGCATGTTTCATGGGTTCTTTACTCATCTAGAGTTTTAATGTGATTTTTGTTGTGAGTAGGCAATGCACTCTTCTAAGAAGTAAACTCGTACATGCACAATCTGTATGCAGTTTAATCTTGTCCAAAATAATCCAATACAGTATTGAGTGTGGTTGGCACTGGGAAAATGTCAGGTCAGTGAAACGAGAAACATTGAAGTTAATAGAGACATTTGTGGACAAAGCAGAGGACACAGAACTAATAGCCAAGCAGTTTGTTCCGGCTATGATGGATCCCATCTTGGGTGACTATGCTCGCAATGTTTCTGATGCTCGGGAGTCTGAAGTATTGTCGTTGTTTGCAACCATTATCAACAAGTATGTCTCTTTACCTTGTCCTCGTGTCCACATTTTTTCATGAGCATTCTACTTTCAACCTTGAAATATGTTGGGATGTGATGTTCCACCTGGTGCTTGGAGGATTGTTGATTGATCTATCCCCTTGTGATGCAGGTTGAAGGGAGCTATGTTGGAGGATGTACCACAAATTTTTGAGGCAGTGTTTGCATGTACCCTTGAGGTGTGTTGATTGTAAAATTCATCAGTAGACAGAAACATAAATTGATGAGGTTGTTGAACTGCAATTAAAGTCATTTAGACAGGGGCATTGTAGGTTGTGAAGGTACTTCTGATTTTGCTGACTTTTTGTAGATGATAACAAAAAACTTCGAAGACTATCCAGAGCATCGACTGAAATTCTTTTTCTTGCTACGAGCGATTGCAAGCCATTGTTTCCGTGCTCTTTTCTCCCTGTCCAGTCAAGTAAGTTTCATTCATCATCTCAATGCATGGTGTGTTCTTCTCCTGTAGCATTAGAGCTGTAATGGTTTATGCTTTGTACTTGCTATGCCTTTGAAGTGCTAACCAATATCTCAACCCATTCTTCCCTTTGCTTTCACAAATCCAGTCGAAATCCAGGATGCAGCCTTGGGAGTAATTGTTTGCCTAAGTTTTAACCAGAATATTATATGATATGCACATGCACTGGGGCTTCTAGTCACTGTCATGCGTGATGAAGGCAATGGTCTGATACTTCATGAGTAGCACTCACGAAGGTTATGAGACACTCATTGTTGTTGTGTGATTTGGTTTGACCAAAACAACAGTTTTTTGTCTTAGTTTTGCTCTGTATTTATATGTAATTGGTTTTTTTTGGCCTGCAGCCTTTCCTGGTGGAGTCTGTGGCTTAGAAGATTAAAATGTTTCCAGAGTGTATGAACATAGTTTGGAAAGTTTTAGAGTCACAAAGAGAAGACTGCTGGTGTTTGATGAGATGGGGAACTTTGAACTAATGTTATCAGAGACCTGACTTTCTTGGTTGCAATAGCAATTAAAGTTGGTAATGGATTCGATCATCTGGGCGTTTCGTCATACTGAACGGAATGTTGCTGAGACTGGCCTCAACCTTCTCCTTGACATGCTTACTAATTTCCAGGTACTTTTTTTCTACTGTTGGTGTGTTCTATGCAAGTGGGTGTTTCCTCCCACTCTTGTTATTTTGGAAGAATTTTATTTTATAGAGGAAACCTTGTTTTGAGAATTGATTGGTTGCACTGATAATGGTATGTTTGTAATATTGTTCTTAGAATGCTTTGTTTGCAGGCATCAGAGTTTTGCAATCAGTTCCATCAGACATACTTTCTAACAATCGAGCAGGAGATTTTCGCTGTGTTAACTGATACCTTCCACAAGCCTGGCTACAAACTGCATGTTCTCATTCTTCAGCACCTTTTTTGCCTGGTATGTAATCTTACCCCAACACTTCCCTAGAATTCATTGGGTTTTCAGGTGCAGGGCCTTTTGTTTGTTTATTTGTTGATTCTGGAACTTTGATGTGGTGAATTATGTGTGCAGGTTGATTCTGGAGCATTGACACAGGCATTGTGGGATGTCACCTCACTAGGTCCAACTGCATATCCATCTAACATGGTTTTTGTCCGTGACTACACCATCAAGCTCTTGGAAACATCTTTTCCAAATATGACTTCTACTGAGGTAAATAAACTGCATTTATAATTTTGCTGTTTGTTTTAGGCTGTCCTACTACCTTTTCTCTGAACCCAGGCAGTGCTGGCTTAGGCTGAGTGTAGGCAGCTCAATTGTTGCAGTCAACAGAATGGTTTGTTGTCTCCTGAGACAGGTAGCCATGTTTGTGAATGGCCTTTTTGAAAACCGCAACGATTTGGGAGCATTCAAGAACCAACTACGGGACTTTTTAATTCAGTCCAAAGAATTCTCTGCACAGGTTGGTTCTTTTCATGATAATCTTACACTGATGGTGATAATCAGGCAATTGTTTATGAAACTGATGCCACCAATCTCATATGCATTAGTTGTGAGGAGACTGGTAGTGATTGGTTTTCATGACGAATATGACCATGCTATTATCATGTTGGTTTTGGTCTGGCCAGAACTGACAAAATGATTTACCTTCAAATTGTTTTTGTGGAGTTTTCTTCTTAATTTCATGTAGTATCATTTATTTTCCAGTGGCTAAAGCTGATGTTTATGCCTCCACGTGGTCACCAGTGGTGTGATCAAGGGACATGTCCAGGGTGCAGGACTATGTTTTCTGTATGATGTTTCCCTAAGTTTTGAGAATGTTTTTATGCTCTCTACCCCTAGTCATTAGCTGATGAATGTAGTGGGGAGTAATCACAACTAGTAACTGCCTTCATGATGAAGGTGCTAGGCTGATGATTTGTGAGTGACTCTCAGTGCAATGACTGCACTCGCTATTGTCACATTTATCTTGGTTTGGGTGGGACTTTAAAAGTGTTTTTTTGGAGTTCTCTTTGCAGTTTTGTTGATATTTTGTTGTGAGGATTAGAGTTGCACATTATTGATGAATTGACATGGATTTTCCAGGACAACAAGGACCTGTATGCAGAAGAGGCTGCAGCACAAAGAGAAGCAGAGAGGAGACGCATGCTCAGCATTCCAGGACTTGTAGCCCCAATTGAGCTCCAAGATGAGATGGTTGACATGTAGGCTTTTCTTTTTTTGCAAACAGAAGATGAACAATGAGTCATCTGAAACTACTTATGATACCTTAGGGCAGTGAGCATGGGAGAGGGCATGGGCGCAGGTTCAGGCTTTTGGTTGTCTGGTAAACTACCCTGCCTGGAGATTTCTTCACCATGTCTCTATCCGTCCTCAGCGGTTGAAGTAGGGCTGGCTCAATCCTGCATAGACAGAACTGAAATGTATCAAATGTTTTTTGTTCGATTACAATGCACCGATGATGGTTTCTAATGGTAGTGATGAGGGCTTTTTTTATGACTGCTCATTTCATGGGGTGAAGGGCCAAGTTACCATAGTGAATCCCACCAAGGGCAGTACATACAACCAATGTGAGTCAGGAACATCAATGTCTTTGTTGTGGTCTCTTGCTCAATCTAAGCTCATTGCAGGTCCAATTAATTTTCTGAAGGACAGTCTCTGTGCCCACTGGTCATGATATTTTATCAGGGGGCTAGGCTGTGATCTCTCTTTGCAAGACTTCTGCCAGTTTAGTCCTAAAGATGTATAATCAACCAAGCCTGTATGTGCAAAAATAGATGTCCTGTTCTTAGCTTTTGTTTCAAAGTGCTCAAGTCTAACAACTAACTGATACTGCATTTAATTGTGGATGTGAGTTTCCTCTTCTGTACTTTACTTCCAAAGGGGACTGGCAAGGGGTATCAGCTATTGGTGACTTCCTCTTGTTTAAAAGTTAATAACAGATACTTAATGTTGATCTGTTCTAGAATGAGCTGCCAAACATGACAATGGGCTTGTGTAAGATGTTAATAGTCATCTGCTTTTGAAATCAGTTGACTCAAGGACTGCCACCACCATTGAATTTCACGTATTTGTTTAGAGTAAATTAAAGACAAACTGATCATTTTTAATGTGCACTCACTTTTCTGTTTGTGCATGGATACATTTGTTCTACTGAGTATGGTGCATTTCTTGAAGGTTTTGAACCCAAAATTTGGTCATTTGGTCTTCTGTTTGTTGACAGGTCCATTCCACAGTGTGACGCGAGGATTCTATAGTTAGGAATGGGAGTTTAAAAGCTATTGGTCTTTTGTTTGTTGTTTGTGCAATTGATCTGGAGACATCATTATACAGAAAATGGAATGTGTTCCAAGTGTTGTGTTTAATTCAGCAACATCATTTTATGAAGCTTCAACTCTTTTCATTTTTTCTAAAGCTGACATTACCTAAATTTGTATGCCAAACTTCTTCTAAGGGGTTGTTTTGGCACACTGTTTTGCATTATCACCCAAACACCATCATAATCCAACATGGGTGATGCATGTGTTGAAAATTTTATCTGCAACAATTTGAACACAAGTTTCAACTTTGTTGTTTTACCCAAAAGGCGCATACCAAAGTTTTCAATAGCATACAAAGTACCCTTTAGACATTTCAAAAAGCAAAACATGCAATGGATTTACAAAGAGATATTCCATGCCAAAATGCAATCATGATTTCATGTAGAGAAATGAGAATTAGAACAACAATTCAAAACTGAAACTATTTTTTAACAAGGACAAATCAAGGTCCAAATATCTTAAGGACAAGCTTTGTGGCGACAGCAGTACCTGTGTTTCCTGTAATCCAGTCGCGCCCTGGAGCTCCTTTCCAGAGCAAATTAAACAGCTTTCATTGCTGCGGAGTCCCGGGAGCAATTGCGTCAGTCCGTGCTCCATACCCAAAATTCTATTATCGGAAGATTTTGTTCCTGGCCCGCTCTTTCTTGAAGCCTTTCGTTCAACAGATTTCTGCAGAAGCTATATCATTTACTCATGTGCGATGGGCTCTCTGCTTTTGTCACCTCACAGGTTTCTTTCTCGGACGGGCGTAGTTGTAAGTTGTGTGTGTGTGTGTGTGTGTGGCAGTGTTGGAACTGAAAATCTTTGAAACCCCTTGCTTCTAGCTGTTGGTTGATAAATCTCGGGAAGTGCAGGAGAAGAGCACTCAAGGGAGGTAGACTCCAGATCAGGAGGAAGTGTGGAAGAATTACATAAATTCGTGTTCGATTTGTGGTGGCAGTGGTGCAAAGGGCATTTTGTAATTCTGTTTTCACGCGTTTGTCGTTTGCAAATGCGACTACGGCTTGCAAACATCTGTTTCTGTGGCATGTATTTAGGACGAGGGCAATTGTAATATTCTTTAGGGTTTGAGGAGAAAGGCATGGAATTAGGGGAGGGTTGCATTTTCTCAGTCCATGGCCTCTCTTTTCACAATGTCTGTGCCTCCCTCGTCGCTCTCCGCGCGTTTTCTCTCCCAGTCCCTATCTGACAGGACCTCCAACGCCAGATTCTCGGCTCAATGTTTCCAGTACAAGCAAAATGCTGGAATACCTTGGGGACCAAGAATTCAACGCGTCGGGAGCTGGAGAGTACGAGCAGACTCCAAGGAGGAGGGCGTATCAAAGAAAGTCGATGTGAAGATGACGATGAAGAAGGTTGTGAAAGCTTTTCAAAACTCTGATGGTGAGTCTTCTACTCAGTCAAAGGAATCGGATGTGCTAGAACCGAAGGTTCTCGTTTTGAATGGTACTGGCGAAGAGAATTCGCTAAGACAGAGGACGAAAAGTTCGAAGGTGTTCTTTGTGCGACCAGAAGAGGAGCTTAGCAGTTCTGTCAAGGTTCGAAGTCTTGAGTGGAAGGAACCTATCGAGTTTGAAAATGGCGATGGAAATACAGCATACCAAGCCTCTGGCCGTAGGGCTCTTGCAACCAGAGAGTCAGAAGTCGTCAAAGCAGGTGGCTCGAAAACTCAAAGTTCAAGAAACTCAAAGGCAAGGGGCTCAATGAGCAATGTTGTGGAAGCACCCAGGGGTAACGGTTCTGCAGAGAAAAGCCCAAGCAAAAGTTCTGCAAGGGACATTTCTTCGGAGACAACAGGTCTTGGCTTTGATAATCAAAAAGAGGATGTACGCAATGTTGCAGCAGGAAATCCAGCCACTTCTGAAGGTGACAGAAGCACAAGGACCTTATTGCCCAAATCCAGGAGAAAGCAGTTAAGTGCTGATAATGGAGGAGAATCACAGCTGGTGTTAAGCTCAATGCTGATGTTGACAAACCAAGCTACTTTGAGCCATGAGGTTGCATATAAGGATGCCACAACTCCAGGTTCTGAGGGCAGAAGCAGCCTCCTGAACGGTTTAGGGTTACATAATTCTCATAGTGAAGCAGACAATGGTAATTTCCATGTGACATTCAGAGAAGGATTGGAAGGGAACCTTAGTTGCACCAATAGCTTGAACCCATCAGTGAACTGTCATGGTGATCTTGAAAATGCCCATGTGAGTCAACCCAAAAGGAGGGGAAGAAGGAAGACCTTGTTGTGCAAGGTCCAAAGACTCTTGTAGAAGTCCATTAATCTGATAGGGAACAGAATGGTGTTCAAATGGCCCTGAAGCTTGACAAGGAAGACCAAATGGCTTTGGGTATGAAGGCTGCAAAGAAGAGTAGGAGACAAGCACACAAAAACACAGTGGCATCAAGATCCAATGAGAGGGTGAAGAAAATCAGTGACATGGATAAGGGATGGATTATATCACCAGTGGAAGCAGGAGATCTGGATTCAGTGATAGATGTGCTAGCACTAAGTCAAGACTGGACTCAAGGTGCAACAGCAGTGCAAGACATGATTCCCACTGTAGAAGATAGAACTCAGAAAACGTCAACTGGAAAAAGAGGAAGAGGTATTGGCATAAAGACTGCTGTGCATGCTGAGAAAATTTTGCTGAATTCTGGGAGGTTGAGACACAAGTCACATGTGAAGAACAATGAACCAAGTTTAGATACAAAAGGAATGGGTAAGTCAGAGGAGACAGCAGATGCACGGATTGAATGCTATGGGCCAAGGACTTCAGATGGCTTTGGAAACTGCAGTGTGAAATCACTAGATTTAACCAGTCCTAAGACAGGGCAGGATGTCCAGACAATTTCAAAAAGTGAGGACCGAAATGGACATCCAGGAACTTCATTCAGGCTTCCATCTCTTTCCTGGGGTTCATGGTGGGAAGAAATAGGCTCCACATATAGTGGGGAAGTGAACTTCACAACCGTCCCATCAGGTCTTGTTCTCATTTACCTTTGGTTCTCTCTCTATTTGTCTCATACCAGGTTTACTGGCTGAATACATAGTCACTGCTCACCCTGTAACTCTTCACATCTATCAGGCTTGTCATGGTTATTCATGTGTCTATTATGCTGAATTTGTGCCTGGTGGGGTTTTCATGGTCAGTTAAATGTTTCTGGGACATTGGCTAACATCTGATCCTGAAGTCCATGTTTTGATTTTGCCATACATGAAAATGACATAGATTGTTCAGTTTTCTTCTGTTTGTCCATGTTCAAGGCTGGTAGTTACTGTTCTTTTGATGAGATAGCATCAAGAAACCAGTATGCTTCTTTGAGCAGCCCTGTACTGTTGCTTTTTGAGTTCAGTTGCTGACAAACTTGCATTCTCCTTTTGCTGAAGAACAGGATGATTGGATGCCTACTTTGGTTACAAAACCCTCCATTGTGTTGGTAATGTCAGCTCTATGTTGGTGAAACATGTAAGTCAGCCTTTGAAAAGGTTCTAAAAACGTGTAAGAGAAGCTAGAAGATTGCCAAAGCTCACTAATTTGTCTTTTTAAATCATTCTATGCTGCTTGATTTCACCCCTTCAACTCTTTCATATCAAAAGATATTTGTTAAGATGTTACATTTTTTAACAGTGCAATCAATAGCAGGAAGCTCAATATGCCACTCTTGTGGAAAGGAAATGGTTATTGTGGTCTTCAGTGTTTGTAACTTGAGACTATTAAGTGAGAATTTTAGACATATTGGAAAGGCTATATGCTTTTTTTGAGGTCCAGCAGATTTCAAGCAATGACTGTAGTAATTTTAAAGTTTCATAAAGCTTCACCATAGAAATACAGCCGATGTAGACTCAACTTAAGTTTATATAGGAATTACAGCAGCATAGATTCCTAGACTCCAGAATGGATGGAAAAGTCAAGTTTGTTAAAAATGCTATTTTGCCAGAACAGTGCTTTCACTCCACCTAATTAGTGTGACATGTGGCCAATTCATCTGTCCTTTCTTCATGCTACTTGGAGGTTCAACTCACCGACTGCAAGGTCATTAATGCCAATAGTGGCTAAATTCCTTCTACAAAGTTTTCTACCTGTGGTTAATGACTCTTGGATTGGCAAGTTACAAACAGCTAGCATTTCCTCACTAACTAGTTGGATCCTGAATTGGTTTTGGGTTCTCATGATTTTTTAATTCTGGATATTCCTAACTTCTCTCACTTTGTACATCTGGATAATGCCCTTAGTGGAATTCTAATGGCTTCTTTTATTATATTTTGGAATCAATATTGCAGAGGCTGCTAAGTTTGGAGTTATCAGTTTACAGATTCTTAAGATCATGTAGTCATGGGATAAGACCAGAGGTCATCCTTCGTCTCTTGGGAAGGTTTTTGAAGCCCTGTTTTCTCTCAAGTTATTGATCTTTAAGGAAACTCTTTCTTTTCTTATTCCTTTTCTTCTGTTTTTTGTTCTGTTCTTGGTTTTTCTGTTTAGGTTTCCATTACATTTCTCTCTGTGTGCTTGCCAGCATCATGGTCGAGTCCTCCCACAACTTTCCAGATTATGTCAGTAATTGGGTTGATGTTTCACATCAGCCCATACCTGCTATTGGCAGCCGATTATATTAGTGGCAAGTTTATTGTAGTTATTCACCACTGAACATGTTGATGATAACTGAAAATACTTTTACTCTCTCTGTTGCCATTTTTCTGTTCATGACATTCTTTCAATTCTGTAATTTTGTTCTAGTCTGCACTTTTTGGTTGGTGTCTCTGTTCTTCTTGTCATGCAGTTTGCTGTTTAAGGTCTCTTGTTCTTGGGTATGGAAATGATCTTAGCAGTAGATCAGTTTACAATTGTATTCCATTATACTCAAATTGGACAAAGGGAGGATTGTTAATACTAAGTATGCGATTGTTTCAATCATGCAAGAGTTGTCACATTCAATGATGGGATGCTTCCACAAAATATAGCAAAGGGACACCATTTTGTTGTTGGTGTTGTATGGACATGATACTCAATTGTTTGTTGAACATGTCTTACAGCTAGTGGTTGCCTGTTCAGATGCACTACTGTGTGAGGATTTAAATATAGAAGGGGAAGAATATCAAGCATCGAATGGCAGCGAGGACATGAGGGATAGAGAAACCAGAGCAATAAAACATACAGAGAAGGTATGGTGGTCCAAATTTTCATTCCCCTAAGTCCTGAATGAGTTTTTATTGACCTCCTCTGATATGATGGAGGAGGCTCATGGACATGAATTTCTGCTGCAAAAGAGTCTTCTCTCCATTCCACTTTCATCCATTGGGTGGGGGTCTAATGTTCATCACTGCATTTTGACATCTGGTTTCTATTTAGCACTCTCACTTCAGTAAGGGTTCTACTGATCCTAATCACTAATTTTGATTTTTTCCCTTAAGATGAGCAATGCTGTCATTCACTTAATGTCTAATCCATACCACAAATGGAGAATTGCTATCTTCTTTTTGCCTTACTGTGACTGATTGTTATTTTGGATTATAATCCATGCTGAAACCTGTGGGTCCCCATTGCACTCACTTTCGTTAGCATCTTTTCTTTTTCCAGAGCCCAACATCTATAAGTAAGTTTGTGATCTTGGATCATTCTTGCTTCTGCTTTCAAAAGTGGACTGAAGAGAGAATTGCAGCAGATTTTGTCACTGGGAGAGGAGCCATGTCTTTTGGAGTCCTTGGATTCATCACAACTAGAAGCTGTAGCTCAAGGATCAACCCAAACATCAACATCTTGTCTGTATGACGTTGAGATGGGAACAGAAGCAGTTCTTGATTTTGATTTGGAACTGAAACTGGCAACTTCCAGTGCTGCTGTGATGGAACCTAAGAAGGAGGCTGACATGGAAGTTGAAATACTAATCAACTCATCTGAGTGTACAATGCAACGGATGGCAATCCTGGAGAACAGGAAGCCTGTTGAGTTTCTAGTTGAGCCTGTGAATACGAAAGTGCAAGTTGGCAATGTTTACCTTGGAAGAGTGAAGCAGCTTCTGCCTGGGATGTCAGGAATTTTTGTTGACATTGGTGAAAACCGTCCTGCATTTCTTGACATTACTCTGAATCAGTACCCATACACTTTTCCATCCCTAACAGGCCTGGGGTGCCTAGCACTCAAAACTGATGGGAATGGTTACCTCATGAGCTCAGTTGTGGAGGATGCTGAACAAAAGGATTTTGAGTTGCAATACAATGACACCTTGGATGACCATGATGAGGAAGTTGAAGAAATGCACCTAAAGGAAGGTGTAGACCTTCTTTATGAGGCTGATATTGGGGAAACTCAATCAGATCCTGAGGGAAAATCAATGCTTCAAGAGGTTATAGCAGTTATGTCTGAAAACTTGGGAAGTAGCCAATCCCTAGATCAAGAAACAAAAATCTCAAGCACAGATGAGAGATGGATGATGGATGCCTCGTAATTATGAGGATGCTGGAAGAAAGTCAGCAGACAGTAAACTATGCATAGGGGAAGTGAGCTCTGAGGGACCAATTACAGCAAATTTTGGTCATAAATTCAGCAAGTGGTGTCGAGTGGAAGAGGGCATGAACATAATTGTGCAAGTGAAGAAAGAGGCAATGGGGAAGAAAGGACCCAGGCTCACTGCTTTTCCTAGCCTAGCTGGATGATTCTGGGTGCTTATTCCACGCGGAAAATCTGTTGGAGTTTCTTCCAAAATCACAGGTCCTGAGCGAAGTAGGCTGAGGTTGATTGCACAGGATTTACAGCCATTGGACTTTGGAATAACAGTCAGAACAGAAGCTGTTGGTCATCAACGTCAAGAACTTGAGAAAGATCTTACTCGCTTAATGGATAGCTGGATGGAAGTAATGGAGCGTGCGGCAGCAGCTGCTTTAGTGGTGGATGAGAGGGAACAGGGGACAGTTCCAGTGCTTCTTCATCGAGAAATGGGTCAAACTCTGACCACTGTACGAGACTTTTTCACTGATAAGGTGCAGATATTAGTTGAAGATTCTCATCAAAGTTATCAGGAGGTAACGGGTTATCTGCAAGATGTGGCTCCCCAATTGACAAGCCATGTGGAGCTTTACTCAGGGAAGGTGCCGATCTTTGATGCCTTCAGTATAGAGACTGAACTTGAGAAATTTTCTAACAATCATGTGAAGCTTCCAAATGGAGGGTATCTAGTGATGGAGGAGACACAAGCACTAGTTTCAGTTGATGTAAATGGTGGCCGTGGGATGCTTGGACATTCAACTCGGGAAAGGGACGCTATTTTAGACATCAATCTTGCAGCTGCTCAACAGATTGCAACTGAGGTGCGATTATGAGATATTGGTGGAATCATAGTTGTGGACTTCATTGACATGGACAATGCAAATGATAAAAAGCTTGTGTATGAGGAGATGCAGAAGGCCATCCAACGTGACCGCTCCAAAAAATTTATTTGTGAGATCTCTGAATTTGGGCTGATGGAAATGACTCGAAAAAGAGTTCGCCCCAGTGTTACTTTGACAATCAATGAACCATGCTCCAGTTGTAAAGGCACGGGGTATGTTGAAGCATTAGAAACAACTCTTGGGAAGATTGAGCGAGCTGTTTGTCGCCTTCTAGCTGATAGATCTAAACAAGGGCAGGTGATGGAAGGTGACAAGTGGCCGCATATTCTCCTCCGAACAGGTCCTTCAATGTTTGACTACCTCCGGGCATGGAAGTGGAAACGGATCACACAGCTTAGTAATGCTCTCAAAGTTTGGCTGACTCTTAAAGTAGCTATGGAACTCTCACATGGTCAATTTGAGGTGCTGGAGCAGCCAAGATTTGCAAGTGAAAAGCATTTTCATGAATCAAATTTACTGCACAAATCCGTAAGTACAACAAGCACACTGGGCAAAAGGGCTTGGCCAAAAAGGCGAATATATTCCAGTTTACAGGTTATTGGATTTCCAATTTTGACTCCCTTGATTATGTAAGGTTTGTCCAGGTTTATACAATGTCTTCAGCAAAGAGATATTTAGGGCCCTCATATATGGCTGATTGACATAGTGGGCTCTTGTTATTCCCAGAATGTTTTTTCAGTGGTCATATGTTTCTGTTCCTGCAAATATCTGCAAGCAGTACAGCAACTAATCACTTAAATGACCATCTGTTATACTTTGGACCTCCAATGAGGGCCTTCAGGATGCAGGCCTGGTCTCCACCTGGCCACTGGCTTTACAGCAATTTTTTAAGGAAAAAACACCAACGCTGTTGGCAGTCATTGAAGCGCTCAAGCCTTCCATTGCAACCAGTTTTTTTTTTTCCAATTTCCTGATGGAGGGAGGGTGGCAAGCATACCTAGGCAGATTTGGACTTCACTGGTGACATTATTTCAAGGAATTCTTAAACCTGTAGCCAGTAGACATAAATGTGGCAACACCCTCCCCAAAAATAAAGTTTTCTGTGGCCAGTTAGACCGATTTGTTTTTAAAGAAAAAGGGAGTTTGTGACAGAACATTCTATTTTCAAAACTGTGTCACCTGGTGGCCATTTTTCACCAAAAAAATAATTCACTGATTGCAACTCCTTCATCCCTGTTGAACTACTTATTACCTTCTTTTTTTCATATGTAAGTTCATGGGAAGCATAATATGTGAACATCATGTTCATTATGATGACATTCATTATATTGGTCATGTCCAGTTATGGTGGCAACAAAGTTGGTGGGGTGGGGGCTCCCTGAGAAGACCCAAGTTCCAATCCTAAGACCAATCCTGAATGTGTCAGACAACTTGCACATTAGTGGAGGTGTACCAACAATGTATTTGAGATCAATGATGAGTATGAATGTGTTGAATCTGCTGGTGCAAGTGAGATTGATTGAGTGCTGCTGGTGCAGGATCAATGTACCTATTAAGGTAAGAGTATTGAATATGTGAGTGACTAGTTCAAACAGACTTTCCAAGGTTGCAGGAAAGCTTGTGAGGGTGTAAGGCTGTTGGAATGTTGGAGTGTGCGATTCAATTGGAAGATTTTGGAGCACAAGGGAGCAGCAATGGGCAGATGTGGCTAGAGCTTGGGTTTCTTCTGGAATTCAGTTGCTAGTTGAGAAGTTATGATGAATGTTGGGCAGTTCTCACAAACGGGGTCAGTTATGAGAATGGGCACTTCAGGAACTGCTTAGGGTATCATTTGGTCCAAACTTTGATATTTGGGGCAGTTATGGGATGGACCATCAGGTTCAGTACTCACCCTTCCCAGGATCTAAAAACATTATTAGAGACAATATAGGCATATACCATGTTAAATGTAAGTTCGAACTTAAGACCTTTCAGATTAGAGGTCTCACTTACCATTAGGTTACACCTTTATTGGCCCTTCCTTGTAAGGCAAAATCTTTATCTTCAGAATCATTATAGAGTATAGTAATTATAGAGTATATTAGCTTCAAGGGACTTTGCCTGCGAGAAACTAGGTGAGATGATTTATCCTAATTTCTTTGTAAAAGGATGCACATTCATCTTATGACATTTTATTTTTGTGTCACCTCTTAAACCATATACACATCCCCAAATGACTTTGTCACATGTTCAAAACTTACCCAACTAGTCACAAAGGGTCCATTCATGGACCTTCCGTTGATGGGAGGAGAAGGCTTATTTGACAATGGTTGTTTTTTTTTGGTGAACATTTGATGAAATAATTTATTTTCAATTGAATTTCTAAAATCATCTTTGCAAACATTTTTTTCATGTTAACTCCAGTCGAAACATTACTAAATGATACAAACTACAGTTTCTATTGATGTCATTAGAAATGGAACCTTAGTATCAAAATTTATTGCAATCAAAATAACATGTTTTTTTTTATATTTCAACAAATTATTGTAAGTTTATTTCGTTCAAATCTTCAAACCTTAATTGCAACAACAAAAAAAACTCAATGTAAAATGTTATGAAACTTGAACAAATGAATACAAAAGTTGGTAAATGAAACCCTAAAAATTATCACGATTTTTTAATACTTATGCCATACTTCTTGTGGTTCTCTCCATAATTATGAGTTTTTGAAGCATGGTTGAAATTGTGACAACATTGACCGTGTACAAAAATCATTGTCAAACTTCATAAACTTTCAAAAAAAATCTTTTGTAAGAAATAAACTAACCAATTCTATCTTCATGGATGGAAGATGCTTCATGTGTGCAACCCCATGTACATTAAATTCTTTGCAAGTGAGATTTGTGAGAGAAAAAAAACACATTTGCAAAATTTGTATCAATTCCAAAGCAATTTTGAAGTTGAAAAAGAAGGTCCATGGCGCAAAGTAGAGACAAAAAACATCTCGCATTGATTTTCACTATAGATGTTTAAGGTCCAAAAAATCAAAGGTGATGCTCCTTGAGAGCCAATAAAAATATTGGGAATTGTTTTTTGAAATTTGTTTGTTCATTACTTAAAATGAAGCCAACATTCTTGTGATTTTGGGTGGGTGATTTTTAGTGGCACCACCCCAAGTATGACTTCACCCAAATGGTAACGGGGAATCCATTTTCAAAATATTGCAAAATTCTACACATTTTCAAACATTATAAAAACTGATTTTTGCTAATGTTTCCTCAACGATGAACAACAATGGTTCTTCAAAAGTTGCAATAATCTGAAATAACTCATGAAATTCAAAAATGATTTAAACTCACCTTGCATGTGTCCAGAATATAACACAATGATCAATTGCCATCCAGTTCGACCTAATGTGTAATACCAAAAAACACCCCACATGGATCATAATTTAAATATCAAAAGGAAAATTATCCTACATTGAACTTGTAGCAATTTGACAATGTTGATCCCACAATGGGCAATCAATAATTAAAAAGGCCAACAAATCATGGGAACTCACACCTCCTAACCTATTTCTTGATTGGCATTACCAATAAAGGCCAACAACACATATGTCAAAAGGTAAGATCCCAACATGGTATGAACATCATGGAAAGAACCTTTCACACAATACAAATCCTCTTGATTTTCTAGAGCTACAACTTAATTGCAAGCATGTGATATTAAGTGACTAAAGGTGTTGCAACCCCACTTTGAAGGAGTGTGAAGATGATATTCACACTCCGGAAATGGGGACTTGGAAATCCCCCGAGAGTCCCGAAAATTCAAAGTTCAATTGCAAGGGTCAAAACACCTCGCCTTGAGGTGTTTTTTTATAGCCTTGGAAATATCTTGAAATTTAGATGTCAAAAATAGCTTGCATGAGCCATTCGGATTTCTGCAACACAAATTATGGACGAAAGAAGGGCCAAGAGTCAAACTAGCAATTTGACTCCTGACCACTAAAAGGCGGGAATTGACCCGACCCCGGTGTGTGCAAGTGGAGTGCGATGCACTATTGGAAAGCTCTTGAGGAGAGCTACAAGTTTGCTTTGGACCTCATATTAATCGGAGGTCTGAGCAAATAATTATTAACTCCCAAAGTCATGGGAGTCCAAATCAGGACAATTTCGGGACTCCTCTTTGGGAGTTTCAGGAAAAAGTGCCATTCGGATGTAGGTGCCACAGAATAACACAAAAAATACTATATGGGGGAAGGTGATGGCTTCCCTCCAGTTCGGACCGTGGTGAGTCATGTGAGTCCAAGGTCACCCGTAGCTTGTCCGAACATTATAAGTGTTCTCGAATGTGAATTAACCAACTTGTTGGTTGGTTTGATGTAGGTTCAAGTAACTAAGTAATGTTTGTCCCTCTTCCTAGTCTAATCCCGAAGCTTCAACACGACCTTCTACCCTTTCTAGTGCTGGAAGCTGGGAGCGTGCCTTGAGTCCCAAACAATTTCGCTATTTTATTGATTTGGACCCCACTTGGATCCAATAAAGGACTTGGGAGCATGTCAAAAGGCTAAGCTCTTGCAAAAGCTTGCTTACCCATCATTCACAAAATTCCATGCAATTTATGCAAGTGTATTTGTAGCCACTTAAAATTTTCTAATGGCTACCACCAATGGTTGTAAGAATGATGAATGTTGATATCAAAGTCCAATGTGGTGAGCATTACCCTTCCTCCCAATAACACCTTTTTATTTTATTTTATTTTGTACACATCTTGAACATCTACACACATCATAATCATCATCAATACCCAAAGTTATAATAGACCCTAGTAATATAAAAATGCAAACCACATATTCAAACTTTATGTTTAGCCATGGTTCTCCTAAATCCCTAATTAACCATTGGCCATTATAAATTTTCATTGATGTTGTATTCTCTAACAAAAAACAATGTGTACCATGTTCAAAAAATCCATCAAAACAATGTAGGCTTATCATTATTAATTCTACTATTTACTTATGGTTGGATAGGACAAGAATGTAACAAAAGCCACAAAATTTTGCAAGCAAAAATAAATTAATGATTGCCTCATATTGCAATTTCAATCATTCTTGCATCATTGGCTTTAAATGTATGTGTTATGTTTGTTGCAATAATAATTTCTTTTGCCATTATCTCATTAATATTGTTATTTTCAAATCCCCTTTCCCAAAGCCTAAAACACACTTTATCCCTAAAAACTTGCCAACAATGAAACTCCAACATACCGTAGATGTTTATAAATATTTTCATTGACCTTATCTAACGTGGTTTGAAAGATTTGTTAGAATTTTTGGAGGACCAATGGAATTATTAAAAATATACCTTTTTTTCAATGTTCAATAGAATAGGGTTGTTTAGAGGCTCAAATTTTATTTTTTATAGCAATGAGAATATTGAATTTGGTGACTTTATTCTTTTTAAAAATATCTTGAATAAAGTAACAGTCAAATAATGTCATTGTTATTTACATATAAGGTTCTAGACAAATATTTTTGCATTTTATTTTAAAGATCTCATTTGAGATATCAAATAAGGATATGGCAACATTTTTAGATTAATGGGGTTACTAAATTTGGTTGTTTCATTTTTTAAAATTATTTTCAATGAAGTAATAATCAAAATGTGTAATTATTATTTATAAACATGGTTCCAACAAAAGAAAAAATATTTCTTATAACCCCCACGAATTCAAGTCTTAAAATTCCATTTGAGATTTCAAATGAGACTAGGGTGACGTGGCCTCACGAGCATCCAATATTTCTAGAAGGTGTTTGAAACCTTCTTTCAAAAATATATATATCTAAAATTATTTTCTCTAGAAATGGGTAAGGCCTTCATCATATATTGTTGTTCAACCATTGTGTTGTAGGAATCATGTTTATTTGCAGATCAACAACTTGTTTCAAAATGATGTGTTCCTTGTGCTTACAACTAATTAGGGCTATCACCTCCTCATGATTCTAATTTATGTTATGTTGGCATGAAAGACTTTCACTTCCTTTGCCTTTGTTTCTATTGCTTCCTTTCATATAGTTTGATGAGGTATTTATTGGCTTTTCAATTTTCCATTGCATCCATCTCTTGTTGGCTTCAATTGCCTAATGAGATATTTTATGCCTCCTTGGCCTCTACCACATCCTTTCTTGTTGTATGGTGTTGGATTGACTATTGTTGAATTGTTGTTATAAATTTTGTGATGACGTTGTGAAAGATACATATATGGAAACGATAGATGTAAAAAAATAAATGCATTGATGTTGTGAAAGGTGGATACGTAGAAATAACACGCAAAGAGACAAACATGATGTTGTGACAAAAAAAACAAATGCAAAGGCTCAAGTGTAGAACTTGAATGCAAATTGTGATGGTAAAACATGGGTGATTTGCATAGGTGCAAATCATGAAGGTGACAATGAAACACATGAAAATAACTCTTGCTAATAGGTGATGTTATTGATAAGATATTAAATAGGATACAAGGCTATTGAGAATGTTAAAGATCAAGATTTTCATTTTTGAAGATTTTTAACATCGTGGCGAAAAATTAAAACCTTTTTTTAACTCAAAAAATTAGATTAGTGATAATGATACCATCTCATTTGCAACATCGATTATTTATAAATCATTTCCCACCTGTTTGAACAAAATTAGTTATCACTCATTTTATCAACCATGCTATCTTCATGTTTGAACATACATTAAATGTTATGGATCATATCCATAATGATAATCTCATGGCTAAATTCCTTGAAAACATTTGTTTAAAATCTAACTTTTAGCTTATTTAACAATGATACAATTAGTTACCATAATTTTTTTACTACATTGTTTACTTAAATGACATCCATCAACTCCATCATATACATCATATGATATTTGAACAAATCTCATAACTATTATTAACAATAGCTTACATAGCTAGGTTACATCACATAGTTACCATCCATGAAAATTTTCATCCATATGATGAAAATAATCCATAATCATCACTTCCATTCACAACGGATAAAATTCATCTATCATAATGCATCCATACTAGATTTAAAAAAAAATTCACCAAAATTACTTTTCCTCTAAATAAATGACAAATTTTCTCATATAGGAAAGTTCCTAAGAGGATCCACTTTATGAAAGGATCTATGGAAACTTCCACCATGAATGATATACAAATTCTTATTGACCCATAACCTTCAATTATTCTTTGCATTCATGACAACCATTATGCTTATGACAGTTGAAAGCAGAACAGATCTTAGAGTTATCCGTAAAGTAACCCTGTTGTCACCCTGTCTTTGGGCCTCCTTTCACCCAATATCCCCTGTTTCAGCTGGTATCGGCAAAGTAAAGTCGTTTTTTATTAAATCTCAGTATGAAATGCTGCAACTCAGTATGAAATGTTGAAACTCAGCATTTAATGCACAACACCCAATTATATTGGATCGGATTGGATTCCGAACTTCCAAGCATGTGTCTAATGGTTTTCTATCACCAAAGTTGTGTTTCCTTCAGTAATGCCCTAATTGTTTGTTTATTACCAAAGGTGTGTTTGTCACCTTGTCTTTGGGCCTCCTTTCACCCAATATCCCCTCTTTCAGCAGGTATCGGCAAAGTAAAGTCGTTTTTTATTAAATCTCAGTATGAAATGCTGCAACTCAGTATGAAATGTTGAAACTCAGCATTTAATGCACAACACACCATATATTGGATTGTATTGGATTGGATTGTATTCCAACTTCCAAGCATGTGTCTAATGCTTTTCTATCACCAAAGTTGTGTTTCCTTTCAGTAATGCCCTAATTGTTTTGTTTATTACCAAAGTTGTGTTTTGTGTTTTGCCTGTGAATGTTTGCACAACTTAGTTGATGGGAATTGAAAGCTAATGGGGGGTTGAAAGCCATTACCTTTTTGGTACATACAGCCCAGCAGCAGCAGCAGCCCTGGCGACACGTTCAGATGATTGGTAGCCTATTGTTGCCAAATACTTAAAATTCTTAAAAAAAACAATTTCACGTGATTCACTGCATCCAAAAGAAGAAGAAGACTCCTCTCGCGTTTCGCTGCTGCGAGCGAAAACGTACTACAGTCTTTCTCGGTACTCGCGAGTTTGTTCCTGCGGTGGAAGAATCGGTGATCTCTGAAGCTTGCTTGCCTCTAAAAGCTGGTGATGTGAAATGGAGAAAGCTGGGAAATTCAGGAAGTAATAAGGAGGTTTGAGGAAGAGTTGCTACAGCATGACTGGATCGGCATAAGAAATCGCGTGCATATATTCTCAGGTTGTGTGCTTGTAACAGGAGGGAGGGAGGGAGTTGAATGTATTTATCTGTAGGGTAACAGATACAAAGGCTGGCTAGTAGCGAGAGATCGGTGGATGCAACCCTATGCAAGTCAAATCGATAGGGAAGTTTGTCTGTACTTCCTCCTCCTCAGTTCTATATGCAAAGGTAGACAATATAGGTTCCGTTGAGGATTTGGTCTTCGCGATGGGGGAGCACGATGATGAAGAGCTGCAGCGGGCATTTCGTATGAGTCTGCAGTCCGCCCCTGATGCCAAGCGCAGTAAACCTCGAGATAATCCAGGAACTGCGGAAAGCCCTGAAGCAAGCGACCGTCGAATCCAACGCGAACTTCGTGCTGCAGCGGCTGAACAGAGGAGGGGAGCTTTATTAGGGCTCACGAATCTTTCGTCTTCGCAATCTGTGGACACCAAAGGCGCTTCGACACCCTCCCTTGCCAGTGAACCTCGTACAATATGCAAAGGCACAGACAGATCAGAAGGTCCTGTTTCACTCAGAGATGCAGCAGAGAAGATGAACCCGGGGAAGAGGAGGGTAGAGGGTAATAGACAACAGCTGTCTATAACGGTGGCAGAGCGGTTGCATACTATAGTGTTTGGGGTTCAGCAGGTCTCAAGAGAGGTACTCGCCCAGTGGTGTCACCAAGGTTTCAGGTGACTCTCATTTGTCTCCCGTGGTATCTCTTTTGCTAACGTATTTCTGAAGCTATAGCTCTGTGGAAGCTGTGTCATTATGTATTTTGGGTCTCCAAGCTTTGCAATTACAGTTGGCGACCACGCAGAAGGTTACAGGTCTGGGTTCCAGAACTGATAAAATTGTGTCCCTCTCGTTTTCTCAACTGGCACGTTCTGAGAATGTGCAAATGCCAAAGAATGTCTCGATGTTTGAGCTTTGAATGACAAACTATGCAGAATTCAAGTACCACAATTCTGCCTGCTTGAGCAGCATGCTGGTCAAATTGCCAGCGTGACAGATTTCTGTGAGAAGATTTGGCACTGTGAATTTGTATTCTACACATTTGTTTGTTGAGACATGTTCCTTTCAACTGTTCAGGTTCAGTCCTGACCAAGACACATCACTAGGGCTTGTGCAAAGGGAGGGCGGACCATGTGGAGTTTTAGCTCCCATTCAGGTCAGTTTTGCCTGAATGTTTGTATGCATAGTTCATGACCTGGTTTCTCAGATTGTATGCTGCTGTCAATAGTGACTATCAAAAAGGCTATGTTAGTGCCATGACCCAGATTGCTGTAGGTTGGAGTCAGATCAGAGCTAGACATTCTTTCAATGCCTAACTAACTGTCTCTTTCCTAGAGGTGCTACATTTGGATGGTCTTTTCTGTGCAGTTTGGCTCTTGACAGTCTATTAAAAGAGGACTCAGCAGTTTTTTTTTTGAGCAAGAAAAGATCCTAGGGTTGTACGGAGTTGTGAGTGAATGGAAACCAAAAGTCCCTGGTTTTGTCAAGTTGGAGGTCCAAGTGTCGCCCCTTGGCAATGACAGTGTTCCTTCTTTGGTTCCTTTCTGTTGTGTTGATCCTGAACACCTTGAAAGATTGGAGCATTCTTTCATTTACTGTCTATACAGATATATATACTAGCAACTTTACATTTGTTATTAAGAAGCTAAATCATGGAATTTTTCAACTTCACAAATTGCTCAAGGTCTGCAGGATAGCTTCACAGAAGAAGCTTGACTACTCAAGACCTTGAACTTATAGAAGGATATTCAGGATAATTTTATGGAAGGACTTGAAACTTCAACTTCTCTGTTGCCAAGTCGCTGGTTGAAGATATTAAAATTGCTCAAGACCTAATGCTGACACATCATATTCTCTTTTGTTGCAATTTTTTGATTTATGTAAAGATCAATCTATCAGGATGAAAGCTAGAGTGCAAGTTCCAGTGACAATTTTTTCAATAGGACGTTTTAGTCCCACCTTTTCAGATTTTTGTTGGGTTCAGATGTCAGCACATATCTTCAAATATGTTTGATTGAAGGGGAGCCAGGTCTATGGAGTTTCTCCCTTCAATGTAGCAAAAGCTTCAGATTTATCTTCTAAGCTAGATTTCCTGATAGAGGACTTGCTCCTTGAGTGGGTTCAGATGGTATTTAGAAGTCAACTCATATCCCAATGGGTACTAATTTTGCAGACCTTTTAGCTATCTTCTACCTCTTTATGTATGAATTTTTTTTTGGATTAAGTCTCACTTTTGAAGTTATCCTTAGTAAGAAGGTTTGTAGATGATCTGAGTTCCTGGTATCCCTGATTTGTATGTAGGCAAAGACTATTTTTGATGGCATATCTGTTAAATCATTCTGTGAGTTTAATTGCAATTCTAATGGCTTCTAACGGTCCTCGTTTGTCTTTCCCTTTTGTCTGTCTTTTTCTGTTTCTTCTTCCCATTGTGTATAGTTGTTGGTTCTCTGTTTTTTCCCTCTATTTTTTGTCTATGTTTTTCCCTTCTATAATTAGGTGCTAGCCAGTATCATGGCCGAGTCTTCCTATTGCTTCCAGACTTGTGACAGAAACTCAATACACAGGTTAGTGGGTACACTGGCCTATACCCACTGTAGGGAGCTGATGAAGTGAGTTGTGATAGGTAAATTGCCATCATACATGTTGCTGTTGATGGTCCCTGAACAAGTGAGAGACTCACTTTTTTTCATGCTGCTAGTTTTATTGTTCTTCATTTCAGTTCCACCTGTCTGTTTTTCTTCTTTCCCTGTTCTTCAGTTCTTATCTGGAAGTCTTTCTTTGACTTGAAGGGAAAGTTAATGCTGTTCTGGCTTTCTTAACTGTGAGTATAGAGATTTCTCAATTCTCACAAGAATTACATATACTCTAATGGCTTCTCTCTCTACTCATTGGATTTAGTGATAATGAAGATTCAAAAAGTCTTAATATTGACATTCTTGATTAGAGTTATTAGCCGGAATATGCAGGTACTAACATGATTCATATGTCTCATGTGGGTTCCAATATTTAGCTGTTTTTTTTGATACTCAATAGTCAGTTTATGGGTTCCTTTATGGCTTGATATCTTAAAAGAGTTCTCCGTGGTTCAAATGGCTAGTTTAATCAGTTGTCTGAAGAGAAAAAGGTTACTCCTCAAAGTTTCTTTGAAGTTGAAACAGTGGCTTGCTTAAAATGGAATTCTTTCTGTTTGTTGTTTCTGCCTTCGGAATTGTGAATGTGATCATTCTAGGGCTCCTTAATTTTAATTGGGGATCTTGTCAAAGCCCACTCTGTCCTCAAAAGATCATGTTATCAGAATTCTCTGTCTTATTTCTCTCTTTGCTTCCTCTTTTCTTGTTTGCTTTATCTTTTTCATTCTCTTTGTGTTCCCCTTTCTTCTTAGCTTCCTTGATCTTCTTCTCTTTTAGGTTTTATTGAGGTAGTTGGCATTGCTACTGAGTCTTCTTCCTATTGCATGTGGTCTATTGACACCTACATTGGTAATGTATGACATTGGCCACCACCACTGCTGGGAGCTGATGAAGTCAGTGGGGATGTTATGGTAGCTAGTCACTACTGTATATGTTACTGTTGAAGGTCTCTGAACATGTCAGTGATTGTTATGTTTGTCTGAACTGCTCCTCAGCTTGGTTTTCACTGTTCTTTAGGGTTTGGGATTCTTCCTTTACCTGTTTGCTGATATGTTGTTGGATCGTATTCTATATAACCTTATCATTGGGTTATCTCTGAATTCTACTCAAGTTGATTTGAACTGTAAGTACAGATAAATTCTCATGAAGATATATATTGAATTAGCTCTTAGAGGGAGCATTGAAGGATATCCTTCATTCTGTCATAAGTACATATATCAGTTAAGTTACCTTGAAGGTTTGATTGGAGACCTAGCTGCTTCTTTCTTCACCACACACCTTCCATCCTGGATACTCTATGACCTTCTTTTTATAGCAAGTCAGTTGTCACAGTACATTTTTGTGCTTGAGTTGTGGTTAGAGTGATATTCTAATGAAGTTTCCCTGTTTTGATCTGGGTTTATTCAGGCGTTGGTCCTCAAGTACCTTCTATTTGTATTTGAGGACGACACAGGCAGTGATCAGAAGGGCAAGGCTGCTGATGCCAGTCTTCCTACAAAGGTGGGGAAGGGGGTGCATAGTGAAGTCCTGGATTCCAAACTTGTCTTTTCTCACTCTCAAAGAACAAGGTACAAGTTCTTTCCTGTGTAATAATCTTGCATGAAATGAGCTCTCAAGTAGACTCCAGCAGTGTTTATTTTTCAGGAGGGGAAGAAATCTTTTGGTGTGCTTGCAAAGAGCAATTTTTCCATCTGATTGTCATTATATTTGGTTTCTCATTCTCAGACTGACTCTTCAGTGAACTGTGAGCCCTCCAAGCAGATTACTGCAGGTTAATGTCAATGTTGGGCAACTTATGATTCTTCACTCTGTTCTTGCAGGGCTCTTGTTTATGCCATTGGAGAGACATTGTGGCGTGCTGGAGGCAGAAAGAAAGCTACTGTGGCTATGCTTGATATTCCTGCCATATATATTGATCGGAATTTCAAAGAGGAAGAGCAGGATGAGGTTCGTAAGGCATGTCAGATGTGTACCTGTATCTGGCCTTTGTGTAAAGCATTTGAATTGATTGAGAGACTGATACAAGGTGTTCAAGTTGTTTTTTTATTAGCTGTCCTGCATCAGTTGTGATCCTTTGTGCAGTTTCTTAATCAGACAATAGCAGCTTGATGTCAAATTACATTGCTACTGAAAATGAACCCCATGACACATGGTCCTTCAGCTTTCTATAGAAGCCAAGTGTTTTTTGCTTAGACTCTGTTGTCAGAATTGTCTTGCCAAGTGTTGTATGTCAGATTGTATCAGGGAATTTAGTTGAATGCCTTTAGTGACAAGTACGGGTGAAAAACTATCATGATCACAGTGCCATCAGGTGTTGGTTGTCATGTCATCTGGACTCTCAGGTCATCACAATCACCATGCATACTTCAAAATCTTTGCAGGCTCTTGTGCTGTCAGGAGTGTTCCATAATGTCTTCCTTGTTTGCTGGTTATTGCTTAGGCTGTTGCAAAAGCCTTGGAGGGAGTCTGTCTTGATTCTGGAAAGGAGTTGCATGGATTGGTGAGATTTTGTGATGTGACATCCATCTCTTCCCTTCATCAGCAGCTCCAGAACTTGCTGCCAGGATTCAGGAGCCCCATGGGTGCACTCCTACTGCTTTTCTCAGCACTTCTATCAAGAGGTCTTGTAAGTAATTCTCCTCTTTATTTCTATGAAGGAAAAAGTAGGTCAATGTCCCTCACATGGGAAAGTTTTGTTTGCTGCAAACTAATTAGCCAGTGATACCATCAAATTTCCCTTCATTGCTAGGAAAATGTGATATCTTTCAGCTATGTTACTGAAAATAACAGAAAGGATTCATGTTAGAGCTCTGGGTCTTTTCTTGGAATCTGGGTGTTGTCAACCAGGATGCGGTTCAGGCAGACAGAGATGATCCTGATCAGCCACTGGTTACACCTCCATTTGGTCATGCATCTCAGGTTTTACACCTTCACCTGGCTTCAAAGTCTGCATGTTAGTAAACTAAAGTGAGATTACATTGCTGGAACTCTCCATGAACAGCATGTTCGGGTTGACAAGTTTGGATATTTCTATAGTTATGTCCCAAGAACATCTGGAAATAATTGTCTATGTTGCCAATTATCTTTACAACTTCTGGAAGGGAATATACAGTGATTAAAGGGTTAGACTCTTACTCTTGCAGTAGGACTGCCCAGTCTTGTCATGGCATATATTTACACCTTGTCTCATTTGCTTTAATCCTACTTTCTCTAACTGTCCAATTGTACATCCTATCAATGCAAGTTAATAATCTGCATATGGTCCAGCAAACTGTGATTACAATAGCATGTAAGTTCATTGACTTAAGGGTCATTTAGCTGAGGTAATGAAATACCATCTGACGTCTTTGAGAAATCTGGAGTACATCTTGGAAGAGGGAGTGTCAGGCCATTGCCTGCAGGCCCCTCAAATGTCCATCTCAGATGCTTTGGATCAACCAATGCCAGGTAGTCTAGCTTCAATTCATTGCTGTAGTGATGAAGAGTAAGCATATTTGCAAGAGAATGCGTCTGCAGTTATTAGCATGATTCATGTGCTGCATGTGGATTCTGAAATTTCAGATTTGTACAATATTAGGCATGGTCAAATAGTGGGTTTTAAGGTTCTTAAAGATTTTGAACTCAAGAGTTTTTCTATTATGTAGAGTGCTCAATTAGTCTTCTGAAGAGTAAATATAACTCAGAGTTTCTATTAAAATCAGCCAGGGGTCTCCTAGATTTCTGTTTGGTGTTTTAGACTTTGGAATCTTAAATTGATTCTCTTATCTTCTCAAAGTAGGTAGCATTTCAAACATCACTTTGTCTTGAAAAGAATGTGCTTAAGGCTCTAAATGTTGTTTTCTCTTTGTCTGTTGTCCTTCCCCACCCTCTTCTTGGATTCCTTAACCTCAATCTTTTTTCTGTTCGGGCCAGAAAAAAGATCTAGCCAGCATCATGGCTGACTCTTTTTGTTACGTCCAGTCTTGTCACAGAAACTCAGGACATTGGCTAATGTCTGAATTGGCCTCCACCCAATGCTGGGAGCTGATGAAGTCAGTGGGACATTATGGGAGCTGGTCACTACCCATACATGTTGCTAGTGAAGGTCAGTGAACATGAGTAAAACTGGAGCTATTGTTCACAGCACTCAGTTTTTTTGTTTTTCAAAAAACATTGTGGTCTCTTTTTCCTGTTTGCTGATTTGTTGTAGGACCTGAAATCTCTGTGACCTTATCATAGTGTCATCTCAAATTCTTTGACTGTTGATAAAGTTTAAGTATAGAGAAATTTAATATTTTTGAAGATATGTTTCTTCTTTGGGTACGAGGAAGGATTGGAGGGTTGACGGTCTAAAGTCTGCTTTTTTGCTGGTTCAGGCCTGATGTTCTCTGGGAGTGCTTTTGTGCTTTTGTGACTCAGTTGGAGAGAATGGCTAATGAGGGAACCCATTCCTGTGAACAAGCATGCTGTATGCTGCCTTGTCACTTGCTTGGTCTCATTTATGTACTGTTTTATTATGTCCGAGTCTTAACCTGTTTGCCATAAGGGCAGGATCATCCATTGTGAAGGATTCCTGGAAGGATCTAAGTGCATGGTTGGAGTGGATTGCTAGCTTTGCACATACCATTGCTGATTATCCATGTCAGGGTTGACTGAATGGAAATTTTTACATTGCAGACAGTAGAGTTTGAAGATCTAGCACACATTGAATACTAACCCTAGAGCTGCTTGCTACAGCTTTTACAGGTCTGTATCTGAGTCTGGTGATGCACTGTTCTAGAAACTCATTCTCTAGAGTGGAGACTAGTTGAAGAAGCCACATACTGAAGCAGTTGATTGCTTTGTGATGATACAGGAAATTGTGAACCTCTTGCTGTGTGGACATGCTGTCCCTAATGTCTTTGATGGAAATATGGACATGGGTGGTGGCATGTGCCTGAAAGGTATTCCAACCAGTGTTGAAGTTGGATTCCTGACACTCCTGGAGTCACTCAACCTTTGCAAAGTTGGACAGCACTTGAAATGCCCCAAGTGGCCCATATGGGTGATAGGTAGTGAGTCACACTACAGTATTCTATTTGCGTTCACCCCTACTGTGCAGGAGGAAAGTGAGTTTGATAACAGAGAGATGCTTGTGCGGCAAGCCTTTGATGCACAAGACCAGAGTGGTGGGGGTGGGTTCATCACTGCAGAAGCTTTGCAGCAGATCCTTCCAGACCTGAACATAGAATTCAGTCAAGATGTGCTCAACACCCTGTGCAGCAGCGACATTGTGGTGTGGAATGATCTTTGGCAGGCACTTTTGCAGCTTGATAAGAGCAAAGGTGGGCTGAAGGACTCGTGCAATACCCTCAGAAGGAGACAGTTTGATGTCTATCACTTCAATGGGATTGCCAAGACTGTTCCAACAATTGGTAATGTGTCTCATCAGCGGCCCCGCTTAACAAAAATTGAAGTGTCTGTTCCTCCTAAGTGGACTCCAGATGTTGTCCTGGCAGAGGAGTTCAAGGCATCTGGGGGTGACATGTCGCAAGAGGCCTCAGATAGTGGAGCTTCCCATCCAGAACCTGCACAGCATGCACCACTTGTTGATTGCATTCGCACCCGATGGCAGCGTGCAACATGTCACTGGGCAGGTGATGCCCCTAGTATTGTGTGATTCCATACATGGATGCTTAGATAATTTGACATGCCTGCACCAGTGCATGTTGCTTTTGTCTCTCATTTAGAAAAAGCTTACATTACATCAGCGAATCATCCTTTTGGCTAGGTCTCCAAAACCAAAAGTTGGGGGGGAAACCTTTTCTGTTCATGCAAAAAGGCTTCACCTTTAGTTGAGCTATTTAGGGACGTGTTCATGGCATTTTTGGTCTGTCTGATGCAGTAACTTCACACTGGGTTCATTACATGTTCTAAGATGGTACACCATGACCAGTCTTACATGTCAAGCAGTAACTACCCTGTACCCTGTCCATTCTTTGATGTCCATCCTTCCTAGTCATCTCTCACTTGGGGAGCCAGCTAGTAGAATATTCAGCATTTTGATATGGCAGAACCACATAGGTTTCTGTTTGGAGGATTGTTACATATCCTATTATCTCTAATCTTAGCTGTTCTATTGTGCAAGTCATGTCTATTGAGATCACTACAGGCAGGCAATTGGATTGTGGGGGTGCGTGATGAAATACTAGTCATTAGCAGTGGTGGATTTATATGCATGTCTTCAGTGAAAAACAAGCTGTTTCATCCCTTCTTCCTTCATAATGTCTTTTTGCACCGTGTGAACTTCTCTCACACTTTGTGGGTTTGGTATACACATTCCTCCATTGTTTTCAGGTGGGATATTAAAAGCATTTGCTTCACCAATATTATAAGATGTGATTCAAAAGTGTGCACAAGAAGGTCCAAAACCCTTTTTTCAGAAATTTGAGATCCATTAGGCTATTATGCCAGGTACTTAGCCATCATTTTGCAGTCTATGAATGTAACCTTTCTGTAAAGACCTGTCAGGATTTTTTTGTGTATTTGGAGGTTGCATTATAGAGTACGAACTTGTCTCCACCAAGAGGGGGTCTTTTCAAAACATCTACTTCTCTTTTTTCCTTTTAACCCCTGGTGCGTTGCATGGGAAATGCTCCCAGAGCAGGGCATTACCGAAGTAAGTGCCCCTTGGCTTTGCACGTGGAGGGTGCTTACTTTGGGCTTGTCCTGCTCATCAGCAGTTACCCTACACTTAGAAGCTGATGGCGGGAAAGCTTTTTGATTACAAGATTGCATATGTATGAAGTGCCCACTTCTGCTTTCATTAGCTTGTTTTGACAAGTCCATCATCTTTTCAGGCACTCTTGTAGCTACTGTGGCCATCCTCATTCAGACCCCTCTGTAGTCCCACTTCTGCTACTGTTAGCTTGTTTGGAAATGTGTTGGCTGGATGTCAGCCAAGTGTGCCAGCAATCGACATGCAGAATGTCCTGGTCAGCAACTATTCACATCTGGATTCTGCTCGTTTCCCATATTTTGAACTATTGGTAATCAGCTTATGTAAGTCATTTCATAATATCCTAATTCGTAGACATATTTACAAACCCATGTTTTCTCATTATGCATATCCATTGCTATGTTTTTATGAGATCTCAGATATGCATAGCTATGCTATACACATCTTTGATATGGTGTTTAGGGTTCGGATATGTACATCTGGAAACGCATACCCTTAGTAGGTTTAGGGTTTTCAAGCTTCTTTTGTCCCTTGTCCTTTAGTCTCCTTTTTGTTGCATCGACGCCTTGCAGAAGTGATGCCAAAAGTTTTGCCCCTACTATGAACTTTTTTTGTCTGTTTGAGCATCTAAGGTCTGAGCTCTGAGTGTTTGAGGTTGAAGGTATAAGCATCTAAGGTCTGAGCTCTAAGTGTTTGAGGTTGAAGGTCTGAGCATCTAAGGTTTGAGGTGTGAACTGTGAATCTGAGTGTTTGAGGTTTGATGTTTGAATGTCAAAAGTTGAGCATTTGAAAGTTTGAAGGTTTGGGCCTTTGAAAGTTTAAATGTTTGAGGTATGAGGTCTTGAGCATTGAAGGTCTAAGTGTTTGAAGACTAAGCAACTAAGGTGTGAGGTTTGAACTCTTAGCTTCGAGCGGTTGAAGTCTGAGGTTTAAGCATTTAAGGTATGAAGTTTGAGCATTTGAGGTCTGTGTCTGAGTGTCTAAATGTTGGGTTGTCAATCTGATTGTTTTGGCTTTGAAGAATCATGGAAAGAAGAAAATATATTTTAAATATGCATAACTTTTATACATATTTGTAGTTAATTTCAATTTTAATAATTGGCAAATTCACATCCATTGAAAATTTTAAAATTACACTTGTATCCATATCCACTATTACAAATAAATTCTTGAAAATTTTCAATGCATATCCATTTGTTGGAAATTTTTATAAGATCTGCCTTATTGGCATCCTAAGGTTTACCTTAAAATGTGGTATGTGGTGGCCAAAATTGGTTCAAACCCCTTTGTAGTATGAAAGGTGAACTCTGGTTCAAATGCTTTAGATGCTATTAGCAATTAATGAAGCATTTTTTTTGGAGTTATCTAGGCCAAAAGCACTCCAAAAGAACTCAAATGTTCTATGCACTTCAATGCAAGGCCAAGTGTGGTTGGACTGGTGTCCCAAAACTTCCTGAGATTGGTTCAATACTTGTAATTCCAATACTTTGAAACCCGACTCCTTCTCTTTTTCAACAAAATGCATGGGGGAGTATCCCTGCCACCATCTAATCGGGCTGCAAGATTATGTGAGCTTAATGATTTTTATGTTACTTTCACAATAGCTCTCAACTTCCACGTTCAACAACTCTCAAGTTCTTCTAATTTCTTACATGAGAGTGTCACCAGCATATTAACAAGACTAAGTATTGTTCTCAAAGAGATGCAAGCAATGAGATTGTTGTCCTCCAGATTGTCATTGGTGACTTGACTTGATAAGACTTTTGCATGCAATTTATTTATGGACCACATGCTAAAAACATGCGAAGATGGAAAAGAACTCTTATTCAACCATAATACTCTATTCTAGTTCAATGAAAACAACTCCTCAAAATAACTCAAAATGCCAATTCATAACTCCCTCCCCTTTGTTTTAGTGTTAGGGAAGGCCCTCTTGAAGCATTTCAACCATTTACCTTGCAAACACACAATACGACACAAGTATTCAAAGCCTTTTGTCGAACCTCATCATGAAATATGCCATTTGAGCAAAATCTTCACTAGCAAACAATTGTGTGACAATAGGCTATGCAATCACAAGAATTGTAATTGTTGGTTTTTTTTCACACATTTGAAGTCTACCTTAGCCAAAGTTCTCAAAACATCATCTACATCTTTTCTTTTCTTTTCTTTTCCTTTTTTTTTCCCCGGGCCATCATTGAAACTCAAAAGACCGTACAAGCACCTTCCAATTCTAGTCATGGTTGATTCCCATGAAATACCACCTACAACCTCTTCTTTTAACCATTGTCAAAACTCACAAAAGTTCACAAGCACCCTTTAATTTTGGTCATGGCCGAATCCCACAAAAAAACACATATAAGCTTTGTTTCTTTTCTTTTGGCCATAGTTGAATCTCACCAAAAAAATGTACAAATCTCTTTTTTCTTCTTCTAACCATCACTAAATCCCATAAAAAAACACAAGCACCTTGTTCTTTTAGCCATTGTTGAAGCTTAGAAAAAATCTCAAGCACCCCAAATTTTGACCATTGCAAAAGCTCAAAAAATTCACAAGTCATTGAACTTTTTTGCAAAGAGCACACATTTTGCGTCAATCACTTTATGTATAAAAAAATTGAACGCCTTCATAGGAAGAGAAATTGCACATAACTCAAGCTCACAAAACAAGTCACAAGCACCCTACAATTTTATTGTTTTGCTTAGTGACAAATTTGGTGGAACTTGTGATGATGTAGAAAGCTCGATGCACAAATGGGCATGATTGACAAGGGAAGGTGGGGGAAGGTGAGGATGAAAGCGATGCTTCAACTTTGCCAATTTGTCCTAATGTCAAAGCTACAAGTACTCACATGCTTCCACATTTGGCATTTGATCGTGACAATTTGTAAAAACTGCAAGTGCACTTTGCTTTTCCAAAATGGATGCCTTCTTCATTGTAACAACTACCATGTCGATAATGGCATTTGCTTACTACTTGATTGCACATTCTTCTTCTTTTCTGTGGTCTTTTGGTCTTCTTTTGTTGCATGACAACCTAGAAGATGTTTCAAGTTTGGACAACTACATCTTTAGCTATTTCAATTCTTTTAAAATAGACTCATTATCATTTTCTACATCTATTACAAGCAAAGATCTAGGCCTCTTCAAAGGCATAATTTTCCGACTTTCCTTTCTTGTTTTTGCCCATAGGTCAAGGCTTGAAAAGCATAACTTTGAAGAGTAACCAACGATGAATAATCACAAAGGATGCAATCTTGGGTTGCTTGGACTTGTACAATTGCAAAGCTTTCTCAAGAACATCCTCACTATAAACATCACTCTTATTCAATGCACAAAACCCCCTATAATTATCACAAAAATTGGAAAGCCTCGTTTTGTCTTTAAGCTCCTAGCTAGACACTCTCCACAACCAACATGCCTATTGTTGTTGTAACATAAAGTTATGCGCTACAAGAAAGCTTGATTGTTTTGCCCATCTCCATTAATTGAATCTTGAGAGACATGAAGCACATTCTTTTAGAGTTGTTTCTCCTCCTCTGAATTTTTTTTTCCCCTTCCTTCCTCACTCTTCCAATTTCTGGATCTTATGTTTGCCATGGTGACAATAAGGGTAGGGAGAACCATAAGGATCCCACTTGAAGATCGTGATTTTTCTCAAATGCACAATCATCTTCCCACAATAGAAATGTTGAGCTTGACATCATGCACTTCAATGCAAGGTCCAATGGGTTTTTTTGGCAATGCGCTCTTAACCAAGAAAGGACAGTAATGGGGTAGGGTTTTGGTGGAGCCCACGATTGAGCCCGGAACGATGTCATTTCGTGGGCCCTCTGCAAGGTGCGATGGAGATGCTCTTAGACACAAGATTAGTTGTGCAAAGCATGGGAACATTTGATTTAGCTCAAAAATAAAATGCATTGAAAACAGAAGAAACGAAAAGCGTTTGAAGTTCTGGAGGCTAGAGGACTGAAAAGCTTCCATTTCCTAATCTGAATTTGGGACGTGTAATCAGGACTTGCAACGCAATCCGGACTTGTCCTTTCTGCCCCTCAAGAAGACTCGAGAGATGGCCATTTGAAATGTTTCCATCAATGCTCCCGGGCAGTGATCAGCAGTCTTTCTCACAAATCCGTTTCTCTTTTGCCGAACTGCTACTTCGTTCTCTAGTTAGAGAAACAAGCAGGAACTTGGTTTCAATTTTCATCAGTCATGTGTGAAGAATTTGAGCCCAGATTCACGGTTTCAGAGCTATCTGCCAGTAAGTGTGTGTGTTCTTCCTTTTGTGTTTTCGTCCTTTTTGGTTTAGGTTACTGGGTCTTTGTCACATGTTTTCTTTGGTTTCTTCTCTATTGTGGAAGTGGCTCTTACAAGCGTGAATTTTGTCGCAGAATCCGGTTCTACAGTCATCTGTTAGAATTGGGTCAGTTTTCAAGTAAGCAGATTGAGCTGAGGGGTTGATGATATCTGGAAACTGTTGATGTTGTCAGATTTTCGGCAACCCAAGTTGAATCGACAAAGTCAAATGAGTCAACTCAACAGATTTGGACCAAAGGATTAGCCCGGCAGGTAGGAAGAAGAGACAAGCTTGCTATACTACGAGACTCAGAAAGCTGAAAGCTACTAAAATTGGGTGTTGTAGGTGCATTCTTGAGATAATTCCAAGGTTTCTGGAAGGAAAGGCTCTGGCCCGTCTCAACAATGCAGGTGCAAGGTGTTTTTTTGCGAGCCTGTGCAGCAGCAAGGGTCCCAATTACGTGTATCTCTGAAGAAGATCCCCAGCATCTGTTGAGGGCTGCAGAGCTTGCAGGAGCTTCAGCAGGCAAATCTGCACCCCATCCAAATGTAGGCTGTGTAATAGCCCGGGGAATTCAGGTGGTGGGGGAAGGATTCTTGTATGGCCAAGGAACACGCAGTGCTGAGATCCAGGCAGTGTCCAGAGCTGGAGAGTTTAGCAAAGGAGCTACAGCCTATCTCAATCTAGAGCCTGCAGTTTATCATGGCCAAGCCTATGGTAGTGCAGTCCATGCGCTTAAAGAGGTAACCTATTTTTGACCAATTATTGTGCATATTGTATTTTGGACTCAGCATATGGCAATCCTCGATTGGTTTAATCCTTTCAGTTGAGATGTATGTGGTTTGCAGCAATTTGCATTCCAGTATAGGAAGAGAAACGTTCTGGTTTTAATGATGATGTCTGGGGCTTGGCCAGGCAGGACTAGCAAGAGTGGTTGTGGGTTTGCGGCACCCTTTGCAGCATTTGAGAGGTAGAGCAATTGATACTCTTCGAAGCAGTGGTGTTTGTGTAGAGGTTGGTGGAGAGGAGCTCAACACTGAAGGCATATTTAAGGTAGGAAAACTGCAACAGCCTTAAACCCTAGACCCTACACACTGGTATCCTAAGGCAGTGGGTGGCCACTAGCCTGAAGGCATGACACAGAGTTCTCTCTTCCATTTTTAGTTGCCATCATACATTGCTAGGAATAACTGCACCATAAGTTCTGAGCAGAGTACTATGTGCTTAGCTACACTCACTGTTAGGAGCTGATGAAGTCATTGTTGTTTATGATAAAGGTGATGGTCTGCTACTTTGTGAGTGACATCACAAGGTTATTACCACAAACATTCTTTTGTTGTTTCTTTTGGTTTGTCCAGAACTGACACAACAGTTTTTGGTTGCCTTACATTTTTTTGTGGAGTTTTCTGTGCAATCAAATTGATATTCTATTGAGTCCTGGATGCCAGAGTTAATTTTGTTATCCTGAGTCTACCTATTTTCAATCTGTTTGCATTGCAATGGGTGTTTGCAGGAAGCTCTCAGAGCATGTCAAGTTGTGAATGCACCACTTCTTTACAGGGCTGCTTACAAGATTCCATTTTCCATCTTGAAATTTGCCATGACACTGGATGGTAAGATTTTGCACTACTTTGAGGACTGAAAGTACTTCACAAGCTGATGATTGATATGAACACAATATGCATAGACTTGACCTGATGGTTGAAAACCACACTTCTCATTGCTGCATCCAATCATGGTGCTAGATCATCAAAATTTGGTGGGCTCCTTTGTTGTCAACTTCCCCCATTTCAATAAATGCAAAGCATGAGCTTCTTTCTCTTTGTAGAAGGAACAATCTTGAAAACACAAGGCCCTGAATAAAGACTATGTTTTACTCATGCGGGCTTAGAAAAGTCTGAAAATTTTCCTTGCTGCTTAGAGGTGAAAGTTTTGTGAACAGAATTTCCACAAACCCTATGGTATGGATGAGGTGTTGGAGATGTGATTTTTACTTTGTGTCATGTGGAAGCAAAGTAGAATGTGAGAATAGTTAATGCCAGTTACATCTGGTAAAGCATCTGGTGAAGATGTCTGGTGTCTTGGAGCAGGGAAGATAGCTTCAAGCACAGGGCATGCAGCATGGGTCTCAAGTGAACTTTCTCGGGAGCGTGTTTTCAGCACTCGAGCTGTGAGTGATGCTGTCATTGTGGGAGGCAACACTGTTCGCCGTGATAGTATGTATCTCTGAATTCCCTCCTTTGTCTCTATGCTTTTGTGCAAAGCCTGAAAAGTTTAGCTGTACCACATCTAACTCTAAACCCTAAAGTGTTGGGATCTGGGGCTTCTAGGATTTAAGTTACAGTTAAAATTTGGAGCATGGTGCTAGGAATTGTTGTACAGATTCTTGTTTCATGACTCTTTTGTTGTCAGATCCACGGTTGACAACAAGACACCAGGGCCACTTGCCAGTGCGTATAGTAATGTCCAGATGCTTGAGACTGCCTGAGAATGCAAACTTGTGGGATGTCTCCATCGCACAGACAATTGTGATGACACAAAGAGGGGTTCGTAAAGACTTCCAGACACTGTTGGCCTCTCGAGGGGTAGAAGTAGTGGAGTTTGATTTTCTCACTCCCAGGGCAGTAATGGAGTATTGCTATCACCGTGGGTTTCTATCAGTTTTGTGGGAGTGTGGGGGCATGCTGTCAGCACCTGCCATTTCTTCTGGTGTCATCCACAAGGTATTGCCTTCTTTCTTATTCCTGTGTGCTGACCTCTATCTTCATAGTGATGATGATGAAAAAGTTCTTATCAATCTCAATAAATGAAGGAATTGTAACATGCTTCCTGAGGGAAAAGATCCAATGCACCTTTTTTGGCATGTGATCTTTGAGTGTTCAATTCATATGACATTTGTTTCCCTAACCCAGTTGTATGGTCAATGTCTCACTATCTACAACAGGTGATGGCATTTGTGGCTCCAAAGATAATTGGAGGCTCAGCAGCACCATCACCTGTAGGTGAACTTGGAATGGTGGAAATGAACCAAGCTCTCAACTTATCAGACGTCACATTTGAGCAGGTAACAAATGTAAACTGTGAACTGGAGGTAGCTGAGATGCGATGTATACCACAACCCTGGATGTAGTTTGCAGTACATGGTGCACTACTGCATTGTTTCCTGGAACACCCCATGAGGCATGTGTTATTGGATCTGCCATGAAGCTATTTTGGAAGAAGATTGGCAAATAGAGAACAGCATGATTGTTGAGCCAAAGATATCATGTGACTTTAAGCTATGCACTCTGTTCTTTTGCAGATTGGACCAGACATGCTCATCTCAGGTTATGTGCATCCGATTCCAAATTTGAACCAAAGTGTGTCTCCTACAGTGGAAGCTGCAACATCTATCTTGGACAACTTATCTTCCTCAAAACAACCACCGGTCATTTCATTTTACAAGACATGGGATCCATATGGCGAGTTCTCAAATTTCTTTCCACACTCCATCTCCTTGTCAGATAGAAATGGCAAAGTCCTGGTTTGGAAGAGCGTTGAGCAGTACTATCAGGTACATTGTTGAAAATTATGTGAGCATGGATACACATTGAACCTGGAACATCAACTCAAAGAACTGAAAATGACTTTCATTCTTCATCCTAGATCCAAATGCTAGACCCTAGTTCAAGGCAGACATATGTGTGAATTGGAAAAGCATGTAACTGGAAAGCTATTCTTATTTAACAATCACACGTGCTCAATGCTCTGGCAGGTGCTCCTCCTACAATATTCCACAAAGATTTTGTGAATCTGAAGCAGAAATTGGTGGTGTAACAGGCACAGAAATTTGAAGGAGTTGAAGATCCACTTGCCGAAGCATGTGTGAGAAACATAAAGGAAGCTGAAGGCCCTGAGGAAGCTGCTCAGCTTGGACGTTCACTTGCAAAGCAACGGCCTGATCTTGTAACTGTCCTAACCCTTTAAATTGGCATGCCTGGTGTTAGTTTTTTCAGTTGAAATTGCACGTCTGTTTGCTCCGCATGTCTGTTTGCTTCATCTGTGTCCAGATCTCATGTCACTCTTTTCTCAAGTCCAATTCTGTGTTGCTTGTTCTTGAATCTGTTTGTCAAATTGCAGATTCATCTCCAAATCCATGAAACTGTGCCAGCTCCTGTGCTGATGATTGTTAGGGCTTAGCATTGGTGGTTTGGTCTAATGTATGTCACATTAAGTGGTGAATACAGGTACGACCAGATTGGGAGTCTGCAAAGGTGACAGTAATGGAGAAAGCTTTATGTGCCAAGTTTTCATCAGATCCTGAACTTCAAATGCTGCTGAAATCAACAGATGGCACAGTGCTCATTGAAGCCTCACCACACGATTTATTCTGGGGTGCAGGAAGAAATGGGGCCGGTCAGAATAATTTGGGGTGCTTGCTTATGAAGTTGCGTTCCAGGCTTTTGTCAGGGCCAAATGGTAGTGCCAGTAGATCAACTCCATTGACAGCCTCACTCCCATAGTTTTTTGCTGCTGGATGTTGCCCATATTCATTGTTTGTGATGTGTAGATTAATATTGAGTGGAATCATCCATCCTTATTTTCCACATGAAGTGCCATCAGTTTTAAAATCTGAATGTCACTAGTCCCTTGTTGGAGTGTCAACTTACCTTCATCTTGCTAACATCTCTTGCACTCTTGTATTCAGTAATTGCTTTCGCTAACATTGAGTTGGTTTCTGAGTGCATCACGTCTCTTCATACCTTGTGCATCCTCAGGTGAGCAGAGTTTCTAATCATTATGCTCTTCCTTCATTATGTGTCTCTCTAGGGAAGTTGGACATCTCACTTTGAGTTGCATGTGTGCTTTCTAAGATTCCTTTTAACCTGGGAGGAGGAGGACATTAAACACCACCCATGAACTTTGTGGGTGTCAGTGCGCAGGACTGCAGAATTCATACAGGGTACTGGATGATTTTTATTTTAAAATTCATGTCCCGCTACTTGTAGGCAGTTTCGAACCCTTGACCACATAGCTAAAGGATCAATCCAGTGGCCTAGTTCCAGTCACTTTTGGTCAGGTTTCTTAATCTTAATTTACTTTTTTTTGCTGCCATCAGTCCAAGCCTGCAGCAGAACCATGCAGGCAGCTAGCAGGACTGCACGCTGGAAGGAGGGGATGTTTAGTATCCTGCACCTGTTTAGCTGTTTCTGTTGGATTCCTCTTCCATCAACCTCTTTAATGTCGTAATAAGCTGTACTGAACCTTGAATTGGTAGCATCCTCAGCAGTAGAAATCATGATCTTCCTAAACTAATAATGATCAGAATCTGCTAAAGTAGATTCCTGCACAAGATGATTACATATAGTAAAGGACGTTGTGGTCGTTTTTCGTGAAGCTTTCCATCCATCCGTCCCGTCATCCATCTATGGATGGCATCATGCAGGGAAGAAAACCCTGGCAGAAATAAATAACCCCTCCCTCTGCGCATGTGTCACTGTCTAGGAAATGCATGCCCAGCCCCAGGGGGGGGGCACCCCAAGATTTTGATATCAATATCAGCAACAAAGCCAGAATATATTTGTTGTCTCCTGTCCTTTCCCATGGTCAGCTGTATGTTGCTATCTCACGGGTCACAAGCAATGCAAACATCAAGATTTTCAGCGGCCAAGGTCCCGATGGATACATGTGGAATATAGAGAGGTTCTGGAAATGTAGTTTGTAGTTGTAATTTTGTAATATGTACCGTCAAATACACACACACCTGTGCATTAGGCACGGGTTCAAACTAGTCTGATGTAACAGACAACATGTATGTTACAAGAATGTAACAGACTACAATTTCTTCTACTCTGGAAATAAAACAAACATCAGGAAAGATCCCGCACTACTAAATGCCCTAGAGTTCTCAAGGCAATAAGTGGCTAACTTCTATTTGGGGAGGCTAAGAGCAAAAATTTTGTGTCCCATAACGGTCACAAAGAGATGTAAAGACGAGCTTTTTCCCCCAATTATTAATTTTTAATCAATTGAAAATATTTTCCCCTTTTAACTTCGGTCTCTTTTAGAATTAGTGGAAACTTGACCCTTCCCCCTCTCAAAAAATGTTTTTATAAAGAGTTAAATAAAACATGTTAATTAATGTTAACATAAGGTAATCTCATTTAAATTTTCTCATTGTTCAACACGAAAGTGTGTTTAAGATCCCCACACTCATGAAATCATAAGCATTTCAACTCATTACATTCAAATATGTTTATTGACTATGGTTAATGATTAATATAAAAAAACTTATAATGGGTGGAAACTTACATTTATTAATTTAATTTAAAGACGTATTTTAACCCAAGTTCCAACACAAGTCAATGTATCGTGTTTATTCAAGTGCGTGCCTTTCAAATATACTCAATTGAATGGTAATCCAACAATGTATATTTAGTATGTACCAATATCCATGTTGAAATGGCTAGGTTTATAGTCACAAAATTTTATATATTTACATATAAGATTTAAATAAAAAAATAAATTCACATTTTTAGAAATAATAAAAAATTGGACTTAATTTTCATTGGAAATGCTATTTTCAAACCAAAAGATGTCTAACATTTCAAAGTTTCTTGAGCCTTTAAATCACTAAGATTGTTTAAAAGTAGGGTTTGATAAGCCAAGGTTTTGAAAGGCCAACCCAAGATGGGAAATTGACCTACAACAAAATTCAAATCCAAATGTCCCTTATCAAAATTTGGATGAATGGGGCACTTTGGATTAGGGATGACCTAAGCTTTGTCAATGACAAAAATACATTAAAAATATATCAATAAACATGTAAGGGATGTTGGGGGTTGAACATATTTTATATTTTATATTTTTTCAAATCTCAAGGGGCATTAAGGGTTGTTGTGAAGCACGACAAGAAAAACATTAGGGGACATTGGAAAGGCCCAATTTTTTTTGCTTTTGGGGCAACAAGGGTCACCAAAAAGGACATTGATAATGGTGGGGGTGCCATGTAGGTTACCAAAGGACATTAGGGATGCTAGAAAGGTTAATTTTTCTAGTATAGGTAGAGATTAAATTCCGTGTTTTCGAATGAATGAAAGTGGAAATGATTTCATGGACAATCGATATGCTTATGGATCGCCAATGTTTAAATCACTAAATTTTTTCTTTCAACATCATTTAAAATTTTAATATATTTTTTGACCTTATGTCAATTGATCGCCACTAGTAATGTGAAGCCCAAGTTGATTATACCATAATTGATTACATTGGGAAAATTCTTACACTATATGAGGTTTAATTCATTTTGTGTAATGGGTGTTTGTGTAGTGGGTGTGATGTCTATAATGATGTAATTAAATGATTTTTTTAACTAACCATCTTGTCCATGTCATTTATAAATTCAAATTGACTAAAATGATTATTCATTAATTTATGTTTTCAACCATTTGAAGTAGATGTATTTGTGTGTTGCCTTAGCAAGTGAGGGTCACATCACACTTGATTGAAAAGCTTGATCCTTTTTTAGAAAGTTATTTTTCAATGGCTACAAGATTGCCATTGAAAGTTTTACATTTGGATGCGAAATGACAAAATTATGAACGCCCAAAGTTGTGAAACTCATAATTTATCCATTTTAAGAATTTGTAAGAAATTTCATTTTGTGAATTCAAGTGAGAATTCCTACAAATTTGACATTTGGATGCAACCCCCATGGGTAGTTACAAAGTATACCATAGGTGAATGAAGGTGAAGCTTCTTGCCAAGTCGAAACCATTGTGAATTCAAACTAGCCCATGGTTCTTTCATGCACCATTTTGGCTCCAAAATGCAATTAGCACCTTTTTGTGTTGTTTGACATGTTCATTAGCTCAACCTAGGAATTTGTCTTTGTCCAATCCCAAAGCTTCAATACCCTTTCCTATTGGGAATTAGGGAATGCATCTTGGGTTTACATCTTGTTATAAAATTGGGATTGAATAAGTTTTTTACCATTAATAACATTTGACAAACCTACAAATGTGTCACAAGTCACCCTATCACACAATTCTTGCTTTTGTGTGTGAAATAAGGTTGTGGTTAATCTTAATTATGGAATTGGGTTCTTCAATGATAAGAGTGGTTATCATAATAAACCATTTGAAGTTGATGGAAATGAAAATTTCATCTTTTGATCAAAATATTGATTCACACAAATTTGAAAATGCATATCAAACTTAACATAATTTTATAGTATAATAGTGATGTGATCAAACATTATAAGGTGGATATCGAAGTTCATATCTACAATCAATTTAGGCCATTTATTAAACTACATGTGCATGACTAAATTGGGCTTTACATTGCTCCACACTATTAATGACAATAAAATGATGAAAAAAATTAAATTGATTTTGTGGAAAATATTGAATGACATTGCACACAACTTAAATTCAATTCAACTTAAATTGAATTGCATTCAAATTTTTAAATTAAATTGAACACTATTTTTTTTGTTTGGATTCAATATGGTCAGTGTTCATTGAAATTTCAATTGAATTGAATCAAATTGAATTCCATTTGGGTTTCACTTCAAATTAAACTTTATTGAAATGAATGTTTTTCATAATTTGGTTGAATTTAATTCAACTAAATTATGAAAGTTCAACTATGAAACAACACATGTTAATTTACCTTTTCATATCCATGTAGGTGGGTTGGTGAAGGACTGAGGTAATTAAGCTTTAAATTCCATATAGATTTGTCCAACTCACACCCATACTTTTAGCCCCTATACATGTTTCACCTAAACCAACTTGTGATGTGTGTTGCTTCACATTACCAATGATGATCAATTGCCATAAGGTCAAAATATTAATATATTTCAATTTTACTTAAATAATAATAATTTTTTATTTAGTTACCAAACATTGGTAATTCATGATCATGTAGATGATTTATGTAATCATTTCCATTTCCATTAATTTTAAAACATGAAAATTTAATTTTCACCTATTAAAACATTAACATATTTGGCACCCATGATGTTTTCTTGTCATCCCTTGCTGCATCAAAAACATTTTTTGGGGGGTCTTTTTCAACATCCCTAAATGTCTTTCTTATCATGTTTCCCAATGACCTTTAGTGTCGCAACCCCACTTTGGCCAAGTGTGGGGGTGAAGCCCAACACTTCCAAAGTTGGGGTTTTGGAGTCCTCTAGGACTCCCGAATGTTTAAAGCTCAACAGCAAGGCCCAAAACACCTTGCATTGGGGTGTTGTTGGTGTCATTGAAAAGGTCTTGAAACGTAGATATCGAAAATGGCCTCGCATTGGTCATTTGGACACCTACAGCCCAAGTTATGGGCAAAAGACGGGTCGGGAGTCAAACTACCAGTTTGACTCTCGACCACTAAAAGTCGGGAATCGACCTCTTCCCGACATCTGATTTGGGAGTACGACATGGCTTGGAAAGATCTTGACGAGGGCTACAACTTTGGTTCAGACCTCGTCGCGATCGAACTTTGCAGTCGGGAGTTATGGCCGTTCAAAGTTCTGGGAGTCTCACCGGGACAATTTCGGGACTCCATTTCGGGAGTCTCGGGAATTTGTGCCATTTGGATGTAACCTCCATTGCGAGCTGCAGAGAATATTATATGGGGGAAGGTGGTGGTTTCCCCCGAGTCCGGGCCGTGGTGAGTCTTATGTGTCCAAGTGCCCGTGGCTTGTCCCAACACTCAAAGGTGTCCCGAATGTTAAACTAACCTCATGTGGTTGGTTTTTGAATGCAGATTCACACAAGCTAAGCTAGTCCTTTTTCCTAGTCTAATCCTGGGACTCCCAACATAACCCTCTACCTTTTTCTAGTGTTGGAAGTCGGGAGCGTGCATTAAGTCCCAACTTTCCGCAACTTGCCAAGGTGAAACCTTCAAGTGGGTTCACGCCGGGACTTAGGAGCGTCTCATTTAGTTTGAAAGAATATAAAATGTAAAATATTTTCAAACCTAATGCCCACAATGTCCTTTATGTACTTCTTAGTGCCCTTGATGTCTTCTAACATTGTATCTAACACCTTCAACATTCAACATTTTAATGGCCCCTATTGCTTTTTATAAAAAAATCATGTTCAACCCAGTGCCCCTTGGTGTTTCCAATGTGCCTTTTCCAAAACACCTTGTTATCATTTATTGTCATTTTGTCATTCCTTATTAGCATTCTCGTATTTTTGTTGTTCCCCAACTTTTGTCATCATTGGTGTTGTTTACACATGTTTTTGTTGTTGATCAAGCGAAGGTCATCCTTAAACCAAAATGCCCCATCAATTTGAATTTTTACTAAAAATGTTCAAATTTGGGAACAAACGTTTGTTAGGTCAACATCCCATCTTGGGATTTTTTGGGGGGACCTTGGCCTACTAACAATCACAATGGTTTAAATGTTTAATAATTTTTAAAAATGTTACATAGGTTGAATCTCCACTAATTATAAAATAGATCAAAGTTGCAAGGGGAAATATGTTGTAGTTAGTTGAAAAGATAAAATAATTCTATAAATAAATAAATAATTACCCATTTCAAGGAAAGGGTGTTCACAAAGGGCAAACTAAAATCTCCACTCCAAATCATGTGTGGAGATGATATTAAAAGATTATTAGATGTCACTTCCCACTACATATTAATGAATTTGATGTTTATAACAAGTTTATTAAATTTAAATATGTTCATAAATATAACATTGATAAAAATAATGTAGATTTGTCAATTTTGATAAATGACATTTCATTTCAATGTTGACTTGAATACATGTTTTTAATTTTGATTAATTTAATGTGTCCAAAAAATATCATAAGAAAATTATATGATATTTATTTTTAAAATTTTAATAAGATATGATTAATATAACATTAATTTAGTTTTATTAATTATGATTAAAACCATTATGAATTTGAAATTTCTTATTTATTTGAAATGTAATCATTTAGTTCAAAATTTTGTAATTATACTTAAATTTCTATTTATTTATTTGTAATTTTGATTTTCAATACAAACCAAAAGTTACCATCATGTTAGCATTTGTTGGATTTATGAATATTATGAAAAATAATCAATATCAAATCTATTAAGCAATGCATAGATATAAAATGTGGGTTAATGGTTTAAAACACATTAAGATGTGTTGTTCATTTCATATGAAACAACAAATGATTGCTGAAATACATTTGACTAATGTAATACAAAGACATCTTCAACACATGTTTGTAGAATAATTAATGAATTTTGAATTTTTTATATCAAGAATAAAATGTTCTTGAATATTCCAAAATATTATGAGTTTTCATTCACAAAAATATTTTCTTTGAAAAAATAAATTTGGAAATAAAATAAAATATAATTAGTGTCAAATATGCTAAGGTGTTATGATAATAAATAAAATTTAATTATAAAAATGATATCCATGTACACTAACTATGGGATAACCAAGATTGATTTTTTATTAAAGGTTACATTTGCACATGGGACAAGGATCACTAAATGAGTTTAAAAAGACATACAAAACCATTTGATTTCATCAAGTCATGCTTGTTTTATGGTACCATTTTCATATTCAATCTTTTTTGCAATGTCAATAACATTTTAAAAGTTTCCATAAGTTGCACAAATATTTTAAATTCATAAAATAGGAAATTAATAGTTCTTATATTGTTCATGGGAATTTATCATCAAGCAATGACATTTCTAATGAGGGCAATGTTGGTCATCATGTACCCATATAATTAATCATGTTTCAAGTTAAAATTTTAATGAATGAATCTCCAAAAAAAACTAATGAAAATATCACAAACTCATTCATTCATTATCAATACATAGAAAGATTCATGTAAAGATCTTTTTATATATTAATGATAAGAAAATTTTGTTTGTCAAACATGTTAATATCCCAATAGGTTGTTATAACAATCAATTTTGTCACAAAACATGCACAAAATTATTCTAGTTTATTTATTCACATTATGTGTGCAATCCTGTAATAATGATCAAATGACATTTTGCATGTATAATGCATTGTAAACAATTATAAATCCTTTTTCAATTTTGTTAAAGATTGATTCTAAAAAATAACAAAATGTCAAATGTGGATTTCAAAGATAATGTTATCTATGAGTATGTTTTTTTAACCATTATTTGATCATCTTTCTTTTGTATTATTGCATCTTCAAATTTTTGTAATCTTTTGATTCATATTGTTCAAATAATTTGACAAATATTTAGGTTTGAAGTGTTTTTTTTTGAGTTTTTTGAAAGATAAATAAGACAAATACCCATGTCAATTAAAACATGTTCGTAAAAGTAGAAATGGTTAATTGATATCATATAACTTATGTTATCTAGTAACGATGTGATGCATAATATTCAATCAAATTATCAAAACACATATCAAAATATGTTTTTAGCCAAAAAAATGCATAAGGAAAACATTGAGGAGGACAATACATCTTTTCTTTTTGGTCCATTATTATATTTTTTGTTATATAAGTAATGGTATAAAGGAATGCAAGTTCTTGTTATGATCAAGGTGTAACCATTTGCAACTTGATAATAATGTTCTAACTATGGAGGACATTAGCAAATCTATGACCTCCACATTTTGATATTTTACTTAAGATTGCTCTATGTCCGATTATTCACATTACCCCAATGACATATTTAGCTTCAAGAGCTTTTGAGATGGTTTTTCAAAGTTAAAACATGATTTTTGGAAAATGGAGCTTTGGAATGTTAAGGCAAAAATTATTGATAGGATATGTCTTCATGTCCTAGGCTTTCATGTCTTGGGATTTCATGTCCTTTGCTTTCATGTCTTAAGACATGTTTTCACATCCTTAAGCCTTTGTGTTTTAGAACATGTTTTCATGTCTTTAGGCCATCACATCCCAAGTCTTTAGGACAAGGAAAAATTTACAAGGCTATGTGCAAATGTCCCTAAGCTCACAAGTTCTAAGCCCTCAATTTTTCTCGTCCCAGGCCTTAATGCATATGGATTGTACAAGCATCAAGTCCTAGGCCTTGAAACCCTTTTGTCACATGCCATCAAACTTTAAGGTCTTAGTCTTTTAAAACATATTGTCCTAGGACACCAATTCTCACACTCGGATTCATTTTGGCACCTTGGCAACTTCACCTTTGTCCACTTTCTTCATTAAACGCATAAACTACTTGCACCATGCACTTGGTGAGTTCCGGCATTTAGACTCATCTCATAACCTAGGGATAGCCCCCAACCTCTAGACGAGTGGGACTCAACCCGTTATAAACTTCCCAAGTGGTATAAGGTGTCATTGCTCAAGCTTACCATCTTTGTTTCACAACCTAATCATAAACTTTTGTGTAGTTTGAGGATTAATTGTGTTGAGGACATCTCTTCAACCCCTTCCTCAAATCCTCATTTTTTGGCACCTATTCGATTCATGAATGTTACCAAATTGAGAGTTGAACCCACCCAACGTTTAAACTCATAACCTAGTTTGCCACAAAAATTGCCCTATGGTGGTCTGAACTTGGGCCCTAACTAGATGTATTTTGTCACTTGAAGGTCTTTCTAGAAGGGCATGTCACTCTCCCCCATTTTAGAAATATCAATGTCCTTGTCAAATCTTGGGGTATGCAAGCCAATGTCTTTAGGACCGGGTCCTTGTTTTGGTGAACTTAATAATCCATATGAACCCCAAAACACATGCATTAGTCTAGGACAAATGAAAGTAGTATGGCTCTTTTTGTATTTTATACACAACTCATATCTAGGTCCAATTGTGCTACTTGCGCAAAGTGAATACCCTAAAAGGAAACGAGTCAACATTTTAATTCAATCCACCATAGGTAAGGTAGAATTGCCCATCACCAATCACTTTTTTTACATCATCATTTGTGCTTCATTTTGAGTGGTTTAAAATGTTATGGGAGCTCTACTTCAAGCTCTAGAAATCATCTTTGAAATGCAACTGAAAAGCAGTGTTGAAAAAATAACAAGAAGAAAATTAAGCATTCCAACTCACAAAACACATTTTTTTCCTTTTTTTTTTTTTTTCTCTTTGGACCCCTCCTGCTTTCAAAGCTTTTAACTTTTTCATTTCTTGTACATTCTAAACAATTTAAAGTATTATAGGAATGCCACCTCTAATCCTACAAATCATCTTTCTGATAGTAACAAAGCAACATACAAGGATTTTTTTGGGTGATCATGTTTAGGCTTTGTAGTGTTCAGTGGTTTGTTTTTTTTGAGTTCTTGACCCCCTTTACTTTGGGGGGTCATAACTTTTTCAATTATAATATGTTTTTGATGATTTTTAGTGTGCTAGGTGTGCCAATAGGAGAGGTTCAAGTTTTATTTGGACACCAAAACCAACAAAACCCTCCCCTTGGATTTGGCCTGCCCTGAACACTTAAGCGATCACTCACTCATGGGTTGTTCTACCCTAATGAGTTCCATGCAAATAAGAGAACATGTCTTTATATGTCAAGGTTTTATAAATATACAACTTTAATAAGAAAAAATCACTTGTTTAAGTAGGCAAAGCATAAAAACTTAGAGTTAAAAACCCAATTTGTTTTCAAAAGTCCAACAACCATGGTCAAAAATGAATCTAAAAAGTGTATTACCCTTCAACATACAAAATCAAAACTATAGTCTTAGTGTCCACATGTGATAAAAATACATGCTAAACTAGTATCTTATTAATAGATTTTTAAGTGTGTAAAATCAACTAGGAGAACTGCTTTACAATGTTATTTCAAGAAAAATAAAAAATCAACCATTTGAGAGTAATTGAGAGTGGAGCTTATTATTGACATTTTCAATGAAGGAGAGAGCTAAATTCAAAAAACATGATACAATACTAGTTTGCTTATGACATAAAACCTACAAACTTTATGTCAAATTACAAGAGAGGTCTACATTTTTAGGGATGTTTGCTTTGATGAAAGATTCCACTACTTACATAATACTCAGTAAAATTCATTGCTTAATAACAATGAAAATATATATTCAAAGTGAAAAAATTGTATTAAGACAAAAAGAATGAATCAAATTTGCAATTAGTCATGACATCAAAGACAAAGATGCAAAAATTGACATTGTTGATGTGTTAACAAGAGTTTTATTTAAGCTTAGAATCACTAATGAACTTGAAAAACTCAAGCTTATATAAGGAGAGAAATTCCATGCCCAAATCCATTATGCGAGGTTTTTCTCATAGAACAAAACCAAGGCATTGTAGTACTTGTACAAGTAGGAGCAGTGAAAGTATATGTAGCAACAGTGGAGACGCTTAGGAAGAAGGAAAGAGGGGATCAAAACAGGATGAAACTCAGTTTACCACAACAAATGGTGCTTAACTGAGTTTCACCTTCGCCTCTCTCCCCCCACCTCGTCAATGCTAATGTATTTTTTTGCAGGTTTAAAAAAAAATCCTCGCCCAGTTTTGGACCAAACTCAGGGTCTTGGTGCTGTGTTTTTCCTGACTTTACGGATTTCCCTAATAACCAACAAAAACTAGTGATCAACAAAGGAAGCTACATAAATTTACAAGGCATAGATAAGCAAGTTACCTTGAGAAAAAATAGCAAATGCTTATTGCAAGAAATTGAGGTATTCAAGTAATGTGCAATGTAGACATGAAAAGATAGTGGGTCTAGTAAGCACACACATCTGGCAGCAGGTTGATCTAAAGTATCCATTGGGTGAGATTGAGTGCATTTCTTGTGCTGCATTTGGCTCATTGCGTTATAAAATAGAAAGATGTTTCCAGTTGTTGTGAAGTACGAAGGGAAATATAGCAGGCACACAGTTGACACTTTTTCATCAATACTAAAACCCTAAACCAAATTACTTAACCTAATTAGGTAGATTTCTTTTTTGTTCTTAAGGGTGATTTTACAGAGATTTGGTAGTAGTCTTTTGCAAGATACTTAACATAACATGAAGGTTTTTGTTTGAATACTTGTCTTCTAAAGTTCAAGGATAATCTAGTGTTGAATGCCATGTTTTCTAGTGAGATACACTGAATGACCGTTGTAAGTGTATCTCCTCTGCCAAAACACTGCACAGCATGTTTTGCAAAACTAACATGACAGGTTTAATAAAATGGCTTTGGATCACCGTTTTTGCTCAATATGCTGGGATTGCTGAAAGCCGTTGCACAATCTAACACTTGTTCTTGATTGGTCAAATATATTGATTGATCCATGTGATTTGCTATTAGTATGTTCTGATCTTATACAGTATCCTTTTCATATTTATTGGTCAATCATGTGATTTTGCCATTAGTAGATGGGTCAATAATGTGATCTGCTATTAGTAGGTTCTGATCTTTTAAAGTCTCCGTTTCATGTTTATGGGTAACTAATCTTGGATGCAAGAAATATTGGTGCAAGGCCAAATGCTGAGTAGGGGAGGAGCTTCTCTAACACACATTGCTCCTTCGATTCATGCATATAACACAACACTGACAGTAGTTTACATGTACAGATTGAGCTACTGGCCTGCAAGTCCTTTGGGTGCAATCTCCACAAAGTGTGCAAAGGCAGATATCTTCATAAGTATCAAGAACTTCTCTTTACTCAGTTTCAGACAACCCAAATAGAAAAGTTGAGCTGAATCAATAACAAAAGTTGCAAGGAAAGATGCCCCAAAACTTCACCCAAATGGGCATTCACCACCACCTCAATTTGAACAACCATATTAGTCTTCACTCTCCCAGGAAAGGAGCCAAAGATAGATAGTCTTTCGCACTCTGGAAAGCATCAACTCAAAACTTGATGCGGGCACACATTTGGTCATGTGCAGGCATTTGGTTGTCACACTTGGACACAAGAGTTAGATCTTTCAGGTTCATGGGCAGACACCAAAAGATTACACCAAAGTAGATGGTTCACCAGTGTTGTCTTGCTCCCATCGCAGAAAGGAAGAAACAAACAAGCAAGAAAACAGAGTGAAATCATATCTCACACCTAACAGGAAAGAGTTGGTGGGAAGGAGTTGAAGTTTAGCATTCATCAATACCTATCTGGTAAAATTGCAGCATCAAGTCCTCTTTGAATTCTCTTTCACAATCAAATCACATGTCCACAGGAGCAATTTTTTAGCTCAGCACCAACATTCCCAAGAAAAGAAGGTTAAAGATGGAGAGACCACCGAGAAGTATGGAGGCAAACACAAAATCGACTCTGCCCCTGGTTTGTCTCTGAAGAACCCCAACAACATTTCATGAGTTTGGCCTCTCTTTCAATTATCAATGTCAATTTCAAGATTAACAATGTATATGGAGTAATGATAAATCGTGTTCTCAGATCTAAGAAATATATACTGTGGCAATGGGGGTGAGCATAAATGATGTTCTCAGATCTGAGAAAGCTAACATTGGCCAGAGTCCCCAATTTAACATAGGGGGGAAAACCCTGAAGAGCCTATGATAATCTACACATTTAGAAGTAAGAGGCAACCTCCCATTCTCCAGGCTGTTGAGCATTTAGTTCACCTTCATTTAGTGGTCAGATAAATCTTGCTCACTAAGCCTTCTACAAACCATGTCACCTCTACAAAGTCCTTTAGAATTGGATCCATCCTTGACAGGGGATGTCAATATCTTTTCCCATCCCTGTTGATGCACACAGCCCATCCAAAAACATCAAAAAAGTTGTATTTCTGTCAATTATTGTAGCTTTCAAAGTACAGTTCTAAATCACACAGCAAATCACTTTCAAGAGCCACAGTTCTTGCTCAGTTTCCAAGAAGAAAAATTCAGATCACAAGCCCTTACAGTAATGACAATCATCCAAACATGATCCCTAGGCTCCAAATCTCTCTATTCCACACAAGAGGAGCAGGAACATTGTGTAGGGAAACTACAGAAAGTGCAAAACATTTTCAGTAATGGAGACTGCAGTCAAAGTTTGCCAAGAAAATCATGAATGTGGGCACCAAGGCAATGTACAATGAAGCAATATGATTACAAAGCTTGATGTTCCTAGAGTGATAGAAGAAGGCATATTGGCCAACAATGAGGACCTTCAATCAACATTGGAAAGGAGGTCAGGAAGAAAAGCTCCAAACTATACAGAAGTAGCCATGGGCTTGAGATTACCTTCCATAAACTTCAGCTTGACGTGCCAAAGAATGCTGTGAGAAGGAGCTGGCATCTGTGCTGTAGGACAAGTCCTCATGCAACAAGCCAAAGCCGGTGGTCTGATGTTCCTCATACTTGAGGGTCTCTCGCACATACTGGAAGGCATGAGAGACAGTGGTCTTTTCAAGGGCATTCAGCTGGAATGTGAAGAGCTTGCGGTCTCTGTTTAGCTCCTTGTACTTATGAACTATGTACTGGTAGGCTTGTTGTGCCTGATTTTGGGTGTGAACAGGGCTGAAATCAGAGAACCACTCACAAGATGTAAGAGGAATTCCCCTTGTGATCTTATCCTCAAAGAGGTCATACTTGTTAAGGAGCAACACAAAGCGCGTGTCCTGGAAACAGGGATGCTTGAGAACACTGTTAAAGAAGTCCCGAGTCTGAACCATCTTGTTGCAAAGAGTGCCAGAACTGTCCGGCCACAGTGCATCATAGTCACTCAGTGCAACACAAAAGATAATGGCACGAACATCCTCAAACATGTCCAGCCACCTTTGCCTATCACTGCCCCTTCCACCAACTCGTATGAGTTGGTACCTGCAGTGATCAGAGCCATGTTGAGTTAGCATTCCCAGAAATACTCAGCAACTCCCAGCCTACATTTCTCTCTTCATGAGCAAAAAGTAGCTTTCCTCAGTTGCTTGCAGCATCATGGGACTGAGCATAAAACTTCAGCAGGATCAAATATGAGCACATGATACATGTAAAGCTTTATGTGCAAGGCATCTGTAATGATCTTCCACAGGTTGGATCAATCATCAAGCAGCATATATGTAGCTGTGAGTGTCACCTGCCAATCACCAAAGGAGATTCATTGTCCTGCCAGGCCCCAGAGTTAGGGACCTTGTCCTCCAAATCAAACTCAATCTGCACTAGTCCAGAACCTTGGCTCAACCCTTCTGCTTGCAATATGTCATTTTCTGTGGGCTCATACTCAGTCTTTGATACCTCCACAACCTACACAATCCAGTTCAGATCAACATCACATAGTGCACATGTTTGGATGGCCTTCCACTGGAACAACAGAAAAAAATTAAGTTAAGAAAAAACCAGCTCAATCACATTTCAAGGTCAGAACTGATTAATGCAGGGTACCAACAACAAGTACATTGGAAAGTTGAAAGGTGGAACTAGAGGTCAAAATGTACCCTATCCAAATAGTAGCTTGCGACATTAGGAAGGGAGTATAGGACTGCTCTGCGGTCATACACTGCCTTGATTGCAGGGTTATTCCACAACTCTTCCACAATTGGTGCAAATTCTTGTGTGTAAGAGGAAGATGGAAATCCAGACTCCAAACTTTCAGCTGCCATTTTCTCCAAAAACCTATCACTCACTTGCTTCAAGCGTGCCTCCATGGCAAAAACACTTTTTCCCTTGCGGGACATGGACTTCCGCTCCTTCTTTTCATTCCAAGTGAACATGCCTGCCAGAAAATTTGTGAAAAGCTCAGGTATGTGTTATAGAGGAAATCAGTAATCAGAGTGCCTGACGTGAACAGTAGATAGCATCCACAGTGCACCATTGAGGAAGTATCTTTAGAACACCATCTATAGCAAAGCCAGCAGCCCTACTATCAAATCTCAATCTAGTATAGAGTCAAGGATAGTAAATAATCTCCTTAGAGATTGCAAAAAGTCTTACAAGGTGTCTATGTATCAGGACTGAGATAAACTTCAGGTCTTTCATTCTATAGGCCATAGACCTTCAGAAGTCGTGTGCTGGACCACAGTGATATTTGAGCTTCCTTCTAGACATCATGATTGCTACTAATGCTATAAAACATTCAAGGTGAAAAATGTTCTGACCTGCTGACTGGGAAGGCAGATCTGAGTTATCAGCTGCACAAGAAGGTGCAGATGCACTCAGCTGTGACAGTGCTCGAATCTCTGCCAAGTCATCCTCCTCCTCCTCAAAGTGCTCACGGCCTTCCAGTAAGATTCTCATGTACTTGTATATATTTGTTTGTATGAGAGACTTGAAGTTGGCCTTCTCTTCCTTTGTAAACCCATCATTGTACAAAATTTTGGCCTGCCAAGCAAATAGCAGTCAAGAACGTCCACATTATGAATATTTGTATGCTTGCAGCCCACTGCTTTAAAATCATCTCCTTGTGCACCTCTGCTCTAGAGAAAGGAACAAGGCAGTCAATGAGCTGAGTTACAGTAAAATAACAGTGTCTGCTTACTGACCTGCTTGAAAATAGTGCTCCTGCCAGAGCCCTCATGTCCAAGCAAGAGGAGCTTGTGGGCCTTGCTCTGTTCTAAATAGTTGGGAAATCGATTGGATACCCCATTGGCCCTCTCATTATTTCCTCTTGAGCTTGATCCCGGTGTTGGCAATGAAAAGAATGGATAAAGGAGCTTGATTGATGCCTGGAACCATGTGCCTCTAGTCCATGAGCAAACAAAAACCTCTGTGCAAGCCTTACATCACATGTTTCCCTCAGTGCAGTGCTTCTCTGAAATAAGCATTTCTACTCTACTCATGTCATGATGCTGCTGGCCTCAAGAACCATGCTAGAAAGCTGCAGCACTCATTCTGTGTAGATTTTCTATATTCTACCAGAGCTTTAACTAGGAGTCAAGAAAAACCAAAAGATCGAGAATCAGGAATTCACGTGTAAATGCCCATCTTTCAAGGGGTATATGAATGTCCAGAAATATCTTCCACACGAAAGGGAAAGTATGCAGATAAGACACTGGTGAATCAAGAGAAAGAATAATCAAGAGAACATTAGCAGGAAAAAAAGTCATGTCTTTTCAATTTACCTTTTTCCAGATGTTGCCCTCTTTTCCCCAGATGTTTCCCCTGACGTTATTGAATCCCTCTTCTGAGTATCTTCCATCATTTTCCACCCATAAATGAGTGTTCGGGGGACAGTGGACCCCTGCTAACTGCACAAGCAGTGATCCCACAACATATCATTTATTTGTGCCCAGTGGTGGCAATTCAAAGGACCTAATAGGGAGAAACCCCTGCATTTAATCACCTGATGCATTTATTAGATGCATGAAGAATAAGATCACAAGATCACAACTCTGAGATGTGTAGCTCCAAACTGTCCCAAAGTGATGCGTGATGTGTACCTTTAGCATCTTCAGCTCCAGCTTGCCAAGTTCACGACCATTCATAAACACTTGTGTAGTCCCTTTGCTGGCATTACTCTGGAGGCTACCACCCACCTTCAGTGAGGTACTGATGATTTTATCTGGCCTATGGCCCTCCTTACCCCAAAGGCCTGTCTGGCCATCATACCAAAACCTCCCAGGTTTCAATTTTTGTGGGGGTTTTGCAGAATTCAACAACATTGCCATCTCTTCAGATGAAAGCTTGCTGCCATTCACCCACACCTGCTCAGGACGAAGCTGATTGGCAGGGCACTCGATCTCTGCCTTCATGATTTGCTGCACTTCCTGAGGACTTAGCATGTGCTTCAGGAGCCTTGAAGGTTTCCCAATGAAAGGCCTCCTTGTCTCATGGATTGGCTGCCCAATGCAACCAACACACTTCCGACCTTCTGGCATTGACCCCATATATAAAATACAACTCCTACAAAACTTGGACCTGCAAACCATGCACACTTCTTTGTCTTGTAAGCGCCGGTTTTTCCCACAGCCATAGCAACCCCCCTTCTTCCTGTCCTGAGGTGGAAAAAGTGTTAGTATGTTGCCTGAGGCCCCAGCAGGTTCTGAGGCCCTAGGGGAGGTGGCCATGGAATGCTGGGGAGAATCATATGCCGGTTGATCCATCAATGATGATGGTTTGCCCAAGTGAACAAGAGAAGCAAGCATTTCAGGTGGAACACTTGATGAGCCACTTATGTTCTCTGCCATAGCTGTTCCTTTGCCTTTGACATAATAGGACAGTGCAAGGGGTTCTGAAAGTGATGATGCTATAGATGGAGATGCTGAAAAGGAAGCAGAAGCAGAGGCAAGGATCTCTCCAATATCAGAGGATGATGATTTCCGAGAATGTTCACTGGCATCTATGAGTGCAATAGTTGCAGCTGAGCTAGTTGATGCAGGTGAGTCTGGGGGGTGTGCAAAATAAGATATTGCCCTCTTTTGACCAATGTCTGTGCTCTCTAGTGGACAAGAAGGTGCAGAATCCATGACATTGTCTTTGGGCTTGTTCAGTGAACTCACTTCTGAGCTCATGTGACTCTCATCTACTGCCACCTGTGGCTCCAAAGAATCTTCAGGAAGGTCAGAGTGCAGAGTGCTTTGACCATGTTCTAATAGGGCAATTGATGACAAGTCTTGTTGGGATGCTTTGAGTTGCTGCACTAGAAGGTCTTCTGAACTCTGGGCAGCAGGCAAAATGGCAGCTGGCTGAGCAATACCTTCTTGAGCACTTTGTGAAACTGGGAATGAGGTGATTTGTGATGATAAACCTTCTTGAGGTCTCACAGATTCAGCAACCATGATATCTGTAGGCAGCACCAGTGCAGTCTCAGAGCCTGACATGCTAGTCCTCCATTCTCCCCGCAGCAACCGTGCCACTCTGGATGTAGAAGCTGGGTTTCTTTGCACTTGAGTGTCTAAGGGCTTCTGCAATTTAAAACCCCTCCATGAAGCCTTCTCCAATGGTTTTGCAACAGGAAGAGAATCAATTAGGGTAGAGTTCCCCATATTCTTAGGGCTGAAACCAGTTTCATCCTGTGCAATAGGTGGTCTGTGGTATTCCAAAGCATACGAGTAATCAAGGCTATCTTGATCACGTGTTAATGAAACACCCATCAAGCTCAGCAGTTCCTCCAGTGTCTGTTCTTGTTGTGAACCTGCAAGAGCTGCCTTCTTCAATTTGGCTGCTACAGCTGAGGGTTCAGGTTCAGTAACCCCATCAGTCTTGTCATCACCAAACAGCTCTGAGCTCCTGTGTGACTGCTCTGAGAAGCATGATGGTTCCTGAGTGAGCCTCTGCACTGGTGTTTCTGGCATTAATTGTGAGGGATGCTGAAAAGACACCTCCGATGTTGGCACTGGAGAAGAAGGTGGTGATATGCTAGACTGTGAGAAACCAAACCCAGCACCTAGGCAATCATTCGTTCCAAGAAGAAAATGAGAATGCATTCTAGATCCAGTACATTTAGATGCATGCTGCTCTCAACGTGGCATTACTAGGGCATGACTACGTGGAGCTAGTAACAACCTCTCACAGGACACATAAGTGTGTAGAGCCAATCCAAGAACGTATCTGTGTCAAGAAAAGTCCAAGCTGCTGAACGCTTAAGCCTAATGCGCTATATGACCATCACAATTCAAACAGTAGACCTAGAACTCTGCTCTGCTCGCAGGATTCAGAAGTAGCGAGAGCTGGAACAATGGTGACCTAAAAGCCAGCTCGAGAACCAGTACCTTCGTCATCAGACCTAGCAAAAGCTCGACTCGATCGCACTGGACTCGAGGTACCCGCCGCCTGCAGGCTGTCATCCTTTTCAGGTGCTGGATAGACCTGCAATGCCTTGAGCATTATGTGCTCTTCCTCCTCCTCTTCGTCGTCTGCTTGCGATTCTAAAGCTCCGTGGCTTCTGGAAGCAGTGCCGTATTCTTCCGCCAACCTTATTATTGGCCGCCCTTCGCTCTCACCAGAACCTAACGAAGAAGTACTCGCATGAAGCTCCAAACCCTGGGCAGCTGGTGTAGCTGCTGCAGCACCTTCAAGGGAGCGAAAAGCAGCTTGCAGACGAACCGCAGAGCGCGCAGAGGATTGCGCCGGAAAGAGGAAGCCACTGCTATTGTTCCCTCCGCCTCCTCCTCCTTGCAACCCTGCTAATACTGCATTCTCTTCTTCTCTCGCCCCGGATTTCTGCCCCTTGTCCAGCACAGATCCTGGAGGTAATGCTGCAACCATCTTCTCATGGCTGCACCACCCAAGCTAAAACAATAAACACATCCTCACCCTGACTCACCTCCTCGACCCCATCCCCCTTCTTCCCCTTCCCTTCTCACCCACACGTACGTCTCTCTCTCTCTCTCTCGCTGCGCCAACAAAAACACCAATTCTCTGACACAGTTTCTGCGACCAAAAGCGTTCTGCTTACATATTCTCACGGACTCACTTCCTCCCTCCACCTTCTTCACTAAATTTTTTTTCCCATAAGCAATTCCAAAGAAAAAAAAAAGTTGAAGAGCTGAAGCAAACAAAGAATGCGCAAACAACAACAAACAACAAACAGCGCACAAAACAGACGCTTCTTCTTCGCTTTCTTTGTTTCTTGCAGCAGCGGCAGCAACAGCAACAATTTCGAAAACGAAAAAAAGGGGAAAAAGTCACAGTTTAGTAGCATTTACGAGCTTTTTGCGAACGTAAGCGAACAACGGTGGAGAGCTTTGGGAACAAAATTTTCCAGACTTAGGGAACCAATATGGAAAGGAAGGGAACTCTAGAAAGGGAGCTTAAGGAACCAAAAAGCCCAGCAACTCAGAATTATTTTCAGTAAAAACAAAAAACACAAAAACAAAAGGGAAATTTTGATTTTTTTTTAAATTAAAAAAAACAACAAAGGAAAACACACAAACAAGCAACCTTTTCTCCCAATTTCTTTTGTTTCGTTGTTTTTTCTTTCCAGCGGGGCAAATCAAGTCGAAGGTGCACCAACCCACCTACCTACCCACCCACCCACTTACTTACTTCTAGATGTTCGTTTAAGCAATTTTATTTTATTTTGGGGAAATTTTATGATTTTCAATCTTTTTTTTAAATACCTATTTTCCAAAGTGATATTCATTCTTACTTCTAGATATTCATTTAAGCATTTTTTAAAAAAAAATTGGGGGGGGGTGGGGGGGGGGTGGGGGAGGATTTTATTATTTTCAGTCTTTTTTTAAATACCTATTTTCCAAGATGGGAGTCATTCATGGCGATCTGCCAGTTCTAAACTACTCTTTCTTTTGTTGTAGTGAGTTTTTTCACATTTCTTTGAATCATCAACCAGATGCGGAGAATGACTTCGTTATATACACCATAGATTCATTCATGTGTCTTTGTAGTGAGTTTTTTCACATTTCTTGAATCATCAACCAAATGCGGAGAATAACTTCGTTCTGTATACCATAGATTCATTCATGTGAATCAGCAAATGCAAGGGGCCAAAAGGCAGCAAAAAGCCCTAGTCACATGATGGCATAGCTATTGTGACAATATAATAAGGCAGGCCCTCATGGTCAAGCACCTTACCTATATAATAAGGTTCCATATCTTAAGGTTTTGTAAGGTGCCTCCTTTTTTTTTCTTTTTTTTTTTGGGGGTTTCCTCTTTTTGTCTATTATAGAAATTTTATTCAAAATTTTTAATGCCCTTGAGGTCTATTCACACCAAGGGCTATGAGGTTTATATTTCTTCCATTTAACCCTTTCTTGGTCTTCTAAGGGGGGGCTAAAATGATTAAATTTTCTGTAAGTAAGTTCAATATTTGGGTCAATTCACATATAAAAGGATTGATAAAAAATCAAATGATGCGATAATTAGTTTAACCTTACATTGAACCATTCGTCTCAAAGGGATGATTTGATCCCTTAAAATCTAAGGGATTAAAAATTAAAATATTTATTTCTGCCTAAATTGGTAAATATTCAAGTTGTTAATTTGATTCTTTGGGTTGACATGGTTGCCATTATATATATCAAGGGTAATTCAATTATTTGTCTTGCAATTAACTCATGTATCTATTATATTGTCCACCAAGATGAAAATGCTAGTAAAACTTCGGCTTTGAAACCCACATGTAAGAATTAACATCAACAAGAAAGGAAAATTTAATGACATTCAAAAGCTCAATGTAACAAATATGGCACAAAAAAGATGCCATTATTCTCCAAACAAAACTATTTTTAATGTGCATGCACTTTGAAAACATTGAATGTGATTAAGGTCATGACACAACCAATTCATAATGAAATTGGGATTTTGTAGCATAGACCACTCACTTAAATGATTTGCTTCTTCCAAATGTTGATGCCTAATGTTGCCTTTGTAGAGACGCCATCTTCTTGTAAAAGTATGAATACCGCCGCTTCTATCAAATGTAAATCCGCTCCTCAACAACATGGCCAACTATTCTCAATTGATGTAACATACGTTCATTGGACCTACATTGCTTTTCATATGACTTAACACTGCCCTATGGTACTTTGCCTCACTCAAATCTCTTTTGGATCTAATGCACTTTGCATCATGCACTCCAACAATATGTCTATTAGAAACAGAGTTTAAACCCAAAGAATGATCACAAGTTTGCATTCTTCTTGTGAAAATTTGAGAAAAGATAAAACTCATGATGTTATGTCCATGGTGTGCTTGGAATGATGAAATTCAGACTGAGAAAAGAGTGTCATAGCTCACCACCATAGTTGTTGTGCCTCACTACTCCATAGAAGAAAATATAAGGCAAGGAAAACAGAAGTTGGAAAGTAATGTAAAATGTGAGCACAGGTGAGTGTTTCCAGAAAACACGAAACAATAAATCTGTTAAATGGAAAGGGTTGACACAAGTATTTTATTGCCTTTCCAAGCCCGTTGGAGGCAAGTTGATGTCTGCTGGTTGTTTTCAACTTGTGCTACTCAAACTAGTGTGTGTTTTCAATAGCAAACCTTCAGACAATGCTCTGAAGATCAATTGGTTTGAGACGTATTCTGATACATCTCTATAACACAACAACAAAAGGGCAAATTTGGATGGCTACAGATGTGGGTCATTGCAAACAGCAATGACCCACCCACAAACCCACCCGCCCATCCACAACAACAGGAAGCTGAACCCTCCTCCTCACAACACATTGTGTCTAGAGCTTAACCCAAGATTAAACCTTTGTTCCATTGAGAATTTTGATCTTGTGTTGGGGAAGTTTTGGAGTTTCAATCATTGCTTTCTTCCATTGCTCCTCCTTTGTGAGTGGACTTATGAGGCTGGAGATGTAACCGTGTCACCAAAGGTTTAGGTGCCCTTGAGGTCCGATCAAACCCACGCACACAGACATATCCTGCACACATCCCCACATCCATCAACACACAGTCAACATTCCTGGATAGTTACTGCAGCTATGATCCTCCACATACCATGGAACAAACAGCAATAGAAGGGCAAGAAAAAGAACATAACAAATAGAAGACTGAAATGGCTCCCTGATAGTATGTGATTTCCAGATGGTTTCCATGGTTCTGGACATCAATTAAAAATGTTACTACATGTAAATTACACAGAAGTAAACATAATGTCACCCACACACAGGGCTCAGATGGAGGCAAATTACTTACAACCCACAATTGTCCAAAATAGCAAAGACAAACAATCAATGGGTTTTTTTCTCACATCTTCTTCATAAGTACTAAGACTTCATCAATACTGATGATAGAAGTCAACCTGACAAGGATTGAGAGAATGTGCCAATAAGAAGGTTATTGGTTATTTCAGATTTGACAACAGAACAGCAACCAATCAGCAAACGTGAAAATGAAGGAAACCCAAACCCTAAACAAAAGAGGAAACAAGACAATAAAACAAAAATTGAGGAGCTGTTTCAATGACAGCAAAAGGCATACACATGTTCAAGGACCTTCTGCAGCAGCAACATGTATAGTATTGACTATTGACCGCATACCATAACATCCCCAATGACTTCATTATTGGTTCAGGGCAAGGGGTGTATATTATTATCAAACATTAAACCATCCCATTGAGTTTCTGTCACAAGACTGGCAGTACTGGGAAAATTCAGCCATGAATGCTACCCTAAACCTTCTTGGTCCTAATGGTTAAGTCCAAGATCTCTCCTATTCTTACCAAATTGTTATCTCCATATGCTTAGACTTATGATAAAGTTTGCCTCGTGCTTTATGTTGGGTAGGGCCCATGGGTGTGGGGAACATTCTGGGGCCCCTCATTTTTGGGAATGTCTCCGCCCTGGGGCTTTACCCTACACTTATGGCTTATGTTAATGTCAATGTCATACATTAACCAACATACAGAGTTTCTTTCACAAGACCAATGGTAACAGGAAGACTCGGTCATGATGCTGGCAAGCTCAACAAAACCTAAAAGAAAAGGAGAAGACCAAGGAAACTATGAAAAAAACAGAGCCCGAAACAAACTTAAGAAAGTAAGAGTTAAAAAAAAAAAAGACTAAACAAGAAAAAGATAAAGATAATGAGAGACACAGTGGAGAACCCAACACCAATTTGAGAATGAAGTGGTTTTTGAAAACTTCCCCACTTAGGATTAAGAAGCCCTTTGAAATACTCATTTTGAAAATTCCAAAGGCAGAAACAGCAAATTAAAAATTGGAAAAAGAACTTCACAGGTGCCCTTCATTCTTAGCTTATAAAAGGGCTACTGCCCCAGAGGAGCAAAATTAAACTTGTACTTCAAGTTACACCCAAAAATTTCTGATGTTTTTTTCAAGTCTACTGGACATGGATTAAAGTCTGTGGGTCTCTAGTTCCAGAAGTTAACAGCTAAACCCTAAACCCTAAACATGCACTGGAAGAACTGATAACTATACCATTCTACAGAAGACAAGGTTAGGAAACCCAAGTCCTTGAAACTCTTGGTAAATTTGTACCACTGTTTACATTGAAGCAATGGATTTGGCAAAGAGGCAACAGGAATCGGAGAGGTGGGATCAACCCATCCTTCATTTCTCATGAGAGCACGCACTTCAAATTCCGCAGCAATGAAACTATATATTGAGACAGAAACACAAAATTAGGCGTGCAAGAAGTGTAACATACCTCGCCAAAAGCATGCTTGAATCTCCTGTGTTGTCATACCTGTACAACAATAGATATAAACAAAACCCAAAAGCACAATTCATTCAATCTCTTTGGAACACATGACTGTGCACTTCCATATGGTTTACATACAGTGATATCTGGATTACAAAACACGTCCAAAGCACAAGGAGAATGTCCTCTCTGGATCTCAAGTTCTTATAAATGAAGATTTTTCACTTCTATAATTTGTACAGAAACTCAAAGAAGGGGAACAGTCAGTTGTAGATAGCAAGAAGGAAATTCCCCATTGCAGCTGATTCTGGTGGTAAACAGACCTCGGAAAATGCTTGTCACAGATGTACCAAAGAAGACAAAGCGGCGCCGCAAGTTCCATAGCAATGTCCGTGGCACTACAATAGGCTGCAAACTGCTTGCATGGTCTGCAAATACCTGCCAGAAACCAGACGTTTCACAATACTACGGTATTCTGATGGTGGGTTTAAACATTTGGGGTGGTTTTCTGAACCCTTTCCAGGCTTCTCCAGTCCTCATTACCTGTTAATTTGAGATCCGCATCCATCAACCATAAGAAGTCAAGAAATTAAGTAGCTTTTATAAGTACTGAGAATTTCTCCAATACACTTATGATTTTGAGGAATAGGATTCGAGACATCACCCGATTAGTTAGAAGGACAACAGACTTATCTGCAAGGTCGCCCTGTCTTTGGGCCCTAGTTTGACCCTCTAAACCCTATTTCATCCCTGAATGGAGTGTATCTGTAGAATGAGTGGAATTGGATACTGTTTCATGAAACCGGGTATCAATTCAGAAGATTTGCAGGATCATATTTTTTCAAGGCTTGATTTAAAGAAGAATACAAGCAGCAGTCAAGGTGGATAAGGTTAAAAAAACAAAAAAAAAAACTGGGGGTGAACCTCCCCTGAGGACCAATTTAGGTTAGAAAACTAATTCAGTCCCCTGTTTTTTCCCCCTGTGTAATTTTTTCATCCTGACTTCTCATTTGGTCCCCCTGTTTTGGCGAAACTGGGGCCCAGTATCCTCAGTTTGGGGTACTTTTAAGGACAACTAAAATGTAGAAAGAAAAATGAGCTGAACTTCACTAGAAAAGACTAAGCTACCCCTCTTCGTGTTCTGTAAGAAAAAAAACTTGCAGGGGTTATGAGAGATTGGTACCTCATTCACTTGGAAGTAAGTTCCATTCAAAGGGAAACTGCCTTGCATTGCAGTTCTACACGGCACCTGATTTTGACAAGAAAAAGATACACAGCTGACTTTCTATATGTACTCACTCTTGAGTCACTAACTCATATTGATCTGCTCCAAAGAAAGCTTTCAATTTTCGGTCTTAAATGTACATGCCAGAGTCTGCCAGTATTGATGCCAGATTCTTCATCATATGGTAAAGGGAGATGTTGAATTCAATAGTATTTTTTTTGCAAAACCCATTTTGTAAAAACTCCCAGAAATAATAGATTAACAAAAATGATATTTGTTCTTTTGTAACAGCTTGGGATTTGACAAACCCAGCAATGGGATCACATCACTACTTGGCTTCTGCAAAAGAATCGTGACTCACCAGGAGTGTGCCTTTGATGGAATCAGCTTCATTGGCAAAGCTTGATGTTGCAAAATGATTGTCTTCATGATTGCAGTCATCCAGGTTTGGAATGGAACTAGGAACCTCCCCTGTATATTCCACCAGCTCAATCACGATTAGCAGTCTGGCCTGAAGGGTCGCTCAAGTAAATGCTGACAAGGATAGTTGAATTTGCATGTTCCAATTTTTGTGCAACCACAACACAGGTGACGATGAAGGTTTCCAACAAGAGAGAAAAGGGGGGGGTGGGGTGGGGTGGGGGGGATGGGATTCTAATGAAACCTGGGCTCCAAATTGCAAGAAGATAGCAACAAGGATCATCAGTTTCTCTTTCATCCATCTGTTGTCCAAAACCCAGAATGAAAGTGTCACAAAAGGGGAAAAAAAAACAGAAAAAATTGAAAGAAATAAAAATCACACATAGCAAAGTGAAGAGTGCAAAAAAAGTCATCTTTCAAGAGTGGGAAAAAGAAAAAGAAAAGACAAGAAGAAGAAAACTTACGCCTTCAAGAAGTGGGTGGTGATCAGGGAGTTCATACCTGCAAATCATGCACAACTTTTCTTAAAACAATTTGGACAATTTGAAATCCAAAACTGGGTTGGGTTGAAAGAGATGATTCATGCATAACTAGAAACCCAAGAGAGCATCATAATTAATTGGAGTAGTAGGAAGATATGGGTTGTGATTCTTGTACACATAGTGGACAGTTCGTAGGCAGCCAATGTTTTTCAGCTTAGGTACAGGTATAGAGGCAGCTTCGGGGGGCAGGAGTACAAGCTCCTGAGATGGTGGAGGTGTTACATCGGGCACCAGAACTTTGGATGACGACAAAGAGGATGTTGGCAGATTCTGGAGACTTGTTTCGGATGTCCCAAGTTGCACATCAACAATTGTCATGATTGTTGACTTTGGTGATAGATCTTGCTTTGAGCTGTCCGTCCTTGTGAATGTCAAAGTAGATGCTGGTTCTGATGGCGATGAACTGTTCCCCAAGTCTTGTAATGTCGTGTTGTTGTTCAGGCCTGACCCTGTTGTTGCAGATGGTGTAGTGCTGAACAAAGAAGAAGGGCTGGGCAAACTATGACTGTAAGCAGTTGTTTGGACAGTGTCGTTGCCTTGCTGCAGCAGTGAAGAAGCTCCTGCTGTGTTTGATTTGTCATCTATATACAACTCTAGTCTGTCATCCTCAAGCTCTACCACAAGTGGGTAATCTTCAATATCGTAGTCCCACACATCATCAGATTCAGGTGTCATTGGCTCCTCAATGATGGGTTCACAGCAACCTTGTGAGCCAGCTACATTCCTGCTTTGAACTACCGATTGAAGGCCTTCTGTTGCAGCAGCAGCAGCAGCAGCTTCAGTGGCCATTGAGTTGATTCCCTGTGGCAATGCTAACGTTGGAGAGGTGCTTGGTTTCTCAGGAGCAGGCAATGCCTGTTTAGCACTGTTCACATCATTGTGACCATTAGCACTGAATAAGAAAAAAATTGGCTGACTTCCGGTATCTGTTGAAAATCTCATCACTGCTCTGTAAAACCTAAGAAAAGCTGGCACTTGGGAAGAAGGTAACCATCTGAAAACACCATAAACAATTGCCTCAAATATTACTGTATAAATTTATCTTTTTGAGGAGCAGAAGTGCACCTGGAAAGAGCACTGGCAAAATGCTTGCACTCAGCCTTCATCGGGCATGCATTGCAATTGGGCTTGCTCTTGGTGCAAAAGACCTGCAAAGTTCAGTCCAGGCATATCTCAGGGGTTTTTTTCCTTTAAAAAAACAAATATTTATCTTTATTTATATTTTTTCAGTTTTGTGATGTAGCCACACTGGTGATCATCCACAAGAGGAAGTAGCCAAGTTTGGCTACAAGTCAGAGAGGAAAGTAGAAATTTTTTAAAGAATCCTGATATATTTTGGTGATCTGCTGGAACCTGTTGTCTAAATATGGTGACTAAACCCTAAACAATTCCTCAGAATCTGGCAACTTTGGCACCTTTTTTTCCACCAAAAACCTCTGTATGAGTTGCACTGGATTTTAGTTTTTATTGCCACGTGATAAAAATTAGCCAAAAAGAAAAAACACCCAAACATCCACCCAAAAACACAAACCCAAGAAGACTTGCCAGTTATATAAAAGATAAAAGCAACAACAAAACTGCTTGAAGATGAATCTCTTCTCAGATGATCCTTGTGAATAGGAAGAGGAGAGAGAGAGAGAGAGAGAGAGAAAGGAGACCTTTCCGAATGTGATCATCTGGTAGTGGAGTTCATACCTGCAAGATTTCCTCATCAGTCATGTACCTATGGAACCCAAACATTCAAGTGTGTGTAATCATTCAAGAAAAAAATTTACAATTACAGGGAAACAGAAAAAGAAAACATAATCTCTCATGAGAACATATGGATTTGATACTTTACAGAGTCTGTTGATCAAGTGTGCAAAGTCGGGGCCACAAATATTTTTGGATAGTCGCCTGTACAGGATACCTGAACAGGTAAAAAGTGAAAGAGGAAAAACGTTGGAAATTGGAACAAAGGATGTGTGCAATTTTTATCATGTCCCTATTGAAACAATCCAGTAATTGTTTGAAGTTTGTGGTGCAAATCATTTCTTCAAAAAACTAAAAACAAAAACATTGACTTGGAAAACTGTACACCCACTTGTCAAAACTTGGGACTTTTTGGTTCAAAAGTGTGCTCCTTTCCTAGAGCTGATGAGGGAGACACAAAGAAGACTGAAAAAATCCTAAACCCTAAACCCTAAACCCTAAACCCTAAGCCCTTCCGAAAAGTGTGGAGTTGATTTGGCTAGAAATGATCGTCACTTGTCCTAACTATGGAAACAGAAATCAATTGAGAATAATGGGTTAGGGTCAAAATTACAATTCTAATAGGTGCAATTGAAGTTCCTCTGGCAATGGTTCAAGTGGCACCCAACCCAGTCGCACACATATACGCCCAACATTTGTATCCACCTGGAATACGATCTCAAAAAAATTACAGATTAGGCTCTTTTGATGGGTCTTCTCGTGTGCTTCCAATCTGCAACATCCTATTATTGTCATGAGTTCATGAAAGCAAGAACTCAAAACTGGTTTCCAAGACAGTGTCTTTCGACTTACAGGAAATGCAAGCTGGTGGAGAGTGAGAAGGCGAATGCACTCCACACTTTTGAGGCCCAGTCCCCGAACACTCAGAAGAAACTCTCTGCACACAAAGAAAAATGCACCCACCCATATTAACTGTGAAGAAGCCAAAAAATCAGTCTGCACAAAATTTTGTGTGCTCCCGACAGTTGACCATAATGATAGTATATCTCTTCAGAAAAAATATTAGCGTTGAGGAAAGCTTGGGTGCCACATGGAAATAAAATTTCAAATGACAAAGAATGACAGGCATGCAAGCTAAATGCACCAAGCTTATGTGAATGCAAAAACACCTTACTTTGCATCATCAGTGGGAAGGGAGTGCAGCCATTCCAGATCAATGCCACCATGCTCTTTTCGAATCCTTTCAAGAAATGCCTGCAAAGCATAGTAGTCCCTTGACAATCAAAGTCTCCACAGTAGTAGAATCATGCCAATAAAACACAAACTACAAAGAGGCCACAGAGATGTTGTAACATCTGTAGTAAACAAGGGAAAAAAAACTATGTCAAAGTGTCAAGAGTCACAACAACATCAAAAGGAGAGTTAGAAAATGCTGCAGATTCAACAATTCAAAAAGAAATTTCATGTTCAGCTCACACATTTGGATCACTATTACAAGCATATTATCATCACCAGAAGATTCTGTCGTATAATGTGGTCAAGAAGAAATGACATAATCTGCCACCCTGGACCTTAAACATAATGCAGATCTACACATATGGGTGAGATTTGAAAAGGCCATGGCCTGATCAAACACACTGGAAGCAAAGAAACAACCTTGATGCGACCAGCAAGAATCCAGTTGAGACCACGTTCCTTGAGCACGCCTGCAACAACTTCAACATCAGCATGATGAACAGCCTCCCAATCGACACCATCCTCATTCATGCACGTGCGTGCGGGCAGTGCTTCTGTCCTGCTGCCATCTTCATGAACTGTCTCACACTTGACCGCAAACTGAGATCTCAGAGCTTCCCAGTCAAAAGTCTTTTTAGAAGACACTTGGCTTTCCTCCAACCTTGCCCTATCTGCACCCGTCAAACCATTTGGGTTGTATTTGCCTCTTGATACCTGGTCACCTCCATTCACAAGTTCTCTGTTTGTCTCACTCTGATCTACTATTGGTTGCAACGAGAGTAGATCCAGTTGTGCATTGATGCAGACTGGTGCTGATGAACTGGATTCAAGTGAATTCTCTGGTGTAATTGCAATCGGAGCAGCAGCAGCAGCAGTGCTTGTGTTGTGAAGAGTTGGAAGTCCATTTTCCTTTCCATTGACAATTGATGATGAGCCAACAGAAAATGCTGGAATGGGTTGCCGAATGATGCTGCTGCTGCTGCTGCTGTTGTCATCAGCCTGGTGTTTTGTGTTGTCCAGATGGACTTGTGTACAGTTTGCAAACTTCAGTGAGCTTATGTGCATCTGCTCCCTGCAAGTTGATTGTTCTTCTGCCACTCGAGATTCCAATGCAGGCAGAGGATTGCTCTCCTGATAGGCTTGGGAGTGGGCATTCAAAGCTTCACTCATCTCCTCCACCATCACCATAGGCTCATGCCAGTTAGGACCAGCCAATTGTTGTTGAACAGGCAATTGTTTCAGCTCCTCATGACTGTTCAAACTGTGATGGGGATGGAGACTTCCACAAAATTTATTGTCAACCACTCCATTATTATTAACAAGTGTTTCTTGAGCTCCTCTGTCTGCAAGCTGTTGCTCTTGAAGATTCAAAGACGGTGGTGCAATAGCAATGTCAGCAGTGTCACTCATTGTCTGCTGCATCGACCTGGAGCATCCATTCTCCAAAGGCTCATCACCCATTTCCTCTGGGGCTTTAGTTTTCAAGGGCCCTCTGAAACTTCGGCCTGGAAATCGAGCTCGCATGGACATGAAAGCTGAGCTGCAACAGTGCCATGGAAAAAAAAGGAACAGTTCTATATCAGTTCAATAAACCCTAAACCCTAAACCCATTTCAGTTGCCACCTGTGTTTTCTTTAAGATTTTCTACTACAGCTGTGTTCCACTCTACATCACAATCAAAGGAGGTGATTTTCAGGACTGGGTTTTTAGGGTTTCTTATTGAGCAATGAAATCTGAACATTGACAGTTCAACTCAGTCCAAGAAAGTCATCATCACCTGGAGAGAACATCATTGACATTTTGTGTCAGAAATGCTCCTACCACAGAATCCACGATGGAGCCTTTCCATCGTGAAAAACTCCGGTCTCCTTGGACCAAGTGCATGCGGGAGATGAAGGTTTCTGCTTGAGCTTTCATTGCATGCCGCTCTTGTTCCCACTTCAGCTCCTTGTCCGCATCCATCTCACTTTCCTGATTCCCACCCCTTCCCATCAACAGCTTCCAGACTCGCACTGTCTCTGTGTCAAGGACCACTTTGGGCCTTGGCTTTCTTCTGCGCAAAGGAAGGAAGGGACCGTCATAAGGGACTAACCCTCGGGGCTCTTTTCCCTTATATGGAACTATCTGGAGTCCAGCTTGATCATCTTCTTGTTGTTGTTGTTTTTTTTTGTGTCTCTGTTTCACTGCTTGTGTGTCTACAAGGTGGCCCGGCAGTGGCAGCCCCAAGGTCATTTCATCCAGTACCATCAGCTGCTGTCCTTGTGAAGAAGAATTGGAGATTTGTTGCTGTTGAACAACAACATTTGCCTCTGTTTTATGAAGCTTGCACTCCTCCACAAGCTGCTGATCTTGCACATCTTCAAATGCCCAGGGATGAGACTGAAAGAAATGGGACCACAGGACCATGAATCTGTCTTTCTCATGCTCGGGGAGATGCTGGAGGACATAGTGAAACACAAGCATGGGTGACAACGAAAGGCCAGGTAATGTCATCAAAGCTCTGACATGACAAAGGAGTTGCTTATCATCCATCATCTGAAGCAAGACTGGCTGTGGTGGAACAAGAAGCTCTTGAGGAGGACAGAGACTCTCAACAAGCGAATCCATCCTTGGGAAGCTGCTCCTCCCTTCCATCATCATACAAGGCTGCCATTCAAATCTAGACATGGAAACTGGTACTAATGCACTACTGTGATTGACATCATAACCAGATTCTCTTGTGCAATTATCCAGCTGCTTGTACATGGTTTCCTGGCTTTTTACGTCACTAGCCAAACTCTCAAGTTGTCCACCATCATTATTGCTGATCACATTCAGCCTTGACACAAGCTGCTGGTGTTGTTGTTCTCTCCAAGTAAATCTATTCTCTCCTGGAGAGGACATCCACTGTTGTGCTGCTGCTGATGAGAAGTGAGATACAGTAGTAGTTGTAGTAATAGAGTTTTCATGTGATTGCTGCAACTGGGATGGCAGCAGCACATTTATCGGTGCTTCCACAAATCTACACCTTGAACTTGGACTTTCTGTTCGTGGCTGGAAAAATAAATTGTTGGAATCATTTACAAAGTTTGTGGGTATACTATTAATCATCCTGTTGTTGTCATCCTCCTCTGCTGGGAGCTCCTGGAACTGATTTGCTGCACAATATTCACTATGGTATAATCTTCCCTCTGATGATGTGGGTTCAGAGTTGTTGTTGAACTCTCCCATGAGTGACCTCCTCACAGGGCCCTGAGAATGTAAGGGTTTGTCAAATGTATACAACCCTGAGTTTGAGCTTTGACTCATAAAGGTATTCCCTCCTACTGGAGACCTGGTACCGCACCCATTATTGTTGTTGTTGTCGTTGTCGTCAGATTGCAACATTATTGTTCTATTTGTGTCATATGATTCTGTCGCTCTCACCCCTCTTCTCATCTCATCAGATCTTGCAAATGGCTCCTGAGAGAGCCTGGAGGAGGAAGACAACACATTGAGCTTATTTGCAGCAGTTGAGTATTGCTCTAGAAAGGTGGAGATGACAGCACCTCCTCCTCCTCCTCCAACCAAAGCAACTGGTCTGTCATGCGCATTGTTCATAGAGGATGTGATGGAAGTCAAAGACCCAACACTCAATTGATGCTCCATCAATGGTTCTGCTTCATCCAGCTCTGCTCTTCCTAACAATGAGCGCTTCACTGACGATTCGCTAACCATAATGACATTGGAGCTGTTGTTACAAGCATTGTACTCCATGATCCCCCCCAGATTTTCGTCAGATCTCCCCCACCCATCATGACTAGCGAACTTTGTATAGCTCCTCTTCAGACTTGCACTGTTAGCCACCACTGAAGAAGGTACAGCAGCTACTCCAGAAGGTACCACTCCAGCTACTGTTCCTCCCTCACAGGTAACATCTACAAGCCCTAAATTGTACTCAGTCAGTCAATGATGCATGCATGCAGTCTACATCATTTCAGACTCCTGGAGAATCATCATGTTCTGACCAGTACAAAAGTTCCATCCTGAAAGAAAGATGCCAGAGAATCTAGATACTATGAAACATTGGTTTGTGGCACTCAAATCACAAAGTAAAGCTCAAGCCACTTCCCCAAAAACATGAATCTCAATTTTTACACAGAGAATTGTTTTGCAGAGTTCGTAGCCTTACCACTTCCATGTCCACCATTCAATGTTTTCTTTACTCTTCTTCCATTTGTCTTCTTTTCTTGGCTACCCACTTTGCTCTCTGTACGAGGTTTAGGACAGCGCTTATCCTTTGCAACTTTTGGGGTGTATTTCTTCCTGGCTTTGACAATTGAAACTGCGTCTTGCACACCAGGGACTTGATTGAGGTCGAATATGCCCTCCTGCTGTGACCTTTCAAGGACGCCAACATCATCCGGCATCCCAAAAGGCTTCTCAACTGAGCTTATTCCTCCTTCTCGATTTGCATGATTTTGGGTGATGCCTGAAACAGCAGACTCCACAGTGGCTTCTGGTAAAAAACTCGGGCTGATGCTGCCAGGAAAATAGACATGAAGATTCATGCTCGATTGGGGAGTGGTATTGTAGTTTAAGGAAGGGAATGTGGATGGAACTCTATGAGTTGACATCTCGAAGCAGGATGAGGGTCTTTGTTGTTCCAGAATACGGTCTATTGTTGGTGTGGCAGAACTTGTCCCAAAGTTGCTTTCAGTGGCCATGCATTTCATCATGTTAGTGTTGTGCACAACATGAACATGTTCGCCATGTGTCCCTCCTCCTCTTTGGTGCTGATGAAGACCCATGGTCTGTGGAATGGAAGCTCCATGCAAAGCATGCAAATGGGTTGATGCAAAACCTGGCCCTGTCAACAAGGTCTGGCTTGAGTTGGTTACTGAAGAAGTCTTATTGGAAAGATCCCAACTTGTCTCATGCAACTTGTCTTGCACTCCCATAAAGCTATTATCTTGCACTCCCATGAAGCTATTGTTTTGCACTCCCTTGAAGCTTGATGACTACCAAGCACTCCAAAAACTCCCATTGTCATGAGGAGGTGGTGGCCCCCCAAGGCAGTTGTTTCCTTGAACAGCAGTTTTGCTCTTACCTTGAAACAGCTGAGGAGAAGGAGATGTGGTGTTGGTTGCGGATAATCCATTAAAGCTTGGGACGGCAAACAAACCAGTCCCAACATCACCACGTGCAGTTGAGTGCATATCTCTCATGAAAGATTCCATCAAGATTTGCACTTGGAATTCAGGCAGTCAGCTACTGAAAATTGCATATAATCCAGTCCTTCTGTTTCTTGTGGGGGTCCCTGATTCAGAATGGCAGCCAGCAACCAATCTCATAATCGATCCAGAAATGGTTATCTGCCAAATGTTCGTTCCAAAGCTTCCAGTTTGCCTTATGCAAACTTCTGATCACATAACCCTTCTCACTCTCTCCTTCCTCTCCACAATTCTATATACCCTCAAAAAACCTCGTGTGTTTCATCTGTCCATCCTTACCACTCTACTACACTGGCCATGTTTCTGCAATAATCTACCATCTGGTTGCTTGGCCAGCTTCTTAAAAATGTTGGATTCCATCCTCCTGTATTGAAAGGTGCTTGCATGAGATCTCCTGCAGAAAGAAGTAACATGGGAAAAAAAAATGGAGATTAAAGAAGTTCACCAATTGGGTCAAAGCAAACAGCAATTGAAAGCAATCCAAGACTTTTTCAAGAGCGCATGGGCATAGTCTTCTGCCACATTCAAAAACCCAACAAAGCAGAAACTCTATATGATCCAATCTCAACCAGTTTTCATTGATCATACTCAGCATTTCCCCCTCAAACTTCTACTCCAAACATCCAGTTTACTCTTCCAAACACATGATGCATTCTTCCCTAGATTTTCCTCATTGAAAAAAAAACTCAGAAACAAATTGTAAACTCTAATTACCCATCAGAGCTTCTTCAACTCCTCCTCCTCCTCCTCCTATCTATTCAGAGAGAGTGAAGCTTGTGTGCTTACTTACTAACTTGCCTCCTTCCCTTGACCCCTTTTCTCATATGAAGCACCCACCCACTCACTCACCCACCCACCCAACAACCTTCCTTCCTTCTTGACATTGCCAATTGGTGATTAGCCATAATCAAGCTCATCTTCTGTTTTGTTGTCATCTGATGCTGAGCTTCTCTTCAACCGCCCACCAACCCAAAACACCCAAAACACACACACACACACACACACACACACTCTCTCTCTCTCTCTCTCTCTCTCTCTCTTTTCTCAAGGCTTCTTTCTCACCATGCGCAAAACTGCAGCTTCCTCCTCCAGCTCAAGCAACAATTTTTTTTGCTGCTGGTGGTGGGTACTACACAAAAGCATTTTGCATACAAAGCAACCAAAGCTTTTAGGGTTCTACCAGTGATCTTTGTTGCTGATGACTTGGCTCTAATCAATCATACTTGCTCCTACAATAACACACTCATCCCCTCCATTCTTCTCTTCCCTCCCCCCCCCCCCCCTCCCCCCAAAAAACCCACAACAGTAATCCTCACTCCAACTCTGCTACTCCCTACCCAAAAAAACACACACACAAAGAGGAACATACTCTCCAAACTTCAAGTAACCTCTTCCTTGTAATATTTCTTCAACTACCCAATTCTTTTTTCTTCTTTTTTTGTCCCCTCTCTCTCTCTCTCCCAAGTTTTGAGCTCTTTTTTTTGGTTGTTGGATTCCTGATCTGTTGGAAAGTGAGGATTAATGCATCTCTCCTCTTTCCCCCCCCCCCAAAATCCACACAAAAGATACTCACTAACACATATGAAGAAAACTCTCAGTCAATTGCTACACACTAAAACTTATTGAAGATGTTCTTTCAACCCCCCTCTCCTCTCCTCTCCTCTCTCTCTCTCTTTCTTCCCCCCACTAATTGTGTGCCATTACTGAGCTAACACTTTTTTGTTGCTAGTGATGAGGGTGATGGGATGTAAAAGCAAAAAAGCAAAGAACAAAGTGTAACCTTGAGTTTTTTTTTTTTTTAAAGTTTGTTTTTGTGCTCCTTTTTCTTCCTTTTTCTTTTCTCAAAGGTGAAAACATGATCAATGCATGATAAATCAATGGAGACTCAAATTGAATCTAGGAACAATGTCCTACTTCACATCAAGCAAGTACACCAACCACAATACATTTGGACTATCGATCTAGTAATTTGCATGAAATTCAAGTACTCATTTAAGTATTATGTTGTTGTTGTTGCTATAATTCTCTTTTTTTTAAAATAAAATAAAATAATATGAATATCTTTTATTCTATTTTTCTTGCTCTTTTGACATATTATTATCCAATATATATACATATATATCACATATGTTTTACATTGAAATGGATGAGACCATATAATTTACCTCACATTTGTGTCATGGACCAAGGCCCACCATTGTCGAAGAAACCATATATTCTTCTTTTGTGTAATAATACCATAGTACGTTGATGATTTTAGCACAATTTTTTAAAAATAAAAAAATGCTAAAATTTGTAAGAAAATATTTTGAAATATTTTGCAATATTTTAGTTTTGGAAATGGAATTTTCAAAATTAATCAACTATACAACAAAAATGTGTTAAAATTCCTTATTATGTTGTTGTTCTTATTTTTTCAATGGTACTTATGAAATAAGCATCTCCACCCTAAGCATTTGTTACATTTACCTATGTAACAATAATAAATAGTGTTGACCATCATGACGCCATTTTGGCATTCCCCTTCCCCCCTTCATATCATATCAAGACTATAGAAAAGATCTCAAATAATCCATCCTTTACATTGTGGTCCAAACATAATGGCTTTAAAGAGGCTTATAAGTATCTTTTGTTAACATTCAACAACCCATTGAACAAGTGTGGTGACACCACCTATGGGAGGAGAAAGTGTATTAGTTCCATTAAAATGTCAAAATGGCAAGAACTAAATACCGAAAGAGGAAAAACATCTATGTGCATCATTTTTACATCTCACAAGATTTGAAAATGATCAATCATAAAAAATTTCACCTTCTGGGATTGAATTTGTAAACATTACAATAAAATTTGTTCTAGTTTTTGTGTTAGCAAGGCAATTAGATTGTTGCAAAGGAAGTCGGATGTGGTTAAAAATTGCATTGAAAAGTTTATAAGGAACTTTGGAGTTGTCCAAGCATCTACAAATATAGAACTATCATTAGGAGGATGTTTTGCAAAAGGTTCTAGAATTATACAAGTTAAAAGCATACAAAAGATTGAATTTTTACCTTCATTCAATGTTGGTTGATTTTCTGAGATATCCTTAGTTGAGTAGATTTCCTTTATGAACTCAATAAAAACATGCTCATGAAACAAAAAAACTTGCATTGTAATTCAGGAAACAAACATTAATAAATTTCAAATTACAAAGGTTGAAGTTATGGTTGCCAATCCACAAAGAGCAAAAATAACAAAAGAGACAAAATAAATGGTGAAAATGAAGGAATGTTGTGAGAGCTTAAGCCCAAGCTACATAATAACACATGATTCCAACCATATTCAAGAATATTACAATTTCAAAGGATTCAAATTTTATGGCACTTTTCATAATGCTAAAAAACTTGTTGCAAAGTGAAGAAGTTTGTGAGTATTTCAATTTGCGAGCTCCCAAAAGAAAAACAAAACTTGGAGAACTTTAGATTTGACTTCAACAACATGTTGTGGGTTTATAATAACTTTAGGTCTACAACAACGTACAACTCCCTTGGGCATATTTACAATCATGGTGCCCAATAGGATGGTCTAATGGAAAAAGGATAGCAAAGGACTATTTTGGATTTTTATTCCATTTATTATTTCATGATTATAGTGGATTGGTATATGACTATATTATAATGACATCATGTTAATCTCATAAAAAAATCCAAGAATAATTAGATATAATATTAATGTCTTTTTGAGTCTTTTAAAACAATTTGAGTCCTTGTTTTAATTGTAATTTTCATCTTAAAGGAATCAAAATGAATGTATTAAACAATGCAATTGATTTCAATTTTCTTTCATGGATAAGTAATGCATACATCTATGTTTGGCAATGTTCATATAATGCATTTGTTTAAATAATGTAAAATATAAGAATTTTGAAGGCTATAAAATCCATTGTAAAAGGGCTACAAGCAAAATGATTATTTTTTTTCCCCATTTGGTTGATTTTTTCTATTCATTAGGCTTAGAATTTGTGACCCCAAGTGTCAAAAAAATGTGGAGGCAATTTTCATGCAAGGAAACATGTTAAATTGCATATAAGAATTTATGTATTCATTTTGCATTTCTACATAAATATATATGCATAATTACATACACATGTGAAAAAACACCACCACCATGAAAACTATCATACCTTGAATTATCCCATATCTCTCACTTAAATTTATTCCACTTAGATTTTGTATTTGGAAGATAGCAAAAACAAAGTCTTTGAGTCCTATGGCGAAAAAATGGTACCTTGATTGTGAATATGCCTCTTCATAATGCATCAACACATCCACAACAAATGGCACCTAACAAAATGTCTCCATTAGCACCAAGGTTTTTTTCAATTTCATGAGGTAGGTGGATTGGTGATCCTTCATAAAAAGATTTAGCCAAATCTAACTACAAATCAAAGTAGCAAATATATATATTTTGAAACCATGTTATGTATTAGTAAATTGTAAGGACCTGTAATCTAAAGATGTTGATCCCAACATTATTCCCTAGAAATGTGGTGAATTTGAGGGATTTAAAAATATATATATTTTGTAAAAGTCACAAGCCTTCTTTTTTGTTGCCAAGTGGTGAAATTTCACCCCGAAAAATATTAATAGTCATTAGTCGAAAACAATGTTGGGCAAGTATATTGATTTTAATGTATTACTAAAATAAATGTATATTCAATTTCTTTAGAAAAACATATATTAGCTAGGTAGAGCATGTGAAAATTTCAAAAATATACACCAACCAAACAAGGTATATATGTTTTAAGAACTTTAATCTTTGTATGGGCAAAAGACCATCATTTTCTCTTTTATAGGATAAAAGTAAAGGTACATATTTATTATTTCTCAAACATCATTAAGTTTTTACTTGCATATACTTACATGGATAAAGGGCAAAGGAACAACAAATCATTCAATAATCATGTTTATAACCTAAACCATTAACTTTAACATGTTTCATAGGATGATATACAATTTTCATGTTTAGATTAAGCAAATTGTTAAGGAAAAACAATATTTATCAATTTGCATGTGTAGAAACAACCAAACAAAATCAAGATTCCATATATGAAAATATTAACTAATCTTATTTTAAATAAAATTGATATATTTTCTTTTTACCTTCTTTAAAACACAATATTAAGTGAGGGTAAATTTGAAATATATATCAATTGGATAAAATAAGTGTTGGGTATATATAAATTATTTATTAGCTAAGTAGTGTAATGACAAGGTAATAAAAAAATTACTAGTTGAACTTAGTGTACACATAAATACCTTTTTATATATCCATGGGTATATGTATGTAGTAAATATACCCACCCAACATTAATTGAAACCTCCAAAATTGAAACAAACATAACCAATTGACATAAATCTAATAATGGAAACTAAAAGGCTTGAAATTTTGTTTCGTTGTATGTGTTGTGAACCCACAAATGTTCAATAAATGTACATTTCATTGTATGTGCCCTAGAGACCATTTGCAAACAAATTGAAGCTACTTCCTCACCTTTTGGAGCAAATCCAAAAACCAAAAGATCAAAAACTTTACATTTTAACTCCTACAAAGTAGTAACACACACAATGGAAATCAAAATTCTCTCAAGAAAACATTGAGAGTAAAAATTTGTACATAAAGTCAAGGAATCAACTTACCAATGCAAGAAGTGAGAATGCACCACCACCATACATATTGACAATGGAAACTCTATCTGAGAGTAATGGAAGAAGAATAGTGCAAAGAACCTCCAAGCAAACCTCTTGCTTGTAAACTTGGCATACATCCATGTGCGTTGAATTCTTTCCTAGGATTGCACTGGGAAGGTAGTTGTTTCTTAATGTTGTTTTACAACACCCTTTCTTGCATTCTTTTAAGACAAATAGATAAAGAAAAGGAATGGGCTTTTGACAATTATAATACACCCACTTGGGAATTCCTCTGGCCGTGGAGACTAGGTTCCAATCACATGTTTTATGTACTTAAACTGATTATAGTTTTATGAACTATAGACATTAATTACCCAAAGGACTTTTTTTCACATATACACACCCACACATTTATGTGTATCATGCAATCCTTTAGTTTGCCATTTGTCCCCTTTCCAAATAGTCAACTCCTCCAAATTATCAATAATGCAAAGCACATCAATGGTTCCAATTACATGTTGTCAAAGGAAATCAATAATTATTTCAAAATCAATAATATCTTTCAATGTAGACATGTTTGCAATTTCTTAGCACCTATAAGAGTTCTTGAGGACAAGTGCATTTCACTAACACATCTTCAAAATTTTTGCTAGATTTCCACTTTCTCAAGGTATCAATTAATGTTTTCGGGGCAGGGTCCTTGGATGGATTTAGCTTCAATTTGCTAGTGAAATTTTTTTGAACATCAATTGCCATTCCAAGATTATAAACAATTGATTATTATAATCATTAGTGGAACCTCCACCTCCTTCCACTCCTTCATGGTGTAGGTATTTCTAAATGAAATTGGTCTTGGGAAACCATGGTGTTATAATGGATCCCAATGCCATGGGGTTCATTCTTTTGAATGTTCATCCATGACTTGTATTGAACTTGTACCTAACTTTTAGATTAGTTTTAGTTCACTTTTAATTAACTTTTAATTGAATCTTAGTTCACTTTTAGTTAAATTCTAGTTAAGTTCAAGTTAACTCCTAGTTAACTCCTAGTTAATTCATAGTTAAAGGTGAAAACATGAATAGGGGGACTATTTGGACTATCGCACTCGTAATTATTTTGGATAACATACAAATCTAAAATTTAAAGCCATATTCAAAATTTTAATTATTCATGTTGTTAGACTTTAATGGGAATCATCATAATTTTTTTTGATGAATTTTAAGAAGATCATGGACTCATAATGGATTTATAATGGACTTTTTAAAGTGCTAAGACAAGTCAATATTCAAAATGTTTGGTAAACATATACAATAATGTTTCTAATACATTATGGAAACATTTGAAAAAGTTTAAAACAAATCTAATGAGTATTGAATACCCAAAAACAAGTTTTAGTAGTGTAACGAATATTTTTAGCACTTGAAAAACTCATAAATGACTCCTTAATGGACTTACATTATTAGAATTCCTAACTTTTTTGATTAAAAATTTTGGTCAAAAAAGACCCATTTTAGACAGGCATAAAAAAACCTCTTGGTCATTTTGGACAAGTTGTTTTGAACATGTCCATTGTGATTAAGCCATGTACTTTTTGACCAGGCCTAGGTTGACATTTTTGACCAATACTTTTGACTATTCAATATAATAGTCAAATGATTTTTTGATTGGTCAAACACCATTGTGACTAAGCCTCCCAAGTTAAGCCACATGACATGTAAACATTGGCCACTAGGTTATGCCACGTGGCATTTAAACATTGGTCATTAGGCTATGCCACGTGGATAAAACCTAAAGAACAACTTTTAGTTAAGCCTAAAATTAAGTACTTATTCCTAAGGTCCTTATGTTTAGGAATCTACAACCTAAACTCCTAGGCCTAGGTTTAGGAGCTTATAACTAGCAATTAGGTATAAAAGCTTAAAGTAGGTTAGGGAAACCTAAGCTATGACCTTTACTAGGCTTAAATGTACACAACCTATATTAAGCCTACACCTAAATGACCTAGGTAGGAAGATTCTATTTCATGTTGAATTTGGCCTTCAAGGTTAAACCTTTTCAGTTGGTTCATCCCAATGAGTTTCCTTTTGAAAATATTTCTTATGTCTTAGATGTTTATGGTGCATCTATTTATATTGCTCATCATTTGAAAATAATTACAAACAATATGGGACAAACTTTTGGGAGGGAGAAACATTTTTATGTTCACATAACATTAGAGCCTTTTAGTTTTCACAACATTATTCCAAAATAACTATGTAAGATACATAAATTAAGTAAATAAATAAACAAAGAGGTAGGTAAATATGTATGTTAATTAAAATCAAACAAAAATTAGTAATAGTTAATGTATAGTTATTTAGTTACAATTAATAATTACAACCATATTATAAATCCTTGAATTATATAAAATATCAAGATAGTTATAATATATTATATTGTTGATTGATAATTACAACCAAATTATAATTAATCCTTACAAATTTAACATAATTCATTATATATTATCAACAATGTATTTGTAATAATTAATAATTAATTATTTAATTACACATTCATTAGAAGGTTTAAAATGTAAATATATTTTGGAAATTAATTATTCATTACTTTTGTTGACATTTTAAATTTTCATTAACAACTTTCAAAACACCTTGATTTTATGCAATTATCATGCCATCTCACAAATGCATTATACATACCTGGACCGTTGCCCACACCATCCCAATTCATTAACCTTTCCAAATGTCCCAATTTATACTATGCATCGGCCATTTGTTGAACACCTGTATTTTACATGCATTTAATTAGTGTGTAACCCACAATATTAGTATAGTAAAACCTCTAGTTTTATGAATCTCCATGACCACCAAATCCAAACCAAACACCCTTACCAAGCCACATAATAATAATAATAAATCTTAACTTTTAGAGATTGTAACATGGGTAGGCAAATATTTTTTAAAATTATAACAAAAATCCTTTGTTGGCCAGCTCATTTTGGGTGCAAAAGAAGTTAATTGAATTAACATATTGTGTATTGTAGATGGGAAACATATAAAATAATACTTAGGAATTAAAAGTTGACATTTTGAAACAACACATATGAATAATATATTACATGGTTTTATTTAATTGTGTAGGGTTTAAATGCATTCTAAAAGAAGTTGGTAAGAGGTAACTCATGTAAATGAGGCCATTGAGTTAAGATGATAGTGGAAGTGATAGTGGGTAATTTCTTCTCTCTTTTCTTGATGGGATTATCATGAATATATGGGCCATCCAAATATATTGTAGTGCATGGGCTAATTCAACACTAACTATATTATTTTTGATTTTGTCAAATTTTTTGAGAATTGGTACATAATTAGGTTGAAAGTTTAAAAAACCCTAATTTATTGCCATCTATCGAACATTTTAAAAAATTTAGTCGTCACTCATCAAATGTTCAATGAAGCCTTTTTTTGGCACTAATTCATAAACATACATGACAAAACAAGGACATACCTAGGCAAGCAAGGACATACCTTTTTATGCAATTATATTTTATGGCGAATTATTTATGGCAAGCATGGACATAGCTTGGTAGGCAAGGACATTGCCCTTTTATTACATTGGATCATATATTTATTACATTGGCTTAGAGATTATTATTGTCAAAATATCCAAAAAATATTAAAGTTTTTAAAAAAAATCAAAAATAGAAATAATTAAAAAAAGATGTTGAATTAGATTTCTGAAATTAATTAAATATTTGAGAAGAGCCTATCAAATTGGCCCCGATCCGAATACTAAGGTACTAAATGTTTTTTTGGGAGTGCTTTATGGTTGACATAAATTTTAAATGCTTAGTAGTTGCTATAAATAGAAGTCTAAGGAAATATGTAGAACATAGAAAAAAATTCTACCAAATACATGTTTCAACATTTTGGTTTTGTGTTATGTTTAAATGTGACAAATCTTGTTGTTTTGTCAAAAAAATTTAGTATGTAATCATACTAGAATTGTAAAGAAAATTAAACTTCTCCCATGCTGTACATTCCTTTACAAAATTTTAGTCTTTCTTTATATTGTCTACTTAGTAAGCATGTAGTTTTGTTTTTGTAACGATATTTTTTACCCCTTTTGATTCCATATCCAAGAAGTTGTGTACCATTTGAACTCTCTAACCCAATATCAACAAAACATGGAAGTAAGTTATGATTGATCAAGATTTTTGTAACCTAGTTCTTATATAACTTAATAATTTTGTGTCCTTGTGAAAAATGGTGATTTTGTCAGAACCTTAGTCTTGGGCTTACGATCAAAGTTGGGGCCTAAATAAAGCACCATATATATATAAAAAAAGGTTTGGAAACAAACTCAAAACACAAGGTGAGCTCAAAGGAATGAAGCATATTCTAATATCAAATGGGAAGCCTTTGAGCATTATGGGAGTTATTTTCAAGTTTTTTGGGATAAATCTTCATTTTGGGAGTTGGGATTTCCTAGGAGTTCAAAATTTTCCATAGAGATATCAAATCATATTTAAATTGAAATCAAATAAATTTTTATTTGTTGAAAAAATCTTGATGAGAACTACAAGAACATGGCCTCACATTTTCAAACAAATTAATAAGTTTTTTTTTTTTAGCAGGTAAGGGAATCAAAGGACTTGGATAATTAACATTAAAGAAGAAAAAACGAAAAAAATCTACTTATGCATGGATGCAACCTTTTTTTAACTAGAGAAATTGCGCAAGAAAGTGAATTAAAAATGAAAATGAAAATTGAAATAAATTAAAAAGAGATTTAATGCCAAAATTGAAAACAAATCCAAGACATAAATAGGTACCCCATAAAAAGAAGGATGTTAAAAATTTTAAACATTCAGTTTTGGCTATATAGTCAAATTTGGCTAAACTTTCCTAGGTCGATCATCACTTTGACTACATCACAAAATTGCCCCAAACAAAAAAAAACATGGATGAGATGGTTTTCAAAATTGCAACTAGTAAAATTTGAGAAGAGCCCTAAAAGCATATGCGAACTCCACACAAGGAAGCCAAATATGAAAAAAAGAGCACATGTAGAGCTACAATTCATATCATAAGGTTGAATTATAAATGGAATCTATTGGGGGGAAAGAAACCCATGTTCACAACATGAGTTGATAGATGAAAGAGTAAAGAAGAAATATAAGTACCTTTGGAGGCATACATTGTTGACAAAATTGTGTGAAGCCCACATGGGAATAAAGAGTATGTGCTAACAAAAATGTATTTTATAACATTGTATTGAAACCATTCATAAGACAAAAAAAAAAGGACTAGAAAAAAAGGAAAGAACCCATGATATGAATAAGTTATATACAATGACAACAACAACAACAATGGAAACTCAAGAGATGAATTCCATAAAGATATGAACGAGTTATATACAAACTCAAGAGATGAATGAATTCCATAAAGATATGAACAAGTTATATACAAACTCAAGAGATGAATGCCATAAATATATCAACGAGTTATGTTACAATGGACACATAAAGAACGTTATATACAAACTCAAGAGATGAAATCTAAATGAAACTCTCAACTAGCAACTTGCCATGGCAATTATACTCCACTCTCACATTCTTGTGTTCATTAGCCCCATAAAAGAGCTATTTCCAATGTCTTGAGTTTGGAGTCTAGTCTAAGTGTTTTTCTTTGTCAATTTTTGTGATGTAGCCAAAGTCGTGATGAGTCCACATGAAAGAAAAAGATTTAGCCAGGTTTTGGTTACAAGCTAAAATATGAAAGTAGATTTTTTGGAACAAAACTTTTTGAAATCTTTTTGCCTTTGTACTTGAACCATGTATAGAAAGTATGGAAAAAATTTCTTAAATTTTGGTTGAATTTTGGCTATTTAAAATATCCAAAAAAAAAAAAGGCTCTTGATTTTAGCAATTAAATTTTTTTCTCTTGATATTAATATTTATTTAGGTTTCCCCCCCCCTTCTCTTTTGATTGTTGCTATCTCCTGAATCTCATAGAAAATTTTCTCTCAAAACTCAGTTTTTGTTTCATATTAATTAGTTGGGGGGGTGCCTCACAAGTCCAACTCTTTTTTTTTTTTTTTTTGGCAATGAGCCAATTTAATTGGTCCATCGCAAACAAAAAAAAAAAATTGAAACTATGGAGGCTCCCCTAAAATAAAAGATTCTAGGGAAAGATTGAGTGCCTCCCCCTTTGGCCCACCTATATATATATATATATATATATATATAGGTGAGAAGGGGAGAGGACTTTGGGCAAAACATAAGGGTTTAAAGCGAGGTGCTATTGGGAACACCCTTGGGGAACACATTGGGAACCTAAGGAACATATTGAGAACCTGATGGGAACCCATTGGGAACTTGAAAGGGGGGACATGTTCGGAACAAAAGGAAAAATCCCTACTTGTAACAAGGGGTTTGATGGTAGTTAACTAGGTTATTGGAAATGGCCATTTCAAATGCAAATTTCTTTGCCAAATTGCCAAACCTACTTCAAATGACAATTTTTTCGGGAGATGTAAAGAAGTGTCTTTGCTCCTTTATGGGGTTTTTTAATGACCAATTTTGGTTGTCGATTCACCATAACCCCATACCAAGGGTTTATGGAAAAAATGTTCATCAAGGGTCTTGAGAACATGTATGCTTTTAAGAACATTCTCACGGCTTTATGAGAATGCCGGAACACAAAAAAAAAAAGTTGACCTTTTTCATCCATAATCATAAAATATGGATGAAACCCTAGTTGCATGGACGAAAAAAAAATCTGCCCAAAATAAATTCATACATATTCCAAACACACACACACACACACACACACATATATATATGATTTTGTTCCTTTTTTTTCCTCAAATAAACCCTTTTTTTTTTCTTTTTTTGCCCCCCTACCCCCCATTTTTAAAGGTCTAAAAACAAATATCATATCTCATAATTTGTAACCTAAAATTTACCCTTTGGCAAAAAATATCAATGAACGGGTGGGTTTTTGACCCTTGACTCGTGGTTCTAAAAAATCATAGACTCACTTTTGACCCTTAACCAAGGGTCTAAAAAATCAAAGACCCAGGTCAAAGAAGCTAACCCTAAATTGCAAGTTCTTTTTGTTGGTCTTGCCTACCAAGGCAAGGATAGTGTGTTTAGATTCATTATAGAGTACTAGTCTGTAAACCCATTTTGCAAGCAAAATGATCAGGTTTCTTTGCCTTTGGAAGCATAAGCAACTTCATTCTTGTTATGCTTTTAATCCTTACTAATATAGTAATCACTTTTTTCACTCCTTTCATTAGCTTTTTTTTTGTCAGCATGTTTCTAGAATGAATCCCATTTAATAGATAATAATTTATGTTTATGGTCAACCTCTCAAATATTTGAGCTTCCTTACACACCTAGTAAGTGACCAATTTTAATTGGGGTCTTTAAAATCCTAGAGTTTCCACATCCTCCATTCCCCATCCCCCCACGACCCCCCTTCCCCAAATTCCTCCCGTCCACAGAGAAACCCCAGGCGGGGAGGGAGGCAGCAGCCCCATCACTCATTAATTAAATTGGTGAAATACAGGGGGGGAGGAATCGCCACCTGATGGTGGCGCTGTCCGTTCCCATGATGCTCCTGTGGAGCCATTCCTTTCTAAACTCAGCTTCGATCCTATCCTGAGTGTCCGGGTCTTGGTGGGCCGTTGAGATCTAATGGCCTTCCAGGAGGCCATGCCAATCTCGACGGTAGCCACCCAGGCCTGAGTGAGGATCGTGGTGAGAGAGTGTTTGTTTTCGAAGTGTTTCCTACACCTTTCGGTCCAAAGTCTATAAATAATTAGGCTGCGGAGGATGTCCAGGGGTTGACCGGGGTAGGAGAAGCCGCCCGTGTGGTAGGCCAAACGCCCAGGAGGGTCGTCGTCATGCTCAATGACGGCTTCTCCCAAAAGGGCGAAGGGCCAGGAGATCTCGGGGCAGTCAGATGAGTGCCATTTCGACCAGACCTGTTTGAAGGCTTCCCAAGCGCTTTGGGCCGTGTCGCACTCCGGGAGGCAGTGTTGGGGGGATTCTTCCTTGCCAGCGTCACAGACCTTGCAGAGGGAGGGGAGGCCCATCGTGCGGAGCCAGGTCCCGATTGGCAGGCCTTTGTTGAGGATGAGCCAGATGAGCGTGCCCACCTTTCGTGGGCACGCGCGAGGCTCCTAGAACTAAGGAGGCACAAGAGACTTGCTGGCAGAGCGTCCCGCGCAAGGCAACCCCAGAGATGAACGAAAGGCTGACCAAGGACCTCTCCTCCAAAGACGTCCTTGATGCGATCAGAGCTCTCCCCAAGGGGAAGGCCCCCGGACACGATGGCATCCCGATAGAGTTCTTCCAGCAACTCGAAGCGGAAATCGCCCCCACCCTACTCCTTGCCTACACGGCCATGCTAAGGGCAGGAGCAACATCACCCTTCATAAACAAGGGGATCATCACTCTCATCCCCAAGTCAGGGGACAGAGCCAGGTTGGATAACTGGAGGCCAATCACCCTCCTCGGCAGTATATACAAGATCCTTGCCAAGATCCTGGCGAACAGGCTCCGGCCGGTACTAAACGAGGTTATCAGGCCTAACCAAACCGGTTTCGTCGAGGGGCGATGCATTCTGGACAATGTATTCATGGCCCAGGAAGGCCTGGCCTGGGCGGAGGAGAGCAACCAGGACCTGGTGCTCCTCCTCCTGGACTTTGAGAAAGCTTTCGACCGCATTGAATGGGGCTTCTTATTCAAGGCCCTGGAGCGCCTAGGATTCGAGGCAACCTGGGTGGGCTGGGTCGCCTCCCTGTGTCGGGAAGCCACCTCAACCATCAGAATAAACGGTGACCCCGGCCCGGACTTCCAACTCCAGAGGTCGGTAAGGCAAGGCTGCCCACTAGCCCCTTACCTCTTCATCCTCACGACGGACATCCTCGGGCACATGCTGGACGACCCCAAGTTCGGAGTGGAAGGTCTGACGCTCCCCAGGGGAGGTCTCCTAAGAGACCAGACCTTTGCAGACGACACGGCCCTCTATCTCCAGGGTTCGCCAAGCAATCTGGACAGAGCCCAAGGGGTCCTCCGAACATTCTGCCGAGCCTCGGGAGCCAAGATCAACTGGCCGAAAACAGCGGCCATATGGGCCAGCCAGAGAGAGAGGACCTGGAGTTGGGGCGAAGAAGAGGGACTGAAATGGATCCCGAGGGGGGAAGGCACAAGATACCTAGGCATCCAGGTCGGATTTCACCTCCCCACGGAGGCCAACTTCGACAAGATGATGCTATCTCTAAAAGGTAAACTCATCTCCTGGAGCCAACCTCTCTCCCTGGCAGGTAGGATCTTAGTAGCCAACCAGGTCCTTCTAGCCTCGACCTGGTACCTCGCCGCCTGCTGGAACCCGGATCCCAGGATGAACAACCAGGTCAGAGGCCTGGTCAGGAACTTCATCTGGGGAGGGAAGAAGACTCCCGCCCGAGTGAAGGTCAAGTGGGAAACACTCGCCCCCCCCCTGGCACAAGGAGGCCTGGGTGTCACAGACCCCAAATCGCAATCTGAAGCTCTTCTCGCCAAACTCCTGGTCAGAGGCCTCGCCCCCGGGGGAGAACCATGGAAGGAACTGGTCTGGCACAACGCAGGCCAGACTCAGCTCCCGCATCACGGAAAAGGCCCCCCCACCCCGGACCTCAACTGGCTGCTATCGGCCCCCAAGTTGAAACGCCTGAAACGCTCCATGTGGAGGAGTATCATGGAGGCTTGGATTAACGTGAGGTCGGGATTGCGCAAATCCGACCCAACTTCCACAGCGGAAATCCTCCGCCAACCCATATTTGGCAACCAGTCCATCCTAAACTAGAGAGGAATCCCACTGGGCTTAGGAGGACTGAGGGAAGGTAACTCTTTCGCTCAAGCCGGGCATACCAGAGTCAAGGACTTCTGGAGCAACTCGACAAGAGAATGGAAGAGCTTAACCGAGCTCAATATGACCCACCACCCCTCCAATAAGGAATGCAGGGAGAGGATCATCTCAAGCATCCCCTGGAGACCTGGCGAATACACGGAACAAACACGAGCGGGCGACTGGATCGTCAATCCAGCCCCCCACACTAGCAACCACCTGGACTGGGTATACCTCGTCCTCTCCAAAGAAGGAGACACCGCCGAAGCGCTCGTATTCAAAAAGACCTCGGACAGCGGCCGAATCCAACCGGCATCTAACCAGGTAATCAAGATCTCCACCAAAAACCACCTGCCCATCAGAGTGCTCTCCCAGGAGAATCCCAAGGCGACGCTCAAGGTAGCCAGAGAACCTCCGGTCCCCGGGAAAAAAGATCCGCTCTACTGGATTTTCGACTCTGGTCTCATTCAAAACCTCCCCTGGGACCCAGGGGAATGGCACTGGAAACCAAGCCCCCTGCTGGGAGGTGCTCCCTTCTTTGGTTATTTAGCAAAAAGAGGATACATCAACATTCGTCAGTCCTCCCACACGTCGAGCATGACCACCTTCCTCAGAACCCTCAACCTCCGCAACTCTACCACGGCCCAGTTAACGGCCAGGATCTGGCAGTCCGAGGTGTAGAATTTGGCGTAGAAGCTGGTTACGTAATGGGCCAGGTCGCTCTGGCCCCCGACTGGACCTTCTTCTGTTTCAAGCTCCCTAAGGAGTGTTTTCTTTTTCCCGACTCTGTGGAAGTCGAAGAACGGCTTTGAGCAGGTATCTCCATATCTCAGCCAGTTTGACGAGGTGAGGTGGTGATTCCTTTCGACCGAGCTCTGGAAGAAGCCTGCTAACTTCTCCTAGGCTTCCGAGAGGATGTCCCGGACTTTCTCGTTGGTCGGGTTCTCTTGCAGCTAGGCTTCGGCCAGCTGAATTTTTTTCGAGTAAGCTCTTATGCTGGCTCCTTGCGATTTTCTTAGCTCTTTCGAGAGCCGCGCGTTACAGCGCATGACCCTGCCCGCGGCTGCTTCCAGCCAGGCCGGCCAGTCGAAGCCGTGGACTCCGGAGTCGGGAGGGGGATGGACGCCTGTCCATGCCTCCAGCATTGCTTTCCTCCCACTTTCTTCTCCTAAGATGGAGAGGTCGAAGTATTGAGGGCGTTTGCCTGGCGTGGCCTAGTGGGACCCCCAAATCGAGAGGGAGAGGGGGGAATGGTCTGACAGCTTCCTCACCGAGGGGGAGGCTTCGGTTCGCCCCCCTCTTTCCTCCACCGACTGGGAGACCAAGAACTTATCTATTCGGGATAGGACCGCGGATGGTCCCCGTTGTCCATTATCGAACGTGAAGGCCTTCTTTGTAAGCTTGTGGAAACTATCCAGCTCCCAAGCGTCCGACAAGCCGTATTTTAGAGTCATGCGGTGCCAGGCAGAGGTTTCCCTTCTGCATTTCTGTCTCGTGTGACTACGCTGCCGGCTTCTGGGAGCTCTTGGTGGTTGAGGTCCCCTCCCAGAATGAAGTGGTCCGCGGAGAGGTCGGCTTGATCCACAGTTTGCCAGAGCTGGGCGCGGTCCATGGAGTGGGAGGGCGCGTATACGTTGATGATGATTAGCACCCCCCCGCCGGGGGGGGGTGGAGGGTTATGTACTGAGCTCTCCCCTCAACTAGTATTCCATGGCCTACTATGTGAGGGGCTATGGATCTATCCACTAGAATTGCAGTGCCTGCTCTTATTTTTTGAGAACGTCCCATAGGGATCCCGCTGTTCCAGAATGCCTCCCCCTGCCAGAATTCCACCCCTTTGGCATGGTCTCTGGTTGCTATCCTGTCGAGATGGTGCTCCTGAAGAAGCACTATCTGGGGGGGGGGGTGTCAGAGAGGTAAGCCATGCTTTCACCTGCTTGGGCTTCGCTTTGTTGCCCCTCATCCCTCTCACGTTGAGGGAGACCATGGAGAGGGTTCTTTCAAGCATATGTCAACCTGTTGCGGGCAGCCCGGTGGCTGGTCGATCCCGGTTGGCTGGCGACGTCCGTGGGGTGGAGCTTGTCCCCGTTTTCGCGTTCACTGCGAGCTCCTTGGTTTGTGGCCGGGGAGTCCGTCGTTGTGTTGGTTAGCGCTGTCATGTCTAACCTGGTGAACCGCTTCTTTTTCCTGGCTGCCTGGGGCGAGGCCTGGGAGCTGAGCGGTTTGTTTTTTGGGATGTGTCGAGCGATGTCTGGCACCTCCAATCCCCTGAGTAAACTGTGGGCCACTATTGTGAGCTCTGATTCATTGCTCAGACTTGGTGTGAGGGTCAGGTCCATCCAGTGGAGATGCTTCCTTTTTTGGACGCTCACTCCGTTTGTTCCGGTGTGTATGTGCGCCAGAATGGTGCACTCTTTCCCTCCCCTATTCGGTTCGTCGTGCCACGTCCATTCCAGGTATGGCCTTTTTGTGAGGGTGAGCTTGAATCTCAGAATGTGTTCCAAGAGCTCGGACTCCACCTTGTGTGAAAGTTCCCCCCATGCGACCTCGGGGGTCCATTCCTCCTCGAGTTCTTCCGCCGCTCCCTTCAGTCTTATGTTCAGGGGGAGGCTCGGGGGGTTGTGATCCTTGGAACTCAATAGAGTCTCCTTTTTATCGTTCTTGTCCTTGGTGAGCACCAGCCAGAGTCTGGCCCTGTACGGTTCTTTTCCTGTTGGGACTGAGATTCCAAGTGAAGAAAAGAATGATTGGTGGATGTCGGGGAGCAATGGGTGTAGAGGACCCCTCTTCCCCCCTGGTGTGGTTACCTTTTGGGGAGTGGTCGGAGGGGCCTGAGCTGCATCCGGCCAAACTGGAGCTCGGGCGCTCTCTTTTTTTTTAGCTTTGAAGGTCCAGCCCTCCGTGTTGTCTTCCGGGGGCTTATCAGGACTTCCGAGTGCTCTTTTCCCCGCTCCTGGGCTTTCGAAGGGGTTGCCCCCCTCGCCTGCTGAGGCAGGCCGTTGGCCGGTTTTTAACGGGGAGCTGGCTTGTCCTTTTCTAAGGAATTCGTCGACCTCCGCTTGAGTCGGAAGGGCGGAGACGTCTGACATCTCCTGATCCTTTCGCTCCAGGCCTTCTTGGTTCCCATTGATGAGGGACTGGCTGGGGTTTCCGAGCTCGGCTTCCCCCTGGTTTGTTGGGCGTGGGATATATTGAGGAGGAGCGTGCGAGGGATCCGGAGTGGGAATTCCTTTTGCTTGGGCTCCTCCTTTCCTATTGTCTCCCTTGTTTGATGCACGTTCGGGCTGCCGTGCTTGGCTGTTGTTTCCTGGTGTTGGAGCTCTTGCTCTCTGGGTGGAAGTTCCTCCCGTGCTTTCCTTCCTTGTGGGGTTGTTTCCCCTCGAGGCCACCTGTGGTCTGAGGGAGCTGATGGTGCAGGCCCTGGCGATGTGCTCGAACCTTCGGCATTTCCTACACTGGTTAGGAAGGCCCGAGTAAAGAATTTTCTGAACTATTGCATTGGAGGTTCTGGCTCCCTCCACCATCTTCGGGATTCGGATGAATCCCGCCAGTTTGGTGATATTCTGTACCTCCACAGTGACCATGGGGCCGGCTGGTCTTTTTATGTAGGAGTCAGCCGACTCTATGTCCAAGATTTCCCCTATCTTACTTGCTAAGATGGTGAGGGTTTTTTCGTTCCTGAATTGCTCGTGCAAATTCGGGAACTGTACCTTGATCGTGTGAGTGAGGTACTGTTCGGCGCCTTGAGCGCTGGCATCAAATTCCGAGGAGAATTTGGAAAAGAAGAGGCTGATCCCGCTCCATTCCATCGTGGATAGCTTCCTGGTGTCGATTGCCCCTTGCTCCTCTTCGAAGAGGACTAAGAAATATCCTCTCGTCAGCAGGGTGATGGAGGCGAAAGAGGGAGGCAGGTGGAGTTTCAGACAGTCGTGGAGGGTTTTGAAGGAAGCTCTCTCTCTCGACATTCGGCCGATGACTGTCCGGCGAGCTTTCTTGGCTGCCGCGTTTTGCATCTCGAGTACCATTTCCTCGGGGAACTCCGCTTCTAACACGAAGCACTGGTCCACTGGCGATGGACCTTGGGGGTTGTCTCTCGAGGAGGCGATCGGTCCTGGTCCTTTGCTCGGGTGCGTGGTTGGAGCTACGTGTTTCGGAGTGACCGTTGGGGGGGCCGAACTTCTTGCAGGGCGATGGCCGTCATCTGCCATGTGGCTTTTGAGTTGTGGCTTCCCCTTGTTTTGAAGCTTATTAGCTTCTTTTACCCCGATTTCCGAGCTTTGCTCTTTTCCGGACTTCCCTGAAGCAAGCTCTAGAAAGAACGAACGAAAAGGAGGGTTTAGGGGAAGAACCTGGGGGTGGAGCGAGCTGCCGTGGTCTGAAGCAGGTCCTTTGCTGAACGGCAAAGCTTCCTCGCGAGTGGATTCAGGAGGATGAGATCGACGCAATCCTCCATCGTCGCGCTCTCCCTTGCTTTCGGCACTTCGAGCTTGCTCGATTTCGTTTGCGTGCTGTCCCCGAAGTCTCTCGTCGTGTGTCGCCGTCCTTTCTTGCATTGAAGCTGCTTGCTTTCCATCGCCGAGCTTCCTTCCTATGGGAGGAAAGCTCGGAGGGACAGGAGCTTCGCTGCTCCATTGAGTGGAAGCGATAGAGAGATGGTCCGGAGGGGGAGCTTCTCTCTCGATTCCGGGCGGGAAGGAGAAAGAGCCGTTGCTGAGCTCGGAGCTCGATTTGAATTTTTCGCGCCCAAAGCGGGCGCTTTCCCCCACTTTTCTAATTCTATCAGCTAATTGGTCATCTTCGCTAAAATTGGAGATCTGTTGCTGATCCACTGGATCAGAGCAGATTTCCATCATCGTCTACTTCGAGCGCCTAAGATGGAGCTAAAATTTTTTAGAATCGGGCCATGGTGATGGGAGCTTCTTTGATACGCACCCTTGAGTCAGAGAGCTCTCCATCGCCCCGCCGCGAGCTGCCTCCTCCCGTCCACAGGTGGAGGGGGTGGGGGGAGGATTTTTTTCATTTTTCCTTTGTTCCTTCTATGTTCCCTTCAAGTGCCCAATGGGTTCCTAAGGGTGAGAGTGAGAGAAAACTCACCTCCTCATTTGTGTTTATGAGTGAGAGAGAGAACTCACCTCCCTTCTGCCCTTTCGTCCAATCACACATTGGACAAATCTTCTAGCCAATTGGATATCGGACGGATGGAAAAACGGACGGACACACACAAAAACCCTAAACCCGAACACACCCAAGAGGATACCCATTACACTGAGTGATACCCTGACATTGAGGGATACCCATACACTGAGTGATACCCATTACGGACACACCCAAGAGGATACCCATTACACTGAGTGATACCCACACCCTGAGTGATTTTTCCTCTCAGAGACAGTTCTCACAACCCACTCAAGAGTTCACCCCTTACACCGAGGGACCCTGTTTTCCTCACAAACAAACCGGACACCGAGTGATACCACTGACATTGAGGGACACCCTTGACACTGAGTGATACCCACTACCCTGAGTTCTTCTAGCCAATAGGATACCGGACGGACAGACACACAGACACACACGATTTAGTGCAGAAACCCTAAACCCTAAACCCGGACACATCCAAGAGGATACCCATTACACTGAGTGATACCCTGACATTGAGGGATACCCTGACACTGAGTGATACCCATTACACACAATGATACCCATTACGGACACACCCAAGAGGATACCCATTACACTGAGTGATGCTGATACCCTGAGTGATTTTTCCTCTCACCGACAGTTCTCACAACCCACCCAAGAGTTCACCCATTACACTGAGGGACCTTGTTTTCCTCACAAACAAACCGGACACCGAGTGATACCCATGACACTGAGGGATGCCCCTGACACTGAGTGATACCCATTATTACCCTGAGTTCTTCCAGCCAATAGGACACCGGACGGACGGACAGACACCAATTTTTTTATATAAGGAGATAGTAGCTTAAGGGATTTTAATAGGCCCCTAGGTAATAAATAATAATAATAATAGGTCTATTTTTATAGGAGGATTTTTGAAAGATGATATTTGGGCTTGTGTTGAAACTTGAGATTAGTTATAATAGAGTTATGATATCTTGAAGGACTTTGGTTTGTTTTAGACAATGTTGTTTGAAGATTGTATTTTTGCAAGGTGAAATATTTGAATTTTCATTATTATTATTATTATTATAAATTATTATTATTATTATTTTCCTTGCCTTAAGATACTTTTTAATGTGAGTGGCAAGGCCACCCCTTGTTCTTTCATGAAAACCACAAGGTTTTTTGAATTTTTGCCAAAAACATGGAACCTTTTGGATTCTGAAAAAATATTAGAGATTTTCAATGTGATTCAGAAAATTCTCCCAAATGAAAAATAAATAAATAAATAAATAAACTGGAGAGAACGTGATTATGAAAAACCCTCTATAAATCCAGAGCTGAAGGTTATTAACAAAAGTGTGAGAACTAAAAACCATTGATTCATACATCAGCTAGCCTGGGCCGAAAACCCATTTGAAAACTAAGAATTGGAGCTGATCATGACAGAAGACTTGAAATCCATGAAATTTATATGTGCCCACAAAAACAATAGAATGATCTTGCAATGATTTTGAGTGGTTTTGTGCAAATAAATGTAGGTTTAGGGTTTAAAAGGTTTAGAATTGTTACCTTCCAAGGTATCATGTGAAGTTCACCATGCTCCTTTGTCATGCACATAACTTTCACATCTACACCAAGTATCACATGCAAAATGGGTTTAGAGTACTTCTTCACAAACATAATTCTGTTTCTGCGTATGGAATTTGCTTGCAAAAGAATCGATATCCAACAAAAAAAATTGTAGTACTTGGTGAACTCACACCAAATTATCAATCAATCCCTCCACACACTTCACTTTTTTTCAGCTTGCTTGATTGCTCCTCATGTTTTAATTCAAGCTTTTAGAGCGAAATTTGTGTCAAGTTCCAAAGGTCCCTGGAGTCACAAAACTGGTGTCTAGAACTGCTTTGGTGACAGTTTTGTGGTATTGCTGCAATCGGCCCCTTTCTACTCCATACCAAAACAATAAACCCTAAACCCAGCCTAGGCCAAAACATTAAACCCTAACCTTGTATTGAGAGAGACTTCTACCTTCATACTACCAACACATTTGTGTGGAAAAATTTATTATGGTTTTTGAATTGTTAAAATTCTCATTTTGTTGGAAATTGAGTTGTTGGACCCCATTTCTTTCAACGATTAAATTCTTGTTTAGAACAAAGAGTGTTGATTATCAGTAGTTGGGATTATGGTATCTTAAATCTTATCGACTTGGGTAGATAGGTTCGTGATCAAACTCTTAACTTGTTAAGTTAGTTATTAGAGGAAAAGGGTGCGCTTGTTGTTACTTGTTTGGTCATAGCGTCAAAAGACAACCTATGCCCTCATCTATGACCGTTTAGATCACTAAATTTGGTTTAAAAACGAAAAAAAAAAAAAAGGGCGCTCATTTAGCTAGAAATAATCCTAACCAAACATTCCCTTGTTAATTAACAAACACTTTACATCCTATAAATGAACTTAATGCATTTGGCAAATAGATAAACATTTTATCCTTTATCAAAATTAGATGAAAGTGAAAACAACTTCATTTTTGTTGTAACAATATTCATCATACACTAATGGCCTAGATATGTCAAGAGAAAAGGGCTCACCAATCTATGGTGATAGAGGCATTATAAATGTCAACCTAGAATCCTAAACACCAATTGGTGCTACTACCACGAGGGATTTGGTGTGGTGTTTTTGCCTTCACATTCAACAATAATTATCCTCTTCTTTTCCTTGTTTTTCTATCGTTATTTTTGTGTTCTTGGTTTGTTATGCAAGTATGATATGTGTTCCTTGTTCATTCTAGGGGATGGCGTTCAGTTGTCGTTGTTTCATTATCGTGTTCTTTCACCTCCTTCCCTCTCACCCTTTTACTAATGAAGAACAATTTTTCACACGTGTTTTTGTTCTTGGTACATGTGATACATGTGGTACATGTTCATGTGCTCTTTTACTTTTTGTTGATTGTAGGGATAGGGTCATGACTCAATGTTGGCTACAAGTGTGGGTCGTCTTTGTTGTCAAAAGTTTTTGATCTTGATCCTTGTTGTTGTCTTCTTTTGCCTTTTCACTTTTAGGGTTCACGATTATGGTCATCATTTTTGCTCACCTCCATCCTCTTTTGGTGTTGGGTAATTATAAACTAATTAAATGAAATAGATTGTCATTGTGGTAGATTTCTAATCATTATTGCATAAAATCATGAAATTATACATCACAAAAAAAATATTCACACAAAAGATCAACCACTAAGTTAAGTTTTTAGGTCATAGAAATAAAAGAAAAATGATACGGAATGAAGGTAACATATTTTGATTAGCTATTGTTTTTGGTGTACGACAAATTGATCACATGATGTGATTAGTGGGAATGGATTAACTAAAGCTTGTTACCTAAGGTTGGAAATTTGAAAAGTGAGAGACCTATAAAAAATTACATTTTTTTATGTCCATCATGTTCAATAAAATTGCAACATATTGAAATAAAAAGTTAGAACTTTCTTTCATATGTTTTAATTTTGATGTTAATGGGTTTTTTTTGTTGTGTACTATATGTTTGGAATATTTGGTAGATTAAATCAACCTTCACATTTTGGTCAACTTAATATTAATACGTCATGTTTTATAACATAATGTTGGTATCAAGCTTTGGGGTGAAATTCATTATTCAACCTTATGGGGTTTTGATGTGTTTTAGTGTGCAATTCACTTGCATTGCATTTAAGATTAAATTAAGGCATAGGCCTAGACATTAGATTTATGGACAACATAGGTTTATAATTCATGACCTATTATTGATTATTATTTATCAATACTATTTGTTTGTTGATTTGTATGGTTGGTAAAAGGTTTCAAACTTAGTTATGTGAGGTTGAATTTGGTGGTTTGTTAAGGATGTGGGAATAATTATCTAGGGTTGTTGGATGTTATGATGGAGATTGAGGAGGATATGTATTAAAATATATCAAGATGAAGGAAGTTGATATAACATAAGTAATGGTTAAATTTTTTTACAACTAACAATGTTTTTTGAATTTGTTGGTTAACCTTCATTAACCACATTATTAGCAACATCATGTAACCATGTAAGGTGTTTCAAATTTCAAATGCAAATGACATATTCTAGGTCAACAAAGTTTGTCTAGTTGTTAGTTGATTGATCATTTATGTGCATTATGTGCCACAATGGTGTAAAAACTAATTTTTCAAAAAGAATAGTTTAACGATGATCAATGTGGTCATGATTATCAAACACTATGACATTGACATTGGCCTGAAACATATTGGCTAATTTTTTCTTGAATTGCAATAAAATCATGTATAGTTGAATTGTAAACAAATAAAATACCTCAAAGGTGATTACATTACAATCACATTACAATCACAATATTTCATTTATAATACATTGTTGCTTATTATTATGAAATTAATCCCTAATCAATATGTGAAGGACTAAATATTTTATCCACTAAAAGTCCACTAAATTCCATTAAAGTCCATTGAAATCCATATACCTTACAAGTGTTCACAAGATCTTCATTAAAAAAATTCACTAAAAGCCCATTGAAGTTCACATCTAGTACTAATGTCATTGGATGTTCATTATAGTCCACTGATGAAATCCATTAAAAATTCATTGAAGTCCACATCCATTACAAGTGTCCATTCAATCTCCACAAAGTCATTAAAACGATTCACTACAAATCCACATTCACTAATAGTTTTTGTTGGATCTTCACTGAAGTCCATTCAACTAATATTCACTAATTTTTTTAATATCTTCAATAAAGTCCATGGACATCCAAATAAACACATAAAATCTAAAATGTCAAAAAAATTATTAATAGGTGTCCATTTGTAAGTGGACATGGTGTGGGGGATGGTGGAACCCAACAATGGGCACCTTCCAAAACTTTCCAATCCAATGGGAATTTCTATTGAAAAAGTTCAAAATCCGATAGAATGGGGATCTCCCATTCTTTTTGGAAGTTGGGTGGAATGTATGTTGGTTTGGGAATAGGTTTTGTAGTAGTGTACCTCCTAAATGTTTTGATGGAAACTAACTAAATATCCTACTTCCTAAGTAGTTTCAACTTTGTAAATACTTGCCAAGATATTGTTGGTTTGGTATCATTTTGGAAAGAAAAACATTGTTTACATTCAAATGTAGAGACCTATGCTTTAGGTAAGTAAGTTATCTTTAAACCCTAATTTGGTCATCTAATTTGGCACTTGTAATGAAGCCCACAAAAAATTAATGTAAACCCTAAAACCTACTTTTGACATCTACTAGTTGGTTTAATTTTAGGTTGAATACTTGTGAAAACCTACAACTAGAATAGTTTACAAGGAATCACCACTTGAAAAAAATCTACTAAATATATTTTGATAGTGAATTATAGATACCTTATTTGTGTTTGAATAAATCATAAAATATTATTATTTCAATGAGTTTCACCCTATTTTTTTTCACAATTCTTATAATAATATGGAAATGACCTCCCCAAGATTATAAATTTACCAAATCACATCATCATTCATGAACACACAAAAATAAAGCCCCCCAAAAAATTACCTAAACCCAAAAATACTACATTGAAGTTTACTTAGTGGTTTATAGCTCGAGTATTTTAAAAAACCGACCGTTTTGCATAATGGGTGGGTATTTTGCATAAGGCAATTTTCAAGTTGATTATTTAAAAATCCACCCCTTATGCACACAATAGGTGGGTATTGCCAAAATAATATCTAGAAAAATTAGTAACCAAAGGTGTTGTTTAGAGATCCAAAGTGAATTAAATGGGTTCATTCATTTATCAAAAGTTTGGGATTTAATATCGTTTGTGATAGTTAGGGGAAAAAATCTATGAACATGTTCAACCAAGTATTGAAAAAACTAAAAACCAATCAACATGAAGGAACAAACAATATTTGTTCTAACGACTTAAATTTTGCAACATATTTTATGTTGTTGTTTGTTAACACATACCTTGGTGCATGAAACTTGCAAATGGTCATGAATTTTTTTTAAAATATATATTTTTAATACATATCGCAAGTGTTTTGCCCCAAAAAACTTTTTTATAACCTATCACAAATTTATCAAGGTTTAACCATTTGTCCCATATAATCATATAAAATTTGTTGTTCATAGGTTTGTATCATCATATCAACACTGTTCTTTCACAATTGATATATTGAAAACCATATAAAAACACCATGAAAACTTTGCACAAATACATTATTGTGCAAATTTTACACTTGAATTGCATAGAAATGATGAAAAAAGTCAAAATAATTATATTATGACACTAAAAAATTGCACATTATTCATATTTATGAATTTTACATTGCTTCACACTAATTTAATTATACAACACAACAAGGTGTTAGTATTACATGAGAACTACTATGCCAACAAATTTGTTAAAAGACATTTGATTTTTCATTATTTAAAAATTTTGTGATTAATAAGAATGACTTTAATCATCAACATTATAATTTGGCGTTGCTAGATTATTTTTATTTATAGAGCCAAGTTCTTGTTGTAGTGTTCCATTCAAATAATTGGATGTTTCAGTTGTATTCATGAGCAAAATAACTTCAAGATCTATTATTAGATGTGAAGAACTTTCATGTTGTTGAATTCTTTGAAAATGGTAGCTTTGAAAGTAAATAAGTGACTCATAATCACTTAATAATCATCCATTACATCGACACATTACATTGGTGGTGTTAAGCCAATATGTCTTCACATGATGTAGTCATTTGCGCAAATTCTCTTACATGTCTATTAACATCTTCCTCTAGGGTTTGCTACAATCATGGCTTTTCCTTTTATTAAATGTTGATTTTGTGGATTTTTTCTTGATTTGCAAATTTTGAAAGGATCGTAACAATTTTGTTTTTCACACTTGATAAGTGTTATATCTGTGATTAATTTTTTTTTTTGGTACCATTTCCCTTAAGGTTGTTATGTTTGTGGTTAATTTCGATTTTAAGGATGATTTTTTTGTGATTTTTTTATATAATCATCAAAATTTCCACAAATTTGACAATTTTGTCAAATTGCACATGTATTGACTAATATATAGGAAGGTAGTCTCATTGAGGATTTATAAAAAAAAAATTCAAATCAAACTTGACTTTTCATTGTAAAGCCATGGTTTGAATTTAAAGAAAAATTTAAAGAAATTTATGTTTCAAATTATTTATTTATTTATTTATTTGGCTCTAAACAAGCCCATCTCCAACACCACAAATTTTTAAATTTTTTAATCCTACCCAACCACTCTAGAATAAGATCCTGCCAATATTTTGAATTGATGCCTAATTTCATGAAACTATACCCAATTTTTTGGCTCATTTTTATGGGAACACTCAAATTATATACCATACTTCTTGATCGGATTTGGCAACAAACTCGTGAATAATTAGTTAAAAAATTTTAAATCTTAATTTTGGCACTTGGTTTTTTTTAATTCTTAAGTTTTCTTGAACAAGTAATAAATAGAATTTCAAATTTTTTTTTGGCAAACCTAGAAATAATTAAATCTATGCCAAAAAACCATTCGTAATGTGGTTCCACCCAACTCCCTTCCAACACTTTTAAATGAGCATTCGATCATTTTATAGTTTGTAGCCTACATGACTTAAACTTGCCTTTTGCAAAAAAATAATATCCAATTTGCAAAAATCCAATTTGCAAAGACATACTGAAAATTTCCAAATAAAATAAAATAAATAAAAATATAAATAAAAATCTCAAAGAAAAAAAATAAAAATTACAAAAATTGGTGAAGGAAAAGGAAAGCATCTTTTGAGAATATTCAAGAATATTTTAATTTTTCGAAATGAAATCTTCAAAATTAAACAATTATACGACGGAGACCTGGTGAACCAGGTGTTTTTTTAAGGGTTTTTTTAGGGTTTTTTTTAGGGGTTTTTTTTTTTGAGTTTTCTTTGAATTTTTTCATTATTTTTCTGTATTTTTCTTTGAATTTTTTGATTAATTTTTGTGGCCCTGTTCAGGTCAGCAGGAGTCAGCTGTGAAGAACCTGACTTGACTCTCTTAAGAAGGGAAGAAGCTGTGTGTGTTGTTTTGCTTGTTTGTTTCCATTTGACTCTTTTGTGAAGTTCTTTCTTTTGACTATCATTTTTATTATTTTTAATTATTTTATTTTTCAATGAATTTAACTGTACAGATCTATTCATATCCCAAAATTGATTATTCACCCAAAAATAAAATAAAATAAAAATTATTTATTTATTTTTGCCCACCTCAAAATAAAGCATTCTTAATTGTTCAAATGCTCAAAATTCCAACCCATTTAGCTTTACATTTGGGGGCCCACTCTCATCAAGAATGATGTGGTCATCTACATGACATATTTTTGGGTGTGAAATTTCTTGTGCTAGCTTATTTTGAAAAATGGATATTCATTCAAATGAAGACTCAACTTTTGGGTAGTCAGCCCAAGAGTCATATATATCATCAATTTATTCATATATGTTGGACTCATTGTCATCATTGGATGCATTCTTATTGGGCTTCTTCACCTTCCTTGCCATTGGGCCAACCTAGATACGCAAGAGGTGTTGGAAAGACATAAGGAATGCAATCTTAAATTGCATCCAAGCAAATGTTGGGTCACATTATTTATGTAAGTGGATTAGGAGTTCAAAAGGTCAAGGTGGAGGCCATCACATGTGTTTGTAAGCCATTGGATGTCAGTTGGTTATGAGTCTTTTTGAGCTTGCGTAATTATTGTCGAAGATTTATCAAAGGATTTAACAACATTATTAAACCTTTGACATAGTTGATGAAAATTGACCAAAAATTACATATGGGATGAAACAAAAAAAAAAAAAAAGTCATTCAAGAGTTGAAGTCTTGGTTCACTTCAATTTTTATTTTATGTTGATTTGTATGGAGATCTTTCTAGTTACACGTTGCTTGGAATATTTTGGGGTTGGGAGCTGTGTTCACACAATTGAATTATTACAATTAAAAATTCATCATGGCATATGCTAGTCAATCCAATAACAAGATAAGCCAAATACAACTTTTATGAAGGGGAGTGCCTCGTTGTTGTTTAAGCAATTTCATCATTTTGATGTTATATTTATGGTACCCCATTTACTTTGGTTATGGATCGATAACTTTAAGAATCTTAATGGAATCATATTAGCTCATAGGAAAATTGGCTAATTGGACATTTATTTTATAAGGGTATGATTTTATGCATATGGATGGGAAAGTTAATTAAAATGCTAATAGTGTCAATCAAAACCAAGTTCTAATGAGGAAGAAACCGTTAGGGTTTGTTGGCATGGAAATATTAATTTAAAGGCCATATTAAGGTCACACACTTTAACATATTTGTGTACCTTGTTGAGATGTTCTAGGGATGTATTGCAAATCAACATAAGGAACAAGGATTCCCATGATGTGAATGTGGAGCCAAAGGGTGACGTTGCCCTAAATATACATGAAGATGTATTTGTTATTGCATATTTGCAAATGGGTGAAGTTCCTATGGGATTGAACCTTAGCAATGTTCATTGCGATGTTGTGCAAACAATATTTAGAAATAACCATTTTGCTAATTTGTGATCAATGTTCGTTAGGATGGCATTTGCAATGTTTACACCATTGTTGGAGAAGGTACTAGTTGGGAAATCATTTTGCTTTCAATGTGTTAAATGACCTTTGGTGAAGTCCTATAATCAAATGATAGGATTTTCCTTTAATTTTTCTTTCTTTCCTAATAAATCACATTTGGCAGAAGAATTTGAAATGGTTGCAATTAGGTGTAATCGAAAATTTGAAAAAATAAAAAGCCTTCAACGTGACAAGTTTGGATTGGTGTTGAACCTATCCTTTGTTCAAGATTTTTGAAAAAAAATGAATAAAAGGGGCAGTCCACATTGGACCCCCTTTCTTTCATTTTCTTGAACTTGCCTTGAAACTCCAACACCTTCAAAGTGCAAACCCTCCCTTCAAAACCCACCCTATTTGGGTTAAATTCCCAAAAGAGTTTTTCAAAAAAAACATTGGCAAAAAATGGCATAATCATTTGCTAACCAAGACCAAGATTGATCTTTCAATTGCATCTCCTACCAACTACAACACTAGAACAGACACAACTAACAAACAACAAACTTTGCAAAAATCCCAACAAAGCCACACAACAACTTATTGCATCAAACTCTTGTGCAAAACACATTTAAACTTGGTGCTTAAAGAAAGAAACTAAGTCTAGTTGTATAGCACAACACAACAAGATCAATCTTTTTGTGATTCAAGACAAGAGCTCACTTGTAAACATGAAACAAAACATAGGAATTCAAGCTCCAAAAACACAAAATAACACACAAAACTTTGACCAAAAAAAATTTCAAAATGCAAAACTGTATAAACCACAGTTAGAAATTTGAAAAACACACCGAAATGATTGTGATTTGACACCACAACTTCTGGGCTTTATACCAAAAAATTGCAAAATATTCTAAACTTGTTCACATTAAAACTAGTTCATAGCTAATTTGGTCACTAATTTGATTTAACCTAATTAAGACAGTTTAACCCTAATTAACTACGACTTAACTATATGACTAACTAGAATCTCCTAACAATTCCTTTTTACAAGAAAAGATGAGAAAAATGGGGTGTTTTCTTGATGCATTTGAAGGGCTAAGCTTTAGACCCTTCTAGATATTCAGTCCATTCTGCACAACCTACTGGCCTCTTGATGGGAAGGGTCCAAGGCTAAACCTATACAAAATCATTTAATTAGGCTATGGTCTGAAGTTGCCCCAAGAAGTTTCCCTATGTGGGTTGAAAGTTTGGGCCTGAGAGCTTTTGAGCTCTGGCCATGGTGTAAAAGTGTAAAGCAGGTCTAAGCAAATTATGGACTCTTCTAGCTAGAATCTAGATGAATGCCAGACATTTTCAAAGTATAAGACAAGAAATTATCATTGTGAGTTGTAAGTTGAAGTTTTGGAATTACTTGGTAGAGTCAATTTCCATGTGGATTGCTCAATGACTATTGTTCCGCAAATAGTGGTGAAGTAGTGTTTTTTATAAGTTTGGTATTGCCTACTTAGCTAGTATTTTTTGGTTCCTTGATGTTTGAGGCTTGATGATAGGGACCATATTTGAGGATAGCACCCACACTGGTACCATGGTAAAAAAAAAAAAACAAATCCTGAATTTCTTAGCTTGCTTCTAACCATGGTGAATATCATCCCATCCCAAGACTAAAAATCAAGAGTTTTGGTCTCAGAGTCCGAGTCCAAATTTAAACATTTTCTAGAATGAATATGGTCATTAAAACAGCCTGACTCAAGAAGGTGAAAGGAGGACTGCAAATAGGTGGGAACTACTAACAGCAAATCATCTGGACCAATCATTATGATTGGCTGATCAAAAACAGGGATGACTAGTCAAATCATATTTATTACACTCTTCTGTAGGATGCATGTGTGCACAGTTCCACTGCTCTTGTTACTAGCCTCAGCAAATTGACCAAATATGGAGGAGATAGGAAGGTGCGGCAATCATCACGAGTGGTAACTGGTAATGTTGTGGAAATGGGTTGAAGATTTTATGTTTGACATGGAAATAATTTCTCACTAATTTTTCCTTGATTCCATACTTTTCCTGTGTTTGGGTATACATTGATTGGGTCATTGATATTAAACCTAGTGACAGTTAGGTTATTGACTCCTGCATACTTCAGTGGTCAATGCTTAAATGTCACTTTTCATGAAAGTTCGCAATATGAGAACGTGTATTGGAGTCATAGCTGCAATACAACCAGTTCCAATACATTTTCCCATGGCATTATATATAATGGCTTTCATTCAAACAACAAAGCATTGGCCATGTCTGTGTTTTCCATGAAGATTTGCCAGGTTCATTGGGAGGTCTCCTTTGCCATGATGTTACACACCCCTAAAAGCTCGTGGCACATTTTTATTTGAAGTGTATGCAGAGCCCAATATTAACAGGTGTGAAATTAAGTGCACGATGATGGTCAGGTTTTTCTGGGTTTTGAGTTTCCCATTTCCTATCCACTTCCCTGCTTGTGGGTAAAGCTTTCAGGTGTAGGCCATACTGAGATCAGGCCCATGCTTGGCTCTGCCTTGTGCAGGCCCTTCTTCTAGTAATAAAGCCCAAATAGTCTCAGGCTTTTACCTACCACAGAACACATCCCATCCAGGTAAGATGAAAAGCAAAAGACATGGAGGCCCAGAGGCTGAAGAAGAGAGGGCAGGGGGAAGGCAAAGCTCAAAAAAGGGGGCCTAGTTAAACTAAAGGCATGTTAATCCCTGTAAGTCAGACAGGCCCAATATTGACTGCTTTTTTTATTTTTAAGTGTAAATGTTTTGTCCTGATGTCTAGGGGTTAAACACTCAAATCTCTCAAATTAAACTGGTTGAGCTTGTTGACAGGAAACGAGCTCTTCAACCTTGTTGTTGTTATTGTGGGTGCTCTTTGGGCCCAGCAAATAGTAAGAAGAGAGTGTTTGCATGTGTTTCCAAAATTTCATTACTATTCATCCTTAATATGAGAGGTGTGAACAAGCAGCGGGATGTTAAACTCCTCCCTCAAACTTCATGGGTGTCAGTCAACAGGATGCTGCACACAATTCTGCCTGAACAATGGCTTCAGGCACTTGCAAAATTGCTTGCGAGGAGGCATGGAGCACCCACCAAAATAATGTGCAGTCATTATAAAATAGTGAATCATCCCTCCCATCACTATTCAGATACAAAACTCAACAACATGTGTGAGTGGCATTATTAAAATAGTGGGTTTGTAACCAATCGTCTTCGTTGTTATAAGGGAGCACATGCAACAAGCACATAAACGTGCATTTGACTTGCTGAGTTTTTGATCACATGACAATTTGTGTTTCATGTAAATAAATGTTTTACTATGTACCAAAGAGTGGGCTGTAGAGGAGGGGATGGATTGTGTCAGATGGATTACCTGGACCAGAATGATAATCCAAGTTCTTCAGCCCCCTCTTTGGCATGGAACATTGTTGGAATGATCTAAGAATGGCCGAGCCACAAAATTTTTGGCAAGCTAGGCCGATTCAATTCTGTAGCAGTAAAGAGTTGAAAAATGGGCACGAGCCACAAAATTGTCAAAAAAGACCAGTGTCCTAGCACACACAAATCCAATGAAAAACAATTTTTTCATCCACATGTCATCCATCCTTGCATGATCTCCTCTGGCCATTCACAAAGAAAGAAGGCCTAGGGTAGGAGGGTCACTTGTATTTTTCTGGGTACATGGCCTTGCATTTAGAGGATATATATATACCTAATTATAAAATAAGAAAATAATATTATTTATTCTTATTTAGTTATAAATAGTACAGCTTTGAAAATTGATAAACCATTTAAACCCATTTTATAAATGAAAAAGAAACTTAATTATATATTTTTCAAAAGTGAGCTCGGTTTAATTTATAAATTATTTTCCAGATTCCTTTGAGCTTGGGACTTTCTTTTATTTTTATTTTTATTTTTAAAAAAGAGAAAAAAAAAACCTCCAAAATTAATAATCAACACCTTATTTTGAATTTCAACATCAATTTATAAAAAATGTAATGAATTGTGTCCAAGTTAACTGGATGATCTCACCCCCTATCTATTTTGTAATTTAAAATTCCTCAAATATATTTCCTTGCAATGAGGATTTCCTTGTTTGCTTCCCACCCCTCCAAAATAAAATAAAATAAAATAAAATAAACTCAAATGAAATCAAATAAACTCAAATCACTCAATTTGTCTATTCTACAATTTTTTAAAAACCATACAATTAAAAAGAAGTGTTCAATACAAACAATGAATTTTAGAGACTGATCAATGCTTATGTTCACTAGAGATTGATATCAATTGAACTGGGCACAAGCAAAATTGAGGAGGATTTGGGTATAAATTTAATGGTGCTGCACAAATTTGATCACATGTTTAATGTAATCTAAGATCTAGGTTAGCTAAACTTGTGTAATGTTAATTAATGTTGTCTCCATGGATGAAGATCCATGGTTGCTGCTGAGTTTAGTTGTGTGGTTTGAGGAGCTTGGTCTTGGGTGGACATGGAAAACTGTAAAGCAGAACTCAAAAGCCTGGAAATGGTGAAAGCTGGTGACTCCTGGTGCTCTTGCTGCTGCTGCTGCATGGCCACCTGCTGTTGCAACAGCAGCATTGATGCTGCTTCTTCTTCTATGGAAGAAACTGAGCTATAGAAGTCCTTAGAATGATCACTGAATTCCATGACAGGTGGTGTACCAGTGGATCTCAATTGCATACCTGCAGGAGCTAGAGCTAATAGTTCCCCGGGATATGAAACTAGTTGGGGTTGAACTGGTGCTGCACCTGACCCATCATGAGCAGCTGTTTGATTTGAAGCTCCTTGTTGTTGTTGTTGTTGTTGTTGTTGACGTTGTTGATGATGATGGGTTTGGAAGTTTAGATTAGTAGAACTGGACTGTAGGAGGGAAGTGATGGCGGATGCAAGAGCGGCAGTGAAGTTAGGGTTAGCTGTGATAGCGCTGATAGAATCAGCAATCGATTTTGAAGCAGCGGCAGCAGCTTGATCAGTAGTTGCAGCAGTCAAATCTATTGCTCCTCCTGCAGCAACTAATTGCTGGTTTGATCCACTAGGGTTATATGAAGCTGCTGCTAAAGATGATGTCCTTAATGCAGTCACCATTTCTTGATGCAGTACAGCAGATGCAGCGTGTGGCTGCTCATGCCTAGTTACTACTGTATTATAGCTGTGCTCTTGGAAGCTGCTGCAGCTTGCAGTCGATCCCGGCGCTAGTAGTCGATCCGGCGTACTTGTAGTTGTTGTTGCGGTTTGCATCATCCCAGTTGGTCTGTAATTAGGGTTTCCATTCGATAAGAAGAGAGGCGCAAGTTGTGTGCTGCTAGCTCTAGGAGAGCTCTGGACTGGAGCATTGATTCTTGCAGAATATCGGGCTACAGTTGTCGAAGCTGCAGCATCTTCGAATGGGTGCGCGACGTAGGACTGAGCCTTTGTTGCAGCTGGTGGCCCGGCTCCAGATCCGAACTGGAGACTAAGCTGCGTCGTGGGCCCTTTAGTAAGGTCGAGCATGATGGTGGGAAAAGAAGTAGAAGCAACAATAGAGCCTGAGATTGGAGCTGTGGGACAAAAGCCACCAGCTTGCTGCACTAGTCCTGCAGCTCCTGGAGTCGCAAAGCTGAAGTTGTTGGGAAACCCGCCTGCACTAGATGTTGAAGCGCCCTGCAGCAGCATGCGCGCCGCCACTGCGTGATAATCATCACAGGAGCTGGTTGTAGATCCTGCCAAGAGCATGCTAGCTGCCGCGGAGGTGGTTGACGCCATTGCAGCTGCAGCTGGCGGAATGGCATGGTTATGATTGCCCTCGTAGGTAGTGATCAGGATCGACATGTCTTCCGCACATCTCTGGACCTACAGTACACGGGGTACAGCAAAAGAAGTTCAGCAGCAGCAGCAGCTCACGATGATCAGAACTCTGCAAATCTTGCTCAATTCGCGACAAGAGGATCCGAAGAAGATGATTCTGATCGAGACCTGACATTCCTTTGCAGCAGAAGTTGGGGAGTCTTACCTGCTTTCGCACAGGACAGCCAGGAGCGACAGTACAGCGATAGTATGCGCGAGGACATGGGTTCCCCTTCGCTATCTTCTGACCGTACTTTCTCCATTGGCATCCGTCGTTCATCTGCAATGCAATAACAGGAGTCAAAAGGAGCTCTTGGATGCTTCCTTCCCTTGTACTAAAAACTCTTGTTTGCGTGATCTGCAATTCTAGGTTTTGGAGCTGGACCTTGGTATATTGTGTTTGGAGAAACTACTACTTACCGTTGGAGTTTCGCAGCGAGTCCTGACCGAAACACGAGCTTTGCGCACTACTGTAGGCGGCTCCGACATCTCGGCCTCTTTGTGAGGATTGTTCTGCTGCACTGGTTTGATACTAGGCAACGTTGCTGCTGCTGCTGCTGCTGTTTTCTGCATCTTCTTGGGTGGCCGAGTCTTATTCTCTTCTTCCTTTTGTTGGTGATGATCTGCAGTGGGGGCGCAGCTTTGGTCGAGTCCAGTTTTGTCGTCGACGTCCCAGCGCGGAGGACTAGTACTACTTCTGTGATTGAAGGCCGCGGGTGCTGATCCATGCCCCGTCTCATCTGAGAGCGCCGACGAAGATGCCGGGATATTATCTTCTTGTACCTGCTGCATGCCATCTTGTTCTTCATCTGGCGCTGGCGAGGACGACGCGGCCTTCAGCTGCTGCTGCTGCTGCTTTGACGGACTGGATACTGTCACTTGATCCTCTCCACTCAGACCTGGCGCGGCCGTGACGCAGGCGCGATCTGGACTCGACGAATTCTCATCAGCCTGCCGCTTTCCAATTCCTTTGCCCAAACCTCGCAAATTGCTTTTGGGTGGAGTCCTGCTACGCGTCAGATCCTCCTGATCAGCAGGGGAATCATGCACCTGCATATTGTTTGGATTCTGATTCAGAGTGGTGACTACTTGAGCGAGCTGTCGTCGCAGTCGTTCGTTCTCTTCACTCAGCCGCGTCATCTGCGAGTGCGCTGTTCTGAGCTGCATGCAATTACAGATCACCTGTAGGCTTTAGTCCCATGAACATATTTCTCTAACCTAGCTTTAACATCCGCAACCTGCAGCACTTGTACTCTAGAGGATCAATATGGCCGAAATGGCTACAACAAAGATGAAGCCTTTGCATCATCCCATGATTCCAGCTATTTCTAGAAAGAGATTATCCTTCATAGATCCAGTTTGTGAAGAAAGAATTTGCAGGGTACCTACCTCGTTCTGCAGCTGCAGTGCTAAAGCTGAACCGCGAGATCTCTGCTTGGGTGACGTCGTCGAGGGCCGCCGCGACGTTTCATCTTCCACTTTCGAGCGATTCTCACTAGCACTCGTGTTGTGCATGAACAAGCTGCTGTTTCCGTTTCCTGGCCAGTGTCTAATACTGCCTCTGTGGTCGACTGGAGCAGCAGCAACAGCAACAGCTGGTTGTTGTTGGTGTTGTTGTTGCTCATCTCCAGCAGATGCAGGAGCTCGTTGCGGGCTACTAGCTTCTTCCTCGTCGATTTCCCAGCTGCTTCTTGCATTAGAGTCTTGTAAACCGGCTTTGATCATCGACAGATAGTCCCGCGAGGCAGCTGCAGCACTTGTCGTCATGACCACCTGCTGCATCTCGTCATCTTCCTCCTCGATACTCATCTCTTGATCATCTTCTGCAAGCTTCACAGAAAGATCTATCTGGGCAACTCTGTCCTCCCGCCCTGCACTACCAGTACTACTGCTCTTTGTAGCTGGCCTTTGCGAGCTGGTCGTTGTTTCGATATTGTCCCATTCACCACCTGTATCTGTTTCACTACCATCTGCAGTCATACTAGCCGGCGATGCAGACCCCATATATATATATATAATTACAAGCCTGAACCCTCGATCACTGTACTACAAGCTTGTTGTCGTGACTACTGCGAGCTGGAATATATAGCCGTCTCTGACCCACCCTGCAGTAGAAGACAAGATCATGAAGATCCTCAAAGGAAAAATCAAAATTATAGGATCTGAGCTAGCTAGCAGCTTTTGATCATCGCTAGTTGCATACTTTCTTTGAACACAAGAGTTCTAATATGAAATCAGACTAGGAGAATCGAGTCTAGCTAGACCATCATCAGGATTCAACCTAGGCGCCTGCAAGCCGCAGGGCACAATCTATTGATCATTCTTCATTGAATCAGAAGAAAAAAAAATTCTGGGGGAAAGTTCTGATATATATAAAATTTGTTCAAAGATCTATTGTAAAAAAATTTGGTGCCGGTCATGAGAAGTACCTGGGGAAGAAATCACGTACGAGTCCGGGTTTTGTTTTGTTTTTTAGCAGAGCTCCAATTTCAGAAAGAAAATATTGTGCTCCAAAACTTCATGAGCGAAACCTTCAGAACCATGGGATTACCCTATAATATGTCTTTCCTGTTCAACTGTCTTGCAGCTGGAGCATGTGATCTATGACATTAACTTACCGATCGACGAGACTTGTCACTACCACGACAACAAATACATGATCTAGATTAAGACCCAATTATTACCTCCAAAAAAAAACTATGATACATAGTAATTCATCATCATCGATCAAGCTAAAAACTTTTGCACGCAGTCTTCCTTTCATGAAGTTCGTGATCACAATGCAATAGATAACACAATCTCAAGAACTGCAGCAGCTTGCTTGCTTGCTTAGAGAACAAGTTTAAATGATTTGTTCTTTGCACTACTTGCTAGGTGCACTAGTAGTTGCAGAGGTGTGTTAGGTTAGCTGCCCAGTTAAATCTTGATAGTTGTAGAGGCCAACATGGTACAGGAGCTGGTCCAATAAAACTCTCATCAAAGGAAACGAACAAGAACTTTATACAGGTTTGAATCTACACTAGACGTAGTTAATTAGGCCTGTGGATCAATACAAAACAACAAGAGCTCTGAATGAGCAAGTAGCTAGCTAGGTGGCTAGAAGAAGTTACAATAGTCGTGAATTAGCTGCCATGCAACTATATTTATTATTATTAAACTGGACCAGCTTAAAGTATTAATTTTCAGCTTCCCTTTGCTATGAAGAAAGCTGCTGATCAAAAGCAACTGCAGCTAGGATCATGAACAGTTAGCTAGCTACAGTACTAGTACTAAAGTCTGTAGCTAGAGAGACAATTTGACTTGTAATTTATACAAGTCAATTGGGTGGACTGCTTGCTTGCTTGCTTGCTTGCCTGTCTGCCTTCTAGCAGCCCGAGCGGGAAAATGCAGTCAGTACAAAAAGTACTGCTGCGATTCTTTCGCTCAGTCTGCCCTCTGCCCTGTTTGTTTTTTACTTTGTGACACCTAAACACGCTTTGAGTCCATGTTTTGGACATGCTATGGGTGTTAAGTGCACGTAACATGTCACTGAGCATGTTATGTGACCTTTGAGAATATTCATAACATGAATGATTATGAGTGCAAAAAATGAGGTGCCCCAGTATTATCATCCAATTTTGTTTTAGAAAATATGATTTAGAAACTATGAATGGGGAGCAAAGGGCAGACTGGGGGAAAGAGTCCCAGCAGTATACTTTTGTACTGAGACTGCATTTACAAATCTTTAAGCCGATTTCACATCTTCCGAGCATGAGCAACCTACATACAGATCAGCTTCAACTCTTTACAAACCCAAAAATATTGATGATATTCGAAGCTGTTGGTGCTGGAAGAGCTGTTTCTGTTTCTGGGTTTTACATTTTACATCTTTTATAATTTTATGAAATTTGCACAGTTGGGGTTAGGGTTTGAATCCGTGCTATTCTCAGTCTTGGTAGACCTAGTAGACTCGAAGACCGACCAGCTACCTTATATTATATTATATTACGTATATTATATTTTTATGTTTGATCTAATTAGCTAGCATCTAGCATCTGCAGTTTGCAATTCATGGCTTCAACATTTGAGGCAGCAATTCTCCTGCACCAAAAGCAGCAGCGAGACTCTAGTCCTCGTGCCTCTCTGCTACGTCAGCAGCCGGATCCTCGCCGCATGACCCTCCTCTCCGGAACGACCCACTATCCACGAGACGACCGACCGACCGTCCTTCCGTCCCTTTTCCTTAATTAACTACTTCCAGGAAGGTTCTTTTCTTTTCTTTTCTTTTCTTTTCTTTTGGGGTTCTCTCTCTCTTTTATTCAAGAGAAAGCACATTCTAGAAACATGAGGTGTCAGCAACTTCTTACCAATTGTAGATTCAAAGTCAATTGCAATTTTAATTTTTTGGACATTTTTAAATTCACACCTTTTTTGGTTAAATTCACACCCTTTCATGCTGAGCCAATCAGGGCACAACTCGAGAACTTGCCCGCAGAAGTAATTGAACTGATAAAGGAACATACTCGCGAAGGGTGTGAGTTTAACCAAAAAAGGTGTGAATTTAAAATTTTCCTATTTTTTTTGGCTTTAGATTATATATTTACATCCTATTCTACCTTGGAACTACTTCCAGGGGTTTTTCATTTTGGGCTAAATTAGCCAGTTGGGTTTTTTTGCCCTTTTTCTCTGTGTTTTTTTTTTTCAAAGTGGCTAAAATTCTGTGTTTGTTATGGGTCTTTACTAGTTGCCAATTTTTTGGAATGATGCCCAAAACATGACTTGGATGCTTAAAACTTTTATTAAATACTTTCATTTCCTGTTTTTTTTAATAGCCAAATGTGGCTAAAATGTCTTACCGATCATCTCCACCACCCGCTACATTAATACACAAATGAGAAAACAAGAAACTTTTATGCTTACAAAACACCTTGAGCCCAGTAGGGTGAGATGCCTTTCCATCAGGTGCTAATGGGTTCTACAAAGGGGGCCTTTTCCGTGGACGTATATTGTGACCCATACGTCAAGCCCAATAGGGTAAAGACAATGCTTGATTATAACTGTAGTGGATTGTCTTGGTTTTCCTTGCATGTGTCTACATTTGCTTAGACATGCCTGGTACCTTTTGTTGGATGAATGTCCATGAATTTCCATCCTTTTTTTTTATAATATATATACATCAGGGTTCTCATCCAATAGGGTGAGACAATATTTCATCATGTGGTAATGGATTCTACAGATGGGCCTTTTCTGCACAAGCTACCAGTCGAGTGGGAAGCCAGTGGTGGTTCAGGTTCAACTGGGACCTATTTCCTGGATTATATTGTGACCCACGGCCTTGGGTGAACCAGGGCCAGAGTGAACCAGCACCCACCAGTGCACCAATGTGGATGGATGATGCATCAATGGATGTACTTTTTTTGTCCCTCTTTGTCCTTGGGCTAACAAAGGTGGTGAACTTTGGTTGACCTTTTTTTTTTTTTTTTCGCTTCCCTCAGCCCAGGCTGGTTTTGTTTTGGGGAAATATTTTTTTTCCTCACACCCCACACCTGCCCAAGTCTCACTTTCCTACCTACATTTAGACTAACTGCCTTGCACTCTAGCCTCCTCCCTCCCCCACCTACTTACCTACCTACCTACCCACACACCCACCCAACTACCTACCTACCCACCCATCTACCTACTTAATTATGTACCTACACATTAAATCTCCACCAAGGCAATGATGGCACACACCAATGAAGGTATTGTAATATACCACTCCTAGATTATTTTGGCACCCTTCCTACCTAGGTCAGACCTTGCAACTCCGCAACTGCCAAAAATAATGTTGTAATGACCCAAATGAGGATACATTGCAACTAAACTGGATTTTTTCACTTTAGCCCTCTAGCAGTCAAGAATTTAAATATTTGTCAACACCCATATGAAGGTATTGTAGAAAAACTTGATATTTTTATTCAAGCCACATTAATCCAGTAATGTAACTGTTTTTGCAATACCTTCTTTGCATTCCTTCAGTGCTATTAGATTTCAAACATGACAATCATTGCGAGCTATCTTCAGGGTATTGCACAATGGGAAAATATTATTTTGTACCCTCATCACAATACCCTTGCTAGAGTAATGCATAAGGAAAACAAGTTTTAGTTTTAGTACAATACCTTCAACCCTATGAAATTACTCTCATCTCATCTAATTCAACAACACAAAATCTTATGAACTTATTGAAAATAACATATCCACTCACTTGTGTTTTACCTTCATTAAGGTATTGCAAATGCATTGAATTCTTTTGTTGTTGTGTAATACTTTCACCCAAAGGTTAATTTATTCGGTGAATGCACACTATGTTGCACACAATTGAGACAAATTTGGAATCACATATAATATCAAAAGTAGCAACATGTAAGATTTGACTCATTTTGAATTATTTTGAAGATCATATACAAATGATTTGGGCTTTAAAAATAAAGGAAGTCACAAGAATTATGAAGATGAAATTGAAAAATAATTGTATATATATATACAAATAGTTTAATAAATGTTTTGTAAAAACCCTTATTTAATAGCAATTTTCCATTTTTTTTAAAATTCAAAACTTCATTTCACTTTTATCAAATGATTAAAAAAACACTTAACCCAAGTAAATCTTCAACGGAAGAACATTTTCCAACCTAAAAAAATTCATCTAATCTAAATTCCATGACCTTAAAAAAATTGAAAACTTTGATGGGAAAATTGTATTTTATGGGTTTTTTTATGTATGTGTAAAATTTCAAGGAAAAAAATAATCATTAAATGTAATAAGTATTTCTTAGTCCTTTTCTTGGAATTGCAAATATGTGACAAGGTTTTGCAAATTAAAATAGTACTTTGCTGGACTATCATATCATTCATATGTGCAATGATTTCATAACATAATGTTAAATTGGGATATAAACCATCATCTATTACAAAATTTTAGTGAAAATTATTTTTCAAATTTCCACCATTATGCATGAAACTTGGATAGGTACTAAAAATTATCAAACTATGATAGCTTTTTGTGTAGGTCACTGTAACATGCATCCACCCATTTCATTCATCTAATTGAACAATGCAATACCTTGAGGACACATTGGAAATAACATATCCAACCTAATTCATTTAGGCATTACCTTCATTAAGGTAATGCAATTGTATTATATTGTTTTATTGTTTTGTAACACCCTCATCCAAAAGTTAATCTATTTCATCTCATCTAATTCAACAATGCAATACCATGAAGACAAACTAAAAATAACATATCCAACCTTACTCCCATATGCACGACCTTCATTAGGGTAATGTTTGTGCATTTAAGGTAATGTTAGTGCACTAGATCATTTTATTGTTTTGTAACAGCTTTTACACCTAATTGTGATTATTTGTTGTCATCTATTTTAGTACTTTGAACACATAAAAAATGTCATATCCAACACATGCACTATCCTCATTAGGGTAATGGAAATGTACTGGATTAGTTTGTTGTTTATAATACCCTTAAGCCCAATTGAAATAATTATTTCATCTTGAATCTACTTCATTAGTACAATACTTTCATGTGTTATCAAAAATAACATATCCAAACCTAATTCCCATGTGCATTACCTAGATCAAGGTAATGCAAATGCACTAGATTAATTTGTTATTATGCAATTCCCTTCAACCTAGTTGAAACTATTTCATTTGTTATAATTGAACAATGTAATACCCTAAAGACATATTGGAAATAACTTATGCAACCCAATTCACATATCTAGTATCCTCATCAAGGTAATGCAAATGCATTAGATTATTTTGCTAGTATGCAACACCTTTAGTCCCATTTGGATTTACTATCATCTCATCTAATTCATCAATGCAATACCGCAATGACATACTGGTAATGTTTTATCAAATCCAATTCACCTATGCATTACCCCAATCAAGGTAATGCAAATGCACTTGATTAATTTACTATTTTGTAATACTATCATGGTCCATTCACAATTGGAGTGCCAAAAATCTTAAAGGAGTGTCTAAATTTTTTTTAATTACAAAGGACAAATTTGGATTTTTGTTTGTCTTACATTATTATAGTTTTAGTGGATTGTTGCATACCAATAGATAAAATGATGTCTTGTTAAATTAATAAAATATTTTAAAATGGTATGGATACTATGTAAATCTCATTTAAGTCCTATAAACTAACTATATCAAGTGTCTAAACTACATTTTTTTTTTAAAGGAATCAAAAGAATTATATAAAGTCGTACAATTGATTTCCAACTTTTTGTACAATGAAAACATGCCCCCTTCTATGAAAATACATGTTCATTGGATGAACTTGATGAAAAACCAAATCATACAACAATGTCAAATCTTCAAATTTCGAAAGAAAAGGTTACAAGGCAAAGTACTCTTTTTTTTAAACATTTGACAAAAAAATTATGTGAAATGGGTTCAAAATGTCTAGCTTTAGGTGCAAGTCACATGTGCATGAAATGATCTTGCCAAAAAACATGTTTCATTGTCCATTGAAACTCATTTTGGGATTTTTTGTATTTTTGGCTATAAACCAAATATGTGTACACAAATATATGAATATGAAAACTCACCACTATCACATGATTTATCTTATATTAAACTAATCAATTTTTCTCACTTAAATTTGTTTCAAGTAAGTGTTATTTGCAAAAAGTAGCCCCACAAAAGTCCTTTTTCATTTTTTTGGTACCCCAATTGTGAATGAACTCATCAAGGTCATTTTACTTTATTTTATTCCATTAACTCATTCAATACCCATGGAAATTACTTGGGCCTTTTGCATTATTGCATTACTTACATTTAATAATGTTAAATCATCATTTTGCATGTGAGTATTGTGAATAAATGATTATGTTTCTTTTACAACTTACTTCAATTTAATAAAGACAAATGTTTCACATACCACATTAAAAGAAATTTAATTAATTAGTCATCACAAATGCATGGAGCATGGTATGTTGTTTTTGTAGTCCCTTCCTTCCAATCTAAAGCACTCCCTTATTTTCAAATCCTCTTGCTATAGAAATTTGCATCTTTCAACATAATTTCATTCTAAATTTTCAACCAATTAATTGAATTGCCGAAGCCATCTTCTGCTCGACTAAAGACAATGTCAAGGTGCATTAATTCATTGGCCTATGTGACACAAAGGTTCCAAATTTCTAATGCAACAATTCATTGATGTGATGTTGCATGGTCACAAAGTTGGACATTAATTAACTTTTTGCACTCATGAATGATTTGGCCATTGTATCCCGTGACTGAAATAAGGTTTCCTCCATGGGGGTAGATGACCTTTCAGCCTCATGATTATCAATGTTAACATATGAAAGGGACCATTGTCATCCACCACCAATCTAGGCCACCACTATCTATTACACTAGCCCCTTCAACCATGTCTTCATTATAACCTTCATCTTCTAAAGACCCATCATCAACTTACAAACATGCCAAATCCACAAACACCGCCTTGAACCCACTGAGGTCAGCCACAATAGCCAATGATATTGTCCAAAGTAAGGTCAATACATGTCATGAAAAGGGTGAATGCATGCTACAACGTAAACAAAAAATTATCATAGTTTAACAATTTTCAATACTTATGGAATTTTGATATATCATGATGAATATTTGGAACATATTTTGTAACTAAAATTTTGAATTAATGGTGATTTACATCCCAATATTTCAATATATTATGAAATTGGGACAAATATGAGCAAATTAATTATTAATTGGAGTACATTTTCATTTTGCAACAACTTTGTCACAATGTTACAATTGTAAAAAAGGATTACAAAGGACTAGATTTCATGGTAGTTGTAAAATTTTGCACATGTAAAAAGACAACCATGAAAAAAAAAAATTTTCACCAAATTTTCAATTTCTTTTCTTGAGTTGTTAAGTTCATATAAGATGTTTTGGAAACTTTTGTTAATGCATTATTTTATAATGATGATGATGATTGTGATATTTTTAAGTTGTAAAATGTTCTTCCATTGAAAATGTAGTTGGGCTAAATGTAGTTTTTATCATTTTACATAAAAAGAATAGATCTTCAAAATTAATAAAAAAATGGTAATATGTTGTCAAATAAAGGTTCTAAATTAATGTATATAAAATTATTAGTGTTATTTTACACAATGACACAACTACCAATCAATTGCATATTGATGGGTTTAATAACTTATTTTATGTTTGAAATCAAATTAACTACATGTGATCTCTAGAAAATTATTTCAAAATGAGTGAAATCTTAGGTGTTATTACTTTTTATACTATATGTAGTTTCAATTTTCCCTAAAATATTATACACTATACCATGCATTTACCTATAACAACATCTTGATGCTTGCTCCACAATCCCACATAATGCCCATTTGTAAATGCAAGATGCATAATCGGTGAAAAGGGCATGAAGATTATAAATGACACTAGGATGGTGTTGGCTCCACAAACTATGAAAAAATCATGTCTATTGCAACTTGTCTATTTAATTGTAATCTAATTTTATCGGACAATTTTTCGTTATAATCTAGTTGCATCAAATATTGTTTAATTGCATTGGATAGGTTGTAATGGACACAATTTTCTCTTGGTGACACAATCCATGTAATAACATTATCATCACCCACCAAAGTTGGTTGAATCACATTGGTGTGTGGGATCATCAATGCCTTTTCCACATTTGTTGGCACAAGCCATGCCACAACCTTATTCTTTATGAACACCCACCTTTTCATCTCCGTTTGATGCATAAGTGTTGTGCCATTCATTTCAAGCTACCATGTGGCAACAAGACATTAATCAAAATAAATTATAATTACATTTTTAAATTAAATTTGGCCATTAAAGATGCCTTGCAATCATGGAAAACATAGTCACAAATGGCATTTATGACTATGCCATTTTTTGCGACCAATGGTAAATACCATGGGGCCATATGGACTTACAATCATGTAATCATGGGTAGTCATATATGTGGTTTAGGACTATAGCACCAATCACTAAGGTATTTATATTTTCCATGTTTTGGAATAGTGTTTGCTTACTAGTTTTACCCCTCCTCATGGTTTTTTTTCCTTTTCAATGACATTAAAGTTTAGGGACCCTTTTGGCTTTGTGTCATTCTCCTCTTTCTTTTAACATGACGTTTTGGATGCAGACATTTGCCATGCAGTTGTGCTTTCGAAGGTGGGGGATGTCTAAGTGGCTATTAGGATCCTATTTTGATGTTTCGCATAGAGACCTTGTTATTTGCTTCATGTTTTGCGTAGAGACCTTGTTATTTATTTCATGTTTTCTTGCCACTCCTAAGCTTTCGACACCAACTTGCTTCTTTCAACTCAAACCTTTTATAAGTTTTTGAAAGGCTTTTAGGCCTAGGTTCTCTTGAGTGTCCAAAGGCCCCTTTGGTGCGTTGGCATGTTTTGCTCCCCATTTCTAGTGGAGGTGTAGGTCTCACCTTTGCAAAGAGCATAGCACTAATGGCTTTCTTGGGGAGTTGGGCATTAGTAACACTTCTCATTACCTTTAGATTTTCATTGGATTCATGTTCGTTCTTATTGGAGGGTATTGGCGCGAGCAATTCGAATTTGATCCCTTTCCAAGTGCACTTGAAACATCTCAAGAGTTTCCTCCCTTGGTTGCAAAAGTATGTCTTCCCTTATTCGAGCATTTTGCAAAGAAGGGAATAGATCAACTTCAAGAGATTATTTTCGAAAGATTACATAACCATTCCTTTTATAACATGGGTGAAAACACATTAGGGTGGAACAAAAACAGCACATTGTGACAGTCCAATTTTAGTCCACTACGAAATTAAATATACTATGAAAATATGACAAAAACAAGCAAAAACAAGATATTTTGAATTGGATGGGCCATGTGGCAAGGTGTTATAAGATATTTTTCCATAAAGATTTGAGCATCTTTAAATTATTTTATGATAATCTTATATTTGAAATCTGAACATCTAAATCATTATTTCACTAAATGAAAGATTTCCTTCAGAAGCTTCATATTTAATATACAACTCAAAATTTAATCATCACATCTATTCAAATTTTTTTATTTAATATCAAATTTTCACAATTTATGTTACCATTGAATCATTTATTCATAAATGACATTATATCAAGGTATTGAGTCCATTTAATCTATCCTTGATCGGACAAATGTTTTTATACAACTTTTAAAATCCATAACAAATTGAATACCAAAGATTTGACCATGAAATTTTAACATAATATTTTGATGTGTGAGTTTATTCTTAACATGAGTCCCATTTCATCATTTGCACATATCAATTGGTATAAACTACTATTGAAAATTTTTAAAACTATGAATGGTCTACCTCTTTTGGGTTATTTACTTGCTTGGACTTTGATCCTTGCCCCTTGTTTCTTTTTCTTTCCCTTTCTTGGGTGCCTTTTTTTAATATAAACTTTGGCAAATTTTCATCATCATCTATCAATATTTAGCACTTCCAACCTACAACATTAGTCTTTTCTTCATCCCCCACCCCTAAACTTGCAAATATATTGAACAAAGTGAATGATTATTTAAGGTTCATTCCTTAGGTCAATTGTTATAGTTCACAAATAAAAAATAATAATTTCCTAGACCTTTTGATGGCCTTACAAACATGTGCACTTTTATTAACCCTAAGAAGTTTCACAATGTTTAGTTGTAAATCTTCATAAAAAATATTATACATGGCATTTTGTTATTACCGTTGGGCATGCTTTATGATTAGTACATGACTTGTCACAAGTATTTATCAAGTTTCATTATTTATTTTTTCCCAATCCCACCCATAAAACTAAAATTGGGACTACAAATAGATGAAAACTATTAATAAAGAACCACTTAGACCAATCAAAAATTAGGATTGACTATCACATCATATTAGGTGTTCAAGTTTGTTGTACCTTTTACTAGCCTCAACAAAATGTGCAAAATTGTTGGGCCAACACATTTTGCTAAGCCAAACCAACATCTCTTTTACTTTTTTCCATCCAATTTTAACGTGCATGGTCACATTTTGAACACACCTATAAATACTCTAATCACATTAAATAAATAAATAAAGGAAAAACACCCCATAAGTGAACAAGAAAAGATTAAAAAAAAAGGTTTGAATCCAAACAAAAGAACACATCCAAAAGTGCAAAACACACAATGGGTACCCCTAAAAGGAAAAAACACAAAACCTAGGACCTAAACCCATCACTAGTAACATGAAGCAAGTCGTGCAACTAAATGGCCAAAAAACTTGGAAAGACACCAAGCCTAGAAGAAGCCTCTTTAACTGCTACAACTATTTAACACAAGATAATGGCAATGTGAACTTTCTAGAAAGCCATTAACACCTTTTGCGTATAACATGCATGTATAATCAAAAGAAAAGGACCTCTAAAGCCCTTTGTTGATTATGCCATGTTGGCACATCGACGAAGGAAATCGTTTGCCTATTGGTGTAAACATCCAAATATCTCTACTACCTGAGGGATGAAATCATCTTCAAGGTGTCAATCGCGATATGATGCAACCTTTTCTTAAATTGCAACGCAACCATTCCCCAATAAGAAACACATTGTGAAAAAATATTTGCATGAATCGGATCAATAATGATCATGTTTGCCAAAATGCATGTACCATTTGCTATAAACACAATATCCACTCATCACCATGATGATTGGAAAAATGGCATCAAAAGAACATGTGTTTGCTTGCGCAAAATATAAAACATGTCATCCCTAGCAATGGAGGCGAAAAATATCTCAAACTGCATCATGTGTGGTCGTGTGCTCTCCCCCATGAGCACAACAAAGTAGGTGTATCCTTGTCGAATCTATGGCCTAACTATATATGCATCAAGAAAAACCACAAGCCATGGGATAGGTGAGGCCCAATCTAGTGCATAATGAACATCAAATTTGCATATAATGGAATTAAATTTTAAATATTCAACTAGTCAAATTTGCATGATATTTGGTGCAATTAAAAATTTTGCCTCTAATTTTCCCATCATATCATGACCTTATCATTTGCAACATTTCACCATCTAATTTGAAGCCAATAGTTTTACACAACTATAGGTTTATAAATCAATGGCATTTACCTAAGCTAAGTTGGTTTTCATACTGGCATGTCAAATGCCATCAACACCATGTGCAAATGAACATCAAAACACTTCAAACCTTTTTACTACAATTATGAATTTTGAGATGGAGTCGAGAAAATGGTCATGTTCCTTCGCACCCAATGCATTTTTCCAAAAGAAATGTAGATTTTCTTAAGTGCTCGGTCACAATGAGAAGCAAAAATAAAAATAAAAACTTAAAAAACCTTAAAAAATCAATTTTAAAAAATAAATTAAACCAAACAGTGCTAGTGCTATTCAAAAAGCATCACTTTGGATGGAAGGGTGTGATGATTCCCTTCACATACATGCAAGGCCAAATTTGAACTAAAGAGAGCCACTTGGGCACCCATGATGTGGCATCAATATTGGCAAGCTTGCTTCCAAGTGTTTCCCCTTGCATTTTCAACTTTTCCATGTGCTCTAGCTATTCACATTAATGTTTTCCTTAACTTGGAGTAGTTCCCACCAAACCTTCAATTTGGGCCTCAATGGATTATGTCACATCCAAAATATAAATCAATTTTCTTCCACCTTCCCACCCTAAGGGTATGAAATACTGAAACTCAGCATTAAATGCACCAGGCTCGAGAACACAGTACACATTGCAGCAGCAGTGATCGGTTGAAGGCGTTCAGAAAAGAAAGGACAGGGCAAACTCAGTTCAGCACCAAATTTGCTGCTAAACTGAGTTTCATTCATGCCCTGTTGAAGTCCACTATTTTTTTTGCCCCCCTGTTTTTTGAAATCTCATCCCCTATGTGACCAAACAGGGGGGGGGTTCTGGTGCCGTGTTTTGCTGACTTTACCCATAACTTTAATGGCTCCACCATACAGGCCTACTACCTTGGTCACTATTCCGAGTAGCCTAGGGCATTTCTCTCTGTGAACCAAGCAAGGGCAGACCCTGAGGTCCAGGGTTTAATGCCACGGCATTCAACTATTTACATAACTTAGGTGCAAGAAATAATGCATTGCTGCTTTAGATGTTTCCATTTGACCTAAGGTACAAGCACAGAAAACAAAAGGAAACAAAAATGGCTTTTTTGACTGAGAAAATTTGGCATTGGAAATTGGCCCCCAAAGAAGGCTTGAAGCTTGATGGTTGTGTTTTTTTCTTCAAGGTTGTCAGCACAAGAAGAACATTAGATGATTTCCACCTCCAACAGATAACAACAAAAGATGAAGAAGTATCTCAACCACACTTTAGGTCTTGTTAGGGTTTTGGGTGTGTGTCCTATGAAGGCACTTTTTTTCAGGAGTTTTCTTCAGTGGACAAGCAAGCAGCCATCTGTCTTTTGGGTGCGGTCAGAACATTCACACCTTAGATGCAAATCAACAGTGGAGAACACAACCCAAGATGTGAATCAATGGTGGGGTCATTGGCTCTAGAACATGCCCCTGTAGAACACAACACCATGCAGTAGTAGAACAATGGTTTGCCCTACCAAGCTTGTCACATTCACAGGTGGAAAACCATGCCTACAGGGCCTGCTCCATAGTGCATTTTTAAATGGGCACCCCTACCAAGTATGAAGACTAGGTATATGTGATGGTCTTCCCAAGTTTTTAAAGGGCTATGACTGGGTGGCTGACTAGTTTGACAAGTTTCACCTCCCACATCAAGTGCCTTTCTATTTCTTTTGACTTGAAATGTTCTCTCTAAAGTCACCCTCTATCCACTTTGCTTTCACACCTTATACCCTCTTTCAGTGGTCTCCGCAAAGTAAGGAAATCTCACAATGAAATGCAGCATTTAATACACAAGGTTCGAGAGTAATTATAGTAGTTGTGCACGTGGGAGTAGTGAAAATATATTTTGCAGCGCTGGAGGCGCTCAAGAAAAACGAAAGAGGGGATGAAACTCAGTTTACCACCAAAATTGGTGGAAAAACTGTAGTTTGGGTCCCAGTTATATTGTTTTGTAAAATTTCATTCCCAATTACACATTTGATGCCTTATTATGCCGAAACTGGCGGTTCTCGCCCCCTAATCGCCTGACTTTACAGATAACTTTAACATCTGAGCTTGAACCTACCTCAATGACATATACAGAAATTCCCCAGTTAAAAAAGTACCTTAAATAATAAAGAAAGAAATGTATAATTGCTTCATACGAAGGTAATAAGAACTGTTTTTTTCTTTTTCCAATTTTGTGATGTAACCAAACTGGTGTTCATTGGCACAAGGATTTCGTGAAATCTGGCTATGGACCAGATATGAAAGTAGAAAAAAATTTAAACAATCCTTTTATATTTTGATCACCTGCTGAAACCTGTTGTAGAAATCTGGTTTTCTGTTGGGTGGGACAGAATCTGGCAAGTTGTGGCCATTTTCATTTCATGAGGAAATGGGCTACCCCTGACAAACTCGCTAGCCCATAGACTCATTCTCTATTGGGTGACATAATTGGATCAAATGAAACAGGGCCCTACTTCTATCTCTACTGTCCAATGAACTTGTTTGAGAAGCAACCATTAGAGATTCTTCATGGATTTTTTAACTTTTTTCACATTTGGGCTGAACACTGCCACCTTCAAATTGAAGGCAATTATTTTAGTACCAAGATTGTTAGACAAGCCTGGACTTCCACAGTTGAGGCGGGCATGGCTTTTGGGCATGCAATGCTCAAACATAGAAATACTTATGAGAGATGTTAGTAAGCCAGCTTCAGCTGGAGAATAACTTTCATTCCAAGTGGTGGGTGTCACAAGGACATTTTTGGCTTTGATGAAAGCACCATCAGTTGGTGTTTTCTGCCACTGTGATATCCTTTGAACTTTTCAGATTCGTAATTTGGGGCTGTTTTTGCTCCCTTCCCCTCTAGGGTTTCCTCTGAAGAAAATCACTGATGATATATATGCTTTCAGTCCATACTCTAGGGTTTAGTTTCCCAAACCCTAAACCCTTTAAACATTAGAAAACTTGAAACCGTGAAATCATGACACTCGGTTGTGGAAAACTGACACAAATATGAGGGGCTATGGTATGAATAATTTTGTTACTTTTGATTGCATTGTTACAGTAGATTATTGTAGCTCACAAAAATTATGAAAATTTCAAATTTCTGAAAAAAGAATTGTTCTAGAAGAAAAAAATCAATTAGTTGTTTTGTCAAGGTGGAAGTTGACCCTAGGCTTATGGAATACAAGGCATTAGGTTTCATTGCCAGGAAATCAAAGTCCTGAATGTGGGGCAGAGCCAAACTAAGACCTATCTAGTCATTTCTTCCAATTTTTATTCAATGGCATCATCAGCAGGCACTTGTGCTTGGACTTGTGATTAGCCAACATTCTACAAGCTTTTACTTTGTTCACTCCTTTTTGGGTTGGCAAATTTTGGTATGGATGATGCTACTTGGCTTCTTCCCATAAAACCAAAAAAAAATTGGGAATGGAATTCACCATCCAAAAAACCCACCCAGCCTTAAATAAGTCAGCTGGCCTAGGTTCAAAATTACAATGTTCCATGGCATGTTATGGAGTACCTTATGAAAATTTATTTTTTGCCCGAATAATTTGTGGTTCGATATTTGACTAAAGAAAAGGTTTGGTACAGCCCCGCTGACCATCATCGTCCTTTTTCCCAATGGAAATGGACCCCATTGTGTGTGTGGATGGAGGTCAAAAATGAATGCTGCAACAAGCTGAGCTGAATTGGACTTTCAGCAATGACCAAAAAATGTGATGATGTGTGTGGGGTCATTGCTGAGTGTGCTGCAGGCCTCCTCCCTCATGGATAGAAGGAAAGTATATCTTATCCCACAAACTCCCAAAGAAGGACAACTTTTCTGCTAAATAGTTGTGAGAACAAACCAAGCTACAATTACGCCCATTTTACACTAGGAGTCACGGCCAATGCTCAATCCAAATCAAGAAGCATTCCTATTGGTGCAAAAGTTGAAATCAGTCCCCCCATGGGAGGTTTACACTAAGAGTCAAGGCTGAACTAGAAAAAATCTTTTCAATCTGCCCAAAGTCCACTAATAAATGCTTCTTAACCCTATGGCCTTGTTGATTGGACCCAAAGCTGGAAAAAAGTGTACAATCGAATGTGGGAGGCCAATTTGCAACCCTTGGGGCCAATGTTCTAGCATTTTTATTAGTAACTTGGGGCCAAACAACGTGTCAAAAATGCTCAAAGTTGGTCCCCAGTTTTTCGGGGCCTGACTCCTAGTGTAAATGGGGCCTTAGATGCATCAATTCATGCCCACATTACTAGGGCTAACTCTAGCTAATCCCTTTGTTCTTTTGCATCCACAATCCACACTGTGCAACTTCCTTGACCACCATGCACTCTCAAAGAAAGGAAATTGTCACTTGGGGGAAGATTCTGGCCTTCACCCTCAGTTTCTTTAGGCCTTGCGTGCACCTCAAAAACCTACACTCGGATCATGTATCTTGGGTAACAATCACCCAGAGGGAAATGCTATGGTGTGCTATGGACTTTATGGGCATCAATGTAATGCGTTGTAGAGTTAAACCATATACCACATACCATATAGTTCCAAGTTGGCCATTTCAACACATGTCCATTGAATAATTAATTAATTTTGAGATTTTCATTTCAACAAATGGAATATCCCTAGAGATTCATTATTATCCTGCACAATAATTTTTTTGATTTGGAAGAAATAATTTTTGAAAATTTCAACATTTCTGAACATAATATAATTAGTGTTGAATTGGCCAAGGTACTAGGGTATTTGGCAAGAAACATCCCCTTCCCCCCCTCTCCTTCCCTGAACAATTTTCGTTTTCTTTAGAAAAAATTTATGTTCTATTACAAGTCAAAGCAAAAACATAAAATTTTAAACTTGTATGTTTTGTTGGAATTTGAAGGTTTTTGAGGCTATTGGGACACAGGTGGTGCAGGATCGAGTCCTTACAATGAGCCTACTTCCACTCACCATGGTTGGATTGTGTTTTATAGTAGTTTTAAAGGAAATTTCAACCCACATAGGTCCTAAACAATACAGCACAACCATTCAAGCATTGTGCAGGATATTGCACTAACACCCACAAAAATCCATAGTGAGGTGTTTAATGTCATGTGTCACAATTTGGCTGGGGCCTCCTAGTGGCCTTGGATGAACTAGCACCTACATTGGTACTAGAGCAATGAATGAAAAGTTGCAATGACTTTGCATATATAGATGAAGATATTGTTGTCACCTAGGTTGCATTGGTGGGTCCCTTTTCAAGGGGGTTTTTTGTTTCTGGATCTCTTTTCACCTTCATCTTCCAATTCCTTCACATCCCCCCCACTTTCTTTTTACTGTTTCCCTCCTCAAGGTCATTGGTTGTGTGGTGTCCTCTTGCAACACAATTTGCAACTTGCCCTTGCTCATTGTTGTTCATTGCTAATTGTGTTTGTGGACACCAATAGGAAGTGAAAGCGAATGTTGGCATTGCCAATGCCTGCATCTCATTTTATTCTTCTCCGTTTTGTTCACTACTCATGTTCACAAATTAGGTTCATCATTGCTCACATATTAATCCCTCAAAATTGTTGTTAGTCACCAACCCCCATGCCCTTTTTTCACTTAGGTGAAAGCTTACCTTTCACATCTACTTTGGACCTTCATCTAAGGTGAACTTTGCATCTACAATCTCACCTACTTACCTTCACATTTGTTGCATATTTTTGCTGTATTCTCAATGCCTCTTAATAACATTTGGGCATTAATCTCTACCCTCTTTTTTGTTTGACCCTCCCTCCCATTTACAATTTTTTTTCCCCTTCTACAGTGGAGGTTGTCTGGCCATCTTCTAAAACAACACCTTCATGATCAAACAAATCTTGTTGCTCATAATCTTGTTACTTTTGTGCATGTGCAATTGCACCATAGCAATACAAATCAATTTTAAATATTTGAATGTAATGTTTACATTTAGGTTATACTTGGAGCTGTGGACATAATAAACATGTCACATTTACTTCTAAACTAGTGCAATTTCTGAATGCACAAAAATGTGTATGTTATCATATGCCAATTTGGTTGTGATGGTTCTCCATGAATGACTGTTGCACTTCCACTCAATAATTGGTTGAATTTCAAATTCCAATTGGAGCTTTGGTGTGAACACAATAACATGAGCGTTTGCAAGTGTAATCAATTGTTAATTTTTCATGAACTTTTCAAGTGATAACTTAAATTAATGTTGAAATGTTTTTGTGTTTATATATTTCTAATGCATGAGGGGAACAGTAATTTGATAAGTTTGAAAATGAAGCCATGGGTTGTGAGGGTGCAGAAAATCCTCTAGCAATTCAAAACTTTTGTGAGCTTGTTTGGTTTCTACTACTGTGATCAACAAGTGATGCGAGTAACAACTTACATGGAACTGACTGTTGGACGCCTGCAAATCAGCAAAATTCGGAGTCTCTGAAGGTAGAAGAGTTTACCAGATTTCCTTCCATAAATTTTGCAGTGCAACATGATGTGGAAGTGTGTGGTCTGCAACCTCTGGACTGCAAGACAAATATTTCACCTTGCAAAAACCCTAGAAAACAAGAGTTTACTATTGGGGTTTGCCCGCGACCATCTGTTGTTCCATGGATCTGCAGGCTAAAAGAGAACATGAAAACATAAATGAATTATTCCTTAGTCTGGAGAAAGCTCAAGCAAACTGCTCTGCAAGAGCATGGACTTGATTATGCGTGAGCATACCTCCTTGCCTGACAGAGGGGGACCACTCCTGCTTGTTCAGATCAAGTTGTTGAAGGGGGTTAGACAAGTCAGATGTGGGAGTACTTGGGGAGGCTTTGCGCGAACAGGTAGGGGAGGCCAGACGAGAACTTGTGTCAAGAAGCCCACCACTGGAAGGCAAGTTGTCCTTATCAGAGTTGAAGCTTGAAGTGGTTGCTGGACTCTGGTTCTCAGAATCAGGTGAGACCTCTGGCATGTGAGACCAAGCCTTCCCTGTGTTGAGTAGGAGCTGGTGGTGCAGATGGCGAAAGAGTGGATAAACCTACATGAAACTCCCTCTGCTTGTCAATTTGGAGAATCACTGACTTACTGCTTGAGTTCATCTATCCTGCTCATTCAAGTCCTCTTCTGGCAGCCTGTTTGTCCCTACTATCTTCTTCCAAAAGACAAGACCGTAACAGTTTATGTCCTGCAGGCGATTGACATTGTCGCCCAGATGACCACAATACATGCATCCCAAATAGATTGCAAACAAACAAATAGCAATCAATGCATCGAGCTGCAGTTCACACATACTAATCTTCTTTGAGACAGAAGGGGTAGTAGTACCTTCTTGAGTTCATGAAAAGTGTGATCCTGGAGCTGCTGAGGCAGATTATCCTTGACCAACTGTAATGCTCTGTAATTGGGGCACCGTATAGCATTTATGCTTCTCAAGTGATGGAGATAATGAACTTCCTAAGCTCAAAGACAAGAATGCTGGGTGGCTAGTATCTTCAAATCTTCATCAGAATTATAACCTTTTGATATGAAGATTATGAGCACATACGTACCTGGGGTGTTGGCAGAGTAGAATATAGCTGCGGACAACATGAAACACGAGGCGTGGCGAGAAATCTTGTACTACAGCAAGTACAGCAACCTTGACAACAACACAGGCAAGGCACAAGAAGTCAGCTGATAGGTTTGGCTGTGGCAAGAGTTTGAGCAATTAACATGTCCTGCACTCCTCACAATTTGTGTTTTGAAGTAAAAGAACCTCACCAGATGTGTAAGCATTATCAAGATATCCATAGCAAGGTTCGAAGTTGGATCACAGACAGCAGCAAGGGTTCTGCTGTCTCTTAGCATTGATTCAAGGATTGACATTGAGATCTGCAAAACCCATTTTCACTGTTCTTAATCTTATCATGAAAGTTCATCTCTAAAGACATCTCATGCTGTTAGCTAACCAATCAAAACATTCTTGAGTTGTCTTTCCCTTATGTTTATATGCAATTGAGAGATGTCAATTCATCTATGTTCACATCATTTCTCTCCTTACTCTCTTTCATCTTCCACTTAACCTCAGTCTGGTCATTAACAGCATATCTGGAACCCCTCATCTATTTGCCTGTAAAATTATGACTGCAAGCTTAAGAAACAATGAGCTCCAATTCTGACTCAGGCTATGTTCCCACCACTTTTGACAGTCTGCTTCCCACTTCAATTGCGTGAATACAAGCTGCAATGATATCACTTTCAAGTGCCCATTGTGTTATTTCTTCTTTGCAATCCTGCACAATCGTCACTCTCTGTCAATTCAAATAGCAGAGAACAAAAATATCCAAGAAACTTGCACCCAGAGCAGAAAATGACTTTGTACTTCATCACGGTTGATGGCAAGATCAATGTTCATGGGTTTTGCAAATGAGAACTGGACCTTGCACAGCAGGTCAATGATGGATAAGGATATTGCTCGAATATTCTCATATACCTCTCCTGTATATGTCGAAAGGATAAAAGGAAGGAGTAGGTTCGGCATGTATGCTGCAGAGGAAGTGGGAACCATGATCACTTGTTAAAAAAAAGCTGCAGCGATATCAGAAGGCTTTATACATTGACTTCTGCTTAAGTCAAAAGTAAAATGAACTACTGCTGAAGCTCCAGATATGGAATTTCTGAGTGTGGACACAGGATGATTCCCATGCAACTCAATACGAAGTCATTTGTTTTGATTCATCTGAATCACAGCAATTGCTGCATATATTTCAACACATGCCTCTAAGGTTGATATAAATGTTATGGTAGTTTAAATTACACCACAACAGGCCTTCAACAACCAAGTTACCAAGGTCTGTATGTCCAGTAACATGCTTGAGGATGTTTCAGAGGAATCCATGTGCATGTTGTCCATGAAGGAGAAAAATTAGATTACATGCTACCTTTCACATAGGGGATACGCGTCTCCTCATTTGCAGCAATGGCCTGCATTATTGCATGCCCAAACACAGTTATTCCATGACTAGTGCACTGCTGCCAATGTCTAGGAACTAAATGAGGACTTTTACTTCAACTTGTCTGTACATAAAAGCAATACAAGCTGATTCTTTTCCTAGTGTTTTGCTATGAATTAGAATTAAAAGCAGTACAAAATCCTTCTAAATTTACCTGAAAAAGTGTCAACACATTGGCAAGGCGCTTAGATCCTCTTACATTTAGATCACCAGCATAGAGCCTTGCATAGGTTGAGATTATCTCCTGCAAACAGGGCAGGAAGTATAATCACCAAAGCATTTGAATGCACAATGCAGCATTTGCAGATGTACTAATCATAAACTGGATTAGAATGTGCTGTGCAAGGGGGTGAGTGCAATCATTCATTCAAGCAAACCAGAAAACTCCACTGAGAAGGACAAATCTTGCTAGTCAAGATGAACATCAACTCTGGATGTCCTAACTGTTGAAATTAAGCCTGGTTCATTTCCCCATGGATGGACTCCCACAAACTGGTTTGATATTGCTACAGCAGCAGGACAAAGGTGGTGTACACAAAGATCACAATTTCACATCCAGAGTTGTGAGTTCAGAGGAATGTCATGCTGGAACAACCACCAAGCCACCATAATATGATCACTGTAGCAAGTGCATGATAATATGAAACATCTGATGGGACTATTGTGCTCAGTAGGATGCTCAATTTGTGATGCTCAATTTCCAAAACAAACGATTATGTATAGAGGAATGCCCTGAGTGGAGCACATTCTTTAATTTGAAGCCCTGACACAGAGGGCTGTAGCCCAAAGCCCAGGGCTGAAAATTAAAGAATGCCTGACACACAGGGCATTTCTCTGCATAAACAAATGGGTACATCTTTTTATTTTCATCCTCATTTCATGGGAAAGAGTGCATTACACTCCAGTGAAATGCGCCATCCCTGTAAGGAGATGCAGTATTCTTTATAACGTGCGGATATTAACACAGGGTAATCAGACCCGGTGCTTTACTATCATGTTAATGACACACCGTACCTGAAGCAAGACTGCAAGAGTTCCACAAGAATAGTACAGGACAATCGCAGCATTCCGGTAGTAGGCAATATCTTGTTCTCTTCTCTGCAACCAAATTCTCAACAAATGTTTAGCACATGAATGCAGCCCAAGGAATCAATGCATTTAGGAAAGATTGCAATCAAGGGAATCTGTTCAGAACAAATGTATGAAAGACGTGGATTACGACAAGAGTAAGAGATTGAGAAGATTGACTGATGAGAATTGCTGAACTGAAATTCTATCAAGCGACAAATTGTCCTAGAAGAAGGGAGAGAGTACAGCTTGTGAGACCTCAATCAGGTGTCCGCTCAGGCATCGTAAAGCGTTTTCACGCAGATCGCAGTCTTGCAGCTCCAGAATGACCTCGGATATGGCCATCGGCTTCTTCATCCATTGACTCTTGTGCCTCCGCCCCCCTCTTTTCTTGAGCTTCAGCTGTCCGTTATCTGCGCGACAAGATGAAAGCAAATCGCCACTAGATCACCAATCGCAGATAGACGCGTATCTGCGCGCTTAACGCATGCACTGCCGTGAAACATCTAGGAATTGTTTTCACAGATTGAGATCAAGGCAGACACGTCCACGTTCCACGTAACAATGGAGGCAAGCGATCAGGCTCCACGAGCAAGCCGAGTCAGGGAACTCGTCAACGATGAAGTGCAATCCAAAGCTTGCACATAAATCAATGTAATAAGTGCGCCACGGCTCTCAAAATGCTCATCTCGAGATCATTTCAACGATGCAGGCCCAGACTGAACTTATTCGAACCGTTCCGCAGCAGTACTACTTGACAGATTCAGAGTAAATGATTTTTGTCTACACTTTTTCTTTAGAGATATGCGAGTTTCTTCCACACAACCGTAAGGGCTTGGGTACGGAATAGAGAGCCGACAAGAAAATATCCCAGAGAATTGCCTCCCAGCAGCAACCAAAATTCTTTTCAGAGAATCTAAGCATATGTAACACGGATATTGCCAAAAATGCCATGACGAGATAATCCCACGAAAAATCAATTAATTACCAACATAATCGTCACGGACACGAAATTTCGCTCACCAAGTTTTGGAGTCTTCTCCGATCTGATTTCATTATCTAGTCCAGGAAAGAAAGAAAGAAAGAAAGAAAGAACCGTGCCTGAAGTTATAATATCATCAAAGATTTAGACAATAAACTAGTACCGGCATATTCGGATGTGACGAGAAAATTCGCTTTCTCCTCTTGCGCAACGTTGTCACACGCAGTAGGAGGAGTAGCAGCAGCACATATAGGATCGTCCGCAAGCTCCGCCATGACTTCAAAATGCACTCTCTTCTTGCATTCTCGAACAATGCACATCATAACAAAGTGCATTGCGCTTGTGTATTTTCTCTTCTGTTTCAATCTCTCAATGTTTTTATGTGCCATGCGCAAAACGCTTTTTTCTCTTTTATAATTCTTTTTCTTATTCTCAGTAAACGAATTTTTTATTTAATAAATCTTCCACGAAAAAAAAAAAAACAATATACTGTACTATTTCTTAAGAAGTATTCACCAAAAAATTTGTCCAATTCTTTTTCACAATATTATGTATCATAATAGCAACAATTTTTTTTTTAATAAATTTTCATTCCAATCTGCAATTGTACATACGTTTCAATTAAAATTATTTTATAAGTGTATATTTTGTTGATGGATTTATACATATTAATTTCCAATTTAGCTAATTTATGACATTTGCACAAACATTGGTTCAAGAGCACTTCTTTTGAAGAAAGAAAGGGAAGTCAGGTTATTACTGCGTGTTCAGCTAGTTTTTTCCAGTCTACAAAAGCCTTGATTGCGTGAGTGTATAATGATGAGTTCTCTAAGGCAACAAAAGCCTTCATGATTCACAGTGCAGAGACATGACTAAAAAATTTCTTCTCCCCTGTACAAGTTCAGTTTCTTGACTTCACAAATACCTTCTTCTTTCAGTGATTGAGAAGACTAATTAGGGATGAGATTTATTGACTAATAATGAGAGCGCCTGGCAGAGATCTGGTTCTTTGTCTCTGTTTTCGGTCGTGGCAGTCCAGTGGCCAGGAGGCACTGCTGCTACTGTCCCCTGGAGGTTTCTTTGTTCTCATCAATCTTGTCTTTTTTTTCTCATGCTCTTTCTCATCGTTGTGTAGTAGAAAGTCATTGATTTTGGTTGGGGCGTCATCTTGCTAAAATTTTAGCATGCGCATACCACCGATTCCAAATGCTGCTTTACTTTACTACTACGTAGCCTCATTGCCACATTGCTCTAAAGCAAGCGAGGCCTTGGTATACAATCTCACTCCATATCACAGAAGAACTCAGATGGAATAATGGATGGTGGCACCAATGTTGATACACATTTGAACTGCAAAATGAGATTTGGCAAAAGAATGTCAGACTCCGAGCATGCCAGATATCTTTTTCCATGGTAATAATCATGGCCTAGATGTCATGCAAACATCTGTACATCAACAAGGGTGATAACCTTAGTGTTAAGAACTGATGAATTTTCTGATAAGTTACGAAGTCTACCTTGTGCTGCCGATACTTTTCTCGAATGGCTGGAAGAGTACAGTTCTTTGTGTTGCACTGAAGTTCATGGATTCCAATTACACAATCCCTCAGCTCTGATGCCTTGTATCCAGTATAATGCTGCAAAGTAGGATCCTGCAGGAGGAAAAAAACATGACAAAAACTTGAGTTAGTGAAATAAGACAACAGGCATCCAACTGACAAAATTTACTGCAATAGTCCAACGTTCCAACATCAAGTTACCAAAAACAGCATGGAGCAGAGAAGGGGCAAGCATAAATCTATCTTGAATCAAAAGAACTTGGGCAGGCAGGAAGGGCTTCTACACACCCATGGATGTGTACTTGAGTCAAGAGTGAGCTTGGCCATGAAGACAGCTGATGCTGCAACTAAGGAAGGCAGATATGGCAAAAAGCTGTACTCCATAAGAGTAAGTTCAGCAAGAAAGTTCCCAAGAAACTCTAGATTAAGTGAAGGCATCTGCATAATCACAAGAAAGTTAAAATTAGCAAGCAGCCATATGTCAGCTGTGCATTCAATACAATCCTGCCTGTCAGGAAATATGTTCACAAGACACAGAATTAGGTGTGACTTACTTTGGATTAGGCAAACTGCATCCTAGATCATATAAGATTTGAGTTCCTAAGGTCATGTTTAAGTGCTAACCTTAAAACCAGCTTGAGCAGCTCGTACAAAGCGTCTGTTCACATTGCAAAGGAAAAAAAATACACACTTAGAGCTCCTCCATGCACAGATGTGAATACCTTGGTAGGCTGTGAGTTCATTACTAGGGAGGTTCTCCCAACAGAGACTTAACCCAGAGATCATCCAATTTAACGTTGACAGGATTTTGATCATTTGCCACCATGTCCATAATGCTGTATTTCTCAAATAGATGCAGGGCATTCCCTACATTGCTTGTCTGCCATCAAACCATCATCTAAACGTGGTTTTTTCAGGCAAATGAACTCAAATTGTGCCAGCTATTTTACCCAGCAGCACTGTATAGATGCTATATCTATCCTGAGAGTGTTACATGTTATTAGGGAGCATATTCTTCACCTTAAAAAACTCTTTGTAGTAGGGGTAGTAAGCTCAAAGTTCAGTTCATTTAGAACTCTCCTCTCCATCTCCAGAACCTGCATTATACCAGAGGTACTCTTACTAATCCAAGCCCTCAAAGTAGCTGCAAGTACCAAGTGATCTAGCTGGCAAAGTACAGAGGACTAGCTGCATTGGTGAAGCACTTGCATCAAGCCCCCAAGATTTACTGCCAAAGTGAATGCCAAGGGAGGAGCATTGTGGTACCTCCTCACGACAGTAGGTGTTATCTGTTATGTAGCAAAACTCCTCAACTTGTGGGGCACAAATCTCCTCATACTTACTGCCAACACACAGTAAGCTTGGTGTGAACATGCATCTTGGAGACAAACATCCAAATGATTTGATAATCTAAGAATCGAAACAGGATCATATGCTGAAAAGAGAGCAAGAAATGGCGTAAGGATAAGGACTATCCTATGGCTAGACAACCTGACGTGCGCATTATTTCTAGCACCTGAAGATATAGTTCAGTAGAAACGTACGCAGCAATGAGCATGCAAGAAACACCAAGAAGCTGGAGGCGCTGCCGAGGAACAGCAGCAGAGGAAAGGAAGCGGTCAATATATGATACAGTGTAATAAAGTGTGTCAGGCACTAGCTTATACTCCTCTGCCACCTGCACCCAATAAATCATGCAATGTCAATACAAGCAATGAAGGATAGATTCAACTCAGAGAGTGATAAACTTCTGAGAAGGATAGACTTCACTTTCAAAATGTCATCATACTCAGCAGAAACCAAACAAACTCACCTCAACAAGCCAGTCAATGAGAATGCCCCGCATGTTCTTATTTATGTCATGCTGTAGGGACTCCATGAAATCTGATGTAGGCCTTCTTTTGATCTGAGAAGCAATGCAATGATCATAAGGTTCTCTGCTGCGAACAAGCAACAAAGATCTGATGACTGTGCCATCATCCATTGCACAATCTACTGGAATGAATTGCTAGATGCCCATGCCATCCATTGCACCATCAGCAGGTCGACATGCTGAATATCCATCTGCTAAAACTGACCAAAGTGACTCATACATTTCTCTGACTTGAATCACAGATCTCAACTTACTCAAATCAAAAGCTTCAAGGACAAACCTCTGCCATTCGAAGATGCTCATAGATTTCAGCAGCATACATACTGCACATTTGCGGATCTGTTTGGCCATGATCAATGTCCTGAAAACTTAGCTTGCATGACCATCCGGATGCCTCTGAAGAGCTGTAATCATCTGAAAGGAAACCAACACAGAAAAACCGGTCACTGGTGTATTGAGGCAGCACAAAAAGAGGCAAAAGATGCCATAAGGAATTCCTGCTGCAAAACCCTAAACCCTTCCCTTCTGGAAACTTTGAACGGAAAAAACTCCCAAGGCACAAAAAAACTTTTTCTCCCTTCTTTTCACTGAGTTCCTAACATACTCGTCCAAATCCATCACCATACAAATGCAATACAATGTAGTACAATCCTGTTTGTTTCTAGCAACGAGCAAAAGGGCAAAAATCCAAACAAGCGAGAACAATCTCCCCAATGAAAACTGCATGCGTGCATGCAGGTATATTTTTGATAGACAAACTTTCTCTCTTTCCCTACCGTCCTCCAGTTCCAGATCGGTCTCTTCATCTTTGGAAATATATAAATTCTGCACTGTACGCCGCTCCAGAGAAGCGATTGCGGCAGCACTCGCCTCTTGTAGAGGCGGCCTGTTTGGCTGCTGCTGCTGCTGCTGGGAAAAATCCGCAACAACTACCCGCTCTACAACCACAGCATTCTCATTTCCAGGTTCCACTACAACCGTCTCCACCTTCGCCGCCAACTTCAGCCCATTCTGCTGCTGCTGTTCCTTCCCACCAGCACCACCTCCCAATGCATTCCGCGAAACCACAATCTGCTGGTTGGAGAGATTAGCCAACGCCGGCCGTTTCTTGACTGCGCGCTTCTTAGCTTGTGCTACCGACTTACTAGCATCTTCCTCCATCGCCGACCTCTTGGCCGCCGCTCGCGTCCGACGCACATTCTCCGCACCCGCCATTCCAAGCAACAGACTGAAGGTCAAGGAGGAGCGGACTCGGGAGGGAAGGAGGGAGGTAGGGACGACGAGACCAACTACTTGGACTCACTAACCTCGTTAAGTAGCGATGGTAACTAACGAACCCCAAGTAGTGAGTGAGTGAGTTGAGTGTTCCTGGGTTTGGCCTAGCCGTTGGCGGCAAACGTGGAGGAAGCCGGACGGACGGGCGGGCGGGCAGGCCGGGGTTGGGGGGAGTACAAAAGCGGGTTTAAGTTTCCCGCCAGCAGGGTTACCGGCCGGCTAGCTAGGTAATTAACTTACTTTAAGTTACCGTGGGCCGGGGGGGGGGGGGAGAATAAAGATGTGATAAAGTGCGTTAGGAGCGTTGGATCGGGAATCGGACGGGTGGAATGTATTTTTCATGAGTAAGTATCGTGTGGGGGTAAAAGTGGTGAGCTGCAAAGTTACAGAGGGGGTGGGATGGACCGTTGGGGCGGGGGGGAGAATCGCTGGGTGAGGAGGCGAGAGAGCATTGGACGGGAATAACCAATAGCGTGACTGCCGTGTGCCCGGTGCCGAGCCCGTCCGACTCTAAAGGACGTTGCGTGGGGGTGGGGGCGGGGACGGGGAAGGGTCCGTTGGTGGAGACTTTTTTTTTTTTTACACTAAGAAATGGGGCCCTCCAGCTGCTCTTGAGTGGCCTTCTTTTTCTTTTGGGGTTTTTCTTTCTCTGGCAAATATCTGTTTCAAGGAGTGATGAAAATATGGAGATAAGGCACACTAGCAAGGGAGGGTTTGGGTTTGTAAGGTCTCTTTAATAAGGTCCCTTACCCTTGGGATGAATGGATGAATGACTGGATGGATGGATGCCTCCTTCCTCCATATTTTAGCCGGACTTTTATTTTAGATCGGAGTTAGTGGGTGTTCATCAAGTTTGAACTAACCTTTGAGACCACTTGAAAATGTGCCACAATGAAATGAAGTTAGTGATTTAGGGTATTCTTTGACCCCTTAAGAATTAGGACGATAATGCAATTTTTTTCCCCCTCTTCGAAGTGGAGACTTTGCTAAAGGCTCTCTCATGGATGTTGTTACTCTGTTGAACCCCAGGAACGGATTGATTTCATCTCTTGGATGAACCCTTTGTCTGACCTCAACATGGCTATCAAGGGTTGCACAATGTGGACCATGACCTACTAGTGTGGTGATCCAACCTGCACAACAATTTTTGCAAGTTGGTCATGGCAAACTTAAGTTCAAACTTCAAACCACAAAGTCCATTATTTTAATGTCACCTAACTAGAATATAAATCAATTTTTCAACATGTGTGTGGGGGGTAACAGCTCCAAATTCTAAAGGAATTCTCCAAATCATTAAGAATAACCAGCTGACCAATGAAAAATAATTAACTTCATAACCTTATAGTTAGTTCCCAACCAATGTTTTTTTTTATTCAAGAAATTTTTGTCATTTTCAAAATGACAAAAAATTTGGGGAATTCATTTTCTAGAAATACCTAGAACCAAGAAAAGAAAGAAACCCCACAATACCCATATAAAATCTACATTTTATTCACCATAAAACTTAGGAAAAAACAATTGAATCAAATTATTTAACATTTTTAAAGCTACACAAATAGATATCCCTGGCAAATATGATTAGGTACACTACTAATATATATACACTACATACCCAGTTAGTTACCTATGCTATAGTTATAGTGGAAGGGGAAAAGGAACAATAATCACTGGGGAAGGCATGAGAGCAGCAGGGGGAGGCCAGCAGGAATGGCGTTCTGCCAAATGGGTATTTATTTATTATTCCTTAAATGAAACTTGAATTTGGCCTCATGAGTGGTGGTGGACTGTGTGGCTTATTATTCATTATTGTTATTCTTATTATGAATTGGGTTTTTTTTATTACTCCTCTGGTGGTTTCCCCCCTCCACCACCACCCCTCCCCCCCCGCCCAAAGTAGCCACTAGGTACCTACCCCACTCTTTTTCCCCCCTTCCAATTTTCAAACATTTGAAGTTTGACGGCCAAAAGATGCACGTCATGAACTGCATGTTGCTAGTCTGTTGCTGTTGTCCGTCGTCGTCTTCCTGCAGGCCTCTGCTGCTGCTGCTGCTACGTTGCTCCTTTTCAGCTGATGCCCTCGTATGTAACTGTCATTGCCCCCGCCAAACTTCTCTTTCTCTCTCTCTCTCTCTTTTTTTCTTCTTGGGCGTCAGGAGGAGTTCCAGTAGCCTTTTTGGCCTTGCTTACTACCAAGGCAACAAAATTTGTGTTTAGATTCAGTATAGAGTATAGTAGCTTAAGGGATTTTTATAGGCCCCTATGTAATAATATAATAGGTCTATTTTTATATGAGGATTTTTGATAGATGATATTTTGGCTCATGTTGAAACTTGATAGATTAGTTATAGAGTTCTAATATCTTGAAGTTTTCTTTTTTTTCTTTTAGAGGATTTTTTATGTAAATGGTAAGGCCACAATGTGACACGCCCTTTTTTTTTTTTTCAATTTTTGTGAGGTAGACGACCTTGTTGGCAATCATCCACAAGAAGAATTAGCCAAATTTAGCTCCAGGCCAAAGAATTGTGAAAATCTCTCCCCTCCCCCCAAAAAAAATCTAGTATATTTGGAAGTACACTTACAAAGCAAGAGTGTAAAAACTCACAGGGCATTTCAAAAAACAAAATGCCCACAAAAGCTGCGTTCAAATGCTCTTAAGTCTAGTGTTTTTTTTTTTTTTCGGATGAACCCAGTGGTACCTGTCAGATACGTGTGGGGGTATCATGAGGGGGGGGAAAAAATTAATAAAAAAAAAAGCTTCATTTCATTTCTAAGGGACAGGCTTTTTTTACCTTACACTTAAGAATTCATCTATATTTTGGCACTCTGCTGGAACCTATGTCCAAATATGGCGATTTCAGAAAGGAAAAAAAAATCTCAAAAATCTGACAACTTTGGGACAATTTTTCCCACAAAAAAAAAAAAAAAAAAAAAACCTTTTGTATACTGTAGCCTTGGATTTCCTTTTTGTCGCCTTGATGCCAAAATTCACCTCAAAAATAAAATAAAATAAAACAAGGGGGCTATGTGACACTGTGGCCTTGCCATTTACATCAAAAAGTATCTTAAGGCAAAAGAAGAATTACAAGAACTCAAATAATATTTTCACCATGCAAAAATATAATCTTCAAAAAATCCTCTAAAAGAAAAACCAAAAAAAATCCTTCAAGATATTATAACTCTGTAACGAATCTCAAGTTTCAACACAAGCCAAAATATCATCTTTCAACAAAATTCTCATATAAAATTAGACCTATTATTATTATTATTTATTACCTAGTAAGGGGCCAAAATCCATTAAGCTATGATAACTCTATAATGAATCTAAACACAATATCCTTTGCCTTGGTAGGCAACAAGGCCAATAAAATAAGCTCCACTCGGACTTCTTTTTGTACCTCCATCATCATCGTCATCATCATCTCTCCCAATTTTCAACTGGCTTCAGTTTTGTCCTTTTGTTACCGGTCTCTGACTTCCCTCCCTCCATGTCCACTTTGATCCCGCCTCTCTGCCCTCTTTCTCTTTTTCTCTCTCTCTCTCTCTCTCTCTCTCTCTCTCGTGTTCACGTCCCGTACGTCTCTTGTAGCGTTCTCTTCTTCTTGTGTCGACTTTTTCTTTGTTTTCCAGTGCAATAGATTCTGCTTTTAAGGAGACTGACGAAGCGTTTTTGTATTTTACTCTTCTTCTTTTTCGTGTGTGTGTTTTTTTGGTTTTTGAAAACTGCAATACTACTGTTGATGATGATGATGATGAGAATTTCAATTTGTATTTGGTTTTTTTTTTTCTTGTATTTGAAGTTTCGGTTGACCATGATGAGATTTCTCACGGGGTGTCCAGGGCCATGATGAGATTTTCTTGCGAGGTGAGGTGAAGTAATTAGACGTGGCGATTCACAATTGTTGTGCCTTCAAGATGGATGCCGCCTATTTCCAACTAACCCTGAAACTTTTTTAATTGGAAGCAAGTTTATGATTGATTTGCTCAGGTAAGTAAGTAGTTTGTGGTTTGATTTGGAAAGGAAAGGGCCCATGGGTTTGGTAGTTTGTAGTGTGATTTGGAAGGGAAAGGGGCCCATGGGTTTGGTCGTTTGTGGTTTGATTTGGAAGGGTAAGGGCCCATGGGTTTGGTTGTTTGTGGTTTGATTTGGAAGGGAAAAGGGCCCATGGGTTTGGTCGTTTGTGGTTTGATTTGGAAGGGAAAGGGCCCATGGGTTTGGTCGTTTGTGGTTTGATTTGGAAGGGAAAGGGCCCATGGGTTTGGTCGTTTGTGGTTTGATTTGGAAGGGAAAGGGCCCATGGGTTTGGTCGTTTGTGGTTTGATTTGGAAGGGAAAGGGCCCATGGGTTTGGTCGTTTGTGGTTTGATTTGGAAGGGAAAAGGGCCCATGGGTTTGGTCGTTTGTGGTTTGATTTGGAAGGGAAATGGCCCATTGGTTTGGTAGTTTGTGGATAGAATAGGAAATGAGAAAAGGTTTTGTAACCTCATCCCATATGGTTCATTTCTAGGGTAAAGCCCCATGGCCACGGGATTTACCGAAAAAGGGCATGCACTTGGCTACATCTTGTGTGGGCCCTTTGCTTAGACGTGGAGCCCAAGTGCAGGCCTGATTTTGGTAAATCCTCCAACCAAGGGCTTTACCGAATGTAAAAACCCCATGTCAATTTTTCTATTTTTTAGTTCTTCCCATGATACCCGACATGTACCTAGCATGTATCACAAAACAAAAAATGAAAAAATTGCAAGGCATATTGAGAAATGAAATGCCCCACGAACAATTGAAGAAAGAAAAACACTATATAAGGTACTCTTTGATTATGCTAAAAAAGAACAAAGTGAATGCCTTTTATATGCAATATAAAACACACACAAGTATATGGGCTATGGTTAACCTTGGAATAGGTCTCTTTGTTTAGTTAAAATTTATAATAATGGCTATAAATATTCATCCAAGAAAATCATTATGAATTTTTTATGAATTTATGCTAGGGGTGGAAAACAAGATTACATGAAATGATTTTGCCAAAGGATTGAGTTTTAAAGGTGAGTTGATGGTTGAAAAGAAATTCTTAACGCCATTCTAGGATTTAAGGTTCTATAATGGTTGTAACTAATTATTTGGATATTGCCTTTGCACCATGTCATGATGCCTATGAAAAAACTTATACCTATTAGAAGTTCACAATTTAAAATTTTCATTATGTCAAAATGTTTTTTTAATTTAATATTTAAAAAGGTCCTTCGTCATAACCCAACACAATTGATTGGAAAATTAATAATTGAGTAAGCATATTACAAATGAAGCGAATATTTAAATTTAAAATTGTGCAAAAAAAATACTAAAGCAAAATCCAACATTGAACATCTAAATAATTGAAAAGGAAAAAAAATCATTTGAAAAAAAATTAACCCAATAATTAACCCAATAATTAACTCATCATAAAGGTAGGTCCAAAGACAAAAACACACAATTAAATTAAATTCATAGCTCTCATGTCTTTTTTAATTTTCCAGTTCATTTCCTCCCTATTATAATGTTTCATTGCAATAAATTATAGTAGTTTAGATCAACTTATTAGAGATACATTTTTGTATCGCTTTGGATTCTTGTCCTACTCTATTAATATAAATAGCACGTAAAAATATTAATTAGGACATTTGAATTATTGCCGGAGAATTTTTTTATTAATGTTGAAGAATTACATTTTACCATTATACCATTATTGAATTGATACTATTAACAACAATTAGGAAAATATTCAAGCTTCCATAAATCATAAAACATACATGCCATGCTTTCTCTCACATAGTAGTTTTTTTCATTCCAAGACATTACTATTATTGTTCAGAATAATCTCCATCATGTCCTCCCTAAATCTCTTGTGACAACTTCAACATTATACTGATATGCACTCTAGCAGTTACAAGAAACGGTTGTAACCACTTCGCATCATATTGATAGGTAGTTAACATGTTTGTCATATCATCACAATGGATTTCAACATGCTACAATTTGACATTCCCAAAAAAACCTTGGTTAAATTTGTATAGTATTTATACTCTTTGCTGACATGCCCAAGTATCTCCCTTACATTATCCCCCTCTTAATGTTGTAGTGTCCCCACATAGTTGCACATGCATTGTAGCTACACATTACAAAAAAATTCTTACTAACAAGTTCCTAACTCTTCAAACCTCCTACTTGGGTATAAAGTATAAGTTGTGTTGGAATGAAAAAATCATCAATTTCACTATGAAAAGATTTTGCCCCTTCCTTGGTGTACGTAATTCGCTACCTCTATAGATATTTGCAAGTTTATTCCATCTTCACAGGGTGTGATAAACACCACTAGCAGTGAATGAACTTACCAACACATGGTCGCTTGGATAGCTTTTCCACACCAAGTGTCATGTACTCGTTAAAGGATGAAATTGCAACCCCCAATCATTACCGTCCTTCAAAAAGTAAGACCAAAGGAATAAGGCCAACACCTTATCACTCAATAGAAATAAACTACCCTCACTAGTTTACTTTATTATAACTACTCAAATAATAAATGAAAAGTCATACAAAAGGCCAAGGAAGAAGGTAAGAGTTATTGTTTTAGAACATATCTACCATCATGTATGTAAGCTAATCTAAGGGGTAAGGGAAACAAGTAGAGAAGGGCAACATGGGAAATGATGATAACATGAGAATAACTATTCTCCAAATTGCTACAAAACCTCCAACGCCCCAAATGTTGCCCAGTTGGGTTTACAAACCTCCTACTATTACTATCCCACCTCGACCATGCTTGCACGTCCTTTAATGACTTTATCTACTACACTCAGCACTTCAAAATGTCTCCCCACTGCTTTATATTGCATGTAACAATGTTTTTTAATCTACAAGCAGCTACATATTGGTCTTCCCCCTTTTTTCTTCCACTAAGTACTAATCACTACCTTCTTGTAGCAACCAATAACTTATCATTGCAAAAGCTACCAAGTGGTATGCCTCTCGACTCTCTATTGTAAAAGAAATGTAGGCCTACCATTTCAAGGAGCAGCATGTTTTGTATAACATCAAACCACCTTACCTTCCACACTTCCTAATAAAATAAATACACATTAAAACACATTGAATTCCTCAACCATTTTTCCATTATAATGGCATACCAATATAAATACATTTCCTCACTACTCTCCCCTCCCTAATAGTAAAACACACATTTCTCCAAAAGAGTTATCCATTCCAACCTCTAGCTACAAACATGTTGGATGTCTTAAAAGTTCCCCAACACCTCTAATTTTCCTTCTCCACCAACCACACAAGGCCACACAAGGCCCAAATTTAACTAGGTGTAAGAATAGTAGAAGGAAAAGTATTGGGAATTTTAACAAGTTTGATTTCAAATTTGTGTTTTTCAAAATTTTAATTTTCTCAAAAACTTGCACATTATCCAAAAAAGACCAAAGCTTCCCACAATCTTACTCCTGAATGTCATCTTCATGTGGAAATTCTTTTTCATGGTCTTCATGAATTCCATCACCCATCAAGAATTCAAATTTCAAATCAATTGAAAAAAAAAAATTATTTATATGTGTGATTTTTAGGGTTAGGTTATATTGTAGATTTTGAAGGCAAGGTTATTTTGCACCAAACAAAGAATTAAAGCCCAACTTTAAAAAATTCCATAACAATTAAAAAGTAAGAAATAATCATGTGACAAGATATGATGATGGGCAAGCAATTTAGAAAGCAAGTGAGGTCATAGTCGGATTACTAATATAAGTGTTACAATAGTAGAAGAGTAAGGAGTCTTTGGAATTCCAACAAGTTTCTTTTTATTTGTTTTTTTCAAAAATTTGCACATTATTCAAAAAAAAAAACCATAGCTTATTGCAATCTTGGAAATGAACACTAGTAGTAAGTAGTTGTAATACAAGTTCAAATTGCAAATGAAATCCAAAAAAAAATCATTATCATATAGATATATGAATTTTTAGGGTTAGCTAATTTACATCCAAACAAAAGAAAGACATCCAACATAACAAATTTTGAAACAAATGAAAGGAAGGAATACTAATGTACCAAGAAAATGTGCCATTATTGTTGCACAATGATATCATATTGATGGACAAGTGATTTTGACAGCAAGTGGTATAGTAGTAAGGAGTACTCACATAAGTAGTTATAGTAATAGTAGTAGAAGGAGGAGCATGGGGAATTCCAACAAGTTTGGTTTCATTTGTGTAAAGATTTTGGTGTTCTCAAACACTTGCACATTGTCCCACAAAGGACGAAACCTTTTAGCAATCTTGGTCTTGAACATCACCTTCATTTGAAAATCCTCTTTCAAGGTCTTAAACCCCATTGCCATCATCACCCCATCAAGAATTCAAATTGCAAATCAATCCAAAAATTGTGTCAAATGTTTAGGGTTATGTAGTTTGCATCCAGACAAAGGAAAAAGACCCACCTTAAGAAACTCCAAAAATTTACAAATCAATCAATAAACACACATGATTTTTATAGTTCCGGTTATTTGGCATCCAAGCGAAGAAAAAAGACATGACTTAAGAAACTTTGTAACAAGTGAAAGTAAGAAGTATTAATGTGATGAGATATGTTGATAATGGGCAAGCAATTTTGAAAGCAATAGATGTAGTAGTAGGAGTACTAATATAAGTAGGTGTAGTAATGGTAGGAGGAGTATTGGGAATTCCTATGAGTTTGGTTTCGTTTGTGCTTTTCAAAGATTTGGTGTTCTCAAACACTTGCACATTATCCAACAAAGGACCAAAGCTTCCTGCAATCTTGCTCCGGAATGTCACCTTCACTTGGAAATCATCTTTGAAGGTCTTGAATTCCATTGGCATTGTGACCCACCCAATGCTATCGATTGAGAAACTGGTGCTATCCAAATTCACAGTCTCAGAAAGCAAGTAGTTGGTGCTGGGTAATCCTTGAACTGTGACAACCAACTGCCCAATTACTAACTGGAAATTGCGTTCTGGATTAGCTGCTGTGTCAAAGAGAAGAGTGTAATCTGTGTTGGATCGAGCTGAGAAGATGTTACTGATGGTTGCTGGTGAATTCTCGGCATTCAAATCCAATAGAATTGCCGTATTGTCAGTTGATGCTTGATACCTTGCTGCAGTTGCAATTTTGATCACACCTGTTTCAACTACCCAATGCCTGATCAAGCTTGAAGGACCTGTTAGCTCTGCAAAGTAGGTGAGGTTGTTGATTTGTATTTGTGGATCCACATTTTCAAAGCTTCCATTCTCAATCATGCTTTGGAGGTTGACTTGAAGATTTGCCACCAGAGCCCCATATGATCCTGGGGTTAAAGACGAGAGAGACAAGATGGTGGGTACTCCTGTACCTCTCACATTACAAGAGACTGGTTGCCACAGGATGCTGTTACGAGTGGTGCTGCTATTGCTGACCACAAAAGGAGATAAACCTGGAGGTGCAACATTCCTGCCATAAATGTCTTGTAAACCAAGTCGGACAGCTTTTGCAACAGGTCCACCGTCTGGATTGTCAGCAACAAAGAAGGAAACCGTGTAGATGGCTCCTTCACGAAGTGTGTAGATTGGCATACTCACCAGCTCACCAGGTCCTGATCTATAATTCATATGGATGAGGAAAGAGGCATTCAAACCAGGTGGTGGCACAAAGACTGTGGCATCCAAGATCTGGAAGCCACCTGCTGCTGCCACCCAGAATGGCATCAGAGTCCTTATGCCACTGCTTATCACATCCATTGTTGGGTATGATCCAAATAGGAAAGACTGCACTTGGAAGTCGCCATTTTGTACAAGGTTTGAAGGATCACAATAAGCACCATCCATCTTCTGGGTACAAAGTGCTAGCAAGATACAAAGAGATGGATGCTCGAAGCAGACATGAACACACATTTGCAGCAGCAGCCATGGGTTCACCATGATTCATTGCTTTTGCATCCAAAATGCCTATGTCTGAGCTCGAATCTTGCACACATCACGTTATATCTATTTGTCTGCCTATCATGTGCTTGGGTTGCACACAGATCCGGAGTTCATGTGCATCAATCTGCAATTAGTTCTGTTTCTTGCTTTAAGATGCTCTGGAAAATATTCATATAACAGATTGAAGAAATTCTGGCCATACGAAGGTTTCTAAATCATTGGAAACCCATCATTGGAATGAGAACCTAGACAATATTCATACAACAGATGGAAGGAACTTTGGCCATATGAAGGTTTCAGGATCATCAGAAACTGTCCTCAGATCCAGAATCTGTTATACAATAGTGGCACAAGAGGTTGAAGAAACTTTGTCTGTACATAGGTTTCTAAATCAGCCGAAACCATCATCAGATTCAGAATCTGCTGTACAATATTTATGCAAAAGATTAAAGAAACTTTGGCTGTATGAATTTTTCTGAATCCACAGAAACCATTTTCAGATCCACTGCAAACACAATCATACCAGGAAAAATGAAAATGTGGATTTCTCTACAAATGTTGTATATCCTGTCTCAAGCAGGCTGTATTTGCAATTTTTCCTCTCCTTCAAACCTGGCACCACACTCAGAAACAGGGTTGCAACTTCTCTTCAACTGTCAGCTTTTTTCTCCTATGCAATCTGATCAGAATTGAGTGAAGATTATGAACATTAAAGCTCCATTCTGTCTGGAAAGTTCCTGGGAAAATTACACTACAACATGCATTTTGGCTGATATAGTAGCTCCTGTATGTGAGAAGATATACTCTGCAACCAAAATGCATCAACAAAAAGAATGAAAGTGGCAATGCACATATATATATAACAAAGGATAGTTTCAGCAACAAAGCTCAAAAGCTTGAAGCTTAAAGACAGCAAGCTCAAAACACATTCAAAACTCATTCAATGGAATCAAAGAGCAAGATGTTTTCACCTGCACCATGCATGCCAGCACAGTAACAAGGGCAAGGGATGTCCATAAGGCTACATTATCACCCAAAGTGGCACAATGGTTAGTCTTCAACCTTGTTTCACATTAGTGCCAGATTTTTTAAAATACAAATCTCAAAAAGAAAGTGTTTGAAGCAGAATGCAATTATTCTTTTCTATAGGATCACAATCAATTAATACTGGGTCAGATCTCAGATCACAAATGTGGAGGAAGACATATAAAGCCAGCACTCTCAAGGCACAAACACTTGGATGAAAAAGGAGGCCCCCAATAAGTTTTGCAAACACTTCGAAAAAAAAACTGAATATTCTGCAGAGAGCTCTGACATCGGGGCAGAGGAGAAGAGAAGGGATAAAAATCGCCTTGGAACAATCTACCTACTTGGAGAAAGAAACAGGTGCTTAAGGAACAATCAAAGCCTATCTGTCAGCTGGAAAGTGTCAAATAGCATCTGTCTGTCTGCCTGCCTGCCTGCCTGCCTGCCAGGCAAATGCTTACCTCCAACGCTTATCCTGATAAAAGAAAAACCAAACATGAGCATTTCATGCAAAAGAGAATGTCCACTACCGTGTTTTGATTTCCTGAAACAAGTCATTCACCACAGTTTGGCAAACGCAACTACTTTACCGCTCTCTGTTCATGCCCTTTGTGTTCTCACTCTTGTCTATTTCAAATGAAATCAACCCCTCTAAAACCCACTACAACCCAATGCAAATGCAAACTTGTTTTAACAGAATTTGGATTGCTGGTCATACATTTGATGCAAGGTATCATCCTGATCTCACACAGAAACACACCCAAAAAAAACAGAGATAGCAGTCACAACAGTCATTGAACCCAATACCCAAGGTCAAAAAACGCTTCACACTGATGCTTCCCAACCTCGAGGGCATGGCCCTAACAAACAAACATCGCTGACTCGGAGAGTACAAAGGAAAAGTAGTCCTGGGTCAAGGTTTTAAGCTAACAGACCTGACCCCATCAAATTCCTAACAATCTGGTATCATGTAGTTCAACGCCCACAACATACTGCTCAAACTTCTGGAGCAAATTATTCACATGGCCCCCCCCACCACCACCATTGTTAATCCAGCGTCGGAATGAAGTCTCATCGTATCTTTGCATGGGCACTACTGCATGTAACTCATACATAGCTTGCCCCAACACTGTATCCAACTGTTGGAGCACGAGCACTTTATATCCTTGTGATGAATTGTTGCTAGTCCACTTGAACATCTGGAAGAAACGGTTTGGAGTAATCACTGCATCTATGGACTCAAAGTTGGTGAGTGGGCTTCGGGTACAGTATGTTCCATCACCCAGCGCCTTCAAATCATCTGGAGCATGGAATGTGTGCTGACTGAGCATTTGCTGTAGCTCAAGGTTGCTGCATTCCATAGAATTGCCATCCGAAGTAACTCGCTTCCTCTTGAAGCTTCCGCCTTCTTGGAGGATTGAATGAGCAACATGTTCAAACAAGTGACCCCACAAGTGAGCAATGGGTGTATTGTCTATGTTATTGGTTAGCCATGTGCAAGCTTCAACCTTATCCAGTTGCACAAACTTCTGACCAACCTCCTGTTGTATGGAAGGTGCAGCATAACAAAAACTCGCTGTTTCGTATTCATGTGTATCATCCACCCGAATGTGAACGATCTTGTCACTTGTTGTCTCCATGTACTCCCCAGATAAGAGAGGCAAAAGTGATGATTTGGTAAGTGAATTCATAGCAGCATTCAACGAGGCCACACCCTCTGTTCTTTTCCTGTTGTCCAGGACGTACCTCGGAATGCCTCCCAATTTACTGAAATTCCCAAGAGCCTGTTCTCGCAAATTCACATGCATATTTCCATACTCTGGCCTCCAAACTTCAAACTCTTCCAGAAATGTCTTGATCTCAACTTCAGTCCAAACAGGCATATACAACATTAGGGACCTGGCATTCTTTTGAAACTCCTTGTAGTTTGAGGGCTTGGTGGAGCAAACAAGCAGCATCTTGCATCGGTACTGTAAAGATGTTTCTTGTTGTGCGTCAATCACATACCAAGCAGATGGGTCATCGAAAACATTTGCCAGATCCTCAACTTTGCATGGACTGATCACTCGGGGATGGACCGAGTCGGCAAAGTCAAGGAGGAAGTGTTGCTGGTTGATTTTCCAAACTACTTTTACTCTCTGTGCTGCCATCTGCAATACCCAGAAGACACCAAAGAGTGACTTTCCTGTACCCTCTGTACCAAGTACAATGAACCTGTTATACTTTGACCCACGCAGGTGGTTGTTGATGATTCGTCTCAGATCCTCATAACATTCTCGCACCCATATCAAGAAGGGACCCACAAAATTCCCCAATGGATCAGCAGCCACTTTCAGGAAATGTCCACGTTGTTGTTCCTTTGCCACTGCCCCTCTTGCAAAGATGCAGAGGTTTTCAGGACCTGCAACCTGGACAACATGGTGAGAAGAAGCCAGCCGTCACTGGCATGCAAGACTCAAACAAAACATTAGCAGCAGCAGCAGCACAAGCTCAATGGAAACCTGCTACTGGCTCTGGTAGTGCGACAAAACTGTTTTAAACCAAAAATATAAGTTTGCAAGAATGCAATACACAACTCAGGAGAGTACATACAGAAATTCCATACAGCTCATCACTCCATTGTACTCGAGACTTGGTCTCAACCATTTGAATACTAAGAGCTGGATATTGATTCAAAAAAGATACACTACCAAGCTGAAATATACATAAATGTCCTGGAAGGAGTATCCTCCTGTGAAATGTGTAGATGAGTTCCAGGAAAAGAATCTGTACGCACCTTCAAGCTCTTGAGCTTTCCGTTTGTTGTCCTGCCACTGCCGAACTGCATGCCACACCCGTGCTTGCTGGCCCACTGTGATTTTGACTCCAGTTGCCTCTGCCACCATTCTCAACAGCTTGTACACCCCTTCTTCAGTCCCCTCGTCAACCAACACTTTAACAGTGACTTCCTCTGTCTCCAAAGCTTTGATGACCTTTGGGTCAACCGAAAAACCGAGCAGGAATGTTTCCAGCCACACACTCTTCAGATCCTCTGGTTGAATGGGTGCAAGCCCATTGCCAACTGATGATGGGGCAGGTCCTGATAGGAAGCCAAAATACATAAACAAATTGTTAGCATGTATTCCTCCCACAAATATTCTCAAGCTCTCGTCCATCATCTCAAGTGTGTCAGAAAAGAAAGTGCTCATCATCAGTCCCTTTGAAAGACATGGCATTTGAAACTCACCGGGAGCACGAGGTGGTCGACTTAGCGCTGGAAAATGCGGAGGCATCTGCAGCTGTGGCAGTGACAGTGGTAGGGGTAGCTGTAGAGAAGGCAGTGATGGAAGTGGAGGCAGTGGAGGCGGCTGTGAAAATGGAGGAGGAAATGTGATCACTGGAAATGTGGACCGACCGTTGTCTTCGGAACTATCTAGAGCATCATCTCCTGCACTTGTCCCTTGCTCAACACTATCAGCCACAACAGGCTTCACCGATTTGGAACCCTGGAATTCAGAAAACACATTAGCCTTTGTAATAATTCTTACAACAGACTTGTCAGAAAGGCCCATTCCTTACAAAAGAAATATTTTGCAACAACAGACTGTGATTCTTATGCTTCAACGATCCAGTAAAGATACAATGTCATTTGTATTGTTAAAAAAGCCAATCCCTTTTTTAAGACACGATCTTGAAGCTTTCAAAATGGAAAATTCTGAGTGATGGTAAAAAAACCTACGGTTCCAAAATCTTTTTTAATTATTCCAAAGAGCCTTACCAGCTTACTGGCAGAAGTCACCGGTATGGGCAGAACTACACTTGATGGGTGCTCCAAAGCCTTGTAGAAAACATCATCAAAATAAGCAGGAAGCTTGTGGTTCATTCTCTCCTTTCTGTCCATGGCCCAGAAATCAGCAGTACCAGGTCGGCTCTGCCATTGTTTAATGTGGACATAATTTGAGTGCAGAGAATTCCAGCGTTTCTTCAACTGATGTGGTGATCTTTGCACACCGAGTGCTCTGCATCGCTCAGCCATGGCTACCCACTTCCGTTGGTAATTTAAACCTCCACGTTTGAGCGAGTTTGGGTGCTTTTGAGATTCTGCATGTGTCGCAGCTATCAAAGTCAAGGTTTCACTTTCATTCCACTTGGTGTTGCGGGTTCGCTTGACACCATTTCGCTCTTTGCTTCTTGCCCGAATGATTTCATCTGCACCCTCCTCACCAATTGTTGTCTCCTCGATCGGGGAATCATCCAACTCATCATCCATCTTTGCATCATCTATTTTCATGTCCTCCTCCATCTTCACATCCTCGAGCTTCCTGTCATCTACTTTTGGATCCTCTATATCCCTAATATCAACACTAATATCCTCAAAGTTTGTGCCTTCAGCAATTGCTGCATCCTTTTGTTTTTCATCCTCTGTATTTGCATCCGTTCTCTCTGGAGGCTCCATCTTTCTTTACTCAACACGTTTCCGTCTTTCCTCCTCCTCCAAAAACCCAAGAGCACATACAGAGAGCTCAAAGCAACTGCAAAAAACCCAAACCTAACTAAGTGTACACCTATCTTTCATCCTTCACTTGAGCTCTAACCTTCCTTCTAAATTTCTCATGGACAAAGATGTCACCACTAATCCCATAGGCTTAATCCTATTGATATTTGCAAACCCTAAACCTAACTAGAAATAAGAACACCCACTTTTCTGCTTTTGTCCACTCGCGGGCCTTGAATGGGTAATTCCACAATGAGTTTTGCTCCTCACTCACAGTTTGAAAACAGAAGCCAGCAACCTCCCCAACTCCACTAATCCTTCCTTTCAATTCTTTTCCTGCTGTTTTCAAAAACCTGCAAGGATAAAAAAGTCTTCATATCCTCCCATTTTGACACACCACCACCACCCACTCTCTCTTTTTGTGTCCAGCAAAACAAAGCTCAAAACTCAAAGCCTTTTCAGCCCCGACAGTGAGCACTTTTCACCCCCACCAAGCGACCAATAAAACCAACAAACTCTCTCATCAATGTTTCCTAAGAGTGCAGGATGTTTTTCGTGGCTAGCTACCATAACCATGGCAATGAGAACTGAACTCTCTCTAAAATGAACTGCTCTCTTTTACTCTAAGAAAATCAAAAGCCCAAAAAAAAGCACCCATGTGTTTTTTTTTGGCAAACCCCAGATAAAACGCTGAAACCAAAAATGGGCAAAGAATATGAGACCTTGAATACAACAACCCCTACTCACTCACACACATGGAAAACTCACAAACAAACTCTTTCTTTTTGACAAAACTGTTCAACAATAACAACAACCCAACTTGAGATTGTTTCTTAACTCTATTTCTCCTACTACTAAAAACTCAACACAAGGTGTGTGTGTGTGTGTGTGAGAGAGAGAGAGAGAGAGAGAGAGTTTGTGTGTGTCTGTGAGAACATTGACTACATGCATGATCACCCCATTGCAGAAAAAATAAACAACAAACCAAATCTTTCACAAAAGAACCTCAAATTGTTTCCACTTTTTTTTTCCTTCCCTCTTTCTGTTTTACAACTCTTTGTTGTTTTTTTTGTTTATTTGGGGTTCACTAAGGAAAGCAACACAACAACTGGAGAGATAGACACACTCGCTGACTGTTCTTGACTAAGAACCCCTCCTTTTTTTTTTTAAAAAAGAAGGGGAAAAAAAAAAGAGGAAAATAGTGTTTGTAGTTGGGTACCTGAAAAAAGACCTGAGCTTGCCCACACAACAACAGCAACAACAACAAAAGCACACACACACATACACACACACACACACACATACACATACACACACAACCCTACAACACAGGTCAACGACAACACAACACCAAAATCACAAATGTAAGTAAAATTGAGTGTTTTTTTTTCCCCCAAGAGACTCTTTTTTTGGCTCTCCATCCATCCTCCCACCATTTCCCCCCACACAAAAGCCTACATTTCTGGGAGAACCCCACTTTGTCTGTTCCCTTGGGAGAGAACCCATTTTGTCTGTTCCCATAGAAGAGAACCCATTTTGTCTGTTCCCCTAGAACAGAACCCATTTTGTCTGTTCCCCTAGAACAGAACCCATTTTGTATGTTCCCATAGAAGAGAACCCATTTTGTGTGTTCCCCTAGAAGAGAACCCATTTTTTATGTTCCTATAGAAGAGAACCCATTTTTTGTGTTCCTATAGAAGAGAACCCATTTTTTGTTCCCATAGAAGAGAACCCATTTTGTATGTTCCCATAGATGAGAACCCATTTTTCAACACCATGAACCCAAATTTTGTTTATTTCCTTACAGAGCACCCCCCAAATTGAAATGTTGTCAGAACGACCCCATTTGCATTAAAGGCTGGTCACTTAAATCATGTTTGCACAAATTTGGGTCTGTTCCCTTGTTCTCAATGACAATGTTCTCAACTTACTTGTCTGTTCCCAACTTCTTACTTTGTGTGTTCCCAACCTGTGTTCCCATGAGTCTCACTTTGGTCTTCTTGTTAGGGTATATTCTTCCCAATGATGCTTCCTCCCTTTCAATTAAGCTTCCATTTCTACCTTTCCTTTTTTTTTTGGTCCTTTTATGGACCATTACCTAATAACCTTGGTTCTCAACACACAAATAGGCATGGGTTTTTTTTTTTCATTTTCCAAAATGCCTTACATCATTTTTTTAAAAATCTCATCATACCCAACAAGTACCCACCAGATACCCATTGGGTATAACAAGGGAAATTTTATTTTTTTTAATCACACATCAATTTTTAATGCTTGGTAACACCCTCTACTAAGTGGGGGAGTTTCAGAAGTAAAGCGTGGCCTTGGGTTTACCTTAGGTGGCCACTTACTTCCAAAACTCCTCACTCCTTGGGCATTACCCTACACAAAAAAAATTAATAAGTAATAAATTGATAAATAAATAAATATATTAATTAAAAATAAATTTTAAAACACTTTATTTGAGGTTTTTATCATGGCATGAATATATGTGGGTGTGCCTTATTCACCCAAGGGAACTCTAACTTCTAACTTCTTCCTCTCCTTAAGACTCTTTGTAGGTATTATGAGAAAAAAGGGGGTTTGGAAGGGTAAAAATTAAAGATAGAGCTACTACACTTTCTCATTTCTTTTTTCTTTTAAAAAAATAAAATTATATATATATACATTTTTATTTAAGAAAAGAATCCCTCCAAAAGAGAAAAGAATAATCATTTTGGACAGACAGGCTGGCTGACTAGCTGGCAAGGACCTTATGAAGGGGTCCTGGCCCCCCAGACTGGCGTCTGGCAGGCATCTTATGCAAATCTGTAAGGTACTAGGTAATGCAATCTCCCCTGATTTAGGTAAATAATAACAATAATAATAATAATAAGTACATAGTAGAATTGTCCTTAAGATTTTATGAGTAATTTTATTTTATATTTTTTTACTTTATTGTTTTTTAAATTTATTATTTTATTTTATTTATTTTTATCATTGGCCTAGCCAAAAAGAAAAAAAATAAGAAAGAATGAAAGGATTTGAAAGGCTTTATTAAGGAGTAGCCAGCTGCTTAGGATCACTCAGCAAGATTTGATGGGGTTCGTTTTTCTTCATTTTTTTTTTCCCTCCCTCCCTCCCTCCCTTTTGATAATTGGCCAAGCCCACTCAGGATTTTTTAAATTTTGAGTTATCAAAAATTTGGTGATTTTTTTGCCCCCAAAATTAGAAAATAATAATAATTTTAGTTTAATTTATTGTACTAGGCGAAAAAAAAATTCCAATTTTTTTGCCCAATTTCTTTTTTGGTCTATAAAGTGATAAAATTTAGCCCCCAAAAAATTATCACTGAGCCCAACTTCCAAGAAGAAGAAGAAAAAAAAAAGATTGAGTATATAGTAGACTAACTAGATGGGATCATGAGCCATTAATATTAAGTCAATGTAAAAAACCTGCAATTAAGGCTTTTCAGGCAACACCACAGTGGCTCCAGGATATAACCAATGTTGTCTTAATTATGGGTTGTAGGAGGCCAGTTCCAGGTCCCCAATCTGCAGGTTCAAATTTATATTTAATTAATTAATTAATTAAATTTTTAAATATTAAATAAATAAATTATTTTTAAAATTAAAATTTATTAAATTTAAAAATTTAAAAATTAAACTGGTAACTGTTGTTAGGTACTCAGTATGATGCATCATACTTTTCTTTTTTTAAATTGTTTTGCATAAGAGATTTTGTTACTAGGTAATGGGTCCATATAACTAAAATTTGTGTCATGGATACACATATTTGTTGGCCTTGCCTACTACCAAGGCAAGGATATTATTTTGCTTAGATTCATTATAGTGTATAGTAGTAGTAGTAGTTTAAGGGATTTTGGCCCCTACTAGGTAATAATAATAATAATAATAATAATAATAGGAATAGGTCTATTTTTATAGGAGGATTTTTCTAACAGATGATATTTTTGGCTTGTGTTGAAACTTGAGATTAGTTATTATAGAGTTATAATAATAGCTTGAAGGATTTTGGATTCTTTTAGAGGATTTTTTTTTTTTTAAGATTATATTTTTTGGGTGGTGAAATATTTCTGAGTAACTTCCATAATTCTTTCTTTTGCCTTAATATACTTTTTAATGTAAATGGCAAGGCTAGAGTGTGTGACACACCCCCCCCCCTTGTTAGTTTTGAGACAGGCATGAATTAATTAGCTCCCCCACCCACAAGAAAAAAAAAAAAGGGAGGCCCCTTTGCTCCATGATGCAACTTCTGATTAGTTGCATGGAAATTCTCTTCCTAAAATTGGCTGCCACTATTTTTGGCCTGGACTAATAGCCCTTCCTAAGAACACCCTAACCTATGTAGCCTAGCTCTAGATGTCCCCGATCGAGAGAGAACACCCTATCCCAATCCAATTTTTTTTTGCTAAGGACACTCGGCCCCATCCCAATCCAATTTTTTTTGCTAAGGACACTCAGCCCCATCCCAATCCAAATTTTAGCTAAGGACACTCGGCCCCCATCCCAATCCAAAGGACACTCAGATTTGACACATCTGACACATTGATGTCCCACCGAGAGGGACGTCCTTTAGGGACGTTGGCCTGGCGACCCTTGGAAAAAAAGCTAGCTATGTTTGGGGTTGTCAAGGGCAAGGAAGATGAGCTCATGGGTGTTGGGTTGATTGGAATTTTGTTACTACTTAGTGATTTTATTTAGAGGTAATTAGAATTAGTCTCAAACCCTAGTCCCATGTTCAAACTTCAAACACCCATTTCCATGGATGTGTCTCTTTGGGCAAAGTCATTTCTGAATGACCGCTGCCTGACAACAAAATCTCCAATAGTCTTCTTATATGTTGACAAAAGACTTGCACTCCTTTCATGGCACACACACACACACACACACACACACACAAGCTCTGTATTTTATTGTGATATAGGGTCCTTGCAGGATTTGTGCTGAAAGAATATTTTGCACCACCTGAAGAATTGGGTCAAAGTTGCCCAGAGTGAACCAACAGCCACCAGCACACCACCACAAAGGGGAGGAAGAATTGGGCCAGACTGAATCAACAGCCACTGGCAGCACCATGATGGATGGATGAATGGATTGATGTTTGGATGTTGTGCAGTCATGGAACCCGCTTTTCAATTGTGGCTTAAAGCAAGCACAACAATTTTATTTGTCAAGTCCATAAATCATCATTTAGTCTGCTGTACAAAGAGAGTTGTAAACGGAGGAGAGATGGATGGATTGATGTTTGGATGTTGTGCAGTCGTGGAACCCACTTTTCAATTGTGGCTTAAGTAGCAAGCACAACAATTTTTTTTGTTTAAGTCCATAAATCGTCATTTAGTCTGCTGTACAAAGAGAGTTGTAAACAGAGGGGACCCAGTAAGTCCTGATCCCGACTATATTCTTAGGTCCTGTCTAGATAAAGAAACTTCACCATTGTGTCCAGATCCAATGCTCTCTCTCTTCCAGAATCACTGCCCAACAAGTTACCATCATTATAGATGCTGCCATGGCTACTGCGTAACCTGGAATTTTAATCACTCCCTTTTCTACACACCCGCACTTCTTTATCAGCTTTCTCAACAAAATGCACAGAGCTGCTGAAGAATTGAACTTCTGCTTACTGAAGTAATTCAAGTCACAAACAAATTTCCACACACAACAGAAGCACTGGAACCATACCTGTAGCTAAACACAGCACCTTGGAAATCCCGGATTTCATTCTGTAGCTCTTTCGAGAACTTGGCACCTTAGCCAGCCAGGATATCACTAAGTTAGTATACTCAAAACAAGAAATAGGTATGCATCAGGGCACTCACAAGTGAAAGCATTGAGAGACTTCAAAATTAGCACCACCTGAACTGGATTTTAGGATGCTAACACTGTGAGCTGCACATGGAGATCATAAGAATGGATGAAAACTTTGACATCACCCACCTGCAGCAATACATGTGTGAGGAAAGGTGGCAACAACTGTGATGCAATTGAGAGATCTCCATGTGATTCTAGGAGTGGATCGAGACAAAAGCTATTGGGGATGGCCACATGCATGCTCTTGCTGAGATTTGAACAATTTGACCAAAGGACCAATTTGACCAAAGTTCTCAAGACAGCAACTAAGATCATGTTCTTTTTGGTCTCAGGAGCTCCTTGTTCCCTTCTCCTCCTTGAATTGTCACTACCAACATCTTCTTAAAATTGCTTTGGACATAACCCTGAAACTGAAATCCTTAAACCCACACATGTCCTGTCCTCAATATTCCAGTCTGTCAAAACTTCCAAAGAATCAGGTCTGGAATCCAAGGCCAACCACAACCTCAACACAGATGCAATAGACACCAGTCCTCAATTGAGAAAAGTCTGCAATGTGAGTACTACCCTCAAGCAAAACTTTCAACACAATTTGTATCCATTTTGACACCATTCATAAGCTTCCCTCCCACTCTCAAAATCAGACTTTGCATAGTCACAATGAACCAAACATATACAATTCCAAGAAGCTGAAGACATAAAACTGAAAATGACTGCAACAGTCTGCACAAAAAAAGAAGGCAATAGAAAAACTTTGCTCAATCTTCCAGAGAAAATTTCACAAACCCATCTCATAGACAATGATAACTGCGCAGATGTCAAACACCTGGTCCCTTACTCATATACCTAAGAAAATCAAAGTGACAAATAGCATCTCCAGTTGTTCTATACACCTAAATCATCAAAATACAAGCAGAATCATCAAAATATCAGTAGATGAGAGGGAAGAAAACACTGCCAAGATTGCAAAAAGGAAACAAGAGAATCGCTGTTTGATTAATTTTGTTATTGGCCTTTAATGGCAGAACTATGGCAGAGATAACCAGACAGCATGACAGGTTTGCATCTCCTCTGGCTAGAATGCTAATGTTTCACATAAGCTTCTTATGTCACTGAACTGTTTCCATCGCTCAGTCTGCTCTTCCATCATCAGAACTTTGTTGGCACTTGGTTAACAACCCAGACTTGATTTAGAGTGATGATTTAAGCCATTGCATCATTGACGCTTAACAGCATTGTATCCTGCACAAATGGTCTAATCTTTGGGGACTTTGTATGCTATTGATGCTAAATACCATGAACCCTATCACAATACCATTCACATGCTTATCCTGCATCATATGGAAAAAACTTGGAAACGCATGGCACCTGATAACAAAGTCCTGGAACCTTACTAAACTTTCTAAACACTATTCACACCATCAACATCATCTGCTTCTCCGTCCTCCACGTTGTTTGCAGCCACCACCACTCTTGGTAAAAACTCTTGCTCCGGAAAAAGCTCGTGAAAGATCTGATGTGCCACAAAACCCACAGAAAATGTTGCAGATCTGTACAACACAGCATCTGAATAATGCAGGCCATTCCATAGTTTGACACATACAACCCCTATGTGGTTATTTTTCTATGCACATGAAATGTGAAACAAGTTGAGAAGGTCATTTCACACATAGCAGATGAAAATAGGAGATCCCAATGCACATACCATTTCTGTCTGAGCCATCATAGTTCGGTAATCCAAAGTCCCATCTGGCATAGAGCACGTCCCCACATCACCCTGCAGTTCCTGCAATTCACATTCTCTGGTGTCTGTTGAACTTTGAAAATATCGGGCATATGAGGAATAGCATCATCCACTACTACAAATTCAAAAAGGTTGGGAAACTGACCCAGTTGGCCCAAGGAGTAGTCATGATCTGGACATAGCATAAAGACCACAACAACTTTGGTTTGCTGTTGGTGTTGGTCACTTGACTCTCTCTGCTTTCAGAGTGGAATAAAGCATCTACAGCTGCTTGCAAGGCCTCATCTCCAGCTGTTGAATTAGAGCAAACTGTAGACAACTGCACAACATATCTGGCAAAAGAACAAACCCCCACCACATAAGAAAGACTAAACTAATCACTAACTTTGTTAAAGTTTTTTATGAAATGATTGGTTTCCCAGGGCACACAAAGGGCTCACTTGCCATCAGGACAAATTTCAGACCTCGACCCCAACTGCAAGGCTCGCACCACCAATGCTGTTCTAATATGAAGACCTGCACATCACTAACCCTCAGCACATCAAGAACCAAATTGTGGTTGTGAATACAAAACAAAAAATATGCAAAAAATGAAAAGAAAAACTCAGGAGTGGCTGAGGCTTTAGGACAAATTTCATACATCTGGGCGGGAAGATGACCAAGAGGCTGCTCACACCCGGTTGCAAGGACTGATCAGTAATACAAATGCAACGAGCCACTTTGTTTGCTGAGTCGGTGGTAGTGCTTGTAGACTCTGAAAAGCTGTGGTGTGCAGTTTCCTCTGCATTGTCCCTGTCTTCAGTTGATGTTGATGACACTGACCTCAGGAAAGAAGGACCAGTGATTAGCTTCCCACTGTACAGATGCTGTCCTGATGCTGTTTCAATACCCTTGTAATCCTTAGTCTCCTGCACCACCCAATTTACTCAAACTAAGCACAGTATAGATATGATCCACACATGTTCCAGACACTTTGTTGTAAAACCTGGAGGCAAAGAATGTACGAAATACCTTGTCAATGAGAAAACCACTGACTTGCATCCGCAGAATCTACAAAAAGGGCAAGTTGCACAGAGTTATAAACCTTACTTAGTTCATCTCAGACTGCATTTCAATTACAATATTTCAACCAAGCAACCAATTTTCATTGATCACACAAAATTGAATCCTGACAAAGGAGTTAAAACTGAACTAATAGCAATCACCCATTCTCATGTATTGCAAAGGAGACATACCTGCAGAGCTCCACAGACTGCAGCACACCGACAAAAAGCTTGAGTGAGATCTCCCTGTCCATACATAGGGTACAAAAACGGCCCAGGCGCAGTTGGAAACCTGTGACCGGGTAACAATCAGAATGCAAATTATAGCAGTGCAAATTATAGCAGTGTGAGATTATAGTGATGAAAAGACTTTGCAAATAAGGGGTGGTTGCAAACCCACCTACTTGCTGATGCTAGATAAAGCGCCAGGGTTGCAAAGCCCTCTTTTGCTCTAAGAACTCTTCTTGCATCTGATGCCTGTTCTTGATCTTGATCTGCATGAGCTATTGCATACAAAATGATGCTGCAACCATCCATCACATCACAAACAAAATCAGTAACTCTAAAAGGATTATACCACAACATCTGTACAGAATCGTAGAAGATACTTGAATAGATGCAAAACAATTTACAGATACATATCTACAAGATTGCAGAGAAAACTCCACGACAACAATTTGAAAGAAAATTGTGTCAGTTCCCCCCCGCCTCCCCACAAAAAACCAAAAGAGACATGGCAAGAACAAGCGTGGTAATCATGTCAGTGGCACTCAGCACTCATAGAATATCAGAAAATCACCTTCATCATGACTACCAGTGACTTGCTGTGATTACTCCCCACTTACTCAACTCCTGACAATGGAGGTGTAGATAAGTGTGGAATAATTCACTCATAATTTCAGGCAAACAGTTGCATCCTGAGTTTCTGTCACATTTCTGGAAGCTACAGTAAGACTCGGTCAAGATGCCAGCTTGCACTCAAGAAGCATAGCTAATCAAAAAGCCAGCTAGTAGTACCTCAGTCAGCCTGCAAAAGCTTGTGAGGGTTGGCTTTGTCTCATGTTAGCTTGCCTGTAAAAGCAAGCATCTAATCCAACAGCATAGAAAGGCCTACATAAAGTGGAGCAGTTGGGGCTCCTGGCACCCTGAACATATCTGATAAGCATTTTGGAGATAGTATACATACTCTCTTATATAAGGAGGAAGGTTCTGTCTTTGAAGAATCTCTACAAATGGGCGCTCGAGATCACTAGCAGACAGTTCTGCAACTGTCCCATCAGGTGACTCTGCGTAATCAGTCACCAGCTTGAAGAAGCGCATCAGGAATCTCTTGTCAGGCAAGCTCAAGGATCGGTCTTGAAAGATCTCAGCACGTGAAGCTGGGACCACTGCCAACACATGATCTCTAGAACAGAAAGTGCCACAAAGTCATCGTCACAATATAATATGTCAAGGTTCGAGAAGATGCAAAACCCATTTATCATGCAGAGAATGTATTATGATCAGGCCTCTTTCTTTCATGACTTTAGACTTTCTGAAGACACCCCTTTTGTTCTAGGTCAAATAGATTCCACACTGGAAATACACTAACCCTAAACCCTAAACCTGGAAATACCTCACCTCCAGATGTAGCTTGATTCAACAGCTGTGAATTTGACATGGTGCTCAGCCTGTAATCTTAACAATGAGTCGATCAGAGGCCCTGCGCAGAATGCCAGCTTCGGACCTGCCAAATGAAACCATTGCATAAAAGGCAGAAAAACCAAAACCCCATTCATGCGTATATTGAGCTTCAAGTAGTGCAAACAACGTACTGCCCCTCAGAGAGAGAGGACATACACACACACACACACACACAGAGTTTTTGAATTGAGGTTCCATGGCAAAAATGGGTAGAAAGAATTAGGCACTACTGACCTGCTAAGTCTAGGTAAAACCGATTCGTAGGGCCAAGACTAGCTCCCTCTGAGGACCATACCCGCACAGAGGAGTACAAAGAAGGCTGCTCCCCCATCTCCAAAACCTCCAATTCATCCTCTACAAGTCCCTCCAGAGCTCCATCCGCCACTGCACCATTTCCAAAGCTTCTATTCGGAGGAGAAAAAGATCCAGGATCTGCAACAGAGCCGTCATCCGGATGTTGTTGTTGTTGTTGTTGTTGTTGTGCTAATCCGTATATTTGTTGAAAGCCAGCGTTGCCATTTGAATCCACAGAACCATCAGGAGTAGACGGAATCCTAGGGTTTAGGATCTGGTGACGGGGGAAATACTCAGGGCAAGGAAGATGACCATTGGAGGAGGATGCGAAAGATGAGATTTGAGGAAAGGAAAGCGAAGTCCAGTGAGCGCCGTAGAATCCAGTGCAATCCAAATGCAAAACCGACTTGCCACAGGCAGCGATGGAAGCTGCGAGCACGGATTCTGGCAAGCCTGTGCCTAACACGATCACATCATACGTGCTGGGCTCTATCCTCTCCTCCATTGCTCCTCCACGTCTCCACAGCTACAAACTTCGGATTCCACCCAACTCGCGCACTTCACAAACACGACAATCCGTCGTCGTTGCGTTTGGATTCGCGCGAGCGACAGATCGAGCGAGACAGAGATCACCCACAGAATTAGGGCTTCCTCAAACCCTAATTTAGCAACCCATGCATGGCAAGTGATAACCATGGTTAATGAGCTTTGGTTATGAAAGGGGGGTTTTTTGACATCACCATCCTATATAAAAATACTTTTATTTTAAATATTTGTGCTTCATGAACTTGGCTTTTGGAATTATGAAATCTTTTAATAAATGAATTCATATAGTTAGTTAGATATTTTAGTTGGATTAAAGTATATTTATTATTAAATATGCACAATTAAATAGTTAGTTTAAGATTAGGTCAAAACTCAAGGCATATCATAAAGTTTGTAATAATTTGTGTGATATTACAATTGGGTGGAAACAATTTTTTGTTTTTCCCATGTCTACTTTCTCATTGTTTCATTGTCAATTTGCAACATAAACAGTGCAATTTGTTTGTTTTGTTGGTGTTATTTTGTTTTGTCATGTTGAGATCTCCCAAATCACATCATCCTCACCCCCTCACTTTTGCACTCTTAGTATCATTGAAAAACACTCTATGAATATACATGCTTTGACATGGTTTCATAATGTATAAGCATATTGCAAGCAAGAGTTATTTGAATATTCAACACTTTTTTCATTGAGATCTCAATGAAATCAAAACTCAAAAATTTTAAACATTCAGGGGCACACTTGTGTTACTATGGAAAATGTTCCACAGACATTTGATTTCATAGTTTTCTTAAACTTAATATGTGAGAGATATTGAATTTTGAGTAGTATTTTCATTATAAAATTAATAAATACCAAAAATTAACATTTTTAATGAAAGTTTAATTTCAGATTTAGGTTTTAAAAGGTGTACCATTTGCCTTTTCACAATCCATTCAATAACACAATATGTGTTCAAACACACATACGACATTGGTGTAATGTTAAAATAGTTTGTCATTAAAAATTTCCATAATGGATTTGACAACTAGCATTCAATCATGAACCCTAACACTATTGTCACTAACCATTACCGCCATACAACCACACATCACACAAAGTTACATGATATGATGAACATCATTACCTTTAATATTGTCATACATTCACGAAAAAATCATTCAATATTTAAGAACTTTTGCACAAGTTCAGATGTCATGGAACCAAGCCTGTGCACCCCTCCTCGTCAAGAGCTTTCCAAAGACACCAAGGACACTATCTGAAGCATCCTAGTTTAGTGGATCTCATAACTACAAAACAAAACGAACAAACTACCTTCCTTCGTAGATAAATGTACTAAGTTGAAATATAAAAATCATTATTTTCTTTATGTTATAACATATTTTCAACACACAAAGTTCATGCTATGAAAAAAAAGGTTCACAATTAGGGTAAAAATGCCCCCATCAAATAGAGCCCAATAATCAAACACCGCAACAGGTTAACTTGACATTTGTGAACAACTGTGGGTGAAGCTATTAACATTTTAAATTGATCTTATGACCAAATTTCTAGTATTTTTTTTAATGATTATTTTTAATTATTGATATGGAATATTGATTTAATGTGCAATTTTGAATGGCAAGAATCGTTGGTATTTTTAATTTAAATGAATGTCATTATGTATATGATCCATTTGGTCATGGGAAAGTAATAGCATAACCTAAAGCATTAAACTAAAAATAAAGGAATAGTTAATATTATTGTGAATATGGAATCTTTGTTTATAGGTGACTTTTGAAATAAACTAAGGGCAAACATATCATTTCAAAGCCAATGGTTGGATTAGGGTTGGTTTCACAAAAGCAATAACGAAAATATGCAAAGAAGATGTTTGTTTATCACATTAAAAGGCATGCAACTACTCATAGATATAACTTGAATCCTAACAAAAACATTATGCCCACAAATCAACATGTCATCAAATCCTCGAGAATTCCAAAAAAACTCCATCTATTAGTCCTCCAAAGGAAACTTTCTTCTAGACTCCTCCTATATTAAAACATTTTTAATTCCTTCCAAAAAGCCTTATTACAAAATCAAGTTTATACAAAAATTGAAATCAAAACATTGGTTGAATCTTTCAATATTTTCTAAATACATCATCTATAAGAGTTGAAGTAAAAGAACAATTGCAACTATGTTTAGAGTTGTTGGTTTATATAGATTTGCCAATGAGAGTAAAGGAGGATAAGTCAAGTTTGAAACTTTTCTTGCAAAAAATTGGTTTGAAGGAGAGTTTATAGAAACCATATTTGAAAATCAAAATAGAACAAGTAAAAGGGGAAGCACCAACTCCACAAATAGTTATGCAAAAACCACATTTGAATATCAAAGTAAAGCATGTAGAAGAACAAATAGATATGCAAAAGCCAAATTTGAAAATTAACGTACAACATGTAAAAGAACAAATAGATCTGTAAAAATTAGATTTGAATATCAAGGTAGAAGAATGTACAAAGACATATATCATAGATTAGATTTACAACTAGAGATTCAAAAGATACTTAAATTATCAGTAGATTCAACAATTTATAGTCCAAAATGTTAGATCACAAATATTCAAAAAAATAAAGGATCAACTTGGTTGCATAAATCATTCTTATAGATTTCGTCCGATGACTTACACAATAATAGAAGATGTTGGTTTAGTTTGGGAGGACTTTGTCGATTTCTACACTCTCATGTACTCTTTTATACATTTATTAGAACATGCATTAACCCAATTTCTAGACTTATTGCATTTTTTGGATTTTTAAGTTGTGTACCAAAAAAAGAAAAACATACTTTTGATTGGGCCAAAACTTACATCACCAAATTCATGGAGATTGACCAAGAAGAAGTCAACCATGAAGTTAATTATGCTTCAAAGGTGGTGAAGCAACATGTTGGACCTACATTCGACAAATAAGGAGAATATACCCCCTTAGCTTGCATCAAATAATGAAATACCAACAATTCAGTTGAATCGAACATTTGCAACATGAAAGAGAGGTATGTGGACAAATGACACACTAGAAACAACAATGGATGTTGTTAAAGAGGGACACATTCATTAAAGGGGTTAGTAGAACATGGAACTTTAAATTTAAAAAGATGGGGCCAAAAGGTGTGTTCCCAACAAAAGATAATGCTAAAATGATTAAGTGGACCTTAGTTATGCAAAAATGTGGACTATCCAATAATCTATAGCAGTTGAAAATGAAGGTTACAAAGTTGACACAAACAAGGCCTACACCGTTTCGAAATGGGATATTGGGTAATAGTTGGTGGTACTAGTTGAAACACATGCATCTAAAATTAAGCATTTGCCAAGTAGAAGGATTGGAGGTCTATAAAACATAAAAATAAACACTTAATACTTGCAAATCTTTCTACACTAATCTGCAATCATTATACAATCAACATAATTGTGCTCTAGATTATGTATGGAACTCAAATGAAATTGGAGTTCAAGCTTGCAAAAAGGTAGAAATAAGGGTATTGGCTAAAAGAGGGTTAAATGTTGTTAATAGTACCATCCCCAAGTTGCAAGAATGATTAATTATAAATTATGCAATGAATGCTACAAGGTTTGCTCTATCAAGGTTCTACGTTTTCAAGGGAGAAAAATTGTGAGAAGATTACATTAAACTCTACAAACCATGGACTTGCATGGCAATGCAAAAAGGTCTTGATGACTTCTTTCTTGTTGAAGGAGTTCTTCTCTTTCTTCAAAAAATTTGTTCTAGGTGGAGTTTCTCTCAACAATAGAAATTTATTAGTTCTAGATGGGCATGGCAATCATGTTACCCTAGAAGCAATATCGCAAGCACAAAAGATGGGCTTAAACATGATCACCCTACAATCCCACACATCACATGGTCTCCATGTATCTTATTTCAACCCATTCAAGGCAACATTTAAAAAGGTTAGAGATTCAACCATGTCTAAAAACAATTGTATGGAACTAGATAAAATAACATTTGTTGGGTGGGTAGATCAAGCTTTGGAGCAATCACTAACAAAAAAAACATAGTCTACATTTAGGGCCATGTATATATGGCCTTTCAATCCCAAGGCAATGGATAGCAAGACTGAACCTTCACAAATATACACTACACAACTAGTCAATGATCAAAGAAATGAAGATAACACAACAAATGATGAAGTTGATTAGAATCAAGATTGGGGAGAAAAATGTGCATCTACAAAACTTTTGCATATAAATGAAATGGTTTCTCAATCAACAATTAAAGATCTTCCTCAAAATTTTGAAAATGACCAACATTATTATGTAGGCATCCCTCATAGCCCTATTAACATTGAAAAGTAGCCAAAGGAGTTCAATGTTGTAAACATAGATGACAACTTTAATGTCTTGCAAAATTATGTTTTTTCCACCAACTTTAACACATGGATCTGTGTCTATGTACAACTTGTTTTCATTGCCTTGTTTACCTATAAAAGAAACAAAAGGAAAAGAATCATGAATTGATTACTCCTAATCCCTTGTATTATTATTTAATTAGTACTTAGATTATATCATGTAAAAAAAGGTCATGGACAAGGTAGCTACAAAGGAAATTGAAGAAGATAGATGAAAGGAGAAAGAGGAAAAGATATTGAAAAAAACAACAAATCTGGGGTTTGCAATGGATTGAACAATTCAAAGAGAAGTTGAGAAATGAATTAAAGCATAGTTTGCTACAACATGATCTCCAACAATTGTGAAAAAAATGGGTAATAAATTTCATTAAAATTTTCATACAAACATGTGAACAAATCCATACAAATACATGGGCATGAATATTAGATGTGGAACAATCTTCAAACATGAGGCTCAACACTAGGCAAAAAATTGCCAAACAGCACAAGGCCATCAACCAACAAGGTTATTACTTTCACATGAATGAATCAAATGATTAAAGGAACTCCAATGGAGCTTGGTGACCAATAACACCAGATAATCACCACCAACATGATCAAATGAACACATACAATACAATGAGATGGAATAGAATATTAATAGACTACAAAATCTTTAAATGGATGGGAAGACTAATATCAAGTTTTTAAAAGAAATTTCCAAACATACTTTCAACACATTTTGGAACATAATAGGTCCTTATTGATCTTCTAGGATTCAATGTTTTATCCATCCCATGCCCGTATGCTCTCTTTGCTTTTACCAACAAGAAATAACACATTTCCTTTCTTCATGGCATTTGTATTTCATTCAAAAAAACTATTTTACAAAAGTGTAATAGAAGATAATTCCTATAAAGGTTCAATAAAGGGTTTGATATATCCACATTTGTAATACACATCACTGCAAATAAGGATGTAGACATCATCATATCTAGCATTTACATTTTGGAGGTCAATTGCTAAAAAAAAAGGTAGTGGAAACCCCCTCTTCATATTGAGATTTAATATTGGAATAATCACCTTTACCATTATTGTGCACATTATTTATCACACAAAAGAAATTAGTAAGTGTACAACCTCCAATTCAAGGTCTTTTCCTTTTTAAATCTCGTGGTTAGTTCATGTAACATTGACAAGTCATTCCCTTCACAACACACACGAAATTGGCAATCGCCTATAAGCAATGAGTCAAGTGATATGGCAATAAAAACTACTTGCAAGTACTTGAATTGGACCTAAAATTGTGGAAATTTGAAAAATGAAGTTCAAGTACTAGAAAGTAGATGAAATGTTTTTGTAAGTATTTTTTTTTCAAGCACTTCAATATTGATGTGATGGAAATTCTAATATAGTGTTTTAGGTTAATTGAATTTGGTTTCATAACTAAAAGTATCCCCAACCTTAATAAAAATGACCACTTGTTTGGAATACTTTTGAGGTATTTTTTCAAGTCCAAATGATATGACACAAGTTGCTTTGAAAAGTTAGGGGGAAGCTAGAGATGCCCATAAAAAAATTGAAAATTTTCACTTGTTTTGAAATGTTAAAGGAAAATTATAACTTTGAAAAACTATTTTTTTTGCATTTTCAAATAAGAAAATAAAGGTAACAAATATGTACAAAATATCTTGCTTGCACCCTAATTTCATGGATGATTAAAATGAGGACACTACAATTTAAGTCCAATTGTAAAGTTTTTCAAATTTTGAAAGCCAAATAGGTTCCTTATCATCTGCTTCACTTTTTTTGATTATGTAATTGGATTGACAATTGGCACAACTTGATTTTTTTGTGATGCCTATGACAACTTTGCATTTGAAATTTTATCACTAAGCCTAGGTGATAATTAATATTATTTGTTTCTAGATAATTCTTGGGACTATATGAATATTTTAGAAAAAATGGATTGTAAGAATTGGACTTAACTCCTAAGTTGACTTACATGATTTGATGTTTGCAAGTTAAGGCAAATGTAACACCATTTTCCAATTTTTGACAAATGTCATTTGGTACAATATTTTGGAATATTTTTGTGAAAATATTGTTGAAAAGTTTCCTATGAACATAAAACTTACATCATTATATTTTGAATGCAAAATTTTACATAACACTTATGTGTGACATTTGTGACCTTTCTTGGTCCCTTTCTAGAAGTTTGTCGTGGACACTTTCTAAACGTTTACTTTTTCACTACGAATATTTCAAAATTAGTAACATTTTCTAAGTACCAAAGTGCAAGCTTATTTACAAAACACCCATGGAAACTATAGTTTTTACAACATCACTTGAGTACTAAGATTCACAAAAGTCACAACTTATAATTGTTATTATAGAACTTGAAAATAAAAGCTTTACATTCATGAAAGATTGGACTCCCTTTTCTGTGTGAGAAAAAAATGTACCATTAACTTTTGTTTTCAATGGCAATTTTTTTTCAAGCAATTGGTATATAGAAGATTTTGCATAGTTTTTTCTATCCTCATCCTTGGACAATTGGTTTTGCATAATCATTTGTATGGACATTGTTAGACAATTTCAAAGACAATTCCAATAGCAACTACCTCACTTCCAAGCCTAATTACCTTACTTTGCTCTTAATAACTACCTCCTTTCCTATTAGCTTTCCTACTAACTATTTCCTATCCCTATAACTATTTTACTATTTCTCTAATAGTACCTGCTTTTTCCTACCCTCCAACCTGGCTATGAAAAGGCAAATTAACATATGTCTTTTCATGTCCATGATATTTATATTAATTCAAATTGAATTTGAAATTGACATAAATAATGATGAACTATTGAACACCATATGGGAACATAAGAAAGGAAAAGAATAGTTCATCATCACCTAGTTGTGTGTAGCAATGCCAAGCCCAAGTATCAAGCCATGCAAATTTCTTTGAATACACACATCTTACTAGAATTCAAACACTATTTTGAGGTTACACATAATGGAAAGTACATTCTATGCATTAAGTTCTCTCAATTTGATTTGATTGAAATTTTTTGTGCAAAAACCAAACAACACATTCATCAGAAAGTAGATCACAAAATTTGATGCCACTTGTTTAACCTTGAGCCAAGTTGTCCACATCTTGAAAATGCACTATTTGAGTCCTTTAGATATTATCAAAAGAATCCTTCTACATTACACAAAACCTTCATCACCACCGTTCATGCTACAAGACACTAGGTTCAAAATGTTCTAAAATCAAACAAGGGCCATTGTTAGGGCATTCATGCCATGTTTTGAAAGTGAGTTTAGACTAATATTATGACAAGTACCTATTATTTTAAATTTGATTTGACACAATTATTAACGTGTGCAAGTTAACTTGTAAAACTTTTCAAAATATGTTTTAAACGCACGTTAATGAATCATCAAGATTTGAGTTCAAACAATTATTATTTTATGTACAAACTATAGTATATAACTTTCTCGAGTATCTTTCAAATACGTATGTGTCTACGAATTATTAGGATCACAATGAATGGTCTAAGGATATGATAATAAAAATGTGATTTATTGCATAAGAACAACGTTAATGCACAAGTGATGGATGATTCCAACGACAATAGCTTTTGGGTTCTTATCTCAAACAAAACAACAAATAAAACACATATCATAACCTCAATTATTGTTTCTCTATAACCTTAATGCAATGGACATAATGCTTCATCTTGTGAACACCTTAATTCCATTGTACCCAATACTTTATGTGCAATGGATTTGAAACCTCTCTTTCTCTATATAATGCATTGGGAACATGTTACCTAGGCAGTGGTAATACAGTCCCTCTGGGTTTTGCAACTCACTACCTTATACATCATTTCATAGTCTCTCCCTTAACAGGCAAGACACAACAAAGCATTCAGTGTGTACGGTCCTGCTTGGTCAATTGCTAACAGAGAGTTGGAAAAACTTTCAAGCCCCATTTTTTGACCACTGAATCTTGATGTGTGACATAAGTGGTAGCTCCATGGACTCCCCCAATGACCCAAATCTGTCTTGCATAGCTTACTCTAACTGCAATTTCCTTGAAATTAAAGAAACAAGGCTGGCATGTGGAGAGCATCCACTGACACCTTCCACCGAGCACAATCCCCTTGGTAGAAAAACAAAGTGCCTACCAAGCACCATTCAGGTTCACCATTTAAATTAGTCACCCCAATCCCTAACCCAGATGATTTTTGATACTCTATTGTTGTTCTCAACAAACAAAAGATTTGTCTCGAACTGACCAAAGAACACCTGATTTCTATCTATAAGTACAAACAATGTCTTCCATCTACAAGTATGGACAATGTGCTTACATGTTTACTACAGTCTAGTCAATTGAAATTGTGACAGAACACATACAAGTGCTATGGTACTCTGCACGAAGTAGATTTGATGTGTTTGCAGCCTGTTAGTTGTGCTCCGGTCCTCAAGCTTTGCTGTAATCTGGTGCTAAGTCAGTGGAGCTCTTGAAAGACCCAAATGTCTTTCAAGGATTCAGTTCTTTGCTCCAAGTGTATGGATACCAGGACTGCTTCTATAATATACATATACCCATTTTGATCTGCATAAAAGAGCAGCAGACTTACAGGAGAGGGCTTCTCTTTTTTAGCAACTTCTTGGCCTTCTCAAACAACTTCTGCATCTGCACAAGAGAAGGGCGTACATCTTGTCCCTCTAAGTATACCTCCTTCATAGTCCACCAACCCTTGTCAACAATGGTGGCAGGATTTGTAAGGATTGGGTCTGTTGAGCTGTACTTATCACTGAGAGAGCTCTCTGCAGGCTTGATTTTGTAAGGCAGATAATGGAGCCCAAGTTTTACTGCTGGCTCCCCATAGTATGTGGCAGCTGCCCAATCAGTACCAAGTGGGATGATCTGGATGAACACAGAGCCCGGGCGCATGAACAGGAAATGAGTCAGTGCTGCACCATGTACACCCATCAATACATCACTCTTGTCCAGAATCCAAAAAACTCTCTTCAGCTCTGTTGTTGGGTCAGGGCTCAAGAGTGTCACATTGAAGCCGGCCTCTGATGCCAGCTCCACAATCTCGTCCAGGTTCAGTAGGACACGTGTTCCATTCCGCACAAGAATGGTCAGTTGTTTTGTTGTCTCCATATTGGAGACCCCAGAGACCTTGGAGGCATCAGCAACATTGGTGGAACCCTCAGGAACCTCAGATCCCTGAGGTTCAAGTTCCTCAGGTGATGGTGTATAAGCACGGCTGAGCAAATCCCGAAAGTCCAGAATACTTTTATTACCAGGCATCCGCGTGGGATCAATGCTCAACTCTCCATGGATATGTAGACCTACTGTAACGTCTGGAAAACAATGCAAACGCTGATCTTCCTCAAAGTTGATCACTGTGTAGTTGGACATCTCCTGAATGACTTCACTGTATTTTGTAAGCCACCATTCATGAAACTCTGAGACAACAACAACAACCTCACGGTTCAAGTGTTGTGTTGTGATGAAAAGCGGAATGAGACCATCATGGAACTCGTGGTACAAATTGCCAGTGTAGCCTCCAGTGCTGAACACCACACCTGGTGCACTGTGTTGCACATCACACACACTGTTGCTTGCAAGGGATGATGGCACACTGTGCAAGATGACATCATGCACATTGTCCATACAGCTCTTCTCCCACTTGCGAGTGTATGGCTTGATGACCTCCTCCCCCAAAGGTGTACTTTTATCAACAGCATACAGTGTGAAGTGGGTGCTGTTGCTCATGCGAGTGTCACCACGCATGTTACACACATCTGTACGGTACTGTGAACGATCGCACATAAACACCTCCCCTTCCAGCATCCCAGGGAAGCCTGCTTTTGTGGTGCTGTCATTGTCACGAGACTCTGTTTAACCAGATTGCAATGAGTAAACTGACTGTAAGATTCTCTTTCTTTGGGGATGTGTGGGTGGTGGTCAAATCTAATCAGCAGGCCACTAATGCATGAGAAGGCGGAGATTTATGTGTACACCACAAAGGGTGCAAACACACACATAAAGAAGATGCACATGTACACAAACAGAGATACAATTACACACCTAGGTTTGTGACAGGGAGGCCAAAGTGGTAAGTGAGTATTGAGGCTCCAAAGAGAGCGACAAGCAGAACCACAAGCAGCAGGCGGATGCGCAATGTCATCTTGAGTATGTGTACACCACCCCGCGATCTCCAGCTCCATGGTCCCCGATTGCCACCATCTTTCCTCATCTTCATGCTTTTATTACTACATCTCCAGTCTCCCTTACATCCACCTGGACTCTCAGTACTCCAAATCCAAACCTTCACACCTGCTCCTCACATTCTCTCAGACTATACAGCAACCATTCCAGGGGGCAAATGTCAGAACAAAACAGGAGAAAACCTCAGCAGGCAAAAAAACCTGACTAAGTAATCTGCAGTCATTCCTCCTAAACAACAATCTCACTTCAACTTTGTGCAGAGCTTCAGCTAAAAGCTCGACCTTGAAAGATGGGACACAAAGAGATAACACATGTGGGACAGGAGAGAGCTTGACATACATGTGGTCCATCTCTACATCATAGCTGGTCATTGAACTGGATACATTCTTGCTGCACCACAGAACCTGCCATAAGAACTCTTTTCAACAGCTACAGCACCACACCCCCCTGCAACCCACAAAGCAAATACAAAAATTTAAGAGCTCCCAAGCTCCCCAAAACTTTCCAAAACTTTCTGAATAGCTCCAGAAACTCAGCCAATCACAGCTGCAGAAACCATATCAAGCTTGATACAAAACAGATCTCTAAGGGGATTGATACAGCTAGCTACAAGAAGCTTATCACTCCTGTTTCTATCCAAGTACCATACTCTCCAGAAACAGACAACCCCAGAAGAAGTCTTGCAATGCAGATCACACACAGACTATTGAAGGAACTGACCCAAGCGATGGTCAAGCAAGCAAGAAAACACCGGTTTTTCCATGTCCTATCGCATTCCTTGCAAAAACCCACGGCGGAAAACCATCACAGAAGAACGCAGAACACCAAAGACTTCAACTTCAGCTCCAGGGAGAAGATGGGTAAATCTGAAAAAGCCCAACGATGATAGAGAGAGGGAGCGAGGGAGAGAAGGATACCGGTCTGGATGGCCGTCGCACTCGTTGCAGCGGCTGTGCGCGAGACGAGAAAGTGGGGTTGAGTTCTTGAGACTCTTTTTACGCTTGTCCGTCGCGGTCTGTCCGTCCGCCGTGACCGCTACGGCTACAGACTTTTGTTGTGGTTTCTCTGTAGCAAAAGACTAGAAGCGACGAGAGGACCCCACCAAAGGGCTGACGCAACGCATCCTTTTTTCAGTTGTTGCTGCTGCACACAGTAAGTACATCAACTGTGAACCGCAAAGATCATCTCTGGCTGGCAACCCTCGCAGTTGCAGCGACAGAACACAAAAAAAGATGAAAACAACAGCAGAAAGAGATGGAAGTACTACTCTTTTGAAATCTGCACAGCAATAATGCTGCAACAGCTACAAATGATGCTAGTAGAAGAATCCAAGTAGTAGCACCTTACAAAGCTCTTCTGCATTACATAAAACCTAATCAACAGCAAAGATGAATGCAATTCCAGAAGGACAAGACACTCTCTGTCTCTCACTCGTATGTGAGAGTTTCCTAGGAGGTACACATCTGCAAAAGAGAGATACAGCAAGCTAAAAAGTTCACAAACTCCAGCAGGGTACATCTGCAACAGGGGGAGGAGATACAGTAAGCTCAAAATTCTACAAACTTCAGTGAAGCACCTCAGGGAGAAGACTATTGAGATCATTTCCAGTAGTTCCAAGTACCAATACATTAATACATACTCAGGACACAAAAATACGCATGATTGAATGCTTCTTGAGATTCACAGATCAATCCACTCTCAAACAAAATCCTCTTTAACACAACCTATTGAAGCCATATCTAAACACTCTGCAATCTGAATCTGCTCTCAAACACTCCTCTTCAAACACAATCTATTGAAGCAATGTCTAAACACCTGCAGCCTCAATCTGCTCTCAAATACTCCTCTTCAATCACAATCTATCAAAGCAATATCTAAACACTTGTAATCTCAACCCACTCTTGAACACTCCTTGGTGCTCACCATGGTGCAACCTTCTCTCTATCTCCAATGGTTAGTGCACTCACAACAGTGCAACCTTCCCTCTCCAATGGTGCACTGTGATCACGACAGTGAAACTTTCTCTCTCCAAATGGTGCAATGCACTCACAACACCTTCTCTCTCGCTCTCATGGTGCCCACATCAGTGCAACCTTCTTTCATGAATCTCATAAAACAGTTGTACTTGAGGTGAGACCCCTCACATATTCTTGCAATTTGAGAAGCAGACAACATACATTTGACATCAACATCAAGGGTTAGGTTATCAAATCTTCTGCAGAAAGTGCTTTGATATCACAATTTGGAGCTCTCATAAACATTGCCTCCCAAATCTGCGCAAAGTGACAGAAATTTGACACTGACTCATTTGATTCATTTCAGAGAAATGTGCTCAACCTAGCAGTACAACCTTCAGCTACTAATTGTGCAAATTTGACACAAGTAGAGAAGTGAAAACGTTACAAATGGGAGTTCCCTGTTCCTCTTTTTCTCCAACAAAAAGCCAGAGACCACAGTAGTCGTCAAAATCATATTATCTTTAGAGAATCTCTTTCCCCAAGTAGAACCTGTGTGCATGCTAGATCTTAAATCAGCCAACTGTGATCAATGCAATGAAATGCTTTTGATCTTACAAACGCTTCATGAGTGGCACTTGGACAGTTGGTGCAGAAGGACTCATGCCACAGGAAGGGTTACTTCGTTATTCATCTTTCGGGAAATGTCTTTGCCATAGAGCCCTGCAATGGCTGCACATGGGTCATCCTGCTTCACCAGTGATTCTCCCACCAACACCTGTCAAGCCCATCCCTCTTCCTTTCTGTGAACATTTTGTTTGCCATAGGTGATTATTGAAACACACAACCAAATTGTGAGAGAGTCACTGAAAGTCTCAAAAAGAATATATGAACTGATTACTGCAAACTTCACAGCCAATTTCTCCTAACCAAAGCACTCTAGATTTTGCTTCTCAGTAAAAAGCAGCAAGTCTATGTTTCCATAATCTATCAGAATACTTCATGGTTTGGTCTGTGATTTTTTAGATGGATTTGTGGGTTGAAATGAATTTTCTTGACATGAATTTGGGGCCACAGGATACCAGAACAAGTGAAATGCAGTGGACTTACAGCACCAACGCCAGCAGCTTGGACAAGTGCTATGTCCTCTGGTGTGAACAAACCAGACTCACCCACGACCTGTACCCCACCGGTCTCAGCTGTAAGTCAATGACCTACATATATGAGCCAAAGAAAAATCTTGGATGCCGAACTTGATTGAGAAGAAAAACTACAGTCCATCTATGATATTAATATTGTGAAGTGCCTGTGCCAGGTCGATCAGCCTAATTGAATGCTTTACTCTGGTACACAATTCACTGATTCTGTAAAGGCTGTTGTACCTTGCAAAATCTTGTGCATTTCACAACCATACAGATAAAGTTCTTAGTGAGAGAGCTATCTTTGCACCTAGGAAAAATTGCAGTCACACTCTACTACTCATCCACAAATATTTAATGAACCAGATACCACTGAAACTCTCCAAGGGCAGAATCTTACAACAATGCCCCTCTCATGGATGGTTTGCCCTGTCTCTCCCTTGAGAAGATCCACTGTGTTATTTATATCAACCTTGAATGTCTCTGCAGCACCACACCAATGTTCAGCAAACTCAGTAACACTGCCTTTGGTACAGTGACACTAGCTGTGTATAAAACCAACCAGCATCCAGATCATTGGATTGCACCTGAATCTGCTCATTGGATTCAAGTCAAACAGACTGATTGTTCCCTTTCAAATCATGCATTAACCTAATTTAGATAAGCAGATTTGGCAGATCATCCAGATTGTTCTTCGCTTTGATTAGGAGGCACAGACCAAGGGAATGTATCCCTGTGTAAGTTGACTAAGGATTGGGGCGACATACAATACGAAAGTTCATTCTTGGTATGCAAAATGAAACTAGCAGAGAACTCTAAGTTCAAGAAGGAGATTAGAGGAGAGCAGGTTTTGTTTTGACAGAATTTGGGCCCAGAAAACATACCCAGACTGCGATTGTTGATGCCGATGAGCTCCACACCTGACAAACCCAGCACTCGCTCCATCTCTCTCTTGCTATGCACCTGCATTGAGAAATAGTTTCCAGCCAGAATAAAACTCAGAACATCACTTGTAGGATTGTGATTCCTCTTCTTGCAATATAAGAAAGTGACTGGGATAACACCAATCAAGCAACGAAACTGAGATGTCTAGAACATGAAGTTTAGGGTTAGGCTAAATCACAGAGAAAGAAGAGCAAAAACAGAATTCTCTGAAACGGAGAGACACCATTCACCACATAATCACCAACCTCAATGAGGGCAGCCATTCCAAGAGCTTTGGCAATCTTGGTCATGTAAGTCAGATCCTGGTCAGGTAAAACTGCAGCGATGAGAAGTACAGCATCAGCACCACTAACCCGTGCTTTGTAGATTTGCCATGCATCAATAATGAACTCCTTGCATAGAAGAGGGCACTGCACAAGCTCAACTGAACACAGATCAGAACCCAAAAACAGGAACCTCTTAAGTGCAAGTCACATTCAGACCAACATAGCAGTCAGTGCAAATTCACATGGCTCCTATGTGATAGAGCTATGACTATTGTGATACAAGTGTTCTATGCATCTCAGAAAAATCCTCATTTCGCAGTCCCAACAAAATTGTCAGATGAAAGAGAAAACTCTGAGTACCTGAATCCCAGCTGCACGAATAAGACCCAGATTCTCAAAACTTCCCTGGAAGTACTTTGAGTCTGTGAGCACACTTAAACAAGCAGCACCACCCTTTTCATATGCTTGTGCAATCCTCACCTGTGTGCAGCTCATAGGGTAAGGTACTACAAAATTTTATGAGTTTACTTATAAGAGGAAATACTGAAATGCAATCACAAGAGGAAGACAATCAAGGCTCAGATGAACAAATTCACTACTGGATCGAAGTTCTGTTGGATCACGCCTCGACTTGGGGATGCTTTCTTCACTTCAGCTATCAGAGCTGGTCGCTCTGTTTCTGCTGCCCTTGCTTTCAACGTGCCAACAAAATCCTTTGTTGGAGCAACACCTGCCATTGCCTTTGCTAATGCAGTGAGAGGTGTCCTCTCCTTCATCTGCATACAAATCAAACAAATCAAGCAGGAGTTCATTTTCTTTTGGCCAAGCCACCAAAAATTCATGACAATGCAGGCCATCTTTGTAACCCTAATCCATAAGCAGCTGCTCATAATCCCTAACACTCCAGGCAAACCCTCAGAGACCATAACATCCCTGCAGAAAGGGGAGAGAATCACATATTTTTGGATTGGACATACACCAAATATGCATGCAAACTCAATGTATTAGCCAATGAACCCAGTTGTGATCACACATGCTACAATCAACAGTTTTGCATTGGCAAGCAATTCTGTGAGAAAAAAGGATCCAAAGGGAGCAGTACCAAGCAAACTATCTATCTCTGTCTCAGCAGCACAATATCCATACAAGCCATCATCACCCTCAGCTGCCTAATGAACCCTCAACAGCATCACACTGAAGTATATCTGACAAGATATCTGCACAACTTGGCTTTAACCCAAATTCCAGATGGCATCACCTTCTTGCTGAATCAGGACTCCTTGCTTTATCTGACTGATTAATCAAAAGAGGCAGCATATTGCACCAGAAGAATTTCCAATTGCCAAAATTTTGAATCTAACCCTAAAGATTGCTGAGATGGTTTTGGAAATAAGACCTGTGCTATTTCACAGTCCTTGTGCCACACAATTTCCTCCAAAATATTGCGGGGTGTGTTACCCTCGCTTTGGATCTTGAACTGGAAAGGACCAACATTGTGTAATGGTGGGCCAGTGGGAGGTCGTCTCCGTATGGTGATGCCTTGTGTATTCCTCATTGCCTCTTCAGCTTTCCGCTTCTCCTCTCGCTCTCTCCACTCCGGTGGCATCACTGGCATGTTGCTATGTGGTTGAAACTCCAAAACCTCTGGAACAGCATTCTGACTTGAGGATTCCTCCCTTTCTGGCTGATAATAGAACCAGAAGAGGAGAACAAAAACTGAGTATGGCAAGAAACACATTACCCCACATTGTCTCTCACAGAAAAAAGAGGGATCGAGAATGGAGGTTATTGCCCAAGAATTACCTCTAGGGCAGAGCACGAGACCGAAGTTCTCTCAGTATTATTGATCATCATGAGCTTCAATCTTGTGAGGCTTCCCGAAGAACGAGGTATTCTAACGAATGCCGAAGAAGAACAACAACAAGTGCTTCTAGAGGTCATTATACGCATGGTCTTTGATGCAGGATTGCAACGCATTGCTGAAGCTGTCAATGACTCCATTGACATTGTTACCTCCTGTCACCACCAAGAACCAGAAAACCCTAGAAATTACACACTTGAAAATCTCGCGCACAACAAAAGACGAGCTAAGCGAGGAAAACACACACACACACACAAACACACACACACACAAACTCTCATCCTCACTTCACAATCCTCCAACAACAAGAAACCAAAAAGACTCCCCTTCTGTCTCTCTTGCAACAATAGTTCAAGATGACAGTTTTGTTTGTTGTTCCCGGTCCGGTTCTAAAACAGCTGCACAGAGAGGAATACCCGCAGCAAGAAAAGACTCTGACTGCAAACAGATTTCGAATTCAGCAACCAAATGGAACAAAATGGAGGGAATCAAGCAAAACAAAACCGAAGTGCCTACCTGCTGCTCAGGTGACTGGGACTTTTGCAATTCGTGACAGAAAGAAGCGTAATCTGTTTGATTCTTCCTCTTCTTCTTCTTCTCATTCTCTTCTCTGTAGTTGTAGATTGTTAATCCATCTCTCCAGGTTGATGAAACGACAGCCAAATCTTCAGGATTTGTACTCTTCCCCCTCTCGCCGCTGCCTCGTCGCGATCCTCGAGACACCCAGCAGCGAGCGACAGGTAGGAGAGAGAAGAAGCGGAAAGAAGAGAGAAGAAGAAGAAAGATCTTGTTTTTCCTTTTGTGAAAAGGAAAAGAAGAGAACGAGAAGAAAGAAAAAGGGAGAAATAAAGGTTCTGGATTTTAGTTTTTCCAAAAAGAAAAGAAAAGGAAAGAAAAGAATGAGAACAAGGGAAAAAAAAAAAGGAGAGAAAGGTTTGCTTTTGCCAGAAAGAAAAGAAGAGAATGAGAAGAAGAAACAAGAGAGAGATTTTATTCTTATTTTTGCTAAAAATAAAAGAAGAGAATGAGAAGAAGAAGAAGAAGAAGGAGCCGAAAGAAGAAAGAAAGATCTTTTGTTTGTCTTTTGCGAAAAGGAAAAGAAGAGAATGAAAAGACGAACAGGGAGAAAGATTTCTTTATATATTTTGCCTTTGCGAAAAAGAGAAGAAGAGAATGAGAGGAAGAAGAAAAGGGGGAAAAAAGAAGAAATCTAATTTTCTTTCCTTTGGCCTATTTTGGAATGGATATGATCCCAGCAAAGTTTTTTTTTTTTTTTTTTTCCCCAATTTTGTGATGTAGCCAAGGTGGTGATCATTCAAAAGCCGATTTAGCCAAATTTGGCTAGTAAAAAATGAAAGGAATTTTTAAAAAAAACATCCTTATATGTTTTTGGCTACCCACTTAAACCATGTACAGAAATCTGAAAATATTTAAAAGATTTAAAATCCATTTTTCACTAACATTTTTTCTCAAAACAGCATTGAATTTGCTGGAAATGAATTAAAAAATTTTCCCAACAATGAGAACTTTCCAAGAAAATTAAAAAGAAAAAAATGAAGAATTATTTTTAAATTATTAAAAAGAAAAAACCAGTCTGGTACTATTACTAAGGTCCCAAGGTTGATTTTTGCTTTGGTATATGACAGGCGGAAATTAGTGTTGTCCAGTTCTTGATTTTAAAAGGGACCTTTGGTTTCAGTTTTATTTAATTTCAAGGACCGAGTAATTGAAATTGGTATATGGGGGGAACTTTTTATATATCATTTGTGAACCATTTCAAAGACAATTTAATATATTAATTCACTTAGTCCTGGCTGTTTGTGACACAGTGTTTTGTTGCAAAAGCATTTTCTATGTTTTAACATTATGGTAGAACCGACTTTTAATTTGGGTAATTTCCCCAGATGTAATTGACTCCAAAGAAAAAATATTTTTTTAAACCAAAAGATTTGGTAGACTAGAAAAAAAATGTTTAGGCCTTGGACAGCTCGGAATCAATTTTTTTTTTTTTTTTTGTATTGGTCAAGATTACTTTTTTTTTCTTTTAGCTATTATCCGTTCCAATTAAGGGGATGGACGAAATGTTCGTCCAGCTGGATGACAGGACGAATTTAGGGGAAAACCAAAAAAAAAAAATTTAGGGCTCGGACAACTCGGAATCAATTTTTTTTTTTTTTTTTTGTATTGATCAAGATTACCTTTTTTTTTCTTTTAGTTATTGTCCGTCCCGATTAAGGGGATGGATGAAATGTCCCTTCAGTTGGATGAGGAGATGGATTTAGTGAATTTTTTTTTTCTTTAAACTATTGTTCGTCCCGATTAAAGGGATGGATGAAATGTCTGTTCGGTTGGATGACGAGACGGATTTAGGGGAAACTTTTTTTTCTTTTAGCTACTGTCCGTCCTAATTAAGGGGATGGATGAAATGTCCATCCGATTGTATGACGAGACGAATTTAAAGGAAGCTTCATTATTCGGTTTCACAAATATGCCTTCACTTTTGGGGGGGTCGACGGGGTAAAAAACCATAAATGCGAAAGACTCGGGTGGGGGGGACCAACAGTTGTTTGAAAAGATAATTTAAAAAAAAAAAACCAAAAACATGAACCAAACATTGTTAAAGTAACACACCTCTGCATTATGCACAGGGTTCACACTAGTTTTGTAAATAATTAAATAATTTTAAAGCCTAACTACTTACTTCATTTCTTTTTTTAATAATTATTTCTTATTTTTATTAGTTTTCTTAAATAACCATCTCCCATCTTTCCTAATAATTACCTCCATTTTATATTTATCTCACTTTGTTTTTCTATCCACCAATGTAGATATAAAAAAAACAAATAAAATATGTGTTTTTTCATGTCCGTGAAATGTATATTCATTTAAATTAAATTTGACATTGACATAAATAATGATGAATTATTGAAATCTATATGAAAAAAATAAAAATAAAAAATCAAATAGTTGATCATCACTGGTAGTGTACGGCACTCAAATTGTATATATATATACGTATCTTTGGTCTGGTCTTTAGACTAAAATATTGGTATTAAGTTGGTATTGTTTCATGTCATACCATTGCAATATGTGTTCAATGGCCCATGCTACCCTTTATACACGTATCATGGGCATCTTGAATTGATTGTGTATGTTCAATTATTTCATTTTCAAGGTCATAAAACAAATATTATAACATCATATTTTGATTTGCATGTAATGTAGTACCCCTTCACATTTACCTTAATATTGGATGATTAGTTTTGGTATACATGTTGCAACTCAATTGAAAAGACAATTAAGTTCACCACTAAAGTTCTTAGTTTATAAAAACATGCCACAAATCACAATGAGTATGAAAAAATAAAATGTATTGATCGTCTCTCCAATCTCAAAAACATTATAAAGGGACAAAAGCTTATTGGTGATCAAATTCGAGAAATGTTCGCATTAGCATTGTAATTAATCACTCGTAAAACATTAAGTTTAACAAATTTGAGATTGAAATAAGATCTATATGAGGACATTCATAATAAGGTGCAATTTACATCATAATTTTGTTCACTTCATTTTTATGTTTTCGTATGTTATTAGAACAAAAATTCAATTAAACCTTTGTCTTGCACATGTTTATTCATTTTTCCATATATCTTGAAAATATTTTTGTTTTTTGTAGTTTTCATGCCCTTGACATCTATGACCTTCCCAAACTATGAGATCCTTTGCTTTGTTTTTGATATTACTTGAAAGCCCTCAACGAGATGATGTGCACATTTGTCATTCCATAAATTTCAAACCAATTGAGCAAAGTTATTAAGTTTATAAGTAGTTTTGTCTTTAAAAATTAATTAAAAATTAAAATGGTTTTCTCACAATTGGATTACATAAAAACTAAAAAGCTCAATCCCACTTTGAACAATATTGAGAGAGGTGACCTTATTGCAAGTTTAATATACTTGGGCCAATGGAATAGGGGCCATTATTTTCCATCACGATTAAAACATGTGGGATAGAAGACCATATATATATATAAAAGGTGGCCGTGTGCTATACCTAGTTGACACATTAAATGTTACCCCAAACTCAAATTCATTTATAGAGTGAAAAATCCAAGCTCAAAAATCAAACATGCAAACATGACAAGCATATAAGCCAATCAATTGCACCTTGTACTACTAGATATGCATACCCACTTTAAATGGATAAAACCCCCAAACAAAAGTAAAAAGCCATCCACTCATTGAATCATCTAGTAGGTAGGGGTTCAAATCCATAATTGAAAACTCATAAAAAAAAAGGTTTTCCATAACCTTAATGTTTAGTCTAAATCATATCTTCATATCTACTAACGGGCCGGTGCCAATGGCTCAAGTATATTAATCCTCTTGTAAGGTCACACATCCCAATAGTATTCTACTTCCCAATAGTATGCTAGTTGAAGTGAGAATTCTTAACCTTAACTTTAGAATTCCTATGAAACTCAATTTTCCAAAACAAAAAATCATTCTATATCCAATTTGGGCTGTATGCTACTCTATACTACCAATGACAATGAAATGATGAAAAAAAATATGAGTTGATTTTGTGAAAATTATGTTCCATTGGATTGAAAATATTGAATTACATTACATGCAACTTGAATTGAAATTGAATTAAAATTCTTAAATCCAACAACATTTTATGGAGGATTTTTGTTTCATGGCACCTAGAAGTGAGAAATCTCAACCTTTTGTTGAACACAATTTCTCCAAAGATACTCAACAACAGTCACATTCATGAGAACTGCAAATGGAAGGCCGATACATAGTCATCACACGAAAGGTATCCCATGTGGTACTCTAGACTAAGGGGCATCCTTCATGACAGTGTTGAGTTGGTTGCCCCCTGCCTTCATGATCAACAGAAGCTGTCTCATTGAACATCTTCGGGTGTGGGAGCACTTGGCCCAAACTGATCAAAGCTCAGTTTTGCAAATGCAAGAGCTCAAATTGAATCTTTTGCAAAGATTTCGGTGGGAAACAGATGTTCTCCTTCTCTTGCTCTGGATAACAGTGCCTCCAACTGCAATCCTGGATAGGACCTGCCCTGTAAAGTTCTTGTTAATCTAGTGGAGCAAAAGGTGCACTGCTAGGTGCCCCAATTAGAACTACAGGACCTAATGCAGCTGGAAAACCAGTAATACTGCCTGGCATCTTGGTGTTCCGTGATACAGTTGCACATTTTATCAGGAAAAAAGCTTTCATTTGGAGGACAGTTTGACAGACTATTCCCACTTCACTCCTGGTTTCAGCTATTCTAGTGTTCTGCTGTATACCTTCCTTTCCTTATGACAATGTCTTGTTCCATCTATCTTGTACATTTGAAGGATCAAAAGATATCTTCATAGTTTTACATGTAAGTCTCATCAGCTCACAATATTATTCATACTTTTCCTTGATTACTACAGTGCCCACATTCCTATATACAACCATCTTACAAAAGACACAATGTCTTCAGTCACGATTTGATCCCGTCTTTGGAGTCATAGCCCTCCCTAGAGCACCTATATATAGCACCTGCCTTTTCCAACATCAGTTCTCAGAACTTGGTAAGAACTGAGGACATACAAGTCTGAGAAAGCAGAGGAGCCAAGAGTTATGATGCATCTGCATCTCATGAAAATGTGCTGACCTGTCACCGATTCCCTCAATTGCTGGAAGTTCCAACCTCTTGAACCCCAACGGCAGCACCAGACTGGCATCATTGAAACACAAAATAAGTCTTTGAGCCCAGAGATCTGTCTCCACCACTGCTCATCAGCTCCAAAATTTGTCTGGTCTCTGTGCTTATTACAGATTTCTGAGAGTGCATATCCTCAGACTTGGATGTGGAGGAAATCCAACCTCCTTTCCTGAAAGAAGTGTGCTTCCATTCCAACTTCCTTGAAACCATTTTTGCATATCAATGACAATAGACATTTCAGGTACCAGTCAACTGTACAAAGTTACCTCCAAGGGCAGGGCAGTCCATGGCAAGCAACACACAACCACTTTCAAATGAATCCTCTCCTCTTTTGTTGCCCAAAACATTGCATCCTCCATGCATTTAAAGTCTTTTCATTCAAAGCTGGAGAACACACATGTGACTGGGACAAACTTTTAATAGTGTTTTCTCCGTGGTCTCTTGCTGAGCTCCAAATACTTGCCCCCCATGAGCTGTAAGACTTCCTCCCACAGTCCTGCAGTTGAAGCTGATGTGATCAAGTCAGAACTACAAGCTGCAACACACCATAGACCTGCAGCAATCTCCTTCTTCAACTGATCAGAGCCCCAGCCAGAATAGCCAAACACGAATCGAAATCCTTGTGGTAGAGAATGGTTTCCCCCCTTTGCAAACTCAGCCACAGGTTCCAGGCCATCAGATGTTCCATAGTACACACCAGGAATCACTTCTTGAAAACCCTGTATGGCACTGGTACCATGCAGCAGAAGAAACACCTCTGTATCCATGGGACCTCCAAGATATGCCTGAGGACCAAAATTTCCATTTTATTGCCACACTGACAGACATAACTCTGGAGAAAGCTGAACAGATCATTAAGAGACTTGAAAATCCTGAACCCTGACTGTATGTTCCTGACTTCAGAGTTCAATACATGCACATATTAGCATGGTAATAATTGAGCAGCTCAACCATCTTACAAGGCTTAAGGACTCATGTTTCCATAAACTTGAAACAAGGATGGGAAAAGAACAAAGAAAGTGGAAAACATGGCCAAGACAACCCAAGGACAATATATCACTACTGTAGATGAGCAAAAAGAACTCAAAGGGATGAAAATGTAATGCAGAACATCACCCTGGGAAGGGGACCTACTAAGGAAACGCTTTAAAAGCTCTTTACTGTGGTTACATTGCTTGCCAGAAGATAAGCAGTCATGTTATACCTGACAGTTGCCAAAATGTTTGACCAGAGCCCAATCATTCAGTTTGATTTCTTTGATGCGGCGCAATAGGGGTCTGTTGAGAATCAACCCATATGGACCCTCTCTGGGATTACTTGACCCTGGGCTCAGCAGCAATACCACAGTTCTTTCAAAGTTCTGTTGCCCATCCAATTTCTCAGTTGCTATAAGCACACACCCTGCTTCTGGTGCCAGGATTGGATGTGCCCAATGTGCTGCAGAACTTTTGGTACCAATTCCTTTACTTCCAGGCTTCTCTGACTGAACAAGTTGTGCACGAAATGCCCGCCAATCCAGTTCCACTGGAGTGTCACCAATCTGTTCATGTCCAGACAAATTACGAGTTGTAAGATGCAGTATTAAAGCTTCCATCCCAGAGTCATGAAACAATTAGCATTTCCATGTTGCAAACAAACTTGGAACCACATAAACAATATCCATTAGCAGCAAGCCTCCCCTGGGGAAGAGGATCTCTATGAGTGATCACTCTTCAAAGTAATAACAGACATCAACTCTAGAGAGTATATTCTGGTCCAAGTGAATTCTACCAGATAGAACTTTGGGATTACAGTACCCAAAGTGCAGGCATTTACTTCTAAGGCTTGCACCATACAAAGACATTAAAATCTGATACAAACTCAGTACCCAAGCTGGACATAGATTAAGTAATAAATGGTAAGTATCAATGGGCACTTAAGCTCTAAACTTGCACTATATAACTTCTCAGTGACTTACTCTGCCTCCAATCAGCATGCTAAGGTTGATGCAGAAAAAGTGCAGCATGCATGAATCTGTGAATCCAAACTAAAAGATCTATTAGATTGCACAAAAACCTCCACAACAACACTTGGAAGGTGATGCTGTTGGCTAGCACTCAAGAGACATAGGTAATCAAATAGTCAGTAGTATCCTCATTCAAGCCCGCCACAAGCCTGGAAGGGTATAAGCTTCATTCCAGTTGAGCTGATCCCTTTACAAGCAACATAGAAGGCAGTGGTTAGGGCCTTCTGCACCCTGAACATATCCTTTAGGCACATCAGTGTCACTGCTAGGATGCAGAACACCCACTAAAGTCACTGGGAAAACATATGTATGACATTACAGAGAAATATCCACAACAACACTTTGAAGGTAACACAACAATGTCCAAACTAACCTCAAAAATGATGAACTGGGGACTTCTCTAAATGAAACTAAATGCCTGAGAAACTACAAGAAAATGTGAAGCCTCTGACCAAAACACATAAGTACAAGATCCCAGCACCAGTAATTTACACCAGATACAGAAAGTGGTAGTGACAGGGTGGTAACCTATACCTGGAGTTGTACGTCCTCAGCCCCCTCAGAGGCTGGTACTTGATCAGGTACAGCTTTCGGATCTTCTTCATCTGGTGCTGCTTTGCCAGTGCTGCCATGTCCAGATGCTGTGCATACATGCCCTGCACGTACACCACATATTTCAAAACAAGAATTTGCTAGATTCAATGGGAGAGAAGAACAAAACGCATGTACATATCTGCCAGGAAGGGCTTCATCAGGAATAGTGAGCTGCAACAGGATTCATTGCACACAAACATCTGAAAGGTTGCTATTTTGCACATTGCCATTTTGACACAAGACTCTCCCACGATCCAAAGAGTTGAAGTTATTAGTTGAATAAAGAAACGAAATGCTCACCTTCAGAACCTCAGACCCTATTTCCTGTTGACTCCAAATTGACCTGTAGATGTGAATTGACGGGGTACAATCCAGAGTTCCAGTGAGAATGATCAGGGGACCAAGTTTTCTCTATCCCAAACTATGATTTTTCTTTATTAATTATCTTTAAAAGTACTGCAAAATTTTCCATACTTATGGATCAAGTAAACCTGAATAGGATTGAGAAATGATCTGATAATAACATTACATAGATTTCACATCTGCCAACATATCAGCAAATATGAAAAAGATGAAGCCACAACCCAAGGAACCCCCCATCCCCACCCAAAAAAACAGAGGAGCAGTTTGAACAACACCAACAGTCCAAGGTATGTTCAGAGACCTTCAAGAGCAGTGTATGGTATTTACCAGGCCCCAACAGGACTAGTGCCCCAATTCATAATTCTCATGAGACGAATCACTTCATTTACAATTACTGTTCTCATAGGTTGCCCACTGTTGCACAATAACCTTGCAATTTCCAGCACAAAAAGAATAGGTGCACACTGCATCTTTCTTACCAGCAACACAGAGATTAAAAATAAATGCAGTCACATTTGAGACCAGAAAGGCACTTTTAATCAGACCAAAAAGCGATTGTGTTCCAAACACATTGCCCATGTTGATACTGGACTTTTTACCATCAATCCCTTACAACACACGAAAGCACGCACACCGGCATACATGCCGAGGAATCGACATCATTCATCCCTACGGCTCTGCTGCCTTGCCGAAAGTGTTTTTCAAGGAAGTTCGCAACACTGCATCATTTCCCTAATCCAGAGAGATGAAGAAAAAAGAATGAAAAAAAAAAAGACAAAAAAAAAAAAACAAACAAACAAACAAACAAAGGAAATGAGAGGAAAAAGAGTACTCTAAAAGCGAAGAAAAAACACGTACTCCAAGACTGCAATGGCTGTCCGACGCGCCTGGTCGGCAGCAAGGCGGATAGGCGATTCCGGGCATCGGAATGGCAGCCGCGCCGAAGTCGTCCATCCGAAGAAACACGACAACCGCTCCACGATTTATCGACGGATTGACATGCCACAAAAGAATCCGGCAAATTTTTGAAACTGCGGTTGTGAACAGCAGCAGCAGGAAGAGGAGGAGAATGATGATACAGCAGAAGAGAGTCCTCGCAAGGCGACTTCAGCAGCGGCATGACAGCCGCATGTACAGACCGCGCCATCGCTGCGATGATAACAGCGACAGCCGAAACAGCCACTGCAAAGCGCGGCGAGAGAGAGAGGGAGAGAGAGAAGAAAAGAAGGAGCAGGGGTACCGAAGAGACGGGCAGGCGGGTAGTCGGTTACCGAGGACGGGCGTACAATAGGACTGGTCGACAGGAGATGGCGTGCACGGTGATTAGTTGGAAGAGCACGGGGATACACTGTGATTGGTTGGATGAAAAACGGGGATGTGCTGTAAATGGTTGGACGAGCACGGGGATGTGCTGTGATTGGTTGGACAAGCAAGGGAGTGTGATAAATCTACACATTCCCATTTTCTAGGCGCATTTCACTGGACTGAAAAAAACTTCATCCAACGCTCATCGGACGCTCCAGATGTTCCCTAGATCGAAGAAAATTTATTAGTCAATTCTTTACAATTGATTGATCATCCTCTCGACTTTTCTGTCTTTTTCTGGGGGCATCTTTTAGGCACGTGCTCTCTGATCTGCATTAAACACAAGAAGTTTTCTTTCCTTCTCCTTCTTCTTTTATCCCTTTTTTCGAAGCTGTTATACTTTAGTCTAATTCATTTAGTCTAAAACAGATTTATAAAACCCTAGTTTCAAACTAAATAAAAAAAGGATAGCTAATTTAAAACAGAGAAAATTCAGTAAGGTAATAGTAGAAAATAAATTGCTTCAATTTCTTTATTTTGATTGTTCATTAGCATTAATTAGTTTAATTATCTGTGCTTTCATTCTGAGTGATTTAAAATGTTCTGGGAGTGCTACTTTAAGCTCTAGAAATCATCTTTGAAGTGCAAATGAAAAGGAGTAATGAAAGAATAGCAAGAAGAAAAATAAGCTTTGCAACTCACAAAATGTTTTTTTTTTTTCCTTTTTCCTTTTTCCTTCTCTTTGAACTCCTCTTACTTTCCAAGCTTCTAACTTTCTCATTTCTTGCTCATTTTAAACAATTTAAAATGCTGTAGGAGTGTCACCTTCAGTTTTTACAAATCATCTTAGAACTCTAATAGCAACGAAGCAACAGACAAGAAATTTTCTGGGTGATGGGGAATAATGGGGTTTGTAGTGTTCGGTGGTTTGTTTTTTTTGAGTTCTTGACCCCCTCTACTTTGGGAGACCGCAACTTTGTCAATTCTAATTCGTTTTTGACAATTTTTAATACATCGAATGCATCAATAGGAGGGGTTCAAGTTTTGTTTGGACACTAGAAACAACAAAGCTGTCCCCTTGGATCCAGCCTACCCTAAGCACCCCTCCCCTTGGATCCAGCCTCTCTTAAGCACTTAAGTGATTGCTCATTGGCTGTTCTACCCTAATGGAAAGCCACTAAAATAGAGGATTGATTCTTTCCTGAATGGACGAGCGCTTTCCATTGGAAATCTGTAAGTAATGAATGTCAGGAATTATGGGAATATGTCATATATATTCTTTTTTAAATAAAAAGAACACATGTTCCTATGAAAAAATGATAGATGCCACCATATATGATGATGATGATGATGATAGTTTGACTCATATATCTTCACATCTGCTACAATTGGCCAATGCTTGACTGGTAGAGATGTGAGGTGACTGTGATCAGAGGTTGGTAGTTGGAAAACAAAATGGACAGCTACTTGGCTATTGGGGCAGAATATGTGATCACAACAGCCTTTGAATGGAAAGATGTCATAATATATCATACCCTTCATGGTTTGAACATGGAAGGTGTGGAACCTGAAGAACTTAGCATACATTAATTAGATGTAAATACTGATCTTTAAAATTTGATTGATTATATTGTGAGAATTCAATCATGTTATAAGCATCATAAATTCACAATCAATCGAGTGTCATATACAATTACAAGAGTTTGGAAATTAGCTTTTGCATTTGATTAACTAAAAACCACTTGTTACTCATTTACCAAAACATCTCTTTTCACTGGGTGCAAATGCAATGCTGCATTTTTCACTTCTGTGCATAGTCCTGCAATCCGAGGTTCTTGCACAATTTTCAAATTATTAGTTTCTAGAACATTTATATGTTTGTAGAAGTTCAATCAAGTCAAGACCTGTTGCGGATTCCTTCCCAGCTTTGTCAAAAAGATACATGTGGCACTGGTTGTTTAATTTCCAGGGAACTTAAATACAGCACAAGCATCACTTCACTTGCATCTCAAAACTTCACAATTAATGATAAAGTGGTCTGGGTTTTTTCCTATCTATAAAGCCCTGCTGCCCTGTGTTTGATTGTAAGCCCAAACTGCGTCCCTTATCCTAAGACCTACAACCTTCAATAAACCCAAACCTTTGTCACATCATTCTTGCAACTCTCTCGTATACCTCTTGAGGCAAATTCCTTGGAAGAGCATTTGCAATGAAGTTTGCAATCTGCAAAACCATGCTTCAAGATTCAGCTGCAGAAAAATGGGTGGTTGAATTTACATACTTGATACACTACTGTAAAGGAGATTGATGAATAGTTGACGTTGCATACTTCATGTGCAGCAATATGTAAATCCATGAAATGGAAGATTGATAATCACCTTAGTTTTAATGTTACGAATTGTGCCATCAGTGTCAGTTACTCTGTCCAAGCAGGTAAGTGCCTCTTTGAGAAGGTCTGGCACGCATGCCTACAATCAAAGAGGGCCAGATAATGTCAGTTACCTGTCCCCATCTACTTTTCTTTGTTGGCAAACTGTACTTGCAGGAAATAAAGTTGCATACAGAAACTGTACCTGCACAGATAGTGAAGTTTGGCGCAATGCTTCTGCACTGATCTCTGGTGTCCGATTATCCAAGGGCAGAAAAGCCAACTTGGACAGCTCTCGGAGCGCATCACTATATCTCCCAATTCTGGTGAATCTGTGAAATGATAAAATTGACTCTAACTGCCGGAATGCAGTTCGCTGTTCTGTTAGTCGGTCTGATTCTTGTAAACTGCAAAAATTGATTCCCAGATTTCAAGTGAGTGATCATCTTTCATTCTCTTAGTGCACTGCTTTAACCTCATATATTGGCCACAAAGAAGAGAAGGTAATTGCAAGTCACATCAATATAGAGCATACATGTCAACATAAGTATACATGTAAGCCCACAAACATAGATCATGTTAGGAGGAAATAAGAGGTCAAGATCTCAACCTTCCACCTCCAACAATTTTGTAAGTATCAAGAATCTCATTGCCAGCCAGTATAAGTGCAGACGACTTGGTGTCACCATCAGCTCGGCCACTGGCCATGGCAGCAGTTGCCTCTGACAGGCACTGATTCACAGTTTCTAGGGCTGCTGCAAACTCTCCAGTTCTTCTCAGCAGCTCTATAGCCTGAAAAAGAAATAAGGAAATCAGTCCAAACTGTCAACTGAATTAATGTGTCAGAGCTTACAGAAGACAAACTAAAGGAGTGCTGAACACAATAGGAAGCATGAACCTACTTTGTCATAAAGCCCTGATTCCTGACACTGTCGGGCTGCATCTAGCAGCAACATTCGCTGGCTTTGTGGATCAGGCAAAAATCGGCGCAAAGCACCCTCTGAGCCTGATCCACTGGCACCCAACAATAGCTGAAAACCTCCATCTCGCAAAAGAAGTTCTTCACAATGTGAAACATACAACACAATCAGCACACACAAAAATTAGTCATATCCTGGGTCCACCTTAATCAAAAAAAGATACAGAATAGAAGACAATAGAAACAAAGAGAAGCTGACTATTCAATCTCCATAGTCAGTAGTCACTTTTGCAAACACTTTGGATTTATCACTTTCTTACCTGTAATAAGCTGCTTCAACAAATTATGGTATTGGCGTTTCTGCTCAGCACTGCTGTGCCCACTCCAAGCAACTGCCCCTCCACCAACAGTTGCTGCTGCCTGCACATTATACTCCAAAGCCAATGCCAAGTTTCCCTGCCTCACATATGATATCCCATAATGTCGGATGATGCTGGCAATCTCTGAGACAGAATCCATTGCCCCTAGCTTCTGTGCACCTCCTATTCCTTCAGAAAATGACCCATGATCTGCCACAGTGATAGCAATGTGCACACTGTCAACATGGAAGCCTTCACTGCCGGCCTCCTTCATCAAATATGCAACTGCAGCATGAAGCTGCAAGCTCAAAAGCAGCACATATGGATACACCAGTGGGTCCTTCCCATTCTTTGTGTAGTGGGATGGCTCAAACTTGATCAAGTACTTTTGTAGATCTTCAAGAGTGTAGGATGTTGACCCATCCTGTTGAGTGGGAGTATGTGAGGAGGGAGTGTCCCGAATCATAGCCAGCCTAAACCAGAGAAAGTCCTCTATGGTGCTGAATAGTGTTGGCATATCACGAAGCAAGCGGTCAGCTTGTTCCCGGCTGCCAGACACAATAGAATGAAGAAGCATCTTCTTTTTATCATATCCTGGTCGCCCTGCCCGATCTCCTGAGCGAACCATGCGTTCACACTCCTCTGCAACTGCAGCTGCTGTGCTTGGTGACACTGAGCCTCTATTTGCAATCCACTCGGCCAGCTGTTCACAACCCTTTTACCTTCAGTAAAAGCAGCTGTGCAAACATGGAACAGAGCTACGAAACTGTGCAAATATAATACAAATATCCATCCTCACAGCTACCTGCATAAAGGTCTATCACCAAAACTCTGTCCAATATGGGTTGCTTGCTTCATTCATGTTCCAGACTGAGACACTTGACCCTGTAGACAAACAAGCAGAAAAGTTGCATAAACTGCTGCAAATTTACGGAGTCTCACAAAAAGCTACCTGTGGGGCAAAAGTGCGGCTGACCCTTGATTGCCGAGCAACCAAGTTTGCTTCATCATAATAACCTGAGCGTAAGCAGTAATATATCTGCAGTCAACACCACCCACCATGACCCCCTCCCACATGAATATGGGATTCCACTTGAGGTCCCCAGGTTTGCTATATGTGAAAATAGTGCATCAAGAATGAAGTCTGTCAACAATGGGACTACCACTAATCAGTTGGAACTGAATGTCATCACTGGCAAACACTGGAACACAAAAAATGAGGTTAGCAGCATCCACCTGATGCCATGTTGTGTCCAATGGAGGCTGTCGCCGCAAGTCTGTTGCATCAAAATCAAGAATTGCTCCCTGGTCCCTTAGCCGCACCTATGCAAACAAACACCCTCAAATCCCAAATGTAACAAGAAAAGCGCAACTAGGAACTAAATGAGCTGACATATAACCTATAGTATACCCACTTCTGATCAGCTGCATAGGCCTATCACTGACATAGAGAATGCTGCTCTGAATGCAGCAACAGTAAACAAAAGACTTGAGTAATGAATGTTTTGGATAGTGGTAACAGGATGTAACTTACTCGTAGAAAAGCCCGTATTCGTTGTAGGTTGCCTGTCGAACCTCCAAGTGCTGCCTGCTCCCAACCCAGGCAAGTTTAAATAACCTTGTGCCACTATGTTGCAAAGTTGCAATCCATTTAGGAGATGAGTCCAGGCCCACATTGCTTATGACATGACAGATCTGTCACATTGTAATTAGTGCTCACAAAAAATGTTTACAAAAAAGGGCCCACTCCAAGATAAAAGAATGATAATATTGGTGAAAGAATCACCAGTGCAGGATGACTTTGAATGATGTCCAAAATGTACTTTTCATGGCCAGCCTCCAGATGTCTTCTAGCTCCCGCAATCATAGACAATTTTTTTGACAGTGAAGAAGTCTGGTCCACATCCTCCCCAAGAAGCGACTGGTTTGCACATTGCATGTCCCTTTGGTTAGACATGCTCATCTCATTTACTGGAGTGTTCATCTCATAGCTTATGCTATGAGATTGGAAGCCAAGTGATAGCACCAAACTGTGCTGAAATGAGCTGATCCATGGTTGAAGCTTTAAGTTATTTTCTATGGAGGACAGCTTAAAGAGACCACAAAACTGAAGCTCCATAATGATATTATGGATTCCAGTGATCCTGAAGTGTATGCTACCAATACTAGTAGGTCTCTTCTGGACTTCAAGCACAGAGACTGAAGAATGTTTTTGCCAAAACTACTAATGAATTGATCCCATTAACATCAACTACCTGTAACAAAGTGCCAAAGTTTCACATAAGCATCATAATGTGGAGTAATCTATGTACCTGCAGAAGTTGCCAGATCTTAGCCATGCTTACTGACTTGGATGATGTGGTGTCTCCTGCAACACTCTCATATGCTGCTCTCATTGATGTTGCCACCTTTCATCATTCATCCACAATCTCTGATGTCAGATCTAGATCAAGAGTGGAGGTGGTATTATCAGTTACATTGTATTGTACTCCAGAATTTACAGGCAATAATGGGACTATCTTACTGACAATCTTACTTTGAAGGGAAGGCTCCGCTCTCGTGCTTCATTTAATCTGATAACAACATTCGCATAGGCTGCAGCTTTCCTCTCGACCATCGATAGTTGTGTAGAAGAAGATTCCAAGCCACGGCCATCCTGCAGCATTCTAGAGGGAGTTGCAACAGTGGCAGGTCCCCGATAAGCTTGAATTGCTCCTGCTGATGGAGTTGACCCTACTCCATTTGCTGATGGTGCATAAGGTAAGCGACTCAGGCTGTTTAGAAATTCAAGTTTTTCCTTCTGCCAGTTATCCTGTAAAAGCACAACCACATCATAAGAATAAGAAGCTCCAAATGCTATTCTCATGGTTCTATAGGCCAAAGATCTTTATAGCATCATTCCTGAGCTCTCAACTATATTGCAACCTTCTCAGGTTTTCTATGGCAGAGTTAGATGCTGACCTCTGATACTTTCAGCATGTAATCACCGAAGCTGCGAAGATTATCACGACTGGCTTCTTGGATTGCTGAGAGCATCACCATTTCATGCACCTGGCCTCACCAAATGCACATTTATTAGCAATCGATCAACAATGCTACCTTGCAGCCTTTTCTTTGCATTTTATTTCATCTGCACAGAGCAACTTGACCTTGACCTTGCACATCCCCAGTTTGGCATAGTAGGCGATTGAGGAATGAATATCTCTTTCACAGACAAAAGGCCAGAAAAAGAAAATGACCTGCTGCAAATATTCCTCCACACGGGTTGCCTCCACTGGAAATACATCCTCAAATGTTGTCTGCACCAATACCACACAGCAACTAATTTAAACATATCTATGAAAGTGCAGAGAATACTGCACAACAAAACTTCGAAGTTAACAAAATAATGGGTGTGGTCATGACCTTATGAGCATCACTCACAAAGTATCAGACCATCACCATGATCATGAATAAAAATTAACAAGCTGCCATGACTCTCCACTGACATCATCAGTTCCCAATGGTAGGTCTACATAAGTACAATCTACCCATGATTCAGCTAAAAAATTGTACAAACATTTGCGTGCTGAGTTCCTGCTGCATTCCTAGAAGCAACAGGAAGTGAAACATAACATACATAATTTCACAGCCACATACATCTATTCATTTTCAGAACACTGTCAACAGACAACAAGTCTCTGCATCCAACTCACAACCAATGCTACAGTACGCATACCTGGCCCTCTATAGTTTTGGACCAATGACATTGGCTTGTGCTGAGGGGACAAACATGAGAATCAAACCTTAAGCTCAAAAGATTTGAGGTCACGTGTAAGCTGGTCGGCATTAATCCCTTCACGAGCTAAAAGCCTGCAGTCAGTCATGACACAATGCTGGATTCATTACTCTATGTATATTCTACCTGCCCTCTGCTTGCATGTACATCAACTGCATTGTGAAGACTGAAAACAGACTTCCTGATCTCTGCCATAGCTTTCAACAATTTCCAAAAAAAAAAAACAAACAAATTCCAATACAATGGATTTTGTTGATTGGATTTACCGAGTGGCCGCAATAGCCTCGCCTGGTGTCTCAAACCGTGAGGTATGGGACTTCAGTTGTCGTGACAGCACTTCAAGCTGCTCAAGACTCCTCTGCAACCAGCACAGCCATTGGCATAATTCAGCACTGCAAAAAAGTGTACCCTTGTAAAGTTACTCAAATTCTTAGAAGTGCTACTTTGCCTGCCATCCACTGAGGCCACAGCAAAACTCTCTTAGAAACAGGAGATTGCATACTGCCAAACAGAATTTGTACCCTAAATAAAGGTCCAAGTTACATAGCACTTATATGGGGCCATGTGGGAATAGCATGTACTTCACGCAGTGCTTGCCACTCCCTAATCTTGGAACTCATTGACTACCAAAGACAAACTGTCAATAAAATTCAAGCAAGCCTTTGGTCAGCACCTGGCTCATAAGGAGGCACAAAGCTTCTGAGGCTGGAGGTCCCTGGCAAGACTGGAGCACTAATTGACCCAGTAATTGCCATTGTGGCAGAGTGGAAGAATATAGATAGCACATAAAAATCAGCATATCTTGCAAAGCACTCATTTGAGCCCTATCTGCTAAGCTACTGAGATTTGTGATGGTATGTTCGAACAAAACAAGCCTTCATGAGTAGTTTGAGCTGGTAACACGTCATCTTCTTAAGTACCGAGCATCTCTCTACACTTACAATTTTTAAGTCAACCCAATAATAAGGTTGTGGATATTTCCAATCTGACAACAGAACAGAAAACAACCAGTCACCACGAAAGACACAAAATCCAACCCCAATATAAGAGAAAACAAGACTCAGGAGCAATTTGAACAACAGCAACGGTCAACTGCATGTTCAGGGACGATCAACAGCACTATGTTATGGTATTGATCATCTACATTCCCACCGAGTTCATCAATTCCCAGCAACGGGTAGAGGTACCTCAACATAGTACTGAATTTCTGTTACCAGAGAGGCAGTACAGGGATCGCCAGGTCATGATAGTGGCTAGCTCAAAAAATCCTAAAAGAGAGGGAGACCAGAAAACTGCAGAAAAAAGAGGAAACCCACGATAAACAGATAAAGAGATAGGGGGACGGAGGACAATAAAAGAACAAAAAACAATTTTGTCTCATACTGTTTTCGCGACTCTTGCAATTCGATCTTGGAAGGAATTTCTTTTTGAAGGGTACCTGTATAGGAGGGAGAGGCGCGGAGGGAGAGTAGGAATGCAAAAGCTGAGACGAGTTGTGCAGAAGGTCAGCCCAGCTCCGCATATCTGTGTCTCCTCCTGCCATCGTTGCCACTGTCCGGATATCCACGATCCAGACGACAACTTCCTTCAGCGCCGCCGAGGCGTTCGTCTTTTCTTTTCTTTTGCTTTGAACTCGAATCCAAACCCCCGGGAAAAAGAGAGAGAGAGAGAGCCAGATTACTGAAGCGAGCGAGGAAAGCTCACACGCACCACAATGCACCCTAAACCCTAACCCTAAAACTGGAGGAATCGGGGAAGAACAAAAGACAGAGAGAGAAGGGGGGAAAGGATATGACAAGGGGATCAAATTTTCAAATTTTGTGTACAAAATATCGCCCATCACAGGACACAGAGTGCCAACACCGGGAAGATGGCCGGTTACAGCCAATAACCAGTCTCCAGGTAAATAACCGGCTCATCGTGTAATGGCTCTGGGCTGATAACCGAGTGTTGGCCGGTTATTGAGACAACACTCAGTTATCAACCCAGTTATTGATAACCTATCACTCGATTATTGATTTTTATTTTTATTTTTGGGGGGGGGAAAACCGAGTACATAACCTATGATCTCAGTATTGAATTTTCAAATTTTAATAACCTAGTAACATGATCGGAAATTCATCTCGGTTGGTTCTCAATCTTACGACTCGATGCATGTTTATGATAGAAAATCAAAAAATACTAAATCCTATAACCTATCTTACCTATGTAACATAACCAGGGGTTCTCAAGGCAAGTATTTGAAACTGACCCTTGTGCATGGCCAGTGGTTATTGTGGTTATTACCCAAAATTAGTTGAATAAATTTGATAATTAGGGCATTATTACTTTGATAGTGAAATTGATAACAAGTCTAAATGTTTATAACCTAAGAAATTTTTATAACCTACCCAAAATTAGTTGAATAAATTTGATAATTAAGGTATTATTACTTTGATAGTGAAATTAATAACAAGTCTAAATGTTTATAACCTAAGAAATTTTTATAACCTACTCAAAATTAGTTGAATAAACTTGATAATTAGAATATTATCCTTTTGATAGTGAAATTGATAACAAGTCTAAATGTTTGTCGTAATCCTAGTCTGGGGCTCGTGACCAAGGCAAAGGGGCTTACAAGGTTGTAGGCCAAGAGGAAGTTCAAGAGGATATTTTATAACCTATTCAAAATTTAGTTGAATAAATTTGATAATTAAAATTTATTACTTTGATAGTGAAATTGATAATAAGTCTAAATGTTTATAACCTAAGAAATTTTTATAACCTACCCAAAATTAGTTGAATAAATTTGATAATTAGGGTATTATTACTTTGATAGTGAAATTGATAACAAGTCTAAATGTTTATAACCTAAGGAAATTTTATAACCTAGTACCTTCAAACCAACATTGTTAATTCTTTTGCTCTACTACTCATCAAGTAGAGACTTTGGGTTGGTTGGTGTAGCATTTGGGCATAAATTTTTAATTTCTAACTTGACTCAATATGTGTGAATGACATTTGGAAAATTACATATGTGTGTATGATGAATGGGCATATATTTCATAAAAGTGAATGGGTTCATATGAAAAATTCTAAACCCAATAAGGGAAGTTTTCATATTCAACTTTGAACTAACCATAAAAGGCAAAGTCATCACACAATGAACTAACTACCTACTTGTTATATAAACTTGAGTTTCAAATTCTTGAAAAAAAATTAAATTAAAAAACCATTTGGTTCTTTTTTTTTCCTCCATTTTTGTGATATAGTTAAAGATATGATCATCAAAAAAATAGATTAACCAAACTTGAATTTAAGAATTAAAAAAAATAGTTTTAAATCCCAAATTATAAACCACCCCAATTTGGCCAACACTAATTTGAACCTTTTCAAAGGACTTTTCATGGAAAAAAATGGCATACATTCACCAAATTTTGATTTATCTATTTGGAACAAAAATATTTAGAATTTAAGCCAAATGAATGCAAAGATTACCAAAAAAATGAGATAAAGAAACTGGGATTTTTTTTAAATAAAAAATTCTAAAGCCATCTTGCAAAATTTGCCACCGAATATGATGTTGCAAACCTTTTTTTTTAATTGCACATATTAGGGTTTGTTCATTATGAATCCATTTTTGCATTGTGCCAACTATTGTTCAAAAGCTTGCAATGTATCACATTGATGTGGTAGTAGCAAACAAACACCATTGAAAACATTAAGCACAATTTTTTTTTTTAAAAATCAAAACATTTAACAATTGATAAATGTGGATTTATTTTTTTAATTGTTGTGAAAATACTAGTTGTCCATCAAATTGGTTCTTTTTGTAGTGTATACCTTGGCCTCCCTCCCAATTGCTTGTACAAGGGAAAAGAACCTACTACTAGGTACCCCAATCATTACCCCACCCATTAAACTAAGTCAAAATAGGTTATCAAAAAATTTGAAAATAAAAATTACATGGAACCAATGTGGAGATGTAACATGCACTCGAAAGGTTCAAGATTGTTTTCTTATGGAAAAGGGGAGTGGGATGTGTTAGAAATTGTGGGATTGTGATTCGTGTCATTTTGTTGTTGTTAAATGATGTTAATTATAAGCTTTAAACATCAAGTGGGGTCATGCAACTTAGCAATTTGCATTGGTTCAACTTGCCCTCTAGCTTGCATATTTTTGTATTGCTTTGGAAGATGGAATATTGAAACTATCAATTAGATTGATATATTGGAAATGGCTCATTTTTTAAAACTTCTACATGCAAGTTTGCCTTAGTCATCAGGCCATTATAGGTAATAATTGCAAACAACAACCAACAATGAGAAGGTCGTGGAACAAATATTCCTAAGTAAATAAGGCATTAGGTCTGGACCTTATTTGGATAAATGCATTAAAATTGATGATTAAACAAATCGTGGTATGAAGTTTGGCAATTTAAATGCAAAATATAGAAGCCTATGATTAATCCAATATGCTTGATAAGTTGATCCAAAAGTAGATGGTTGTCTTGGTACATTAGTCCACATATGATCAAAATGAATGTCATAAATGGTCATGGATTCAGTAAACATGAGTTTTAAATGATATTGTTCCATAAAGGTTTGTAATGTTGTCAATTCAAATGTTTGGGTTAACATGTTTACATTAAAACTTCCAATTATTATGGTTGGACAATTTGTTGGGATATTATTAAATTGCATTTAAGGTAGAATTAAAATGTTGCATTGACATTTTTTGGTGGTTTGTAATTTGCAAGTATATGTAATGTTTCATGTGTAGTTTTATTCAAAGTTGTACAAATAAATTCAACATGATGGCTTCTGATAATGATTCCAATAGGCAATCAATTTTGGTAAAATATCATTGTTATTCATTAATCATAACAAAACAAAATAACAAATTCATGTAAAAATATTTTAAGGTGTACCACACAGGACGAAAAATCCCTAATCTTTATTATAATCCTTTTTTGCCCTATATTTTGATCCCCATAAAAAATAATGAATCAAACGTTATCAAAAAATTCAAAAGGACTATACTTTAAATTATTACAATTATAGGTTCCATCGTAATCATTCATAAATGTGTCTTTACATGGTAAAAAAGGGCTAGGTAAAAATAACATAAAAGGATGATATTGTGACAAGATTTTGCTACACCTTAAAAAAATTGCACAATAAAAATCAATCAAGTCGTTGATTTTTACTAATATTTTTTATTTTTGTTTCATTTAGACAAATAATGTGAAATGCAAGTATATTTTGATCTACCAAAACATCTTTATTGTGTATTTTTAAAGAACGGGTGTTTAAAGATTATACAAGTAATTTTTTTATTGGATAAGTTTTAAGGAAATTTATTGATATTTTATATTATGCATTTTTATTTTTATTTTTTACTATTAGATTTTTTAAATGAATTCTATATAATGCAATATATGTTAAACCATGTTTTGTTACACCACTTTGTTAAATGATAGAGAGTTAAACCTTGTGTGCAATGTAAAATGCATGTTACAACTAACTGAATTGGAAATTATATCCTTGTGATCAAATGAAAAAAGTTCCCACTTGAATTTTAGTTATTTTTCATTCTATCGGTGTCCATTTTAATTTATTGTTCAATTTTTTTTTAATGTATGTCAATATTTTATTGTGGTGTTTAATCATATTTGGATGTTATGAAAATCTATCCATGTTATTGGTTTAGAAAAAAAATTATGTGTAATCTCCAAAGGTTTTGTTTGCACCATTTATAAGACCATTTAATATTATGTAATTACCAACACATAATTCTACTAATAGATTTTCTTAAAGTAATAGTTCATAATGTAAACTATATATTTCATTGGGCATTAAAATCAATTTAAAATGAAAAAAGGCAAGAATTAGAACGAACATCTTTCACTAAAAAAATGAATATTTTATTAGATGTTTGTTTCAAAAATAATAATTGTGCATACTTGTGGATCAATGTTTTACAATGAATATTAGTCAAATATGGGGTAACTTTTGGAATATATTATAACAATATAAGTGTTCTATTATGTTTTTCACATGTGTATATAAATTGGAATGATATCATTAAGTGATGAAACGATATAGATAATGTTATATGTATTGCTTATTGGAGAGACATTTGTTGTGCATTTAAAAACATGTTACCTGGTCTTTTAATGTGTCCCATATGCTTTAGGTTGTTCATTTTTACATTTATGTAATATTAATTACATTTTTTGATTGAAAATCTTGTTTACTTTTGTTGAATAAAAAGTGCAATAAAACATAGCTACATATGGATCCAAAATGAATTGAACATATGTATTTGCTTCCCATAAAACTTATATATATATATATATACATTCATATGTCATTAGGTTTCTATTTTTTGTTAATTACATATGAATGTAAAAACATATGTTTGTTTGTCTAATTGCAAATTTGTTAAGAATTTATCAAAATAAGTTTCTTCTCTTCACCCAATGTTAATGAGTGTTTTGAAAATACAAATAGTTGTTTGATGAAAAAGTGCAATTGTCTTCTTCTAGAACTAATAATATTTGTGTACATCTCGTTGGTGGTTTAATGTAATGAAACTTGCAAATGGGTTGAAGGTTTTTTTATATGTTGATAAATTTGTACATTACAAATGTTAATTTAAAAAATGTTTGATGAAATGTTAATATTTATCTACAAACATTTCCTTCAACAACAATTTGTTGATGAATTTTTTTCACATAAATGGTTATGTTTATGTACATAGAACAATCTACCATCAAAGGTCTTTCAATTTGTTTTTAAATCACACAATTCAAATTTAAATTATATTTAAATCTTTGGTAGTACATTATGTTATAATAATGGTGATGATTATGTTGATATTTAAGAATATAATATTACATTACATTATAGTACAAAGAAATAAACTCTCCCCCCAACCATAGAAGCTTTAGATGTGCTTCACCCTCAAGTTTATGAAGTCATACCTCTTCAAAAGAGCTACAATTTTTAATACTTGAAGGGTTGCACCTCTTCATGACCTAAGAACTAAATACATAATTATAACATTCCCTATCCAAGTAATCATTTCTACATTGAATATTGTTCCTTTAGCTATAACTACATGGAGATTAATGATTAAAATTTTTGTAAGTCCAATAATTGTGCAACATTTCATATGTATAGGTTGAGGAAGGCTTTAATAATTAAATTAACCCACATATCATTGGTGGGGAAATGTTTTGTTTTGTCAATTTTGGCTTATTAACACACCTTGAAAATGGAACCAAGATTTTTAAATAAAAGATGTGACGTGTTCATGAATGAAAATGAAATAAGAATGGAAAGTGGGAAGATCTAAAGAAATTCCAAGTTTTCAACCAAAAAATGATAATATAATGCACTTAATAATGAAAAAAATTGCATGAACAAAGGATAAATTGGAGACCCATGGCAAGAAAATCTTAACTTGGGGCATTTTTTGTGTCAATGATGTTAAAGTGTTGTAAGTCATGCATTATATTCTATGTTATAGTAAACCAATAGGTCATGCAATTTTGGATCAAATAACAAGGTTGAGAAAAGGTCTTGTTTTATGTTTTTAAAATAATGGAATATCTACATTAAAAAGACATGTGGATACAAGCAATGGACAAATTACCAACAAATTTGGGGAAAAAATGAACATCAACTTAAAAAAACATTGGAAATGTTATTGACAATAAAAGGCTTGCAAATAATGCAAGTGCAATTTAAAAACACTAGTGGGTAACCCGTGGCTACGCCACTCCAGCCACCCCGAACGCTCTATTAAGCTCTATTGTCTGCACGATCATGTTACAACACTTCTGTGTAAACAACATTGCGAGTGTACACGCCGGCAGGTGCATCTTCATGAACATCCTCCCACCCATCTATAACTAGCAGTTTCACCCCCTCGGGGCACCCAATGCGCGACATGGCCACATACAACTGGCCATGTGTAAATACAGGCTTGGGCAGAAAAATGCCAACCATCTTCAATGTCTGCCCTTGCGCCTTATTGATGGTCATGGCAAATGTAGGGCGCATAGGGAACTGGCGACGGCGCAGAGTGAAAGGCATTCATTCTGTGTCTGAAGGTGTGATGCTTAGCCGTGGAATGAACACTCGTTGGCCCTTTGCAGGACCTGTTGCCACCTCTGCTTCAATGACATGCTACATGAGTTGAATGACAATGAGCCTTGTACCATTAGTCAGGCCGTTGGTCATGTTGTGTAATAATATGATGGGACAACCCTCTTGCAAGTGTAGTTCATGGGGTGGTACACCCGAAAATCTAAGTGTGTTCAAGAACTCAGTGGGGTAAATGCCATGTTGCTCCCCATGCACCACAAAATCCGTGATGTAATACACGCGGTGCTGTGCGGGCGAACCATTGTGCTTTATGAATGCATATTTGTCATTGATGAGTTTATTGAGTGCATCCACATCTTTGTTCAAAGGTGTAAGAATTGCACACTCAATGATGTATGTAGATCTTGCAGCATACTCAACAATAGATGACAGAGCGCCATACACTTCTTCAATCAAATCTGTCACAGTAGGGCCATTGCAGCACATGTCATGAAGAATAAGAATGGAGTCTTCACCAACAGATGGATACACGCGCTCTGCGCCCTCCCCCACACGTTGCAAGTAATCAGTAAATGTCTGCTGCCGTGTGGCATCTACCTCTGCATGCGCCCCACCTTGAGCTAGTAACCTCTGCACGCGCATGTTGGTGTGCAGCTTGAATACACGCACATGTTGCCATATGCTGGAATAGTTCAAAGTTGCAACGATGACATCTCCCCTGGTGCCACGAGGCACAACAGGCAAAATTTGTCGAAAATCGCCGCCAAACACCACAACCAAGCTGCCAAAGGGCAGGAACTTGAATGTTGGGTTAATGAAAGCCATGATGTCCTGTAAAGACCTGTTGACAGCGTAAAAAACATGCCTATGCATCATGACAGCCTCATCCCACACAATGAGTGCAGTCGCTTGCAAAAGTGTTGCCAGCTTAGAGTCCCTACTGATGTACCATGTGGACGTGTTGTTGAGGCCTTGCATAGGGATCTTGAAATGTGAGTGTGCAGTGCGTCCTCCGTCTAGCAACAATGTAACAATGCCAGATGATGCCACAGTAATAGCGACCCGACCCTGTGCGCGCACGGTGCTCAACAAGCAACTGTAGAGAAAGGTTTTGCCAGTGCCGCCAATGCCATCGACAAAAAATGCACGACGGTTGACAACGGCCATGACATTGTCATAGACAACCCGTTACTCAGGGTTAAGTTGCGGCACACGCTCATCTTGTATGGCTGCTTGCGTTGCCGCGTCATACCTGGCAATTTCGTCTGCCACCACAGCATTGGCAGGCTGGGCCGCAGGCGTTGACAAGCCAAATGCTGTCAAGTCTTGGCTGCTGTTGAAGTGTGCCAAGTGCAACGCCAACTCCCGCAACACCATGTCCCGATTGGCAGCATCGAGTTGTCGCGCTGGCTCGCCCTGCACATTATAGGAGTACACACACACGACAGACTGAGCATTGAGTGCCACACAACATGTAAACCATGACCATGCAAAATCGCAAGGCAGGCTGACATGTAGAGCCATACACGGGTAGAGTTGAGTACCAACCTAGCGTGCTTGATACAGGAAGTCTTCTGCCATGTCCTCATTGAAGCGCTCCCACAAAGTTAATGGGTTTACAACAGCATTGAACACCAGCAAGGCAACAAACAATGCCCTGAAGCATGAGGCACTAGCCATGCTTGCAGCCTCCTCCATGCATTGGGCCCATTCAGTATCATCTTGCAGCAAACCACGTTGCTGACATGCTTCTTTGAAAGATGCATGCTGCGTGGGATGTTACAAGTGCCTGTTGGTGCACGCGAGGTCCTTAAAAGACGTAGCCCCAGGCACGTGGTGCAGCAAAAGACGCAAGAAATACCTCTCCCCCTCGGAGGGTTGCACAAAGTACATGCGGTCGATAGGCAGTAGACTTGGCGTCTGTGTGCGGAGTGCCCATTGCTTTTCCTTCTTTTTCCATGTGGCAATGCGTGGAAAGTCATGGTAAAGCGTGTTGAGAGCCAAGTGCAATGGTGTAGATGGATTGAGATGCTCCCGTGCTATTTTGTTAAATGCAAACCATGCAGTCAGAGTTGTGTGAGGGTTTCGGTTAAGTACGGCCGCAGCATCAGTGCCCTCTTGAAACAGGATGGTCTGATGCCCTTTCAAGTGCACAGCAAGTCGAACAACATTGGGGTGCTCCTTGTGCAGATCAAAGCCATACAGACGGTGGCTGGCCTCAGAAGCCGACACATACCATCCATCTTGATAGATCTTGATCTCATCTCGCATGCGTGGCTGAGCGAGCGTAACGCCATTAGGTGCAGCAACGTCCACCGGGCCAACGTCCACCTGTGCACGGTCGTGGCCCTTGTAGACGTACTTGTAGAGGTATTTGATAGCCGTGACGGAGGTGCAGACCTCCACGTTGATGTGGCAGTTGAAGAACAGGGACAAGTACGGGTTGTAGGGCACCACCCAACGGTTGTCAAAGGCAAACCCACCCTTGCAGTAGCAACAGCCAAATAGCAATTATTATGTGAGCGGTGCCACAGGTCAATAAACGCAAGCATGGCAACATAGTTGTGCATGTTGTTAATCCAAATGCATGGTCCTATTGCTAGCACACTTACTGCTCAAATGTGTGGCCATCATCCCGACGCCAGTATGTTGGGTAGGAGCCGGTGGTGTTGGTGGTGTGCTCTGTGAAGGCCTTAGGGTAGCCTTTTGAACAAACGTCGTCAGCCATGCAAGTGCAATGTGGGTTGATGGTGCCACAAGGGCCGTGCACCATGCAACTTGTAATGACCTCAAAAAGAGTGGGGTGTGCACCCTTATCAGGCAACTCTGTAGACACCATGCGGTCGTACTCATCGGGCCCTCGTGGTTTATGATCGGAGTGTAGAATGAGCAAAATGTGTGCATGGGGCAAGCCTCTTTTCTGCCACTCAATGACATGAATGTTAGCCACCACCTCGCCAAAAATGCCTTTCTTCAAAAGCTCGTCCAGCAAGTGCTATAATTTCCCAACAAAAACGCGTGTGACCAAATCAGGGCTGTCATTGGCAATCTCACCGGGCTTCAGCCCGTTGACAATCTCTTCCCACTTGGGGTTACAGGTCATGGTGATGAACAAATCAGGCTTGCCATATTGGTGGACAATGGCCATGGAATCTTGATACAATTGAGCCATGTGTCGGTGTCCACCAGTGAATGAGGATGGAAATACAATGAGCCTGCCTAGGTTGTCGATGTTGGCGTCGTTATTGGCAACAACATCAGCCACGCCACCATAAATTGCAGCAAAGGGCCCTGGTTGTTGCGTATGTAAAATAGCCGTTGTGATTCCACTTTACTGATTGGTCAACACCCCACTCTTGATACAAACGTTTGCCATACACAAAGAGGGCGTGCGATGCCGAGTTCCTATCGTGCATGTGATAGCAAGCCCACTCCTGTGCAGTGATTTTTTTGTGTTGTGTAGGTTGTGCTGGCCCTGCATCTACTGCAACATGCTCAACATCACCTTCCTCCTCGCTGCCATCATCCTGTGCAGGTTGTGCTGGTTCTGCATCTGCTGCAACATGCCCAATATCACCTTCCTCTTCGTCGCTAGTAGCCCGCCGGCGGACAAAAGCAACAGCAGCATGGGGCATGCCTGGCTGCCAACCGGGCTCACCATGAAGATGGAACAGCACAAAGTGTAGTGGATCGTAAGCAGGGTGCAGGTCACTAATCCTCCATAGCTCGCCGCCACATGCACGCACTCTGATGTCCCTGCCTATAACCGACTCGTCACCGCCGCCTATACAAGAGCAACAACATTTATGTCAATGAATGAGGAACGTTGCATCAAGTTAGCAATGGCAACAAACAAATAGCACAGCAGTACACGTTGTTGAAGAACCTCACCTGGCAACAGCCCAACCACTTCGGGCGCGGTAGGAGCATTGTAGCGGCGCTTGTCAACATTGCCATTGACCCTGATGACAACTTCCCATTGAGGCAAGTCGTGTGCGGGCATGTCCATGACTTGTTTGAAACGCTGCACAAATGTGTTGTGATCATGCAACATTTGTTGTAGCCTCGCCAAAGTTGGCTGATGTAAAGCAACGCCCGTAACACCCAAAGCTGCAAGGCGTGCTATGACTTGTGCATCCATGGAATCAATGATGTATAGTTGGGCGAATTGTGGCACATCATGCTCGGCGGGCTGCAAAGGCCCCAATAAGTGATGCACAGCCCCTTTGATGGCAATCATGTTGATCCCTTGTTCCGGGGAATGGATGTGCAAGCCCGTTGAGGCCATCTGCAATGCAAAGTTGTATGCACGAATGTTCTGCTTGAAATACTTAGTTGCAGGTGGCAAAGGCTGGTGCTCACTGGGCATACTGGTGAGCAAATTTCTAAGTGGCTGAGGTGCAGGGGCGGGGAAAGCATTGCTCAACCCAGACATCTTGCCACCGCCGCAACATAAAGTGGTGCGCTTTTTCTCGTGCTCAAAGCGGAATGCATTGCAGTGTGTGCACCTATGTGACATGGCACCCAATGAGTGTACCACCAACCCCTCCACCTCATCCGCAGTGTGCAGGGCTTGCTTCCCAGCTTGTCAGGTGCGAGCCTGTCGCCTGGCTGCTTGTTGCTGGTCAGGAGGCTGGGCTGCCCTGGCAGCACGCCTGGAAGAGGCATCCTGTTCCTTGACTGCCTCATGCTGTTCAGCAGGCTGGGCTGCCCTGGCAACACGCCTGGCAGAGGCATCCCGTTCCCTGACTGCCTCCTGCTGTTCAACAGGCTGGGCTGCCCTGGCAACACACCTGGCAGAGGCATCCCGTTCCCTGATTGCCTGTTGCTATTCAGCAGCCTGGGCTACCTTGGCAACACCCATGGCAGAGGCATTCCGTTCCCTGACTGCTTGTTGTTATTCAGCAGGCTGAGCTGCCCTGGCAACACGCATGGAAGAGGCATTCCCGTTCCCTGACTGCCTCATGTTGTTCAGCAAGCTGGGCTACCCTAGCAGCACGCCTGGCAGAGGCATCCCATTCCCTGACTGCCTGCTGCTGTTCAGTAGGTTGGGCTGCCCTGGCAGCATGCCTAGCAGAGGCATCCCGTTCCCTTACTACCTGTTGCTGTTAGCAGCCTGGGCTACCTTGGTAGCACGCATGGCAGAGGCATTTCGTTCCCTGACTACCTGTTGTTGTTCAGCAGGCTGAGCTGCCCTGGCAACACGCATGGCAGAGGCATTCCGTTTCCTCACTACCTGTTGCTGTTCAGCAGGCTGGGCAGCCCTGGTAGCACGCTTGGAAGAGGCATTCCGTTCCTTGACTGCCTATTGCTGTTCAGCCCTTTCCATTATACACAAAGTCCGAGAACCGTGACACACCTAAGCCACACCCATTACAATAGCCTCCCGCCTAAGTACGCACCTGTTTAAGTACGCATCCCAGTAAAGTACGCATTATTTTCCCGAAAAAATAAGGTTCAGATTTAGGGTTTAAGGTTTAGGGTTTAGGTTTAGGGTTTAGGTTTAAGGTTTAGGGTTTAAGTCTAGGTTCAGATTTAGGGTTTAGGTTTAGATTTAGATTTAGGGTTTAGGTTTAAGGTTTAAGGTTTAAGTTAGGGTTTAGATTTAGGGTTTAAGGTTTAGGGTTTAGGTTTAGGTTTAAGGTTAGGGTTTAGGTTTAGATTTAGGGTTTAGGGTTTAAGTTAGGGTTTAGATTTAGGGTTTAGGTTTAGGTTTAAGGTTTAGGGTTTAGGTTTAGATTTAGGGTTTAGGTTTAAGGTTTAGGGTTTAAATTAGGGTTTAGATTAGGGTTTAAGGTTTAGGGTTTAGGGTTTAGGGTTTAGGATACTGATAAGGATGCTGCAAAAGCTGTTACTATGGCTACAAAGAAAAGTGATTGGTCTTAAGTGCGCACCTACCGGCTAAGTATGCACACTCCTCCTAGGTTCAAGTTGCGTACTTAGGTGGGAGGCTACTGTATGTGTGTGAAGCTCCACCCGACAACCTCCTCCTCCTCCTCCTTGCTTCCTACATTGTTGCAACCCACATCAATTCTTTGTTTTTTTTTCTTTTTTCTTGGGTTGAAATCGATTCTCTACATTGCTCTTTTCTTTGATTTTGTGGGATTTTTTTTTGTTATGTAGAAAACAAACCCAGTGGTGGTGAAATCCCCTTAGAAAGAGAAAGAAAAAGAAAACATTTCAAGCTGCTGGCCTATGAATTTTTTTATGAATTTTTTTGATGAGGATTGTTGAATTTTGTTATGAAGTCATAAACTAAATACTGAACATTTTGTGAGTTTGTTCTATCAAGAAATTGTGTTGTCTTGGCCTATGAATTTTTTTGATGAGGATTGTTGAATTTTGTTATGAAGTCATAAACTAAATACTGAACATTTTGTGAGTTTGTTCTATCAAGAAATTGTGTTGTCTTGGCCTATGAATTTTTTTATGAATTTTTTTGATGAGGATTGTTGAATTTTGTTATGAATTCATAAACTAAATACTGAACATTTTTTGAGTTTGTTCTATCAAGAAATTGTGTTGTCTTGGCACTATATAGGTAATGCCACCAACTATAATTCTGCATCAAAGAAATGGTAAATTGAAATTATGTCTCGTTTGTTTGGAAAATGAGAGACAGATTTCTGATGATCCAAAATATTGTCAAGAAAACACATGTTCTAGGATCGATTTGAATTCCAGAATTTAGTACTTTGTGAAGAACAAAATTGCACCTTGGAAGTAGAAAGATCGTGTCCAATTTGAATGGACTTCAACATATTTTATTATGTTCATAATTCAAAGAAAAATACTGTTGAGATTAGATTGCAACTATTGGGAGAATATGTAGAGGAGGAACTGACCAAGAGTGCAGATTACGAAGCTTGATAATAACACTATAAGCAATATTGGGAGCAGAAATTTTGTTCCACATATATAGGCTTTTCCAGGACACAACGTGCACCTGATGATGACACTGAAAATGCACATTCTTCCATTAACAGATCCTCACACTCCAACTTTCTTGTAGCACAATTCCAAAACATTTCAAGCTGCTGGCCTATGAATTTTTTTATGAAATTTTTTGATGAGGATTGTTGAATTTTGTTATGAATTCATTGCAGCCCTTATTTTGATTCTTACATTCTAGAGGTCAACAAATCTTTTGAATGTGCCATTGGCATCTAAAGTTATGAATTGAAAGACAGAGAGACACAGACATAGACACACAGAGATAAATACAAAAGGGAGAAATACAAAAGGGATTTGAATGTGGTCTCATTGAACATTGCTCTGCTCTGATCTGAATGCATCTTCTTCTTCAATGTTATAGCATCTGTTCTTGGATCTTTTTCAGAGATCAGAGAGATCATGGCAATTTCTAAGAATTTGCTTTTCAAAGATGTTGCTGCAACAACAAACACAGATCTGAATGCATCTTCTTTTTCAATGTTTTAGCATCTGTTCTTAAATCTTTTTCAGAGATCAGAGAAATCATGGCAATTTCTAAGAATGTGCTTTTCAAAGATGTTGTTGTAGTAACAGACACATATTTGAATGCATCTTCTTCTTCAATGTTATAGCATCTGTTCTTGGATCTTTTTCAGAGATCAGAGAGATCGTGGCAATTTTTAAGAATGTGTTTTCCAAAGATGTTGCTGTTACAACAGACACAGATCTGAATGCATCTTCTTCTTCAATGCTATAACATCTGTTCTTAGTTTTTTTTCAAAGATCAGAGAGATCTTGGCAATTTCTAAGAATGTGTTCTTGGATCTTTTTCAAAGATCAGAGAGATCATAGCAATTTTTAAGAATGTGTTTTTCAAAGATGTTGATGCTGCAACAGACGCAGATCTTCTTCATTCTGGAGGTCACCAAATACTTCCTTGTAAATAAACTACATTAAATAAATAAACTACATTACTGATTTTTGTAATTTTCTTCTTTTAAAATTATTTTACTGTATCTCCCTTTTTTATTATTATTTGATTAGATTGATTTTGTAGCCAACCTTCAAAAACTGACTACATTCTTGAGAGATAAGATTGCCCTGACCCATGGGTTAGGTTGCCCAAGAATTTACATGAGTATCCGCACCTCCTTGGTACACAATTCTATCTTGATCATCCCTTCTACATACTCTCGTTTGCTCTGTCTAATTCCTTCCTGCAAAGGCTGTCAACTCTTGCAGATTAGGGTGAACACACATTAAGCATAAGTCAGAAGAATGCAAGATAGAGAGATAAAGATGGGGGGAGGGCACAATTCGTGTTGAAAGCTTGTTTTACAGACACAGATGAACTGACTTCTATGCGTGCAAGAATGGGCTCCATTGCCACAAAATGTTCATGCTCAATGCTCTTGACTTTCCCAATATATTCTTCCTGTACTTTCTCCAGCAAACATTGTTGTTGGAAAAGTTCAGTCTTCACATTGCTTGAATCAACCCAATAAAACAAAAACATTCAGTCAGTCCTCCATCTCTAGAGAATTCCAGTTGAAATCATTTGTTGTGTGTTGTGACAGTCAGGGACGCTGCAAAGCACAGAGAAATTGTGAGTGGAAAGGAATCACAAAAACACAGCTCTTCATCATGCTCTGTAATCAGAAATCAACAGAACCTTCAGAAAAAAATCAAGGAAATTTCAGATTCTAACCTCATGATTGTTTACTGTTACATCTCATCTCCAACAAACGAAGATAATAAATCTCCATTAATTTTTCGAAACAGAGTAAAAACTTCGTGATGAGAAAATTGGGTTTGATTTGAGTCAATTTCATTGCATAATTTGTTTTCTCCTCTTCTTCCCTAATAAAATGCAAATTGCAACGTTGTTGCTCTTTTAGCTTGATTTAGATTCTGTTTGAGCATTTTCTTTTTGTTCAGGTGTATTAATTTTTCAATTGCACTTTAGATTTATGTACATCTTATGGAGTCTGATGAACCCCAAAACTAAAATTCCAATCCAACTGAAGAAGCTGCAATTCTCCTCTTCTTCTCTCTGACAAATTGCTTTGATGTGAGATCAGAGACATCATGGCAATTTCCGAACTGGCCTAACTGCCACCAGTTCTGTCGTAATGTTAAAACGCGGAACGACTTGCTTTCCAACAGTAAAACGAATCGAGGAGATATCAAGGTTGAAGTTCTTATTGCAGAATATAGGCCTACTGAATGTACACTGCGCTGTGGCACCCACTCCCTAAGCCAGTTTGTGTGTAAAAGGTTTGGTCAGTTTTTTTCCCTTGGGACTATCTGACCAAGGACTTCTGATAAAAGAGTTTTGCCTTTGTGATAGTTGTGATCCATTTTTTACAGTCAGTGAGCTCTTATGTGCTGTCTTTAGCATCTTGGAGTGCTGCTGCCTTCGGGAAAGGGGTTTTACTGGCAAGATGTGGTGTGTTGCTTTCCACTGATTTTCCTGTTATCCTTGTTGCAGATGAATGGAAGAAAGATAGGCATGTCTGAATTGGCCAAAAAATGGCTTACAAAGGCACAAATTGAGTTGAAGCAAACTCCAACATTGGCAGCAGTTAAGGAGCTGCTTACAGAAGTTGAGCAGTTTTTGTGGGCAAGCCATGAGATGGACCCAATATGCTCCTTCTCCTCAGCTGCTGGATATGTTGTCAGTTTAGTTCACCATTACAATGATGGCATTGATTAGTAAGGATAGAGACCTAAGATAGAAGTCTATGCAGGTGCGGGTGGTGGAAAGAACTTTGATTGCTGTTGATAACTGGGGTGAAGAAGTGGTGCAATGTTGGGCCACTGTCAGCAGCTGGCTGCAAGCTAAGGAAAGTAGTAGACCCATTAAAGTCTCATTCCTCAAGGTTCAACAGCTGGTAACCATTGATCCTGTGCCATGTGCAGCAGAGCCACATCTTGCCTTCTTGAAGGTGAGTGGCCAATTTTCTGAAATATGTTGTGAGCTCATGTTTTTAGTTCTAGAGGCCAGCAACCCTTCAAAGATTCATGTTGCATCGGATGAATTGGTTAGTGAAGTGGATCCTCTTTTTCAGAAAATGGGTTGTTTGGAACATGTTTTTTTTGGAACTGCACAGTGCATGCAACAACAAATTGCCAAATACACATCAACTCAACCCCTTCCCCAGGTTCTTCAGGATTTTATTATTGCACATGGTTTTCTTTATGTCCAAAGTGAAAGTAAAAAATATGTTGCCAGAGCAGAAGGATTAAGGAACGAAGAAGAAAAGCTGATGAGGCCATAGATTGGAATTCTGTTACCATGCTTTGGATGTCATCCTGCAGTATCTTGTAAGTTCAGCTCACAGTCTACGTGACATTGCAAAATACTGATGCCAAGACATGGGTTGTGGTTCTTTCAGAGGGAGAATCTAGAGGCATTGTTAAAAGAGGCAAATCACTTTCCTGTGGAGTTTGCAGAGCTGCCAATTCTACAACGGCTACTGTCTCTTGCAAAGGTGACTTCAGCAAATCTTTTGAATGTGCCATTGGCATCTAAAGTTATGAATTGAAAGATAGAGAGAGGGGTTTTAGGGTTAAGGTTTAGGGCTAGGGATTTATTTTATTTTTCTCTTTCAATTTTTCATTTAGGGTTTAAGATTTGGGGCATTACAATGATGGCATTGATTAGTAAGGATAGAGACCTAAGATAGTAGTCTATGCGGGTGCGGGTGGTGGAGAGAACTTTGATTGCTGCTCATAATTGGGGTGAAGAAGTGGTGCAATGTTGGGCCACTGTCAGCAGCTGGCTGCAAGCTAAGGAAAGTAGTAGACCCATTAAAGTCTCATTCCTCAGGGTTCAACAGTTGGTAACCATTGATCCTATGCCATGTGCAGCAGAGCCACATCTTGCCTTCTTGAAGTGGTTTAGTGAAGTGGATCCTCTTTTTCAAGGAATGGGTTGTTTGGAACATGTTTTTTTTGGAACTGCACAATGCATGCAACAACAAATTGCCAAATTCACATCAACTCAGCCCCTTCCCCAGGTTCTTCAGAATCTTATTATTGCACATGGTTTTCTTTATGTCCAAAATGAAAGTAAAAAATATGTTGCCAGAGCAGAAGGATTAAGGAATGAAGAAGAAAAGCTAATGAGGCCATAGATTGGAGTTCTGTTACCATGCTTTGGATGTCATCCTGCAGTATCTTGTAAGTTCAGCTCACAGTCTACGTGACATTGCAAAATACTGATGCCAAGACATGGGTTGTGGTTCTTTCAGAAGGAGAATCTAGAGGCACTGTTAAAGGAGGCAAATCACTTTCCTGTGGACTTTGCAGAGCTGCCAAGTCTACAGTGGCTAGTGTCTCTTGCAAAGGTGACTTCAACAAATCTTTTGAATGTGCCATTGGCATCTAAAGTTATGAATTGAAAGACAGAGAGAGGGGTTTTAGGGTTAAGGTTTAGGGCTAGGGTTTTATTTCATTTTTCTCTTTCAATTTTTCATTTAGAGTTTAAGCTTTGTAATTGAATCTATCATGAGCTTACTCTCTGCAACCCAGTCAATACGATCTACTCTAACCACTGTCAATTTCAACCGATGCTCATCATTGTACATCTCTTCTTTCACTTTCAGCTTAAAGAGGTGCTCCGTGAATGTCAGCTTTTGTATTGCTTCAATGAATTTTTGGTTATCAGTTTGGCTCCATAAGAAAAGCTCTTTTGCTGGGTGTTGCATAATCTCCTCGCCAACCTCCTGGAAGGCTGTAACCCATGTTGGACTCGTATGATCTTGCACTTGGATGTTAAGCAAATACCTGCAGCCAATTGATCAAGTTCTGAGTAGGAACCCAAAGAGGCACTGCAAGATTTGACAAACTCTCAATGACATCCTCCACTGTCATATTATGGGAAGAACATGCAATTCCACATACAAAGGCTTCCCCTCATACAATAGACCACCAGGGTTATAACTAAGACAATGTCTCTTGAATAATTAGGAACTGAAAGATTGACCTGTAATCACATTCCGGTACAGTGCGATCACATCTATCACACCGCCATGTACCGCCATTGTTGGTCACTTTCTTGTTGCATTGCTTACCACCATTGTTAAGTGGGCAGGTAGTGTAGCAGAAATTATCGGGCTTGATATAGAAGACCGTAGCTCTTACAATTATCTAGTCAAGCTTATCACCTCTGCCTAGTCCTTCATCTTTGATTGCAGAGACAATTTTGCGGAGCTCAGTTCGCATGCCAGTACCACATTCCCTGGAAATTGACTGGGAAACTGAATGCTGTCCCTCCCCATCAAACCAATCCCGAAACTGATGTGATGCCGGTATATCAGGATCTATAAGGAGTTGTGTTGAAGATATTGTTCCAATTGACTTGCCACTGAAATCGCTGACCCTGCCTGCCTTCACAGCCAGTACAGGGTTCTGGCCAGAGTCACATAAATCTTGTATCTGCTGCCCCTCTTTATGACAAAAACTGCCCCACATTGTGATTTCCACACTGTGGCCAGATCTATCCTTTATATGCAAAGTTGTCTTGTGTGTTTCAATGCCATTCTTGTGCATAATGGTACTTGAGAGATTGATTGACACAACAATTCCAATGACATCCACCATTGCATTATTTTCCATATTTTCAACATCACCAATAGGCCTGAAGTGAAACTGTTGTTGAGGGATTGATCCATCTCCCTCAAAGCAAGGCTCCATTGTTGATGATGACTCCAGAAATATTTCCCAATCATTTTTTAAATTATTAAAATTCTTCTTTGCTCCCTTTAGAGAACCCTTTGTAATGAAATACACCATGCCCACATCAATTTTATCATAGAACTGATCCACAACATTGTTGAAGCAAGTAGCTCAAATCTCTCCATTATCTGCATCCAAAAGGTCAAAGGAGAAAACCTTGCCATCTCACTTGGCATTGTGGAAACGGCGGACATCACTCTTAGCAGTCACTCTTGCTTTGATAGTCCACCGACCCTGGTATGGATTCAAGGCGACAATTGGGACAATTCTGGCAGGTGCTTCATTCTTGGCAATGGGTCCATCTCCCTCAAAGCAAGGCTCCACTGTTGATGGTGACTCCAAAAATGTTTCCCAATCATTTTTTAAATGACTAAAATTCTTCTTTGCTGCCTTTTAGAGAACCCTTTGTAATGAAATACACCATGCCCACATCAATTTTATCATAGAATTGATCCACAACATTGTTGAAGTAAGTAGCTCAAATCTCTCCATTATCTGCATCCAAAAGGTCAAAGGAGAAAACCTTGCCATCTCCCCTGGCGTTGTGGAAATGGCGGATAGCACTCTTGGCAGTCACTCTTGCTTTGATAGTCCACTGACCCTGGTATGGATTCAAGGCGGCAATTGGGACAATTCTGGCAGGTGCTTCATTCTTGGTAATGGCTCTATTTGAATAAACAGGGGCAGGTTGGTAGGGAGGAGCAACACTAGGTCTTCCATATGTGTTATGTTGCTGAACTTGCTGATTATTAACCCCACCTACTCCACCCATAGCTGGCGTCTAGAAGTCACCAGAGTCAGTCTGAGGCACAACACTCCCTCCTCCATGTCCATCAGAGTAACTTCCATTATTGGATTGACCTATACCTCCACCTTCTAATCTATATCCTGCATTGGTGTGTAGGGTTGCCCGTTGAGGCAAGCCCTGACCTGAAATTGCAGAGGCTGCAAGGGACTTCTGTTGCTGCTGCTGTTGGAGGTTTGAAACTGGTCCTGCTGCTTGTTGCTCTGGGCCTGCTCCCAAAAGCTTTGGATTTCCTATAATCTCCTCTTTAGATGCTACAATCTCCATGTTCAAAATGACCATTCATAGCTGTGACCAGAAACCCATTGCATCCTTTTCAGTTTCTGTCTTGAGTCCCCTTGCTCCTGACTGACATCGTAGCTAATACGATTTGCTTACAAACTTGCCAATTCCATACATGGATTCAGCTTCCACATCACCAACTCCTCTTTGCATGTCACCAGATGTTCTTGGCTCTGAGAATTGCAGGTGCTCATTCCGTCCTTAGAACAAATTAGGGTTTCCAACTGACTACCCACCCCAGCAAGAGGCCATTTTCTAGTAGGCTTCCATGCTGTGAAAGGATCCTAAGAAAATCGGGTTCACTTGAAAATCTGCCATCTGATCCCAGATGATTGCCACTACAAACAAATACTGCAATTCTCACAATCCAATGCGATATACAAATTTCATGGGACTTTTTGTTGTAAGTTCACACAGCAAGATAAGGAAGGTGATGACAAAACTTGCAATTCTTTCATCAGGTCTCTGTCTGTCTGTTTGTCCTGAGTGGCTTGGAGTCTTTCACAAAAGCACAAAAACCCAGTTTTGTTCCCAGGAGCACAAAAACCCAGTTTTGTTCTCAGAAACACAAAAGACTAATTTTTGTTCCAGGCATATCAGGATGGGAATGATCTGGGCTTGTGAAATTCTCTTCTCTTCTTCCTCTCTTCTGTAATGAAATCCATGTTTTCATGTGCAACCTTCAACTCTGGAAATGTTCATGTTGCAAAACATTGTTGACAGTAAGCTAAATGTGCCTACATGAATCCTTTTTCTCTTCTCTTCTTTCTCTGTTCTGCAATGAAATTTGTGTTTCCAAATGCAACTTCCTACTCTAGGAAATGCTCATGTTGCAAAACATTGCTGACAGTAAGGCAAATGTGCATGCCCTATACTGCATACATGACAATACACAACACAACATATACTCATGTAAGCATATCTTCAATATGACTATTGGAAACAATCGCATCATATCTTTGGGGGGCAATGACACATTTAGCTTGACTACAACTTGTGTCATCAATCTCCAAAAACCCAAGCATTACAGCTGATCTCCATTGCTGTTCTTGCTCTTTTACAATCCAATAACCCCACTTCTTTAACCACCACTCAAGACAATTCATTGCAGTCTGCGTGCATGCCATTAATAGAAGAGCATTTGCTACATACAGGCTCTCTCTCTCTTTGTGTCCTTCTCTGATGTGATATTGTTTTCTGGAAGAATTAGGGTTCATTCAACCATTCCGCACAATTGGGGTTTCCAAGCTGCAAAAAAAACCTCATACAAATATGTTATGCAAAACAGGAAGATGAAATAGTGTAGCTTAAAGTTGATTTGTGATGGGATTGGAACTATAGTTCCTACTCGTGAAGGTTTCTAACGTTAGCAGCCGCTTCTCCTGAGTATCTACTATCATGCACTTTGCCTTCCTCCCTTCCAGCAAGAGGCCATCTTCTAGTAGGCTTCCATGCTGTGAAAGGATCCTAAGAAAATTAGGTTCACTTGAAAATCTGCCAGCTGATCCCAGATGATTGCCACTACAAACAAATACTGCAATTCTCACAATCCAATGCTTTCAAAAAATCAATCTGGAACTCATGTGATTGTGCAGGAAATTCTCAGAATTCTGACAATCAATGCTTCCAAACTACTCTAACTACATTGAATGGAAGGAAGGACCCATCCGTCCTTCCTTCCAGATAGATAGAAAGACATTCATCAAAGACGGACACACACACGGACAGACAGACACAACGTTTGTATTATATATAAGATATTGGGGCCTCCTTTTTAAAAGCATAATGTGCATCAATGTTTTTGTGTGGATAATTTGGGTTTATTCATTTTCAAAAACCAATTGCCCATTTATTAATTTGTTGATAACATTTGGCTAAAACATTTGGTAATGTAGTTATGCCTTCATGTTATTTCCCTTCTAAAAAAACCTTTAGTTAGGAAGTGTTATTAAACTTAGTTGAGAAGACAAAATAAACATGTCTTTTCAATTTGGGAAAAATGTGTTTCTAATAATGCAAGCTTTGATTTAAAAATGTCCAAAAGGGCACGTGATGTTTTGCATTAAATGTAAATTTATTGGGAAAAGGTTGGATGCCAAAACACATTACAATTGCTTTATTTGAAGCATTTAAAACATCAAGGCAAACATTGGCAAAAAGTTTACAAGACCTTTTAGCGTAATATGGTTTGACCAAAAAAATTGTTGTTTATGTTAAAAATGAAGGTGCAAATTTGAATACTATGAAAACTGCTTTGAAGTTAGTAGTAAGTTGTGAAGCTTTAGATGTGATGGAAAGTTTTCATGGGATTTGTTTTGGATGTGTCTTCTTTACAGGTTGCCAATATGCAATTGTTGAAAAAACAGGCTTGAAATATGTTTCCATTAAATATATGCAAGCAAATTTGCAAAAATATAATGTGGTTTTAAAAGACAAGGAAAGGAATTCAAGAATGGATGATGGCTTGCATTATTGCAAGCCTTAAGTTTAAAAAAATTGAACATGTTAATCAAAACAAGGTAAAATGTAAGTTATTCATTGGGTTTTTTTTCCCTTTTATTGTTTTTAGTTAAAGATGTTGCTTTCTGATTGGGAATGTGAATTGTATAGGTTTGTAAGCAAAGTAATCATGTTTCGAAAAGCCCTTCAATTCATAAAAACTTTGTTATGAACATTGTCGATTTGTTTTTGGCCTATAATTTTATTTTTTTAAAATTTTAAATCTTAATCCTAAAGCCTTAAAGTGAAGTTAAAGAACTAGGCACTAGAATCAAGGCACCGAAAGGCTTTGCCTTGTGTTTGCCCCTTTATTTTGGTAATGGCATCCCCCATAGGCCATTACCAACAACAGAATTTCAAAAAAAGAAAGAAAAAAGGCAATACCACACCAATGCTGTCACATTCCCTGGTATTAATGGCAAAACATACAATATCAATACCAAATTGATACCCACCTCAAATATATCATCCAATCATATTTAGCCCCATACGATACTCGTGGGTACCTCTCCAGAAAAAAGAGAGGGTGGGTAATATGATTTGTCACCCTCTCTTTGGGCGTGCTTTCACCCACTTATCCCCTCTTTTTAGTGGTATCCGCAAAGTAAAGAAATTTTATTAAATCTCAGTATGAAATGCTGAAACTCAGCATTTAATGTGCAAGGTTTGAGAGTGATCATAGTAGTTGTAAAGGTAAAAGAGCATACATAGCAGAGTGGAGTCGCTCAGGAAAAAGAAAAAACAGGATGAAACTGAGTTTGTCACCAAAATTGGTGGAAAAACCAGTTTGGGTCCTAGTTATTTTGTTTTGTAAAATTTTCATTCCTAGTTAGTTACACATTTGATGGCCTATTATGCTGAAACTGGCCGTTCTCACCCCCTAATCACGAGACTTTACGGATAACTCTAGTTGTGTTCCAAAACAAAATAAAAAGTGTCTGAAAAAGACCTCCAAACACAACTCCAAAAGAAAGAAAGAAAGAAAGAGAGAAAGATAAAAAAGAACACCATATGCACTGACACTCCGCTTGCCCTCTATGGAATGGTAATGGTGCAAATTGAATGAACTCGGTGTGCTCGGTGCCTTTGGTGTGAAGAGTTTTGCGACGGCGATGGCGCATGCATGCGAGGGGGGTTTGTTGTTTGTGTCTTGTTCGCCTTGTTTCGGCATCGCTCAAACTCCTCCTTCTGTGCAATGGCGCTCCACTCCTGCTCCCCGTCTGTATACCCCGAGGATGATGAGGAGGAGACATAATTCCGCTCCTTTTTTGTGTTCCAGTTTCGTGGGAAGAGGAGGAGGAGGAGGAGCTGATGTTCTTGTGTTGCAGCGGCCGGGTAGTCGATGGATGCAAGAAGGGAAGCGGCAGTTTTGGAGAGGGGTAGTTGCTTCCTCTGGGAATCAAACGCCGTTGTCTGCTAAGGAGCTCGAGAGGGATGCAGCAAAGGAAGCTCTCTTACTTGCGGTACTACTTTCTGTCTGTGTTTCTGTCGGGAATCGTTTTTCTGTTGCAATTGATACAAATTGGTGGCACTTTCTTCTCGTGGGGCTTTGGTACTATCTTGTGGTTTGAGATTTGTCTCTGTCTTCATCTAGGTTAAAACTTGTCACAGCGCCTTTTGTGCTTTAGAGTTGTTTTTCTTCCGCATTCAGGGATGTGTCTTTTGTCGTTGTACGAAGATATTCGTCGTCTTTTTTCTGACCTCTAGATATGGTAGCCGCCTTTGGACGTTTCTAAAAGAATTTCGGGTCGTTAATCTCGCTCCTCTGAGAGAAACTGCTGCGCTTTCTTGTAAAGCAAACGAGCCAGTCACGACCAAACCTCAGAGCACAATGGGACTTGAATTGATTTCGAGAAGGTTTGTAAACTGGAGGAACTGGTTTGTCATCATATCTGCAGATTGCAGATGCTGGAGGCGTGGATGCATTAGTGTCTGGGAACGAAGACAAAGTCGGGCGCATCACTGTGGGTGAGAAACTACTCGTCTTGGAGCGATTGAACCCTACCCCCAGGCCAACCACGTACTGAACCTCGTTCCCCTCTCTCTCTCTCTAGATTGGTAAACTTTAGCTACATAAGAAGGGACAGCACATCTTCTTAGCAAGGGCAATAGAGCTGAGTTTTTTTGTTGTTGTTGTTTACTGGATTTGCATGCCCTAGACATCTGGATTTCACTGAGGCTGGGAAGCATCCCTTGTACAAATACCTCAACAAATGGATAATGTATGTTAGGGTACCAGAATGGGTCAAATTGCTCCTCACTGTACATCTGGGGATTTGATCAGGTCACCATTATTGGAAGGTCTGTGGGAATTCAAATGGGCTGGAGCTCGCAGTCCTGGTGTGATTGCTGCCCGAACATTGCTCAGGTAAATTTTCTTCCACAACCATCCTCCAGTTTGAGGAAGAACTGAAAAAGTCTTTCTAGTCTCACAAATGAATAGGGTATTCTTGGTTTCTTTGGAATAATCTTAGGATTTGTCAAGATGAAATCTCATGAAGAAAAAAGCTGCAATAAATGGGGCTGAAAAGAAGTGGTAGCTCGACTTCCCTTGCACGTTTTAATCAATCAGGTTGTTGGTTCAGTGAGTATATAATGTTTGCTGTGAATGTGCCTTCCTGAAAGTTGCAAATTTTTCGGGGTTACTGTCAATAATGTGGGTTTTGCAATAAAGACAGCATCACAGAAAATAAGGATCATGTCATTCTTCAGGAGGTTTCCTTCAGTGTTGGCTACCATCAAGTCAATAAATATCATCATACTAGATGGCACCACAAAGGCTACTGCAAGCCTTAAACTCTTTAACACAGTAAGCTCTCTTTTATTTTGTTTTGTCCCTCCTTTTATGCATTATGTTTGACACTTATTTCCAGAAAAATAGTTTCTGAGCTTCCAAGGTTGCTGCCCTCAAGTGACAATGAACACTAGTTGCATATTTATCAGTTTGCAAACAGAGAAATCTGTGAACACAGACCCTTGTTTCTGCAAGTCTGTACAATGGAAACCAAAAATGTACAGGTTACAAGGACTTTCATTCTATGGGTGTACTAATGCTTGAAAGTTGACAGGTTGAAACCAGTGTCACATTGTCAACAAAGCTCATAGCAGAAGGACCAACAAGATTAAAGGAGGAGTATGTGGAGGGAGTTCTGGCATCTCCTAGTGTGTTGGAGAGTAACATCCCATCTCAATTGAAGGGCGCATATGGCCAATTGGTTGCAGCTGTTGAGCGCCTTCCAAATCCTGTAAAGGAAGTCCTTGGCAGTGGTGTTAAAGTCCCTCTCAGTAAGGCTCCTCACAACTTCTAATGTATTGAAACTTGACTAGATGTATCAACGCACTTGTGCTCTTACCAAATGCTTGCAAATTTAGCAGGGCAATTCATTGTTCAGAAGTTTGAGTATCTCATTTGCTGCATATAGTAGAGTGAGTGTAGAAACTCTTTTTTTTACTTTTTGGCAAGGTCATTTTGTATGAGAACAAGAGACTTGGGGTTTTCTGCATGAGGCTATGCACAGCTTCAGAAGCCATCAATTGTTGTGGTCCATTGCCTTAGAGTTGTGGTTGAACATTAAAGAGTCACAATTTTTTTGTTTCAGCTTCCAATGGGCCCATTTTATTTCTCCCCAGTCTCTTCTTTCTGTTGTAGCTATCTTATGGTCCAGATCAAGTTCTTGCCTTCTGTTCAACTCCTGCCAGATAGTAAAGAGGTTCTTCCATCTAACTGTGTTTCAGCCATGTCCATTTTGTGAGAACAACTTGAATTTTTGTTCCTTGAGGGTGCTGCTTGCTTCAGGATAGATAGATCCTATGAGGATGTCCATGGGAATTTCCTATTTGTCAGGGAACATTATGTTGGAAAGCTCCTGAACAATAATGCAGTTTCTTATCCAGGGTTGTAGTAGCATTTGGTCTGTAAAGATGCTCCTTTTAAGGTCAATTGGACATGATGTCACCAATTAAAAGTACATGGCAACCAAGGTGGTTCATGGGAGGCTCATGTTTGGGGGATGTCACTCTTTTGATATCTATGTTGTGAGGACAAGTCTGACAGTCAGTTATCCATATGTGGGGATGGGTACAACAGCGGGTACTTATGAGCGATTGCTCCTTATATCATACTTGGATGAGGAGATCCTGGTATGTTTCTCTTTCTCCTGTCTTTTGTCTTCCTATTTCCAGTTAACTTCCAAACATTTCTCTTTCAGGTCACATTGTGTTTCATTCCCTGTTTCCCTTGAGATTGCACTGTACAATTTTTTTTAAATTTAAGTTATTACATCACATGTTCAAAGCTTGTAGTGAGGCCTCATCTTTCCCTCCTTTATCACGAATCTTTCCTATTGCAACTTTAAGATCAGATATGCTGAACAATCTTCACTAATAACTGACAAACAAAGAGGGGTGAATATTCGGGTACACAGGTTGCAAGAGATGAATCTGGTGTTCCAGATGTGCTATATAAACTTCAACCAGCCATTCCAGTGATTGAACCAGTGGTCACAGTTGTTCCTGAATATGTCAGCTAGTTTATCTACATTTTCTTACTGCTAATTTTCTTGCTTTAATATGTCCATTAGCTTGGTGTGCAATATCTTCTTTGTTTTTTGAATGGCCTCTGCAAATTCTGGTATGATAGACCTACAATCATGCAGTTAAAACAATGTGACATCAAATTATTGAGAAAATGGAGGGTGATTATTCTGCACATGGTTGTGGGAAAAGGGTCTTTGGTGTATGAATAATCATCTGATAGCATAAATCTTGCAATTATCTTTTGATTCAAAATTCCATGTTTCTTTCTTGCAGATTTAAGACTTGACATATAGGTTTGCAATTAATTCTGTGCATGATAAATTACATCTAAAATTTGGAGCTGAAAGTTTACATCACAATCACTGGAATTAAAATTAAAATGGACATTGATGAAGGGTAGATGGGTCAGTGAGTGAACGCAGAAGCTCTCAGAGAGCACATGTCAGCCCTGAACATTCAAAGGGTCTATGTAGCTCTTCACCCGGTGCCCCTATAGCCATTTACAGAGCTCCATTTGGGATTGAAGTGAGCAAAGATAAAACCTACTGAAGTTGAGTTTTTAAAAAATTAGTCCAGCCTCTAGTGAATGCATATCCTTCCATCTGCAACTGAAATGCATCTCGTAAATGGAAATGTCAAATTTTGTACACAAATCAAATCCCTCATGTTTATCAAATGGTGTGAATTTTATTCTAAACAACTCCATTTATACAAGACAGATACTGTACTTGCCACTAAGGTTCTTCCTTAAAAAAATTCCAAAAGGGTTAAGACCCAATATATATATGTGTGTATATGATGTGTGTGTGTATTAGTACCCAAGAAAATCTATAAAATCAAACTCCTTAACCATCTTCAATCTAATGATTAACCCTACCACTAGGTCATCACTATATATTGATGATGTACTTTGTGTACTTATCCTTGATTGTTGGAATTCTAACATATTTAAAATGGGGTTGCCAAACTAGAATTTGTGTTTTCTTCAATTTTGTGAAGTAGGTGGATTGGGGATCATCCGTAAGAGGAGGACTCAGCCAAATTAGGCAAGAGGTCAAAGACAAAACTATTCTTCAAACTCTACCATAGCAGCAGGCATGGGGCAGGATGAGAAAATTTGGGATGGCAATATTCAAGAACCTATGCTTTAAATATGGTGAGCTCCACCTTTTCCCCCCCTTGAAATCTAGTGACTAAATAGGCATTTCCCAAAAAAATCCTTTTGATAGTTTGCATCCCCTTTTTTGTTGCCAAATAGCCAAAATTCATCGCCAAAAAAAATGATGTCAAACCCTTTTTGTTGAAAAATGTAAATACTTTAGCAAAAATTGCCACTTGTTAGTAGTGGTGGGCAATGCTTTTTTTTTTTTTTTTTTTGGTGGGGGGGGTTGAAAAAGATACATTTGGCTAAGATTCAGCCCTTGTGGTGCTAGACTGGCCACTGGTTGAAATAAGCTGGAAATCCAGCTGGTTATAAGATTTTTTTTTAAAGTAAGCTTTTGATGAAAGATTAAGGGGAATGGAGTTCAATTAGGCGATTAATTGTTTTCCAAGGTGGCTATTTTTGGCTACATGGGTCAAAATTGTTGTAGGATTTTTGGCTCTTGCCAATTCTAAAAAAGATAAATAAGCAATCTTTTAGTGAACTATGGAAAGTTCAAAGTCTAATTGCAATTTCCATAGGTTCAAACTTTAACAATCAGCCAAATGAACAACAAAAACAAGGACCAAGCAAAGACAACTCAGAATACATACAACTTTGAATATTGAACATAACCACATTGTTCAAAATTCACTACAACAAACTATCGTAGCGGCAAGGGAATTCATCTTTTAATAATTATTTCAGGCCAAGGAGAAAAACTGGAAACTAAATTGGGCCTGCAAGGAGAAATGGAGAAATGAAGAAATTAAATCTGTTGTGACACATGAGAAATTGTGAGAAATTGCCATCGTCTACTTTTCCTTTTACTTTACTCTTGATGGAGCCTGCTCATTATCGGACGGCATTCAATATGGTACCTACCAGCCACAATGCAATGCATACCTAGAAATTGTTTCACAACGGGAGAAAATGGAAATTACATATGGGAAGGCGGTCGTGAAATGTTGTTAAATTTGAAATTGCCTTAGTGAAACCTCAAAACTTTTGAAATTAATTATTCGCGACGATTGGGGGTGAATTCCCTTGCCACTACGGTAGTGACCCATTGATCACATACATATAAATTACAACACAAACTAGAAACAAAAAACAAATAATCACTTATGAGGGAATTGAACCCTTTAAACTACCCATTGCAACGTAAGTGGCCTACAAAACAAGGTTAATTAAACACAACATAAAAGCCACATTAGGATCATCTCATTTAGACATAAGAATATAACGTAAACTTGGGGGGAAAAGAGGGTGAGTTGCAAATAAGAAGTGGTATCCATGTGGGATTCTCCAACTTCACTTACACAAAAAATCAGCAAATAACTACAACTTGCAAGGCTAGTAAAACCCAAGGACAATACCAACTTTTGCATAAGAAATTGTTGAGTTAAGTTGACACTCAAGAGATTTAAACCTAAGTTCCCACACCATATCAAGGATGTTTTTCACGCCATTACTCATATGTTTCAGCATATGAAAAATTTATGCAAGGTGTAAAATTTTTGGGATAACGCTTTAACCACTAAACCCAAGTTTGTAACAATTTAGATTTGTAGAATTCCAAAGAGCTAAAACATTGTTCATCCTCCACACTACCAGGGACTTGTACCATGGCAATCTTAGCCACCTTGAAATATTCTGAAAAAAAACAAGTAAGCATTTTGGATGTTGAAAGAGTCTACCAAAGATGTGTCAGTGGATTCAAATCAAGTGGCTTAACCTTGGTAGCACATGCATTTGATTTCATGGCTAGGTTGAATAAAGATTGTTGAATGTCAAGGGAAGTTGTTAACAACACTTCAAGGACCCATACATCACTACCGTCTAATTTCTTGGGGTGGCAAAAGGCAACCTTAATCACATCCAAATGTTTGTTGAAGCATTCTTCCACATCAGACTACAACCGATATTGTGGGTAAACCACACCCAAACTATCCATGACACCATGAACAAGGAATCTTCCTTGCAACTCCTTAACAAGGCGTTTGGTATCCACTACAACCCACATCCAATTTGTTAATTCAATTCAATTGAAAATAAAGTGGACAAAATTAAAATTCATGAAATAAAATACAAAGTGGGTTCGGGTTTAGGGTTTAACCTTAACATTTTGCCTCCATTTGAGTGACAATTGTAGCATAAATGTCCCTTATCACATAAGAGACTTCACAAGTCTACGTATTAAAATGAATAACCCAAATGTGATGTTGGTTAACATCAAATGCCAAATGTTCCATTCTAATGTTCAAATCTATCATCCAACACATGATTATTAAATCATGTTTAGCACACCACAAAGATTTATAAGCCTCAAATGCATCAAACTTGAACTTCATGTTGAAATCCATGTATAATTCATATATCTCCCCTTGGCACACTTCTGTTGTTGCCACAAAATCACAAATGAAAACACTTCACAATTGATTGAATTTGATTAAGTTATGGACAAACTACAACAATAGGCAAATGGTAGCAAGCCCCAATAAAATTTACACGTACACCACAAAGAAGATCAAAATTTGCCTTTGATTTTTCATCAGTGGGACCATCAAGGGTCATCTTCATTAGCAATGTTTTGTATTTTGTCATAACATGTCAAACAAGGGACAACATAAATATCCAATGGGTTTTCACATTCTTCAAAATCTTGGCCCCTTTGTTTCCATAAGCTTTACCAATTTCGAAAATTCCAAATGCCTTTTAGGACTTTTGGAAAAATAATTGTACAAGGTTTGAAATAAACCTTCAATTATGCTCACCATTTGCAAATGTGACAAAGTTTGAATTGCAAGGTTGGTTATTTGAACCAAACAATGCAACCCCCTTGGAATGTGGTGCCCAACCATCAACAATTTGTTTTGTAACACTTGACATGGTGCCTTGGGAAACATAAACCCCATTTGCACCAAAGGTCATGAGCCTCTTATTAATCAATTTTATTTAAACCTTTTTCATACATCAAGGCTTGCATTAGGACTTGAGTTTGATTATCAACACTTTGATCCCACCACCACATTCAAAGGAAAAGAATATTGGTATTTTCAACCAATTATAAACCACATATGCATGAACTTACAACTAACTCTAGTTGCCAATGGTACTAATTTTATCATAAGTAAGTGATAAGTAATTAGTTGTTCCAACAACAAATTTTGTGACCTCCAAAACAATGCCATGCATGTGTTGAACCGTAGCCTAGCCTATTGTGTTTATCCAATGCATTTTGGGGTATTCTTCAAGATTCAAAAAATCAAATAAATCCTTATGAGCCCCATATTCAAACATAGGCCTACCATGCTTTAATGTGTGGAACAATGTGGTAAATTAAGCCATTTTTTTGCATTTTTCATTAGTCAGCCCATTAGTTAGTTGCTACAAAATATATTCCATGCCTAACACATTCCCAAGTTCCTTGTTGGACCTAAGTTGGTCTAAGTCGATCAAACAGCGAAATTGTTTAGAACTCAGAGCACGCTCCCAGCTCTCATCATTAAAAGGGGTAAAGGGACATGCTGAAGCTCTAGGATGGGACTAGGAAGAGGGGCGAGCTTTAGTTACTTACTCGAACGTGCATCAAACCAACCAACCAATTGGTTAGTTCACTTTCTGGAACACCTTTAGTGCTAAGATAAGCCAAAGGCGACCCTAGACTCACAAGACTCACCACGGCCTGGACTCGAGGGAAGCCACCATCTTCCCCCATACAGTATTCTCTGCGTTTGTCCGTGGCACCTACATCCAAATGGTTTTTTTTGTCTTGGGACTTCCAAGGAGGAGTCCTGAAATTGTCCTGATTTGGGCTCCCGGGACTTTGCGAGCTCATAACTCTTTGCTTAGACCTCCAATTGGGCTGAGGTTTAAAGCGATGTGTTGCACTTCACTTACAGACATTGGGGTCAGGTCGATTCCTGACTTTTAATGGTCGGGAGTCAAACTGTTTGTTTGACTCCCAACCCTTCTTTTTGCCATAATGTGTGTTGTAGATGTCCAAATGGTTCATGTGAGGCCATTTTCGACATCTACACTTTGATAGCTTTCTAATGACATGAAGAACGCCTCAATGCAAGGGGTTTTGACCCCTACAATCGAACTCTGAAATTTTGGGAGTCTTGGAGGACTCCCAAGTCCCCATTTCAAGAGTGTGAATGTCATCTTCACACTCTTCCAAAAGTGGGGTTGTGACAATGCCTTTGGAAGCATAAACAACTTTATTATTGCATACTATGCTTATAATCCTTATTGGTATATCATTCACCTTTTTTCACCCCTTTCATAGGTTTATCAACCTTCCTTCTACTAACATGTTTATAGGGTGAATCCCATTTAGGAGCCAATAATTTACTTTTTTGCTCAACCTTTGAACAAATTTTGCACTTCATTATATGCACACAATTGTTAAACCCCACTTACAACTCATGGCCCAAAGTAACTTGGTTCCCCATGAAACCTAATTTCTTTTTTGATTCACAAGTTCATGTTTGATTGATTTCTAGTGGTGACATTGAGTTCTAATCCAAACCCTTTTGCAACTTCAGAAAATCAATGTTAAAAACAATTGTAAGAAATTTTTGATGCACTTAAACATATTACATGAACTTGAATAACATGTTATTTGCCTTTTAAAACAAAAAATTCATAGAAAGATTAAAGTTAACTTTTATTACTAAAAGCCACGTCACATGTAACAAGAAGGGTGCCATTGTTAAGGTTGTGAGAGTTGTAGAAGTATTTGAATTTGAAGTTTAGGGGCAGTTTAAAAGGTGGCATCTTCAAGCAAAGTTGAAAGAAAAAGAATTAAATACAAGTACAAATGTGCACCTAGTTTTACACAAGCACAAATGTGCACAACCACAAAAGTAAAAAGAAACCTTAGAAAACTATGACTAACAAGTTACAACATCCAACACAAATTATAGATGCATTTTGACGCATTTATGATCTAGTGTACTTCATGCCCACAAATTTGATCACTTTAGAACATAGATTTCAAAACTTGAAACAAATTGCCATGTTTAATGTTCAACAGCCAAAGGAAATCAATGTGCATACATGATATGATTCAAAATCAACAAATTAATTCAAATACTACATTCAACTTTGAAAGGTGGAACAATGAACTCTAAAATTTGAAAAAATAAAAATTAGGCAATAGGTTACCAACTTCCAAGCCAAAACAACTAAAAAATCACAAAAAACATTAAAAAAAAAATGTTATTTGTAATTTGTAAATGACTTGCAAGCTTAAGGCCTTTTAGGTTTCCAACTCCAAGCTTCTAGACTCTAGGGTCCAAACTCTAAACTCGTCATTTCTAGAATCTATCAAGTGGATGTTAGTGACACAGATGAATGAGGAGGAAGAATAGCAAAGGGTTTTGTGTGGGAGAAGGAGGGTTTGGTGAACATCCAATATGTAAAGGGAAAAAGTGGTGAAAATTCAATAGTTTGTATAGTTAGTTAGGCGATTTAAGGTTTTATATATAGGAAGTTTGACGATTGCCAACGTTGTTCCATCTTGAATCAACAAAAGGTTTCACAAATGAGTAGATTTTTAGGTGACATGTTAGGGTGTCATGATGCTTTTAGGTGAAAATTGCCAAATTTCACCTTTAAAATATAAGGTTACATGTGGCTAGCCCATTTTTTGGGAGAAATTTCATTTCATTTTCATGTTATTTTATTTTAAATTGTCTCTTCACCATCTCGCAATCTTGAAAATTACAGGCATCCCCTATAGTGATATTAGAAAATTGGACATGTTCTACCCACCACCAATGTTTTTTTTGGGCCTTTAAACATGCCTAAACTAATAAACTTTATTTAGTTCTTCTAAAAAAGACCATTTGAGTGGACCATAGAAAGGAAAACATATCCACCCATATTAAGAGAAGGTGATTACAAGGGAAACAAAATGTTGTCCACCCATTTTGAAAAAGAGTGTGGTTTAAGGGGGTGAAAAAATAAATCCACCCATTTTAGAGGACAAGAAGGTTGGAAAATTTAATATTCACCCTTGTTTTGGGCACAAATTAGTCTAATCTATTTTGTTAGGTCAAAAAACTATTTTGTTGGGTAGCAAGAAGCGGATTCAAGTAGGATGAGGGTTAATAGGAGGAAAGGAGGAATTTTTGGGCAAACCTAGTTTCCAAGTGGGTTAGGATGAAGTCTTATCCCACCCTACATTAAAGTAAAGGTGGCCTTGACAAGTTATGAATGTCCTAGATTCATTCCATTGGGACATTATAAGGTACATCTTATCTTATCCTTGGACTAACAAGTGCATTGGATAAAGGACGATAAGGAGGGAGGGGGTTTATAAGATTCTTTTAATAAGTAGGTTTAGACCAGGGGAGCAATATGTAGTGTCTTTTTCATTGAGTCCAAACTTTGTCAAAGGTCTTCTTGTTGACCTTTCATGATTATTTGTGAAGCGTTGGGAATGGGGTTTGAGGTTTGATGGAGGAAGAAAGGCACGCCATGAGCAAGCAAGCAATGGGAGGTGTTCATTTGTGAAGGGGTGAACTCCCAAGGTGAAGTTAAAGGGGATTAAACTTGAAGTGTAGATGGAGGAATAATTGGAAGACAAAGGAGGTGGATGTGGTGGTTCAAGGATATTTTCATGATGAAAATCACTTGAGGAAAAATGGAGACAATGGCAATGCAAGCAAGTAGATATTTTGTAGATTAGGGAGTGAGGAGATAGGGAAGAAGGTGAAAATGTCAAAAAGGGGGAAAGGAAGATCAAGGAGGGTCATCTTCTTCAAATAATTTTTTAAAAAAAAATTCCGCTCTTGTGTTCCTTACACTACCTTTAAATACTAACTTGATGTTCCTACTTTTGTTAATGGATTTTTTTGATTTTTTTCACTTCAAGTGGGAATTCATCTTCACATAAGGGTAGGTGCATGCTTGTCAAGATGTATGAAAGATTATTCTGAAACAACTTCAAGAAGTGGAGGTTGTTTGAGCTTAAGACAAAACTAAAAAGATTTGTTGTGAATGAAGGTGTTAGGGAATTGAAATAGGAGGAGGTGGAAACCATGTTGAAGACCTTATGTAACCTTGTCAAAAGGGTTATTAAAGATTTTTTTAGTTTGAAATGAGAAGGTTTACATACCTTTGAATGTGTTGAATTGTGCAAATGGGTAGATTAAGTAGGAAGCTTGAGTTACATGGGTGGAGATGTATATTGTCATACCTTATGATGTTTTTTGTTTAGCCATGTACTCATGTAATCATATAGTCATGAGTGGCATATACGACTACCAATGTAATCATATATGTAATGTTAAAAGCCATGTTTTAGCATAGTGGACAAACCATAAATGCTCGAGATAAAACCCTCCACCTAGGCTCATCCCATCCACCCTTGGAACCATTTAACATTTGATTGTTAAAGGAAGTTGTGGTTTGTGAAAATCAATTAGGTTTTTAAGGAAGGAAGAGGATTTGGAAACAATTAAATCAGGTAGTTACTTAAATTGATGAAAAGGATGGATTCAAAAGGGCAAATCACTTGTGAAAAACTTTTAAATGGAAGTTGATGGAGACATGGAGGATGGCAAAGGGTGGGAGCTTTGTGATGGGACTAGGACAAACTCTTAAACATGAGTTCAAAGCAATTCAACTTACACAAACCAATAAATAAATTGATTATTACAAGTTGAAGAAAGAATGTGATTAATACAAGTTGGAGTCAAAATGGTGCATAGACAAACCATGGGTAAGTCAAAGTCAAAGTTAGAAAACACACCACAACCAAACTTGCAAAGGAATGTTAAAACAACACATTCAATTAGTACTTGAAAACATCTACGAAAATAGCTACAAAAAACAATTACAAAAAACATATTGTAGAAAATATTTATTTTAAAAAATATTGTAGAAATTATTTCCTAAAATTATTTTTAAATTACAAATTTAAAAAAAAAAAACTACCAAGAATTCTTACCCAAAAAAGTAAAAATTACCAAAATTGATTACCCAATATAAATACCCAAAATGCCACCCAATATACAAAAAAATGTTTATTAAAGTTACCCACCAAACTTTACTTTCAAAGATCAAATCAAAGGAAAGACATTGCCAAACTATATTCAATAGTTTATTGTAGGTTGTTTAATATAATTACTTAGTCATGCATGGTGATTTCAGTATTTTTTAAACTTGAAAATTGATGTTTCAATTATATGCACACTACTTTGGGCATTCTCAAATTATGCCTTATGATTTTTCATGTTGTACCATAACCCCATTAATTGTCCTTTGAACTCTAAACCCCTAGCAATATTATTCATGTCATGCTTAGATTCTAGTAGTGTATCTATTGCCCTTATATCTTCTAAGGTTGTGGGTAAATTTAAACTTTGGGTAATGTATGTTTTCTTTATACACAATTGTATGTGATTCCAATTTTGGAACCACTAGATGGAAAAAATAATTAAATCTTATTGGTTTGGTAGACCCCTCATTGCAATTTGAATTGCTAAAAAGAGGAGGTTTTTCCAATGAACCTATGTTTACACACCTTTTTTTAATTGTGTAGTAACAACAATTGTTTTTATCCAATTAGCTTTATGACCATTAATCTCTACTATTGGCCAACCCCTAATCAAACATATGCACAATTCATTATTTGTGATATGGCTAGTGCCATACATCTTCATGTATTGTTTCACCAAATTATTTTTTATAATCCTTGCTGAGGAATGGGTCAAGGATCCTAAACTTCCAAACATTGCTAAAAACTTGTGTAATGACAATATTGATTACATGCACATCAATAATATCTCCTTTAGGATCCAGTGCTTCAACTAATAGTTTCTTGACATCCTCAAAAAAATTGGCATGTCAGTAGGACATTTAATCAAGATGGCCAATGTTATTACTACATACCTACCTACTTAATACCTACCCACCCACCTACCTACCTATTACAACCTATCTACCTACCTAGTTATTACAACATACTTACCTACCTACCCATCCATTGATCTACCTACTACAACTTACCTATTTACCTACCTACATATCTACCCACCCACCCACCCACCTACTACAACCTACTTACACACCCACTAACCTAACTACTACAACCTACCTACCTACCTACCTACCCGCCCGCTCGCCTACCTATGTATTTCATAATCTTCTAATGATGTGTTGAAGTAAACACTTTAAATAAATCTTTTGACAAAAGTTGAACACCTTTTGATGGGGTGTGGTCCATTGGTTAAAGACTTAATTTATCATCAGGGAGGTTAAGGGTTCAATTCCTAATAGTTGTGACCTATGTACATGCTTAAGGTGTTAAGGTAGGTAGGATAGGTAAGTTAAAATATGTTATATTAAGTTATGTTAAATTAGGTGAAGTAGGTAGGATATGGTAGGCCACCACCTATTTACCTGCATTATGACCTACTTGCCTACCAATTTAAAAATAAATAAAATTGACTAGTCAAATGGTCCACTGTTCATTAGTCAAAATGACCAAGCAACTAGTCTTTACTCTACTACTCCAAAAGACCACCCTAATCACATTAGACATTTAAAGTCAACTTGTCCAAAATGATAGGGGGTTTTTTTAATCCCTATCCAAATTTGGTTTTTTTTTTACCATAATTTCAATTTGAAAACCAAGAATTTTAGTAGTGACAAAAAATCCATCAAATTATATCTCTAAGTTATGGGCTATGTAAAAAAAACCTAGGGCCTTGAAAATGCTTTGGATCAAACAATATTGTTTTTGAGCTTTGAATATATAACTCTTATATACATGATATGTTAGAGTTTAATGCTTCAATTTTGGATTGATGGTTGCAAAAACTAAGAGCTCTAAATATTGACTTGCACAAATTAGGTCAATAAATAAAGTCCTTTTGTCATGACCTATGCATTCAAAACAAATTTAAAATATATAAAAAAATTGTATTTGGCCATGAACAACACCTTCATATATGTTCACAACCTCATAATACAACCAAAATAAAAAATCATTTCAATACAAAACAACCAAGGCTTCACTGTCATAGAAGTAATCTACTACATAACAATAAAACATGAATGTAATTTGCAAGGAGTCATACAAGAAGTCATAAGGACATTGACCTCCTTAAAAAGGATAATGCACTTACATTCAAGGAATTCATAAGGATGATTCACTTGAAGTAAGTGCCAAAGGTGTTTAACGAGCTTTACTTACTTTGAACTAAATGTTTATTGTTTTGTGGAAGCACTTAACAATATGATGTAAGGACCTAACTTGCTCTCCAAATGGTTCCTACTGAAAAAAAAAAACAATTAGTAAGGTATCATACAAGCAATCATTCATTTAGAGAAGACATTGACCTCCTAAAAAGGACAATATGTTTACAAGAAAAAAATCATAAAGACAATGCACTTTATGTACTTGCACTAAGTTATTTGGTAAGATTTTTTCTTGCTTTGAATAAGTGATAATTACTTTGTGGAAGCATTTGACGGTATTATGTAAGGACCCAACATACTCTCCAAATGGGTGTTGTTAGAAACGAGTAATTGGAATGGAGGCATAAAAATAATAATTCATGTAGTAAATAATTCTTGCAATTGACAAGGAGTCATATAACCTTACAAGCATAGCCTCAACAACATTTACTTCCATTTAAAATTCATAAAGGGGTTGCAATGTTTTTTTAATGTGTTCATTAGTTGCATTAAATGCATGTGATGGTGAATGACTTGTTGCCATTAAAAAATTACAAGAAAAACAAAGGACATCAAGGAAGGTGGGAAAAAATGGGAAGAAATAAAAAGTCATCCAATTCATGGTTAGTACATTGATGTTTGCAAATCGGGTGCAAAATTGAAATTGACATTATTGTTTTCAAAAAGTTCATCATACTAACTTATTTTTTATTTCTGATTTTTAATGTAGTTGAAACATGTTCAAAGTCTGTCTTTTGGTTTTGAAGGCTACATTCCTTGAAGATTTTTTTTTGGGTTAAAGCAATTGCATGTTAACCATAAATCACAAGTTTATCAACCTATTATCATGATATATTACAACAAAGTTTTGAAAACCTTGAGATTTTTTTGTGCACATTATCATTTTAGAATGCATGATTCACATTAAAGTGCATTTATGTTTCACCCTTTCATTTAACAACCACAACTTTAAGCTAATTTGCTCCATAAAAAAATAAAATTATGTTTTAAAACATGAATCTACAATTGTAAATAAAGTTCTTTACCTATATATCATGATTGCAAATTGTAAAAATCTTACATTTCAACATTTGGTTTCGTATGAAAAAAATACACGTCTTAGTTAAGGTCTTGAAAAGGCATACCAAGATGGGACATTGACCTATCAAACATGTTGAATTCAAATGCACCTACGAAAAATTTGGATCAATGGGGCATTTTTGTTCAAGGATAATCTAAGTTTAGTTAGTGCATTGGTAATACCTTGAAGGGTGTTAGGTTGGATTGAATTTTTTTGTTTTTGGGCAAAAAGGGTGCCAAGGGACATTAAAGGCATTGGATATGATGTCAAAGGATATTAGGGGCAACAAGAAGTATGTAAGGGACATTGGGGGCACTATGATTGAAGATATTGTATATTTTTTTAAAGAACAAGGGGCATTAGGGTTGTTAGGAAGCAAGCCAAAAAGGATGTTGGGGGACATTATAAAGGCCCCAAATATTTTTATTGGGGCAAGAACATGCATCAAAAAAGACATTGGGAACCATGAGGATGCCAAGTAGGTTGTTGAGGGACATTAAGGTTATGCCAAAAAGGTTAAAGTTTCTAATAGGTGAAGACTAAGTTTCATGTTTTGAATTCATGGAAGTAGAAACGACTTCATAGACAACTTGTATGATCATCGATTAATGATGTTTGATAACAAATTATTTTTCCTTTAAAATCATGTAAATTTTTAAAAGGACAATTTTGACCTTATGTCTATTAATCATCGTAATAATGTGAAGTCACATGAAGCCCAAGTGAAAATTGAATGTATTATGATGTGATGTTATTCACCACTTGATTGATATATCAAATGAGATAAGACTCCTAAAACTTTAACATAGACCATTTGAGTTGGTTTATGGTTTAGAAATAATATTATTACCAAGTTTAATCAACTTATTGAATGACATGTGAATGAAATAATAATGTTAAATTTATGATCTAAATGAAGAAGGAAGATTTAATACATTTGAATGATAAGTGTTGATGTTAAATATTTATTGTAGAATAATATTTTTCTATTGTTATTTGTCGAATTGGAACCTAAGTTAGTGTGTTCAGAAGGTTCCATCTTTTTATGTTTGGGAGTTTATCTTCAAAAAATGTATTTAATGTTTCATCGTTGTTGTTAGATATTGTAAATCAAATTGCACACACAAGAAAAACAAGATTTGTGATTTGACATTTTTATGTTTCGAGCTTGGATTCTTGTGGTTTTGGGTTAGTTCATTTTGTAACACCAAATATGAGATTTTAGGGACATTCCTTGGGAATAAAAACACTTAAAAGTTAGAACCTCGTTCATAATAAATTGGATTCCAATTCAACAAATAACAATAAGAATATAATATTTAGTAAATATTTGACATGATCAAAACAAAACATTTCAAATATCATGTCATAGTAACACACAAATTGGTATCTTGGCTAAAGTTTGGTCCAAAATCTTAGATATTGAACAATTCAAACAATTATGAAAAAAATTTGGCAATCAAAAATTAAAAATTAACAATCGTTGGGAAGATAGAACATGCTCCAAATCATGAGTCAAGTACAAAACATTACATTGATGGCTAATTAAACTAATTTAGAAGTAAGCAAAAGTAAGATTGATAAAAATATGGTTTTCATAAGTAGAATGGACCAACTCACGTCATCAAGGGCATGGAAATTATTGTGACGTCATAAAAATTATCACATGCATAAAACTAATATATAAACTTCAATATGACAAACTTAGACATAACCCAAACCATACATACATAACCAAATGCACAAAAATGAAACATACTGGATATTGTATTATGTATTTCAAAATAGTCTACTCATAACATGGAAGATCATGAATTCATGAGTCACAGACATAACAGGAGAATGGAATTATAGTGCAGGGCACATGCCTCAAATTGGTATTAATTAATTGTAAACAAGGGGGTGCATTACATCTATGTATATTTGTTTAATGAATCAGGTCATCAAAGTTTTAATGTTAAAAATTATTGTTTAAATAACCTTCTTAATATATTTCTTGATCACAATTTGGTTTTTTTATATATAGTTTGTATTACATCACATTTAATGAATTGAAAAGAACATTAAAAATAAGATTAAAATTTACTATTCACAATAAATTTTGATAAAAATGATGGAATTAATAATTATGACATTTAAAATTTTAATTTAAAAATAAAAATGTTGTACATAATATTATTTGTTTCATAGATATTCTACTTTTAAAAATTGTAATTACAAATAAATATAACACAAAAATATTAATTTTTTTATTGATTTTTTATATTTTTAAAAGGTGGTGAAATATTAATTATATATATATTTTTTAAAAACTATGTTTTTTAAAAATATGTTTATTTACAAATCATTTTATGAAAAAAAGGGGAAAAAAAATCTTCAAGATATCATTGTTGTTCAAATGTATGAAATAGTGAAGATTCAAATGCATTTTCGGTCAATTTACTTCAAATTTTGGTTTTTATTTTTATACATGTGTAGATCTTGGAATTTTCTTAAAGAATGAAATTATTTATTTTCGTTTGGACAAAGTATGAAAAATATAATAACGGTCAATTTTGTGTACTTGTGTATGGAAGGGTAATGTGAGATAATGTTGTAAATTTATTCCATGTCCTTTGTCAACAAGTTTAACTTCATAAATTATATAAGTAGATGAAAAAATATTAGTTTACACACAATACATATGTTAAATATATTCAAAGTATAAATATTACTTGTGATGAACCAATAAAAAAAACTTATCACCAAAAAGAAATTGGATCCTACTTACCTACCTATCTATGCCTACCTACCTAGTTAGGTGGTTTATATCTAAGCTTAATCTAATGGCTTAGCTTTAGGTGCAACCTAGGAAATAACATATTGTAGGTTCTTAGGGTAGGCCTAGGTTGCCTAAGCCTACTTTTAGGGTCTAGACCTAAGCCTAATTTCTTAGGTTACAACTAGGTTTTAGGTTCTTAAACCTAGGCACCTAGTTTTAAGCCTAGTTTATGTTTAACCTAAGCCATTTAGGTTTTATCCATGTGGCATAACCTAAGTGGTTAATGCTTAAAAGCCATGCCACTTAGCCTAGGTGGCCAATGTTTTGTGGCATAACTTGGGCAACCAATGTCTAAATGCCATATGGCCTAACTTGGGTGGCCAATGTTTAAATGACAGGTGGCCTAGCTTGGGTGGCCAATGTATAAATGCCACGTGGCATTTGACCAATCAATTAGGGTTTGACTAATTACCCTAATGACCACCACATGAAACCACCCATAGAACCACTAATTATACACCTACTACCCGGGCACCCTCAAAAAACTAAATGTTTTTTGAAACCAAACCACCCAATCGCCTATTTCGTGGTTTCCTTATCCCAATGGGGATGAACCATTACGTTAAACCACTAAGCCTACTAGAAACCCATTATAATGGTACCATTGCAACACCAACTTTAGCCACTTCAAGAAATGTTCAATCATAACCAAAACATATTACTTTGTCAAATTATGAATCTTAGTGGGCTAGCAAAATTCCATGTAAATAAAGTGCAAGTGCATTGAATGATGCACACATTTAATCACACATACCACACACTAAAAGGAATCATGTCATTTGCAACTAAGAAAACAATGACTAAAAGTTGTCAATGTCAATATGAATGACTATAGTCACACAACATAACTTTTCATCCTATGTGGGAAAAAAAATAGTCATCAATGATTTATTTTTGTAACTAATGGATGATAATATTACATATGGTAATAACAAATCATTAACTCATTTTTTTGCATCCATAGGACATCCATAACAAAGGACAAAATGATGTAGATAATGGTGACATGGTTTTTCACTGTGATTATGAAACGACTATATTTTGAACATGGCAATTGATGTATGATTAAAAAATGACCACCATGCAATGACATGGATAATATTAACATGTTAATTGCAACTGATTATGAAATGATTGTAATACGAAAAACTAATTAAAATTTAATTACAAAATGACTAATGTATAATGACATGGGTAATGTTAACCATCTACTTATTTACCTACCTACCCACCTACTTACCACCTACCTATCCACCCATTGGCCCCACTTATTGACCTACTTACTTATTACCCTAGATACTTATGTACCCGTCAACCTACCTACTTAATATTTACATGTAACGAACATTTTAATGAATTGATTGGATTTTATCAAAAATTTGAATGTGTGGTGCTTGGTAACCAAAATGAATGTGTTACCATAAATATAACACCAGAATGTTAAAACTACCCAAACAATTACAAGGCACTTTCTCTCATAAAAATTATATTTGGCCTTTTTTTTGTTATTAAACTGATTGGCATATGTCACCAAACTCTCAACTAGCATTGTCAAGTTGGGTAAACGCAACTCCCAACCCCAAAATGTTGCAATCCATGTGTAATTGGAACAATCATCCTCATATGGGTCACTTCAAAATAGGAGTTGGTGTGAGTTTGGCATTTAATTATTAAAAAATGTTATTTTTGTGTTTGTATTATTGGTTAATTTTAATCAATTGGGTCAAAGGTTTAGTAATGTTGTTGAACCCTTTGACAAACATTTGGTACTAATTACACAAACTTAAGAAAATTCATAGCATCCAGACTAGCCATATTTTTGATCTTTTGCCTTATTTGAATTAGATGCATTAGATTTCACTTGGGGTCGCCATACTTGTAACTAAAACTTCCAATTGTGCAAACCTAGCCTCCATGATGTTGAATTGACCTTGAGTTGGTTTGGTGGCCAATCCTTCATTGGTATTTTTTTTTTTTTTGACCCGTCCTAAAACCTTGGCTTTTATTGGCATTTGACATTTGTGATTGGCCATGTTTCAACTGCGGATGTAATGTGAAACAATGGTCCACATCATGACCATAAACCTTGTAATGAAAACAAGGTTGGCTAGGGTTATGGTTGGTGATAGTGGCTAGAAGAATATAAAGGCAATTGTTTTCCCAATAAGACACCATATCTCCATCATCCCATCCCCCCCCCCCCCACTCAACAAAAGATGATTTGGAACCACCTTGTTTTGACTTGGCCCCCTTGGTATATTGTCGTGTGGCCTTATTGGTTTAGCCATGAGATGGTTGAATCGATGGTGTGAATGCATTCTTCAAATTTTCGATGGATCCTTTGGTAATTTTGTTGCAAGTTTCAAAAGAATTCCATGACTAGGTTAAATGTGGGCCAAGGACCCATGTACTAATGGAAGGATTGGTACCACCACTTCAAATGGTTCCACTACCACTAACACTCTCACCCCCATTGGCCAAACTGCTACAAAAAGTTTTTGCAGTCACACCTAAAGTGAAAATAAGTGTTGGGACCATAGGTAATTCAATAATAGGCACATAATTGAATGACTATTATGTTTGCCACTTTTCAATATGAACCTCATGGGCATGTTTGAATTCATGGTAATCATTCATAGTTGATTCTCCCATATGCTAAGACAAACATTTCCATGCCATGAAAGATGTGAACATCTGTGGATTTGCATCTATTGCATATCACATCAAATTTTAAGTTCTTAAATGAAATCCAACTTGATGGTGCCAACCACCCTCAAATATCGGCAAGATCCTTTAATGGTTCCATACATGTTGTCCATGTCCCACAACAATGGTGTGGTGACAAACCTTGAGGTGAACTTGTTTCATAATTTAAAAATTATTACCTAAATGACAACGAAAGTGGTGTAGGCGGTTTGAATTACATGTACCCCACACTTGGTAAAACCATTGGTGATAATAACCATGTTCCCTATATTTAAATCTTGTGCCCATTCCATAATGAACCTTAACTTGGGTGTCCAACTTGAAACTTTCAATAATTAAGGTTTGATGAACATATCATGACTTACATTAAACCTAAAAGGATGTTAAACATGTTGTGATTTAACCTACCTTTTAAACCACAATTCTTGTAACATGAACCCAAGGACGTGCAATTATATGGTTAGAACACTTCCACACACAAAAGCATTTCATAAGGCCAACAACATTGGGGCACATTATGAACACAAGAAAAATGATTTATCAATCATTAACCAAATTTAACCACAACACCAAACAATGGGACATTCCAATGATCAAATCCAAGGATATTTACAACTGTACATCCAAATATAATAACCTTAGCTAAAAAAATTTAATCAATATGTATAGGCAAACCATGTGTCAAGTAAGACTTATTCAATGTTCAAGATTGGGTGGTAGCCTTGTCCCATGTTTAGCCATTAATCACATTAATCACGGCCTTTAGGTTCATTGCAATGATACAAACATGCATGGGAAGGGACATTGCCTTTCACCTAGGGTTTTACATTGAATAATAATCAACATAAATAATTAAAAGGTCAACTTGAGAATGTGTGTTCACCCCTAGGTCATCCTTGAAATCATATAGCAATCCAACCAACATATTGACAAGCAATAAACGTAACCCAATGAACACAAGTGGAGATGCACAAATCATGCAACAAAAATCTTCAATTTTATGATCTTTGCACATGAATCACAATAGGAATTCAATTAGAAGTCCACCGTATTCATTAATGGTCATGTGCTCCACCACATGGTGATGAAAATGGGTGCTTGCTGACAAAAGAAGTTGATACTAAAAAAGATTGGCAAAATTGACTTTGAGCACACCATTTTTCCATGCCCATGAACAAGCCTCCAAATTTGTTTATTTTCAAAGGGCTTGAAATCTCCAAAACAAGTACAATGTTCTTCCCCAATGTTTCATTAATATAGAGGACTTGTGATTATGCCTCCATATAAGTGAGATGTAAATTCCAAAATGGAGAATTAACCTCTAACCTCCAAATTTTTTGTTTCCAAAAACTTTGTAGCTTCACATACATGTGTCCCTTGTTTCCAAAAACTTGTTGGCATAAACCACACCCTAATTCGATTTGTATGTGGGAGATATGGATTTTTGAAGAAAAAAACCAATTGATTCCAAATAATTTCAAAATTAATTAAAATTATTTTATTATCTTTTTATAGGGTTGAAAGTGTCCCAAAAAATATTTTCAAAGGGTTTACATGTTTAATGTTTGATCACAAGTGGTATGTCCAATTATTAACCTACATGCTCAATATTTAACCCTTGTTAATAGGTTGGATGAAAATGGAATGGATGAACATTAAAACCATCCACATTATGGATTAAAGACCCCTTGAAAATTCAAAAACAAAAATACTCAAATTGATGAAAATTTGTATCCCCATCCAAATTATGGATGGAAAATTGATATGTGGATAAAAATTGAAAAATCAAAAGAAAATAAAAAATAAATACCTATATTTGGCAAGTTTGGATTTGTGTTAAATCTAATTCATTAGTTTTGGAAAGGAAAAAAAAGGTGGGGGGGGAGAGGGGGGGGGCTTGTGAAAGACACAAAAAGTTTTCTTCCTCTTAGTTGTTAGTGAATTTTTTTTTCACAACTACCAAGGGCTATTCCTCTAGCAACTTTGTCAATTTTCTTTACACTCTAAGGTAACTAGGCCATGCTAGGGTTCAAATCCCCATGGATTGTTAGCTATGAACAATTAACATGAAAACACCCATGCCACACGGTGTAAACAAACACAACTTAAAATCACGACAATATCACAAGAGAATCCTACACAAAAACACACAAATAACAAATCCCAATGTTAAACCCAACTAGCTTAGTGATAACACAAAGCAACTAACTAAACTTTTGGTGATTCAAAATGGTCATTCATTTATAGTGAAAACATGAATCCAAACCAACACTTTCACACAACAAAAATACAAAAACTAACTTTGTGCACAAAATACATAGAAACCATACAACAATAGAATGTGCTAAAATTTCAAATCATCAAAAGTCTAGCTAATTGCTGAAAATCTCGCCAAAAATGATTTGAGATCACACAAATTTGGATTATACCCATTCATAGAAATTGGTTTCAGATAATAATCCAAACAACTAATCTAACCAAGTTTATATTTAACCAATTGAGACTTAACGAACAATTAAATTACACACTTGACATATTTTTTTAGCTCATAATGTTTCAAATATGTATTTACACCCTTACATAGTGATATATTGAATTTGACATGCCAACATCAGCTTATAGTTCTAACTCGTTCCAATGTTTCGCGTTCATTATTACTTTTTGGTAAAGAATTGGAATGCCACATGTAGCTCCCAAATGCAATTACTAATATTGGGCAAATAAGTAATTTGTTCGTTGATATATAATGTGATACAGATGATGGTATTAAGGACCATATACCAATATGGTATGTAATTATGAAGGCATTGCATCAAAACTTGGACAAGGCAAGTATGAGAGTTCAATGGGTAGTACTACTATACATGGCAAATTAGTTTGGTATGCTCCCACACCTATCATCAAAGGTTCTAAAAGTTGATAATGCAAGGATTGAAATAGACCAAACAGCATTTTTCCAGAAAGGAAGCAACTGAAATTGTGTTCATTTATGACAGCAAATGATCTTTACACCTCAAATAAATGGTGACAAAATAAGATATGAATATAGGACATAAGATTTGATAACATTCTAAGGTTTACATCTCAAGTGAAGTCTTATTGAAAATCCATAAACTAGGTAAGCAAATTGAATGTGAGCAAAGAACTGGAAATTCCATTGGTTTGAATTGGAAACTGTATAAGACAATTCCTGAACAGCTGCATAAGACCACAAGGAAGGCAATTCCTAAGATGCATAAGGCCAAGGGAGACAACTCCTTCAGCAAGATAATTTGATTGCATTACTACCCATGTTACTGGATGATGCAGTTTTCCGACAGTCACTCTATTTGCATCCAAGCTGAACACACTTGCAAGAACAAGATTTTCTCTCTACCCTTCTTAAGCTCTCTCTTTTATATTTATCTTTGATCAAGACATTGCCCTTTTCTGACTTAATATCGAATGCTCACAGCCCCACTTTTGCTGCTGCGCAATCAATATATGAATTGGAGTAAAAACACAAATTGGACCACAAAAAAAAACAAACATTACCAGGATGACCTGATCAGATCAGACCAGACCTACAAGCCTGCCTGCTGAAAGGTGAGCTGAAAATTGCTTGCAGAGAGAGCTTCTCAAGGGAGTTGGAACAATGCAGATGATGATTGTTGGATCCTTTGGAATGTTGCAGACGATTGTTGGATACTTTGGAATGTTGCAGACGATGGGTGGAAACTTTGGTATGTTGCAGATGATGATAGTTGCATACTTTGGTGGTGTCTTGCTGCAGATGATGATGATGATGATGGTTGGATACTTTGGTGGTTGTGTGTTGTTGCAGATGACGGTTCCTGGACACTGATTTCTAGACTAGAAGAAGTAGCTGTTTTTGGGCTGCAAAATCCAAGCTTCAGGTCAAGCTCAAGTGGACGAATTGGAGGAAGTTGATACTGTACTCCACCTGCTGCCGTAAGCTGCAGCGCTGCTGCTTCCTGCTGCGAAATGTACTGATCACGTCTATCCACAGTTACAGGATCTGAAGAAGAAACTACTGCATGCAGTTGCGAAGTGGAAGAGATTCGCATCATGCTTCCGGTGCTCACTGCCGATCTCCTTTCTTGCATTAAGGTTGGTGCTACGGGACCTCGCGGCAGCTCAACACCCAACCGGCCAGTACTTATCCGAGCTCGGGAGATCTTCTCAGGAGCTGAGAATTGAACGGGTTGATTGGGAGCTGCTGATGGCGAGGAGCTGCATGAGGAAGGGATTACGAAATTAGTGCGTGCTTTAGCTCCCCTCAGATTGCGTGCTGCAGCATCGTAAGCTCGCGCCGCGTCTTCAGCTGTGTCGAAAGTGCCTAACCAGTGTCTACATTTGCCAATGCGGTCACGAATCTCAGCTGACCATCTTCCCCATGGCCTCTTTCTCACACCTCTGTACACTCGGGCAGTAGACGAGCAGCTTGCAGCAACGTCGACCACCTTGCTGCCGCTGATACCACCACCACCACCTCGAGTTTCCGAATTGCTGCGCAAATTATCTGAATAACTCTTCTTCTTAGCCATGTTTTTTACCGAGGGTTTCGTACGAGGAATCTGTAGCGCACTGGCGCTGCCTTTCACATCCTCCACAATGGGTCTGGAAGCACGAAGCATCTGGATGCCTTTGGGACTTCCAGACAACATAACAGCAGCTGCTTCAGACGTAGAAGAGGAATAGATATGTTCGTTGTTGAAAGAGTTGTTCATCGCCGCCACCTCGTGTGGCAGCGACGCCGGCGTCGAGCCAGCAGGCTGCCGAAAGGATGAAGAAGAAGACACCACCTCTGAACTTGCAGAAACGATGGTGGTGCACAGAGTCGAAGTCGTTGATTTTCCAAAAAGCGCACGCGGGCCAACAACAGCAGCAATACCCTCCAAATCGTCCTGTACATTGCGGCGGATTTCGGAATCTGCTGCAGGCATCGGATCACTCTTGTGAACAATTGAACATAGAGAGAGGAGATCGGCGTCGGGCAGTAGGACGCTTTGTTCGTAGCTGCTGCTGCTAACGTTTGAGAACTGCTGCGTCTGATGATCAGTAATACAAGAGCCGCTGTTGTTGCTGATCCAACTGCTGCTGCTGCTCAAGTCAGCAGCAGCAGGGGGGGAAGAGGAACCGCTGTTATTGCTCCAACTGTGGCGTTGCTGCTGCTGTAACGAAGAATCAGCGGAAGTAGCAGCTTGGAATCGAGGCTGAGGAGCAATATCGTCCTGGTATTCGCACACACAGACTGGGCAGAATGGATGCAGGGTAGGTCCCAGGCAGATCAAGCACTTACCCGACAAATACATGAGCGCTGGTGAATCATCAAGCAACAACCCAGCCGACTGCTGCAGCACCTTCTCTCTCTTCCACGGTGCTGCAGCAGCCACCTCGGTCAAAGAATCCCTCCACTTTCGCTTCGGGACGGTGGAACATCCCTGGAGCACCATGTCATGAAGTGCCATGTCGACGACTACTGGGACTAGATTCACAGTCTCGAAATTGGAAGAAACCCAATTTTTTTCCTTCCCAAGTAGAAGCTGATAAGTGATGCGCAACAATCCAATAGCTGGAAGAAAAGGATTGTGGAAACGTCAGATCAATACGTTGGAGATGAAGACTGGACACATGAACTTCCCAGATGCACACGAAAGCTGCTAGAGCAGAAAAGACATCGTTCACGAGAATAACAAAACTCCAATGCAGGTGCCATCGAAGTTGCTATAGCTGTTACTCTAGAACCCCGCAGTGGAAAAAACAGTTACACATCACACGAGTCCCCGCAGAGCAGACCCATGAACAAATTCAATATGCATGACAATGCGACGAAGCTGGTACCAAAGACGCGTACAGACAAAACGGTTTGTGACTCGCTCTCGACTGATCAGAAACAAACAAACAAACAAACAAACCCTTGTAAACAAACAACTAGTAAAACCTTGAGAAACTGCTTGGGCGATCGATCAATGGGTGGACCGAATCATAATTCTTGTTATTGAAACACAGAGAAAATTCAGTCTAGCAACAAGAACTGCATACATACCAGAATTGCAGGAGCTTACAATTAGCGCCAAGAGTGAGGAGCTAGTTCTACTCTTCTGCTGCCAGCTTCGATATCGGGTCAAGCAACAAAAGAAGTTTTGTGACAGAAACTTGGAGCTGTAGGACAGTGAAGCTGAAAGTTTCGACAATTGGTACAAGACAAGACTAGACTAGACTAGACTCTTTGTGAGATTGCTGGAGGGAAAGACAAAAACACAATTTCGAGCACACGGGAGGGGAACCAAGGAAGGAAAGGGAGGCGATGGATTGTTTACTGAGTACCAACCGGAGTTAGAAGAAGAAAAAACAGTAATCAACACTCAGTGCACAAATAGCCCTTCCTTCGTTTCTTCCTTTGGGAGTTGCGAGGACAAGAGCCTTAAAACAACAAACGAAACTATCTAAACAGTAAAATTTAGTCTACAGAAAATTCAACCAAAGAAAAAGCTTATTACCACTTTAGTTTCAATTTAATAAAGATCCCCACCGGACCAACCCATCCCCCACCCTCCCCCCCCCCCCTCCCTCTAAATTTCTCTGTTTTTTTAAACAGTGCATTTAGTCTAGAGAAACTTGAACCAAAAGATGCCCGATTCAGGGGTTATTTTTCAAAATTTTAATATAAAACATTTGGTGAATTTCTCCCCAAACATACATAGAGAGAATTTTTTTTTGGGTCTAATTTACTTACACTTGAGAAAACATATTTCTTCAAATTTTCTCATTTCTTTTTGGTTGGAAAAACGACAATATTACTTTTTCCTGAAAAAAAATTGTCTGCCCAAACTACTCAATTTCATATTTTAAAATCCCCATCGAAATGCAAAAAACAAAACAACGCTCCTCCAACCCCCCCTCTCTCCCCCCCCCCCCCCAACACACGCACTCTCTTACCGGAAAGTCCAAAACCCAACACCAAAACCAAAAAGAAAAAAAAAAGAAAAAAAATTGAAGTGATGATGACCCGACTTACAAGACCAGAAAGAAGATGTGCTGACTACTACACAAACAAACAACACCCCAATAATTTAAAAAAACCAAGGGACCAGGGTAAAGTGGCAGGGTGGGGGTATGATTCCGCAAAATAAGGGGCCGAGGATGAGGTGGTAGTAGAGTCCGTCCCCAGGTTTTGAGAATGTTCCTCACCCACGAGCTTTCTTTCACCATCCTCGAGCATGAGCATGAGGTATAAAAGCTGAACCGAAACCCCCAAAATGCACTAGAAAATTTCTCACAAGTGCCTTAAGGGATCATCATCTAGTGAGAGGTAATTCGATATTTCCTTCATCTTAGGTCTCAAAATTGGAGAAATCACCTACGTAAAATTCGAGCTTTCCAACAATACCAAGTGTACACCCCAATTGCCTTAAAGTGTTAGTTTTCATTTTTTATTGAATTTCTAACAACAGAACTATTCAATATTCATTCAATAACACTTGTGCCATACGTGGAAACCAGGGCTTTTTCCACTTTTTCATCAATTTTTTGTTACTGAGAATTTGGGGAAAAAAAAATTCCCCTGAAATTAGAAAAAAAAAAAGTTGAAAAATCTACTTTAAAAAAGGAAAAGAAAATCCAAAATTTCTCAATTTCTTGTCGAGAAAGTGATAAAAATTGTCCCAAAAAATACACTTGTTTAAACACGACAAAAAAATCATCTGGATGCAACTCGCCACACCCTCGAGAGCTTTCCAATGGTAGCATGAGCACAAAAAAGGGTGCAGCTGCTAGCTATGGTTTGGGAGATTTCAGCACGACCCAAAAAAAAAAACAAAAAAAATACAAACTAAGAGACTACCTTAGGTAGTAGCAATGGATAGAGGGAGGCCTGACCTATTTTTTTGTGCAATGGATTTTTCCAATTTGTTTCCCTCCCCGCCCAATTTTGTTTTAAAAATAATAATTTATATTAAAAGGAGGATAGGAGGGGTAGTAATGAGCGTGCGAAAACGGAATCATCAGGTAATCCGTTGTTGAGTTTTTTAAATTTATATTATTATAATATTAAATTTTGGGGGATTTTGTTGTGGGGGGGGGGGGTTTGGGGGTTTCTGACTCGTCATAATCTGTGTTGTGTGGCTTTTTACATCTGCCTAGGACTTTGGGTGAAGGGTAAAAAGGAGTATCGTACCTGCAGGGTCATTTTGAGAGTGGAAGGAAGTAGTACTTTTTGGCACGCTGCAAATGCCCCCCATTGGCCTCCCCCCCCGCCCTTACCCCCCCCCCCACCAGCTTCACACCAGACCAGACAGATGGGGCTTCTCTTTCTTCTTTCCTCTGAGAATGTGATGCACGCTTTTCAACGCTGCTCAACACGTAAGTAAGTAAGTCCCCAGTACTACTACTACTGCTAGTTGCAATTGGTACCCACCTTTTTCTGTTGGTTTTTTTTTTTCAATTCTTCTTGAAGCAGTAGTTTTTATAAGAATATATATATATATATATATATATATATATATATAATTATTTTAATAAATTGTGAATTTTGTGGGGTGCAATTCTGTGAGTTTAGGCGCTCTTGTGGATGACGGCCAGTCCATCAATTATTGCAATTCTGGCTATTTGGATTATAGGTTTAAGTTCCTCAAAACTTCCCTCAAACTATGGCGACTTTTGGTTATTTTTTCCTCCAAAATTTCCTGTATACGAGTTTGCATTTCTTCCTCTCTTTTTTTTCTGGTCTCCAAGTGCCGAAAGTTTTGCCTGCAACAACCACACCCCCAAAAAAAAAAAAAAAAAAGAAAAAAAGCTACCTTCAAACTGTGTTTTCTTTTTCAAATTTGTGATGTTATTATTTTGTCATGCATGAAGATGAATTAGCCAAGTCTAGCAGCTATAAAGAAACAAAAAATGAAAGTAAATTTTTGATTCTATAATTTTGGCTATCAATTGGAATTTAATATAAAATCTGGCAAATTTCAAAATCTTTGCCTAATAAACAATTCTCAAAGAACCAATTCTGACCCTTGATTGATGGTTCTCAAAAGCTTCTTTGATTCTGAAAATCTTCAAAAACCTTAGGTTATCTTATTCTGATTTCTATTTTTTGAAAAACCAGAACTGGAGGCTTGTTTATCAATAAAATCAAAGAACCGCTGCACAACACCAATTAGGCACACAGAGAGACAAGGAGTTTGGGTTGCGAGGAGGTTCTTTGTCATACATACAAATGCTCCTCCTTAATATTTCTCTGAGGCATATGTTCTGCTTGCTGCCTTGATTGTGTGTAGAGAAAGCAACCGGTAACCTACAGTGCGCTTGGAATGTTTGAGCTTTGAATGAACGTTACAGACCCCAGAACAGAACCCTCTGAATGTCTCTGGCATGCCAGGGACAAGAACTGGTGATCACCAGCCTCTCTCCTCCTTGCATGGGTTTCTTAAAACCCACTAACTGAAAAAATTTCATCCCCAACCAGACCAGGCACCATGTCAGGGAGGATTACTAAATGTAAGAATCCTCACCCAATCTGGCGCATCATCTTTCACCTTTGAGAGCACGTCCACAGACCAAAAGGAAAATTTGTCAGCAAGTGCTTTTACTTACTAATATAGTTTTAATGCCCCAAACACTCGAAGTCTACAAGTCTACACCCCCAAAAGAAAACAAGGACAAAATAATACTATCTATGATTTATGATCAATAGTGGATAAAACTTTCACCAAAATAAAAGGAAGGAGAGCATCCAAAAAACCCTTCAACTAATAGCAAGACTCCAAAAGCTAATATCAGAATTGTATCAAATTACACAATTATACAATTTGGATAAAGGAGGATCTCTTCAAGAAGGGACATTATTAAGGAAGGCTCCAAATGTGGATGCAAGCTTTAGAGATAATGAAATTTGAATGAAGGTTAGTCGACCTTTATGAGAAGGGACATCGTTAAGGAAGGCTCCAAATGTGGATGCAAGCTTTAGAGATAATGAAATTTGAATGAAGGTTAGTCGACCTTTATGAGAAGGGACATCGTTAAGGAAGGCTCCAAATGTGGATGCAAGCTTCAGAGGAAACCCCGAGAAGGGGAGGGAGGCAGCCAGCTTTAGAGATCATGACAATTCAACGAACATTGGTGTTTGATGTGGAGTCGCCTGTGCTTCTTGCATCAACACTCTTTCACATAGAGCTTATTCAAACCTTTCACCTAACAACTTGTGTATTTAATCAATAGATTGTTTTGAATTCATATCAATGTATAAGAATCTTAGATATAAAACTAATGCAAAACAACTCAAGATTCACCCTAACTCTCAAAACATTATTTCCGCATGTCACTTATTTCGTTGCCAATAGTCTCAAAGAGAACTTCAACTCTAGTCACTTTACTTTGTCTCACTATGTCCAATACATACACATAACATTTGTGAAAATCTTTTGATGCTGAAATAAGCTCAACTTGAAAAATATGGAGTTCCTCCATTTTGTCCTATAAATGGTCTTGAAATCCACGATCACAAACCAAGGTTAAGCCTACTATGTGTTTAGACATATGTAACTGCATTTCTGATTTTAATAAATATGAATTGAAAAACTAATTAGGTCATAAGAACAATCGATTGAACATACATGTTAAAATTGAGGGAAAAAACTACATTATTTATAGTACATCAAGTTATGGAAGTAATTATTAAACTTAAAATTTTCCATTCAACTCAAAGGCCTTCCAAGAGTATTTCTACCAAACCATCCACACCTTCATCTTGCTAAACAATTAATCTTCATAATTGGATGGATAATTCATGTATTTGACAACCAAACGGATAAATACTTCATGAATAGTAAATGTCAAGGTAAACATCCAAACACATCCATCCATTACCAAAAATGAAGTCATAATTTTAGTACTTGATCAAATTTCAAAAGCTACTGTTTTTTTTGGTAAGCAGTGAAGGTCTTCTCAATTACTTCAAAAACTTTAAGGATTTTGAACTTGATGGCTACAATTTTGACAATTTCAAAAACTGAAAAGGGGCCGAATAATGAACTAAGTTATTAAAATGCATTTCAACATCTTTAGTTTTTATGAAAATGTTCGATGTACATAATACTATGTACATCTTTGTCACAATTATCTTTAGAAAAGAACTACTTCCATCACACAAAGGGAGGCCTGATGCACTTGCATCTTTTGTTATGCTTCCTTGTCACCATTTCCAACAGACAATGACCACCTCCTGCTGCACCACATAGACACATTTCTTTCCTTCAACGAAAGTGGTGCGAGTAAAAGCTATATATGTTCCTTCGCTAGAGCAACATCACTAGCTATGCCATCCCACATGCTTCCCATCCAAATCTCATGATTTGCATATCTAAAAGCATTTAGGCAAATCTTCTCTTAAGATTTCAGTACTCAAACATTTCTAGCAATAACATATCTCCATAACTTGATCAATTTCAAGAATAATTGATCAGTGCAAAATACATACAATATGTGTTTTCATTTATTTTGGTATTTAGTTTGATCAATTGATTGGACCAGAAGACATAATTGCAATCTTGTGGATGAGACACAATACCGATTCAAAACTGCAAGAGTTTTTAGCTACAAGTTTGAAAATGCAGCATGCTGTCATCCTTCAAGCTTTTTTACCTGAAAGTTTTTAACAAAATAGAAACTAAGCTGTGCTATAAGAACGTAATAGCTGTGCCCCTTATGCGAAATTTCAAACCAGCAAGAGTTAAAATAAGAAATGTTTCCATGAAGTTATTCCCCCAAAATAAATAGAACTCTAACATCAGAGTACCTAACACACCACAGGTGACAAATGAAAATTATTACATTATAGTTACAAAATGGTTTTCATGTGGCCTTTTTCGGTTCCCTGTACATGGCACAAAGCCGCACAATGGACAGGTCTTCTTGGGTCTACCTGGGCCATTGTCCGTGGTAAGGTGCTTTTGGGGAATTTGGGCAAGCACGGTATGGTAGGCCAAAATCTTGAAATGAGCAGAGAAACGAGCACAATATACATCCATCCCCATAATGTAATGGTTTTCATGATTGGTCCAAGGGGCATGTCCATTTTGAACTATGGTTGGGTTAGGTAGACCTAGAAGACGTGTCCACTGTGCCTTGTAAGCAGTGGCTTTGTTTTGGCGATTTTTTTTGTTTTTTTTGTTTTTTTGAGAAAGCGAAAAGAAAAAGAAAAAGAATTTAATTTTTAATGACTTTTTCGCCATTTTTTAAAATCAAAATAATCAAATCAACCACACCTAGACCTAGGCACTTCCTAAATCACCACTTGTCACAGCACTTTGGTAAAAAAAATGGTACAGCCCAACTAGAACAGTCGCCATTTAATGCTAGTTAATGCTGAGGATCCTCGCAATTGGATCTGCTTGATGAATTTGGAGGAAAATAAAAACCCTGCTTGTAAGGGGATCGAGAAAAAAGGCCCCCCAAAACAAAAACATTAATTATGGAAATGTAACGTGTTGGGTACACTGGAGCCACTGTGCCTATTTCACTGCCCGTGAGGAATTTGGGTAAGCCCATTTTGTGCCCGCTAAATTTCTTGGCTCACTGCCCGTTCCAGAATTTTGGCTTGTCCTACCGGGCGGGCTCGCACAAACGCCTCGCAGGCACCTACCTCCGCCGGGTACAAGCTCGCTTGTACCCGGCACGTTCCATAATACGTACCTAGCTAGTCTCTCCCTGACCTAGCTCGTCTCTCCCTGACGGAGGTGACAGGCAGAGCTAGAAAACGAAGCAACAGCGGAAGGCTGAAGACTAGTACTTAGGATCTCTTTCCATTACGCTGCTGTGATCATATAGTTAGGTCCTATGCATGGCGTTTTGGTGTTCTTGACCGACAAAGCGCAGTGGCAGGAGCAGCAGTAGCAGTCAGGCGTTTTAAGGGAATGCAGTAAATGAAATTGAATGCGGCAGTAAAACAAAAGATCCAACACATGATTCCCAAGGAAGGAAGGCGCAAGCAGTTGTGGCTTTGCCGGGCCGAGTGAGTTTGAGTTGGCTAGCTCATCATCAGATACCACCGTAATGCACACCAACCTAATGGAAAGATGTCCTAAGTAATGCGGGCCATGGAATGATCCATCGATGGATCTCCAGCAGCCAGCCAGCAGCAACCGTGGGGGGCATTAAACTCCCGGAGTAAAGTCCGTTAGTCACGTGCAACGGAACGGGATTCCCTATGCCTCGCAAGATGTGAATCTTGATTCCTCATCTCCCCCCCCCCCCCCTCCGGCTCCCCGCCCCCAACGGATTCCATTAAAACCAAAAGCTGTCCTGCAGCTTCCTCTTGTGATTTCCAACTTCCTGAATCCTGCTGCCTCCTACCTAGCTACTTACATAAGCTACAAAACTTCCTTGCAGGCGAAATCCCAAGCAGGTTTAAATTCTTCTTCTATTTTTTTGGGGTGTAATTGTGTGAGGTGGGTGGGTTCGCGATCATTCACTTTAAAGCCAAATTTCACTACTGGTCATGCAGGAAAGTAGATTTTATTTTTTAATTTTAGATCTTGGTTGTCCCACATTGATCAATGGTCACAACATTTTAGAAATCGGTGCTAAAAGCAGTGAAGAGTTGAAATGTGGCCACTAAGTGCCCTTAGATCAAATAACTGTGTTCTAAATATGATGAATTTCATCTCTCTTTTTTCCTCTAAATGTGGAGAAGTTTTTTCCCAACAAAAAAGGGAAGAAATTAAAAAAACATATTCTCTCTCTTTTCTTGTAATCCGAAAGCCATAAAGAATGTAAGGGGTCTAGATCTCATACAAACCTGTAACAAGATTTGTAGCCTATTTGGAAGAACACTTGCCAAACATAACTAAGAAACCAGGTTGCCTGCACGTCGAGATTTTGCCCCAAATAAACACGCATGCAGCTGATCCCAAGCCTACGATAACCACCGGGCCTTGCAAGCTTTGTGATTCATTTAGTGGTGTTCATTAAAATGAAAGCGAGAAGGAGGAATTAGTGAGCCTGCATGCAACCCCAATCAATCAAGCCGCGATGCAACAGGCAGCTTTTGGAAATCGTCGCCTCATTATTAGCTGCTCTTTTGCTTATTGCCGCATTATTATTATTATTATTAGTATTACCTCCCCCAACTGCGTTCTTCTACGAGACAATCGAAGTTCGTTAACGCCATCATTCTCGCCTCTTACACTTTGTCTTGATTTCCTCAATCCCTCTTCAAGACACAGCTCCTTCTTTCAAACATTTTTTTTTCCATGTTTTTTTCATGGCTTCATTCAAAAAACACCCATGAATGCAGACAGACTCTGAGTTTCTTTTCTTCTTCTTCTTCTTCTTCTTTATTTTTATTTTTGGCGAAATTTAGTAACTTCTCGATTTTTTTACCATTTTAATTGTATGAAAACATGAAAATTTTGTGATTTTTTAAAAATAAAAATCATTTAAATTGGCCACATCTACTTAGGTACTTCCTAGGTCGCCACTTGTAGCAGCAGCACCAGTTTAAAATGGTACAGCCCACCTAGGACAGTCGCCATTTAATGCTAGTTAATTCTGGGGATCCTTGCCAGTGGATCTACTTGAGGAATTTGGCCAAAAAACAATTTTTAAAAAAAAAACAAAACAAAAGCCCTGCCATCATCATGTGTTCATGCTCTTGATCCATTAAGTACTTAAACCCAACAATAAATCTTTTTTAATCAGCAGACTTTACTGCAGCTGGCCTAGGAACTGCAACTTCAATGCAAGGTTTTTTTTTTTTTTTTTCCAACTTTTTTTTAATGTAGCCAAAAGTGATGATCATCCAGAAAAAAACATTTAGCTAACTAAATCTGGTGGTTGTATATTAGATTTCAAAGTAAAAAGGAATAAGGAGCTTTTTGTATTCTTGGCTACCAACTGCAACTTATCATAAGAAATGGAGTGATTTCTATGTTTTTTTTTCCTCACAAAATTTGCTGAATTTGGGCCTTCTTTTTTCCATGAAAATTCAATTCTTATGCCAATGTTGAATTCAGTTTTTTTTTTTTTTTTTTCCCCTCCAGATTTTTGCTGTCATGCATTGATAGCCACAATTGTTTAGAAATCAGTGGTAAAAATAGCAATAGCAAACAGTTGAAATGTGAAAACTAACTGTCCAAGGATTAGAAACTGTGTCCCAAAATGCCTTTTTTTTTAAAAATAATTAACGGAATAAAACGACAGAATATTCCCATCTCCAGTGTTTTTCCTTAAAGGCCAAGATGAGGAAATTTTGCCACAAAAAATGAATTGGTTAAAATGATCCTTTTTCTGTCAAGAGTTTGCAAAAAATTCGTTACTTTAAAAAAAAAATTGCGGGAGTGTTGAAACCATCAGCACACACAAGCCACACCATCCACTGGATGCTCATTCTGACTCCACTGTGGATGAAACTCAACTGGAGTTCATATCTGGTTTCACCTTGGTAACCCATCCTGTAAGAAGTAGGTCTTATATGTAGGTACATAGGTAGTAACATTATGTGACTTCTAAGTAAGGAGATACAGTAGCCTCTCGCCTAAGTATGCACCCGTTTAAGTACGTATTATTTTCCTGAAAAATTAGGGTTCAGATTTAGGGTTTAGGTCTTGTATGCGTCAACAAGAGCTAGTAAGCATTTTCGACGAGATGTGATGAGGGGAGTGGAAGGGATGGTGAGCACCAGTACGAAGCAATTGGAAGTGGCGACCAGCGAAGGAGTGCAGGAAGTAGGAATGGAAGGGCTGGGAGTTGGAAGTCCGCTTGTGAGAGTCGCGATGCAATATGGCATTGTGAGGTCGCAAATGGAGCGAAAGTGGGATAACATGAATCGAATCTTTGGAACACAAGTTGCAGATCCACTTCGAGCCATGGTGACTGGAGCACTGTTAGAAGATGTTCGACAGCTGACAAATAGGTACAAAGCCCTCTGCCAAGATGCAAAGGTTCAAGCTACGGAAGTCCGCAAGAGAATGGTGCGAAACAAGGAGACAACAGGATCTAACCCTAAGAACACACTCAAACTCCAAATTGCGGAGCAGAAATTAGGTGAGCTTTTGGCATCCATGGTAGTTCTTGGCAATAAAGCTGCAGCTGCAATGACAGTGCTAAAGACACAATAGCAACAGTTGACTCTTCAGCGGCTTACTGCTATGGTTGAAGCTGAACATTCCTATCACCAACGCATCGCTGAGATTCTCAATGAGCTTCTCACACAAATGATCTTTGAACGACAACACACCTAATCGGCAATGACGAACTCAAACCCCACCCCTACCTTCATTGCAATCCCTTCGTATGAGAAGAACGTGAAACCCTCAAATGGTCATCAGACTGATGAGGATGCTGCGAAAGCTATTGCTGTGGCTACAAAGAAAAGTGATTAGTTTAAAGTGCGCACCTACCAGCTAAGTACGCACACTCCTCCCAAGTTCAAGTTGCGTACTTAGGTGGGAGGCTACTGTAGTTTATAAAGGCAAGGGATGTTTTTTTAACCTACTTGCCTACCTACCTACCTACCTACTAACAATGTTTGCTAACAACTAGCAAGCAGGCAGGTTGTTAGTAGGTAGTAAAAGAGCAGATGAGCTAACCACCATGGTTTGCTAAGGAACTGGAACCAACAGAAAACTGTTTCCTACCCACTAACCATCCATCCTTCGTGGTGCAATCATGGAAGCTGGGTTCACTCCAGTCTAACCTTTGTGGCTGTACAAGAGTAGCTGAGGATGATGAGTAGAGCATTGTGATTTGAATTGCAAAATGGTTATGAATTATGCAATGACATTAACAAACAAAAAAAACCCTAGTATCCCATGGAGGTCGTTCACCTGTAACCTTGGAACTTCACACTTGCATGTTTAGCACAATAAAACATTATTCCTTAAAGTTACTAACTCTTTGGGCCCTAGTTTGACCCTGTAGTCCTTTGTTTCATCCCCAATTTGAGTTTAGTCAAACTGTGTTGAATGTAACTGGGTATTAGTAGTTCACAAGATTTGCAGCATTTGTTCACTCTGACAAGCCTTGAATTAATGAAAAGTGTGAGCATGGGTGAAGCCACAACAGGTATGGCAAATCCAAAATCAATGATGAAAAACTCCTGTGAGGACCAATGTAGGCAAGAAAACCAGTTTCATCCCCTCTTTTTTTTTTGGGGTCAAGGATTGTAAATGAGACAGCCAGGGACAACAATCGAACTAAAGACATTCAGATACACGTCTTTTTACTTACCAAAAGCTGGACTCATAAAGCCTAAATTAATACATATGGCATGGGCACCCAACAGCAACTCCTCGTAATAAAATCTATGGCATGGGCACTAAGCACCACCTACTGGTGTAGCACACAAATCAACAATTTGTAGTTCAGCCAAGTATGTACTTACAACCAACAACCCTCCCCCCCCCCCCTCCATCTTCGTTCATCACAATTCTTTGTTGTTTGAGCTCTTGCCACCACCACCACCCTGAATCAATTCAATTGAGTTAGCATCTAATCAACAGCTTGGGCATCATGTGTGGTTTTTTTCCATTCACATGACTTGTTCAATGTCTCTCTCTATCATTGTACACCAAACAGTGTTTCACAATTCAAGCTTTTCCCCTCATAAAAGTATCTGTTTACACGAGTCGGACACTCAAGACATGGATCAAATGTCAGGAGTTCGTACACACTTAACATGTGCTTTGTACCCAAAAGCACAGTAAGTATATTGGAGCTTCAACATATGCATCAGCCAAGTTGCAGACCAACAAGGCTGGTCCACTCCCCCCCATACTGCACAGATCCGAAAGAATTGGGTGACCAAAAGTACACAATTTTTGAGTGTTATGGATTGCAAATTGCAAGGTTGTGAATACTTTCCAGCTTCCACCTTACTGTGTATCTGGTGATTTGGCTGAGGTACTGCCACAGCCCTCTTCCTTATCGTCCCACTGCTTTTCCTTTGCTCTCTCTGCAGGAGGAGTAAGGACTGACATGCACTAGTTTCCATTGCCTGCTTTGTCACTTGTAGGCAAGTAGCAGAGGGGACCCAGCTGACCAATTTAGGAGGAAAACCTCATTCACTTGGAGAAAATCTCTTTGTGTGTGTGGAGTGCACCTTATACCCATGAAGATCCTCCTAGAAAAGAGAAGGGTTCTAATTTGTACACTTTAAAGGTGTGAGGGATAATAAGCCTATAACATCCTTAAGAGTGGGAGGGTTCTTATAGGTTTAAGATCCATCCCACTTTCATGGAGTTAGTGTAAGAACCCTTTTACTCCTTTGCCTCATGATCTATCCAGGGTAAATATGCCCTCCACTTAAACACAAGCTGGTATAGAAACATTGACCATACTTTACTCATTTCTTGTCCCTTTTTAGCGATCTTGGTTACGCCAAGTGGAGGAATACAATACCTCTTTCAACCCTAGAGGCGAAGGATCAATGATGAAAAAAGACAAAAGGGACAAGTTGTGGAAATCACAAAGTGTTTGAGAAACAAGATTTGACACCTCCCACCCCCTTTCCCCTATTTTCAAACCCATATTTTCTTCATTAATTTGTCCATTTCTAGCAATCTAAAAAGATGTCAATACATCAATTAAAGCTCTACAAATTTTCTTGGAACTCTACATGTAATAAAACAATGTCCAAAATTTTTAAGCTCCAAATAATAAAATATTTTAGTAGGCTAATAACCAAACATTGACCACCTTTATTTCAAGAACTCATATCTTCTTCATTTCTTGTCCTTGTTTAATGATCTTCATGGTGATGGGTGCATCAAATGACAATTTACAATGTATCTTTGAACTCCAATGGTGATGAAAGAATGTCCAAAACATTTAAGCCTTTTGATACACCAAGTGTTTAGTTTACTCTATATTTGCATCTCGAACTTCCCATCCCACGATTTGGTAATGGAAACCGTGTGTATTTTATTTTTTCATGGGTTCATGTTTTTTTCAAATAGATATCATGTGTTTGAAATATGTATGAAACATATCAAACTAAGATTCAAATATGTGTTTTAAACACACGACATTTATGTGCAAAAAATACAAATTGATGAAAGAACACAATTTCTTTTGTCAAATCATGAGATAGAAAGTTTGTGATATGTTTAGGTTCATGATCAAATTTGTTACCTATGTGTTATGTTTTACAATAGGTAAAGCCCCATAGTGGAAGCATTCTCAAAATAGACGGTCTAGGACTAAGTGATAAGTTGATCTGATCAGCCCAAATTTGTTATGTGATGGGCTTCACTAGTAGCACCATTTGATTCACCTTTGATTTGAAAATCCTTTTACTAAACTCAATTTTTAAAAGGTGTTACAATATTTTTCAAAATAAAAAACTTCAAGGATGGGGGCAACATACACGGGCATAAGATGATGGAAGATTGTCATTAGTAGGGTGGGAGGACCAAAAAAGGTAGGGCCAAGTTCTATGAAATTCTAAAACCTTTTTTTTGCACAATTTTCCTAGGCTAGGTTATTAATTGTTTAAATTTACTTAACAATCATGTGTGCACTAAACATTCATTCATATTTTGAACGTGTGTTATAGACTTTTTTAACAAAATTAAACCCAACATTATTTGAACAATATTCAATGTGAATGATAGGACTAATAGGCTAGCCAAAAAAACCCACACCTTGTTTGAATGATGTGTGGGTGAGTTTGGACGTTTTGATCCTCCATGTAATAGTTACAAGACTCCATTTTGTAGTTAATGAACCAATAACAAATGAAAACCAAACACAAAAATAACACAAATCTTACTTCAAAAATGTCTTTTTTGATGTGGACATGTTGTGGGATCTTACAATGTTATTACAACTTACAAAACAAAAATCACAAAACTCATGTTCAAATATAATAAACCAATTTTGCTCAAATTTTTTTTTTCTTATTTGAGCAATCACCTAAAAGGGTTCCTTTGGCTCATTATATTGTGCTTGGACCCATTAGTTTTGTCCAACTAATGCACATTACCAACAGTTCAAGCACATTAAATTAGATTAAAAACTATGTCCACTTCAAATCCCATTTAAAAATATGACAATTAATTTTTGCAAAAACACAAGAATGTAGATTAGAAATTTTTTATTTTTCATTTTGAAAACATCTACATTTCCATTGGGTTTATGGTAAGTTGAATAAAATTTGAAAAACTTTAGTATTAATAAAAGTAGGGTATAAGTAGGTTTTAAATTGATTCATAAATATTTTTTTCAAACCTACTTTTACCCCACACAAAAAATATATTTTTATTATAATGTGAAAAAAATGAAAAGCCAAAAGTACATTTTAGGACCCCATGAATTCAAATTTTTTTTCATGTGATATTTCATTTATTTACAACCTACTTAAAGGTTATAAAGAAGATTGTGAGCTTTGCTTGAATTCCCATGAATCTACTTTAAACCTATTTTAAACATGTAGTTTTTATTTAAATTTTTAACAAAGTTGAAGAGAATATTCATATTAATCCTTGAACTAAATAATTTTTTTAATTTCAATATATCAAAGCATATTTGATGGTTACTTTTCATTTATGTTGCAAGGAACATTTGCAATTTAAATAACCATGCTTGGACCCCCAACAATAGCATCAAGGATTTTTAAATGTGTATTGATTCATATGTACAATTGATTAAAACTAATAAATTGCATAAAATATAAGCCTTTGTTGTTGTTCTTTTAAATTGTAATTTATAATTAGAGAACTATTATGTTTTTAAAATGATAGTAGTCTAGTCTAGGTTTAAGTTTCAAAATCACCACAAGGTCATTTGCACAATCCATATCAAAATATTGCTTAATATAATTTTTGAGCCTCTATTTCAAATACAATAAAATTGAATGAAAACAAGCCAAAAAATTGAACTCGTATAGTGAACTAGCTAACAACAGTTCAAATCAATGTTGGCCAATATTAAAAACTACACAAAAACTTATCAAATATCACATTTGAAATAAATCCATAATTTTTTGTGCTTTGTGACCAACATTTCTTTAACTATTTTTTTACCAAAATAAATCCAATGCAACTTGAATACAAAGGATTTTTGTGAAAAAAACTATGCCAAAATCATTAAATCTCAAAAGGAAAACTTTTTGAATCACCATATTTAGATAACATATTCTAACAAGTTGCCAAAATATGACAACTTTAAAAATGTTACCCTCTCATCTCTAACATATAGCCAAATTTGTCTAATTCCTCTTTTGGATGATTGCCAATTTGACTACATCACATAATTGAAAAAACAAAAACCCATCTTTCTAATATGTATCAATTTGTTAAATATTTTATGTATACTTATAAAAATTTCATCACTTATTGCATTTTTTGAAAGGAATGAAACTTCAAACTAATCACATATAACAAAAGAACTTATAATAATTTAAATTTTAATGTACGAACCTTAACAAGAATCCCAACACTTTTTTTAAAAAAAATGTATGACAACATTTTTCAAAGAATTAATCTGTTTTTACCCAACAAGAAAAATCATAATACACACATATTTTCGCTAAATCAATGGATTTCCTTTTGCACGCCTTTTTTTTCCCCAACATAGTTTTGTTCATTAAACATATTCCAACATGTTCCCTTCTAATGCCTTTTCTCTTGTGTTGCATAAAAACCTTGTTAATTTCATACACACTTTTCCATGCCAATTCACATCCAATTCATTAGCAATACCATTGGTCTTACTTGAGCTTTTCCATTACCTATTATTTTGTTGGCTTGAATTTTGAACACAACTTCCAAATCTTGTGGTTCAAAAGGAATAGCATTGATTGTTGGACTACAAGTAGTGGTTTGACATTAGTGAACATATCATGTTTTCATCAAGATTAAAACTAGGTACCATTGTTGGATAGGTAAATCTTTTACCCTAATATATCCTTGAGTAAATTGCCAACCAAATAGGTTATATATTTACTTGTTTAGTGTTTTTTTATCAATACCTTACTTGAATTAATTTTTCCCCCTACATGGTTAATAGATACTTTGCACTTACCATGTTTTCACCCTACCTACATAATATTTACTTGAAAGGGAACTATTTGAAGGTTTGTAATATGAAGTTATGTGCCAAAATCACCATCTAGCATATATTCATTTCCATTTTTAGTGATGAATTTCATATTTGGTGACAAATTACTTTTCTTGAACAATCTTTTGACCATATACTTTTTTAACCATGTACCATATTCCTTCATGAATGTACTTTCATTCACCATTATATGGATAGGCTTAATGTGGCACTAATGCTATTGGATAATTTCATTATCTTTGTCTCTAATTTGATATAGTCATGTTTATAGCGCCAATTGAAAACTAACTATTTATAAAATTAGGCCAATGAGTCATAATAAACAAACGTTTACACATTTTGATTTATCCTCCCTTTATTTTACATTTATCCCATATATACCATAAATATATGTAAGGTGAGGGTTAAATTACCCCATGAATTAGAGGTAAATGTTTATCATTTATGCTTAATTGTCTTATCCTAATTGATCATTTTGCATATCATACATACAATTACCCTTAATAAGATTGAAAATTTTGAAAACATTGTATAAGCTGATTATGATAAAGGTTTATTCTTTGTGTGCTTTGACCATCTACTTGAAAAGTAAGTAAAAATAAATAAATAAACCCATCATACAATTATGATGGATTGCCTTTTTTTGCTTGAATGGTTAAAGATAACATATTTTTTCATTATTATGGGTTAATTAAAAAAAAAACCCCTTGTTTCAATAATTTCTCAATAGTTTTTTTAATACAAGTAGTTGTGAAATCTACATTTCACATTGTTATGTTTTGTTTTAAATACGTGTCAAGTATGTTTTAATAATGGGAAGTAAAAAATATTTTTATGGTACTCTAGAAAATACAATCATTGTTATATCCTATCCCAATATAAATATATTTTGTCTTAAAAGTTCCCAAACATGAATTGATAATCCATTTTTTAAGATTTTTTTGTCTATTTTAAATTTTTAAAAAATTCTTACATTTTTGGAAGTATATTCTTATGAGTGTACTAAAAGGCAAAGAGGGTTTTTTGTTACAATTCCAACCATTTCGATGCTACTTGATTATTTTTATATGCATGATACAAAATAAAAGTTGAATCATCTATTTTTGTGTCTATTTTATCATACTTCACTTTATACTTTTATTTGAATAACATCATTACAAGATTTTTTGTCCATTCCAACCCACACATTTACGACCTGTGTCCAAATCAACCATTTTTTCAACTATTGATATAATTATCCTCCGTGGCATTATGGTAAAAATGATGTAATCATAAAAAAAACTAATAAGTGGTTTGTACTTGCATATGCAACTATGACTTGTGACTAATGTCAATGTGGATGAAAAGTGAAGATGAAAAATGAACTTATACATTTTTTTAGTGGCATCTAAAAAAAATGAAAATGTAGTTTTTTTTGTAACTTGGGATGTGTTTCATAGGCCATTAAACACCACATGGCATTTTATTCAACTTCAATTGTGACTATAACTCCTAGTTACAAATGTACGTATAATTAAATGTAACAAAAATGAGTTGGCCAATGAAATTGTTGGATTTAGTGGTCTAATTTTTTCTTTAGTTTTTTTTTAATGAATTAACTATTAAATGTGTAATAAGGTTTGGTAAGTTGTGAAACTTTAGAGGACCCATGGCAATGGTAAATATGGACCAATATTTTGAATTTCCAACATTAAATTTTATCATGTTGATATATGAATGTTTTTAAAATTAGTTAATTAATTGCATAGGCTAGGTAATAAATAGTAAGTAGCTAGTACATCATATGTATGTGGGTTAAATAGTAGGTACTTTGTCATGTTGATATGTGATTTTTACAAAATTAATTACTTAATTAGATAGGCAATATAAATTATTTATTGAATAGGTTAACTAGGTACTAGGGTCAATTTATGATCCATTTATAAACATTATATGTGACTATGTTATATATCATATATCTAAATTAATTTTTGTTGGTACAATTATGTATATATATAACTTTCAAAATCAAATTGAGGTTTGAGATGTGTGTGTATATATATATATAGATATTTTTTTAAATCATGATTTTAAGTAAAAATAATATATTATAAATGTAAAAGTAATAAAATTTATAGTTCCATAAATCAATTAATTCTATGGAATTAATTGTTATTTAAAAATTAAAAACATATATTCAGGTTATTTTTTACATTAGAAATAACATGGTTAATATAAGATCTTTTATTACAATTCATTTATATCCAATTATAAATATTATATATGACTAAATTATACACATCTAGATTAAATTCAAATATCAAAATTATGATATTCAAAAACAAAATTGTATAATATAATTTTTAGAATCAAATGAAGTTTTAAGATACAAAATATATAATTTTATTTTTTTATTATATTATCCACAAAGTTTTTCCATTTATAAATCATGTGCTTGAATTAAAGTTTTCCAAGGAATGGTCATTGAAATGGTATTCAATAACGAAATCCAAATATTTTTCTTTTCAATTTTGTTGAAATTTTTTGAAGAAAAAAAATGTAGTTGTGTACATTATTGAGAAAACTTTAAATCTTGTCATTTGGACAAAATATCAATAAGATATCAAATATCAAAAATGATGTTTTGTGTAATGTTTTAAATCAAGTAATGTAGATATAATGCACATTACTATATAGTAACAAAAAGTGGTGTGGCTTGGTGGTAAAGGAGTTGATCTCCATCTTTTTTTGGGTTCAAAAACCAATTCTCACAAATGACATAAATTGCAGTCAATAGTGGTAAATTGATCGAATATTCCATACCTACTTAGATTACTAGGTAAATTAACTAGGTGGTCTTATTAGTAACATAAACTAGGTTTTTAACCTAACCTAGGTAATGACACATGTCAACAATTTATAAGTTGAAATTCATGATATTATCAACAATATAATATATGTAAATACAAAAGTAATAATTTTATTTTAAATATTTTAAAATTTAAATATTACAAATATTTATTTATATAATGCAACTACATGGCTTAGCTATAAAAGCAATTACAAAATGACAATGCCATGTAAGCTTGTTTAGATGGAGGAAACATTCGTGTAAGTTGCATTTGCATGCGATTGCCATTTGAACTTCATGCCACATTTTGTTTTTGCGATTGAAATTATATGTGACTTGTCTAAGGTAACTAGAGCAAATTGTAATCACATGTGGCATTTATGACTAAAAAATAGTCTAAAAAACTAGTTATTCATATGCAAATTCTTTGTAGTGCATGTTTAAAAAAAAAACATTATGTTTACCCAATTGATATGTACATGTCTAACACTAGAAAATGCTTATGACAAAATGCATTCAAATATTGCATTATCTAACTATTATGTGTAATTCTTAATCATGTGTTCAAAACCCCCATGTTTAATTTTTATAAAAAATAATTGTGTTATAATATTACATTTGCTCGATTTTCAAATGAAAAAATGTTTTAAAGCTATTATGTTCCTTGATTCTAACATATACACTTAGGACTACAAGGCTCATGCAAGGTTTTTTCCTTTGCCATTTTCTTCATCACTTCCAATTGCAAAAATCATTTTCCTTTTTCTTCCATGACCTTGAACCTTAAACCCCTTTCTTGATTTGTGTTTAAATGGTTCAATTCCTTCAGTTGACTTCATATTGAATCACCACAAATATACAAACATAACCTTTATTTGTCAAGAATAAAATGATACATGTAACCAGAATAGTATACCTTTTGCACAACTTAATCATGATATTTAATAAGGTTCCTATGTAATTCATATTATTGCTATATGTCATGCATAGTTCATTTTTTGTTCAATCCTTCAATCTATGTATATCAATAGTTTTGTTTTTGATGTTTCTTAAACAATTATCGATATATCATGAATTAATTATATATTTTTACATATTGGTCCTTTCAATTATTTATATTTGTAACTAAATATTTTTTCAATTTCTACCTTAGGATTCGCCTCTTCTTGTATTTTCAATTTTTGAGCTATAGCACCTTTTGCACTCATATCAAGATTTCCCATAATTAAGCTCCAAATTTTGATCTACATTCACAAGAATGGAAACATCTTACCATTTTATTATCAAATAATAATAATGTCACAATATTTATTGCCCATTTATAAACCTTAACAATGGTTAGTTGAATTGACAATGATTTATTATGTCATTGTTGTCCTTCCACAACTCTTTTGTCATGTTCAATTCCCCACCTTTTTCCCCAAATCAACCTCCACATCCATTGTCCCCACATAAAATACAAAAACGCATATAAACATTTTTTGATTTATTTTGAAAAAAAATTTAATGTCATAATTCATATAGTTTATAAGCTCATCTTTCATGGATGAAATTCATCCATGAACATTCATTTATCATTCATTCATGAATAACAACCATCCATTATCCATTTTCTTTTATATTGGATCTAATCAATCGTGATTTTAAAAATTATCCATACTAACATTCATTACCATCCACTTTTCATCATAAATGACCAAATACTTTGATAAATTAATAAGTACCAAAATTTATATTCTTTATTACCCATCACATGAAAACATGAAAAACAATGTCAATTTGGGGCATGTGGATTTCTTTTGAAATTCTTTGGATATCAATAATAATAATATATTTAATTACTTAATGTCAAGAAATTCAAAAAAATATTCATTTAAATAAACCTTTGAACAAGAATCCCAAATTGAATGTTTAAATTATATTATAGGCGTCAATTTTATATTTTATTATATGGTTTCAAAAAATATAAATAATAATAATTAAGTGGATAGGTAGGTAAATAATAAGTAGGTAGGTACATAGACGTCAAAGATGCCAACTCCATGGAGTTCATTCATTTGAATTTTCATCTATGACTTATTAATGAACTTGTATTTAACTTTTAATTTAGTTTCAATTCATTTTTAGTTAGCTTCTAATTATGTTTTAGTTCACTTTTAGTTAATTCTTAGTTTATTTTTAATTTATTTTTAATTAACTATTAATTCATTTTTAGTTGATTTCTAGTTAACTTTTAGTTTATTTCCAATCAATTTTCAGTTATCTTTTACTTTCCATTTAGTTGAATCTTAATTCACACATGGGTGCACATGGGCACACATGGGCACACATGAGTCACATATAAGTAGGAAGTTTTTTGAATTAGGTGCCCAACAAGTATAAATAAAGATAAAATTATTTATTGCCTTTAGTTTGTTATACATTAATTTTGCGTACATTTTCTTATCATAGTCTTGTTCTATTTTTGTTTTGCTTTGTTTTTTTTTTGTAATAAAATATTGTTGGGTATATGCAACTACAATGGTTCATTTTTGTAACGAAATGGTGTTTTTTCCTTGGGTACACTTTATTCAAATGCTTGTGGTGATTAATATATCCTTAGATCTACTAATTCAGATTTGAATCTAAATTAACAACTTCATTATGAAAAGAATTATGTGGTTATTTATTGATAATATTTTTTTATTAATAGTAATGGATTTTTGAAGTGAAATATATGGATTGGTCATTTGAATGGAACATCACAAAATGGAAAAAATTCATATTGATTCACATTCTAGATTTTTTATTAAGAGTTAATATACAATGTAATGCTAGATGATAAACTCGTATGAAAAATATTTTCTTTGAAAACCTTAATCATTTTATTGTTAGGGACTTTTAACTAGTTAAAAGTTGACCATATTTTCATAAGTCCAATGAATTGCAATTTTTGATTCTTTTTCAAAAAAATTGTCCTAAAACATTTCTTTTTAAAGGTTTAGATGGGGCATTATTCCTTTAAACTTTTTGGGTATTTTTTTAAAACTGCCAAATCAAAAAATGTCATTAGCTACATTAAAATACCAATTTTTACATAGATTTGGGAAGGTTTAAAGGTGATTGAACATGTATTATTCAGATATTATATACTAATATATTTTTAAAATAACAACCATGTTTATTTGAATCACTGTAAAAAAATTTGAATGGATTCATAGGGAGTGTATTTTTTGTTGCTTTTAAACCACTATATTGTGCATTCACCATATTGAATTCTTGTGTTGCATTTATCATGTTTTTATTCTCATTTTTCTTATTTCATATTCTAGATTTCAATCCCAAATCTAGAATATGAAATCTACCCTTGTTTTAGTATTGATTTAAGAAATCTTATTTTGTTATTTGTGCTTGTGACAATTTGAACAAAATACCTCCATTAGGCCTACATCTTTTGTTCATTTCTTGTATTTGTTTTCAACTTTATGAGTATGTCTATGTCTAGAAAATAATTAGTGGCATCCAAAGAAGAAATTCTTGCAGTTCTTCAACATGTCCAACAAGAAAATCAATCTTTTTGTGACTATGTCATGCATCTCCAAAATAACCAAGCTTCAATGTCATTAAGTTGTATTCCAACAACACAAATTCCAACAAAGGAGGATCGAATTAGTCTTCCTGAATTTGATGGGACTTGTTCAAAGTTCAATTAAGTACGCTTGGTCATTTGACTTCATCTTCACCATTATCTAAATGGAGCAACCCATGTTGGATTCATTGGCACTTTATTATTAGGCACTGCATTAACCTAGTTTGCACCATTAATTGAACGATAATCATTTTAAAACAACTTTGAAACATTTTTCGAATAATTCACAACAACCTTTAGAGATTCAGATAGAGAAGGCACACCTATTAGCAAGTTGCAATCTCTTCATCAAGGATCACAACTTGCATTTGTGTAACCATTTGAATTCAAGTAGTTAACATATGACATTTCATGGGACGGGGCTGCATTCATGAATTAATTCCAATTTGGGCTATGTAGTACTGTGAAGGACTTACTTCTAACCATGTCAAATCCCACAACCTTGATTCAAACAATTGCACAAGTTGTTCATTGTGACAATTGTCTTTTTAAATGTTGTTAGGAAAGCAATGGGGGGGTGAAGCACACTATGGGGGTGCCAAAATTGTTGTCATATTGTACTATTTTTTAGGGGTCCCATATTTGAATTTCAACCATTCATTACTATGAAGGATTTTCATAATGTTTTTGCATATTATGGTAAGTCAAAACCCAATTAAATCAAATTCCAAATAAACTACATCTTTTAGTTTAATATGATATGATGTTAAAATATATTTGTGCTAAAAAATACATCACAACGTATTAAAAAATGCAAATATATTAAAGAAAGGATTGAAATTATTTTTAGTCTTTATGAAATTTGTTGTATCTATTAAACATTGTGATTATATGTGATTGGAATAAGTATGTGAACCATGTGAAGAGTTTGATAATTATCATATCATATCATGAATGTTTTTGGGGGCAATGATTGTAAATATGTGATAAATCAACATTTGACAAACAATCATTTTCAAATGGAAGATGACAAAATATGTGAAGTGGGTCATTGTTAAAAATTTCTTTTCAAGCATTTTTTGGCTAACTAATTCAAACCCAAACCTAGTGTAGTCCAAAACAAGGATAGGTTTTATTATACTACATAAACCATAAATGTACCTATAATTCCTTGAATTCAATTTTCTTTTCTTTTTTCAAATAATACTAAATATCATTGACTTTGTGAAAATCAAAATATCAAGCCTAAACTCCAAAAGTGAAACCCAAAATTAAGTCTTATTTTCACCATAGGAGCCATTGTTAGTACATAAAATAGCCTCCATGCCACCCCAACCAATTATGTCAACAACAAAAGACAATCCCATGCAAATTGATGAGAAGATTCAAACCCCTCGTTAAAAAAAAAATGATGAAAACATATAAAAAATCTTTGCTTATATTGTGGAGGACTAAGTCATGTCACTCATGAATGTCCAAAGAAATAAAACCCACATACAACATAGGCCACTTCTTTCACTAATTCAAAATTTGGAAAATTGAAAAATGAAGACGTCCATTTTAAGTAGGGACCTAGAGATTAAACTTCAATACATCATGTGTTGGGAATGGTCCCAATTTGTCTTCAAATCTAAGCCTAGTTTCTTGTTATTAGTCATGATCAAATGTAACAAGTCCACAATAAATAAATATTCAAACATTGTTTGATTATGGTGGATCTGCATGTTTTATTGACAAATAGTTGGTGCAACAACATAAGTTGGCCTTGGTGAAAAAAATGACATCAATATGAATTGAAGTCATTGACATCTGGAATTTTTCTTTAGGACCTATGACACGTGAGACCAAGGTGTTGGGTTTCAACATTAGGTCACTTTTTAGTAAGGTTGTGTTCAATGTCATTTTGTCCTTGAATAACCCAATCATCATTGGGTTGTCTCGATTCATTTTGCATAATCCACGAGTGGATTGGTATATGTAGAGTCTCCATTTTGAAGCACCCAATCAAAAAACTTTGGATTGTGAGGCCATTATCATACATGACGCGCTCCTTGGTCCCGAGGTGAACCCACTCGAGGGTTCACTAATGTGAAGTTGAGGAAAGTTGGGACCGAAAGGCACGCTCCCGACTTCCAACTCTAGAAAGGGGTAGAGGGTCGAGTTGGAAGCCCCGGGATCAGACTAGGAAGAGGGACTAACTTAGCTTGTGTGAATCTGCATCCAAAAACCAACCACGGGAGGTTAATTTAGCATTTGGGACACCCTTTGCTGTTGGGACAAGCCATGGGCACTTGGACACACAAGACTCACCACAGCCCAGACTTGGGAGAAGCCACCACCTTACTCCCTATAGTATTATTCTCTGCAGCTCGCAGTGGAGGCTACATCCAAATGGCACAAATTCCCAGGACTCTCGAAATGGAGTCTCGAAATTGTCCTGGCAGGACTCCCGGAACTTTGAACCGCCATAACTCCCGACTACAGAGTTGGATCGCAACGAGGTCTGAACCAAAGTTATAGCCCTTGTCGAGATCTTTCCAACGCCATGTCGCACATTCAAATCGGACGTCAGCAAGGCATCGATTCCCGACTTTTTAGTGGTCGGGAGTGAAACTGCCAGTTTGACTCCCGGCCCTTCTTTTGCCCATAACTTGGGCTGCAGATGTCCGAATTGCCAATGCGAGGCCATTTTCGATATCTACGTTTCAAGACCTTTCCAATGAAACCAAGAAAACCCCAATGCAAGGTGTTTTTCCCCTTGATATTGAACTCTGAACATTCGGGAGTTTCGGAGGACTCCAAATCCCCAACTTTTCCAAGTGTTGGGCTTCACCCCCACACTTGGCCAAAGTAGGGTTGCGACAATACACATGGTTGGTGAAACACATGAACTTGTACATCTATGTTCAAAGATGAATCAAATGGGGTTAAACACATGCCAAATCTCAAAAACCTTATTGGTGCAAAAAAATCCAAGTTTTATGGGAGTGAGGGCATTCATGCATGCTACAAAAAAAGGGGATGCATTCTTGATCTATGCACTTCCTGCAATAGATGCCAAGTCACAACAACATGAAATCATGTCTCAATACAAAGCCTACAAGGATGTGTTTGAAAAGAAGAATGCTGACATTTTATCAGAACATCAACCATATGATTACACAATTGATTTGGAAGAAGGTGTGGAACCCCCATTTGGACCCATTTACAACGTATCACAATATGAACTTTTAGCATTTTGAGAATACATTGATGAAACATTTCATTTGACATTCCAAGTCTCTAATTGGTGCCTCAATCATGTTTATCAAGAAGAAGGATGTATCCTTCCAAATGTGTGTCAATTACCACGGTGAATCGACTTACCATCAAAAACTAATACCCACCACCTTTGATATCAAGATTATTGGATCAACTTAGTCACGCCAAAATGTATTCCAAAATCGCTTTGCGTGGTGCATATAATTTGGTGTGTATTTGAGAAGGTGATGAATGGAGGACTAGATTTTGTACACGCTACGACCATTTTAAGTATGTGGTGATGCCTTTCGGCTTTATGAATGCACTTGTTGTCTTTCAACATCTCATGAATGATGACTTTCGTGAATACCTAAGTTTCGTGGTTTGTTTCATTGATGACATCTTCATTTGCTCCAAGAACTTTGAAGAGCATGAACAACATGTTTGATTTGTTTTGGACAAGCTCAAGGAAGTTGGACTTTATGCCAAATTGGAGAAATGTGAGTTTCATTAAACTGAAATGGAATTCCTTGGTTACATCATTTACAAAGATGGTGTGCACATGGATTTTCACAAGGCTCAAACTTTTGTGGACTAGGCTACCCCAACTTCTATTCATGATGTTCAATGTTTTCTTGGGTTTGTAAAATTTTATTGATGTTTCATTGCGCACTATTCCATAATAGTGGTTCATTTTACTCGTTTAATTCAGAAAGATCAGCCTTTTTCATGGGGACTTGAAATTGAAATTACCTTCTAATCTTTGAAGAATTCCTTCATAATTACTCCACTCTTGATTTATGCATATCTTTTTTAATCCTTTGTCTCGGAGACAAATGTTTCTAATTTTGCATTAAGAACTGTGCTTTCACAACTTATAAACAATGATTTTTTTCATGCTATTGGTTTTTATTTTCGTAAGTTCTTTCCTATTGAGATTAACTACAAGATTCATGACAAATAACTTTTGGCCATTATTGATGTTTTTGAAAGATTGCATCATTTACTCAAAGGAATTCAACATTAAATTATTATGTATTTTGATCATAAGAACCTCTAGCTCATGTTTAAATCAATGTTAAGTTCAATGAACATTGTCTTTGTTTCAATTTTGATTTGTCATCACATATCGCTTTGGGTGCCAGTAAGGGAAACTTGATGCGTTATCCTATCGTTCGTACCTTATGCCTAAAAAGGGAAATGCAGCCTACGAGCAACAATGTGATGTCATTATTAAGCTTGAACATCTTTGACTTCTTGTGTTGTCATTAATTTTGAAAACACGACCCTTTTTTGTAAAAGTTGTAAATACTTAAAGAAAGACCTTTTTGTTATTGGCATCCAAGGCCAACTAAGGAATCATCATCAAGTCCAAGGTTTTAATAGTGATCATGCCAAGTTCAAGTTTCGGGATGATTTATTATATTGTGATGATCTTTTGCATGTTCTTGATGGCCTTGTGTGATCTAAATTTTCTAAGTTAGGCACAATGTTTTGACTACAAGCCATTTTGGATTCAAAAAAACCATGGAGTTAGTGATTCAAGATTATTGGTGGCTAAAGCTTTAGAAGTATGTGAAAGAGTTTGTTAGATTTTGTGAGAATCCTCGTCAATGCCTCTATGATCTCTTTCAACCATTGCCATTCCTTGCATCCTTGTGGTCTTCAATTTCCATGGACTTCATCATAGACCTTCCACCTTCTAGTTCTTATGACTCCATTTTGACAATGGTGGACCATTTAACGAATATCGTTCATTTCATTCCATGTACCAAAACAATAATTGGAAAAGGAATAATCAAGTTATTTTTTTTATCATGTTTTTTGATATCATGGTCTCCTTAAAGATATCATTTTTGATTGTGAACTTTAATTTGCATCCAACTTTTGGAAGTGATTTTTTGATCTTTTAAATGTGAAAGTGAAATTATCATTAACTTTCCACCCTTAAATGGATGGGCAAATAAAATGGGTCAATCAAGTTTTAAAACAATATTTACAATGCATAACCAATTATCATCAAAACAATTGGTCAAAACTTTTGGCCATGGCAGAATTTGTCTATAACAACATAGTACATTCATTAACCCAACAAACATCTTTCTTTGCAAATCATGGTTTGCACCACAAATTTAACATTCAAGGCGTGCACAAAATTGTGACTCTAACAATTAAACATCAAGCCATGTGGTTAGTGGACGTTTGAGCTCAACTTGTATGTAATTTTGAAAAAGCGCGTAGGTGATACAAGGAAATGATGATGAATGTCAAAATGAACAATTTAGCTTCAAGGTCAAGGACTAGGTTTGGGTTCAATAACAACATATTAAGACAACAAGGCCGTTAGAAAAGTTGGATCATTAGATGTTAAAGTTTGTTCTTCATTGTGAAGCAAATTAATGTCTTGGCTTTCTAATTCTAAATTCTAAATTCTATAAAAATCCATCAAGTGTTTCCTTGTTGGAACTTTACCACGCATGTACCATTCCAAGAAAAATTCATGATCCCTTTCCACCTATTCAAGTTGATGGTAAACATGAATATGAAATGGATGACATTTTGGATTCAAATATCTTTAATTGTCAACTCTAATATTGGCATTAATATGATGTGAATGAACGCACTTGGGAACCAATCAAAAACCTATTAAATGCCATGGAGAAGGTTCACGAGTTTCATCAATGATATCCAAACAAGCCCAAGTTTGCTCCTTGTGGAATTTTTCATTAAAAAGGGAGGTGATGTTTCAATGTCAACATTATGGAGTTCATTCCTTTGAATGTTCATTCATGACTTATAATGAATTTGTACTTAACTCTTAATTTAGTTTTTAATTCACTCTTACTTAAATTTTAGTTAAAGTTTAATTCACTTCTAATTAACTTTCAATTCACTTTTATTTAAAACCTAGTTCACCTTTAGTTGACTTTAGTTCACTTGATTTTTAATTCATTTTTAGTTAACTCTTAATTCATGTCCAGTTAATTCTTAATTAACTTTTAGTTCACTCATACTTTACACATGGGTCACACATGGGTGAACATGGGCCACATATAAGTTGAAAGTTTTTTTAACTAGGTGCCCAATAGGTATAAATAGTCTTTATTACCTTCAGTTGGTTCAACATTAGTTTTGGGTATGTTTTCTTGTCACAACCTTGTTTTGTTGTTGTTTTGTTCTTCTAATAAAATCCATTTGAATTCTTATTTTGCACTTGTTGTGTGTTTTTTTTTTTTTTGTTTCACAATTTGGATTTAGGATTAGGCTTGCTCTTGTTTTAGTTTTGATTTAAGAAACATGTGATTTTGGTTGTTTTTGTGCATGTGACATTAGGTAGGCATGTAGGTAATTATGTACTTATAGTTATTATATACGTTAAGTATATATATATATATATATATATATAATTTGAAAGTAAAAAACTTTCATGTGGTTAGCCCAAGTACAAATACTTTTACAATTAAGGCAAACCACATAGGTGATATGGTTATGTGGGGTGGGAATGGTTTAATCTTGCCTGAAAATAAAACTAAACATAAAAAGTTGAAAAAAACATGACCATTATTGTCAACCACTATAAAACCATTATAGTGGGGATGTAGTGGGTTGTACCCACTCATGCTTGCAGTTAGTGGTTGCCACAATGATAGACCACCCAAAATTGATTTGAGTGGTTGGTCGTAAGAACATGTATATAGTTAATTATAAATTAAATTGTCAATTTTGGACTTTTTCTAACCTAATGGTTGGGATTAAGTTTGAAGCAAAACATTGCTAACATATATTTATTGGATCACCTAGCGAAGCAAAATATTAATAATATTATTCGTTGCATCATTTGGTGGTCCCCAAGTGAAAATTTATTTTTAATTTTCCATCTTTCAAATGGTCAATTGTTAATTCTAGATTTTTTAAAAGTCTATAATTAACTAAACACATGATTAATGGTCTAACCACATGTTTTCTAGTACTATTTAGATAAGGTGCGTAGTAGATTTGAGGTTTTAGTCAAAATATTCACCAACCATGGTATTTTGTAAGGAGTTCCAAAAGTTATGTGAAAAGGCATTGATTAATCATCACACAATTTCATGAGACCATCTTGAAATAAATTAATTAAATGGATGGTGTAAAAAGTGAAACAAAAAAGGGCCATATTCAAGATTGGGACTTGCAAATACCATGGCTAGTTATGGGATATAATTTCATTTGACATGTTTTTCTTTCATTTTTTTCACCACATGTATTGTTTGGCCATGAGCCCAAACTGCCAACTTCAATTTGATGAAATGTGATGGTGATAATCAACTTGGATTATCCTAACGTGTGGATTCATGCATGTGAGCAATGGGTTACTTTGTTTCAACATGTATACCCATGGCTATGAATTTTTTTGCAGTTGCCCAAGATTGGGATACATTCTGTTATGCCATTATTGACATAAGTGGTTATGAGCCTCGAGGGTGTTCCCATGGTATGGTGTAAACAAAAAGGAATCACAATGTTGCATTTTTCATTGCAACACATTTTTTAGGTGACTTTATAGGTATTTGGAAAAGAATGTGGCATTTGTCAATATTATTGATTCATCCTTATCAATGGTTCCCAGTGGTTTATTATGTATGTTATGTGGGTAATCTTCAAGAACTACCATTGTGTTGATTTGTGATTAATGTTCTTGAGGTTGGCATATGAGATGTCTTGTGCCACCCTTGGAAGAAATCTTAAATCAACAAATGGTTTTGCCTTTAGCGCACCAAGTAGACCTAGGTTTCTAAGGTTGAAAAGTAGAATCAACCATAGTGTTTTTTCTCATGATGATTCACATTTGGTTAAGAATTTGAAGGATTGCAACTATGTGAGTAACGATAGAGTTCATATTTGCACCTAGTTTACTAGTCTTTTCATCTCAAAACCAAAATGTTAATCCATAATGAATTTCCATTAGGCGGAAACATTGTTATTTGGCTTAAATGGGACCTTAGCCCTAAAAAGGAGGGCAGTTTGGACATGATGTACCATTTAGAGTATTTTTTATATTTTGTTTTGTATATGTCATGACATTGATAGTTGTAAATCCAACATAGGAACACATGACAAATATATCTAAGCTCCCAAAAAGAAAACCCTAGACCTTTACCATGTTCACAAAATTAGAGCAAGGGTAAATAATCTATGACATATATTATAACTATCTAAGAGGTGGAAGTGGGTAAATGTAGGGTAAAAGGCATAAAAAATAATATGTATAATATATGGACAATATATTACATGAGCAAGTGGAGAAAGACAATTAATAATACAATTAGAATTACAAACATGGACACATGAATAACCGAGGTTCTAGAAGTCAAAGAATTGGCTCCAATACTTAACTGCTGTTCTAAACCCCACCAAACGAAGAAGAAGGCGAAAAAAAAAACTGACTCTGATATAAAGGCATAGTTTGCAAAATATATATATTCTAAGAACCGTTCAGATAACCGTCTACAAAACTGCTGGTTAATTCCTAAATCCATGAGGGGTTTTTGCAAAAATCTGGAACCAGTGGTTCTTTGATTTTGAAAAAATTTCAAACAGTGAGAACCACAGGTTATTAAAGAAATCAAACATTCACCCAACACTAAGTGCAATTGGTTTATTGGGTCCATGTAAAGGTGGGTATTTGATTTCTATGTTGGATTTTGCAATACCAACATTGAGCTCACGAAATGCGCATGGTATTTTTGGGTTTGTTGTGCAATACCAGCATTAAAAACATGAAATTGAAAAGCTGGTTTTTTTGCAGCTTGTGCGTACTTGCATGTGAGAAAAAAAAAAGATGCATGCACAATGAAGAAGGCAAAAAGATAAAGAAATGAAGAAGGAAACAAATGGAAAGATAAAAATGGAGAAGAAATAATTTTAAAAAATAAAAGTAAAGGTTGGCCACAATTTTAGATTAATTTTAAAACATATAAAAAATGAGAATAAATCACATGTGGGTATTGCATTTTCTAAGGTAAAGTGAGATAATAATGGTTGCATAAACTGAGGATACTTCACAATACATGCATGAGGGGTGAGAGCATTATCCTCATCTAGGGCTAGAATGGAGAATAAAATAGGCATCAACAAGTTTTTGCAATATTTGTATGTTTTTTGTTATATTTTCAAACATCAATAGCACTTAAGTGCTAAGTAGGTAGAAAAGTAGGTGCGTGGGTGGGTAGGTAGGTAGGAGGGTATGTAGGTGGGTGGGTAGAAAGATGGGGTGAAGGGGTTGAATATAGTTGATAGGTAAGGCAAAAATGGGAGCTAATATTTTGAATTTTGAAACTAGGTAATAACTACCCAAACTCGTCCTCATTTCTAGATGATAGAAAAATATGTAATATAGTTGATATTTTCTCCTTAACCCACCCAATCAATCAGGGTTTTTAAAATAATAATAATATTATTATTATTTAAAAAATCTGATGTAGCACAGATTGTGATGAACCATAAGAAGATGTAGCCAAATTTGGCTATAAACAAAGTATGAAAGTTGAAAAGCTTATTGATCCCTCCTTTTTTTGGCTACTCATTTCGGCTTGAGATAGAATCCTACTGATTCAGGCCCAAAAAAAAGTATAGCCTAAAAATATGGCGAATTATTCCAACAATTTTTTTTTCCTTGTGACATCAAATTTGACTCTAAGCAATGATTTTTTCAACAAAATTTGTTGCTTTTTTTTAATAAAAAAACTTGGGAAATTTCTGGAAATGCTTAAATTTTGAGTGTAAATTTGACCAATTTTTTGGAGTAATGCACCAATTTTTTTATACCCAGAAAAAATTATTAAAAAAAAAAAACCCAAAACAAACCATGGCCCTAAGTATTATTATTATTCTTTGAAGCAGAAAGAGACTCTCTCTGTTAGGCTAGATTGGACTGGCAAGTATGAAAGCCAATGCCACTGATGACCTCGTATCTTGCATAAATGTGAAGTGAATTTATCACTAATATAGGATCTTGTAAAATATGATTTAATTTTACAAGTTATTTAGTTAGGATTAATAAATAAAAATCAAACAAAAGAATTATAACTTATTAATTGAAAATTATTTATAAAAAAAGGCATATTAATGCCCATATAAATATGTTATGCTCATTTCCCTTTCTCTAGCATTTAAATCCGTCTTTGGTCAAAGAACTTGGTTAGCATGCAACTAACCGTCAATAACCAACTTCAGGAGTTGACTTGCTGATTTGTCTCTTCTTGATTGGAAGATTCATGCCCAAGTTATATCACATATTAAGACTTTGCCTGTTTCCTTGTGTGTGTGGATGAAAAGTGATTCAAATCCATTTTGTGGATGGATGATAATGATCCAACATTCACCCCTTAAATAGGTTATCAACAATGTAAAGGATGTTGTTGTTTATGTCCAGCAATCAGCTCAAGGGTGTTGTGGTTTGTCTTTTAATTGTTCCCAATGTGTTCCCCAAGTTCCCAATGTACTCCCTAAGATGTTCCCAAATAGCACTTCATTTTTTATCCCATATTGTCTGACCTAGCTCAACTTCATGTATTTAAGTTGTAAAGGGGGGGCCATTATGGGGAGAATGATATTTAGGTTTCTATGTTGGGAAGTGCCACATATTCCAAAAATATTGTTGATGGGCCAATCAAATGGCTCCTTTTAAAAGAAATTTGGGATTCATGACCCTCTCACTAATTAATAGAAGCATGAATGAATAAGTGCACGCCTAAAAGTATTGGGTACTTATTACAAGCCTAGTAGTCTACTTAAAATGCAAAATTAGTAAGTCAAAGAAAAAGAGAAGAAGGGTTTAAGATTGTATGAGAACCTTTTCCACTTTAGTTGGAAGATGTGGGACATTCATCAAATCCTTGGAAAGATGACTTGTTTTCTTAATCCATCAAAAATATTGGGTTGCCTAGTAAAGTTGTTAACTAACAAGGATAACATAATGATTACACTTATCCATACATAGATTTTATGCATATTTGAACATGGATATTTGAACTAGATAAGATAAACTTATTTTGTTGGAAGAGCTCGATTAGTGTGTCCTTGGACTAAAATTGAACCAACATCAATCGATGCACTATGTGTGAAGAATGACATGTGAACAAAGATTTTTTTCAAACTTTTTTTTGGTGTCTTACCTTGGGATTAGTCATAACCATGTTGGTAAGTCATGTACTAACCACCTGCACATATCTACTTACTTAGTAGCCAACAAGTGCCTTACTTACCTATCTATAAAGAGGGTTGTTTTTACAATGTGCACTTTCAAAGTGCATGGAAGGGTTTATCATGGAGGCATTCATTGTTACAAACAATGATAAATACAAGGATGAGTATAACATCCATTCAATAGAACATGCCTATACAAACCATGATCTACAAGTATTATTGTGAAAATTCAATGATTTTTGGTTGGAGTCTTTTCATTTGTGAAAATGCATTGATATCAAAATTAAATTTGTAATTGTTGTGAAATGTCAAAAATGATGTTTTGGTTCAATTCCTTTGCAACATACTTCAATTTTTGTCATGTGTATTGACTTTAGTTAAATTAATTATGATATTCATTTTCAAACTTCATGTAACAACTAATTGATTATAGTGTCTAACATTTGACACTATTTGTTATATTACTTAGCAAATAACAACTACTAATGTTAGTTGATACATATTGGATTACATACAATTGCAAAACTTTGAGCAAGGTAGTCATGGTTTAGAACTTTTATTAAAATGGGGGTGTACGTATTTGTAGGTGTTCGGGTGTAAATAGAATCAAGACAAGACATAGAACCTATGCATGATGTGACTAAATAGGTTACTTCATCTCCAACAAAGGTGAAAAAAAACCAACCTTTGCTTAGGACCCCTAATAAGCCAAATGTTCAACTTTTACCAAAGGTAATGGGTTCCCTAGGTCTTCAAATTGAGTCCTTGCACCTTAGTGACAATGGCATCCATCACATGTGTGGGTACAACAAACTTGGATACAATTGCAACCACGGAGTTGCCACCCATGGATGCACCTCAATACCTAAGGTCTTGGATCCAAGTGCCTAGACCAAATGGAAGTCAATTTGTGGGCCAATCTAATGCACCACAAGTGCTTGTTGCAATGGTAACCATTAGAAAAAAATTTATCATTTGTAATTATCATATGCCAATGATTTTCAATTGCATGTGACACATGCAACTACTAGATGCCGTAGTTGCACACAACTGGTAATTACATGTGATAATATTTATGCAAACAACATATACAATATGAATATATATTTTATACATCTATATTATTCTATAGGGGTTGCCCATGGTGACATGTGGCATTTGAACCTTATTTTAATATTCATCATTATTAATAAAATAATAATATTTCGATCATCTAATAAAATGTGAATTGATTTTTGACACGTGTTCAATTTTAAAAACTAATTATATAATGACGCATGGCATTTGAACTTTATTTCAATATTCATCATTATTAATAAACTAATAATTTCTCAATTGTCCAATAAAGTGTGAATCAAATTTTGATGGGTGTGCATTTGTGAAGGCAATTATATGGTGACATGTGGTAATTTCAAAAGCCCATTGGTTATGATTTTTTTTTTTAATTCACAGCTTTTTTGGTTAAATTCACACCCTTTCATGCTGAGCCAATTAGGGCACAATTCGAAAACTTGCCTGCAAAAGTAATTGAACTAACATACTTGTGAAGGGTGTGAATTTAACCAAAAAAGCTGTGAATTTAAAAATGTCCTTGATTATTTATGTTTTAGTTAGATAGGTCGGTAGGTAAGTAATTAAATAGGTAGGTAATAGATAGGTAGGCCATAGGTAAGTAGGATGGTAAGGCTAAGGTACCTAGTTAGGTTTTAAATAATTCAACTTTGTATTTGGGTTTAACCTTCAGGGTCGGGTCTTTTTCATTGGCTCATCCTAAATGGCATTTAGTATTTGGTTTATGGACAAGATGAATGCACCTATTCATATAGTGTGTAGACTTGGAATAAAGGTCAAAAGATAAAAGTTTAGTTGCAAATGTAACTAATGTAATTGCAATCTACATGCAAATATTGTATTTGCATTGTACTTGTGCCATACTAACCTAGTTTACTTATTAGATATATTAATTGGTTAATAAATATTCATTTCAATTTTTAATAAGATTTTAATAGCTATGATTACCTATAATTGTTAGCATTAAATAATGTTATAATATTTTTATATAACTTAAACTACTTAATTTTCATCAATAGGGTGCCTAGGCTAACTAGTGTTACCTACTAGCCATAGGTATATTAATATATTTGATATAATTCTAATAAAATATATTGAAAATACTCATGGTGTTAATATTTTTAATAATTAATGAATATTATTATTATTATTATTATTATTATTATTATTATATATTCACTATTAATTTATTTTTAATTAAAAATTCATAATACTAATATTCATTTTTATCATTCATAATATTATAATGTTATTAACAATATTAACGGTTGAATAATAATAATAATAATAATAATAATTTTCATTAATAAGTAATTATATGTATTTAAACATGTTTACCTATATAATTTATAATAATATTACATAGTTACCTATTTTAAGCAACCAATTAGCCTAAACTAAGGTATTTAAAGGTTAGTTAATTTAGTCATAGTTAGTTTAGCCTCTTAATTAATTAAACCATGGTTAGTTTATTTTCCTAATTAATTTGACCATGGTTAGTTTATTGTCCTAGTTAATTTTACCATGGCTAGTTTAGCTTAGGTTAATTTAGCCATGGTTTATTTCAACTCTAGTTAGTTTAGTCATGTAATATTTAATTTCATAGTTAATTTAACCTCCAAATTAGTTTAATCATGGTTAGTTTAATTGTGACTAATGTGAGTTTAGCCTAGGGTTTATGATATTGAGCAAGGGATTTTTTATTCTAAGCAATGGGCTTTTTTATTCTAAGCATCAGGTTTGGACCTGTGAAAGTTGGGCACATGGTAGATAAGTGCGGGCTCAATGGTCCATGCAGGCTATAATTCTATATTGGCTATACAAATTGGATTTTAAATTTCATAGTCTGCCCATTTCCTTGGGAATTTTACAAGGGAAGACATGGAAATGGAAAGAATATGTGTTCACACACAAAATTTCCATGTGAACACATACAAATTTCCATTGTGAACAATGTATTCATGTGGCCATTTGTTCCTATGCAAAGTTCCCAATGAAATGGGTAGACCATGAAATTTTTAATATGGGACTCCTACCCTTTGCTTAGAATAAAAACCCCATGAGCAAAATCAAAAGCCCTCTACTATGGACTTTGAAATCAGGGGCTCCAAGAAAAATATTTGCCCCATGTTAATAGAATCTACCATTGGCTAACAAAATGTTCTTTGAAGCAAGGGTATAATATAAAAGTATGGCCCTTTTGGTATTCCATATCTATAACCCTTTGTTGCATTACCTACCAATTACAACTATTGTATGTGGGCTCTAAGTTGCATGGATGTAGATTGTGCATATTGAATGTGTAGGTGGTATATTTGGATGGTCAAGCATTTACACTAGTACCATGTCAGAACCCTCAAGTCTTTTGGGTTGCTCCTAAACATTATAATACTATAGTGGCTCGTGCCTTTTGGCTCAAGTATGAACTTGTTACCCAACTAATTGAATTTCAATTTAAAATTTTCATTGAATTTCTAATGACAAAGAAATGCAATATGTTTTGCAGCTTAGGTCTAAAACTTACAAAGTTGCTGGTATAAACATAGAGGGTGCTATACCACTTGCTTGCAACAACACTCAAAGCACACCATGGACATATTATAGCCTTGGTCATTTTGATCCCACTTAATTGGGGATTTGTGTGCAATTCCTACAAGAGGTATGTGCCCACTTTGGTGCAATCAGCCCAAGAAATAAAAAAGTGCATAAGAGTCAAGTCAAGTTGGCAAAGGTTTTTAATGCTTCTTCAAAGAAAACGAAATTGCAATTTCAACTTAAAAATTGTCCCACATTAAGTTCAAGTATAGAGTTCTTGTGTAGTATGTGAGTGTACATGTCAAGTCTGGTTTCATGAAAAATGTTGTAATGTGTGGAAACAAACTTTTATTGAAATTCCTTGTAACTTGTAGGACTAATAATTGTTGAACCCAACAAAAAGACTAAAGAAATAAAATTTGTTCATTATATATATACATATATAGTTTAATCGAACTCTTCCTTTTGATCTTCCTTCCTGAACTTTGGGTTCTGGTGCCAATTAATGCTTCACTAGAATGCTTATGAACTTCACTTGAAAACAAAAACAAAACTTAAAACTTAGATTGAAGTTAATGCGCGTTTTAGCTCTTTCATGATGATTTGTTAAGAAATAGAAACTCCACAAATTGGTTGAAATTTGTTGTTACATTGGTCAGAAGTGATGATATTTAAATTTTAAAAATGAAAGGGTGTAGAAGTGGCCTCATATGAGTTACAGTTATTTGCGAATTAGAATTATTACGCGACAAGATATCCTTACTTTAGAAGGAAATTTGAAGTGTACCAAGTCTAGAGGGGAATTGTTATTTTAATAATAAATTTGAACATTACTGAATTACAATTTAGGGAAATTTTATGCAAAGTACCCAAAAAAAAAAGACTATCCATATTTTAAGTTAGATAAATGCAATGTAAGGTTAAGGCAACAAAGGAGGTCATCTTATGTTTCTAGGTGGGCTCTTACATTTTCATAAGGGCCCATCAGTTTTTCTTTGTGCATTTATGAACGGTGATTAGTCCTTACACACACGATAAGGCCCTTGGACAAGCACTTTACCAGTATAAGGGACCTAGCTGAGGCAGCTGAGGGCAGTCTCAACATCTGGTAACATGCCTATCCGAAGGCCTTACTTACCATTTTTCCACCCAATTTGTTTTCAACTTCCAAACTCATAGAAAATTTAGAGACAATTTTTTAATATTTGGTTTCAGCTCATCCCCTTCCTCCTCCCACCTTTTGTTTTCTTGGACCTGCATATGGAATTGAAAGAAAAAAAAAAGAGTCTTTGGACAACGCCCGAACAACCCATGGTATAGAACTATCTCTTCAAGACCCCTAGGCTTGAGTCAAGCGAGCCAAGGTCATTTTTTGGAATAGTCCTATGGACAAGGATAAGAAGCTTGGAACTTTTTGTGAATAGTTTTCATAACTAGACCACCCCATGTATCAAGCAGGTGGCAAAAGATATTAGATTCCCACACCACCCAGAGAGGATCATTGATTATGGAACTCAAAATGAATAATATCCTGTTTTGCATTGGATTGCTGAATATGAGAGAGAGAGAGAGAGAGAGAGAGAGAGTGTGATAGATGCAAACCATGAATGGTCTATCAAGCTATGATCCATCATGCATGCAAGCGTGAAGAAGGCTTGTAATAAGTTGTATAGTGTAACAAGTATAAATGCTGACTGAAATTTGAAATGTTGGGAATTCCAAGGGGAAAAAGGGTGGGAAGGTATCTAATAATTAGGTCTGGGATCCAGATCACTCAATTAGGTGTGGGATCCAGATCAATTAATTGAGCCTGGGATCCATCAATTAATTAGGTATGGGTTCCAGATCAATTAATTGGGTCTGGGATCCTGATCAATTAATTAGGTCTGGGATCCATCAACTAATTAGGTATGGGATCCAGATCAATGAGTTAGATGTGGGATCCGGATCACCTAAATTAAGAGATCAGTTAATTAGGTCTGGGATCCAGTTCACGTAGTTGTTAAACTCTAATACCTATGGTCTTCACTCCTGCTACTTATGCAAAAGGACTCTGAGATGTACTTAGTAATTATATAAGTCCTAAATTCTAATCCCCCTTATGATGGGTATCATAATGTCTTCAGTGAAAGCTTGTCAGTTGGGATTTTTGAATGATAATCTTGTTTTTCAGTGGCAAGCTTACCAATGCCTTGGCAGCTTATTGATGGAAGCTAGGCTACTAAAGACAAAAAAGCTTAAAAGATTAACTGCTTGAGCTCAGCTAGTGCCATTCAAAATCTAGTGATATTAGTGCCAGACATGATGACATTTAGTGTAAATTCTTCATAAATCTGGCGCATACCCAGAGCTTGTAAAACAGCAATAAAAAAAAGCAAGCCCTTGACACTTAGCTGACTTAGCTCAGATTGTTCTTCTGTTCTGGTTTTGCTTCCTGTTTCAGGGCAATCCTTTCTTTCAATGGAGATCCAGGTTTAAGATGTGCATGGCCAGGGGGCCATCTTTCTGACGAAGAAGAGCTGGTTTTCAATTTTGCTCTACCATTTGAATGAAGGGTTCCTAAATAAAACTTAGGTGCTTACAAAAAATTTATGATGTTTGCAAAAATTTATTTTAGATGCTGGTTGTTGCTTTTTGACCCGGTTATCAACCTGGGTCTAGTTCTCAGGTACTGTATAACCTACCTGCCAGATCTGGGTATTGTTAATACCTGGGCATGAAGCATGAGCCTACCTGGCCAGGTATCAGAGATTTTGATACCCGAACATACCCTGTTTCCCGGGTATTACTTCACCAAAAGTAATACCCTACCTATATATCCTAGGTGGGACAACTAAATTATACCCAAGTTCATTTTCATCCACTTTTCATTTAAACCATTTCATCCATCTAGGTATCCTAGTACTTAAAACCTTACATTGATTTCCCTCACACTCGAGGGCTCCCTCTTGGCTTTCAATAACATTAGGCTTGTTAGTAAGTAAGGATAGATCTTCTCAAGGCTGTTAGCTCTTCAATGGTTGCCACTTTTATCCTTTGAATGTCATTGTGAGTGTTAACTCAAGATAAATGTGGAGCTAGAGTGGGGAAAAGTTGCATGGGGATTTGTTTGGTTTAAATGTGTTCTCAATCATCTATTTTTAAGAGCTAAATAAAATTCCATAGGAAAATGGGGTCCTTCCTTTTGTTGTAAATGAATGTACACATCTTGTTGCTTATTGCTTTTGTCTTTAGTTTTGCGGTGCATATGAGTGTTTGAAGGTTATTGTTGCTTGTTTTGAGGTGATTGTTTTATATATTAGAATGTTGCAAAATCATTAACAAACTTATGCTTTAGAGTGCATATGTGTTCCTTGTCCCTTCATTAGATTGTTTCAATTCTTGTATCTTTGAGGTGATTGTTTTTTATGCTAGAGTCTTGTAAAAGCCTTTATTTAGTGTGTTAGGTTGTTTCGATATCCCAATTAGGATTATATTTGTCATGCTTGTAATCACCAACTTCCCAAAACCCAAATTCTATTATAATCTTTAGAGTGCATTTGTGTCACTTATCATTTATTTATATTCTTTTAATTCTTATGTCGTCATACTGATCTTGAGGTGACCTTTTTTTTTACACTAGAATGTTGTGGAAACCTTGAGTGTGTTAGGTTGTCCCATTATCCCAATTAAGGATATGTTTGTGCTTACCATCAACAACAATTTCCCAAAAACCATAATCCAGTTCTAGTTTTATTCTATAATACTTGAATTCATTAACTTCTAAAGTTCTATTTTTTTCCCCATAGGGTCAAAGTGTAAATGGAAAATATTAATGCATTTAATTTGAATGATGACCTTTTGCAAGATAATGATTATGATGGTGTTGGTGATTGGGATATGGGGTTAGTTAAGGATTCAAGGCCAATGGTTGATTCAATTCAACACATAGTGTGCCATCTATTTTTGAAAGCATTGTAACACCAAGCACTTTGGACTTGGAAATAGAAGTTGTATAGGAATTACTGAAAATTCAATTGACCTTGAAATATAAGTCATGGATCTTTCACCACATGTTTAATCCACCTTTTGTTAACAAATAAGAGATCTACTCAAGTGCAAACATAAATCTTTATTGAAAGGAAACTACAACATAATGCTCACAACACATAACATAACATCAAGAACTCTCCAAGGTTCTTGTCACATGAAATACACAAACTTGTGTAATGAAGAAAAGAGAGCCAAACCATCAACACCAAGGTATTTAACTAAAAGACCAAACCACAAATAACCAAACTAAAATAAGTAACGAAAGTAATTCAACCTTGTGAAATTAACCTAGTTATTTTCCTACTCCGGTAATTAATGAAACCTAACTAGTTGAGCTTGAATTCTCAACACCTTTGGCATTTTTTGGTGGTTAACAACAACAATAAGCTAAATCCTATTAACATTCAAAACATGCATTGTCTGTTTGTCATTATGTCCCCCCATGTGCATGATTCTAACAATACCATTAAAAAACAAAAAGGTGTGATCACATATAACTAATAGCATGGGATTACAACTATGAAGAAAAATAAATTGTCCAAGTATCTAGCCATTTGGCATAGGTAGAAGAGTTCCAATTTACTTATTGCAAGAAAAGAGCAACATTGATGAAAATCTAAGTCCAAAATCAATGTTGGGTATGGGGCCATCACATATCATTTTGGGAGTATTAATTCTTACAAAAAAGGAGATGCACAATAAAGAAGTTCATGGAAGACTTATCGTTTGTTGCTAAAGGCTATATGCCTATTTCTATTGTGAAAAATCAATAGTTTAAGCATTTGGTCATGGATCAAAATCCATGAGTTGTGTTTGCAACTAGAAACAAATGGTTTAACATGCCATCCCTTCATTGGTGGTCAAAACCATGGAACAATATGTGACAAATTTGGATTCTTATGTCTAGAATATGTTTTTTTTAATTTGTGGATGTTTAGAGTTGGACATGACACATTTACACTTGTGATGAATTTCATTAACTCACAATGGGTACCTTGCCATGTGACAACAAGACTATTTGAAACCACTAACATGATTGAAGTTGCAATGGCAATGTAGGTGAAATATCTAATGTCATCTTATAATTTGTTGAAAAAATTGATTGCATGTGTGAAGAATGAGGGTGGCAATTTTTCCACCTTTGCATGAGTTTTCAATTATGTGGTTAGATATAATCCTTTGGGACTTGTAGCTCTTTAGCAAAGGTCTTGCTTTGGCCACATTTTCAACAAAACATGTAAATAGTTTTGCAATGATGCAATTGTCTACCTTGGCTTTAGAAAGGTCAATTTGAAGGCCACTTGAACTTCCATACAAAAAGCAATTACGTAGACTAAGAACTGTTGCAAAGGACATAATGAATGGAAAAGGGCATGCCTTGATGCAAATCTCAACCATAATAAATTGAATCCCCATTGAAAATTATGTTTGCTAACAAGGTGATTATTGTCCAAAAAGTCTTAGCATATTGGGATGCCATTAAGCTTTGTTAAGGGAAGCAAGAAACTTTAGAGTTACAAGGTCGTGTGCTAGATGCTCAAACACGGGCAATTTGTAAAACTATTTGTGAAACTATTTTCCTTGTTATGAACCAATATATTTAAAACCAAACTTGAGGTTATTGGTTAGTCTTTGATGCCTTAAGTGCTACATTTTCAATGAATGTGTTTACAAACTGTGACTGAACACTTTGAAATCAACCCCATTGATTTTGTGAAAGGAAATTTTGATTTTGAATTGTAAACATTATGCACATGTGTATGATGGCAAAAGTCATTGCAATCTTGGTTCCATTTTTGTCATTTTTCATCCATTTACAATGTTAGCAAGGTTCATAACATGTTGGCATTAATGTTGAATTTACATTATTGTGAGCCATGGATTATAATTGAACAAATTATTAAGCTTTAGTTCCATATTTTTTTTAGTAATAATGAATTAGTTTTTGGATATTTCCAAAAGTAGAAAATTTCTTTATTTAAGATGATGTAACGTTTAGTTAGTTTTAGGACCTAGTAAACCTTTTAAAATACATTATCCCTTAGGTTGTAAATATATGAAAAGAGATGTAAAGTAAATGTGATTTTATTGATGTATTGAGAATGTAAGCCCATAATTAACATTAACAATTTGCCATGATAATATTAAGTAGTCTGTAGAATAATCTTTAAGCATTAATGAACTATTTGTAAGATTTATAAGATGTGGCCCTAATAAATCCTTATTTACTTTTCACTTCTATCAGACTCTTAAATAGAATCAAAATCAAATTTAAGTATTAACATTTTCACTTAAATAACCTTAGGTGAATTACAACTTAGTATACAACATAAAGGGGATAGATCACAATTGTAAAAAATCCAAAATGCAATGAATGGTGCAAGCTAGGTATTCGACTCGATGCTCCATGGAGAGGGGATTGATTGGGCCTCGTAGCTAGCGATAATGGCCATCACCGGGAACCCAAGTTCGACATTGAAAACGAACATCGTCGTCTTCACGTTGACATTTTTCAAACCTTTTTAGTGTGGCTCCACAAACAAGAACAAACTCTAAATAGATTACTAGGGCATGTGGGTTAAGAGATAATCGACGATCCTAAGCCGAATGATTGATTCGAGTGTGCACCACTCTTTTCGACGGTTCTTCTTCGCGTGACCGTTGAGAGACATTTATATCAAGTGGTGTTTCATCAAGTGGTGCATCTACAAACTTTTCCTTTTCTACTAGTGTAATTGGAGGATTCGAGGGCGTAACGACATCATTCGCCATGACTAAATTTTCACTTACATCAACAAAAAATAAAATCGAAAGGCAGCCAAACCAATTTGGCACTTGCATTCAAAGGGGGTCTTACTTTTATTCAAGAAATTAGGGTAGGAGGAAGGCGTGGTAGTGATGGCAAAATTTCGTGAAAAGCGAGACATCTTTATTCCAACGAATTCATGAAACCTTAATATCGACGGTGAATCTAAAAGTACATGGGAATCCTTGTAATTCCAATTTTCATTTTAATTTACTATGTACTACATAATTAATTAGTACACAATAAATAATAACTAGGGAATATTAAAAGAGTAAATGGTGCACGAGAAGGTTATTACTATCATTTAGTTGATTTAGTCACATGAGAACTCAATGATGGTTATTTCTTACTAGCAGTAAATCATCTAAATAGTTATTAACTTAGAGTAATTAGGATGATGAAGTAGGATGTTGAAATGGAACGGACAAAATTGATCATGATGGAGCTCAAGAACCCCATCAAGATGTCCAAGATTGCAAAGAGGATGAATCCTCCAATTCCATTGGTCATTAGGATTATCATCCAATTTGATTGGAGAATGGAACGTTCTTAATGTTTCATTAGGCATAAGGATTCTCATCCTAAATTCCATAGGAGAGAAAATCATTCTTGATTCTCATTGGTTCATGAAAGATGAGGAGGCCATTGATTAGAAGGAAGGATTTCAACACTTCCATTGAACAAAGGGAACAAGCTCAAAAGAAGGGTCAATGAGGCTTACCAAGGAGGAAGAGTTCGTGTTTTTTTTTTAGAAGAAGAAGGAGGAGAATGAGTGTGGGAGAGAAAATTAGTTCTTATGTGTGAAAAAATGTTGTTCATGGAAAAAAAAATTATGTGCAAACAAAAAGCATGGAAGGAAGTTGTGTGTAACAAGCAATTGTAATGGAGTTCATGGAAGGATTTCCATCAATAAGCCTCTAGATTCTTGTTTAAAATGGTTGTTTCTCTCAAATCCACTATTGGATTTGTCCCAAACTTTAAACAATTTCAGTTTAGGAAGTGTAAAATACCCTCCAAAAAATTCAGCATCATCAGGTTTGTTGCAAGGGAGCTACACTTGCTAGAAGTAGAGGGGGTTGAAACTATCTGTTTTTTTTTTTCAGATATGGTCAAAATAGTTTGTTTGTTTGAGGCATAATTCTTGATTTCAAAAATAAAAACTCAAAATATTTTGTGACATTGCTCCTTTCCATATTAGCTTTCCAAAAACTCAATGCATGTTAGATTAGGAGGTTGTACGAAGATGTTATGACGAAAGGAATGAAGGGGGTTCAACCATCAAGCGTGAACATGCAATGAACATCAATATAATGCTCTTCACATTCAATCATGGTGAGTTATGATTTTTCCCACAATATTTTTGTATCTTCCAAGTGGACACAACGTTGTAGATTTTTAATAAACTTCATTACATTACATTGAACCACCTTTACTTGTTAGAATACAACTACATAGTAGTTCCATTCTTCAAATGAGTTTTGTGAGTGCATATCTTCTTGTGAAGGGTGTGCAATAATTCCTCACAACTATCAATCTTTTGATGTGGTAAAAACATTTTTAGGGAGAGCAAAAAATGATCATATAATGGTGGAATTTGAGAACAAGACTTTGATGTCACTACTAGTGGTTAATTTTCAACTCCAAAATCTTAGCATTGTTGGGCTTATTGAACCACATATGGATGATGATGATGAATTTGTTTCTGGAGTAATGACATCAAATGAGGTTATTTTGTATGGTTGCTAAAAAATGGGTTGTTTTTATTTCGACATTTACATGTGAAGCTTAAAGATTGTTTATTACCCCCAACCTAATGGAAGTCCCATCAAATATAATTTCTTAACAAAAAAATTTGTTGCATGATAGATTTTCGAGATTCCTAGGTCCTAGATTGAGTCTAAAATAATCTTTAATATAACTTGAACGTTAACAAACATGTGACCTTCTAAATTGGGACTTGATAACCTTAACAAATTTGTCATGATTATGAAAAATTGGTATGTTGATGCATGGATCAATTGCTTGTAAGAAGGGCAATCCTTTGATGAAGTATTCACAAAAGAGGCAAGAATCGTTGATGAAAATGATACAATGTTGAATGTAGTTAGTTATTTCAATGTTGATGAAATAGAATGATGGAAATGAAGTTTACGAACATTTTGGATTCGTAAGTTAAGGAAATTGTATCCTTTGTTCTTTCATTGTGCAATGATTAACTCTTTCAAATCTTTGCAATATGTCATTAGTCAACTACAATGTAATGAAATTACCATGTTATAACTTGTAATCTTCCTTAATAAAAGTTTGAGCAATGGAAGATGATGACAAACTTTAGGTTCCAAAGCCAATTGGGTCTTGCTAGAAAAATGAAAACATAACATAAATGAGAATAATTTGGGTTTTAGATGTGTGTTGTAAGGTAACAACAAAAAATTGGGGTTTGCATAACTTTGGGGTCATATTGTTTTCTATTGAAAGGAATTGTATATAATGACAAAAAGTTATATTTAGAGATATGGAATGTTTTTGATGGGGCATTATATGTTCAAATGTGGGATTATGGGGATTATAGAGAAAGTGTGAATGTAGGGCATGAATGTGAGTGGGTTTATGTGTTGTAGTTTTGACAAGATTTGAAGGTGATATCCCATGGTGCAAAGGTTTAAAGAGTGTGGCAACATGCGAGTTGTTGACAATTGTTTCATTTCAATTTTTTGGAACATTGCATAATGTTGTAAGATTTTGTAATTTGGCACTAGCCATGCTCCACGAATTTAAATCTACTTGTAACATTCATGTGTGCTATGGATGGTCAAATAAAATGTAATATTATTGTGGTTAAGTTTAGGTTATATTTGAATTGCGGTGAATATGAATATTGGCATTTAAAGGATTCAACTACAATATGAACTATTTCATGATCCCTACAACTATACATTTGGTGTTAGTCATTTTTGTGACTTGTTTTTCTTTTGCAAGGAATTTTTTTAAATATTTTTTTGGGCTTAATAACCAACCTATACAATGCATTGAATAGTTATCAACCAATTCTTGCAAAAAATGACCCCTATGCATAAACCAAACAATTTTAACCCCTCAACATATATATATATGTATATATATAAGTAACTTGAGTGGTTGTTAATTCTAACAAGTTAATACCATCCAAGTAGGAAAAATCTAATTTTTATAAATGATTTGATAACCTATGTGTAAGTGAATTAAAATATTCCAATAACTAGCCAACATTGAGTTGGTCACTTGGTCCTTCATTTCACCCTCATTCCTTTGGTTTTTTTAAGGTATTCACACAACAAACAAAATTTATTGAAAGGATTTAAGTTGGGTATCAAATGCCATGTTGAACACACCATTAATGAATATTTATTGCATAGGATTTGAATAATTAAATGCAACATTGAAGTCACATAATAATGAAAGTGCAAAATAATGAAAGAAATCTAAAACACAAGATTAAATTAGATTTATCATCAAATGTATTACAAAATCTAATTTGGTTTTTCATTGTATGCCCATGTTACCTTTCTTGTTCAAATTTTGGATCCAATTGTCCTTTCACCCAAAATGTCTATTGGTACCCTATGTTTGGATCACTTCCAAATAATTCTATCGTGTGCTTAAATATCCTCTATTTTTGACATAAGGTCCAAGCATTTTTTAACATGTGAGTAACTTTATTTAGGTGTTTGAAAATCACCAATTTGTAACTTAAGGTCCAAGTTACTTTTAATACGTTAAGGTATTGTAAACCAATGTGAATGGGGTAGTCCTTGTTTAAAGGCATGGCCCAACAAATGCTCAATTGAAGGTTTTTTCGAATTTAAAAAAATAGTTGGAATCCATATTAGAGGTTCTTTTGAAAAGTTAAGCTTGTGTAGCAGGTTTTTCAAGATGTTATAAAAGATTTTTGAGCAAAAAGGCTTTGTCATTCTCAATGGGGTTATTGACATAATATCATGGATCCCTTAGGAATTGTGTAAGAATTAAGGATAGTGGACAAATTTTCGTAAGGTGGTATGTAAAGATAATTAAAATAGTTTTTATTTCTTTTAAACATGCAAAAATCTTTATGGAGGGGGAGGCACTTTCCTATGGAGTCACATCATGGGTGGTGAGTGAAACTTAGGCTCCACCTTCATCCTACTCACCTCACATGGTGTAACTCCTCCATGAAAATGTTTCCTCCTATACTTTAAAATGGAAAAATTGATCACCATTGCATAATTCCAACCTACATGTGCTACATAACAACCCACTTATGGACCTTTATACTAAGGTAGATTATTTCATAAGTGATTAGGTGTTGTGAATTATTTTGGTTGTTCATTAGGTAGAATTATTTGAGTTGGGATATTATTATTTTGTAATATTCCAAGTTGGCAAATTACAATCTTGCACTACAACATTCTAAAACTTATGTTCTAATAATGGTTTAGATGTCAACATATAGGGTTTGAGTGACTGCCAACGCATTAATCCAACATAAATTGTTTTGGGTTCCGTTGGGTGCATGATTTTAAAAAAATAAAATTCCCACTTTCTCACTACCCTCTTTTATTTTCTCACCCTCACAAACCTATTTCCCCTTTCTTGTTTTTCTCCTCCTTATTTTTCTTTTCTTTCTCTTTATTTTTTTCTCTTCTCTTTCATGTGTGTTGGGACTTTTAGTTGGAACAAGAAAAAGGTTTGGAGAATGTGTGTTTGGAATTTTAGTCTGGAGGAAAAAAGGGTCATGGGGGGGACACTTAATGTAAAATTTGGGATCTACGTGTGTCTAATGACCATTTTTACGCGCCAGGGGGGGGGGGGGGGCATTAGATAAATGTCCAACCTATATATTATGTAATTGTCTAATATAGACATATTAAAGCCACCCCACATTAATTATAATCCATTATTTTATATTATTACATACATTTATAATTAAATTGATTATTTGAACAAAATGTACCATATTACTAATTGACTTATAATTTCTACCCAACAACCAATATATTGCACCATATATTTTTATTCATGTATTTTATTTTATTTTATACTAATGTCCCCCCTAATGAAAGGGTTTGGAAAAAAATTGTAACTTGTTGTAAGGGGTTGGCACTAAAAGGAAAAGGCTAATATGTGACCATCACATTTATAACTACTTGCAACTATTTCGTTTTTGCAACTAAATTTTTGTTATTTACGACTATTGTGACATCGTGCTGACATCAGTCAAGTCATCTTTGACTAACTTGCAACTAGTTTGCGACTAATTTTATTTCCATCTATATATGGGTTGGATTTATCATCCAAGAGTAGCCATTTAAAGTCCCATTTAGTCTAAGTGAAATGGTGCTTAGTCATCGTTGGCCTATGTCTATATGTAAAATATCGTATTGTATGGTTTTCTAGTGATAATGTTATACAAAGGTGTAAAATAAAAATTTGTACATATTCATAATATTCATATGATGAATTAAAATGAAATTCCTTGAATTTAGTGGAAATGTGGTTTGTGGACTAAATTAGTCATTTACCCAACTTTTTCCAACAAGCCATATATTTTGTTTTATCCCCTGATGGCCATATACAAATAGCCAAACAAGGTGGAATATTTAACTCACATAACTAATTTTCTACTTAATCATGCATGTGTTGCCAAAATCGGCTAATGCTTCTTATGGACGGTGACCAACATCAATTTTTATGTTGGATAATTTTGGAAATATTGGAAAATGGCCTGAATTTGATGAAAATACAAGCAAGGTGGGAAAATTCATAAAAAGTTAAAGCATGTTGCCCCCTTTGACATGATTGTTGCAGCCTCAAAAACTAATGGATTTCATGATAACTAGGTTTGGACCAGCCACATTGGGTGTCCAACTCTAAAATGCAATTAGGGGTTCCTGCTAATACACTCTCCTCCTCAATGGTTTCCGCTATTAGTTGATGGTTGGTCAACCTGACCAATGGATATACCAGGTGCTTCCACCTATGTGTACAACTCTGAATCAAACAACCTTTCATGTAGATCAATCTCCATATATAGCTAGATGCCTATTCCTCCCTACGCTCAGTTTGCCTACATATCATGCATCATCATCCTCACCTGGCATTTGCAACTCTGCAGATGCCATAATTGCCTCTGTGCCACACAATTTAATGGCACCAACCATTGCCATGTTGTGAGGCACATTTGGTATTTCTAGAGGCACTTCAACGCCTATCACATTATCTTGTGTCACGGTCTGTTCCTCCCCTGCTTCTATTACCACACGCTTGGAGCGAGGTTCCTTATGTAGCACAACCTTCCACCATGGTTGGTTTAGCTCTTCAAAGTAAAACACATGTTGCACTTGAGCTGGAAACACAAATGGTTCGTTGTCATTTGCTTTCAGTGCATGAAAATTTGCAAGCAGGAAGCCATCCTCATCACGCTTGTAAGTTGGATGACTTCGCCTATCAACCTCATTCTTCACCCAATCACATTTAAACAAAACCATTGGGATTGATACTAGCCCATAATCAAGTAATATTATATCCTGCAAAATTCCCACATATTGCATGGGCCTAAGTGCACACACTCCACTTGGCCCTTGTGCTTGCTGGAACACTAATGCCACTCCACAATCATAGGTTGCCATTGTGTTAACATTGGTTTCTCCAATGACCCTATAGTGATTTCCATAGGCCTTCATCTGTGTATATCGGGAAGCATCAGAACTGGGCTTAAATGACAAATGGTATGCATCCATCTCATCAAGCACATTGCCATTTGCCATATGGGTTCGCACTGCCTCCCTCACCCATTCTGCCAATTCCTGCACTTCTACAAGCTTTACAAGATACTTGATAGGCCTTCTTGTTCCTCTTTCATCCTTGTGCCATTGGTCTTCAAACTTTGTTCGTAGTCTTGCCACTCGGTCATGCTTTTGCTCATGTTTTCTGCCCACCCCATTAAACCCCAAATAACAAGTTAAGGAAGGGTTCACCACATAGGTGGCCTACAAGGCTACATTCACTACTACATATTGTGCCTTTTTGCGAAGGGCCAAATGAAAAACCTGAAGGGTTTGCGAAGCAAAAACAAAAGACTTGAAGGGTTTGCGAAGCAAAAACAATCTGCCATATTTGCGATGCGACACGCATTGCAACTTGTGGTGCACCACCCATCGCTAATTTATAATGTACCTTTAATCATTGCAGCATTTTTGCGACATATACGACAAATAAAACTTTGTGACTCGCTCAATCTCCGTCCACCCTAGCGATATTCCACACTTCACAACGTTTAATCATACTCAAAACATCGCACATTTTACAATACACAAAGTATCGCTACAAACTTTAAGAGCCACAAAACATCGCAAGCTTGCGTTATTTGGCGCCTCGCATTTTGCGTTTGAATATGTATCGCAAACCTCATCACAAATTTTTACAAAAATTTCCGGTGGTGGACGTATCGTAAGTTGCGATGTGTGTTAGCTCGCAAATTAGTGAAAGGGTTACTGGAGAAGGAAGTTTCGCAAAAGGTTTCATAATGTCATCTAATTCCCAAAACACAATAAATGCAAGAAGATGATGGTATAGAAAAAAAAACTTTGGTTTTTTTATTGTTATTGATAAGAAAATTCTTAAGTCTGTGAATAGGTGATGATGGTATAAAGAAGAAAATTACTTTGGGTGTTTGATTTTTATAAATAATTTTTTTTTTGAGTCTGCAAGTAGGTGATGATGGTATAAGGTTCCGTTTGCGCTTTTCTTGCTGCTGGAGATCTATTGGAAGTACGAACACTTGCCAGAGTGCAAAGGTTCGACTTGCAGCGTGGCGAAACAAGATCGTCACTCCAAATCCGTCTTCAAGAGCCAGCGCAATGGGATTATGGTCTTGGGTGCTTTCCTCCTCTACTGGGTACAGTATCGTGTCACTGCGATGCTGGTGTCCTTGGAACGCATCAACAACCAGCTCAAGAATCTCAAACCCTCCGAGTAAAAAGTTATCGTGTACATGAAGTTTTCTTCTTCTTCTCTGTTGTCGCTCCTCTTTTCCAGTTATACTCTAGCTGCTTTGATAGGTACCTCTTCAAGCTTTTTTTTTTACAAGCGATGGGTGTTCTCGTGTTCGCTTGATATTTTGATAAACCCTAATATTACAAGCTCGTGTGATTTTTGTGCACAAGTCGAAGAAACATCTTCGGGGTCCAATGTTTCGAGAAGAAGCATTTCTGGAACGTGGACTGCTTCAACTAGAGGATTCGAGCATCATACCTACGAAGGGCAATGATGTGAACACTACATCTTCGACAATTTCTCAAGTGGTACAAGCGTGAACGGACGCAGTCATCGGAGGAGGAGGTAGTAAGGCATTAGGGTTAGGGTTCAGCAGCAGAATAGATACAGCAACAACGAGTTCGCCTAGGGCAATGGTGGTAACAACAAAAAGAAGCAAATTAGCATAGCACCGGCTTTGGCAGTTTTATCTAGGACTGTTTCTGGGAGGGGGCGTTGGAGAAGGTGAGTTTGATTCAGTTCAAGTCTCCGAGATTATCTCGACGGAGGACTTAGATAGCACCTTTGAGGAAGTTGAGAGCACCAGCAACAGCAGCAATTCTGGACTTCATCGAAGATCTTGAAAGTTAGCGACGATGATGTCGGTTGATGAGATTAGTAGCCTTCTATTAGCTGTTGCGCCTGAGAGCGACGAAGTGCAAAAAGTGTCAGAGCCTAAGGCTACTGCACATAGCCGAATGAAACACACCCAGCCTGTAAGCACACCATCTCACTTTCAAATCCGAGAAAGCCCTCTTAGTTCAGATGCAATCTTCAACCAGGCAAGCGCAAAATTCTTATTTCTTCTTCTTTTAGCATTTCTTGTTTGTTCTCTATCACCTATTAGCATATATTTGGGTGCCTAATATGCTTCTTTCTTCCTGTTCTGTATCCTGCATCCATATACTCTCTGTCTAAATCCAGTTCTGAAATCTATACAATCTGGTGTGTGGGCATGGCAATAATTGGAGCAGAGTCACGCAGGGCTGTTCAATTTGTGCCTTGTTATCCTGATTACAGTCAACAGTCGGCTCATTATAGAGAATCTAATGAAGGTGTTTCTCCACAACTCTCTTCTACCTATCTCTGCATATAAAGATATTCTTATGTGAGTTATTTGCTGCAATCTCAATCTGGTTTTGTTCTTTTGAATCATATCAATTAGTTGTCATGAATGCATGTGTCTTAACACCAAGAGCATGAGTTAAGATTTCCAAGACTTCAAAGCATCTTTCACGAAAGTATCTACTATGGCTGAGGTGAGCGACACAACTCTTGGGGCATTGCTGAAATGCATTTCCCACACGTGTCTCCATTTTCACTATCTGCTTAAAGATTGATATCTTGTTTGAGTTGAAAGGACACTTTGTGGGATGTTGTTTGGATGGTATGGACTGCTAATACAAGCTGGTTTCTGGTTCAGCTCAAGGTCATTGAAGGATTGACCTTTATTGATGTGTGGGTAATTTGCTTTTGAACTTCTCTTTGTCTGAAACCAGATGTTAGCTTATGTTTCAAGCATTCATTTTTTCTTGTTATTGATGGTTCATCAATGGTTGATTGATGTGTTCAAAAGGAATTAGAAGGACATAGGAACATAAACAGAGGGGGTATAAGAGGAAGTTTCAAGAGATTAATGAAGAGGCTATTGATAGGGCTTTTGAAGCAGAATTACACAGAGACACAAGCAAATAGGTTGACAGAATAAGAATCTTCCAGTAACATTTTGTTGCCAGTTTCCATTGAATGGGTTTTCTGTGGCAATCTGTAGGTTAACACTGTTAGTTTTTCCAATTTCTGCATTGTTGGCAGAGAAGTTGAAGTTGTACACACCAATCGCTGAAAAGGTATATTTTGTGTATGTGATATTGCTTGCAAATAGGGACTATTTTCTGGAAATTTTATGCTCACAATGTGATGAAGGGTTGCACTTAATCTGTCATGTTACCTTAGACCTAGAGTTGCCGGCTTTGGGTTTGCCTGCTAGACAATTTTCTTTCATGTTTTTACCAGATGATTCTTTCATGAGTTTTGTTGCTGTCGTTCTCAATCTGATAAGGAACATTTCTCTCTCTCAGAGTTCATGTTTGCTTCAGGTTTGCCTGCGGGATGAAATTTTTTTCATGTTTCTCCCAGATGTCTTTCGTGGTTTTTCCTGCTTTCTTTCTCAATCTGAGAAGGAACATCACTATGTATCTCTTTCAGAAATACTTAGGGTTTGCCTTCAACACAAAATTCTTTTCAGGTTTTTGCCAAATGATTATTTCATGGTTTTTGCTGCTTGTCTTTTCTCAAGCATGATGTTTTGAGCATGTGGCACCCTTGAGCAAGTTCTGCCCTGAAGCTCAAAGGTAGCTCTATTCATGATCATGAATTGTTTGTAAGTTCATTTGCAATGATTGCTATTTTAGGGTGAGATGGTTTTTGATTTCATGTTGTGCAAACCAGGACATTCTTGCTGAATTGATTGCAGCAACAAACATTCTCTCCAACTTTTGGTACCTCAAAGAGGTGCTGGGTCCCAACTTTTGCACTGAAAGCACTTCAAAGTTTTGTTGTGAACATTGAGAACATCATTATGAGGTGTTGAGTGATCACAAAAAAGTCATAGATAGTGTTCTCTGTCTAATCTTATGAGTGCAGATGTTTCTCAGATCCATGTGAACTTGTTTCAACTATGTCTCAGACCAATGACCTCATATTGCAATTGATTGCTATACATTCACCCATCAGAGGATTATATTTTGATCTTCTTGACTACTGGCTTTTTGTATTCAGATCTTGGAGTGAACTGTACGAAGCTCAAATTTTGGATTGACAAGAGAGTGATCATGGCAGTTCTAGCAACATCCTTGCCCCCGTTGTTGAAGGATGAGCTAGACATAGTGATTCCCACCATCAGGAACCTTGACTTCCTTGAGCAATGGAGGCCCTATTTGAGCCCATTGAGCAAGGTGTGAGAAGAAAAAATGCTGTAATTTGGAAAAAATGTTGATTTGTTTTGTTGTGATTATAATCCGAATTTGTTTTGCTGTGGTTATAATCCTCATATTGCCTCATATTCTAAGATGGTTTCATGCAGGTGGGTGGTGCCCAATATGCTAAGATTTGGAGCAATGGATGCGGTTGTTGAGAGCAATCCTCTTTGTTCTTTTCCTATATCTCCTTCCTTCTTTTTTCTAATTTTTTCAAAATTGTCAAGTTCCTTTATTTACCATGTAAATGCCCTTTCTTTAGTCTTTTTAAACAATTGTAAATTTTTGTAAATGCCATGTATGTGTAATTTTTAGTTTGTTTTTCATTTCAAAGCTATGTTATCAGATTGATTGGTTTTTTATAATGTTTGTTGTAAAATATAATTTATAAGGAATAATTTTAGAAATTCATTTCAATATGAGCTCACTTGCATGTATAATTTTTGATGTTCATAGATGAAGCCCCAAGAACATTGTTTTTTAGCTGATTGGTTAAACAATGTTTCTGGGGGCTAGGTTTTGCCTAGTGCTTGTTAATAGTTTGGTCGGCTGATTGGTCACTGAACTTGTTGGCTAGCCCTTATGTTGTGACATCATGCATGCAATTTAATCTTAACAAATTAATGTTCATGTGAAATGGATTTCTTAAATTTTAGCGGATTAATGTTTATTGTAAAATATAATTTATAAGGAATAATTTTAGAAATTCATTTCAATATGAGCTCGCTTGCATGTATAATTTTTGATGTTCATAGATGAGGCCCTAGGAACATTGTTTTTTAGCTGATTGGTTAAACAATGTTTCTGGGGGCTAGGTTTTGCCTAGTGCTTGTTAATAGTTTGGTCGGGTGATTGGTCACTGAACTTGTTGGCTAGCCCTTATGTCGTGACATCATGCATGTAATTTAATCTTAACAAATTGATGCTCAGGTGAAATGGATTTCTTAAATTTTAGCGAATTAATGTTTGTTATAAAATATCTGAGGGTGAAAGTGAGAGCTCCTAGGGCAACAGTGATGAGGAGGAGAGAGGCGTTAGCATTGCTCCTAGTGCTACCACTAACAATGAACCCAGTTCATTTGCTAGTCGAAATGCAAGTTCTGCAAGGGGCAAAGATTAAGAGGATAAGGAGGAGGATGAGGAGGGGCAGGGGGACGATGACGAGAGGGAGGAGGATGAGTAGCCTCCCCCTCCACCAGAGAACACTAGGAAGAAACATTCGAGGAAGAAATCTAAAAGGGGAATTAAGAAGTCTAGATATACAGCTAGTGTGTTAGATACCCAAGGGTTGTAAACCCTTTTACATTGTAAATTTTGAAATTTTCACATAGATTTATTTTTTTGCGGCCCAAAGTGACTCCAAATGAATATAAACCATGTTTCCAAAATAAGAATATAGTGCCATGCTCTTGTGATACATAGTGGATCTCAAAAACATTTGCAAGTCATAGTTCTTCGCAACACTACAAAAGCCAAAAGACCAAATATACCATGTCACAGACATCGTTACAGTTTTACGGGTAAAATCATTCCATAACAGGTTTGTGAAATCATAGATTTCGCAAACTTTTAGCGGCATTTTGAGAATCCCAAAATGTTTACATTAAATCTTATATTGGAAATCGATAGACTTTTGAGTCGATTCGCTAAGTTGTTGCGGTGATAGGTTTGTTGCAAGTAGTTTTCGATGTAATGTTAATCGTAAACTTTTAGCGGCATTTTGAAAATCCCAAAATGTTTGCGTTAGATCTTATATCGAAAACCGATAGACTTTTAAGTCAGTTCGCTAAGTTATTGCGATGATGGGTTTGTTGCTAATAGTTTTCAATGTAATGTGAATCGTAAACAATGGATAGAATCAATTATAATCGGAAAAGTTTTGCGATTGTATCAAGTTCGGGAGTTGCGAAGGACTTGCGATTGTACGGGTGCGAATGTTATGGTATCGCAAAAGCTTAAGAATTTGCGAGGAATTATGGTTCGCAACAACGAGATTTCAGAAACATCTTTCTTTGTTGTTTGCGATGATATTTGGATTGCAAAATAGCCCCATGTTGTTGTAGTGATTATGTGACCAACATACAACAACTTGTAAATGTAATACCATGTCATGAAAATTGAATGTGTGCTGGGTTTAGGTGGCAAATACCGGACCCATGGTGCTAAGCGGGTTGCATTGGTAAGGACATAATGATGTGCAAGGTCCTGTGCTAATGGTAAAAGGCGAAACTTAGATCTAGACCCTTCCAATACTTCACCATACACCCTTTCTTCCTCATTAGCATCCCATACTCGGCAACGTACCTATGTAAACATTTGCATATACTCTGTCACAAACCCCAAGGTTTCATCCAACACATACCTTGAAGCCATCAATGCCTTTGGCCTTGCTCGGTTACACATGTACTTCTTCAATGTCCCCAATGTTCATTCAACTGGGTACATCCATCTACTATGTACACGCCCGCAAATGGCTAGCTCTTCAACCACATGCAACACCAAGTGTGTCATCACATCAAAGAATGCACCCGGTAACTCCCATTCAATCATGCTAAGGGTGACAACAACATCCTCTCTTAAAGACGGTAGTGATGCTAGGTCCCATACCTTTACACAGATGTTGCAGAATACTCAGCTAAGGCGCATTAAACTTAAACGCACATTGGTGTCCATCAAACCCCTCAAAACCAAAGGCATAAATTGTTGCATTAGCACATGCCAATCATGGCTTTTCATATTCCCCAGGTTCTTGTCCATTACATGTTTTCCCACTGCATTGCAGTAGTCTAATGGCACTTTCAAGGCCCCTAACCTACCCACGAATGTTTTTAGTTCTTCTGGTTTTAACACATATGAAGTAATAGGCTGGAAGATTTTGCCTGGATTGTGAGGGTCTCTCTTCAGCCATAAGTGCTCCCGAACCCCACGCACCTCCATGTCTCTATGCACTTTAAATGTGTCTTTCACCCCGATTATGAACTTGATCATGGGAACTTTGGTTTGAAAAAAGATCCAATGCAATGTGAATGTGGGTTTCAACAATAATACTTGTTACAAAAATGCAATGAAATTTGATAGCTTTTCAAGTGAATGTTTTTTTGTTTTGGGTTTGTTCTTTACATTTAAAAATAAATAAAAAAATCTTTTCTTCTGGTTTTGGTTTTAAAAAAAACTTAAAACTCTTCTTTTTGTTTTGTTGCGCGCGCGTGTGTGTGTGTGTTTATTTTTTATATTTGTGCATTTTTTGAGTTTTTAAAATTATGTCTTTTATTTTGGTTTTGGTTTTTAAGAATATATATATATATATATATATATATAATGTTTGTGTGTTCTTTTATAAAGAAATATTTACTAAAAGAAACCTTGAAACCTTTATTTACTAATGCATATTTTTATTTGTGAATTAGATTTTGCAAAACCACCAAAGATGAATTTGTGGTCAACATAATTCATTTTCACATCTAGCACCAACAATTGTACACATATCACCATGTTACAAATGTGACCAAAGTAGTTGTAATTTACCACCAAGTTCATGACATTATAGATGAGGAGGCTAGCAATAGAAAGGGATTCTCTATGAAGATGGAGTCGCATGTCGTCACTTTTCTTTTTGTATTAACAAGGGTTTGTTGAGTTGCATTTTTTTTTAACACAATTCTTATGGTTTGGTGCACTTTGATGTAGTTTATGTTTTCATAAAAACTAAATGTTAGATTATGCCATTTGGTATTTTAACAATTAATAACATGTGACTGGTTTGCAAAAGATCGTAGTGAAATTTTGAATTTCAAGTTTACTTTAAAATTTACATATTAACATAAATATTTCCTTTTCCAAATTCAAATTTTGTTGTGTTATTTAGAATAATAATGAAACATTAACAATAAACATAACATTTTTTAAAACATACAATACTTGCATATCAATATTTCATATTGCATTTTATAAATTTTTGCCCTATAATACCCACATCAAATTCCTAAAATTTTAATTGGTTTTTTTTGGCCAACCATGTAATATTTGCATATGTAATATGTATATGTTTTCCAAATTTAAAATTCATTTATATGCAAATATTGCATGTCTCATGTCCGACATGTGGTTTTGGCATAATATTGATGCATGTATTACAATTGGGTAATTAATACAACTTGCAATACTCGTTGGCTTTCCTAATTCATAATTATTTTAGATGTGGGTATTACATACTGGGTAATTAATACAACTTGTTAATGGTAGGTGAAAATATTGCATTGTCATTTCAGGTGGGTTATTGAAATTTATCCATTAAAAAAATATTGCTAACTTGTTTCAAAAGTGTGTTGAAATTCCATTCAACCTTGAATGCATTGATTTTTGTAATACTTTCATTGACAATAATCATCACCTTTCATGATACCTTTAGGATTATTTTATGTGAAAGCAATACCAAAAAGGTAGTGATTTAGCCCTGTCAAAAAGTAGAATTTCAGTTAAAAATATATATTGGTTTGGTTGAATTGGGTTTAATTAGGAAGTAAAATGGTTTTGATGAAAGATGAAATTTTAACCATATATATACATATTGCCAAGATATAAAGGATTAGCTAAGAAAAGACGTTGGTTTGCTAAGAGGTGAAGGTTTAACCAAGAAATAAAGGGGTTTTGTTAAAAGGTGGAAACTTAATTAAAAACAAATTAGTTTTGTTGAAAAATAAAGGTTTAACTAAGAAAATATAAAGGTTTTGCTGAGAGATAGTGGTTATTGATGCACACATGTCACATGGCCAAACATATTCCATGTTATCAAAACTATGGTTCCCAATATGCTTTGTGGACCAATTTCATTGTGCTATTTACTCCAAAGTTGTCATGAACATGAAAACTATCACAATGAAAAGTATACACAATGAATATGAGGGTTATCACAAGCTACAACAAAACATGCATCACCTTAATTCCCACCATACACACAAAGTGAACACATATAAGGATCCAACTGATCATAATAGGAAAAATTGAAACATAAAATGGAATGAACAAGATTATGATGCAAACTTATAGGGTTACTAATGTTCATCATAATACAACTAATAAGTGGGACTATTGATATTTACAGATTTCATGGAGGTTAAACGAACTTCCATATAAACTTTCATATTGGCTAACATCCAAGGAATCTTTTTAAACAACTTCATAAATATCTATTATGTATGATAGGTAAACCCTAGTGATGAACTTCATTCATTATCCATGAAAAATTAAAATTTATGGATGAACCTAATTATGAATGATCAACTTGGTGATGATGGATAATTTCATCCATGAACAACAATTTCCATACATGAATTATCATGTGAAGCATCTTAGTATATCTAATATGATTCAAATAAAAATATACAATAATCTTAAATATCAAGACATATGATTTAGCTTGGGCTAATGATCATGACAAAAGTGGCATGAAATTAATGTATTAGTGAGCACACTATAATGGACAACGTAGATAACACCATAATATGTTAATGACATAATATAGTTTGTAAATTAGTGTTACTTAACGGAGGTCATAGTGCAACTTCTTGGAGGCCCCCTTGACCTTTGAAGTTTGGAGTTACTAGGTGACCTTTTGATACACCCTTGTTTACATCATGTATTGATGATTGATTTTTGAATTTTGGAAAATTATTTGGTTTTTAAAGATATAAGTAAATGCCCTATACAACAAAACTTGTAAGTTAATGATTCTTGACCTTTATATTCACTTTGAGACATTAAAAAGACAACCTTGGTACAATAAACTTATAGTTTAAATCAAATTATTGGTTATAAATGTTAATTTTAAAGGGCCAAAGAAGATAATTTAGACCCTTCAATAATGTATTTATCTAGTGCTTGTTTTGGAGTCAAGAACAACCTAGACACTTCCCCTTAGACTTGAGGGTTGCATTGCTTACCAAGGTCTATTGTTGACTTTCATACCCATATTTGTAGTTTAATGGTTCTTGACCTTTGAAAAGACTAGAAACCACCTTCTATTTGAAATCCTTTAGGGGGCTTTTCAAGAAACAACTATTGTACCTACTACTAATGCTCAATGTACATTAAATTCCAAGAAGGTTAGCTTTAATAAGAAATCTTGATTTTATAGTGTTGAAAATTTTAGGGCATTAAACTCTAAACCTTCCCCATATTGCTATGAGTCCAAATTAGTGAGATATTTCCATGTTCATGAGCAACAAGTAGGGGACTTAGTGTATTTATTAATTATTGTCAAAATTATGGAATATTCAGATTGGGGTTGTTGGAACTTTTTTTGAAAAGAAAATTTATTTTGACACTTGGTTTTTAGAATTTGAAATTGAGTCGGGCTATCAAGGAGAAAAATTAATCCATTATGTTGTAATAAACCATCTTTGAAGTTAACCATGTATTAATCAATTACAAAATTTCCAAGTCCTTGAATTTGGACGAGTTTTAAAAAATGGCCTTTAATGGCAATAGAAAAATAATCTTTCAAGGTAAAAGTGCATTAGAAGGAGTTGATTTGGGCATAACCAATTTATATTTAAAATGTTTACAAGTTTCATAAACTAATTTAATCTTGAAATGTTGTGTTTTACTTGTACAACGACCTTTTTAATATATCAATATAACATTTGGATAAGTTTGAAACTAATCCAATGAATATAAAAAACTTTGAGCAACAAGTTTCAAAGTTTAGAACCAACGTTTTTCAACATAATGAAATATTTAAAAAAAAAATTAGCATTGTTTCCACACTTTTTGACCAATTTCGTGTTACCACATCAACACAAATTATCTTAATAGCAAAAAGCGAATGCATTAACCACAATCATTTTGACTATGAAAAAAAAGGTGTATTTAATAAATGTAGGTTTATGAGGTCCATGAAAAGTATGGAAATGCCTTTTAGAACAATTCCAAACCATAAACAATGCAACAAGACTTATGTTAGAAAACAAACTTGTAACAATACAATTCATTGATGGAGTTTTAGGGAGGAAGTGCTTTCACAAAATTCAAGAGACACAATATAAACTAGTAAGCATCGATCAAGCAACACATAGCACCAAAAAATTGCAAAATGAATGGTCAACATTCTATCACTTAGCTATGAATACATTTTCCTAAATTTTAGTGTTCACATTCAATTGCCGACCTTTAATGAAGTGTCAGCTCAACTTCATCCAAAGGAAGCAAGACATCAATACCAAATCACACAAATTATCTTCATTTTCAAAACCCAAAAAGAACTATAGGATATGCATCAATATTGGGTATTAGAAAAAAAAGGAGTAAATATAACATATGTACAAAAGACGTAATAAGTATTAATCTTTAACATGCTCAAAGAGAATGTAATTTGTATTAAAGGTTTAAGTTAGACGTAGCACCAATAAATTGATTATCAAAACAATAAGTTGATGAAGGGCCACCATCTGAGCATATTGTTGGTCCACTTACTTGCATTGTAATGCACATCCTATTCACTTTGTTTATGGAATGTTAAAGCCTTTTTTTTATTTTTAATTTATTTTCCCAAATGGAAACAAATAAAGTGTTCACTATTTGTAATGGCTTTGTGGATGCCATATGTGTACATTCCCATATTAATGAACTGGGGATGCATATTGAAAGTTCTAACATGGAATCTTGAGGTTGTATTGGCAAGCCAATGTGTCGTCTTTAGATCGGTCAATAATGCTTAAATAATGCCTACTTTTAGTCCTAAAATAATGTTAAAATAATGTTGAAATGATAAATTAAGGCATTAGTTTTACTTTTAAAAAATGTTTTTGAGTATTTTGGACAAATTGAATTATTTTCAAATTCATTCGCCTTCTATTGCAAAATATCAAACTTGATAGCTCCAAATGGGGTATATTGGATAGCTTCAAAAATGAAAAAGATTCCATGTAATGTTGGTGCGTCTAGAAAAGTAAAACCATCTTCAAATTGCATTGTGATTGTTGCTTCGCACTTAAAAATTAACTATTCATACATCATAGTGTTACTATTCAAAAGTTGCATGGAATGTAACACACTTGCAATACTATATATTATGTTATATCAATTGTTATGGTGTCACTCCGCTACCAATTTGACAACATTTCACCGATATGCTTGTGGATTCATTGAAATGATTCAGAAGAGAACTCTACTCATGTCTTCCAAATGCCCAAGAAAGAGTGAACCCATTTGCAGACAGCCCAAGAATCAATCAGCTCAAGCAGCAATTTACCCATCATGTATGGAGAGTCATCTTATGGAGGCCAGCATGATTGCAAAGCTAAAACTTCAGGTAAACACTGAGAAATTTGACACATCTGCATCTCAAAACACAAATTGACATCAATGGAAGGTTTTGATTTCTGTTTGCTAAACTCAAGATCTTGTGTTGATGTCAATTCATGTTTCTTCTCAGGTGCAAATGCAAGATCAATGCAAGATCTCAGGCATAATGTTGTGAATGGAGTATCTTGAATTGGTAGTCAGCTCACCTTGACATTTGTAGCTGAAGACTCTTTGGGAGGCAATGGCTATTGGAATGCAATAAATTTTGATGCGCCTGCCCCCTTCACAAGCTGAATGTTTCCCACCCATCCAGCTGTGGTTTCTCCTTCACTCTCTTTGATGCATTTTTGGCATTTGTTGTGACTCTAGACTCCATGGCCCTGGAGCTCCAACCTGGGCAAATGATGCACATCTCTCTTCTGAAGCATAAATTTGTCAAGTAAGTCATCACTCTCTCTCAGTTTTCTGGTACTTCCCAAAACTACAACTTGCAATTCCTGTAGGTGAAGACAGCAACCTTCATCTGCCTCCCTTTTCTCATCTTGCTCTTGCAATCACCAGTAGAATCTTTGACTAAGTACAATCTGATACTAAGTTTCTCTAAAGAAAACTTCAACAAACCTGAGGGAAGTACAAGGAAGAACAAATTGAATTTTCCAGACTCTAGTCTGCACACACTGGCAGTTCAGAAGAACCATATCTACACAACTTATCTGCAGGAAAATAGTTATCTGAATTTCTGGAAATCATCATCCCACATCTCTTTACTGAAGCTTGATATGAGAGATCAAATTAAAGGAGAATAATTTGAATCCACAAGCCACCCATTTGAAAGCAGATTGAATACTGGGTGTTCAGGTTCCAAAGCTTGTCTGGAAGCTGCACATGCTCAGTTCAAGCATCAGAAAGTACGAGGTGAATGACTCTAACAAACTTTAAGCAGCATTAAAAAAATTGGTGAAGGTGTCATCACCACCAGTGCTGTCTTGGTCTTGCTGCAGAAAACCAACACAGATTGGATAGAGAGGAATGAGCTACAAGAGCCCAAAGCTACATAAGTTTGGGCCCATTTTAATCTCCTAAAAGGAAGAAGTCAAGACAGATTGGGATCTGGAAGGAAAGCCATTCCACCTGAGAACACCGCATCTATCAGATCAGATCTAAGAGTGGCCTGCTGAAGCAGATTGGTGCACATTTGGTGACTGAATTCAGCTCTTTCAATCCACATGAAAGTCACATTGAAGTGTATAAAACACCAACATGAATCACAATTGCACTTGCACTTTGAAGTCTAAGAAACTTCACCATACTCTCAGCCAGCAATCCAAGAAAGGGCCGAATTAAAAAAAAATTCCAATGTACATACAAGCAAGAATACTGAGCAATCTTTAGTCTTGTTGCCCTGCAAAGAAGTTCTGGTCCCCAATTCATGGCTTCCACCATAACAGGAAAGAAGATTCTTTCCTCAAACAACTAACTACCTATTTCCATACCATCATGGCTCAAACCATTCCAGCAAATGCAGGGTTGGCCAGTTCTCTTCTCAACAAATGTGACAGCGACTGGGGGAGGAGGAGGAGACATGCTTTGAAGCATGTAAGTCGATACCCCTGTAAGCCACACAACAAAATGTGTGAACAAAGACAGAGACAAAAACATGAATGTAAAACAAAACCAAAAAAAAACACAAACTGTGAATCAAGAAAAGTGCTGCAAAAGTAGGATCCCTTACACACACACACACACACACATAGCAAAAAAAACTGCTCAACAGAAAGCCAAGTTTTCAATCTCTCTCTGCCAATGAATCACCATGATGAAAGACAATGATGAGATACTTTGGTGTATAATTTCTGAGATGTGTTCACATATGATCCACCACAAAACAATAACAAACAAGCGTGCCCTACGATTGATTTGTCGCATAATAGTGGCATTTCTTCTCCAGATCTGCCTTGTTTGCTCCAACGATCTTGTCAATCTGCTTCCCATCCTTGATGAACAAGAAGGTTGGCATTGCTCGAATCTCCCACTCAGTAGTCACCTCCTGCACAATGGTAGCCAAATTCTTCTTGGACATTTGACTACTAGTTTTACACTCACACACAAACAAAACCCACAGCATTTGCACCACCAGCTAAGGAAAGGAATCGACCTTCTCCTAACACACACACACAAAAGAAACCCCTTTCACTAAAATAATAATAGCTTATACATTCTTGCATATGTTAGTCACCACTGCCATCTTCTGGTGTCCAATTGCAACAAACTTGGCAGAAACAAAAATTTGAGAATCTGATGCACATGTCTGAGAGAAGCATTTGATTCTGATGCATGTTGCAAAGAACAGAAGACGGTGGTGGTGATCAGTAACATGCGGTCCAACAAACTTTGCAGAAACAAAGAACATGATGTGAGAATCTGATGCACATGTCTGAGAAGCATTTGAATTTTCTTAATCTGATGCACCTTGCAAAAAACAGAAGATGGGAGTGGCAGTGGCAACAAACTGTGTGCATCCAACATGTAAGAATCTGATGCACATGTCTCAGAAGCATTTGGTTCTCTTTGATCTGATGCACCTTGCAGCAGTGCACTTCCAAAAGTTGGATGTGTAAAATTGTTTCAGTCCTCATGTCACAAAGTACCAAAAAAAAAAGTTCTGGAAAATAATAGAAAAAGAAGAAGAAGAGGTCATGGTTGAAATCAGAGTTAGCAAGGCAATGCCTGCTTGTCTGTGATCATGGATATTGAAGAATAAGAAGTTCAGAAAGAAGAAGAAGAATCTCACCTGGACTTCATCAACATCAACCTTGAGGAAGATGAGAATGTCATATTTCTTGCTCAGGTCTGAGAAAACTGGAGCCATAAGCCGGCATGGTCCACACCAAGTTGCTGTGAAGTCTACCACAATCTGTGGACAACAGTAGTTGTATCTTTGTATGTTTGAGAACCAAAACAAAATGAGAAGAATGCAATGGTTACTAGGTACTCTTCTGACTTCTTTTTCTTCTTGCCACAAGTTTGTTTTCTTGTCAGAAGACATATGGACAAGAACAGGGAGTTGAAAATTGGATTCAGAGAGACAGACAGACAGACAGACAGAAGAGATTCGCTCACAATTTTGCCACGGCTCTTGGCATCCTCGACCTTCGTCTCCCAGAGCTGCTTGCTGTTCACCACATGCACATTGCCATGATCACCGGCCATGGTTGTTGCTGCAAGACACAAGAGTAGTGCACACCCCCTCCTCTTCCTTCCTTCCCTCCTTCCTGTTACCCTGGCTGGAAAGAAACACAAGAAGGGGAGCAGCGTGGGAGGAGGAGGAGGAGGAGGAGGAGGAGATACACGGAAACACAACCGTTGTTGACGATTGTGCGCACAACAACAAAAAGAGACAAAACCAACCATGTTCACACCTTCTTCTTCGTGATGGCGGTCTGACCTCCCAAACCAAATGTTATGTACATTGTGAAGTTTTTGGTAGTGCTTTACGTTTTTGAACCCTTAAGCACTTGTGGTGTACTTCTTCTGCCAAATTCTCACAAACCCGCTGCAACTATTGGATCACACTCCTCAACTGAGAGAGGGTTTTATTGCAAGCATTATGTAGAGAAAGAGGACATGTCAAATACTACTCTGTGCGTCTCTCTTACTATCAACATTTTGTTGGCAATTGGTGCTTTTTAATGATCATCAACTAGAGAAGAAACACCTTTGCATGTTTTTGTTTGTTGATGACTCCTAGAGGAGGACATCTCTATACCAAAAGCTTTGGAGGTATAAAAGAGAGAGAAGTGGTAAATAAGGATTCAAAGAACTGAACAAGAGATGATCAAAGCAATCAAAAGGGAAGAGGAACTAAGAGAGAGAGAGAGAGAGAGAGAGAGAGAGAAGGGGAGTGATATGGGTATATGAGAAAAATGAATTGGAGGCACATGTATCAAGACAACAACTACAAACATACGTGTAGGGTAAAGGCCCGAGGTCAAGGGACTGAAGAAGGGCTTTGCATGAGGTGGTAGTTGAATATGCACCTGCTTCAGGTAATGTCTTTGAGTGAGGGCCTTACCCGTGTACAGACCTGTTGAAATTTGTGAGAAAACACAAGATGCCTCCGAAAACTGGGAGAGAGAGAGAGAGAGAGAGAGAGAGAGAGAGAGAGAGATCTCCATTAAACAGAATGCCTTTCAAACCTCTCCCAAGTGAAAGTTTAGTGTAGAATTATGCCATTTGAATACACTAAAATGATTTCCACAGGTCTTTATGAAATGGGTGAGGGGTGGTGCAACATAATAACATACACACATGAATTTTTTTGGAGAGTTGTTAATCAAGTGACAGATGATCAATACTTGAGAGCAATGTGCACGCCCATTATGGGTTTGAGGCCTTTTTATTGCAGCCTGAAAGGGCATCAAACAACCAGAAGAAGAATAATGAAATACGAGACACATTTCTACCCAGACACAATATTTTTGGGAAATATTTCACTTCTCAAGAAGATGTCATCCTCTATCTTCAATTTGAGACGGTGAAAAGCAAAGAAAAGAAAAGAAAAGAAATGGTGTAAATCCCTGGTCTTTCCACACATGGTTGAAAAGCCCCAAGAAGATGATCCTTCAGTTAATATGCTCAAATTTGGAAAGCTTTCCATATTGGACTCCATCCCAACAACCCTTAGAATGTAGGGATACCAAACTTTGACTCATTTCTGGAAGAGCCTTCCTCTTTGTGTGGTCTTGGTTACTTTTCTTTGTCAAAAAAGTTTCAAATTGCACGACAAAGATGCGAGAGCATCGCATCGCATCGCATCGCATCGCATCCTCCAATCTTAATCAGGCGGTAGTGATAGGCTTGGCTACTTCCCGACTTTCACGCCTTTCAGAACACAACCCCGATTGCCACAATCAAACCTATTACAGGCAGAGATGCTCGAAATCTTTATTACTTACTTCAGCCTTCAAGACCAGGATACAAGAGATATTTTATTCCTCCTCATATCCCACAACTTTTTGTCCTTTTTAGCACAACATCTGACCAAAGACAAACCAACTTCCATACATTCTGGGGAATCCAAGCTTCCCTTTTGCAATAGGCAACCCCTTTCCCCTGGGAACTAAACATGGATATATATTTTTTTGGAACTAAAGTTGGGGATCCAAACATCCCAACATCATTCTAGAAAGTCTTGTCCACACTCAAAAGTTGGAAGGAACCTACATGAATAGTTTTAGAAAACATTCATCCACTTTTGCCTCTTATTCATCCACATATTTTGCATTCCACATAAGGTATAAGGTATAATATACACTCTATTATATGGTGTATAGGGTAAAGCCCCAAGGTGGGGTCATTCCCAAAGTAAGGGGCCTATGATGAGGCATTAGCTCGTTCTTTAAAATTGTTATAAGGTAGGTAGGTACTTGGGGTGTTAGGTCCTTATGTGTAGGGTAATGCCCCTAGGATTGGGTTGTTCTCGAAATTAATGGGTCCATGATCTCTAGCCTTGGGGGCTTGTCATGTTGCATTTTCCTTTTGACAAATGTTGTGTACATTGGTGTGTGTGATTTGTGTGAAAGTAAACATATGCAAGAGGTGATTCCACCTTTGTATGTTTTTGTCAAGGAACAAAATGCCATTAAAGTAAGAAAAACATTTTGGTGGGTGGCCTTCAATTATGTTTTATATACGGTGAGATTGGAACTACAAATTCCTTTTTGCATACAACAACGAAATGACACCAAACAATTTTGATGTTTGAGGCATATTTGATGGGAAAGTTTACAAATGTCATATGGGATGAAGACTGGGATGCAAAATTATTTTTTGAATGATTCAACCAATATGTTTTGGCAAGGTCATTCATGATATGTACAAGGTGAATATAAAGGTGTGAAAAATCATCCATCATGTTGTGTGCACATTGGTGGGGCTTTCCATACAACTGCATTACACCTAAATTATTTTACCAAAAGCAACCATAGATTGTTTGTAATTGGTGCATATAAAATTTGGTGTAGGTCATATGAATTGTTGACAATGACATGTTTTGGACGTGTTGATTTAATCAAATAATTTTAAAAAAGGATTCATGATATTATGTGTGATTATCTTTGAAATTTGAATAGTAGTAAACTTGTCATTGAACATGATTAGATTTTCATGAATTTTGGTTCATTTGCATTGATATAGTGATTCCTTTTACGCACATGTTAAGGGTCTAAATAATATCATACATCCCATCATTTCATGTCCCCAAAATATTTCTTTGTCAATATTTTGACATGTTAGAAGATCTATGTGTCTATGGTAATATACAAAATGTTTTAATAAAAGGTCATACACATCAAATAATGGAATAAAATCAATAGATATTCATTTGCAACAATATTGATTTGATGCAAACGAAAGCTTTCCACTATTTTTTTTCATTTTTTGGTGTCAAAATTTTGACAAAATTTAACCAAAACATAGGAAATTTGGTTAAATTTACATTCAAAACCCAAAATTTTCCGAACTTTCTTCATCTAAAATAGTTAAAATTTGCCAAAAAAACACTGAAGCCATGCCAATTTATTTTCCTTCACTATAGTTTGGTCATTAATCATTATACGATGATTGCCATTTCAATTGCCACAAGGTTTAGGGTGATTGAACAATGCAAATTTTAATCACCTTACACCTTATTTCAGCCAGCTAGATTTAGGTTATGACCCTATATTGACCTTATTTGATGTCACACTAAATAACATTAAAATTCAAATTGATGCTTCAACATTGTGATATGTGAGGTGCCTTCCATTTGCATTTCCATAAAACATGGAGTATTTCATGAAATTAAAAAAAATAAAAAACAAAGTTATGTGACAAAATTGCTTTAAATACATGAATTTGATGAGTGGTTTTTCCCTTTTTAAATAGATGTTGATTCCTCTTGGATTTTCTAAAGTGGCTTCATAAGTTCTAACCACTAGGTTATCATGTGGATTAATTAAAACCTTTGTGTACAAAAATTGGAAAGAAACCTTAATTGACAAACACTTTCATATGTCCAAAAAACACCACTCAAACCTTGAAGTTGTACAATTTGGGATGAAAAAGTCATATTACTAATGAAGTTTCACAATATTGGTTGTGCACTTATATATACAACCTAGATCCAAAGGAAGCAATGCTTTTAATAATGTTAAGCACTAAATAATAGCAACAAAATAAATGAATATCGGTTTTCATTGCAAAAGTATGCATGCTAATGATTGATTGTCTACTGTTCAACATTTTCTCAAAATTTTATTGATTGTACTATGAAAATTAGTTTAACTTTTTAAAACATCCTTCATTTTCGAAGGGAAATTGTAGTGCTAGTGGCTAAAAAATTCTTTAATTACTGTGAGAGTCAAGGTTCAAACCATTTTATCCATGTAAAGAAAATGAAGATGACAATTGCCAACTATGGGAATGGTTAGCAAATGGGTTCAAGTTGGATGGGTACGGGAGAACTTTAGAATGAGATTAACAAGACCTCATCAATTTGAGCTCTTGAACATGTGAAAATGTTCAAACTAATAGAAAAAACTAATATAAAAATGTAGTTTCTGCATTTTGAACCAAATTGTGTCACATGCTTGTCACTTATAGTTGGCAAGAATCATCACTTTCTCCTTTATAATATACATTGTGATTGTTTATGGAGGTTGCATTAAAATGGTCAAAACTCTTAGGAATCCTAAAATGGACTCCCAAAATAAGGACATGTAATGTCTGAAAACTTTAAAATCACATAATTCCTTTGAAACAAACATGCAGGCACAAAGTCTTGTACATTTGTAAAGATCTTTTCAATGTCATGTGGTATGTTTTGCTTTGAGGTCATTTGACCTTGTTTGAGTGATCAATAGTCAAATTACCAATTTGCCTTTCAACCTTTCTTTTGACCATAGTTACTAACTCATAATTTTAAATGAAAAAGGTATGCTCATTTTTAATATTTAAATTTCGAAAATTTTCTAATAATATATATTGGGGCCCAATTTGGATCATGTATAATATTTTCATTTTAATCTAAAAAAAATTCAAACATGATGAAGAATTGAACTTTCTCAAGGTGATTCTCACTTGGGAGTGCTTGGAACTCACCTTCATTGCACCCTCCCGCACGTGCGCGCACACACACACACACTTACTTGTGAATGCGAAGTCCTCACCTCAAAATTCAAGCACACTCCCAAGCTGGACCTGGGTTATACCTAGAACAACCCTAAACCCTAAAACCCTAAACCCTAGAACAAAACCCAAATTTCAGGTTCTTTTCAAGAACTGAAATCGAGGTTCCATTTTGGTTGTGAAACTGGAACCCAAACTGTTCTGATTAGTTTGTAAGAAGCCCAAAACCGAAGATTCTTCAGAAAAGTCAAGAACAGCCAAACACTGGAACAGACAACAGAAACACCACTCCCCCCCCCCCACCAAACCCAAACCCAAGTTAAGAAACACAAGAAAAATCCCCTTGCATTTCTAAATCTGAGAAAACTCTAACTCTAGAAACAACCAACCATCCAACCCACCCACTCACTCACTTCAAAGTTGGCGAGTCAGGACAAGGACACACACACAACACCGAATATACTTCTTCTATTCACTTGATTGAATTGTTGGCCTTGCCTTTGGTAGACAAGGATATTGTATTGTGTTTAGATTCATTGTAGAGTATAATAGTAGCTTAAGGGATTTTGGCTCCCCTGGGTAATAATAATAGGTCTATTTTATATGAGAATTTCTGAAAGATGATATTTTGGCTTGTGTTGAAACTTGAGATTAGTTATAATAGAGTTATAATAATAATATCTTGAAGGATTTTGGTTTTCTTTTTTGATGATTTTTTGAAGATTATATTTTAGCATGGTGAAATATTTGAGTTTCAATAATTCTTCTTTTGCCTTAAGATACTTCTTTAATGGAAATGGCACGGCCACAGTGTGACACAACCCCTTGTTGTTGTTGTTGGTGTTGTTGTTGGTGCTGCTGCTGCTACAGCAGTGTATGACAAAACAAACAAGTTATAAAAAGGCTTCCAGGCCAATCAAAGTGGGGGGCTTAGTAAGACTCAGGAGAGAACTGAAGGTACCTAGTAGAGTTGCTTGCACTTTCTCCAATGAAAAGTTGGAGTAGCTAGTAGGTCAAATATCAGCAGCCATCATCATCTGGGTAGGAAAAGATTCCCAATACCCAAATCTGAACAAGCTCCAAAACCCACCTTCCCAACAAGGGAATTGGCATAATTGTGGAATCATGAGAGTTCTATGGTGGGTGTTTTGGCATGTATACTATATTATATATATGAATGTGTCATATATATATATATATATATATATATATATGCCCTATAAATACATTCATTCATTCATTGAATGCAACAGCAAGGGCATCATCCATGATCCTGATGATCTTATTCAGGCACCATGAATGAATTTGGCAAGGTGAGTGGAAAAAAGTACCTGTCCTATTAGGTTAACAATGTCAAAGGGAAAGGACAAGAAATTCATGGGATCTCTCAAAATTTCAATAGTGTAGTTGAAAGCTTATTATTGCACATTTAAGACAAGTTTGTGAAATATTATTCTCTTCTCATCCAAAAATATACCCTTAAACCCTAAACCCTAATTCAGTACCTATGCTATTTTTGTAGTTTCAACACACAACCCAATTCTCATAATGTGCATAATAGGGCCATGTTGAACCAGCATCATCTAAACTGGACCCTGTTTGTTACCTTCCCCTTCTTTCAGAGTAAAGGTGTCTTATAGAGCTAATAACTAACTAACTAATACACACACACCAAGGAATGTTAATTTTGGACTCAGACACCCTGACTTAGTCTAAGTATTTATAATGTAAACAAGTAACCCTAATTTCTTTGCACCAATTGATTTCATAATGTTTTGATCTATGGTGGAGAAGTTATTGAATATTCAACATTTTTTTTTTCTCCGTGGATTTATTTAAATCAAAACTATAAAATTTATAGAAGAATTTGGGTGCACTCTTAGTATTGTTAAAAGGCCCTCGGTGAATAGGATTTAATGGAATTAATTTATAATTGTTTAGACTTAAGGTTGTTTGGTGTCCCTAATCCTCCCACCACTAACTATACATATACCATGGAGTAAAAGGGTTTAATAATCTATTATGGTTTTATTGCATTGTTTGTGTATTCATGGTATTATATCGCCTAGGTTGTCCATGATCTTTTGATGTTAAATTGTAGCTTTGAGATTCTTGCATGGCCATAATGTGTGGAAGATATTGGTGAGATGAATTGTTAAAATGTTTTTTTATCGTCTTTTTTGGAATGAGTCTTGTTCCCTTTGCAATGTTTTCTTTGCTCTCACACAAAGTTTTCAACCTTCCATGCTTTACCTACACTTTTGTCTTTCCTTTGGTTTTTTCACAAGCCTTACATGGATTTGGAGATCAACAAATTATGTGGATTATTGAATTATTTCTCTTAAAAATTTAGAATAATGAACACCTTTTTTGAAGAAGGTTTTGCAATTTTCTTAATGACCTCACCTCTATCAAGATCTTTATTCCAAACAAGAATGAACAATTAAGTGATTTAAAAAGATGTAATAAACTATTTTCATCAATTTGACATTATGTTTGAAAAATCATGTTGTATATTTTATCGTTGCTAAGGTAGCTTGTGCAATTGGCCTAAGTGTGAACACATTGAAAGCTCAACTGATTCTTCTTTCAAAGCCCAAATTTTACAATATTTTTGAATTTCCAACAACAAAATCCATTCAAAAACCAATCACTTCCACATTTTAGCTCTAAAAATTTCAAAATAAGTTTTTATTGAATTTGACTTGTGTCAAGAATTTCCAAGTACACCAAGAACACTTGTAAATTTGAATATAATTTTTAATTTTTATTTTATATAATTCTCATTGAGAAAGTGGTTCAATAATCAATAATTTTCACATTGTAGGTCCAAACAGTCTCAAACCAAATCAATGCACCCCTATTCATCAAACGTTTTTCGAAGATATTAAGAACTTGACATGAAGCATTTTGGTTTGGGAAATCTCAATGTGATAAAAATAAAACAATACAAAACAAAATACCTTCATAGATAGATTTTCATCAATTTCAAAATAAGTTAAAAGTTATTTATTGATTTTTATAATATTCTAATGTCACCATATTAATGTTCAAAGATAACATCACAACAATTGAGTAGGGAAAATGTGTAAAGGCGGTTAATATTTATGAAGATAATTCAACTCATAAATATTACAAAAGTTGGAATGAATTAAATTGGATATGAAGGGAGTTAAACATTTGACAAAATTCAAAAGAAACAAGTAAGTTCTGTGTTTCACTAAAATGTTAGTAAGATTGTTACCAAAGGACGAAGCACAAAGACAAAAATTTGATTAACAAATAAGTTTCATAGTCAATGGATGTAATGGGTTGGTTAAAGGAGTAATTCAAAATTTGTTTTAAACATTATAAAACAATTTGAGCATGAGGATTAATTTTTTCTTGCAATTATTGTTAGGAAGTGATTATCTTCAATATCATTAACCATTTAATACATAAGATCTATAATCAAGGTTAAAAATTTGAATGAATGAGATCTATTTGATAATGATTATGTCAACTAATCATTGTTCAAGATAGATTGTAAACTTTCAATGATTTGATGATAACAATAAATGAATTTTAACAACACACAATAGTTGTAAATAATTAATGTATTTTTAAAAATGTTATTTGTGAAGTAAAACATATGTTACTTAAAAAAGAGTTGTGTGATGTCAATTTGATTAATATGTGAAAAAATGCAAGTGCGAATTTTAATGGTTTTAAAGTAGAATAATCATTTTGTTGGAGGTGGTTGAAGTTGAAAACATGGTGTTTTGAATGTAGGGTCCAAATGGATGAGATTGATGGAATATGTAATTGTGGTGGTTTAAAATATGGCATTTATAAATATTTGACACATTTTGATTCACTAATATTGATGGGGATCAAAATATAGGACAAAAAAGGACTCTATTACAGACTAGGTCATTTTTGTCCTTAATGGTACACCTTATAGAATTTGCACATGAAATTATTATATTAAAAAAAAATATTAGTGGAAAAAATCTTGGTTGTTTACTCAAATAGTAAGTAAAAAAATGACAAAACCCATGATAAAATTATTATGGATTGAATTTTTCATTTCAAAATTTCAAAATTAAGATAATTTTCCATAATTTTGCAAGAAATTTCAAAATTTTCATTGCAAGGGAAATTCTTGGTAAGTTTTTTTTAATACAAATATTTGTGAAGTCTATTTCTCATTGTTTGGTATTCTGTTTCAAATATGTGTCAATTATGTTGTAACAATGAGAAAGGACAATATAAACTTTTTGATGCCTAAAAAAATACAACAATTTTTATATTTTAACAATTCGTATAACTAATATCATTTAGTATTTTGCATTAAAAGCTCTTCAAATATGAATTAACCATTCATCTTTGGGGATACATTTTTATTACTTTAAATAATATTCCTAAATTTTTGGAGGTAAATTAGCATGTGTGTAACACAGGAACATAAGGTTTTTTTATTGCATTTCCACCCATTTTGATGTTTTTTTTTGTTTTGATATGCATGTAATACATGATAAAAATGGACATCCCTTTTTTTCTTTTATCTACTTTACCATGTAACTTCCAATTTGGACTATCACATGCTTTGTGAACACCCACATGCTACTTTACCACCTTGCCATTATATGCTTTACACTTGCATTTTTGGATTTCTTTCTTTTTCACACCCGAGCATTTTCATCCATCGATTTTATAATTCTATTTTTAGTTACCCTAGTATAAGTGCTTTAGGAAAGAATTGTGATGAACCTCACTTTTATATTCATTTATTCAATCAACTTATTTCATCCAAACTTGTTGCAATATGTTCTACCCATTGGTACCCCCCTTTTCCATTTCATGTTTTCATGAAGACCATTCCTATTAACAATTGTTGCTTAGGGCAATTACTTACATTTGTTTATAAATGATGTCAATTCAAACTAATGCATTTGATTTTTTTTTTTGGTGGAAATCAATTTAATAAAAATTTAGAAAATATATTAGGCCCATGAAATTTCATATTTTAAAGTTTTCATAATTAATTTTCATTTACATTCTTTTTGCTTTCAAATATCTTTCCAACCAAAAGTATAATGAAAGCCAAGAAAATCTGGATGTGTGACCAAAATGTAGTACATTTATATTCAATAATAAAGACACATTTGGATGTTGTAGAATGTAGGAGTATGTGGGTTTTGGATGTGTGACCAAAATGCTCATAAATGTTTTTACTAGTCCATGTTATTTGTGCATGAAGTTTCATTTTTTTCTTTTTTCTAAGTTTCACCTTCTAATTTGTGTAGTCCTAATCAAGAATGATCATGAAAGTTGAATGTCAACACTAATTTTCAAATCTAAAGCTAAAATTAATGGAACATTCATGGTATGGATCAAATCATATTATTATAGTACCTACAAGTAATAAGATGTTTTTTGGTTGGTTGTTAAAACATGAAGGATGACCTTTGGAATTAAAAACAAAATTGAAACTTGAGTTAATAGTTGGGAAAAAATGGTTTAGAATAAAATATAAATGAGATAAAAAATATAAGGGGCTAAAATAGAACGACTTATCGCATTTATAAATAATCCAAGTTATTTTTCAAATATCAAAATATAATACATTTATTGATAAATAAAGGATATATAAGCATTCATTTCAAATACGTAACCAAGTAACACGCTTCAAACACATGTGGTATTGAATAGATATAAATAGTAATGTCCTTGAGAATTGATGGCCTTTGTACTTTTGGTGTCTATGAATGGATTTGGTCTTCTAATAATCAATGTAAAAAATTCAAATGTCTTGTTTAATACCATAGTACCTTTTCAAGGTTGAAAATAATTTTATTATTAAAAAACATGTCAAATCTTTTAGAAAGTTCTTGCCTAAAATGAAAAAGCTAAAGAAATTATTTGCTTGTTGATGTTGAAATTGTGGGAACTTGATTGACATAATTGTGTAGGTTGCATTGGTTTATATCATTTTCTTTGGTACCAATACTTGATATCTACTAAGTAGGTGATTTATTAGTCATTCACCTACCAATGTTTAGTAATTTAGCTCCAATGTCTCCTATGATGCACTTAAGTTTTTGGATAATACGAAAACTTTTTTGCTTGTAACCAAGAATTGTGATAAGTGAAGAAATCAAGCAATGTATATATTTTTAATGAAATCTTTTTATGGACATTAAATGCAAAGATATGTCATCATTGTTGAACATTTCTATTTTGCCATAATATTATGCCTAACATTCCAAAAACATTTACCATATTTATTGTTGAACTTTATTTTAAAAAATAAAATAGTTTCACTAGACAAATATTTTCAAGATTTTGTAGGGTTCATTCATTTTTTAAACTTGTTTATTAGATTAAGCTCAACACTTTAACCTTATACATTATTTTGGACTAATCATTTCATATAAATGTAAATGACTTCATCATATCTCAATGAAAAAACCTTTATCAAGTTTTTTTAATAGTTCCAAATTTTTACAAATTTGGTTAAATATTTCTTGAATGAGTAAAAAGTGAATACCAAGCTACATATGTTCAAATTTAGTAGGGAAATGCCTTGCCTACCTAGGTTGTTTAATAATGTCATCCAAACTTGCAACAATTATCCACATTGGAACCATTTGGTCCTTAAATTCAAACAAATCTTATTTGGATTAAGTAAACTTTTGAAATGGTAGTTGGGTTGGGTTTCAAAGCCATTTAAGGGGTCAAAAAATCACCTTGAATGAAAGTCCCTTTTAGATAACTAACTCAAAAGGAAAACCAAATTTATGTTCCTAGTTGCTAGGTGTATGTAGCCCATTCCATAATATGTAATCTTTTTTTTTGTCTATAAACACATAAAAATATATATGTCATGATGTACATTTCATACCTATTGATGGTATGAAATGTGAACATGAATGGTTTGTCGGATTTTTGTAGGCTAATAAGTAAGGACCAATAACGGGGTTTGTTTTAGGAATGAAGGCTTGACATTAGGCAAGAGCCTAAAGTGGGATTAAAGTTGTAAAAACTGCTTTGTTTGAGGTCCTTATTTAACATAAAGATTTAGTAGAATTCAACTTTTAAAACTAACAGTTTTGATTTTAATTTGAAGGAGAGGAAGAACTTGCATGTGACTCCAATTCCAAAAACCACCCCATTTAAGGTCCTTACTTGACATAAAAATCCAATGAAATTTGATTTAAAAACCTCTTATTATGCAAAAGGTGCCTTCTGTGTTGATTGTAACAAAAGAACGAAGTTATCTTCACCTTTCAAATACTCATAACATACAATGAACAAGCGTATAAATCACATATCATAACCTCATTGAATCCAATGTCTTATTAAATTCAAAAACATTTCATTGTACAACTTGCTTGCGCATTGTCTTGTCATTACAAATCCCAATGGACCAAGGCCTACTTATTATTCTATGTATACTACTTGAACCAAATTTCTAATCATGATGGATGGAAATGGTGGATAAGATATTTTTGAATTACTCTTTATTGGCTACCACGGTCTCACTTAACACCGGTGCACAATTGACACCCCATTTCTCCCATCAATTCACTCAAATACCTTTTGCAAAACTCAATTAAACAAAAACATCCAAAACATATTAACCTCAACTTTATTGCCCTTGGAAAATTCCAACACAATATCTTCAGGGTTCTTAATGAATTGTCTCATTTCCATGAATGCAATTTTCTTTGAGTTCCTTCATAGACTTGAATTGATGTTTTCTTCAAATGAGCTTAAGTTGCCCCTTGTGGAATATCATCACTTCCCATTTCCATTCACCTTTATTCATGATTTCTAAACGAACAATTCTTTAACTCTAGTTTGTAGTGGAATAAATCTTAGAATGAAATATTACATGTCTAATGCCTAATGACATTATTCCCAACTAGCCACAACAAAGTTTCTACCTAGATTATTAACAAATGTCCCAACAAAAAACTCAAAGTTCAAAGTAAAAGAAATGTACTTAATTTTCCTAAAACCTATTTTCTTATGTTCTTCATCAACAACCCTTCCTTAAAATCAACCATTGAAGCATCTCCACCGACTTCACCATTGCCAAGAACCATAAGAACACAAAACAAAATTGTAGCTCCTTTGTTGTCTTGATTTCAATTACACACAAACATTCACCACATATCTTTGAGATTCATTAGCCTCCAACATACAACTTCACACATTCATATCGACACAAGAAGAATAGTACTTATTAGGGTGCAAATGGGATAACATGAGCCAAACCCGCCTACTTTTTGACTACTTTTGTGATTTTTTTTTTGAGAAATATGCTTAAAATATTTCTGGAATGTTCTTGAAAAAATCTTTGAAAAAATCTTTAAATTAAAAAAATTTCTCTTCATACTAATTTATTGAAGTTTATGCTAAAAGTTTGGCCAAAAATGTTATTTTAAAAATAATTCAAATCCATTTACAAGTTATTCTCTTGTTTAAGAGCAAGCATCATAATGTTTAATGATTTTTAAAATTATTTTTCACTCATTGGATTAATTTCAAATTAATTCACATGTTTCCATGTTATATTAAAAATATAATTATATAAACAAATCTTATAATTTCAACATAAAATTAAATTACGATTTTAAAACATAAAAAAACCATATAAACGTTACACTTATTATGGTATGTGTTATTGTGACTACACCTAATAATTGATTATTTTCTTATCATCTATTGTTTTCTATGAAATGAAACATTTTCCATTAGGTCTTCATCCAATGTGCCTTCATCTTACTCCTTTTCATCCCACAATATCAACTTTATTGAAAATAAGGCACCCTCAACATTCACTTGCAAACCCACACAATTTTATGAGTTATTTTACATACATGTAAAATAAATTACACACTAGAAGTGGTGTGTTCCTAAAGTAAGCATGCACCCAAGGTGGAGTTGAGGGGCATTTATTTCACCTTGGGGTGCGTGCTCACCCTTGCCCCCTCCTCCCTTGCAAGAGTGTTAACCCACATAAAGCACAAGCAAAAAAATAAAATTTAGGGGAAGAATGTTTAGGGTTTGAAATTTTATAACCAACACATATAACTTATTAACAAGAATATTTTAAACTTTAAACTTTAAATTCCTTGAAGCAAAACTCTTTTGCATTGTTTTTATTAATACATTTCCACCTTGAAACCAATTCCTTAAAAACAAGTTCTAGATCCATCATTGAACCAAATTATGGAGAAATTAATTGAATAATGAGTTCACACTTGGACGGTCGACACATGTCACACTAGTTTTCATTAAAAATGATATTTATTTTTAATATTAAATGAGAACATGGGTTAAGTTAACATTCACTTACCATTAAGCTATAGCTCATTTAATGTTAGATGCCACCTAGGATGCCACCTAGGATGCCATGTAGATTTTCATTTAATATTGACTTAACATCAAGTGTGAATGCACCATAAGTTCACTTTACACAAATCTTGAAGTCCTAAAGGACCAAAGAAATGGAAAACAGATGAAAATTGGACATGGAATCTTAAGTGACATTTACCTTGTTTTACTTTTCCCCTTGGGTAAAATGTGTTGAGCCCACCAAAAAATAAAAATAAAAATTTGTTACCTTATTTCACTTTCCCTCTTTGGTAAAAACGTCTTGAGCCAAACTAAAGTTACGTTTTACCATAATTTTTAACTTTCCTCTTAGGTCAAATGTGTTGAGAGCCAGCCAACGAAAGTTACGTTTACCTTCATTTACTTTCCTCTTAGGTAAAAAAAAATTGTCTTGAGCTGCCTACTACCAAAGTTATGTTTTACCTTATTGTAAATAGTAAATACCTATCTTTCCCTACCTCACAAAGCGGGATGTGCCTCCCTTGCCTCGAATGCCTCAATGGCAAATTCCCCTTTCGTGTAAAAGATGTGTAAAAAGCCTTGCGCGCGGACGTTAATACAGTGCAAATTATATATTTTTAATAAAATTATATCGAAATTTTGGCTAAATTTAACCCAAATAAAAAGGAGCAAAAACATTAGTCGAATTTACACTAGGAAAAATAAAATTCGCAATTTCTTCGTCGATAAATAGAGAAATTTCGCCAGGTAAAAAAAAATCACTGGATTAAATTGTGAAGCAAAAGAAAATAGAAAAAAAAAAACAAATGCCAGAAAATTATAAAATTTACATTCTTCTTTTTCGCTTTCCCCTTTCCACCTGAGTCCTTCCTTCCTGCCCATGCGTATAAATAGTGTCCGCGCCAGCTGAAAATTCTTCCCTCGTCTCCAATCCCATTCTTCTCGCGTCTCTCGTCCTTCATCTCTTCATCGCTACTTTGTCCGCAGTGTTTTGCTTTCCGTTGTTGTTGTTATTGTTTGCGCATTCCTTCTCGGCTTTTGGTTTTGGACAACGTGTTTTTTTTTTTTTCCCCCCCGCTTGCTCGCCTGTTCTTCTTGTTCATCTCTTTTCTTCTTCTTTATTCCTGCATAATTATCTTGCAGCCTCTTTTGGATTTTTCCGCCTTGTGTAGATTTGCTGCAGCTGTATGTATAGGTAGCCAGAAGCTACAGGAAGGAAGCTCACGAAATTCTTTCATTCCTGTTGTTGTTGTTGTTGTTGTTGTTACGACGCTTCTTCTTATATGGGGAATTTTTTTAGTTCATTGGATTATTAACGAATCGTTGCGAAACTCACTCGACCAGCGATCGTAGAGAGATCGACCGGAAGAGGAAAAAGAACAAAAAAACAAGAAGAATTTCAAGAGACTGCCAGAGACGCGGTTGCAGATTTTCAAACATCGATCTCAGCGAGTTTTAAACATGGCAACACTTCGATTATCATCGCCGGCAGCGGCAGCAGCAGGAGGAGGAGGATCAGCAGCAGTAGCGTCAACGTCGATGTTTATGCAGGTCGGTAGTACTGCTGCTGCTGCTGCATGCGAATATGTGCAGCAGCAACGGCGGCGAGATCGACTGCAGGGCTCCAGTCTATCCATGCTGTTGCCTGTGCGAGCTGCTGTTATGTCCGCCGCTGCAGGTTTGGATGCTAAGCACCTAGGATGGTTGCAGCGGAAGACTAGTATCGATGGAATGTCATGCTCTGGAAGAAGCAAAAGCCGGCGATTTCACAATATTTCCAAGGTTTGTAGTGGATTTGACAGTTTTTTTTCCTTCCGGGGTGCAGGCATGCACGGTGGTTTTTTTCCCTTCTTCTTAGAGTTTCGGCTACTTGCTACGATTGTTGAGGTTGATAGTTTCAAGCGCCTGTAATGTATGCTGTCACACGGTTTTCGGCGAAGTTTTCTATTCTACAGTTTGGAACAACCAGTTCTGTGATTGTTTTTTTGCACATCATGAATATGAAGAAGAGACTCGTTGAGAGCTTTGCTTTCGTATCTTTGTATAGTGCAGCAGTTTAGTCTTTCAGTCCGAGTTACGAGTCTCTGGTACCAATTGTAATATTTGTTATGAGATCGTCGGTCGTCATGGCAGCATGAAGGTTTTATCGACCTCGAGATGTACATGATGTGCTCCTGGAGTTGTGGTGATGATGAAACAGAGGTTGAAAACGTGGTGACTGTGCGGATTCATCAATGCAGGTGCGTTTGGCGAAGGCAGTCATGACAAGGGCAGATGCAGATCGTGGCGCAAATGGAAGCAGCAGCAGAAGCAGCAACGGGAGTGCAATTCATATCGACGCGGAGAATGCGATGAATGTAGTGAAAGGCGGTGAATACTATGCGGAGGAGCCTCCGACACCGCTGCTGGACACCATCAACTACCCCGCCCAGATGAAGAACCTGAACATTAAGGTAAGGAGCATAGTACACTCTTCGAGCATAGATCTATGCAGGCACATCTACAGTGGCAATATAACCAGATTCGTGGTGATCTCAGGAATCAATTCGTGCATCGCATCAGGCACAACAACAATCTGAATAGATCATGTGTGTCTTGGCATGACTAGGGTAATGTCTTTGTATACTGTTTGTTTGTGTATGATCTAAACCCGAACTGTGTGGTGAAACTGAGAGCAGGACCTACAGCAGCTGGCCGATGAACTGCGTACGGATATGGTGTTCTCGGTGTCCAAGACAGGTGGCCATCTTGGATCAGGGTTGGGTGTCGTGGACTTGACTGTTGCTCTTCACTACGTCTTTAATGCTCCTGAAGACAAAATCCTTTGGGATGTTGGCCACCAGGTAAATTACATGATCTGCAGTTTCTCTTTGACAGTAAGCGACAGGTTCTGATCTCTTGTGATAACGAGAAGGAAAACTTGCTGGTATGAAGATTGCACTTGAAAGGCCCGGCTTTGTAGTGAGTTCTAGGCATATTAGGGCTTAAATTGCAGGTGTTAATGCACTTGGCTTCAAGGAGAACAAAAGAACCGTCTGTTTGTTGTATTTGTAATGTTTCTCCTTTGGGTCTGATTGTGTTTTGCTACCTGAATTTACAGGTCATTGATGACTTGTGGGTTGCATGTTTATATGTTATTGCAGGCATATCCTCACAAAATCCTGACAGGAAGGAGAAGAAGGATGCATACCCTGAGGCAGACATTGGGACTAGCAGGGTTCACCAAGCGTGCCGAGAGCGAATATGATGCTTTTGGCGCTGGTCATAGTTCCACCACCATCTCTGCTGGCCTTGGTAAAATCCTGGAACCTCTTTGATTTCTCAACCACCTCTTTACATGTCTTTCAGTAACTTCATGGCTGCAGATTGAACCTGATATCAAATGCCAATATTCCCAGGAAGACATGCCGCTATCTGATCTGCTCTTTTGTGGAGCTCTCCAGGCATGGCAGTGGGAAGAGACCTTCAAGGAAGGCACAACAATGTGGTGAGTGTGATTGGAGATGGAGCAATGACAGCAGGGCAGGCATATGAGGCCATGAACAATGCAGGCTATCTAGACAGCAACCTGATAGTGGTGCTCAACGATAACAAGCAAGTCTCCCTCCCTACTGCAACCTTGGATGGCCCAGCTGCTCCTGTGGGTGCTCTCAGCAGCACCCTCAGCAAATTGCAGTCCAACAAACAGCTCCGCAAGCTTCGAGAAGCTGCAAAGGTAAGGTTCATACCTCATGTATTATGTAGCATCAAGCCAACAACCCTAGTGGTTAGTGTAGATCCAACTGGGTACCATGCTAGATCATGTGTCCCATGTCCACCAGCCATGATTAGTGCCTTCCACTCTTACACAAATAAACTCAGGAGTCAGTACAAACCTTGGAGGCTGCAGTGACATTTTCAATTGTCATCCACAAGCAAAAACAGGGCAATCCCTGGAGGATGCAGTGCCTGCCTTGTTTATACCTCAGAGTTTTGAGATTTGGGATAGTGTAGAAAGAGACTGGTGCATCTGCTTATAGGAGGTATAACATATGGTGCCGCTTCAGACATAATTGCTCCTCTGTCAGAGTTGGTGCGGTCTACGGACTTTGTCAGAAGGTGGATTAACAGTGTTCTTGTGCACAGGGTGTGACAAAGCAGATAGGAGGTTCAACCCACCAGCTAGCTTCAAAAGTAGATGAGTTTGCAAGGGGGATGATCAGTGGATCTGGTTCCACAATGTTTGAGGAGCTAGGGCTGTATTACATTGGTCCTGTGGATGGCCACAACATTGAAGACCTTGTCACCATTCTGGAGAATGTGAAATCTGCTATGGCCAGTGGTCCTGTGCTCATCCATGTTGTCACTGAGAAAGGTCATGGGTATCCTTATGCTGAGCGAGCTGCCGACAAATATCATGGTATGTCCTCATCCTTCTTCAATTTCAGGTCCCCCGAGGGTGGCCTGGTGCATTTCCCAAATTTTATTCTAGTTTTCAAAGTGAAATTTGCTGTGATGTTAACTAGACTAAGCATATGACATATCCTAAGCATGCACACTGAACTATCCAACACAAGACACTGGATGTTAAGGATGTAGAGCACATGCTTGATGTAAAATAAAGAGCATGTAGTTGGTCCTGACTTGTTTTCATTTTGCCATTCTGCCATTTATTGTTACAGCAAGTTAGCAGCCTCCAAGCTCTTTAATCATACAGATGTGTCACTGCATCTGATCAGCATTCCTTTTGTTTTAGAGCTTCATTATGAACCTGTCATGTAGGTATTTCAAACTCCAATCCTTTGTCAGATTTATGACAGAGCCTGCTGCCACTTACTCTCATATGTCTGCTGTCTGTATTTTGTATTCCTCTGTACTCAACACCAATGTGGTTTCCTTGCTACTGAATTGTCTTGATAGCACAAGGTTTAGTCAGTTGACTTCAGGGCCAGTTTTATCTCAAGAGCCACATTTCAGGAATTGCACCCAATCTCATGAGGAGTAATTCTGGGTCACCTTGAAGCCATCAATGAAACAGCAGTGTTATTGCTAGTGCTTAGGTGAGAAAGTTGTTATGTATTCGAAAGCAGCAGCTCGATTGAACATGCAAGTACCTCAAAGGTAGGATAGCTGTTTCACACCATCTGGAAGATGGTATGAATTTGAATGGCATGGACATCTGGACTGATAGTCTTGTCATGCTATACAACTTGTCAGGTGTGGTGAAGTTTGACCCAGAGTCAGGAAAGCAGTTCAAGGCACCTTCATCAACCTTGACATACACACAGTACTTTGCTAATGCGCTCATAGCAGAGGCAGAGTTGGACAGCAAGGTGGTGGCTATCCATGCTGCCATGGGAGGTGGCACTGGCCTCAACTACTTCCAAAAACATTTCCCTCAACGGACTTTTGACGTTGGGATTGCTGAACAACATGCTGTCACATTTGCTGCTGGCCTTGCCACTGAGGGCATAATACCTTTCTGTGCCATCTACTCTTCTTTCCTGCAACGTGGCTATGATCAGGTTGGAGTCTCCTAAACCCTAAAGAAAAGTGAAGCTCTCAATTCTTTCATTTCCAATGACAATGCAAGAGAACCAAAATGTACTTTTCTTTTACTAATTATTTTGTCACTTTCTAACTGCAACTGCATCCTAGTTGGAGGTTTGGACATTTTAGTTGGTATACCCAGAGAAGAAGTCTTCTTCTGAGACCCTTAGGTCCAAACATTCAGGCAATCTGGAGTCTAGTTGCAGTGACTACATAAGTGCACCTAGAAGGATTCTGGCCTACAACTGATTGCAACAATGAGCCACCATGAACTTCATCAGACATCTTGAAGTTGAGATAAGTGCCACACATACAATACTCAAGACTGGACTTTGTTTGCAGGTGATACATGATGTAGATCTGCAAAAGCTGCCAGTAAGGTTTGCACTAGATAGAGCAGGGCTTGTGGGGGCAGATGGTCCCACCCACTGTGGAGCTTTCGATATTACCTACATGGCATGCTTGCCCAACATGGTTGTGATGGCACCAGCAGATGAGGCTGAGCTCATGCATATGGTGGCAACAGCAACTGCCATTGATGATAGACCCAGCTGCTTTAGATTTCCTCGGGGCAATGGAGTTGGTGTCCCTCTCCCTCTTAACAACAAGGGTGTTCCTATTGAGGTCTGCTTTGGATCCTTCCCTATCAGCTTTCCTCTCCCTCTTTATTTTGTAAATGAGGGATGGGAAATAACAACTATGGTTACATATCTGGTGTTTCTCTGAAGAATTTGGAAGACCATCTGTCTTTTCCTCTTCCATCCAGCACTCTAGCTCATGATGCTTTTTGGACTCCCAGGTTGGCAAAGGTCGGGTGCTGGTGGAGGGAACTCGTGTGGCCATACTTGGATATGGAACAATAGTGCAGAACTGTCTAGCAGCCCAAGCCTCTTTACTGGAGCAAGGCATCTCTGCCACTGTTGCAGATGCCAGATTCTGCAAGCCACTAGATAAAGACCTCATCAGAGCTCTTGCTAAGGAGCATGAGGTGCTCATCACAGTTGAAGAAGGTTCCATTGGAGGATTTGCAGCCCATGTTGCACACTTTCTTGCCCTTGAAGGGCTTCTGGATGGAAATCTTAAGGTGAGCTGCACCTTTACTCTTGTACTAGCTATGAACTGAGTACGACTGCAGTCTATGCCACCTTTGGAAGAGTGTCCACCTATGAGAAGGAGGGAGCAATATTAGTAATTGTGAAAAGACCTGGTCAGGTCATCTTGGCAGTATCTACTCATTCTTTTCCTCCTTTGTACCACTCATCTTGCACTGTCTCTGGATGATTGATACTGACTGTTCCTTTCTGGCCTGGCAGTGGAGGCCTATGGTGTTGCCAGACCGGTACATCGACCATGGATCACCGATAGATCAGATCAAAGAAGCTGGGTTAACTGGCAATCAAATTGCAGCAACAGTGATGTCAATTGTGGGTGGACCCCGAGAAGCACTGCACCTTAGCAGATATTGATTTTGAGTTCCAGCTCTTCTATGCCAAGCCTCTCTCACTGACAAGAAGGAAAACAATGAGTCCTTCCAGAAACATTCAAGTATGCACCACACCCATTAGACAGAGTCCAACATTCAGTCTGTTGGAGAGATGTACAATGTGTATTCTCAATGCTATAGCTTTGTACATGCACAAAGAGTATGGCCCAGAAAACTTGGCTTAAGAGAGACACAATAGTAAGAGACCTCCCCTACAAAACAAATGCAGTAAGTGCCCAGGCCTGGATGGAAAATACAGAGGCAAAGAAGAAGAGGATATAAGAGGCTCTTAGTTGTGCTGTGGCTTCTCTTTTTCATAATAGACATAGAGCACAAGTGGTGTAAAACTTTTGTGAATGAATTATACGTGTTAGCAACAACTCCAAAGGTGCGAGTCATGGTTTCACAAACCAACAGTTCTCAGGAAGTTGATATGTATGATGATGATGATGATGAACCCTCAGCAGCAAGCAGTGTACTGCTGCTGCCAGTGTGCCCCCTTATCAACTTACCAGACTTGTTCATTGGTTTTTTTAATATATCATCAGCCCAATTGTCGAACTAAGTTTCTTTCTTTTAGAAACATTTGTATGTTACAGGTTTTGTGTATATATAATACAAAACTTCAATCTAGCATAACACTAATGAGGAATGTTAGGGTGGTAAAGATGCAGATTGTGTGTGTGTGTGTGTGTGTGTGTGTGAGAAGAAGTATACACATGAACCTTTCGCTGTGTGTATGCTTTTGCACTACTGTGCAGTCTTCCAGCGCTGAGAGCTTGCTCACATTGAACTCTTGTTCTCAAATGATGCCAACCTCAAGTTATCCTCTTACCTACTATATTTTATGATAAGATACACATTTCAAAAGTTTGTTAAATTCCCTCATGTCAATGGTATAACTTTTGTCACAACAACATTTGATAATTGGATGAATAAAGGTGTGTTAGTTAATTACATGTTAAATTTGTTTGCAAAATACAAGCCTACTGACAAATTTTGTAATGTGAAAATGAAGGAACAAATCTCGACCTTAAAATGATTATTAGGTATAATGAATTAGGAATACAAGCTCCATTTCAAAGTGTTTGTTTTGGTCATGCCCTTTCTAAAGTTTGCTAATACACCACTTTCAATGAAAAAGTAAGTTTTAGTCTATAGCTAATGAACATCAAAATTGCCCAATCTTTAATAAAATCTTGTATAACATGGGTAAAAAAATCTTCAAAAAGAAAGGTAAAATGGACAAGGCTTGTTTGGATGTAGGTATATGACAACATAAGTTGGGTGAATGTAAGTTAAAGTGATTCATCGTTGGTGTTACAATTGTAATTTTTGTTAAATGTATTGTGTTCAAATACTTGTGGTGAATAAATTTCTCAATGACTAATTGGTTTTTAACTAACAACTTCATTATGAACACATTTATATAATTATTGAAAATATTGCATCATTGTTAGTAATGGACTCTTGAAGTTCAAAAATGTAGACTAGTCAATTGATTGGATTATTAAAAAAATTAGAAATACAACTCCAAATTGTTTATATTAACTATGCATGAGGCATGAAATATAAAATTAAGTGTGAAATATTTATGAAAAAAATTTAACAAAATGATAGTCATGGACTTTTGAACAATGTTTTCAAAAGTCATTTTGAAATGATTTTTTTTTTTTTTGTTTCTTAAAAAAGTTGTGCTTAATGAAAAAGCTTTTAAAATATTTATTTGAACTCTCATTCATGTGGAGTCTATGGGTTTTCGTTTAAAGATTTTCAAATTTCATCCACCATAATAAATGATATGATCGATGTTTTTTTATATAGATTTTGACATAGGGTCAAAAGGTTTTGTAAGTGGGTGATCATTTTGTAATCAAATATTACAATAATGAATTATTAAAAAAAACCACCATGTCCAATGGGATTTTTTGAAAAACTTATTAAATATCTATATGAAGTGTTGTATTTGCTTAAAATGAACTATTGTCTAGTACATACATTACTTGAACACACCAATGAAAAGAAAGTTCATTTTCAAAATGGTAATATGATAGCAAGCCTTACAAGTTAAGTCTACCATTCATGTTTGTTACAACCAACAAACGTTGGTGTTGCAAGGTAGAATTCCAATAGCACAAATTTGGGCCATTGTTGAAATTAGTGCATCAACCTTAGCTTCAATTGTATCAAGTTGTGTGTTCAATCAACACGATAATTATTGGTTGTTTGGTGATGCACTTGAAAATGCATTCAATTTCTATGTCAAACTAATTTAAGAGATGTTTCATTTGGAAACCCAAATGAATTCTATTCCCCCATTTCAATTTGATGCAAAATTGATTTTATTAACAAATGGGATTTGAATGGAAGTCACACATGTGCTTGTTCCACTTTTGGATTGTTTACACGAATTTGATTCAAAGAATGTTCACATGATGTTAGCTCTCATGATTGACCTTAGATTCAACAATCTATCCATTGTGAACAAATATGTTAAAAAAAAGATAACCACAATTGTAGTAACAAGGTATGATTATAAAACCTTTTAATTCCCCTTTTGTGTTCAACTTACTAGAAAGTTAATTTTCCTACAAAATCAACATTAAATTTTGGTACCCAAGAAAAATCGTTGGTTGTGTTTAGTGCAAAATCATTTCAAAATGATTTTGTCAAAATTGAGCACGTAATTTTTTTCATTTATAATTCATTTTGGGTTTTTTTTATTGTTGTTAGCTCTTATTTAATTCATATGTCTAATGCACTAAATAATATAATTAATATTTTCCTGACTATTTACCTTTTTCATTATAGGTGAAATGTGAATTTTTTTTGTTTTTTGAAGTCTACAATTGGTAGTAGTCTTGTGAAAACCCATCAAAGCGATGGAAAGCAGATGAGGCTTAGGTTGTTGTTAGGTACTTGGTTCATCAAAATTTGGGCATTATGGGAAATCAAATTGAAACAAACTGAATTTTTTTCATTGCTAGCATTCTGACAAGTCTTTGTAAATGGTGACTTAAAATTCAAAAATCAATCATTATTTTCAAAAATTAGTTGAACAATTTGTATTTTGGTTGTGAAGCATTTGTAGTTAAAGTCCTTAGTATATATGACTTTGGGGACATTGAAGCAAATTTGTTGAAATAAATGGAGGAGTTTGAAGTCCAATTGGATGTGTTTGTTGAACTTGATGATCTAACAAACTTTGATTTTGAATGTGCATTCATGTTGCAAATTTAGTAAAGTAGATTGTTTTTATTTTGTCTTATTAGATTTTGTTGTATGTGGGTTGTTGCTTTACAAACCATAATTTTTTTGGTAAGCCTCACGATATGATGACATTGCAAGGAAATCAATTAAATATATTGTGAAAGTTTGTTTGGGAGAGGTGGGAAAATTGTTGGGATTGACATAGATGGTGTTTGCAAGTTTGGCTCCTTGAGCATTTTGTGTGTTGGAGGGATTGAAAATATTAATTAATGTTTCCAAGTTAGGTTCCATTGACATTGTCTATGTGTCTTTAAAGCTTAGGTGGAATTTAAAGAGTGGAGGATGTGAGTCAACAAACTATTGAGTGTGGTGATTAAATTCTAAACACAAAGTTTAAATATGATCCAAAATGGCATCACATAATTCTTTAATTGTACCATTTTGTGTGTGTTTGTTTAACATTAGAAACTTGACCTACAAAGATGTACAAGGCTTTCATTAATTCATAGTTGTTTGTGGATATTTGTATTCAAAAAAGACGAATTAGACATTTTGATTCTTGTATTTTAGTATTGGATTTGGCCTTTGAAATTTGTTTGAATAATTTCAAAATATGAAAATTTTCTTCATTTAAAATTCATTTAAAAAAAATACATACCCATTTTTAAATCCAAAAGGGAGTCCGTGATAGAGGGTTACCAAACCCTACCCATCTACTCCAATTTTTTTGGATGGGTTATTGACAGGAACAAGAGGGATTTGATGGGAATTGTTTGGGAACTTGATGAGAAGAAAAGGATCTTGATGGGTTATTGGTGGGAACAAGAGGAATTTGATGGGAACTGTTTGGGAACTTGATGAGAACAAAAGGATCTTGATGGGTTATTGGTGGGAACAAGAGGAATTTGTTGGGAACTGTTTGGGAACTTGATGAGAACAAAAGGATCTTGATGGGTTATTGTTGGGAACAAGAAGAATTTGATGGGAACTGTTTGGGAACTTGATGGGAGATCAAGCTTGATAGACTGCTTGCTTCCCATGTATGGAATTTCTATTAACAAATCGCCTAGCGGGCAGGGAGAGAAAAAAATTAGATGGAGTAGCTAAAAAGGTGGGCAGAATATGTGTGCATTCATGTGCACATTTTGTCTTCCTGCCCGCCTTTCTTTCTGCTAGCGGATTTCAAGGAGCGGGCAGGCAGGCAGAACCCAGGGCTTTCACAATCATGTGCCCTAAACCCTAAACAGCAAAGAAGTGCTCTTCTTGTCCTTTCCTTGCCAACGAATAAACACACACAAGACAAACTTTAGGGTTTGGTGGGTGGAGAACCTGGACGTCTCCGGAGCCCAGTATTTGCCTTCAAAACTTCGACCCAATTTTTCCATCGCTATCATCATTGCACTTGCAAGAGGTGGGTACGTGAGCTCTCATAGCTGCTTTTTGTTTTTGTTTTTAATGTGATTTTCTTACACAATATACTTCTGCCCATTTGTTTCTTACTTTTCCTACTTTGTTGGAGACTTATGTGAGATTTTGGAATCATAGTTTAGTCCCCCCTCCCACCCACCAATTTTGCATTTCAATATGGATTTCAGGTTACTCACATCTATAAGCAGTAGTAGGTTTCCAGGCATTTTTTTGGGTTTTTGGTGTTTGGTCTTGGAGATGTTACCTATTGTGCACAGCTGAGAAAGGTGGGGTCTAATGAATGGGAATGTTTGCTGAGGTTTTTTGCTTTGATGTGTACGATTGGAGGATTTGTTAAGAATGTGAATTTCTGGGCCTTCGCATTTGTGTTATGGAAGGGGGAGTATGTATGTGGGGAGTATGTGTTGAGTGCCGTGTGTGTTTGTGATTCCAGGTTTGTCTGGTGTAAAGTCATTGTGCGCTTGTGGAGAAAACTATTGCAATCAAATTGCAACTTCAAAAAAATGATCAGAGGAGGGCAGCAGAAACAGTTGCAAAGGCGTCGCAATACACCAAACTCTTTGCCAGGAAGCTCTTCAGATAGCTCTTTCAATTTGAGCAGTCTGCATGATAATCTTACTGAATCATCCACTGCACCCAACTCGTCGAAGTAACTCAATTCTCTCTTTTCCAATATATATATCTGTTGTCCTAAAGAAATTCTAGACCTCAAAACTAACTTCATCCTAGAAGCTTAAACCCTAAATCTTTGGACTTCTAAGCCTAAAGCTTAGGTCTCTTGCAACCTCCTGCATTTTGGAGCCTTCCTCTGTATAAGGATGGTAAATACTTTTATTTGCAGCTCCTGGTCTAGGTCCTAATGGTTTTCATGGGTTAATGTTTTGGTATCAGAAATGATGTGTCTTCAGCTCTCCAGCAAGAACGACTCAATTCCCAGAAATTCAGTTCACAATCAGCAGCCAAGAAAACAGGTTCTCGGGTACCAGTATCAAGCAACCCAACAGTTAGCTCACAGAGTAAGAAAACAGGGAAAAAGGAGTTGGTTGGAATTGTAGGGATGCAACACATGAAAAATCAAACAAAAACTCAGGGTGCAACCAAGAAAACAAGTGATCAATCTGCAAATAGGAAGGAGGAATCAAAGGGAGTGGCAGCAAATTTGCCGTTGGATTCCCTCTATCTCTGTTTTGAAAAACTTGAGTCTGTGTACGATATTGTTACTTGTGCTGCAGTTTGTCGTCACTGGCGACAAGCTGCCTCCTCCAATCTAGTAAGCCCTATGCTCCTTTGAATCTTGACTTGCGCTTTGTCTTATATTTGGGAGATTTCTCTGATCTTCCATATACCTCCCAGCAACATTTCTTGGTAGGTAGGATGTAAAACTCTTGAATCCTGATTTTCAAGGATGTAGAGTTTATTTGGAGGTTATTGTTTATAGTTGAGGGGTAGGGTTGATGGATTAGCATTCAAGATTTGGGGTAGGACCATTATTTCTGATGATACTCTGTTGTAGATGTGGTGCAGGTTTGGAAAGCTTTGTACATGAAATGGTGGCAACCATGTGACAAAGAATCCACGACCTTTCAATCACAGCATGGACTGTTGCCTCATGGATTTGACACATGGCGGAAGGCATTCATTTCCAAATACTCACATGGAGTGAGTAACCTTGAATGTCTGCAAGTTCTTTTCAGCACAAACTAAAAGGGGTTTTTATTTATTTTTCCTCCCCTTTTTTTTCAGCAATGATTTGCAAGGGGACATGTCATTAGAATAATCAAACTGGGAAACTTCTGCCTATCAGAAACACTCTCTGAATGAAGTGTTTAATTGCGCATGCAGAAACAAAAGATTTTATCAGAAGAGATAATGCATGCCATGAACAAATCCTGGATTCATGTTCGGAGAATACCTGACAGATTTAGCAAACATGGTGTGTAAGCTTCCACTGTACTGTATGTGCTAGTGACACCTGGTCCCACTTTGATGCTCCTCATAGTTATTGGTGCCAAGGGTTGGTCTTGTTACATGAAAACCTGACAAAATGTTGGAATTCTGTTATACAATTAGGATTAGATGTGAATAGACTAAGGCCAGAGGGAGGATTTGTGGTTGAGGATTGTATTGACTTGAGCTGGAGAGGTATAGGAGTCATTGGAATTCTCTGATATGATGTGAAACTTTGAACGGGTCCTTTTGCAGATGTTTAGAAGCAATGTCTACTGTTAGTATGATTTGAAAGGTACAAACATGCAGTACAAGTTATCAAAGGGAATGGCTGGGAGCTTTCATTGTTGTTTTTTTTTCGTAACTTGCAATTGGGTTAGTGCAGTGAAAGATTGTGTACCAGGCAACACTATGAGGAAGCTGATGGAGCGTCTAAGCTTAACATTTCATGTATGCATCAACCGTGATCAACCAGTTCGACTCAAAGGTTCCGTAAATTCTTGCACTTAAATCAAGCCTTAATCTCTGTTTACAGGTTTAGTGGTTCAGTCTTGGTCCATAGCTTACTGATTCCAATCCCATAGTTGCAATTTTTTTTGTTCTGGCAGGAAAGGCGAATGTGGTGTATTTTCCTGCATCTTGTCTTTTGCGGTATCCCACAAAAGCCAGTAGTAGGGGTGGTATCACCCTTGAGTCGCTCAACTCTGTCAAGGTGAACTTGTCCTTGCTTCCAATACCTTTGTGAACAGGCAGTTGTGAGAATTGTTTGTGTTCTAAGATGTGTTTTGTGATGGTACAGGTGATGGCAACAAGTAACAAGCTTCTACGAACAGTTACTGTTGCCAGTTTCGTATCCTTGTCTATGAAGTATATATATCTGCCTTTTTCTGTAACAAAACTAGGAAAAGAGTCAACATTAACTTGATAGCTTGGAAAACCAAAGTTCCTGAAGTGAGTTCTCTTACCAAGTGTTAAGTGCATAAGAGGTTGCATCTTGACAGGGAAGGTAGACAGGGCAGAATTGGGAGATGGTGTCAAAGGCTGGGGCTAGTCCAGGCCCTCTCTGCCTTGTACAGCATTGTAGCTCAAGCGGTGCATCACTGATGGTTGGCACATTATTTGAAGGCGTATACTCAACAGAGATATCCAGTAGCTCAGAGCACAGCCAGGAACAGGTGCTCCTTGTAATGGTCAGTCTTCACCTGAGTGATCTCATTTGGAAGATGTTGGAGCTTGGTGGAAGCCCAACATCTCAACTGGGACATCAGATTTTCCCTAGTGACGATCCAATCTATGGTAATGCCTCAATCATCCAATGTTCTAGTCAAAATGCACTAACTTTGCTTATCAAATAGAACCATGAAAACACAGAAAATCACAACAAAAGAGAAAATTTCTTAAGCACGGTGTTGATGAGTGTTTGTATGCAGAGTTGGTTAAGGCCATCTGCTACGTTGTTGGTTCATGCTGTTCCTTTTCACATGTATTTTCCTAAACCATATGATTGTGTACAAATATGTCATATACACCTTGGACTTTCCCCAACCCAAGGGTATAGTGAAAGTGATGATCTGCAATGCTGTGGCAGGACTGCATGGCTGGCATGTTAGCATTCAGCTCCATACATTCAGAAGGCTTTGTTGGACCCAGGATTTTCGTCAGGTGTTAGGCATACTTATCATCAAAAAGTTGCCTGAAGAGATCTTGATGGATTTTTCTGTAGCCTTTTCTGCTCACCTGAAAGGCAGAACAGGGACAGGGACAATCTCGTATATTGCTTATCACTCCTGGTTGATCCTGGTGATGTTTGGTGTGTTTCCCAGGTGTTTTGGAGTTCTCAGGATTCAATTGCAGGAGAAAAAGCAGTTTTTCTTCTAATCTCTTCTGTAAGAACCAGATGATTTGTATCAGAATTTAAATTATTTTTTTTTTTTTTGGTGAGTTTGATGACTAATAGGAGCAGCTTTGTTATAGAACAATCTGTAAATCACCCAATGATGGAATGAATTTTTTTTTTTCAGATGAAGCATGAATCATTCCCAGGAGTGCTTAATTCACCATGGAAGGCCGAAGTATTCTCAGGAGAGTTAAGAGGTGTTTTCATGCTAGACTTCACACTCTGGGATGAAGGTTCAGAGATTGCATGGCACTGCACTCGTGCAGTTTGCACTGAGCCAGCTACATTGGCTACTGTGGAGGTAAGTTCCACATTGTACATTCCTTTTTAAAAAAAGGACTGCTGGCTCAACTTCTGATGAGGGATTTCCAAAGATGTGTGGGTATTGAAAATTTGAAGTGATTTTTATGTGGGGATTTTATGGGAAGCAGTATGGTCCACCCGGAATGGATGGAGAGAGGATGCATATGGCTGTACATGATGAGAAGCAAGGAATCAGTATTTCCATGAACCTTTGTATCCCATTCACAGACTTATGGAACTCAAGTACCCATCAAGACCCATCAGTTGTTATCACAGATTTGCATTTTTCTTTGAGCTCTGTATTTTTGCATACTTGGTTTGGGAGGTCCACAATCTAGACTGTAGACACATGGATTGACAATGGGGAGGGATATCTTTAATCTGCAAAGTAGAGTTCTTTATGGAAACATTTTAGTTACTGATGGTCAAGAAGCTTTCTTTCTTTATGGGCTCCTGCATAGTTGTCCATTCTTTTCTTTACCTAGTTCTATGGTGCAGTTTACTAAATATCCAACAATTGGGATCTGTGTTAGTGTACCATGTCCTAAAAGGTTTGCAGCTTCTCCAATAACCAACAGCCTGATACTTACAGCTTTTTCTATTCTCAATATGTGATATGATACTTACAGCTTTTTCTATCACATATATTTTGAATTTGTGAGGTATCGGTATCAACATAAGTATTCCTCGTATGATATTGTGCATTGATGGACATAATTTATATTGATATTGAGTAAAAGTCTAAGAAGTGCTTGAATTATGCAGCAATTGCTTGTAGTTGTAGCACATGCACACAGTTGGGTGATTTGTTCATAAGATCAAGAGAGAGAGAGAGAGAGAGAGAGAGAGAGAAGCAACTTGCAAAATATAAGAGGTTGGTGTAGGGTTTTGAGTTAGTTACTTGAGAAGCGCGAGCATGTATTTAGCTCCAAAAACTAGGAGTGGAGGAGGTTGTTACCTTAGAAACTAGGACCTAGCAGAACGTGGGCAACTAACTATGGAACTAGAGTGGGAACCCTAAACCCTAAACCCTCCAAAATCTCTAACCTAAAAGTTAGTTTTAACACATTCTATGTGGCTAGTTTAAAACCTATTTATTAAATAATTTTCTTACACTAATTTTTTTGAAACTTCATATGTAATTTTTTATAAACTTAATGAAATGCATGATGGTTTTATAACATGATATTTGAAGAGGTTTTGAATTGATGTTCTTAACGTTTATATAAAAAATAAAGGATTATAGTGTTGAAAGGGTATTGTTTTGCCTACTTTTGCATGTTTGCTCTTGAATAGATTGGAATCACTTTGTTTGCTATCAAGTTCATCAACAATCAATCTCACCAAAGGAGAATAGAAGAAGCATGAGTATGTCAAATTACAAATATTGTTATTATGTTAGTGATCTGACCATTCTCAATATTTTTCATCATCATTTGCTTTTGGTTCTTTTTGAATAGTTAGGTTTTTTATAGTGGTCTCCATTACATAATTTTTTTAATATTCTTGGTTACCTACTACAATTTATCATAAAAAATGGCGATTTGAAATCTTTTTCTTTCAAGTTTGCCGAATGTGAACAATTTGTTCTACATGAAAATCCTATTATATAGGTTGAAATCATATTTTTTTAGGGTCAAATTTGGTGAAATTTATTATTAAAAAAATAGTCTAAGGACACATACTACTAGCATTGCATAAAAAATTGTTATTGGAAATGATAAATTCTTTCAATGATAGGCTTTTGAAATCCATGATATTTTGCAATTTTCAGTTCATTGAAATCCAATATAATACAATGAAGAAATACATATGAAAAACAATATTAAGCATGTGTGTTGTTTTTACTAAACCTATAACCAAGGTTTTGTTTTCAATTTTGTGATGTAGCAAAAGTGGTGATCATCTAATAGACTGATTTAACCATATTTGGCTACATACTAGATCTATGAAAGTAGAAGAAACATAAAACCCTTTTATATTTGTATAATTCAATTAATTACGTAATTAACAATGGAGGGGGTAATCGAAATTATGAATTTTTTAAAATGTTTTGCTAATGAAATTGGGTGATGTGGTGTTTTTGAAGGGTTCGAATTGTGGAAGAATGGATTATTAAGTAATTAATTTTGATTTGGCCTTTGGTAGTTTCTTAGTTTTTTTGGGGTTTCTTAAAATGTTAATAAAAAGGAATAAAGGGATTAGATAATGGATAGGAGGATTACAAACCACTTGTATAAATTTACTACAAACCAATACATGATGAATTTTCAACTGCATAATTATGGCAAGTAAGATTTATATGCATTTGGTTTTATAGTTTTACACATTACATGAGTGTAAAATTTTTGGTGAAAGTGTTAGCAAATATATTTGCACTTGATCATGTGTTTTAAGAATGCCATGAGTAAAGACGATCGAGAAAATTGTTTTGTGAATCTAATGGTGTGCATTGGGTAAATAACAAATTTTATGCATAGGAAGTTGAATGCACTTGAGACATTCAATTGCAATATGTCCCATGACTTTAAGATTAGGGTTGTAAGGGTTCAATTTAGGTCAAGGGGCGCTTAGTCATATGAGGGTGATGTGGGGTTGTTTGGTGGCAAGTAGGCTCTAGCTAGAATTGAACATTTTCACAAGGTTAGCATAAGGGTTTAAAGTTGGTTAGGTGTTCATATGGGGAGGGTGGTGGAAAATCAACAATGTTATAATAGTGATGTACAAAACCATTAAATAAAACCTCAAATCCTCCCATTTTTTTTACACTTAATTACCTATTGGAACTTATCATTAAAAAAATGACTATTTAAACACCTTGCATTTTTTTTGATTTCTTGACTTGGATAAATCAACAAATTTTTATTTGTGGATTTTTAGACCAAATTCATGTGGAATTAATTAGCTATGAGGGTTTTGATGTTCATCCATTCATGACACACAATAATGAATGTGAGTTCACGATCATTAATAGGTCCACAAAGGTACCTTGGAAAAATACAATCCCAAAATAGGTTGTGGATTCTATACACTTGAGCTGCATGGCCAACTCCTACCATTGTCATTTCATGCTTTACAACTGAAAAAATGTGACGCAACTTATCTTTAACCATGTTTGGAAAGTTGTGTGTTAAAAAATACAAGCTTTAATTATTAATTTTTTTTTCAAGAGAAGAACCTCGAAGGACAAGTTGTGGGATATTTTAAAGGAATTAAAGATATGCATAGCAAATGAAAAGGGTTGCAAAAAGAGTTATGTTCTAATGTGATCATGTTTTTTGGCATAGTTAAAAACAACATGTAATATTTAAGGCTCAAATTAATGAGATGCTAAACCTATAACCAATAGTTCAATTGCCCTAAATCGACGATTGCACTTAAGTTTTTGTGAAATCAAAACATTTCATAAACCTAAAACATAGAAACATAGAACCTAAAAACCTCGACCTAAAACCCTAAAATTTAATATTTATAAAATGTCAAACCTTCAAAATGAGAAACCCTAAAAGCTAAACCATAAACCTTAAAACTCTAATCACCCAAAATAAATGGGTTTTGTAAACAAGTCCATACCCTCTCCTAAAAAACTCATTTAAGAAAAAAACAAACAAACAAAAAGAAAACATTTTAGAACCAAAAAAAAATCATGCTATATTATGAGGCCAACTTCAACAAATGTTTGTTGAATAATTAATTAATTCTGAAAATTCCATGTTGATAAATAAAATATTTCAAAAGATTTTTTATTTTTCCTTCATAAAAAAATTTTTTTTTTGAAAAAAAACATTTCTTGAAAATTTCAAACATTTCCACAAATTATTTATTTTCAAAGCTGTTAAGGTAATACAACATACCCCTTGGTCCCCACCCCTTCGAGAGCAAATTGTTTGAAAAAAAAAACACACACACACAAAAATCCACCTCTTCTTTCTTCTCAAAGCTTTGAAAATTTGAAGTTTGGCTTCTGAAATCGAATGTATGTTTCTCAAAGGAAGGAACTCAAGAAACCCTCGCCCTTTTGGCTTTTTTAGTGGATGCGGAGACATCTTTACACAATTGTGGTATCACATTATTAATATTTATGTTGATATTTGTACCTCACAAATCTCATAATATTGTCAATATGCATAAGATACAATGATTTTGAAAAGGTCAATTTAACAAAATAAATTAAATTGAGGAGATGATGACATTTTACTAATCTTTCATTTTACATTGTTTTATTTTTCATATTTATGAGTGAGGATGAGGAAATAATTATGACTTCATTATTTATAACATCTCTAGCAACAACAACAACTCTAAAATAAATGCTCTAAACTCGAAACTTTGGATGAAAGGAATATGTATTTATACATTCAATGGATTTCATCGAAAAATTAAAATTGGGCTTGAGAAAATTTGCACATAATTCAAAACCCTAGAAGAGCCTTGAAAGACCACCAACGAATAAAAAATTGCTCATTATATTTGATTGGCCAACCATAATGTTTGACTCAATATGTGAAATTGACACCGTCCTCTCTCTCTCTCTCTTTCTCATATTTGTCCCTTATTCAATGAACTTGGCTTTCCATGTCTCAAATGCAAGGCACTTGTGTGGATTAGCACAAACCCAAAAGGGTGAAGAATCCTTTGCAAGCACCACCAAGTGGGGAAAAGAAAAGAAAATTGTCCTAAGTGGTTCTCAAATTTTGAACCCTAAACCCTAAACCTTATCAACTAGGAAACCCTAAACCTTAAACTATGTTCATCCATCCCTCTCACCAAATTCATATGTTTGTTTTGACACTCCATTAGGTACACATCTCCAACTACCCATGATTTTGAGGGAGCAGCCAAACCTCTGGTGTTGCTATAAGTTATGTGCAAAGTTGTATGCAAGCCCAATGTCACATGTTAATAATTTTTCAAGACATGCACATTTGCCCTATCATGAGCCCCGCCAACAAAACTAGATGAGATGGGTTCTGTATCAAAGCCAATCATGATGCATCCTTTCGCACTCACTACTCTATTCATCCGCCTCTAGAATGGGGATGGATGGGTACCTATGAGTTCTATGATTTCATCCATCAATGCCATTGTCCTTTGTAAATTATGATTGTCACATCATCCATGCTACTTAAATCCATACCGAAAGAAGGTGGAAAAATCCAGTTGCTGGGGTTGTCAATGAATCATCCACATTAGAATATAGGAAGATTGAACTGGGCTGTTTGTAATTCATCCACACCCAGGCACTTTCATCATTTAGAATACAGATATATTCAATGGAATTCATCCATGAATCATCCACACCACTCAATCCGAACGTGGAAACTTTCAACTGGGTTGCCTCATTGGTGTCAGCTTTGAAGCACATACAATCCAAGAAAATTTAGTAAAGGAGAAAAAAATAAGTAAAGCAAGTAGGGATACTTACAATGGGTGTGGTCGTCCACTATTTGGGTAGTTGGGAGTGGGGAGGTTTTTCCCCAATTTTTTAATATGAAAAAGTTGATGAAAATTTCCCTACAATTGATCAAAATCATAACAAGAACATCTTTTAAAAGTGCCCTTCAGGGTATTTTGATCATATTTAATGTGCATTTCATGAGGTTTTCTACCATCTTATTTAATAGTTTTTGTGGTCAATTTTTGTCATTTGGTAAATTTTTTCTCAAAATGGTTTTTGGTTGATTGTTTTTTTTTTCCAAAAAAATTCACCAAAAATTGAAAAGAATTCTATGAAATCACCATGCTTTTACATGTTGTTCAACCAGTTAATCGGGATATAAAAGAATTTTAATCAGTTTTCATGATGTCACTTTGTCTTCACCCTCTTTTTGGGTTTGCTTTCACCCACTTCTTCCCATTTTTAATGGTATCCTCAAAGTAAGGAAGTTTTATTAAATCTCAGTATGAAATGCTGAAAGTTAGCATTTTATGCACAAGGTTCAAGAATATTTATAATAATCCTACATGTAGGAACATTGAAAATATATGTAATAGCAAAGGTGCTTAGGAAAAAGGAAAGACATGATGAAATTCAATTAAATCAAAAAAAATTAATCAATTAATTATTTATTTATTTTCCAAAAATGATCGATGGCCGAAACCATCACAAAGGAGACAAAAAGGGAAGGCCAAAAGACGCATACCTATAGGAACCAAAAAAAGGAGAGAACTAATCCTTTTTGTGGTAGGAAGTTATTTCACCCAAAGCCCTTTTAATGTCACCAACATGTGAATTGTGAGATCTAATAATAATGGGAGGTCTAGAATAAACATCAGTCGCCGACACAATCTTCCTTTCTATAGTAACGGCTAAAGCATTTTGAAGAGCAATATTAACATGTTGTTTAAAAACTTGAATGCAAAAATATAAGGATAAATAATTTTTTCGATCGTTTATTGTGGAAAAAACAAACACACTCCTTAATGGAACAATCCATATCACATTCAAATGTGTTGTGCACCTCCATGGCCATCAGAATAAAGTGATGCCCCTCATGAAACCTTTTATGTTTGCAGATCTTAGCAATGACATTAAGTATCGTAGTTACACCTACTAGTTGACTAATGACACTTGAAGTCATCGTTTCCCATGTTGGGTTAATAATCACCACATTAACAATGAAAACTTGGTCCTCTTGGGTCATGTAAAGATTGATTCATAATAAAATTCCTAACCTAAGGATGTACCACCGTTCTCTTTATATAACATGTCCACTCTTTTGAACAAGGGCATACATAATGTTTCAAATGGTGTCATGTGTGACTATCTATTAACCTTCAAATGAGCAACGAGCTAAATGCATGCTAGATGCATCCAACTCATGTCCACACTTACACGTGAGAAGACTAGATGCTAAGGGTTGAATCAAATTGAGACGAAAATGTAACTGAAGTGAAAATATAATGGGTGATGCAAAATGAATGGATAGATAACCTAGCAACCAACCATAGCCCTACCCCCTTGCCCGAAAAAGAACAAATGTGGGATCTAGATGCTAAGGAAATGGATTCATCCTCCAAGATAAACCTAAAGGATGTTTCATGGTCGACGTCCATTAGAGATGCCTGTAAACCTGGGGCTCCAGTAATTACCAGACTATCAAAAAAAGGGTGCATCTCCTTGGTTGTAGGAGGAAGGTCATCTCGCATTACATGTAAACATGATTGAAGCAGGTGTGGGCCCCCTTCAACTTTAAAAACATACTATTTTAAATGAGTTTGTTGAAAATATAAAACCTAGAGCACAAATACGGAGCCACTAGAGGCCAACTTCTTTAAAAAAAAGATGGGGCATAATCCTCCATAGAAAGAAGGCCTATACCACCAAAGGATATTAGTAGTTGAACCTAGTGCATTGTTAAAAGGCCCAAAAAGGATTCCCATGATCTTGGACCCATATTGTACCCACATATTTGCGTAATTCTCTTGTCAAAACCTATTAAAAGAAACATGAAGGAAAAAAAAGGAGGTATCGTTTATGTGAAATCAAAAGGTCGATGAACTGCGCATGAGGACAAAATGCCCAAAACAACTTGGGTGTTTCCCAAGAGAGAAAAATCATCAATATGTGCCACATTTTGAGATAAAACTTCATTCAAAAAATGTGTGGCAAAGTTTTAAGAACCCATTGGTGCACCCAAAATGTGTAAACCATATGTGACCAAAATGTAGCCTTGAGGAATCTTTATGCTTGGAGAGATCCCTGATGGATTCCAAAGCTTACACTTTGACACTTTAACTTTAAGCCCAACTTGGGTTAATTGAGCCGAAAGGTGGTCAAAGGCACGGGTAATTTCATTCATAGGCCCCACAAGGTGCGTATTGTGTGTGAGAGATGGAAAGACGTAACTGGGGGCTCGCACGATGGTTTTTAAGAAAATTCATAATGGGCCAAAACAAATAAAATACCTTTTAGGGGGTCACCCTGCCTCGTGCTTGAAGATGATTCAATAATGGTGACCCCTTCCACATGCCACCCATGTTGGTAGTAAAAAGAATATTGAACACGATAAAACAACCTGGTAAAGGGGACAATGTTTGCCAAAGCCCTTTCGGCATCACACAAATTTTTGATAATAGTAGTTCAAAAAACGTTATTAAAAATGTTTTTGACGTCAACCTACATCACGGCCTAATTAGTGTGTAGGTCGAGGAAGGCTTGGATGTTAAAAAGGATGGTTTCATAGCCTCCAAAGGTCAATATTCCAAATTGATGGGGGGATAAGTTCTCCTGAAACGACCCTTGAAATTGTAGGACAATGGAGTGATAAAGAAGTAAAAAAAAATCTCGCTTATGGCAATAGGACAAAGACCACTAGTGTCGTTGGCCATTACCAACAATATGCTAACCCCCAACACTAAGGCCACCGACCTAAAGATATCCCCATGAACAATAGTAATTTGGAATAATCTTGAAAACCCTAAGGATGGGTCCTTTGGTATGCAACATTTTGAAAAATGTTCATATACCATCTTAGAAAGCCCATTTGAAAACAAATGAAGGGCAATGGTTAAGGCTTGGGTGAATAAAACCATATCTAGGTTAAAAAAATGTTTAAGCTGAAAACCAAAAATAAATGGGGGACAAGGTCTAAAGGAGGGGGGCAGCTCGCTTAGAACAACAATAGTGTCCTCCTAAGGAATAATTGGCATCATGGGTTGAAAAGCTTTAGCAACATGATTTTACTCACCAACTTTCCTTAAAATTAAACAATGACGAAAATGAGTGGTCGAAGAATCTTCCCATAAAATGTGAGAACGTGGCCCACATGAAACACGTGAAAACTCTTATTAAAAAGAAAACTAGTTGCCTACCAAAAACCTCTTGAAGTAAGCAAAAACCTTTTGTCGACTTGAACAACCTTTTCAAGTATAGTGCAAACATCAATGGGGCAACAAAAAAAAAAAAAAAACCATGCTAACTCGTTCATTGGGTCTTGATCAATTCAGTCAAGGGGTAAGTGAAAAGCTTGCCTGACTTTGTCTTGGATGGTTCAAGGGATCCTATGAAACAATCAAAGGCACGGGAAACAAGATTCAAACAACCCCAAAATGGAGCTAGATTGAGCTCGAAACCAACCCCAAGAAGCAAAAGGAATAGAACCATGGAAAAGCAGAAGAAAGAAAAACATCTACAAAGATAAAACAACTTGACTAGCCGTGGAAACAAGGCTAGTAAGAGGGTGAACACTCTTAACATGCCTTAGAAGGTTGTCTAAAGGATAAAGGCCAAAATAATGAGGACAAGGGGTATCTTCAACTAACAAGGGATGCAAATAGGGAGCCATCCAAAAAAAAAAAAAGACTTTCCAACCGTTGTAGGAGCTCATTAGAAAACTAAAAGATTCCCCACTTTGGTTGGGTCCTTCTTCCTCTCTGTCAAAGGGGATTTTGGTTTTGGGTGTTGTCTTGGTTTTGGACATGGGTCCTCTCTTTGTGTTCCTCCCTTTCTCTTCTGGATTGGTGCTTTTTTGTATTAAATTTGTTAATTCATTTGTTTTATTACATAGCATGTGCACTTCTTGTGGCGAGACCGACCAGGCATTTTCAGGCCCTTCTTTCTTGTCGACCACGTTGTTCGGTGTGAAGAAATAGTCACAGCATCCCCAGTGATGGTCAGCAGGGCTTTGTTTTCCCCCTGGCTACAGTTAGCCAGTTGGCTAAATTATTTTTCAAAATGGCTAAAAATGTGTGTTTTTTTGGAGATTTTCTAATAGCCAGATTTCAACCCCAAAAAGATCCAAAATAACCAGATTTTTCCTATTGGGTTTCAGCATGTAACAAAAAAAAAACGTGAAGGATTCTTGAAAGTTTTGTAATTTCATACCTGATCTATAGCCAAATTTAGGTTAATCTTCTTGTGGATGATTGCAAGTTTTGACTACATCACAAAATTGGAAAAAAGAAAAGAGCCCTGGTGTGCTCAAGTATGTGGCCTTGCAAAACTATTTCTCACATCCAAGTTTTAGTTATTCACTTTTTTCCAACACCCCACCCATAAAACCAAACTTAGACTACTTCAAGGGACACATACAGTACACATACACACACAGTAGAGAGGAGAAGTGTGCAAGGGTGGTTTTTCTTGGGTGTTAGACTTGTTGTTCTTGCACAACCTGATCTTCTTGTGTAGTTGTACACAAGCATCTGTCTGAAATTGATCAGGAAGCGAGATCTTCTTGTGTAGTTGTACACACAAGAATCTGTCTGAGATTGATCAGGAAGCGAGAAGAAAAAACCAAAGAAAAAGTAAATGACGAAGAAGGTATACCCACAAGTGAGTGAGGAGTATGGCGTTGCTGTGGAGAAAGCTCGAAGGAAGCTCCGAAGTTTGATTGCTGATAAGAAGTGTGCACCCATCATCGTTCGTCTTGCATGGCATGCAGCTGGTACTTTCGATTGTAAGTCTAGAACTGGAGGTCCTTTCGGTAGTATCAGACAGCAAGAGGAGCTTGCTCATGGAGCTAACGCCGGGCTTCACATTGCTGTGAACCTTCTTCAGCCCATTAAGGACCAGTTCTCGATTCTGTCGTACGCGGATTTGTACCAGCTTGCGGGTGTTGTAGCGGTAGAGGTCACCGGCGGACCTACAATCCCTTTCCATCCAGGAAGAAAAGATTCCACCACTTCTCCTGTTGAAGGTCGGTTGCCTGATGCTACCAAAGGCTTGAACCATCTTCGTGATGTATTCGTCGATGGGATGGGTCTAACTGACCAAGATATTGTGGCTCTCTCTGGCGCTCACACTCTGGGTAGATGCCACAAGGATCGCTCCGGTTTTGAAGGTGCCTGGACATCCAACCCACTCCAGTTCGACAACTCTTATTTCAAAGAGCTGCTGCGAACTAGAAGATCAGATCAGGCCGACGAGTACGCATCAGGACTCATTCTGCTTCCTAGTGATGAAGCACTTCTTGAGGATCCTGTGACACTCGAGATAGTGGAGCTATATGCAGCAGATGAAGAGAAGTTTTTCCAGGATTACACCGTCTCTCATTTGAAACTGTCCGAGCTTGGCTTTGCAGATGCAGAGGATCAGTACTAGATCACAAGCTACAGTATAATACAAGGAATACAGTTTATTCAACATCATTTGCAACTATTGCTCAGCTACTACTTCATCCTAAAACTGGAAGATCGTATGTGCATATCTTTTTTTGTATCAGATGCCACTTAGTTATAATTAATAGTCACTGCTAGTACCTGCAGATCATCTGCTTGCAAGAACTTGCGATTCAGTCACCACTAGTGCAGATGATCTGCTTGCAGCAAGGACTTGCAATCAGTCACTGCCAATGCAGATCATCTGCTTTGCAAGAACTTGCAATCGGTCACTGCTAGTGCAGATCATCTCCTTTGCAAGAACTTGCAATCAATCACTGCTAGTGGAGATCATCTGCTTGCAAGGACTTGCAATCTTTGTTCTAATTAGATCTTATCAGCCCTTCAGTACATATAAAGTGTATCATGAAGTTTCATATCACTATCAATTGTAAAAGAATCAATCATGTGACTAATTTTCAAAATGAAGTTTGTTTGATAAACATATAAATAATTAGTTTCAATTCCTTTAAATTATATTCAAAACAAATTTTTTTAAAAACTTGATTTTGAAAGATTATGCAAGAATTGATTAAAATAAAAACACATAAATATATCAATAAATTAAAAATTTAATACAAAATTCGTTTTTGAGATATGACTGTTTGTAATTAATTTCATGTTGTTTTAAAACTTCAATAAGGCTTTGATGAAAATTTAATAAAAATAAATTATCATGAATTTTTTTTAATTACTTAATTGTTGTTGTTTTTTATGTTATAAAATTTTATTATTGCCCTAAGATAGTAAACATGAATGTATGATTTTGGGTGAAAATCTTTTAAGGTGTATCACACAAGATAAAAAGGGCCTAATTTTTTTTTAAACCTATATTTTGATCCCCATAACAAATAGTGAGTCAAAAGTTGTCAAAAATATTTAGAAGGACTATATTTTAGATCATTACAATTTTAGATTCCATCATAATCATCCATAAACGTGTCTTTACATGGTAGAAAATGACTAAATAAAAAAGACAAACATGGGTGATGTTCTGACAAGATTTTGGTACACCTTAAAAAAATTAGACCCTTTTAGGTTTCACCAAACATGTATGGGGCCAACATAACTAGTTTACGTTATTTCTAATTATGGTGAATATTTGATCCCAAGACTAAATCAAGATTTTTAAATCCAAATTTAACATTTATAGGTTGAATATGGCCACTAAAAGGCTTCACTCAGAAAGGTGAAGGTATTAGTGTGGGTGTTGGTTCACCTTGGCCCATTCTAGAGATTATCATTTTGTTATTATTTACAAGTGAAAAGAATATTAATACTCATATTTATTTTAAAATAAATAATATGGTACATTTTGTCAATTAAAATTTAATTATTGAAAATAACACTTAATTTATTTTTTAATGTCTTGCATTTTCATAAAATCTATCAACATTTTTTGTGAGCCATATTTATATTTATAGATGTTTATTATATTTAAGTCTCAATTTTTTAAAAATATTATTTTGAAATAATGACAGTTTTATAATAAAGCCAGTGAATTTTGCATAATGCAAATTCCATTCAAGTATCATGATAATTTAAAATTTTGATGGAGATCTAGTACTAGTTTCATTTGGACTTAGCACTTTGATCTATTAACAACATGTATTAGATCAAAAACCATTTTACAAGCATTATGCATTTCGTATTAAGTTCAACAAGTCAAATTGTTGGTATGTTTTATCATTCTTGGAGATGAAGGTTGAACAATCTTGAGTTACAAACTTAAACATGTTTTGCAATCTTAAAAACTCAACTATAAGTGTACACATAAAACCATTGCAAACACCATTTTTGACACCTAGCTTAAAATCATAATGCACCAATCATACATGGAAAAAATACAACAAAATTCCATTATAACTTTACATTACATATGGATTTGGCAATATACATTATATATGCACCATCATAAGTCTTGAAAGATTTTCAATGAGAAGGCCTGTGGATGGCCATGCATGGGTGTTGATTTGGGAGTTGAAAGGCTGCAATGAAAAAATCTTTGAGTCAATTTCTTTTCAAAGTTTGATGCTTGGGTATGATTCAAATTTTGAAATCACATAATCAAGGTTTAACCAAAAAGAAAAGAAAAGGAGGCTATTTAAATTTCTTTAATTGCTCACAAACATCTATCAATATCTTTGGTAATCTTGTATTCCTACCATGAACAATTATGTTTCCTAACCAACCCAAAAACTTCACATAGTCAACCCTTGCTAAACTTTGTTTCCTATGGAGTTAACAAATTGGGACCAACCTAGGATTCCAAACTATCCATTTAAACTTCTATTCTCATTATAAAATAATCATAAAAATGGTGGATCATATCTTTCCAAACTATTCTTTATAGGTTATCATGGTCTCAGTATCAATTTTGGCATATTATCACCCAACAACAATTCCCACAATTCCACTTTAGCATTTTGATAGGGATGAGATGAATGTTTGAATCCAATATAGATTTTTTCAATTTCCATTTTGATAAGATTATAAAAATTGTATCCTTAGAATTCCCAAACTATTGAATTTCAATTTTTCAAATGTAATTTCTCCATTAACCTTTCATAATTCACAAAATGATGCTTTCTTCAAGCTAGCCCTAATTGTCCCCTATGGATCTTCATCATTTCCACCACTTTTATGTGATTTATTCATATTTTTAGTTCTATTTACAACTCCTAATCTCTAACTTTAGTACACAATGAAATATATATTGGAGTTAGAAGTTACACCATCTATGGTTATGGGCATTCTTCCTTCGCATAAAAACACCACAAAGATCCAATGTCCAACAGTCTACAACAATTTCAAGTCCAATAGAAGAGGAAAAAAAGGAAAGTGCTTAGCTTCCATAGAATTCACCTTCTTATGCATTTGCATCATCCACTTCTCCACAAATTTAGTTGGAGGCAAAATGGTGCATGAGCCTAGACCTTGAGCCTAGAGCTTAGAGTTGGAACTTGGGATGGTAAAATGTTTTTTCCCGTGTACACATGTAAGTAAAACCTAAGAATTTAATCACGAAATGAATGTTATATAGGTAACTTAGAAGCAAACATGGATTTTTAAAAAAAATTGAATTCAAATGTTTATAATATATAAATTCCATAAAAATTATGACTAAATGTTTTATTTTATCATTAAGTTTTTATCAATGAAACTTTTTTTCCCCATAGTCTTAATTAACTAGTCATGAAATACAATTTAATTCTATGTGATATAAAACTTGTTGAATAATATAATGTAAATTCAATTACATGTGTATTTGATGGCTTTGATTCAATATGTCTTAACTATTTTACTATTATTATGTCAAAGTTCACTTGTCATTATTTTTAAAATTAAGAAGGCATTTTTTGGCAACATACTAAGTTATTTTTTATGAATATTTTTTCAAATAAACATGGAATTTGTGGCAAAATATTCTTTTCCCAAAATATTTTCCTACAAAAAAGTGACAATTCACAACTTAAAATATCACTAAATGGTAGGTAGGTAAATAGGTCAAAAATAGGTAGGTATGTAGGGTACATACCTGCCTACCCACCCACCATAGCCTACCTTAAAGTAAGCCTTTTATGCATATGAAAAGGATGCAAGAATGATGACTTTCAAACCCTCACTTTCATGAAGATAAACCAAATCAATAACCAAGGGACCTTTTCATTATATTATGATATATTTTATCAATTTATTCATTTGACATATTTATCATGAATCTTGATGCATAAATGGGTATGAAAGTAAATAATAGGTAGTTATGTTGAATGTAGACAAATAGGTATGTAATAAGTATACAATACATGGGTTGGAAGTGGGTAATATATATAAGTAGATTGGAGGTAAGTCCAAGTGTATTAACCTTTAACTTACCGACTTACCTACTTAAAACATAGTCTAGCTAAAAGTTTAACCTACCTAGCTAACTAAGCCTAAAGTAACTACTTAGTTTAAATTAACTAATCTATTTAACATAGCTAGCTAGTTTAATACCTATTAAATATAAACTACTCACCTTGTTTAACTTAATTAACCTAGTAGGTCTAAATACATATATTATATCACAAACTTTCCATCACACAATTTGGTAATGGAAATCGTGCAAAAATCATTTTTTCATGGGTTTGTATGTTTTGCACATGGATGTCATGTGTTTAAACATGAATGATGCACATATAAGTAGGATGAAATATTTTCATTACTAAATTTTGGGATAAGATTTTTGTCATGTAGGCCTAACAAATAGGCCTAGCAAAACTAACCTACTAGGCCTTTTGAATAGATATGATTTCCTATAGTGCAGATAGGTAACATGTATGTTGGATGTAAATAAATGTATTGGCCACTACTTACCTATTACATGTACATGTATATGTACAAAAGCCAAACCTACATAAATAACATGTTGATTAAGAAGCCTAGGCCTAAACTAAATAACTAACCTACATATGGGCCTAGCAAATAAGTTATATAGGCTTGGTTAAACAAACTATATTTATATCATAATTAAGTTATAGTTATTACCTACCAACTATTATTTTCCTATGCAATAAAAAGGTAGGTTAGAGTAGGCATTTCTTGGTAGGTATGGTCAAGTTGACTTAATGTCAAACTAGTATGGCCAATTTGATTAAGCTTTAGTCTTTTTAATTGACTGTTTTTTTGCCCTTTTTGATTAGATGTTCAAATTCACACCTAGTCCATTAGGTCAACTTGATCAAAATTACCATTCAAAAGAATCATGTGTTTTTCATGCCTCAAGTTATTCATCAAAGTGGACATCAAGTCTAGTTAATATGAAGATTTTAATCAAATTGAACCTTCAAAATATCTATGATTTATTATACTAGGACTTGAATAGGGTTAGAAGATGTAGGGGCATAAATGTATGTGTTGGTTACATCTATAACTTTAGTAAGGAAGAAGGGTAATAATATGTGAGCTTGGGCAAGTTTAAAAGGAACAAAAAACTAAGTTTGTGGAATATTTTGACTCCCAAATATCAAATCCAAAATTCCAATATCAAAATTAGAGAAGAATAAACAACACTTGAAGTTTGCAAGGTTTTTCAAGTGAACAATTGTTTAATAAACAGTGCAAGAAACACCAACATGTAATAATTCAAATCCAACCAACCAACAATTGTGAGCACACTTGTAAGCAAATAAACATGTTAATAGTTGTGAATTGATTAGAAACCAATACTCAACTCAATAGGTGATAAAAACACCAACATCAATCAATATTACCAAACAAAATCTCTAGTTGCATTTAATACCAATTGTATGCAAAATGGTAAACAATGATAGAAGCCCATATAGGAATGTGGGTGATGTTCAAGTAATTGTTAAACTATAAATCAAACAATACCCACAAGGAAGTTGGCTTTGACATCAAGAATGTCAAAATTTATAACATTTGCCTCACACCTAATATCAACTATAAATTGCTTATGGTAAACATTAATACATACATTGACAACGATTGTGGGTGATGTTCAAATACCACAATAATACCAATAAGTTGTTAAGGTTTGATATCAAGAATGTGAAAAATTGCACAATTATCTTCACTGGGTGAAAACACACTTAAAAGAGGGCCAAGATTGTTATCACATTGTATTGTTTTTCAAAGGTACCATGCTTGAACTTCAACCATATGTTATTATGAAAGGTCTTCATAATTTTTTGCATATTATGGTAGATCAAACCCAAAAAAATCAAATGCCAAAAACTTTACACATTTTTATTTCATATGATGTGATGTTAAAATATATTTGCTCAAAAAAAATGTACATCACAATGTGCTTAAAAATGCAAATATACTTAAGAAATGATTTAAATGATTTTTAATTTTTGTGAAATTTGTAATAAATATTAAACATTGTGATTCCATTATTGGAATAAATTTGTGAGCCATGTGAAGAATTTAATAATTATCATATCACAAATGGGTTTTTTACAATGCAATAACCATATAAATGTGTGATAAATTAAAATTTTGACAAATAATCACTTTCAAATGGAAAATGACAAGAAATGTGAAGTGCAACATTTTTTTAATTTCCATTTCAAAAAAAAATTGTTGAATAATTCAAACCAAAAATTAAGGTAATTTAAAACAAGAAACATGTTTAATTATATTGCATATACCATAAATGTACCAATTATTCCTTGAATTTAATCCTATTTATTTATTTAAATAATATTAAATACACTAACTTTTTGAAAGTTAAAATATAAAGCCTAAACACCAAAAGTGAAACTCAAACTAAATGCAACACATTTTGGAGTATATATTTCATGGACATGTCATCAAACTGCCCAAGTCAACCCCCTTACAGTGGGCTTTCACCCCGCACCTAATATTAATTATAGGTTGGATATGGAAAACATTAATAAAGCTAAAATAGAGGTTGTGGGTGATATTAAAATATTCGTTGAAATCATAAGTCAAATAATACCACAACATGTCCAACAAACAAATTGGGTATTGACATTAAAATTGTGAAAATTTTCACCATATGCTTCACACAAGTAATGGGTGGTCATAAGGTAAGGTGTTTTTTTTTGTGTAGTTTTTTTGCAAAGTGTTGTGCATTTATATGTTATTAACACACTATTAAATCAACAAAATACTGAATTTGTGACAAGATTTAGATTTTCAACTTGAATGAAAATATTTATATTTTAAAAATGTAACATAGATGGATAAACTATATAATAATATAACTTCAAACATCTATGCCTTTACATACATGCATTTTTTTGACTAATTTTTATTTGGGATATCTTTTTGGGATCCAATATATGATATAGTACAACAAAAAGAACATAGATTCAAAACATTTGCTAAAAAACCCTTAATAAAAAAAAGTTGTGGATTTTAAAATAATTTAAAACATGTGATATTTTCAAAAGTCCGTATCATAATCATTCTTGGATGAATTTCAATTTTACTTTTCTCATAAAACATGTATATTAAAGAATTGTCTAGTTGGGATTTTTAACATATGGATTTTTTAATTCATTAATTATCACATAATCCTCATTTAACATTGGATTTTAACTTTCTTTGTTCTTTTAATGTTAAAATATGGATTATTTGGAATGTTGTAGGGTGATGTTTACCCAGTCAATCAAAAAATGAAATAATGTCACAACAATAACAATAAAGAAGTTGAGCATTGACATAAAAAATGTGAAAATTTTCAACATTTTTTTTTTTTTTCAAGTTTTGTCAAAATTATTTTTTTTCAAAAGCACAAAACATTTGAGTTGGTGTAAAGTCTAAACAAACAAAATGATTTGCAAGGTTTTGTTAAATGTTTAAAAGGTTTCAACAACAATAACATGCACTCCCAAGTTCAAATGCTTGAAAAGCTCAAATACATGAAAACATTGTTTTATAAACAAAACCTTGCAAAAGTAAATGTAAAAAGAGAAATGCTTGGAAACGATGCTTCATGCGAAATAATAATTAAAACAAGTTGGTGCACCCAAACAACTTTTGTAACCAAGGAATAATTTCCTCAAACATTTGTCACACAAAAATAGGTGCAACAAACACTTACAACCAAACAATAGTTGAGGAAAACACACATCAAGAGTTCAACACAACTATACACTAACAAATCATAAGCAAAATGCACAAGTCAACTAACCAACAAATGTTGTTAAAAACATAGGTTGCAAATATGGAAGGCTTGGGGGCATAATTTATAAAAGCATTGTGCACTCACTACTTGTTTCACATGAAAAGAAAAATGAACCTTCAAAAATTCTTTTACACATCTATTGAATTTTTTAATGTGTTTATTACATGTGTCACATGAAAAAATAACAAAAAAATGTGCAATAACCGTACGTTTATTACACAATGCAAACAAACAAAATTTATTTAAGAATGAAGAACTAACTTATCTGTAATGTAATTCATTATGAACCCATAAACATTAAACAATGCCAATATGAATTGTTTTAAGATAAATTTACATTGTCTTGATATTAAGGGGTTAACTTGAACCTTGTTGCTAATGGTGTCATTGACACAAATTTATTTTCAACTTGCAAAACACACACCTTAAACCCTAGACAATCAACATTGTACATATGATCTTTGTGATATTTTTTTAACAAAAGGTCCAACTCCTATAAAACTTTCAATGAACCTTACACATAAAAAACCAAATGCTCTCATATATACAATGATTTGCAATAAAGGCACGTGATTGGGGATTGCTTGGATGCCCACTTGTTTGTTTTGAAAATTTAATGACATTCAATATGTGACAACAACTTGTAGAAGAAGAAATGTGTTGACCAATGCAAGGTGAAGATGTTACAACAAAGGAAAGAGCAAAAGCGCAAGTAGGAAATGGTTTGAATACAACAAAAGATAACTAATCACAACAAAAACAAAGAGAGTGACAATGTTGATAAATAATGTCACCTTTTAAACGATGGACATGAAGTAGGATGGCAAATGTATTTGACCCACATTCAATTCCAACCATTATGTGAAATGACAATGGATTTGAAACATTCATCAAAGAAACCATCATGATGTACAAATCTAAACCATTCACTTTAGACCAATTTTTATTTTATTTTTTCAAAAATTATTTTTTTCGATCATTGCTTGTCACAAGCCTCTAAAGAATTTTGCATTTGAGTAAAAATTTTACACCCCAAAAGAAAACATAACCTTCATCTCATCAAAGGCTTCTTCTCCACAATACCAAGAACATAGTTGATACGTCAAGTTTGAGAAATCTTTCCAAGGATACCAAAAGCACACGACCAATTATTCTTAATTTTTAATTTCAGTAAATTTCTAGCAATGAAAATACTCCAAATTTTATAACTCATGCATTTACAAGTCTAAACATTACATATTCACCTTGGTGCACCAATACTCATCAAAAGCTTTCAAAGAGCAACACCAAAAACATAACCGTTGACCTCACAATTTGGTAGATTTCAATACACGATTTCAAAGATTTCAACAAAATAAAACAAACAAATAAACAAAACAAGGTTCACAATTTGAAAGATTTTGACACACAATTTCAAAGATTTCAACAACACAAATCAAAACAAGGGGTGTGTCACATTGTGGCCTTGCCATTTACCTTAAAACATATTTTAAGGCCAAAGAAAAATTATGAAAACTCAACTATGTCACCATGCAAAAATACACCTAACCTTCCAAAAATCCTCTAAAAGAAACCAAAATCCTTCAAGAATTAGCACTCTATACCTAAATCTCAAGTTTGAACACAAGCCAAAATATTGTCTTTCAAAAATCCTCATATAAAATTAGACCTATTACCTAGGGGCCCAAATCCCTTAAGCTAGTGTAGTTACTCTATAATGAATCTAAACACAATATCCTTGCCTTGGTAGGCAAAGCCAACAAACAACCTCCTTTGATAGCTCCCTTTCTTAATAGATAGATGGATGTTTCCCACAAATGAATGAATGAATGTACATAGATGGATGAATTTTCTTAACTTTCCCATCATCAAGTTCCCAACGTTCCATATCCCCTCTAACGTTCCTACAAGCTCCCGAAATCGCTCCAATAGCTGTTCCTATTGAGCTTGAGAGAGAGAGAGAGAGAGAGAGGAGCGTCAGCGATGGCTAGGGCGCGACCGTCGGCGATGGTCCAATACCGACGTTTTTGACGCGGCTTGCATCTCTCGCGTTGCTTGTGGCTGTCATCTTGTACGTTGTCGAGTTCTGTGCTGCCGGCTTTTGTGCTCTGTGTGTGTGTTGGTTGTTGTTGTTGTTGTTTTTTTTTAGGGTTTAGAGAAAGCCATTTGTGTTTGCACATGTATGGCGCTTGTGTTGAGTGGCATCGGGGTTGTGCGTGACGGAGGTGATCTCGGAGATGTGGCGGAGCCGCTCACTGAAAACAAATTGGGGTGTGAAGAGGATACTCCATATTTTGGAGTCTGGAGAAACTGGTGTGTGTGACGGATGCGGATGGTATTTTGCGTGTTTTCGCTCATTTGAATTGGTAGGTGAGTCGTTGGTGGCGTGGGGAAGGAATCTCTCTTTTTCTTGAATGGTGGCGATGGAGAGAGCGGTTGTGTTTGCTTGTGCACCGCTGTTGGAGTGTAGAGTTTTGCTAACGTGGTTTGGTTTGAGAGGAATCCGTTGTAGACGATTTGTGTTGTGGTGAGTTTGGATTTTGAAGTGTGATTCTTCCTTCCCGAACGTTCTGGGTGAGAGTTTTGTTTGCTGCCACGGGGACGGGGGCTGTTGTTGGTGCCTTGGTTGATACTCTTTCTTGCTCCACGATGAGGCAAGTGTGGGCGGGGGGAGTGGCTGATGATATGTGTCATAAACGGCGGAGAAAAGTTGTGGAAGATGAGGAGGTCAATTGGCAGGAAGAAAGGTTTTCCGCCTTTCCCCCGAAGCGGCTGAAAGCGATCGTTGTTTCCTCACGAAACTGTTTTGGAGTAGAATCAAGCTCCGGCATCGGAAGAAATAGCAGCCATTCTACTACGGACGAGGAGGAGGCAGACTGGACTCGATTGCCTGACGATACGCTGCTCAAAGTGTTTATGCTTTTGAATCATAGGGATAGAGCAAGTTTGGCTTCGGTTTGCAGGGGTTGGCGTACACTTGCCGCATCCGCTTCGCTATGGACCTCTCTGGACATCCGTGCTCATGTGTTGGACTCGGACATGACTGCCGCTCTCTCCAGCAGATGTGCAAAGCTTCAACGTCTCAGGTTCCGCGGCGGCGCTGCCGCTACGGCTATTGTTGGTCTACAGGCGAGAGGGTTACGGGAACTCAGCGGCGATAGTTGTGGGGATCTTTCTGACGCTTCCCTCTGCATGATGGTCGCTCGACATGAAGCTCTTGAAAGTTTACAGCTGCAGCTTGGCGTAGACTGTGAAAGAATCACCAATGATGCAATTAAAGTAGTAGCTACGTGTTGTCCAAAGCTGAAGAGATTGCGGATCTCTGGCATTAGGGATGTAGATGCCCCCACCATTGGAGCCCTGGCAAAGCATTGTCCAGATCTTATGGATTTGGCATTCTTTGATTGCACTAATGTGGATGAGGTGGCTTTGGCTGCTGCAACTAGCCTGAGGTTTCTCTCTGTTGCAGGCTCCAGGGTCATCTCTTGGAGCTTGGCAGCAGAAATGTGGCCTAAGTTGCCTCATCTCACTGGCCTTGATGTCTCACGAACTGACATTACTGCAGTTACTGCAGCAGAACTCATGGCAGCACCCAAACTGAAAGTGTTCTGTGCTGTCAATTGCTCTCACCTGGAACAAGGACGCGATGCAGTTGAGTCATTTCTTACTCCCAGTGTCTTGGTCACACAATGTACAGACTTTAAGGAACTCGCCTCTTTGAGTTCCATCAATGCAGGGAGGAGTCCCAAATGCAAGAAACTCACAGATTCTTTGGTCTGCAAGGACTGCCATTTGGAGCTCACAGATTGGACAGAATGTGTACTTTCACATGCCCTGCTTAAGACTGCAGAGAGTAATTCAGGTCTGGATGTCTTCTGGCTCAATCGAGGTACAGCACTGATGCTCAACCTGTTGCAAAGCCAGCAGGAGGAGGTACAAGAGCGGGCAGCAACTGCACTGGCCACATTTGTAGTGATTGATGATGAGACTGAGAGTGTTGATCCAGCAAGGGCAGAAGCAGTTCTGCATGCAGGTGGTATTACACACCTCCTGCATCTTGCCAAGTCTTGTTGGGAAGCTGTACAGTCCGAAGCTGCTAAGGTACACATTAAGGCCTCACACCAACTTGAGACAATTGTTGTGATGGTCTACTTGCTCTTGTTAGGATCGTGTGATATTCATGGCAGAGCAAAGGGTCTGTCATCTTCATCAGTACTAAGAAGTTGTTGTCCACTCTCTTAGTAGTGACGGCAGGATTGGATGTCTCTCTTTGGGTTCAGCACATCTAGCAGACTTCATCTGTGAGTCTGAATGCTCAATTGCTGGTATGCTGTTGTAGATGCAAGGGGTCTCTGCACTAGGTGGTTTCACATTGCATCAGGGGGACCAACTGATTAGGACATCTCAAAATAGTGAATTTTGGGTTTTTGGCAGGCTATAGCAAATTTGTCAGTAAATGCAGATGTTGCCAAGACTGTGGCAATGGAGGGGGGAATCAGCATTTTGGCCTCCCTAGCAAGATCTCCTAATCGCCGGGTTGCTGAAGAGGCAGCAGGCGGCCTTTGGAACCTGTCTGTTGGGGAAGACCATAAGGTGTGTTCTCAATTTTTGTCTGCAGTGATGCATATGTCACCTACAACTTAACTGGCTTTCTGTTTCTCTTTGTTTTCTATGACCTTCCAAAAAATTTTGGGTGCTGTTGCTAATTACTGTCAACATATACTACATATTGGTAGGGTGCCATAGCTGGAGCAGGTGCTATTGAGGCTCTGGTGGATCTAGCTTTCAAATGGCCATCTGGTAATGAAGGAGTTCTGGTGAGCCCTGGACTCTTTTTTACTGAGACTGTTAACTTTGTGCTTCACAGTTGTTGTGTTCTCTTCATACCCATTTTATTCCATCTTTTAATGGGTTGTTTGTTGGACACAGTTTCCATCCATTGATATGACCTAAGAACGCTGGCCTGTGTCACTTTGTCTAGATGTCGCTGATGTTAGCCTCTACTCTTGCTGCTCTTGTGGGCTGTGCACAAACTTCTAGCATGGTTTAAAGTATGACACATTTTGCCTGAGAGTTCAGGACATGCAATGGTTTGTTTACATTTTTGTTTTTGGTGTGTCTGATCTCCCTGTGAATATCTATTTCTTGTCATCAAATGGCTGATCGTGTGCTTCTTGTGATGTACTTGGGTAGCAGGAGAGGGCAGCTGGTGCACTGGCAAACTTGGCAGCAGATGACAAGTGCAGCATGGAGGTTGCCTCTGCAGGTGGTGTCCATGCCCTTGTAAATCTCGCTCGCTTTTGCCATCATGAGGGGGTACAAGAACAGGTACTCTTGCATTCTGATCAATGCATAAAGATTACGGAGGTAAAGGGTTATAGGGGTTGTGTACAGCACTTAATAGTGGGTAGAAGTCCCTTCTGATCTCATGTGCAGTTGTTAGAAATCTCTGCATGCACAGAGAAAGCTCAGATAGATTCCTGAGCACTGGAACCATGTCCATGTGGTGATCCAATAGAATTACATTGTGTTGCACCAATTTTTTGTGAAGGCAGGAGCCTGCTTTGCTTTTCAAAGTATTAGTCTCGGTGATCTTGGTGTCTGGAAGTTCTGTAAAATTGTGACTGAGCATTTCAGTGATCTGTATGTTGCAGGCTGCACGTGCCTTGGCTAACCTTGCAGCACATGGTGACAGCAATGGTAACAATGCTGCTGTAGGCAAGGAACCTGGTGCCCTTGAAGCTCTAGTACACCTCACTTCCTCAAATCATGAAGGAGTCAGGTAAACTTGGTTCTCTGCTATCTCTTTGTTATTGTCTCTCTTAATGTTGTTGTTGCTCTTTATGCCATGCTCATGGAGGAATACTTGAACGTTGGAATTGGGGTTTTTGCAAGACTAGGATCCTGAAAGTATGGGTTGGAGTTGCTGCTCTTGTATGTGTACATCCAGAGTAAATGTTCATCTGACACTCAGGAGCTTCCTCATTATAGCATTGTTTTTCTTTGGATGCGGCAGACAAGAGGCAGCTGGAGCTTTGTGGAATCTTTCTTTTGATGACAGAAACCGTGAGGCTATTGCAGCTGTAGGTGGGGTTGAGGCATTGGTGAGCTTCTATGGTTGAGTCATATTGTTGGGTTTTCCTCCAGACAGATGTTATAGTTGCTTTGTGTTTCCAAGAGGTGTGTAAATGTGCGTGTGTTGAGATTGTAGCCACAACAGCCTTGCTTCTTAAGTGTTATTGTCTCAGTTCAGTTGGCACCCACTGCACAGATGGGATGAGGTAGCTCCCATGTTCATTCATTATGTTTGATATCTAAATTTAAATTGTGCAGGTAACATTAGCCCAAAGTTGCAGTACTGGATCACAAGGTCTGCAAGAAAGGGCTGCAGGTGCTCTCTGGGGCCTCTCTGTATCTGAAGTGAATAGGTACTCACTGTTACTATCACTTCTCAGAAGAATCTCTTCTGGGCTGCAGATATTTGTAGCTAGGTGCTTCTTTATCTGTTTGGAAAAGGCTGTAGTATTGAAGTGATAATCAAATCTATAAGGACAGCATTTAAGATGGGGAAGCAATTTTAGAAGGACTTGTAGCATCCTGTCTGATATTTGATTTGATCTTTCAGCATTGCAATTGGTCGTGGAGGTGGAGTTGCCCCTTTAATAGCATTGGCAAGGTCTGAGTTTGAGGTAAGTTTCCTGTTTGCTGATATGTCATCAGATCTGAAATATCCATAACCTTATCACTCGGTCACCTCACAATTCTAGTCTGGTTGACGTTCACTGTAAGTATGGAGAAATTCCCATTACTAATGATATGTTTTCCAATCACATTAGCAGATGTTCAGTATCCAAGTAGTGACCAGCTGTGTTCTTGAAGATCTATCGTTGAAGGCAGAAGGCCCTCCAGCCACCTCTTTGTCATCTGTTCTTTGTGTCTGGCCTTCTGAGATGCCATCCTAATAAGGTTCTGGTTACTCCAGATCAGTGTTCTTCGCTCCTTTTTATTCCAGATTTTATAGTGGGCATTTTGTGCTCTCTGTCCTCTAGATAAGAGGAGATGTGAACCCTCTTAGTCTCTTTCTCTTTTAGGACCCTTTATGACTTGAATTAGTGAATTTAGTTTTCTTTGATTCAGGGTCCCGTTTTCTTTGAGATGTTCTGTCAAGTAAATTTCTCTTGTTAGCTTTAGAATGTTGAGATTCAGCTCCTGCAAAGCAGTTATTCTGAAGCTAGGCCTGTCTTTGTAAGTGTTGGGAAGGTTCTTGAGCTGTTTGTTTAAACTTGCTCCTATGTATCGATTCTCTCCTATCTTGTATGCCAATCCTATGGCATGTAATGTTCTCTTGTGTGTCTTGGAATGCCATGCATAGTACCTTCAAGAGTCATTCTATGCTAAGCTTGCCTATAAATTTAGGGGTTTTGTCAAAGTGATCCACATTTTTTGCATTCCTCAGTCTATCCAAGTTTATCTCTTCTTCTCTGATTTCAAGCTTTCCATATTTTAATGTGGCTTTGTCAGTCAAGGATTGAACCCTATGCTGTCTTAGGACATTCTAAAACTTTGTTACATGTTCCTCCTGTAAGTGCCTGATTTCTGATTATGTGCTAGCAATGGCTTCTCTATGGCTTCAGAGCACCCCTCCCCAAATTGAGGCTTCATTGATTTCCTTAATCAAGAATAAAGATTATTGCTTGAGTGGGCACACTAGTTTTTGAAATTTAGGGCTTGCAGAATCTATCAATAATCTTGCGGAATCTGTTCCTTCATCCAAAGCATCAATTTAGGAAAAGCTTTTGAAGATTGGAAAGAGGGATGTGACAAATTTCTTCAAAAATTCTCTTCCTTTGGATCCTTTGGAATCATAAAATTATCTTATTTCAAGGGTTTCTTAATCCAAAGTAGGGAACTTGTCAATGTCCACGTTGTCCTCGAAAGGGCATACTCTTCAAGCTCTCCATCCTGTTTCTCTCTTTTCTTTTCTTGTTTGGGTAATTTTCTTTTCCTTTCTCTCAATGTGTTTCTGTTCTTTTTCTTGGTTTCTTTGGTCTTCAGATTTTCTTGAGCTAGACATTACCATGGTTGAGCTTGTTTCCTTGTTACTGCAGTTTACTGCCAGTCTTGTGGCAGAAGGTAAGTATTTATTCAATACATTACATTGACCTTAATCCACTGCCAGGAGCTGATCAAGTCAATGGAGACATGGCTTTTGAATGTCTTTGAAAATGTGTATGACTTTTGCTGTTGTTCAAACCAAGTTTTGGTTTCTGTTCTTTGGGTTGGGTTGCCTTGTTGCTGATATGTTGGCAGAGCTGAAATCTTGACAATCTTATTATCAGATCATCTTGCAATTCGATTCAGTTTGACTTGAATTGTAAGTAGGGAGAAGTTCTCAGTACTTATGAAGATGTGTTTCTGTTGATGGTCACTGCAAGAGACTGTTGCTATTGTTCATGCCATGATTCTGGTTTTCTGATTTGGGGTTTACTGTTTTGTTCTCTTCCTCCTGCAGCTTGCTGTTACATTCCCTTTTTGTTTGTTCATGAATCACATTATCCTTGATATCAGACTGTCTTGCAATTTTTGTAAATATAGAAAGTTCCTAATACTTTTTTGGGGGATGCATGTGTACCTGGCTGACATGTTACAATTGCTTTCCATTCTGTAGGATCTGGACAGGAGCAGAGGTAGGGTTGCCCTGATGATGCATTATGTTTGTAGGATGTACATGAGACTGCTGCTGGAGCCCTGTGGAATCTTGCCTTCAATCCAAGCAATGCATTGCTCATAGTGGAGGGGGAAGGGGTGCCAGCACTGGTGCATTTGTGCTCCTCATCACAGTCTAAAATGGCTCGCTTCATGGCTGCTCTGGCTCTTGCTTACATGTTTGATGGCAGGTGCATATATACAGCCTCTTTAGTACCTAAGAACACTGATGTCCATAGTGTTCTTTCACCTGTTCTTTTCCCTCATAATTCCATGTGATTGTGAGTTGATGACCAGTCTGTTATCATAAGACCCTGCATTAGGAAGTTCCAGTTGGTTTTATCAATTGCTGAAACAGTTACAAACTCACTTCATTTACACAGGAAGATTCTCTTGCCTCTACCAACATGTTTGCACTGGGTTGCACATGGAATTATGATCTGTATTTATTACTTAGCTGTTACAACTTCACTTTATGTGTGATTTTGTTATCATTTCCAGCTACTGTCATAGCAATGATCAAATTGAATTGTAACTTTTGAAGAAAACTTCTTGTTGAATAAGCTATTGATCTGATATTGGGATGACTCAAACAGGACAGATGAGGTCGCTTTTGGCCCAATGTTTAGTGAAAGTCCTGGGCTGGGAGTAGATGGCTTGGAAGCAGCAAGACACTTAGCTATTCGGAACATTGATGGTTGTGTACTTTCATTTTCAAACCACCAAGCTCTGTTGTTCCCTACTACCTCATTGCCCCCAGCAGCTCTCACGGAAGTTGCTGAATCAGCCCACATTCAAGAGGCAGGGCATCTCCGCTGCAGGTGAAAATATCTTTCCTATGGTATTGAAGAGCCTTTGCTGGATATCCAACATTGGGTATGCATCTCATAGATGAATGGAAGATCACTGAAATTTTTATGTGTTTGTTGATATTTAATCTGCTCAAAGGAATGGAGTCTTTTTAACTGATCTATCCTTCACCTGTTTGTGGAGACTGTTTAACTAAGAGTACAAGATGTGGAGAAATGAAATTGTGGACTGTTTTATGATCCAGTGGTTGTGAAACATAGTGGCAACATAGTCCACTCTATGTTACAGAGTTGCTTATGCACCCATCAGTGTCAAGCACCAGATTCTTCAAACTACTGATAGTGGATTTTGAGGTCAATTTGGGGATGGATATTATTCTTTGAATACTCATAAAGATATGTACTGTATGCAGTGGAGCGGAAGTTGGAAGGTTTGTAGCTATGCTCCGCAACAAAGCTGCAGTCCTTAGATCCTGTGCTGCATTTGCCCTCCTGCAGGTACTTTTGATTTGCTGTTGGAAACATGCTTTTTATTTTATTTATGTCAAGTTATTTTGTTGGCAATTGCTATGTATGTCACTGAGTCTTTGTCAAATTTTTTTTCAAATCCTGTTACAAGCCTGATCTTTTGGTCATGGCAATTGCAGTTTACCATGCCTGGAGGGCGGCACGCAATGCATCACATAAGCCTTCTGCAAAAAACTGGAGCAGGGCGGGTATTACGCACCATTGCTGCTTCAGCAACAGCCCCTCTACAAGCCAAGGTCTTTGCACGGGTGGTTCTCCGCAATGTGGAGCTTCACCCAGCAGGAGAACACACAACATCATCATAGAAAAGCAGTAGTAAAGTGCTCTAGGTTGGATCACCCATTACTTGGAAGGTGTTTTGTACCTCTTCAAAGGTGCAGTGTATGAAGGTACAGAGAATGGTCAAAAGCATCTCCAGCATTCCTTTTATCTTATGAAACATTGCAAAAATGCAGTGTATCTAAGGTGCTGATGGCTTCTTGGCAGCAGGTCGGGGCAAGGTTGTCAAGGATAAGACACAAATGGATGCCATGCTGCAGCTGTGGGAAGTACTAGATCTACCCTTTGCTGAATGTTACTCAGAACAGCATAATGGAGAGTTTTGGAAACTGCAATTATAAAGGCAAAATGTCATGTAACTCTTCAATTAAAGTTCCAGAAAAGTTTTCTCTTTACTTTCTAGTCTGTATGAGGATCCATCAATTTGTACAATCCATGGGAATTGTGGCAGTTCTCATTTCTCTTTTCTGGAAGGAGTGGAAGTTTGGGGAACAAAGTTTTTGTGATCCAATGAAGTCTCTCTATCTACGGTCTGGTGAGACTGACAATATAGAATACAAGTACTTTCAGAAGGCATGTTCGCACCAGGTCTAAATTGTTCCTGAAAATGCCCCATATGTGTTCCTGAAGTTGTTCCCAATAGCTCCACACTTTATCTCTTATCCTTTGCCCAAAATTCTTGACTGGGTGTTGGGGTTGAGTTGGACAGGTAACTCTTGGGTTCAGGTGGTTGAACTTTAGGGCTTGAGTGAACCAGCAGCACCTACACTGGTACCATGGCAAAATCCAAATTTGTATTCAGTTGCTTTTGTACATTGTCCATATCCTGTGGTAACGCTAAATCTGTAAAACTAAATCAGATTCTCTGAGTCCAAATATATCTTGGATTAATTTACCGCTTAAGCAACCTCACTCAAAGTCCAAGTGTTCCTTGTCTAAGAAGCTTCACTCAAGGTCCAACAGTTCCTTGTCTAAGAAGCTTCACTCAAAACAGTTCCTTGTTTGTTTGTTTTGTTTGTCATGTTGAGATCTCTCAACCCCCTACCCATGCATCCCCTGTACATTTTGTAATGTTTAGATCCATAGGGAAGGAGTTTTTGAATATTGAACAATTTTGACTTTGAGAATTGAATCAAATTAAAATCAAACATTTTAGGGGAATTGATTGGGGTGCACTTCTGTTATTGTTGAAAAGTGTGCTCAATGAGGAGGATTAGATTTTATGAAAGTGATTTCATAACTTTTAGACCTAATGTGCAAAAAAGATATTGAATTTTGAGTAATCCTTACCTCTGTCATTGAAAGAAAGCTCAAGTGCCAAAAGGACAAATCTAGGGCATCATCAAGCGGCCAACCCACTGGGCTGCAATCAAGTGAGTGATTTTTATTGTATTTGTTCAAAATTCAGATGTTGAGTCATGTGCTTGCATCCCAACCCAACTGAGTTAGTATATGGTTTCACCTTGGTAACCAAATTCTGTAAGAAATAGGTCTCATATATACATAGATAGGTACAAAAATAGATACCTACTAGTAGGCAAGTAGATGGTTTAAACATAGGTAAGGGCTGTTTTTTACTACCTACCTACTAACAACCTACTTGTAGGTTGTAACTAGGTAGTTAGTAAAAAAAAAAAAAAAAAAGCAACTGAGCTAACCATCATGGTTATCTAGGGAACTGGATCCTAACAGAAAATTGTTTCTTTGACCACTTATCATTCATCCTTCTGGACCTCAAGAAGGTTAACCTATAAAGGGGGGGAAGGTATAGGGAGAGGTACCCACATTGCTATGGCTATGGCTTACACATGCTACTACAAGGCCATGGACACATGTTGTTGATAATGAAAAACAAGCATTGATGGGACTAATAACCTTAAGAAGAGGTTTCATAGCTTGAATTCTTTCAGGCTGAGGTCTCAATTAAAGTTATTTGGGAGGTTTGTTCAAAAGTTTGAAGCTTTTTTGAATCTTTCCCTTTTTATGTGTCATCATTGGAATCAATGTTGAACACATATATATAAAATTAAAATAAGGTGAGAATTCAATTAGGGTTTCAAGTCAATTCTCGTCTTGAATATTTTTTGGGTATTATTAAGGATCATTCTTTTTTAAACCTATTTTTCAGTTTTTTATTGGGTTGACAAACATTCTATTGAATTTGTAATTTTTAAAAACTATACCCTATCAAGATATTAAAAACATAATAAGGTCAAGGTTTTAGTAATTAGTGAGAAGTAGGTTTAGGTTGATAGGTAAGGTTAGAAGAAAAAAAATTGAAATTTGGGTTTATTAGAAGAGGCATCACAAACATGTTGCATGTGTAGTGGCTTCCTCCTCATGTAGAATAAAAAGAATGGTTTGTTCTGCACTTTTGATGCCCTTTGGTTCTTTTTTAGGTTAGTTTTTTTTTTTGCCTCTTCCCCCTGTTTCTGAAGAAGATTTTTTTGCAATGTTTTCTTCAAATACTAAAAGAAGAAGCCACTACTAGTAGCTCCAAGATTTGAAAAAAACAGAGAACCACCCAACACTAATTGTAACCACAATTACCACAACAATGAATGTTGTAGCAATGTTGTCATGATGATCTTGTTTTTCCCTCAATTGACATCATTGAGATGTTTGAAAGTGAACTTCATACCTTACAACTAAGGTTTTTTTTTTCTCGGTTTTTTTATATCAAAAAGTTGGCAATTTTTTTCTTGAAGAACAAAAAAAATTGAATTTACACTAAAAAAATATGAACATCCAAAAAAAAATCCAATTTTTTTTAAATCAAATTTTCATTAAAAAAAACACGCACACACATTCTTTTAATTTTTTTCAAAATTATGGTCATCTTTCGCAACTCCAAAATCTTGCACTATTCCTCATTCATTGAACTTGGTTGGAAAGTGACATTTGTAGGTGAGCAAGCTCACCACACAAAATTTCCATTTAAATTTCTTTTAATGTTTTTGTCATTTCCTTTTCCAAATTTGCAATTTTTTGGGGGTTTAAAAAACTAAAATCTTGAGAAGTTTATTCATGCTCACTGAAGGCATAATTCTTTTTTTTTTCCTACAAAAAATGAATCAAAACTTTGATTTTTGAAATCAAAGTAAGGAAACTAAGGACTGTAGTGGTTCAAGTGTCAACACAAATTTATTTTATACAAGTTACATTGTGTACAATTCAATTGTTGGATGGCCTACAATCAATAAAAAATAAAATTTAATGTCATGTTGCATTTTGGAATTGTGGTTGTGAAACATTTCAGTTTTTACAAATCTAAAATTTTTGGATTTATTTTATGTTTTCATTCTATTACTTTTAAAAACCCATGTTTCCTACATTTTGTTTTTGCTTCTCTTTTCAAATCATATGCTTGTGCTTTATGCATTGAGTCCTTCATGTCACATAGTCATTTTTTCAATTGAAAATTTCTTAATCTGCTATTCATGACATAATTATTTCTTAAAGATATGTTTGATGATGTGTGAAATGTTTTTTAGTTGTACCTAATGATGTGATGAGTTTTGTTTTGATTGCAAACATGGCATTGCCTACCCCTTCCCCCCCCCCAAACCTCTTGGTGAATGTGGCCAACTTGATATTGTGTAAGGAGGGCTTTTGATGGGAATTAATTGAACAAGTTCAAGTGCCTCATTGAGTTTTGCAAATGAGGACTTTACAAATATCGCAACTACCTCCAAGGTCATATGGAATTCACACACAAATTATTTGTCGAAGTGGCCCAAAGGTGGACATCCCCAAAAGCTTATAGCATACTTCCAATCATCGACCATTGCAAATACATGCAATCATCTTGAGTGATGTGATTTGAAAAAATGAAAACACTCGAAAAAAGTTGAAATGAAATGAAGAAAGAAAGCAAAGAGTGACTGGGATGCATTGGCACAAAATGCATCCCAATCTCTCCTACCATACACAAAGATGAAAAAACCTCTGTTGTTGAAACTTATGGAACACAAGCTTTCATAGCTTTTGGGAATTTAAGAATGCGATAGATGATCAGTTTCATGTTCCAAGAAGTTAGACAATAATGATGAATTGTATTAGCTTCTCAAATGATTCATGGGTACATCAAAATTCTAAATATGAAAAAGGTATGGTATCTTGACATTTGAAACAATCACAACCAAAAGATATAGAAACATATTCAAGAAATGTTTATAGTGATACAAACATGAAGAGCACATGCATTTATAAGTTCTCAAAATAAAAGTTTGTTTATATTTTTTGTTTACTTTTTGTTCCAACTCATATTTGTTTCACTTGTTTTCTTATGGCCTTTAAAGTTTTATCTTCTTTCTCATGTTTTGATTATTACACAAATCATTTGACAAGTATAATACAATAAGAATGTTATACCTTATGCACATTGCAAATTTAATGTATGTTGTCCATAACTCAATTTATTAAATAAACTATAAAAGTAACCATGTTAGGAAAGATGGTATATTTGATAGATCTTACATTACTAAAAAAATTGAAACTTAACTTAAAGCCAAGGCAAGAATGTGTTGATTAGGGAACATAACACATATTCCAATATTGGTTACATGGGCATATATGTAAGTATCATACATGATAGGAAACATGAATATCATTTTTCCAAAAACAACATGAAAATTTATCACAATTATTACCTCTTATTTATATGGCACACTCAAGACCTTAAAAAGGAAAAAAAATAATAACATAAAAGTAAAATATGCCTAACATCCAAAAGAGGAAAAAGGAATGGATGATTAGCTTTGAATTGCCCGAGAAAAAAAATGAGAATATAAAAAGTTGGGTAGTGAATTGGGTAGTGAATGTTTTGAAAGAAAAAAAACTTTTTGATCTATAAATGTCACGGATGTTTGTTTATCATGGTTATACTTAATGCATATATCGTAGTACCTTAAGGATTTTAGCATAAATTAAATTATTTTTTGTTTTGTTGAATTTTTGAAATAATATTTATTATATGTGCCGAATTTTTATAAAATTAAGAATCTACAAGATTTCAATTGTCAAGTTTGAACCACAAACCTTAAAATTCAAAAACTTAAAAGTGAAACAATTTAAACATACTAGCAGATCCCATAAACTTAAAATGAATGTGATTGCTATTTTTAATAATCATTATCTATTAAAAATATTAAAATTAAAAAACCAAGTGCCAAAGTTGAGATTTAAAATTTAATTCATTATTCAACAATTTTGCAAATTCGATTGGAGAATATGATATATGCCATTATAACATCGTTAGGCATTTAAATTGATCTAAATAATATTTGTGTTTTTCATACCTAATGCATTAGGTAACAACATTTTGATTAGTTGGGCATGCTTGAGTGATATGCTTTAATATTTTTGTTATACATTGCACATGCCCTAAATTGCTTATTGCTTGAAATATGCAATACTTTTTCTTTTAGATTTCAACACTCGAACTACAATTTGATATAGATTTCTTTGAATAAAAAAGTATCCATTTTAAGTATATTTTTGTTTAGGTTGAGATCTTATGATTCACTTTCATTTTGTGCCAACAATTTTAAATTTCAAAGGAGAAATGAATGGTCTTCATATTATTATTGTGTTTGGTTTCTTTTTGCCTTCATTTTTTTTGCCAACACTATCAACATTTTCTATCTCAACTTTTACAACTTATAAATATAAGGTAACAAAATAATAGTTCAAGTTGTTTAAATGTAGTTTTAGGAAAAAAACCAAAACACACTTAATAGTCCAATATGAAACATATAGGGAAATAAGATAGATGACTTTTTAAATTATTATTTTTAGTGCAAGTACAAATGTCGGTGTTGGTTCACCTTGGCTACCAAACATCAACCCCCATTTGAGCCTTTATATTTAGCACATCCAAGGTGCAATATTAATTCCTCCCATTTCCCCACCCATAAAATTGATCTACCTGCAAAAGTGAACTAAATAAAGTAATGGACTATTTAAATCATATCACACGAATCCATTTTATATTGGACAAGCCATTTTATTGTTGCCACTCAACATGCTAAGCATCATTGAAATCCCATTGTAAGACTAAAATCAGATCATGGGGGTCCTTAAAAGCACTTGGAGAGAGGAATTTCTGAATTGTATTCAAAGGGCATCTAATATCCCTCGTGAAAAGAGGAGGGATATTTTTCCTAGTCCTTAAGAGTGAGAGGGATTTCACACCTACTTATATGCATGAGGAGTAGACGTAAGAAGGTTTCCTCTCTTAAGCCTCTTGATCTACATATATCTAGGTTCATGATGATCTTTGCCTTGTGTTTTATGATGTTTATTGCCCATGGGTGGGGGTCATTCCCACAATGGGGACCCATGGAAGATGTGGTTTTGGGTGCAATGCCCACCCTTGGGCTTTACCCTACCAAAAAAATTAATATTTCTTAGGCTAAATATGGGCATTAAGAAAGGCCTCGCTAAAGGTGGATTCTTATGGCCTCATTTCAAGTCTTTAAATAGAAGTTGCCAGATTTCTTCATTAGGTAGGTTAGATCACCTGAACTCCAAGAATGGATCCCCTTCATATGAAGTTCATTTGTATTTCATATGAAGTTTATAGTCAGATTTGGCTAAATCTTTCCTAGGGGTGATCATCACTTTGGCTAAATCTTTGTATGGATGATCACCACTTTGGCTAAATCTTTGTATGGACGATCACCACTTTGGCTGCATTCGCAGTAGCATTCCTAAGATACACATGGCCTTTATGCCTTAGTCCAAGTGTGTCTAAGGCCGTGTATGTGTGTGTGTTTTGTGATTAAGGAGTTGGGGGAGGATCTATATAGATCCTTCCTTTTTCTATGAGGAATAATGTTTTGATAGATATAAAAGGTGCCCTCCAAATACACATGGAAAATTTCTTCAAGTGTCTTATCTTCTTATATAATAGACTTGGTTTTGTCCACTGAGGGTCGTTCTTTCCATCCATCCGTCCCGTCATCCAAGTTCCTCATCCCTGGATGAAGAAGATGATGGAACGAGAGGACGACGACGACTCATGGTGATGACCGCAGTTTATCCAATTGTTTTTGTGTGACCAACAACGTGTACGAGTCCGAAGCTGCCAAAGAGGGGAGACATCTTCTCTCCGATTTTTTTTCCTTTTTGGAATTTGTCCACTGAAGTGGGATGCTGCTGGTGGTTCTTGCAGTACATGGATCAGGCGACTCTGAACCGAGTTATGGCCGTTGTCTCTGCGTCTTCTTCTTCATCCCATTCAGATTGACCAGAAACGAAAATGGACCCATCTCCTGCATCCGCTTCAGAGCGATCGTCGCCATTCTCATGATCATCCCCGTCTGCCTGCGCCTCCTCCAACGAGGCGGGGGCGCCATTGTCAAGAGTGGGAACACCAAGGATCTTCTGCTCTCCTGTGAGTGGATTCACTACCAACACGTCCTCAGAAGAGTGTCCGTCCTCAGTGTAGGACAGTAACCCGCCGGCAGACGCGACGGGAAGCGTCAGGGAACGTCCGCTTGTGGACTCAGGAACGCGACGGGAAGCGTCAGGGAACGAACGCTTGTGGACTCAATTGAATGCTAGATCTTCAGGATCTGATATCCTTGAATTTTGTCCAAGACTCATGCTCCCCTTTTCCTTGCCATTGAGCTTAAAGCTTAAAAGTCAGGAACCCTTATGATGTTTTTACCTTGAAACCCAAGCATTATTTGTATTCATTCTGCTCTGTCCTCACTTTCATATGACGTTCTGTTCTTTGTAGGTGTGATCGAATACTATGGTATGGAAAGGGCCTAAGGCAATTGGAATACAAGCATATTGAATCTCGGTTATCTGATCATCGGCCAGTGAGCTCCACTTTCATGGCTGAAGTGGAGATTGCAAGCCATGGAAAACTGAAACCAACTTTCTGCAGGAATTCCAAAGTGGAAGCAGAAGAACTCAGACTTACTACACTCATCCCAGTTTTATGAGGTGAAAGAACTCTCATTTCAGCTCAATTGAAGACCTGGCCAGCAATGTGAGTTGTTGCCATTTTCTACATTAGAGTTCCAATTCAACAAATTCAAACATCTGAACATTCAAAATGTCTAACATAGCAGCCAACCAGAAAAGTTCCTTTCACCTTTCTTGGAAGATAGTTTTCTAACAGTTCTTTTGTCTGAACAGCAGTGCATGAACAGAAAGTGATAACATGAAATGCGCCCATAAGGTGATATAGACTTCAAAGCCACAACCATTCATTTGCAGTACTCACCATAATGATGTCAGTGGTGTAACTCCCAACCTGGACCATGCACTTTTCAAGAGAAGGTCAGGTTTCTCTGAGATGTGAGTATAAATGTGACAGGGACAAGGCACATTTAGAGCTTGAGTAATATTGTGAGCAACAGTGCTTTGAGATCAGGATGGTTCTGTCACCTTCTTTCAAAGGATTGGTTTGAAGCTTTAGCCAGCAGTGGGCAGGGCCGTCTTTGGAGTTCTCAATTAGGGCTACAATTGTTGATACAAACTAGATTGTTTGAAGCTTGAACTGTTTCTTGAGTGCAGGGAAAATCAATTGACCTCATAACATGATGTCAGCAACATTGCTAAAGCTAAAAGAAGAGTCAGGACCAGAGCAGCATCTTGGAGTGAGGTAAATCAGGACCTTGATTTGTCCCACATATTTCCAGAATTGACATGACTTTGAACCTGATCGGGAAGAATAAGATTAGGGTTAACAGCTGGGGCTGCACAGCATATTGCAGTAAAATGTGCTGGGGAAAGAAATGTATCTAGATCCAAGAGCATGTTCAATGCAGGTAATTGCAAGAAAGCACTGAACAAAAGTATCAACGTATGCACAAAATCAGTCAAAATTTGCAAGGCTCCTTCAGCGTGCATGTCTGCAACTGGATGGCTTAACTTTGAAGATAATACTTCAGGAACTAACACTTTCTGAAATTCTAATGCAAAGCATTGCCTATGAATGCTTCCCAAAGCCACCTAGCTACTGGGTTTCTCGCCATTGCTACATCTCTCATGGTTTTTGTTTGATTGCAGATCTCTGATTTGGGTAAAAGACTTCACAGTGGCCGAAGGTCATGGGCACCCACTAGCCCAGATAACTGTTGTTTCACTGTCTCCAATGCTTGAGCAGCCAAATTTGCAAGATTCTTCAGTGCCACATCTGAATTTTCTTTTGCGTTCAGAATCATTGTCACCATATCTGCCCACTCATCTTTCTTTTCTGCCAGCTCCAGGTTACAGCTTGCAACCCCCATTTGATACTTGAATTCCCATTGCTGCCAGAGCAGATCAAATGAGAACAAATATAACTGTCTGCCAATTTGAGAACTGAAAGTGGGCTTGCAACAGAGCCATGTCAATGTATAAGCTACAACAAATCACAGTAGCATTTGTGGTATACCTTGAAATGCTCTTCTGCTTCTGCTTCTGACCTCTTGAGAAGTCGCTCCTTCTCAGCAATGCTGGATTTAAGAGCCTCACGCTTGGCGATTTTTGAAGCAAGATTGGTATCTAGATCATCCTTGAGTGCATTATATTGTGCTTCCAACTGCCCCACACATTCAGCATCACTATCTGCTGTTACTAACCAATGCAGGTACAAGTGCCTGACAATTAAATGTGGAGATGAATGCAGGTTCAGCATTAGGGTTACATCCAGAGGAAATGCTCACCTTCCTGTGGAAAACTGTACACTGTTTCATCTGCTCAATGTTCTCCTGACAAGCAACATCTGCTGCATGGACTTGCTGCATAAGTGCAAGTGTCTCATCTTTCTCTTGATTTGTTAACTGTTTACTACTTTCCATGACACCCCTAATAACAGGCTTGACAACACCCTTCAAGGGCCCACCAAGAATATCATATGGGGCGTCTGCTTCCAAATTCAACTTAATGTGGAACTGGCCTCCATTATCTACATGGGGATCTCCAAAGATGAGCTTCCATCTGCACCAAGCCAGTGGCAATGCAATATTGACATGAATGGCTTGACGACACACGGTTATAACGTGGCCATTTCTACAAAGCTCTTGGCATGGACAAGAAGTCAATGAAATTCCCTATCCCATAGTGACCAACAGATACTCAGCTTTGTAGAAATGGCCACGTTGTAACCGTGTGTCGTCAAGTAAGCTGTTAACTTGCAAATGCAATCATGCTGGAAGCTCTTCTCATTGATGGGCCTGGAATCAATGCGCAGCTGTGAGACTTTCCAGTGCATGCTGGAACGCCGGGGAAGGTTTGGAGGCCCTCCTAGCTTGTTCACACCGCCGGGCATTGGGATGCCACTTGACAAGCGGGACTGTTTACCCAGCATCCGTGCTGCAGCGTTGCTTCCTGACGCTCTCCTGTTGAGCTGCGACGGACTGATCGTGCTCAGAGTTGAGCGTCTCATGGCGTCGTCGTCCTCTCTTGGATTCCGTAATAGCAGTGGCAACAAACGCAGGATGAAGGACGCTATGCTAAACCCTAAAAACTCTTCAGCTTCGTTTTCCTTCCTTAAACCCTTGATACTGAGGAGGAGGAGGAGCAGCAGCAGCAGCAGCATCGGGTTATAATTTCTAACCCACATGATCATGTGGATAACACCAGGCCGCCGCCATGAGTGGTCGTCGTCCTCCCGTTCCATCATCTTCTTCATCCAGGGATGAGGAACTTGGATGACGGGACGGATGGATGGAAAGGACGACCATTTAAGGCCTCTTATCCAATCAATGTGGCACTGTAAAATTGGAGCAGGTGGCAAGAACCATTTCATGAAACTGGAAAGTCATGACTAACTTCTGTGGCAACTGCTGTGAGGAACCGACCTGTACCAATTCAATAACCATGTGATGTCAGGATCATGGGTTACATAGCAGCAACATCTGCACTGAAACATTGGTGGATCAGTGTCAGCTTGTAAGCAATCATATTGCAGTTCATTGGTCACCTTTTAGTGCAAAACTTGCCCTCAATAGCCTCCTCTCCATCTACCAGGCCAGCAAGCATTTGCCCATCCACCCCAATTCTTGCTTTTCTCAGTGGCTGAAGAAGTCTTGCTAAGCTGAAGGAGTCCACCGCCACAGCTCTGTATAAGGGTTCTCCTGAACTGACTTGCTTTTGCTTTCAGAACAAATCTGCACTGAATTGACAACTGTGACATCGGTTGCATTGCTCAAATTAGAGCACAAGGATGCTGAAGGATTCCCCCACTTTGTACCCGGTAGTTCTACAGATAGAGAATAGACGGCAAAGATTGTGATTTGAGAGGCAAAGCCAGGACCATTATCATCATGTCCATCACCACCAACACCACTGAAACTGACCTGGTAGTTAAATTGTGCAGCTAGCTTGCAAGCCCATTCCCGAAACTCAAGACGAGTCCATTCAAATCGATGGTCATCATTCCGGAACTTAGGTGGTTTTGTATCCTTAACATATCTATCTTGCTCCATAGCATCAATGCTTTCACCTGACAAAGAATTGTCCAACAATAGCCAGTTTTTCTTTTTCTGGAGGCTGTTGGTAGCAGGATCGCAGGTTGAGCTTTGCAGAATTGGATTGTATTCTGCATTTGGTGTACTCACCATCCATACTTGTGGTGCTAGACTACCCAATATGCTCTCTCCCAGTTTCTCCAATGGCTCTGGATCCATATGCTCCACCACCTGCAAGCCACAATCAGCATGAATGTCAAGACAATCGTTCTTGCACAGCTACTTTTGCTTTTGACAGAATCAGTGTCATTGAACACAGTCATCTATCAGAAAAATTGGTGTGATGCAGTCCAAGGCATGTCCATAAACAATACTCATGACTGGTTACAGAGAGAGGCCTTGATTCAGTGGAAATGAAGTACATGAAATGTCAATCAGTGAGAGGGTACAATGTTTGCAAAAACAATGAAAATTGTCACACAAGAAATCTGACATGCAAGATGAAATATGAACCTCAATGCAGGTTGCCAGATCAGGAGCATGCAAATGCGGGTCAACATCTGCAATTGAGCCTTCATATAGAGAAATCTTTTGTATGCTAGGCCAGGGGAACCCTGGATTTGACTTTGGGTTTGTCAAAGTTCCCTTTAGTGCCTGCTCTGCATGAGACATGTTAGTTTGTCACCAGTGCCACTCTTTTGGGCTGACAACACACTATTCCACCACCCATACTTCTGTTGTCTTTTGGGTGACATCACACTCAAGTAAATTTGTGAAGAAAACCATGCACACAAACTGGGCTAGGCCTTTTGACCTTAGCAGCACGAATGAGGCCCTTGTGAGATGTGTCAACGCCCACAATGTGCTCCAGTCCCAAAGGCTGCTCCAGAATTGCCTCAAGCAAACTTCCAGATCCACACCCTAAGTCCACCTGCCTCTACCCAATCAGGAGTTGTTTGACGATCTAGTGTGACCCGGGTGCCTTGCCACCCATGACCCTCCTCCTTCCCCTTCTTCATCCATCCACCCTCATTATCTATCATATGTCCTGCCTTCCCTTTCATCATCCTATCTCACTCCCTCGCACTTCTTCATCCATGCATCCATCCATCATCATTATCTCACTCCCTCGCACTTTTTCATCCATCCATCCGTCATCATTATGTACCCACTTCTTCATCCATCCATTTTCATCCATCCATCATCATCATCCCGGGCCCGGTCGAGCGGAAAACCGGGCGTGAAAATCAAGCCGGGCCCCGTCACAGAGCTCAGGCGGCCAAAATCGGAGCCGGGCCCCGTCACAGAGCCCAAGCGGCCAAAATCAGCCTGGGGCGTGAAAATTGGCCCGGGCCAGCTCATCCCGGGCCATGCTGCGTTCAGGCAGCGGCCCCGTCACAGACGGTATGGATAATTTCACTACCTCTGTCTGTGACGGGGCCTGTCGGTGCCTGTCGGTTCAGGGCGCCAAGCTCCGGCACAGACTTAGTGAAATTATACAATCCGCCCGTGCCTGCCTTTTTTTTTTTCCTTCACTTGGATGGTCTTTATTCCTCCCATATATACTCAAACCATAGTTAAATGGGTTGCAAGAATCAGGGCCAAAAATCCATGGTGGTTAAAATTCATCCACGGGAATTAAATCCAATCCATTTCATTATCACCTAAGGAAATGGATAAAAAATAAAATTCTAAAAACCCCATTGGGTCTTCATCGAATGAAAGCCGAGACAAAAAGAAAAGGGGGGGGTAAGGAGAGGGTGAGGGGGAAGACGGAACCGATGATGACCGAGTCCCATTGAGTGCTGGTTTACCCATGGTCTCGGTTCTCCCGGGCCGTGCTCGGTTAACAATCCGCCCGTGCCCGCCTTTTTTTTTTTCCCTTCACTTGGATGATCTTAAATATTAAAATATAGCAACAAGGGGTGTGTCACACTGTGGCCTTGCCATTTACATTCAAAAGTATCTTAATGCAAACTAAGAGAATTATGGAAACTCAAATACTTTTTACCATGCAAAAACATAATCTTTCAATCCTCCAAAAGAAACTAAAATCCTTCAAAGATATTATAACACTCTATAAACTAATCTCAAGTTTCAACACAAGCCAAAAATATCATCTTTCATATAAAAAATCCTCATATAAAAATAAACCTATTATTATTTATTACTCTGAACCAAAATCCCTTAAGCTACTATACTCTATAATTGAATCTAAACACAATAATATTCATTGCCTACCAAGGCAAGGCCAACAAACCTCTCTTCTTGTTTGTAACAGCATTTTTGTAAATTTGCAAGGGGCAGAGAGAGACTTGGCAGATGATGCTCTCTTCATAGAAAAGAACAGGAAGCAAAAGTGTGTTGCAAGTTTTCATGGCTTTTTTTGGTCTTTGGTTTTCTCCTTCCTCACTTTTGTTGTTTGTGTGGTGGGGACATGCCACATGTTGTTTGCTCCAATAGTCTAAACCTGCAAAGCTCCTATCATGGAACCTTCATCTTCCCTCCCTCCCCCACACACCCCCCAATCTCTCTCTGCTTTATATACTCTTCCCCTCTCTCTGATCCTACCTGCACCTCCCCCACCTTTCTTTCTCGAGTACTACCTACATGATCTCCATTATTGACACACACTCCAAAACAAACAAACACACACACACACATCTAGACTCTAAATTTCTATATATCCTCCCAAAATCTTCTTCTACCCTTGAAGGTTCTTCCTTATCTATATACAAAAGCTTTCTCTCTTTCTGTGTATGTCTTGCTGGTTGCATACATATACCCAAATACCCAATTCCGGATTCAAGCAAAAGTCTGATCAAGAACGGAGCAGGGGAGAAGGATCTCTTAGAATTCTAAGGGATTTTAGTTAAACTCTAAGAGATTTTAGTTTTGGGGAGGTTTTTTTTTTTTTTTTTTGGTGGGTATTGTGAAATCTGAAGTTCTCGCTCTGTGTGTGTCTCTCTCTCTGTGTCTCTCTATTTGAGAATTTGTTTTTCCATTATGGCTGGGCTCATAAATGATGCCAAAGAGTGGGTTGCAGATGAGATAGCCAACATCCCCAAGCCCAGTGCTGATCTCACAGATGTGCATATCAAACATGCCACTACTAGTGCTGTGCAGCTCAAGAGTGATGTCACCGTCACCAATCCTTATGACCATGAGCTTCCTCTCATAGAAATCACTTACCTTCTCAGGAGCAATGACAAGTAAGTGGTGTTTATCTTTTCCCTGCAAATATCATTTTTATTAATGATTATATATATATATACATGTCCTTTTGTTTGATCTTAGTTTGATACATAGAATTGCGATTCATCTTTCGTCTGGAAGAAACTAACTAGACCAGCGAAAAAAGGTTCTTGATCCCACAAACTAAAAGGAGAAAAAACACTTTGTTTGCACCAGGCCATGCATGTGGGGTTCTGTCATTGAAGATATAAAACCATGTCCAGAGTTTATGTGAGAAATTTCTAAGCAGACAGATTTTTATCTATATAGCTTCAATTTGTGTGAAGAAAGTTCCAAAACACATCACATGCCTTTTTGGTTTCAGATCTGTCATGTTCTCAACAAAGTTCATGCTTTCAGTCTTTGGTGTTTCCATTGGGGTTTTGTGTTTATTTCAGTCTTTGTGTAAGCTTGATGTATGTTTGCATCAGTCAGTTTTTGGTTTGATTTCCATCCCTCTTTCTGTCTAGCTTTTGCATGGGTCTGCCTGGAAGGTGGATTGGTTTGCTCATAGTTTGATTATTATGTTCATTGATGATAATTCTGTTTTCAATTTCAGGGTTCATCTCACTTTTGTACCATTTGTCAGATTCCTGTTGCAATAGTACACTTTTCCCACTTTGTTACATGGGAAACTAGATGAAGACCCAAGTGTTACAATGATATTGAGAATTTGGAGCTTGCCTGGTTTCTAGTTGTGGTTCACAACTGTCATTTGAAGTGAATTGTTTTTGCTTGTGTTCCTGTGGCTCAGGGAGATCACATCAGGTACACTTTCAGATGTTGGAGGCGTTGCAGCGAGTGCTGCCACAGTGACAGAGGTAATGTCCGAAGTGTCATATGACTTCCTCATCGACCTTATGAAAGACATTGGGTCAGACTGGGACATTGATTATGACTTTGATGTCGGGGTGAAGGTCAACCTTCCGATTGTGGGAGAATTCAACATCCCTCTTCACAAAAAAGGATGCATCAAACTTCCCACCCTATCTGAGCTTTTGTAGATATGGAGGAGACATATCTCAAGAAAATACCTGCAACACTAGAAGAAAAAATTTGTTGCTGTGTGTTGCTTTCTTTTCCTTTCTGTTTTTTTGTCGGGGTTTCAGTTGTTGCATGTGTGCTGTGTGGTGTATGTAACAATGAAATTGCTTTGGGTTTTGGAATAAACCTTTACCCTTGACCTTTTTTTTACCTTCAATACAACATTAACAATATGAGCTTCAGTTTCCCAACATTTTAGCACCTTGCAGCTATGCTTATGATATCTGATTCTAAGCTTAACATTTGATCTTCTTGAAGCTGAAGGATATATTTTGCACTTGAATACATTGTTTGTGGTATGTCGAGGCTTTTGGGTCTACCTTTCTATGCCCATAATGCATGAACCATAATAGCACATTTCATTGTTCCCCAAAGATGGTCATGAAAACCTAAATTCAAGAAGCAAAAGTTGTTAGCCATAGTTCCTACCTTGTCCTCTCACCACCTTATTATATATGCACCCTCAGATCAGAGGAGCAAACTTCCATGACCACCAATAGATATGGTTCTTTGTGGAATCACAAGCTTGACACCGAATTTTGTGTAATGTGCAAGGGAAAATATTCGTCATTGCTTTTGTCACTAGACACACTTGATTGAATGACGCTAATTTGTGAAATTTGCTTGGTTGCATTAATCATCGGTAGAGGTGGATTTTGATTGTTTGGGGATGTAGCGAATCATCAATGTGTAATCAAGTAGAAACATGGGATAAATGGCCACTATGTTAGTCAATCATTTAGTACCATTGGACTCCTCTTTGCAATGTGACATGACCTAGATAATGTTTGGTATTCTTTTCTCTCGTCTTTTGCATTTAGGGAAGATGTTATGCTCAATTTTGCCAAGTGACACATCAACATGTGTCTCAAGGTCCAAGCATGAAAGTTGACAAATTGAGGATGGTCACTCCAAGGAAATCACTATTGTTGTCCATTACGGGGAAACCCATAGGTAGTGTAGCTTGTGCATAGAGCTTTGAAGATTTCTTGATTTGAGAATCAGCCATCAATCCTTGAATAACATCACCACCCATGGTTGTGAAACACCTAAATGACCAAATATGACTCGCACTTCCCATTCTCAAATGAATTTTTTGATCTTATGCTTGAACTTGACAATACAACACAATACAACACTAGATGAATTTGATGAGTTTAACTCAAGTTTGTGGATGAATTTGTTTATTTTTAAAACCTATTTAGATAGGTTCTAAAAACTTATGGCCATTTAATGCTAAATCCTTCTTGGGATACTAACCAATGACGCAACATCAAAAAAAATTTAGAAAATCATTGGCATGCACAATGTAAATCACTTTGTCATGATGATGAACCAAGTTCCTAAAATCATATTTTGTTTATTTCTTGTTTGTAGAAATAATTTCACAAATCAACATTTCTTTCAATCAATGTTGAAAATGCAAGTGTGATATGTATCATCACCTTGTTTAGGCATATGTTTCATACATGCATTTTCATTAGGTTCCTCAAGGAAAGAAAACAAATGATATATTCCAATTGGCAACATCAATTATCCTTAATTAAACTAGACATATTAAAATTCCCCCTCAGTTGAATTTTGAGTTAAAAAAACTTAATTATTGTGTTTGGATTATCACCCTTTTTGCTTGTATTCCTTGAAATTTCACCAATAAATGAACTAGGCATTTCATATGTTACAAAAAAAATTTGTACTTGGAGCATCTTAATCATTGGATTGGATTGAATGGGCATTGTATTGGACCTTCATTTGACATTTTTCCTTTTCCAAAATTAATTTTTTTCATGCACAAATATGACTAGATATTGAATCCACAATTAGGGTGAAAATGAGATTTTCTCACAAAATTTCACAATGATGTGACATTGTTGCTTGGATGGGTGGCCATGCCATAACCATTCAAGCATGGATTTGGTTATGTAATGTTGTAAGAACATACAATATATTACACTAATGTTGGGATGTATGGTGAGTTCAATACCCTTATGATAAAGTTTCACACCACCTAATAAAGGATTCTTTGAAGCAATTTACCTTTAGAATAAAAATAAATACTCATTGATGTAAGAACTAAGAATCATAGGTCTTCTAAACTAGGTATGTTTAGGGTTTAGGGTTTAATGATAACCTTTGCCTCATACTTTACAATGGGTAAAGCCCGCATGTGAGGGGATATTCTTAAAATGTTGTCAAGCTTGGTTATTCCCTTAGTCTTAGTAGGCCCCTTAATTTGAGAATACGCCCACCCCTAAGGGCTTTACCCTACACATAAACATGAGTACCATGATTCCTTATAACATGATTTTGCCCTAGTGTATATATATGGAGGACACCTTAATCTAACATAAGGTACCAACTAGGCTATACAAAAGACCTTACATATATTGTAAAGGTCCTAGCCAAGGGTGTCATCAAAATTTGACATGTTTCAAAGTACTAAGAGAAGGCCTTATAAATTTGAACCTTCAGTGACTAATTTTTCACTCAACATCTCCGGAATGGTCCTTACGACATCTACCTCGAGTCCTGGAAGGTTCTCAATATAGCCCCCTTTGCCTTAGTATAAACCTAACCCTACAAACTGACCCTATCCTGTCTAGACCCTAGACCCTAAACCCTAAAAAGGAAGGGTAGGTTGTTCTTCATGTGATCTTCAATTTAGGTGCTAATCTCAGTTTAGGGAAGTCCATTAGGAATTGGGTTAGTGTCACTCTCTTTAGTGCTAATCTCATTTAGTCGTTAATCAGATTTAGTCGGCGTTTGTGATTTACGCTAATCTCATCACTCTCACCGCAACATCGAGTGCCCCCCCCCCCCCCCACACAGTTCTGGACCGTGTCTGTGTTGCTTATACAACACACTGCAAGAAGAAGAAGCAGCAGCAAAGGAAGAAGAGATTGGAGCTATGGCAATGGAAGAAATGGCTGTAATATTATCATCATCATCCCTCCTCATTACCATTACTACTCTTGCACTTTGCCTCCTCCTCTTGTCTCCTGCTGCTGTGCAGCAAGCTCATGGAGCTCCTGAGCATGCTCTCATCACCTCCATCCCTGGTTTTGTCGGCCCTTTTCCCTCCAAGCACTATGCAGGGTATGTGACAGTGAATGCAAGTCATGGGAGGTCCTTGTATTATTACTTTGTGGAGTCCGAGTCGAATCCAGCCACAGACCCTGTAGTCCTGTGGCTCAATGGTGGACCTGGTTGCTCCAGCTTCGATGGCTTCATTTATGAGCATGGTACTTACTACTACAGAGTTTTCCACTTGCCCACCAATTTTATTTATTTTAAAATCTGTCTTTGCTAAATCTATCCGATTTTTCTTTTCTTTTTTTTAGGGATCTGAGCAAATCCCGATAGATTGAAATCCTTGGAGGATGCTTTTTTTTTTTTTTTTCCTCCTCCCAAACATTGTCGTCATCTGCAAACTGAATTACAAGTTCTATGCCACACTGTTCTTCATCAGGTCCTTTCAATTTTGAACCTGGATTGGGGCCCAATGATCTCCCAACACTCACACCAAACCCATATGCCTGGGCCAAGGTATCAAACTCTAACACTCATCTAGAAGATATGGTTTTGTTCTGCAGGAATAGGGTTTTACCCAATTTGGACTTTGCGGTTTTTCATGGTGAAGTGATGATGCCAACTGAAACTCAGCCATTTTTGTTTGCAAATCTTGTTTTAACTCTGATATCCTTCTTTTTGTTTCATGGATGAGAATGTATCTTGTAGGCTGCAAATGTCTTGTATGTTGATTCACCAGCAGGAGTGGGTTTCTCTTACTCGAAGACTCGTGAAGACTATATTACTGGTGATTTGAAGACAGCTTTGGATTCTCATGCCTTTCTCCTGAAGGTATTGAACTCTAAACTCGTTTAATTGTGCCTGGTGTCACTGTTCTAGAGTTTCTAGGGTTTTCCCTCACATCCAGATTGGGAATATTTTCAAGCTGTTTCAATGACAACCATCTTGGGTGGGGGGTTTTCCATCTCATGGGGTTCCAGTTCTGAATTCCAATCACAAGAGCTTTCTTTGTATGTCTCTGAAGCTTGTATGTGAACTTCGACTTTACGTGAATTGCATTTGATACAGAATCGATTGGTGTGATATCATTGAGTGGGCTTGGTTCTTCTGATGGCAGTGGTTTGAAGACTATGCAGAGTTTCTAAGCAATCCATTTTACATTGCTGGGGAATCATATGCTGGCATATATGTCCCGACATTAAGCCGCAATGTTGCAAATGGTAAAATGCTTGCTTTTTCACTTTTTTATGGTCTTCTTCTTTGGTGTCCTGTAGATGATGCTCAAATGTTGTTTCATTGATAAGGAAAGTTCATGGTCAGAAAAAAAAAAGGGGGCATTCTCATCTTGTTATATCTTTTTGATTTTTCACCAGGAATCAGTGCTGGAGTGAAGCCAGTATTGAACTTCAAGGTACAGCCCTTGCTGCATCATGAGTTTTGGACATTACTCATATCATTGTTGAATGCATGTAAGATGTGCTGCTAGGGCTCATGTGTGGATAGTGAACAGGGCTATTTAGTTGGCAATGGATGCACAGACGAGAAGTTCGATGGTGACGCAATCATCCCCTTCGTGTATGGCATGGGCCTTATCTCCACTGACTTGTTTGAGGTGGGTCATGTCACCTCTACATTTGATCAGGTTTAGGGTTCAGGGATGAGGATATATATAAGCCAAGTTTGAGTATTGTTTTGAAGTGGATTGAACAGAGGAATTTGTGTTTCACTTGTTCTGCAGAGTGTACAACAGGCCTGCAATGGATCCTATTGGAATGCAACTGGAAAAACATGCCAAGCAGAATTGCAGAATGTTTATGATGTACTACCTTCTCTTACTTGCACCACCTCTGTAGGAAGTTGTATCATATTGCTATTGTCTTGGGGGTCTCATAAAGTTTGATCTGATGTCTCTTACCTGTTCTACTCAATATAGTGATGATTGAAGTAGAACTTATCTCTTGCACAGTCTGTTGGTTGCTGTAAGGTTGTTTTGTAACCCTGCTGCAATTGCTGGAAATGCAAATGACTGTTCCTTCTGAAGGGTTCAGTGTCTGTTGATCTGAAGATGGATTGGTTGGCAGGATGTACAATATGTGAATATTTATGACATTCTGGAGCCATGTTACTACCCAGATTCGAGGAGCGTTACTGTTCAAAGCAATACAAGGCTTCCCACCAGTTTTCGGAAGCTGGGTGAGAGGCAGGGACCCCAGAGGGTGAGGAGGCGCATGTTTGGTCGAGCATGGCCCCTGCGCTTACCTCTTGGAGAAGGACGTGTCCCATCCTGGCCTCAGGTTGCAAGTGCTCTCCATTCTTCTGAGAATGTGCCATGTATGGTAAGTGCACTTATGCCTGCCATCATCATTCATAGTAATGACAGTGAATGCACATTGTCTCTTGAGTGCTAGCCAAGGTCATGACCAAGTCTTACCATTGCTTCTGGAAATGTGAGAGAAACTCAGGACACAGATTTTGTATTATGGGTTTTCCTGAATTTTGGGTAGATTATTATATGTTATCCACACCCACAGTTGGGTGCTGTTGAAGCCAGTGGGTAGTCATGACAACACAGCACTGCTATTTGTGATGAAGGTGATGGTCTGACACTTTGTGAGTGATTTTCACAAGGTTATGACTGCATGCATTATTGTGTTACCTTCTAAGTGTTTTGTTGTTGAGGTTTCTCTGGACTCTCATAGATAGTACCCACCCCGTGCTCATTGGAGAGTGATTAAGGCTTGGAATTCATGCTGACACATGGAATTGGACAGGATGATCGCATTGCCTCGGTTTTCCTCAACAATGCAGATGTCCGAGCTGCTCTTCATGCAGCACCTGTATGTATCTAATATACTTGCTAAATTCTCTGACATTCGATAGAGGGTCTCTAATAGAGAAAATGGGAAAGCCCTTTTCATTCACTGTTTATTTGCATATCGTTTGTAAGTGAAGATGTGACTATAGAGAGAGCTGGAGTGTATTCTGACACACCCAACAAAATGACCTTGTTTCTATGTGCAGATATCAGAAATTGGGCCTTGGGATCTCTGCACTGACAACATTATATTTTACCATGATGCTGGTAGCATGATTCCTATTCATCAGAAGCTCACTACTAATGGCTACAGGGTTCTCATTTATAGGTGTGCTGTTCACTTCCATCATATTGACTTTTATATTTCTGTTCAAACTTGTGGACTGGATATAGTAAAATGTTGAAATCTATTTTTGTCCAAGGTTGTCAGACACACCTGATTTGACTGTTTCAGAGAGCATTAACAACACCTTTAGCAAATTGGAAAAAACTGTCAGAAAATAATGAACAGTGGCAGGACCCATCCCCCCCTAACTGTTTCAGATTAATCCATTTGTTGTTGATTTGCAAAGTCCTGTGTGAATGTGCAATTTGTTTCATGAAGAAGTGTACACTGTATGCACAATTGCTTGTTAAATGAATGATTATATCTCTGTACATGCAGTGGTGATCATGATATGTGTGTTCCATACACGGGATCAGAGGCCTGGACACGCTCGCTCGGCTATGCTGTTACTGATAAATGGCACCCTTGGTTTGTGGGCTCTCAGGTTGCTGGGTAAGTATTGACCAGCTTTCTATTTAAAGAGCCAATATTTCTGTGTTCAAGACTATACTTTAGATTGAGGTGTGGGATTGTTCTATGCACTTATATTCTTCACATGTTCTGAAGTCAGTCACATGGGTAGAGAGGTAATTGAGGTGAGGATGCAGGGAACATCACCAATGTTTGACCTGCAGAGCAATGCTATTTGAGTCTCATTGTCACATGTTGGCAGTATCTTCTGAGGCCATAGGTAGAAATCTTCTAATAATGCTAAGATGAACGTCACAGCTGTCTGATGTATTTGTCAATTCACTACTACAGGTTTACTGTAGGATATGCCAACAACCTCACCTTTGCAACAATAAAGGTGCAAATCCTCTTTCCTTTCTGAAGACCTTGATTCCTCCCCTTTTGGTGAATTCAACAAGTGTTATAGACTCTTGATTAGCATCAGTGATGTTTTAAGGCTGTTGTCTGTTTGATTCACAGAGAATTTCTCTAGTTTCAGCTCTTTGCATCTATTCTTCATCCGTGCTGCCCAATTGGCATCTTGGGGATAGTTTTGCATGGAGAAGCAAATCTAATGCCACATAGTATTGCTCAGATAGTTATGCTATTGTAGGATGTAGAGTACCAAGTTGAGGCCTGATTAAACATCTGCAAGGTTGATCTTTCACCATATTGTTGAGATTGAATATCATTGCAAATCTGTGAACAAATGTGGACTGGGTTGCACTTCAAATCAATTGCCCAACACTTTCTTTATGTTGGGGGGTTTCTTTGGGGACCCTTTTGTTGCTGACATGGTGGGACTGAGGGAATTGGGGATGGACAGGGGTCAGGCCACACTGTGCCAGAGTACAAGCCGGTGGAAGCTCTTGCATTCTTCACGCGCTTCCTTGAAAATAAGCCCTTGTGATCTTCCAGTTGGTGACTTCGTTTCCTTCCCATCAATCCATTCTTCCATTACCAGGATAGCTTGAAAGATTGAAGAAAGTGACCATTTAAGTTATATAAGCTCAAGATGATCATGGGTAGGTAATCCACGGTCATCATCAGGTAGCAAAACAATTCAGGTACCAGCTATTCACTTGTTGGATTCATTCATCAACTTTTAAATCCTTTTTTTTTTTCAAATCATCTCTTCATCTGTTTCTGGTAGTAAATCTGATTTTTGAAAAAGAAAAAAGAAAAAAAGAGTGTCTCTGCTACTACACCCATGAAATCATCATCATCATCTTCATGGTCACGCACACACTTGATATTATTACACTTTTGTTTAGATCCATTCAATGCTAACTCTCTTAATCCTTCTTCCATCATCTCTTAATCGTCTTTTTTTCCCATAGTAACATTTTAGTGGTGGAGCGGGTATCAGATTTTGTTAATAACCTGGTTCTGGTTATTTCAAAAAAACCTCGTGAAAAAAACTGTCTTTTGCTCATGTGGAATGGACCCTGATATAACCTGTTGTTACCCACCTGACGGAACAATGTCGGGATTGGTAAGGAAGCTAGCCTTGACTTCTTGAGTAGAAAGAATGGGCCCCCCTTCCATTAGTACATTCATCACTCGAGGAGGGACCTTGGGAAATTGTGTAATAATTCCCAATGTGAAAGCACACACTTTAATGGTTTTTCTTTCATGGGGCCATGGTCTTTTGCTTTTTTACACACTACTTTTCTAAAGCAAAATAATTAATTGAAAAAGAAAAAAAGTAGTGTTTGATAATAGAAATGGTGGACTAAGAGCATCCCCACCAGTGCTCAGTATGGGAGCCTGAGAGCCTGCAAAAATGTTTCTTACATCCAAGTTTAGTTATTTAAGTTTTTGCAACTGCTCCCATGAAATTGAAACAGGGGCTGCAAATGGGTTTGCAACTACTAATAGCAAACCACCTGGACCAATCATTATGATCGAGCAATCGAAAATAGCAGTAAGAGATCGTATTTATTACACTCCTCTCTAGCAGGTGCACATATTTGCTGCGCTTTTTTACCAGCCTCAGCAAGCAAACTGAGCAAATATGCAGGAGAAAAACCAATTTCCAGAGCAAAATCGGCTTATGTTGACTTTCTTTCATCCGATTTTAATGTGCAAAGGGTCACATTAATAAGCTTCCATTTTCAAAGTTGTCAAAAGGGGTTAAAGACTTAAGACATGGATTCCTTAGGTACAACTTTCTTTCTTTTTTTTGATGACCAAAAAAGGAAAGTAGAAGAAAAGCTCAAGACCATACTACTGTATATATATATATATATATATATAGTACTTAAAGCTTTAGTTGTGGGTTTCATTAATTGACCTAAAAATTAGATTTAGGCTTTAGTTTGTACATTTTTTCTTATTGACCTAAAATTAATTTTCAAGAGGTGTTTGCTTATTGGTAAATTGCATTCACAACTTGGTGAAAGGATCTAATATGGGGGGGGGGGGGGGGGGGTGAAGGTAGAGAGTTGACTCTTGGAATTTTCCTTTAACATTTTTAATTAATCCAAAATTTAATTTGAAAAAATCCAAAATTAAAATTTTGTGCAATTTATCATGCCTAAACAAGGTTATTACCCCCATGAAAATCCTTTACAATTAAGTAGGTGAAAATAAAATAAAATAAAATAAAGTAAAATAAAATTAGGTGTCATAATAGGTAGACCCTAGAGTACCTACCTAAACCCCACCCATGATTTGGAGCAAATCTAGATGCCTAGATTCTAACATCAAGCGACTCCATTGGGAAGAGGACAAAAGAGGAATTTTTTTTTTTTTTTTTTTGGTCTAAGGGGTAAATAATTATGAGCATAGGTATCAGAATTTAAATATTAAAAAAAGAAAAAAAACGGTGATTCTCGTCTCGTTTCCATTGTAGGGCAGTCCAGGGCAGTCCAGGGCAGTCTAGGGCAGACTGGGCAGTTGTTAGATAAAGAGAAAAAAAACCATGAGCGTCGTCCAAACTGTAAAGCTCTGTCTCTGTCTCTCTCTTTCTCCTCTTGAGCGCCACCAACAAATTTGGTCCCAAATTTGGTCCCTTGTTTCCTTCGGCTTCTTCCCTTCCCTTCCCTTCCATGCGACCGACCGACGAAACGCACGCGCTTGCGATTCCGAGGACGCAACTCACTGTCGCGAGCGTCTCGTCATCTCTTTCCAATTTTCTTTCCCTTTGCATTCTATTCCTTTTCAGTTTTTTTTTTTGTCTCCACCCACACTCCGTGTTTCATTAGCTGTAAACAATCTAGCGCAAGTGGCACCTAATTTGGTGCCTTGATGCTCCCGATCTCGTCTCCTCTTTTGGTTCTTCTCCTTTTTTGGTCACGAGTTTTGCACCTTCTGCTTCTTCTATTTCTGAGTCTTGCACCTTCTTTTCCCCTCCCCTATCGCTCTTCTTTTCTCTATGAGACGCACAGAGACAGACAGAAAGACAGACAGACAGACACAGTTTTTCTTTTTGGGTGGTCGCTCGTGGTGTGGAGAATTGGAGTTTCTGGAGGAATTCGGAGGTTTTGTGGAGAGGGCAAGAACGTGGTTTGTGGACAAAAAGGCATGGCAAGTGGCTGCGGTTCTGCGAAAGTTGTGGTAATAGTGGAATTGAGTTTTCTTCTTGCTTCTTGTTGTTGCCAAGGGTGTCGTTGTTGTTGTTGTGGCGGTGGTGATAGAGTGTGAAAAAAGGGGTGGCCGTTTGGAAAGGCATTCATATTCTTCTTATTACTGAATTTTTGCAAGAAGAAGAAGAAGAAGAAGAAGAAGAAGAAGAAGCAGCAGCAGCTGTTTGCTCCTGTTTTGGAGCAGCACAGCAGAGATAGGAAAGAGATCTATCTATCTATCTGCAGGAGGTTGATGGAAAATTAGGAGAAAGCTGGGGAAGGCCGCGGGTGGAGAATCAGGATGAGGGGAGGAGAAGACGTGATAAACAAGGTGTTGCCAGATGAGGCGGTGATGGAGATCATGGGAAGGGTGGGAGCAAACCGAGCTGCTTGTGCGCTGGTTTGTCACAGATGGCGCAGGCTGGAGAGTGCAAGCAGGCAGACGATTACACTGGGAGCGACAGGACACCCGGACAAGTGCTTGGCCAAAATAGTACAAAGATACACAGATCTGCGACAAGTCTGTGTGGATGAGAAGCTCAAAGTGCCAATGCAGCACCACCACCACCCCAGGCTTGCTCCTCGCCAATGTCTCATCCGACGCCCTCTTGTAAGTAAACGAAAATCCTGACAAAAACCGCTACTGCATTCATTTCTGGTGTTTGAGAAAAAAGACCTGCCCTTAGAAACAACTCCAAATCGGAAGCAGAAGAAGACGAAGAAGCTCATCAACATCAATCACTGATAACTTCAGTCGCAATAAATGGCTCCAAAATTCTTTTGTTTTGATTCCGGAGAGGAGTTGTTTTTCCTGCCTTGAAGGTTTTTAGGGTTTCTTGTAACACCTTAGTATATGTTTCTCAATTTCGAAGCTTGTCAAGCTATTCCTGTTTCTGAACTGTATGTATATATGAATGTATAATATAGTAGCACATTTCACAATTTGCTCAAGTAAAACAGGACATGCTTTCCATGGTATATATGGGGGGTGGCACAATATCTTTGAATGTCAAACCAGTGAAAACATATATCCAAGCAGTAACTGGAAGGGACAAAGGGTATTGGCTCTAGAGACGCTTTTCTATAATGAGAGAGAAAGCAGCAATGTGATGCGCTTTTGTGTGCCAGGGAAGAATCATAGATGTTGTGTTATGTTCAAGATATGGAATTGTTGCAAAAAAAAAAAATTCAATGGTGGTAGTAATTGGTAGTAAGTGTGAAGTTGTTGGTCACTCTGTGGGAAGAATGAAAGATGCAAATGCTTTTTTTTAATATGGAGAATGGGAAAGGATGAAGGCACCACATCAGCAAGGAAACGAAGGCGGCGAAGTGCAATCGTATTGGGCAGTGAAACAGAAGGACTGGATTTAGGACTCAACAGTTTATGGGATACAGGTTTCTCGGACACAGGGTTGCAAGTTCTGGCAGAGGGTTGCCCCCGGTTGGAGAAACTGTGCCTCATTTGGTGTTCCGCCATCTCAAGCTGTGGCCTTGTCATCCTTGTGCAAGCTTGCAGTGGCTTGAGAGTTCTTGATATGCAGGTAGGTGCTTCTCCCTCTCATGTATGTCTACCCTGCAGATTCCTAAGAACCACTTTTGGGAGATCTTGCCATTGAAATCCCAAAGAATGTTTTTCAGTGTTCTCAAGTGTCCAAGTTGTAACAGAGCACTCCTCAACCAACTGTCATCATGAATGGCAGGGATGTTGTTTGTGTGTTCTACCTTGTTCTTCTGTCTACCCTGACTCATAATCGTACTGTGTTGGTCAATAGATATATTTGTGGACTGTTGTAAAAGCAATGCACATGGGATATCTGATGGCAAATGTGGGCATGGAATTTGTAGGGCTGTTATGTGGGTGACTGTGGACTACGAGCAGTTGGAGAGTCATCAAAACATTTGGAAGAGCTCAATCTAAAGTTCTGTGAAGGTGTAGGTGATGAAGGAATAGTTGCAGTTGCAGAAGGGTGTGGCAAAACTCTGAAATCACTTGGAATTGCATCATGTGCAAGGGTGACAGATGTCGCCTTACAATCAGTAGGGGCAAACTGTCCAATTCTTGAAAAACTATATTTGGAGTCTGAGAGTATCCGCACAGCTGGTGTTACGGCCATTGCTGAAGGCTGCCCTAGATTAAATTCACTCCAATTGAAGTGCACAAATGTCACTGATGAGGCCTTGCTTGTTGTGGGCCACTCCTGCCTTTCTTTGGAGACAATGGCCTTATTCAGCTTTCAGAAATTTACTGAGAGGTAACTAGTCTCTCCACTGGTCATGTTATTATGCAGCAAAAAAGCAACACAGATCCCACCATAGCGCACGGGTGTTGTGGATGCAGATGCACCATGGTTCCTTCTATAGCATCTTTTGCCCTGCTCTATCCAGCTTGTTGTAATTCCACATAAATTAGGTCCTTGCTGGCCTCCTACTACAATGCGTTGAAATTAAAAGGACATAAACCCTGCTATTTTGACATCTCCACTTGTGGAATTCTGGTGCAGTGGGTTGGTGGCTATAGGTGGGGGATGCAAACAGCTCAGAGCAGTGACACTGAGCGACTCGTATTATGTTAGTGACCGCAGTTTGGCAGCTATAGCAAGTGGCTGCCCTGAGCTTAGAGTGCTGGAAATCAATGGGTGCCATAATATTGGTACTGCTGGCCTCCAAGCCATTGGCCGTTCTTGTCGGTAAGCAAACAATTGAGGTCCTTGAGTATTGGCATAAGTTCAATCATGCAAGCAGAATGTGGGCATCAAGTCACAAAACTGGAAGATATTCTAAAGGTGTCCAGGCATCCACATTAAATAAATGTGCAATATGATGTTGACATTCCAATTGAGATTGACATTGGGCTACTTGTTGAAATGGTTTTCAAGATCCTTAGTTCCCTATTGTTTCTACTATTGATATTGTGAAAGCACCCACTGAGGTTCTCAAAGTTTGCAGAACCCACAGTTCTTATTTATGTTCAAAGCTCCCATTCCTGCTGGTAGAGATCTCAGTGATTTCCTGAAGCTTTCATAGCTCTGTAGAGTTATTTCTGACAGGAAATGGGCTTGCTATTTCATTTGGGTTTGCAGGAAACTGGTAGAGCTTGTTGTGAAATACTGCCAAAAGATTGGAGATGAAGGGCTTGTTGAAGTAGGTGCTGGCTGTCCTCTTCTCCAGCACCTGCACTTGGTGGACTGCGCAGGGATCGGTGACGTAGGTGTGGGTAGCATAGCCCTTGGCTGTCCCCTTCTCCGTCGGCTCCATGTGCGCCGCTGTTATAAGGTATCACTTTTACCTCCCTTATTTCTTCCCTTTTGTGACCCTCTTCTCTTGCAAGGGGCTGGAAAATGCAAGGTCCTCAAACTAGGGAGGGGGAGATAATTATCTTGTACCTGGATGAGAATGTGTTCTCTACACCCTCTGGGCACTGAGGGCCTGACCTGGTTGCTGCAGTACCATGTGGACCCACTGGGGTAAGTCAAGCTATGCTTCCTTTCATATAACAAACTAACTTCTGTCATTCTCTTACACTATCTCCCCTTTTGTGCAGGTTGGAGACAAGGGTATAGTGGCAATTGGTACACACTGCAAACAGATGATAGACCTCAGTCTCCGTTTCTGTGACAGGTTTACATCCTCTAATTAATTGTGCTTTGATTCCATGATACTCTGAAACTCTTGTGATTCTTTAGGCAACCTCCTTTCTTAAAAGTTGTCTTGACCTGAACACTGACTTAGCCTGAACAGGTGGATTGATATATTGAGTGGCTTTAGATGTCTACGTTAGTCATACATAAGAAGAAATGGAGATTCAGTTTGGGATCTAAGGAGGGACCAAATAATGTGAAATGATTGTGTGCTTCATAACAAGGGCGAGTATCATGATTTTATACCACTGTTTTACAGGATAGGAGATGACGCACTTATAGCAGTAGGGCAAGGGTGTCACCAACTGAAGCAGATCAATGTGAGTGGGTGTCATCGGGTGGGAGACAGTGGCCTTTCTGCCATAGCACAAGGATGTCCTCTTCTCCTTCACTTGGACGTCAGTGTCTGTCAGGTTAGTTGCCTGAGATTCAGTAGCATTCTCTGGGCTAAAATTGAAGCAAATCAGCAAAGCAAAAACTTACACATCCTAAATTGATCTCTAAATCTCTTTGATTGATTCATTTCTACTGCAATTCAACTTCCAAAGTCCTCTGATGACTTCAGCTGTAGGAAAATTCCTGTTCAATTTTATTTGGGAGTCCATTGAGCCATTAGAGTGCCTTTGTAAACACACGACAATAATCATCCATACTATTAGGACTATCTAGATTTGGCTTTATCTTCACAGTGGGAGGTTGCAAGAGTAGGTAGCAGGTCAAGTCCTCTAGTACAAGTGGTCAAAAGTTCTCACCAAAAGTATTCCTTCTGAGCCAGTGATGAAGATGATTATTGTTTTTAGCTGAAGACCCATTTGAGAACTAGTTTTCAATAAAATACTTACTCTATCTTTTTGCCATCAGAGTCAGACCTCTTTACGTGGATGCTTCATCAGTAAATAAACAGTGCAGTAGATAAACTGTGCAGACTTCTAGAGATCTGGGACTGAAGTTCAGTTTAAATACTGAGTGTGCAGAATGTTGGAGATATGGGACTGGTGGCACTTGGGAAGGGATGTCCATTGCTGAAGGAAGTGGTGCTATCACATTGTCGGCGAATTACAGATGTAGGGTTGAGCCTATTGGTGAACAAGTGTAAGAAGCTGGAGTCATGTCACATGGTGTATTGTCCAGGTGTAACAGCAGTGGGAGTGGCCACTGTCATCACCTCTTGCAATGCCCTCAAGAAGGTCCTAGTTGAGAAATGGAAAGTAACACCCAGGACTCGACGACGTGCATCAGCTATTCTCATGGAATTTTGCATGGATCTTTAGAATTTACACAGTACTGAATAAGAGGGTTTGTTGTATCTTCAGCTATGAAATTATCAGAAGATAATTGTAGATATTCAATGCAAGTGGGTATGTGCCATGCACAGTGACAGCTCCCTACACTCTTGTGTATGTAGGGAGCTTCTGCCTTCTCAGGGAAAGGAATTTTTCAGTGTCGTAGGGTCAGTGATGAAACAGGCAGGTGAGGATGACCTTGATCAAGCAGCTGCCATCCTCAAAGGTGCTTTTGGTTTTTTTGCCACATCCAGTGTTTTTTGAGCCTGAAGCCTAAATTGATTGTACAATTTGCAGGGGTTTCTACCCTTTCACATCCTGCAGACAAGGTTCAGACAAATAACAGATTCATATATCTCTGCAAGTTTTTATGATACTTGGTAGTTCCTATATGATGGAACTTGCGAATATATGAAGTACTGCAGGGAAAACCAGCAAACTAATAAAGCAGAAAGGTCAGTACTGTTGTGCCGGCTTCCTGCACAATAGTGTCCCTTCTTTTTCCAGTTACCTTTCCCAGTTGGGACTCTTTGAAACAAAGTTTCATCTTTGGAAAACAGATGCTGGGCAAAAAATGGTCTTGAAGTATGACTAAGGCATGATTGGCTTGTACATGGTGCAGGTTTGTTTTGGAGTTTCTGTTGCACTGTAGTTCTAACAAGTTTGATGCAGGAGTTCAACCGGTGGTCAAAATTTGAGGCATGTGTGCTCCATCAAAGCCTTTCCATGTTATGAAAATTCGTGCTACTCTTTAAGTGCCAACCACTGTAACTGTTTTCAGACCAATCTGGAGGCCTGGGTATGATATCCCAAAATGCTCACCAGCAGGAGGATTACCAAAAGCCAGAGTTCTACAGAGTTTGAAAGATGAGAAGTGTGCTCTCCACTTTGCCCAAAAATGTACATACAATTGTTGTCAGCACATAGCATTTGTGAGCATATATCTATGTTAAAATTACACCCATTATCTTATCCAGCAACACTCAAAATTGGAAACCTTTGCAGACGGTGTAATTATGTAAGAGCTGATTTCTTAATTGAGTAGAAAAAAGATTAAAAATTTAAAAATTCCTTTCTAGCTTTTGAAAAAACAAAAACCTCCCCCTCACCAAACCTGGGCCTCATAGGTGGATTCTATCTGTAGCTGGCATGATAACTGACAATTTGGGTTGTGTGAAAGATATTCAGATCACTCTGTTTTGAGGAAGGCCCTACTACTACACTGCAATGTCTGCTCGGAGTTCTAAAGACATTCCCATGAAGCCATAAGGATGCCAGCCAGAGAATTTGGGGCATCTTGGCATCCACCGCCATTTCTTCTTTGTGGGTTGGTACATCAAAACATCTGGAATCTCATGAGCAATAAAACAAATGGCATCATTGTAACCGACACACTGAAACTCGCATACATTTTCGAAAAATGAGTGAGAAAGGTGTTTAGGTGCTTGAGCAATCTGGGTGCAAGCCATAGTAGAAAGTTCAAGGTCCCAAATCTGAGGCCAACTTCCTGAGTATCCTGCTGTTTCTATCACCAACAAGACTTTGCCTTGGCATTCAACAAGATGCACATCTGAGTTCATAACATGCTCGGGGAGCTGTAATCTGACACCTTTCCATGAGCCATGGTTGATGTCATAGATCCATATCTGATCTGCCTTGCCACACCATCCATACAGGAAGCCATCACACCAGACTGAGTGCAATGGGAAGAGACGACCTGGGGGCAGCTCTCCAGAAACTTGCCATGTCTCAGTGATTGAATCATAGACTTGAGTAATGAGGCAATACGCATCAAGTTGCTGCCCGTCAAGCTTCTCTGTTACTCCTGTTACTATGACCTTGTATGCATGTGTTGTTTGGTCAACTGCCATTGCCAACAGGAACAACATTTGGATGCTCTTGGAAAGCGGGATCAACCTCCATGCTTTTGTGAGTGGATTACACACAACTAGCAAATCTTCGTTCTCACCGTCTTTTTGTGGCACATAGCATAGGAGGCCTTGGGATGTCACCATCTGATCACCTTCTTTGAAAGGTAGCGAGTTCATGGTCATGGGGAACCATTTCTCCGATTTGGGGCAAAATGTGTAGCATCCTTTTGTGAGCACCCCATGCTCCCCCTTTTCAAACACAGCTAAGAGTGAAGGCTTTTGTGGAACTTTGGTGCAAATCTCAAGGAAGGTCTGGGTGGTAAGCAGACTGCTCCATCTCTTACAGACAGGCCGCATACAAAGAAGGTTTGGAAGAGGCAAACATGCCAAAATTCGGTCCAACAGATGCTCAGGCAGTAAGCTCCACAGTGCTTCATCCATATCTGTTGTTCTAAAGCTTCCTTCCTCCACATGTTTTGTCTTTTTCTGCTTTGATCCTGCCATTCAGAAATACAAAGAGATTGCTTTAGAATTTGCTGTTTCTCTAAAACCATTATAACTCTTTTATATGACCCATTCATTGGTACAGAAAACATGTTCCTTTCTTCACTCAATCTCTCTAATTTCTCAATTTTTTGATGCAATGTTTACTCGACTGCACAAAAAAGCACTACACATAATTGCCACATCTACAAATCAAATGTTAACTGCCTACTTTCTTGGTCCCCATTTTGGTGATCCGTAGCATTTTCTCTTCACAACTTTCAGATCTCTAAGATCCATTTTAGTGACATAATAAACAAATATTGCAATGGAAAGTCTCACCGTTGCAGCATCCCAATATTTACAGCTTGGCTTTAACACACGAGGTCAGATAACCAGCCAAAAATAAATAATTTAATTAAAAATAAAGTGCGCAGATCAGATCTCTAGATCTGAAAGAAAAAAGGTCTATAAAAACACAGGTCGGTTTTCTGCCTTTCTGATTCACCATGATCTTTCAGTCTGTCCACGAGCTCTAATATACCCCATAATTTCTAAAGCTATTTATTCCCTTGAAAGAAGATTGTTATTACGATGAGTAAAAGGGGGATAGTGTGACTTTCTATAGTAAAGCACAATTCAGGTAAACCCACAGAAATGGACATGGTTTGTAGCTTTCTTGAAATTCTGTTTCTTTGAAACACAAAGAAGGTCAAAAAATATTGAAGCCTGAAATTAATTCTTCTTGTTGAAAGGAGGAGGGCTTGCAAGTAGAGCCTAGCGAACGCTGAACCATTGAACCAAGAGCTGGGAAAAAAACTTGCCAGAGACAACTTTTGTGAGCTTGTTTGTAAAAGGCGGGGGAAAAAGAAAAAGACAAAAAAAAAGAAGCTTGACATGAAGGAAGAAGCACATGGAAAGAGGCACCTTTCAACAACAGAAAATGATCTTGAGCTCAATGCAAACTCTTGAAAGCAGGCATACCTCCAAGAAAGAGAATCAAAGTTTGTAAATCAAAAAATAAAATAATAAAATAAAATCATCATCATCATCATCATCATCTTCTGGATTCAAAACTCTCAGAAACAAAGTGCAATCCTCAAAACACACAGCTTTAAACAAAGAAACCCAAAAACAGAAACAAAAAACCCCCTTCTTTAAAAAAAAGAATTGGCAATCTCAAACAATTTACAAGTGAGAGTTCAAGATGAGATCATTTACACAAACCAAAAAAGAGGACAGTTAATGCAAGTTCGAACCAAAATGGTGCACAGATGAGTTGCAGATGAGCTAGTCTTCAATAGTGTTGTTCAAAGCTTTGGGAAAAAAAAAACCTTGAGAAAAGAGCATGTGAGGTGCGCGTTGCTTTGTATGTTGTTGATGAGAAAGGAATTTTTTCTCTGACCATACGGCATTGGCAATGCAGGAGTAGTCAAGAAAGCCCAGTTGCTTGCTCTCCAGCACCCCAATCAACTTCCTTTCTGTCATTTCCACCAGCATCGGCACTGTATACTCCTCCATCATTTTCACCAGCTCCCCTCTGCCCAATAATTCATCAAGGTTCTTGCTTGCCTTCCTCATCATCCTCTCACCATACCGTCTCTCCATTTCTCGTTTTCCTTTCCCTTCCATTCCCTTCTTCTTCCCCTCACTCCTAACTCACTAAAAGAATAACAGATTGCATTCTGGAGACAAACCCACAAGCTTGTCAATCACCATTTGAGAGCCCCCATTTTCCCTCCCAGTTCTACAAGAAACCCTTGAAGCACTCCTGCGAATCTCAAGCTTTTGTGCCTCAGGTGAGGACTAGGATTTGTTGAGCTCAGATACTTAGGCAGTTGCTGACTGACTTGAGAGAGAGAGAGAGAGAGAGAGAAGGAGAGATGGCCTCACCGCATAAGACCAGAGCTTATATATGATCATCATCATCTTGAGGCCCGGGATTGGGGGGGTGGGAGGGGGGGGTCAGACAAGTGCCTCATCATCATCACCAGGGGGTAGGGAGAGTTGCAATCCTTTTTTGTTCCATATGTTTGTTGTCCTTTTCTCGACAACTTGAGCAGCTTCCAGAAACTCAAAGAAGGCCGGGTGATTCTTTGTTCTACATTGCAAGGACGGTCAAGAAGGACAGGCTTGGTGACACTTGGAGGTTTCAACAAGAAAAAGCTTCTTTGCTTTTTTTTCCTTGCCAGGGAAGATCAAAACTTTTGTCATCTTGTACCATATAACCTGCTGCAAAACCAGCAGCCACTCTTATAGCCTCTTGAAAAGCATTGTTCTTTTTCTTTTTTCTTCTTCTTCTTCTTCTCATCTACTACTTCTTCCTCTCAAATCCACAAAAGCAACCAAACCAGACAAAACCCAAAAAAAACCCCCAAAAAAATCAAAACAAAAAGAGAGAGAAAGAGAGAGAGAAAAGAAAAACAAAAACACACATAGACACACCAAAGCTAACAACAAAAAGAAGGCTAAAAAGGAGGTTTGTGGAAGAAGGTTGTAGGGTACAAGAAAGAAAGAGAGTTTCGTTCTGCAAAAATCCCACTTGCTGCTACTGTTGCTACTGCAAGAGGATATATATATATATATACATATATCCTTTCAGCAGAGATCCATCTGCAAAGGGGATTTGGTTGGGAGAGATGATGAAGCTCATGCACTAGTGTCTGTCTTGTCATTTCCTCCCCACTCTTTTACTTTTCCCTCAGAGAAACAAAAACACAGAAATTATTATTAATTTTCCTAATAGTTGCCTCACTCATTTTCACTACCCATCAACATGGATATGAAAGAAATAAATTAACAGATGTCTTTTCATGTCCATAATAAGTATTTTAATTCAAATTAAATTTGACATTGACATAAATAATGATGAACTATTGAAAACCATATGAAAACAACATAAGGATTTTTATTTTATTTTTATTTTATTTTTAAAGTGATGGTGGTCACTGTAGTGAGTGCATAGCAGCGTGGAGCCCAAATTAATTAATTAATTAATTAATCAATTAATTATTTGATAGACATGTGTTGAAATTCTGCCCCTTGTACTATTATGGTATGCAACCTTTGCAAGTTAAAATTGGATGAAAAAGAAGTCAAAACATGTCTGATTTTATTCTCATTCCCTGGGCCACCCACACGTCCCCCTGGCCTTTCCCCCCCTTCTCTTCCTTCCATGTCGGCAGCTGGAAATGCAACAAAATACCTCAAAAGCTCTCCAAAAGTACTTAACCTTTTTTTACACACCTCAAAAGCTCTCCAAAAGCACACAACCTTTTTTACACACCTCAAAAGCTCTCCCAAAAGTACTTAACCTCTTTTACACGCGTCCTTTCTCTCTTCCACTAAAAACTAAACTACCCATAGAAGCTAATAATAACATAATACCTTCAGTTCACACAACTTTTTACCATCCCTAGGTTTTTTTTCGAGTGTAGTTGGAGGGGGTTGCCTTAGAGAATATTCTTAATATTTCTAATACTTTAGAAATAATTTAAATGAATTTTGAGATTTTTACCATGTGGTTACCAATGTGCTTAGGTATTGCAAGGTCACCAAGCACGGCCGCCTTATTAGGGTCAGGTCACATGTAAGGTGCTCGATCACTATTACTAGAATCATGCTCATCCTAGACTCCCCCCTCACAAAAACAACTCTATGCCAAGAATTTGTACAAGCGGCAAAAGACAAGCAAGTGGTTCAAGCCTCTCATCATGTAATGGACCATAAAAGGCATGTCCATTGGACGTGTAAGTGTAAATGATTTACACTTACATGCATCACATTGGTTTATACAAAATCATAAGAGATGACTCAATGGTGTAACATAATAAGGTCATTTGAATGCCATTGGAATTTAACTGGAAAGAGAACAATCAGGTCTTTCAATTGTTACTCACAAATTGGTTCCCACTTCAAGCCAAAATTGTATCACAAATCCTACACTGATGCAAAGACGACAATCAATCAAGCAAGAAATCATATTGAACTTGACAAGTAGTGATTTTGTTTTTGAGTTGACAAAATATTCTGACATACACTATATCACCAATCACCACCACCCTATATTGCCATTCATACCGTAAACATTGCTCAATAGAAGACTAAATAGTAAAAAAATTAGTGTGTATGATAATATTTTTAAAATGAAGTTCATTTTGGTGAATCCAAACGACAATTAGGGCAATGCCATCTTTATGTTTGTTTTATGCAAGCGTGGACACTTGTCATTTAAAGGATTGAAATGTTATGCCATTTGCGATTCCAAAAGTTTCTCACAAGGGTTCTTAATTTAGTGGTGAGGAATGCACCGTGAATTTGTGAGGTTTCCATACATACCACATGAATCACTTATATAGTATTTGGTGAGCCGAAGGCCATGTCAAAAGTTCATGTCCTTGCCAACCTTTTTCCTTCTAATGTGCCATCCTCAATCCTTGCCACCTTCAAAAAGCAAAAGCAAAACTAACTTTGTTTGGAAGAATTTGAACATTCTTTGATATTGTGACATTGGAGGACATCATCAAATACCTACAACATAACAGCAACTCCCTTATTTTAAAGGTGAGATGTCCTTTGTTGCTTGGGCACACGTTTGTACCCTTGCTTGGGGGACTTTTAATGAAGGGTTTATTTATTCTATCACACAATCTCCATAGAAAAAGGTTTAATAATTCCATATAAAAGTGCTCCTCAGTACAATTTTTGTGTTCCTTTTCTTAATAGTCTTTTAAGATGATAAATGTCGTGAATGCATTTGAATTTGAATCGACATGCACACATGGTAATTGAAGATCTTAACATATCTACATATCAACTTTTTTCAAAAATGAAGTTATTATAATATGCAAGTTGCAACAAAGCCCATTATCCCTAAAACTGCCCAAACATATAGACCAATTTACAACTAACCATTGTTGGCCATTTTGCTCTAGCTAAGTGAACATGTTAAAAATAAGCTAAAGAATGTTTTCCATATTGGATATGTTGAATTTCATGACTCATTCCAATCCACATTTATATCCTTATTTGACAAACCAAGTCATTCATTGGTGGTGGATTTTATAGGCACCTTAAATAATAATAATAATAATAACAATAATTTTTTTTAAACTAATGTCATTTGCCATTATAGTTTACCGAAACCAACCACACTACAAAGGGAAATGGAATGTGCACTTTGTCACTTAACAATAATAACCGCAATGTTTTATGGGCACCTTTGTTAAGGCACTTCTTTGTAGAAAGTAGTCTTTGTGTGGACAGGTGCCAACATTTATCCGATCATTATGTTTTAGCCCTTCAATTGGCCTTGACGATGGAAATGCAACACCCTATCCCCAAACACATTATTTGCACTCAACATATATTTGTGCCATCACAGAAATATGTCTCAAAATATAGGATACCCACTTGTGGGGGGGGGGGGGGGGGGGGGGGATGGAGATTAGGCTCGTGCACAGAATAAACTTGCTAGTGGAATGAGAAAAGGGCATAGCAAGAATGTGGTGAAAACATGCACACTTTGGCCATTTCCGTAATCCACTGAATAAAGTTCAATGCATGTTGAAAGGGGATAAAGCACAAACAAGATCAAATAGAATGTAAGATTCTCAACAACCGCTATACTTCATGTTGTCTCTCATCAAACTGTAGACCACATGGTTAATGTGTTGTCAAGTTAGAGACCATCCTAAGTAGAGAGAGTTGAAACTGTGCAGTGTGAGCTCTTGAGTTTCACCTCCTCAATGGGATTTGGACACTCCAGATGAATTCATTGAGAAGCATTCCTCATCCCCTATTGCCGTAGGTGAGGGTTCTTCTAGGCTATAAGCGTCCTTTCAAGAGTTCCTCCTCGTTCCTTATTTGATATGCTTCTCACAACATGAGGAGGTTAAGGAACTTGATGCTCCCCTTGGGGTTTGTCCCTTTTGATGGTTCTTTTGTCTTCTTGGATGTGGGTCCTTCCATTTTGTTCTTTGTATTCCCCCTTTTTTGGGGGTGCTTTGGTTTATGTATGATTGGCAGGGTTTCATCATTCCTCATCTCTTCCACACATTACAGCTAGTGCACTTTGATTGCTAGCCAACTTATGACAAACGATGTCTTTTTAGTTTACAGTTTTTGTATATTAGCGGTGTCTTGATTGTTATATTCTTTAATGGCTTGTGTTTTGGTGCTTTTCTTTAATTTTTACTTCTTGTGGATGGGCTCCCCTCCCTGCTTTAGGGTTTTTAACTATAGGGTTTTTCTTCTACTTTACTTGATTATCTGGAATTGTGTTATGACTCAACTGTGGATGAATCAGAACTGGGTTATATCAAAAAGGTTAGATAACAACCTTCGTGATTTACTAAATACCATTTCACCTAACCTTGTTCAGCAGCAAGGTGCCTTATTTATTTGTTTATTTATTAAAATGCATTTACATTTGGCAGTATAAGTATATTAAATTAAAATTTCGGCATAATACTAAATTATGAAGCTAGTGTGTTTGAATTTCTTTCCAAATTTTGACATACCCAGCAAGTATATTCCAAAAACTTCAGCAAAGAAAGTAATTAATTTTTGTCTAACCAGGATCCACAAATGGGAATTGGTGTAGCACATCATCTCTTTCTTCCCTTTTCTTGTACCAGTGAAGCAGGAGCCTACGTAGAGTATCCTCAGCTGAGCTTTAGAGCATCTCCAATGGTGTTTACTATGGGTTTAGGGTTAAGGCTGGCCTCATAATAAGTGGCATTTGCCACTTTTTATCCTTTTTAATATAAAGTGGCGCGGCACCAAAGATTGGCGCCACTTGCTACCCCAAAATGCAATTTTCGCCGTAACTATCAGAAAAGTGTGGTTCTTACGCCCAATCATGTGTATTTGCAATGTGTTCATATTTGCTAGATAGGAATGCTGCGAAGCAGCTCGGTTTGCTTGCACTGGAATATGCCTTCTAGCTGAATCTAAACACTGGCTTCTCGTTGTCAGCGCTGGCTGCTGCGCTGCAAAGTGGAAGCTGGAAAGCGGCAAAGCCTGTGGCGCGTTTTTTGAAAGTTTTTGAAAAAAAAAAAACTTATAATGTGACGCGGAGGCCTACGGAGCAAGTGGCATAAGTGGCGTCTAAAAATAGAATGCCACCTCTTATGAGGCCTGGGTTAAGGGGATTGAGAGGGGGGGGTGGAAAAAATGAGTAGGTAGTTGATTAGGTATTTGGCTATGTAAAAAGCATAGATAGATAGGTAGTTAGGTAGATAGGCAAGTTAGTACATAATAAACAATAAACTTTATCAAGGTGACTAGGTTCCTAAAATATTTATGTCAATAGGATGGTTGTGTATGTAGGGTAGGTAGTTAGTATAGTGGTTAAGTTAGTAGGGTATATAATTAATAGGTAGTTAGGTTAGTAGGTTAAGTAGTTAATATAATAGTTAAGTTAATAAGGTATGTAATTAATAGGGTAGCTAGGTTAGTAGGGTAAGTGGTTAGTACAGTAGCTAGGTCAATAGGATAACTAGTTATTAGGGTAGCTGTGTCAGTAGGGGATAATAAATAAGATACCAAGGTTGTTGCAATACCTATGAGGGTTAAAAAGTGAGCAAGGTAGCTATGTGTGAGGTCAGGTCCAGGGAAAAACGGCCAAGAATCAAAAAAAAGAAAGTACAGTGGTCAGCAGCAAAAAGAAATGGACTGAGATGAACCCCATCCGGCGCCGAATGAAACAATGCAACCCATCCAGTGAACAGAACGGCCAAGTGGTGCATTGGTGGCTGCTGGTTCACTCTGGCCGATAAACTGGCCTTGGGGAGAATTGAGGGAGTGGACCCAAAAGTGGGCCAGCAAATTGAGCTAAGCACTGATGTCAGGAAGTAATCAAATAAATGACTCAAGCAGTGAGGTCATGGCTAGAGAAATTGGGTCCCTCCTTGAACAGGGCCAAACCTTGTTGTCCAAATTGCAACCAAATTTTAATTCACACGTTTGTCTTAAGGCATACTCCACATAAAGTTAAGGAAAGAATTTTGATATCAAAGTCGAGTTTTATCAGTCGAATCTGAGGAGCCAAAACAAAACACATGCATGACTGCTGGCTCCACCAAGGCAAGTTGGAAATTATTGCACTTTGTGAACATGATAATAATAGCAAATATGCAGTGAGAACATCTCCAATGGCGCTCAATGTGTTGATCCTGCAGAGAAAACTGGATGAAGAAGAATCAAAGTATGCCGGTTTGGCTCAGGAACATAGTTTTGGCTAAGCATTACAGTTTGCCAGCGGTGGCAGGCGCAGCAGTGCACGTGCAGAAAAGAGTGTAATAAATGCAATCTAACTGATTTGGGGCTCAATGTTTCTGATTGGCCCATCATAATGATTGGTTCAGGTGGTTTGTGATTAGTAATCCCCCACCTATTTGCTGTCTCCGTTTCAGTTTTATTGGTGGGGTTGCAAAAAATTAAATAACTATTTCTCACATCCAAGTTTAGTTATTTACTTTTTTGCAACCCCACCCATAAAGTTGAAACTGCAAATAGGTAACTACTAATAGAAAACCGCCTAGACGAATCATTATGATTGGCCAATCAAAACAGGGATAGTCAGATCGCATTTATTACACTCTTTTCTAGCAAGTGCACACGTTTGCTGCACTTTTTTTCCCAGCCTCAGGAAACTGAGCAAAAATGCTGGGGTAAAACCGTTTTCCTGAGCCAAACCGGCATATGTTGACTTTTCTTCATCCAATTTATTGTGCAGGTTCCCATACTGAGCACCATTGGGGATGCTATATGAGAATCTACCCTGAGCAGCTCCAAGGGTGCTCAGTATGTGAGCTTGCAATAAATATTTTTTCACATCCAAGTTTAGTTCTTTTTTTCCCATCCTCCGCCATAAGACTAAAACTGGGACTGCAAACAGGTGAGAGACTGCTAATAGCAAACCACCTGGACCAATTATGATTGGCCATTCAGAAACAAGGACTAATAGTTAGATCATATTTATTGCACTCTTCTCTGGCACGTGTACAAGTTTTGCTAACTGGCCTCAACAAACTGTCCAAAAAATTGTATAAAATGCTGGGCCAAAATCATTTTGCTGAGCTAAAGGGGCATGTTTTGACTTTTCTGTATCTAATTTTAATACGGAGGGTCACAGACTAAGAGAATATCCAGTGTGGTACTCAGTAGGGGATCCTGCACAGCAAAATGGATGAAGAAAAAGTCAAAATATGCCAATTTGGCTCAAAACATTGGTTTTGGCTCAGCATTCTTGCACAATTTGCGGTGCCTGCTAAAGGGCACAGAAACCCTTTCCACCAGAAAAACAGTGTAATCTGACTAGCTGCTCAGTGTTTCTGATTGGCCCATCATAATGATTGGTCCAAATGGTTCGCAATTAGAAGTTCCCCACCTATTTGTTGTCCCAGTTACAGTTTTATGGGTGGGGTTGCAAAAAAGTAAATAATGAAACTTGGATGTGAGAAATATTTTTGCAGGGTTGCATACTGTTTACCTAATTTATTATTGAATGAACATTACAATACATATTTTCATGTAATTATTATAAGTATGTACTATTGGGTTATGGTTTAGGTTTAGGGTTGAAACACATAAATTAATTAATAAGTTTTTCACAAATGTATAGTAATTAATCTAAAGTAGGCTAAATTTGGGGGAAAATTTTAGGGTTTACACATATGTGAAATAATACAATTGCATTTTATATCTTCTTCAAAAAGAGTGGAAAAAATTAAGTTAGAAAGATCACACAAAGGTACAAGACATATTTGGTTTTGTATGAGATTTATTTGATTGTTTTTTAAGATTAACATATTTTGCATTATATAATTTTGTATAGTTTTTTTGGTTTAGGACATATATCACTAAGATTTTTTTTTGTTAGGGTTTGTATAATTAGGGTTGTAATGAAGCTTATGGCAAAATATCATTTGGATTTTTAAGGTTATGCTTTATTATTTAGTGTATAAGAATTTGGTTCATATATTTCAAAACCTAAGGTTTATACTCTAATTTTGCTCATTGTATTGGTTTTTGATCTTTTCACTTGTTTAAATCTATACCATAATTATGAATTTCCTTTGTTTCCATATGTTCCATAGTTGCTAGAGTTTAATATTTTCTAACCCATTTTTGTACAAGTTATGATTTTTTAGGGTTGAGTTTTCAATTGGGACTATAAACTTTGGTGGAATGTTGTCATGTTTTATTCTTAAAGGTACGCATTTGTCTCTTGTTACTTCTTTTGTTTTTTTGTTTATATTTTCACAATTCAACCTCTTTTCATTTCCTAGTTATTGGATATAGAAAAGGCATCAAGTTTCATTAAATATACAAACATAAATAAAGTTTTTATACTTTTACACAGATATTTCATATTCAATATCTTTTTGTAGTTTATTTTTTCATACCCATATGTGGATAATGCATTGACTACCCACAACCAGTGTGGGTTTTATGGCTTAAACTAGGTATTGCGTTTTGCACCTCTCAAACAGTGTGCATTAATGATCATTATGTGGGTATTGCTACATGGGGTTTTGCAAAATATCATTTGGATTTTTAGGGTTATGTTTTATTATTTAGTGTATAAGAATTTGGTTCATATATTTCAAAACCTGTGGTTTATATTTTAAATTTTGCTCATTGTATTGGTTTTTGATCTTTTCACTTGTTTAGGTCTATACCATAATTTGAATTTCCTTTGTTTCCATATGTTCCATAGTTGCTAGAGTTTAATATTTTCTAACCCATTTTTGTACAAGTTATGATTTTTTAGGGTTGCATTTTCAATTGGGACTATAAACTTTGGTGGAACGTTGTCATGTTTTATTTTTAAAGGTATGCATTTGTCTCTTGTTACTTCTTTTTATATATATATATATTTTTTCACAATTCAACCTCTTTTCATTTCCTAGTTATTGGATATAGAAAAGGCATCAAGTTTCATTAAATATACAAGCATAAATAAAGGTTTTACACCTTTACACGGATATTTCATATTCAATATCTCTTTGTAGTTTATTTTTTCATACCCATATGTGAATAATGCATTGACTACCCATAACCAATGTGGGTTTTATGGCTTAAGGTAGGTATTGCATTTTGCACGTCTCAAACAATGTGCATTAATTATCATTATGCGAGTATTGCTACATGGGTTTTCAGACATTATGGGTTTAAGGTACAATACGGGTATTACATATGTGAACATTTTCAATGATGGGAGGTTTAATAGCTCAATGTGGGTATTGCCAAAGTTTGTTTTAGTATATGGGTTCATAATGCAAGTATTGTACGTTATGTACATTGGAATAATAGGTTTTGTATATCATGATATGGGTGTTGTAATGGGAATTCCAAGTCACAACATTGATTTTAAAGGAGCCATGTATGTATTGCATTTTGGATTTTTGTTCAATGATGAATGTTTAAAGAATTATAAATTCTCTTGGTGCAAAAATTTGTCCTACTTCCTTCAATCATGGGAAGGGTTCCAAAATCCCATTCCATTCATGTCCAAAACCCCACCAAGTCCCCTTTTTCAAACAAAGACTTGGTGTGGACGTTTAGGATACGCCATGGAGGGAAAAATAAAGTGACCATTCAATTTGCTTATGTTTCATATGCTCGCATCTCGGAATTCTTGGAAGGTGAATGAGGGGATATGAGCACCCTTGTGGAATGGAATGTTTACAAAAACTTTCCAAGCCAAATGGATGTCAAGCAACCAACTATCAAAAACCACCTCGAGCATACATGGTAAACATTTATGGCATTAACCTTTTTAATTTCTTTAATTCATATACCAAAGATGTAATCATTTACGTTTTGAAAGTTTTTTGGTCTAGGTATTAATGCGGATATGGACCAGAGGACTATCGAGAAAATTTAACCCACACTCGATCTATTAAACGAGGATGCCTAACGTCATTCTCAATCAAACATCTATACACACAACCTGATGTGCCTAAGATCACAATTTATCATAAGGCACATACATGAATTGATGGGTCATTCGCACATGGTGAACATGACCCAGAGTCCATTTCTCATATGTCTTGTTATGCTCCACGCATGTCACAAACATTGAAAGACCACATATGGGCCCACCTAAGCTTAGGTTACACAACCAAACAAATATATGACAAGCATAAATCAATTTGGTGGAAACGTGTGAATGCGGGCCAAAGCATGACACGAGATGCTTTCATTCGGCTTCAAAACATTACATATTTGGATCAGAAACATAAGAAAAGGAGTTGGCGTTTACACACTAACCCTGCAATTTCTATTTGGTCTTGGGCTCTCCAACATCCAAAAGATGTGTTCTTTTTCCAAGATGTTGGTGAAATCAACAGGACTCAAGTCCCATTCACCATAGGTATTCAAACACTAATTCAATGTGAGTCCATGTTATCATATGGTCACAATGGTTCCATTTCTATGGATGGCACATTTGGCACAAATGACATGAAATTCCATTTATTCACCTTGACAGGGTTTGATGATCATCGCAAGGGTGTCCCTTTAGCCTGGATCATTACAAGTAGGCAAACAGTTCAAGATTTAATCAAATGGTTGAAACCATTAAAAGAGAAAATGTTATCACACATGCCACATTGGAAACCATCTTGTTTTCTCGTTGATGATGCACCTCAAGAATTGAAGGCATTATGGTTAATTCTATACCTAATATCAACTTTGTGTTTATTTCCTTAAATGTTTTTTAATATCTTTCATAAAATTCTTGATTACTTCAAATGCATTTTATGTTGTACTAACCCCATCCACTCATGGAGATTTTATTGCATATGTGTCCTTATTAGGGTTGTATGGGGTATGGACAAGGTTCCCATCTACCTTTGTTGTTGGCATGTTCTCAAAACATGGCGCTTACGTGGTACTGAAAAAATCAAATATGTGGAAGTGCGGGGTGGAATCCTCCAAAACCTTCATGATGTGATGTACAATCTATAACATGGAATAATTAGTTTAAATAATGATTTCAATAACTTATTAAAACAAAAATATACTTAAGTTAATTAATCAAATATCAAATTAATCAATCTGATTTTTAGATCCAATTTTTTATTATCCAAGTAAATAAAGTTAAGCCAAATGATTAGTTAATTATTTCAAATAAACAAATGATTATCTACTTCTTGATAATTAATCATCTAAATTATCTGAAACAATGGTCTATTAATTATTTAATTATATGACAAAATTTCTTGATAATACATTAATTATCATAAATATTTTATATTAGATTGGGGGGAATTCTTTTGGGTTTAGACATATGTGAAACAATACAATCTCAATTTTTATTTTCTTCAAAAAGATTGGGAAAATTAGGTTGGAGTTATCACACAAAGATAATAAGCAAACCTTATGTGAAAACCCAACCCTGAATGCAATACAAAGTTTATTGAGATCAAAAAATAAAAATTTCAAGCTTAAAATTTCTTCAAAGATGTTCATTTTTTTCCCCCCCTTTTAAAGTTGTATAGTGATTTCAAAAAACATAAATATAAAGTCTCTAATTTAATAAGATTTTAAACTATGTTTTTAAAAAATCAAAGCACATAAATTTCTACTTTTTCTTTCATGTTTCACATAATAATAAAAATGATCTCTCCCACATATTAATCCTATGTTTGATTGAAATTTTATTATATACTTTTCTAATATACAGTAAATAAATTCTTGGTTAAAATAATCATATAGTGGGTCAAAAATATTTTATATGGTGCATTATAGGGGGAATTTTATATGCAAAACAATGCAATACATATTTTTAAAGAAATTGAAATAAATCAGCTTGGAGATTAACAAACGGTAAGAGACATACCTTTTTTTGTGTTTTGTTACAAATTTTATTTAATTATTATAAAAATTAAGTCTAAATTTGTAAATAGTGAAAATAAATACGTGTGTGGATATTGCAAAATTATTCGAAACTTTAACCCTAAATGTAATAACCATATTCAAGTTCATTTCAAAATAACCCATAGGTGAATAAGGTAAAACCTACAATGAAAGGGCAACCTTAAATGTAATACCCACATGTCAGGTCGCTTTGAAATACCCAATATGTAGTTTGGGTGCGCCTTTGAATGAAGACTAAGGCCTAGATGCAATACCTACTTGCAAGTTCATATTGAAATAATCCATAGGTGATTGAGACAAACCTTATGTGAAAACCTTAAACCCTAAATGCAATACCCGCATGTAATGTCATTTCAAAATAACTAATAAGTGCTCTGGGTACCCAAAATATGTTTTTTTATATAGTAAAATTAATTATTATTCGGAAATAATTTTATGAAAAAATGTAAGTTTTACAATGAATGTAAAAAACCAGCAACTATTATGGGACTTATATACGGGTATTACAAGAGATGTAAAAAAAACCAACAGCTATTATGGAAACTATATGCGGGTATTGCAAGGAATGTTAAAAAAACCCAATGACCACCATGAGACCCATATGTGGGTATTGCAACGAATGAAGAATGTTAACAACTATTTGTGGCCCATATGCGGGTATTGCAAGGAATGCAAAATGCCAGCGGCTATTATGGGACTTATATGCGGGTATTACATATTTGAAAATCTCCTTATGGAATTTATAATAGAAAATGATGTAGGTATTATTTGTTTAAAATGTGTGTATTTTTAAAAAAATCTTCATGTGATGTGAGTCCTATTACATTAGATGTAAGTATTGCACAATGTTCATTTTGATCTTTGGTTTGATTCTTACATCTCAAGTACTAAGAAAATTATGACAGAGAAGACATATATGATTAACCATATACCCATAAAACAAGTGTGAGTAGAAGATATTATTATATTGATAAAAGATGTACAAAAATGTGTGCATGAAAAATTACTAAAGAACCCAATCAAAAAATCGATTCTCTATAACATATCAAAGGATCAAAATTCAAAATTAGGTAGTCCAAAAAATAAAGGGTTACAAAACCTAACTAACTATATAGAGTGAAACCCTAACCCATATCAGTATTTACAATCCCGTGTTTAGTTCGATATGTAGCTCTTGCATTTGCAACGTTTGCTACATGATGAGCAATGTAAAAATGGCGGCGTTGCATCTCAACCTAAGCTCCATTTGCAACGTTTGCTACATGATGAGCAATGTAAAAATGGCGGCGTTGCATCTCAACCTAAGCTCCATTTGCAACGTTTGCTACATGATGAGCAATGTAAAAATGGCGGCGTTGCATCTCAACCTAAGCTCCATTTGCAACAAAATATTCATGTGTTTGGTCCTGAACCCTTTAAACACCCAAAAACCACCAAGTTAAACCCTAACACACCTTGGATGAAATGCAATAAAAAATAATAAACATTGTTTATTATTGTTTCTTACCTTCCATGAATCATTCTAGATTCATGAAAATCCAAAACATCTGCCAATTATTTTGTCCGACTTATTTTATTGGACTTTCAATCCCAATTTTTAACATCCCATGTCGTCTTCAATTGTCGTGCATATACACAACGAGTGGATCGAATCATCCCTTGTAAATCTTCATCCTTCTCCATCCGTAATGTTGCATCTTGAGGCACACTGCCCACGCCCCAAGCATTGAGGCCCAACACCTTCAACAATTGCTCTGAAGCTAATTTGACCAAAGTTGGTTTTGGGAATTGGTGACACTATTTGCAATAGCTACTAGGTGATTCCACTCACATTGTGCTTTGGCACGAGCGCGACCAGCAACCTTTTGATCATTCCGTCTTTGCACAACCATTGCATTTCCCAAGATGTGAACATTCATTTTGGCATGGTCTTGATGTCGAAGACCTCCTGCAGAAGTTGAAAGCCTCCTAGGTTTGGCCTTTTCTACCACCAAGCCATGCACCTCCTTCAAATGCTTGGTTAACAACCATTTGGCACAATATGCGACAGTGTAAATGCCAACTTTGCACTTCCATTTCGACCCAACCTTCGTCCATTCTTTGTCCTTCCGAGCCAAATTAGGTGGACAAAGAAGTGCAAATGGTTAAAGAGCCTGGTCATATTCAAGTTCCGGACCTAAACCAAAAAATGAAAGTTCAAAAAATAGAATGTAGGTATTACAAAACATAAAATCACATATTACTCCTATAATCATGAATTGTTTTCAGGTATTACAATAGAAAATTTTTGATGAAAAAAATCCCGCACCTTCCAACAAATGATGGAAGGTGTGGATATAATTAAACTTCAAGAGACTTGTACACTTTTTTTAATCGATATTTAGTCTAATGTCCATAAATTCTAAAACAATCTGTGCTAAACTATCATCCTTGTGTTTCAAGTATGATAGAACACCATTTTGCTCACCAATTGGCTGATCTGATGCAACAACACTTCGGTCACCAATTGCTTCATCTGATGCAGCAACATTTTATTGAGCAATTGTTTCATCTGATGCAACAACATTTTGCTGAGCAATTACTTCATCTAATGCATCAACATTTTGCTGAACAATTGTTGCATCTGATGTAGTAATATTTTGCTCAATAATTGTTGCATCTAATGTAACAACATGCAGCTCACCTACTACCTCATCTCCTACAGCAACATTTGGCACAACAATTGCTTCATCTAACGCAACAACATTTTGTTTATTGCCTTCCAACTCACCACCACCGCTTTTCCTCAATCTTCTTCCCCTAGCCATTATAACCTCCAACCCTAAACAAAAAACCAACATTTACTCTTAAATATTAATTCTAATGAACTAAACCATAAACACCAACAAAGAAAAAATATATATTGCTACCATAGAGGAAGGTGACGACATTGTTGCCGTCACCTTCTTCATAGCAAAACCACAAAACAAAGGCGAAGGTCGCTATTTCCTTGCAGTAAAGCCATCGAAGAAGGTGGCGATAATTGTCATCTTCTTCTTCTTTCAATACAAAGTTGTTGCCTTCTTTGTTATGCTATAAGGAAAAAAAAGAAGCAACAAAACAAAAAAGAAGAAGGTGACGACAGCTTTGTTGTCGTCGCCTTCTTCTTTGCACCTTCTTATGCAGCAAAAAGTAAAGAGGAAGAAGGTGACGGCATTGCTGTAGTCGCCTTCTTGGTTGTGTTGCAATGTAGCGCAACAAAACAAGAAGAAGAAGGCGACGTCTACAACGTAGCAAAAGAAGAAGAAGAAGGCAACGACAGCAAAGCTGTTGTTGCCTTCTTCTTTGCGCCTTCTTACGGTGCAAAAAAAAGAAGAAGGCGACAACAACAACAACGTTGCCGTCACCTTCTTCTTCGTCCTTTTTCTTGCAACACAAATAAGAAGAAGGCAACGACAACATTGCTGCCAACGCTACAGCGCAGCTCCACAAAAGGAGGAAGAAGGCAACGACAACATTGCTACCGTTGCCTTCTTCGCTACGCTGAGCTGCTGGAGTGCAACTCCATAAGAGAAAGAAGAACAAACAAAACAAACAAACAAGCAAAAAGAAAGGATGTTTACCTAGGTCCTGCGTGGGTCCCATTCTAGCTCCAGCTTTAGCTCTTTGGCTCCAATGGCTCTAGCTCTAGGCATGCTCCAGTTCCACTACCACAACTCCAGCTCTAGGCTCGCTCCTGCTCGATGGCTCTAGAGTTCTGGCGATGGAGTGAGGGTGGGAGGTGGGAGGGGGTGGTAGGTGGTAGGTAGGAGGGGGCAAAATTTTGGGGAAGAGAAGAGGTGGAAAAAAGAAATACTTGCAAGCAGGGAGGATGGGATTTTTGTTCATCCGCAAAATGGCTTCAACCGGCTCATCCTAAACTGGTGCATTGGTGGCTGCTGGTTCATTCCAGCCCAAATTATCTACAATTGTAAGAGCATCTCCAACAATGCTCGGTACATGATTTGGATAGTAAAATCAGATGAAGAAAATCCAACATATGGTGGTTTGGCTCAGGAAAATGGTTTTATTTCTACATAATTTGCTCACGTTGCCATGGCTGGTGAAGTGCGCTGCAGTTTTATACACCTACAGAGAACAATGTAAAAATGTGATCTAACTGCTACTTAGTGTTTCTGATTTGCCCATCATAATGATTAGTCCAGGTGGTTTGCTATTAGTAGTTCCGCACCAATTTGTTGTCCCACTTTCAGTTTTATGGATGGGGTTGCAAACGAGTACATAACTAAACTTCGATGTGAAAAATATTTTAGCAGGTTCACATGCTAAGCACCGTTGGAGATGCTCTAATAAGGCTAGAGTGAACCGACAACCACCAATGCACCTGTTGAGATGAGGCCGTTTAAGATGTTTTGGGAATGAACCAAAAACGCATCCTTTTCCCCTCCCCAGGGATTTTTCAACCCCCTTTTCTACCCCAAAACTTTCCCCTCCTACCTCGCTCATCTCATTTCCTATTCACTCCATCTTTAAAGCTCAATAGAGCTTTTGAGCTTGAGTAGTACAAAGCTTCATGACACAAGGTTTGAAGAAGGTGGGGAGCTCAACATTGCATGAAGGAACGTGCAGAGCTCAATGCAAGAGGAATGTTATTTCACCCAAATGTAGAAACGAGATAAGAAAGGTAAGCTCCTTACCTTCTTTGTATTTATTTATTTTTTTATTTTTTCTGCTTGAGAATAAGAAGATGCCATCGTCTTCTTCTTTCACATTTTTGTTTCCTACCTACCTCCCCCTTTTATTTTTTTTGTGCTTTTGTTGCAACGAAAAAGGCAACGACAATAAGCTACCAACTTTTTCTTCTTTACAACACCCCGCAGAAGAAGGTGACAATAATTGTTGTTGCCTTCTTCTTTGCCTTGTTGTGTGGTGGTGTTGCAACGATGAAGGTTGTGTCGCATTCTTTTTATGTTTGAAAATAAGAAGAAGAAGACAACGAGAGCTTCCGTCACCTTTTTCGATGGCTTTGTTGCAAAAAAAGGCTACAACAATTGTCGTAGACCTTAATGAACCGAACCTTGCCATTCACTTGGTTTAACGAACTCAATTGGACCCTTCCCCCACCCCTTGAAGCCCACCTACCACTTCTCTGATTCACCTACCAAAACCCAACCTCGTCCTTGCTCCTCCAAAAAACATTTGTTTCCTACCCATCATTCCAAATCTTTTTCCCCAACTCTCCAAGGTCACCTTCTCCTTAGGGCTAGATTATTTCCCCCCGAGCTCATCATCTCCTTGGCTTCATCTCCTCCCCAAGGAACCATCCCCAGGCCTTTCCTCTCCTCGGCCCCATCTTTTCCCTAGGGAACCATCCTTAAACCCATTTTCATCCTCAAGCCACATCTTCTCCCCTAGGACACATCTCACCAACCTATTTTTTCCTAGACCCCACATTATCCTTGTCCATTATCCATCCTCAAGGACACATTTTCTCCCATGCCCTATCATTTCCTTGAGCCCACCTTTTCCCTAAAAAATGTCTTTTCCCCGGCTCCATCTCCTCCTTAAACCCACCTTCTTCCTAGGGAACATCTTTTCCTTGACCCCATCTCCTCCCCCATTCCCAAAGACACATGTTTTTCCTTAGAGAACATCTTTTCCTTGACTTGTTTCATTCTATGGGTTGAGTTTTTTAAGATTTTCAAAAAATTATGAAGACCTTCATAGGTGACTTCACATACTATTGTTTTTTTTGAACCGTTCTTTGCAATGCCTCCACTAATAATTCAACCTATGATGGCAACAATTTTAAAACAATTGGATCTTGATTTCTCTTGAACCTTTAGGAAAGATTTGACAGTTTGGGCGTACAATGCTTTGGTAAAATGGTTTTGATTATACTCTAGTTGCTACAATCCAAAATTCCCTTGCAACTTTGGTGGGTGGAGAGATAATGCAAACGTCATCGCTGATTTGTGACAATTTTTCACAACCACTAAATTAAACACATATGTGAGGAAACAAGAATTGGAATGAATGGAATTATTTTTCCATTCAATCTAACTATGAATGCTTTAGTAATCGGTCCGACAACACAAGGAGATGTGGCACATTTTGTGGTCAGGGAAACCATTTGAATATTGACTTATGGCTACAAAATCCTTAGGGAGGACATGGTTGAGAAAGAGAATCTAGATTTGTGCCATGTGTTTACAGTCTACAACAAGTTGTCCACCTTCATTACTTAAGCAATTTGACTTTTAAAATATATTTTCATTGTAATAACTCAAGGACTTGTATCAAGGACTTGTATTGTGCTAATAGAGTTTGATGTAATTCGCAATGTTATGTTGTGGGACAAAATGAATGTTTTTGTTCCTACAACGACCATGATTTCCAATTGTCTTATGGAATGAACAAAAATGTGTGTGAATCAAAAACACCATTACAATCACCACACCTTCAACTACAAGATTCACATCTTGCACCATCTCACCCCCAAATAAGCCCATACATTGCCTTACTCCAAGAATTAAATTGAGGTTAGTGGTTCGCTCCTAAGCAATGACATTTTGGGTTACATGGCCAGTGTTTGGATGGGCATGATGTTTAAAATGGCAATGATGCGATGGTAATTGATACGCAAGGTTACGAACTAAGGATTTTACATCCCATTGTTAATGGACAAAATATACACTTTTAAAAATACATGTGTATAAGGATCTCATTATTCCTATGCATGCAATTTCAAACTAAACACATTGTATAGATTCAAATTCAAAAGATAACAAAACAACAATACAACTTTATGAATGTTATTGTAAATGAACAAAAAATACACAAAGATTCAAATTGATCTCTTTAGTCATATTTTGGTTTGGATGTGGTGTACCATTTAAAGTATTTATATGTTTGTGTTCTAAGTGTGGTGACATTGATAATTGTAGGCGCCAACTTAGGAGTGCACAACAAAAATGCATACCTCCTTATTAGCCTACTATCTACTAGTACAGAAGTAGGAGGTAGGGAAATTCTACCTATCCTTGTATCACCTAGTAGGTACCAATTTCAACAACATACCTACCACCTACTATAACTATTAAATATGTACCTATTACCAACTCAGTAGATAGGTACGTACCTATTAAAAAAGTACATACATGGAGATTTGTCAACATCCTTATGGATAAAGACCCTTATTGCCATAAATTGCCTAAAAATTTGTGAACATGCCCTCACAAAAGCAAATCTCATTCTCCAAGCTATTTCAATTCATTACAAAAGAATGTAATTTTCTCCCACAAAAATCATGACTCATGACAAATGTGTGATGCATACTTTGTGATTTCATCCATTACAATGTACAATATGTAATGTTTATTCTGACATATATTACATTAAAATGGCAATTTGACATAAGGTAATGGCACATTAGGTTTCTACCATCAGGATGCTATGACATGAGGTAATGGAACTAACTAGACAAAAAAGGGCAAGGAAAAAAAAAAACCAACCTCTCTACATGAACTTGAATATTGTACTACCTTCGGCCACTTAGACACATGTCTGTCAAATAATTAATTTTTTTGAGGATTCCATTTTGGGGGGGGGGGGGGGGGGGGGGTGGGAGTCCTAATATACCCCTTGCCCTAGGATATATCAAAAGTATATACCCGCATGACACCCATTGCAACGCATGATTCATAAGGTGCTAAAATTTCCCTTTGTGCTGGAACACGTGAGTGCTATGAACAGAAGTGTTCGTTGGATTTTAGAATTTTGTGTGTGTAAAAGGGGTTGTTTGTTGTTGAGATCTCTAATTGGGGGGGGGGGGGGGGGTGCTTTAGCCACCAGCCCCTTCATCCCAGGTCACATGCTGTTGTGGTGACATAAAGCACTCAAAGAAAATCATATATTTGGAGGTCCCCATTATATCCATGAATATCCCTCCTCTTTTATTCTAGGAGGGATATTTTATGCCTACACCTTAGGAGTGAGAGGGAGATTATGCCTACTTATAGGTGTAAGATCCCTCTCACTATTAGGGAATAGGTGTAAGAGCCCTCCCCCTCCTACTACACCTTGTGATCCACCTATGTTTAGGTGTAGGGTAGGTCCATGCTCCTCCCCCCCCCCCCCAAAAACAAGTTGTTATAAATTCAAAAATAATCCACCCTGCAAATAAACTACCAATTTTCTCAGAGTTATGTTAAAAGTGAAAGGGGTTTTACAATTAATACCAGGGTTTTTTTTGGCTTGGCTAAATTTAGCCAGGTGGCGATTTTTTTTTTTGTTAAATGGCTAAAATTTTGTGTTTTTTGTTTCATAGTTTACTGAATTTCAACCTTTTTTTTATATTGGAAAATCGTCAAAAAAATTTATTTGGTTCTAGCATGCATAGCCAAAAATGTGAAGGATGCTTAAATTTTTTTACTTTCATATCCTGTTTATAGCCAAATTTGACTAAACAATCTTATGGATGATCACCACTTAATCTATATCCAACCCATGGTGCCCCATGGTTAGCAAAATGTACGAGCTCATGTTACAATGAAGACTATATATTATACACATATGTTCTCCAATTTTATTTTTTAATTCCAATTTTATATATTAAAAAATTAGCCAAAATTTCCTCTAAAGTACCAAAATTAGTCAAATTTACACTACGAAAAATTTAAAAATCCCAGTTTTTTTTGGTTGAAAAAATGACAAAATTTTACCAAGCTTTCCTTGTACCAAAGCAAAGCAGAACGATCTGAAGGGTTTAAAACCAACAAACACTGATATGGAATTACTAAGCACACATCTGTTTATATTTCCATATGAACTGGACAAGCAAACATACATTGACATGTTGGGTGGTTGATACATCATCCAGAAGGTTAGATCTTGATATGCTTCTGAATGCTGCAGTTGAAGTTGGCAGAATGAACTGGTGACTTTGTTGGCTGTTCAAAGGGAAAGACACTTTTGCATCGGTGTGGGATTTGGAATACAATTTTGGCTTGAACTTGGAACCAATCTATCAGCCATAGCCGAAGAAATGGTTGGCAACTCTCTATGCTGCAGTTTTTTATCCAATTCATTTTTGCATACAAATTAGGTTACCATGTTGCCCGTTCTACATACTCTCTGATATAGAATTTTGTTTGAACCTGCCATGCCCAAATTTGCTATGTCCATCTTCATCTTGGTGGAAGCAAGCACTAATTCTACTAGGAAAGTTGGATCTCGATTATGGATGTTAAATAAACTCATTTGCCATATATCCCGATGTCTCTTTGTAGATTGTTCCTATAAGTTCATTATGAAATATATCGAATTTGCTGCCCAATGCTAAATTTTGTGATCGCCACACACGTCAGAGATAGAACTTTGGCTTCTCAATTGAGTCCTTAATATCTTACATCACCCAAATGTCCTTCCTACTACCTTGCAGCCACCTTGAAGGTTGATTTTACTTTCTCAAGCTGACTTGTGAAGTTCCACAATATGTTTATGATTGCAACATTGGATAGGTAGCTGCAACCAAGATTGAGATTGGGTGAAAGCAAGACCAATACACCAAAAAAGATAGGAACATGACTCAGTGCATTCAAAGTGATTGTTTCAATCATTTGATTTATGTGTGTGTAGGTGATGATTTTGTTTTCACACAAAGCAGCATATGCTTATAGACGATGTTGCAAGATACACTTGATGCATTAAGTGCATCTTGATCATTGCCCATGGTGCAAAGATACTTCAAGTATAATGCTACAATAAAGTGTAGTATCTTGACAGTCTGAAAACTACAAGTTGTTCCACCAGTATTATATACATGGTAAATTGCAATGCATGGTATACCAAATACAAATTTCTGCAAATTTATATTGTCCTCTTCAGAAGAAGAATGATGCAGTCACTTTGTTGGACAAGTATACAACACTACAATTTGGTGAATGGAAAATTGTCATGGCACTATGTAACCATTTTCATGTGACAAAATGGTCTCTCTTTTTTTTTTTTTTTTTTGACAATCTGATGAATCCACTTGTTCAATAATTTATTTATTGATTGAATTCCCAAGATTACACATTAATTCAATTTTCCAAGACAATAAAATGTGGCCCAAAGAAAGAAGCAAACAAATTATTTCTCCAGAAAAATAATTAACTATCTTCAGTTTTGATTGCTTCTTCAAATCGAAGCTTCTTGCATTTTGTAATGTTTCTTGAACACTTAAGGAGGGAAGGAAGACACAGAGAAGGAAGAAAAAGAGGTTGAAAGTCCACACAATTATGTTGGTCTGCCAATGTGCGACTGAATATGATCCATTGGGGAAGCTGAGATAGACCTGCAAATGCAGCAAGATTTCCAGGTCCGAATCTTAAGCAAAAGACTGACACCCATTGAAACCCTCTCTTCATTCTTAGCTCTAAAATAATTGCTTCAAATCCCAAAACTTTAAAAATGTGCAGCAAAGCATAAAACCTGCCACAGAGACTTGCCAGAGAAGAGAGTTGTTGTAAATATGTTCTGATTGATGCTCCCTGTTTCTGATTGGCCAATCATCATTTTCATCAAGTTGTTGAGGTAAGGTTTATAAGTGATGATGTACCATGTTTGAATTTGACACACCAATACATCTTCCATAACTACATTCAAGAACCAAGGCCCATTGTTTAGAACAATCTCTAATGGTGCCTAAACCTCATGGTTACATGCTCATCTAAGAATTGTGCCACCTCTTACTTTACAAAAGACTTCAAAGCTTGATTTTCTACAAGTTTTGTTAGGTACTTGATGGCAACAACATTGAATTTGATGTGTTTATTGTTATGAGTAAAGGCCCCCATCACATCTACTCCCTATTTCCCAAAGGTCCCAACGATGGTATGGGATCCTATTTGGAAGAATTCTTGTAGGTTCATTTGCAGATGCTGACATGTGTCACAATTTTAACAATATATTAGCCATGGGCTTTCTTGAAAAATATTTTCTGATGTGATTCATTTGGCAAAATGGCATCAACAAGTCCATTGTGGAACTAATGTAATAGTTATGAAACTTTATCTCACCCAACCATCTATTGTAGAACAGTGAACGCCATCCCGCCCTTGAAAGTATATAATTGGTCATTTCCAATGTTTGAAGTAGCTTCAAATATACAAATGTGCAATTTTATTCCTGACCTGAGTTCTTCTTAGTTTGAGATTCTCTGGAATTTAATCCTGCATTTGGAGGAAAACTTACCTCACCTCTTGTGAACTTGTGCCAAGGCTTTAGGCCACTCCTCCTGAGCTTCCTCCTGAGCTTTACAGATGGAGTACCACAGCCTGGAAAAGATGGAAACTCAGTCAATGATCACGTTCAGGAACACACTCGGGAACTGACAATTCCCTGCCACCTCCTTCCATAAGAGATCTACACATCATTAGCATTTATTTGAGGAAGTTGTGTTCCATAGATGTGAAGTGTTCTTGATCTATGTGCATCAATTTGTGATGAAAGATGTGCCATTGCACAACAATTTGGAAAACTAGACACTCAATCTGCCTTAGGTGTTGAGATGAAACAATATATTGGTGATTCTTCAAAAGTACACACGCTCCAAGAGCTTCACATCTGTTTTCTGAACCAGATCAATCAAAATCCAACAGACTTTGTCAAATATTATTGAAAGAAACAGAGGCAGCCAGGAAAATTGTGAACCTGTAATGCTGTTGGGATCAGCTCAATGATCGATAGAGAAAACAACAGTCTGCACCGTATGAGGCGATCCAAACAATATCGTGCACACACACTTTTTGCACACTCCTTAAGATGCAATTTGTGGTCGACTTTGCTGTCCCCTTGATTACTGTGCCAGAATCCAAAACACTCACAGACTGCAACAGTTCACTCTCTTTGAGATATCATACTTTGAAAATGTCAGTGTTTTCAGGTCTGCTTTCAAAGCATAAGAGAAGCAACACAATCATAGAGCGAAGTCATATGCATAACATGAAAAGACCAAGACAGTGACCAAAATTGCAACAGATTTGACAAATTGCTTGCACATTATTATGAAGAGAAGAAGTCCTCAAAACAGTGAGGAAAATTGTCCAGATAAACCATCAAAGACAAGGTATTTGTAATGTAGTTCCAGTCTGCTCCTTCTTGAGGCAATCATGAGGCAAGAGAAAGCAACTGCTTAAAACAACATTCAAGCTTCAAAGATGTTTCTATCGTGTGTCAAATCTTCATGACCTCTAAAGGGAGCCATGAGTCTCAACTCTGGATTTTAACACCTTTGTTGTCTCTCATGACCAAACTTGTTGCTGCTCTCAGTGAGGTTGAAGTCTATGATGTTATTCAGTTCCTCTGCAACGACTGCTGTTCTAAGGAGTTTCCTGGTCAAAATTTGCTGTTGGATCCCCTGGTACAGGAGAAGTCACCAAGGGGTAACCTGTTGTGGGGAAGAACTGCCTGTCACCTGTGGAAATTTGAGCTGTTGAATCATCCTTCATCTGCTTGGTGACATTACTACCATTGCTATCCACATCCTGGCCAACAAAATTGCACATGCCAAAAGCTCATCAAAAGAACAAAACAGCAAAAGAGAACCATGGAGACAAGGCAAAGCAGACATTTTCTCAACAATACAACAACTAATGCCAGGTTTACTGCCATCCAAGTCTGGTTCAGACTCACAGAGCAAACAGAACAGGAACACCAAAAGAGCATCAGTGAAGAATACAGACGTCAAGAAAAGCAACAGGACAGAGAAGGTGACAGCCTCATAGGAAGGCAAAGAGGAAGTATGAAGAAGTCTAGATTCCTTGATATGTCTACCATGATCTTGAAGGCCTGAGAGCAAGACAACCTTAGCGGATGAAAGAGAGGCCCAATTATTCCTTCCAATTGTTAGATCTGTTGGAAAATGAGCAAGCTACTCAGATCTTTTGATCTTTGAACTTATTCTCAAGGAAAGAACAGATTCTGATAACCAGTCACATAACTGACTGGGTTGAATGCACTTACTGTCAATGGACAATTCTGAGGAGGAGACACTGGAGGAGATTTTGAAATCTGCTCGGGCACATTTTCCTCCTTGTTCTCAGCTTGCTTCAAGGCCATTGTTCTTTGCCTCTCCTCCATAAATACCTTGTAGCGCAAAAAGTCAGGTTGATTTGTCCCAGATAGAAGACGAGCCCACATGCGGTCAGCCACATTCACATGCCGCTGTGTCCTTACAACTCTCTGCAAAATGTACCAGGCCATCAAACAACCAATAAGATGGAGATGGAGACAAAATGTGTGTTCTCCTTGATTGTAATATATCAAATACCTGCCTGGAAGGTCACAGGAAACTTTTTGGTAACACAATTAGATCTTGCTGAGAACAACAGTACATTTTGACATTGAAGGCTTTTGCTTGAAGATACAAGTGTTCCTGTATTCAACACATACCGGGATAGGAATGTAGCAGTGGCGGTTATTCACAGGGCCCACAGTGAAACCACAGTAGCCCGCCATTGCACCATGGATGGCACTATGAGCCAATAGAGTGCAGTAGACATTGTCAGATGCGTTGCTAGGAATGGCTCTCACCATGTATGTTGGATCTGTATGTATTAGAAGAATCTGTCATTCTACAGCATGTCACAAGCTTTTACTTACTACCCACAGAAGCAAAATAGGTAACAGTATGAACATTGCTGATACCTATGTATTTCAAAGTGAGAGGCTCCTTGAAAGTGGGATGAGCCTTGGCAAAGTAACTCTGCAGTACAACAAAACAGCGCCCCTAGCCAGTGAGTCGCTCTTGGCAGTAACTATATCAAGTGACAGAGAGGAGAATTAACTGGTTCACAGTCTCAGACAATTTTGCTGCGTCATATTTCTGATGCTGTTACAAATTTCCCTCTTGAAACAGTCCAGAGTGGTCAACAACAGAATGATTCCAGCAAATCAAGCATGCTAAAGAATTCATGTGTGAGCTCCCCTTGCACAACTGGTGCTACATGGAATGCATGCTTGGACAACAGTCTTCCTACACTGGCCATATTGTAGCCATCCAGTGAGTCTGGATGGCACAAGCAGAGACTTCACAAATGAAGCTTGCACCAATAGGTGGAATGGAAATCAAAAGCAGGCACACCTTCAAGTTTTCAGAGAGCCACAGACCAACATCCAGAAGTAAGGGGTTTCCAGATGGATCAACAAGGTTGTTATGAGAACCCATGCTCTCTGCGATTAACTCCTGGCCAGCACCCTCAGCCACAACAATCACCATGTGCCCACTCTCATGTAGTCTCTGCTCTACAAACTCGTACAGCCCACCTGGTCCCTCCAAGTAGAAAGGCACTTCTGGGATCAAACATAAGTCCTGCATCCTCACCACCCATCCCCAAGAACATCTAATCAGTATCTAGTCAGTAACTATTCCCTGCACCGATTTAGCAGAAGGGTGAGAACCGTAACATCCAGTCAAGCCCAGGAAAACCCTGAAAGAAGAAACAGCAAGAGCATGTTCCAGTATCCCATTGTGGGAACAGGTAGGTACTAACTACATTATGTCCACTCTCTGAGATCTGGGGACAATCCTGGAGGTAAACTGCTAAATATAGTAGAAGGAAGGGGATGACAAAGAAGAAGAAGTAGTTGGGTATATCCAGAAGAAACCAAATAAGAAATGTCTTACCACATCACGGCTTGCCAGTGTGGCGTACATTGCAATATATCCTGGAACAAAACACTCACATATTAGTTTTGTATCACAAAGAACCATTCAGTTTCACTTGAAGAAGAGCCAAGGGGATTTTCTGAGAAGTATAAAGACGCCTCAGCAGGCACCCACAACAGAGGATTGGAACAGAAAGGAACAAGAGGTTCACATACCACTGTAGCGACCCATAAGCTTGACCAGACCAATACCATTCTGGGCACTCTCAGATTCAACGTGAGCTGCATTGATTGCACGTTGAGCCTCCTCCACTGCTGTGTCAAACCCAAATGACTTGTCTATGACCTGTTTACCCACAGCCCATTGACATGGACACCAGAGAAATTTGGAAATGGCACACCAACAATCCCCCAAAAACATAGGGGGGTTCACAGAGAATGGTCAACAAGGCTTACACCCAAAAAGCATCACATGCACAGATCTCCCTTGCTTGTGCTAGAAAGACAAGTCAAATGTTGGATTCTGGCAGTTCTAGGTTCCAACACTTTTTACATAAAAAGATTAGAAGACATCAGTCTGGTGGGCAAGCTAATGTAGCACCAGCGTGGCTCAATACTACAATCAAGGCACCCCACCATTCAGCACAAATGGTTTATCAGGAATTTGTAAGAGTAGAACACGTGGAGCTGCTTGGAAGGTTAGCGAGAGCAATCAAGATGACAAATGGAGTGTGGTTCAGTGTGAACTTACATCAATGTCATTATCAATCGTTTTTGGAATGCCTGCAACAACCACCTCCAAACGTCGCTTTACACATTCCTACAGTTCAAAAATGACCCCAATATCTCGTCAGCAACCAAAACTGGCTCAATCATAAGTTGACATGAAGTGCTTTACCTCAGATGACTCAGACAGCTCAGCCTACATCCATTGAAAGGTCAATGACTGCAATCTGGCCCTGGCTACAACTGTGCATTAGCAGGAATCAAGCATGGAGAAATTATGACCTCTGCCTGTCAGCACCCAGAGCTCCAATCATCTCTCCCATAACATACAGGGACAAGCCTTGATCTATTAAGGAAGAGGGAGGGGATCATCTCAAGAGACATAGAGTATACCTTATGAATGGCCCAAGCTCCCTTCTGAGTACCATCCCCACCTATGATGTACACCTTCACAGTTGTCACATTCCACTTCATCTGAGTTCTGGACACTCAATCAACATGGTGATGACTTCCTAACAGAGCACTTCAAAGCCAAGTCCCTCTTGAGAATTTCAGAGTTGTAAGTTGAGCAACTACTTCTCTGGTGAAGTGAAACATAGTGTGTTTCTTGACCAGTTCATTCAGTGCTGTCTGAAGACCAATAATCTCCTGTAACGTTTGATTACTTGTGAATGCAGAAGACATATTGCACACAGTTTTTATTAGAGATATTGACTGTGTAACACTGCTAAAAGATAAATGCTTTGGTCTTTCAATGGGATCAATAATTCAAGCAAGTGCCTAATGAGTATAACTTTCTCATCAATGAAAGTTCATTCGTCTCAAATCAATGAAGGAGACACTTTGCATACAAGAGAGAACACAGTGCCAACAAAGCTCTTGGAGAATTTAACCCAGTGTGTCAGCAAAGCAAGGAATTGTGAAACCACTGGATAACCCATTGACAGTAGGGCAGGTATTGTCCTACGATTAGATACTAATCTTTTTCAGATCTCCAGAAATTAGTACTACAATTAGGAATTGAAACTGCATCACTCACCTGATTGATCCCACGATCTTCAATAGAGTCAACAATTTTTGAAGTCTCATGACCACCACGTGAGGTACGCAGAATGGTGCCTCCCCGCTTGTGGATGTCATTCACAACTTTCGGATTAAGATCTATGGTATTTCGGCAGTAAAATCCTCTGTAGCCTCCCTGCACCCACAAGCTTAACTTTAATGGCAGCACACTTGCGTACCCGCCTAACTTTAAACTAGTCCTCATAGGTCCAATAAATCTCCCACAGTAAGCAACCTCTAAAGACCATGGGAATTCCTCACCAGCTGTCATGCATTACCCCAATTCAGGAACTTGTTAGGATGCATGCAATGCAAGACCTAATGCTGGACAATTCTCCATGGTGCAGCTTGTCATCATGAAATTTGAAGAGCATTGGCTAGAAATGTCATACAATTATGCCAAAGATCTCACGGACACCATACTGGGTCCAAAGCCCACACACTATCTCCCGAATCACAGTGTTCAAACCAGGACACAGGCCCCCACATGTAACAATGCAGGCTTTCACATCCTCTGGTTTGAAGTAGATCTGCAAAATTGGAAAAGAAACAAAGCAAAGCAGAGTTTAATATGAAACCAAAAAGCCTTATATAAGCATGGACTGTATGTACTCTGCAATAGGCAGTCAAGCTTCTACACCCTGGAAAAGGAATTACAACAGCTTTGCTCATGATGGGGCAGAAACTCCCATTAACAGATGTGATCCAATATTCTCCCATGTTCTAAATGTAGCTTCCAGGAGAGAGAGACAGAGAGAGACAGAGAGAGAACCTTATCTCGAGGTCCAGCTCGCCGAAAGTAAGTAGCACCTGAAGTGCGGTTCACATTGACCACCACCTGTTTCACATACATGGCTGTCCTTAGTCTAGACTGAAAGTTAGTACCAAATCAGTTCAACCTTGTCTGCTTTCATGCACAATGTTGGTGTCTCAGACATCAAGTGATGTAACCTTGTGCATGATGAGATGAACTGAACTCTCTCTTCAATGTTCAAGCAGAAAATGGGAGTGCCCAACAGAGAAGCACAATATATGACCAGGCCCAGCAAATCCACTTCTCATGTTGGGATTTCAAGGAGAGTGTGTAATCAAACTTACATCCTTTGCAACAACATCATTTTCTTCCACAAAGTATTGCCTGCATCACAAAAGCCAGCCCGAAGGTATATGATCAAATGGCAATCTCAATTTTTATCACTTAAAATTTCCCCCACTTGCCCTGTGCACCAAACCTGATGTTTATAACACAGGTGCTTGACAGGTTTGAGAAATTCCAAATTTGAAGGTTTTCAGATTGGGTAGTTGAAACAGCAACAGCATGCAGAAAGTCCTCAATGAGTCTTGCTAAAGGTTATTATCATTTTCGCATTTGTTCCTTTTAGTGAAAGCAAGAATATTTCTGCCATACCAGCCATTTTGTAATATATCCATACAGAGTATCTTTCTGACCATGTCAATCCCTGCTCACAATGTTGAATAAAACTGGATAAGCTCACCTTACAGCAGCATACGCAGGATGGTACTTCAAAGGATTTGCATAGGTCTGCACACAATATGTACAGATCAAACAAGTTCCGGCCAATTGTCAAGCAAATCAAACAAACAAAACAAAATCCTTCAGAGCCACAGCAGTATAGGCAACTTCCATCTGCTATAAGAAACTGCAGCATTTCGACATAGCACATGGACTGTTTCAATAATGGATTAGCAAGATGTCATGCACAAGATCAGGATCCGCACAAGGACTTCCAGCTCCGGATTGAACCCTGTGCTAATACTATGGAGCGCTATTACTTGAGATTTTGGCTTCGATCTGCTGCGAATCTATCTCCTCCTTCAAAGTTCAACTCTGCAAATTGACTATCGACAAAGCATCCATAATGCCAATCCTCACAATGCGGAAAGCCAATTAAGATGGGAGCGATACTAAACAGAAGGACGCGTCTCCTAAGCATGAATGAGGAACGAAAAAAAGGGGCGTGTGTTTTCGTTTCCTCTTTAGTCATAGAAGCCAATGATGGCCGTCTCGCACATAGAGAGAGCTTGAATAAATGACTCACCGGAAGGTCAGGAAGCCAATCTGTGATGTGCGGAACATCTTCGAGAGTAGCACCACCTGCACCTTTCACAATTTTGCTGGGTTCGAAATCGATAGACATGATCGCTATCTCTTTCCTCTCACGTTTCTTCAATATTGTCCTCAACGACGCAATCGATTACCTCGCCTCCTCCTCCTCCTCCTCCTCCTCCTCCTCTTTGCAGCTGAGATGCGAGAGAAGAACCAGACCGGATCTACCAAGAACTGAGCTTCCGACGTTAGCACGCTTTCTTCTTCTTCCTCCTCCTCTTCTTGGTTGACCAAACGAAACCGACGCTCACAAGAAGAACTTGTTTTCTCAGTACAGACTACAGATCTTCCTTGCTGTGTCAGCAGTGTAAGAAACGGCTCCACATCATCGACGGGGAAGTCCCGGAAATGATGGGTGGAGTTGGAAAAATAAAAAAGAAAAGTAAATAACTAAACGTGGATGTAAGAAACATTTTTGTAGGGTCACATACTGTGAGCACTGCTGAGGGATGCTCGAAACAGCTGCACATCATCCACGGGAAGTCCCGGAAATGATGGGTGGAGTTGGAAAAATAAAAGAAAAGTAAATAATTAAACTTGGATGTAAGAAACATTTTTTGTAGGGTCACATACTGTGAGAGCACTGCTGAGGGATGCTCTAACGGCGCTGCTGTCGCAGCAGGAGCTTCGTACCTTCCCTGTAGTCTACGACTCGACGATGCACGTCTTTTTTCGTCTCTCGTTTTCTCCTTTCGTTGCTTCTAAGTACCTGCCTCCTTCCCCGGAACGACGGTGATGCGACGCTACAACAACTTGCGTGAAGCTGACTTGCCATGCATTCACTGGACAGAACAGACACGCGGAAAGTAGGTGTAACACGACTACCTAGTTTGTTTGTTGCTCTTTCCCATCCATAATCCCCCTTCTTCCCTTTTCTCTTCAAATCCAACATAGCCTAGTGGGGTTTCTTAAACCATAAACGAGCCACTAAGGCCTCTGGGCCCTCCCTTGGTGCGGGGAGGCATAAGGACAATATGAAGAAAGAAACATGTTTAGGAATACATCATTGATTTCATATGAAAGTGGAGATAAACAAAGTAAGGAGATGTAAAATGGAAAATGTGGCATGAAGCTTTTCAATTGAAGACACATATAAAAAGAAATACACATGAAGTGTTTTAAAATTTCTAAACACCATAATCAATTACCAAACACCCCATAATAGAAGCTTTGATGCACGATTACAAATAGTGAAAACATCTATCAGGTTTGCCTTGTACTAGAAGGCAATTCAATTACCAACTTTTGTTCCATTACGAGTGTGTTTGTCTTACTTTTATTTGGCTAGAGTGAAACAACACCCACAAAGTGCACCATGAACTGGTAAATGATTAGAAAACAATTTTCTATTGAGTTCTCAATCCCTAAGTAACCATGGTGGTTAGTTCAATTGTTTTTCTTACTACCTACCAACTAAGTAGATAATAGAACAAAATTTATCTATTAGGTGTAAACTATCTACTTACATAGTAGTCATTTATTTTCCTACATATTTAACTATATATAGGACCTAATTCTTATAGAAATGGTCACCAAGGTAAAATTGGATGTAATTCTAAACGACTCTCATTGTTTGGTGTGACATTTGACAATAACCAACTTAAAACCAAACTAATGTTGGCCTAGTATATTGGGTTGCACTTGGTATCAATTATCAACACTAGTACCAAGGACCCTACCAATTTGTATGAGTTGAAATATAAGCTTTATACCAGCTTGATAAGGATTTCACATAATACCAACCTTGTATTAGATTTATACTAGTCTCAATACCAAGATTTGATTGATATGACAATTAAAGAAAACACCTAGTATCAATATCAATGTGGTATTGAAAATAAAAATAACTAATTTGATGGTTGCACAATTGACTTAGGCTTGTACTAGAAAGCCCGATCACCTCCAATTTGTTGTTAGTTCAAGTGCCTTGAAGAAATGCTCTCACATGTGTATGAGAAATGAAGTAGTGTTTGAATGGTTACTGTATTGTCCCATGATGATTGAGCATTTAGAAAAGTGTGAAAGTCTTTTACCATGACCTCTTTACACCTGAACATTAACACTTTGTTCTTAATTTTTGAGGTTTATGAAGTTGAATTGCTAATTGGTATTATTCAGACATTATTAAGAATTGCATTATGATCAATAATCTAAATTAAGTACCAAGTATTGTGGTTGTACTTGGACAACTAGTTGTATTCCTTCATTTCTTGCACCATCACCTTGTTTTGAGAGTTGTAATTTGTATTATTTTGTTTCATTCTTGTCCATTTTTCTTTAATTTGTTGGTCATGTAAATGTAATTTCCTAAGTTATCTTAATCATGGCAATGTTGTGAGGATGGATGTTGCATTTCACTATATTCAAATTTTGGAAGGTATTGAATGAAAATCATGTTTTCAAAACATGAAGGTCGATATTTGTATACATCAATGGGATGAAACCCTAAAATTCTTGACTTTGTGATTAGTTTTTTGCACATTTGAAGAGGTTTTGAATCAATAAATCTTACAACTTCACTTTTTTGAAACACAAGTATTTGTGGACATGTGAATGTAGCTTCTATTGGAAAAATAGGTTTGTTAATAATAAGAAAAAAAATGAATTATAATTATGTGTTCGATACATCTTTTAAACCTAAATGCTTTGCATTTTTTTTGTCCAAATTAATTGCTCCATGTTCACGTTTCATGGCATATTGAAAATATAATATGACCAATAGGAGGAAATGATGCGTTGAATGTTCAAATGAGCACCCCATAAAAGAAGTAAAGATGCACAATATGGCATAAGATTACAATCTTCATGTTGTGGTTGGTAATACTCCTAACAATTTGTGTAGTTGTTAATTTTGAATGGTGCTCTAATGTGCATTGAAAGGAAATCCATACTTACATTGATTTCGAAAGGTTTTGTGACTACATTTGTTTCCACACATGTGAAGTTGTTTCCTCATTACCATTTTGTAAAGTGTCACTTGCGTGGGGTCTATGGGTTCTTGAAACATGTATGTTTTCGTCTAATGTTGTGGGAATGAACGCAATGATTTCATACATGACTTATTGAACATCATTTTCTATGACCCAAAGGATAATGTGTGCATGCATTGATCCACAATGTTGAACTTCATAGTGTATCATTTTATTTTTAAATGGCCAAGTAGTTGATGTGATGATAATAATAATTGTTACATGAATTTTTTAATTTTTTTGGGAAAATAATAGTATGTTAGAGGGGAAATTGTATTTGACAAGTAAAATAACCTAGAATAACCAAAAGCAACCTAGGGTGGAATGGTTTAAAACTTTAAAATAACCTATTTAGAATAACCTATAATAGTCAAAAGTAACCTAGGATGGATGGCCTAGATAGCCAAATGAGCCTAAAATAGTTAACATAATTTAACATGGAATAGCCTAAAATAATTTTTAAAAATCAAAAATTTCCAAAAGTAGGATAAGGTGAAATAATTTAAAATAACCAAAACTTATAGAGAATAACAAAAAATTGCCAAAAATAACCTATGGTGAAATAATTTACAATATCCAAAAGTAGTTAAAAATAACCTACAATAATTTAAAATAATTTAAGGTGAAATAACTAAAAATAACCAAAAACAACTTAGAATGGCCAAATAGCTCAAAATAACCTAAAAATTTAGAACACATAAAAATAATTTTAAGGTGAAATAACCCAAAGTTGCCAATATTTTCTTAGGATGAAATAACTTGCTATAGCCAAGAAAACATATAATAACTTAGAATTTTTGAAAGTAGCCTAGCATGAAATAGCCTACAATAACTAAAAATAACCACAAATAATTTTAGTTGTTGTAAACTAATTGACAATTCTACTTCTTTCATTGTCGTAACCTAAACAACCACAACCTAATCTTCTTCCTCTATTAGCACACCTATTGGCTCAAGTTTCCTAAATTTTGTTTTGCCATACAATTGATCAAACAATGAGGTAAGAAGTATGTTTTAGTGCCTACTTTCCTTCTTCAATGAAATTATCTCACCTTCAACTGCATCCATGGCTTCCTCCAATGTTTGTTAACCCATTTGCCTTTAATCTTATATATCAATAAAACTACATCTATTAAGTCTTATTTGTTTCCTCATTGGCTTTTGTGTAAGAGATGGTGGGACATTCTTTTTGTCTTGTGTTGGTTGTTGTTGTAGTCCATTTCGCCTCCTCTAAAGCACATTCAACATCATGATTTATATTACCTTAACCCCAACCTCAAACAAGTTAAGGGTGTGCATTTTGGGCCTACAAGAGGTACATATTGAATCTTTTGTGTTTGTCCCAATTTTCAAAAAAATATGCAAGGTCAATGTACGTGTGAAATGCATATGCTTGTAGTTCTTGGGAGCAAATAATAAGTGCATAAAACTGTTCAAAGTCATTCCAAAGTTGATTTTGGTCTATTGTTTCTATGCAACTTGTAGGTGTATAAACCAAATAAAAATTTCTTGGAGCTTGAACAAATTACCTTTCTTGTGACTACTTGTATCATAGCTAAGAACTACAAATTTCTACACTCAATGGTAATATAGAAACTTCATGAAGTTTTCATTGTAAAGTTCATCTATTGTAATATTTCCTATCCCTTTACATTCACCCCTGAATCTTGGCTTTCTATCTTTGCTTTGACTATTGTAAAATCTGATTCTTCATGTTCAAGCTTTTATTCTTCCTTTCTAATTACCATAATGTATATTTTTTGTTCTTCTACCTCTTATGGCTCATGTTTGACTACTCCAAGGTTTATTCTTTGTTCTTCAAGATCTCTTAAGACACTTGTAGTTTTTTATGTATGCTTCTTTAGTTATAATTTGTTGCATGCTTGATGCTAATCAAACCCATATGCTTTCAAAATTTTGTTGAAGGATTTTTGGCTACCATCACTACTTGGAAGCTTTGACATGTTCAGAATTGTTGCAATGTTGTTTGATAAAATGATTTGTGCATCCATATTTGCAACATAACCTTGTGAACCTTGTGATTATGCTAATGTTATTTTGGCAAGAAAGGGGTGTGCACAAAATTGGGGGGAAATTATAAGCTTTTCCCTAATTAATGTGTTGATTTGAATATGCATTGGATTTTAGTGATTTTTGATCCTTGTTCTATGCTATTTAACATGACCTACACACCCCCATCACCAAACTAATGTTCTAGATTTCCAAATTTTGATTTTTGTAAAGGTGTTCCAATTCATTTTAAAAATCAAACATTAAAGGTAAATCATGTTCTACCCTTTGTGTATTGGTGTTATGTTTTTGCCATTTTAATGTTCAATTTGATGCTTAAAACCAAATTATTTTTTCCATCCCAAACATTGGGTCCTTGTAAAATTGGTTTAATTATCTCCTTTCACCAACACTACTAATACCCCCCCATGTTCCCCCCTTGCACATTGAAGTTCAACTCATCGCCCATCACCAAACATTATTACACCCAAAAACCCCCATAAATTAAGCAAATATGTGTGGCTAAAACCTTATGGCCAAACCATCAAATTTATGGTGAGCCAAAATGGTGAAAAATTTTAAACACAAATTTTCACCATGAACGTTTGGTGATAGGCTAACTTAATGACAATGCCCATAAGATTTTTTATGATCCAACATTGGCCAACTCTTGCAATATAGGGTGTTCAGTAATCAACATGTGTTTGGTGATGGGCGTGTTTACCTTATTTATAAACTATCTCAAATTGAAATATTGCGTCCCAATTTGGTGCACCTAGCAATATTGCATCCCAATTTGACTATGTCAAATTGAAGATGAAATGAGAAGTCAAGATGAAAATAATACACAAGGGAAAAAAAAAAGAACAAATTAGTTTTCGCACCTACATTGATCCTTAAAGGAGTTTCACCTTTAGTTTTGGATTTGCCTTACTTGCATTTTCTCTATTGCTCATATTCTTCATTAAATTTGTCATTTTCAATATAAGACACCACAACATCTAACATTTTCAAAATATGACACTACAATAATGTCTTGTTGATTGATATGTAGTTTCACAAAAGGGCACCCAATTTTTGTTCACTTTATAAATACACTAAAATTAAGATGGTTTAGAAGATAGACTAGTACCCAAACACAAGGTGTCTTTTACTGTTTACAAAACTCTTTGGTCCCCACAACTAACATAACATAACAAAATCAGTTGAGATACTTTGATCTTTTTCCTATGGATTCATTTTGGCTTAGCTTTAAGGCATTTGAGTCAGTATAATTTAAATGTTTGAGGAAATTGTTAGTTCATCTAGATAATAGGTGGCAAGGCAAAGAGAGAAAAAACCCGAAATGCCTATGTATGATTCACGTATATTTCATCACTCATAGACTTTGCCAGCAATAAATCATTTCTAAGGATGTGGTCACAATTATTTTTGGACCTATCATTAATATTGTAAAGTTGTAAATCCCATTTTTTGCATGATTTGTCCATTTTATGTGCTTTTCCATACAAGTATATAATGTGGGGCAAGACAAACAATTTTGAATTTGTAAGGCATAACGTGTGAAACAACATGGTGACAAAACTCACCAATTGTGTCGCAACCCCACTTTTGGAAAAGTGTGAAGATGACACTCACATTCCTGAAATGGGGACTTGGGAGTCCATTGGGACTCCCAAAACTTTAGGGTTCGATTGCAGGGGTCAAAACACCTTGCATTGGGGTGTTTTTTATATAATTGGAAAGCTATCAAAATGTAGATGTCGAAAATGGGCTCGCATGAGCCATTTGGACATTTGCAGCACAAGTTATGGCAAAAAAAAGGTTGTGAGTCACATTGGCAATTTGACTCCCGACCACTAAAAGTCAGGAATCGACCTGACCTCAGTGCATGCAAGTGAAGTGTAACACACAGTTGGAAAGCTCTCAACGAGAGCTACAAGTTTGCTTTAGACCTTATCCCAATTGAAGGTCTGAGCAAAAAGTTATGTCTTGGCAAAATTATGGAAGTTCAAATTGGGACAATTTCGTTACTCCTTCTTGGGAGTCCCAAGACAAAAAACTATTTAGATGTAGGTGCCGTGGAGAGGCATAGAGAATACTATATGGGAGAAGGTGGTGGCTTCCCCCGAGTCCGGGCCTTGGTGAGTCTTGTGAGTTCAGAATCGCTCGTGGTTTGTCCTAACATTAAATGTGTTCCAAAAAATGAACTAACCAACTTGTTGGTTGGTTTGATGCAGGTTCGAGTAAGTAATTAAAGCTTGTCACTCTTCCTAATCCCATCATGTAGCTTTAGCATGCCCCTCTACCCCTTTTAGTGCTAAGAGTTGGGAGTGTGCCCCAAGTTCTTCACAATTCCGTTGTTTGAGTAACTTAGACCCATCTTGGGTCTAACTAGGAACTTGGGAGTGCATCAAATTGGCTATTCAGATTCAACCTTGATACTTATAAACTTTTTTTAAAAAAAATCATCAACTAAAGGTTTCAAATAATAACATAACGACATTGTTCCTCATGTCACCATTCCTATTCTAGCTCTCTTCACCAAGGAGCTTTTTGCCTCCTTTGCTCTTATTCACATCAAGTTGTCACCAATGCAACAAGTTCGCTTCATTTTTTAGTTGTTTTGTGTAAGGGTTAAAAGTCTTTGTAACTAGGTCATTATGGATGCTAGCTTGTTTTGATGGTGGTTAGGGGTTTGGAACTTGGGGTGGGTTGTGGGTGTAAGCACATTGCTATTGCATATGGGTAATTTTTTTTTGAGACTTGGGGTTCAAATCCTTAAGTAGTGCTTAAGCTTTGCAAAGTGCATGTTGTATATCTTTGTGGAATTGGTTATTGGGCAATTTGCTCAATGTTAAGTTTAAAGATTTTTTGGGTGAGATTATGAAATTTGAATGTTTCAAAAAAAATTTAGCTTTGCATTGGGTGTTTAATATGACATTTAGAGTTCAAGTTTGCACCTTTTATGGTACATTGATTACCAAACTACACAATTTGCATGTGTTTGAAGTCATCAAAAGTTTGCTTTTACATCAAGCATGATACTTAATTCCATGATCATATAAAAATCTTATTAGCCAATTTTTCATCTCCATAATGGTTGATATAGCCATATAATAAAACTCTACCCATTTGATTGGAACCAATCTCACAACTTTCAAATTTTGAAAAATCAAATAAAAATACTAATGTGAAAACGTTTCCATATGTGAATTTGGTTTTGAAACACTTAGACAATTTTGATGGGTACAATTTGATGATATTACAGCCAAATTTTTCTTTTTGCGCAAAGGGATGTCAAATTCTGACCCATGATTTCTTACATTTTCAAAAGTCACATAAGGACAAAACAAGTTATTTAATAATTAATCATTGAATGTCACAATTGTTGGAAATTTATGCACGTATTTGGTAGATGTTAACTTTATGATTGCATGACAAGTCATATGTTCAAATCAAAATAATCCCCTCTAAATTAGACATTGTAAATGTGTTACCATTGTTATTATATTACTTACATCTTTTATAATCATTGCTTAAACATGAATTCTCAAAAATAATAATGTCAAGTTGTAAAATAATAGTACTTTTATGGCCAAACATAAATGATAAAAAATAATTTCATTATTGGGCACCTCACTACCAAACTAGGCTAAGTAATTTCTCATATTATGTAATTCATTTTTTTATGCTTTTGGGTAAAGTGTGGGGGAATATTTGACAATACATGTTGAATGTGATTAATACCAATAAATGCCCAAATAAAGGGGGTATCACTCTAGAAGTTCATTACATGCTTGAGTTGTAAAATAATATTACTTTTATGCTCAAACATAAAGGAGAAAAAATCAATTATTGGGCACCATGCTACCAAACTAGGCTAAGGGCCACTTTAGACAAGGGTCCAAGGATAAAAGCCTAGGGACCAATTTGACACAAATTGAATCTTGAATTGGACCCTTCTTCACATTAAAAAAAACATTTTTTCGTATGATACAATGAATATGTTTAAGGACTTTGGGTCCACTTCAAGGGTCCAATATAAAAAATGTGTGATTGACATGTGAGAAAATTGTGTTAACCTTGGGTCTTTTCTCTCTTTTTCTTCCTTTTCATGGTTTTTTTTAAATTTAAAATTTAAAAATTTTATTAATTAATTTTTTTTTACTCATACAATATACTACACATAATGGATCTTTTTTCTAACTTTTTTCACCTTTCTCTTTCATCACAACCACCTTCTCCCTTGGTGCTCTCTTGTTTAAAATGGGAATCAATATAAAGTTGTTTTATAAATCCAAATCTCCTTCCACTTAAGAAAGTTAGCATTTCAACCTTTCATGTTTTGCCCCATCTTTCAATTCAACTCCATTTCATGCACTTGAAAAAATTAAAAATGCACTCCTAACATCACCTTGTGAAGATTGACAAACCCAACCATGTCAACTCTTAAATTGGTAAAAAAATGAGAGAGCTAGTGTGCTCTCAACAATGTCTTCAATCCACAACATGTTTTTCATTTTCACAAAATTTGAGCAACAAGGATTAAAAAAACAGTGAAAAAAGCCAAAAAAACAAAAAATGAGCAACCTTGGCCCTTAGCTTACACTTTGGTTCTCTAAACCACAAGCTCTCCTTTAAGCTCTTTTTTTTAAGACCAAACCAATTGGTTTTCCCTCCAAAATGATGCCATGAAAGCTAAATCACAATTTGATTTATCTTGATCTTGGACTTTTTTTAAAGGCCTTGAAACCAATTTAAAGCTCTTGATCAATAGGAATGCTTGATATCATTGGACCCTGCTCCTTGGACCCTTGTCTAAAGTGGCCCTAAGTATAGTACCAGTCCTTTCTTTTGGCAAAAAAAAATTGTCAAAAGGTGACACAGTTTACTGAAAATAGTATTCTATCACAAAACTCTTTTTTTTTAAAAATAAAAAAGTTGCTGAAAAGCAACAAAAAGCTGTTTTTTTCAGGAGAGTGTGGCCACATTTATGCCTATGGGTTTTAAGAGTTCCTTGAAATAATATTGTGGATTAAGTTGAAATCTGCCTAGGGATGGTTGCCATCCTTACTTCACCAAAGTTTTCAAAACAAAAGCACTAATAAGAAGTCTTTCATATGATGTTGTTCACTTTTTTGAGGCTTTTGTATAGACATGGGGAATATTTGACACTACATGTTGGATGTAATAAAACATTAATAGATGCCAAAATAAAGGGGTGTGTTGGTCAAGAAGAAGTGGTGCATGAAGTTCCCAACAAAAGAACTCACAGTTGACAGTAACAGGTAGCTTCAGCAGCATACTTCAGATCTGAAGAAAAGCTTCTGACTACACCCAAGTTTCACTTACATTCTTGCTTGACAATATTAGATGGTGCACATTTGGACTTGAAGAAATGTCTTGCCAAAGTGCTCAAAACATTGCAACTTTACCTCCTTCGAAATTTGGAGAGTCATCTGGGCAAGGAACATTGAAGGTGCATGCTACCCACCTGTACTCCACTTCTGAGTTCCACCTTGGTAAGAAGTAAGAACCAGTGTTAGGCAGTTCTTTACTTTTATGAAGAACCTCTGGTTCCAGTTCTAATATAAATTAGAATTATCTCACTTCTGGTCTGACACATAAATGGAACTACGAAGCTGGTTCCAAATCCCCTTCTTTGAAAAAGAATTTGGTTTCAGTCCCAGTCCAGTTCTTACTAACCCAGACGAGAACTTAGAATCACTTTTATTTTCAAAAATCTCAGTTCCAGTTCTGGGTCTGGTTCTTTGAGAAAATAAAACTTGGTTCCCATCCCTGCTCCAATTCAAAAAATCAGACCTGGTTCTGGTCTGGCTCTTACTAACCAGCACTTGCCCTGCAAAGCAGGTACCTGCCCAACATTGTCAACAATCTACGCAGTACAATAGAGTAAGAGATTTCCATTCATACAAGCTTTCAGTAATGGCAGACTCTCAAATTTAAAGGCAGCATATCACTAATGTGGGGCAACATTTTTACATCAAGGTCAACAAGGCAGAAAGAGCCTTTCACACAATCAAGAGACAGCTGCCATAGCCCTTATACAGTAGGCAGATACAAAAGTGAACTCACCAATGTATCTGGTGTTTCATGTCCAATGACCAGCAAATACTTGAGTTTCAGTTAGAAAGAGTATGTAGTAATTTGAGGAAGACAGTGACATCCATAGACTCTTCTAGATGGTGGTGAGCTGCCATGCATGAGTCCCCAAGTTTAGATAGAGCAAGGGAAGTTGTTGATGTGTCATTAGAATGAAGTCATTGAAGAACATCAAGTACATGATATGATCTTACAAACCACAGAAGACTTTTAGCAGTCAAACAGAAGATAACTGAAATACCAATGTGAGTATAAAGGAAAGGGAGTCCATGGGTGGAGTTCAATGCCATACTCTACAAAATCAAGAGGCTTACCCAGGGGATTTCCAGAATCTTTATGGGGCACAAGCAATACACTCATGTACATTTACTGTACTGGCTCAATCATTTAAACATGCATTGCATCAGCTACCAAAAGAGTTCTACTGACCTCAAAATCTGGATCCATGCCCAACCATAAGCTGCTGCTTGTAAGAAGTCCTCTCCACATGTGAGGGTTCAAACAAGAGCAACAATTCAAGTTTATTGCAGCCAGAAAACTCGAGGGTCATTGAATGACCATTTAAGAGGGTCTAGGGAACTGTTCACACAGTTGATGGAAATTGAGAGCAACACCAATATTACCACTGATTAAGCATTATATATTTGCCAAATATCAAACAGCAGCAGAACACACAACCTGCACTACCATTGTGCAGACTCGTCCATATTATTTTGACAACATTCTCTTAACCAGTTGCTTTCTAACATCATTAAGTTTATCTACACATGGTTTAGAGAAATCAGCTGCCAAGTACCTCATAGATGAATCAAAAATATCCAATTGCAGAGACAAACTCCAGAGAAACATATAAGATAACCAAACTACTGTTATTTCAGTTCCAGCAAACCAAAAACAACATGACAAGAATGAGTGAGGTCACAGCCTTGTGTATAATGAAGTATCAGGCCATCACTTTTATCATGAATGGTAGTGTCTAGCTGCCTTTTCTTTCCCACTGACTTCCTCAGCTTCCGCCAATGCGTGTAGATTATATAGTAATCTGCTGAAATTTAATTTGAAAAAATTATGCCCAAATCTGTGTCCTGATTTTCTGTTGCATTTCTGGAAGTGATGGCAGTCATGATGTCAGCCAGCACGAGGCAAAGCATAACGGGCAACTAGAGCTTTTGGAGAGGGGACAATATGCAATTAAGGAATGGATAAGAAATGTACTGAACTTGAGACAAAAGGGTGACCACCTTTCTTTGCAACTCCTGTTCTAGATATTATGAGGCAAGTGACAAGACAGAGATACAGTGTTTCAATTTGGTGCACATCCAAACCCAAGGTCACATTTAACAGTGTCCTAGGTCTTATTGTTGATTTATTTTCACATAAAGACCTGGAAAGAGGGGAATACAAAGTATAAAGTTCAGACATGCTCAAAGCAGGTGCATAAAGCTGAAGACAGACCTTCCAAAACTGAAGGATGCATCCCACTGATACTAAACAGAGCTGCAGCTCCTGCATCCAGAAACATTGCATTCAACCACCAAACAGAACCTACACAACATTCCTCAACAGAGTCTGTGTTAATCCTACACACTCACACACTTTTCAATTGTGAAAGCATATCACAATCTTCATGACTAATTTAATCCTCAAATTTGCTAACCACTACCAGGGCTACTATGGTTATGGAGCCAAAAGCCTGGATGATTTGCAATTCTATTTGACATATGGATCTCACACTTTATAACTTCTATTCAAGCTCCTGGAGGAAACTTGGCCCTAACTAATTGATATTTATTAATTTTAGATCGCCATAATTCACATGTGATTATTGCCATTGTGCACAAAGTTAAAAAGGGTGGGGCTTGATCTAATCACTCCGCCATGACACACAAGTCATGTGTTGTAACCTCTTGATGTTGCATGCTTTAAACCTTTCAAAATTGCATTTAGAGCTTACAAAGGCGTCTGGATTTTTGTTAATAAGGGAAAGGGTGTTAGCAAGGAAAATTTAGCACAATGGATGTCTCTAGCTCTTAAAAAAGCCTTGAGTCAACAGAAAATATGTAAAGGATTCAAGACAACTGGAATATGACCTCTTGATCCAAGTCCTATGGAAAGCAAAATGCAACCCAATGAATTAGCAACATGCTCCCTACAATTGGTTATGATTCATAATCCAGAAAGAGGCTTGTTCCAGGGTTTGGGTCTTCTGATTTTGGTCCAAATAGAAAACTGATTCCAAGTCTGAATTCTATTCTCTCTTCCAGTTTTCCAAAGAAGAGAACCTGTGCATTAATGCAGTAGCCAACAATGTTCATCTTGTTACTTTACTCATAACAAATGCTCTTGGATTAGTGGTGATGATATATTTCTTCAGCTGCTTACCAAAACTGCCACCACGCAATCTCTCTGCTTCAATCTTGGCCTCAAATGGGTTTCTGTCACAGACAACATTGCTTATGACATTCAGATGTTGTGGGTACTTTTAGACTAAAGATATGAACCTTGGCGAAGAGGTGGTGTAGCATGTTGTCTGCAGAAGGAATCCCCTGCAGTCTGTGCAGAAAAATATTGTGACCCAGCAATTGCCAAAACTGCCCTATGATGCCAAACTCAGAATGATGGATGGAAAGCTCACTTGTTTATTCCATTTCCCTTCACGAGCCTGCATGCAGCTCAGAATGAGAGTAGCTGCTAGAACATGTAAAACTAGTTCATTGCTTAGAAAGCTTTGCAAATTGTGTCTAGGCTGGAGATTGTTACACTGTAACATGAGAAGTGGTTGGGTGAGGCTAAACCTTTCCCAAAACCTATTTCAAATGCATTGAAGATCTGAATGAAGTGAACAGATGCTTCTTTCACAGCCAGACCACTCCTTGCTGAAATTGTTATAAGTCACAGAAGCCACCACCGCCCTGAGTCTGTCAGTGCAGACTCCTGAACGAATTTTCAGCACCGCAAGCTTTGACTTACTCTATATTGAGAAATTTCCACATTGAGTCAAAAGATTCAACACATTGTAAGAGAACTCCCTGCATCCGAGAAAAAGGCAAGCAATAAACAGATTATCAACTGGGAGACTGAACATTCAAAATTACCACAAGGAGATGGTAGATTACCAATAGATTTTACTTCATACAAAGAGAAATGGAAAACAAGTCTCTGTTTCATCTTTGAATTAGACTTTTCAAAGCTGATTTTTACACACTGCTGAAAATGGAGCATTGGTATGTGTCATTTACTTGCATTGAAAACCTCAACATTCAACACCCACCAAGTTCAAGACAGGCTGATTTATAAAAGCAACATCCAGAGATGAAGCTACCCACAGAGGTTTAAACTGCACATGCACAAACAGGAGCTCCTGATAATTTATCAACATTATTACATATGAACAGCATGATGTACTTTCACGCTGTGGACAGAAATCATTCAATTCCCAATTTTTCATTTGTCTCTGGCATTCTATGCTCTCCTTTTGTGTGCTGCATCTCTGCTGCCAAGGGAAATTGCTGCCCATAGCGTGCAGTTCATGTTCACCCAGGTTTACAATGTTGAGCAACACCATAGAAACAACAACACTTGTGATACTAATTAGAGAAAATGAATGGCTGTAAACTTTCCGTTTATGAGTTGCTTGCTGGCTAGAAATGACAGTAGGATTGTCTGATGCCAATTTAATCTTATTCTTGCAGAACCTGGAGGGACTCCTGCAAGCAGAAATAGCAAGCATCATGACATTAGAATTTCCATAACTTTCAGGCAGATAGCACAAGTGGCAATGTGTCAAGCTTGCAATATCACAACTTTTGTGTTGATTGTCTAATGGGTGTAACCAGGCACAACATACACAGAGAAAGAGGATTGGTAAGAGCATCCCCAGGGTGCGCACTATGCGACACTGAACTGGAAATCCTGGATGAGGTACAGCAGTCCAGTGAATCACTGGAAGACTGCTTTGACCCTGGAAAAAAGCACAGCCTTCAGACCCCTGGAGGAGCCCTGGAACAGTCTAACAAACACAGTCAAACGGCATTTACTGACTGCTCCCTGTTCCTGATTGGCTAGATAGTTTGATTGGTTCAGGTGGGTTGCTATTAGTAGTCTCCCACCTATTTGCAGTCCCAGTTTCAGTTATATGGGGTTGGAAAAAAGTAAGTAACTACAACTTGGATGTGAGAAATATTTTTTCCAGGGTCATATACTGAGCACTGCTGGTGTTGCTGTAAGAGATGTGTCAATATCCTACAAAGATTGGGGCACAAGGGATCAAGAGAGAATGTGGTATCACTACCATAGAGAAGGTGAAACTTTAGTAAAGAACTACAGATGAGCAAAATTGGGACACAAACACCAAGGCAATAGTCTGAACCCTACTGTGCTGGAATTCATTAGTTATGTTAATACCAAAACAACAAACACTCACAGTTACAATTCCCATTATTTGTATGACCAATTGCACAGTCAGGAGACACATCTGACCAAGAGAAAAAGATTACCATTTAGAACAAGATGTCTTCATCTTCCCCTTCACCAATAATACCATCTTGATCAACCTTGTGACCAGCATCTTTTCTGCTCTCCTCCTCCAACAACAACTTGTTTTTTGCAATCTGTTTTTCAACCTACAATCAAAAAGATAAAAAATTAGTTACATAAAAAGTTCCTGCCTGTCATGATCAAACCACAATCTCCACATGAACCAGTGCTTCAGCCGTATAATTGTAAGGAACAACACAACCAGCATAGCATTCCAAGATCTATTTCTTCACCTTAAGTGTCTGCTGGACAAATATTATGAGATGGTGGACTAGACACCACTGAAAAAAAAAGCACATACAGCAAGGTGTTTGATGTCCTAGAGTGATATCCTCAGCATCCATGTAGAAGTTCACTTTGGTAAGCCAAATGATAAGCTATGAATGCATATCACCACAAGATTTCCTTATAAATTCAACACTAAATCTGTTGATCAATGATCTACCAGTACTCCTACCAACAGAGCATGCTTCCTGGCTTGTGAATAAAATTCTCAAGCTCAGGATGTCAGAGTGAGATCCCTTAGCTATTTTATTGGCCTAACCTGCTCCAATGTTCATATGAACATTCATCTCCTATAAACTGAAACCAGCAGATAAGCCTATCTGCTTTCACATAGAGAGCTGTACTTTCCTATCCCAAATGCGTGAGACAGATGCAGAAGAGAAAAATATGTCTTATAGTTTCCAAGGAATCAGTGTCCAACCTCATCAATTGACAAAGTACTTGGAGAAACTCTGAAGGAACAAACACTAGGGTACATTCCATATATAGCCTCTAGCATTTGTACAAGTCATCAAGACTGGTAGCATCTGAATGGTACAGTTAGGCTGAATAGGAGAAATAAAGGGGGCAAACTACATTAGTTGTTTTTGGTATCAGTTCCAACCAAATGACTAAACCCTAACAAATCAGATAATCTTGGTTTAAACATATGTGGGATTGAAGCTAGAAGCATGCTCACAGTTCGCCAATCCACAATCCATTACTGCAGATTAAGAACCCAGAAGTACTTGCAGAAAAGCTTGAGCTCAAGAAAGTGGATTCACAATCAGAGCACAAGCTTTGTAATAATGAAACCATCAGGATGTCCTGGCTCAAAGATGCAGGAAACCCTAATGGTTGGAAGAGTCATGGTCCAAGTTCCAAATGAAGCCTTAGGATGGCCTGCTTCAAAGATGCAGGAAACCCTCATGGTTGGAAGAGTCATGGTCCAAGTTCCAAATGAAGCCTTTAGAATGGCCTGCTTCAAAGATGCAGGAAACCCTAATGGTTGGAAGAGTCATGGTCCAAGTTCCAAATGAAGCCTTTAGAATGGCCTGCTTCAAAGATGCAGGAAACCCTAATGATTGGAAGAGTCATGGTCCAAGTTCGAACTATTCTGGTCGTTCTCCTTCCTCACATTGTCAGTATCAGATACACATGCGCTGCTACATTGCAGCAGGAGATCAAGCAACTATCGAAAGACTCCTACTCATTCTTGTCAGCACATTATGATAGAGGTCTTACTTCTTTCTTCTTGTAAGCCTGGACCTTCTTCAACCTGAAAAACTCTTCCCTCTCCAACTCATCAAGTTCGCCTTTAATGTACTGAATAGTATTCTCAAGCCGCGGTTTGACCACGTTCTCCAGAGCATTCACTCTCCGGTTGGTGGTTTTGATGGCCTCATCCAGCGTTAGAAAAGACGTCTGCAAAGACGCCAACTCTACCAGAATCTCAACCGCCTTGACGAAAGCCGATTTACAGAGCTGGATCTGTTGTCCGCCTCTAGCCAACCCTGTCAAGTCGTTCTTGGTCTCTCCAGCCTCACTGAAGTGCTCAAATTTGGGCAACTTGACGCCGGCCACATTCTCCTGCCTGGCTCGCACCTTAATGACGGCGGTGTCCACGTTCTCGAACACGATGTACTTAATATTATCCCCAGCCGTATACTTAGCTTCCGTCAATGCGAAAGCCGACGCTTTCATAATCTCCCCCATCTCTTCCTTCGCCTGCACAATCTTCTTCAGAATTTGCCGGAACTGCATGGTGAGCGCATCGCTCTTCTTCTTCAGCAACTGGTGGCCCTTGGTGGCACCTACAAGCCGTGCCTTCACCACCCCCATGGTGGTGATGGTTGGCACCACATTCAGCCGCTGCCCCGACCCCGACATTTTGCCCACAGAAACAGCAACGGCAACAGCAGCAACCACTACAACCTCCTCCTACTTCTTTCCCCTCTTGAGCGATCCGATGCAAAACCATAAAGAGTGGGCAAAATCCAAACACGACGGGAAATCCAAACTCCTTTGAGAGCGGAAGAAGAGCTTGTGCAAACCCTAGAGCAGCAGAACGCTAGTGACTTGTTTATGGCCTTTGCCCTTTGTGTATGCAGCGAACAGCCAAGTCTCGGAGCTTTTGTCCCTTGGCCATTTCCGGAGGCCACAAACGCCAACAAATTCAAACTCTTTTTACATGAGAAGGGTCCCTATCTTGAGACCCTCTTTAAACCTTTTTCTATCTTGAGACCGTTCGTACCCTTCCGAGGGTCTCTTATTTTAAGACCCTTCCAATCCTTCTGAAGGTCTATATCTTGAGACCCTTCAGACCCTACCAAGGGTCTCCTTCTCACCCTTCCCAATCTTAGACCCTTTTTGACTCTTTGAACCCTTTCAAAAGTCCTTATCTTGAGACCTTTCCGACCATTTGGACCTTCTTGAAGGTCTTTATCCTCAGGCCCTTTCCTACTTGAGAACTATCCCCATTACCCAAGGCTAAAAACGTAACTTGCGGTTACTATGCAGAATACTGGGAGGTACCACATTATTTTGGTGCCTTTCACATCCTCAACCTCCTTCCCAACACCCATGAATTTCTCTTGGCATTTTTAGTCCCATAGATGCCTAGGATTGGCAACTTATGTTGTTACAATATCACCCTCCCCTTGCACCAACATTGCTATCCCAACCAACTATGCAACAAGTGGAGAATAGGGTGGATGAATGGGAAAGATTGTGCCAAACATGTTTGTTTAGCCAAGACTAAATTAAAAAACCATGTGAAGTAACTAATGTTCATAACTTGCCCCAAAATTGACCTATGAACTCCTTTAGAAATGTCGAACTTGGTTGTAATGTAAATGTGCAAACCCATGGCCCATCTTAAATCATCTTGGGGCCTCCATTCCTAAATGCACAAGAATGTGGAAAATTCAAAAATGTTGGTAATGATGCTTGTCGAAGGTCGACCCTATTGACCATTGTCAAAGGTGGCTAGTCATCATGACAAATCATGCATAAGTGGTGTACTAAATCCAATTTGTTATTCACTAACAATTTGGTGACTTAGTTGATGAGTTGATATGTTCATTAAATCACCTCTAATGGTGCTAAGTAAATCCACAACTAACAAAATCAATGTGTTTACAAACTAATTGGCGCAACATCCACTTGCATTAACTTAGCAATCCAAGCTTTGATCTAATGTCATTCGGCCAAAACAATTGGCCAAAAGTCTCCCAATGGTGGACATTTTCCAACATCTATGCACATGGCCACATTTGCGCGATTTGCAAATATTACAACACATGAGTCAATTCTCAAAAAAGTCTTGATTTAAGGTCTAAAAGTTTTTTACCTATGTTAGCCTTTTGTTACACATCCATCCTGGAATGACAAGGTTCACTAGCTTAATCCTATCAAAATCTTGTGTCCTAACAATGTGATGTTATTTAATAAGGATTACAAGAAATCTTAAACAATTGATGTTTGTAATAAAGTGGGATGTTGTTGTTGCAATATCCTAACATGACATTTAGAGGCTTGCTTAATTTGTGGATTTTGTTCTACATAATGGTATTATCATACTTAAATCCTTGATTGCAACACTAAACTAGACTAGAATCAATGCCTTTAAACAACTTTAATAAGCATATCCCATCTTTGGGAATATCCCATTATATAACCTTAATGTCTAATGGGCCCATTACCAACATTCACAAGTGTCTATGAGCTTGATGACAAAAGAATGTGTCAATCCTAATTCATAAAAAGACTAACGAATGCATAAAATTTGGTCAATGTGCCCCATGATGGGGAGCTACAATCCAATGTGAAAGCTTAAACAAGTGAGATCTCTTGTGATCCTAACATTGCCAATTCCCTATCGGGAGTTCATCCTAATCATGGATGTTACCTTCCAATAGTTCAAACCCATGTGGAAGGCCTAAAACTTCATCCAACATAATGAATTTGTTGGATTTTCTAACTTGCCACCCAATGAACTTCATTGACAATGAAACCTTGTAGTTAATTTTCTACCATCTATGATAATACATAATTTTTTTTCGAAAATCAATGATAATCCCTAAGGGATACAAAATTGCACCTCCAACCAATATGTTATAACATGTGTGATCACTTCTTGAACTAGTATTGTAATGTAATCTATTAATTTGGTAAGATTAACTTGAATTACAGTCTTTTGTTTAATTAGTTCTTAAATTATCTCTAAATCATTCATTGATGTCAAAATGTGATATGGGCATGGTCCAAGATCAACATTAGTCAATTCAACACCATCAATAATGGTTAATTATCTAAGTAAATAAGTAGTTACATAAATGAATAAATAAAAATTATTTTTAACGTTAATTAAAAATAATAATAACAAATTATAGATTTTCTTGATGTTTAGTTCCATTTGGTTAATTAAAAAGACCTGGTTTAAAAGCCCATTAATAAAACCTAGTCAAAAAGACCAAGTCAAATTGGACGTGTTGAAATGGACTTGTCCAAGATGACTAGTTAATCAAATTTGCAAATGTCACCTCTTGATTTTTTTAATCTATTTTTTCAATCAAATAAACTATGAATTCTTGTAGTGAAGATGGAGCTTGAGTCTCTCATGTTGACCATGATGTGATCCTCACAAGAAAATGTTTTTCGAAATATTTTGAATTTTTTCCTTACAAATTTGTTTTACATACCTTTCTATATGATCTTATGAAAAACTATTATCTTAAAATTGTATGGGGTTTTTGCAAGATTCATAAAGTTATGCCATATAAAATAGACATGCCCATTGTGGAATAGAAGTTGATAACCAAACATTTATCCATATATTTCAAAAAAATTTGAAGTTGAAAAATAATTTAACAATTTAAAACAAAAAGCAAGAAGAAAATCAACATATGTCTATCAAGAAAAGAAACAACATATGTCCATAAACCAAAATGCTTTAAAAAATGCATTAAACCCCCTAATTATAAGACCCAATATTTTTCTCATATCTTATTCACTTTGAACAATTAAAAAAATAATGGGTGCACCAACTTGAGTGTTACAATCCCTTTTTAAATTAAAAAAATCCTCAAACTATATTAAGGATCTTAGTTCCGCTTACTTACCTCACCAAATCAAACATTACTTCCAAAGCCCATATTTTCCTCAGTTTTTGTCAATTTGAAGCAATGCTCATCACAACATGTGTGCGAAGTGGAAAGTTCACAATACACTTTTTCAACACCAAAACAAACCAAACTATGTCAAAAGATTTCGAAGCGGAACTGATTCCGATAGTCCCAGTGGCCTCGGCTGGCGGACCCGATTCCGGTAATGCCAGCGGCCTCGGCCATTACCCTACAAGAGCAAGAAGTCCTACGTAAAGAACCGATCCTGTTTTTTTTAGTGTATTATTTGATCCTTTCTGGGGCGGAAGATTTCAAATGCTCCTTCCAAACGCGCCAGGTCCCTGGTCACTGGTCCCTTCCACAAAGTGGAAGAACCCAAAAGGCTGTCACTGGTGGCTTCCCAAATTTTTGGGACGGACCCAAGCTTAATCCTTCTTTAAGGATACAACTTACTAGATCGTCATCATGTTGCTTAGTGCATCCAGGAAGCGGGCTATCAAGTTGAAAATGTTCTCGACAGTGTGCCGTTCGAACATTGGGATGGTGACTAGGTGGAGATTGGATAGGACACCGCTGATGCAAATACGGATGCACATGTCGAAGAACGAGTTGTTGCGATGTGTGTTGCCATCCCCAACGACCAAGAACGCCTAGATTGATGGGTGCAATAACAAACCCGCTATCTTATTTAAGTTGGTGGTGATTAAAACATGAACATACTGGTCGATGTTATGATCATTGATGCCACCCAACTTCTACACTTTAAGGCAGTCCTTAGCGTGAAAGATCGCAACACTAGTTTGTCGAAATGACATGCCACCTTCGACATAATCGATCGCGAAGAAAAAACGCACATTGTTCAGGATGTCGACCATGTACATCTCGTTGTCCATGTTGAACTTCAAGAGCTTCATCGCATTGTGCTTCAAAATGATCTTCTTCTCTGGCTTCTTGTAGATCCGCTCCATGTTCATGTCGTGGTCCTCTTCGTCCTCATCGTCGACCTCATTGATGCCGGTGAGGATTTGATCGTTGTCATGGTAAAACATCTCCTTGATGATGACGTTGACAATTGACAATGATTTAGTGAAGCGAATGGCATCCTAGCTATTGTCAATGTACATGTGCATTGTGTTTGTGCATTTGACCTTGTTGTCAAAATAGGCCTTTTTGCCATCAATAAAAAGTTCATTGTATTCCTCCCATGTCTCAACATGCTGCTTCAAGTGCGACAGATAGTGCTCCTTGATGAATGGCACTTTGAAGATATAAATATTGTTAGTCGACTTATGCTTGCGATTTGTTGGCCTAACATCCCAACCACAATACATGCAAAATAGGCAGCACACGCCTGTCATGACTTGTAATGCCTTTTTATTTGAACTCAACAATCTCAAGGCCAAACACGAACACATGCTTATGTTGGAACGACGTAATGTGCTTAGTCAATTTAGACAAGGCGATAGCACGAACCAGTTTGCCTTTGGTCTGAGACCTCCACATATTCACACACACTACTACAACCTTCTTAATGTGCCCAAAAGTATGAAAATGTTCCCAAAGCCTAGAAACTACATGCAATGGCATGACATGCACTTCCCATCACCTTGGTGCCGCCTAGGACACACTGCATACATATGTTTTATTTTGTGCACTGACGTTGTCCTTATTTGGTGCACTTTGTGTGTTTAAAAATAGAATGCAGAAATTTATGAGGCATGGTTAACTCCCTTAAGAAAATACTTTCCAAAATAAGTAATTTCCAATGTTGGATAGTTTTCATTTTAAAAAAAAATTGTTGAATCTTATTTTTCAAAAGGGTTTGAAAAGTTTACATTTTGAGTATCATTTAAAAATTTTAAGATTTAGGGTTAGCTAAGTATCAAAAAAAATCATTTAGTTTTTTTATTTTACCCATTTTCTATGTTTCAGTTCTTTATAAAGTTGGAGAACAATCAATTATCTAAGCCAATTCTCAAAACATAGTTATGAAATTTATTTATTTATTTATTAACTCACAAAATCATTGTTAAAACAAAATTCAATGAAATAGACAAGATGCCAACAAAGAATGCCAAGCTTTGGATGCTTCTAAAATCCTTTTTATCATGTAGCAACTAGACATTATACTTCAAGTATCATAAGTAAATAGACCTCCTAGACCCATAGTTAACCTAAAACTTACCTTGAGAACTTGACATAGGTAAAAACCTTTTATCTCTCTAGGGTCTCACCATTTTGAAAGAGTATGGACCAAATGCAATTCTCCATGATTGAATAGCAAATAGAGTATGACTAAATTTGATATTCTATGTTGTTCTAAGTTTGACATTTGTATGATACCCGAGTGATACTCAACACACCTTGCAATGCCCACACAACAATGATAATTTCCATCTTCAAATATTCACAAATACTAGTTAGTGTGGCCTGTGCCATTGGCCCAAGTGTTACCACATCCCCAACTGATTTTTCCTTCCAAAACCTGATTTTTTGGGAATTTATTTGAATTCTCAGCAGCGGAAATCACTTTAAAATACTTACTTTCTACTACAATAACAATTACTGCTAGTATAACTATACTAAATCTATTTGATTCAGCTTTAGGGTTTTGCCATTTAGGGTTAGGGTTAGGGTTAGGGTTGGGGGAAGGTGGAGAGGGAGGGAGACGAGGGAGAAGAATGGGCGACAGGCATCTCTAGGATTTGCGGCAGGAGGAGGAGGACGAGGAGGAGGAGAAATCAGAAGCTGAGAGTTGGGAATGGCGGCGTTGCGGCAGAGAAGCTTGTTCTATCTTCGTAGCTTTAGTCATTGTTGGATTCAACTTAGAACCGTAGCACTTGAGCACAAGAGAATTGATGTTTCTGATTGCTTTGAACTCCAGCCATGTAGCGCAGGAAGAAGAAGGCACACGTGGGAAGTGGGTTTTGATCGTTTTCTATTGCCTGCCTCAGAGGAACAGAGTGCTCCTTCTGTCGACCATGGCAGCACAAGTTATGGCACTAAAGCGATGGAAAACGATAGTGATGATATTTCTGATGGTGAAGTCGAAGATGCGATTCAGGATGGCAGCAATGGCAAACGCTACGACGAGATTGCTGACAGATTTGAGAAACTGCTCCAGAAATGGAGCTCCAATACGCCGCAGCTTCTTGAGCGTTTGCAGGTTAGACTGAATCCGTCCATTGTGTGCAGAGTTTTGAGGAAGAGCATTAAGTCTGCTGCTGCATGGAAATTCTTCAGATGGGCAAAAGCACAAGAAGGTTTTCAACACGATGTGTACACATACACTGCCATGATAGAGCAGTTTGGGAAGGCCAAAAACTATGCAGCCATTGAGACTGTTGTGGCTGACATGCGGGAAGAAGGCTGCAAGATGAGTGTTGTCACGTTTACAGCTCTCATGCACTGGTATAACAAAGCAAAGAACATCAAATTTGTCCGCAAAACGTGGCAACAGATGCAAGAGCAGAATTGCAGACCTAATGAAATTACCTACACGACGTATATCGATGCTCTTGTGAAAGCAGGCTGCCATCTGGAAGCTCTTGATGCATATAAAGAGATGATAGAGGCAGGATGCAAGCCAAACATCTTCACAATGACTGTACTGATCCATAGTCTCACAGAGACAGGGAAGCTCGATGGTGCCTGTGAGCTTTTTGCCAAGTTGAAGTCAATTCAGTGTCGTCCAAGTCATGTCACATATTCCCTGCTCATCAGAGCTCATGCGAAAGCTGGGAGCTTGGAGAAGGCGATGTTCTTCTACAAAAGCATGGTGGAGGCAGGTATGGCTTTACCTCCTGCAGTCAGGAATTTGTTGTTAACAGCCTTGAGAGAAGGCGGGAAGGAAGTAGAAGCTAACCAGTTAATGGCAGAATTGGAAACATCAAGCACAACTTCTTCAAGTGCAAGTGTGGGTCAACAGCCTAAGAAATCAAAGGCACATTCTGGTTCTTCAGTTCCTCTAAAAGTTGGTTTGCCAAAACCTGAGAAGCTTGCAGCTTTGATCTGCAAGTGGAACACAGATACAGCTAAAGCCCTGGAGGTTGTGAAGCTCAAGCTCAGACATCCTTATGTTTTGAATGTGTTGACACTCCTGAGTAAGGAACCAGATGCTGCATGGTGGTTTTTTGAATGGCTCAGAGCTCAAGAAGGTTACAAGCACACAAAGTATGCATATACAAAAATGCTGGACATTATTGCAAAGCATCAGAATATTGAGCTGCTGAGGACAGTACTTTCAGAAGTTGAACGTGAAGGAAAGGCCAACACAGTTGCATATAATACACTTATCCAGTGCTATAGTCAAAACAAGCATATGGATGCAGCTCTCCAGGTGGGTCTTTTTCACTTCCCCCTCACCCCTAGTTTTATAGTCAATGTTCTTGAAAACAGCCTTCAACTCCTAGCCAAAAGCTTTTTCTCCTTTCATGTTTTTTCATGTGCATTTGTTTCAGTTCTGTCAAATCTACAAGTGGTAGAGGAGAAACTGGAACTTGGGTTTTGAATCACATTACTTGGGCTGATGGTAAGCCCCAAATTGGTCTACATCAGGGGCCTGCATTGGGCTGTTTGAGGAACATGCTTACATGAGTAATTTTGTTGTGCTAATGTGCCACAGGTGTTCAACCGGATGAAGGAGATTGGGTGTGAACCCAATGAATATACATACACCATGCTCATTGACTTGGTGTCAAGAACTAAAAACCATCATGAGGCTATGAAATTTTATGGGCAAATGATACATGCAAATTGTAAACCAACTGTGAATACTTATACTGTCATAATGCACAGTCTAGCACGGTCTGGAAAAGTAAATGCAGCAAACACACTCTTTGAAAAATTGCCTTCCCTAGGGTTCCCACCAACAGCAGTGACCTACACAGTGCTCATACAAGCTTTTCTGAAGGAAAGGAATATTGACAAGGCAATGGAACTCTATGAGCACATGCGGGAGGAAGCTCTTACACCCTCACGAGTCTCTGTCAAAATTCTAGCAAAAGGGCTTCGGTTTGCGGGTAGACATGATGAGGCAGAAAGCCTGACTAATTCCATTCCATATTTGCAAGAGGAGTCAAATAGGACTGAATCTTCTGAGAGTACAGAGGCAGAGAAACTGGTGAGCAACATTGTAACAAGACACTTCAGAGCTCCTGCAGGTTGACTTGGAATGAGATAGTTGTCTTTGGGGCACATGCCATCCAACAATTTTTCAAGCTGATAACAAGTCTATCTAGCAAGATGGCCAGATATCACAGCAATGAATCAAGCAGAACTTCATTATTGGAGCTTGGTGAACTTAATCACTCTCAGCTCTGTGATAAAAGGTTAGTCCGATATGCTTTTTGTTGTACCTTGCAACCATGCCATGTTTCTTGGTTTTGACAAATGCAGAAATGTCATGTAGAAGAGTGGTTTGCAAGTGTATGCAACTGGGTGGTGGTCAGTTATATAGGGTCCTTATTATGTCAGATGCCTTGGAGGGTTCACACATATATTTGTGAGATATGCAACTAATCATCCTCTTGTACTTTTTGTTTATGTCAAACCACAGATACTACAGGCCATGGATCTAACCAGATCGCTCTGATCAGGAATTATCCAAAGAATGGCAGTTCAGACAGGCTGACTGGAGGAGGATACAACAAATGTTCTCTCCCAGTAAGACTCTTCCTCTGGTCAGGTTTGGTAGGGTTGGAGGTTGTCAAGTCCTGATGATATGAATTTTAGTGTGTTTGCTTGTCCATAGCTATCAAGCATTACCATGGATAGCACCACACCAGTAAAGCTGGAGATCAGTTTATTCTGATCCCCTGCACAGAATGCAAGTTCATTTAAGAGCTAGTTGTATTTATTTAAACCCTAAACCCTAAACCCTAAACCCTACAACATTCAGATTATGAGCCTGACAAGTTAGTCAGGAAGCTTGGTTGTAGTTGGTTGTTCTTCCCATGTAATGTTTCTGGAGAAGAGTTAACCACCTGCCCAACTGCAGGTGTTTACTTTCTTGAAACTCCACATCTATATGGCAGCAACATTTATTTTTGGAGTCATTATTCTTTAGGACCCAAGTCTTCTCTAGGGCCATGAACTCTTCATCATGCCTTTTTTAAACTATACATGGAAGGTGTAGACCATTGTGCACTAAAGTTAGGGGACATGGCTGCCCTTTACAGGCCTGGGGGTGAACCCAATGAGGAAGCCACAAAGTGGAACCTACACCCCTTCCCTAGTGTAAAATAGTTTGAGTAGAGATTAGGTAGGTGAATGTGGTTGAATTGCAAATTGTTTCAACAGATTTGTATCACTTGCTTGGGCAATAATCACTTGTATTACATGCAATTATTGATAATGTATGAGATGAAATTGCCCAAAGATTTGGTGCAGTATTTTCCATGGCCTTTTTGGCATGTGATTAGTTTTAAAAATTGCACATTACTTTGATATCAATGCAGCTTGCTGTATTTAAATGTCAATTTTTTTCCCACCTGTTTGAGGTTGCTTTGATTACCTCTTAGTATATTGTGTCAAAAAAGGAGTAATAAAGGACCTTATGTAACTTCTTCAAAGCGTGTACAGAATGAAGGATGTTGTCCAACTTCTTCAAGCCATGTGTATGTTGGTCTAATATGGTGTTTCCCTAAAGATCCCATTTCTTCAAGGCATGTCCATACAAATGTTGGTCTGGAATAGTGTTTTATAAACATCCAAGTTGTTCAAGGCATGTCTATACAAGTGTTGATCTAACATCGTGTTTTTAAAATACTAGAAGGTTCTTGGTAGTCAAGTTATTTGATGTCAAGTAAGGTTTTTGAATGTCCAAAATCACAAATTTATGCTTCCAATGCACCTCTATGTGAATTTGCATACTAGATGACCAAATATGAACTTGGATCTTGGTATTGACTGTTTTAAATTAGTAGAATAAGATTTCCTGTTTTTTTCCATCAAATGTAACTAGATTACCGAGCAAATTACTAGCAACAAACAATAGTCCAGTCTAAAGTACATGAAGAGGAATTATGCCACCCATGTTAAAGGACATGTTCATTAAACACCTAATGCCCATGTGAATACTTTGGTTGTAAATACTTGACGAAAGCAAACAAAAGAAATATGAAAAGTGACCCTTACACAACTATGGTATTGAGGAGCTATAACCAAAAAGAGAGCAGGAAACAACTATTCCCAAAACTGACAATGTCCATTGCCCTAATCAGGTTGTGTAAAACTATTGCACCAATAAGAACCTTAAGAAGATGACAATGATGCAATGTCTAGAATCTTTGTTGATCGGCACACTACAATTTCTCTTCAATTAGTTATTCTGCGTAGGCTTCTCTATGAATCATAGATGTAACATCTCAAATCCTCAAATGTATTTTGAGATGTTTCTAGATTGATATGGTCAAACAAATCTTTTCGGGTTGGATGTGGTGTCCATGCTAGAATATTTGTTTGACCATATTACGAGCCCAAAAGATATTTGGGCTCGTAATATGGTCAAACAAATATTCTAGCATGGACACCACATCGGCTCAAATTGGGATGTTAAATGGTTTGGATTTGAAAAGCATTACTGACAGAGAAAAAAGCAACCTTTAAACATTTAAGAGCCTTCAGCACTTTAAGTACCACTTACTTAGGCATCTTAAACAAATGGATTGTAATCACGTACTTAATGACTTCCAATTCAAAATGACAGTAAATTGACAGGTACTGCAATCACACATTCCAAAACAAATTACACAATCACAACGGCCCATAGGAAAGCTCGTTAAGGATCACCTCCTGCTGTTGGGTGCTTCTCCATTACTATACATCAGATGACAATGGAAGCAAATGAGGTAAAGTGAACATGGGGATGTGTTTTGGCCAAGAGTACAGTTCTTACAAGGCAGTCACCAGAGCCAAATGGACCTGTTGTACGGGAGACGCTATCTAGCGTCGTCCCCTCCCCCTTCCCCAATCGAGCTCTGTCTGGTGCTTGTTTCCCTTGTTTGGTAGTAGTAAGTCAGGAAACCTAGACCCACAACCATGTAGACTGGAAGGGCTGACAAGCAAGCCAATAATGTCAGCTGATTTGATGATGGACGTCTGATCCCAATATTGAAGAGTGCATCATTTGTTGTCTTGTCTGACTTCTGTGAACTGGCAACATTATTGGTACTACCCATATCAAGTTCTTCTTTAGCAAATCCCAGAATCTCCAGTATATGTCTCAATTATATATTGCATTTTGGTGCATTTTCAAGAGTAATCCAGCAAAAAATAAAGCTACCTTGAGCTTTAATGTCCATTCTTAAACTCCACTTTTTTCCCTTCATTCATTAATCATCCATCCATCTGTCCATCCAGGAAAATTACAACTTGGAAGTCCTACTTAGACATCAGCAAATAGGTAGTGAGTGAATACATGGATAATGTTGCTGGCAGAATGTATGTTTCATTTGAATGGTTTCAGGAAAACAATCAGAGCAGTACAATGGAACCCATAATCATTCAATCTGAAGTTCCCCTGGCCTTGCAACAATGTTCTTCATAGTGCATAAACCTGGCCTTCTTCATACCTCTGCATAACTATGCCTTTGTAATTGAGTTGGTAGTTTCAACAACAACATACCCAAACCATTAAGTACTCGAACAGCTGGGAATATGGGTTCATGCCCAGCCCACCTTAGAAGTTAGGAGATTGTTGATTCCTGTGTACTCAAATCTTTCACAAGCTTCAACATCACTTACATGCCAGGCAACAACCATGTTGTGTGTAACATGTTTTTTCTCAAGCAGGGCAAAACACAAGTATAATACAACCCTTCAATACCTGTTGGAAGCCATTTGAAGATTCATCATTTGCCCACAGTGAACCAGCACCCACTAGCTTACTATGAAGGATGGATGATATGTGGACAGCAAACAAGTTTTCATTGTCCCATAGCTAACCAGAGTGGTTAGCTATATACTAACCATCCACATGTACCAAGCTACCTGGTGGTCACCAAGTGCCTTACCTACTTACCTACCTACACAGCAAGCAATTACATTCCTTGCCTATCTATGATACTTATCCATGTACACAGGTACCTTAAGATGAAAGTAAGAGAGTTTATGCACAATCTGTTACCCAGGTGAAACATTAGATGAATCACAACTGAACCATAATGGGTCTCCGATGGATGCTACACTGGTGGGTGCTGGGTCACATAATCCCCCAGTTCCCACTAAGATGCAATTATCCATGACCTCCCCCTTTGAAAGCTCATGGGAACGTACTCATCAAATAGGAGTACCCGGCCCCAGAAATGCCTCCGTCAAAGTTGAGGTAACTTTCTAATACCAGTTGAATATCTGAGTATGGTTCTATACTACAAGATGATCATGCCTTGGTGGTAGTACTTATACTACTACTATAACTACCGGTATAGTATTTATGATATTATAGCCTTTCATGGACTTGACCAAGAGATGAGTAATAGGTTCACCCAAGTAGTATAATGGAACTGTGCATTGAGTGGTCTCAAATTTACACTTGGGAGGCAAAATTTGGGTTGTCCTGCCAGAGAAGCCATTAGCTATCTATAAGCCATTATAGTTTTTGGAGTTCTTCAAGGGTTTAGCAGAACTATAGTAAGTAGTAGATTAGACAATTAAACCCTTCAGTAGGTAAGGTAACTAAACCTAAAATAAACACTGCTCTTTTTCGGGCATCTACTTTTGTAGCTAAATGTGGCGCTCATTAAGCCTTAGCTGGGCTTGGATTAAATCTAACTAAACAAATCCCAGCCACCTGTTCTCATTTCATGGGCTCATTAACAGATTCTTGGGTGTTAATTTGTTTCGGCTACAGTGTTATTAAAGGTTTAGTCTAGAAGCCACATGCAAACTTGAACTTAGTTGTGTAAGGGGTGAAATGGCAGTAGTTTAATGTTGCGTTTCAGACAAAAGATAGTTCTCTGAATACTTTTCGAAAACCCTCTTACGATATAATAAAGTGCTCTTCAAACAAAGAAAAATCACTACAAAGAAACAAAAAATTCCTATTACAAAAACATATGAGCTGAAACTACTAAAGGCATTCCATCCAATGTAAGCATTTGAATAATCTGGAATGCGACGTGGCATACCTGCCAGAATTTGATAAAAAAGTCGAAAAATATATATATAAATTTTTTTATATATATTTTTTTCAACTCTTTTCTCCATCCTTATTTAACTGTATAAGCGTAATTGGGTCAACCCATGCGTAGTGGTACAAAAAGGATATTTAAAAAATGGCTTAAAAGTCCAATTGAATATCAAGGGGAACTTGAAGTTTTTGCTATGGGGGTCCTTCAAGGCTGTGTCATAAGCCTTTTAATTGCAAACTTTACCCTAGATGAATTAGAAAAAAAAAGTAACTACCAAACAACAGACTACTATGACTAACTTCAAAGGACAAAATGGATTAATAGACCACTACTAATTATTGTTATGACTATTTTAAATCACTAATATATTTACTGAGTGCCAGTAAAAGGGTGATTCCAGTTACATTTTGCTTCTTGTGTAGATATAGGCATGAACAGTCATTTTCATAATTACATTTTACAAGTGATCAGATTTATTTGTTGCAAGCGACTTATTTTGTCCATTTTAGGTCCATAGTTATTTCATCTTTGTTTTGTGTGAACATTGCAAGCTACAATGATGGATAACAATGTGAGTCGTAGAAGTAGATCAAGCTAATGTTTTAATTATTGTTTGACATAGTCTTGGCTAAATCACAAGGTATTGAACTTAATTATGAGGATTTAGAGTGCAATTCATTAAAATGCATAGGGTTCTAGTTCGAATGTGCATAATGAGTGGATTCAAATCCATCAATTGAACCACAGGTACATTTGCCTCTATTTATTGTACCACCTGGTTCTTGGAGGTTGAACATTCACAATGCACTACCAAGTGCACTATAAACTAGTTTGTTTACATGTCGAGGTGATGCATTGCAATTTTGAGTGAGCACCCCAATTCTAATCACCGACAGCCAATTGTGATGAACCCAAGGCAATGGTGATGGCGATCATGAGCATAATGAAAATGTGCATGCAATCAAAACCACCCAACAAATATTTAGTCAGTCAAATAGGCCAAGCAAGGTCAAATAATCAACAAGCACACATGCTCTAACACCAATTTGCATTACTACAAGGGCACATGGTCCAACATCAATTTGCATTGCTACAAGTGCACATGAACTTGCAATTCAAGTTGATGACATCCCAAACACAAGCACATACAATCTTGCAACTCAAATCCATGGCACTCCAGGTGCACACAAACCTACAGTTGATATTGGAAGGCAACAAAAAAATCTGAAAAATAATGGAAATTGGGATGATGCATCTTTATTTTCTAGATGTTATTGAAGGTGGCTCAAAAATCAAACTGCGACCAAATTGTTTGGTGTGCCTATCACATCACTAAGAAACCACTTATATGGAATAACATGTGACAATCGCATAAACGAAACAAAGCAAGAAAAGAAGAACTTGTTCAATATGAGAAGAAGATGCAAGGCATCAGCCCTCCAATCACATTGACATATCTTAGGTTAAAGATGGTAAAGATTACACAAGACAGGATCACGCCTTTCAAAAATGAAATTCCAAGGTGGGGATGGTTCATGTGGTACAAGAAGTGCAACCTTGATTTGTCAGCATGTGTGTCATAAGGTTTGGAGGTCGAACACACAAAATGCTTATGTTCATTAAATGTTGCAACCTTCTGCACAAACCTAGCATAAGCATACAATTTGCATGGCTACCACCCAAGTCAAATATGGAATTGTGATGAAAATGGTGCGTATGTTGGTCGAAACAGAAAGGCCCTAGTTTTGGCCAAAACTAGCTCCAAGTTTATGCATTCTATAACACTAAATGAAGTGTGAATGGTTGTGAATATTGTCTTGCATTAATGCAACAAATAATCCCTGCCAAAATTTTAGATTTTCAAAGGTGAATAATTCTGTTGAAATTATGTTGAGCAATGTGAATCTAAGTGAGAAGCTTTATTCACAAGAAAATCCAACTAGCATCTTCACTCTCCTAGCACACCAATTGGGTGGTTGGAAAGCTGCCTGAAACTTGCCAAGGCTTCTTCAAGCAGTTGTATGACAGCTCCAGGAGGAGTCCAAGTGCAACAATTGTCTGCTTGAGAACTCATGATTCAGCTCATCCACATGAATATTGTTTGGAAAACTGAAGAGAAGAGAAAAAGAGGCACTTCCAAGAAACTCAAGTTGGTCCATTAAACACTGCAGTATAATTATTCTGTGACAAGGAAAGCAGCTTACAAACCTTGGAAATGGAGATGAAAGCATTCACACTCAGTGTACCCATCATTCTCGTGCATCTTCCTCCATCCAGTTGTGCTCCTCTTGATCCTAAGTGGCAAGATTAATGTCAGCAGAACTATTTGTGTCAACAATACTAAGTTGAAAGGGTGGGGAAGCAAGCTTTGGCCTAAGAATGCATATCCTGGACCAAGCCTGAAGGAAAGTACTGGTGACAAGAGTGGCAGGACAAACAAACAAAGTAGCCACAGCCACCCCAGGCAACAAGGTTCTTTTTGTTGAGTACTGCCCTCATCTCTTTCCTCTTTTTCTTCTGCAGCTGCACCATCTACAATTCTGGACATCATGGAGTCACAATCAGCGGGCCTGTTACTGCTGCTGCTTAGTAATGAAAAACATAGTTTTGCTAGGTCTCTTCATTATTTTGCTAATACAATTCCACTATGTTTAATGTCATGAAATACTTGATTCTTATAACTCAGATATCACATATAATCTGTTCAATTATGCTCACTGTCCAAAATTGGCTAGCAGCCTCAGAGTATGTATTCTACCATACTTGGACGCCAGGAGCTGAATCTTTCCATGTGGAAACCTGCAAATGTACCATCCACTGTGTTGTGATTTCCAAAAACAGATTGCAAATTACATCTCATAAAAGCATAGGAAAGTGCAAATGAGAACAGTACCTGCCCAAACCACGACATGGGCTGCATAGCCTTCAGCAATAACTATGCTCTATCTGCAGTGCCAAATTGCAGCCCTAAGTTTGCATCCTTGAGGCTCCAAGAGTTGTCAGCTGATGGAAAACCCTACGGACTTGATCCAATCTCTGAGCATTTGTGACTTCCAAAGACAAAACCTAAATTACATAGAACTACCTGAGGACAGAAGTCTTGAGAGTAGGGCACTCATGTGCCCTGCATAAACCACACATAAAGTGGAAGGCTTCCTTGTCAGGTGATTCCTACTTGAACTATTCGCCATGAAAAAATCTTCCTCAAGCCTAATATGGACAAATTCTCCAAACTCAGAATAACAAAAACAAGAATACTGGTAACAGTTCTTCTTCAAATCTCACAAGGACATGCAATCATGCAACCTCACTATCTTTTAAAGTGCCAATGGTTGGCCTTTACACATTAAAAATATGTTGTCACCACACCACTTGTATGTATCTGCACTACTATCAACACTAATGCAGAGTGACCTCTGCTGGATGAGAAGCCAAGAAAAAAAACAGCAGGCAACTGGATGTACAAGAAATCAGCTTTACAAGTAGCCTGATTCATTTAAAGCAATCACACAAAGTGTCAATGATCAGTCAGCAAGCAAAATTTAGGACTTATGTGCAAGTAGTATTAGTTGTGCCCCAACTGAGATTGGCGGCTGGTTAAGGGAACATATCGGACAGAGGTGGCACCCCATTGCTTCAGAGAACCATCAGGGTTTTTGTCTATCACTGTGAGCTCTTGGAAAATATCTCCAACAGGTATCACCATCCGGCCCCCAGGCTTCAATTGATCAACAAGGGCTTGAGGAACTTCAGAAGCAGCAGCTCCAACATGAATAGCATCATACGGTGCACCTGCTGGATATCCTTCTCGTCCATCTGCATACCACATTATGACAATCAGGATCTCTAGACAAATCTTTTCTGCAATTTTCTATAATCAGAGGCTTCATATTCCTCCCTGTTTCCATAGACAGTGGTGTCACAACATGTCAGTACCACATTCATCAACATTACAAAAGATGACTTTAAATTCAAGTAGGAAAAAAAATCATAGATGCACAGCTTTCCAGTCTCCAGAATCTTAAAATGAATGTGCCTTAACAATTTCGTGGTCAAAACTACACACAGTTCAGTTGCTAGTGATGAGGTGTAATACTAACCTCCAGTGTGCAAGGAAAGACTGCCAGATGCAAGCAAAGGACCAGCTCTGCTTCTCTGGACATTCTCAATTGCCTGGTGTGTGAGTTCAGGTATATGTTCAATGCCAACTGCACGGCCTTCTTTCCCAACCATCATACCAAATGCTGCTGTCAAATAACCTGTGCCTGCAGACACATACATTCAACAGAAGCCAGCATCAATTGCACTGATCAAGCATAATGACATACAACCACATACCCCACAATACAACATAAAAGTTGCATCTTTGCATCAATCATGAGGCTTGACCTACAACTACAGAATAGAGAGGAAATCAATCTGATTGGAGAAACATAATGACTTTCAGGCAACAGATCAACCAGCTAATAGATTCTTTGAAGTATTTGATTCCCTGGACAGAAAATTCACACCAAAAAGGGAGCTTGGATCATAAGTGCAATGGAGGCTCTACCTCCAACTAATAGAGTATACAAGTCTGCTGGTACATAGAAGGAATTCTCACCTGCACCTACATCAAGGGCACACATCCCAGGTTGCAAGTGTCCCGAGAGCAGCTCAAGGCAGGCAGCATGCATGTGAGGAGCGGAAATGGTAGCATTGTAACCGATAGGCATGGGGTTATCAATGTAAGGAAGCTCATTGGGTGGCACAAAAAGCCCTCTGTCCACTTGTTCCATGACATCTGCAACCCTCTTGGTCTGGAGGCTTCCATTCTGCTTCAGGCTCTCTACCAGCTCTCTGTTATTCTGTGTCCGGCCTCTCCAGAAATACTGGAAAAGTTGCAAGCAGGCAATGTAGTGTTAGCTCCACAATCCCACAACTGTATCAGGTTTCAAGCATAACACTGAAATATCAATTCTCCTAGTTTCATTTGTCAAACCTATCACAAACTGGAGAATAGTCAAACTCCTTCAACACCGCAAGGTATCTTAACCACCTATGCATTGCATCCACAATCCCACCAGTGCTACAAAGATTTCTAAAAGCCACCTACACAGGTTCACCATGCTATACTACTCCATAGGAAGCATTCAGATTTCTGCAGACAATGTTCTTGAATATGTATCCACATAATTCTACAGGCTGTTCAATTTCCATGAACTTCCTGACATCCTAGAAAAGATAGAGAAACCCCAACAGCATAGAAAGTAGAAAAGACAGACCCTACCCTAAACCCTAATACAGTAGCAACAATACACAAACTAAGACCCATAGATTCACATCCAAATTACCAAGCTCGTCGTCATTGGATTTCATAACCACAAACTGCGAACCCTAATAAGCCCCAGGTTCATGCCTGGGCGTGAATTGTTGCCACTGCGTGTACTGCCGACCATGCAACAAACCACCGCATTGACAGATTTTCTTTTCCGTTGCTGATTTGTCTGAATATCGGTAATAAGAGATGACCACTTCAGTAGCGAATACCACCGAACGTGGAAACAAAAAAGCAATTAAAAAAAAAGATACATTCCCCAAATTGTAAAAGCTAAAGGAAAGGAAGGAAGAGAGGAAGAAGAACACAAGAAAGGAAGAAAGCCCATACATACCTCCATGTTGCGGAAGACGCTAACACGAAGAGGAGCGCAACCTGATTGACGAAAGACAGTTGCACCACAAGGGTTGTGCGGGGGCGGTTGACAAGAGCAACGACAACAGACAGCCAATCGTTGCAAACTCACTCCCGACATATGTAGCCAGAAAGAACAAAGGAAAAATAAAATGACAAAGGCAGAACCAAAACACAATCTCGTGACCTTCACCTTACCCACTCAGCAGAATCTTCAGAAACATCTCAACACACACATGGGCCATGGCCAAAATCAAGTCAGCGCGAGTCAATCATCACAACAAACAACACCCAAGCACAACGCTGAGTAAGGTGCGTCTTCTTCTGTGAGTTTCTTCATGGCGTATTTCATACGTGGGAGTTCGTAATTCATGTATACGCGCTTGTGGCGCCTGACTGCATGTGCATCAAATGGGCAAATTCAGTACACTTGGATTTTTTTGGCTCTCGACACTTGTGTTTTCTGTATAGGAGAAGGTTTCTCCATTAGGCCCTTCCGACGCATAACGAGGCCGAAGGTACGCGTCGAAAAATCCGGAAGGGCCTAAAGGAGAAACCTTCTCCTCCGTAAAGAACGGATCCTATTTTCGCTTTCTTTCTGTCACTTTTATCTCTTTTCTTTCTCGACTCCTTTTTTCTTTCCGTTTTCTTTTTCCCCCTAAAGCTGTCCGTCTTTGTACTTTTTGCCCTAAAACATTTCATCCTTCTTTTCTATGTCATCTGGGCTTTTGCCTTTGTCCGTCTTAGTATAGTTTCCATCATTTATTTTTTTGGTCTTTAGTAGTTTTGTATTTCTATTAAAAAAATTCTCTGAATTTCAGTTTTATTAAATTGATAAATAATTTATTAAATAGTTGACATTTATTTTTATTTTTAAATTTTTCATTCTTTCTGGTAAAGAAATTTTTTGTAAAGAAAAAACACATATGTTAAAGAACATGGGTTCCAAGCTCGGGTTCGTGTCGACCGATGGTGAGAACACAATGATTGGATCCCATTGTGGCGTCATGATTCACCTAAAGCAAGCTATCAAATTCCTAGTGTTGTGCATATGGTGCATGCTGCATCAAATTGACATTGTCATCAAGAAAAATGGTTGCCTTGCTTCAAGATGGGCAATGATTGAGGTCATCTATAAATGATGCGTGCATTTGCTTCATTAGGAAAAGTTCATCATGGATATGAATGGCAAGATGTGCCCAAAAAAGACAAACTGGTGGGCGCACCTCAACGGCACACTCAAGTTTTACACTTGGTGATGGCATTAGATTATTGAACACACAGATGCCCATGCACATTTCAAGTTGTCGTCAACCAAGTGGTGGAAGATCACGTTTGTCATCGCGATTAGCGGTATCAACAAGACTGTCATCCAATTGCAAAACTAATCGTTCATCATCGTCTAACATAAGATCAAGATCGAGCTTTTCAAGGACCTATTGATCGGTATGTTCAAAGTCAAGGGCATCATTGAAATCAATGACGACAAGGACATTGAAAATAAGTTCTATGTCAACAATGATTGGTGTGTTGAGCACCAACACATCATTGAGCACGTTAAAGAGATCATGGGTCGTTTTGCTAGGAGTGCTACATAGGCCTCAATGAAAACAACGAAAAGGACATGGTGCTATAGATTGCTTAGTTCGTTGTGTTTGTTGTCACCTGATGCCATCGTGTCAAGGTCGAGCGGGACAACAACAACAACACAAGTGAACTCAACGCGTTGCTTGTTATGCCGCATGAGCTTGTCAAGGTGGTGTCGTGACATTTCATCTCGAACTTGTTAAATGTATATCGCCATGTCTTGATTGCTTTTGGTCCAAAGAGGAGATCAATGAGATTGTGGCTGAGTAGCGCGACCTAATCAGGCGGTACAACAATGACCGGTGCATCAAGTAGATCATCGATTCATACAAGCACATGGTATTTTTCAATGAGGCGTGGGACAAGATTAACATCCCTTTGAATCAATTACACCAATTTTGCGATGGTTTGGCGATGACATTCCCAAACAAGGTGTTGGTCAGGTCGAATTTTTCAATTTTGAAATGAGAAAAGGATGACAATCGCTCATCCATGACCGATCTAATGCCATATTTTAATGTAAGCAGATGAATCAGATTTTGATCTTGTAAGCGCTAAATGTCGGCCATCCATGCACTACAATAATAAACAACATTTTCTTGCCCTAGGGGCATTGTAATCATAAAGATCCATGGACGTTCAACTTTGACCGAGGCGGTGCGCACAAAATAACTTATTTTGTTTGATTTGTGCGAATGCACAAATTTATGAAGCTTCGCATGTGAGGTAAATGAAATGAAGGTGGATTCTAGAGCCCAAGTTTCACTTGTTTCATGTGAGATAAGTCTTACAAGAAGGTAACTATCCTTACATAATTTTTTTGATTAATAAGTTAAAATTTATTTTTCAATTACTTATAATATCATATCATCTCAAAAGAAGATGTCTATTGTCTTAGGATCTTATTGGTTTATACATGCATTCTTTCATATAATCTTAAGGAAAATAATAAAAAAAATTAACATAATTTTTTAAAAATGTGTAAGATAAAATCCAAGGTTTGGGGTTTTAAAGTGCATAAAGACTTGTTTCAATTTTTCTTTTTTTCTGATCATGGGAAAAAAATAAATATCAAAGGAGTTATGTTTTAAAAAAAAAAAAAACCTTCCAATTCAAATAGTAGGAAATTTTAAAAATGCATTAGGTAGCATGCTTTTTAAATATACTAAAAAAACTAGTAGGATTTTACCTTTGAGGTAAACTTTGATAAGTAGGATTATGCCAAAATAATGAACTCACATGAGGTGAAAATGATAATGGGATTTCATATTATAGCTTTGTTTTGAAGGCTTTACATGATGTGAAAATATAGCTTGTATTTCTTTCCTAAGATTTCAAATTGATAAGGTAAAATGCAAAACGAAAATAAAATTGATACATATTTTTAATAAAGTCCATTGTGCATGATTTGAATGCATTTTTTAACATTGCAATTTCAGTCTTGAGCTTGTGACCAAGGTGAAGGTATGAGAATGAAAATGAGGTAGAAAGTTTTTTCAGATTCAAACATATTTTCACAAAGTGTTAAATGTAGGAGAATGCAAAGAACCGAGTTTCAAGCATTCCCAAGTGAGGAACACTTTAAATTTTTCATAAAATTTCATAAATTTTTTGAATCTTTAAGAAAAAACCTATATAAATGAGAAATTATGTCCAAATTGGACATTTATTATATTATTGGAAAGGTTTTGAAATCCAAATATTGAAAATGGGTTGACATTTTTTATTTTGGTTTTGACCTAAAAGTTATGGTCAAATTGTGGTTAAAATTTAAAATTGACAAATTTATTACTTACCATTATATCCTAAGAACAAGGTTTTTGGTTTTCAATTTTGTGATATATCATAGTACTTGGGTGGCTTTGGTAAATTTCTATTGAATAATTAATTTAATTCAAATTTTTTGGTTCTACGATCATTATCACATGTTCAAAACAACCAAGATTATAGGAATTTGCAAATTAAGACAAGAACAAAGGTAGGCTTAACCTCAAATCTAAATCATGAAAGAAGAAAAACAAGAAGAATACGACACGTACAAAACAAGAGTCCAACAAGATTAAATTACAAAGAAGGAATGTATAACAAGGTTATGACCAAAAAAATACCCAAAATTAGTGGTGAAAAGACTAAAGGTAATGAATAATTCTACTTGTATTTATACCCATTGGGCATTTAACTCAACTTTTTTTTAAAAAGAAATTTCCAATTTACATGTGACACATGTTCACCCATGTGCACCAATCTGCACCCATGTGTGAATTATGAATGAACAAAAACTCAATTAAAAATGAAGTAAAACTCAACTAAAAGTGAATTTAAACTTAACTAAACATAAATTATAAATGAATTTGAAGTGAATTCAAAGTGAATTACAAATTAACTAAAAATGAATCAAAAGTTAATTGGAATGAATTCAAAATGAATTACAAATTTAAAAAAATGAATAAAAAATAAACGAAAAGTGAATTAAGACTTAATTAAAAGTCAATTAAGAGTCAAATTTATTACAAGTCATGGATGAACATTCAAAGGAATGAACCCCATAACTACCTTTATGATTCTAAAAATTTCGACATATGTGTAATGTATGTAATAAAATTCATTAACATTTTAAAAATATTTTATTGTGTTAATGGTCAGATGAACATAAATTAATTGATTTGGTCAGATAGATCCTTGGTTCAAAGCTAATTGGTAGCTTGAATGTGTTTTTGAAAATTTTATTAGAAAAGATTAATTGTTTTTTGAAAATTCTAGCAAAGTTGAAAATAATTTAATTTATACTAAAGCCACCTGGCTATTATGGTAGCTAAAATGGTGATCATCCATAAGATGATTTAGTTATATTTGGTTATGTATTGGATATGAATATAAACACAAAATAAAATATTTTTATATTTTTGGCTCTCAATTGGATCTTATCGCAAAAGTATAATGATTAGAGTTATTCGTGTAGTGAAGTCAGGGTTATGACAAAGATGGATAAATGGGAAGTAGGTGAGCAAACGGAAAGTAAGGCAGGCAAGCAAAAAGGCAAATATAATTCCCAGTTGGCAAAAATGCAATTAATATCTTGATCAAAGTGTAATTTCATTTCAATGAACTTGAAGGCAAAAAAACATGGTTTGCAAAGCTGTGCAATGCAATATCAATCTACACTACAAAAATAAATCCCAGATCTTTCACAAGAAGGCAATATTTAAGCTTGCTCCTTGAGAGTGGAAGGATTTTTACAGTGGTATCCACCATCTCATCTTAGGCCCATTCATTCTTTTGGGGACGTCTCCCCACATCCGGACTCTAGTCTACACATAGTAGGCTTCCAAGAGATGGTGCAGTGGTGGGCTGTCGGTTCACTCTGGCCTCTATCATAAGGTAAACTCCATTTAGGACAAGGTGGTGGTGATGGGCTCTGGTACAAATTGGCCAAGTTCAGGAAGATGGTGATGAGTTTTTGGTACAAGCTTGTTGTGTTGTGCAAGGTGTTGATGGATTTTGGTACTAGCCGGCCATGGGCTGTAACGTTGGTGATGGGTTGTACCAGATGAACCACAACCTTTGAGGAGAAAAGAGGGAAAAACTTAATACTTTTAACTAGTATTTAGTTTGTAATACAAGTCCAAAATTTGTGTTTTTGAGATGATCTGCTCCCCTGAAAAGCCAAGAAACCCAAACAAAAATTAATAAAAACAAAAACTCCCTACAGTGGTACTGTGCTTGTCCTCAACTCATCTTTCCTTCCAAAACCTGGTTTTTTGGAATTTATTTGAATTTTCAGCAGCAGAAATCACTTAAAAATCAATATCTCCCACATTCTGAATCCAAATAAATCCTGTTCATCAAGATCTTCCTAAGGACACCAAAGGCACATTCCCAATTCCTCCAAAATTTTCAGCTATGATTTAACTTAATTTTCAGTGAAGAAATCATTTAATATTCAAAAACTTTCGCACCGCAAGTCCAAATGTCATGGAACCAAGCCCATGCACCCCTCCTCACCCAGAGCTTTCCAAAGACACCAAGAACATGATCTGAAGCATCCCAGTTCAGTGGATCTCATAAGTACAAAACAAAACAAAACAAATTGTCTTCCTTCATAGATAGATTCCACACGGAGACTAAAGCAAGGTCTCTGAGTCCAGATGTAACATTTCTCTGGTTGAGAAATAGCCAATTTGAGGCCTTACTCAAAGAAGGAGAATGTACATACCAGTCTAGGGTGCTGGTTCATCCTGGCTAAAATATGGTGGACATGTAACTGTAGCTTGTTATTGTTGGGCGTCTAGTGTATAATCACCAAAGAAGTAGGTAAATAAAATGAACTAAAATAAATCACATTTAATGCACCTGAAAGAAACCTCCCCCCCCCCTCATGATTTTGAACTTACAACCTCCTGTCACCACTTCCTGTTTATGTGTTTGTTTGTTGCAGAAGCTAAGTTTTCATACGATTTATTATTAAAAGACATTTATACACATGGGTTCTAAACTTATTAAAAAAATTGTCAAAATTTGAGATACCTATTCGTTTTTGGGGCTAACTGGGCCCCATTTCTTTCAATGTGAAAAATGATTTCTGCCAAAAGTATTGCATTATAAGTCTTGAGAGAGAGAGAGAGAGGTATAGTACTCTTTTACATGATGTGCAAGAATGGAATGAATGTTGTTGGCTGTAATTTTGTGCTCAGATTAAGAAGAGTATATGATAAGATTGTCAGAGAGCATTGTGGAACTTCATTATGTCCCTGACAAAGAAGAAGAGCAGACTTCAATCCTTTTTTGACAACAAAGAAATGAACCCATGGGTCCATCAATCCCATCTCTTACAACAAAACAAATCAGGCAGATCCAATCCCGATCTGCTCCAAACAACATGAAGGCCCTAGGAAAACTCAATCAAGAAGTTCGAGTACAACCTCACTTCAAGGCAATAAGCCATGATTCCTTCTTCTATTCCTTAAGGATGATCTTAAAGGAAACTGGTTATTCAGTTTCTGCAAAGTTCCAGCACAAATCAAGGGAACTCTTTGTTCTTCTTGAAGTTCTTGCCAAAAATGTACCTAGTAGCATCAAACAATTTCCAATATTTTCCTCATTCATTAACCAAATTGAGCCATTTTTGGGTCATTGGACACGTAACCTGGAGGGCTACAAATGTTCCTTTGAGTGTGAGAAGTGAAGGAGCAAGGGAGAAAACACAGGACGAGGATGAGTGATACTTTGCTTCAATTTTTTTTGAAAATTGGCTTTAGACCTCTCTCTCTCTAGTTCCAGCCTGATATCTTCCTCATTTTTAGTACTTTTTTTTTTTGGAGTGATTGAAAACCTGATGGGTGTGCTTTATAAATGAGGGCTTTATAAAAACTTCTTTGTATTTCAGAGGCAAAGATGCACATGCCAATCTAAGATTTTAAGTTCAAATTCTTAATTTGTTTTAGTTCACTCATCACTGAATACTGAACCCCCTGACACCAAACACTTACCCCCATTCCTTTACTGAATTGAATTTAGCAATTGTTGTGGCGTTGGTGCGCAAATGTCAAATGTTTTTGGAGGAAGAAGGTGGTAGGACTCGACCTCCCTTGAGCTTTTAAGTGTTCTCTCACCAGCAGCGGCCTAATATTTGGAGTTGTAAAAGTTTACAATTTTATTTTATTTTTTTGATTTTTGGTCTGTAATGTGGTCCCCCCTCAATTGCTCACCATGTAACAGTCTTACTAGTGAGGATGGAAGCTTTTTTTGTTATATATACATTCTACATCGGCGGAACCGTCATGGACATTTTTAAATTTGCGGAACGGTCACCGTCAACACAGAATGTTGCATTCGTTTGATCTAGTACATTGAGAAACTCGAAACCATTTTGAGAAATGAAGATAAAGACGGCGGGGGTTGAGTAAAAGATCGAAACTTCGAAACTCTACGGGCTTTAAAGTTTGAATTTCGAACTATTTGAAGATAGAGGGAAAAGACGACGGTTTGAGTAAAAGACAAAAGTGACGCCGTTTTATGGACAACGGTTAGAGAAGAAATTGCGAAAGATGCAGGAGATTTACGTAAAAGAAGTGGCAGTGCAAGAGTGTGTGCGACTGCGGCTGGGAAGGATAAAGAGACGAAGGCGACGCCTCACAGCGCCATGGCCATTGTTTCTTCCCGGTGGCGTCTTCGTACACGCCTCGCTCGAAGCTCTTTTTCTTCTTTTCCATCTCTGTTGTGCGCAATTTCCTGCTCCTTCTAATACATTTATTTCCTATTTCTGCAAGGCAGTTTTTGGTTGTGTATTGTCTAGCTATCTGTGTGATTGTTTCTTGGGGAAAACTTCGCGACCATGAGGGAGTGTATCTCTGTTCATATTGGTCAGGCCGGTATTCAGGTCGGCAATGCTTGCTGGGAGCTCTACTGCCTCGAGCACGGTATCCAGGTATGAACTCCTTTTGCATCAGTTGGCTTTCATTGTCTCGATTTTTCGTGTTTCTGCGGTTTGATGCGCTTTTCCAGTTGTAACGCTTGTGCCTGTTCTCGGGTTGTTCTTTTTTTGCATCTTTGAAGTGTTCGTGTTTTAGGATCGTTCGGTAAGAAAAGCGGTCTGGTTTATAGGATCGAGGCTGTGTTTTGCATTGCTGTTGTTGTTTTACTGTCTGTTTCTGCGAAGTGCTTTTTTGTTTCCCGGTTTTCTCCTTGTTTTTGCGGTGTTGTTTCTCTAGTGTGTTGTGATGTTCTTGTCTTATTGCAGCCTGATGGCCAAATGCCCAGCGATAAGGCAGTGGGAGGCGGTGATGATGCCTTCAATACCTTCTTCTCTGAGACCGGAGCTGGAAAGCATGTTCCTCGTGCTGTCTTTCTGGATCTAGAGCCGACTGTGATTGATGAAGTTCGCACAGGCGCTTATCGCCAGTTGTTCCATCCGGAGCAGCTCATCAATGGAAAGGAGGATGCTGCGAACAATTTCGCCCGTGGTCACTACACCAGTGAGTGGCGATCTTTCAATCAAGTGCCGATCTGCTGATAGGGCGATGCAGTTTGTGGTCTATGCTTTTGTTATAAAACAGCTGTCGATCTCTTCTGCTTGATGTGGTCACTGATGGTTCTTTGATTGGTTGCAGTTGGTAAGGAGATTGTGGATCTGTGTCTCGATCGTATCCGCAAGCTGGCAGATAACTGCACCGGTCTCCAGGGCTTCCTCGTCTTCAATGCCGTCGGCGGAGGAACTGGTTCCGGTCTGGGAAGCTTGCTATTAGAGCGGCTCTCTGTGGACTACGGAAAGAAATCGAAGCTCGGTTTCACTGTCTATCCGTCTCCCCAAGTCTCCACCTCTGTCGTGGAGCCTTACAATAGCGTCTTGTCCACTCATTCACTTCTGGAGCATACTGATGTAGCTGTCCTCCTCGACAACGAGGCCATCTACGACATATGTCGTCGCTCCCTCGATATCGAGCGTCCTACTTACACCAACCTCAACAGGCTTGTCTCACAGGTGACCGATCCGCTTGATCTCTTCCATTATCCGCTCCACGGGATTTGTCTCCTCTCTTCAGGTCTCAGCCCAGACTGCTCGTCTCACGACTGTTTCATGGATCTGGCAGGTCATTTCGTCGCTGACAGCTTCTCTTCGCTTTGACGGAGCTCTCAACGTTGACGTGACAGAGTTCCAGACAAACTTGGTGCCATATCCAAGAATCCACTTCATGCTTTCATCCTACGCGCCTGTTATCTCTGCTGAAAAAGCTTACCATGAACAGCTATCTGTGGCAGAGATCACAAACTCTGCATTTGAGCCGTCTTCCATGATGGCCAAGTGCGATCCTCGCCATGGCAAGTACATGGCCTGCTGCTTGATGTACAGAGGAGACGTTGTACCTAAGGATGTCAACGCTGCTGTTGCAACCATCAAGACCAAAAGGACGATCCAGTTCGTAGACTGGTGTCCTACCGGCTTCAAGTGCGGCATTAACTACCAACCTCCTACGGTAGTGCCGGGAGGCGATCTCGCCAAAGTGCAGAGAGCAGTGTGCATGATCTCGAACAGCACCAGTGTTGCCGAGGTCTTCTCAAGGATTGATCACAAGTTTGATCTCATGTACGCCAAGCGGGCCTTCGTGCACTGGTATGTGGGTGAGGGCATGGAGGAGGGAGAATTCTCAGAGGCTCGTGAAGACCTTGCCGCTTTGGAGAAGGACTATGAAGAGGTGGGTGCAGAGTCTGCAGAAGATGGTTGTGAAGATGATGGTGAGGAGTACTGAAACACCATTTGCAATTGTTACTCTGTTTTTGTTATGGCAGTCAGACTATATGCAAAGAGAATCACATCTTGTATCTGGAGGTTGGAGAAGCTCATTTGAAAGTTTCTGAGAAAAACTCCTACTACCTGTGCACTTCTTCTCTTATCTTATGACGTAACAGAAGATATTATTGCTTGGCACTTCATAGCTACCATGAGTTTTGCTTGGGAATGCTTTTTTGGTGGATTGATCTTTCTATCAAATGGAAGAAGCTTCATTTTGAGTGCGACGAAATGATGAGTCATTACTGTCGCTGCCAAACCTTTCCTATCTGGTTTTGAAGGAGCATGAAGTCAACAACAACCATCTGATGGATGTCTTGCCAATTCAACTAACCATGTACCAATCGCATCTTTCGCAGTTAAAAACCTTTTCAAAACCATGCACCATGCGGATCTTCCACTGTAGCCTATTCAAAACTTTTGTTGTGTACAAAAACCAAGAAACTCCTGTGCGAGTATAGATGAAGCACATTATGCAACTCATTTGCTTTCTCTGCATGTAGCTGTGTACTATCTGACAATTGAGTGGTACAGTGCAATATGATCAGATTAACAAATGAATGTGAAATTGACAACTTGTGTTGATGGCATTATTGCCACATTCAAGGCATGATTGGTTGTTTCAAACTTGTACATGAGTGCATTCTTGTGAAACATATGTGCACTTGTATCAAAGTTTAAAAAGTAACATTAATAAATGGGGTACACAAAAATAATGTTTAGTTTCAAAATCATATTAATAAAATTTAATATTGATTGATTATTCCTCCACACAATGTTCGTTTAAGGCACTCTTTGGTCCCAAATGGACGAAAAATTATAAACAATAAATAGATTGTTTTGATTAATATAATTTTAAAATTATCTTTTTTTATTGTTTCATTAGATAAAAATGGACATTAGGATTAATATGGTTAAAAATAATGATAGTATACATGTTAAAAAACGTTTCAAAACAAGATTAAGAAACTTGTTCACTTGTGCAATTTTATTGACATTTAAAAAAACTACCAATAATTTTTAAATTTATTTCATATTTAAACCATAAATAAAATAAAATATGTTTTACATGATGACATAAAAACTAGTATTGTATAATATCAAATTTTGTGGAATTAAATTTAGAGTTAATTTTTTTCATAAAAACGTTACATGAATAAGAACAACCATGTTAGTATTTTTAATAATTAATTTACAATTCAAAGGTTTAGAAAGAAATTGGGGAAGAAATGTGAATGAAAAAAATGGGCACTATTTGAAAGTAAATTTTTTTTTGACATTGCAAATAAAAATTTATGTATATTTTAATAAAAATTTCATCTATTTTTTATTTACCATTTTTGCACTTGACGATTGAAAAATTAAACATATGCATCCAGCTTCGATTGTTAAAATTTTTAGAACATTCATTTTGCTTCAAAACACATTAACATAGAAGAAGACTATATGTTTTTTCTTGCAATAGGTCAATTGTGAATGTACCCAAGAGTTTCAAAGTGAGTAGTGTCCTTGCAAGTGGAAAGGCAAATAATGGATAACCAATTTATATCTTGATGTTCAAATGAACTTACTTTAATGATGAATTGATTGAAATGATGCTTATTGAATAACCAAAATGTTTATTTAAACAAGCAAGGATTGCAAATTATTTAAGAGAGGTTGTATGAATTAGAAAAAGCCTTTACCACGGTTGTTAACCCAATCTTTCAAGTGTTTATATACTAATTGGTTATTACCAATTGATAATTGGTGAGGCAATAGAATTAAAAAACTTAGTAGAGTTATTACTTGGTAACAAAATCTTAAGTGAATTAGTTTGTTGAAATAATTAGTACCAAGTGTTAGGTTAATTGGTAACCAGCTTGTATAATAATTCGTTTGTTGACATTAATAAGTTAGTTTAAACTTGTGATCAATAATTGTTATAGTTTAAATTCAAGTTTTATTAGCTAGTCACCGTGTAATTTAAAACAATGCTATGTTTGGTATAAATAGAAGGATTTGAGAATTGATATAAAAATCTTTTTGGAACTTTTTGAATTTTTTCGATCTTTTGAATTTTTTTTAATATTGGAAATTATTTCTTGCTTGTATTATTGGTTTATGAATAAGCTCACTTAGAACTTAGATATCTTAATTTCTTCAATTCACTATGAAAAATTAAATTTAGTTTTGCTTTTGCATTTGAAAAAATATATATATCTGATTTTCTATAACTATTGATTTGCAACAACTTGTTGATAATCTTAAACCATAATTATAAAACTTAAAAGATGAAAAATCCTTAATTTAAAAAGAATAGAAAAGACCCTTAACAAAGGTCCACAACCTTGGTATATTAAAATCAATGATTACTTTCAAAATGAAGGAGTAACATAAAACTTGAGAAGTTTTTTGATTTTACTATTTCAAGGAATTCTTAGGATAATGTTGGTAATTTATTTTTTTGGTGAATGATGTTTATTTCAATTCCAAGTACACTTTGAAAATTCCATTGGATTTAGATTGGAATTGGTTTTGAATGAATTGACTTAAAAACACTCAATCACTTATGCACTGACTTAATCACTTAATCACACAAGCCTAAAAAGAAAGAAAAAAAAGAAAAAGGGAGAGAGCTAGAAAGCATAACATCATGTGCTCATGCAAATTACATGTGATATATATCCCTGCTAATATGACCGCCATCCCACATCGAGCTACTTTCAGCACAGTACACACACATGCAGGTTGCAAGTTTGCTCAATGCAACATGGAAATAGCAAAGCACCCCAGTTGCATTGAACCCAAGCTGGACAGGAATAGTTACCAAAATGCAGCTTTAAAGCCTGAATTGAAGGAGTTACAATGCACACCCAAGTGAAAATTTGTCTCAGATTTCAGAACAAACTAAACTTTCCAAACAAAAATGCACACATGTGCCTGGTAACTACAAGTCTAGCTTATGAAATTGCAGTCTATTGATATCTGATGATTAAACTAATTAGAGCTCTGGGTCAACAGTTATCATCTAGATGAGAAAATTAAACTGCAGTAATCAGACACCAAGTTGATCAAATTGCTCTTAACTCATATGCTCTAGATCAACTTGAACTCAAATGAACTCAATGCAGCAAGCTCTCGACGATCAATATAATTTACCATCCAGTTCTAGATCAGCCCATTACACCTTCATGGAGGATTCTGCAGCTCCAGCCACTATTTCCATGGATCCAAATTCTGCAAAAAAAAGGGAATCAAATTATTAGAGTAACAAGTGTATTAAGAAACATTAACTCTGAAGTTTGCTCAACTGAATATATCCGAATGCGAATTTTGTGTTAAGAAGCATAATGAATATTCTAGCTGAAGTTTGCACAGTTCTTCTTCATGTTGAAAGCTCTACAGACCCAAAGAATGATTTTTATTTATAATTGCATGAGTATAGCAAGAATAACTCTCAAAAGCATCCAGGAATCTCCATACTCACAATTAAATTAAGAAGGCCACTAGAACAAGATAATTAAAAAACTTCTGTTGTAAGTCAAAGAAAGACTTTGGGCCTAAATAAGAACTTTCATAACTGGGGAAAAAAAAAACCAACAGAAAGGGGAAAAAACTAGAACGAAAAAAGCTCCACTTTTCATGAGGTGCACGCCCTACAATATTGGGTATATTGGCTTTACGAGATTGTGATGTATGTTCTAGATCATCTGTGTGAAATAAGACGTTCCTGGGTATTGTGAGCCTGAGTAGGTTTGCTGATGAGGTGAATTCCAAACTACATCCTCTTGTAATTGCTCGGCTGCACTACTTATAATTCCAATAGTGTGATCAGCAGGTAATTCTGCTCCCAGCTTTGCAGTAGGCAGCTGCCCATGACTCAAGCGGCTACTTGAAGCTGCAGCAGCAAACGCCGCCATATTATTGCTGTTTTCATCATCACCTAATTCCAACTCAGTTTTCAGCTTTAGCTCGTACTCCGCGTAGTGCCGCACGGACTGGCTGTCAATATTGCCGCCCTGCAACTCGTGAATGGCGAGACAGCCGCGTGCGGTAGTAGCCGTGTTCGTGCCCAGCGTTGGCAGACTTATGATCCGGGCGCGGCCTATCGCCGTCTGATGATCATCGTGCAAGTCTGGTTGCGATGCAGCTGGAAAGAAACCGGACATGCTTGCCCCGGCGGCGCTGGCACTTCCCAGTTCCTTGCTGATGTATGAACGGCGAGAGACACAAAAAAGAAACCAAAAAAAAAAAAAACATCAGATTCTTGGTGACCGATGATGTGCAATACATTGGAGCAATCCCTGATCACATACTCTAGTAAAAGCAATTCGCCATACTCAAGAACTGCTGCTACCTGGACTGCATCTGGGCAAGTAAAATAGACTGATCATGGTCCATGTACTGTTGAAGAGTAGCAGCAGCTCGTTGATCACGCTCTCGCATGATATTCCAATGTAAAAACGAGCTGGGAGCTGCAGCTTGTGTGCCTGTCATTGCTCCTTCTCCATGCTGCATGCCCATCCGCCGCATATTGGTCCCCTGCATGAACTCGCGCTAATCGCAGCACGCTCGTTAGCTTATCTACATCTGCTATAGATCATTGCAGGAGTACTCGCATGTCATGCACACTGTCAATTACTAGAGGGATAAAAGGTGATGACCAAGAGTTCGAGGGGGACAGAAGACGTAAAGAAGAAGAATGCCATGTCTGGGGAATCAATTATCACAGCGAGTTTTCGTACAACTTCCAGTGCACCTGCAATGTGGGAAAGCTCTTAGTTATACCTTTTAGAAATCCTTCTTAGAACCAATGTCAAAGGGAAAATTGTGTGTCACCTGTCTTTGTATGCCGCTGCCAGATTGACCATATAACGCGCTGTTCATGACATAGCTCTGCTCAAGCCCGAGGAACCCCATGAGACACAATAATGCTTGCTCTTTCAGACAGCTTTATGTCAAGACATGTGACTCTCTTGTGAGGCGTACTCAAGCTTGAGAATTTGAACACAAAAGCATGAGTAGAAACGAGTAAGCTAAACTACAGCTAGTAGTACTTGAAGATGTATATCCTACCTTACGTTCATGAACTCTTTCAAGAGCCTGTTCTAGTTCTGTTTCCATGTCTTCCAGTTGCTGGACCGATGTTACACGTTGAAGCATTTGTTCATCTGCAAGAATTAATCTGCAGGCACATATAGAAATCATCCCCACTCCCTTCATTTCCTGCACTTGCATTGTGTATGCATTGACCTTTCTGGAATCCAACTTCAGGAGCTTCGTCAATGCTAAAGCAACAAACGACAGAGTTGATGTCCAATGCCGGACATGATCCAAGAGACGATTCAGGTAGATTTCAATGGCACAGTAGTGTGTTGTCAGGGATCAGTACTAATTGCACAGAACCTAGGAGGTACCGCGACCCTCACGAAGAATTTCTTTACCTCGCTTGTTGTTCCAGCAGTTCTTTCTCTTGTGTTAGCTTCTTCATCTCTTCTTGCAACATCGCAATATCATAATTCTCACTGCAAGAGTTCACATTCCGCACACACATGATTTGCCGAGCCTATCAAATAATATTAAAACGTTAATTAGCGTTATAATCTCAGGCTCTTGGAGAAATATTCCTGGCAATAGCAGACGTAGCCAGCTGCAGAAGTGATTGTAATTAAGATAAACACCAGAAGATCAATCTTCAAAAGGAGATGGACAGAATTTTGAGATGCAAGTGCGGCAGCCCACGATGCAGCCTTATAACTGATATTATATCTAGGCGCCGGCTCATCACCTTGATCCGGAAGCCACCTGATAGCTGAGCACCCGGTCCTCCTCTCCTGCTGCAAGCTTCTTCACGGTCTTGTGCAAATGCTGTCCAAGCAAGGTTGCATCCGTTATATATTTCACATGTGGATTGAATGCGAGCAGCTAAGTAATTATTACTAGATTTCATTATAACACCTGATCAGCTTCATCGTGCATCCGTTGAGATTGCATATGTAATAGCTACATGGCTAGTAACACCAGAAGGTTATATCCAAAGCTTACCTCCACATTCTCGCTCTTTCTGCAGGTTGATGTCGTGTTGATTGAGGATGTAGAAATGGCGAGAATCATGCACGCACACATACAATATGCCCAAGATTGATCAGTATCCATGACGGACAAACTGGGTTTTGATGATGTAAGACAAACTCGTCAAAAACCTGCTGAATTCTGTGAAGCAGTGGTCGTGCAGAAAGCGCTCAATTCAGGATCTTGGCAAGACTTTTGACAAACACTGTATAGAGATACCCACAAGGAAAAAGTTCCCGAGAGCGTAATGAGCATCTCAATGAACTTGTATCAAAGGCATGTCGAGAGGAGACGGCAAGAGGAGAGCGGGAGGACTAGAGCTAGTAGAACGTTGTAATTGAAGTCATGAGAAGAGTTGGGTATCTGATGATCTGTCATATGATCCGCGCGCTACAACCTCCCTGAAAATGAACTGAGCGCTTAAGGCCGAGTCCACTTAATTTCACTAGCTAGAGAAGAAGGAGAAGAAGAATAGCTCCGAATCAGCTCGAACAATAGAAGAATAATATCATGGCCACAAGTACCTTTTGTTCCGCTCGTGCAACGGCAGATTGGCGAAACGAGTGATAACATCTTCCATACTGTTCCCCGCGGCATCCCCCCAACCCGAGAATTCAACGTCAATATTATGATCATTGACAGGACCACTCTTCCATCTTCTTCATGAAACCCTTAAGCTCTTCTTCAACCTGTTCCTCCCTATGCACGAGAGAGAACCTTTTCTTGTACTAGAATCTGAAGCTGTACTGTGCAGCAGGATGACCATGTAAGGTTGTTGCAACAGATACCTCCGTACCAAAAAAACCGACACGACCGAGCACAATATTGTGTGGAAATCCACAAGTGAACTTTCAGGCTGAAGCAGCGAACCTACAATTACAATACTGCGTGAGCTTCCCGGACGGTGAGAACATGATGAGACCAATGTCGATGTCGCAAAGCACCGAGAGCTCGTATGCCTTCTTGATTAACCCATTGCGTCGCTTGGAGTATGTCACCTGCCTGTTGGTCCGACTCTCAATCTTCTTGATCTCGAGCTTGACCCTTCCCATGGCTGGACCAGGACGTTCCTGCAGATCGGCTAGACTGAAGTCAACTTCTTGTCTTCGACTCGCCGCCTTCTTCTAGCTATATTTTTGGTAACATATGGATGCAGCTCTATGTATACAATCACAGGAAATGCAGTGGAGCATGAGACATAGCAAAAATCATGAGAATTAAATGGATGGAGATCGCGCCGACCCACTGTGGTGGTAGTCTGCAAACCAAGAAATAGCTTGATGGATCTTGGTTGTTCAAGAGTATATCGACGCCCTGGTCAAATCATGGTTTTATCGTGAGGGATGTCAACAACGCATATATTCTCTGGGCGCCGGCGTCTCTCTATGCCAGTAGCCTAGCTAGCATCGTCGTCTATAGTCTGAGGAAATTGTTTGATCAATATCAAGCTGTTGCACCCCGTCTGATTTTACTGACATGGAAAACACGTAACATATTATTTCTGGTTTCAAGAAACCAACTGATAAAAACATCTACAAGCTTCCACTAAAGAAACTGTGCAATTCCTCAATCCGCGAGCTTGAACACACAATATTATACATTCGACAGAAAAGACGAGACGAGTAAGCCGCGTGTTTAGGTCTGCAATCGAGGTCCGTGTGTCAGCTGAAGACTATCCCAACTGATCTTTCCCACAGCGGACTCCACAATTTCCTTGCGGCCAAATGCTATGGTTTCAAGTTTCAGCCTTTCATGATGTGGGCCACATCGTGAGTTAGGTGGAACTTTGCTACAGAGGCCTGTCAGTTTCGTCACAAACTCCTGGAGATGTGTGAAACTGGGACAACCACCACAAAATGTAAAAGTCTAGAGGGGTATCAGCTTCTAGTAACGTCAAGTGTCTATGCTCTATGAGATCCAATACAGTGGTATAATTTCCGCCAGGTCCGACCGCCGGCCCTGCACGAACCTGACAATGATTCCCTGATGTCAAAGTGTATATGACTTTGAAGAAATCACGGACTTGCTGATCAGGTCAACATCTATGCTAGGTAGAAACAGCCTCGACCTTGGTGAACAACGTTATTGCAAAGCGGCTGGAGCAAATTTGTGTTTAAACCCCACATATTACTTACAATCCCTGGCCGCGGGTCTTGAAGAGCTTGTGCTTTACTCTGCGAGCTGCTGAGAGGGGAAGCATATCATCATCCATCATAGGTACACCAAAAGATGTAGTAAGTCTCTCGAAAATGTACCAAAACGTTTTCTAGAATCCGCGATTCATAATGTTCTAAGCCAGCTTTCATTAAAACTTCTAAGTGACATAGGTAGTCCTCAAGACACACAAAAGGTGAATATGGTCAATCTCGTTCAGATGCAACGAACCAAAGCTGCTGTATGACACTGGTCACCACCACCAACGCCGCCGCGCGCCGCTCCTCACCTGCACCACCACCAACACATCCACGAATATCGTCGACCACGGCGGCCACTCTATACTAGTCCGATATAATATGTTCCCTGGCCTGCACGTCGTCTTCGTCGTTGGACAAACATCAGTTCATCAACGCTTATCAAACGCTGCAGCAAGGCGATACGGAGGTATCCAAGCCCGGCCTGCCGAGTATAAGTACCAAAGAAGTGTTCGGCGAGCTCTCACCGAGTCGTCGACACGAGACTAGCTAGTTATGCATCCTCCCATCTTTACCTCTACCACTTAATACAGAGCTCTCGAGCGTTCCTCTCATTTAAGCTGAAAATTTTGTGGGAAGCACCAGCTACAAACCGAGATGGTCGAGGATCTTTAGGAAGGACGCTTGCGCACAGGAAGGAGGAAGAAGAAGGAGAAGAAGGAGAAGAAGAAGAAGAATGGCATGACAGCCAAGCTTTTGCGCTAGCGACGAAGTAGCAAGCAAAACCTGTTGGAAGGAACTTAGTCAATTTCGCACCCACATTTTGAGCTGCTTTTTTTGCCTTTCACCACTGCTGCTTCCACAATGGGACTTTTCTCATATTTCACCAGGCTTCCCACAACGGGACTTTTGTAACCTAATTGTTTTTCACCCGGCTTCTTCTTGCACAGAGATATCCGCAAAGTAAGGAAAGCACAGCACCACTACCATTGTTTGGTCCTAAAAGGGGTGAGATTTCTAAAAAAAAGAGTGAAAAAAAAGGACACTGGGCTTCAAGGGGGACTGAAACTCAGATTAGCACCAAATTTGGCCAAATCTGAAGTTTCTGAGTTTCATTCTTTCTGTTTGTTGCAGATATCTCTTTGGCAGGGTTTTTTTTTTAAAAATTGTGACTTCTCTGAGCTTAGGTGGGCTGGCCATCATTTACAACAGAGCCTAGCCAAATTTGGCTACTACAAGTCAGAGAGGGAATTCAAAACCTTTCACCATGCTTTCCACTAACAGACTTTTCTAACCTTTCGTTGTTAGGCTTTTGCAATGGGAACTTTCTAACATTTTGCCATTCAAAATTGACCTTGGTTCAACTATTATTGGAGTTTTCTAAACCTTGGCGTTTCAACAGGTTTCCACATTGCCTTGGGTGAGCAATCTGGACCTGCACTGATACCATACTACCATGGTAGAAAGCACTCTTAGGCAGTTGTTTAGTATTTTATGCAGAACCCTCCAGTTCAATACATTAAATGGAAACCATGAATCAGGTTCTGAGTCTGGTTCTTCAAAAAGCTCCAGTTCCAGTTCCAGTTCCAGTTCCAGTTCCGAAACTCAGACCTGGTTCCAGTTTGGTTCTTACTAACTCGGATTGGAACCAATGGTTGATTACAGGTTAACCTCGGTTCCATTCACTCTTCTTCTTCTTCTTCTTCTTTCCCAAAAACACAGATCTTGATTGTGGTTCCAAATGTAGAACGCACTATGGACTCAATTCTGGGTCCAATTCTTTTTTAAAAATTCAATTCAATTTTGATTTTGAAAATCAGACCTGATTCTTGGTCCAAATGTAATAATATTTTCCATCTCCAATATAGGTTTAGGGTTTAGGGTTTAGGGTCCTCACTCAAGAAGGTGAAGGTTACCCCCCACTAGGCATGTTCACCTTAGCATTCACAATTGGACACAATTGATTAAAAATCAAGTGAATGACAGTATTTTTCAACTCTGTGTCTATATAGAACACAACAGCTCCAGACCAAACCTTGATTTTCACTTCCTTCATTCAAAGGGCCAAATCCATATTCTCTACTATATCACATGCTGTCAACTTCAAAGTTCAACATCAACAATGAAGAACATACATGTACCCCAAAGTTTTCCTCACAAAATGTTTGGTGCAGTTTTGAATAACCGTCTAGCCTTGGTAGGCTGCTCACTCATAAGTGCAATATCTAATTTTTGGGTGTGAAAAAGCTTTTGTAAAAGGTATGATGTGCAACAAAAAGAATTTTTTTGCAAGAGCTTAGTCTCTTTAATTGTGAAGAATCAATTGTCTTTGCAATTTGGGGAGAATATCTAGTTGAAGCGTTTGATTTTACAATTATGTTTTCAAATTGTCTTCCCATCCAAAAAATAGTTTTCTAAGAAATATTATCAAATTTGGTGGAGATTTTTTTTTAAATAGTATATTTTAAGTTCTAATTTATGGACATCGAAGGAGGTTCATGATATATTTGCTCTTATCATTAATTTCTTAAGATTTGGTTTGTAGCTTAAATATGTGAATGTTGATTTGTTTGAAACGATAAAAACAATTGATTAAACCTCAGTTAACAATTTGACAAAATTATTTGATCAATTAGTAAAAATCTTTTAAGGTGTACTACCCAAGATGAAAAGGGCCTAATTTTTACTAAAATCCTTTTATTCCTTATGTTTTGATCCCCATCAAACTAATGAATCAAAAAGTGTCAAATATTTCATAAATATCATATTCTAAACCATTGCAATTTTAGATTACACCATAATCATCCATAAATGTGTTTTTATATGGTTAAAAAAAGTTAAATAAAAAATACAAAAAAAATGGTGCAATGTCACAATACACCTTAAAAAATTTGGACCCCAATATGAATTAAAAATTCAAAGAAAAATCATTACCTATGTCAAAAATGAAGAGTCAATTTTGAATACCATGATAATTGTCCTAAAATATATGGGGAAATGTGAAGCTTTAAGTTTGGATGAAAGTTTTCAAAATATTTGTTTTAGTTATGTTTTTTAAAGACATGTTAATATGTTACAATTAGTGAAAAAGTTATAGTAATCTAAGATATGTTTCAATCAAATTTACACAATTAGGTTTACATAAATGTATAACTTGACCTTACAATTTTGGAAAAGCAAACATGAATGAAACAAGGGTTATAAAAATTCTCATCTTCAACCCCAAAAATAAAATAGTCTATTGAAAACAAAGTAAATTTTTAATATTTTACTACTTGATTATTTTGTATTTTAGTCTTCTTTTAATTGTACTAGTTGAAAACATTAACATTGTAATTATGTTTTTAATTGTAAGTTTATCAAAAGCATTATGTTCCAAGAGGCTTTGCAATTCAAGGATATCATTATCCTTTGCTACAACAAATATAATATTGTCAAAATCATTGAAAGAATTTCTCCTCTTCTTACTTGGGACATTTCAAACATAATTATAACTTTTTTTCTCGTATTGTGAATGTTTATGTCTTGAACCAGTCTAACAACCACTAGTTACTTTATGATGCATTGTAAACTACTATTATTATGTGCATCAATCAATTGACTTGGGTTGGTGGGTTTTGGAATTTTTCGTTTTTTACAAAAAAAATAAATGAAAAACAATTTCACACAATATATTGTTTTTGATGCTAGACCCTAAGTTTAAAACCCTTCATTTAATGTTTTCTTTTATTGGTTGTGAGGAAGGTGTGTGTATTGTTGAATAATATGATAAGTGATCCTATGCTTCTGAAGTGCTATCATCATTTGCATTTAATGATAGAACTTAAAGTTATATGTGTAAAACAAATACTTGATGAAGTTTCAAGTTTGGATTTTTTTTTAGTAGAGTGTTAGCACAATTAAACTTGCAAAAGAACTTGCCATGAAAGAGCTATTGATTTTCCAACATTACCAAGTGGATCCCAAGGAAATCAAATGTTTTTTTTTTATGGTGAGGAAAATATAAAACCATGTTTCCTATTGCTGATTTTTTCACTTGCCAAATCCTAAGCATTATAGGATCGCAAATTGAGAGTGAGAGGATTTTTGATAATTGATATGTGAAAATTGCCTCCGAAAACTGGCTAGGATCAAATGTGTGAGAACCAACACTGTGAAATCATTTTTTTCGAGATTTTGAAACCCAGCCAAAGTTTCTTGAAGATGAAAAAAATGAAGCTAAAGAACCGTGACAAATCTTACACTCTTCTTAAAACCCATATCCAATGATTATCAGTAGAACCAGAACCTTCTTGTCCTCCTGAAGATGCAAGAACTGCAAGTGAAGCACTCAGGCAGTGAGAGACAATGTGTTGCAAAGTAAGTAATGACCCAGCTTAGGAGCTTGTGATCAATTCCCCCCATTCCATCACAGTGCTCTTCTTCAATGAAAGGCCCAGCAGGTGGCAATCAAATTCCTTTGGCCATTGGCTTCATAAAATAGGGCTAGTTGAAGTGAGAACAGGTGTGTCCAGAAGCAATATGATTGAAAATAGAGCTACATCCATACACTGCAGCTGTAATGGTCCTGCTCAATGAACTCCACTACAGACACTTTGCTCTGGATTCCACTCGTTCAGTTATTGACACCCAGCAAATTTTCCAGCTAAGTTAACCCTTACACTTCACTTGACTGAAAAAGTCCCAATTCAAAAGAAGAACCAACCACAACCAACCAGGCCAAAAGTCGTGTGAAAGATAGGAATTTTTATAATCTGACTGGGTAGAGATGTAGGGGACTTCAACCTGAATCTTCTGGTTTAAAAAACACGAGATTTGGTTGAGGATTGAAAAATACCCACCATTGAAAGCTTGAACTTTACTAGTTTCAGGCGACATTCAATTTTTCAATTCTCTGGAGAAATTTACCAAGCCAGCATTCTTCATTGATGGTGGAAAATTCTAAGGTGCGAAGGTTCCCCAACCTTTGATGACTTCTTTCTCTTCTGGAATCTAATCTAGGTACACCAATAAACACCTCCTTCTCCTAAAGTCCAGACAATAATGCCATGCTTTGGGTGCAAGATATTGTGGGCCATTTTCTTCCTACCACAAAGTAAACGCTTGACTCATGGACGCGGAAAAGAAAATCGCACGGCAAATGCACTTTAGATTTGATAAGGGATCTTTCCATGTATGTAGGCACTTAATAGGGCATTGACAATGGTGAAAGAGAGGACATATGCACTGTTCAAAAATAAGAGTTTTTCTCCCAAGCGGGGAAAATGTGTCCTTAGATTTCTCATAAAATATTAGTGGAAAAACTGCATATTTTCTTAGATATTCAAGAGGAATGAAACAAGAAAATCATAACAAGTTGACCTCATGAGTGCATCAATTATTATCACTTCTGTTGCAGGTGAGCTCCAAAGGTTAGCATGTGTCACATATGGGGGAGCTTGGAAACTGGGATATGGAGTATGGATCTTAGTCATAGGATGCAGAGTGGCATTTATGGAGCTGGTTTCAAAATTGTTGATGGAGCTAAGTAGCCAAATTCTTCACATATTTCCAAGTCATATCACAGATGTCAGAGTAACCAATTCTCTCTCTCTGACTGCAAAGAACTAACAATCACCCAAATAATGATCAATAATACCATTCTGTGGTCAGTGATCACTCCAACTTGACAATTTGTTACATGTTGATGGAGCCAAGTTTTGATTCAGCTGTTCATATTCCCAAACTTTTGGTTTTTAGTTCTTCAAAACAAATCAAAACCAAATCTAGTTTGGAATTGAGTTCAATTTTTCCTACTATGTATAACATTTGTCATAACTTAATATCAAATTGTAAATTTAATGTAATATGTTATGTTACAATAAACATCACATATTGTACATTGTAATGGATGAAACCGCAAAGTGTACCTCACATAGGTGTCATGAGTTACAACATTTTTGTGTGAGAAAAACCATATTTTCTTGCATGCTATCTAATAACAATATGTTTGAGATTTACCTTTCTTTCAAGAAGGACAACCGTTCTTGACTCTTGAGGTAGGTGAAAAGAAAGGTATACAAAAGAATCATCCTATAGCTTATATGGATTCTAGCATTTTGTAATGCAATTTAATTATGATGTTATGGTCATTGACTTTTTTAGCACACATTTAAATTCTGATTTACCTCATCTTGCTTACATCCCTCGGGTAAACGTTGCGTATGCACCTACTACCAATACCTTTAAAGAGAGGGCAAATTTTGGTCATTTTACTTAGACTCTCACTTGGATAGGCAAATTCGCAAAACTCATATACCCTTACCTCTAGTGAAAAGCTTTCAAAAGCATGTAAGGCTTTTTATTCAGCTGATTCTATTCAATAGGTGTACTCACTCACTCACTCACTCACCCATGGGAGTTTCAAACTCATTAGCTTTGATCTTTGAATTTTAGTGTGTATCTTCAATGGATTTGTTCTGGATCCACTGAAGATTTAGTAAAGGTAGAATGTCAGCTCTGGATGATGGGAGATAATTGCCTTGCACACACACACATTCTTGGTGTATTTGACATATACAAAAGATGTGTATAAAAAAACAGAAAAAATCAAATCTAAAGAGTCCAATGGAAGTTACCAATTCTAAAGGAGAGTAGGTAGAGGAAAAGAGGAGATTTTGATTTTCAGCTCACTGGAAATCTCTTTTGGAAAAGGAAGTCCAATCATGTCATGGCAGTCTTTTGTTTGCAAGTCCCAAAACGTTCACAGTTCACACCAGTGGTTAGGCGGTTCTCACTTGTTTTGTGAGAACCGTCCGATTCCGGTTCCCTCATGATGTTACCAGAACCTAATCGGTTCTCCCCATATATATACACACACACATGAATACATTTGAACCGGTTCTCATAACCGGTTCTCAATCCGGTGAGAACCTGAGGTCGGTTTTTCAGTTCGGGTCTCACATTCAAAAGCGTCAATCGATTCTCATTGTGAGAACCGGGTTGAAACCCGGGTCGAGAATGGGGTCGGCATTGTGAGAACCGCCCCACCACTGGTTCACACCCATGTTGGCTGGTTATCCAGCAAATACCCGGTTACCCACTTGGGTATTTATATAACCTATCAGCCATTTTATTGGTTTCAAAAACCCGTTAGATAACCTACCTACACGGTTTAAACCATCCCAAGAACTGGCAAGGCCTTCATGGTCTGGGTATAAAAATTCCAAATTTTAATAACCTGCCCAACTTACTAGGATTTCATTTAGGGGGCTTGACCCTATACAAGTTTAGGGTTTAGGAAAAATGGGAAAATCAATAAATAAATAAAAATTCTATAACCTAGGTATTATTCAAGGCAGGTATTTATAACCGACCTTTATTGCATAACCAATATTTATTATTAAAAAAAACCAAGCAATAAATTGATAATAATTGGGAAAATTATTTTGACAATGGAATTGATAGTTGACCTGTTTAAAAATTTTAATTGCTTGATATTGATACCTCGTGTATTATGAGAAATTACAAATAACTGGCCAACATGGCCAACAATAGTTCACACATTTGGATCATAAAAATGAATCCCTCATTGACAATTGACCCAAGTTCATGAAGACTATGCTTGTTGTCAAATGGTATGTGCAATGTTTAGCTTAAAGGTCACTCACAAATGTAGATTAGCATCACTTCACTTATATTGATGTTAATACCAAGTTTTGTTCAAATTACAATTGGTCTAATTGATAAGTAAAGCCTATGTGGCAAGTTATCAACATTACTATCAACTTATAATAACGTAGGGATATTCGAATATTGCATTGAATTGGTATATCTTTGAAATTTGAAGATTTTCACACTTATCACCAATGCTAAGTTATCACCCACAAACTCCAAGGAAGTAAGATACCAACCCTCAAACCTAAGCTCCCAATCTTTGGCTCCAAAGCACCTTCAACAACAAACTTGAGTTTCAAGTCTCTTCTTCAAACATGTCATTCAAGAGCCTCTCATGTTTCAAAAGATCCTTTAGTCAAATCTAGCTATAGAACAAAATAGAAATAAAGTACAAATATTTAATCGTTTTATACGTTTGGCTACTACACAATGAAATTCCATGATTTATTGATTTATTTCTCTCACTTTTGGTGACTGAAAACCTCCAAAATTACCTTTTTATTCTAAAATATTCGGATTTTGATGACATATCATCAAGAAAAAAAAGGCTGGTATGGTGTGCTTTGTAGAAGCAATATTAGTGTAAGTAGAAAAATGGAGGCAACCATGTTTAAAAAAAGAATCTACATGCAACCCATGAGATGACTAAACATACACCCAAAAGAGTTCATCTTTTATCCCTTGGAAGGAGGGGGAGGTGTGAGGATAGGATTTTTTAAATTCTTGTGTTCTCATTATGTTCCTAGTTTGTTCCCTTATGTTCTCAATGGTGTGTCCCCAAGGGTGTTCGTAATAGCACCTCACTTTATCCCATATCCTTTACTTCAAATGGAAGAAGATGTTATGATGGTGAAAGCAAACAGACTAATGGAAGTCATGGAAGCATCATGTGCGAAAAGGGTGATTCAATCCTTTTTGAGCTTTGCCAAGGCAAGTGCTTCTAGTAGGCCTTTATCACAATCAGTAAAATCGGCTGATTCGAAAACTAGAATGTTTTTTTTTTAAAAATTATCTAGCAAGAAAACTTCACATTACCATTCACAACACACAAAAATTGACAACTTGTTCCATCTATTGGGAGATTGCGAGATCTATTGTCAAGCATACCAAACTAGGATAAGCATAGTGAAATGCACATTGAGCCTAGCATTCAAAAGAATATTGAGTGGTGATGGTAAAAAAGAACTAAGACCAAACCCTAGAAAATGGAGGGCTCATTCAAAACATGCTACAAGTCAAGAAAAAAAGGCGATCATGGACAAAAGGCCATTAGTTGTGGCCTTAAGGTTGACATTAAAAAGGTTCACAAAAGTTACCAAAAAGAAAAGTAGGCACACCTCCAAAGATGCTACTAAAGGGAATGGAACATCACAACCTCAAAAGGAAGTGCAAGGGATCAATAAGAAAGTGTGTGTGACACATAAGTAGTTACCTGATTTAACACATAAGGAGAACATGGTCAAAGGATAGGAAAATGAATTGTCATCCTTCGACAATTATGCATATGATCTATTCTCAATTGAGCAAGTAAAAAGATGAATGCACATTTATATATATAAATTGCCAAATAACGTTGAAAATATATATAAATTGATGTTACTAACTACAATCACCATCTTTAATATGTTGATCTATTTAATTTTGATTCAAAGTCATAATTATTGATTTTTGTCACCAACACGTTTTTTTAATATAAGGTCATCACAACGCAAATTTCTTTAATATGTAGTTACCTATTTATTGTAATTAGAGTTGTTGTTTCTTTTGAGAAGCATGAGTTGGGTATTTGTTTTGGATGGAATTGCATATTAAATTACTACTGATAATGCCTAGGTGTGTTATAACACCCTCCTTCACACCTTACCACCCAAGTATAAGTTCAAGAGTTTATTGTTATTTTTAAGGGATACATTAGAAGAAATTTGAAAATCATTGATTACATTTGCAATTCATTTGTAGTTGTAATGGACATATGCAATTAAAAATAACCTAGTTATTTTAGACACATATTATAAGACAGACAATTGCAAAAAAACATAACATGGCCATGAAGTTGGAACTATAATCACAAACCTTATGACCAAGCCAAAATTTCTCATCCATTGTTATGGATGATTTTCTTAGTATGACCTCCAATTTTCAAAAGGAATGGTGCGCATTTGGTAGGAAAAAAAATGTTTGAAAAAAATAAAGACTACCCACTCTTGAGGTTTGAGAGCTTTGAACATGCAAAAACATTTTTGATATCTATCAAACTTTGAACAAATAAAATTTTCAATTAATGAAAAATATTTCAAAAAAAATTATGATAATCTAAACTATTATGCTTCCCTTGTGATCTTTCAAACATACAAAAATGTAATTTTAAGGAATGTCCACTCACTTGGGTGGCTCCTTCGACTATGTTTTTACCCACATGTTTTAATGAACATTGAAATGGCAACATTTGGTACTCCTTACAATTGACAAATTGTTAGTGTTTCCTTGGCTTGGCTTGATGTTTTAGTTCCATTATCAACATCGTTTTCCATTTTGGAAAACATTATTTTTTCATTAACAACATGATTTGGCCTTTCATTAACTACATCCTTAATTTTTGGAAATTTATTTTCTTCATCAACAAAAAGTTTTGGTTGCATTACTTCCACTATTGGTTTATCTCTGGGTGATGCCAAACATAATGGAATTCTTTTTTTCAATGCAAATTCTTTTTTAATTCTTGATGCAGAAATTTAGTCCCCATGACATTTTTGTTGAAAATGATATTATTTGAAACCACCATCTTCGTTATCTGTAGGTTGTAGCAACAATATGCTTTTAAAATATCATTATAACTTACGAAGACACATTTCGCAGATTTTGATCCCATCTTGATTTTTTTCAATACGTTAAACAACTAAACACCTTCAAATGTTTAAGATTTGGTCATACTCCTATATGAACATGGTCTAACAATAATTAGTTGTTTGATTGACTTGGGTTCCTATTTGTCAAGTATGTTGTAATGTTCATAATTTCTATCCAAAAATAATTTGGTACCCCATTGTGAATTGCCATACATTTGTTTTATCCAAGAATGTGTGAGTTTTTCATTTCGCCACCTTGTTTTGATGAGGTGTATTAGTTATGGTGAATTGTTTCCTAATTTCATGGTTTTCACATATTATTTTGAACTCATCTAATAAAAATTCATCTCTTCAATTAATTTTAGAAACCTTGATATTCTTATTTTCTACATTTTCCACCATTTGGTTGAAAGCCTCAAACTTGTTAAATGTTAGAATTTTTGTCCTTAGGAAAAAAATCCAAATTTTCCTCAAAAAATTGCCAATGAAAGTTTAAATCTTCCAAATGATGCATGAATGAATGGACCACATAGATTAGAATGAATTCGTTGCAACTTTTTTATGGTTCTAATGACACTTGCCTTAAGTTGTTTCCCTAAAGTGCACTAGTCAAAATCTATAAAATCATGAAATAGTTGGAATATAAGACATTCATATTGAATACCTTGTTCATGAAATTGCATTTAGGGCTTGGCAATTGATGTGTTTAAAACATATATGCCAAAAAATGTTCCAATAGTCCTTTATATCAAGATGAGTAGAGGAGGCACAATTATCTATGTGCTATTAAAAACTAACTTGTATAATCCATTAAATTTGTCTTTTTTTCCTTCTACAAACATTTTTGTTATCCAAATATTAGTACATTTTTTATTAATGACAACTTCAACAAACAAGAAGTCTTTGTTGATGCTTGATACATAAAATGTATCATTCACCTTCATTTCTCCATTGTAGGTCACCATTTCTTTTCCATTCCTTTGCACAACATGAATATGATTTGCTATAGATTGTATGTTTGGAACTTCCATGGTTTCTTCAATATTGTTGAACTTGCTTTAGTCTCCAATAACATGTTTGGATGTGCTAGAGTCAAAATACTAAGCAATATCAAGATGCATTACAAAAAATCACGATTTTTCAAAAGGTTCAATTTGACTAAAGTGTTTACATTAACCAAAAGATTGTTCACTCTAACTAAACACATGGGGCATGAGATGATCTTTTGAGTTGGTTTTTTTGACCAAAGTGACCATTTTGATTAAGTGTTAAGTTGTATATCTAGTCAAGAAGGACAATTTTTTAAAATGGTCCATCAAAATGCCCATGGCTTAGTTAAATTGGCCATACTAAATCGCCATAATTTATCGAATTGGCCATATTAATTTGGTTAGTTGATTTATTTGTTATGCCTATTAGATTACCTACCTATTTACCTATTATCTAACTACCTATGTCTTATTTACTTACCTACCATCCACCTACCTATGTCTTACCTACTAGTTACTTATTTACCTACCATCTACCTACCCATGTCTTACTCACCTACCTACCTATATTTATTTATTTATATACCTACCTATGTTTTCAAAATGTACATACATACTTATGTAAAACTATAAGTAGGTACGTACATTTTGAAAACATAGGTACCTAAGCATATGTAAACTACTTATCTATTTAGTTAGGTACCCATTAACCTATTTATGAAAAAATTTGAACTTCGAATGTTGTTATACACATTTAACATGTTTCATGGAAGTTCAAGGAAACATGTTAAATGCAATTAGTAGCATATTGTTTTACAAAGTGGTGGGGTGGTTTGATGGCTAAAACATTGGTTTGGAACCAAGAAGACCAAGGTTTAATTCCTTTTACTAACATATACTATGTGAAATATGTATGTTTATATATATATCATATACATGTGTGTAAATGTATAGTGCTTAGGTGGGTTGTGAATAGGTAGGTAGGAGGTTATGGTGGTTAGATAGGTCATGGGTGGGTGGGTAGGTAGGTACTTACTTTTATTTATTATTTATATTTTTATATTTACAAATTGAGCTATTTTTTAATTAATTTGATTGGTTGCCCATTTTTTATTCTATTTGACTAATAAAAAAAACCATTTTATGGTTAGTAAAAAATACCACCAATCCAATTGAACATGTTCAAATCAATTGGTCTAGTATGACTAAGTGATCAAATTGACCAAATGTCAAAATGATTAGTTTTTGGTTTAGTTTTTCAATGAGATAAACCATGATTTCTTGTATATTGTTGAAGTTCATTGTCAATATTACTACATCAAACAACTCTAATTGTTTTCTATCATTTGATTCAACATGTTTTTCCTCCTCTTTATCTTCTTGAATAAGAATGGCTTTATGTTGTTGTCTTGGATTTATGGTCTTTTTTAGTTGAAAGCATTCTCATGCCTAATGTTCCCATTCACCACAATTGTTACATCTCCCATTGCATCTCCACAGGTACTACTCTTATCATAATTTTGAAGATCTTCATTATTTAAGAAAGGGCCAAAGTTTTCATTTTCAAGGAAGTTCTTTTGAAATTGTTAAATCTAGACATGCTAGGTTCTAGCATGTGGTCAAAGCAAGGTCCCAAAAAATTCAATCTTCTTCTATGACACATAGCCAAATTTGGTTACTTATGAATGGGGTTCCAAAAACTTTTATTGTCCTTTTTAACCTATAGCCAAACTCAGATAAATCCTTTTGTGAATCATCACTAGTTCATCTTCCTCACAAAATGGAAAAGAAAATCCTCCTTAGAACCAACAATTGATTTTTTTTATATAATCAACTTGGGCTTCACACTACTAGTGACAATCAATTGATGGAAAAAATGAATTAGTTTTGTGAAAATTAAGTTATGTACAAATGAAATATGAAATGACATTGTTTGAAACTTGAATTAGATTAAATTTGATATTTAATTCAATTGAAACTCAATTGAATACAAATTGAATGGGATGCACATTGGTGCAAAAGGTATTGAAAATCAGCTCTTGATTATGGTGTTGAAAAAAAAAAATACTCTAAAAGAACACAAATCCCAAAAGACGTTGTTCTATGAATTCCTCTTTATTTGAAAATTGATTAAACATATTCCAATTTGGAATTGTTATCCAACCATTTGAATTAGACTCCTTTTTTGTGCTTTACATTGGGGAAGGTGTGCTCTTGTGGGCCTCTCTTGATCAACTTGGTTATGACCCTCAAATTAGGGGAAACCTTGGGGAGTAGGCCTTGTCCCAATTTAAGTTTGTTGGCCTTACCTACCAAGACAAGGATATTGTGTTTAGATTCATTCTAGAGTATAGTAGCTTAAGGGATTTTGGCCCCCCCCTAGGTAATAATAAATAATAGGTCTATTTTTATATGAGAATTTTTGAAAGATGATATTTTGGCTTGTGTTGAAACTTGAGATTAGTTATTATAGAGTTATAATATCTGGAAGGTTTTTGGTTTCTTTTAGAGGATTTTTTTGAAGATTATATTTTTGCATAGTGAAATATTTGAATTTCCATAATTTTTCTTTTGGCCTTAAGATACTTTGTAATGTAAATGGCAAGGCCATAATGTGACACACACCCCTTGTTTTTTCTTGTTTCAAATATCTTGAGAAATTTGGGGAGGTTGAAAGATCTCTGTAATTTCTTGCACTATTCCAACTACGGTGAATTTTTTATTACTAAATATTCGCAAAATTTGAAATTTTAAAGACATGATTTCAATCTAGACATAGGAGTTTTCATGGAAAAAATGGTTCAAATTTGGTAGATTTTTATTATTAATATCATTGTTTTTCCCTAAATCTCCGGATCGTTATGATATGAAATAATATTTGGCTAATTTGTCAATGATTGTCACTTTGGCTAAATGCGTGTCTCAATAATCCAATCCCCACTTTGTAGGCATACATCACAAAATCCTTTTAAAATCCTAATTCCAAGGAATTCTTAAAACTATGACCAGTAGGCATAAAAATGACAATGCCCCCAGTAAAAAAAATTTAAAAAAAGAAAAAGAAAAGTAAAACCTTTTTTTGGGTTGTTTTTTACACCTTTTAAAGAAAAAAAGAGAAATGTATGGCAGAATATTTCATTTTCAGCAAAAATTTAAATTTAAATTTAAAAAATGAGAGGTCTAACTTCCATAATGAACTTCCAGAATCAAATCCCATATTGACTTTTCAACCCAGGAATCCACTTGCAAGTGGACCCCAAAAGCCCAAAATTTCAATTTGGGTTGACAATAAAGATTCTAGATCCTAGGGTGGGGTGACTTTGACTTTGACTTTAATTTGGGTTGACCTTTACAAAAGAATATCCAATTTAGAAATCACACAATTCATTTGTGTGCATAGAAAATTCAATTGCCATAATCAAAGTTCCTTGTTCAAATATACTTGCCGACTACTCGTAAGGGTTTAGGTTTTAGGGTTTAAAGGGTTTAGGGTTTTTGAAGATACTTTGAATATTGCATGGGTGATTATCATTATTGCAATTGTGATGCACTTTCGAAGATATTATAAATATTGAAGCATTAGGACTCTAGTTAATTAAAGGCTTAAAGAGTGCTTATAATCTAAATTAACAAGTACAATGGATAGGTTAACGACGATAGCCAAATGAACTAAGAAAAGATGGCATGTTTAAACATACATGTACAAACTTGATGCATATCTTCAATAAAATTCTCAAGGGTAGTATGCATTGGTTGGGTTTTCCTTTTTAAGAGAATCTCTTGTTTTTGTTTTGATACCCAAAACAAAATTGGTAGGTACTTTGACTTTGGGTTCAAGCTCGGTTCTTCAAATTTCTAAAGCATGGACATTTTGGTACAAGGTTCTGATTTTGATTACAAGAACACATAAATTATCATGAATAGTCAAGGCATGTGAGCACCAAGACTAGTCACAATAACCAGTGTGCTCTTGCTAGTTACCAAACATAACTGATTATATGGGAACACCAAGCTTTCAAGCAATGGGACATAAAAGAAGGTGAATTCTAAGGTTCAGCCAACCAATGACCAAGAATGTGGTAAAAGGTATGAGGGGGGTATGAAAATGTCAGAGGTAGCAAGATACATGATATAACTGGAGAGTTCTTGCCAGATGGTGTGCTACCACATTTGGAAGATGCTCCCTACAATAACTTAAGGGAAACTTGATGCAATTGATTCAAGAAGTCATTAACAGTCAACACACAGAAAGGGAGGAGCTATTGATTGGGCTGATCATCTAAGAGAGGAAGCTTGAAGAAGGCCTACAGTGAATGAACACTGTTGAAGATGAGAAACAAAAGTGTAAATCTGCATATAGATATTTGGAGATTTGGATACCCTGGCATTTTGAAACCTTCTTATGTATATGGATCACATCGAAGCTACATGTCAATGACTTTTAAGTGGACAAGACACCTGCAAGAATTTGATTTTGATTTTGATCATTCCAATTTCGTAGTTCATTTCTGTTTGTTTCAAAAGACTCTATCACTTTGGTTGTTTTAGTACTGTTCTGTTTGATGTTGATGTATGAAACATAGGTCTTAGGTTCATGATAGCCATTGCCTTGCACTTTTATGATGGGCAAAGCCCATCAGTTGGGGCCCCTTATCACCTTGTCCTAGGCCCCTTATTCAAGAATGTCCTCACCCTAGGACTTCACCCTACACAGAATGCACATGATTGAAACAAAAGAAGCTGACCATACCCAGATTTCAGTTGAGCAAGGAAATGCCCACCTAGCAATGAAATTTCTTACCATTACACCAAGGCAAAGGAATTTAGAAGAACTGATATCAAAGAGAACAAGTAGCAAAAAAACCTCCCCTTTTTGCTTCCTGTTTTGCAATCATGGATATAATGCCATCATAGTACAACTATCAAAGTCACAATGCATCAACTTTGTGCGTGGAAAAGAATTGGAAAAGTAATTGTCACGTCTTCACTTGAATTGAAGCAACTACTTCAACAACAGATAACTAGTAATATCAGAAGAACATCCTGTGCTGACAACAACCTTGCATGCAATTGTGACTACACAATTTTTGGTACTACATTATGAGCATCCAACAAATTGGAAGAATTTTGAAACTGACAACTATCTTTCCTTTGGTATTGAGTTGAAATACCAAGTTGCAACTAACAATGACAGTGCATCTGCCATACCCATTACATGCAGACATTCATTTACCAATTTCTCCACAATAAGCAAACTTATTATCTTCAGGAAATTTTCTTTTCGTGCTCAAAAGCCCATTCATTGTTAGAATTACACCTCACACTCTTCTCTCAACTCTCAATCATGGATGCCATGTTTGCAGAAGACATGGCAGATATTGTTTTAACAACATCATTACTTCTATTCCTTTTCTTTTTGTTTGAGAGAGCATAGAGCAAAACCAACCACCAAGTGTGACTTGTTTTTAGAAAGTAGAAAACCAATCTCGTAGAAATTCAATATCTGGTCTATCAGCCAGGTTCACAATAGAGACATTCATTTCATCTTCCACTGGTGTCCCAACCACACTTTCATTACCCATGCAAATAGAAACTTTCAAGTATCAAAAGAAGAAATATAATACTCAAGCAATCATCTTGTCAAAATAAAATAGCAGATAGATGACATGAGATGTACCTGAAGTATCATCAGAAGCTTGGACATTGGAGTTTGCTATCGTATCACAACGGTGGCTGCCATATCATGGACATCATTCAGGACCAGCTCTCTGTGCCTTTGAAGAAAATCAAGCTTCCATCTCTTTGAAAAGCTCTTCCAAAAAGAAGCTGAATTTGTTTTCGGGGTCTCTTTTAAGTAGTCACCTCATAGTAGTAGGAGAGTTGAGTAAATGGAACCTGGGCCTTGGTCATAATCAAGCACAGTTTCCACAAACTTCACCAGATATCATCTCCCATTCTCTTCTTGCAGAACCGACATTTGGGATCTCAGATTGGATCCACAGAATGCCATCGTGCTCAATCAACTCAGCAAATACATTTCCACTTCTCCTCTCCAAATGCTCATCTTCTTCTAGATGTTATCTCTACAAGTAACCATCTCCTGTTTTCTTCTTGCAGAACAGACATTTGGGAATTCAGATTGAGTCCACAGAATGCCATCATGCTCAATCAACTCAGCAAATACATTTCCACTTCTCTTCAGATGGGTATCTTCTTCTAGATGTTATCTCCACGAGTAATTATCTCCCAGTCACTCGTGGTTGCGGCCATTGTTTACTTTCAACTCAGAGGAGCTTCATTCCCACAACCTTTCATTGGAAAGTTTTCACGATGAGAAGTTCGAAAGAAGGCACTGCAAATTGTCGAAAAACTTCACAAAGTTTAAGAGCAAACTCCTCGCAACGGGAGTCCCATGTGCTCCACACACCTAAAAGTATGAATCAACACACATCTTTCAGACCTTACTGTGTAGATTTTGAAGGAATCTATGCCATGAATCCTCATGAATCCATGCAGTGATTTTCACGCCTGATTCGATCATGCAACATTGAAGTATTGAAGTATTGTTGTTTGTTGTTACAGACCTCCCATTCTTGGTTGGAAGCTCGAATCCTGCAGAGAAGAAGTCCAGCCCTAGACGTGATTTTTGTGACCCCACCGTCGTGTGCTCCGACCTTCAACCGAGAACGGAATCTACATCGGCAGCAACGTGAGCCCCTAACTCTAAACGCCCGCAGGCCCATAGGGGTTTGCTTGGTCCACCGTCTTCTTTGTTTCTCTACATCTCGCTCTCTTCTCTCGCATGCTCTCTCTCTCTCTCTCTCTCGGCTTTCGCCGTTCATAGTTCGCTCTGGGCCGCTTGGTGTCCGCTTTGTGGCTGTAAGCTGCTTCTTTTCGCGGCGTCAACATGTTATGTAACATCTCTATCTCCCTTTCTTTTCGCTTGTCGTGCATGCTTGCGCAAAAAATTGTGTTGTGTGGCGTAGTTTCTCTGCTAATCGATGGGACCTGCGAGGCGATCATCCCTCTTCAGTAGCGACAATGGTAAATTCTTTGGTAGCATCTAGATTGTGTCTTGTTCCTAGGAATTGGCCTTTTGTAAGGTCGGATCATCTATGTTCTGCTGCTGCCGCCGGCACGCAAGAGTGTTTCCTTTGTGTCTCCTCCAGACCGCTGTCCTCGCCGGGAGGATAGTGAATTGCAGCTGAGAAATTAAGAGTGCTGAGCGGGGCTAGCGCTTGTCTAATCATGGTGGTTGCAGGTGAAGTTTACTTCAGATGAGTTGCGGCGGATTATGGACAAAAAATACAATATCAGGAATATGTTTGTGATTGCCCATGTCGATCATGGTATGTAGCTTGTCTTCATCTCCCAGATTGTATATTGTTGCAGGCTGATTCAACAATGTAAATCCTTTGGATGTTTGATAGGAATTGGTTTTGTGTTGAAAGTTATCATACTGAGGAGCCACTTGCATGGGGCTGTGCATCTGCTGCTTTTCAGGAAAATCAACCTTGACGGATTCACTTGTTGCTGCTGCTGGTACCATTGCCCAAGAAGTGTCTGGTGATGTGCTGGTCATGGATACATAGGCAGATGAGGCAGAGAGAGGCATCACCATCAAGTCCACAGGGATTTCACTGTATTATGAGATGTCGGATGTGGCACTGAAGGATTACCATGGACAGAAGGATGGCAATGATTATCTCATCAATTTGATAGATTCACCTGGGCATGTGGATTTCTCATCTGAGGTGACTGCTGCTCTTTGCATCACCGATGGTGCACTGGTGGTTGTAGATTGTGTGGAGGGAGTCTGGGTGCAAACAGAGACTGTGGTTCGATAAGCACTCAGTGAGAAGATTCGGCCTGTGCTGACAGTGAACAAGATGGACAGGTGCTTTTTGGAACTGAAGGCTGAGGGTGAGGAGACATATCAGACCTTCCAGCGTGTGATTGAAAATGCAAATGTCATTGTGGCAACTTATGAGGATCCACTGCTGGGTGATGTGCAAGTCTATCATGAGAAGGGAACAGTTGCCTTCTCGGCTGGGCTTCATGGCTGGGCCTTCACTCTCACCAATTTTGCCAAGATGTATGCCTCAAAATTCAATGTAGATGAGAAGAAAATGATGGAGCAGTTGTGGGGTGAGAATTACTACAACCCAGCCATCAAGAAATGGACAAACAAGAGCACAGGATCTCCCACATGCCAGCGTGGGTTTGTGCAGTTTGTGTACAACCCTATCAAGCAGATCATCAATGTCTGCATGAATGACCAGAAGGACAAGCTGTGGCCCATGATGGCTAAACTGGATGTTCTCTCAAGGGAGAGGAGAAGGATCTGATGTCAAAGGCACTACTGAAGTAGTTGATGCAATCGTGGCTGGCTGCCAGCAGTGCCCTTCTTGAGATGATGATCTATCATTTGCCATCTCCTGCCACTGCCCAGAAGTACAGGGCCGAGAACTTGTATGAGGGCCCAATGGATGACCAGTAAGCAACAGCCATCAGGAACTGTGATCCAGAGGGTCCTCTCATGTTGTATGTGTCAAAGATGATTCCAGCTTCTGACAAGGGTCGGTTCTTTGCCTTTGGGTGGGTGTTTGCTGGCAAGGTGGCCACAGGTATGAAGGTTCGTATCATGGGGCCTTATTATGTGCCAGGTGGAAAGAAGGATTTGTATACCAAGAGTGTGCAAAGGACAGTGATCTGGATGGGTGCATCAGGAATCTGTGGAAGATGTGCCATGTGGAAATACAGTGGCCATGGTTGGACTGGATCAGTTCATCATCAAGAAATGCAACCTTGACTGGTGAGAAGGAAGTAGATGCCCACCCTATTCAGGCCATGAAATTCTCTTTGTCACCTGTTGTGCGTGTTGCAGTGCAATGCAAGATGGCATCCGACCTGCCTAAGCTTGTTGAAGGTCTGAAGAGATTGGCAAAGTCAGTCCCCATGGTTTTGTGTATGATTGAGGAGAGTGGGGAGCATATTATTGCCGGTGCTGGAGAGTTACATTTGGAAATTTGTCTGAAGGATTTGCAGGATGATTTCATGGGAGGTGCAGAAATTATTGTGTCAACCCAGTGATTTCCTTCCATGAGACTGTGCTGGAGAAATCATCCCATACAGTGATGAGCAAGTCCCCCAACAAGCACAATCACCTTTACTTTGAGGCAAAGCCTCTGGAGGAGGGATTGGCAGAGGCCATAGATGATGGCCGCATTGGTCCCCATGATGACCCCAAGGTGAGGAGCAAGGTGTTGGCTGAGGATATTGGCTGGGATAAGGATCTTGCAAAGAAGATCTGGTGCTTTGGACCAGAGACCACTGGCCCCAACATGGTGGTTGACATGTGTAAGGGAGTGCAGTACCTGAATGAAATCAAGGATTCTGTGGTGGCTGCATTCCAGTGGGCCACTAAGGAGGGTGCAATAGCTGAGGAGAATATGCAAGGTATTGCCTTTGAGGTTTGTGATGTTGTACTCCATGCCGATGCCATCCATAAGGGTGGTGGTCAGGTCATTCCAACTGGCAGGCGTGTGATGTATGCAGCTCAGCAGAGAGCAAAGCGTCGCCTTCTGGAACCAGTAGACTTGGTGGAGATTCAGGCACCAGCGGGGGCTATTGGTGGCATCTACAGTGTACTGAATCAGAAGCGGGGTCATGTGATTGAGGAAATCCAGCGCCCAGGAACTCCTTTATACAACATCAAGGCGTATCTTCCAGTGATTGAGTCATTTGGTTTCTCAGGTACTCTTCATGCTGCAAATATCTGGACAGGCTTTCCTCCAGGCTGTGTTTGATAATTGGGAGATGTTGAACAGTGACCTACAAGAGGCAGGCTCACAGGCAGGGACTATTGCTGCTGACATTAGAAAACAGAAGGGTCTTAAGGAACAAATCACTCCTCTCTCAGAGTACAAGGACAAGTTGCAATTGTGGCCAGTTTGTCTTGTTGTGAGGGTTGCAATTTGCTGTCAATTTTGGGGTTCTATATGCTCTGTTTGAAACGTTTAGTTCCAACTCCTGCCCAATACTGGTCTAACCAGTCAGCTATAGTTTAGGGTTTAAGGTTTAGGGTTTAGGGTATTTTCTTAGTGACTCTATATACTCCAGTGATGATGATGAAAGAGTAGTTTTACCGTTTCTGCCGGTTTTTGTTCTGGTCAAGAATCGATCAATTGCAGGTCTTCAATATTCTCACATTGTCTATGTGTTTGATTCAAGAACAGCTAATTTATTGCACACTAGATATTAGTATTGGTTCTCTTGGTTTGCATAAGGAGCGGCAGAATGTGGTAAAATAAAACTAGTTGAAGAAGTGTGATTGAAAGGCCTTTTCTTTTACAATATTGATGCTATGTATGCCTCCTATTTTCTTAACAATGTGGGGGGCTTTTTAATAGTCACAATATTGGGACTTTAAGAGGCTTGGTTAATCACTTATCCCAAATGCTGGATTCAGGAGATTAAGGTGCTTAAGTTACAAAGCTTTTGGGAATTCTTATGTGTCCATCTTTAATTTAGATGCAAACCTTTGCTTATCTCATGAGTATTTTGTTGATTATTACAACTTAAAATGCCCTTCACAGTGTTGCACTGCTTGGACATCCAGAGTAAGGGGTAAAAGTCTATTTTTCAAATCCATTAATCTACCATACTCTATAATGAATCTAAATACAATCTCCTTGCCTTGGTAGGCAAGACCAACAAAACAACCTTCCTCCATAGATAAAATTCTCACTAAAATCCTACGAATAATAACCACATTACATATAATCATATACAACCCATATGGTGAACTATGTTAATCACATCCATATGATAAACCATGCTAATCACACACATGTGACACATAACAATTAACCATCCTAATCACACACATATGACACATATCATTAAAACCATACTAATCACACACATATGACACATATCATTAAAACCATACTAATCACACATATATGATGAATAGGATTAGACACATTAATGGTTGCCATCTTGCTACACATATTGTGATTAGGTAGCCATTTTAATAACAAACATTAAAACAACACAAGTAACCTTGAGAAATGGAGGTATAATTCCAGTTCTATTTGGACTAACCGGAACCAGAACCAACAGTTAGTTCTAACCCGCCTGACAGTGGTATATTCGTATTGAGACGGGTATAAAACTGGGTGCAGAGCTCAGATTTGGGCGGGTATCAAAGTTAGAAACTGGGTTGCAGTGTTTTTTTTCTTTTTACAAAAAAAAAGGTTCTGTTTGTAGCCAGAATGGCGATCATCCCTAGGAAGATTTAGTCAAATCTGGCTACACACCAGAAATAAAGTACAAATATTTACCGACCCTTCTATAATGTTTGGCTACACAATGGAGACTACATGTATGAATTTGGCGGTTTTTTTTTTTTCTTTTTTCTTTTTCCCTCACTTCTGGCGACTGAAAACCTCCAGAAACACTAATTTCTCGAATTTATAATTTATTATTTCCCTTTTTGGCGATAAGGTAGGCGTTCCGGAGCTGCCTCAAGAGCTTGCACGACTGCTGTCTGTTGCTCGCTGGCTTTGCTGGCTCGCTGCAAGAGAAGCGACATCGAATGCGAAACTAAATCTTGGTGTTGCTAGAGTTGGGTTTCTTCCACTGTCTTGGATTGCGGCAGTTGTCGTTGCTGTTGTTGCCATGGATGCCGCTGGCCGCCCTGCTGTGGTCATCGACAATGGCACAGGGTACTTTTCTTCTTTCTGTATGCTTTTGTCTCTGTGTTTCTCTCTGTCTCTGTGTGATTTTGTTTCTTTTTTCTTTTCTTTTCTTCCCTACGTACTTGCTGAAAGTTGTGAAGATTTCCGGGTCGCGGGATTTGCTCTTTTTGAAGTGGATTGTACCTGATCGAAGAAGGATGTTAGCTTTGGAGGGCCGACTTGCCGTCTTTCTGCTGCTTTGTTGCAGAATCCGTTGCCGCCTGATGTCTGTGTTTTGCACAGGGTGAAGAAGAATAGGTTTTCAGTATACGACTAGATATTCATTTCGTTGTTTTTCGTGGTTTTGCTTGTCATTGTGGCTTGTGAAGTGATGATCTCTTCGTGACATGAGGTTTTGGGAGATAGGTCAAGAAAGCATAAAATTGGAAGATGATAATAACCTGCACCAATGCATCTTTCTTTCGGAAGACTGTGGAAACCTTTGATGAATTCTTTTGAATGTAATTGAAGGATCTGCCTCCTGTTGTTGTTGACTCATGCTTTGGGGCCTTTTGCCAGGTACACAAAAATGGGGTTTGCAGGAAATGTGGAGCCATGCTTCATTGTCCCAACTGTGGTTGCAGTGAACGAATCATTTCTTGGACAAACAGCCAACCAATCAAAAGGAGGACTCTCCGCCTTCCATAGTGCCGGTGTAATGGCTGACCTTGATTTCTTCATTGGTGAAGAAGCTCTAGCACGCACACACGCAAATGCTTATACTTTGAGCTACCCGATCCGACATGGTCAGGTACTGAAATTGCACTTTCTCTACAATATTTCAATCCATTAAACTTGACCTTCTGTACTTGCGAGAGGTGAAGGACACATTCCTGCTTGTTTATGGTCAGTCATATTATTTTGGCATCTAAATATGCTATGGAATCCAAACACTTTTACGTGTTGAACTTGATGCTAGTTTGAGCTTTGCAGATTGAGAATTGGGATACAATGGAGCGATTTTGGCAGCAATGCATATTTAATTACCTGCGATGCGATCCAGAGGATCACTACTTTCTTCTCACTGAGAGCCCACTCACAGCACCAGAGAATAGGGAATACATGGGAGAGATTATGTTTGAGACCTTCAATGTGCCAGGTCTCTACATAGCAACACAAGCTGTTTTGGCCCTTGCTGCAGGTTACACAACTTCTAAGGTACATGCCACAGTCTGTCACAGACACCAGAGTCAGGTTATCTTACAACCGTTTGCAAGGATTTGTTGGTGTTATATGTTGTTTATCTGGTTTGGGTGGGGCGGGGAGTTTGAATGCAGTTGGAAATGACAGGGGTGGTGGTGGATGCTGGGGATGGCATGACACATGTTGTTCCAGTTGCGGATGGGTATGTGATTGGCAGCAGCATAAAGTCAATTCCTGTTGCAGGCCGTGACCTCTCCATCTTTGTCCAGCAGCTTATGCGGGTATTTTTCAACCTCCCTTTTCAGTCAATTTTATCTCTGCACTTGCACATCTGTGTTCAAAGCAAGCTGGGTCAGATGGAGTGTCACTATTAAGGTACAACATTGTTCAACTCTTGCAGGTGGATCCTTCCAGGGCTGTGCTCTGGATCATGCTGGTTGTCTAGGTTGGAAATTGGTTTTGTCATTAAAGCCTTCTTGGTTGGGTTTGCTAACTAGAGCTAAGATAGTATGTTTCATGTTGCTGGAACACTGTGTCTCAACTGTGTTTGAGAACATGATCCAAACTCAGTTCTGGGTTTAGGGTTTTTAATGCAAATCTGGCCTTCAGGAACGAGGAGAGCGTGTCCCACCAGAAGATTCTTTGGATGTTGCAAGGAGGGTGAAAGAGGCTTACTGCTACACTTGTGCAGACATTGTTAAGGTACACAGCATCCCCCTCCTGCTTCATCTGAGTACATTGCTAATCCATCAATTATTTATACCTGAGTTTTTTATGGAAAAATACTTCAAACTGTCATTTGTGTGTTGTTACAATTAAATGTGGCTCTATCTCCCAACACTTTCTGGTGAGGGTTACAGAGTTCTAGTTCAGAGTGATAGTTGAAGCCCGTTTGTGGTGGAAAACTGTGTAACTGCTTTCTCTGTTTTTGTAGCATTGACAGTTGTTGGCTGACTTCAGCTGTTTTGAGTTTAGTAGAGAGGTTGTGAATCTTCCATCTCTTGTCTTAGCCATGAGAGTAGCTGTGTGATGGTCTGGTTGCAGGAGTTTGGGAAGCATGATAAGGAGCCCTCCAAATACATCAAGCAATGGACAGGCTTCAACTCAAAAACAGGAGCTCCATTTTCTTGTGATGTTGGATATGAACGGTTTCTTGCTCCTGAGGTTCAGCCTCTTCACCTTCAAGCATCTGGTTAGAAACACTACTTATGTAAAGCCTCTTGTGTAGACCATATGCAAATATTGCAGGAGTCAGAAAACCTGGGGAGTGTTGCTGCTTAAGATCCTTACACCCCATCAGAAAGAAATCCACTTATCATGTAGGCCTTACAATTGGCCATAGTTGTGATGCTTCATATTTATGTAGGTGACATTTGTCCACAATGGATGCACAGGTGTTTTTCTCGCCTGAGATTTACAGCAGCGACTTCACAGTACCACTGCCGGAGGTAGTTGACAAATGCATTCAGTCTGCACCTATTGATACACGACGTGCCCTTTACAAGGTCCAGTCTCCATCTTTATGTAGTTGGATACATTGTCATCTGAGAACACAATGCTACTTTCTTTTCCATGACTTATGGTCTAACAGAAAGTTGATTAGACCAATTGTAATCCACTGACCAAATTTAGACCATAAACTGCAACGATGTTCCACTGTATCACATTGATGTCTGCATGAACTGTATGCTTTTATTTGCAGTGCCTTTCTGAGTTTGTCTTTTTCTTTTAACTGTTGCTACTTGCAATAATGTAAATTTTGTAAGAAAGTTGGTCACATGGTTTTTCTTCAGAACATTGTGCTTTCCGGAGGTTCTACCATGTTCAAAGACTTCCAGAGGAGACTACAGCGTGACATCAAGAAGCTTGTAGATGCACGGTCTTTGGCTTCAGAGACCAGGAGTGGTGGAGATCTGAAAGTAGGTTGTCTTTTGACCTTTTGTGATCTATTTCCTGAATGCACCTCATGCAGCACTGAAAATCTGCTATCGAAGAAACTTGTTTCCTACAATAAAAATTCATTTTGGGTTGATCCTTCACTCATCAAACACCTGTGAAATGATCTTCATCTATGTGCATCCATATTGTAACTAGAGATATAGCCTGCAACATATGTCTCAAACAATTCTTCCATCTGTGGGCTAATTTCAGATTTTTCTATGGATTTCAAATGTGTATGCATAACATGTTGAAGACAGACTTTGACATTATGTGACAGGAGATTGATAAGTTTTCTCTGAAGAGCTTTTACAGTTTGGCTTACTGACAAAAGTATTTCATGCGGTGATTTAATAGTCGCAGGCAGTTGAGGTGAATGTTGTGGGCCATCCCATGCAACGGTTTGCTGTTTGGTTTGGAGGATCACTTCTTGCCTCCACACCAGACTTCTACAATGTACTGCCTCCTCCATCATGTCATCCATTTTCTGTAGCTGGGACCACAATCAAACACATGATGAAGTTCTTATTGAGGAAGATCATGCTTAGGCTAGTCCAAGATGCATACTAGCATGCAAAAAACTAACAGACAACAAATAAGGGGCAGTCCAGGTTAGGTTTGTTCAGAGGTCATCAGGCTCCAATTGATGCACATACCTTATTCTAGGTTGACCTCACCATCAAATTCCACTGCTGTGTAATTCATAGATCATTCTTTGTAGTACCCCCTCACACGGTTTGATGTTCACGCTTTATGCTAGTCATAGGGACACTCACTATTGTGTTTTCTGTATTCCAGGCATGTCACACAAAGGCAGAATATGAGGAATATGGGTCCAGTATTTGCCGGCTCAATCCTGTTTTCAAGGGGATGTACTAATCCTCTCAGGTCTGGTTTCAGTTTCCTTCAATATATGTCTATAAAGTAGCAAAGGATTAGTGCAGAAGCCATTTGTCCATCTAGGATTGTCCATCAGCTAGTGTGATTGGCCAGCGATCATGGTTGGTGGTTGTTCAATGAACCATTTCAACAACATTGGTTGCTAGAAGCTTACTGAAACTGAAGCTCTGGGGTTTATACTTATGCAGCAGCATCTTGGTCTCAGCTTGCAGTGATGATGCCTAGAGAATACTGCTTGCTGGGAAGTTGCTTTCTTTTTGTCATGCTCAGAGACTGCACTCAGAGTATGTGTGAAGAGTACAATGATAGACAGCTGATTCATGATTTACTCAAATATACTTTCAATGCAAAATCAGAATAGATTTCTGCTACTGCATGTTCACTTAGAATGAGATCATAATGTCTTCAACATTAACCTGACATGGTTGAAGGACAAGAAAAGATGCATTAATTGATCAGTGTCACTGACATGTATCCAAAAGTCTATTTACTGTATTTGACATGGGTGATAATTACTGCATACTGCAGAGAAATTGGGTTGCTTTCTTTAAGGTTTTTTTGTGACACCAAGTCCTCTCCCCTTGTCCTCAAGGGCCTTACACTTTATTGTGGCACTTGAGGCCAGCACAAGGGGCCACAACTGCACAACTTATAGTCTACAGAGGGCTTTTGGTTCACCTATTTGTCAGTTTGGAGTCTGATCACATTCTGTAGCCACTGTGCACTGATGTTTTGAGTCTGATAATTAGGGTCAAAACTAAACATGAGAATGAGCATGAACAAAGAGTATGAGCTGGTGTCTAGAATGTTGAAAGAGACATGGATTGCCAGGAATCATCAGCTCTTCAATGCAATGTCCTTGTGTCACAGAGAAAGTGGACTGGGAGCTCTTCACATATACAAACATGCACAGGTGAAAGAGAAGCTCAAAATGAGACACCATTCATAAGTTCAACAGATATGTGCTCAATTGCACATACACTTGCAGAAAAGCTCATAAAGTACACCACACTTTGTTGCCACCTTATTGGCCAGATTCGTAAATCAAACCATAGTACATGATTATACTACCTATCACATTGTCCATTAAAAGCTTTTAAGTAGACAGTTCCAGCTATAGGTTTTCTTAATACTCTGGTACCACATCCAGATTTCTACACTCCTGCTCAACAACCCCAGTTTTGAAGCTGTCATCTAGATTTATATAAAGTCTGTACACAAGGAGAGACACCTACCTACCTACCTATATGATCCTTGAAGATCAATGACCATCTCTCAACTTTTTACACAGCCGGTCAGCATGCTCCTGATCAAATGCCTCTGTTAGAGAGAGAGAGCTTTTATGAATTATACTAAGCTGAAGCCAAATGTTAGACAATCTTAGAGAAGGCTCATCATCCCTGTATCATCAAGACCCTCCCAAGAAGTCATGACCCACGTCATCTTCCTTGGCAAAAATAGCAACAGAGAGAACCAGGGAGCAGGATTCAGAAAATGTAACTGGAAAACATGCTGCTTGCTTCCCGGTAGATGCAAGAATCCTCAGGTATGAGCTTAGCAGAGTAAATTGAATACCAAAGTTCCCTCCTCAGCCATTATTTCCTTCCATCAACCAAGTCACAGCTGCCAGATCCATGTACTGTCGTAACAAGCTCTTGGACTGTCAACTTCCTGGCAGTCTACCTTTTGCAGCAGAAATGGATAGCAGCACATCATTGTGTAGCTCACAAAACAAAATGCTCAAAGAAACTGTACACATGGCAGTTTGAGAAAGCCACCCATCTGCTGGCTCACCTTCCAGATTTCTCACCTCTTGGAGAAGATTGGCTGAGATGACCCTGATGGGTACTGTAATAACTTGCTTGGCATTCCAAACTTGAAAAAAGAATCATTGAGATTTCAGTGACAAAACTGCTCTTGCAGAGGGTCAGGAAATTGACCTCCTCCACTAGTGGCTCCAAAAGGTACTAGATTGGAAACAGAACTCAGGGCAGTAGGCCAGTGCACTCCAGAGCTGATGCAAGAGGCATCCAGAGATTGACCACTGGAAAGTGACCCCGCAGTTACTATTACAGACCCAGGTGCTGCACCACCAGCTGCAGCTACTACTGCAGCAGTTTCACATGAGGAATTGAACTGATTATGCACTGTGCAGTTCAAGTCAAATGCTCGCATTGGAGCTGCAGCAGCAGCAGCAAGAGTATTAGGACTCTCTACACCCATTGCAAGCTCTCCATTGTACAATATTGTTGCAGGATCACACATTGACCCATCATGATTCCCAAGTTGCTCCAGCATCTGCACATAAACCCAGGCTCACAGTCTAAACATCCCCAGGATCAAAATCAAGGCTCAGCAGGGGAGTGAAGAAAATTACCACATTGAATGCTTTACACATACATACATGTCAACCCCAAGAGATGGTGTACTTAGTAATCTAGACACAAGCCCAAAACTGTCTGTGATTTGCTTGCAGCTCTACATGATGATTCAAGTAGAACAATTATGAAGATCACATGTGATCATCATGTTGCTTGAAGATCACATGTCTTTTTCTGGCTGTCAGCATAGCTGTTGGTTTCTTGCAGCTGAACTAGAATTTCTCACAAGGATGATCATGTCAGTATCATCATCATCTTCTGTAATAGCTTCACAAGATTTGTTTTGCAGTGGATTCTTGTCCAGAACAGCAGAATGTGAGCAATTGGGTTTGTCTCCAGTGCAAGTGGAAAGCTCCTCAGGAATTCAGAGTCCTCTGAAGGTCCCTCTGAGACTGACCTGCAATTGAAGCTTGAGGAACTTGACATAGTGGATGGCTTCGTCAAGCATGGAGGCAGTGTCCATCTTTGTGCCGCCCGGGACTAGCCTCTGCAGCACGCGGATGCGGTCGCTGATTCTCTCGCGCCTGTGCCGGGCTGCGACGCTTTGTGGGTCCTTGGAGATTCGCACATTCCGTCGTTTGGGTCTGGAGCTCTCGATCTCCGCGGCAGTCGGCATTGGCAACGAAGCCCGAAACAGGATTGCCCTCATACTACTCGCCATCTTGTTTCGCATGTTATGACTGCGGGACTCGCCTTGCAGCAGCTCCACCTCATGGGATAGAACAGCTCCAGGAGCTGCTGCAAAGCTACTGGGAAGAGGTGCAGATTGTGTTGCAGCGAATCCGGGAAGAATGGCAGCAGTCGGTGTTATTGCGGCGTGCCCTGGAGCCTGAGGATTCAGGTACGAGCCGCCAGCCTCTAGCGAAGACGGAACAGCTCCCGCGTAGGCCGGCGAGTGTTCTTGGAAGACAAACGGTTTTTCCTCGTGCAACCGCAAATCCATCCACGTTTCTTTCTTCAGACCCATTGTCATGAAGGAGCCCTGCAGCTCCCCACAAGCTGAGACTGAGTTTGCGTTGAAGAAACTAGGCTCCGACCCTTGAAGCTGAGACTCCTCCTCACTCTCCCCGCGGGAGAGAGGACCGGCAGGGCTCTCGATGCAGCAGAACTGTAACCTGGCGCCACTGCTGCTGCTGTCCGATCTTAGCTGCTGCTGAAGACACGATGCAGCAGTTCCCGAGCTTGCATGTGCAGGCATCATCAGATGGTTCCTCCTCATGTTGATCTGCTCGCTGCTCGCACTGCATGTCAGACCGACGTCTTGATCGTCCGCCGCCGTCACGATTTCACTGCTCGAGTCTACCATGCTGCTACTGCAGCTGGAGCGCAGCAGCAGACTATCTAGTATGAGCCCCCGCCGCGCTCTCGACGTCGTCGTTTCCAGCTGCTGCAACTGGTCTGCCTTGGACATCGCCAGCTCGAAGCCTCCTCCTCCCAGCAACACTTGGTCTGGCCGTTGGAATCGCCCGGCGCCGTAAGCGCAACTCTTTGGCTTGCAGCAGCTGTCTCCTGCAGGCAATATTGAATCTTGGCCGAAGAAGAGAGAACTCATGCTGCAACTGGAATCTGGTCCTCCCATCAAGCTGCTGTTGCTCCACCCTCTGACCGAATGTGACCTGCATCACAATGCAGAACACAACAACACGCACAGAATCATCATCATGCATGCACTTCCTGTTGCAGGCCTTGTCTGTCGTTCCTATTCTTTTCTCCGCATCCTTGCAAAGGAAACTCTTGGAAACAATAAGCTGCCAAACATGCATACAGACAAAAGCTCCAGCTCGAGATCACGACATGAGATTGGCCATGAAGCTCACAAACCCAATTCACAATGCCCCAAGATTGGCATGATCACTTGAGCTCCTGACAAGTTTGCATTTCAGTGTCTAACTCCAGAGCACTAAAACCTGCAGGAACCAAGTGTGGTCCAAACCTTCAAGAACCAAAACTTGTTCAAACCTACACTCGTCTTCATGATGCAAACTTGCAGTTGCAAGCCCCATCTCTGTATCAAACAGCAATGCAAGCAAGTTCAGTCTGGAGCAAGCAACAGCAAAATACTGGAACAAATGCACAGCACCTCCTCATCAAATCCCTTAGACTAGTCTTCTCCATTTCATTGAAGGGTCTGTCTACAAAGCATTTGTGAGGACCCTTGAAGAACAACACGCCTTTAGGCTTGTGATCAGCTTCATGGGTGTCTCAAGAAACAGCGTCAGTGAATTTTCTCCGAATTCTCATTTAGTTCTCTGATCATCAACCCGGAGCATCACGTATTGTATTCAACGTACGTGCTTGATCTCATCCTCCAAACTTGACCGTCCTTTTTCTGGTTCAGATGTTATTCCTGGAACCCTATAAGAGGCTCCTCGAAAAACCCTTCCAGCAGAAGCAAAAGTAGAAGAAGAAGAAGAAAAAGGACTTCCCAGTGAACAAGCTAGGTTCTGAGTTGAGAGTGTGTGATGGGTATCAGTTTCCAATGCATGTGCTTGCAAGAGACTTCCGAAAAGTCCTGAGCAAAGTTCCTCATGACAATTGGTCACGAACCCACAAACAGAATGAGCCCCAAAAACGCAATTCACATTGTTCAACTTCTCTCATCAAGTTTCAACCCATTGCAGCAAGGCGAACTTGCAGAACCACAGACTACCAGAAACAAGCTGGGTTGAAGTGTTCATGCTTGGAACCTAAGTTCATGACAATATTTTACGACTGTAGTAGTTACAGCTTCTTCACACCTTACAGTGTAACTCTCCATGACCCTGGAGACTAGAACCAGCAGGCTTCTGCATCAAACCAACAAGCCCTACAATAGAGACCATATACCATTGCACACCAGCCAGCCAGTCAGCCAGCCAGACTTCAAAACCAACAACAACAAGAACAGCCAGACTTGCTCCTACTAAAGCCGGGTGCTCAAGATCTCATCAAGATCATGTTATCAAATGTCACACGCATGATCCTCCTCCTCCTCCTCCTCCTCCTCCTCGACAAAGAAACCACAAGGGAAAAAAAAAAAATCCTCTACAGTAGACAGCCAAGCCCCACTCCCCAATTCCCGCATGACATGAATTGAACCACCTGCATGAGTCTACACTAAAACCCAAATCCTCAGAACTGCCATTGCAAGACACCAGGCCCAATCAATCAACCAATTTCTCACATACCCAGTAGACGACTACACACTGGCCCTGCAGACTCCTCCAACAAGTCTAAAAGCACATACACGATGATTCCATGCGTGACAACCAGCAGGAACAACCACCCACCCAAAAGAGTTTACCCAAAAAAAACACCCCATCTTAGTAAAGCATACTTGAGGAAACCTTGAGATTCATGACCCAAACTTCAAATCTACACAAAACATGAACACAAAGTAAGTTCAGCCTCCTCCTCCTCCTCCTCCTGCTGCTGCTGCTGCTGGTGGAGGACTCTTCCTCCTCTGCACAGGGTCAGAAGTTACACTTGTGTACATGATCATCAGTTAGTCTTCAGGAATGTCACAGATCATATATGTACATACCATGATCCTTCCATGGCCTGCAAGTTTGCTCCCGCTCACTCATGCATGCATGCAACAACAAGAACAACAACAACAACTACTACAACCACCACAACCACCACCAAGGAGCCTTGAAGAAGCTCTCACAGCAGAGGCTTTTGGCTTGGGCTTGGGCTTGGGCTTGGGCTCCAAGAAGACCAGATTTTGGGTAATGAAACAAGAATTATGAATGAATGAGTGAATGAATGCATGAATGAATGCATGAATGAATGAATGATGCATTGGGAGTGGGGTGCCGATTTTGCACATATTATTATGAATGAGAGAAAAAGGAGGTTTTTGGGGATTTGGGGAGGGGTAGTAGGGTGGGGTCATCCATGGGGGTTGGATTCTTGGGGTTTGTAAACCCTACTTCAATGCCTAATTGGGTTTCTAGGGTTCATCCTAGGGATTTGTGGTATTTTATTTTTTAAATAAAATCAATTTTTTTTAGGGTTGTACCTTAGAGCCCTCCTCAAGAGGTTAAACACCTCTCTCCTTTTGATTTCTTTGGGTTTAGGTAAAGCCCCTCCTTCTTCTTCTTCTTCTTCTTCTTCTTGTGCACTACTTGTTTTTGTTTGTTTTTGGTTTTGGGTTGTACTAGAAAAAAGTGCATTATTCTCCCTCGAAGTGAGTGAGTGAGTGAGTGAGTGAGTTGCCCGGGTGGGCTTCCTCTAGGCATGATAGTAATGAGCCCATAGCAATGAAATGGAAGCTAAATTGCACCCTAAGAGTAAAGGAATTTGGCAACTCACTTGGGTTGAGTTTGATAGGGTGCATCTCTCTACTTATGTTCCAATTCATCTCAAGATCAATTGGAACATAATAACAACTTGTTTCAATTTCCTTTAGTGTAATTGGAGTGCACTTTACTCACTAAAGCCCTTGTATACGGGCTATTATTACTAGAATCAGGCCCACATACCATCTTTGTACAAGAGTCATTCTTTGATTCTCATTTTTTTTTGCTAGTGTGAATGAATGAAAACCTTTTTCTCTCTTTTGTTCTCATACGGGAAGCTTGGCTAGATGGTTGCTAGTAAAAGTATGAGCTCACTCTTGGGGTGGGCTTTATTCTTTTTTATCATCATATTCTTCTTCCTTTGTGTGGGGGTGGCCTTTTTCTTCCTTTTATCATCACATTCTCCCTTTGTAGGGTGGGCTATATATTCTTGGTTATCACATGAATTGATGACAATATGTTTATCAATTTGCATGGGAAAGTTCAAGACTTTGGCATTAATATGAACATGCATGTGAATGAAAGACATTGGAGGTTTCTCGGGTGTGGGGAAGGGGGTTTTGGGCCATGGTGAAGGAGAGAGGGATTGTATTGTTCATCACCAATGCCATGGAAGGAATAAAAAAAAATAAGCAAGTTTGTGAATTTGGATGGAAAGAGTTACACAAAATGAGCTTGCCATTTGGATTACAACTTTAGGGTTGTTGTAATTTAATTATCCCCTCCTTTGGAGTTGGGCCTTTATAATGTATATGGTGATTATGGCATTATGAATTCTAGGTTGTTCACACTTGAGGTTGAAGTTTATTCTCATGTTTCAACCCAAATTCCAATTAAACATGTTACAACCTACAATTAAACCAAAGTGTTTATCCAATTAGGTTCCAATGATGGTTGCAAACAAACTCAAGACCTCCTATCTAGAAACCCTAAAACTTGACTTTTAACCTAGACCTACCAACACTAATCCAAATTCTTAATGAATGCCAATGTAAAGAACATATAATGATTGCACAAAATCAAGAATTTGGACATGGCGGCCTTCAACGTATAAACTTTGTAAAGGCTATTGCAAAGAAATATAAATTGATTGAATTATACAAGTGTCAAATGTATTAATATCCTAATCAATGTGGGGTGATTATTAGAAATAAACATACAATCCCTTATTTTAAAAATTGGTCAATTTGTGAAAGTGAACCATTTAAGGCTTAAATTGTACTAAAATGATTCCAATATTATAATACAAATAATATAATAGTTTCATGGTATGGTGTATACACTTTGTGTCAAAATTGGAATTACATATAATATCAAAAGTACTCTTGCATAAAATTTCACTCATTTTGAAATTTTTTTTAAATCACATATAATTGATTTGGGCTTTGATAATAAAAGAAGTTATATGAACCATGAATATGAAATTGATTCATATGTTTATCTTTATGTAATTGTACACCAATAATTTGATTAAAAAAAATTAAAACACCTTGTTTAATAGCAATTTATCACTTTTTATTCATTTTAAATTTTCACTTTTCCTTCATAAAATGATAAAAACAACAATTGACGCAATTATATGTTTAATGGGAGAACATATTATAACTTGAAAAGATTATGATTATCAACATTAGCCTAACATAATATATTACTAAACATTAATTTATAATTTAATATGAAAATCATTAAAAGTTTGAAAGTTTTCATAGAAAATATTGTTCATTATGGTTGTTTCTTTATTCGTGAAAATTTTCATGAATAAATTCTTATTAGAACTTTCTTTTTTTGGTTTTTTTGTTTTCTTACAATCTTTGTGACAAGTTCTTGCAAGTTAGAAATGTTATCCAATCAACCATTGCATTGTTCAAATGAGAGTTTAAAATGTTATCCACCCTTAATTACATAATTTTATCACAAAATCTTTTTCAAATATTTAGAAAGGCACATAAAAAATGTGTTGCAGTGAAAATTGTTAAAGAGCAATTCCTTTTTGTGTACATTGTACCATGGAAACACCCAATACATTGATTTAAAATTTGGGTTTTACTATTCATATTTGAACTTTATAATTTCAATTTTCAAAAAGCTATAATAATTTAAGTTTCATTGCAAATTTCAAATAAATAACCCAAAAATCATGCCATTTTTATGTAAATTCATGGTATGTATATATAAGAAAATTTTCATTTCAAATTACACTAGGATTTTTTTCATTAATTGTCCAAAATAAGCATTTGGAAAAGGTTGTCTAATGATGTTCACTTCACAACTTTTTTTTCCTACCATGTGAATGTGGTTGTTAAAATATTCAATGTATCACACACTTCTGGTTAAGCAACTAAAAATGCCCATGTTTATTTATAAGCATTATATATATAATTTTTCAAACTTATTGCATGGTTCAATCATATGGAATAATATGGTTCAATAAATATCACAAATTTCAACAAAATTGTTAATCATTTTTGGAATATATTATGATTTTTCAATGTTTAACATACTACTATAATAACATTATAATGTAAACATATTTTAACATCAACATCCCACAAAAAAATCATAAAGTTGTAATTTACTAGGCCTTTTCGATGGTAAAGTAAACAATTTTTGTTCCTTATCACCAAAAAAACAATTAACCACAATAAACATTGGTGTATTGAAAGCAAAATATATATTTGATTCAATGATTAATATGAAGATAATCTTAATTTTATTATATTAAAATTGAAAAATCACATCTTTACTACACATTAAATAGAATTGTTTAAAATGCATATACTTGTGTGAATGTTTAGCTCTGATAAATTGTTTACAAGTAGATGAAATATAGATTTTTAAAATTTTCAAACTAATGAAGGCTTTGAAAATATTTATACATTTTTAAAATTTTCATATTGTTGTCATAATATATTTAACATCTAATATAAAAGTAATTTTAAACGCCATATTGACCAATCAATTTCAAAGTTACTTGTTACCTACTTTTATTACACTAAAGTTCTTCAAATGATGTATTTAACTTAATATCACAAATTCAATGGAAGCCCAATGATTTTATAAATATCTATTTATACAAGTTTTGAATATAATTTCTTGTGAACTTATGTACAAAATTATCTTAATTTTAATTTAGATTTTAAATACATTTTTTTAAATACATTTTACCATGATTTTTGTCACCAGTGGATTTCTTTGTGTTTTGGATTACCATAATATGCAAAAACATTGTGAAAGTTCTTTTTAATATTGACATGGTTGAAGTTCAAGGACGTAACACACAAAAATCATATATTCTCACTATTTTTGGCTTGATCTATTTTTCACCCTTTCTTAAGAATACAAATACCTATAAGGTATTTTAAAAAGTTGGCAATTTGTGATACTTCAAGTTTCTCGTGTACTATAAAGTGTGTAACATTTTTCTTTTCATTTAAGTTTAGGTTCTTTACAATTTTGAATTATGAACATGTTTTACATACCCTTTGAAGGTTTCCTCCACAATCATGCGCAATTTGCAAAATTTTGTCAATTTAATTAAGCAAGTAGGAGAGTGCAAGGTTGGGAGGTTTCCAATATTGGAATAAAAAATATTCTAAATGGCACAATCTAATTTTTTTGTTTAAAACTTAATTGCATTATAACCATTAGAGAACAAGTAACCACAAAATAATCTAAAATTTATTACAAAAAAAACAAGCAAAAAACAATTAACAAAGCCTTAGAAAGCTTTCTAAAAAATGACATACAAAAAATAGGCCAAGAATCATTTGGAACACCATTTTTTTCTTCTTTGGTTTTATATATTTAACAACAATCGAAGATCATGATTCACCAAAAGAATTTTACCAAACATAAAAATTTGCTTACATCCATTTCTACAAGTCTTTTTTTGTTCCAAAAGAGTTTTCACAAAATAAATGTTGCTTCAACTAGAAGGAAAGTCCAAGATATTGTATGTAACACCTAGAATGTTTATCCACAATCATTTTTTACCTTTGGATGTCAAAAGGAGCCCATGACATAGTTATGCTTGTTGTGAACTTTACCAATGTCAATTGTAACACTAGACATGTTTCATGTGGATTGTTTGTTAGTCTGTTGATAAATAATACATTGGAAGTGAAACCTCAATATTTTAGTTGAAATCTAAACAAGAAAATATTTTGAAAGATAAAGGTTTAAATATGGGAACCTTAAAATTACTTTGAAATACATTATTGGTTGTGACACTTTTAGTGGGAGGAAGTTTTTCAAAGCTTATGTTTTGGGCATGCCTTAATAAAGTCCTACTAATGCAAGATAATACATGAAAATAACTTGTTGAGGTTTCCATGAAATGTTCATTATATCTACCCAAGATGACATATGGAGATATATAAATACCTAGCCCAATAAATATGGCGAAATATGGCATGAAAGGGATAAGTCTTGTATTTATTTTGTTCTATGGCATTAAAACTTTGAATATTCTAATCAAAACAAAGTCAAATGTAAAGTGTTCAATTTCATATTTGATTCACATTTTGTTGTTTAATGTCAACTTAACTTTTTCTTCACAACAATATTCATGAAGTTTTTATGTTCATTTCATATGTTTGCTAAAAAGAATCACCTTATTTCAAAACACATTGATATATCAAGAAACAATTGAACTATGTGATAGTCATCAAATTAGAGTTATCCTTATTAGAATGTGTTTCAACTGATTGTGGACACCTTTTCTCATATTCAATTAGCTTATGTCTTAAAATCAATCTCATGGGCATTGGTTATTCAATGATGTAGTGATTTAATACAAAGATGACCTTAATTCATATTCATAGCAAGGCATCACATTGAGCTTGCAATGAAAGGAAGAAATTGTTGAACGCATTATACTAAACAACGATGTTGTTGATGACTTGGGAGGTTATGATACTAAATTCCAACCTTGCTATGAATATGAATAAAGGTCATCTTTGTATTAAATCACTTAATGTTTCTTGATCATAGGTTTCAATTTTAAATGTCTATCAACATGTTATCATTTATGATGGAAAGATACAAAGGACTTCAATTTGTTTTATGATTCAATGACCATGATAAAAGCATTGCAATTATACAAAGTGTTTATGACATTACATCTTGTTTGCGATTATCATTTCAAATGGACACTAATTTGTAAAGTGCAACTTCAACATATTGAACATTCAAAGTTCCAAAAATGGGTGAACAAAAGAATGTAGCAACCAAGTGTCTTAAGGTTTTAGGTTAATGTTAAGAATATCAAATTCCTTCTGTAGTGGTGGAACAAGCATGAAACTATGTTTCCGATTACGGTTTTAATTGCTTGAATTATTGTTCACATCGGAAGATCATAAATTGAAAACAATTTTTTTTTTCCTATTACAATTTACACAAATTTACATCAATGCAAGTTACAAAAATTATAATAATCAAATATTGATTTTGGGAAAAAAATGACCCCATAATCTTAGAGTTGCTTGTATAGTTCTTAGGAACATGACAAAAGGTCATATTGAGATAAAAACATATTTGGAACAAGAGTGAAAGTTTGAAGGTGTTTTGAATGAGAAAAAGAATCTTAATGTTTCATTCAATTTCCTTTCTCTCTTTGTAGTTACAATTGTAACTCAAGTTTGTGTTAAAGGCTTGGAGATTTGCAAGCTAGGTTAAGAATATATGTGCAAGTTTGAAAATCCAAGATTTACTTTGATACCCACAAACATGTATGTATCAAAGAATTAATAATCATGCCATCAAAGTGCTTGTGCAACAAAAAAAAATTACTTGAACTTTGAGGCTTTTATCATTTTTCCATGAAGGAGACAAAACCTTATATGAACAATCTTTTAGTTGTGTGATGTTTGCGGGTTGCTAAACACTTAACGTATGTAGTTTTGCATGACATTATTATTTTTCTTTATTTTCTCTTCATCTTCGATAGATGAAAATCTAAATTTCTGGGAATTTTTGTCTAGAGGGTTAATGATTTTTCCAAAAAATTGGCAATTGTTTTTGGGAAAATTTGAATTTATGTTGAAACTACCCACCCATATACTACAATATTCTTTCTATTTTGTTTCGAAGATTAGATTGTGGATCCCCAAGTCCCCTCCAATGACATGAAAATTTGCCAAAGCAACAATAGACTCTAGAATGTAATAAATTCGACGCAAGCAACCCTAAACCCCAAGAAAATACCCATGTGCATTGCATAGTTTAGGTTTTTTTAAATAATAATAATAATAATATATACTCCAATAATTTCCATTCTTCCGTCTCAAATTCTCCATATTTTTTTGAGACCTGATTTTCTCTCTCCTTTTGCAATAAAAGTTTGTCAAGTTTTTACATCGGTTGGCAATGGGCCTCGAATTTGAATTCCTTCCACTCCATGGCCAAGGTGAACTTAGCACCCACATTGGTGGTACTCAGTACCTTCACCTCTTTTTTTAATTATAAAAAATAATTAATTAATTAATAAACCTCGAGGTGTTGTCTTCGAGGCCATATTAAGCCCCAAATCATGTTAAATTTGAACTTTTAAAAAAAAAGTCCAAATTACCATTTAAATCTAAGAATGGGATTTTTTAAAAAAAATATACATATATATTTTTAAATCATTTCAATGGATTTTGGAATTTTGACCATGGTACCCACATGGGTAGCTAGTTCACCCAAGAAGGTGAACTAGACCCTAAACCCCTTAAACCCTAAACCCTAAACCCTGGGCTCTTCACCAAAGAGAGAGAGAGAGAGAGAGAGAGAAGGGGGATGTGGGTGGGGGGAAGAAGAAGGTTCTCTTTATTTTTTTTAAAAACACTTGGTTGAATCTTTCTTTGATTTTTTAAAGTGGAAAGGCAAATATGTAGCTGGAAAGAGAGCTCAAGAGAGAGAGAGAGGAGGGAGAGAGAGGCACCTGGATTCAAACATAGGCCAACCTTTGTTGCATTTGAGCAGCAGCCCTGGTGCCAGGGACCCTGACTATTATTATAACTGGACAAAGTCACCTGATGAGCTTTTTTGTAATGCAAGAATTTCAAAGAGAAGAGAAGAGAAGAGAAGAGAAGAGAAGAAGAAGAAGAAGAAAAGCACACACACAAAAAAAAAGGGAGCAATCTGCACTCCATTTTGTTCTCTTTTCTTGAGAGGAAGTCTTAAAAGCAAAAGCTTAACAACCCACCACACACACACACACTGCTTTTTTTTGTGGTTGGTTCCATGGACATTACATTACATACCATACATAATATAAAAGGAGCAACAAAAAGATGGTGTGCTTTGAAAGCACCCAACAAATTTTTAAAAAGCAAAGCAGCAGCTTCTTACAACTTTTTAGGAGCTTTTTTATCATCATCACTTGATTGATTCTCTTTGTAACCAAATCCAAAACCCTAAAAAAAAATTAAATTTTTTGAAAAAAAATTTAAAAAGAAAAAGAGAGAGAGAGAGATGGATAAGTGCAAAATAAAGCTCAAGGAAGAGGACCCCGAAGGTGTGTTATGAAAAATGAGAGACCCGCATACCTACTTACCTACCTACCCACCTACTTACTTACCTACCTACCTACCCATCCAACCACACAAAGTAGAAACTGGTGTGTGAAGTGAGGTGGGTTATTTGGTACTCATATCTATCTATAATTGGGCATGTAACATGTACACATCATGCATGTATGTATGTACACATTGTGAATACCATACATAGTCCACGCTAAATAATTATGAGCAAAAAGATTTCTGAACATTTGTAGAAATTATTTAAGCAATATTTTGATGGTACTTCTTAACAAGTATAAAAATCAGAAATTAACTATAAAATCAAAAATTAAACTATAATTTTCATGTATTTATTGAACATCTTAGGAGAAGGATATATTGAAATATTTTGGCATTGAAGTGTAGTATGTATGGTATGTAGTAGCAATGAGGGGTTGGGATTTTAGGAACTCAAATTCAACGTCTTTTGAATTCATAAATCCCAACCCAAACCCAATTCATGAATTGTTTTCATCCGTAAATTGTCGAATTGAATTTGAGTCTTGAGGAAAACTTTGGTGCTAAACTGAGTACAACATTTGTTGCTCATTCCTTCTTTGGTGACACACACTCCAAGAAGGGTCAAAACTTAGAACACGCAACCCATTAAACAAACCTCAAAATTTAGTCCGTTTGTGCCCAAAAAATAATAATAAATAAATAAATAAATAAATAAATAATAAATAATAATTTAGACACGAGGTTGAATGTGTGTGTGTGTGTGTGTGTGTGTGTGTTTTTGGGGGAGAGTGAAGGGGCCAGAAGAAATATTGGGGAAATTGTGTAACAAAAATAGGTCGTCGATATGTTAGGGTTGAGAGAAGTTGAATTATTGTAGGTTTTGAGTGAGCTTTGGAATGAGGTTTACTAACTAGATCTTTTATGAAACACAATTGACAAAGTACTTTTTTTTTTACTTACATTCAACACACCTTAAACCCTAAACCCTTCCTATCTATCTATCCCTCTCCTTTCCTTCCTTAAACCCTAAACCCTTCCTATCTATCTATCCCTCTCCTTTCCTTCCAAGAGCCACAAGTAAAGGGATGGGTTTCTTTTTGGTTGGATGTTTCAATGGCCCAAATTTCTTTGACCTCTTTTAGCCATTAGCTTAGCCCAAAAGAATTATTGAAGAATTGGAAAAGTAAATGGTTATTGATTATATAGCTTGTGTATATTTTACATTCAAGAGGTGAGACCATTTTGCTTATTGGGCAATACTTTCTCACATTGAGTCCATGTGTGAGGGATAAATTTTCGTGTTCTAAATAGGCATCTCTCTACACTCTAGGAAGCAAGGGGACAACAAATGCCCACATTATTGATGTACATCCCAACCATGATGGATGAAGGTCGTCTTCATCTAATCTTGTCCTTGGGGTTCCCAATGGTTGTTCCCTGTGGATCTAGTCACTAAAGAGCTTTTTTGGTTCTCTACATTCTTAGGGGTCATTCTTTGATTGGGAATGGCCATTGGGAATGCAACGAACCAAAAAAAATCTAATTATATATATATATATATAATTTTATTTTATATTTTATTATATTTTAATTTTTTTTCAATGATATGTCTAAAGGAGATTGAGGTGGAGATCTATCAAGGTAACAATATTTCTTGTAATTGTAAGGTCCTAAGGTAAAACCAAGTACCCACAATTTTACAATATAACATTTTTGGCCATGGTGAAAGACCTTGGGAATGGGTATTGTAGTGCTTGCGATGGTGCAACATAACTAACAAACGTTATGCAAAAAATCTCGCCAAAGAAATTTTTAAGCATGGGAACTTAGAACGTTCTTTGAAGCAAGGCCTTTTTCAAAAATAAAGTCTACACATGATTCATCAAGGCCTTGATTAAAGTCTAAACATCTTATGATCATCCTCAGAGAGGATATTTTGTTTAAGGTTGTAACAATTGAATCCACCTTCACCTTTGCAAAATATTTCTTTAGAAAGGGCTTTTGAGCACAATGGACCATGGACAAACAACAAACTCAAAAAACATACTTACAAAGGAACAAAAAAAAATGAAGACACAAAACAACTCAAGACTTAGAAAAAAAACAACAAACACCCATAACACAAATTCAAGATTCAAAAAAATAACAAACACCCAATATAAAAATTGAATTAATTTTAGGCTAATCTGCAATAGACAAAGATTTGACAATTGACTTGTAAGAGACAAAATTAACAACTAACATGTAATAGATTTTTTTAAACTCAAATTTTTGAGTGGCAAAACGAAAGAATTCAAAATTTCGAAAACTTAAACTTCCATGCATATGGCAAATAAAAAATACAAATTGACCAACTAGAAAAAGATAAAAATTCTTTTTAAAAATAGAAAACTTGCCAACAACGGCAAAATCAAAAAATTCAACTTATTGCAAATGTGCACATACTATAATCCTCAACCCCAAACATCACACAAACTTACCTTGATCAATGCACAAAGAATATTGACAATTAACACACAAAATTACTATCAAATGATTTGCAAGTCACAAAATTAGAGTAACAAATTCAACAAATAATTTGAAAGTGGTAAGACATGGACAAAATAATTTAACTAACCTCTTCAAGAGAAAGCACATGGTAGAAAACAAAACACACACAATTAACCTTGTGCCTAAAGATTGAAGAACATCAAGGTTCTTTACAATCATGCCCATTTCATCATTGGATTATTGCAAAAACCTTCCAACACAAATACCTTGGGGTTGATTGTTGAATTTGCACCACCAATAATTCATATGCACATCTACCTTAATTACAAAAAAAAACCCACCATCAAAACACGTTTACAAAAACAAAATGCACTTGATATAAAAACCAAAAACCAAATTGAATAAGAATACTTGCAAAAAATCAAAAGTCTAAATCAAGGTCTTCTTCAAAAAGGCCTTGTTCCTCAATGAATTTATTATTTTCTTCAATCATAAAAGATTCCAAATTAAGAAAATAAATCATTGTTTTAAATTTATATTTTCCATCACAACGAACACAAGCATCATTAGGCCATTTTTTTATCATCAAAATGAGGTGATCAAAATTTTCAATCCCCAATTGTGACCATCAAAGGTTTGTGATGGCACCAACTTGGCACAAAAGATTCACTCATTCTATCTCAATTTGTGACCCTACAATGTTAAACATTTACTGAACCAAAAAGGACACATGTGAAAATTGTTGTGCATGTTATGCCCACCAAACCAAAAGGTTATCATGATTTGTTGATTTCATAGGTAATTCACCAAAATAATTATAATTCATTCTTCATAGTTTAAATTATTACATCATCAATTGATACAACTTGCCCAAAGAAAATATCATCATTTTCAATTGTTACCAACTATGTTGGTTCCATAGCAAGGTTTTAATGATTGTACACCTATATTAATAGTGGACACACAATCTTGACATTTTATTTTGTGACAATTTTAGTAGTAATTAAATTGCCCTCAAAGTCCCAATACATTTCATGTTTTTGTAAAGAGAGTTAAACATGATTAGTAACATGTATTGGGTTTTTAAATGATTATAAGTTATTGAAAAGGTCAAAAATAACATCAATATCCCCACAACTTGCACCACCATCCTTCTTTTAAATTCTTGCAATTCAAAATCAAAATGGCCATAAATTAATGTTTCATCAAAGTTTCAATGTTAGCCACACTAGCTTTCATAATAATGGACAAAATGAAACATAAGTAAAAGCATTTGACAACAACCAATACCTTCAAGTTTGGTTTAAAACAAATTGTTTAGTAATATGAAACAATGTATTAACAATTGTTTCAACCATGCCCAAGTTTATCCCATTTGCACTTTTAAAAACAAATGTAGAGCTTGTTATTGTTCATAACATACGGAGATTATATTCTAGCATTCAAAAATTTCTTGAAACATGATAATTCTTGAAGCAAATCAAGTTTTCATAAAAGTCTTGAGCATCCTTGTTACCAACCTTACAATGATACAATAATCTTTCCATTCTTGCTTCCATTTCCTTAATTTTGTAGTCTAAATAATAATTTTTTGCAACAACCCTTAAGTAACCTTCAAACTTACTTTTGAAAAACCTTGACAAACTTTGGCATCATCAAAAACATATTGAATTACTTTTGACTTTGCATGGGCTAAAACATAATTTTACAAATGGAGCAAGTAATTGAAAGGGAGAACAATATACATAAACTATGGACTTCAAGCCTTTAATCAATGTGTTCAAATTTAAGGCTTTGATTTTGACATAAACAAAGATTTTGTTAAGTAAATCAAATGAGTTAAATAAAAAAATTATTTGGTTTGTAATGGTTACAACAATTATATTTTGCACATCAGAAAACCCAACAATCAAATGGATGGGTTCCCAAAAATTATTGATAAAGCTGACATAACTAACATGTCATATCCAACATCCAAATACCAAAATAAACTATGCATGTAATACAAAGAACAATAATTATGAAAACATTTTTTCCTTTGTTTTTGTCACATTATTTTAATGGACTTCATTCATTACTTGAAGTTGTCAAGATGGAAATTACAACTAGTGCATTGACAAAAAACTTAATGCCTTAGCCATGGATTTTCAATGAATGACAAATTAAGATGGTATTTGTCACAGATGGTAATGCCATGGGGTTCATTCATTTGAATGTTCATTTGTAGCTTGTAGTGAACTTGTACCTAATTTCTAGTTTAATTTCAATTCATTCTCAATCAACTTTTAATTAAATTGTAATTCATTTTTAGTTCACTCCAGTTAACTCTTGGTTAACTTTCAGTTAAATTTTAAGTAAATCCTGGTTAAGTTTTAGTTAAGTTATAATTAAGTCCGAGTTAGTTCCAAATTACCTTCTAATTATTTTTTAGTTAAATCCTAGTTCATTCTTAGTTAACCCCAATTGACTCTCAATTAATTCCTAATTAAATTCAAATTAATTTTTAGTTAAGTGTCAATTAATTCATAATTGACTTTTAATTAGGAAGGTTTTCAAAAAACTTCTTCACTTGATGCACACATAGATCTTCCTTGTAAGCAAGAAGCTTCCTTGAAAGCAGGAAGCTCCTTTGAACTAGGTCTCCAAAGGGGTATAAATAGGAGTAGGACCTTTCATTTCCTTCAGTTTGTTCAACACTAACTTTAAGCATGATCTTGCACCATACCCTTGTCATGTTCTTTTCATGTTCATGTTTGCATATGTTAACATAATAAAGATTTCTTTCATGTTGTTCTTACACGTTTCGTGTTCTTGTTTTTAGTTCTTATGTTCTTGTTTTTAATCACATAATCTTTTCTTGTTTTTTGTTTAAAAGTTGTACTTAAACCTTTTCCTTTAGCCTTTGTTCTTGTGGTTATTTGTGTCCTTGAGAGTATTTTTTTATAATGAACAACATTCAATACTCTAAAAAATCTTGTTGTGTTAGGTGATTTGGTATAAGGTCTATGGTTTTTTTTAAAATTGTTATTTGAAAAGGAGGGAGGTTGTTTTTTTTGGTAACTTGTTTCTCATTAACAATTTCCACCATTCTTTGTAACAAAAACAATTCCCACCTCTTATACACTTTAAGATGTTCATTAAAACTGTGTTGAAAAAGGTACCATAATGTTTTATTAACTTGGAATTGTGAAAAGGAAAATTGTCAAGTTGCCTCCATATCAAGATTATATATGCCTCTTGTGATTCAATTAAGGGTGATCAAATTGGGGCATTAATTGATGATATAACATCCTACTTATGAACATCCAATAACAAGTTTATTCTATAACAAATGGTACACTTCTTGATGCCATGTTGACAACTGCATGCATAAAACACCAAAAAAGACATGAAAACATGAGGTTCACATAACACAAATCCTCTATACTCAACATGGGTTTGGGTTCTATGAAGTTGGAAATTGGAAAACCTAATGGGCATGGGTTTGGGTTTTGTCAAGTTGGAAGTTGGAAAACAATTGAGCATGAGTTTAATGTGAGGTTGGGTTTTAAGATTTGAGCTCTATGTTTTATCAAGTTCATTTCATCATGAATTCAAACATGTCAATCAAAACAACTTTGTGCAATACTTTGTAAGGATTTGCACAATCACAAAAACATAAAGCAAATAACATAGACAAGAAAACAAGGAATACATGTATTTCATATCTATGAAATGTACTCACAACCAAAGCACAATGAAATGTAGATGCAACACAAACATGAAAAATATAGGCACAACACAAGCATGTTGAAATGTGGGCATAGCTTGAGCTCAACAAAATGATGACACAATGAAATAACAACTTGTAGCCAAATTGCAATTCTTACAAGCAAGAAAAAAACTTGCAAAATAAAAAACACACCAAAAACCAAAGCATCCAATGTAAAAACTTTACTTCATGTGAAGTTCACGTGTGATGTAACCAAACCATAACTAGCAATCACAACCATGACAAATGCAAGTGTGATGACACCCAAATTGTCAACATTCTTGCAAGAACAAGACAAAAACTTACGAATGCAAGCATGATGGAACCAATAATGATTAGCACAATAACTAGATATTAATTTTAGTATGTAATCATGAACTTTAGAATGAAAGGGATGTTGCAAAGTCTAAACACAAAAGGGTTGCTATGAAGCACAAACAAAAAAACTTGAAAGTGAAAGACCTATTGTGAAGCATTAATTCAAAGCTATAAAAAGAACAAGGAGCTCAAGATGAAAGCCATGAGAAGATGAATAAAAAAAGAAAAACCTTAAATCCTAATGCTTAAAAACAAACCTAATACATATATAGACCTATCTAAAACATTGAAACTTGGTGAGGGGAAAGAGGTTCCTTCCTAAAAAAAAAAAAGTGGGTAAAAGGTTCCAATTCTACTATGACTAGCAATTCATAGGTAAGGATCCTCCATCACGTTCTTAACACTTGAATCCAAGTTACTCACTCTCATAACTGATAAGGAACAAACCCTAATAATTATCAAAGGGAAATTCACAGGATTCACAACTATCTTTCCCAAAAAAATCAAAGACCCAGTTCTGGTACATAACCATGGTTCTCAAAGCAAATGGGAAACAAATCAAACAACCAACCAACCATAAAACCGCAGGTCAATCCTTTATTGATTCGGTCATGAAAACCCCATGATGAGGTTCCTCATCATGGTTTTTGAAATAAACAACCATGGTGACCCAGATGATTCTTTGCTTCCAATTCCTTTCAAAAGAACTGAAACCAATGAAGGATTCTCTGATTCTGAAGTATTCAAAATATTGAAATCCACCCGATGGTTTGTTTGGAAAAAAAAAACTACACAACACTGATGATGGATGGATGGATGGAACTATGGATTTTTAACCATTGTACCATCCAGTGTAGTAGTAGAGTGTGTGCTTTGTGCTGGTCATTAATAGAGGAGGTCAATTTTGGTCCAAAAAGTTCAGTGTTAGAGAGAGAGAGAGAAAGAGAGAATTGGCGTGTTTTTGAGTTCCAATGCACAGACCTCATTATAGAGTAGCAGCAAGCAAGCAAGCAAGCAACAGCAACAGCAGAGAGAGTATGTCTATGGAAGAAAAAGTTGGCAAACTTGTTGCAAGAAAGAAAGAAAGGATCTGACAAATATTAGAGCACTATATATGTGCTAGTGCAAATCTATGGGTACAACCAGATTCATAGTAAGTAAAGTGACTGACAAGCATTGACATTTGGGGTTTTGAGTACTACTACAACAATTTATTAAACTACATAAAACAACTACTTCAGCTCTCAATTCTCTTCTCTAGATTCTACTATTACAACAACAACAACAACTACTACTACTACTACTACTACTACTAGCCTAGTGTTAGTACCATTGTGGTTGTGGAGATTGCCAAATTTAGGTGCAAATTAGAAATGCTTTCTGCAATAGAATTTCCTTTGTTTCTTTTTTTTCTTTTCTTTTCTTTTTTTCAATCATGGATCTGATTTTTTGGGCCAAAATTTGGTGCAAATTTGGAAGGTTTTCTGCAACAGAATTTGCTTGGTTTTTAAAAAATAAAAATAAATTTAATACTTTATTTTATTTTATTTTTGGAAAGAAACTATTTCTTTCTTTCTTTCTTTCAATCATGGGTGTGTTTAGCCATGTTTAGCCATGTTCTCATTGGTTGGCAATGTGAAATTTTGGATTCCTAAAAAAACATTTGGTCACAAGGATTAATAATAATAATAATAATAATAGTAAATTCCCCTTCCTAAGAGGGTGGGTACTACCTATTTCACCTAACTTGTATGTATGTACACTCAAACTATTGCTAACTCTTTCCTATCATGTGACAACTAAAGGTGTGTTTTTTTTTCCTTTTTCCTTTTTCCTTTTTTCTTTTTTTTCTCTCTCTCCTCTATTTTGTAATATTGAAAATTTGAGGAAAAAAAAATTCCCAAAATTTTAGAAATATCACTTAAATTTTCACTAGATTTCACTTTATTTTTGTGTGTCTGCAAGCAAGCAAGGCCCAGCAGCATCCAAAAAAATTTCCAGCTTGTTGGATCAAATTCCAGCAAAAGAAAGAAGAAATGGGTGGGAGTGGAGTTCTTCGTAGTAGTAGTAGTAGTAGTAGTAGTAGTTTGTACCTACATTATTGTTGTTGTGCTCCATTAGGCTTAAAGATGCCAACTCTCAGATGGGTTGCAAACGTCAAAGGGTCCTCTTGGCTCTTAGTGAATGTCCTTTTCCGACTACTTGGTCTGGAGGGACTTTCTAAGCTGTTCACAGAAGGAAGGGTGACCCTACCAACATCATCATCATCATCTTCACACTCTCAATTCTTGACTGCAAGCTTTTCTTCTTCTTCTTCTTCTTCTTCTTCTGATATTTATTAGTCTGCAAGGGTGAAACTCTTTCAGAGATTAAAAAAAAAGACTCTGGAAAACTTTGATGATATAAAGTCTAGAAACTTTGATGATATAAACTCGGGGAAACTCACTTTGGTATATGACTCACTCCCTTGATCCATCCATCCCCAATAACCTCCCTCCCCCACCTTCCTCATGACGACAAAATCATGGCTTTCTAGTCCAGGTACTTTATACCTATCTAGAAGATGGTCAGAGTTTTGCATTCAAGAAACTGGCAGACTCTGCTCAGACAGAGGTGCCAACATAGTGGACTGGTAGTTGACAACAAACAAACCCCCACTACTCTCCAAAGCACAAACTTTTTCTCCAATGCAAAAAAAAAAAAAAAGTACTATCTACACTTCTTACAGTGTTGTTCTACACAGGCAAAGAAAGAAAGGGGGTTTGGTTCCACATTCTACTAGCTGCTGCACCATTAATTGCACACTCTAGTACCCTTGGTTTTTTATAATGTTTCCACCCTCAGATCTTCTGCCCTGTCTGACCTATCCCATTATATGCCAATGAGTCTTCTTCTTCAGTGCATTTTGTTTATGGTTTTGGTTTTTCCCTTGGTCAACATGGGTGCTGTAGGTAATGTGATCTTTATATGACTTACAGTAAGTTTGGCTACCTGTGACAGTGGGCACACCTCTGCAGGTTGTCTGTACTTTGAGTCATATAAAGAAACACACTCTGAGAGAGAGAGAGAGAGAGAGATAGAAAGAGGCACATTAGCAAAAATTGTTGTCATTCCACACTCTATTATGCTTAATGCTTTGGTTATCTTGCAAAGTAGCTATACAAGTGCTGTTGTAGACTGCATTTGTGGAAGGAAGTTGAGCTTAGAGCATAGCACACTAGGTAGGTGTCTTCAAGAGCATCTCCAACAGTGCTCAATATGTGACCTGCAAACATTATTTTTTCACATGTGTGTTTAATGAGTTTTCTACCCCACTCGTAAAAAACTAAAACTGGGACTGCAAATAGGTGGGAGACTACTATGTACTTACTAACAGCAGCACCCCACCCACATGTACCAATCAAAGGACCTGTCTAAACAATCAACAACAGCAGTCACACTTCAAAGTGCCTTTTTTTTTTTTTTTTTTTCCCCAGCCTCTGCATCTTGTGTGAAAATGCTGGGCCAAAACCATTTTGCAAAGCCAAAACTGGCAATGTTTTGACTTTTCTTCATTCAATTTTCTTTTGATGGTCCACACACTGAGCACACCTGTGGAGCTGCCCTTACAGGACCCAAAACGTGCATAATACGAACACAAGATGTGTCTCTCTCTGTGCATTATCCATCATTTTTGAGAGAAAGATGGATGGGGCCAAAGGCAGCCAAGGGAAAAAGAAGTAAATGGTACTCTTGTACTGCCTGCAATAAACACCTGTTGCTGATTTAATGTCTTACTGTAGCTAGCTTTCTACCAAATTTGGGAACAAGCACCAGCTAGTGAATGGGGGAGACACATCTTATTTAAAATACTTGACCTTGGTGTACATATTTGAGGCAAGTAAGGAAAAAAGAATTGGTCTCTTTATTGTGTGAAGACAACTTGAGAAATATCAAGAAGAAATGGAGGTCTATAAAAAATATAAGAATAGAGCACCCTCTCTCTCTCTCTCTCTCTCTCTCTCTCAGAGAAGTTGAACTACAAAGGAAAATTAAGATGGGACATGGGAACTCGGGAAAGAAATCAGCCAAGTTGACAACTCTAGAAGTAACAACATTTTCACATGTGTTTGCTTCGATGCATTTTCATAAGCAAGTTCACGTTTTTATTTCAAATTTGTGAAAATTTTCGTATAGATGATTACCCATAACCACTATTTCAACTTCTTCACAAATTTGGAAGAAAAAAAACACACACTGAGACACACACACACACAAACACATTACTATGAGAGAGAGAACTACTACTAGGCTCAAGTGACATTATCTCACACAGCAGCAGAGCAGCAGGAGCTACAAGGGGAAGCCAAAGCTAAAGAATTGGTTAACCTCTCTCTCTCTCTCTCTCTCTATAACTTGTTGCAGGCATGAAGAAGAAGTTAGAAGAAGCAACTGCATACATAATAATTTCAAGGCTTTTTTCCATTAGGACAAGTGGGCTACTGCTGCTGCTGCTTGTCAGAGAGTCCGTGTTATTTATAATGAACCCACAAAACTACTACACAATGGTCCTTCTCTTTTCTCTTTCTCTCTTCTCTCATGCAAAATCACGGCAACTTTGACAAAAGGCAATTTGCACTGCAGGCAGGCAGGCAGGCAGGCAGGAACACACACAGTGCTCTTATCATTAACTTTTGCTCAGCTCATGTGCTGCCAGACAGACTCTCCACGCAAACCCAAAATCACTCACCTGCCCATAGATCTCCACACCACAACTGTGAATACCCATGTGCAGGCACAAACTGCCTCCCTCCTTCTTTTGTTCTTCCACACTTTTCACATCAACACAGAGATGGTGCAATTTCATATGTTTATTGGGCAGTTCTTCTTTTATTTTCTTTTTTCTTGAAGAACCTCCAGTTCTGGTTTTCAATAGAAATCTAGAACCTGGAACCCAGTTTGGAACCCAGTTTGGAACCCAGTCTGGAACCCAGTCTGGAACCCAGTTTGGAACCTAGTTTGGAACCCAGTTTAGAACCCAGTTTGGAACTCAGTTTGGAACCCAGTTTTGGGTCTCGTTCTTTAAGGAAACAACGGGTGTGTCATCACATTGTGACCTTGCCATTTACATCAAAATTCATCAAAATGCAAAAAATTATAAGCTTCAAAAACATCCTCTAGAAAAGAAACCAAATCGAGTTTATTATAACAATTCTATAATAACTAATCTCAAGTTTCAATACAAAGTCCAAAAATATCATCTTACAAAAATGCTCATATAAAAATTAGACCTATTATTATTACCTAGGGGCCGCCAAAATCCCCTTTAAGCTACTATATACTCTATAAATGAATGAACAATAATCAGGTTCCAATTCATGAATTCTCATTCTTTAACGTATCAATTGAATAATCGCCTTTTTAACCACGGGTTACTAAGTTGGTAGTTGGTACCCTATGTATGCTATATACCCTCTTCTTTTCCCCCCTCTCACTACTACCTAGGTAGGTGGGTAAAGTAACACAAGTAAGTATAGCCTGGGAATGTAAGTGGTTACTATCTAGTTAAAGTAGGCAAGTAAAAACTAAAGGATTTGAGGGTGTGTACTCTTTAGGTAGTCGCAAGTGGATGGTAAACCCTAATTGTATGGGCATATTTCACGTATACCCAAGGGTATGAATAGGATACATATTTTTTGAGACATACGTGTTTTAGGTATGCGTTTCGTGAAGGGTATATTAGTAGTAAGAGAATAAGCTAAGGTAAAGGATATGCCCTATCCATACCCAACAGGTATAGATGGGTAAAAAAATTGCCGTCCCCCTGGGTGGCTTAACAATGTTGTATTACACTTTAGAAATTTTACTTGTTTGTAAGTGCAAGCAGAGATTTACAGAGAGTGTCAAAATTATGGATCCAAATCACATGGCGCTAAGTTACAAAGATGGGTCATGTTCAAAATTGTGCTCAAAATTGTGTTAAGTTACAAAGATGGGTCATGTTCAAAATTGTTCTAAGTTACAAAGATGGGTCATGTTCCAAATTGTGCTAAGTTACAAAGATGGGTCATGCTCAAAATTGTTCTAAGTTACAAAGATGGGTCATGTTCCAAATTGTGCTAAGTTACAAAGATGGGTCATGTTCAAAATTGTGCTAAGTTACAAAGATGGGTCATGTTCAAAATTGTGCTAAGTTATACAAAGATGGGTCATGTTCAAATTGTGCTAAGTTACAAAGATGGGTCATGTTCAAATTTGTGCTAAGTTACAAAGATGGGTCATGTTCAAATTTGTGCTAAGTTACAAAGATGGGTCATGTTCAAATTTGTGCTAAGTTACAAAGATGGGTCATGTTCAAAATTATGCTTAAGTTTTGAGCTGTCTTTGTTTTGTGCACCGTGCGCACGCCTCTGCAATAGCTTGCGCTGCCATGTACTTCTTATCTTTGCACTGAGTCTGTCTGCTACCCTGAGTGCTTGTAGTAGTAGTACTAGTACTAGTACTAGTCGAGGAGTTTTAAGGGCCAGGCTGGGTTCTGGAACTCCCAGATCCAGCGTGCATCCGCCACCACTGGGTCAGGCTTGATTGCTGACTTCCTTTTGCTAAGCTGTTAGGGTGCACAACAACAATGCTTCATAAAACATCAAAAATTAAGTAACTAGAAAAAAGATGTGTTTAGAATTAATTGCCAAAAAATACACACACACACACACACTCACACTCTCTCGCGGGCATTTTTTGCTCTTGAAAATGCCTTGCCTCTTGGTGGAGATAAGATTATGCTCTATATAACACAATCTCCATCAAGTACACTAAAAATTAACATAATTCTGACAAGTGTTTACACATGTGAGGAATATTATTGTCAATGCTTGAACCTTATGCCCCAAAGCACCACCAGAATGTTTCCAGTATATTCCGACGGCACATTATCAAGTGGAATATATCCTCCACAAAGGGTGACTCACATTTCGAAAGAAACAAAACACCCATTCCAATGGGCAATTCGAAATGCCTCGCCTCCATTTTCATTTTTTACCCACCGGGTATCACCGGGGAAAACAAATGAAAAAAAAAATCTTCATGTCCTTTCCACAAGGTCTTCATGGCCTTTAGAGTGAGGCGTTACTTAGACATCGCCATGGCGTTTAAGCCTTTCGTGGCCATGATCTCATATTCCCATTGTCATATGCAACACGGTGTAGCAAACTTTGGTATAACACCATTTGGTACACTCCTTGGATGGGATGACATGATTTTATTTATTTATTTATTTATTGTTGTGGTCAATGGTGCTTCCTATTACCTCTTCAATGTGGGTAGTAGAGCATCAAGAAATTCAAAATGACTCTATTGATTTCTAACAAGAGATTCATGAAGCTTTTATTAAAGGATTGCCTATTATTTCCAAGCTTAGTGATTTTGTGAAGTTTTTAATTTCAAATCACCTCGCAACATGACCTAACTCCTAATTCGTCTTTGTCAAAGTTTAGCTCTTAGGCATTTCCATGTTGCACTTGCCCTAACCCTTTTTCCCTTGCCTTTATTTCCTTTTCCATTAGATGCTTTATGGCACATCACTTTGATTTTAAAAGTAATTTTCTTTCTTTTCTTTGTGGAAGATTTTGCATCTCATCAGTCTCTTCAATTTACATGTGACAATGTGATGACTAATTTAGAAAGTGATTTTGGAGGGTTTCAATTCCCAAAAGTGAGAGCAAAAAAAAAGTAAAAATCACCCAATTTTTGCATAGTTTGATTTTCGTGTGTAGCCATGAATATAAAAAATGGATTAAAAAAGTTTCCACTTCATATTTGGTTTATAGCCAGGTTTGGCAAAATGTTCCTCAAATGATTGTCATTTTTGGTATACAATCACCACTTAGGCTGCATTAAAAAATTCCACAAAAAAGCAATGCTACCCAAGTGCCATCCTTGAATATTTGGCCTTCCAACTCAAAGTAACATGACTAGATTTGAGCATTGCAAGCATGTCACATGCACCCCATTTTGACGTTTCCGATTACATTCCCCAATTTTGATTAAAACACAAGATTAAAACAATTTTTGGGCATTTTAATAATATTATTATTTTAAATCCAACATCATTTCTAAACAAGGATTTTTTTTGTAGAAAGTTGTCAAGGATGCACACTCTCCTTTTTGGGATGATAAAAAGGTTACTTTTGGGATCTTTACGAAACTTCTTTACAAAATGTTGATATAATAAAGTTATCCATAAAGAAGTCAGGCGATTAGGGGACGAGAACGGCCAGTTTCGACATAATAGGGCATCAAACATGTAACTGGGAATGAAATTTTACAAAACGAAATAACTGGGACCCAAACTAGCTTTTCCACCAATTTTGGTAGTAACTTGAGTTTCATCCCCCTCTTTCCTTTGTCCGGAGCACCTCCTCTGCTGCTACATATATTTTCACTGCTCCTACTTGTACAACTACTATAATTAGTCTCAAACCTTGTGCATGAAATTCTGAGTTTCAGCATTTCATACTGAGATTTAATGAAATTTCCTTACTTTGCGGATACCACTGAAAGAGGGGTTAGGAGATGAAAGGAGAGGGGAATGCTGAAAGAGAGAGGGTGACTTTTGACTTTAATAGGTTTCCCTCCCTTAGATACAAAGACTTTCGTGCTTTGTTTCATCATACTTGAATACTTCTCAAATTTTTAGAATACTTTTTAGTTATAGTGTTCTTTGATACTCCACTTCTCATGTTAGCCTACCTAAAGGTTTTTCTCCCCATATATGTAGGTGGCATTAGCCTCATTTCAATTGCTATGCAACCCTAACCATGTTTTCAAGGGGTTATGCAATTGTACCCTCATCTTTTGTATGTAGGATTCCATGTTGCAAGTAAGAGTGAGCACTTTAATATTCTAGTCAATACAATTGCATTGTCTTGGCCAAGAATGGGTGAACCTTTGAGGAGTTTAATCACATTGATCTTAGATCAATGCAATCCTCAATTTCTACATGAGGTTTTATAACTTAGAAGATGGCGTAAACAAAAACTATAACTATGATAATCAATAACATTCTCAACTTTTTAATTATCCATGTTGCAATCGACCTTAATGAAAATCATATTAGAGGATATGGATGAATTTTAAACAGAGGTGGACTTATTGTGAACTTTTGAAATAATGACATTGCTTATGTCACACATACAAAATTTGCATGTGGATTTTTTAAAAAATGACATAGTAGTTTCAAAATAAAAAATAAAAAAAAATCATCATCAAATGAAAGTTTTAAAATAACATGCAATAATACATTTCTAATACAAGCCATTCCAATTTTCAACTTTTAGTTTGACAATAAATATTACCTTAATTTGATCATTTTGATAGTTCATCTCACATTCAAAAACTTTGAACTTTTACATAGGATTTTTTTGACCAATCATAGATTTAATAATGTTTATAAATTAATTATCAACATTTTGACCAAAGCATAAGGGAATGCACATTGAATAAATAGTTTGTTAACTATGATGATCGTAGAATTTTTTAATTTTCACATAACCATGGGTTTACCCTTCCCAATTTCAAGATCCAAAACACAATTAATATTCAAATGAATGGTTGTGAATCAAACTAACAATTTGACCCATGACCAACATTTCATTCATGAAAATCACTTTAATGTAAACTATGACATGTTTATAAGTTGTATGAGTACCAAATATCATAATAAATTAATAAACACATATATTGATTAAATAATTAGATTAATTTTTTTCTATTTTTACTAATTTATATATAATTTGAGTAACATAAAAATTGAACATTAATGAATTAAGCAAATGATTTTAACCATGGTGAAATTGCATTAGGCTAAAACATTAGTTACTGAACTCATTTCATTTTTAAGGTCTCTTAATGAAATGGGTTAGTGATTTGGACCCATGTTTCCTAGTAGTGTGTTTACCTATGTATGTACTTAACTATTACCTAAGTTAAGTAAGTAATTTAGGTCTATCTACCTACCTACCTCTTCTACCTACCTATCATCTTTCAATTTACCTCCAACATTCTTATTATCTAACTTTTTTTGTTTACATACATAAATAATGATGTGAAATAAACATATGAAATAAAAAAGTTTGACAAAAATTGTAGTTTTTCAAAGGTGTAATCATTGGTAAGGACGGTTTATCATTGTGCAAATACAAGGTTCACTTCCTTATACATGTACTAACCTATGTGCATGCCTAAGGAATAAAGATAGGTAGGATAGACCAAAGAAATTACTTCATAGGTTAAGTTTCAAAGGTTTACCACCTACCTATTTGTTCTTTTATGACTTATGTAATCCTATTTCCTATATACCTACCTACCTTTAAAATATTTTGAAAAATAATAATCTAGAAAATAAAATACTTAAAATTCAAGTAAAATTAAACTTGTTAAATAGTCTTTTACTATGTTAATCAAAAGACCACCTTAGTCACAATGGTAAGTTCAAATCAACTTGTCCAAATTGAAAAGATGGTCTTTTATGCTTCTCATTTTGAGTATTTTTATACTAAAAAATCTAGTAATAATATTTAGCATTGTGAACATTGATAAATAAATTGAATGCAAAAAAAAGTCATTTTTTTGTTATAGGTTCATAATCAAATTTGTGGTAAATGACCAGCATGGTGAACACAAGGCTAGTCAAAAAGGGAAAAGTCTAAATGAACACCACAGGGAGGAGAACACCATGAAAGCTTGGTCTAGAATAAAGGAAGACAATGATGTGTAACCAAAAAAAAAGGTGCATAAAGAAAACCTCTTGGGCATAAGAGATTCATAGTAGAAACACAAATCCTAGTAATCAATTCCAACAACTTACATCCTTGAGACTATAAACTTGTTACTACCAGAATTCCCCTTGGTGCTACTGCTTTGTTAGAATAAAATTCAACAATCTAGTGTGAATTGCTAACTTGCACATACTTAGTGAACTTGTTATAGCGGTGGTAGACAATTTGGTGCCAAGTACAAATCCACACATTATAAGTCCAAAATCTACCAAGGTATAGCTTGAGGTCAAAACCCTTAATGTTCAATTAATCCATATGAATTACTAACCCTTTTCCTACAAATGCAACAATGAAGAATAACAATTAAATTCTTTGTCTAATAAAACGTAATATTCAAAAAACATCTTGATCTCCATGTCTAAACCAAAGTATGAATGACATATACCAGGTTGACTCAAAACCACTCAAGAAAGACAAATTTTTGTATAAATATTGGCTACAGATAAATTTCTATTAACTTCCTACTTCTGTCCTTTTTTCTTTCATTCTACCCAACCCAAGGACACCCCACTAAGGCTTTTGGCATTCACTCAAATATTTGCCCTACTATATGCATTAAAGAGAGGTTCAACCAAGATCCCCATTCAAAATGCATATGTATCCCTCTACATGCCTCTATCTCTAGAGTTTGGATTTCCTTCTGTTTGTCATCAATCCTTAGCATCAACCCCTTATAGAATCTATTACTAAAAAGAACATATTATTTTCCATAGTGTAATCACTAGCACAACGAAAATCAGATACAAAAACTATAAATCTCAACAAGTTCAACCTACCATCACCTGAAATTCAAGAAGAAAGAAGAAAGACCTGCTGCATTGCTCTCAAATCCTCCTTTTTATCCTACCTTCCACCGTCCTACTCTCCGTGCTTCCACTCAATGCTGCAACTCCCTCAACCATCCATAGCTTGTTGTCAATCAATTCCACATAATATGCAAACAAACAAAGCTTCCTACCCATGGTCACAAGTCTCCTTGAAACAATCATTGCGCCACTAACAAACAATGATGGAAAAAATTTCACTGTTAGCATGCAAAAAGTTGATGACCATTTAAACAAAAAAACAAAACCCTAAAAACTTGTTATGTTCACATGAAAAAAATATCCGACTACCTTTCTCTCCAGTCATAGATGTTCTATTGTACTAAAATTTGTGTAGATGCTAAAGTTCAATTTTGAAAATTATTACTGTGACCAAAGTGATATTGAAATTTTTGATCACTTATTTCCTTTGATGTTCATAGAAGAAATATGCCATTAGAACTCCCCTTGGTTATGATTACAACACTTGAGCTCTTGAAAACGGTTTTAGTTGCACCTATGAGAGTTCATATGGATTCACTCATTAAGGTAAAATCATGGTTAGGTGGTTCACTTTTGAAAATATTGCATTAACTCAATTCTCTACAAATAAAATATTTATCAAACTATAAATCGTATAATTATCTCCTATGATTTTGGTTGAAAATAGTGAGATGTCACTTTATAGATATCACCAAACATGTGATTGGTCCAAAAGAACCATGCGAACTTGAAAATTTCAATGTGAAATGAATTATAAATGATAAAAATAATGGAAAATTAATATTTAAAGAATTAAAATATGTTGAATTGGGAAATTTTCAATGCATTCTACTTTTCAATTCTTTATTTAACGGTGATTTACTTTTTAATTATATATTTTGACATTGTTATGACATACTTTTTGAGTCCACATTTTTTGTAATGTATGCATGAAAAATGTCATGAACACATCATTTCAAAAGTCTAGTAGATTAGTTCATTATGTTTTTAGAGCTCATCTATAATTCATAATATGATTTCCCACTAAACTCTATTACAATAAGAATAAATTTAAAAATTACAATGTTAATGTTGAATATGGCTTTACATTTTAAATCCATTTACAATTTTTAAAAACTATGATAATGATTGTTCAAATAGTCTATTAATTGTGCTTTCATCCATCAACAAGATTCTAAAGCTCATGTAAGACAATAATGCTATGCACAACACACACCCAAGATGGAGGTGCTTGTGCACATGGACCTAACTTTTTGTGCCTTAAAAAAATTCTTGCGCAATAAGAAGACACACTTCATCAAATTTTTAAAAAAAAATGTTGCTTACATGTAGGTACTAAGAGATGAAACATGAAATTTTATTATATCCACACTCGAAGGTTCACCACATTTGTAGTTGGGTTGACCTGCTTTTCTTAAAAAGACCTCAACACACCTTTGCCATTAGATTTTCATTCCTATCAATCAATGCTTCTTCACAAACTTTACATCTTTTGTAACAACAATACAAGAGAAGCTAGGTAAGAAACCTTACAAGTACATTATGTTTGCACAATTTCCATTGATTAAAATATAGGTTGGTGAGTGAACATTTTGGAATTCAAAGGAGGTCGAATCCTCACACATTTGTAATGCTCTAGTTTGCATGTCCAATGACACAAAAAATTGCTCAATTTGGTGAAGGAAAGAGGAAAAATATTGAAAAGTGTTTTGATATAAGTGTATGTTCTACCTTAGGTGAATTGCATAAGAATTATGAGTAACAAACACTCAAAGTAATGAGATGCATGTGGATGGTCAGTACATAGAGAGGTAAAGGTTTTCAGGTTGTTAGTAGGTGGGTAGTACTAAACTATCACTAAACTAAACCCTCACTATCTTCAACCTAATGGAAAAGTGTTTTTCTTATCATCCATCCTTCATCCATCCTAGATCATGCAATGCTGAACTATCAGGGACTCAGGGCTTTTAGTTTGTATTCAGGACATGGAACCTACCTAATATTTTTCATCCATTGGGTTAGGGTTTGGGCAAACACTTTTTTATTATTATTTTGGATAGATGGGTAAGGTCTGGGTACCTCCCCTATCTCTCATATATCCCTTTTGGTGAAAAAATCAGTATGCATTATTTACTTCTTTAATTAAAATGAAGGAAATATTTCACATTTCGAATATTCTAATGAAAAAAATCAGAGGTAAAATCCAATGTAAAAAAATGCAAGAATAAAAAAATGCTTGATCCATCCTTGACTTGGATAAACATGCTCACGAGTGAACAATTAATATATTAAAAGGCAATGACCTTGTAAACCCTAAACCCTAAACCTAAACCCTGATGCTTGGTTGGTGATGGAGTCTAAAGATAATGTGTAACTTGTTTTTGGGCTTTGGAGTTAGGTGTTTGAATCAACTTTTGGAAATGCCCTCTTTTCATCCGCATAAAGAGTGACTTTGATGTTTCATCCAAGAAAATCATTGGGCCAATGAGAGCTGATGTTCATACCTTGTGCTAACTTGTAGGTTGCTAAATGATTCGAGCCCGGTAGCGCAAGACAATGTGAACCATCAAGTGGTGATGAGTTCTATTCTGAAGTACCATGTAACCATGTAACTATGTATCCTGCCTAGGAAAAAACCAGTGTTGTGTGGGTATATATTTTACCCAGATATACCCCTTGGGTATGGGTAGGGTATATTTCTTACCCTAACCTAATTTCTTACAACAAATATACCATAATGAAGTGCATACCTAGAATATTTACATTTGAAAAAAATGAAATCCTATTGATACCATTGGGTATATGTAAAATATATTCATACAATTAGGATAATTTTTTTTAAAAAAAATAATTCATTGTATTTGAAAATCGTCCTAATAATTTCAATAAACCCAATATTGTCACCACCTTGGTTCACCATAATTCACCAATATTGGATTTTCAGAAAATGTTTGATTCGGGAATGAGGGTTTTTTTTGGGGGTGTTTTTCTCCTTGTTCTCAATGTGTTCTCATCATGTTTTCATAGGTTCCCAAAAGAATCCTAAAGTTCCCAAGTTGTTCCCACAAGAAGAAGTTCCCAATAGCACCTCAGTGTTATCCCCACCCATATATGGTTTGCCCACTACCCGCTCACCCCTCTCTCACACTAGAACCAACCCATGACGTAATTTAATATGCTATCACATTATAACCAACCCATGGACTAGTTCATATGCTATCACATTATAACCAACCCATGGACTAATTCATATGCTATCACATTATAACCAACCCATGGACTAATTCATATGCTATCACATTATAACCAACCCATGGACAAGTTCATATGCTATCACACTAGAACCAAACCCATGAAGTAATTTACTATGCTATCACACTATAACCAACCCATGGACTAATTCATATGCTATCACATTATAACCAACCCATGGACTAATTCATATGCTATCACATTATAACCAACCCATGGACTAATTCATATGCTATCACATTATAACCAACCCATGGACAAGTTCATATGCTATCACACTAGAACCAACCCATGAAGTAATTTACTATGCTATCACACTATAACCAAACCCATGAAGTAATTTAATAATGCTATCACCTTATAACATGCCTAGGCTTAATGGATGCTATGATTCTTGGAGAGAGTGATTTTGGTATGTCAAGCTGCTCCCATAGTACAATCAACAGGAGGGAGGACCCCACTAAATTGCTAGTTTGAAAACACCATCAATTTAGCAGGAGGACCCCACTAAAGTGCTTAGTTTTCAAACAAGAAAGCATCAAACCTGACATTGATTATTGGACATAGTACCTCCTCCTCTTTCATTCATTTGGCAACAACACCACACCACACCTCTTCCCCCAGAGCATTTGTGGCCAGCTTCTTCTTCTTCTTCTTCTTCTTCTGGGCTTCTTCAGGCTTATTAGCCTAGTTACTACCATGACACAAGCCTAGTGTTACCAGGCTTTAGGGGGAATGGGTATGTACAACAAGTATATCATGTGGTGGAAGGTTTTGTAAGGGTAGGGTAACCGCCGAGGCTTTGGGCATTATTGGAATGATGGGTGCATGTAAGGTGGAGTCGAGTCAAGTTGAGGGTGTTACATGATGTAAAAATTGATGGATTATATATATAATTTTTTAAATTATTATTACTAATAATTTTTAAAAAATCCTTGATACCTAGTGGGTACCCATTGTATACTTGCCAGGTATCATGAGGAAAAAAAAAAAAAAAAGTAAAAAAATGGGTCTACATACACTACAAATCATGCGTCTTAAAATTAGCCAAGTTATACCTTTGAAAAGAATTTTCGAAGCATGCGTTGAACTTTTCAATCACATCTAATTTGATTGTTCTTTCGGTTGATGAAGTGGTTAGCAAGGTGAAAGCATAATTAAGGGACTATTTGAAATATCATAATCATAATTTTCTTTAAAATTTAGATGAATGTAAATTGTTAAGCCATATCCAACATTAATATTCTCAATTTTTTTAATTATTTATTTTGCAATAGACTTTAGTGGGAAATCATATTGAAAAATAAATAAACTCATAGTAAACTTTTAAAATGTTGAAAAATATGTTTGTCATGCTTAAAATGCAAAAAATTGTGCACTTAAAAAAGATGTCATAATTATGTCACAATAAAAAAAATTAAAATAAAATGCATTGAAACTTTTGAGATTCCACATGAATTTGTTTGATGAGCCACATGTTTAAAGATATCTCTATAATGATCTACTAATATTTTTGACCAAAAGCATAGGGGATAATTATTAATTTATTAATTTAATACTTATCCTAATTACAAGAATTTCAACTAGTGTAAGATATAGGTTGCCAATCTCCCATCCCCATATCCCCCAATTACCTACCTTCCCTCATTCCCATTCCCTTTCTTTCACAAAGCTTTGAATAGGTGCCCATCATTAGTTTGTATGAAAGATCCATTATAATCACAACTAGAATGCGTGTCCTATGGCATAGGGTAGACATGGAGATGGACATTATATGTGGGCTTCTCAATAGCTATGCCAATTTTAGCATGTTTGATGGCAAAGGCCACCAGGTACAAGCACTATGACATACATGGCTACCTATGGTTTCAACTTTCAACTTGGCTCACGAGACGCATGTGAGAGATTACATTAATGTCAAACTACTTTCTATATCACATATGTATATTACATTGAAATGGATGAAACCACAAAACATAGTTTACTTCACACTTGTAAGTTGTGTCTTGAGCCAAAACTTATGTAAAACCAACCCCGACAAAGCCTTGCATGGATACTTAAACGATGCTCATTAGGGTGGGAGATGGGTATTTAACATCTTCCTTAGAGCAAAGGCCGGTGGCCTGGTCATGTCCCAAGCAAAACATTGAAGTGCACAGATTCAAACTAATACAAATATCGAATCATAAATTGTATTGTACGGGTCTATTACTACTACTACTACTACTACTATTACTACTGCATCATGGCATGTGACACTTCCACTTGGTGGCCCTTCTTACATAATATATACACTAACCAATCTTCGACTGCACGACTTCAGACTTCCAAAAGCATAAATCCCATACATTTTTAAAAAAGAATTTCTTCCATGTTCATATGATTTTCCCGCATATCAATGCAGATCTTGACTACCACATGTCACAAGAGATCTGCAAGCAATGCAACTCTTCCCCCCGCCCCACCCTCCCCTTGCACCCAACACTTCATTCCTTCCTTCCTCTTGATCAAGTGATTATATGTATATATATATATAAGGGGATTAAGTGTTTCTCCCTGACTTTTGCAGTCACATGAGATCCTACTACTTCAGATATACGAACACATATATTATAGAAGAAGAAGAACAACAACAAGAGCAACCAGAGCCTGCCTCCTCCAGGGTGTCTTGATAATTTATCTGGCAATATTTTGAATGGTGGATTATGATCAGATCCACTGCGCTGCAAGTCTAGTTGCACTGCAAAAGTCGTGTGGGTGTGTGTGTGTGTATGTGTGTGTTCTTCTTCACATGTTTATTGTTGTTCATTGTCGATTACAATCAGTCCGCCAAACTTCAACTTTCAAAAGATTTCATTTCTTTCCATAAATTGGCTGCTGCAGCACCCAACTTCTTCTTCTTCTTACATCTCTTCTTACTTTCCTTCCATCTGGAACAGGTTTGAATTCTCATCAAAGTCTACACATCAAGAATCTTATTTCCAACCTGACAGATCTCCATGAATGTTTTTTTCCCAATAAACAAAAGCCAAACCAAACCAAGCCAAGCAAAGCCAAAGCCAAAGCCAAGCAAAAGGAAATTATGCATACTGTAGCCTCTAGTGTCACCTTCCATATTGACAAAAATGAATTAATTTTTAAATATTTTATTCCAAAAATTGAGTCATTTCTTAAATTTTTTTTTTAAAAAAAATTTAATCAAATTTTTCATGATCTACAATTTGACTACTAGATATTGTCATATGAATTTAATGAAAATTATTCAAATCATAAAACCTGCAAAATAATTATGATGATTTTCAACATGTCAGTTTCATTTTATTTTTTTCCACAATTTTTTTTCTTCTTCAATATTTAAAGGATTATTTAATCACAAAACTAACTGACCTTAGGGTAAATTACAAGGCACATGATTTTACTCTAGATCTTCTGGACAATTGGCCTCTCCCTTTTTGTTACAAGATGGATATTCTATTCCACCCAAGTCCAAATAATTGCCTTCTAAACCATCATGTGTCACACCCAGGCTTTTTTATTTTATTTTTTATTTTTTAAAAATTTAATTTCAATTTTTTTGATGTAGCTAAATTGGCAATCCTCACAAGAACATTTAGCGAATTTTGGCTATACATCGCGAGATATGAAAGTTAGAAAAAAAATTAAGAATTCTTCAATACTTCAATATTTTTTTATTTTATTTCAAGTTGAAATCCAATAAACAATTAAAAGAGGTCACTACAATTGTATTGTTTAGAGTCATGGGTGTGTTTTTCCCATGCCCCAATCTCACTCCCTCTCCATTCATGCGATGTCTATAATGTGGCTTTGGTCTTTCATGGTCTTTCAATTCATATGGCACACGACTAGTAAGGCTACCCATTTCTAATCTCATCTTCATTTAACTAGTCACATTAAAATCTTCACTCCTCATTTTCAATAGTTGAACAACTTTCTCTAACTCCCCTTACATATTTTCATTTCAAGATAAAGTTTTGAAGTTTTTATTTGTTACAAAGTGATTTACTTTGAAGTTTGCCAAAAGAGGTCACATTTGTGTATAAGAGAGTGGAGTTCAAAATTACACAACAAATGCATTAAAATATAAGTCTTTATGCATCAAATCATATCATCTTCAAAATGCTCTTATTTAAGCAAACTTATCACAAACCAAATCTTGTTTATTAGTTACATTTTACATTAGATATAGTTTCAAATACATTCCAATGTTTTATCTCCATTGATTGCTTGACCTAATTGTTTGATTTTTATCACATCTAGATACTACCAATGAAAAAACAATTGTAAACACAATCATCATTTGTAATATTTACAAGTGCAAATTGTGATGGTTGTCATGCTTCAACATAACTTCTCACAATGGCTACAACAACTAATGAAGTTAATGTGATAAAATCCCATGTTCCGTAATGTTCAAATGAAGTACAATATGTATGACCTCTTTTAATTGTTTATTGGATTTCAACTTGAAAGTAATCCAACTCATGAGTACTTGTGATGTTAATACAAATTCAATCCACTTGATGAAAATGTTGAAATGCTTCTAATCTAGAATTGGTTTAAACCAAAGGAAGCTTGGCTCCAATTTTCCTAGAACAATGCATTAATTGAGGGAAATGATCAAAGTGGACAATTCATGGGTAAATCTAATGAAGTTTAATAATGAAAGAACTTGAGAATGATTAAAGTCAACCCATTTTGCATTAAGGAAGTTGGACAATTTTATGCTCAAGGAAATGATAGAATGGGTGACCTCTAGAAAGGACAATGATGAATTTGAAGAAGTGCAACAATATGTGAACCTAAGGAAAATTGAAATTGGCTTGACTCTTTAGAGAAATGGGCTAATGGTGAATTTGAGGAATGCCACAACCTTAAGCCTTGGGCTCGAGACCAATATTAAGGCAAAAACAAGAAAATGAATTAAAAACAGGCTTGAGACATGGTGAGGAACAAACACTTGTCCAAATGAATATGAGAGTGTTTTGGAATAAGGACATATTCTCAAATTGCACTCCCACTTTGAAAATTAGGATTCCTACAAAGTTTTGAATCTTTGGGTCAATGTTTGGAAAAGAATATCTTCCAAATCAAGTGATTGTTGGTTCATTGAAATGATCTTGAAAAGGAATTAAACATAATTAGCTCTTGTTCCCCGAAAAAGGAATATGAAAGTTTATGTTCATTTGACAAACCAAGACACAATTGTTAAAATGAGTCTTAATCATTTAAACTTCAATTTAGAGGGCAAATGACATTCAATTGAAATTTTTGACACAACATTGGAGAACTTTTGAGAACAACCATAAGATGTTGTATTCTCATGTTCAATTTGGTTATATTCATTATCTATTTTGTTAGAACCCAAAGTTTAAAATGACAACAAAAATAACTAGAATGTAAAAACACAAGAATGTGCTTGTTATTGGATGATAAAACTTGTTAAACTTATGAAAAAAAAACAAAGGGCTCATTGCCCTCTAGCAAAATGTGCATAAAGTTGACCATTAGAAATGTTGCATCATCATGTTGCATATAAATTGGATTAACCCAACTACCTTTGAGCCACTTGAAACCAAATCCCATTGAATAAAATCACACATGTCAATATTATGTCATAATTTAGGTTCACAATATTTAAGATCAAAACACCAACATATCGTAATTGTCCCTAAGGTTATTAATTACTGTTGCCATCACTACCTTTGAAAATAAACATGTCAAAAGATTATTCCTACTCTTTTGCAACTATGTTTCAATTACACATTGCATGCAAGGAATGTTTAAACACCACATCACAAGCAACTCATCATTTTAGATTACAAACAAAAAAATTTCAACTATGCCACATGTTGACATATTAGTTTGTCTATTATTTTGAAATATTGAAAAAGGTAAGTTCATTAGTACCAAAGTGGGGTGCAACTTACTAGTTTAAATCATTATGGGAACTTAAAAGTGAAATAACTTCATCACATTTCATTGATTTCACCCTAGTGAAAGTTATTTCATTATAATATCATTATGTAGACATCATGTTTCATTATTTGTTAACATAATTCACTATCATAATTTATTATAACAAATAAGTTTATTTCTATGTTTTAAAAATATTCTATCTATGCTATTTTATGATATACCTTATATTATTTTAAGTTACTTTAGTTATTTTAACTTATATTTTATGTTATTATAGGCTATTATAAATTACTATACCCTAAATAATATATGTTATTTTATTTTAAAGTATCTTAACTAGTTTATTAAAAGCTTTTAAGTTATTCTAAATTAAATTATTCAACTACCTTTAGACTATACCTTAGGTTATTTTATTTTAAGATATCTTAATTAGTTTATTAAAAGCTTTTAAGTTATTCTAAATTAAATTATTCAACTAACTTTAGACCATACCTTAGGTTATTTTATTTTAAATTAATATATGTTATTTCAAGTTATATTTTAAATTATTCAAGGTCATTATACTTTATGTTATTATAAATTATATTATCCTAAGTATAATAACTTAAAATAATTTTAAACAAAATATAATGACCCAAGGTAAAAATAACTTAAAATGAAAAATAATAACCTATGAAAAATAATGTTTAAATACCCTACAATATAATAACTACCAATAACATATGATATTATAACATAAAATATCAAAAAAAATTATAATACAATAATCACCAATAGTTGTAATATAACATATAATAACGAACAATAATTTATCATATGATAACTAGTAATAACCATTAATAAAATAGCCATCAATAACCACCAATAAAATACCACCAATAAAATACCACCAATAAAATACCACCAATGGCTTACAACAGAATAATCACCAATAGCCACCAATAACCATTAATATAATATCCATCGATAACCATTAATAGAATAACCATTAATAAAATAACCAAAAATAGCCATTAATAAAATAACCACCAGTATTCATTAATAGAATAGCCACCAATAACCACCAATAAAATAACCACTAACAAAATAACCACCAATAGACACCAATATAATAATTACTAATGGCCATTAATAGAATAACCACCGATAACTATTAATAAAATAATCATTAAAAAAAATTAATAACCACAAATAGAATAGGTATTAATAACCATTAATAATCAACAATACCACTAATAAAAGAATAACCAATAGCCATATATTAGAGTTGTTTAGGATTACCAAAAATAAGTAATGAAAAATATTCATATAATAATTGAAAGTAGCTTAACATAGGTAATATTATTATATTAACAAAAAAATTATCCATTTATTAAACTTATTTTTTTCAAAAAAATGGTCATTGAAATGTTATTGAATAATGATATTCAACTTTTTTTTTGTTCAAATGATTTTAAACTTTCAAAAGGAAATAAATGTAGTTATGTACATTATTGAATTTAAAATTTAAAAAAAAAACTTGAATCATGTCATTTGAACAAAATTTGAATAAAATATGAATTTTCAAAGTTTATGTTTTTGTAATGTTTAAAATGAAGTATTTGATAATTAGAATGTAATATAACATGTTACCACAACAAGTGGGGTGGATTGATAGTAAGGGTGTTTGCCCCCATTCTGAAGGTTAAGGGTTCAAACTTCATGGGTGGTGTTATGTGTGGTCAACAATGATATGTTGGCCGAATATTTTCCTATCGAATTCCTAGAATACATGCCTAGGTTGATTATGTGGCCTACTTACCTACCTAAGTTAGTTATTTAAAGTTGAAAATTATTTTCAATTCAATTAGTATGAAAATCATCATAAATGTGCCATGTGGCGATTGTGCTTGACTATGTTCCATGCTTAACTTATTCTTGTTGATTTTTGGCTTTGCAATCAAGAAAAATCATTAAAAATATTTTGTAATTGAAAGTGACATTTTTGAACTAAAGTTATAGTTTAAAAGCATAGTTGTAAATGGGGGGGATTCTTTCCTAGCTACAAAATTGTAAAATGTGAAAACATTTTGATTGTAAGAAATCACTTTCTGGGTTCTTTTAATTTTGTGATAGGGATGTAGTCAATCTAAAGACATGTAAAATAGATTACAAGGAGACTAATACTTCTCATATGAATCTTGCCCATGGTGAGTCCATGGCAAATTTGTGACCTAATTTTGCCTCAAAATTCCATGAACCATTTTAATTGAAATGACTAAGAAATGAATGCACGTGTTGATTCATCCTAGTTATGTGAAGGTTTTTAGCACCTTAGTCCTAGTGACCTCAAGCTTGGCAAGCCTAATTAAATGCATGTCGAGGAATGTGGAATAGGCCAACCAACTTCCCTAGGGAAATAGGACCATGTGGATGAGTGGAAAAACAATTGGACAATAGATGAAAAATGATCATGAGTATTGACATAGATTCAACACTTTCAAGAAAACAATGTATGAACTGACTTGAATGAATTTATGGAATTCGGACGATGGGGTAAACAAGGGGAAATGGTAGATAGGATAAAGGAATAACATGTGAACTCAATAAATTGGCCCTATTTCTTGGATGAATGGGTAGAAGAAAGTTGATTCAAAAAGATGGAACCCCAACTTTCCAGTTCATCCATTGTCCATCTTTTGTGGATTCAAGTATTCCAATGCAAAGGGGTGAAAAGAAAACAATGTCATTAACATCCAAAATTGAGTGTGCATGCAACAATAACATACAACTGTAAACTCAAATATGTTGCGATACAACCTTTCATGGGAATATGGCATCATCACATTCATCAACATACAACTTGTGACTTGCTAGATGCCACACAAGAAGCTTTGAAAACAAATTCATAACCAATGTTTTGCTAACGAAGTAGTTCTCTTTTGCACAAAGAACTCATGTGAAGTTGATAGAAAATCGTTGTCATGCTATTCCTATGCACTCTTCTATGGAAACTAACAACAGTTTTTAGTACCAGCACCAACACAAGTTTGTTAGTATTTAATTTGCCCTTGATGTTTGCAAGCTTTTTTGGGGCTTAAACGCATATCCATACCCGTCCTTGGCAGTTATTTGATTATGTGGGGAACTGACGGATATAAACAAGTGTCAAAAAAGAACCATTGACTTCATTGAATCTCTACTCAGAGAGTCAGGTCATTTGAATTCAGGGTATATTATCACGACGGGGAACACATGGGGAACTTGGGGAACACATTGGGAACAGGTTGGAAATCAATGGAAACAAAGGGAACGAATAGGAAACTGTAATGTAAGTCACTTCAAGAACACTTGAGAACTGGTCTATTTTCAAGGGAAGGAATGGAATCCAGTTTGGAGTTCTGTTTTTTTAATGAAGAACTGACATGGAACTGGAACTGGAGGTTTTGCTTGAAAAACAAAAGAACCTCCCAACATTAGCCTCTTCAAAACAAGTATCCAGATTTAAGTCATTCCTATTTGAGTTCACAAAAAGATGCTTGGCAAACCACTCAAGAGACTTTGTTGGCCTTGCCTTAGTAGGCAAGGATATTATTGTGTTTAGATTCATTATAGAGTATAGTAGCTTAAGGGATTTTTACAGGCCCCTAGGTAATAATAATAGGTCTAGTATTTTTATATGAGGATTCTTGAAAGATGATATTTTGGCTTGTGTTGAAACTGGAGATTGAGTTATAGAGTTATAATATCTTGAAGGATTTTGGTTTCTTTTAGAAGATTTTTTGAAGATTATATGTTTGCATGGTGAAATATTTGAGTCTCCGTGATTCTTCTTTTGCCTTGAAGATACTTTTTAATGTAAATGGCAAGGCCACAGTGTGATATACACCCCTTGTTTAACTTGCATGGTTGGATTCACCACACACACCCAAAGCAAATTGCACATTTTCTTTTCCCCAAAGAAGTGGCTCCCCACATGCATCAACATCCTAGGATTTAGACTAACAAAGAAAAAGGGCAGATATGGAATGTTTCTGCAAATTAGAGAAGCTAGTTGCTTTTTTCTATATTTAATCATTCTCATAGCCTCATTTCCACCTTTCCATGGCTTTGCTAGCTAATGATTCCAGTGATTTTAGGGCACAATGTTTTGGTCTGTAGCCATCTTGTTGGTTTTGTTCTAAAGTGCTTTGTAAAGTATGAAAAGTATTATCCCCCTACTAGTCTTTCACAAGAGTAAGGTTACCTAGTGATTCCAGGCCAACAAGTCTCTGGGTAGATTAAATACCTATGTGGCTAAAGGGACTAAGAAGGCTTTCAAGCCCCTTCCCCTTTTTTGTTGATTCTATGCTCTCTAAAGAAGAGGTATAATAAATAACCTTTCGGGTTATGTTCAGAATTTTATTATATGCATAATGGTTTGAAGTTTCTATACTTGACATGGTGGTCTTCAGCTCGTAGGGATGTTGGATCTTGTTCCTATGAGATCCCGCAATTCCAGGTTTTTTTTTATAAAAAAACATGGAGGAATTGAGACGACAAACAAGACCATAATTTTTTATAGCCAACAAAATCTCTTTAGTATACACCTAGAGAATCATTTCTCAATTCAATCTTTTAGTGCATGAAGAAGATATGGCACACATTTTAAGGTTAACACCCAATCATACTATACATATCGGGAGGTCCCATGATCACAACATTAGAAACGATTGCGCAAATAGTCTTTGGTTTCCAGGAGAGTGGAAGAAGGATGTGCTTTGTGCACAATAATAATTTATATTAAGCCACTTCTCGTGTCGTTTTGCTTGATGATTTTGAACTATAGCATTCCTCTTGACTTTTTATTATATGCTCCTTTTGACTGGCCACTAAGACCAGGTTCTTTGCATCCCCTTCTTGGGTTGAGTGATTTATGGAAACTAAAGCCTGCATGAACTATACGTTTTATGTATAGTTGAATAGTAAGTAGTCTACTAACACATGTTATTTGCGCGACGATGGAGTCCAATTTCTTTCTACAAGAGTTAAGAGTGTGAAGTTAATGAATTGTATGTGAGTGAGAAGCATTGAGCTCAGGAGCGAGCTAGCTAGCTAGCTAGCTACATGGTTGGGAGTTGGGACTCATGTCCACCGTTCAAGTGGTTGTCTGAGATCAATTCACCGTTTATGTATAGGGGAAGGCACTGGTAATGAACCAAGGTGCAGGCAGAGCCTGAGAGGTCCAGGGAGGAAAGCACTGACAGCAGCAACTTCCCCTTCATAACAAAGGGGAAGGTGATCCGATGCTGCAGATTACCTTATGCCCCTGCCCTAAGAAAGCTTACGCTTAAGATCCCTGCTCCTACCTCCTGGAGCATGATATTGCAGTGTTGTATAAGGTGCCCTAAAATTACACTAAGAAAACCTCGGATCCAACATTGCTACATACTAAATCAATCACCCAAAAACCCCTTTGGATAACAACAACTAGAGGAGGTACCAATGTTGTGCAGGTATCAGAAATGGCACCAAACCTCTACCAGTTTTATCAAGGCGCTTGCTTGTTTAATTTCATCACCTGGCACTGTTCTCAGGAAATCAGAGAACTGGCTCTGAAATAGAACTGCCATTCACTGAAACAAAAAAAATAAAATAGTAGTGAAAGAATTGTCCAGCAACCCGTGCTTCTTTCTTTGCCAGTTCTTTCATGAAACTTGTGAAGATTCTTTGACTTTTTGAAATAACTGGATGATCCCATGGTCCTTTTAATTCTGAATTTTCTTTTCCTTTCTTTCAAAAAATCCTAAACTGAGGATTTGATTGTTCACAAAATCAAAGTATCCACACAACACTAGGAAGTACACTGAAAGCAAGCATGCAATGTACTGTAATGTGGCCTCTCCATAGAAGTAAAGCAAGTAATAGCTTAAGGGTTAGCATAAGTAAATGTAAGGGAACAATTGGTATGTTCCATATGGACATTGCAATGTTCCAAAACATTCTTTGCTCCCCCAAGAATAGAAGAACAAAGCTCGTGGTGAACAATGCACTGCACCTGCCTTTTTGACCCCATGCCAGCCACTCTTTAGACTTCTTTTCTTCCCATTTTAGGGGGAAAAAAATAAGAAGGGGACAATAAGAAGTTTTTGTTGTACAACTGCTATCACAGAACCTGCATGGTGTTGTAGCTCCAAATAAAATATAAATGAGCTAATTACACTCTGTGGCAATGGACTTGGACTAACAACCAACTGATGGTGAAGTTCTCTGAGAGAGACTTAGACTAAGCTAAGATGTTTAACTCAAACTTAGAGGTAACCCAGACCCAGCCATAGGACCTTCCAACACCATAAAATTAGAGGTATCCCTCTTTGATGCAATGTTCAACATCTCCATGTTTCAAAACCAAAATGACATTGCAAACGGAAAAGAAAATTCTTTATCATGTAGCAGCTACCCAGAGAGTAAAAAAAACAATTTGAAACCACCTTGCAAACTTTGAAAACTATGAAAAAGGACCTAGAGGAGCATCTTAAGAGGGAGCCCCACAGATTCTCAGGACTTACACTTTAGACAGAAGATCGATTGTCACTTCCAAGAACCCACTGAATTATATTCATCCAAAAACCTCATGAAAAGAGGAATACAGAGGCTGATACACAAATGACTTTGGCATTACTCTGCCAGGGAATATTCTGGGGGTCTAACATAGCTCTCTGCTGGAAAGGTTTATAATAACACAGAGGTGCATGAAAAGTTTGAAAACTCTCATGGAACTCAACAAACTATAAGATTGATTCATCATTCCACATTTGACACCCAAGTCCTTAATTCCTGTCCTACAGGAATGAGCCAACATATCTTCCTGTACACTTGACTACACCAGGATCATGCACCAACCCCCCCCCCCCCTTGGCGCCCCCAATAACATAATGCAAAGGATAGGTGGACTGAAGCTCAGGGAAATATACCTTGAACAAACAGGAGAGGGTAAGTCACTAAAGCACAGCCTGAGAGTTAACCTGGTGGAGTGATGAAATTTAGGGTCCAGGCTGAGCTTTTGACATCCGAAAGTTGCTTACAGATAACCCCACAGTTAATGACCCTTCCTACACTGTACACCTGCAGTATGGTATATCAAGCAATGGGTGGAGAAAGTCTACAATGGAGTCAGTGGTAAATAGTGGATGCTACAACATCAATGTTCTTGTGGCCAATGAGAAGCAGCTTTTGATCTTTGCCGTAGTTTTTGTTCTCTTTGTTTACTAGTCCTAGAGCCCTCTGGAAACTGCTGGAGGTACTCCTCAGGTGGTGTGGGAGGTAGTCCTCTATTTTCAGGTGAACCTGGACAAGCAATCCCACTATGCACATCATTAAAGTGCTTGAGTGAAGTATTAAGTGTACTATATTATGTTCCACCCTGAAAGACTTGTTTAAATGCACTCAGAATTGTCACAACTCTGCATCTTTGGCAGCCTATGCAACTATACAGAATGAAACATTGCAAACTGCATGGCTCATACTTTGATTGTGGTCAAATTTGGACCAGTGTGTCAAAGTTCCTCCTTAGAGAGAGTGCAACACTATGTAAGGAGGAAATCCAGACAGACTCCTTGAACTTAGTTGACAGAACTTTGATGACCATCTTTCTACCTTGTCTCTACACTATTTTATTCATCTGTTCTGCAACTCACAATCACTCTCACACACTCCTTCAATGGTCCTGCTGTGTAAGCTGAATTAGATACAATGTCATTCTTGACAAGACCAATTTGTTCACAGATAATCTGTTCCTTTGCTTACCATAAGAAGCAGACCATTTGGCAGCAGAAGAAGCATCAATGAACCAATCAGGCCCATGAGGATCTCCAAAATCACAGAGGGGTGCAGCTGAAAAATTAGGAGCTGGCCTGACTTCATCCATCTGGATCACCAACCAAATGTCCATGATCAGCATCTTGACATCAGAATAACAGCATTGCAGCTGCAGGGCACATATGGCTGTGTCTACAACAAACATCTATGTTTTATATCAATTGGGAATTTGGCATGCTAAGTCATCTTTATATGTTGACATGTTTTGACTGAATAAGGATTAGATTCCAAGGTCCCATGCCTTTGTGAGGAGTTCATATCAAATGGACAAAATGCTGGAAAATGCCAGCATACTATTAGACTAACAAATCAAGCACCATCCTTCAAACCTGAAAGTCAATGTTCATAGCATCTGTCCCTAGCAGGATAGACCCATGTTGGCAAGTTCTGACATGACTCATATTCTCTCCCATTGCACTCTCTTGCATGCACAACCCTTGCATGATGTACACAAGCATTACAAACAAGGAAAATTTGTTGCACAAGGGATAGAAGTGGGATGCCCACACCTAAGCCTGGGCCAAATAAAAAGTGCATGTTATCAACTCCTGATTAGAAAATAGAAAAGATTGTGGGTTTACAGTGAGAGGCAGCATACCCATCCAGGACCATCAATGGAGGGGCCATCCCACCCAATATGTGCCACATGCTTCACATCCGTTGGGTAGCCTATATCAAGGTCATTGTCTCTCCAAACTGAACACAGGGAAACATCCAAGAGAACAAATTAAAAGGAAAGTATGAAAATGTCGAGAATGCCCAAATTACCAACATGCTGCATAAACTTGTGATATAGCTGATTGAGGAGAGGAGTTGCGTGCACAGGTGTACCAAATAGCTGAGAGACCACTTTCACTGCCTTCCCCACTCTCCATAATCTGCGAGATTTCTGGGGCTGTCCACCAGTAGATGACAGGGTACACCTCTGAATTGGAAGTGTGTTGGTTGCTGGTTGACCTCTCTGGTCTGCAGACAAACACCAGTGCTGGCCAAAACAGTTAATCTTCCTGGTTGACACAAATAGCATCTGCTCAGTGCTCAGTTATATTGTTCAAATTCTACCACCATGAGTTGTGGAAATGTACTGAGCATCAGTATTGCCCATTGGCAACAACATGTGGATGTAATCTCAAAGGTGTAATTATGACCCATTCCCTCATTTTGATGTGCAGGCCGAGCTTTGAGCAATTGTGACAAATCAGAATAACTCAAACATCTTCAGAAGTACTGAGAACTTTCTTAGTCAATCAGAAGAATTGAACAGTGACCAAATAAAATGGTTAGAGGTTTTTCAGGTATGACAAGATATCAGCAACCTATCAGCATTCAATAAACATGAGAAAGAGTTAAGCCAAATCCTAAATTACAGAGAAAAACAAACAAAATCAAAATCAAACATAAAAGAGATCAGTTTAAGCAACATTCATGATCATGTTCAAACCTTCAACAGCAGTATGTATGGTATTGACCAACCTAATATAACATCCCCCACTGCCTTCATAAGCTCCTGGCAGTGTATGCAGGTTAAAGTCAAACACTAACCAATGCAAGTTTCTGCAGGAAGACCAGCAGAAATTGGAAAAACTCAGCCATGATGCTGAGAAAAGAAATCAAATAAAACATAAAGGAGAAGGAGACAAACCAAAAAACCCCAGACGAAATGGTCTAATTTAATCATTTTTTGAAGTGTGACCTTTCTCTTTTCAGCAAATTAATGACACTTTCCATTTGAGCAACAAAGAACTCTTCACAGGCAAACCCATAAGAACCTTTAACTCTGATTTCCTACTTCAAATTTGTCCAAACCCAAACTATTAGTATCCACAAACAGCATACATATCATATGCTAGTTTGATCTACAACCCTGCATACTCTGGTTGAATGCTTGTCAAAATGTCAATCCTCTAAACCTTTGGAAGATTGGGAGATTGCTAAACCAAGAAACTGCAAAGAGAACCCATAATAAATACAATTTAACTCACAAAAAAGATTTAGGGCATATCCCACCACCAATAGGGTTCTTGTCTAGATACATGAACTTCAAAGATGAGGGATGTCAAGAGCTAATCAATCATCTACAACCCATCTTATTAGGGATAACTTAGGAAGAGAAACTGGACAGGAACTAGACCCAATAAGACAGTCCAGAAACTCAAACTGATAGGTACACAAGAGGTAGAAGTTAGCTAAAAACAACTGCACAAGTAGTAACTTTTGGAGTGTTGGAGTCCCAAGCAATTGCCTTAAAATTGACTGACCAAATCTGAGGAACAAGATATCCAACTTGATATCCAGTGAAGACAATAAAATCTAGGAAAGGTCATAAAAGTTGCTTCGTCTGAGTGTCAGGCCTCTTCCTATATCTTCAGACACCAGGCAATTTGATGAGAAAACAATTGTTGCTGATGGGGGTGATGTCACCTTTATTAGTGAGCCGCCTTGAGGAAGATCGCCTGGGCACCGTCCGGTATGACACCACAGCTGCAGATGAGTTTCTGCTAAAAGATTCTGTTATAGGCTGCTCAGTATTGGAGCAGAATGGATTGCTCCCAATACTGTATGGTTGAACAGCTTTCTCAACGCGATCTTTCATCTCTAGTGCAGATGACTTGTTGGAGAAACCAAATCCTCGAAAGCTGCCATTCTACACACACCAAACCCAATAGGTTGTAGGTGCAGATTGCAAGAAACATTCAGAGCAAATTATACATTTCCAAGTCAGGAACTAAAAGTCCTTACATGGCAAATAACAGGATTGATGTTGGGGCTGCAGTCAAATAGTATAGATATCACATGGCAAATTTCATTTGTAGAGGTCACAGAAGTGGGTAGAGATTTATGAAGGTCAAGTGAGCAATGAATTTCTTGCTTGTTCAGTATGTATGATGATGTTTACCAGGATGAAAAAGGAGTTTAGAAACATACATCTTGGCGAATCACAAAGAATTGCTGTACAGGGACAGTGAGGGCCTCTGGCTTCCGCAGTGTGTGCTCAAATAGCATTTGGCCATCCTGTACAAATTGTTTCCAACCATTATAGATTCTGCAAATAATTGTCAATTTTCTGCTCTCAGGGTGCCACCTTCTAGAAACATGACTCGGCTAAGTAAGTGTCTCTACACATGAACTACAAATATGGAAGACATATTATCCAAACGGTTTGTATAGCAATTGCAGAAGCCAAGACTCACCCAGGATAATAATAACCAGGTTTTACTAACAGTAACAGAAATGGAACAAAACTTGGAGTTTTGTCAAGTTTCTGCACTCAATTCAGAACACAGAAATGCGTGGGTGGCAGGAAACAACAGTAATAATAATACCCCAATACAATCCCAAAACAATGAGTGTGCAGACAGACCAGCAAATCGTGAAGCTGGAAGTTGATCATTCCATCTCCTAGTGGACGCATGTGAAGCTCACCCACAGTCCCACTGTTGTGCCAACCTAGACTTCCTCCTGCTGCCTCATAGATTGTCACTGCACACCTTGCCTGCAGGAAAACCTCCAAATAGTGCAAGTTAATTCTAGCACATCTCACCCACTCTAGCAAGAGTTTAGACTTCTCAAGGAAAAATATGGTTCCGCACATTCACCTTCAATTCCCATGCTACCTCCTTAGATTGAACAGTCCTTGTGCTGCTCTCAGTGACCTCCCTGCTCTAGGTCAGACGACCTATCTGGGTGTTACAGTGAGCAACAAGGTCGGTGTCATCACAATCTATGTACACATACATGCCTTGAGCTTCTCTTCATAATCAAAAGTGTTGCTAGTATTCTAAAAGCAAACCAGTCTGCCCTCTTGACCGATTTCCCCTCTTTGTGACCAACAGAGTCAAGTATTACCCAAATTGAGGAGTACTCTAAAACCTCTTTTCACTGAGCTCCAAGCTTGGACATTGGGACATTGAAACAGCAGCATGTAATCAATCCATCCCTCTCAGTCCCCCCATTGAAAGTGATGAGCAAAACAAATTGCTAACTGTGCCATCATCCTTCATGCAGAAACAAACAAGTCTAGATGAAGAGGGAGACGCCATGCATACCACATAATTTGATGGCCATTCCAGATAATCCATTTTTCCACAGAGTCGTACGCTCTGGCAATCAACAATGAAAGCACATTGAAACAAACATATGTGAACCAATCTTATAGTACCACAGAAAATTTTGTGATGCACAGATTTCCTGCAACTCAAGCACAACAAGCACACCAAATGATGTTGTTCATGAGATGAAGGAATAGGGAATTGTTTGTTTTTACTAATGCAATAGTATCATAGCTCCAGTGCACGTTCTTCTGAGAAAGGAATCCAGTATGTGCACATACATCCACCAGAGACAATACTGGCTGAGGTCCAACAAGGATCATACCTAAATTATGTTGTTGAAACCCTTAGGGGGACATTCGAAGTTAGGGAAGAAGAACTCCACAGCAATTCCAACAGCACTCTGACTCCAACAGCAGCTCCAACATCATCATCACAACACATTATTTCCATCTCATCATCATCATCATCATCATCAGCATCATCGCTATTGGGCTCTCTTCTTCTACTTCTTCTTCTTCTTCTGCTGCTGCTGCTGCGTCTGTCTGTCTTTTTATCTGTCTCCGCATGTCTGTCTGTGGTCCAATTTTCTTAGTTTCCAAAACAAAGTTTCAGAGAGTGCAGCGCGGCCGATCTTCCAATTTCAGTGGGAAAATCCAAAACATCAATTGTTTCTTGTTAGAAATCGCAATTATTCCCTCCGATCTCTTGATCTCAACGTTTCTCACGGATTATTATCTCAGCTAAACAAAGTAAGCACACCAAAAAAATTGTTGAATTCAGTAGCCTACAAATTCTCATCTCTCTCTCTCAGCTCTCTCAATTTTCCAAGTCTCTTTTTGAAAATTCACTCAAAGTCCGTCGCCCAAGTTCAGCGCTACAGCCATTGTCAACTCCGGAAATAAAACCAAAACAGAAATGCAGCACAAAAACACACACTTCCTCACTCACTCACTCATTTCCCATCTCTCCCCTGTTCTTCTTCGTCCTCTTCTTCTTCTTCTTCTTCTTTCTACGCAGGAAATTCAGCTGCTTGTTGTCCCCTCCGCAAAAGCAAAAAAAAAAAAACTAGCAAAAACTAGCAAAAACAGCAAAAACAAAATCACAAAAAATCCCCAAAAATTCGCAAAAATTCTCAAAGAGTCTGTCCGTCACTTTACCGATATTCCCAAAGTACTCATTCCAAAACAAAAACTCCTTTTCCCTGCGATTCCCCCCGCCCCCGCCACCCGCCCCTTGTCGTTCTTCCTTTCTTCTTCTTCTTCGTCGTCGTCGTCTTCATGGGCCTTTCTTGCCTTGTTCCGACGTTGCTTGTTTTCGTGCTTTGTTTTCTTGGCGAAAACATTGCACCAAGTAGCCATAATTAGGTTACATAAATTCAATGTTTTCGCCAAGAATTGAGTTTATTTAACCTAATTTATGGCTACTTGGATCAATAGGGTAGGTGAGTATCCTGGTTCCTTAAATCACCATTAAACTGACGTACGTATCGTCTTGTTAATGTACGACCGTCCACCTTTGTCACGTGTCACTACCATCCACCGTCGGTTTTGCCACCACACGCCCACTCCACAACTCAGCAGCATTATAGGTACCTACACAAAGTGTAAATGCATAGGTCGTAGGTAATACCAGGGTGTATTTTTTTAAAAATATCTTTTAAATATTTAAAATAATTTCCAATATTATGAATTTGATGAATTATTTTATTTTATTTTCTATTTTGGATAAATTCTCAATATTCTCAATATTATTATATCACAAAATTGAAAAACAAAACACAAGTTAGAACTTAGAACAGTTTTTCTTTTCTTTTCTTTTCTTGTTCTTTTCCTTTTTTCTTTTTTCTTTTTCCTTTTTGATTTGGGATACAAACTTAAAAGTGGGTAGGTAGGTAGGTGGGGGTGGGTGTTGCCCACCATCTTTCCTTCTTTTTCTTTTTTGTTTCTTTTTTCTTTTTTCTTTTTTTTCCTTTTCCAAAAGAAAAAGAAAAAAGAAAAAGAAAAAGAAAGATAGTGCCAAGTGGTGATAGAATCATGGAAAGGGAGGGTTTAAAATTAGGGTTTGATCAGGTCCCATGATTTTTGGCAATTTTGGATAACTAAATCCCCTGTCCTAAGGCTTTCCATACTACAACATAACTTCCAGGAACTTGGGATGCAACTTCCAGAATAATATGAATATAATTGAATTTATAATATAATATATAATATATAATATTTATATTTATAATTCTATTTATGTTCATATTTTTATTTATTTATTTATTTATTCATTTTTATTTTTATTTTTATTTTATAAAATATGAATTTCAAGACAGTTGCAGTTAGAGAAATGGGCCACTTGGAGATGGAGAACTGGGCAAGTTGGGGAAGGGAGGGAAAAGTCAAGAGAGACCCACCAAACCAAAAATTTATTTATTTTAAATTATTTTTTAAATGAATAATTAAATTAAAAAGAAGGGTTAAAAGACTTTTGACACCTTCATTTATTTATTTATTCATTTATTTATTCATATGAGGTTTGAAATTTCCTATCCACTTTGAAATTTCTTAATGGATGTAGAGAGCACCTTATACCCATTATTAATGTAATCTTGAATACAAATTCTTTGAACAATTCTAGTCATAAATGACAATATGTCAACCATATTTTCAAAACTAATATATATTGATGGAAATAGGTAGTTGGGTTTGTCATTTTTTTTAAAAATTATTTTACAATTTAAAATTATAATGATAATGATAGTCGAAGTTGGTATAGGTGAGTCAAGTATATTGTTCAATAATATGGTCATGAACTATACGATTATAAAGACATTTCATGTGGATTTTCAAGCCTAAGTAACTCACTCCTTTCCTCAATCCCTTCGAAGGTGTTGTTGATATTCTATAGTGAAACATTGGTTGCAATCAGAAGGCTTGTGTTCCAATAAGTGTTTGGTTTAAGAAAAAATTGAACAATCTAGCAAGATAGAAGGCTTCGTATCACAATGCTCAATGCAATTGAAATTGTAATTGAATGTTCCTTTTTTTCGAAAACAATTTTGTTTTTTCATTGAAGAAAATTATGTTCCCTATGTTTCTTGTATGGAAAAAGGTTAAGAGGTCGAGACATTGAGACTTTATGTTCACCCACTATCAATGTTGAAATAAGTATGGTAACTTTAAAATCCAATTGACTTACGAGTAGATATCATATATGACTTCAAAAGGAGTAATTTCCCTTGGCAACATATACAACATTCTCATTAGGTCTTAGAAGTTCCTATTCTTCACGCTATTTGTGACCATTTTTTATTTAGGCTAATCGCAAGGGTTAGGAATACTATGGATGTACATTATATATGTATATTGCTCTTTACGCACACATAAAGGATTGAACAAAGTCTTCCTTCCAAAGTATTTGTGTAATGTTTGCCCCTACCAATAGCTAGGCCAAAATTGGTATATCTAGAAAACACCTTTTTTTTTTTACCACCATCTTGGGTAGAATTGGTAGATTCCAAAGTAATTGTTATAACATACTTAGTACTAGAATTTGTGGGTGGCCAAGGAGGGGAGGCAACATGCATTGCAAAAAGGCCTAGGTTTTTCAATTTAGGAAACACAAAAGGTTTGGAAGTTTTTGGAATTTAGTGAACCAATGTGTTGCCATCAAGTTTTTAATATGTTCCCAATTTTGTTTACCAATTTGTTCCCAAGAGAGCATCACAACTTTATCCCATATATCCTTGGCCCAAAGTCCTACTCCTTCCTCTTGTAACCTATTTAGGTAGGCCCAAAGTGAAAGACTTGAATATAAGTCCTTATTGGACTTATAGATCCAATAAGTCTTTCACTAATTTGAAGTAAAAGACTACAATTAATTGTATTTTTTTTTATTCCATAGGAATGACTCATTGGGTAGGTCTATCAAAAAAAAACACACATTTTAAAAAATCACATAATTACATAGTCACCATAATTTTGAAAAAAATCCATCATAACCACATGTATTACAAAAATGATCTCAAAATGTTCTATTGAAAGGCTACAAGATGGGTTTTGTTTTTGGCATACTTTCCTTTTCCCTACCTAAAAACAATAACCCTTGCTTTGGGTAAGGGTATAAACTTCAAATATATACTTTAGCCAGGTAAAGACATGGTAAATCTGAAATATTTATCAATGAAGTAAGATTATTAATAGTGTAGGTTTTTTTTAAAAAAATTAATTTTAATAATTTTATTTTAATTATCAAACGAATATGGATTAATTTTTTTCCTTCTTGAGGAGGGTGTACGAAAATAAAAGATTTATTAACCTTGATTTTCTTTTATTTTTCAAAACACTATTTAACAAACAAAGTCGTTGGCAAAATATCCCTAAGTTATGCCTAGTGACAAAAGGACATGGCAAAAATTTCACCTAGTCAATGAGAAATGGGTAGTACCCCCCAATTTGATTGAGAGTGTGATTTTTTCTTTCTTTCTTTTTTCTTTTAGGTTAAAGGCCAAGGAAAGAAGCCCACCATCCAAAAAAAAAAAAAAAAAAACAAAAAAAAACTGGAAGCCCCCAACAAGAGTCCTATAGAAGAAGAAGGCCCAATTACTAGGTCCAATTGGGACATAACTACTACTAGCTTGTGAAAAAGCTCTCTCTCTCTCTCTCTCTCTCTCTCTCTCTCACACACACACACACACAGATAGATAGATATGCACTTTGCACTTTGCACTTTGCAAGGCCACTTTTGACAAGGGGATGTGGTGTCATGTGTTACAAAGTAACAACACACAACACAACACATTTTCCCAATTTGGAAACAATTTCATGAGAGATGATGACACTTCTTCTTCACTCATTGTCCCATATGCATGGTCAGGTGTCTAGCTGCCAATTCTGTTGTAATAATATGTAGCCTACATGTGTGTTAGCTTATTGTGCACCCCAAATTCTTGCTCGAAATTGTCTTTTTTTGAATTGTCAAAGAAACCGAAGAACTCTTTTGATTCTCACCTACTACTATGTGTGGAGCCCACATGTCGACCACTTTAAAAAATGGTTTGAAACCATGTTGGGCGGGGTACCCCCGCTTGCTTCGGTGGGGGTAAGAACTAAGTGTTGTGTGGGTATATCTTACCCAATGTATACCCATCAAATGTTTGGATGTGATATATCCCTCGGCCTTAAACCTTTTTTTTTTTTCTTGAAACTAATAAACCCTAATTAAGTGCATACCCGGAATGTATACATCTGGAAGAAAAAAAAGTATATCCGATTGATGCCAAGCCAATGGGATGGAAACTGAAATACACATGGCTTTGGAAAAATAATAATTAATTTAAATTTAAATTTAAATTTAAAATTAAAATGAAATGGAAACTGAAATAGATCTTTTTGGAAAATATTAATTAATTAATTAATAAAAATAAAAATAAAAATAAAAGTTTACTAGGACTCAAAGAACTACTTCAAGAAGAAGTTGGCTCATCAACCTACATACATACTTGAGTGAAAGTGTACAACAAAGTGAGCTAACTTTTAGGAAACTACTCCAAATAGAAACTTAAGAAGCTTGGGAGTTTGATCTTTATGCATGTGCTACACATCTGCCACTTTTAACTCCCATTTCCCAATGATGATTTTCCCCCTTATGACAGAGTCTGTTTTGGTTGTGCTGGAACACTAGAAAAAATAATAATTAAAAAATTAAAAATAAATAAATTAATGAATTAATGAATTAATAAATAAAAATTGACCACCACCAACCAAGTGTTGTCAAGTGATTGGTTGGGAATTTGGATGTGCTGGACACCCCAGTGAGATCTCCTTGTGTTTTTTTCTTTTGAGTTGTGGCTTCCTTCCTTGAAATCCCCATAAAAGAAAATACCACGAAATAGTTCAGAATTAGGGTTTCATTTGCCTTGTGAGAGGATGTTCTGTTTTCATGGTGGGCTTTATGAAAAACACAAACCCCCCCCCCCCACTCTTTGAAGGTTTAGGGTTTAGGGTTTAAGGCCATGTAAAGCTTATGGGCAAGAGCAATTATTGTAATCACTAGTAATTGCCCTCGGCCTCAAGCCTTTTTTTACCCTACCCTCTAAAATGCATTGGAAGTAGGGTTCATTTTTCCTTTTTTATTTAATGACTATTCATTATCTACTGTCTCTAGCCTAGATGACATGTTAATTGATGGATGGATGGATGGATGGATGGATGGATGGATGAATGGATGGATGAATGGATGGATAGATGGATGGATCCATATTGGCCCCTTTGGAACATGCTAGTTTGGTTTGTTAGGACTACATCCACTTTAGAGGTCCCCTTTTCCAGATCCTTTTGGATTTTTGAAATGTTTCCTGGCATGCAAAAAGAAGGTTGGAGGGTGATCAAGCTTTAAAAGCTCTCTCTAGTGATCCACTTTCTCTTTCCAGTTTAGCATTCCAGACTCCACAGAGCCCTTTTTTTTTCCCCCATTCTGCTTCTCTCCACTATGTATAGGGCTTTCAAAGGGTCTAGGTTTAGACCCTTTTAGGGTTTAGGGTTTAGGGTTTCTTAGGGTAAGTGCAGGACTGAAAAAATACAAGGGGCAAAATAAAAGTTGCAATGCTTTTATGGATACCAACAAGTCCATGCTTTTTAAGTGAATGAGAATAGCCTCCTCCTTCAAAAGAGGAAAAACAAAAACAAAAAGCCAAAGGAAAAATCTTTTTGGTTTGCTGCTTATGAGAGGATTGATTTCCTGCATGGATTTTGCTCATTTGCTTCCATGTGCTTTCAGCTAAGCCCTCCTCCTGGTTTCCTTTCCTTGAATCTTTTGCAAAAGTCATGAACTCCCCTTCTTAGCAAGCAAGCTCCCAAAACAAGGTTACTCCAATGGCAACAAAGTCGGAGCTCTACAATGTAGAAGAGTTTTTTTTTTTTTTAATGTTATGGGAGGGCACATTATTTATTTATTTATTTATTTACAGTAATATTGCCTCCTAGAAAGTCACCATGCAGGTGACCAGGTGCTCATAGAGGGGAATTTTTTCCTGGAAATATTAAAAATAAAGCTGAGAAGAGCAGCTTTTGGGGTTTTTCCTCACCAGATTTCCAAATTAAAAGCAATAAAACTTGCCAGATTTCTAGGTTCTAAAACGCCCACCTTTCCAGGGACCTGGAGGAGCCCTGGAAGAGTCAAATTGTATTCATTGACTGCTCCCTGTTTCTGATTGGGTAGATAGTTTGATTGGTCCAAGTGGTTTGCTATTATCAGTAGTCTCCCACCTACTTGCAGTCCCAATTTCAGTTTCATGGGTGGGGTTGGAAAAAAGTTAGTAACTCAAACTTGGATGTGAGAAATGCTTTTGCAAGGTCACATATATGTACTGATCCTTGATGGAGATGCTCTTAGCAATGCCATTTGGAGCCTATGACCACACTACACATCACTGAAACAGAATTTTTCAAAAAAAAAAAAACAACAAATTTATGATTAGGTAACCCATCAATTTTAAATCCTCAAAAAGCCACTTTTGGCTTATCAGGGGGATGATTAGGGGCTAAAGAAAAAGACAAAGACCCAGGACTGGGTATTGGGTAGCAAGGACCTTGGTTGAGGCCATTCTGCTTCCTCTCAAGATTTGCCATGTTGGTGGTGACCCAGTGTTCACTGGAATCTGGTGTTGTCAAAATGGCTTTGGATGATGATGCAATGTGCATGATAGATCACTGACATTGTCTTCTCCCCTCAAGGATTTTGTGGGTCTGTGAGGTGGTTCAGATGGTGGACAATGGGAAATGGACTACGAGGGAGTGAGCTTGTTGGTTTGTTTGATGGGTGAAGTATGCAGAGCAGCTGAAAGGAAAAAGCTGATGGGTTTGAGAGTGTGGTATACAACAATAGAGAAGGAAATGGCATGAGAAGCATAGGCAAGGTGTATAGTTTTTCTTCACAAATAAGTAGTGCTTATGGCAGTGGTAGTCGAGTTTATCAGACGCAAAACTAACTCAGGATGGGCAGAAATAAGCCAGCAGCATGAGTGCTACATGGGTCCACTTTGAGTATAGGATTTCATTCTAATTTTCACCTATAAATGAGCACTTCTATGCTAACAATGATCACATATCCAGAAGCCTTGATTTTCCTCAACAGATTTGAAGGTACCTATGCCTTTGTTCTAACAATTCTCAGCACAACTTTTGTTGAAAAATAGAAAGTCTGTGGAAGCTAAGTACTTTTCATCTCCACATGTGGTTTTCTTTCTTATCCATGTGATCTTCTTCTTATGTTGTAGCTCATAGTCACCAATGATTAAAGTGCTCGACGCATTGGTGCACTATGGTTCTCTTAAATTTTGCTTTAGTTTCTCTGGATGTCACTTTCAAAGTGAAATGTTTTGTGTTCCCATTCCCTTTTGCTGAGTTCACCTTCCAGAATGGGTAAATTGCCAAAATCTCTACTCTAGAGTTATCTCTAAAGCCGCCTTCTCTTTCACCCACTATCCACTCTTTCAGTGGTATCTGCAAAGTAATGAAATTTTATTAAATCTGAGGATGAAGTGCTGAAACTCAGCATTTAATACACAAAGTTCGAGAATAATTATAGTAGTTGTACAGGTAGGAGCAGTGAAAATATGTGTAGCAGCAGTGGAGGTGCTTAGGGAAAAGAAAAGACAGGATGAAACTCACTCAGTTTACCACCAAAATTGGTGGAAAAACTAGTTTGGGTCCCAGTTATTTCGTTTTGTAAAAATTTCATTCCCAGTTACACATTTGATGCCCTATTATGCTGAAACTGGCCACTCTCACCCCCTAATCGCCTGACTTTACGGACAATTATAGTTTCCCACATTGTATAGTTTCCCACATTGTATGTTTCAGTTAAGATTGAACCTTTATCACACTTTAACAAAATTTGCAGTCTCTCCTGGACTGATAAATATTGTCAGCTGGATGGATGATGTGCCTGGAGTGAGCATTGCAAGGTCTAGACCAGTGTTGGGTTGTTATGTTGCCTTTTCTTTGACTATTTGCTTTGGTTTATTTGGTCTTAACCCACTGGTAGGTAGCATCCAAACAACCAGCAATACAAGGGGACTTGCAAGAGAATGATCATGCATGGGACACAATGGAAGATTTGTGGCCAAATTGGAGAATGGACTGGTAGTCATGAGCACACACTAGTGGGTTTTTTTCACTTTTGTTTTTTGCAGTCAAAAACCATCAAATCCTATCCAAAACATCTAGACCTAAACTCAGTTCTGAAACAAGTAATAACAGGCTAACACTGGTTACAACCTCACAGAGGAGGCTCTTTTATCTCCTTTGAATGTGAACCCATGACCTCTATGTTCATATGTGGTGCCCAAGATCACCATAGTAAGATGCAGGAATCAATTCTCCAGCAAACTGCAACTTACAGCCTACAGGACCCAGGCACACACCACCACACCTCATCCCTGGATCAAAGTTTGCAGCCACGGGTTTTTATTACAGACAACCATGGCCCCAAAACCAACCTCCAAAGCTTATGTGACCTCAAGTGGAAATTCTGATTGGCATCACAGAGGGAGCCAGCTACTGCAACATTTAATGTGTTGTCAATGTCAAAAATTTACTGGGGATATAACTAATACTTCACATTTAATTCTCAGACTACTGAAAGAATCAAATCCTGACAACCCAGACCTACTACAGTGTACATTTCTGGAAACATGTTGAGGAATTATAACTATAGTTGATGTTTTTGCTTCAATGAGATGTTTCCAGAGGCAGGAAATTTCCAGCAGCATCACCCCTGCTATGTCCTGAAAGAATTTGTGGCCAACTGTTCCATGTCTGGGGGCGAGAGTGGGGCTACGGCATACACCATTGTATCAGTACTGATTTCGAGAAGCTTTCTTATGTCTGTACCTTGCTCATTCACTACTTCTTTGAACTTCCCTATGCCTCTTCCTACTCCACCCATCTCCTCTTTGCTTGTACCTTGCAATTTGCTTACTGTCGTAGGTTCACCTGTGGCAACACCTGCAATGCTGTTGGGTGTGGAGACAAAAGAGAGGGCAGCCTCCTGTGACTTTGATTTCTCAAGATGCATCTGCCCTGCTAGCAGTGCATCACTGAAAACCCCTGCCTCACGCAGTCCTTGCACAATCACCTGATCAACAACAAAATCCTACACCGTCATCCATCTGAACCCCTCCACTGACAATTAGGAGTCTGAAACCATAAGCAATTGCACATAAGGAAGCAACAAAGTTGCAATATTGAGCTTGCAGAGTAGATATAAATACAAGGGGGTGAAGGATGCTTTTTTACCTGTGGGGCATAGATACGTGTCAAGAGGCCTTTCCTCATCAGCTTCAAGTTCAACTCCTTGTCTGTCCAGACAACATGCTCCTTGTACCTATATTTCACATACAAGCATTGAATAAAATTCCCCGTGTGAAAATGAGAAAGTGTCTGAGAAACTAGACTCCTCACAAAGTGGTAAATGGACAGGAGTTGATGATAGATATACCAGCGCCGCATCTCCTCCTGTGAAGCTGTTGAAGCAATGATGAAGGCCTGCAATACAGCACAGAACCTGGATAGTAAGTGCAAAATCTCCAAAAGAACCTCTTCTTAAAAACTACTTCCAAATGTTGTGCACTGCTGTGACCCCCAACATAGCAAGTGCCATGTTCTTACCGCTCGATCAAACTCAAGCATGAAGCAGCGCTTTACATCCTCCTTAGTGGGTTTGCACCCACACCTATCACGCCGTGAGGTTAAATCTGAGAACTTGGTGTATGTGTAATGCAGAACTGCTGCCTCCTCGAATTTAATCTCACTGCAAGATGTAAATTCACTCTCAGTTTTAAGAAACAGAAAAGTTGACCCCAGAAACTCAGCTCCTGCCCAACAAGCCACACCAGGTCCTAATCTGGGTGCCCCAGAAAAAACAAACACGCACACACAAGCTCAAAGTAACACTACTTGCAAAAGCACAAAATGACTCCTAAAATTCTTAGGAGAAAAACTACCAGGATATGGGGCTACAAGAAAGCTTGTTTCTCTCACTTGGGTGTTTTCATGTAGTTGTGCCACCGATGAGCTCCATTTGGCCTCAAGTTGTCCTGGATGCGGGAAGCTGCCTTTCCGTTTCCATAAGTCAAGAAGTAATTGGGATTACCACGAGTGGCTTCTCGGTACAGTCCAAAATAAGTCTCCTTGGTGACATGGTCATAGTTCTTCTTGAACATGGATACCTGCAGCTTGGGAAAAAAAAAGATAAATAACACGTAAAAAAGACACCTAGTTTTATGTACAGCATCTGTCAGAAAAATTACTCTGGAATTATTCCCATTCTGCCAAAAAAAAATGCACTCCAGACATGTCACCTTTACCTGTAGGTGTGAACCAAATGTATAGCAGACAGGACCAGAAAAGTCACTTGTCACTCACCTCACTGAAGGGATCCTTGATGTCATCACGTTCAATAGCACTCTCCTGCATCAGGAATCCCAGTATGGAACAACCATAACTCTAGGTTATACTCAGTTCATCACAAAGCTTTTCACAACAGAAGGAAGATGAAAGACATGGTGTATCCAATTTTGAAACTACTATTCACAAGGTGAAGGATGGGCTGAACTATGCGGAAGTAGAAGAAAAGAAAAGAAAAGAGGAGAGAAAAACATTGATGCAACATGTAGCTTGCAAACAAATCAATTTGCAGAATGTTTCAAACTTCTAATAAGGACCCACATTTGACTGGTTGTGGTTTAGAGTGAAACACCCACTAGTAAGGATGGCTCTGAACTTCTCACATCTTCCAGGCTGCCATGAGGTTTACTTACATAATTTGGGAATACAACCATATCCACATCAGCTGCTACATCTTGTAGCAGGCGTCGCAGTGAATATTCTGGGGCGCCTGCTGGGTGTAGCAACTCATCCGTGTCAAGATGTATTATCCAGTCCATACCTGCTTCCTGCTCTCACATGGTAAACCCACACTAAGAGGGTCATCAGGCAGTCTTCTGCTGGGGTACACTCCTTGCAAAGAAAAATGATGAACATTTCTGCAGACTTACTGAACAGTTTACAAACTGCTATGCTGTATGGGGTGGAGGTGTGAAAGTCACCCTTGCAAAAACAATGGCCATCTCCATGTTGAGCGACTGCTTCACAAAAAGCTCATAGTTACAGGGCTTGAAAAAGAACCCTGCCAACCAAGTCTCACCCCAAATGCGACTGCACACCCAACAGACATCCACTCCATTGCTTAGATCTTTCTCTATTTAAAAAGAATACAAACACCAGAATACCGATATTATCTCCTTACAGTACTGAGTATGCAGGACTATGAACCAATGATTCATGACACTCCTGCTACAAAGTTTCAAAAAAAGACAAGGCAGAAGGGCAAACCTTTTGGCTTGCTTATCTTCCAGCTCCTTGGTGCGATGGATAACCATGACCCCCTGCATCCACATACAACTTCATTATGCAATCTGTGCCTGAGAAAAGTATTGATTGTACCTAATGTGACCTAAAACTGCCGCTGACCAGATTCACAGATGATTCCAGGACATGAGTAAATATTTCACACTCTTGCTGACAATGGGATATGACTACAAAAGTTCAAAGAAGACAATAATCAATGGAATGGTTTTGCAGTGGCTGCTACAATACCCACTCTGCTTGTATGATGACTTGCAGCATAGAAGCTCTATGGTGTAATTGAACATGCACAGTCCAATGTTTAAATCAGTTAGGTCTCCAATACAGAAAACGAGAGTAGCATGATGCAGAAAGGTGAGGACAGCATACAGGGATGGCTTCAAGAACCACAGTTGAGTTGGGAGATGCAGCCTTTCCCTCAACAAAGAGAAAAAAATTGGTAACACCAATGACCCGGTGGTAGAAAAGCCATGGCAGAATCTGGTCTAGACCAGCTGATGTGCTTGTAGTTATTGAAATCTGCAAGGGATCCCAAATTTCCCCACCCATCCATCCAAAGCAAGCAATTCCTCCTCAGAAAAACACCCATCCACAAAGTTAACCCTAAAATATTATCAGGTTCAGCATCACCCACTTGAACAAGAAGAGGATGACACCCATGTGAGCACCCCAAGCTTACACAACAACAACTGAAAAAGAAAAGGATGGCACCCATGTGAGCACCTCAAGCTTACACAACAACAACTGAAAAAGAAAAGGATGGCACCCGTGTGAGCACCTCAAGCTTACACAACAACAACTGAGAAGAAGACCACCATCATTACATCATGGTTTAGGGTTTTTAGGGTTTGTCCGTGATTTTTGCCTTGGGAGTGACATCGTTGAGAATGGCATACTGCCATCCTGGATGGTATGGAAAACCTGAAAGACCGCCACGGAACAGCTGATTGGCACAATCCGAATTGGTGACAGCACGGCCGCCAGTAGGGGTACTGAGCGAGTCAAGTGGCTGCACACCAGGGAGGCGTGAGTTGTCGCCTGCAAGCTGCCCAATGCGAGCCGGATCCACCAATAAACCTCCTCCTCTCCATTGCAAAACGAATGCAAATAGGGCTAGCGATAATGGCAATGCCGTCAACACGAAAAGGATTCTTGATGACGCTGACGATTGAGTCACCACAACAGAAGACCGGGACCCATATCCTCCCGCCATCTAGCACTTCACATACCAGCACTTGTGCGGCCGAGAGAACAACTCCCCTCGTGCAGAAAAAAAAGACCCAAAACCAAAGTTCTATTGCTTTCTATCCAAGACCCAAAAACACAAACACACACCCTCGTCTCTCCTTTCCACAGCTAACTCCCCCACCCCCCCCCCAAAAAAAAACCAAAACCCAAAGCCTAAAAACTAAAGAACACCCACCCACTCACAACTTTCTTCTACTCATACACTCAAAAGACAACAACAACCCAACAAAAAACCGATCTAGACACTCCCAAATCCCCCTTTCTCCTCCACTACAGCAACAACAACAACAACAACAGACGATGACAACACCGATTCCCTCTTCCCCAACACCTACTACAAAATCTCCCTCTTTGCTCCTCCATCCCTTTCCTTCCTTGCCACCTTCCAACGTCCTTCTCCCAAGAGATTTGAAAACCAAAAAAAAAAAAACTAATAATAATACAAACTCCCCATCCCTTTCTTCTCTAACAACACTTTCACACCATTTCTTTCTCTCTCAGATAGCAAAAAGACCCATCAAAACAATCAAGAAAGAATCTTCTTGCTACAAACTTACCTACAAAATCAATCAATCTCCCCTCCCCAAACCCCTAACCTTCCCCCACCCCCCCTGCTCTCTCTCTCTCTCCTTTCTCTCTCCTGTTTTTTCTATTGCAATTTTCTTACTATAGGTGATTTTCTGGTGTTGGTAGTTTGAGCCAAAATAAAGAGAGCACATAAGAATTAAGGAAACTCAAACTACTCCTACCAAATAATCTCAATTAAATTTCAATTTTCTCTTATACTCTTTTTTTTCCTGAAATCAAGACAACTTGAAAAATTCAACCCAAGAATAGTTGAAGCTCATTCGTTTGGACTACATAGTCAAAGGATTGTTGACAACATGATTGCATGAATAGATTTCCAAATTCAACATCTCATGTTGAGTTTTATATCATTTGATCAAATGTTTTTTTTTAAGACTTTATTATAAAAACCAACAAAAAGGATCACAAAATGAAGTAAGACTTTTAAGGATATACTAACTCTTATAGATCCAAGTAAGTTTTTAGTGTAATGGTGGTAATGGCCAAGGAGTGGGGGAGTTTCCCCAAAGTAAAGCACCCTTGGTTCTTCTAGCTTGGGTTGAGCACTTCATTTCCAAAACTCCCTGTGCTCCGAATGTGTTATTGAATGTAAGAAAAACAAAGAAATTTTTTTTTAAAAAATTCTTGTGATACCCAAGTGGGTAGGGTAAATCGGCTCATCACCAATCGCTCACTAATGACCAAAACACTTTGATACATATTTTTCAATTCTTCTCCATTCTTGATAAGTTTTTTGCAAATTTTTTAATGACCAAAAATTGAACATCAATCCATGTGTTTGATCTATAATGTATTAGACAAATTTTTTAATACTCATTGGGTATTTGTCAAGTATCAAGGGGGAAAAAAAAAATTAAATAAAAATAGACAATTCAAAAAAATAAAACACATATAGGATTGGCATTATGTTTTTCGAAAATGTGTGAAGATTATGCTTTTCAAAACACTTGCCCTCATTTTCTTCCCGTCATATACAACCTAAACCTTAAAATCATAAAAACCATAAACCCTAAAATCTTAAAACATCCTAAAACCCTAGCAAGTAGGAATCAAAGGAAAAAATAAAAATTCATGAACAGTTCTTGAAACTCAATAAACCCTTTTCTACAAAAGCCCTTATTAGTAGTGTGGGCTTTACCAAATTTAGCCCTATGTTTCCCTCCCACCTTATGTGGGCCCTTATTCTAGTAAACTCCTATTGAGGGTTTTATTTTACACTTCAAAAAAATTCTCCCTTAGTACTTAAAATTTTATGCTAATGTGATGGTTGGGTAGACAACATTACTAAAGGTTTAGGGTTCCATAAAATCAAAAATATTTTTCAAGCATAAATTGTTACGAATAATTAAAGTCTTGAAAAATCGTGGTTTAAATTGTTTCAAATTATTACATGAATAATCCAAAAAAACCCTTCATTATTCCAATTTCAGCTAACTCAACTCACCGCAACGGGTGTAAGTGTGCAAATAAAACACAAAACCCAAATTTTTTTTTCAAAAAACTAAAAATGAATTCCAAACTTTGTTTTTTTTCACTCACATACTATGAGTTTGAATAAAAATCCATACGGATGTAAATAGAGGCTTCTTATAATGGTTCATCCTACACACACAAAGGCCTCTATCTTTTTCTCTACAATTTTTTTTTTTTTTTGCATAGATTGTTTTTTTGGAATCTTTAAATACATTTGGTAAAGCCTTTCAACACATTTAATTATTTGATTTTTAAATTCCACACAAACTTTTCTTTGAGTGGTATTAAATTTGGTGACCCTATCACTGACATTGAACTAGCAAATTTGATTTTGAAGACTAAATTCAAATTTGTAACAATTTTAAACAAAGTTATGCAAGTTTACAAGGACTTGGACACACTACAAGTATACATAAAAATATTTGTGTTTAACAACTTTCATTATGTCAAGTATGTTTATTTAAAGTTGGGCAAGGTGAATTGAGGAATTTTTGCTAGAGCACTAAAGAAATGAAATCATTCATGAATCAACTATGGAATAAAAAATCAAATATGGAGAAAGGAAATACAACAATAGAACATTTTGACTAGTAAGAAATAAAGAAAGAGAAGTTAGATGAAAATTGTGTGACAATTTCAACAATTTGATGTAACATACAATGGGAGTGAAATCAACCAAATGTTATTTGGTATCATCCATCACTAGACACATTACAACATCAAAACTTTAGCATGAGACTAATTAATAGTGAAAATAATACAAAGTTCATTCATTCATAAATTCATAAATTTTACATATGAACAGCATGCGTTGAAATGCATTTGACACACAGATAAATGTGTTGACAAATGAAGTATGAACCCATAAATGAACGAATGTCATATGAATTTTGCATCTTCCTAAATCCATGTGTTAAATATGTTTTCAATGCATGATATTAATGTGTGAAATATATAAATTATGAATGAACAAATTTTGCACTATTCATATTATTAAATCATGATATGTTAATTTTGTGATTAAACTTTTCATATTTTGAACCTTGGAAAAGAAATCACACATTTCCCCCAGTAACTTAATCAATTACAAAAAATGTAAAACTTATCATAATAATGAGGTTTGATTTTTTTACACATAAATGTTGAAATGAAGGATGAAACACCTATGGCCTTCGTATTTAGAACCCTACCAATTTTAGTATCATTTCTAAATTCACTTTCTTGGGATTTTGGTGGATATTATGGTTAAATTGGACATGGTTATAAAGAATGTATGTTTTATGCATCTATTATAGCCTTTTGTGTCTAGAAAACAACCTTAATTTCAAACAACAATAGTCTTAGTAATCATTCATAAGTGTTGAAACTAACCTAAAATAAAATAAACCAAAACAACCCTAAGGTGGATTAACCAAAAATAGCTTAACATAAAATAATTTTAAATAGCTTAAAGTGGATTCATCAAAACTAATTTAAGGTATAAGAACCTAAAATATCCTAAGGTGGATTAATCAAAAGTCAATCAATTAAAACTAACTTAGGGTATAATAACCTAAAATAGCCTAAAGCAAATTAACAAAAAATAGTTAAGGGTAGAATAACCTAAAATATCATAGGGTGGATAATTTCAAATAATTTTGTATAGAAAAATCTAATTTAACATAAGGTGGAAAAGTTAAAATAAATGATAATAGTTTAAGATCTCCTACATTCTCTTAGGAATAATTTAAGGTTTAGGTGCCCAACATTAGTTAAATTAGATTCTTAGGTACATTAATTTAACCTAGGTTTTCAATATCAGTGGTTCAATGGTTAGCTTAATTTAAATGTGAAGTAGGATGTTAATTTAATTCACGAATTAATTATTAATTAAATTTATTCGCTATTAGTGAATTAATTGTTAATGAATCTGATTAGTTTTTTGTGAATTCATATGTTCATAGCAATTGGTTTTCATTCACTAAAGGGTTGGCCACTTTCACCATGATAATTTTTTTAAAGTTCATTCCAAATCTAGTGAAATATACAAAATGAAATAAGACACACATTGGGTTAATGTCTATTTTATTTTATTTTTGTTATTAATTATTAATTATTAATTATTATTATTATTTGTTTTATGTTTTATTTTTTTGTTCTTTTTTTTCAATTCATATTTTTTATGTTTATTTATTTATTCATTTTTTCTATTTTTTAAATAAATATATCAATGTTTACAATTTATCACCACATGGTTGGTGCAAAAAAAATCATTACATTGAGTTGGGGAAGGAAGTTCAAAAGGAATTAAAGTTGCAATTCAACAACATGTTGCTTCATTAAGACCAATGGTTGACGAATAAGGTTTCATTACATGTAGATATAAGAGATGATTACATAAAGTATAATATCTTAATTCCACTGTGTAACTTAACAATCATTATCTACTTTCAGTGTGATGTTTTTTCACCAAATCATTGAATTCAACCCAATTGAAGCAAATGATAATTCATGTGTACAAAAAAATGGTAATATAATATAATTTTCATTTTAGTTTATATACTTAATAAACCTCTTTGTGAAACATCAATTGTTTAGTTAATATTTTTTTCACCTATATGAGAAAATATTTGAAATAGAATCTGATGATTTGGGTGGAATCTTTCAGTCTTATACTTTTCTTGCTTCCTCTTGTAAGTTGCATGATCAAATTTATAGAACAAAAATTCCAATTTCCATTTCACAGTGAAATGGGGGTTGAAGTTATTTTTGTTTATTCTTTGTGAAACTTGCAATTGTCAATCTAAAGTTAATAACATTAAAGGGGATTTTTACATTTCAAATTTTCCTTTTACAAGTAACTAAAGGTGATACATTTTGCCCATACCTTCATGTGAGCTCAAATAATCACCTTTTGGTCATTTCACCATTGAATCGCATGCATACTGCTAAAATGCATGCATTCATTTGAACATGGTCTTGACAACAAGGCCCTGTTAATGAATCAAAAGATAACCAAATTTGGTTTTTCTTACCTCAAGGCCATGCATTTTCTTGAGATGTTGGGTGAACAACCATTTTGCAGCATGTGTAATGGAACATGTGCCAACTTTGCACACCCATTTTGACCCCATCTCTAGCCCAATTTGAGTTATTTTCAAGCTATCTTTGATATCTTAAGGGGTTTCATTTGTTCCCTCAATTGCTCCCCTCGAATCAACATCCAAAATTGAAATGAAAAAAAATGATTGATTTACACTTGACATTACATTAATGTATGTATTGCATAAACCCTAAACTTTAACATTTAGTCTTAGGGGATTGGGAACATCTCACACAATGCCCACACATGCATTGAGGAGGACAAGGACTTGCAAACCTTCATATGTAACACTTGATCCATACATGCAAAAAGGTTGAAAATGGCATATGATGGCACATATTAGGAACATAAGTCCAACAAAATAATTTACTAATTAGGTCATTGGTTTCCATGAATTTGAAATGATACATGGACAATATGCTTTCATATCCACCCATTTTTTAAAAAAAATTCCTTGTTTGGTTTAGGGTTTTTTTATAAAGCCCATATGAGATGCCAATTATTATTGTTTGGTTTAGGGTTTTTTCATAAGGCCCATACGAAGTGCCAGTTATTATTCTAATGCAAATGTTGTAGGATTAAGAAGGATGAATTTGTGGCGACCACAATATGTTTCCAATTCAAGCACCACCACATTTGTATCCACAAGCATGCGAAGAATGTGACAAGGTGATAATAGTTTATTTGCCAAACACATGGGATGATGGGTGTTGTGAATTGCAAGCTTTAAAGAAGTTTTTTCTTCATATAAGGATTAACTTGTAAATAAGATTGTATGTAGTGGACATTTTTTACATGATTTTGTAAACTCATCAATTTTCATCCATCGATCATGTACATAGAGGCAAGGGTTTGCATTTGAGGACATGACCCCCTATGGCATTTAGATGTACATAAAGCAATTTTTTTTTTATGATTATTTTTTGTATGGGATCAAAATCATATTTTGTTGTTGCATTACAATTTCACATTTACACCGTTAAATCTTAAGATTCCTAAGCAATAATGTCTTGTAAAATCCCCATGATATGAAGGAAAATCTACAATACCCACCTAAGGCATTAAATACACATTGGGTTCTTGGAATTGTGTGAAATATGCATTAACATTTTAGGAAAAATTGTAATACCTTATTGGGTCATAAGATAGTTGTCAGTTTATTGGGTTTTATCAACCTTTTGAAGCCCAATTCAAAGGTATGAAGATCAACAAAACCATTATTTTGGTCTAATAATTGCACATGAGTCATGAAAATAATTGATAGTTTAAGGTTGATATGAGTATTCCATTTTTGGACTGGGTCATCACCAAATCATTTTCAACCAAAACTAGATGATTTTCATAGGTCCATGCATGCAAGTATGACATGATATAGAGCTTTAAACTCAAAGCCTTAAATAATCATAATGGTTGATGTTTTCAACCCCAATAATGACATAAACATATACAAATGGAAAAGAAAACAATTTTATAACAAATAATTATGTTTGGATCTTAAACCAATAACATGAAAAAAAAAATTAGTGGACAAATGATTTAAAACTAATCCAAAATTTACAAAAACCTTAAATAATTGTAATGGTAATAATTTTCAACCTTTATTGGGCATATAAAAATGGAAAAAGAAATCTTATAATTATGTTTTGGATCTTAAAACCAAGCACATGAAAAAAAAAAAAATTGAGTGGAAAACTTATTTAAAACTAATTAACCCCAAAAAATAATTACAAAAAACCCCAAATGATCATAATGGTAGATGCCATACACTTTAACAACTATACAAACATATTTAAATGCTAAACATTTGTTTTATAGTAGCTAATTATGCCGTACATTTTAAATTAATTAAATAGGGGAAAAATAATGAATGGAAAAAGTAGCCCTCGATTTTAAAGCTAATTACCAAAAAAGATGAATAAAAAAACTCTTAATGATTTTAATGGTAAATGCCACAAACCCTAACAATGTTACAAACATGTACAAATGCAATTTTTATTTATTTTTATAATAGTTAATTACACCTTCCATTTAAAAAATATTAAATGGAAATAAATGAATGAACATAAGAATTAGCCCTGGATTTAAAACTTACTTAAATAAAAAAAATAGTGGAAAAAAGAAGTTTTTTCATTCCCCTTATATAAAAAGATGCAAAAGTCATAATTATTTGTTACAAGGAAAAACCTCAAATGTAAACCATATTGCTTAACTACATTAAAAAAATGTACATCAAATTGTTAAATTTATTCCTTGTTGCTGAACTAAATTAGGTTAACATTGTGTATTAATTAGCCTAAAATGGAAGCAAAGTTATAAAATCAATGCCATAAAGTTGACTAATCACATTTGGGGCTAACAATTATCATGATCATGGCTTCAAATAGGACTAAAATAAAATTTTATTGGGTATTTGCAATACTTGCATTTTTATTTTATAATCTTATTGTTCAAAATTGACAACATGCAAGTGCTAAATAGGTGCAAGGATGGATGAGTAAATAGGTTTTGTCAAAAGGTAAAAATATAGTTAAGAAATAGAGAGGTTTTGCCAAAAAATAAAACATAAAAAAAATGTTTAACTAGGAAGTAAAGAGGTTATGTCAAGAAATAAAATTTTAGTTAAAATTAAAAAAGTTTTGTCAAAAGATAGAGGTTTAGTTAGGAAAACATAAAAGTTTTGCCAAAAGATAAAAATTTAGCCATGAACAGATAAAGGTTTTGTTGAAAGCTCAAAATTTAACCAAGAAATATAAAGGTTTGTTGAGAGTTATATATTTAACTAGGAAAATATAGAGGTCTTGTCAAAATGTAAAAAAATTAACCAAAAAAGAATATAGAGGTTTTTATCAAGAAATAAAAATTTAGTTTGAAAGAAAATAAAAAGTTTTGCTAAAAATGAAGGTTTAATTGGAAAGATTATAAAAGTTTTGTTGAGGAATTTTTTTTTGGGGATAAAAGATGGAGGTTTATTTAAGAAGATATAAAAAGTTTTGTTGAGAAAATAAAGGTTTAGCCAAAAATAAAAATAAAAATGGAGAGTCAATAGGTAGGTAGGTAGGTAGGTAGGGGGGTTAGTTGGTAGTTGATAGGTAGGGCCAAGATACACTCATGACTAAGAGGCACCAAGCAGGATGAGGCCTAATGAACTCTAGGACATTCATTCATTCATTCATTCATTCCTTCCTTCCTTCCTTCATTCATTCATCATCATGTTTGAATGACAAAATTGTGGATGAGAAAAGAAGAGTGAGTGTTGTTGGGAGATTCTTTATGTGTTTGGATCAGCTTTGAACCTAAAATTGGGGGGGTAGGCCTAAGCCTATTCCTAGGCCTAGGCCTAGGCCAAAATGTAGGGTAGGGTACTTTATGGATCAGCTTGCCACTGTGGATGTGGTAGTGTTATTTATGTCTAGATACATAAACCTCTTTTTGAAATAAAATAAAATAAAATAATTAAATTAAATTAAATTAAATTAAACTAAGTTTTTTTTCGTTTATTTATATTGTGAAACTATATACACACTCAAAAATGGTTTTTAAAGGTATTTATTATTTATTATTAAGTAGGCCTTTTGTGTGTGTGTGAGTTTTGTGTGTTTAAAAAAATAAAATAAAATAAGGGATTTGGAGTAGACTTAGTTTGGGTTATCATGGAACGGCTGAGATAGCACCACGATTGCGTTCTTAATTTTCGTCTTTAACTGCCAGCGGTTTAGATGCGGGAACAATTCTATCTGACGGTAGGAAAACGCGACCTCGTTGGCGGCTCTCTGCGCCTTTCGGACACGGGAATTAGCGGCACCGCTATTTTGGGGGCTCGCCACAAACATCTGGCGAGTCGTCTTCTTCTTCTTCTTCTTCTTCAAGTAGCGCCTTTTTGTTTCCTTCTTGTGCGCGCGCGTGTTTTCTTTGGCTATGGCGAAGAGCTGCTCTTTTCTTTGTTTCTTTCTTTGAGCAGCGGTTATAATATCATCGTGAAATACAGTCGCTTCACGTATGTATTTGGGAGTGTGGACGATTCCTGAAATTTTTCCTGCTGCATTGAATCACGCGAATTTTTTGATGTAAGAAAGTATTATTGGTTTCGGGATTTTGGTTAGGTACAACCGAATGGAATGGTTTTTGGACTTGGAGGAGCGCGTTATTTTTTTTCCAGGTTTCGGTGATACTAGCTTTTACCGAGTTTGTTTGTGGAGGTAATATGTTGTAGCAGCAGCAGCAGCTATGGCATGACTTTTAGTGCTCAGTTCGTGACACGTTTGTTGCTCTAGGTCGTCGTCGTTTGTTGTTAAAAGAACTTTTCTGAAGAAACGTCGTTGTTTCCAAACTCGTCGTCGGACGACCTAGGGCAGGACGCATTTAACAGAAAGAGAATTTCGTTGTTGTTGTCGTTGTAGAAACGAAATGGATTTGTAGAAGATCCATGAAGAAGAAGACGAGTTTTTGGCCGTGAAGAAGAATTGGGGTTGCAACAGCAGTTATGCGATTGATGTTCCTCTCCCGCATCTGTGATCGGATCTGCTGCTGCTGCCATGGTCTTAGGCATTAGTCATGCGCAGTGTCTGGTGGCGACACAGCGCAGCAGTCAAGAGTTGTTTTTCTACAGCAGTGGCCATGCATCTTTAGGTATGAGGTTTATGAACAACGTGTGTAGTAGCAGTAGTTTTCTGGGGTTCCAAACCGGCCACAATAATAGGCTGCTGCGGAAACCGTATCGATGGCGACCAAGTTTTGCTCAAATTAGGTCTTCTATTAAAACCGTCGGAGCAGCGAAGTACCTGCTGTTGTTGAAGGCTTCAGCAAGTGCAACAGAGGGTGTAGCAGCGCATGCTGCCGATCCAATTGCTGCAGAATCAACTCCCACCAGCAGGCTCACATCTCTACAATCTCAGGATGAAAGTTTCCATGGAGGAGGACCAGCAGCAGCTGTGTATGAATCCTCAACTACTTCAGTGGCAGCAGCACAGTCTTCTCTTCCTCTCCATCTGCGGCTTCACCAAATGACTCCTGTTGATCAAGCGTTCTTTCTTCTGGGATTCATTGCCTGCCTGGTAAATACTGCCCTGTCAATTTTGCCTCTTTCTTGCTAGCCTGCATCCTGTTTAGCAGCTGGAAATTTGTTTTGTGTACATGAAGGTAATCTCTCTTTTTTTTCCTGTATCCATGGGGGAGAAAGTATGTTTCAGAATGCAAAGATGAGTTGTCTGGTCTGTGTAGAGCTTCATATTCTTGTTCACTGTATGCACTCTTCCAAGTGCCTTCTGCACAGTCCACAATATCTGGATGCATCAATAGGGTGATAAGCTTGTTGGCAGAAATAAAGGGAATAGTGGAAATAGTATAAGCCTACTACTGCACTGGAATTTTGCCTAATAGGTATGTTGCTCAATGGAAGATAAAGATAGTTATGGATGCTTTGCAACTGTGGTTGCAGACAACTGGTGTTCTTACTGCTTTACTCATGACAGCCATTCCGACCCTGAATGTAAGTTCCTTCTATTTGATCAATTGTGAGCAAGCAAACACGTTCTATGATCAATAGTGGTTGATCAATTTGAGTATTGGAAGGTTTCCTCAGCATGAGCTGTTAATCTAGCAGTTCAGACAGTAGATGCCAAGAGTTCCACAAACTGGTCATAAGCTATAAAACCTCCAGAGTGTATTTGTTCTTATGGTTGATGACAGTGCTGAAGAAACAAGCAGAAGCTTCAGAGTTTGATTGAATTTTCAGGCAATGAGGAGAGCTGCCATTTCTATGGAGAAGCTGGCTGATGTGGCTCGTGAAGAGTTGCCCAGCACCATGGCAGCCATCCGGCTTTCAGGCATGGAGATCAGTGACCTTACATTAGAACTCAATGATTTGAGGTGAGGAAAGGTCTGAAGTCTGCATGGTCAACATACAGAGTCAAGCAGAATTCATTTGTTGTTGTTTGATGCACAATAGCCAGAAGCTGCCAGAGAGCTTTCCCAAGTCTGAGAATAGATGGGTTCTATGGGTATTGTCAGCCAAGAAATTTCAGATGGTGTGCGGAGCTCTGCCAGAGCTGTCCAAGCAGCAGAAGTTGGAATTCGACGAATGGGTGCTCTTGCTGCATCACAGACAATCTGTAAGCTTGTTCTTCCCAGCAGAAACAAGTGTGCCTCTGTATAATTGGTGCTGAAGTTGTGTGCTGCAACATTGTGTAATCTTTCAGCAACAGACATTCCTCGCAAGAGGATGTGTTTACTGGCTTACCATTTCAGAGGAAATCAGAGAAAGATTTCACTTTTGGAATTTTCAAAATTACTATTTCTTGATCCAAAGTGGGGATGTTCTTGTCCTCAAAAAGATCAGGCTCTTGGAATTCTGTGTCTTGTTTCCCTCTCTTCTCTTCTCCTTATCTTGTTTGATTTTTTCTTGTTCTTTCTCATTTTGTGCTCCTCTTTCTTATGGGTTTCCTTGGTGTTATCTTTCTCATTTAAGTTTTGTTGCCCTTGCCAGCATCATGGCTGAGCCTTCTTGTTACTGCTGATCTTTTGACTCAGCACATTGGTTAATGTATGACATTGAATCACACCCACTGCTTGGAGCTGATGAAGTCAGTGGAAATTTTATGGGAGCTGGTTACTACCATACATGGTGCCATTGGAGGTCTCTGAACATGTATCTGTCACTGTTTTGCTCAAACTGCTCTCAGTTTGTTCTTTTGTTTTCTCTGTTCTTTGTGGTTGGGTTTCCCCTTTTTTCCTGTTTGCTGATATGTTGTCAGATTTGAAATTTCTATAAGCCTTATTATCAGGTCATCTCTCAATTCTATTCAGTTTGATTCAGATTTCTAGTATGGAGAAGTTCTCAGTACTGAGGACGATATTAAAGGGTGATATTCTTGCTTGCCATGAATCTGTATCAGCTACCCAATAGCAGGTGATGTTTACAGAATTCCATGGGTAAGCCTGCCCACTTTTATCGTGGGCAAACAGCAAGTTACAGTGCTCATTGGTAAGTTATTGTGGTTGTGCTGTAGCAATGTTGCAGGAGCAGGCAAATGTACCAGTGAAGGTGGTCACACCAGCCGTGTTAAGTGCAGCTCAATCCACACGACAAGCTATGGAGTTCACACAAAGACTGGTTGTAACTTTGATAACACATCCCCGTCTGGCTGCTTGGCTTGGTCAGCGAGTTGCTGAAGAAAAAGAAAAAGAACCTCAGCCCCCTAAAGTAGTGTAGAAAGCTCCACACCAATGAGACCTGCAACAACAGTCACATTGATGCTGATCTCTGAAGAAGCCAGACCTCAGACTGAGAATGGATTGAAATACCAAAGTTTTAAATGTGGATATGTGAGGTATTGATGACATTTTAATCTTCATGTAACTTGCATATTTTTGTTAATAGAATTTGCCCGTCAGCTATGTGTACAACTTGCTTTGCATTGGTGGGATACAGAAAATGTTGATCCAAGTTATAATAGTAGCTGTTGCTATGCTTGAGCTGCTGTAAGTTGCAAAGTAGAGCATATGGTGTCCAAGATTGGCTTCCCATGGTAAGTACTGTCAGGCTCATTCAAGTTCATTATAACATGGCAATGCCTAGGTGTGGAATATCCTTGCTAGCTCTTCATAATGTTGTTCTGCCAAAGTCCTGTTGCTGTTTTGACTAGTACAGTAATGAGGACACCTTTCGGCAGTGGAGTTCAGATGAAACTGTTTGCACATGACTGTGTTTTGCAATCACCAATGCATTTACCAGTCAATCTAGAAATATCAGACTCAGATGGGAAGGTATAGCAGCTGAGACTCTACGATGTAAGTTAAGTTACAAGGTAGGGCATATGGTGTCCAAGATTGGCTTCCCGTGATAAGTACAGGACATATGCTACTCTGCTCCTCATCTCTGAATTTAGGACCCCTAAATATGGCTGATGCTCCACCTTTGACCTGCCATATTTGGGTAGCTTGCAAAATCTTTTGAATTCAGTTTCTTTCTTAGGTGCCATGTGACCCAAGGGATGTCCTTCACTTGGTTTTAGGGCAAATGGTCCAAATGAGGAATTTTGGCACACACATAAGTAATTGATGGCTTATGTATTGAAACTGGTAGCCAACTTATCTGGACTCCATCTTGCATGAAATAAATTTTCACATGTCTATTCTCAGTTTGTTCTCCCCTTCACTGTTTTGATTTTTCTATTAACTCTTATTTGCCCAAAGCAGAATGTAGTTGTCATGCTCTTGTTTGTTCCAGTTTTAATTGCAAGCATCCAGTCTCCTCAATGTGAGCACATTTCTAAGGTCAAAACTTGTTGCATGCTAGTCTATTGAAGGTTCTCGAGGCAAGCACTTACCTCTGCAGAAATTTGCTGAGGACATCAGTGTGATTTGGGCTGGTTGGTCTTCTAATTCACATCAGCATCACACACCAGAAGTGCTCTAAACCCCCTTAGATCTCCCTTGTAATTAGGCTAATCATATTTAAACATTTAACAACAAGTAAGTTGTGCCCTGAAGCTCACATCTTATGGTTGTTTTGTGCATTTGGCCCATACTTTTTTAGTGGGAAATGTAACTTTCTTTGTTTTGGCCTTGCTTTCACCATAGAATTGCTTGCGAGCATTACGGGTTAAGCAATTAAATCCAATTAATGACAAAGGAGATTGCAAGGGAGATGATACTTGTGCAGTAGTGCTTGTTAACTTTTTATGAAGGTGCCTATTATCAACACAAGGAAGGAATTTGTGAAATCACAGTTTAAGATGGTGTGACATCTAGAACAACTAACTTACATAATCCTTATTCATCTCTTGTCTTAGTTTTGTGTTACTCAGCTAATTGATGGCCTTCTTTTCTATGTTTAATTATCAGGCATAACATCCAACCACCAACCTCAACATAGATCACCAAATTTATATTAAGATTTTTTGCATCAATTTTGAGATTTCTGAAAATATGATACTTGTTGCAACTGGTTTTCAGGATGAAACTATCCTTGCCAGGTGAGCTCATGCAGTGAGTACATTCTCTTGCTTCTCTCCCTCTCCCTTGTGTCGTTATGGTATTGATAATGGGGATTCAATTGAAAGCAGTTGGCAGCAGTGTCATCATCTGCTGCAACATAGTTCAATTGTTGCTCATTGCATCTTCAAAGCAGTTCAAACAAGCTCCTATCTGAACTGATGGCCCATATTGAATGATATTTGCAGCAGTTTGAAGAAGATTTGACACAGAGAGGACAGAGAAAGAGTGATATAGCACTAAACCTGAAACTCTTCTGCTTAACATTCCAAACAGTGCAGATAACAACACTGCTTTTTATCTCATTTAATACTCTGAAGCATGTTCTAAGGTAGATCCTTCAGAAGAAATTCCTTGGTGAAATCATCATGAAAGCAAGTACCACGTGATAACAAGAAATTGAAATCAGTCCAAAATTGCAAATCCTCTTATAAGGTGTGAAGGCACAACAAAAGATTTAATCTCTAATGAGTCTGAGTATCATACACCGTGCTTATGATAAATAAAATAAAATTTGTTACAGTGGGATAATCTGCACAGTATAACATAACAATCCACGAAGTATACACCTTAAATAATTCTAAGGGGAGCCACATCCCACAATAAAAAATAAATTCCATTTAATCATATGATAACAGAAATGACATGAAGTATAATTGACTACATTTAAAAGGAACCATTCAAAGATGAAATTATTGCATGAATCTGCTGCTAAGCTGACCTTCCTAAGGAGAGCATCAGATGCAATATGCTCAACTGAAGAACTTCATGCTGTTCTGAATATCACAACATCAAATATACCTGCAAGCAGACATACGAAGATGAGAGCACAGATGAAGGGCTTGTTTTAGGCACATTTCTAGAGTTCCATCTCTTGTTGATAAGACAGTAAGCTGTAAGATGCTTACCTCAATAGCGTAGCTAGTATTGCAGAAAGAATTCACATCTGCTCAGATATAGTAGGCTATACTGTCTTGTCCAACTTCTGAGTGAAGAATCTGACAGCATCAATGTTGTCCATGGCCTTGCTTTCAGAGTCAATTTCAGTGACTAGAAACACAAAGTCAATTGTATCCCAAAGCTTTGTCAACTGCTTCGACAGAACAGCCACAAAACACACACCTCTCCAAACCATACCATACAATTATCTTGTTGTATACACATCTGCCTAGAATTCTCTACTTCGGACCAGAGCCCTTTAAAGCTTTGGCATCCTAGTGGAGATATTCTCAAAACTGTCCTTGCATTTATATGAAAAATGAACTTATCAAGACACTAGTAGTCAGGAGAATACTTCTGGCACACCCAAGCAGTGTCTCATTGAAGCATTGACAAGTGACCTTCAGGCCCCATTTATGGTAAAAGGTTTTTATGGTCAATAGACCACTAACAGCAAGCAACAGGTTGATGAGAGAACAACATAGTATCCATGATTGAAAATATTGCACATCAAAAGTCAGAAATCACCACAATTACTCCTCTAAACCACAAGAATATTATACGAGCAATTTAGCTCCAATGGCCAGATCATCCTCAGTAGCAGAACCAAAAGTTTGATATGAATTACCCCAGATAATGTGACAATTTTGCAACAAGACTTTGGAGCACTGCCCGAACCATGACCTAGAGATGTTTCACTAACTATGCACTAAAAAAAATACTTTAGAAACTCTGTAATGAGGAAAGATGCTCCTAGTCTTGAAGAGTCCATTGCATTGTAACCAAGTTCCAACCAGTTACAATTTTGTGGGAAATTTCTGAAAGAATCCACACATTTCAGAGAAAAGCATCTATGAAATTTCTTGAATCTTTAAGGAAAGCTTGCAGTGGAGGTGAAAACTTTCAGGTAATCATGTTCAAGTAACCTGATGTCAAAATGGCCGCCTTATCCAAGACGAGCTTCTCGCTGGAGAACCTGCATGTAAGAACCGTAAGAGAGCATAAACATTGAAGCTAAGATTGGGTCTTTAAATGGGGTACTTTCTGCTCTTCAGATGGACTGTCTTCAGAAGATAATGTTAACTATAGTGCACCATCCCCCAGAGGCATGACTACTCACATGGTTGCACCCCACCATACATCATCCAAACAACCAATCACCAATCTCCTGCTCTGGGCCTTGTGGGTGCTTAGGACTCATATGCTTGGTCTATGGACAGGTGTACCTCTTCTGAAAACTTGATGAGAATGGTGGTCCGAGGACGTGGTTGGCCCTCCACTGCCACAAAATGTGCCGTCACCCTTGCTGGGAATCCTGCCCCATCCAAGACACCCTGTGCTCCACAAACACAGCAAAGACAATTAAGAACTCTGAAGAGTTAACTGCGAGTCCAGAAAGTTCATGAGACCAAAACAAAACATGAAACGAATTGGACCCAGAAATATGAGGAAATGACTTCATAAAGTAGCCACTGAAACTGAAGGACAGTGGCATGGACACACAATACACAGGCACAACAGTGGATAGGAAAGGGAACAAAAGCCCAACAACTTTCAACGATCAAACAAGTGCAAAGAAGCACAACAATGCAAGAAAACATTAAACTCTACAATACTTACCAAAGCTCCATTGTCATCCTGAATGAGAAACTCAACAATTTCAAAACTCTATGAGCATAAACAACAAGAGGAGGCAATTTACCTTCACAACACCAGCAACAAAGGCACCACAGTTGAATGCCCCCATGTCTTTTGGTACTGAAATATACCTGGCCCAGTTAACTCCAATTTTACATAGCCATTATAGAATCAATTTCCTTTAAAAAACACTCCAAAAGTTTGAGGAACAGGAATCCATCTCCTAACTTACAAGGTTTAGAATTATCAAACCTGTTGACAAGGAGCTCCTTTTCACTTATCATGTATTCATCTTCATGCTCAGTGCCTTTCTCTAATGAATCAGCCACCTGTCCACATCCTCCACATCCCCATGACAGAATATTCTTTTGAGCAAACAGCTGCACCTGACCTTGACCACAAAAGTTGAGAATTATTGGGTTCTCCACCATCTAAACACTTCACTTTGTCATTCAAGCACCATGTAAAAACACTTCAGAGGGCTCCTTACCTTCCCAAAAAGTGATTTCCACACTGTGCTGTGAACAAAGGACAGAATGTTGAGCAGTCTTGTCTCTCTCCTATTCCCCTGTGAGATGCAAAAAAAGGATTCACAATCAAGCTTCACATATAGAAAGCTTGAGAGCTTTTATGTCCTGGATGGGAAGCTAGATGTATGCTGACAACACACAAGATTGGCAAATCTTAAACCTTTTCTCGGTGACATAGAAGCTCAAGCATGCGAATGCCAACAGCATAGCCTGCATCCTCCAGTCTGTTTTTCAAATTTGCAGACAAATAACAAAGACACAAGCCTCATTAGAAAGCAACATTGAAAAATCTAATGATACAATGCACATTCTATGAAAATCATCATTAGATAACAAGAAGGTAAAACGAAAATGGAACAGCAGAGAGCAAGGTGACCTGCGTTCAAGTTCTGCAATATTGTCAACACGTGTTTGGTTGTACTGTACAAGCTCTGAGAACAGAAATGCAAATGCACTCAGACTGACCTGCACACACACCACCAAAATTATTTCTACTCAATGAATGATGTTGGAGGGTATAAGTCTTGTGAGCTGATTTCTTTCACTTGAAACACAACAGTTGGATCCTTATGCATGAAAAGGATTTGCTTCAGAATCCATAACTGAAATGAGACATTTTCCTGAGCTTATCAGCTGTTGACCTGTGCACAATCCTGAAGCCCATCAGAGCAAGGGGTATATTTTTATGATCGATCAATTGGTGGCTGACCACAAGCTTCAACCTTAGTTCGAGACATGAAATTAGGCTACTAGGGAATTACAAATTTCTCCATAGAGATCACAGGGGAGATGATAGCTTGGACAAAGTTGTGCCTACAAAATTGGAACCTGGTATACTCAATAGAACACAAAGGGTCACCAAAGAATCCTATATCTCAAACCCTAAGCTCCCAGTTTAACAAGAGCTTCGCCCAAACACTTACATTTTTGTTAGTGGCATCCCTATCAATGTTAATATGATTGATAGAAGAAGGAATGAAAGACTGAGAGTTTCAGAGGACTTTTTTTTTCATCTATAGAAACTATGTTGACAAAACTAACAAAGCCAGAAAACCCTGTGTCTCAAACCCTAAGTTCCTCATTTGACAAGAGCTTTCCCCAAATGCTTTCATTTTTGTTGGAGGCATCCCTATTGATGTTAATATGACTCATAGAAGAAGAGAAGAGAGACCGAGAGTTTAGAGGAATCTTTTTAATCTGTGGAAACTATGTTTATGAAGCTAACAAAATCTGCGAGCGGAGAGAGGTCCTCAAAGCTGAGTATAAAGTGACTGCAAGCTCACTCACGCATTGCATCTGCCACTATTGTCAATTCTCATCATAGATTTGCATCTTGGCAGCAGCCATCTCAGGATTGATGTTTTTGACCTAAAAAGAAATTCCAACATCACGGATCTATCACAAACCCCTTCTACCTGTTTTAGGTTCATGAAATTATTAGCAAATCTCTGAGAGAAATATAAAAATAAAAGACTCCTTCAAACTCCAGAAACATGGCCTGTACAAAAAAAGATAACAAATTCAGTTTTTTGTTTCTTTGCAGAAAAAACAGGAGAACTGGGAGCGAAAAGAAGAGGGGGGGGAAAAAAAAACAGAACCTCCGTTTTGCCCTTGCCGAGGGGCCTGTCCACCACATTGAGATTTTGTTTGCTTCTCCCCACTCCTATCATCTCTCTTTGTTTTGCCAAGAGCGATGTAAGTACTCTGATCGCAAAGCTCCTCAACGCAAAGCACGCAAGGCTCGCTCGCCCGCCCTTTCTGTGCAACAATGCGATCGTCCTCTCACCTCTGTCGCGCGTCTAAATGCTTCCCGATAGACGGAAAGCATCCGGGCAGCGCAAAAGTTTGCAAGAATTTCGTTGTTTGCTCGCATTTCAAGTTTCTTTCACGTTTACTTGTTTTTCCTTATCCATGTTTCATTCACTTGGATGTGTTTTTTTTCCATCCGTGTTTCACTTGGATGTTTCTTTTTTTTTCTATCCATATTTGGCTTGGATGTGTTTTTTTTTTCTTGTGCATGTTGACAAGGGTGTTTTTTTTTTTTGGTAAACACTAAATTCTGTAGTTTTATAATTGAATTTTGTGTCATAGAATCTGCACTTCAATCTCTACATTTCAACATAGAATTTGCATTTCAATATCTACATTTCAAATATTACAAAAAGAAACACAAACTCAATACATTTCAAATTACAACAATAATTTTATTATTATATACACAATTATGATTAGAATATAAACATAATCATTATTATTTTTTCATTATTGTAGCAAAAATGAACATACATTTGTTCAAAATAGAATCAAAAGAAAAATCGAAACAAAATATAAAATAATTTCCACCTCCAAGTTTTCATTTTGTTATTTAGTTCATTTTTGAAACCTGCTTCTTCTGTAGTAATAATCAATCCTTTTCCCAAATCCTCTTCGTGAACATCTTTTTAAAACATCCTCATGGAAGAAGATTAATTCAAATCTTTCCTCCTAAAACATAATTCAAATTCTTCTTTAGTCTTAACTCGTTAAAAATAAGAATAAAAGTCTTAAATCAATTCAAAATAATAGTATAATTTTAATTAGCCCTTAACCTTTTCCCTTGTACTTTGGATCTCATTTTTCAAAACCTTGGAATTGCAAAAACACAACAATGAACATGCTAAGATACTAACTACATCATATTTTGCACTTGAAGCTCCATCCATAGATATCTATACTGATCCTTGAACCCCTTGGTCTTCTATTGCTTGTTGAGTTTGTTGCAATTGTTTTTAAACCCTAGATTTGAGATGAAGATTCATGCACAAACTTAGGGAATGTGTTTTGATGTGCTTTCAACCTTCATCAATCCTGTGCTTGAAAAATATCTCTTCCAAGCCTACAGTTAGCATGCCATGTATTAGGTTTCACCAGGTATCCACATTTATGGTTGTTAACACCATGGATTTATGCTTAGTTTGGAGGATAATATACATCATCTTCTTGGACATTGATTGGAGGACCTAAATGACTTCTTGAACTTTCACAATTTGTCCTTTAACTCTATTACATTCAATGGCTTAGCAATAAATGACTTCTATGATCACGATGTTGTTGTTGTAACTAGTCTTTCAAATTGTTCCTTAAGCAACCAATGTTACATTAAAAGTTCAATGACAAAATGCAAAATTGCTTATGGTTTTTTTGACATCCATCTTGTCCTTCCCTTCAGACATTTTGGCCTAAGCTTTTGTCCATTTATCCAGTTGTTTGATCGAATTTTTGAACATTGTTTGAGCCCAATTAATTAATTTCCCCCTTTTTGTTTTCATCATAGAAATAACATTCCTATTGCTGAAATAACACACTTTGTTTCATTGGTAAATCATTTCAATAAGGGCAAGAAATTTGATGTCATAGGACGTTTTCATCTTTTCAACGTTTCACTATATTTTGTGTTTGACATATGCATTAGGTAGTGAAATCTTCTTCAACATATTTTGCATTGTGACTTTGTTTGCTTGCTTTTGCTCCTTCAATCTTTAGGAATTGATCTTGAAAAACTTTTTGAATTGTGTGCACAACCATCACCAGATGTCCTCCCAGTGACCTCACACAACCTTACCAACCCCACTCTATTCACCATTCCCTCTCTGTTGTCCCCATTGCAATCCAAGTCACAATTCTTTCCAATTCCAGAATATAGCTCTGTTCTAATGGAGTGAACATGCATCAATCTAAGTTCTTCTGAAAAAATAGATGAAAACTCCAGAACATGTGATGCTCTATTGAAACTTTGAGCCATGGATTAATGCAGTACTTGCCTTTACTTCAAGTTGATTTGAAAATAGAAGGATGATTTGAAACTGGAGCACTTGATTCTTCTGCTCTGTTTGTGTGCATGGCTTTGGAGTTGAACTTGCTTTCGAAAGTTATTGCGTCTTTGTGAACTGGATCCTCTCCTCCAGATTAAAATTTTTCTTCTTCCGAATCTGTCAACGCAATGGTTTCGATTTGCAGGCACTGCTCTGGGTGTCTAGTCCTGTTGTGAAAGGTAGGCAGTAAAGCCATTCATGCAAGCTCAAGTTTAAATTCAAATTGAGAAAATCCTATTGGTCCCCCCCCCACCCACCAACCCCTCTTTCTTTTTTATTAACCTAGATTGAAAGAGAATGCTAAAAATACATTAAAAAAAGGAAAAACCCGGCAAATCTGTCTTAATTACACTACAGTTATGCCGTTCGGTTATTGGTTGGAAATGAAGAATCTCCGGTGGTCGGTCCCACAGACACTTCCCCTCCCTCCCCGCCACCCGCCCGCTCGCTCGCTCGCTCGCTCGCTCCCCACCTCCTCCCTGATCACACGCACGATTCGATTTGAATCGCCGCATAGACCGCCATCTATATAGTACCTACCCAGTAGACCACTTAAGGTCGCACTACGTAGTAGACCACGGCAGGTAGTACCTAGTGGGCTACGGCACCTAACAAAGCCGGCATTCGTCTCCTTATGGACCGGTTTCTTTTCATTCACCTGCCTAGTAGTAGACCAAGTACCTAGTGGGGCCATGGTACCTACCTACCAGAAAGTTGGCGTTGGCTTTCTTCCCTCCCTCCTTGCACCCCGTGTTTGTTATTTTAATTTATTGTTTCTTTCTATTTTTTAAAGGGGAGAGAAAGCGGGAGGAGGTGGAGGAGGAAGAGGAGGAGCAGCAGCAGAGCAGCAGCGAAAATGTCTTCTCTTCTTCTCTCTTCTGACTAAGTCATGTGTATGTCGTGTGTGTCGTGTTGAATGTTTCCGTTGCACTGCACTTCTCTCTTTTCTTCTTTCTTTTCTATTTCGGTCATCTTCCTTTCTTCTTCTTTTTCTGTGATGTGATTCCGTGCCGTCCCCCTCCTTCCTTCCGCACGCACCCCTCTTTTTCTTCTTCTTGTTCTGATGATGATGATGTTGATCTCAAAGCATGTGCCTGCCACCACCACGATAGACGCCCGCCGCCGCCCATTTTGTGATTCTGCCGTTTTGCTGTTTGGGCGATTGTTTCATTTTCTTACATATCTTTCTTTGCTGGATCAGTTGTTGTTGTTGTTGTTGTTGTTGGTTGCCTTATTTTGTTCCCGTGCTTTCTTTCTTTCTTTCATTCTTCACTTCAGACGTGTTGTTTGTGTGGGCTTTTATTCTCTCACCGGGTCTTCTTTTTCTTCTTCTTCATATTGGATGTTCCTTTTCTTTCTCGTAGATCTGGAAGTACATTCACTGTGTCTTAGTTTGTTTTTGTTTTTGGGGGTGGGTATTCTATAGAACAGAGAATTTGTCGCTGGGGACATTTTCATTTTTTTTCGGGTTGCGAGGATTTGGGTGTCTTCGTTTTTTGTTGCGGGAGGTTTCTCACTCTTTCTTTCTTTCTTTCCGATTTGCGTTGGCAAGCATCCTCCCTTGAGAAGGTATGTGTATTATTATTCTGATTGCAGTCATTGTAACAAGAATTCTGCTGCATCTCTTTTCTAAGTATGTAGCGACTGCGTTATTTTTTCAGTGTTGTGTGTGTGCGTGTTTGCATTGTGCCTCTATTTGCAACACAATGCAGCCTGCAAATCCCAAACCACTAAAAAAAGTCTTTCGATGTTTGTGGGGTGGGGGTCTGAACTGTGGGGTCTGTTTAGGTGAAAGCCTGAATGTTCTGGAAGGGTTTGCAACAAGGAGACTGGTAGGTAGTTACGACAAACAAAATTTTGCTTTGGCTCCTCGTTAGGTTGGACGTTGTTGTTGTGGGATTATCCACCCTTTGCATCCCACAGACAGACATTCTGTGGCAAGGGAGGGAGGAGAACCCAATTCTGAAATGCGAGTAGTTGTCTTCACAGGTTCCCAAATGATTGACAGATGAGGGCTTACAGCCCCTTGAAGGATTTGATGTAGTGTAAACTGCATACCTGAAGGGATGATGATGGCTAAACATAATGGTGACACAGCTTTGTCACAGGTACAAGAAATGGTGTTGCAGCCTTTGGATGTGAATAATGGAGATGTGGATGGGGAAAGTGCATTGATGAGGAGGGAGGAGTTCTTGGTGCAAGAGAGCACTGAAATAGTAGATGAGGAGCCATGTTTGTCACAGCAAGTTCAGCAGGTGGAAGCAATTTCTGAAAGAAGACAGGGCGATATCATCTCAGAGTTTGTTGGGGAAGTTGGAAAACCCAAAGCACAAGCAGCACAAGCAGCAGGTGGAAGAAAGATGGAAGAAGGAGAGAAGTTGCATTGTGTGACAGTCAATCAGATTTATGCATTGGAAAGTGCAAATCTGCAGCTTACAAATGAACTCCATGCTTTTCATCTTCAGCTTGAAACGGCTGCCCAAGAGAGGATAGAATTCTTCACTGAGATTGAGAACCTGAAAGCACAGACTAGAATGATCGGTGATGAGCGGGAACATCTGCTATCTGTTGTAGAAGCCTCTGAAAGCAGGGCAGATCAACTTGCCACTGAGATAGTGAGGTGCAAAAAGCAGGTACTTCAAATCAAGCTGCTTGCAAATCAGAATCTTTGTCTCATGTTGCATTTCTTATTTTGTGGAATCTGTTCTGCTGCCATCTTACAAGTCTTAAAACAGCATGGAGTTTTGCTTGTTACTATCAAAGGTTGTAAATACTGAGATCTAGGCAAAGCAATTGGTCTTGTTGCCTGATTCGTCTGTTCTGGACACTTGGGGGTTTTGGCTACATTTGCAGTTTGAAGTTGATAGAAATGAGGAGAGGTCGAGATTGGCAAAGCAATTGAAGATTCATGTTCAGAGCTTGGCACTTGAGAAGCATGCATCTGTTTACATGATGGAGGATATGCTGCACAAGGAAGAATCACAAAGGCTTGAGGAGGAGGAGGAAGACAACAAGAAGGAGTATGTTTTGAACTCTGATGAATCAAGACCATCCATGGGGGAGCTATTATGGAATGCTCGGCATATTGCTGCTGAAGAAGCTGGAGACAGACATGATACTGAGTGTTTGGAACAGACATCAGAGCTGCAAGCACTGCAGGGGCAATTGCAAGTTTCTAGTAGTGGTGATGACACTTTTCTGGCATTTGAGTGTAGAAAGCTTCAAGAGAAGGGTGCTGGAGAAGTTATGAGTTCTCTACCACTTATGGAGGATTCTGATGAATGTCTTCAGCAGCTGAACAGTGAGAAAAAACTGTTGGTGACCCAGTTAGATGATTCTTATCAATCACAGCAGGAGGTTCTGAGGGAGAACAGACAGTTGGCTATAGAGATCAGCAAACAACAGGAAGAGAGGGAAAGACAGGAGGAAAGGATATTGCAGCAGGAGAAAGAGGTTGTGACCTTGCATGTACAAATACAAACTTCTGCAGAAAAGGAAATCTATCTTGACTCCAAACTTGCAGAGTGCACAAAGGAGAGGGCTGATGAAAAACTTGTGTCAGTTTCAATGGGGAAGGAGCTTCAGCTTCAGGTACAAAGACTCAGAGAAGAGAATGCTGAGCTTGTTGTCAAGGCCAGCCAACTAAATCAAATGCTGGAGGAGGCCAACAGTGAGAAGATAGGGTTTGTTCGTGGCCTGGAGGAGATGGTGCGAAATAGACAGTTGAGGGAAAATGAGGTTGCAGAAGAGTTTGAAACATGGAGGGAGCACATTCAAAGCCTGGAGACTGAGAAGATGAAAGGCTTGTCTCTGATTGAGGACTTGAACTCCCAGCTACAGAGTCTAGGTAAGGAGAATGCAGAGCTTGCAACCTTGTCTTCTGAATCTCAGCAGGCTTTGAAGGAACTTTGGGAGGAAAATGCACGCCTGGTTGCTGAGGTCAGCAATCTTGCTTGGGAGAAACAGAGACAGGAAGGTGAGAAGTTGGATCTGATGGCAGGGATTCAAACAGTCTGGGAGCAACTAAAAGCAGCTCATGAACGTGAAGCTTTCTTGTCGTCTGAGCTCTCAGAACACTTAACAAACCAAGATAAGGAGAAGGCTATGTTTGTCACTGAGGTGCAGGAGCTGCAACAGCAGCTGAAGAAAGTGGGTGATGAGAATGCCCTTTCTGTTAGCCAGTCTCATGAAACTTCTCAAGCACTGCAGGATTTGCTCTTGGAAAAGGAACATTTGGTTACTGAAATTGCGAGTCTTGTGCAAGAAAAACACAGGAGGGAGGAGGCAATTGCTGAGGAGCTTATATCTTGGAAGGAACAAGTTGAAGGCCTGATAGCTGAGAATTTGAAGTCTACATCTGTGATTGAAGATCTGAACCAACAACTTCAGAAGTCAGGTGCTGAGATCAAACAGCTCACAATCAGGGTTCTTGAATTCAGTGGTTCAGTGAATGAGCTGCACACAGAGAATGGCCGGTTAGCAAGTGAGGTTGACAAGCTAGAGGAGATAAAAGAACGGCAGGAAGGTGAGAGACTGGAACTTGCAGCAAAGCTACAGGCTGCATGGGTTGAAATACAGGCACTGGGTGAACATAACTCTCTTCTCGCATCAGATCTTAAGGCACTCAAAGAGGAGAGAGACAAGGAAAAGCTCAAAGCTTCTGCTGAGGTGCAAGAGCTTGGGCAGCAGATTCAGGGACTCACTGAACAAAATGAACTTTTGCATTCCACAGTCAAGGACTTGACACAAAGACTGGAGGAATTGTGCAGGGAAAAGGTATGTAGGATTGCAGTCCTTCTGCAGAAAATGGGAGAATCTTGCTACAGTGTTCCAGCTAGAGTTGCAGTGTTTGGTTTTTTTTTCTTTCACTGCTGAGGGGATTGCTGAATCCAGTCCATGTTCAAGGGTCCGATGAAACTCTGTTGATGCTTTCAGGAACTCCAGGAAGAGAATGTGGCATTGACAGTCAAAATTGCAGAGTTGGAGCAAGACAGAGCAAGGGCCAATGCAGAAGGTGTTGAGCTTCTTGCAGTGTCGAGCAAATTGAAGCTTCGGGTTCAAAGCCTGGAGCATGACAAGGCGAAATTACTCTCTGAGATTGAAGAACTAAACCGATGGTTGCAGAGGCCTGCAGCTGAGAAGAAACAGCTTGCAAGCAAGCTGGATGAAGTTTCTTGTGCAATGCAGGGGTTGCAATTGGAGAACTCACAGTTGATCAGTCAAATCAGCAAATTGGAGAAAGAGGTACACCAACGGCAGGAAGAGAATCAGATTTTGAGTTATCGAGTCCTTAGCCTTGAGGAGGAGATAACTCATGTCATTTCTGATCTCACAGCAACAAATCTTGAGCAGAAGCAAATGGAAGAGGGCAAACAGCTTGTTGACACACTGCTCAAAGATTCAAGGCTTTTGGTGCAGGAGCTTCGGCAGCAAAATGACTCTTTAAATTCTGACATTCTGATGCTCATGGAAGAGAAGGGCAACATGATGTCAGATTTGAGAGTTTTACAGCAACAGATGCAGGAAGTGAGTTATCCCTTTTTTGTCACTACTGACTTCAGTAATTCAAAGTTGTTGGGATTTCACACGGGAAAGGAAACAAGGTTTTCAAGTTGGCTGATGAAGGTTCAGTGGTACAGTCAGGTAAGGAGAAAATTGAAATCACCAAAGTTCTAGTTTTGGGTCTTTTGTTTTACATTTTTCAGACCCTTGGAAAATCTCACCCTTCCAGCATTTTGGGATTCTTTTCAAGGTAAGGAGCAGATGAAACTTTTTTACCATCTCTATTATGCAATCCTAGCATCAACATAAGTCACCCATATGATGGGAGTTGCTGGAGTATTAGGTACAAACTGGGTGGTTTAGTGACAAATATAAAAAGTTTTGGATTTAAACTTTCAAGCTCTTATGTTTGGGAACCCTCACCCTTTGCAGGTGACAAGAAACTCAGAGGAAAAATCAAAAGTGTTTACAGAAATTGGATTTGAACGTGATCAATATAGAGATTTGGTGAGGATGGTGGAGCTGCAGAAATTATGGTTGGGTATGGAGATTGAGGAGCTTAAAGAGACACTTCATCAAGTTAACCAGGAGAAAAGAGAGTTGGTCATGAATCTCTGTCAAGAACTTAGCAAATTGTTGAGGACTGTGGCTGAGGAGAAGGATAAAGTTGCAAGAGAGCAATGCCTAAGTCATGAGAAAACTGAGATGGTGGCAGTCCTTTGTCAAGAACTAGATGGGTTGCTCTGGAGATTAGGGGAACAGAAACATAGAGTGGTGGATCAGCTGAGTAATTTGCAACAGCAGATGCTTCACTCAAGTGATGGAAAGACTGTCCATGCAAACGAGCTGGAATTTGAGCCTGAGGTCTTCAGGCAGCAGAATTTCCTGTTGGAACCCCAAAGGGCAAACTCTGATAGAGAAGTAGAAGCCTCAAGGCCCAAGGTTCAAGCAGTTGAAGAGAGGCTGGCACGAGATGATGAGGTAGGAAGGTTAACCCATACACTACAAGACAGCTATAATATGCTGAAGCTTTCCATCAATGAGAGACCTGTTGAAAGCATGGAAGAGCAAGCAGAGATAGGGGCAGGGGAAGATTCACAAATCGCAGAGCAGGTATTTTCGCATGAAGGCCAGTCACAGAAAGTAGATGCAGAATCACGAGTTGTAGGTGGAGAAGTTTGGGATGGTCACTCCATTGATGAGAAACCTTTGATGAATTCTGTTAGAGATACTGAATCCAGGGGTTATGTTGAGTTTTTGTTGTGGCCCAATAAAGAACAGCGCATGGTGACATCTATGGAGCTTGTCTTGCAGGTGCAGGATATGGAAGAGTCCATTGGTGTATTGAAGCAAGACAGAGACATAGCAACATGCGTGGAGGAAAGCTCAACTCTCGAGCTGGATGCACTGTCAATGCATCTGACTGATGCAGACAATAAGATGGCAATGTTAGGACCATTGGTGAAGCAGCTATGGGCTGATTACATGACTCTAAAACAACAGAACTGGAAGCTCACCCAGAAACTTGTGAGGGTTGCAAAGAATCTGGAGGCAGCAGATGTTAAGGCGGCTCAAAACTCCTCATTGGCAATTGAGCTTAATGATCTTCCAGACAGGTTTATAGAAAGATTGTTACTGGGGGAGAGTGAGGAAGCTTCAACTGTGTTTGCCAAGACAGACTTATTGGGAGAGTCTTTACAGAAGAGCATCCATACCACATTTCCAGATCTCCAATTTAAGTGGGATTTAAGCACTGATTTTCTGTCTCAGTTGGGACATGCTTCAAATGCGAAAGAGAGACTTTCAGTCAGTTTCAGCAAAGGCCAATCCTATGGTCAGCAACAAGATGGTCTGGACCAAGTGTTGTCAGGAAAGACCAAGGAGCTTGAACATGTGATTTCCACACACTCAGAAGTATGTCACTCATCCCCATCAAGTGGCTTCTTCCAAAGTTCTTCCTCCAACAACATGCTTTTTTGCTGTTCAAAAATGGCACTGTCACCAATCATGTTTGCATGTTTTTGCAGGCATTGAAAATCAAGGACTTGACCCTGAATGAAGCCGAGCTAAAGATCTCCTCATTGGGTGCCGCCATAGCTGGCCATGTGAGCTCTCTGGAGCTTGAGCTTACAACAATTCAAAGCTCATCTGCAAGTGTGGAGCAAGCATTGCATGACAATGAGGCTGCCATTAAGGAACTCAGAGCAAGTAAAAGACAGTTAGAGCAAGAGAGAGATAATTTTGCATTTCAATTGGAAACTTTGAGTGGAAAGTATCTCATTGTAGAGGAATTCGCAGCTCAAGAAGGTCTGGAAAAAGCAAAGTTGCAGTCTGAGATTTCCAAGTTGCAAGAGACTGCCTTGGAACAACTTGGAGCTCTGCAGGCTGCTGATGCTATGCACTGCAAGCTGCAGTCTTATATTGACTGTATGGTGGTGAGGGTGGTGAACACTGTGCTTGAGGTACTTTCCAATCTCTTACATTACCTGAGGTGTATATTATATGAGTCACTTGGCATGACCCAACACTATCCTGTTCAGAAGAGATTTTATGATGACATACATTTTTTTTTCAGGTACTTCAGGGTCAGGGGATTGCAATGGAGCCAACCAACATCAGTGATGTTGAAGCTGCTGTTACCATGCTGGTGGAGAAGCACAAAACCTCTATTCTTGAAGTCCAAAAGCTTGCACAGCAAGTGGACACCATGGAAGAGATGCTAGCTTCAAGGGATCTGGAAATCAGTGGGTTGAGCAAGACTCTGGAAGAAGCAGTTTTGACAATGACACAACAAGATGATGAGATTGAAGGCCTGGTGCAGCAATCACATAGATTGAAGACTGAACTTGCAGGAACAGTGAAGATGTTGCAAGAGGCACATGAAAGGATTCTAGCCATGGAAAATACCACAGCTTCCTCAGAGCTTGAGCTAGAAGATATGAAATGTGATGTGCATTTGGTTCCCAATGAACTGGTGGTTCTTCGCCAAGGATCAGAATCCCTAAATCTTGAGCTGTCAGAGGGAAAGGCAGAGAATGTCCTTGTTGTGGAATATTCACAAAGTACCTCTGAGGGAGACTGCTTGAGAGGCGAGTGTCTGAAGCTGTCTACTGATCTTGCAGAATCGAGGAGAGACAAGGAGGCTCTAGAGACCAAGCTCCATCAAGTTGAACACAAACTTTTAAGTGCACGAGACAAGCTGGGTCTTGCGGTGAAAAAGGGGAAAGGGCTTGAAAAACAGCGAGATGTTTTGAGGCAATCCCTTGAGGAGAAGGCAACAGTAATGGACTTAAAAGTGGCAAAGTACAAGCAAGCTTTTGAGTCCATGGATGCAGAGGTCTGCAAGATGAGGTGTAGAGAGGAGCAACTGCTGGAAGAACGCCATCTTTTTATACGTACACTGGAAGGTGCACTAGCCCAAAGCTCATGGCCTGATAATGTCAAGGCCATGGAACCAACAGACATAATTGATTGGCTGGCTATGGAGTATACACATGCAAAAGAGACAATCTCTACTTGGATGAGAAGGTGCAAAGAAGCTGAAAATCAAGCTACTTTGGACCGTATGCGCTATGAAAAGGAACTGGGTCTCCACTTGCAAGTTATCAGGGAAGCAGAAGTTCAGACAAATGTTCTATCAGAGAAAGTTGAAGAGATGGAGCAGGTGCTACAAAAACTGCAGGTCTCGACAAATAGTATGGATTCTTCAAGGACAAAGCAGTTTTCCAAGTTCACATCAACTGTCAAAAGGCTCAGTGAACTGCAGCAGCAAACTGAAGTTCAGCCACCAGAGGTCAAAGGCCATCACTGTGATATAAAAACTCAGGACTCCCAGATCCCACTACCAGCAGAAATCTTGATGGCAGATGGGCAGACAGAGGAGTATTCCTGGGCTCTCATGAATGCTAACACTGAAATTGTCCAATTGACTGAGGAACTTGATACCATGAGCCGCAAGGTGAATACAGAAATCACAGGGTTGAGAGAAGACATGTTAGCTGTGCAGAAATCTCCGGATATAAAGAATTCTGAGCTCAATGAGATCCGAAGCAAGTTAGCAGCAATGGCGTGCAACCAAGACATTGCAAAAGGGACCTTTGCAGAGGAAGACTTTGATGAGGTACACTTTAAATCTGAGAATCAGGTGCTTACCACCACAAAAGCCGTGAATCACCAACTAGAAAACCAGCAATGGCAGTCAAATACTGAGAGGAAAGACACTGAGTTGCACATGACTGTAAGGACAATTGAAATGCTCAAAAGAAAGTTCTGTTGTTGCAGGTGGAGCTGCAAACTACAGAACTGCACACTGAGAAACTGCAAGCAGAGGTCAAGTCTCTAGTGCACCCATCTGGAGGTGACACTTTTTGTATTGAGGCATCTGATATTGAGGTGAGTAGTATTCCAGGATTTGTTTTCCCTGCATCTACTTGACAGTCCTCTTTGTGAACCCTACAATTCTTGAAAGTTTTTCTGCTAAATTATTAAAAGAATCCCAAAGCTGAAGTCATCATGTATATAACAGGTGCATTCTGACCTAGAGAATCACATTAAGAATCCAGTCACCCTGATGCCTGTAAATTTCTTGGGCTGATGTGTGCTAATTTCTTGGCTGGTAGGACATACAGCAGTAGCTGCATCCAAACTGATTGTGGATCATCATTGATGATAGCACAGTGTACACTGACTAATAGCCAGGTTTTCTTGCAGGAGTCGGAGAAGTCAAGGGGAATGTGGGTTGCCGCAGTGAGCTCTGCAGCTCCACATGTTCGGAGCTCACGTAAGCCACTGTTGGGAGATATAGCTATTGGTGTTTTGAGTGGAGAACCTAGCAATTTAATTCTGGATTTAGATGATAAAGGTAAGTATGAAGTTACACTAGCTTCATATTCGCATCTTTTTCCTTCTTATGGATTGTGCAGGTTAACACCTTGTGAGTTCTGGACTGGTTTATGAGGTCATGACTCATGACCCTGCATCCTGACCCACATGACTTAGAAAAAGCTAATGTATTTGTTATTTGAGAGGCAATTTTGATAAAGGTTCAGAAACAAAGATGAAATGAAGATGACGCATGTTTTGTTAGGTCCTTGATTTGTTCAATGGACTTCAAGTGGGTGGTCAACTGTTTTTCTCCAGGGCATGGCGTTAAAACTTCAGGGAATTCCAGAGTTGTTCCAAATGCAGTGCACAGTGTAGTTGACCGACTTGATACATTGTGGTACGTCAATTGCCTTCAAACCCTGCTGAGTTGATCACCATGTTTGACAAGCTACATATGTTACAGGGTGATTTCTGATTCCTGTTAATGTTCCGAGTTGTAGTCTTATTTCTATGTGCTGTAAAATGCACAGTGCTGATACAGATCTTAGGTCTCGTCTTAGAGGGCTCTTGTGAAGCCAAAAGGTGCATGGCAGCTCTATATGAAGGTGATTGGTTACAACAGCAATTTGAATGTAGCGTAGCTTGCTTGAAACAAGATGTAAACTAATGTGCTGTGCCTTCATGTAGGGTTGGAGGTGGAAGGATGTTGATGCAACAGCCAATTGTGAGGCTTGGGCTCGGTGTTTACTGTATTCTACTTCATCTCTGGATTTTGATGTTGCTCTCAAGGGCCTATTTCTAGCTCCCTTTTAGCAAGCATTTCAGTCAGTCCAGTTGAAATGCACCATGGTACCTCAATGTTGCCCAATCAGATTGGAAACCAAAGGGAAACAGGGTGATCCAGGTACTTTTCATTATTGTTGCTGCCTTCTTATTTAACATGTCATCTGGTAGTTTGAACCTCATCCTTAAATGTTCCTTTGCTTATACCTGATAGCAGTTGTAACTTGTAACCTGCTGACAGAGTTTTGCAGGGGGTTCACAAGGGCTGACACTTCCACTGAGACAGAATCTCGGAAGTTTTTGAGAGTGTTCTGAACTATTAGGATAATCATTGATTTTGAAGAATTCATTACTGGAGGAGGGGGTTGAGGGATGATTTCAACTTTGTTGACACTGACCTAGTTGGGCAATGACTGAGGCATCATAGATCTGTTCTACATTTCAGTTTTCAAGACGTTGCTTTGTTTGAACTGTGCAGGAGATGGCCACAAGGTGTCTTGGTACTACTACATTATGGTAACACCATGTGGTACAGCTGAGTGCTAATAGGGTGTGCATGACAGCCCTATTTTTGGTATTGACAAATTTGGCTGACTATTGTTGCAATGCGCTTTGAATACACTTACAGGAGTTTGGTAACCAGGTTGCCAGCTTAAATTGTCTAGATTTTGTAAGTTAGATTTGTAAGACAGTCCAAATAAACTTGGATTCTCAGCCCAAGGAGCCCCATTGGCCTGATGCACAAAGATAGGCATCATTAGTAACTGCTGAGACAAATAGCATAGTACACAACTAGAGTTTGAGTTTTGCCAAGAGGTGATTGCGACATTTGATTGGGGCAGTCCTATTTAGCACTCAACTCGTGCTTCAGAGATGTTCAAATATTGACTAAAGGTCAGAATCTGTCAATGTTGCTGCCACCCAAGTTAAGGCAACAATGTTTTTGTAACTGAAATCAAATGTGTTTCTATTTAATGATTTATGTGATGAGGGAGATTTGAATTTTGAACTGGTGTTGGGCAAGCCGATTGTTTGTTGGCTAGTATGCTGGTGTGGGTAGTGATTTTCAGGATCAGACCAGTCTTGCGTTTGGTTATGAAGTATTTTGCTCAATAATTGGACTAGGTGTGTACCAGAGCTCAATGGACAAATAGAAAATACTATAAACCATACTCCCAACATGTTGTGACATCAATGTGTTCCAAATCATGACCCTATGAATAGAGAAGTTTGGGTGAAACTAATGTTACAAGTGGTTAGTCTCTTAATTTGAAATTATTATTTGTTGTAGTTGCTTCCAAACTGAAAAGGGGAAACAATTGAAGATAGAATGAATTATAAGTCTGTTTATATTCGTAATAGTGGTATGTAAAGTTTACAAGGGAGCCAGACCAACACTGTCACGTTATCCTCTTTCGTTTTATTTATCTTTTTTTGTTTTCTTTTTTCCTCCCTTCATGTAATTTCTTTACAAATTGGATTTCTACTTATGATTCTCTCTCCTTTGATTTACATAACAAAAAAATTTAACAGTTCAAAGAACTTCAAATCTATTACAAAAGTTATGGCCAAAATGAGAAAACAATTTTCAAGAACAAAGTACAGCCCAAAAAAATTGCAGAATAGAGTTCATACTCAATGGAAGAGATGCAACTCAAATGTGTCTGAAATGAATGTCCAGCCCAATAGCATGGCCAAAAGTAGTTCAATTGAAGGATTGTCTCTCACAAAACTAAGTAGCAAAAGCTCACATCCAAATGGGCATGGCAGATTGGAGTCCAAAAAGAAAATTCAACCTCAATTGAGGGAATGCATCTCACTGAAACAACTAAGTCAAATCTCAAATGCAAATGGGTATAGCAGAAAAGAGTGTAATCTCAATTGAAAAGTACATCTCCTAAATCAACAAAAATAGAACTTGTTCAAATCAAATGGCATGGCAAAGTAGTTACAGAATTCACAACCTAGACATAATCTGGGTTCAAGTAAGAAGATGAACAAAAATCAATTGGACTTATCAACTATGTCTATTGGTCCCAAAGCCTTAACAAATTTCAGATTTGGTGGTGCCATTGCAAGAATGCATTTTGGATCAACAACATAGTAGATGGTTATGTGATAGTTTTGGAAGTGGCTGAAGGCACGATTAGAAGTAGTATTGACACTCATAGTCCATAAAACACATTCAAAACAAATTCTTTGGTGGTGTTGATGTTATCATGACAAGTGATTTCTATCGAACACCTTGTGTGAAAGATAATTGAATCTTTCAAAATCTCAAAAGTAATGTTAATGCACTAGCACCAAATTTTTAGCAAACATATGTCCAATGTTACGAATTAAATAAAATTATGTGATAGTTTGATATGGTCTTTATGCAAACTTTGAACAAATTTTGTATTGCAATCAAAAATACAAAGGACATTCAATTTATAAATTCAATTTGTAATCGACAACCACACAACAATTTTAATATTTTGGATTTATTTTATTCAAATTTAAACTTGTGAAAAAACACGATGAAAATGAACACTAACACATTAGGTCCCATATTTATTTTCAAAGCAATGTACGTCAACTATCAATCATGCCTACCATCTTACAAATTCTCAAATGATTTGAGTAAAATTACGTGCTTGCATTCTATAATTCATATAAAAGAAGATATGTTGGTTGAATTATGTGTTAGTTACCATGCTATATTTAATGGTCTTGTGAATGGAACTAATGGCATTTTTAAAGCATCAACAACATATTGTGAAAAACCCATTATATGGATAATGTTTCAAATTTTTAAAATTGGAACATTAACAAATGAAAAATATAGTCACTACTACGATAACAACATTGAATCAAATTGGACATGACAAATTGAACCTATTATTAAAGATATAGAAGTTGATGCATGCCAATTATTTATCATAACAAGGATTCAATTTTCAATCCATCATTATCACTAGATGAATTGGCTTTTGATCCCACTAATATTTTTTAAATGAGTTAATATATTCAACATTATCTTGCATCTGAAAAAATAAAAATAAATAAAATTGTTAGTTCCTCTCCAAGATGATATGGATCCAAAAGTACATACAGAATGATTAGATTGCAAACAATTGCAACTTGAATACCATTAATTCCTCAATTTAAAAACTTTCATAATTATTATGTAATTATATAAGGCTTGAATACAATTTCTTTACGCCAACAATATGAAAACATCTATCATGATCATAACCTTCAAATGTTTCATATTTTATATCTTATAAAAACAAGAATACATCATGCATCAACAAATGTGCACAAATTTACAAATTCATCAAAGTATTCATATATTTCAATCCATGATAGTCATGGGATAATGATGATGTATGACATACACATGCACTTAAATTCTTTCAATGTAATAAATAGGGATAGTTTATAATATATAATAACAACTTTTAATATTAATACATAAAAAATAATACATATTGTATGTATGTATAAAATTCATTCATGTTTATATTCTTAAACAATTTTCAAACTATAATTTGACATTTTCCCATACATTGTCCAATTATCATTATGGGAGATTTTAATGTTGACATTTAAAAAGACAATAACCAAGCAAAAAAAAAACTATTAAATTTCATGAATAAATTCCAATTAAAATCACAATTTAGTGAAAGCACCATGAAAGCTGGATTTCAATTAAAGCATATATCAATGAATGTATTTAAAAATGAATGCAAATTTGGTGTAATAGAAGCATATTGGTCAAATTTTTACAAACCGATTTATATTGCATTCAAATTACTAAACACACTTCCAATGTATAACAAAAAACCATTAATGTTTTCATTTATTTAAAGTGTAACATTTGTAATTATATGCATGTAAATGTTTCATTTTTCACTTAATTAATTACTCCCAAAATGTTGGCACCTTGTGGTTTAAATTTGTATTTTTACATCGTTTTTCATGGACCATGTGAAAAAAAAAATCGGAAATATCAATAACAAAACAAAAAAATAATTGGATGATTGTTTTTATCCACACACACCCATCAAACACAATAACAAAACACCTTTCATGGAAAACCCTAAACTCAAATTGTGATAAAATATATATATAAATATTGTCAAATTTTCAAACTTAAAAATGAAAATGAGACTAAGAATAAAAACCTTTTCGTCTAAATTATATCCATTCAATATTGATGTTTGTTTCAAACATTGAAATACCTCATGCACATTGCTAAAAATTGTTTACATTATTCAAGTTTGAAAAAGTTGCATTTTCTTAAACAATATGATTATTTACAATTTTATATTCATTTGCATGGTTAAAAGAAAGACAATAAAAACTACGGTTTTTATTTTCAAATATTCACAATGAATTCTAAGAGTACTAGAAAAATTTATTTCATAGTACAAATGTGAGAAAAGTATTTTCATGAACTTTCATAAAGTTAACAAGAGGGTGTGTTACACTATGGCCTTGCCATTTACATTTTTAAAAATATCTTAAGGCAAAAAAGAAGAATTATCAAAACTCAAATATTTTCACCATGCAAAAATATAATTCTTCAAAAAAAATCCTCTAAAAGAAACCAAAATCCTGCAAAATATTATAACTCTAGAACTAAATCTCAAGTTTCAAACACAAGCCAAAATATCATCTTTCAAAAATCCTCATATAAAAATTAGACCTTAAGAAAGAGTACCTGGGGGGCCAAAATCCCTTAAAGCTACTACCATAGTACCTTGGCCATTTCAACACATGTCTGTTGAATAATTCATTAATTCATTTTGAAAAAAATTCATTTCAACAAATAAATATTCCTAAATATTCACTATTATCCTTCACAATATTTTTTTGATTTGGAAGAAATAATTTTTTTTAAAAAAAAAATTCAACAATTCCTAAAATAATAATATAATTAGTGTTGAATTGGCCAAAGGTACTAGGGCTATAATGAATCTAAACACAATAATATCTTTTGCCTTGGTACGCAAGGCCAACAAAGTTTCATCCAATATAACTCAAGTTCATAGTAAAACATTAAATTGTAATTTAGCTTATTATTAGAAAGCGAGCAAACCGCCAAGTCTTCCTTTAAGCTCCGCCGGATTAGCAACGCCGAGTCCCTGCATCATTTTGGAAAGCTTTTTGTAAGAATTCTGCAAAATCTCAGATTGTGCGCAGCAGCAGCAGCAGCTTTGAGGCATTGTTGATCAGTGCACACGTGAGCTGAGAAGAGAATCCGTTAACGGACTTGTGGTCGTTTCTAGTCGAGATTTATGAGGAGGGAGGGCCGAGTGTACCTCGGAAGAAGAATCTAACGGGGTTTTTGAAAAGTTACTGGGGTTTGAGCTTAATGCTTTTATTTTATTTTGTTTTCTCTGCTAGTTGGCTCAGCTGCTGCAGTTGCATGCATCTTTAATTTTTGGGTCTCTCTGGGGAACGTCCCGGACATCAGCAGCAGCAGCTCTATGTGTTCTGGTTGATGTTGTTGTTGTTGTTTTTGTTGTTGTTTTTGTTTGTGGGTATGCCAGAAGTTCTTGTAGTCTTTGCAAAATGAATCTCCTGCAGAAGTTGGTGAAGCAGTCGCCAGAATCAGCAATTAAAGCTAACAGCAGCTCATCACCAGCCACTTTGCACAGTTGCAACAGTTGCTAACTTTGGTGTTTCTTGTTGTGGTGGTTGTTGTTGTTGTTGTTCTTCTTCTTCTTCTTCTTCTTCTTCTTCTACACGCATGAGACGTTCTTCAGTTGTGCAGAACTTTGGTTAGTGCTCAAGGACATTCATGTGTCCAGCAGCTCCTTCTAGTCTAGAAAACAATTGGGCTTTGGGAAATTGAGCCAAGATCAGTGCTACTTAGCAACTCAGGTCTCAAGAAGATGATGAAGAACTCCGAGCAAGAGGAGGAGCTCTGGAGAAATTCTGCCCAAGTTCGAATCTTCTTCACCCAAGAGTTATTAGATTTCCTAAGCTCCAGCTTTTGCGGAGTTTCCATGCAGAGCTCCAAGTTGCAGCGGAACTCCTCCTCCTCCAAGCGGGGCTGCTCCCGGAAGAGGCCAGAGACTTCATCCGATTGAAATCTCAAAGCGGAGGAGCATGATGGGGATGGTGCGCATTATGGGTCCCCGCGACGTCGATGACAGGAAGGAGAATCTCTTCTTCAGCCACGAGACCACCATCTCCAATACTTCCAACAACACCAGTGCCTTGAACTCCTTCGGCGCAACTCCCTCGTTCCGATCCGTGGAGGGAAGCAGCTGTGCGCCGCCTCCATTTAGATGGGAGCGCGAGCATGGCAAGCGCGTACTGCAGGTCTGCTCAGATTCCTGGAAGCCCGAGCGCCCCCACGGTTTCGACATTTGCAATCAGGCTAGTCTGCCGGCGCCTCCAGAAAGCAGACCCCCGGGCGGATCTCTTCTTCTCTGTGACAACCTTAGTCGGCTCAGCATTTCCGGCGATGGGTTGAAGTTCATGCGGAAGCGGGTTGGGAAAGCTCCGGACTCGGAAGCTTTAGAGAAACGTAACTTCGGATACTACAACTACGAGGAGCATCATGATGACGATCTCAGGTACGAGAACGAGAGCATCATCATCTCCTCACCCGGTAGCAGCACTCTGGATCACAACGTCGCACCCGAGACTAGCATCGCCTCAGGCGCCTCTTCTGATCATATAACATTCCCTGAAGACGACGACGACGACAACGACAACGACATCATCTTCGACGACGACAGCCATCGAGCATCCGCCCATCCTGCAGCAACAATGCACGAGACCCAGCAGCAGCAGCAGCCCGTGACCCACGAGCGCTGGTCGTCAAACGGCAACTCGTGGAACCTGTCGATAGTGGCGCAGAAGAAGCCCAGAGACGTACCACCACCGCAGCTCACGAAGTTGTCCAAGACAAGACCAAAGCCGCCGCCTCCTGTGACGTTGTCGAGGGGGATGTGCGCCGCCGCTGCTCCGATTGCTGCTGCGAGGGAAGTGCACAGAGCTGCTACAGGGTCAATGATGAAAGAGGTGTTTGCGTACACTAGGAGCGGGGATCATATGTATGGCCGCCGGCATAGATGGGAGAGGGAATCGTCAGGAGGATCGATACCGAGTGTGGGCAAGCTCGAGTTTGAGGCCTATGACAGAGCAGAAGAACAAGAAGAAGAAGAGGTGGTAGATACTGTGGACGATGAGGAGGACTTTCCCTTCTCACCCATCGCCTCCTCTTTTGTCTTCGGCGACAACAACAGCAGCGTCGAATTCTCGCAAGTAAGAAGAGGAAGACTTCCCAAAGAAGTAGGTCCCCTCATCATGCACGAGTTTTCCATCCCCCCGCAGTTTGGCATGCGTGACGGATCAAGAGCCAATTCCACGTCCAGCAGCAGCAGCAGCAGCAGCAACGACTGTACGACGCCGTCGTCGCTGCTCGCCCCATACTCTTGGGAGCCGGGAGGAGGAGGAGATCAAGAACCCAAGGAGCAGCAACGACAGAAAAAGGAACAACAACAACGGATTCCCACCAAAGCTTTCCCCCACCAATACATCATCAACAACGGATCCGGAAGGTTCAGAATCGAACTGCAAAGGGGACCCAAATTAGAGCAGCAGCGTCACAGGAATAGCAGCAGGCTGCAAACCAACAACAACAAGACGCCTGAAGTTCTCATCAGGCTCGTGGAAGAGGCAGCAGCCAACATGATGATGAGCAAGCAGCAGCGGCAGCAGCAGGAAACAATGTCCAGATCCAAAAACTCTTGTACTCAATGCAGATGCCTGGTACAAAACATCTATCTCCTGCAATTCTCCCTCTCTCTCATCATGCTCTCAAGCTTTTTCCTCTTCATCAAATCGCCTTACCTTCTTCACTAGAGACCTCTTCCCCGACCACATTGTTCTTGCTCATCTTCCTTCTTCTTCGTACATCTCAAACCTGTTGCTGCTGCTTGCTGCATCTCCTACCTTGAACCCTAAACCCTAAACCTATGCTTCATCCCTTGGGGTTCTTCAATAAATTTCTTGATCATTGTTGCTTCATCCATTGGGTTCTTCTACAAATTTCTTGATCATTTTGGCTTCATCCCTTGGGTTCTTCAACAAATTTCTTGATCATTTTTGCTTCATCCCTTGGGTTCTTCAACAAATTTCTTGATCATTGTTGCTTCATCCATTGGGTTCTTCTACAAATTTCTTGATCATTTTGGCTTCATCACTTGGGTTCTTCAACAAATTTCTTGATCATTTTTGCTTCATCCCTTGGGTTCTTCAACAAATTTCTTGATCATTTTTGCTTCATCTCTTGGTTTCTTCCACAAATTGCTTCATCATCCTCGGTTTCTTCAACAAATTTCTTGATCATTTTTGCTTAATCATCCTTGGTTTGTTCCATAAATTTCTTGATCAGTTTTGCTTCATACCTTGGTTTCTTCCACAAATTGCTTGATCACTCTTGCCTCGTCATTCATGTGATAAGGGACATTTGAACCAGGTTTCATGACACCAGTCATGGCAGCTCATCATGGCTATTCATGATGAAGGTGATAGTCTAACACTTTGTGATGGACTCTGGGTCATTGTTGTTTTGCCTTCAAAGTTTTATTCAACTTCTCTGCAATCTTATAGATATGTTTGGTTTCTGTTGTTGTTTACAGCCAGTTCTGAGAAAAGGATTTTTGGGGCGATGTTTGAGCTTGAATCAAAGGCCTGGCTGTGCAGTGGTGAACAGCTTTGAAGCAAGGCTGGGAACAGTAGAGGAAAAGGTAATGCACAGACTCCCCTTCAAATTGACCATGGATAGTATAGAATATGAGTTCAGAACAGGTGATGGGTCTATCTCTCATGCTTGGTAAGATGTTGTAGTAGTGAAGGATTGCATTTCTAGTCTGCTGTGGTGGTACTGAATTTACACATCAAGTTTACGCTTTTTATTGTGCACAACAGGTAGTGATGCGGGAGGCACCCAATTTTGAAGTAATGAGGGAGGCTCCAAACTTCAACATGGGAGAGGTGCCAAACTTTAAGGGGGAGACATCAAATTTCAAGGTAAGATGGGATGGACCAAACTCAGAAGTGAGAAGAGAGGGACAAAACTTCAAAATGAGTTTCACAAGCTCTGAAATAACACGAGATGCACAAAACTTCATATACAGATGAGAGACTCCAAATTCTGGATTGACAGACAAAGTGCCAAATCCCCAAAGTGAGACACAAGGCTTAAAACTTTATAATCTTGATACCAATCCATAACAGAGTGATCTTTCAGGTGTTAGACCCTTAAGTAATATAGGGGATCAAGAAATTTTTAGAGTATGATTTCAAGAAGTTTGATTGTCCTTAATCCATCATATTTCTTGGTGGAAGGCATTCTTACAAATGCCAGGAATCATGATTTAATATTCTTGTCTGGCCTGTGAATTGTAGCACATATGACAAAATTGAATGAGAACCTCAACCAGAATTCCTATTCCATAATACACTTCAATGATGCATTCAACTTGACTTTGTTATTTGCAGATTGCATGCATGTTACATCAAATTTTTATCTTACATTTTGTGTGAGAGTGGACAAAGTTGAAACCTATTGATTATAGTTCTGGAGACTCTCTCTCTAGCTAACATATGAGCTGCTTTCCTTCTCTTCCTAACCCATACTCAAAATTTCAAATAGAGGTTTGAGCTTAGAAATCTGAAATCCCCATTCCATATTTGTTTCACATTTGTAAGTTCACTTATCCCAATACTATTTGGATTCAGTGCTTTAGCACCAAATAAGTTTTTTTTTTTTTTTTTAAATGCAGTTCAGTGCATTAAATGTTAATCTTCAATTTTTTTGGCATTAAATTATTTATATTTTTGAACATGAGTGAAAGAAAGAAATCATTTTTCATTCATTTTCATGCACATCATTCATTTGCTATATTTCTTAGTTCTTGTTTGCAAGTGCCTTAACATGAATTCTTCATTCTTATGCATTGTATGACATGCCTAATTTGAAGGTGAATGAGACTTGGACTTGCTTCCCATTATTAAATTCTGAAATTTTGGCAAATTGAAAAATCGTTTAATTAGTGCCAAATTTGTTGAGCTACTATGATATTCTAGTTGAAGAGAGCTTTATTCTTTTGAAACCCAATTGTGAAAAAGTCATTTTAAAACCTTTTTATTGATTTACATGCACAAAAATCACTCAAAATCTATTAACTTTTGCTCCATTGATTCAAAAATTACCGAACAACACATCACTTTCTTTAGGGCTTTTTGGTAGTACCAAAAGCAAAGGAAGGGGGTTTTGTTAGGAGTGTTAGGTTAGTTACCAAGTTAAGTCACAATTAGCACTAAGCTAAGTTAACATAGTTAAGTGTGTTTGCACTTTGAATTGGTTCAACTGTGAACATAATTTGGGCTACTTGGTGTTGGGATAAAATCTTGAGGAGTGGGTTTTTAAATCACATTTGGGTGATTTGAAATTCCAGAACATAGTGTGTTTTGCTTTGCAAGTTTTCATCTGTTTTTATGAAGTTTCTTTAGCATATGGTTTGTGTGTTTGATTTTCATTTTAAATTTTGGACACGGATTCTTGCTTATTGCAAGTGAGTTTTATTTTAGGGGCAATTTGGGTATGATGCACTAGTTAAGGAGTTCTTATATGTGGACAACAATAGGTGTGGTGCTAATATGGTAATGCACGGCAACTCACAATTTGAGAAAAATTTGAGTTATCAAATAATCACATCCAAACAAATAAACACTTAGCTAGAATGCTAAAGTATCCAAATGAGGATTGCCAAAAAGTCCCAAATTGTTATTATTATTGATCTAAATGGTCCCCATGGAAGCTAAGAGATGCAACAATTGTTCTCAATATTTTTCCTAAAAAAGGTTAACAATCGATTCTACCATAAGAAGCTATATCTTAAAATAATGTTCTACATGAAATCATACAAGAACATGCAATGTAAATGTTTTGATTATTTTGAACTCTTGAGTTAAATTGGTTAAAAAGTTTGTTACTTAAATGAGAAGAACAAAGTGTTTTTTTTTGCAATGTAGCTAATTTTCTTGAATGGGTTTGATTATTTGCAACACAAAATTATATACCTAGATGCTTGAAACAAGTGGTAGCTTGTTTGAAGGTTTGATGAAATAATGTAATATATTTCCTTGTGCATTTTGGGTTTAGGATTTTGAATGAATGGTGGTTGTCATTGTTTTGTTATGATTGGTGGGCTACCTAGATAGAAACTTGTTTTTAGAATTGTTTTTGCATCTTGTGATTGCTAGATGAAAATGTTTTTTGGTCATGGTCTCCAAAAATTAAATAAATAAAAATTTAGGCCATAAGGTTCCCTTTGCATCTAGTGACCAATAGGTGTTTCGTACAATAAATGATGAAACATCTAGTGGCAATAGATGAAACCATTTAATGGTCACCAAATGAAAAAAAACATGTACACATATAATCAGACATATTAAAACCTTGGAAAAATGGAGACATTAATGGTTTCTTCTTATACATTGGAAATATGTTTATTAGTTTCAACGCAATATAAATTGGTTTGAGAAAAATTAGTCAATATGCTTCTATAACATCATATATGCATTCATTTCCGTAGACATTTGCCCATATATGGTCTAGTTAAGATATGGATTTTGTGATTTTTCCATTAAGTTATGATTTGAATTCAAATTTTTCCATGAAATTTAATAATTCTTGTTTGCATTTTGTATGATTATTGCCTTCAAGGATGTCAACATTAAAATCTCCCAAAATGATGATTAGACAATGTTTTAAAGAATGTTGAATTATAGTTTGTAGATTGTTCAAAAACATAGACACCAAACACAAATGAATTTTGTACACATACAATAGAGATATAAATAAAGTCAAAAAAAGATAGCACCAATAGCTTATGTTTGGTCATACACAAGATGAGATTTTTAAAAAACTATAAAAAACTCCATTAGCATTCAATAGGGGGTGAAATTTAGAAAACCGTTTTTCAAGGTTCCTAAGTTTCACCCTATCTTTTTTTTTCTTGAACAATTCCAGAATTGCTACATAGATTTTCATTGCTCCTACTTACATAACTACTATAATTCCTCTAGAACCTTATGTATTAAATGCTAAGATTCTGCATTTCGTACTAAAATTTGATAAAAAATTCCTCACTTTAAAATACCATTAAAAGAGGGGTTAGGGGGTGAAAAGAGAACCAAAGATAGGGTGACTTTATGGATATCTCTAATATGTATTGTTTTTCATGTATTAGTATTATGAACCATGACTAGTTGTATTGAATGAATCCAAGTGCTTGTGCATGTCATACATCATCATTAACCCTTGGTGGTCATGGATTGAAACATATGAACATTTTGATGTATTTATAAATTTGTGTACATCAATTGATGTGTGGTGTATTTTTGTTTTTATAAGACAAAATGTGAAACAAAGTTATGGTCATGGTTAGTGTTTTTGCAATGTTGGCATAAAGAAGTTGTATTCAAGACTTGGAAAATTACATTTGAATGATGTAAGTTTTTTAATTGTGGAATGGATGGTATCCAAGTAGTTGTTTTTAATCTTTTGATTTGTATATGTACATTTGGTTTGGATCCACATAAAAGTTTTCATATTGAAAAGGAGCCAACACTAGAAGATAAAGTATAGATTCCAACTTTAAAAAATTGCTTGCAATTACTTTTATGTTGCAAACAACATTTTTTAGTTGCAAAAGTTGGTTGCAAATGACAGTTTTCTTCTAGTGCAATAAAAATATTTTTTCTTTAATTTGAATGTTGGATAAAGCTATATATGTTAGGTCATGTTTTTCAACATTAGTAACATAAAAAATCAATTCATTTATGACAATCCTTGGGAATGATAGATGGTCTTTTATACTTTCAATTGTCATATGAAATATGTTAAAGGACTGTGTGAAACCATATAAATGTATTTAGTTTGTAACATTGGACATATGTTTGTTAGATATTTGGTGTTAGTGCATTAACATTATCTTTTATGTCTGGAAAAATCCAACTATGTTTCAAAAGGGATGTTTGATAAAAAAAATCAATTATCATTATGATATCAATACCATTGAAAAAATTTTGTTCTTAAAATGTTTTATGAACCTTAGTCTATTGTCTATACCATTACACATTCTAACACGAACAAGTGATATTTAAATGAAAGCACACTAAGGGTGACCCACTTTTCACCAAAAATGTGATATATAACAAGTATCATAATGGGTGTAGTCACAATCCATGAGCCAAAAAGGGCATTGAACTGCAAAGAAAAATAGTCAAATTAGATAAATGTATATGTTTTGTCGTTTAAAACATGGCAATCATGGCAAATTATTAATTTCATTCATATGAATGTTAAGGAATTCAAACCAAAAATCCATCTCATGAAATTTTAAGTTGAAGGTTTGATTTAGGACCTCTAAAAATGAACAACACGTCAAACATGAAACAATTTTGCAAAAGATTATCAAAAGGACATTATCCAATAATGTCTAACAAGTTGTTGTTCACATTTGATGGGAAAAAATTAAGAGGATAAAGACCTATCAACCACATTAAAAAAACATTCATACTCTAAAATATGTGAAATTTTAAAATTTTAAAAATTCAAAGAACTTTCCAAAATCAATCCAGAATTTCAAAACTTCGAAAGACCTTTGCCACACATAAATGGGGTAAAATGTACATGATGTGCTAAGAAAATTTGTAGTTTATTATACAAGAAAACATAAAAATGTAAAAATAAATAAAAATGGATTATGATTTCAAATTTTTATCATTTTAAAAAATAAAACACTAAATTTACAAGGAATCAAAACACTTTCAAAAATTCATATTTATTCAAAAATGATGAAGGAAAAAAAAATCATGTACTTGGACAACCATAAGCATTTATTACAACAAGTTGCAAAAACAAGGTTACAAAATTCATTCATATGAAAAAGTTTTTTGTGGGAAAATGGACTTATATTCCTTTATTAAAGTAATCATGTTGGCTCATTTGTATCATGTTTGCACCCTAATACAAAGTAAGTTGAAATATTTATGGCATCCTTTGTCTATCCTAAACACAAGCAAAATAAATAAATAAATAAATAAAAATTCATGAGGACATTTTGAAACTCGAAATTCACTTTGAACCAAAATTAGTTTTGATCCAAATGGTTAAATGAAGAAGTTTCAACATTGGATAAAATCAATGTACATAAAGTATATAACTTATAATTTCTTGATTGTCATATGGCTTCATGTTGGTGATTCATGACACATTACCAAACAAAAAAAAACTGAAAAAATAATGCATTGATGCCCAACTATAAAAGTTCTTCCTCTTTTGTATGGTATTCTATACTTTTCTTCTCGTATGTGGGAGGAAAAGCATTGGGCAACTACTCAATGCTTTTTCTTGAACACCCATTAAAATTAAAAAAAATTAAACATATATATTTTTAAAAGCATTGGGTGGCTAGATGTGATAGGAAAGGCATTAGGTGACCACCCAATGTTTTTTCCTTACAGGAAAACAAGAAAGAAAAAAAAATTAGGCAACCACCCAATGATCTTCTTCCTGGATGTGCAAGGAGAAGCTGAGGGTGGCCACTCACACTTTGAAAAAATATTTTTTATTTTATTTTATTTTTCAAATCTGAAAAAACATCAAGGAACCACCTAATGTTTTTCCCCTTAAATGTAGGAAGAGAAAAACATCAAATAGTTGCCTAATTTTTTTCTCAAATGCCCAGAAAGAAAAGGGGGAAAAAAATTCCTCATATTGAGCAAAAATGTATCTGTTCATCTTTCTCATGTTACTCAATGTTCTTTTTTGAAAAAAAAAAGAAAAATAATGAAAAATACCAAGAAAATCGCTGTTAAACACAATTGAAATATGTGACGTGCATATGGAAGAGCAATTTAATTTGTGTAAAAGGCATACTAAAAGTAATGTGGAATTGAAAAAAATTGTAACAAATGAAATATATTTGAAACAACAAAAGAAGGGAAAAAAACACACAATATCATCTATGAAACAAGGTTTGAAGGGAAGTGAATAAGGTTGACATTTCCATGTTTGTATTTTTTGAAAATTTAACATTGAATAAAAGATTTGGGATAAAACATTGTCATCTTTGAGAACAACTTGAAATAATGAAAAGTGACTTTTATGGGAAAGCAATGGATGCTTTTTTTCTCTCTTTTCAGCAAGGGTTGAGTAAGGAGGGGAGGGGAGGGGTGTCGGGGGGTGCTGAAGCTATTTAAAATTTTCTCCTTTCTAGAGGAGTTAATTCTTTTGATGAATAAAGGTTTGTTTCAAAGGATGGAGTTTTTTTGTCCTCGTTCTTGAATGGAGTATTTCCTGAGGAGGCATGCAATCACTAAAGAAGGTTTTAAATATCTTGAAAGGGTTAAGAGTTTATCATAGAGAGATCGTAAAGTCACCCTGTCTTCACCCTGTCTTTGGGTCTCCTTTCACCCCCCCTACCCCCTCTTTTGGTGGCATCTGTAAAGTAAGGAAATTTTATTAAATCTCAGTATGAAATGCTGAAACTCAGTACGAAATGCTGAATCTCAGCATTTAATGCACAATGTTCGAGAGGAATTATAGTAGCTGTACAGGTAGGACCAGTGAAAATCTATGTAGCGGCAATGGAGGCGCTCAGGAAAAAAGGAAAGACGGTGAAACTCGAGAACCTAAAAAGATGAAAAAGGAAAATGAAACAAAGAAATCATAATTATCTCATCAAACCCATTTAGAAATAAAATTAATACATAAATTGTTATAAGACATACCAATTCCTTCTTTTATTTTTATTTTGGAAATATCCTCAAAAAATTTCATTAAATATATTGGAGTCACCTAAAAATTATCAAATTTTGGAGAAAATGTATTTTGAGGCATGGTATAACTTCATCAAATGGATTGACAAACAGTGACATAGAGAATCCAGGTTTCTCTAATGCTTGGCTGAAGGGTTGTACATGCTTTTGAGGCTCCTTCAAAAATCCATTGTTGCTTTAATGGTATGCTTGAAGCCCTCAGGTTGATTCCTTATTGTTGCTTCATCACAATCTGTGAATGCACAATGACGGAATCATGCACATCTCCATCTCTGCTTAGCAGAATTCCAATTCCTTGATTGCTGTACAACTGCAAGAGAAAGTGGTACATATCAGTTGGAACAATGTGGTCCATGCTGCCTTGCTCTGTAAGCAGTTCGGATCACCTCCTGTACTCAAGTACAGCACTTCATATTACATGGGGTTAGCAAAGGCTAGGCTGCGTGGTCCCTGCTGAAAATCCCTAATCACATGAGGCCACTCATCAGATGAATTTACAATTGAAAGTTGGGAAAGAGGGGAAAATATCAAACATTGCCTGGAGTCTATAATGCCCGGCAGACCCAACTCAGCAAAAAGTTCATTCTGGAAGGGAAGAAAGTGTCACATGTCAACCTGGATGCAAAGCTTCTCACAGCTTGAAAGAACCTTAAGCAACTTCCAATGGGTTCCATCTGCCCGTTATAACCCAAAGCACATGAGTTCAGTCTGTAGGCATTGGATGCTGGAAATTATGAGCCGAAGAAATGTCAATGCACGTCAGTGTGCATGGCAAGTGTACCAAAAAATTTGCTACCATTAATTGCAAAGAAACTAGTTACAAAAAGCCTTCACATCTGGATGCATTCTGTATAGCAGAGTTGATGCTTTGACTGATCCATCCAAAAACTGAACCACAGAATGTAACACAGTGGACATTATTATATATGGAGTAAGAGGCACATGCAACTGCAGAAGCGAAAACACCACATGTGAAGTTGTAACTAGAGCATGACCAACAATGAAGAGGCTGAACCCATTACTTGACAGAATTGAGTCCCATCAGGCTTTGGAGTCTCACAGCATCACAGCAGTGCAATGGTGCCACATCTCTTCCTTCCTGGACACCCAGCACAACTCAATGACACTGGATTTCTAAATTTCTCCTGGAAGGTTCAAGGATCCAGCTATTTCAAGCATGGAAAATACAAAGACTAGGTGTGGAGTTTGCAAAAGTATGTACAGGCTCAAATGAGTTGCCAAAAAGACTATGTACTATCTATGACTGGACAAGAATTAAGTTGTCCATAACATACGTGCTGCCAGCTAGCTTCTCTACATTATGGTACACTTGTCTTTCGCTTTTGTGGCTTCCGGTTTTGCAGTTGACGGCCTTGCTGGTCCCTGCAAGGCGCATATTGATCGGCTTGTTAAAAGTACTCCTCTGCTCCATCAAACCAAAACAAAGCATATCTTACTTATCTTCCTAGTCAAGATACCAAAAATTCAAATGGAAACAATAAAGCAAACCAAATCTCAGTTCAGCAACCTTCTACTCAGCTTTATCTATTCAATATGCCATAACTACAGAGGGTTCCACAAGCAACCGAGACTTTACTGCATTTGTGTTTAGCAAACAAAGTAGGTGAGGCCAAAGGCATCTAATGCACACTGATTTAAAGAACACGATATCAGTTACCAAACTCACAAGGAGATATTTCTATTCTTCAGATGTTACGAATACTCTGCCTCACTGTAAGGGACATAGCAGTACACAACAAGGTTACAACCACTGAAAACTTGAGTTCAGATACACACAGTGATCATGCGACTGGGCCCAAGTGAGGAAGATGTTTGTGATGCTGGTGGAGAAGGAGAGGAAGCAGCCGACCGTGGTTGCTGTTGCTGCTCAAGCTCTTGCTGCTGCAGGGCTATAGCCAACTGCAAATCTGAGCTGTACATTGGAGCAAGACATGATTCTCAGTTCTAAGCCACAGTATGCTTATGATAAAGAAATCTCCCCACCTCTTGAAGGTTTCTTCAAAACCTCTGTCCAAGACTCAGTGCAAAACCTACTATTCAAAGCATCATCTTCCAATGTAAACAATAGAGTTTTGCTCACTTGTAGCTGGAACGGCCATCATGATCTGCAGCTTCATTGTGTGATGACATATAGCCCTAGATCCATTTCCAGCAACAAGCAGATAATCAATGCATAAGCCATGGACCGCACGAGAGGATTTCATTAGACAGATGTATGAGAGGCCCCTTCTGTTAGCACTCTCATTCACTCTACTGTGATGAACACGGAAATGAAAGGAACTATGTCGTATCTAGACAGAAACCATTGCAAACAGGCCAACCTCCAAGCCCAAAATACTTTTACTCACACTGTAACAGAGTGTCAAAAGACATACCGCAGTAGCAGCCACTGCATCTTGCTCATTCCAAGTGTTGCTACAGTTGTCAGCTTGGAATAGTGAAAAGGACCCTGTGGTAAAAACTGTGTCACCATCAACCTGGCAACAGTAACCAACAGGAGAGAGTTAAACAATACAGGCCATGATGGTGAACATCAAATAGTACAATAACAGTCTACAAGTCCTCCTACTGGACTTCAGGTCTCATGGTAGTCAAGCAAATCTGATAAAAGGTTCATAACATGCCAATCTCTTCACATTCCCGTATTTAAGCTGTTGAGGCTTGTAACACAAGGTTTGAAACAGAGGGCCTACAAAGGGAAAAGAGCATTAAGGACATACCGAACTCAGCTCTTCCCATACTAGGTCAGGCTGGTTAAGGTAACCTTGGTCACTGGCCAGTAAGTAAAGTTTCCTGTTGAACTGCAAAACAGTAATTCCATACCAGATACTTCAAAAAGATATCACAAGTATACAAGATTTAGCTGAAATGGAGTCCTTGATTTCAGCCACGGTGTGGGACCCTTGCAACAGGTTTACTCTTCCTGTTTTGCAACAGAGTTTGTAAGACCTTTGTCAACAACAATTCTGCTTTGAACAGTTGCCTGAATTGACAAGCTCAATTGTACATGAGTAGTGAGAACAAAATCACTCCAAGATGCCTCTTCTGTACTGACTGAGCTCAACATAACACAAAGCATTGGGTATAAGTTACTTCAGAGAAAGACCACAGGGAACACTTTGGTCCATAGGAAACAATACTATTCTTCCAGCATCAGACATTGCTGCTTAACAGCAATAGCATAGGCATACCTTGAACATAGTGCTGAAATGGTTGTTGCGGAAAAAGACACACAGTTCACGGTCTTTAAGATCATCAATCAAGGTGAAGAGCCTATGAAAAAAAAGAGTGACAACTGCAGTGAGTGATTGTTATCATGTCTTGGTCTCTGAAAAGGTACAAGGGTTGTAACATATGAACTGTAAGAATTTGTGAAATTAGCAGATCTCATTTTGCATACCCATCTGGAATGAAGCTCTAGAAGGGTTAGCAGCAGCAGCCTGCATATGGCATGAACTCTATTTGATTCAAGGCATAGTGGTCCTCTGTGGAGAAATAAAATGATCAACTCACCCATAGACTGTCAGCTGGCTGGCATTGTTGTTCAGAAAGTTTTCAATTATTTTCCCTATAAACAAGAAAACTTGTCAAGCAACCAGAATAAAATACTTTAACATTTGAAGACAAACTTATAAACAGACTAGGCAAGCCAATCATGGCATGATACAACAAAATACTTGGGCAAGTCATTACTTTGACCTAACCCTGTTGCATTATTTGCTTCAGGTCTATCCCAAAAACAAACTTGTGGTATACAGATGGGCACAGTTGCTTGTCAGAATGGAGTTAAGCATTAAGGGTTATTTCAACAAGAAAAGAAACATTTATGTGCAGCACACAGGCAAAACCTTCAATCAAACAGGAAGGACTGGTCAGTCTCAAAAGTACCTTCTCTATCAGAAACAGTGACACTCTGCTTAAAATTAGGAGATCCTGCTTCACTTTTGTCAAGAAGCTGCCCACCGTTGTCACCCTGCTCCGCTAAAATCACCTCCCCCTCATAAAGAGGTTCCTTGTCACTGTACTTAGAGACTCCCTGATTGGCTAAATCACATTCCCCCTCATACAAAGGCTCTTCATCATCCAATCCTGAGCTTTCCAGACTTTGTGAGCTTCCTACGCTCCCTGGTCCACGCACAAGGAATTGCTTTCTACTATCTCCAAGTGTAGAATCCCTCTCATGTTTTTGTAGGGCTCTTTCATCAGTGTCACATAGTTGTTCCTTAGTTACATTCTCAAATCCATCTGTGCCAAAATTTGGATGTAACCTTTGTGAAGTTCCATCATCATTCATTTGTGCCATGTGTTCATGTCCTAATAAAGGATCTTCTGCTGTTGCTTTCCTCTGGCTCTTACTGTCTTCCTCACCAACATCCAAAAGTTTGACTGGGTGATCAATGTCATACCCCAACACAAAAATGTTGTCATTACCTTCAAAGTTTGACCCTTGCAGACCCTCCTCGTTGGCAGCTGAAGCCCCTGCAAAGTGGGATCCACTCACAGTTTTCTCCTCTCCCAGCCATAGTCTAGGAGTGGGAACTATTGGTTGCTTGAAGCTTCTTACAGGAACAACAAGCCCTTGTGGGCACCGACGAACAGAGTTCAGAGAAATGCTCTCCTCATGTACACCAAGCTCAGTACCTTCCTCTGGCATTTCAATCACCTCCAGTTGAGGATCACTGTTTCCAGTTGAGTCATCTGAAAGAGAGGACAAAAGAGGAGAGGTGCCATGGGTTGTCAACTGGACTGGGAGAACAGTGTCATGTTTCCCATACATGCCACTATCTTCAGTGCCCACTCCAGTCAATCCATCACTCTGAGACAGCTGCAATGCCTGTAGCCACAGTGGCAGGCTTATACAGTGTTAGACAAAATTACCAGCATCCTAAAAATAAGAAGACTCCAAACCTTGTATAATTACAGTCTTAAGGATGTGCTCAACATAGAACCAAACCTGCAGCAATCACAAGAGGCAAAGATAAGAGAACCAGACCCCAGGCTACATACACACCACAGCATTTCAGTCTCTAGTATAACCTAACCTGCATAAGTGCAGCAGCTTCTTCAGTGTCACCCTTCCGTGGGGACTCATTAGCTGCTGTAGTTAGTCCTCCCTGATTCAATTCATAGGACAAATCCTCAAAGGATGTCTCACTTGACCAGAGTTGGCTAGCAGATGGTGTAGGCACGCCTAATGTTGCAGTTGTTGCTGCCACAAAGTCCACAGTAGATTCCTCAACAGCACCAGTTACGTCATTGGAAGCAGAATCACCCTTCCTGGCCTGCAAAGCTACCAGCTTTTCCACCAGGGAATTGTAGGAATGATTGCCTATCATTTGGCTTGTCTCTTCATCCTGCACATAACAAGCAAGGCCTCCAAAAGCACATCAAGTCACATGTGCACCTTCTTATGGACATAACATATCTTCATATGGCAGAACACAAAGGATCAAAGGCAAAGCTCAGGAAGAGACAATGGGAAAATGGTATTCACCTGGGGGTCACAAAGCCAGCCATGGACTAGGCCAATGTCAAACAGATCAAAGATTGCACATTCTGGTGTGAACTCAAAATCATGTATACTGCAACATGCCACACACCACACCAGAATGACAATTAATCCTTTTTCAATTCACATGGTCATTCACATGCCAACAACACCTAAGAATAATACATGAAGACCAAAAGATGAGCATACAGTTAGTGCCTACGGTGAAAGGAAGAGTTCAACAACTACAACTAAAATTCACAACTAAGAAAAGTTAAGTTTGGCAAGGCCTCCACCCAGACCATGGCTAAAGGTCTACCGATGCAAAAGGGGACTAAATAATATGCAAATTCATTCTCACAGGTGTTGCAGGCCAATTGTCAAAGATGAAAACAAAACTACAACTTAACAAAAGGTGGCTTAGAAGTAACTTCACTGTGTAAAGCGGACATTGACATCAATGCCAGTAGCAAGGCGGGGGAGCAGAGCTATGGCATCTGAAATGTTCTGCTGCTGGTTGCGCACATATTCATCATCTTTGTTCTGTAACAAAATTCAGAAGGCTTAACATAACCCATCCAAGACTAGTTGTGAGAATAAAAGTCAAACATATACCAGGCACAAAAACTCCAAAAGTTCATCTGTATAGCAAATACTATATATACATCCAAGTATGCAGTAGCAACGCAACAAGTGTGGCTGACCATAATATACTTAGGGTATGAAAGACAAAGGGTCATGTCTCACACCTCTGTATTACTATTCACGTCAAGCAATCTTTCTGCAATGAGAGAGAGCAATTCACTCAAAGAAATTTCAGCCAAATCAGTACTGACATTCAGATTGTTCCTCAACAAGAGCACATTACCTGCACAAAGCCCACCAATGCACTAATCTTAGGTTAAGGACAACTGAAGTCACCGATGATTCAAACATATACTTGTCAGGCCACCACGTATTGAGCTCTTGAAACACTAAGCAATAGCAAAAACCTAGTGCCAGGTTTGCATTAGAGGGCAAATAGCCTTGATATCTGGTCCCATGTCTTAACAAGTGTATAAAAGGGAGAGAGCAAAAGCTCACAGATGGCAAGAAGAGGACAGGGTCCATTGTCATTCTGAAGAATAATAGGCACTTGCCGACCAAGAAACTGCACAACTTTAGTTTTATAGACAATGTTGACCTCTTGCTCCTCTTCACCCTCACCCTTCATAGTTGCAATCCTGCACCAGCTTTGCAAGAATGAATGTGCATGAGTACAAAACTCTTACCCATAGCACTAAAATGACTCGCAGCAATCAAATACGAAAAAGATCTAGCACCCACCAAGCAATTATCACTAAACCTTGTGATTGCTCACATAAAAAAACCAGTTTTGCATGTTCCTTGGATTTTCTCCATGAAACTCAATCCTGATCTCCTAGAGAAAATAAGAGCCTTGGACATCCATTTCAGGCATGTGATTTGATTAGAGGAAGGACGGTTTCCGGGGGCCGAAGGGGGGGGGGGGAAGGTCAACTGCAATAATACATGTCCATGAGGAGAACATTCAACAAGAAGTGACCTCTCAGCTTTGCACTCGAACTACGCCGACATTCAAGACACATCCTAGAGCCCGAAAGAAACCTACTTGTAAGTGAACACGTCAGTGTTGGAAACTGAGATCCAATGATAAGCTTCGTGCAGCTTGTGCCTTTCTTTTACTGTGGTTGCACTCCGATTTTATATGAGCGCTACAAAGATTATTTCCGCATTTCGGCGTCTCTTACCGACGCATACTCGGATGGAATCAAACCCTGCTTGCTGTGCTATCCTGAGACCAACGGAGGAAGAAACACCACTGTATCTTCAGAATCGTCAGCAAACCAACAATCCTTCATCGAAATCCTTCCTCAAGCTTCTCGATTGAAGCCCAGGGATAACTCGATGCGCAGTCCAGCTTTGTCTTCACTCAGCAAGAACAAATACTGAACAATACCACAAGATAATAATTTGTTAAGTTTACCTTTCGCGAGCGCAACTTCTTAGTCGGTGAACTCTCTCTCTCCCCGTCTCTAATCTGTCCTGTGTGGTGAAATAATCCGATCAAACCCCGGGCACAAACAAAGCACAGTTCCTCGCTCTCCCCGTGCCGCCCTATCCAGATATTCTCCAGCGGAAATTATTTTCGCCGTTTCAATCCCAAAAAAAAAAACTAGGAGAATAAATCCGAACTTTGTATCTTCTTCTCCGCTTCAAAGCTCCTGTCGCATCACAAGAAAAACTGCGCAAGCAAAACTTGAAAAAGCACTTGCAAAAAATTCCATGAAATAGAAAAACAAAACAAGGGGGAAAAAAAAAAAACGGAACACGAGAAGTAAAATCTTGACCTGATGAGCAGAAGGACGAGGAGGAAGAGGAGGAGGAGACGAGAAGGAACAAGGCAAATGAGCAAATCAATAGGTCCGCATTCACGTCACCGCATACAATTCCAGGACCCTAGCTTGTTGCTGCGGCTGCTCTACGGCGGCAAGCGGCAGGAGTGGGTGGGGAAGGGGAGAAGAAGAAGAAGAAGACGAAGAAAGAAAGACACCCAGCCTACGTTTTTTTTCTACACAGTTTCCGCAGGTTTTTAATTATTATGTTAATAAGGGGAAGAAAAGAAAACTTTATTGCAATTTAATTTAATTAATTTTTTTGCGTCCCCCTCCCCCCCCTCTCTCGCAATTCTGATTGGCTCCTGAGTATTATTCCTCCCTAATTACACCTTAATGAGACCACAACAACTACATACACAATTGGTGTCAAATTTGGGTAAGTATTGAGGAAATTTGTATTGCCCTATGAAAAAGAAATGGCATATTGTTTTTGATGTGGACCATGGAAGTTTTTTTTTTTTTTTTTTTTTTTTTTTTGGAGTTTTTTTTTTCCCAACATCATTATTGTTAATAATGATGGAAGTGAGGAGCACATTTTAATATTTTTTTTACACCAATTTGCATCTCATTTCTTTTCAATTGAATTTGATGAATTCCAAATCAATTGAATGCAAAGTCAATTAAACAATGAATTCAATTCAATAAAATTTGAATACCCTTTAATGTATGTAAATTACGATTGAATCAATTTATTTATTTTTTAAATTTGATTTTTAATCTTAAATTGAAACTCAATTCAATTTTCAATTCAAGCTATATGCAATGCCATTCAATATTTTAATTTGAATTAAATTAAACTTTCACAAAAATCAAATCATTTTTCCATCAATTTTTTCATTGCTCATGATATTGCAAAGTAGAAAAGGAGCTTTCAAGTAAACTTATCGTCCAAGTTATCATATAATTGAGTCTACTTTTGCCCTCTCATGTTTAGTGTAAAAGTAACCATACAAGGACACAACATTCAAAACTTAACACGAGATGATAAAGTCTTGTTTTCTTGCAACCTTTTCTTTCCTACAACCTCCATTCAAAAGTCTTGTTTTCTTGCAACCTTTTCTCTCCTACAACCTCCCTTCAAAAGATAAATAAAAATTGGACACACAAAGAGGATGATTGCTCCTCCAAATTGCAACAAAACCTCAACACACTCACACAAAAAGCTTGGTGATGTTGAGTAAACTTTTTTTATTCTCTTTTCTTCTTTGTTATGATCATATTTTTGTCTTGCCTCTTATTAGTGAACAAACTCTTTTCTTCTTCCTTTGACTATCCTTCTTCTTTGTATTTTGTTTGTTAATAGGCTTTTTTTTTTTCTCATTTGATACTTTTTTACCCTTTTTTTTCATCTCTTGTTTGTGAAATTCAATGATGGTTGGCCTAAACACAAACTCCTTTCCTCCTCTATTTCTCTTCCTTTAACCACCTATCCACAAAACTCAACAATAGCAAATGGGAACATATTTTCCTCTCATCTTCTTCTTTTTTTCCTTCCTTGGATCATCCTTCTTCTTTTTTTGTCTCCTATCAAAAAAAAATTGTGTTTGCCCACGTTTCTATTTGTCTTCAACTTCTTGTCAACAAATTCAAAAAGGGCTTTTCTTCATGCTTTTGCCTAAGTTCTCAATGTTTACTTAGTCCTTTGTTAATGTTGTTTTCACTTGCAATAGCTTTCAACAAGATCAAGGTGCAAAAACAAAAAATATATCAAATACATGAAAGAATCAAAAAATCCCCAAAAAAAAAAAAAAACAACATGAAATTAAACTTGGACCGGCAGTAATTCTAACCAACCAAGATCAATTAAGCTTATTTTAAATAACTTTTTCATTTATTTACTTTACACAGGATATGATTTTAATCTAATTATAAATGTGGATTATTTTTACCAATAGTTGTTCATGTGATTGAATGGTGGGAATACATAATAAATGTGAAGGTTTGAAAGTATAATTTTGAAGTTTTGTTAATTTCACAAAATGCACTTAAAATGAAAATATGCACCATTTTATGAATCAATAATCTTCCAAGAGAATATAATTATTGTTGTGTAGTCACCTTGCACCTTATAATTTCAATGCATTTTAACTTTTAAAAACATGAAGAGAAATAATAATGTGAAGGTAAACTTAATTTGTAACATCGGTGAGATGTGAAAACATTTGTGAAAAATAGTGTTATTGTAAAAACAAATTGACATTAAAATAAACATACTATAATGGGTGAAATTTGTGAATAGTTGTGAGGTTTGAGTTATCATAAAAGATGAAAATAAAATGACATTTGGGTACCAAAATAAACATGAATGGATTCAATGTGTAAACATTCACAAGGAACGATCTTTTAACAAATATGAAAAGAAATGACATTACCATGATGAAAGAATTATATAATTGTAAGAAATGTTATCTTTATAAACATTACATGAAAACATGGCATATACGATTACATTTTCAACTACCATGTCTATTATCAACATGAACTTGTCAAAATAACATGTAATCACATCCATGGACATAATTGTAAAGGTCATTCCATGTGTCATCATGTTGTCCACCATTATCACAATTGGCATGGACCATGCCATAGCGACTATAATAATGTCCATTGGAACTACAAACACCATAGACATCTTCAACAATACAATTGGCTTAGTTTGGGTCACCAAATTGAAATTTTGGTATTTTCACCTTATGGTGTGTAGACACATGATAACTATCAATAAAACAAACGATATCATGTGATTGTTTTAAGTTTATTTCATAATAAACTACAATATAAATACATGTAACTTCAAGCCAATTTGTTGTTGACATGTGTCCAATTGAAATTTGAAAACAAGTCACCATGTGTTGTTTAATAAAAAATAAATTATATTATTAAAAAAACAAAATGTGCAAAATTATATTAGAACGTTGAAGGCATTTGAACATTGATTTAAACATGTTGCCCTAAGCTACCCACATACCTTTGGTACCATCACCTAACAACATTCACTTCCCAAATAATAATTGCCAATAACAACCTTGGTTTTGTAAGGTTAAAGTAATCTAGCAAGGGATCCCCTAACTTTGATTCAAATAAAGGAAAAACCTCCCACACATCCCCTTACTTCCAAATTCTTGAGCTCCACCCAAATTTTGCACATTGATTGCAAACAACTACTAAATTTTTTAAACCCATTGTGATAAAAATAATAAATAAAAATAAAAAGGTTAAAAACACATGACAAAATGGAATGTCAACATACCATTTATACTTAAGCTTGATTTGGTTAAAATAAAAAAATTGTCATGTTAATGGTGACCATGTTTTCCCATCATTTTCAAATCAATTGAAATTTAGTTGTTTGATGGAGCATGGCAATGAACATGTCAACCAAGGCCTTACAAATCATTAAATACCTAAAAGGATATTTCAATGGAAATCAAACCCCCTATTTATGGAACAACCAAATTATGATCATTCCTTGGATAACGGTGCTTGCTCCTTGAACAAAGGCAACCATAATTTAGTAATGCTCTTATTCACCTAGACAAGGGTTACACTTTGTCCATAGTATCTAGCCGTTTTCCAAGAATTGATCAAATTTTGGTCATTACTTTAATGGGGTTTTGATTAAGTTGGGATTTAATCCATTTTCATTGAACCCTTTGAAAGATTGAATCGGTCTTGTATCATGTAAACAATCAAAATATGGTCACTTCATTCAAACAATAGTACACAAGGAATTATCATGTCCATACCAACCCATGTGTTTGTGACTTATGTTCAAATCAACAATTTTTTGCAACTACCATTTCAATTGTCCTTCATTGTACCATGGGAATATTATGAAAAAATGTGTCCATGGCAACTAAATTTCCTTACAACTAAAGCTACAAAATAATTAATATGTAACTATGTTATAATTGTCCTATGAAAATATTGGGAATTAATCAATAAAATGTCAGATTGAAAAAGCAAAGAATTGTACTATAATTGCAAATTAATTAAAAGATGAACATCTATACAATAGAATGTACACACCATAAATATGATTGTAATTAACAATGTTTAACTTTGTTGACTAGTTACATTTTAGTAACATGTGACAATTATCACAAGCACAAAAACTAAGAAAACAAATGATGGAAACACAAACCGAAATCTAAATCAAAACATGGAACATAAAAACAAAGACAAAATCACAAGAGGCTAAATATAAGAACACAAAATGTGCAAAACAAAAATGCAAACAAATATTTATTTGGATAAAATATGAAAAAATAAACACAAAAGGAATAGAACAAAGCTATGGAATAAGCTCGTACTTCAAACTTGTATCGACACTAATACAAATGTGGGCATAATTCATTAGTTTAAACCACTATGGGGTTTTCATAGTGAAATAACTTTACCTAGCCTTAAATCCCAATCCATAAAAGGTGAATGAGATCACTATGTCATGGACCCATTTCACTATATAGTTCATTGAATCTATATAATAGAATTGGGTCATTATACAATGGACCCAATTCACTATGTAGTGCATACATTCCACTCATAGTTGAATAGGGAACCTATGTTTTGGACCCAATTTGCTATATATTGAACTTAATTAACTTGATATGGTTTATAATTATTGAACAAATGAGTTATGGAATTGGAAAAACTAGATGTATGTGTATTTGTTTTTGTTGCAACCAAAATGGTGTTTCAATGCCATTGGTTTGTGTCACATAAATGTTAACCCAATATGGAGTTTTGGTCACAATGTTGTCCCATGCATTAATAAAAATGTGAATAGTCAAAAGTAACCTAAAACATTAAAAAAAACATAGGGTGGAATATGCATGTATGTTTTTGTGAAACATACATGTATGAATTTATAGCATAAAGATCATTGTATATTCAAAGGCATCACCAAAAAACAAATCTACTTTCTCTTTAGTAGAATATACATGACAAATATTTGAATCAAATCCTACATGTAGAAAGTAGATTTTAAAAGCTACTTGCATTTTTTAAAAATTATTTGAAACCTACTTCTACAATGCAAAATTTAAAAATTAATGCATAATAATGAAAAAATATTGTTATTTATCATTCAACTAAAAAATTTGAATGTATAACAATCTTGTGATGGGTTTTGGTCCTATTTTTTGTTCACTTGACAAGTAGACTTGCAAGTACTTTTAGTTGTACACATTATTGTGCTTTCACCCCTAGATTAATTATGTTTAATTTAGTTTAATTCTACATTAATCTAATTTAGTGTGTAGTTTAGTTGTGAACCAATTTAAATGTGAATAGGTTCAAACAACTTGTGGATTAATATAAAACCCAAGTTTTGTGATTTCAAATCTTTTTTTGGTGATTTGAGATTCCAAAACATTGTGTGGTAAAATTTGCAAGTTTTTTTAATGTTTGTGCAAGTTTTCATTTTTCACATGGTGCTTGTGTTTGCATTCATTTTTTATGTTTTTTAGGCTTGGATTCACGTGTGTTACAAATGAGTACATTTTGAATCACCAGAAAAAGGTCTAATTTGTTTAAAGTTGTAACTAGATTCAATAATTTTAACATTAGGTTTTGGTTTTGTGTTTTGCATATAAATTTTTAATTTTATGTTTTGCATGGAGGTTTTTGTTTTGTGTGTTAATGTACAGGAGTTTCTACTGTAGTTGGAAGGGTTCTTGGTTTGAAAAACCCCCTCAATGAAAATAATTTTTTGGTTTGTTTCTGTTGTGAAATTCCTTTGAGAGGTGAACTCAAAACGAGGCTTATGTACCTTAAAACTTGAATGAAAAGAGTACAAGATTATTGAAAACTTAAGGAATACCCTATTATAATGGTAAGCCCCCCCCCCTATTTCTTTTGTTTTCTCTCTCCTTTTTTCCTGATTTCTCTTTATATATTCCTTTGGTAGGTGTAGCAACTAGCAACAACAACCAATAGGAGTCAGAACCACCACCACCACCATCGCTAGGAACTCAAGCTTTTGGTTGCTTGACTTTTGACACCATTTCACTAAGAAAAAAAAGGGGCACCCATTGTCAAAAACACAAATATTCACAATAATAAAAGTTAAAAGAGAGGTTTTAATCTAACTTTCAAAACAAATAACAAGACAAGATTATGTGATTCAAAAATAAAAACACAATAACACAAAACAAGATAACAAAATATGCAAGACTAACGACATGGAAACAAATTTTTATTATGTTAACATATGCAAACTTGAACATGAATAGATATGACAAGGTGGTGTAATATTGTGCCTAAGGTTGGTGATGAACAAATTGAAGACAATGAGGGGTCCTACTTTTATTTATACCCCATTGTGGACCTAATTCAAAGAAGCTTATAAAGAAGCTTTTATGTGTGCATCAAATAAAGAACCTTTTTGAGACCCTTCCTAACAAAGAATCAACTATGAGTTAATTAAAACTTAAATGAAATTTAACTAGGATTTAACTAGGAGTCAACTGGAAAATAACTATAATTAATTAAAAATTAACCAAAAATTAATTACAACGTAATTGAGGTTAATTAGGACTTAATTAGGAGTTAATTATGACTTGTAAAAAGTTAGCTAAAAATGAATTAAGATTTAATTAAAAGTGAATGAACTATGAATTAAATGGAAGTGAAATAAAACTTAATTAAAAATTAATTAAACCTATATTTACATTAACCCTAACCTAGTTTGAAGCAAATCATAATTACATTGAACCCAACCTAACCCAAATTTAACCCTAACCATTACGTAACGTACGCCAAACTGAACTCGAAAAACAACCTAACCTAACCCAAATTTAACCCTAACCTAACCCTAACATATGCCAAACTGAACTCAAAAAACAACTTAATTTAACCCTAACCTAACTTGAAGCATAACTTAACTTTATCAAAGGTTAACCTTAACTTAGCTCTAACCTAAACCCTAACCTAACCCATGGTTAATCCAAACCTAACTTTAACCTAACCTTAACATAGTCTTAACTTAACTTAAACCTAATTCTAACATAATCCCAACCTAACCTTAACCTAACCAAAAGCAAGACCTAACTTAATCCTAACGTAATCATAACCTAATCTGAATTGAAACCTAATCTAACCCTAAGTTAATCCAAACCTAACCCTAACCCTAACCTAATCCAAAGCAAAATTTAACCTATCCTTAACCTAACCTAAGCTTAGCCCAAAACAAATTGGGACATTGATGGTACCACGTGGTAGCTCTTCATAATGCCACATGTTTGACTTCAGAGTCCAAGCGAACGACACTTGTTGTTTAGAAATTTTTAAAACTTTTAATTTTTAAATGACATTGATGATTTGGATTAATTAATTTGGGATGTCGGATTTGATGTCAATGATTATGTAGATTAGGACCGTAGTCGTGGACAACGTAGTCATATATGGTTTTTACGACTACGATATCTTTATGACTAGTGGTAAATACTACGAGGCCATATGGATTAATAGTCACGTAATCATGGCTAGTCGTAAATGTGGTCTAGGACTAGAGTGCGAGTTACTTATGTAGTTTTATTTACCGTGTTTTGGCGTAGTGATCACCAAGCATGAAATAAAACTACTACCTAGTTTTGACCATTGTGGAGGTCATGTTTGATTAATTTTGTTTTGCCCAAACATAATGATTATGGTTTAGTCACGGTTAGATTGTATGGGGTTGGTGTTATTGTGGATGTGTTGGATTTGACCACCAATCATCAAATGTTATGCTTGTGGTGGTGAAATCAAGTTGATGGTTAGTATACCATTTTCGTTATGTTCATAATGTGCCCAAGGTATGTTGGCTTTATGAATTGCTTTTGTGGGTGGAAGTGCCCTAACCATTCAAGTGCAACATCCTTAGGTCCATTTTATGGGGATCACGGGTTAAAGGGTGGGTTAACTTGCAAAGGGTTCAACATCCTTTTAGGTTTAAGAACAACCATGTCATGCGCCCTTATGTTGAGGCCTATAACTATTATTATCATTACACATACAACACATAACATATAAATTCAAATGGTACACCACATCCAAACCAAAATATGATTCACTTATAACAAGCAAAAATATAAGCCCAAACATATAAGTAACAAAACCATGAATAAAATAAAACTACATAACACAAGGAACGCCTACAAACATGAAAACACTATGCCTTGGAATCTCAAATCACCAAAACAATCTTAAGTTGTGTGATTTGATATCACATAACTTAAGATTATATCCCATGTGACAAAACATTTCGAACCTATTCACACCTGAACTTGTTCAAGATAAAACTAATAAACTTAGTTAACCCAATCTATCCCTAACTAGGTGTGACTTAACTTAATAGTTAAATTAACACACCTAATAGCCCACATGTCCAACATCCTGATATAGGGTTAGGGTTCACCACATAAATAACACATGATTATGAAACAAAGGATACTTTAAGAAGTACAAGTGATTTTAGTAAGTGTGGGGTGTGGTTCAAATCACGCACCACCATCATATCCATTTAAGGGGGATTGTTCATTGATAAAGTCACCTTTGAGGTTTGTCACCACACCATTAATATGGGACATGGAAGACATGTATGGAACCACAAAGGGGCTTTGTTATTATTTGGAGGTGGTTGGCACTATTGCTTTCAATGGTTTTATCTAGGAGTTTGATAGTTGGTGTGATATGCAACATGTGCATAATTCACAACTTTTTACACCTTTCATGGCATGGAAGAGGTTATTAAAAAATTTGGAAGGGTCACACATATCCATTATTATGAGTTTAGGCGTGCCCATGAAATTTAGATTGAGGAGTGGCATCTTTATTGTCGCAACCCCACTTTGGCCAAGTGTGGGGGTGAAACCCAACACTTGGAAAAGTTGGGATTTGGAGTCCTCCGGGACTCCCGAATGTTCAGAGCTTGACAACAAGGGGCAAAACACCTTGCATTGGGGTGTTCTTGGTGTCATGGGAAAGGTCTTGAAACGTAGATATCGAAAATGGCCTCGCATTGGCCATTTGGACATTTGTAGCCCAAGTTATGGACAAAAGAAGGGTCGGGAGTCAAACTGGAAGTTTGACTCCCGACCACTAAAAGTCGGGAATCGACCTCTTCCCGACATCCGATTTGAGTGTGCGGCATGGCATTGGAAAGATCTCGACGAGGTTACAACTTTGGTTCAGACCTCGTTGCGATCAGATTCTGTAGTCGGGAGTTATGGCCGTTCAAAGTTCCGAGAGTCCCACCGGGACAATTTTGAGACTCCATTTCGGGAGTCCCGGGAATTTGTGCCATTTGGATGTAGCCTCCACTGCAAGTTGCAAAGAATACTATAGGGAGTAAGGTGGTGGCTTACTCCCAAATCCGGGCCGTGGTGAGTCTTGTGTGTCCAAGTGCCCGTGGCAAGTCCCAACACTAAAGGGTGTCCCAAATGCTAAACTAACCTCCTGTGGTTAGTTTTTGGATGCAGATTCACACTAGCTAAGTTAGTCCCTCTTCCTAATATAATCCCGGGGCTTCCAACTCAACCCTCTACCCTTTTCTAGAGTGGGAAGTCGGGAGCGTGCTTTTCGATCTTAACTTTCCGCAACTTCACATTGGTGAACCCTCAAGTGGGTTCACCCTGGGACCAAGGGGCGCGTCATTTATTAGTCATCTAACTATGTTTCCATCACTAAGGGGATTATCGTCCCAAGTAGTGCAATGTCAAGTCCTAGTACTAGTTTGGTAACTAGAAATGAAAGTGTTAGTGGTAGTGGAATCACCAAAGTGGAAATGCAAATGGTAATGGAATTATTAGAGGTGGTGATATGAGGCTTCCACTGGTTTGTAGGGTCCTTTGCTTACATTTAACCATGTTGTGGAATTCTTCCAATACTTGCAAGGAAATACAAAGAGGTTTGGACCGAAAAATTATGAAGTTTATAACAAATTCGGTGTAAACCTCATGAGAGTTTATGAAAGGCTTATGCATGAATGTGTAGGTTGATCATGGTGACAAAAGATATTATAAAAGCCTAAAAAATCCTATTTTGGTATGGGATTTTGGACAAGGAACTTAAGAAACATGTGTGGGATGTCATGTTAATTCAATTTGCACAATTCGCATTGGCAAGTGTATTTTAGTTGTTGGAATGAATTGAAATGAACATGGTGGAAGAACATATGGTTACATTTGGGTTCAACAAGAAAACCCAAAGAGTTCTCTAACACCATCAACTCAACAACTAAAGGGCCAATCTAATAAAACTATGTTTCAAAAGGCCAAGGGGACCAAACATGAATTAGGTGGTTCCACATCATATTCTACTAAGTAGGGGGGAAAGGACAAATGTTGGAGGTGTGATGGGCCACATTAGAAGAATGTTTTTGTTTCTATCATTGGGAAACTAAAGGAAAATTTCCCGATTTTTTTTCCCATAAATAATTTTGGGTCCATGTTATTATATTCCATTGATGCACTATAATAATGTTAAAAGCTTGGAATCATTATTTATTTAAGACTTGTAATTCAACCACGTGTGCACCAATAATTTGTTCATGATCATAATTCTTTTTAATAATGGACAAAATGTATTTGATATGCATGATTGACGAAATATAATTCATAAATGAGATTTGAAAAGGAATATATTCAGTAATAAGTTCATTAATTTAAAAGTGGGGTGCATTCATTAGCCTAAATCACTATGGGATCTTTAAAATGAAATAGGTTCATTTCACCTTAATCATTTCACTTAACCTAAAGATATATAATTATAGGGTCATTATGTAATCATCATGTTTCACTATTACTTAACAATTCATTATCAATTTAAATAATCCACTATAAGAAATAAGTTTTTTATGTGATTTCAAATACCTTAAATTATTTTACCCTAAGCTATTTTGGGCTATTATACCTTTGGTTATTTAAAATTATTTTGACCTTAATTATTTATTATCATTATAAATTATTCCACCCTATGTTATTCTATTTTATTTTTAATTATTATAAGTTAATCCATTATAAATTATTGTAAGTTATTCCACCTTAAGCAATTCATTTATATTCTACCCAAATCTATTTTTGATTATTTTATGTTATTCCATGTTAAATATTTTAAACTATACTTGGTTATTATAGGCTATTTCACCTTTAAAAATATGGGGCTATTCTACCCTAGGCTAGTATTGTTAACCTATTCGTGAGTTTATTTTATTTTATTAATACCTACTAACACTATAGGTGTCAATATCTAGAAATGGCTACTTATTTTTTTACAAAAAATGGTTGTGTCATCATTAGGAAACACCCTTACATTCATACATGAATTTCTTCACCTACTTGTTTGGCCCATTAACTTTTCCACCCATTACACATGATCACAATAATATTTTTTCATTTTTTTTGTCAACCCATTTCCTTCGCTCTTTGTTTTTTTCACATTTTTTCTCCCCATTATCTTTTTACTTTTGCTCTTCCTTGCAAAAAAATTTAATTAATTATTTTTTTTGGTGCAATTGTTATCATCTTTGGTTCTGTAAACATCATTTTATTTTATGCTTTGGTGTTTTCTTGCATTTAAGGCATTATGTTCCAAATCATTGTTTTGTTGCCTTGATGTCACTTCAAGTTAAATATGTAAATTGGCTTTTGGCGACAATTGTAGCAATCAATTTAGTTTTTGCAAATTGAACCTTGCTATCACTTTGTGTTCACTTTGTTTTGGCTTTTGTTTGCGATTGTAGTGATTGATTTGACTTTTGAGAATTGTCCTTACCATTGTTTTGTGTTTGTTCTATTCTTGGCCTTTACAAATTAGTGTTCATTTTTTTTCCCTATTGTGTTTGATTGAGTCCTCATGTTTGTTGAGCAGAACAATGACGTGATAAATTTTATGAAATTGTTTCAAGGTGTGCCTTTCTTCATTACAATTTGTAATTGCAACTATTTGAGTATGCCTTTTTTTTTCTTTAATTTTTCCCCTTAATTTGTTTATGTTTGGATGTTTTTGTTTGTATTCTTTCGTATGTTCCTATTTTCTTATCATCTTGGATCTTTGTTGTTGTGATTATGATCACAAATATGTATTGATGTGTATTTGTTGGTTTTAATTTTTTCATGACTTTTGAATATTTGGTTATAGGTGTTGTAGAGGTTGAACAACAATGGATGATCAATCTCGTTTTCTTTTGATGAGCTCAATTATGCTATTAGTTGACATGATGTAAAAAACATTTGTTGAAGCACATCCAACGAGGTCTACATTTTTTGAATTTAACAACTTCATAAATGCACAATAAGCATTAAAGTTGAAGTATGTGTTGATATTTACCGCTCTACATGAATATTAGATTATGCATGCATTGAGTCTTTTGTTTGATGATTTGGGTCATTGGGTGAAGCGCAAAAGTATAACTTGGTTTTAAAGGTTTTTTCTAATTGAATTTGATGAAGATCATTTAGTTGAAAATTTTCAAATGACTAAACCCACATTGTTCAACATTATATACAAATTATGACCCTTGCTAAAAAAAACAAGATACCAAATATAGGAATTTTTTTTTTTGTTGAGATATGAGTTTATTATTCAATTTACAAATTAACTCATGGTGTAAATTTTCTAACTTGTAATGAACTTTTTGTAATTATAAAATCCATAGTTTCTTTTGTGTTACACGAGTTTGTTTATGCTTTTAATTCTATTCACAAAGGTTTCATATCATGGCATTGAGGAAATGTTAGTTGTCATGGAAGAATTTACACTACAATTAAATGTATCCTTATATGTTAAGTGATTTCACCGTATCTTGAATGAATTCACTAGTCCAATTAAACAGAACTTAATGGGGATATAGTGAATTCATTGTCCATTTAATGGGGACTAATGAATTGCACCCACATTTTGTACTAGCTTTAAGAAATGGTGTGGCCTTCTTGTTATGTAAAAAACTATAGAAAAAACCCAAATTTCAATCCTAAAACTTCAAGGTGTTTTAGTTGAAGACTATATATTATCATAAAACTAATGGATGTAACATAATGCCAAAATGTGTTGTTGGTTGCAATAAAAAAATGTACTAATGTTTTTGTGGGGCTTCCAAGTAGTGTTAATGATTCAAGGGTCTTATGTAGATTTGGTTTATATAAGAATGTTCAATACAATGAGTTGTGAAATTAACAAGATGTCCCAAAATTTGTAATATCTTATTTTTTGGGTGATAAGGGATACCCATTGATTTCATGGATTATGATGCCATACAAGAAAGGGTAGCATTTTGTCCAAGAACATTTGTATAATAAGAAACATAAAATGGGTTTCTTTGTTGTGGAGAATGCCTTTGGCATAATAAAAAAAACCTTTCAAGAATTATTAACAAGATTTTATTCACATGTGTCTTTCTTGTCATATGTTTTTACTTTTTGTTTATTGCATAACCTATTTCGATTTCAAACAAAATCTAACATTCAAAAGCTGATGAGAATCATTGAAGTGGGTGATGTACAAGTAATTCAAGAAACAAATGTGGCACATAGATTTGATGTATACATTGAATATTAACAAGTAAATTCGTTTAAAGGGTAAGAAGTGTGTGGAGTTCATCATTGTGCATGGAACTATGTAGTTTCCTTGGATGACAAAAAACTATCATTTTATTATTTGCTCTCCAAGATCCATTTCTATTTCATCCAGCTTCAAAATTTGTTTTCAACTTTAATTCATTGCTTGTTAATTTTCACGATTTGTAGAATCATTGTTAATGGGAGGATCTTGTCTTGTAAGATTAATGCTATTGAAATTTTCACCCCCTTTGTCTTTCATAAGCACCATTATGGGTGTTAGACCTATGATGACATTGTCGGAGCCACATAGAAAGGAAGTTAAATGTTGGTTGATTCAATTAACAAAATGCACAAGACAACTTTGTTTATTGAAGAAAAGTGCACAAAAACATGAAAGAACATATTTGAAAAGCAACTGGATTATTTCAAATGTATGGACAAAATAATCAACAAAACTTAAATGAACATGGTGGAAGCCATCATAGGTCTAACACACATATTGGACTTAGTTTTTTGGCGGACATAGCTTGAAAGAGGTGGGGGAACAAAGGTTTCAATGATCATGAGGAATGATTTTATGAGCGACATGGCAATGGTGTTCATGATGACCAAATTGTAATTTTTTTTCATTAACACCACTAAGGTAGACTGGCCCATCATCGATAGCTTGCCTATGATCGAACATTTATTTATATTATCATATGTGCTTCATTTTGAGTGATTTAAAATGTTATGGGAATGTTACTTATAGTTCTAGAAATGATCTTCGAAATGCAAAGGAAAAGGATTAACAAAAAAATAACCAAAAAAATTATAAGCTTTCCAAGTTACAAAACGCATTTTTTTTTTCTTTTTACTTGTCTTTGGACCCTTCCTACTTTCAAACCTTGTAACTTTCTTATTTCTTATTCATTTTAAACAATTTAAAGTGTTATAGGAACATTACCTGAAGTTGTACAAATCATCTTTGAAAACTAATAAAACAGAGCAACATAAAAAGAATTTTTTGGATGTTTGAGAACTAGTCATTGTAATGTTTGGTGGTTTTTTTTTTTGAGTTCTTGATCACCTAACTTGCGGGGGCATAACTTTCTCATTTTCAATTTGTTTTTAATGAATGTTAATGTGTAAGATGTGCCAAGAGGAGGGCTTCAAGTTTTGTTTGGACACCAGAAACAACGAAGTCTTCCCATTGGATCCAGCATATCTTGAACGTTTAAGTGTTTGATCATTGGCCAATCTATCCTAGCACCAACTTATAGCGTCTTTTTTCAAATTTTTCATAACATCGTTTTTCCCACCCAAAATCTATTGCACGATTATATAACCTTGTAGTTAACACTGAGGTAACATTGGATTCCATGTAAGGTCCACATAGGATCCACATCAGCCAAATTGTTACGTAACTAAGGTAACATTGGATTCCATGTAAGGTCCACATAGGATCCACGTCAGCCAAATTGTTACATAACTGAGGTAACATTGAATTCCATGTAAGGTCCACGTAGGATCCACGTAAGCCAATTTGTTATGTAACTGAGGTAACATTGGATTCCATGCATTGTAAGGTCCACGTAGGATCCGCGTAAGCCAATTTGTTACGTAATTGAAGTAACATTGGATTCCATGTAAGGTCCACGTAGGATCCATCCACGTAAGCCAATTTGTTACGTAACTAAGGTAACATTAAATTCCATGTAAGGTCCACATAGGATCCATGTCAGCCAATTTGTTACGTAATATATTTTTAATGTGAATCAACATCTTGATTTTGATTCCTAAACACCGAGTTAACACCGCCTTAACCAGGTGTGAAGTGCACTTTACCCTTGGGCCTTACCTTCAAAAATAACATTTTACCTTTACTTTCTGAATAAAATAAAATGGCCATATCCGCCCAACACTGGATCACAGGGCAGCCCGTCCACTAATCTGCACTTAATCGGAGCCGTGCGATCCGCATTTTGCCTCGACGTTGAAGTAACCCGAAAATCCTTTTTTCTGGCGGGAGCGGGTGCCCAAGTCCTCTCGACTTTGTACGCGGACGGAGGCGCAAGTTAGGGTTTGGTGCTCTGCCTCTGGCGCAATTTTAGGGTTTGGTGCTCTGCCTCTGGCGCCATTTTAGGGTTTGGTGCTCTGCACCTGGCGCAAGTTAGGGTTTGGTGCTTTGCCTCTGCTCTGCAAGTCTTGTGCCCTTCTTCTCCTCAAACTACAAACATGGGAAGAGAGAGGGGAAGAGGACCACAGGTGCAGCGAAGGGAAGTGAAAGGGAGTGCGGGAAGTTAGGGTCTGGTGTTTTGTCTCTGCTCTGCAAGTCTTGTGCCCTTCTTCTTCTCTTCAACATACAAACATGGGAAGAGGGAGATGAAGAGAACGACAGGTGCAGCGAAGGGAAGTCAAAGTGAGTGCGGGAAGTGAGGGTTTGTTGCTTTGTCTCCGCTCTGCAAGTCTTGGGCACTTCTTCTTCTCTCCAACATACAAACATGGGAAGAGGGAGAGGAAGAGGACGACAGGTGCAGCGAAGGGAAGTCAAAGGGAGTGGGGGAGATAAAGCGGCGATATCAGGAGCTTGATGGATGAGATGAGTAGTAGAACGCAAAGTTCATGGAGAGTTTGGCAGAGCTGAGCGTTTTGTGCGAGCGATTGTACACATCGCAGGATGCTGCGGAGCGAGCGCACGCAGAGACGACCTTGGCGTGTTTTTCTCAAAATTCGGAATATATCTCTCAGTGCCAGTACATCCTCGAGAATTCCTCTTCGCCGTATACGCAATTCCTGGCCAGTTCCAGCCTGGTGAAGCAGGTCACGGATCACACATTGTCGCTGCAGCTGCGGTTGGATATTCGAAACTATGTGGTGGGATACCTGGCTTCAAAGGGGCAGGAGTTACAGCCGTTCGTGGCTACGAGCTTGATTCAATTGCTATGTCGTATTACCAAGTTGGGATGGTACGATGACGATCAGTTCCGGGACATTGTGAAGGAAGCCATGAAGTTCTTGACGCATGCGACCGTGGAGCATTTCCTTATCGGCTTGAAGATCCTCAATCAACTGGTTACGGAAATGAACCAACCGAATCCTGGTATGTCGCTGACGCACCACAGGAAGACGGCTTGCAGCTTCAGGGATTTGGCCCTGTTCCAGGTTTTCCAAATCTCTTTCACTTCGCTGCAGCAGCTGCAAATCGAGACAGCTGACCACCGTCTAAGGGAGCAAGCCATCACGCTTTCCCTCAAGTGCTTCTCGTTTGATTTTGTCGGCACGTCGCTGGACGAAAGCTCTGAGGATTTGGGTACCATTCAGATTCCGTCTTCTTGGCGGCCTGTACTGGAAGACACCTCCACAATGCAGCTCTTCTTTGACTATTATGCTCGGACTAAACCTCCCCTCTCCAACGTTGCTCTGGAGTGCTTGGTCAGGCTCGCATCTGTGCGCAGATCGCTGTTCTCTGGTGAGTTGGAACGTTCCAAGTTCTTGTCCCATTTGATGAGCGGCACAAGGGAAATTCTGTTGACACAGCAGGGTTTATCAGAGCATGAGAATTACCATGAGTATTGCCGGCTGCTTGGTCGATTGAAGACAAATTACCAGCTCTCAGAACTGGTGAGCATTGAGAATTATGCAGATTGGATTCGGCTTGTAGCTGAGTTCACAATCCAGTCATTGCAGTCATGGCAATGGGCCAGTGGGAGTGTGTATTACTTGCTCGGGCTGTGGTCCCGGCTTGTGTCATCAGTGCCCTATTTGAAAAGTGAGTCACCCAGCCTTCTCGACAACTTTGTACCCAAGATCACTGAAACTTACATATCCTCACGACTTGACTCTGTCCAGATGGTCCTTCAGAACAACATCACTGAAGATCCCCTTGATAATGAAGAGCAGTTACAGGATCAGCTTGACAGCCTCCCTTATCTCTGTCGGTTCCAATATGAGAAGACAAGTAACTACATCATAACTCTCTTGGAGCCCATTTTGCAGGTACTATTCCCAACCTTCCTACAACAGTTTTTACATCACACTACCATTTAGGAGTGTCTTTTGCATGTATCACCATACATCCAGAACTACCCATATTCTGATGGTATTGCTCTTCTGGAGCACAATCTATAAAGGTCAGGGGTTAAAATTCTGAGCAGTTTTTTGGCCATGAGTGGAACAGGTGAATTTAAGGGTTAGATTTGGGATATTGCAAGGTTTTGAGGTTTATAGTGCTGATGATGAAGCCAGGAGTGCTATTTTTGAGCTGCTGCAGTGATGCCTGCTTGATAAAGGTTCTCCATTGTTGAAGCAATCTGTGGAACTGTTGTTGCCAAAAGTGAAGCCAAGAATAAGAGCTGTCCTCTCATCTTCATTGTTTGTTTAGTGAAGCCTTTCAGAGGAAGAATGTATTGTGGTATTGAAATTTGTGCAGTAGTCAGTAATTATTTAGTGATTATCTGGAGATGGAATACTATTGTTGAGCAGACAACTTTCCACATTTCTGGTTGCCTGGTACTGTAATGAGAGTGAATTGATTGGTACAGGCATACACAGAAGCAGCAAGACTCCAGACAGGAGTAAACAACACACAGCTCCAGGCTATGGAGGGTCAGCTTACATGGCTGGTTCATATTATAGGTGCCATCATTAGGGGACGGCAAACCTCAAGCAGCAGTGCAGAGTCTCAAGAGGTTATTGATGGTGAGCTTGCTGCTCGTGTCTTCCAGCTCATCCAAGTCACTGACACAGGTTTCCATGTGCAGCGCTACCCTCAAAGCAGTAAGCAGCGACTGGATCTTGCAATTCTTTCATTCTTTCAGAACTTTCGGAGAGTTTATGTTGGTGATCAGGCCATGCATTCCAGTAAGCAGCTATATGGACGCCTGAATGAGCTGTTGGGCCTCCAAGACCACCTCATGGTATTGAATGTGATTGTCGGCAAGATTGCCACTAATTTGAAATGCTATGCACAGTGCGAGGAAGTGATAGAGCAGACATTGAATCTCTTTCAGGAGCTTGCTGCAGGATACATGAGTGGCAAACTGTTACTGAAGCTTGATGCTGTGAACTACATTCTAGAGCATCACACAAGGGAGCACTTCACTTTCCTGGACGAATTTAAAAATTCACGCAACCGAACTATATTCTATTTCACACTTGGTCGCTTGCTTTTCATGGAGGATAGCTCTGCAAAGTTCAAGGCTTTCATTGCCTCATTGCAACAGGTTTTTGTTAACCTGGAAGTTACACCAGTGGAGGCTTTTCGATCAGATGGTGTCAAGTTTGCTCTTATTGGACTGATGCGGGATCTGAGGGGCATAGCTATGGCAACCAACAGTCGCAGAACATATGGGCTGCTCTTTGAGTGGCTATATCCTGCCCATACCTCTTTATTGTTAAGGGCCATAGAACAGTGGACAGATACACCAGAGGTCACTACCCCTGTGTTGAAATTTGTTGCAGAGTTTGTCATGAACAAGACACAGCGGTTGACGTTTGATTCCTCGTGTCCAAATGGAATCCTTCTATTTCGAGAAGTCAGCAAGCTGATAGTGGCATATGGCTCCCGAATCTTGTCCCTCCCAACACCTTCTGATCCTTACACTTACAAGTACAAGGGTATTTGGGTTGCATTGACCATTCTCACAAGAGCACTGGCAGGGAACTATGTCAATTTTGGTGTCTTTGAGCTTTATGGAGACCGGGCACTTGCCGATGCACTTGACATGGCTCTGAAAATGTCACTGGCTATCCCATTGGCGAGTATCATGGCCTTTCGCAAACTTGCAAGAGCCTATTTTGCTCTGCTTGAAGTCCTTTGTCACAATCACACTGCAGTTATTGTAAACCTTGACACTGCCACTTTTGCCCACCTTGTAGGTTCCCTGGAGACAGGTGTGAAATCCTTGGATGTGAACATTTCATCACAGTGTGCTTCTGCAGTGGACAATCTTGCAGCATTCTACTTCAATAACATTACAATGGAAGACAACCCAACTTCAGTGGCGACCATCAACATGGCCCGGCACTTTGCAGAGTGCCCTAATCTATTCCCAGAAATTTTGAAATCTTTATTTGAAATTGTCTTGTTTGAGGAATGCTCTAACCAGTGGAGCTTAAGCAGGCCAATGCTCTCCCTTATTCTTATTAATGAGCAAATCTTCAATGGTCTGAAGGCTCAGATTCTGTCAACGCAGCCCGCTGATCAGCAGCAGAGGCTTGCAGGATGCTTTGATAAGCTTATGGCTGATATCACACGAACACTGGAGCCCAAAAACCGGGACAAGTTCACACAAAACTTGACCATTTTCAGACATGATTTTAGGGCCAAATAGTCTAATGGCTTCATTTTCAGGTGCAGACTTGCAGCTCAACAACCTAGCCAAACCATCTGGTTGGATATTGTATCCATGAATAGGATTATTCTTGCTTTGTCTTCTTGAAGGTCTTGAGCTGTGTTGACCTTGCTCCCCCTCACCTCGCTGAGGCATCTCTCATGTTGGAGTGTTGCTGATTATGTCTAGTTGCAAATCTGACAGGCAGTATGAGGAAATTTTTGTCCCTAACTGATCATGGGCTGCAACATGAAGACTCATAGCACAGCTTATATTCCACAGATTACGAGAACTGGAGATGTGAATTCTAGTATAACTTGGCTCTGAGTTACACCCTAAACCCTACCACATTCTTCAGACCCTTTGATAGAAGACTCAGATCTTCAAATTCTAGTGGGGTGGGAACTTTCTTACATCCAATTAACAGAAATTGAGATCTGGAAATTCAGGCAGTGTGAAGTCTCAGCTCGAATCTGCTTTTCATCTTCTCATGCCATATGATCGGGCAATTTGAATATCCTGTTAAAGGAAACCTTTTGTCTTTCCTGTATGGTTCTTTGGTAAGCTCTCCTGGTTAGTACAACCAGGTCTGCCACAAAGAGTTGTTCAGGGGTATTGTTTGGGCTACAAGTGTTGTGCCACTGGTTTACGGTACAAGTCTCTTCAGATGACATGCAATTAGTGTCAATTTCCCTGCTGGACTTCATATTTTGAAGGCATTGCAGTATTGGGTAGTTAACTGGAGCTCTTCTGGTACTAGTTGTCAAGAATCAAAACTCTGAAAACCAGATAATCTTGTAGTACCTAACTGGAACTGAATATGTCTGGTTTCTCCTACCTGTTGAATTGGAAGTGTAATTGAACTTTTGGAAGTCTCTGTGGTAGCCAGAATTGGATGTAATGTCAGTCATTCATTCAAATTCCTCTACAGAGCTTGATAGTGGCTTTTCCTCAAGAAAGGAAAGCTGCAGCCATGGATCAACTTAACTATGTGGTGATGTGATGTGCAAATGTAGTTGAAGAGACGAGATTTTGAAGCCTTGACAAAGAATGTGCTGCAAATAGTGTGGAAGAAAGAAACTATAAAGGAAGTAGAAGATTTTTGTTTCTTGGCTTCATAATTGGAGCTTGCCTTCGAGCATCTCCACCCACACCCCAATATTGGGGGGCCCATACCAGTAGCTGCCACATCCAACATAAGAGTTCAAATTATTCCCTGTGCCCACCCATCATCATGAAAAGCTGGGAGAGATTAATTAAATATTGGCCAACAAATTTTTTTCTTTTATTGGGCCTTTTAATTGTATACTTTGCATATATTTTAAAAATTATTTTAAGATTCTGCTTCATCCACACTACAGACCATTCTACTTCTGCCAATGGAGATGCTCTTATGAGGTTTAGGTTGTATGTCCATCATCACTTAAGACTTGTCTGGCATGCAATATCTTCAGTAGGCACTAGGAGTTTTTTTCTTTTAAAAACCATTACAAAGAATAAACTTATTTTACTGGAAAAGAGAAGGCATGCAAATGAAATGATGAAAGATGAAGTGGAGGAAAATGTGAACCTCACTTACCCAAAGTCATTTCAATTTGAAGCAAATATGCTTCAACAAATGAACAAAATTTGAACTACTTGTGCATAATATCAAGTGTAGTGAGGTAAGTTGCCAATCATGATATACCCACTTATTTCAAGTCCTAAGTGGGTAGAGCCTTTTTTTTGGGGGGGGAGGTGAATCTTTTCATTTGATGGAACAAAACTTTTGCTTGATCATTATATTTTTAATCAACTTAATTTGCTTCTTGACATTTGAACTTGCCAATCATGTTATGTATTCAACATTATTGTATGCTTGTGCTTATCGTCTCTGTTGTATATTTTCTTTTGCAACTGCTTTACAACCACCAACCATTCTGTTCTTTCCTGACTTTTTCTTGCCTTCCAATGTTGTATGGTATTTTTCAATTGTAACATTCGTGTCTTGCCCAACATAGGGTAGGTTTCAAAACTCAACCATCCACACATGGAGAGTTGAGCAACCAATTTTTCATCCCAGCATTTCCAAAAGAGATTAGTTGCGAGGTACTGGACTATCCAAATCATATATTATGTTCCCCACCTCTTGCAACACACATGTATATTGGTACCTATGGGGAACCCTAAACGCCGTTGAATGTGAGATAGGTTGCTTCATGTTTACGCAACAATAAAATTGGTGCATAGGAAAGTGTAGATCACATATGTACATAGTACAAATCTAGATGATGGAAATTCAATTGTACACTTAGAATGGGAAATGGAATTTGAACCTCAAAACTTCAAAACATTATCTATTTGTGTTGTTGCAGTGACTTGTTGTCATGGACAATTTGTTTTTCTATGATGAAATTAACTATGGCCACCACCTTGACCTTGTTTACCACCTATGAAATCACACATGTGATTTATGGGGATGAATGTAATAACCTTGGCAATGTGAGGCATCATTTGTTGGTCCCCAATCATGTGTCACATCCTTGTTTATGAAATTCTCCCCATTTTGCATCATTGCCCCCTTGTAAATGAAAACATCCACAATAACAATTTTTTATTTGTAATTTTTTAAATATTATAAACCTTCATTTAACAAAACCTTCATCATATTAATGCATGAGCTCATGAACATAATACATTAAAAACTTAATTTAACATGTGCAACTAGTATAGTGTATTATCTTTTCAGGTTCAGCAATTGGGTGCCAAATCATTATTTTTTAAAAAATCATTTTGATATTAATAATTATTATTTATGAAAATTTCAGCCTACTATTATGTCAAAAAATCAGCATTGACGATACATTGTGTACACATGTATGATATCAATATCAATGTTACATCTAAATGTGAGTACCTATTTCATTGTGCTTAGGGCCTATTTGCAAGTGCTTGATTTCTTGGGGAAAAAAAATTCAAAAATTTGCGCTGCATTTTTAAAAACATTCTACAATGTTTTGATTACATGGTTTGTACCGAGGTTGAGTGAGGTCCAAATTGAAGGGCCTCCAAGCCCAAGGTCAACAAGTGGACTTGGAACACTTAACCCACTTGTGCCACCACTATCATTTACTTGCATAGTCTTTGTTGTTTGTGGTAGAACATGCATTTTTTTGCATATTTACAATTCAACATTCTTCTGGGAACTTAATTCCTTTGAGAGAAAACCCCCGAAGCCCTAAATCATTGCAAAGTAGAAAAAAAACCAAGCTATGCGATAAGTAATTGATTGGCCACAGAAAACTAACCCAGTCCCCAAAACTTCAGCATTCAAGGGTAATAATAATTTACTTAATATTTGGCGTTTCAAAAATTCAACATTTCCAAAAATAATTTAATTACCTCCTAATGTGAAAAGGTACTACGATAAAAAAAGGTGTTTCAAATGTTACATGATAAAAAAACATTGGAATTATAATGGTGTGTACCTCTTTCCATTAGTGTCTGTCAATGTTGATGATACCATAGCCTAGGGTCAGTTTCCACATTGACAAAATGAATAATTATTTATTTTTTAAAAATCAAATTCGTTTAATTTTTTTGAAAAATTATTATTATTTTCATCATCTACTATAATATTGTGATATGAGTAGTGAAATTATTCAGAGTGTAGTCTACGATGATAATTACGATGATTTTCAACATGTCAACTTCATATTTTCAAATTTTCATTTCATGATTTTGAGGATTATTTAATGATGAAACTAACCTTAGGGTAAGGTACCTTCACCCTCTTGATTTGCTTTACAACAAGCTACTAGTATGGTTGAATGTTACAAACTCTTTGCTTAAACTATGAAACATTTCACAATTATGCAATAATCCATCAATTGTTAAAATTTTGACAACAACCTCTATAGCACAAAGAAAACACCATGGTACCCTATACTTTGGTTACTATTACTCAAATTATTGGTGTGCACAGGCATAATCAAAGGCACATACTAAGCACAAAATATTGTATAGAGGAACTAAATGCAATATTACATCGATATGATACTATTGAAAAACATTATGATAAAACAATTGTGTATCTATAACCTCAAAATTGGCTCCAACTTCACTAAAATGTAATTGAAACTATGAATGACACATTATTCGACTAGGGTAACTACAACTATCATTGAACAGATACCTAATATTGAACACTTCCCAATGTCTATGTCATACCTTAATCAAATTGAGAGATTTTTGTGTTGTTGGATGCACAAACTGGAGGCTTACAAATGTTTTTTGAGTGTTAGAAGTAAAGGAGCAACGCAGGAACCACAGGAAGAGGATGAGTGATAGTTTGTTTCAATTTTTTAAAAAAAATTGTTCTCTCTGGTTTCAGCCTCATATCTTCCTCATTTTTAGTCCGTTTTGATCAATTTAAAACTTGATGAGTGCAAACAACTAGGGTTTTACAAAACTTCTTTATATTGCCAAGGCAAAGATTCAAAATTAACGATTTTAAGCTTGACATTCTAATCTGTTTTAATTCATCTATCACCAAACACTAAACCCCCTTGCACCAAGCACCCCATACCTTCTTCATTCTTTTATCGAATTGAGCAATTTTTGCGAGGTTGAAAGCACTAGGTGGAGAGCTGCAATTGTTCTTTGAACCCAAAAATCGAATTCCCAATGTGTGGGGATTCAACCTCCTCAAAGCCACTAAGTGTTCAGTGATAAGCGTAGTTACCCTACATCAATGTAATGTTTTAAATTGATGTAGTTTTTGGAAACCCAATACCAATGCACAATTATTTGCAAAATTTAACACTTCCCACATCTTGTCTTCAACATTCTAATCAATAAATAGTTTCACCTCTAAGCTACAAGATGGGTACAATCATAACTTACATGAATAAGAAACTTCAGCTGGGTGTTGGTGTTTCAGAGGCACAAAACTCCTCATAACATTTGAAACATTGTAGAGACACTTAAGATCTAATGTTAGGGCGTTGCAGGGATGTGATCACATTGTATTGGCACTTTACCATTGACAACAAGTGAATTGAACCCTAAACTTGTAAACATTGCCATTTCTTGTCCATGAACTTTTTAAAAATAATTCCATCTATGTTCTGGACACATGGCAGGTCCCTATTCAACAATGGGTGGATTGATGCCTTACAAATAACTGCATTGTATATGTGTCATGGGATGCATGATGGTGGTGTTGCATGAAGTGCTAGGATGGTCATAACAGCTACGCATGATGGTGAGCCAATATGGACATATAACAGGGCGATGCAATGAATATACTGGCATGGCCATGCACTCATACATTGCCTGCCCAAAAAACCTGAAAAAGTGAACAGTCAATCACCACGGCAAGCTCAATTTCCTTCTGGTTTTGAGCTTTCACTAAGCATTCTCCCTGGTTTTGCTCCCCTGCACAGTTATTTCACTCAGAGCACCCTGCCCATTGACTGAGCAAAAAGGACCATCCCTTGAACCCTAAACCTCATGTAAGGACTAAGGACCTGACCACCATTTTATGCTGGTACCAACCATGCAGAAGGGGCAATCTTTCCCGTGAATGAGAACATGGGAAGATTGGTTGAGGTAGCATCACTCCTGTCCATATTGCATTTATCAGACAGCACTCTGCAAAATTTCCTAGTGTATTTGGAGGACACATTATATCCATGAACATATTTCCTAGACAAGAGGATATCACACCTACTCATTGAGACTCAGAGAGACATTACACCTATAAGAAGGCATAAAATCCCTCCCTCTCAAGGAACAGAATAAGAAACCTTCCATTCTTAGGTATGCATCATGATTTATGTAGGTTGAGTGTAGCCTAATGCCTGCCAGGTTTATGAAATGTCATGCACAAAGGTTATTCCATTTATGACAGATAACCTTTGTGTTGTGCTTTTTGATCAGTAAAGCCTACAGATTGGGGACATCCTAAAAATGCAGAGCCAGACTCAGCCTACTCATCCTAGGCCCCTTGGGAATGCCCCCACCCTAGGACTTTACCCTACACAGAAACCCCTGAAGAACAGGATTCAGCAGCTGCAAAGGAGAAACCTGCAATGTGCATAAAGCTGGAGCAATTGAGAGGATTTATCAGTTGCAAATCAGGACCTAATTATACATTGATATCTGGGACAAGTCTTAAGTTGACATTAAAACCATATCTAGTGCTGTTTTTTACATAAAAAGTTGGTGCATCTCCTTTTATTAGAGCAACCTTGTTGAACTAGTTCCAGCAATTGAGCATGAAATCTTAACATCATTGCTTCCTTGTCATACATTTCTCTTTCAGATCTTTGTTTGCATGAGAACACATAGCCCAGCTCAATAAATTCAGAATTTAAAATCACGTGCTAAAGGAAAATGCTGTCCTGTTCATCCAGACTTCAATATACAGAAGTAATCATACTTCTGATCAGGACTGGAAAATCAAGAGTGGCAACCAAAGATCAGATAAACTTTGGAGCCAATCTAAGAGCTGTAATCTTCATCAGCCTGGACAGAGGAGTGATTAGCTTGCAGGGTAGTGATGCAAGATATTACATCAAGGGGAGAGCAGTGTCCCAGTATTATGCCTAACCCACATCTGGAAAAAAAATCATCTGAGCCCCTTCAGCCTTGACTTTAAAACAATGGATGTGTGTACATTCAACACACACAGGCAGAGAAACTGATTGTTCAACATAGCTCATTGGCATTGAATTTTGCAAAAGAGTCTTTGAGAAGATCAAATACCTTTTCAGCAATGTACTTCTGCTGCACTGTTGCTCCCTTTTGCTGGACCTTGTCTGGGTGCACACACAGGATTGCACTTTTATAAGCCTTTTTCACTAAAGGTGCAGTGATGAGATCTGTCAATGACACTGGTTTCCAGTTACATTCAGGCCACAGTATCAAATGCAATGATGAGAGCAAGGCGCGCAGGTTCCCTTCTTTACCCATGGACCAACGCCGTATCTCTGCATCCAAGTTTCCAGCCAACCTGTGTTTTTCCTCTTGCTCCATCTGGAGTGCCATGTCACGTTGATTCTTTTCTTCCAAGGCTTTGGCAGCACGCTCCTCTATACGTTGATGCTTTTCAAGTCTTATTCTCCTCCTCTCAGCAGGCTCCCCTTCTGTTTCTCGGAACTCATCCCCAAAGGCTGTAGGTTGAGTAAAGAATGATGTCCAATCATCAACCACCTTCTGTGCCCCTGAAGAATGTCTCTGCAATGGAATCCCTGATACATTATTCACAAAGTTCCCGGACGAAGGCCTTGACAGGCCAGATGACAGTGGATTGACTAATGGGCGTTGCCTTGGTTCACTAGTTGCTCGAAAATTTGCAGACTCTTTGCGCAGTTGCTCTGCTGCCCCTTTCTCCCTTGCTCTTATACTGTCCCTTTCCCTATCTCTTTCACGCTCCCTCTCTCTTTCTTTCTCTTTCTCCCTCTCCCTTCTCTCTCTCTCCCTTTCCCTCTCAGTTCGCTGTCTCTCTCGTTCCCTCTCCTTTCTCTGTCTTTCTCTCTCCCTTTCCTTTTCTGTCTCATGTCTCTCTCTTTCCCTTTCCCTTTCCCTTTCCTTGGCTCGCTCTTGTTCTCTGGCTGCAGCAGCTCTCTGAAGAGCTGCTCTCTCAGCCCTCTCCCGAGCTTCAGTAACAGCCCTCTCAACTGCGGCTTTCTCAGATCTTTCCTTTGCTTCTGCCATTACTCTCTCAGAAGCTTTTTTGGCTCTCTGTGCAATCCTCTCAGTTTCCCTCTCCCTTGCCTTCTCTTGCTTAGCCACCCTCTCTTCAATTGCTCTTTGAACCTCAACACCTTGTGTGGACTTCTCTTGTGCAGTGATTTCTTGTATGTGATCCCTGACTTGTGAATCCCTCTTCTCACCCCCAACCTCTGGCTCTATCAAGAAGGTTGGATCTCTTGATCTAACTCTGTGTCTTGTGCCCCCCTCTCTGCCCTTCACCCACTCTTCCTCTCTTGCACGATCTTTCTTCCCTTCCCCCCTCCTGCCTTGCCTAGAAGATTTCACCACCTCTCCTAGATCTTCAATGATGATATCTGGCAGGACAACAGGAATTGGCTGTCCCTTCTCAGTAGGAGGATGTGGGGGATCTCGTGATGGAGGTGGAGAAGCAGATGGCTTTGTCACAAGCTTGACATCATTGATAGTCAACCAAATTTCTCCTTTTGAATTCTTGATCTTTGCAGCTGCATGGTAGTTACTGCTCTGGTGCATACCAGGATCACTTGCTGGTGATTTCACCTCAAAGACAGCAACTGGCTCATCAAATGTTTGGAAGTCATGTGAAGACTGCTCTTCTTGTTTTCCTTTCAAAGGCTGTGTGGGGTACATTGGGGACAAAACAGGGCTGTCCATATGATTTGAACCAAAAAGGCTGTTAGAAAAACTTTTTCGAACAGCTCTGCCATCACTATTATGTACACCTCCAGAGGAGATACTGCCACCAGAATCAGCTGCGGTCTTGCTTGGACTGGAAGGCTCCTTTGCCTTTGCAGTAGCTACAGGAACTGACTTCAGATACCCATCCAATGGACCATGCACCTCACCATCTGTATTAGAGTTGGCCCTGGAGAGACTTTTGGGTCCTGAGCTCCCAGCACTTGAAGGATCTAATGGTTCAGGGAATGCAGATGCTTCAGATGCTGGCAGTGTAGAGCCAGAGATGGAATTGATTCCTGCAGACATATCTGCTTCTGCTGGAGATGAGAGAAGATCATCAATAGATGTTGAATTTGGAGCCACAGTGCTCTCAGTAGACTCAGTTGCCTGTATTGGCTCTCCCATCTGAAACTCTGGGAGAACATCACTCTCCTTAGATTCTGACTGAGAGGGATGCATCGGAGAAGGCTTAACTGCTGATAAAGGCCTGTGGATCTCTGGCTTCCCAAATTCTCCTGAGAGATCCCCATCAACAGAGCTATGCATAGGACCATCTGACTTTGACGATCGAATTCCCCTCAATAAGTCACCCTCAAAGGAACCATGAAATGCTCCTGCCTGCAAACCAGGCTTGGAGACTCCAAATCGCCTCAGAAGCTCATCCTCCCCTGAGTTTTTGACCAAACCCGACTGTGACCGTTTTTCAGATTGATCTTTCAATTTTGCTAAGTAGACATCATTGGATACTGCCCATGCCATGGGCCGCATCTTTGTTGGTCCAGATTCACCTAATAAATCCTCATTGAAGGAGCCCTGGCTCGTCCATGTCCTCAGTTTTGATGAACCATTGAAGCCTCCCAACAGATTACCAAAACTAGAACTTGTTAAGCTAGACCCTGATGGCGGCTCACCATATACATCGTCATAGCCACTTCTGCCACCACAAAACCCACAGTTGTCACTAAGCAATCATAACCCTACACTGGGGAAGTCAGGTTCAAGCATTCAGATTAGGAGCTCATCTCCAGACCTATAATTGCAGAGTAATCTTTTTTGTATGGTAGGAAAGCCAGATGTCACCCATGGTGAAACCACTCCATCAGACTTCACCTTCAACATCTTAAGTAAAAGGGTTGATCATTCTTGTTGGTGGAGACAGGATAGTTCTTCTTGCTAGGGGTAGGTAACTTTCTACAACTTTGGAACAACAGTAGCACGATAATGTAAGTACTCATGATAGGTCTAAAACAGCATGATTCAGTTCAGGTCAAGTTCACATAATCTATCACATCCAACCAAACACTCTATGAATCAGAACTTTCATACCAACTCTTAGATTGGAGGTTGATCTTAGAATATAGAGTTGAAATATCAAACAATTGCAGCAAAAGAGGGGAAAGTTTTCTCAACCTCCAATCTTGAAAGATTTAGGAGTTTCATCACATCCATGGCTCCTGTAGAGTCATTTAGAATCTATCTACTAATAGAAGGAACAGGAGGCTTTCTGAGGTTTGACACAGATCATTGGCCATTGGTAGTATAGCTTTGTAGAAAAAACTGAGCCACCTAGAAACACCTGTGAGGGAAGTAGAATTGGCTCCACAAATAAATCTTGGTATAGTCAGGTTTTCATGGAACATCCAAACAACACAAAGAAATGGAAGACATGGACCATACTTTTTGCCGTGAAAATTATGAGCCATATCAAAAGAATGATGAAGTTTAAGGACTTCTAAGTCTGCCAGATTTCAAAACCCCATACATACCTATTGGAGAATTAAGCTCAAAGAAAACTGAAGAGACATAAAGCTTGTTACTTACAAAAATAGAACTACTACTACACTTATCCATGTAAGTCATATCGAAAGAATGTTGATCCACATCACCTGAAGGAACAAGAAAGGAAGATTGAGAAGAGGAACAAAAGATGGAGAGACAATGGGTCCTCTTCTCAACAAACACAAGAACTTTGGTTCTCAATTCACTCAAGATATCCCTTGAACTCTGGAAGCTCTTCATGTCTATTGCCAAACTTTTCAAGGCCTTTCTCAATAGCTTCCTGGATAGACATGTGAGAAAGGAAAGCCATGTTCTGAACTTCATGCCTCTAGAAAAGAGTTCAAAATAAGGCTCAAAATATTAGCAAGTGGCAAATCATGGCCAACTGACCCAGATTGCAAGGAGGAAATTCAGAAAGCAAAAGAAGCATATGAATTAAATTCTTGTTTTTATACTTATAGAGGAACACAATAGACCTTTACCTTGAAACAACATAAGAGAAGAGAAGGAAATACCAGTCTTGTGGCATAATCTCTGTAATCAAAAAATCTGAAGGGAGAAAGGTATGTAGAGACTAGTTGCAGAAGGTTACAACAAGACGAGACCTGTTTCTAGGGAGAGAGGTCAATCTTGTTAGACAACATCATCCCAGCCATGAAGAAACCACACAGCTGAGCCTCATCTCAACACAGAAGATCCTACATTGATCGGAGAAATCAGCCTACATGAGTGACAGCGCTTAACTCTTTCTCTCTCTTGACAGGGCAACATCATCGCCAAGCGGTGATGTTAGTTCGATACCGGTAAAGCTTGAGGGACATTCCGGACAGAGTAAAAGAGTGAGAAACTGAGCTGCGCTAGGTTGAGGGCGAGGGCGAAAGAACTTACTTGGTAGTGCCCTGGTAGACTTTGTCAGATGAGGCCCTAAGGAAGACAGAAGGGTCTGCGCTGCTGCGACTGGCAGGTTTAGAGACACCATTAGATTGCCTGAAAAACAGGTTATCCTCCTCCTCTTGCCTGCCCTCAGCAGCAGGAGGCGCTGCTGCTGAAGGAGCCCGAGTGGAACGATTAGATCCATTTGCACCTCTCCAGCTCTTTCTTTCGTCGAATGATGAGACTGCCGGTCGATGGCTCCCGGTTGCTGCTGTGCCTCCTGTCGTCGTCGTCGTCCCCAGTAGAGTCATCGGCGCTGCTTTTCCTTGCGGTTTTAATCCATAGTCTCTCTGCAGTATGTTGGCGAAATCCTCCATTGCAAAGAAACTGTTCTCAAAACCCCCGAGCCCTCCTCTCCGCTAACGTTCGTCGTTGCCCCCAACAGGTCTGATCTCTCAGAGGAAGCAACAGCAACAAATAAACTGACGTACTACTACAATACAATAATGAAGGCCAAGAGTATACTCATTGTAACTCTTCTCTAGATCCGATCAAGTAACAAAATCAACCTCCAATCTCAAGAAAAGCTTCGGACACGGCCTCGCTTCCTGGTTACAGCTCCCTATTACTGCAGCTGCTGCATTCCAGATCTGCCTCGAGATGCGGCGCTGCTCCTCCTCCTGTAGTCTTCCTCATTCGCCCAGCTTCATTCCTTATCTGTTTAGAAACGCATCCTCCACAGAACAGCACAGCAGCCGCATCCCATTCTCCTATCCCCACATCCTCAAGCCTCATGGGCTTCTCAACAACCTTTGAGTGAGAGAGAACAAGATCTCTCACTTCTTACGCAAGAACCAAAATAATGTAAAAAGGCGGGACTATAGAATGGGAGGGTGGGGACACATGGCGGAGAGCTTGAAAGTCCTGTTTTGCAATCAGGATTTGGATCTGGAGTTCGGCAAAGCAAAAGTTTTGAGCTTGGGCAGCAGCTGTAGTACAACAGCAGCAAGAGCGAGCGAGCGAGAGCTTTAAAAGAGGCCACAAACGAAGGACCTGGTCTTACGGGAACGCCATAGCAAAATAACCGGGAACAGTTCTGAATGCTTGGACTTCAGGTTCCCTGAGAGATGAGGGAACTTCTTGGGAACTGAGAACAGATCCCACGTTGGGACCGATCCTCCATCCTCTCGGAAAGTATATCAACAGAAACTTGGTGCGTTACGTACATCCGAACGTTGTTCCCTGGGATTCCTGGTTCCCCGGCGATGGGCCGGGTGACCCGTTCCGTCTTAGTTAAGACTCTTGTAGGCTGGTCCCCTATTACCGCGCACTCATGCTACAGAAACCCCTATCACCGTCCGATCTTTTCCACGCAAATTTCTTCCACCTTATTCCAAAGTTATTGGCATTTCTGTATTAGATAATCTGCCAGAATCTGTCACTCGCTGTCCGTTCCATTGAGTAAAAGCACAAAGAGAGTATGACGGGAACGGGACAAGAATGGCAGAATCGGCAGCCCGAATTTGCCCAGCTGCTGATTCTGCAATCTAGCGAGGCTGTCAAGTGGCAGGAATGACCATTGAGGCCCTTTAATACACACCATAAAACGGCTACTGCATGCTAGAGGCTTGTATGCTAGGTCTGACTGCAAGCCAGTATCCCCTGTTCACAAACCTTCAAATGCTGGACAGAAAACATTAATGTCAGGGTCAGCATATTGTTTCATTCTCTGGTCCACATTATATGAGATAATCTTCCATCAATGATGAACAAAACACTTGTAATAATGACCAAAATGTCTGTTGAACATGAATTTTCTTTCAAAATCCTTGAATCTGCCAGCCCAGACCTTAATGTCGTGGAATGGTCTTCACCTAGCCCTTTATGTGTATGCATTGCTTAGCTCCCCCTAATGGACTTGCCTTGCACCTTACCCAACATGGTGGGCAGGGGCTTCACCATTCCAAAGTTCAAAAGAGTCTCAATAACTATAGAGAACTGTACACAGCAAACCCATCCCTCCCATCCCTCACCCTCACCCTGCTTTTGCTGTCACCAGAAACATCATTCTGAGTTAAGTATCTCCTCACATAGATCCTGTGGTGTGTCAGACCTTTCAGAAGGTAATCAGGCATTTACAACACCTCTCAAAAGTAGTCAATTCTCCTCTATAGTTCTACAGGCTACTAACACTGGATATTTCTCAACTATCTTCCCGGAAGTGTGCTGATTTTAGTGGAACAAGGATAAGCAACCTCTCAAAAGTCATCAATTCTCTTCTATAGTTCTACAGGCTACTACCACCGGATGTTTCTCAACTCTCTTCCCAGAAGTGTGCTGATTTTAGTGGAACAAGGATTAGCAACCAGTGGAACAATCCCTCCAAAAATACCTTCCAGCATACTCCAGACCTTCAAATCATTTCAATGGCTCAACGAAAATCCTTTCCATAATCATGATTCTAACTGAGATTTCCAAGTAGCCACTCTACAGCTGTGGTCACATTTCCACCAACAGCAATCAGAGCACAAACATTTTCCTGTGCATCTAAAAACCCCATTTCTTTGAGAGAGTTGTGAAGCATAAAGTTGCTCTGGCAGAACTGTATTCACTGCATCCGACACATCATCTGAGATTACGAAGTCTTGTGGGCAATTTTTGTTCATTCAAAATCTGCAAACTTTGTAACAGAATGTATGATAAACCACTTAACCAGACCTAGAGGATGGGATAAATACTGAAAACTTAGGCAGAAGTGGAAACAATAGATGATCAAAGAGTCAACATGCAACAATGAGTCAACCCATTAAGGAAAGTGAGAAATTCAGGCACATGCAAGAAATACATTGGCTTGGTTCTGTTACAGACGATTTGGTGTACTTACCATCAGGAGTGCTTCCAATGATGCTGCTGAGGCCTCCGAACATACCTAGCAGCAAGTTTAAATCCAAATTAGGATCAACACTCTGCCTGTCTGTCCTGAGACTCTGCCACAAAAAGAGAGACAAGTGGCAGAGAGCCTCAATGACAAGAATCTCAAGCAAAACCCTGGAAGTTACGCACTACAGAACAACATACCAGAGGTGAACCAAGGTTGTCATGATCTGTACATCTACAAAAATGAAACTGCATTGGCTGGCAAGGTACTTCAGATATGAGAAACTTAAGGAAGGAATGAAGGAAAAAGCCATACTTTATAGGGGGAAGATTATCTTTCAACCCTATCTGGGAAATGCTGCAGAAGAATCAAGACCTAGTCAACTGACAAATGTTAGACAAATTCCATAATATTGCACTCATAAGTTGGTAATTATCCTTACTGTAGTATGAGGAAGACAATTCCTCCATCATAAGATGAAACAACATAGCTTACAATGAACAGAAGTCCATAACTTATCGACTATGAGCAAGAGCAAGAGGAGACTTACATACGAAGACAACAGGGAGGCACTGAATGTTTGTCAAACATTGCCAAATTTGTTTTTGCAACAAGTTCTATTATTTTCACAAAGTGCAGAACCATTTGTGGATTGGATCTAGGAATCAAAGAGTGTCCAACACTTACTGTCCAGTTTGTTGTGACCCTGATGGTGGCCTGACATAACTTGCTGGAGCTGCAGCAGTTCCTGAATTTCACGTACTGGGCCTAAGCTTTGGCATTGCATTGGCTCAGAGCAACACCACTACAATTCTTGAGAACAAATTGTTGAGAATTTTGGGGCAAGTCGTCTATATGTGCAGCCAGATCAGCACTTGTATCTGACAAGCTTAAGTTCAAGTGATTAGAAATACATTTGTTGCATTAGACAGAGTTGACACTATTTGTGGGAGTATAACTGCTTACACTCTTCCAGAATTCATCAAATTGAGTACAGCAGAGCCTGATCAATGCCACCCAGGTGGCAGAATACTCTAACCTACATTCCCTACCATCAGTATGAGAAGGATATATTCACCATAGTGTCATCCAGAACTATACCTGCAAACTTTCAGGACTGCTGATTTGACAAAGGAAGTTGGGGCTCTGCATCATTTCCTGCAAATGGGGGTTCTGATTCAATAGTGACTGTAAGTCTGGTTGCATGTTCATTATCTGAACAAACAGACAAATGCTTTGTGAATTGTCATTGTTGTGTGACAAGACCTCAAAACTCAACATTCTTATCCACTGCAATATCCTCAATTCATCAACACTCATGACCAATGTGTTCATATCCTAACATGTTGACAAGGGGAAGCACTATAGATGAAGCAAGCTGACTAGAACATGACTTGTTGCATTCTGGTGGGAGCTTAGTAGCATAACTTTCAGACAACACAACTCTAAGGTACGCTGTGTGCCTAGTCATTGATGCCTACCCTTTGAGCATTGCAAACTACCACTTGATGCACCCCCTGTTCTGATTTCAACCACAGATCAGGAGGAGCAAACAAACTCAAGCAAGGTTCAAGACATACCTGACTCACGAACTGAGGGTTGGACAGCAAGCCTTGCATCATCTGCTGGATGTGGGGTTCTGCAGCATCTGCTGAACTGTGTTAGGATCCAGCATCCCTCCAGCACTATCAAATGAACCAAGATCTGCCAAGCCATGATCTGCCAGTCCTCCCAAGTTAGGAAGTCCCACACCTGCAACTGTTGTTGGTACAATTCCAGCTGGTGTCTGACTGATTGGCCCTTCATGTGCACTAGTTGCTAGCACCACAACCATACAAAATGATAATCAGTTATAGGTGAACATCAATATAAGAGGATCTAATGACAACATTTGATGACTATCAGGCATCAAACCACTAATTTGAACATGATCCATCCTCAATTTGTGTTGCAGAACACAGCACCAGAAGGCCCTCCATCTCAACCAATTGAATGACAGTTGCATACCTATTCACAACCACAAAATCAACCAGCGCTCCCACTAAAGATCATTTATGAAGGTGGTGACTGCTTTTATTGATGCTCATCACTACAAGGAAAGACACCAGAGAGATGGGAATCTACAATGAGTCCATTGTACAAGCTGTTGTAGGGTGCAAAGTCCCAGCAACTAGAAATCCATAAACCCACCTTCTTCCTCACAACTCCTCTCAAGATTCTCAAGTAAAAAATCATATAACAAAAGGTGCAATAAGCACAACTCAATCTAAATACAGAATCTCAACGCAACAATAAATCACAACTACTGGTATCAACCCCAAATCTCCAAAGAAAGAGAGACAGAAAAGATAACACATTACTTACCTGAAGGGTTCCAAGGATTTGGAAGAGGTGTTGTGTTTGGAACAGTAAACCCAGTCCCTAATTGTGTTGCACCATTGTTGATTGTGCTTTGAGTTTGGCTATGTTCTTGTGCAACCCCTTGAGCGCCCAAGAGAGCTGCAAAAGGGTTAGTTGCCAAGTCATTTCCTCCCTCTCCACCCATTGTTGCTGCATTGAATAAAGGGGCTTGAACTGTTCCATACATGCGCCTTAGCATGTTGAAACCCTCTGGTGATGCTTCAATGTTACTCATTCCACGATCAGTATTCCTCCGAATTTCCCGCATTAATTCTGGGTTCCTGGCAGCATCCAATGTCTGTCGCAGTGTCCCAGGGCCATTGAGAATATGTGCGAGGTCACTGTTGTGGTCAATAGTATCCTGCATGCGTGGATTGCACATGATTAAGGTACGCAGAAGATCAGGATTGTTCATCAAATTTTGCACTACTGGCATGCACATCATTTCTCTCACCAGATTTGGATCCTGTAGTAGCTGCTCTTGCGCCTGCTGGAAATCCGAGAATCCCATTCCAAAGCCAGCCCCAGTTCCACCACCTAAACCAACTCCATCCAAATTTGGGAATGCAAAGCCCTGACTCCCTGGGCCTGTGGCGGCCGCTAGTCTTGTAGAGTTGGGTGTGGAGCAGCTGCTGCAGTAACCTCTATCGGACTGGTAAGCACTGCTGTTGTACTGGAGGCATGTGTGCTTGGTGCTGGAGCTCCTCGGACCGGATGGACTCTGTGATCATTTTGCAGCCCTGGTGCAAAGGGAAAAAAAGTCAGAATCTAGGGTCCATCCCACCCTCCCTGTGGGCTTCAGCTGGACTGCACAGGAAATGCACACGTTTTGCGTTGCGTCAGGTGAGCCTGGTGGGCCGCGATTGAGCAGCTTGGCAGAAGAATCCACGAATCCACCACCAGGAGCCCACCAGTTCCCTGATGTTCAAATGCTAGGGAACACCCCGAAGGTCAGTCAGGGTTCCCACTGCTCGATGTGATGGGAGATACTTGTCAATTAGGATTGGAGGATCTGATCTTGGCTCCAGGGTCTTGGTTTGCAGAGGGCTCACTCTCAATGTCTTCGATGTCTGGAGCAACAAGGTTCCTCGTGAGTTCAAAGGTGATGCACATGAATCCACCACTGGTTGGCACTGGTGCTGTAGCTGGTGTCGCACGACCTGTCTTTGGGTACCTGTGCACAGTTCTGTTTGCCTTTAAAACTTTTCAGGCCTGTTCTATGAATTGTTGGTTTATATATGAGACCTTGTGTTATTACTAGTGAGAAGAGCAAGAAACAAAGCTCCAGATTTCTGTGAGCTAAAATCCTTTTGTTTTGTGAAGTATGTGCACTGACGGGATGAATCTGTAGGTACTGGGTTGCAGATGGGGAGGTAAGTGAGAGGGATGACAAGTATTTTGCCAGCATTGGCAATAATGCTATCAGTGTATATGAGACAGAGACAATGGGTCTACTGGATAAAGAGTCATTGAAAGTGGCCAATGTGCTTGATTTCAGTTGGTCCCCAACTGAGCCCTTTCTTTCTTTCTTTGTGCCTGAGGGAGGTAGTGGCAATTAGCCTGCCAGAGTAAGTTTCTAAAGTTGAAATCTGCAAAAGGTTCTCAAAGATTCTATGTTCAGTGATGAGCTTTCCAGCTGACAGGTAGATTGGCTCTTGCTTTGGAGCTTGCACCTATCACATCCAAGAATTTACTCTTTTTCCAAGCTTGTGAGTGACCCTCATGTGCCCAGGTGTTACCCCTGACTGATTGATAGATGGGTCTTGCTTTGCTGTGCTGCAGGTTAGTCTTGTGTCCATAGATAACCAAGAGGACTTGCTACCCAAAAAGAGCTTTTCAGAATGAGTGACTGCAAGATGTACTGGCAAAGCAGTGGTGAGTACTTGGCTGTTAAAGTTTTATCTCTTTTACACTTCTCTTCCACATGAGTGGAGTGATGGAAGTCAATGTTTCTTCTCTCTCCTGACAGAGAATTGTGAGGAGCAGGTTGAAGGCTGCTGAATTTCATATGATCTTGTGTTGTGGTGTTCAGGTTGATCACGAGTTACACCAAAACAAAAAAAAGTACGGACACAATATTTGAGCTTTTCTGAATGAAGGAGCATGACATTCAAATTGAGGCTCTTGAGCTGAAGAACAAGAATGACAAGATTGTTGTGTTCGCATGGGAACTCAAGGGCCATAGGTCTACAATTAGGAGGAAGTAAGCCAATTATGCCTTTTATTGGTCTCCCATTTGATTACTGCTGTGTCCTGGTAGGACTAAAAAGCATACGAGGGGCAGCTCAACTTATACAATGTTAATGAGTTGGAGACAATGGCCACAGCAGAGCATCTCATGGCTACAGAGGTGGACTGGGACCCCACTGGCAGGTAAGTCTCACTTTTTTCTTTCTATCTTCTCCTTCCAAGCTGGGGGCAGTGATCACAAAGCTAATTTGAACCTTGTATGTTTCTTTTCTTTTCTGATGTAGAAATCAGCTTGTAGCAACATCTCATATAATGGCTGATAAAAAAACACACCTAACCAATAGCCAGAGGCCCAACTAATATACTAATGCAAAGGATAATGAGGAAATCCTAGGATTCTTTCTCAGGCAAAGTTTACTAGAAAATAAGGGTGACATGGCCTGTTCTGGAAGTCACTATACTTAATTATGACTAATTTGAGGACAAGAAAGATGGAGTGTGATATTTTACATCATCTTTTACTTATGGATACTCTTGTACTTCAGTTGCTGTGGCACCCAAGTCCATCGACACTTCTAACAGCAGAAGACAGAGTTGGGGATTGGCCAAATACTTTGGAAATACAGCAACAAGTATGAAGTAGAAGATGCTGATGCATGAGTGCCTAAGATGTTGAGAACCATCAAATTTACTTGACGGATGGAAAGGCTGGCTGTCACTGTAGAAGACCTGGCTTCAGGATGAAAAAGCAGTGCATAGAGCTTCACAATGGTGAAGCCAGTGATGAGGAAGAAGAGTATGAGGCTGAGGGGATGGAAGTGGAAGAGAGATTATAGCCATTGGGAGGACCTGGCCATTATCCAACATAATTTTGCAGCAAACATTCTGCTACATTGTTACAAACTTTGTAGACTATTTGCTAGATCTCCAAATGTTGTTACATGTGCCTGGCCAAATGGCAGGTGGTCATGTGTTGGTTCTGCGCAATAGCCATTATGACATAATTTGCACTTGGCAGCAGAGATTCTGCCAGATTGAACTAGGAACTTTGTAGAATATTTGCTAGACTTCATGATGTTTATATGTGAATGTTGCATGCATTAGAAAGAGCAGTTGACCTGCAATTGACCCTAAGAAACTTAAGATGAAATGCGCAATCTTCCCTGAGTGACAATACATGTGGAAAAAAATTGCCAAATGTGTTCAGCCAGGGTAAATCAGCCCTCCAATGGTTTCAAACACAACTCCAATTCTGCTGTTCTAACCAAATTTTTATTTTCTCTCCAAGGCCAGCTTCTTGATCACTAAGTATGGGGTAAGGCTCCCCATGGACAATATACCACCATTAGCTCCCAGCTATATTTGAGGAGCTTGCCCTTGGTAAAACCTTGTTTAAAATAGTTAAATATAGGAAAATCTAGTTGTCAAAGACCCAAGTACACCTGTGTAATACCCTGCAATGATGCCTTACAAGCCAAATCCCCTCCTACAAGGTCCTACAAGGAGTTTGAACTTTAGCATCTTTGAGCCAAGGATGACCTAACAACGTCACTACTACAAAACTCATCCATGTTCCACCCAACATAGAGTGTGAAAGCCCCATTTTCACCCACATGGATTCTTAGTGGAAGTCATGAGTGATTTGGAATGGATGACAAGGTGTCCATTTCGATTCCACCGTGCACCACTCCCACCCATTGAAGTCCACCAATTTCCATTCAAAATCCATTATGAATCCATTAAAAGTTCAATATGAAATGCATTGATAATCCACTATGTACACATTCAAGTGGAAATGATGCACTAAACAACCATGGGTTAGTGGTTGGTATGAGCTCCTTTCCACTTGGCCTAATTTGGGTGGAAGTGCACAATGGTTTAGGGACAGGTTTTGTAATAGTGCATAAAGTAGCTTGAATTTAATACACTACTATGTACAACAGTGAATGTAACCATGTAAGGAATTCCATCGACCAAAAATGTAAGATCTTTGATCAAACTCAAAGGTTTAACAATGTAAATTGTAGGGTGTTGATTTTGGTTTTGATAAACCTAACTAACACACATAACTTCTCATTAATGATATTAACTCCAAAACCTCTATCTAGGAGAACATCTTCAAAGAATTTTCTTCCTACTTGAACCTATATAATTGCCATCTAATGATCAATTATTATTGAAGCAATTATAGGTTCAAGTGAAACATGTTTTGATGGTATTGGGTTAAAAATGTAATGTTTAATGTTAGGTATGTCATTTGTAACAATCATCCCAAATTGAGAGTATATTTGGTCTCCAAGACTTTTGTGATGTTATTTTTCAATATTTCTTTCGAAGTCTTTTATAATGTCGCCAATTGTGATATGACTAGTTGTGAAAATATGTCACTAGTTTGATTGTTTCCAACTAGTTGATTAGCATTGGTGCCTAGCTAGGTAGTAATGATTCAATTGAAGTCATAGGTGGTTGTTTGTCATTTCTACCACACTATATTTGTTTTATAATTTCCACAAATGAATCACATAAATGTTTTTCCATTTTCCTAGTTAGTTATCCTTTTAACTTTAATCGGTTTTAAATATCTCAACACCTATTATTATGGTAATTGATTATGGGCAATTATAGTAATTACTAAACTAACTAGAATGTTATCAAGTTTGAAGGGCGTAGGTGTTGTTGTACTAAGGTTAACCGATTTGGTTCAAAACATGTTTTGTCTCCATATCAATGATAAACATTGGAACAAATGATACAAGGATAACAAAAGGGTATCGTAATAGGTTTAGCAAGTTGCACAGTGACTTCTACTATTGGTTATGTAGATTTAAATATGTCAATTGGTACTACTAATACCTAAGTGAATGCATGGTTGAATGTTTCACTTTTGGTGTCACAATGGTCATTTCTATAAGTTGCATTGTGTTAAATTCTTATAGTGAATAGGGTGAAAACACACTATAGTGACCCCCTTGGGGCACTTTTGGGTCTAATATTATAGTATATATAGTATAATTGTTTCAAAAGCATGATACATTTAATTCTGGGTATCAATTTTGGTTTTTGGACCTTACAATAATTATTTTTACAAAACTAATGTTATGTAATATTATTTTCAAAATAATAATGGATTGCATTATTTATATTGAAGGATCCATGAATATATTTATAGTATACATTGGTATAATAAGGCCACAATTATGTTTTGATTGCACTAATTTTAAGGCTCCATTAATCATTAAAATAATCAATTTTAATGAAATAAAAAAAAATGGCCCATCTAACTATGCTTATCATCTTTAATGTGGATGCGATTACTTGTCAAAATTTTCAATTTACCACACATATATTGCATTCTTGTTGAAAAAACTCATTTTGTGAGATGAAAATTTTCAAATTAGTCACATGGTTTCCAAGCATGGTTCACTATACCTTCAACTTTCATAAAGACTAAAAATCATTTAAATTATTTTTGGATTATAATTATGTTTTTGAATACACAAGTACATTATATTCGTTTCCTCAAATATATTCCAATCTCCCACTTTATAAAATGAAATGAAATAATTTTAATTTTAATTTTTTTGCCTATGTTATATTTTAACATAATATGCAAAAATATTAGAAAAATCTTTCAAAAGTTTGAGGTAGGATACACTCAAACATGCCCATCCCTAGAAAGTAATACAATGTGACACCCCAAAAGGAGTCGTTATAGAGTGATTTCACCCAATAATATAATTTTGAATTTGTCAATTGAAAATTGGTACTACATTTACATGATGATTATGAACACATTTGTATAATTATATTTTGAAAATAATATATTCATTGTCAATAGTGGACTTTTGAAGTTAAAAAACATGGACTAGTCATTTGACTAAATTCTTAATAAATTGAGGAATTCATATCAAATCCTAGTCCAAAATGTTTATAGTGATTAAGTTGCTTTGAAAAATGAAATAATAAATTAGGTGTGAAATAATTTAGTTTAAAACCTTAACCAAATGGTAGTTATGGACCTTTGAAGGGTCAAAATTGAACCTAATTTTCAAAAGCCCTTTTGAAATGGATTTTTTTGTTGTTTTTGAAAAAATTGTGCTTAATGAACATGTTGTTAAAATCTTTACATTGGCTTTCATTCATATGGATTTTATGGGTTTTTTATTAGAAGTTCCAAATGGCATCCACCATGACAAATGACATCAACAACTTTTGATATAAATTTTGACATAGGTTTAGGAGGCTTCATAGGTGGGTGAACATTTGGTAATGAAAGACTAATAAATAGTCATGTCTGTTTGATCATTTATTAAAAATTTGTTATGGACTTGTATGGAATTTCTATCTACCAAAATGAATTGTTCAACCATGCAATCACACACCTTTTTTTTCCAAATATGACAAGTATCAAGAATACGACATGTTTTACCACAATTAGTAAAAGTTGAAATGAATTTAGCTCTAAGAATAAGTATTATAGTATTATTATATTTATGTTTAGTGTGGTTAATAAAACATTGTAACTCACATTAACATGTCCATTTTCTTTGTAGACTACTACAACTTCTTTATGTTCTATCAAGATGTTTCATTTTATACCTACTATTGTTAATTGTAAATAAGGTAGCAAACTTGTTATAAGCACAATGGCAATGAAGACATATGTTGCTTTAACATGTAAACAATTTGTTAATTTCAATAAGAATTCATGGTAAACCTCCATTTGTTAAGTAGTTTAATGTTGAATGTTTCGTAGTTGTATATATATTTCCTTGTCATTCTTCACACCTTGGAATTGTTTGCCAAAGCCTTGTTCCAATTTTTCAATGTGTAACTTGGATGATCTTAAACAAAATTCTCATCCCATTCAAAGATATTATATTTAAAAATGAAACCAAATAAGTTGATGATGTTACTTCCACAATTTCACCATTAATTAACTTTCTTGAATATTCTAATGTGAACATTAAGGTCAGTGTCTTTCACATAGGTTGGATATTGCAACTTCTTATATTGTAGCTTGGTTGCTTGTTCTTGTACAAGTTATGCAACAATTGGTAGACACCACGATGGCATAAACATGCATGGATCAAGTGTTAACCATCCAAATGTTCGACAAGTGGATTGAATGGTAGTCCTTTAGGTGGATTTCATTTGAATGAACTTCCTCCAAGAAAATCTTTAGGTTGTCCTCCATTCAGTGGATGATGAGCAAAACTTCTTTTTGGTACATGTGTTGGCAAACCATCACTAGTTCAATGCATTTCAATATTAATTGGTGCAATGGTTATCATTGAGGTCGCCACCTACTATAGAACATGTCCCATGTTTTTGTTAATGATTAATTGAACCACTTTAATATGTTAATTACCAACAATATGTGGTGTTGGTATTAGTGGTATCACAAGTTACTTTGGTATTAGATACATGTATCTAGGTAAATAACTTGTGCAATTCCTAGAAATCAAACGATCAAATCCTTTGGTTGTAATATGATATGTTAAATACATGCTAGGATTTAGAAGTATGTAAAGGGGTATGACATTATATGACATTGGGTATGTGGATGTAGGAAAAACATTGGTATGATTTAATATAAATGGTGTAACATATGGTTGCCAAGTTGGTTAATAACTAACTGGTACTACTATGTGACCAATGCCTGGATCCATGACTTGAATTCTTTACACACGTACATTGGGTAATCTAGTTATGATACTTGGGATAATAGGCTAATGAACATTTATCATTTCATCCCTCAAGAGTTGTCTTAATTTATCATGAACAAAAAAACAATATTTGAATTGATGTATAGGTTAATTATGTCCCATTTGTTGACAATATGTATAGGTTACAATTTCAACACCATAAGTCCTCCTAAAACGTACGTGTTTTGAAGAACATGTAACCTTCCCTTTGACCAATAACCAATTTGGTTGGCTAGGTGGTGTGTCAGCATATTGGCCCTTTTTGAACAATAATTGGTATTGCTTGAAGTTTTATCGATTCCAAATGAAACAAGGAAATTGATTGGTTGGAAGGTCTTCAAGCAATGTGACAAACTTGCTAAACCAACTTGTAAATTGGATTCATTCCATCTTTTAATCTATTGTCATTAGATCGATCTTGAAATTCAGTTCAATATCTTGTAACTTAACAAAAATTGTTGTGTGTGTTGGTGCACTTATTTTGGGTATGAAATAACTAGGGGTTGTAGACCATCACAATTGTCATGTTAAGACAACTTTATCAAAATTTTGAACAAGTCCACTATTGTTGTCACCATTGTGAGTATTCATTGCCTTTCGTTGGGATGAAATTTGTGATGTCACATGGTGAACGTTTGAGGGTATTGATGATTATTTATGCACAACTTATTTGGCTAAAATTTGATGTTGAATTTTAGCTTCTACCTGTTATGTTGCTTCCATGATTAGTGTGTTCACCAACTCATTTCACAATGGTTGCACTTGTTGCTTGTATTCCATTTGTGCAAGTGGTACATGTTGATGTATGACCTATTCTAATTGTTTCCTAATACTTCTTATAATTACTATTGACATTTTTCATGAAATAAATAAAATTTGAAGACAATTTTTCCATTGTTTTTAAAAACAAATCCAAATTGACTACACCCAACAACCAAAGATTTAAAATAATCCCTTTTACATATAGGACATTTCCTTTTAAAACTTTTGCACTATCTTTAACCTATTTCTTAATGTTTTCAAAAAATTAATAAAAATAACTACACGATCTTTATTAAAAATAATAGGCTTGAAATTACACATATAATAATCTAAATTATCTTATATACATATATATGATTATAAACATTAGTGTTTACAATTTTGATCCACTACGTGGTTGTCAAATCTTAATGGAATTTTTTTTGTTAATTCCCACCTAAATTAATGTAATTTATACTTTTAGGAACAAAATTTGATTATAAAAACATGTACATTTAGAAAAAAACCAAAATTCTATGTGTGAATCAAAGCTTCAAATCAATATGTATTCCTAAATTGTAAAATCACAAAAAAATTGAAAAGTAAAAGTTCCAATAATTTTCTCCTTGTCCATCTTCAGTTATATAAATGTTAATTCAAATTCAAAGAATCTGAATTAAACCATTCAAATAATAAGTAACCAATATTAAGATAAATAGCCAAAAAAGGAAGAAAAAGACTACCTATTCACAACCATGTGTTATGTTAAGTGCATATCATTGATTCACAAACAAAATTTGGGTAACACATTCTTATGGTGATGGAGTCAAATAATGTGGCTTTAAGAAACATGCTTGGGGAACAAGGGAACATTTTAGGGCTTAAGGAACTTTGCTACTAAATACAAACATTGAATTAAAAAAAACCTTTTTATGGGCTACTACCAAAGCTACCAAGGTTAGGGGTGCATTCACACTTGGTGTTAGGGACTCTAGGGTTGAGTCCCCTAACACCATACTAGCCATTTAGGATTTAAACCTAGTTGCCATGAAAATTTCATGTTAAGCTAACATTCATTCACTTAACATTGAGCTATGGCCCATTTAAAATTGGGTGCCACCTAGGATGCCACCTAGATTTTCATTTAACACTGACTTAACATCAAGTGTGAATGCACCCATTGCTAGGTAGCGAGGTAAAAGTTCCTTATAGTTGTTTTGTAGGTACGCACTTCACAGAGTAGCGTGTGGGTAATAAGACTGTGTGTACACAACGTAGTTATTATGTACGTAGCTTTGTGTGTGCGTGGATGAATGTTGTGTTGAGGTTTGCAACATGTGCCTCCGCCCTGCCCACAAGCTCTCTCGCTCGATGCTTTTGGTTTGCTCTTACCCAGCTTCGGCATCTCTGCTTGCCTGGGGGCGCGGAGAGCACCTCCACCCGCTCTCCTCTGCCCCTCCTATTCTCCCCGTGGCGCTACCTGGATTCCGCGATTTTTATTGTTCGCTTCTGTTTTGATCTCCGCTTCGGGGATTGAGAGCAGTTAGGAGGGAAGTAGGGAGGGAAGCAGGCAGGGGAGAGGGTTGAACGCATAGGAAGAGGAGGCGGAGGAGGAGGAGGAGGAGAAGCGACACGGTAATCGAGAATAGGGTTTTGGAGCAGGCGAAGCGGTGGGGGGGAGTTTGGGCTGAAGGGAGAAGGGGGAATGGGATGCATGTATTCAGAGCGAGTTTTGATATGTTTGCAAGTAGTTGAGGGACGTGTGTGGGTGTAGTCGAGGTGGATAGAGGGAAGAGGTGTATGCATTGGTGTGTCAGGGTCGTGCGGAGAGCGAAGAAGTATCGAAGGACATGTCCAAAGAGCGGAGCTCTGCTCTGGGAACGGAGGGACGAGGTGGGAGCAGCGTCAAAAGTGGTGGTGACGGGTCGCAGTTTCGGGATGGCTCGGAGAGCAAGAAGCGCTTGGATGATGTCGTGGAGAAACCGTCGCCTTCTACTTCCAAAGGAGGGATTGGGAAGGAGAAAGAGCGATTAGCTCTATCCACATCCTCCCTTGGTCGCCGCTTGCCGACAATTGATTCCAGAGTCGAGCAGGATAAGAACAGGTACCAAGGTGAAGGTGCGCTTATCTGCTCCGTCTCATGTGTTCAGCTTTTCTTTTTGTACTCCATTTGTACCCTGCTAGCTTCACCTTAGTACAATTTCCTATGCCGTAGCATTTCGGGAAAATGGTTGCGAGATTAGGACCTAGTATCCCATGCTTTAGGGTGAGAGTCCCGGTCCTTCGGCTAGGGTGCTATGGATGTATCGTGTCCTGAGTTCTAAGTTCTTCTTTCTGTTGCATGGAGGTGCTCTGCTGGTCTAAGTGTTTCCCGTAGCTTACAACTTGAAATTTGCATTAACCTAAGAATCGTGATGCAGCAAAGGTTGAGCTGCAACATTACTGTCTCTGTAGGTTGTGGGATCAGGAGTAGGGGAAAAACTTCCAATTCTTTTGAGATCTTGAACAATGGGGTTTAGATGAAGCAAAGTTTGCATTCTGACAGCAGCTCAATCTCATAAATGCTGTTTCCTACAACTTCTTTTTAGGGTACCTCCGGGGATTTGCTAGGTTAAAGTGTTGAAGTACCTATGTACAGTTTGTTCATCTTCCTGCTCTACCTGAAAGACAGCAGCTTTTGTGGAAGTTGCTCCAAATTCATCTGGATATGGTATCTGTGAGTGACTGGGGTTTTGCTAGAACTTCACAGTTTAAGACTATCAGCTCAGATTTTATGTTGTGTAGTTGATCGACAATCCTCTATCTACTAAGGAGCAGTTTATCTCATTCGACAGGGAACATGACATTCAATCCTCTTACTATGCATGAAAAACTTTTGTTCTGAACTACTACTACCATGTGTATTGTTTTGCTTGTTTGATTGTTCAGAGGAATCTAACACAGATACCGAGGAGTCTGATGTGAGTGCATCTGATGGGGAGGACACATCGTGGATTTCCTGGTTCTGTGGCTTGAGAGGCAATGAATTCTTTTGTGAAGTTGATGATGAGTACATCCAAGATGACTTCAATCTCAGTGGCCTCAGTAGCCAAGTGCCATATTATGATTATGCACTTGACCTTATTCTGGATGTTGAATCTCCTAATGGTATGTGCACATTTCTTCTATTGTATTGTGAACTCATCAAGGGAGATTGTGACCAGGGACTTTTGCATCTGCACATATGTGTGAATGGGACATTTGGTGATGTAGGCTAGGAGACTAAGATTTGAACAAGCAGCGAGGAGATCAGTGTCTAGTTCTCCTTACCCATTAGGTGCCTCTCACAAGTATGCTGAGGAGTTTTCATAACTGGAAGTAGAACTGTGAGTGCTACTGGTAAATTAAGTGCTGGCTGTCTTCAAGCTTCAGGGCTGGAATTGGCAGAAAATCAGCTGCCGATGGTGTAGGGCGACTGACACATTTTTCATGGTCCCCTTTGTCATTTTTATGTCTTAAGCAGTGGATGAGGTATGAGCTGTTGCAATTCTGATATGATTCTGTTTTAGACATCTGAGGTGTACCTCTGTCTCCGAGCATGTTCTACAAAACAAGGCAGGGTGACCACATCGGTAGTGCTGTGGATACAGTTGTTCAAATTTGTGCCTGTGAGGTGTGAACTGTTCGATTAATGTGTTGTGACTGCAGATGACATGTTGACAGAGGAGCAAAATGAAATGGTAGAGTCTGCTGCTGAGATGTTGTATGGACTGATTCATGTGCGATACATTTTGACGAGCAAGGGGTTGGGTGCAATGGTATGCCTTATAACTGAGGTTCTTCTATGCTGATTTGCTTTCCACACAGCAGTATGGATATTGGCTGAATCATGATTCATCACAACAGGATCCCACATACCAGAGTTTCTCACTTTGTGATGCTCTGGTGGTGTGCAGCTGGAAAAATGCAAGAATGTTGACTTTGGCAGGTGCCCACGAGTCTACTGCTCAGGTCAACCTTGTCTGCCAATGGGCCAGTCAGATATCCCACGGACAAGTACTGTAAAGATTTATTGCCCGAAGTGTGAAGACATTTACTATCCCAGGTCAAAGTACCAGGGCAGTATCCTCTCCCCTTGTGTATTTGGGGTGTCTATTGAACTGAATAGCCATCATAGAGCCCTGAAAAAATTTGAATTTCAACTTTTAGGTTTTCCCTGGAAGAAAGTGATAGTAAGCTCTGGGGAGCAAGTGATACTGATAACCTCTCCTCTGATGGAAGATACACATTTCTAGATATGATTGTGTTGCTAAGAACAGAATCTATGTCTAAAGGATTCTAGGGGTATCTTCTTCCATTCTGATGTTCTTTATAGTAACATGGACTAGGTGTAGGACTTTTGTTTTGGTGATTCACCTGATATCTCAGCATTTAAGACACCTTGTTTTCTCCCTGCAATGTTAAGGCACAGACATTGCAAGAGCCTAAGCTTGCATGCTACCATGTCAGAGGTACATTGCATCTGTGCTTGACATGGTTGTGATGATGAGAGGGAATCTTTAGAGTGGTTATGTTGAGCCATAGAGAAAATGAGCTCTTTATGCAGACCTAATCTCATAACTGTGTTAGTTAGATGTCACTTGATGTGCAAGAGGAATATGCACCTTGTTTCAGCCACTCTAATTGTGTCCTGGTTGTTGAGGTCCTCTCTTGTCATGTTTCTTGACTACAGATACAGATATTGATGGAGCATACTTTGGGACAACATTTCCTCATCTTTTTCTGATGACATATCCTTACATAAAACCAGCAAAGCCAACTCAAAGCTATGTCCCTAGAATTTTTGGCTTCAAAATTCACAAGAATGCCTGTTAGTTTTGATCAATATAGACCTTGGCAAGTGTTCACATTGCATTTGCTCTGTTGCCCTTCCTGTTACTGTAGCAACTGTAGTCATAGTTGGCAGCTGGTAGTAATGTCCACAGCTGTGCTCTCATTTACTGCTGAAACTTCAAAAGTGACTAAAGAAGTTTTAGCATCCTTTTGTTATGTGTTCAGACTTGGGAGTTGCGAGGATTTAGTCAGAGCTTGAACTGAGTTGGTTTGGGATGAGGTGTAAGTATGTAGGCAGTCATCTCAAGTACTTTGCGGATGAGGAGGGACTCATCTATGGATCAGAGTAGAATGTGGTGGAATAGATTGGTGTTGTAGATCCCCAGTCAGCAAAGGTGCCCTTCTTTTGCACTTGAGTATGCTAGTCCAGTAGCAGAAGATTGTCAATCACTCTGTTGAGGATGAATGAAAAGATTTCTTAGTATCAATGCAAATTGCACATTTGTGCTCCCCTCGTCACAGATCCAGATCTGAATCTTTTTTTCTTCAATGTTTGAGGGATTTGTCAGTGAAGGCATTCATGGTCCTGTCTTTTTGCCGTGTCTTGGTCATTGGGTCAAAGGACTGGGTTTGCATTCTGGAAATTTTCAATTGGTGTGTATGTATGTTGTCTTCTAGTGGTCACAAGTTCCTGCAAAATTTTCACTTCCCAATGTATTTTCTGCAAGATGTTTACATCTACTTACAAAGGAGCGAAGAAGGGACTGTTGCACTCAGGAAGTGGAACAGGAGTATGTGGCTGGGAGATGGGTGGCAGCCGGAGGAAATGGTTTTGCACCCTCCTAAAGATTTCAAATATCCCTCCTAGAGATTTCAATTATTGGAGATTTGAGTTGTTTTTGTTGGTTGGTAAACACTTTTGTGAATGGATGCGAGGTTACCACTAGACAAAGAAATGGAGCAGCTTTGTGTTAAGGGTCCATATATCCAACCCTTACATGCTGGTTCTTTCTTTGAAGAAGAGATAAATGCCCAACTTTGGTTATTACATCGGGCCAGGGCATGTCCCATGGGTTTCCATTGTTCTTGGGCATGGGAATCCAAGCTCTTAACCGCGTTTTCATGCTTGAGAACAATGGAAGCCCCAGTATAATGTTCGAAATCACCAACTCTCAAATACCTCAAACTTGAACCCTGTTGCTGCACAAGTTTGAAGTTTAAAGTTTGAACATGCCAACCCCCAACCAGACTTCAATCCTAAAATCTTGAGCGGGATCCAATATTAGGGAGAATGTAAAGGGATGACGATCCTGAAAGAGTAGTCCAAAAGGGCTTCCATTATTGGAAGGCATGGAATCAATATTGGTTCACATTCGAGATTTTCAATTTGAGGTTTGGGTCACATTGGTGGTGTGTTCAAACTTGTAACACTAGAATTGAAGTTTGAGGGACTTTGCAATAAAATATGCATGGATATTTCCTTCTTTGTTCAGATCTACCTTGTTACCATGACAGCTTCAACACCAATTTATAAATATGGTAAAGTTAGGCCATTGATAAATATGTCAACTGATTTATATACACAAAAAAATTCTTTAATTATAGTTTCAAATGCCTTATTCTATTTGGTATTTTGAAAACAATTGAATGGATTTACCAAAATGTAAGAGATGGAATTTTCTCAATATGGTTTTGGTGAGCAAGCATGCAAAACTAGGTTTAAAAAGTATTCTCAACATTGCAATCCTTTATTTTTTAAATAAATGTAAAAAATTAAATTAAAAATCTTTTCATGTATCATTATGAGATCATCATGCATTTTATTAAATTTATAGTAAGTTTCATATCAAGTTTTTAAAAAATTAATGCAAGAAAAAATGTAATAAATCAGTTTTAAACTAGCCAAGTAAATGTGCTAAAATTTATTTTTAATTTTTTTTGGGGGACAAAATATGATCTTTAAGTTGAGTTTTTAAAAAATAATTAATACATTTGAATGTGTCATCAACTTCAAGTTACCAAAAATCTAATTAAAATCTTACTTTCATTCACTTAAAATTAATTTGAGACATTTACTTGCATTTTCAAATATATATTTAAAAATTATATATAAGTATTATTACTATATTAAATTTTTAAAAATTCTCTTATTGATCATTAAATTAAAAATTATTTCAAAAATTTCTACATTAAACTTTATTTTATGACTACTTTCACTTTAAAAGAAGAAGGATCACACATTGGCCTAATTTAATATGTTTGCACCTTTTGATAAATGTTTTTAAACACACACCAATGATTGAACATGTATAAGCACAAGATCAACTTAATTAATGTATTATTATTTTTCAAATTTTTCCCGTAATCATTCTTTCATGTCAAGGTTTTGACAATATGAAAAAGTTGGGATTTACTTGGTATTTTTTAATACAAGAAAGATAGAGTCATTGCATGCACAAAAAAACCTAAATAGTACATTTTGATTATTTGTAACTATTGTCAAATTTTTGTCAACAAAAGGGAAATCATGCTTTGGGAGGTAGTTCATCTATAGAATTTCCCCACACACACACACATACTCAATGTGGACATGATGTCTACATAAGTGAAAAAAACTTGTTTCCAATGTCCACATGTAATTTGGGGTTAATTAATATGGAAGTTCACTTTTAATGTTAACACCTCAGAACAATGGCCCGGACGTTTCAAATTAAATTGAACATCAAGGTGTTCTAAACATTGAATTGTGCTCACATTATTTTCTTCATTTAATTTTTGAAATTGTAATACAATGTCATAATTTTTATGACTAAAGTGTTAACCAATGGCATCTTTATCCCTACAATGTGTTCCCAAATAGGTTTGTTTTTGGTCAACATAGATTCACATCCAAAATCAAATGTTCACTGAACTAGTTCATCTAAAATTCAACAATGAAACCAATTCTCTAACAAAAGCACAAGTTATGTGAAAAATGAAGGATTATTGGGTGAATTAATTTCCGAAATCAACTTCATTTCTTTGGTGAGTTGTCTCATCCTGCATATTCAACACATCGAGTAAATATATTATGTAGCATGAATTGATCCGTGTTGCAAATAAGTACATTCCTATTCTTGGTCAAGTAACGATGCATTTGAAATAGATTCACATTTTTGGGGCATAACCTAAGTCATGTACAAGATTCCAAATTCATGCAATACACTACTCATGACAAGTAAACACAAAAATCCTTATTGATCGACAAAGGTATTAACCTTGTTGCGATGAGTGAAGAAATTGTAGGCTTAATGTGATGGGCACCAACATATTTGCCATGAACATGCCTAGATAAAGGTCATGCAAGAAAAGTTGTACAAAGGTTAGTTTAACGACGTGTTTTACTTGTAGCATGATCTTTTAATTGGTTTGAAATTATTGTTGAGCTTGTCTTTCTCCTATACCTTTAATGTAAGCAAAACCCATGCAACTCCATGATAGTTTGTTCAACAAAATGATTATGAATACACTAGGATTCAAGCTGTTGTTCAAGGAAAAATTATTGAAATGCAAGTAATTAATTTATCATGTCCATGACAACAATGAGAACAAAAGTAGATTGATTTCATGACTTTCTTTTTTTAAAACAACTTTGGAATCTTAGTTTAGATATCCTATGTTTATAATACAAAGTTTACGTGCATGTCCATTTAGACATAACATATTATAGACATTAATTATCAACAAAAAGACAACATAAAATAAAAACCTCGTACCACTCTCTGCAACCACATTTATCATTTAGACAATGTTGACCACAAGACGATATGCAATCACTTTGGCTCCCAATGTTGCAACGTTCATTTGCGATGCTTAAATTCATTCCACCTTGAGGCATAGAAACCTGTTCACCCTCTTCCTCATGACTTAAGATAATTTTCTTAGTCTCAAAACAAGAGCCAACTTGTTTCTATTAAGTTAAAAGGTTTTGCATGGTGATAGTGTATCCATTAAAAATATTAGTGTTTTTTTCATCAAAATTCGCACATTCTAGAACCCATTTTTAATGTGTTGAAAATAGAAGAAATTACACAACCATTTGTGGTAGGACCTTCTTCATTTGTAGTAACTTGTTACAATATTTTTCAGTAATGTCATTAGTTAAGATATTCACAAGAACTTACTTTCATGGTGTTCTTGCAAGCATTTACACAAGCATCACATCTGCAATTCCATAAGCTAGAATTTTAAGTCACTTACGTATCATGGGCATTCAATTTAATTTGTTATGCAAATAACACATTTTAAAATCAAAATTCACTAAATATTTGAAAATTGACAATAAATGTTTTAATGTGATTTTCTTGTAACCTGCAACAAGGACAAGATTTTGCAATTTGATCATTTGTCTTTGTTGAACTCTCATTGTTTTTACAATTCAGTTCAATGTGCATGTTGTCACGAATGATGATGGATGTAGTAGGTCCATTCCCTACATTTTGAATCACACAAGACCTTTGTTTGCCTTCCTCTCCATATGGCAAATTTGATAGTTGGGTGGGACTTATAGAAATTGTAAATCTCTGACCACCACAATGCTTAACACAAATGGTATTCTTGGGCCAAATAGTTGAAGATTTAGGAAGATTATTACATCTGCTATTTGGCCTAGGGGAAGGTGATCTTTGATTGCATCTAACTTGTGTTGTAGGTGATGTGAGGTGTATCAAATCAGATTGGCAACATGTCATCGTTTTTCCCCTTTGTCCAATTTCAAATGGTTATCCAAAAGGTCCCATTTCCGCACAACTTACAACTATTGATAAAAAAAATCCTACCATTAACTTTCCATCTCTTTTGTGTTGTGATGTGGAATTATAATAGAGATGAAAGGAGTATGTGACCACATATTAGTGGATAGTCACACTTCACAAGCTTAGTTGATCATACCAACATGACCAAAAGTTGTCATCATCCAAATACAAATCCTTTATAGAACCAAAACCAACTTCACATACACTCTAATTAGTAGATTCTTTCCTCTTTTGATAATTCTCGCCTTTTCAACAAATATGAATGTGCTTCTTTTGTACTTCTTGATCGTACTTTGTCAATCTTTAATTTATTATTTTCCTTTACATTGATTGGCTTTGTGATGATGGAAACCTTCCTTTAAAAAAAAAATCAAAAATCAAAAAAAGGTCCAAGAATGTAAGTAGCTTCTATGGAAAGTTTTTTTGAATGCTCCTTGTGAAGTGAAACATTTTTCAAAAGCAAAATATTTTTAACAAGGATCTTGAATTAGTGTTTTCTTCCCAATACTCCAACACAAAGATCAATTTTATATTCTTGCTAAATTGTCTTAAATTGCAAGACATCATTCATGGTGTACACAATTGGATTGGAGGCCTTCCAAAAAAAAAACATTAGCTCAATGTAGAAATCCTATTCATTTATGAATGCATTATGTGGTTGTTCATAATGCAACACTTAGTTCAATTCACTTATGATGGTTGAAGCCACTTGCTTGTGACATGTCATGCCTTGGGTGAGGTGGTTACACCTTTAGCTTTGTTCAATTGCGCGCGGCTACACAAGCCCTTTTACACCTACTTGTTTAACTATCCCTTCCATGGGATTCACATGCACCTTCCCAAGTCCCTTGTCCTTTCAATTGAATGTTTTTAACAACCCTACCCCTCTCTATTTTTTTTACAGGTTTTAAGGTGTGGCCATGAAATTTTTTTAATTGGGTCTTTGTATTTATTTGTTTCATTTTCTTTGGGTGAAGGTTAGGAAGGGTGACATGATGTTTATTTTCATATTTGGATGCTTGGTCATTTTTTGAACCCTATAGTTTCATTTTTTTTAATTGGGTTATTCAAATAAGGATATTTTTCCTAATCAAATTTCATCCGGTAATTTGTTTCATTTCATTTATTCGATAAATATCCAATTTGGTCAATATAGGGTAAAATGGCAGGTCACTAGGCTTTTCAAAGGTGTTGTGAAATTCTGCAATGGTTTTGTTTTTTTATGTTGATAGTGTTCCCATTGTGCTTACCAAATTCAAAAGTCATATCTAAGCAAAGATTTGAAAAATTGTGTGAGCAAGCAATTTAAGTGTGTGAGACAATTTGAAATGATGAGTGAATGGAAAGAGCTTCTTCAGAGATTTTTGGTTGAAAAATCATGACATAAAGGATATATTATTGCAATATGGTTTAACACAAATGCTTAACATGTATCATATTTAGGTCCAAAATCATGTAATTGTGGCACAAATGTGTCTTATAATGTAGTTGATATGTGAATTTGGGCCATCAATGAACCAAAGATTAACTCAGTTGAGGTTCATCCACAACTGAGTAATGACGGACATCCAGTGGATGGTGCGCTGGTGGGTGCTGGTTCACTGTGGCCATAAATCAGATGTTCTTCATCCACAAATGAGTGAGAATGGGTTTTCAATAGAATAGTTCACTGGTGGGTGCTGCTGGGTCACATTATCTCAAAAGAATGGGCGAGTGTGAACCAGTACCCACCAGTGCACCAACGTGGATGGATGGTGCAGTGATAGGATTCTCTTTTCTATCCCTGTGCCATCCCAGGTTGACACATTTTTTGTTTGCCCTTTCTCAGCCCTGATCTCAGTTTTTTTTTCCGCAACTTTATTTTCTCCCTGCCCCCTTCCCAGTTTTTCTTTCCCCCTCATCTCTATTTTCTTTTTTTTGGAACTTTATTTTCTCCCCGGCCCCCACCTGTTTTTTTTAAAATTATTATTATTATTATTTATTTTATTTTTAAAAAAAATTTTAAAGAAAAATTTTCCCACCCAGTACCTCGCATTGTCCCCCACCAACCTACTCACCTATATATTTAAATTAAAAGTAGACTCTTCCCCACCTATAAATTTAAAATGTCCTACTCTCATCCCCACCCACCTACCCGCCTTACCACTGACCTACCTACCAACACTTTAAGTAGGTACCTACCAAACTCCACCTATATGGCTACACCTACCTACATGGTTGCCACTCCAATAGACCCCCAATGGTCAACAACAATGAGGAAAGAATAAAATGAAAGTATTCCATGAAGTTTCCTCTTGTTCATTCAAACAAAATAAATAAGGGGACTTAGAGACAATTAAAGTATTTAACACCCCTTACATAAGGGTATTGCAAGTTATGTTCAGAGAGTGTTTTCCATGGGGATATTGCAATCCAAATGGATAATCAAAGCAATATGGAACTCTAGTTCAATTTAGATGCATTTGTACCATGTTGTACTGAAGTTCATAGGGCAAAATATTCAATGAACATGCAATACCTTATTCTACACACCCTTGAGAAAATTTGGGCTTTATATCATATATTTCGACAAATCAAAGGGCATTGCATAGCCTACCAAAACCTAGAAGGAACGCAATACCCTCATTGGGCCACATGACAATACCCTCTCAAGGTATCCTAGAAATACATTGGGCTCCATGACATATATTTTGACACATGATGGGGTATTGCGTAGCCCTACAAGGAAACCAATATCCTCATTAGGATATTTTATAATTAAACACCAAGAGTCTACGTTGCTTTTAAACGGCTATAACTCATGCCTAAAATTATTATATACACTTGCAATAGCCCATGCAGGGTATCCCTAAAATACATTGGGTTCCATAACATATTTTTTGAAACTTGGAGTATTGCACTGCCCTACCAAAACCTAGAAAGGATGCATTATTGTCATTGGGCTACATTATAAAAGCCATGGGCTGAATTATTTTGGTCGAAGTTATTAGAGGGGTATTGTTCATGCACAAAAAGATTCAATGAACATGTAATACCCTAAATGACTTACACTGTAAACACCATGGGTTGAATTATTTTGGTCTAGGCTATTATAAGGGTATTGGTCATGCCCAAAAAGATTCAATGAACATGCATTACCCCTCCCAAGGTATCCTATAAATACATTGGGGTCCATAACTTGAAATGCGGAAAGGTATTGCATAGCCCTACCAAAACCTACAAGCAAAACAACACCCTATTAAGAGTATTTAGCAAAAACCATTGGCTAAAGTATTTTAGTCTAGACTATCAAACAAGTAATGCTTATGGCAAGGAATACTCAATGAACATGCATTACCCCTTTCAAGGTATCCCAAAAATACATTAAGCTCCATAACATATCTTTTGACACATGGAGGGGTATTGCATAGCCCTACCAAAACCTCCAAGGAAACCAATATTATCATTAAGGTATTCAGTAATTAAACACCATGGGTCTACTATTGGAAGGGTATTGTTCATGCTCAAAACTGCATAATACACTTATAATACCCCTTATAAGTTATCCCAAAAATATAATGGGCTCCATAACATATATTATCAAACTTGGAGGGCTTTTGCATAGCCATACCAAAATTTAGAAGGAAAGCAATATTTTCATCATATTGCAATAATATCTTAAACCATGAAACAAAAGGATATATTTTTAAATATTTATTCCATGTTCAATATAACATGCCCTATGTATTGATTTAAGTAGATGAAGGTATTGAAACATTTTTCACATTGATGGTAGAAGGTCACTTGAACAAAATTATGGAGTTTAAATGTAATATCTGCATCATCATGGGATATTTGCATTCAACATGAAACATAATAATTTTTTTAAAAATATTGATTCCCAATCAATTATGTCATGAAATTCATGTTTTCAAAATTATTTATTCACCTTACAATACAATTTAACATATATAAAAATGAACCTAATGGAAATTTGGTCACATTGATGGTATAAGGGTTTAAAGTTTAATGTTAGAATTCGGAGTTTGTAAAATTCAGACTTTATGTTTTTATTTTTTGAAAACAACTTTACAACTTTAACAGGGAAAAACATAAATATATACATCATCAAAAAATGTTAAGCATGAGTTTTTAATTCATATTTAAAATTAAATCACATGACTTTCTACTTTTTTTAATGGTCTCTCCCATATATTGATCCTATGTATGATTAAACTTTTTTCCTTTTGAAATATAATAAATAATTTCTAGCCTAAAATCATTATATAGTGGGTCAATACTATTTTATATTTTATAAAATATAACACAAGTCCTTATGTAATTTTTTTTTTTATGATCTATAATATTGGCTTAAATATTGGTCTAAATATATTTTTATTTATAACATATTGAGTAATAAATTATATATAATTAATGATATTATGGAATTATATTGTTGATTCATTTTAGTATATAAATTTATTCATATTTATTTAAAATAGGATGAGAATTGAATAAATAATATATATATTAAATTTAAATAATATATATAAACCCATGGTTATGCATAGTGCAATTTTTTGTAAATTTATTTTTAATGAGAAATTGAAATTTCAAACGACGAGTTATTAATGTTGTACATATTGTTAATGCATGTAATTGAATATAATTTCTATGTAAATTTTAGTTTACAACGTATTAAATGATGATATACTTAATTTAATCATGTGTGAAATTATATATTTTTCATTTATAGAGATATAATGTTTGCATAATTATTTTAACTTGGTAGAATTTTTAATTAAACATTTGATGGAAGAGGGAAGTGGGGGTAAAGAAGAAAATCATTGACCTTTTCACCCATGCATGGGCTCTAGGCCCTAATGTGGATGGATGGTGCACTGAGGCAATGCTCCAAAATTGTGAATTCTTTTCTCTCTCAAAGTTGTTATACATTACTTTCCTTGCAAATATTGAAAATTCCGTCTTGTCCCTTGGGTTAGTTTTCAAATAAATCAATCCACCATGAGGATGGAAGGTGTTGTTAGAAAGATGCATGAGATATTTGTTTCCAATCACTCCACCATGAGGGAAAAGATGTTGTTGGATCCTTGCAAGAAATCCCTCCAATCCTTTTGCAAGAATATGGACATAGGTTTGGAGAAAACATTAACTTCAGGCTACTAAGTGGTTGACCATTACTTGTTCATCTAAAGGTTATAGAAAGAGCAACATGTTCCAAAAGTTTTTTTGAGCAAGGTTGACAAGATGTCATTCATGTTGCTAGATTGGAGAGAGTTGACCATATCATCATCACCCCCAGGGCACATTCAAAATTTCACATGTATGTCTTTGATGGAACTAGAGGAGTCAAGAAGGAAAACAAGGTTTGGGGCCAAAAACACAAACAACCAGATGGAATTCTAGAGAAGAAAACAATACCGTCTTTGGCCTTTGATTGATTTCATGCCCGACAAGCAAGAACACAAAGTTACAATGTTGATGAGGTCAATAGTAGGACCTCTAGGTCCAAAGAGATGATGAGAAACTATTTCAATTCATGCTCTATGTTTCTAACTTTCGTCAAATACTTGATTCCCTACAATATATATTCTTTTGCGAAAAACTTATATATCTAGTGAACAATCTTTGGACATGTTGATGATGACAAACCAAAACCATGAATGAAATAACATATTAGACAATTGGGTTTTACAAAATGTTAAACATGTTTGAACTTACATGAGGAGCTTCAAAACAATCAAGAAGATGATTGGTATTCACCTTAATGTTGACAAGTGTATTGCCTAAATTGCAAGAGATTCCATGTTGTTTCATGCAACAACATGGAATTTGTCTTTAAAAAGGTGTAAGTACAACACATCCAAGTGGCAAAAAATGGCTAGTAAAATATGGGTGGCATGCCCATTTTCAAAATTCTAGGGGCTATTTTACAATTGGATGGATGTAAGCTCAAGGTTGACAACAAGTTCATCTTCACAACCACCTCACCATCTAATATCATTGTGAAAGTTTTTAGGTCAGCAAAGGTAGTGTTGAGTGCTGATGACACATATAATAAAAAAGAATTTTAAAATGGCATTGAAAAAGAAGATATTGTAGATGATGAAAACTATAAGGAGAATGATGAGGATGATGACAATGGTTAGGTTAGCAAATAAAAATGAAGAGGACTCTTATCAAAAGTTGATTCCATGGTGTTCATTAGTTTTGACAAAGACGAAGATGATGAAGAATTACCCAAGAACCAAACCCATGGTTGCATTAACACATCAATTGAGAAAGTATTTCAAAATTCAATGGTTACAACTAAATTTGTGAATTATAATACAAAGTGCCATTCAAACTTAGCTTAGTAGGTTATGAAGTTAAATTGAAATGTCTTATGTTGCCAATGTCATCAATGTTTTGGTGCATATACAATAAGAATTACAACATTAGGATGTCTTGTTGAAAGGTGCTAATAATGAACAAGGTTTTTTTTTCACCAAATAATGGGTCTCACATGGATCTAGTAGCCATTTATTAACTCCAGGAAGATGTATGGAACTAATGAGAAGTCCTTGTCTACATTTTCCCACTTGCAACAAATTGGTGGCAAACCAATATTAATTTGAAGAATATTTTTTGTTCTAGTTCCCTTACTAAGAAAAAACGAAGTTAGATTACACCTTTTTAATTATGTTTTCAAACTTGTTGCCATAAATATTAAGGATTGATTATCAACATTGAAGCACATAGTAACACTAAAATATTATCTTTATATGAGAAATCTCTAGAAGTGGAATTTGCATGGAATTCTTCAAACTTGGCACATGATGCAAATATTTTGTAGTCTATGCAGTTGTAATTGAGAAGGTGAAATGCTACCTATATTTGGTCACTAGAAAATGGACAAATAGATAAATCTTTAGCTTTACTAAGTTCATGCCCAAGCACGACTAGGGTCCAACACCAAATGGTACAAAAGATAATGGGTTTACAAGCTCATGTAGAATCATTATAGCAACAAAGAAAACTAAAATCAATGTAAAATCAAATATATAGCCACCTAATCTAGAGTTGACCCTAAAACCTAAACTCAACATTTCTACTTCACATATGTTGACATTTTTTTTACAGACAAAGAGAGGAATTGGGCAGTCTGAACATATACTGATCAAAAGTGGGAATGTTGCACAAACCAACCATCTAAAGAGAGGTTCTTTCTTTCTTTTTACCCACAATGATTTTTTTAGGCTTGGACACCATTCACCTCAAACCAAGAGGGTTGAAACTCGAATGGGTATTTGAAAAAGAATGGACCATGATGTCCAACATGCAAATCCATAAACATTTTCCACCCCTTCTTCACCCTAAATCATGTTAATGAATTCCAACAATTTCATGACATGTTATATACATAGGACCATACTTGCCAATCCATGTTAAATACGAAGGTGAGTTTTGGAGACAAAAAGACAAAACACAAGTCAAAGGACAAAAGAAAAATGCACCATTAATGTCTATGTCGTTATTAGCTTCTTCTAGGAACCACTGCATGAAACGTGACAGCCTTAAGGTCTCACTCGGTACTTGCATTTAGGGCAACCTATTCCAAATTCACTCAATTTATTTTCCATATTTACAAATGTTTCTGCAAATCTGGACATGCAAAATAATCTCTACCTATAAAAAAATTCAAAAGGTTAATTCGCCACCGAAAGTATGAAAAATGTCAAGGTGTTCTTTGAACAATGTTGTTGTTTGGGCTTCTTCTTTAAAAGATTCATCTTTGCATCCTGGTTGCAAACAATAATGGAATTGCAAAAAAAAACTTTTATAGAAAACCTTTTGCTTGAGTGATGAACCAAGAAAGGTCTTGCTTGGGACTGTAGGTTTTGCAATGACTATGCAACACCCCTCCAAGTTTCAAGGTGAATGCAAATATCCAAAGATGATGCATGTATTGCATTTAAATTCCATAATTTTGTTCAACCTTTTAACACCAATGTGAAGAATTTTGGAATACCTTCATTTTCTTGAATCAATATGTCTGGCATCATATAATGAACATGAAATAAATACTTAAGAAAAACATTATTTCGTTTCATGGTTTATAATATTGTTGCAAATTGATGCGGGTAATGTTTGCCTTATAAGTTTTGCTAGGGTTATGCAATACCCTTCCAAATTCCAAAATATATGTTATGGAACCCAACTCCCCACCCACCTATACCCCCCATTGTCCCCCACCCACCTATTCACCTATGTGTTTAAATTAAAAATAGAATCTTCCCCATTTACCTACTCACCTATAAATTTAAAATGTATTATTCTCATCCCCACCCAGCTTCCCAACCCCCATCTATTTTTCTACCTACCAATTATTTTCTATGTACTTTAGGTACGTACCTACCAAACCCAACCTACATGGCTACACCTACTACCTGGTTAACATTCCAATAGACCCCCCAATAGTTGAAAATGATCATGAAAGAATAAAATGAAGGTATTGCATGGAACTTTGGTCTTGTTTGTTGAGCAAAATTAATAAGGGCAATATTAAAGTAATTGTCACCTCCTTGTGTAAAGGTATTGCAAATAGGCATTGGTTGTAACCATGCAGTTTTAATGTGTTCTAAGAGTGTTGCAAATAGGCATTGGTTGTAAACATGCAATTTTTATGTGTTCTAAGGGCATTGCAATTTTTTTTATTTAAATTAAAATATGTGAAACCCCCCAATTAAGGTAATGCAAGTTTTGCGTCAAGAGTGTTTTTCACGATGGGGGGGATATTGCAAAGCCAACACATTTAATGCATGTTGAACACATAAGGGGCGTAAATCAAACAATAAGGCCGAGATAAAAATAATTTGATTTGCTTACTTTAATGATGTATTTAAGCAATGTGGATTAAATTTAACAATGATTTATGTTAGCACTAGGGTTTTAGAATTTTGAGTTATGGAGATAACAAATATGTATGACTTTTTGCACCTTTTAAACCTAATTAAAATTAGACCTAGTATGGAGTTCGGGGGGGGGGGGGGGGGGGGGGGGTTGTTTTGCATTTGCACATATATGCCACAATACACATTTTAAAATTTTTTCTCTCTCAAAGAGAATGGAGAAAGGCTCACAAGTAAGACCAAAAGAAGATGTTAGAAAAACATCATGGCTTCTATTCTTTCTTTTTTTTAATTAGTTTTTTCAAATTAGGGTTTAATTAGTGATTTTTTTGTTTTTTTATTTTACTTAAGGTGTTTTGTTCCCCCTTGCAAATGGATGGTCATGGAAGTATCAATTGCATGTGGGTATTGCACATCTAGATTGAAAGCCCTACATATATTCAATTGATTGTTTCCAGGAATGTAGGGATTTTTTTTTTGTGCATAAGTCTAGATAACCATAAGATAGTCGCGTGATTTGTTTTTCCATTTGTAAACTATTGTTTATTGATGGGTTGTGGTAAAGTTCACTTGTAAGGTTTAGGGGTTTTGTTGATTATGGTTATTATGATTTGTAAACTTGTGAAGGTATTCCATGGGTTTTCACAAATTAGGGATTCTTCACCTTGGACATACTTGGTATGGTTTCAAAACCTATAAAACCTTTTTCCATTGGTCATTTTTGGAAGTTAGGTTAGTTGTTTTTTGTGTCTTTTGATTTGATTGAGTGTAAACTATATTTTGTAAATATGAATGTGGTTATGTGCCAAAAAACCACCGCAAAGACCCCAACCACATGAAGTTAATCAAAATGCGATTATTTGGTCTATTTTTCCATCAAGCGGCTTTACACACAACTAGATGTGGTGGAAATCACTTTTTACCATCAGATTCATACTTGGGCCCATGGAGATCCTACTCGCAGTGCATGTGACCCAAGGTCCATATCACGAATGTTGACATATGCTCCACACATGAATCACAAGTTCAAGGAGTCTATATGGAACCAATTAGGGTTAAGGTACACCGTGAAGCAAAATTATGACAAGCACAAAGAAATTTGGTGGGCACGAATGAATGTGGGCAAATGAATGACCCAAGATGATTTCCTATGACACCAAGATATCACCTATTTGGACTGGAAGCATAAGAAATACATTTGGCACTTATGCACAAACCCAATACTTTCTATTCATTCATGGGTTTGTGCTCATCCTAATGATATTTTTAAATTTCCAGGATGCAGGTGAGGTGAATGAGATTCATGTCCCTTTCACCACATGCATCCAAACATCTACACAACTTTAAGCCATGTTGCAATTCGGTCACAATGGGCTTGTTTCCATGGATGCCACGTTTGGTACCAACGATGTGAAATACCACTTATTCACATTGATGTCGTTTGATTTCCATCAAACAAAGGTGTTGTTGTTTGGGTTATCATGAATCAACAAACATGTGAAGATTTGGTGGAGTGGTTGAATGGCCTACAAGCAAAGTGTCTCTCGCATATGCCAAGTTGGAGACCATCATGTTTATTGTGGATGATGCCCCACAAGAACTCCAAGCACTATGGTAGGTTGTACATTGACTTTTTATTTTATGTTGCATTGTCTTTTGTTTTGGTACTTCATTAGCATGGGGATTCCATAACATATTTATTCTTCATGGTAAGGGCCATGATAAGCACATTGATGTTGGGTGTACCAAATCAGGATTGTGTGGGGTCGAAAACTATCCCATTTTTTCTTTACGCATGGCATGTGTTGAAAGCATGGTGCTTACATTCCATGGAAAAAATCAAGGATTCAGAGGTCAGGTGTGTTGTACTTGATTGCCTCCACATGGTGATGTTCATGTCCATCAACCCAAATGAAACCATTGATGATTTCAAGGCGCATGGGAGGGAGGTGGCAGTGGAGAGTTTTGATAACTTACAACATGGTGTTGTTTAGATTAGATACTTTTGGGCTTATCATTTCCAACTCGGTAAGTAAATGGTCCCCCTTCCAAGTATGGCATAATTTAAAACCTTTTTTGTATGGATGCATTACATGGATGCATGTTCACTTTTCACACATAATCAAATTACATCATGGGTTGAAAGTATGTTGTGCATGCCCATGCATAGCTTTGGATGGTTGGCCTTCGTTAGGTGCCACAATCAAATCAAGACACACAAGCTAAAGTCTTATCATGGGGTTTTGAAACATTGGTTTTCTCTTGAGACCAAGGGATCGAAGGGGTGTTGCATTGACTAGTTAGTGTGGAGGCTAACCACAATTGTGGCACAACATTACATGTCCCAGGCCGAGATGAAGAGGCAAGGGTTTATAAAAAACAAGGCCATGGCACGACTTGTGATGGTAAGTGTTGACAAAGTTAATTGGACTCCACGCATCGATGTGATCTCACCTACCTTTGAAGGGGATGATGGTGATGATGTTTGGCAGGTGCGAAGCCAACACCATCATGGTGTTAATTACAAGATTTGTACCGCTTTCATAGAATATACAAGTTGCACTTGCAAATGGGCATTGCAAGGCAACTTTTGCAAGCATCAAATTGTTGTTCTATTGACATGTATCGACCCTACAACATAAAATATCATTGGGTATTGTGGCACATATTATGGAACTCACCGTGGTAGCTTAAAATGCATGTTTGTTGACTTGGGATACTTACAATTGGATGATGGTGTGTCCAACGATGAGGATTGCAACCAAGATCTGGTTGACAAGGTTGGAATTGTTGACATTGGGGGCTTACGGCCATGGATAAGGATAATTGTTTTGACAATGGTTGATGTGCCGGAAGGTTCATCCGCATCCATGGATTAAGCCCTAATCCACTTAAATGAAATAATGGCCGATATCACGACAGAGTGTACCATGGGTGCAAGTGTCAATTTGTGCGACCATGCAACATCACTTTTTCAAGAAGTTGGATCAAACATTCACCACCTTGGTTTGGCTCAAATCAACAAATCCATGCATCCAAGAATGTTTCACTAGGTGGATGATGGCTTCAGGAATTCCATCAATCGGATGAAGGATTGGCATGAAACAATGATGGAGCACTTAAATACCTATAGAAAAAATACTAGGGATAAAGAAAGGTTTGTCACTTGTACCCATATTCACAATTTTCATTTATACTTAACCCTTTACACCTTTTGCCAAATAAAATTGAATTGTGCACAATTTGCATTAGAAAAGAAATTCCAATGCATGTGTCAAAGTAATATCCAAATGACTTGGTAACCAATATGCATCAATTAATAATTGTTCATCATAACAAAATGCAATCAATAATGAAATCTAAAACTCCAAGTAATGCACAAAACAATGAAAGTTTATTGCTTGTATACATCCAGTTCAATTGCAATACCATACATTGCATAATCAAAAAGTGTGTAGTACCCTTTCTTAGGTAGCCAGGAAATGCTTTTGGGTAATCAATTATTGTTGGACACTATGAAAGGTATTGTAATACTTACATTGGGGTATTCTATAAAACACCATGTCTCGATTCATTTTGGCCTACGTCATGACAAAGGTATTGTTCATGACCAAAAGGATGGAATGAAACTACAATACCCTTCCTATGGTATCTCAAAATCGTCGAGTGGATTTAATCACATATCTTTTGACAATTAGCGAGGTATTACATAACCTACCCAAAAACATAAAGGGAAAGCAATACCTTAATTTGGGTATTATGTAAGATGCCACGAGCTACATCATTTTCCCTATTAGCTATCCAAGGGGTATTATTCATGGCTAGAAGGATGGAAATAAATTGCAATACCCTAATTCGGTATGCTATAAATGCTTTGGGGTCAATCACATATCTTTATACACTATGTGAGGTATTTCATAACCCTACCAAAACCTAGAGGGAAATCAATACCATAATTCGACTGTTTTGCAAAACACCATGGGTTTGATCATTTTTTGCCTAAGCTATTGGAGGGGTATTGCTCATGGCTAAAATGATTGATTTAAATTGTAATACCCATCTCATTCATGGCTAGAAAGATGGAATGAGGCTGCATTACCCCCTCATGGTATATCTTGAAAATGCCTTTGGGTTAATCACATATATTATGATAATTAGTGGGTATGGCATAACCTACCAAAAGCCTAGAGGGAAATCAATACCCTAATTAGGGTATTATGTAAAACATCATGGGCTAAATTATTTTCCATGTAAGTTATTCAAAGGGTATTGCGCATGGCCAAATGGATGGAATTTTATTGCAATACCTTTATTCAATATCCTAGAAATGATTTGGGGTCAATCACATTTTTTAAAACATTATTTGGGGTATTTCATAACCTTACCGAAACCTAAAGGGAAATCAATACCCAATTGGGGTATTGTATAAAACACCATGGGCTAAATCATTTCCCATTTAAACGATCCAAGGGGTATTGCTCATGACCAAATATATGGAATTTTATTGTAATACCCTTGTCTACATCCCAAGAATGCTTTAGGGTCAATCACATATCTTTTTACACTATTTGGGGTATTGCATAACCCACCAAAAACCTAGAGGAAAATCAATACCCTAATTGGGGTATTTTATAAAACACCATGGGCTAATTCATTTTTTGCCTAAACTATCCGAAGGTATTGTTCATGACTAGAAGGATGGAATTAAATTGCAATACCATTGTCATGTATCCTACAAATGCTTTGGGTTCAATCACATATCTTTCTACATTGGGGTATTGCATAACATTATCAAAACCTAAAAGGAAATCAAAACTCTAATTGGGGTATTTTGTAAAACACCATGGGCTAAATCACTTCATGCTTAAGCTTTTTGAAGGGTCTTGCTCATGGGCAGAAGGATGAAATTAAATTGTAAAACCATTGTTCGGTATTTGTTTTTTAGTCAATCACATATCTTTCAACATTATTTGGGGTATTTAACCTATCCAAAAGATAACATATAAATGATCTATATCTAATTAAAACATGTAATCTCATGTTTATTCTATGTAAATTGAATTTAAGGAATAACATATCAAATAATGGCATTCATGATCATTAATTGTCACGCCTCCATTTATATTCCCTTTTGTATTAAAATATATTAAAATACATTTTTTCTGCATCTTTTATTAAACCTAAAACACATGTGAAGTTTGTTTGAATAATTGAATGGTTGTTTATGATTCAAAAAATATAAATGGTGCAAAGTTTATCAAATTTTAATTTTGAAAATATTTTAGTTGAAATCATGATATAATTAATTAATTAATATATGAAATTATAACTTTTTTTCATTTTAAAGATAAAATATTTGCCTAATTTTTTTAACTTGGTAATGTTTTAATTTAAAATATAATATATATATTTTTTCAACATCATAAATGACCAATTCATTAATGGACCAATGCAAATTAGAATGAAGATATTACAAAACTAACCACATTGATTACCCAAAAAGGGTATTGCTTTCCTTGTAGGTATAGGCAACACCCCTTTAGGTTTCAAAAGATATGTGATGAAGCCCAAAAGATTTTTGACATACATTAAGTGAGGTATTGCACACCCATTGAGTAATTCTAGGCACAAACAATACCCAGCCAATAACCTAGACTAAAATAATTCAATCCATGGTGTTTACAGAATACCTTCGTGAAGGTATTGTTTACCTTCTAGGTTTAAGATTTCTAATACCCTTATGGGGGTATTGTATTTGCATTGAATAAGTTTGGGCATAATCAATACCCCTCCAATAGGCTTGACCAAAATAATTCAATCCATGGTGTATATGGAATACCCTCATGAGGGTAATGTGTTCCTTCAAGGTTTTGTTAAAGTTATGCAATACCCCTTTAGGACTCTTTATGTATGTTATGGACCCCAAAGGAGTTTTAGCATACCCTTATAGGGGTATTACATTTGCATTGAGGAATTTCGGGCATAAATAATACCCCTCCAATAGCCTTGACCAAAATAATTCAATCCATGGTGTTTACATAATACCCACAGGAGGTTATTGCTTTCATTTTTAGGTTTGAACATTTAATTTTTGGGGGTAAAAAAAGATTTTGTGATTGGAGTGCAAGATTAGAATCATTGTTTTTATAAATTTATCAATTAGACATATAAGAATATGTGAAAATGTATTTTTTACTATTAACACAAGATGGTTCAAAATGAAAGTAAAATGCCTTCAATAAAAAAACATGGGTTACATGTGTTAAAAGAATGTGCAATAAGTGCTTAAGTCCAAAAGAACCCCAATGTAAAATGGGGAACATATGGTTGCCTAAAAAATAAATCGCTACCCTAAAGCTTGAAGACCAAAACAACACCCTTATTGGAGATTTTTCATTTGGTGCATGTGGTGGTGAACAGCTTGGTTGGTTAAATTTGTGGAATTAGGGGGAAGCATTTATTGAATGGAGGGGAATCAGTTAGTGATATAAATAAATGCCACCAGTTTGGGGTTGGTGATAGGACAAACTTTGATGAGACTTCAGGTAACTATTGAGTGAATGAGCCATAATTTTGCATGGCTAATTGATTTTTGGAATTCTAGAAGCTTCTTTTTGGGGGTGGGATCTTTGGAAACAGAAGGAAAGACTGTAAGGGGAGGAAGATCTAGAGAGACAATTTGCATGAGGAGGATGGCATGCATGGAAAGGAAGGACTGAATTATCATGTGATTTTACACGACTAAGCTAGGACTGGTTTTGATGGCAAGTGTCAAATTTTGCAGTAAAGAAGAAAGGTCCATTTTTTGTTCAGAGCTTTAAGTGTGTTTTGAATGATTTAAACCTTGCACCCAGAATGAGCCTAATGAGTTCAGAAAATTTCTGCCTTGCATCTGATAAAATTTGGCCTCTAAACGTTACATAGAATCAAATGCAAGTGTGGGTGTGCATGGATTTAAGGTGAATTTTATTTGGAGTAGGCTGAATCAAGTATTGTATAAGCTAATGAGCACCTTTTTCACCATCCTGGCCTACCCATTGTGATAATTTTGAGTAAGTGACCAATCAAACAAGACCAATAGAATAGTGGCATGAGAAGGATCAGAGGGGGGAGGAAAGTGGTTGGATGTTCTTGGTATGCCACCATTAAAGGTTATGCATTTATGCACAAATGACTACATGTGAACTTCCCAGGAGGTGTTGTGTACATATATATACATGTTGTGTTGTTTTTCAACTTACATGAGCACAAACCATAGCCTTCAAACCTAAACCCTAACAGGGTATTTTTTCTTATCACAACTGTAGCATAATAATCTCCCATACACTCTTGGAGTTCAGTCAATGGATCATCCAAGAGCCATTGATTTGTTGACTGATCAAAATCTAATCAATTGATAGCGTTGCAGAGAAAGTACTCCACAACATTCATGTGAAGCTAACATGATCATTGAGAATTAGCAGTCATAAGTCATGATGCGTGAGTAAATACCCAAGTGTCCGACCTTCAGGAGTGGCTTGTATTGTTACTCCCCACTGGCTTCACCTCCTGAGACTGGTGGCAGGTAAGTATATAATAATGAGCCCAAACTCTTCGACAAACATCTGTGTCCTAAGTTTGTCACATTTCCACAATGAACAGAAGACTCAGTTTCGTTGTTGGCTAGCACTTCAACAGACATAGCTAACAAAAGTCAATAGTCCTCATCCAAACTACAATCTTAAGGGTAAGCTTCATTTCATTTAGCTTGTCCCTGTACAAGTTAGCATCTAAGACTATAGCATTGAGAGCCTATATAGAGGGGGTAATGGATGGGGCATCTTGCACCCTGACCATATCCTTTTTAAAACCTGAACATATCATATACAACAGTATGTAAATATATTCTTTCAGTAAGCCCTGACAACATAAGAGCTTCAAACATGCCTCCCTCCTGCCTTTTAAACTCGTGCATAAACCACCATGCCAGTTCCCTACATCAGGTGAATGCTCAAAGAAATTTCCACGGTTAGCAATTTTGACTTTCACCAGATCTGTTGCCAGTGACTTGCTGCCTCAACCTCTCTTCACTGGTTGAGATGATGCCTTGTTGAGTAGTTGAGCTTGTTGAACCAGGATTGCCAGGTTCCGGATTAAAACTGGATTCAACTCTGGTAATAGGGTTTCCAGTTTCTCGAAACAATGAGAGGAAAAGTGATGGGCTTGCCAACATCCATGGCACTACTGAACCAAAAGCCATGAAAGACGAGTGTAATACTGCACTTGGTGATGTTACCTCTTCAGAGCCAGTTAGCCGAAATCTAGATGCTGTACCTCTTCCCCTGTCATGCTCTCTTTCTCTTTGAGACCTGGCATCTACTGCATCCATTTCTGTGCTTCTGTCACTACTACCAGTCTCATGAATTACATTGTTAATCCAGTTGCTTATTCTAGCATCAAACTGTGCCCTACTTGTGTGAAGATCAGGTGACTCCATGGTAACACCAGGAACAAGAGGGCTGCCAGATTCAATACTACTATTAGATAGGTTATTCAGCCCACGGGATCCACTGCGAGTTTGAGTATCCAAAAATCCAATACCCGTATCATAGATACCTGAACTCTGATCATCAGTCCTGGCCAAGGCCCTTGCTGTGCCACTAAGATTTGTTGCCTGGGTCATATGCACTGTAGAAGTGAGAATGGCAGATGATGTGATGTGGAGTTGCTGCTGCTGTAACAGTGCCCTTTCTTGCAAAAAGGTCTGAAGTGCTGGAATCTGGTCCCAGAAGATGCATTAGTAAATGGAAACTACATCCTGCACCATTAGCAACTTATCAAACAGCAAGACATAATGTCCTAAGGTTCAGTATAATCCAGTTGTATTCCAGTCCTGTAAGCAGGTCTAAACCTCACCCTACTCAAAAAACAGCACAAAGTAGATTTGACCATAGAAAATCTATGTGGAACATTATATTAGCTTGGTGAACACCTCCACTTTGAAGGACTTCTGAGTCTCAAAACAAATACCAACTAGATGTATAAAAAGCTCAAATTAGGACCAGGAACTCAAACCTAACATTACAAAATTTAAGAACAATCCCAGATGGTTCAAAAAATCAAGAAGACCTCATTGACCAAAAAAAAGGGTGTTGTAGTGCACCTCAAAGTGATTCCAAAAGTAGAGAATAAGATGTTGCATGAATGCTGCTGTGGTTAAGAGTGCAAGATATGAGAAGCCTGCACCACAATCATTGAACTGCTGTCAGGGAGTTCTACATTTGTAGAGGTAATGGGAATAGCAAGAATGTTCTACAGATTGCCAGCAACTTCACTGTTATTACTAAAGCATTCAACATGTTTGGCAATAGTGGGCAGCAACAACAGGGAAGAAAAGAAAGCCTCGAAGACATAAAATTGTGGGCAGCACACTTGAACATGCATCTGGAACAGTGCATATTGTGAAATAATACCATATGTATAAGAAAAAAAATAGATGTGAAACACCATGAAGTACAGGAAAAAGAAGCGCGGAAAATACTGCATTGATAATGACGTCCGCACACTGCCCCCAATACCACCCATATGCAAGCAATTCTTAAGAGAGAATATCATTGAAAGTTGTATGGAAACAGTAGAAGTCCAAGGGACAGGCCTTGTCTCCTGTAAACTAGAGGCAAACTGCAAATGGCATCCCCAACAGCAAATTCAAATCAAAGTGCACAGAACTGTGAGGGATGGGCTCTTCTTGCCTGATCATAGTGAAAAGCTCACATAGCCAGACCAGAGTAAGGACCATGAATGCGAGGAGCTGATCATCAAAAAACTCGAACAGAAAGAAAAGGATGCCTATCATAATCTGTTACCACAAAATGCAATCCCACAAATTAAATTCTTGTGCACATAAAAACAGTCAAAGTTATATTTGTGTTGTTGCCACTGGATTGTACAATGACTATTTCATCTGCAAATAACATTGAACAAGATATCCAGTGATGCAAAAAAAATAAAATTGAAAATTGAATCAAAAAGAAAAACTGGACTCCAAAACAAATAGTTACAGTAAACATCATATGGTGGCAGGAGATGTGCGGAGGCTGTATTTTTGGTCTCCAGTCTCAAATACATTGTACCACTGGTTTATGACAGCTTTATACTGCTGTTCATGGTTTGAACACTCACCGGAACAAAGACAAGTGATTCCACAACATGGAGAAAGATAAGGCGATAAGTGGGAAGACGATGACGGGCATGGTGCTGCAGCTGCACTGTTTAACCCCCAACCAGAAACAGACACATTATATGGTGCAGTACAACATTGGCAAGGCATGAGAAATGACCATGTGTATGAGAGACATGAATGCCATTTCACTACGAGCAGATTCTACATTTGGTTGCCATTGTTAATACAGATAATGGCCTCTGAACAAAAACACCCTGGTCAAAGTTGTATATCTGTCTCAGCTCTCATTAAAGGAATAGGAAGACCATACCAGTGAAATTAAGCATGCGGGCCTGAGTCTCCCTCAAGGTAAAGGAGACTGACATGGTGGTGGTGAAGAAGACAAACAGAGATGTGATAAGTACACCACACTTGAAGACGATGTACTCTCCAACCATTAGTAGAAGCACATGTAAGTTCTGAGCAGGTAAATTCAGTGTGTTCTCATCTGAAAGAACATGTACACAATTCAATAATCAGAAGAGAAAGTCTCACGCTGGCGAACATGCACAAGGTGCAACTTGGAGGACAGAGGGAAGGAAAAACCTAGAGATTTAAACAGAGAAAACATGCGACTTGACCAACCTCCTTCAGACCTATGGTGGAAAACTCCAAACTCCTCGAGGTAGTTCAGATTGTAGAGGTCTTTCGTCTGGAAGTTATACAAATAGCCTGTCCAATCAGCACAGGAAGGATCAGCCATCACTACCATAGAAACAAGGGGCTTTCTATTAATGGGTCCTGGCACTAGAGAATGGTAAAGCCCCAAACTAGTACATAGTTTGATGTTTTTAATTTTGTCATGCAAAGCCCACAGGATTTGGAGTGCAAACCATGTAAGATAGGAGGCCCTTGATAAATACCTCTTCCAGAGGCATTAAGAAGGCTGTTCATGAGGATGGTGTCGTAGCCAACAATGTTATCAATAAGTAGCTGCTGCCACCTGTTTTGCAAAGAGCTCACTCAGAAATGTGCTTGAAATTAATATCCCAAGATTGATTTACCTCCTGGATCAAGAATTATCTAACCACAAGCTCCTGAAAATATTAAAATGAGGAAGTAATATTAAGGTTTGAGAACTGGCTAGTGCATGGAAAAGAGGCAAAGAACTATCCTAGAAGAGAGAACCCACCAACTTCCAAAGCAAGCATTTTGAGCTGAAATGCTGATGTTCACTGTGTGCACGCCATGATGGAATTTGGCACCCTCAGTCATCAGCAAGTAGGCCTGCATATCAAAAAAATTGCTTTAGAGGTCCATCTCAAAGTTACAGAACCAGGGATTGTTCTCATGAAAAGAATCTATGAATTGATAATCTGAACTACATGTCCTGGAAAATAGTAAAGATGGATATAACTCAATCTCACCACAATGTTAACCTTCTGATGAGAGCAGATCATAATTGAGTAGACACAGCTCACAGCTGCTCTTACCTTCTCAACACTGTACAAATATGTCGGATCAGACAATTTTCCCAGGTTATCTGTTTGGTTAACATCATAAGACACATATTAATCAACTGGCAAATGTATGAGAACCATGATAATCATGCAATAGAGAAGGGGATGATATCTGATTGAGCATGGAAATCATGGCATTCAAACACAGATACATTAACATGATATTCAGGCTGATGACAAAGAACCATGGAAATCATCACCTCTCCAACAGTATCTCACTAAACGCATAGCCTGATGCATATAATGAACTCATAATGTTGGCTATCAGTACAATGCAAATGTTGTGATCAGATCCTGGAGAAACATGTACCATCAACATTATCAAGCTTGCTCCATGCAACACTCCAGCGGTCCCCATTAGGGGCCACAATGAATGGCTGCCATCCTGCAATCCTCTGTTCTACCCAGTTTTGGTCACCACACATAATACAGCATCTTAGCAAACAGAGGTGTTCAAAATTATTGTCAGACCCCTTGAGAAACTAGCATGCACATGTGGCCTTTTTCTGTCATTATGTCGTGTGTTTGGGCATCTGAAGAATGTGAACTCTGGTAGCAGAACTCACAAAGATATCTCACACACAAAGAGAAGAAAAAGGTGTCAGCCACAGCTAATGGGACAAAGCACCTCTTCCCCAGGGCAGGCCAAGCCTACTCTGGGTACTGTATCTAATATACATACAATTTATAGAGTCCACACTTTAGATGACTAAGAAATGTTCAGCTGTATGAACTCACCCAAATCTTCCAAGAGTTTCTAAGGCTTTGTTCTGCTCTCTTCAAGCACAGAGCTACATAGTTGCTCCATCTGGTGAGGTGATGCAGTAATGCAGTCCCAATAGATCCTCTGCCAGACCATGACAATGACCTGCTGGTCACCTCAGGTCCATATCCTTCATTACCAATCAGCCGTACTGGCTTATAACCTCTCTCTGCCCCTGCCTCCTCCAGCTCGCATGCATTGTCCATCGCTGTGTTGATCATACCTGAAGCTTTTCCAGCCCGACTTTGTTGGGAGCTCACACCTAAAAAACTGGACCAGGTATTGGCTCCAGGAAGGCTTGGCCCTTCTTCTTTAGACTCTACAATGTGGTGTCTTCCATTCATCTTCACTTCTTCTGGTGCACCATTTCCTCTTTGCAGCTTGGAGGACTCTTGCATCCATATGCTTCTGCCAAGAGCATCCTCTGTAAAATGGTTCCAGCTACCTACAATCTGGCATATTTCACAAACATGCGGGCAAATCAAGATTTCACATTTGAAGTGCATCACCAAATGTGTGATTTCTGTTTCAATACTACACCTCAGTAACTAGATTGATCCTTAAAAGTTAAGAACTTGATAATTTCACAAAACTGGGTAAAACCTGCAAATGGGTAGAGATGAGGTGGAAAGAAAACCAGATAGGCAGCTGATTTGCCTAATCACTGGCCAGTCCAGAAAGCCTCATGGCTGCCAATAAAGGAATATATTCAGCAGTACTGATCAATTCTCCATACATACAATTGTATGTAAGTCATGCCAAATCCAACTGAGAGATGACCTTACAATATGGTTACAGGCATTTTAGATCCAACAATATATCAGTGGAAAAAGAGGAGACCAAAGGAAAACTGAGGAGCCATTTGAACAATATTGATGTCACATATGTGTTCAGTGACCTTCAGCCACATGTACTGGTAATGACCAGCTACCATACAATCAACATGGATTTCATCAGTTCTTGGCAGTGGTGGAGGTCAAAACAACATATTAACCTACATATAATATTTGTCCTGCAGGCATGTGAAAGGAAGCAAGGTTCCAAACCTGCCCATCTAAAAAAACTGCAGTCTTACTGGTACTATAAAATCCAGATAAATACGGCCCCCCCACCCCTCAGAAAAGAAAAGATGTGTTTGATATGATAATTTGTTGGTAGTAAAACCTTCAATACCTTGATTTGCAGCAACTCAGCTCCAGCCACTTCAGGGCTAGAAAACAACTCTGCACATCCAGGCTGAAAATACCACACAAATTTATGATCTCAGACCTTCTGCACTGGGTGGGCTAATTCTACCTGATTGCTTTAGATAGTGAACGACAAAATATGTTGCCTTTCATCAACAGGAAAAAACTAGTTTCAAACAAGACGAAATGAACTAGATAAAGCTGTATCAAACATTCAACCTTCACAGTCATCTGGACAACACCATTGGGATAAGCACTACAGAGCTAGCTCGTAGCTGCTAAGACCCTGGAGGGAACAAAGGCCTAGTATTTCAAGTTTAGAGCTAGCATCAACACAGCATGACAAGGTCAAGGTGTGGAAGGTACAAAACCTGAGCAACAAAGTTGACGTGCATGACGACGAGCAGGGCAAGCAGAAAAAGCGCAATGCACAGACAGAAATACTCCAGCCCTGACCTAAACTTCGGAGTTAATAGCCTGGCTAATACCCCTGATAGACGAGCATGTACCCTAAGAAATGTCTGTTCCGGGTCCATTTTTTTTCTTTTTGGTTGCCAAGAATCTCTCCCGCTCTGAGACAATCGGTGATGCTGAAAACCATCAGTATCATGTCAACCGTTTCCGTCAATCTTCCCCCCGACCGCCGGCATCTGTAACCTCCCAGCACCTTCGACCTAAAATATTTTCGGAATCCACATCGACATACCTGTACAAGGGAAAGAAATGCGTGGCCTACATACACATCTTGATCTCTTCCGTCTTTCTCTGTCTATCCATCCCCTAATAACTATGCGAGCATCCTTGATTTCAACACATACTTCGTCCCATCAAGCACACAAAGGCTGCATCCAACCTTCTGCTCCCAAAGAGCGCAAATTGATACATGTCCTCTGCAAGAACCATCCACACGATTCTGTTCTTCATAAACCAAAACCCCGCAAACCTCTTCGTCGCTGCCTGCCGCAGATTCAATTCCACTCAAAACACAGAAAATGCGAAGAACCAGGGGAGAAAGAAGGTATGGTACCGAGAAAGACACAGCCACAGCTCTTTGTTTACTGCAAAACCCAAGATGCTCTCCACCTCTGCCAAAGACACGCAGAGGAACACCCCCAAAAACAAAAACAAAAAAAAAAAAAAACAGAAACACTCAAAATCCAAAATGCGCAAACAAGGAGAAGATGATTAGGTTAGGGACCAGGACCAAGCAAGGAAACAGATATAAAACTATTGATTTCCTTTCCGTTTACTGTACACGAAAACCAAGCAATCGATCACAAGAACAGGAGAAGGCAAAATGCACAACAAGCGGTGTAAGCACAGAACTCGGGTGCTCTACAATTCTATTTCAAGCAGGTATAGGGCATGGACAAGTAGCTTGCTTGCACCGGTTCAACCTACATATACCAAGAAGTATCTACTCCGACAACAACACTGGCTTAATCAAGGCAACGATGGGTCGATCTATCGCTCAGGGCTCTTACACCGAACGCATCATTTTAGTGGCAACGCTCTTTTTCTGTTGGAAACTACGACTACATTTGTTCGGTTTTCTTGTCATTTGCTCAGTTAAGTGAAGGTACCGGACGGAGCCTGCCCGTCGTAGTTTTGACTGGCTGTCCGACCTCATCACTTGCCTCCTCTCGCTCATCCTCTTCCCTTGAACTCCGACTAGTGAACGAACAGCTTACCCACTCGTTCGCTTACCCCACTCGTTCTGTGTCCGGTAATGCCCTAGTGGTGGGGGTATTCTCCAATTGAGAGGCCTAGGATGATGAGGTTGGTGCTAGTCAAGTCCAGCCCCATGTTTTGGGGATTGTCCCTCAACTGTGGGCTTTATTATTCCTTGTAAAGCACAAGGTCAAGTTTCTTATATATGGGCACTTGAACTCCTTCACATTTGGGAAAGATCTTACTCCTATACGTAGGCATATTTCCGTCCCTTTCTTTAAGGACTTTACTCATTGTCAAGCACAATGCCAAGAGTTTTATGGACTCCTTCACATTTGGGACGGATCTTACTCCTATAAGTAGGGATATTTCCATCCCCTTATTTAAAGGATTTTAATCCTTGTAAAGCACAAGGCCAAGATTCTTATGGACACTTTAAGTCCTTCACATTTGGGACAAAAGCTTACTCCTATAAGTAGGCATATTTCCATCCCTTTTTAATAAGGAGTGAAGGTATGAGCACATTTGGTGTTTAGGGTTCGTAATTATATCATCCTAACATCAACAACATGTCACAAATCACAATATCATCATTTTTAACATTGCGAGTTATCATTGTCTTCTTAAACATTATTTCAACATGTTCCCACCACACACATGATATTAATTAATAACTAATAATTTGTCATAATTCCAAATTTTGCAATCTACTTTATATAACAAAGATAATATTTTCCCTTTATTTGAAAAGAAAAAGACAAAATTACATGGTAAACATTAAATTATTTTTTTATTTTTAAAACTTTAATTAGCACCAATGTTTTGGCTTTAAAATCTAGTTTTTTTTAAAAAAATGTTAATTGACGATGATTACTAGTGACATCTTGACATCAATGCCATGCTATATGTCACTTAAGATTTAATGTTAATTAACGTTTTAACCCCTAAAAGCCTAAGCCTTTATTTTAGCAAAAACATGTTTGTTTTCATATTTACATATAGAGATTTTTAAAAATAAAATGAATGTTAAATTTGAAAAAACAATTGTATAGATAGAAAGTCATATTAGTCATGATGATGCTTGAATGTTTTTAGCTCCATTGGAATAAATGGCTACACATTAGTAATGCATTTATACCTTTAATAATTTGAATTCAAATGTGTTTACACCTTCTAAAAAAATAATTAAGAATAAAAAATACACATGGAATACCTCCAATACATGACAATTTTTATTAGAACCCTAGACCCTATAAGACCAATACAACTTATATTGGGCTTACTGGATTTTGGAAGTTTTAATTTTATATTAGGACCTAGGTCTATAATGCTCAATGATCTTACACTCTTTAGTGAATGTGTAGATTGATAAGGTGGCCTATAAGTAAATTCAAAAGTTGCATGCATAAGCTATGAGCTTATGTTTGTGCAAATCCTTGTCCAACTTATAAGTAACATGTTTTCCTCAATTTCATCAATATACAACCACATAATGTCATCCTAATATTATTGGGCAGTAACAATAGCTTGTGTCATGGCGAATATGTGAGTTGACCCCAATGTTCATTCCAACGTATCATCTCTTTATATTCTTGCATTTTATTAATTATAATGACAAGGTTTATTCCTTGCAGTTAAGTTACATGATGATATAGATGCAACATATTTACCTTCTTTTATGTTTTAAAATGTAATTAAAGTGTTTTTAAACTACCTTACACAAACGTTTAGATGTTTGAAATAGTCATGCAATTATGTGCATTGTGCATTTGGGTAAGTTAGTTCATTGTGTTAATGGGCAATGTTGTCCAAAAAGTGGTTGTACTTATGGTTGACATGGCCATGATCAACTTAAATTTGCTACAATTTGTGATTAAATTGTTCATTGCATATTTGGATTATGTCATGGATTGCAATCATCCTTTGATACTGCACCATGATGCATTCAAATTGCTCAACTTGATTAATGAAATGTTGTTATTTTTTATGCGCTTTTATGTTTTAACATGCATTGCACAAAACCATGCCTTTATCCAAGATAGTATTCTTCAAATTTTTAGTTTACTTGGCTTATTCTATAAGCTATTTATGGACAATTGAATTCAAAATTTAAAAGTTTATCCAATGTCATACTACCCATCTCATTCATTACGAATTTAATTTGTGCACTACATTGAACTACAATGGTAAATATTAACAATTTTATTAATCAATTAAATTCATTCTTCAAGTGTTGGCTCTAACAAAGGATGATTTTGTACATGAACTTGGCATGGCAAGCAAGAAATTATCCTTTTTAATGGTAAACACCTTGTTAGGTTGTGGATTTGTATAGTAGTTGGTGCTAAATGTACAGAGGTTTCAAGAACCAAATGAAATTACTCTTCTTTTTCTTGAATGATCATTTTTGAATGATGAACATGTTATTGCAATTGATTTTTGTTTTGATATCCTCCTCATCTAGACAAATATGAAATATTGATTTCAAATTGTTTACTTTGCTTAGGGAGAGTTTAATTGGTTGCATGTTCCATGCATTCATGCAAAAACAATTACTAGGTTGAACTCCTTTGCCATAGGTACATGAATTATATCATGTGGTGCTTACTATTTTTTACAATTGTAGCATGAAACTATATCCATGGTCCTCCAAGCATCGGATCCAATGGCTCATTGACTAAAAACCATTTGGATAGAAAAATATAAAAAATTAATTCAACATATAATGTATCTGCCTTCTTTGTTTTGTTGACCACACCTTTAGTAACTTTTTTTTCATGTTGTTGCCATCAAATCACCTTGATTCCAAATTGAGTTTGCTACCTCAATTTGTCCTTTCTCCAACTATAGTTTTTATAACTATGTATATGATTTTGTTGTTAACATTTGCTTCTCTTTCTCTTTCATACATGGATTGAAGATTGCACTAACTTGCAATGGCTATGGTTTAACAAAGTTAGTTAATTTCCATTGATTAATGTTGACATATGCATTATCACTAACTATACCTTCTAGCATTGTCTTGATTTCAACCCAAGGGACTAAGTTTTGTCCACAACTCCCACAAAACATAGCAAAAAAGTCTCCACAAAAGCTTACATATGGATTGTTATAATTTTATCATGAAGAAAAATTTTAAAGATTTTGTGATCATTAAAATGTTTACATGTAAAGAAATGTGATAATCAATTCATGGTGTGATGAGTGCCATTTTACTTTGAATAATCCTTGCAAACTTACTTTGGTGGCCATTGATATTTGGTTAGTCCTCTTGTAATCCATTCCATAATTCATTGGATATCCTTGGCATTTGTATCTGAAGAATTATCATCACATGTTTTGTTCAACTTGAAGGTCAATTGCTCTAATTTGAAATTTTTGAAGGTTTTGAAATGGTTGCAAACTTTTACACTTTTTTCTATGAATCTAAAAGGTTGATCAAAACAAATGATGTTTTTGACACTAGTCGTGTTTTGTGACACAAAATGTCTAAAACATTACAAACTTCATTTTCAAACTGACTTGATGCAATCTTTGGAAATTTGAATGCAAGAAGTGGAATATGAAAACCTTTTTCTTTTGGTAATTTGTGGAAATCAGTAGGTTTTGTTTAATTTAACACTTGAATTGCATTTCCTCTATTTATTTTTTTCTTTTAGTTTCATGCTTTTGACCTTGATGTTAGAAAAATTCAAATTAAATTTTTTCACTCATGATTATCTTTGAAAACACAATAAACATGTACAAATAATGAAATGATAATTCCAATATAAACATTATCAAGGTTTATTGGAAAAGAAAAAAAAATGGCACAACATAAAAATGCACAATGTAATGTATTGAATCTCAATTTTGGCTCTTCACTCATTAAGTATTTTCTTAAAACGTGATGGTTCATTGAAATTAATGACAATTTTAAAAAAAATGATAGCCAATTATTTAAAAAAATTAATTCACTTACACATAGGTTACAAATCATTTTTAAAAATAGATTTTTGCTACTTTGATGGTATTAACTTGTTAGAATGAACAACCACTCAAGTTATTTATTTATATACATATATATGTTGAGGGGTTAAAATTGTTTGGTATGTGTAGGGGTCATTTTTTGCAAGAATTGGTTGATAATTATTCAATGCAATGTCTAGGTTGGTTAATGAGCCCAGAAAAATCTTTTTCTTAATTCCTTGAAGAAGAAAACCAAGTCACAAAAATGACTAACACCAAATGTATAGTTATAAGGATCATGAAGTAATTCATATTATAGTTGAATCCTCTAAATGCCAATATTCACATTCATCACAACTTAAATATAACCTAAACTTAACCACAATAATATTACATTTTATTTGACCATCCATAGCACACTTGAATGTTACAAGTAGATTTAAATTCATGGAGCATGGCTAGTGCCAAACAACAAAATCTTGCAATGTTCCAAAAAATTGAAACGAAACAATTGTGAACAACTCTCATGTTGCCACACTCTTTAAACCTTTGCACCATGGGATATCACCTTTGAATCTTGTCAAAACTGCTTCAACACATTAACCCACTCAACATTCATGCCCTACATTCACACTTTCTCTACAATCCTCATAATCCCACATTTGAACATATAATGCCCCATCAAAAACATTCCCATATCTATAAATATAACTTTTTGTCTCTATATACAATTCCTTTCAATAAATAAAAAATATGACCCCAAAGTTATGCAAACCCCAATTTTTTGTTTTTACCCTGCAACACACATCCAAAACCCAAATTATACTCACTTATGCTATGTTTTCCATTTTCTAACAAGTTCAATACCCAATTGGCTTTGGAACCTAAAGTTTGTCATCATCTTCCTTTGCTCAAACTTTTATTAAGGAAGATTACAATTTACAACATGGTAATTTCATTACATTGTAGTTGACTAATGACATATTGCAAAGATTTGAGGGAGTTAATCATTGCACAATGAAAAAACAAAGGATACAATTTCCTCAAAACTTATGAATCCAAAATGTTCATAAACTTGATAAGTGGTTAACATTAGAAGAAATTTTGTCTTTTGTAACCAACAAATTTGCAACTATTTTGGTCATTGTTACAACTATTTATTCTTTTTGGTCATGTTTATGATTATGTTGTAATTAGTTTGTTATTATTGTTTCCTTCATCCTTTTAAACAATGACTTTTCATTTGGTTTTTATTTTAAAAAACCATACATGTCCCATTAGTTGTAAATGTGACCAAAATTCACTGTAACCCTATGAAATAATAATAAAGTCACTAATTGAAAACATATTCAAAATTGTATAAACGAATAATGATGGTATGTACAAGGAATGTATTAAAATCATATTTAAAACATATTAAAATATATAAAATATAAATTGATGTATATGTATATTTTGGGATTGTTAAACATGTATTTAAAATCTACACAAAATATATTATGGCCATATTCCAAGCATATCCATGGTTTATTATACTGACAAAAACTATTATTTTTGTTTTATTATTGTTACCATTAAATATTCATTGATTAATTAATGATATTTACAACAATTCACATTACAAACAAATAATAATAATGTTATAGGTAATTTTGTTTGGCTACATTTTAGCTAAATTATTGATTCAATAAAAAGAAAAATAATAGTTTTCCCTTTGAATTGTTAATATTTTAATAAAAAAATCCCCACAAAATATTATAGTGATATATATATATATATATGATAATTCTAAATTGATGATTTAACTTATAATTGAAATTAATGTTCATAATTTATAACTTGTATTTTACAATTTAAAATTTTAGTTCAAAATTTTATAATAACCTTATGCATTAATGTACAATTATTATAAAATCATTGTAATTATTATATTTATATAATAATTATAGTAGTTCCATAAAAAATTTAAGTTTAATTACTCATCATTAATCATTTATATTCATCAAAGTAATTAAATTAGTTGTTTATAATTTTCATATATTTTATTATAATATATTTATATGTTTATATATTAATTTCCAGTGAATAATTTTTATTACATATTTTAATAAATACTTTACAACTAAAAATAAACGTAATTACCATAGATTATTATGTTTATTATTTATAATTACTTACTTAAAATCAATAATTTGTTTTAAAAATCATGTTTTAATAACAATAGTTAACTTGCTATTTTTAAAATTAAAAAAAAATCTTTTAACATTAATTACATAATCTATAGATAAATTAATTTTTTAATAATTTACAATTTGAAATTATTAACAATAATATTGTAGTTTATTTATTTATTTATGAATAATGCATTGATAACTTCTAATTATTTAATTAGTTAAGTATTAATAAGTTACAAGTTGCTTGAATAGGTGATAATGAATGGTTAATATTTACCGGGTTAATATATTTAATATATTTAATTTAATAATTATTAATGACATAATAATATAATTATTTAGTTAGTCATTTACTAAATTAATTGTATTATGTAAATAAATTTAAATGGGGAAAAAAAAACACAGTTAAAGTTTTGTAGTTGTAACCTAGTTTAATTTGTGATTAAATTAAAACTTCAAAACTTATTTCGTATTTTTTGTTCTCCATTCCCATTTTGAGAACTATATAAAAAAGGGGTGTGGTTTTAAATTTTCAAATTTCAAAATAATGTCATATGGGATGAGCTAAGGAAAAGGCTTAACCCAAGATAAAAATGAAAATGTTTTATGCACCATTTTAATGTACCTACCTCCTTCACCTATTTAATTATTTAGCTATTTAACTACCTATGTAGGTAGGTAAGTAACCTAGGTTTGTGGGTAGGTATTTAGTACTATATATTTACCTAAATATGTACCTACCTACATATTTGTTAACCTACCTAAGTACCCCTAGCTACTTACATAAATACCACCAACTTACCTAAATATTAACATTAATTTATTTTGATAAAAAAATCAAATTAATATGCCACAATCACAACCTAAAACCATCCAAGGATCTAAATGGGATGTTTTAAATTATTTCAAAATCAAAATAATTTTTAAAATCTCAAATAATTAAAAGTTTGGACATATGGCTTCATGTCACTTGCCCTCATGACATGACAATTGCATTTTACTTGCATGTGACAATACATATACAATGGAATCAAAGGATGAATTTGTATATTGTTGATTTTTCTTTCATTCAATACCCCTTGTGGTTTGTGACTATGGTCACATGTGACTTGACTTTTGTGATTAGAAGAATTTTAGTTATATATGTCACTTGTAATTAAGATGTAATTGCTAGCACCAATTGTTAGCACCAATTTTTCCTTTAGTGTAAATTATTGTTATAAACTAACCATGTGCTTAAACCTTAACTCATTAACAATGGTAAAAGACTGGCACATGCAATATTGAATGTTAATAATGAGAATGTGGGTAAGTTTTCAATTGGTAAGTTGATAAAACAATATTAATCGGTGTTGGATCAATATATTTATCATGATATGTGAGCAACAAATATTTAATAGGTAACAATGGATGCAAACCCTATACTTAATTGGAAAGGGGTATAACATGTAGCTACCTCATAGGTAGTTTAGTAAGAAAAAATATTGTGGGTAGAAATTCATCCCAATCATTGTGCTTCTCACCAATGAATTTGGTAAACAATGTACCAATAACTTTGTGAGTACTTTTAGCTTGTCCATTACCCTACAAATAATAGGTTGCGGAACTAATATTTTAGAATGGGAAATGATTTTTAAAAAATGTTTTTACAATAAGAAGGCCCAAGTTCTCCAAAAAATATTTATCGTGTACATTATCTTTTATAAAGATCTATGGCCCGAAAATAAATAAAACTATCACTCCTATTTATTGTTGGCCTTTTCTTTGCAAGTTTTCTTTTCATTGTACTTTTCATGCTATTGTTCACAAGTTTTCTTCAAATGTTTTTACAATTAATCCATGGGTTGCATCCACATGTTTCTTCAATACAATTATACCATTACTTTGAAATAAAATACTAGACCCTTCCTCAACCTTGTCCTTTGGTAGAGAAAAGGCACTAGACTATTATAACACACCATAAAAGGCATTAATTGTAGGACATTTACATTCACTTTTGACCCACAATTAACACAATAGGATGCCCAACATAGAAAATTTCTACCATGCGACTTCTAATGAATTCTTTGCTAATGCAATTTTTTGAAGATTAAATGCAATGTTTCATCATTTCTTGATTATGAGCTTTGCAACGTCTCAAACCATTTAAACCTATCCTTTTCACTTTTATCTTTTGAAAAAATCTCACTTTCATTCATGATAAGATCAAAAGCTCTCCTCCACATGGATTGGTACCATAATTTTAGGATTTGTTAACAAATTAGAGTTGAGAAAGTTAATATTCTTCCAATTTTGGCAATTGTGATTTGTTTATAATATATAATTTCAATAAACCATAAATATGCAATTAATGGAAACAATTACAAACATTCACGAATTCATCACTCACTTTATTTGCGATGATGCATAACATTAAAAAAGAATGTCAGTGAAAATATGCAAATGAAGTGGCAAATGTGGTCTTTATTTACAAAGATGGGTTTTAAAAATGTAAGTCAAAATTGCCTCCCCAAACAATGAAGAAGGTTTAGTAGAACAAACATTGACAAGATGACAAGCAAAGGCAATGTTAGTACTTGAATGAGTAGCGAAACAACAATAATAGCAACATGGTGATGAGAAGTAATAAAAGGGTGACGATGAATAGTATCAAGGTGATAATGAGTAGTTACGTGCAATGACAACAAGGTAAGGTGATGAACATCAACAAGGTGGCAATGACAACATCAAGGCGAGGCAACAACAAACAACAATAGTATGGTGAGAGGAACAACAAGCAATGATGTGCAACAAGAAAATAAAAAAAATAACAAACAAATGCACAAGAAAACAAAGACGAATGAGCAAGGAAACAAAAGAAAATAACACAAATAATAAGTGTGGGGCCAAGCAAATGCTTGGACATTTTACACAACTAGGTCTCTTTCTTCACCAAACAATGCAATGTGTTGTTGCTTTAAATTCTAACACTAACCCTACCTAACCAAGGTTTAGATTCAAAGTTACCTCAAAAATAATATGGTCCTTCATGAACTGGTTCTTTCAAAGTTGATCTCACACTAAATGAATATCAACTTGGGTATCATTAAGGTCAATACCCATTGATCCTTTCCCAAAAAAACCAATAAAAAAATGACCCAATTTTGGGTTTTGGTTTAATACCCAGCCAACATTAGTTTCCATGTCTTCCACTTGCCCACAATCAAACCATAATTAATTTGGTCAAATTGATGATTACATGGTTTCTATGTTCATCTCATTACACTACTAGGAGATGTGGCCAAATTCACCTTGTATTTCACTAGGATTTTGAGTGAACTAGGACAGATTCACTATATGAAATCATGGTAAAACATGTTAACCCCCCAGTGACCAGGGACCAGTCACTATGGAGAGGTCAATTAAGCTAGTGAAAAAAGATGACAATAAGTAATGCCCGAATTCAGGTGGAAATTACACCTATTAGTTAAATCAATTTACAACACTAATCAATTAAGAGGGTTTTTTCGCTAGGTGTGGTTAGCTAATTTAAATTGTTTTTTCATATTGCGTTTAATTAATTTAGGAGATTTTTTTCACAAATTATGGTTGGTTAATTTAGGGAAACTTTTCCATCTATTAACCATTAAATATGGGTAATTAACTCCATAGTATTTTCATCTTGTAATTTCCATGTGTCCATCTAAGAACTCAAGATGACAAGTATAGAAACATGCATAGAAACTTGTAAGGTTTGATGGTCCTTGTTTGAACTTTTAGTGTGCTTACAATTTATACAAATGAAGAGTCATAAGTACCCTTGGATGACATTTTGTTGCCCTAGACTACCTAGACACACCACATTAATAAATTTATGACAATGGACAATTTCAGTGAAATAAATTTGGTGAAGGGCTTTTAGAAGCAATGATTCCATCACTTGAGTGCTACTACCAGCTCCCTGCAAACAAAAAAACATAGAAGCAAAACTTTTCCCACCCCCAAATCAAATCTACCAAACCCTTTTCCAGATTGCTAGCTCCATATTTCTATCTTTTACATCTGCCATTGCCAAAAAACCACACTGGGAACAAATTTCCAAATCCAATGTTACAAACATGCAAGCCTTAAAGGCCGCTGCAGAGCTGGATCTAAACTCTCAATGCAATTGGTAGCGAAAATTACTTTCACATCAGCACGTGCATAAAATCCATCCAACTGGTTCAACAACTCCAGCATAGTTCTTTGAATCTCTCACTCTCCCCCTGAGTGTGCATCGTATCTGCCAAGTAGTGCAGGAACCTCAAAGACCCACTCTACAACACATCCCTCAAGTTTGAACTATCAGAAGTGTACCTATGGAGGAAAAATTAGATTGTTCTATCCAATGTTGTGCAAGAGGAAAACCTACCTCTTTGTCCCAACGGCATCAATTTCGTCAATAAAGACAATGGATGGGGAAAGTTCATCAGCAACACAAAAGAGCTCTTGCACCAACTTGGGACCATCCCCCAAATACTTTTGTATCAGTTCACTTCCAACCACCCCCAAAAATGTTGCCAATGTGGAATTTGCCACTGCCTGCTCCAAATTCCAACCCAGGTCTTTACTTTTAGATTGCACCTCATGCATTGGTGCCAATAACAACCCAAAACAACAAAATCCCTCAATCCTGAGCAGTCCGTCCTGCACTCACAAAGCTCACCTTGGCAAGCAGTGTCTTTCCAGTCCCAGGTTCCCCGTAAAGGATAACACCCTTAGGAGGCTTGATACCAATGTCCTCATAAAGCTCTGGATGTGTGAGAGGCAGCTCCATTGCCTCCTTAATCTCTTGAATATGTGAATCCGGACCTCTGATATCTGCATATGACTCCAAAGGGGCCTTCTCCACCTTCATAACGAATACCATGGGGTCCACCTCATCTTGCAACAGTCCTACCACTGACAGCACCTGGAATACAACAAGAAATCATTTATTTAAGTGTCACTTGGCCATTTAGGATGGCTTAGACCATGTATCTCAAGATACGATGCTACATATATGCATGGTGATAAACTGAGGTCATAGAACTTTCTGCCCTGAAGATGCTGACACTTCCCTCCTCTGAACTGCAAGTTCCCTGTCAAAGATAGAGTTTGGTTTTTCTCCATTGTTACGGAGGGTTGGTTGGAGGTTATATGCAGCACTCAATTAGCTTCTAGAAGAGAGAGGGGAACTGCAAAAAATGTGTAGAGAAACCAAACTGAGAGGAAAGAACAATAATAGGTATGACTAAGGAATAGAAATGACTTTCCAGTCATTGATCCTTGCCATCAAATGCCACCACAATCAGAGGTCAGAGGTTCATTGACTAAGCCCAAGATGAGGAGGGGTTCGTGCTTCACCCGGGCAAGCGACTACTTAATCTCCACACTTCAATATCAGGGTACAACTTGAACAATTCATCCACAGTTGCAACTCAAGGTGAACTCCTTTTTGGCTTGCCGAACCCTACTATTGAGAATCTTGCAACATAATGGACTGACTTCCAGGATATTCAATACCCTAGGCTTGAACCCTAAAATGTCCATTGGCCCCTAGCTTCCAGTAAATAACATCCTAGATAATTCCCCCCCCTTCAATAGGAAAAGATGAGCTTATAGCACCAGATATACTGGATTCCATAGCGCCCAAGCGCTTAGGTTGCCTGTCATGTGGACAGGAGCCAGCACAATTGCAACAACAGAAAGGCAGAGGCAGAAATGTGCATGCAAACATGTCAAGCCACCATTGCTCCTTTTCGAAAGTTATGTGAACCAGATAAAAGGAGAAGAATACCTTGTTGTGCATCATAATAGCACAGCCTAGCTCCAATTGGTCCTTGTCCATGAATGATAGGACGTTGACATAGTACTTAGACCCCACCGACGAGGACACAATGGCGTGATTCTCGTCAATTATTTCCTCCAAATTGCCCACGCTCATGGGAGATCCCCTCAAGTCATCCACCTTGGACTGATCCTCTTCGTTTTTATCTTCATGCGGCTTCAAATGCTCCTGACCCGCCACAAACTCCTCCTCCATCAGCATGTAATCCTTCACGCGATCCAGCTTCAGAAGCCGAAGTTTGCACTTGGTGGCAGGCGTGAACCACGAGCAAGCGAACGGCTGCTTTGGGTCCCTTCTGCTTCCGCTGCTTCTTGCCGACACGGGTCGGCGATGCCGCAAGCTCGTACTTCTTCTCCTTCTTATTGTTAGCATTACCTTTCCAATCCCATGTAGCTCCTTGCTTGCTCGGCAACCCGCCCGACTATCCTTGACCCATTGCTCCTCCTCCTCCTCCTACTCAGTCCGTTTACTTTGTTCCAATTTTCAATAATTACAATTCAGTCACAAACCTGTGAATGTAACCCCAGAACACAGAACCTCTCGGAGAAAACACCATGAAACACGAGCGAAGTGGCGGAAAGAGTTTGAAGAGGAAGAAGAATGGACTCTACACGCGCTGCTTCTATTACCCTAAACATGAAGGCCATGTTCCCGATGCATTCTAAGCTAATGAAATTCCCACCGCTACGTACGTGCGCAAGAAAAACCCTCCTCGTGCCGGCCGTTCTCTATGTTCTAATGCAAACGGTTTCCATGTTCCCTATGCCCGTGTACCCCGCTTTGAACCAACCAGATTGTGAAGCTCAATTGGAGTTTGAATTTCGGCACAATTGAACTAGACCGGATAATCATGTCTGGAAATAATGTTATGTTTTCACCAGACAAGTTTTGGGTTTGAAATGTGATATGTAAACAATCTAAGTACTTAATGTGTGATTAAATTTATGTATTTCCAAAATACGTTACACTTGGGTTTCAAATTTTGTTAAGTATTTGAATGATTGTGTGACCTAGGGTTTTTTTTTTCCCCATTTTGCAAACATCAGTTATCATTGCAAGAGGAATTAGCCAAATTCTAGCAACAATATATATATATGATTTGTCAAAACTAGTTTATTTAGGGACAACAATTTTAGGTTTCATAAGTCATTCTTTTAGATGACAAAAAATTCCAAATTGGAACATGTTTAGCCCATTCTCAAATAAAAAGATATGGAAAGTGTCTTTTTTAATATGTGTGTTTTCAAAGCTAGCCTTTTTTTCCAACACTTTCTCAAAACCCCACACCCATCAGAATAGTGGGAACTTCACTAAAATAGTGGGCAAGTCCAGTGTTTCTTTTTATTGGCAAATTTTTGCCAAATTTCAACCTCAAAAACACCATTGAGAAAAATGGCCCAAATTAGTTAGATTCGAATTTTTAAAATTCCACATTATCAATGTATTATGATAACTTCCAGAAGGTAGCGAAAGAATATAAAAATACATTTTAAAAAAATTTACCTTCATATATTTTTTGTAGCCAAATTTGGCTAAATTATTTTATGGATGATCAACACTTTGGCTCCATCACAAAATCCGTGAAAGAAAGCCCAAGCAAGTGTTTGATATTTTTACATAAACACTCCCAACAATTGGAGTGAGGATAATACAAATAATGGGTGGGTCAAAGGTCATTGAAACAAGGTAAAATAACGTATTATTCCTAGTTTAGCAACGAAGAACAATGAGTGGAGGAGATCATGCACTTTTGATTGAGCCGCCACTTCTATAGGCAAAGGTAAACTGACCACAAAGCTTGGGATAAGAAGAAAAAAATAATTGTAAACTCCTTGCTTACTATAATCGTCTTGACTAGCGTTCATGAACTTGGAGCTTTTTATTCAACATTTGCCTTGAAATAATAGAGGTTTGGATGGATTTCTCTTTAATCAAAAATCTTTATTGATTTTGATTTACACTTATTTATGTTGATGTTTCATTTTGTTTTGCTTTGAATAATGTAGGACCGTATTAGGATATTGAAATGCATGTGATGGAGAATACGTGCTACATGTACCATAAGGCCTACTTGAGGTGTTGTATGCAATATTTTGAATTCACAACTACCTTTTGGCTAACATGTGCTTCTTTGGATGGCCCATGCCCACTATTCCCCCCAAATCCACAACTATACCAACTTATGTTGCTTATCATCACAACCATAATTTAATTAGTACCCACATGTGGTGGTAACAAGAAACCATTACATTCATATGCCTTTATAGAACCTTGTGTACCCACAAATGCCTCAAACATCCAGTTAATACCCACAACCCCTACGAAAGGAAAAAGGTGAAGGCAGATCGCGGAATTGCTCCAAAGCATAATTGGAATAACTAATTAAAGTTTTAGCACAAGAGGATAATGTTGCAAGGGCCACTACAATGGCAAAGATTTGAGTAGCTCATAATTAAGACACCGTCTTGAGTTGGACGAAGAGGTGACATTGGGTTGGAGGAGTAGATGGTAATTTTCAAAATTCCCACCATGTTTTCATATTTGTTGTTTTTGGTTTCCTTGAACAATTTATTGGATTTTGATTTTTGCAATGGTCTACATATTGTTTGGGGTTTATGGGAAGTAGAGTTAGGACATAAGCCCATATTGGTGGAGTTTCAAAAGGAAAATGAAAGGAGAAACCCTACAAGTAGAAAAAGGCTAGAGGTGGATGAGGAGGAGGTTAAAGCATAAAGTCTTTCCTAAGTCTTCAACTTTGAAAATTGGGGTAATATTTTAGGAAAGATATTTATATGAAGGTTGACAATGTGTAATTATCCTTCTAATTTTAGTTTTAAATCAAAATTTTAATTAGGCTAAAAAGATGTTGTGGGATGGGTTGTTAAGGCATTGGCTTGATTTCATTAGTAGAACATATTGATGAGATTGTTGAACAGACAAATTTGGAGCAAATCAAAGGGGATGAATTTCCAAGTTCTACCTTATTAATATTTTCCAAATGATTAACATTACCTAAGAATAATATGAATACATATTGACAAATGGTGGGCAAAAAGTGGACCATGCCATATAGTTTTTATTGAATTTGATTTGTTTTTATTCAATGTTTTGTTTTCAAATCTTTGATGTAACTAAGGTAGCAATCATCCATAAGTTGTTAAATGAAAATGTTTGTGGATTTGTGGATTTTTGCCATGCCTACAAAACCACCATCAACTTTTAACATGCCTACCAACAAGGAATTCAATGTAGTAGTGGCAATGGTCCAAGCATATGATGATGAAGGCTTTACATTGCCAAATCAAAATGTGACCATCTTAGACAAGTAGACCTGATCCAACAATCATGGGAAAAATATGCTAAAGGTTAGAAAAATAATATGTATGGGAGCAAGTGTTACCATGCACATGGAATCAAATGACCATGTGGACACAACAAAAGAGGTGAGATTTGATTTGCCAGTCAGCATTTGCATTGTTTCATGCCATGACATGCCCCTAGCTATGCATAGGGAATGCCATCTCTTGGTTCTAGATGTGAATGGCTAGTTATGTGAAGCCATTCATGTGAAATCTGGGAAATTATGGCATCCAATAATCCTTCCATAGAAGTGTGGAAACAAACTTGTAAGCTTGCACCTTAACTCCCAATAATTCTTGGAGTTGTGTAATAACTTTGACATTAGCATTTGGTCATCAACCATTATACCTAATCTGAAACCCTTGGTTGATTTATTGTTAGGTGGTTTGTTAGGGCTCAAACTTGTCTTTGTATGGGGTGTTGAAAAATGTTTAAACACAAGTATTCCCCATTCGACAAATGAAAATTGGTTATTGGTTTTGAAAAACATGGACATGGTGTGGAAGGAAATTAATCAAAGGTTTAGGCATTTGGGTCCCAATAACATGCTGATTGATGATTATTTGTACAAGTGCATGGGTAATGTTCCTTATTCCTATATCATGCCCCATCCATTTGATAGGGAGTACAAGGATAACTATTTATTAGAACAATTGTGGCTTTACTTGGTTGGCTTGTCTGAGGCTCCAAGTATTTTAAAGTGTTGGATTCAACCCACATGAACAACAATGAATTAGCAAACAAAATTTGCAATGAAAAGCCTTAAGAGTTTTTGCATGGTCTATTCCTCCTATTTAGGTGATTAAAACGACTTGAAACCTAAAACCCAATAGACTTTCATTTCCATGTTTTCCACTTGCTGTAATATTTGTAATTCAAATGTCATGAAACCAACTTATTATGATTCTTATGTGGTGTTTGATAAATTGTGTGGGGAATTCGAGAGCCACATGGCAGAAGGAAGTACATCACGAAGGATAATTTTGATGAAGAAAAAGGCTCCATATGAAATTATGTTGGTTATAGGCAATTCAAACATGGTAATAAGTGGAAGAAAATAATGTGCATTTGGAGATTTGTTGAGTTTGGGGGTGAAGGAATTGTACATCATAATTATTTGATGCTAGAACGTAGTATTTTTGTTGGCATTACAACTTGCTTGATAAGAGGTGTTCATTTGCCAATTCCAGACTTAGACCATGACCCTATTTTTTATATAGTTGAAGATGTAATTGGGTATTTTGTGTTTTGTCCTTGGAAACAAATAATTTCATTTTATTAGACGATCATGTTATATAGTGTACATTGATTCAAGTAAACCTTGAATCAAATCATGTTTTGTACACTTTGATACTTTTACAATGTGATGAAATATTGGCTTGCAACTTTTTGTATGTTTGTGCAACAGTATACATGTGTGTGGTGTCAATGATCTTTTAGTCAAAACATACATGCCATTTGGTAGCCAAGTCAACTAGGTACTTAGTTGGGTCGATCAAAACAGACACTACAAATTTTAGTCACAATATACATTCAATCAAAATAGGTTTAGTCAAATTTTAGTCTAAAATGACTGGTACATTTTGATTTAGGACATTTCTGTTCATTATATGTTATGATTGAAATTTCAACTAAAAAAGACAACATAAAACCCCTAATTTGTAATAGTGATTAAAGAACAAAAAAAGAATTAAGGGGAGCAAAAAAAACAAGGAAAGTAGTTAAATTTTTAACCTAACTAAACGAACAATTAAATGTAAGGTTGGAAAACAAGCAAGGGTTGCCTTCAATAAGACTTGGTCTATAATAGCCATTAGAGATTGTAGGGGATATATTTCATTGCAATTTTCAAGTTGGTTACAAAGTTCATCATTAAAGACAAAACAATGATATAATTTGGAGAAAATCAATGACTTGACAAATAAGGAACTTGCCGATGAATAAGCATTAAACAATTTTATTATTTGAACAAGGTGTGACTCGAAAGGGAGTGATCGAACAATTGGTTTTTGATTATCTCTGTAGTGTGAATGCCGAATTCATTTTAAGGGTTTAAGGGGTTAAGCATGCCGTTAACTTTCTTAATGAAGGTGGCAGGGTTTATTAATTTTGGGACAGGAGGTTAGTGACGGTGTGCATGGAATGCATGGGGAGGTCTCTCTTTAGGGGTGTGTGATGTGAAGTGCAGGAAGAAGGCGGCACGAATGATGGTGAGGAGGGGAGCTGCATTGATGAGCGAAAGTGGAAAGAATGACGGCAACTGAATAAAGGGGAAGGGAAGCTTATGATGGAAGTTGAAGAGGGAAGCTGATAAGGAGGACCAGCCCAAAAGAGCTTGTGAGATAAGAGGCAGATAGACAGAGGAGGGGGAGTTTTGGGGAGTACAGAAAGCATAGGAGCTTGGGGGATAGCTAGTTATTGATTTCTTCTGTTACGTTAGTAACTAGAAGATGGCCAACTCCATGATCTGGTGGGTGTAGGACTAATCAAGGATCGATATTGTAGAAGGAGGAAGCTAGAAAGTGGTATGAGTTGTAGAGATGCATGGAGAAGTTATACCTGTAGGAGTTCTGGGAGTGGGTTTGGGGGCAGTTGATGTGTGCCCTTATTTGGGAATTAGCAGAGCTGGAAGCATAGGAGTTGTGGACTTCAATTAGGACTACTGTAATACTGTCCACTTAACATGAGAATATTCACTCACATTTTGACAGAATTAACTCTTTAGAGGAGTCAAGTTGTTGTTTTGACCCTTCCTTTTTGGTGTCAAAGTCGACTGCTTCAGTAGAAACTATGGATGTTTAGATATAATGATAATTGAAGTATCATGTCTTCATCTAATGCAGATGAGGGTGGTGTAGAAGAGTTGACATAGGAGATTCGTGAACAACAGATCGTCAATAGGTTCGATTTTCTGATTGGGCAGAATGGACCACAGAAAGGAGCGGTAATCCTGTGTTTTCTGGGTTTTGGAGTAGTAACTTTTGTAGGAATAGACCTAGATGAAGCTCGAGTTGGAGACATAATAGTAGAAGTAGCTCATAGTGGTTTTTACATTTGCGCTCAAGTTTGGTTGAAGGTGAGAAATGGAGCAAGGGGATGGGCGTCAACCTCAGTGTTATAGACACCATACTACTACACCTCCTACCTTGTGTAGGGTAACGCCTTTATTTGCTGAGAGGCAGTGTAGTGTACCTAGGATAAGAGACATTTGGATTCCCAAGATTGTTGCGTCTCCTAACCATTTTGTCAGATTATACATTCATGGTGTGGAAGACTTGTTTCAAGTGGGAGATCGACTACTCAGAGTGGAACATAGTGGATCAAGATCCCGCTTCATAATCTAGAGGATATGGTGCAATTAGGAGGAAGGATGGCAATTCCAATAAGAATCCACAAATGAGCAAAGTTTTTTTACTTTTCCATCTAATTTCGCACCATTGAGACTAGTAGCAAAAGGAGATCAATCTAAATTTGCAGATCGGATCGAATAACATTTGTTCTTCTCAAAACTCAAATGCGAACATAATAGACTGCAAAATTGGACAGATTTGTGGTTACCTGATTGTGGTCTAAGGAACCGTGTGTTGTAGGAAGTGTTGCAATTATGGTTTGCAACGGAACATTTGCAAGATGACCAATCCCCATTGAATGGATGAACTGTTCTGGGGGCGAGACCATGAGGACATCAATGATTAGGTAGAGAGGCTCACCATGGCAACTGAAATGCGAGATCTGAATGCAGATAAGCTCTTCAAGATTGCCAAGTTGAATCTAAGAGGTAGAGCCAAGGAGTGGTTCAAGAGGTTGCAACTAGCACTAGCCGATTAGGTTGAGTTAAGAACTCTGATAGTACAGAAGTATGGAGATGTGGATGCTAATGACATCAAGATGAAGCTCGATGCCATCAAACAAGAACCCAAGGAAAGAGTTCAAAAATATTTTGAACGTTTCAACAAACTGTTTCAAAGGGGCCGGCTACAAGATGCCGAGCAGAAGAGAAGGTTTCTGGCCAAATTAAGGCCAGAAATTCAAAAATTATGTGTGGTGAGAACGTTTGCAAACATTGAAGAGTTAGTTGGTGCTGCAACGAAAGTTGAGAGAATTCTGGGCGAGCTTGGGGAGATTCCGTACGAACCTCTGAGAGAGGAACAAGAAGAGGAGTCCTCGAAAACCATGATGGAGAGATAGGTCACTGCACTAAACAACACCCTGACCAACTTCTTCAAGGGGACTGTGCATAATCCAGAAGCATCATCGTCTTCCACTGCGTTTGGAGGATGCCAAATCTGCAAAGGGGGGGACCATTTGGCCACCACCTGTCCAAGGTTAAATGAAGCACGGCCAAAATGTGCCAAGTGCAGTATGCCTCATAGGACAAAAAACTGTGGAATAAAATGTACTTTCTGTTCAGGGTTGGGGCATTTTGAGGACAAATGTTGGAAGAAACCCAAAGATGGGAAATCATAATCTAGAACAACAAACTTCTTGGAGGTGTTGCTGGATGATGAAGCAACGACCATGCAACAACTTAATAGGTTATGTGGGAATGAGAATTTTTTCTCTTACACCCAAGTGCCTAGGAGGAGGATGCCTGTTGAAGTGGCACCAGCTGGTATTGTACCATCACTTGAAGCCGAAAGAGAAGGCACAAGAGTGAGTCGGGAGACTTTTGTTAGGTCGAAAATTCTTTCACAGTTTATTAAAGGAAAGATTCCCCTTACACCCATGGAAACAGTACTGATGATACCAGGAGAATTAGAACATCTTAAGAGTCTAGTGAAATTGGCTAGAAGGAAGAAGGATGCAGAAGCTGTAAATGATCAGGTTTCTATGGATTCAGTAGCTCTTGCAATTAGGCAAATTTGCATCAGCAAAACACATAGAAGCAAGACACTCCACTTGCCGGTGGAGATAAATAGCTATGTGGTGGAAGGGCATCTGGCGCATCCATGTCTGTCATGGCTGCTGCAGTGGTTAGAGAGTTGGGAATGATGCATTTGGTTACTGGATCTTAGACCTATAAAACCGCATCAGGAGTTGTGACTCAGGCTCTAGGTCGAATTGATGAAACATCAATCAAGATAGGAGGCGTACGGTGTGCCATGACCTTCATGGTAGTGGACATAGACAATTATGATGTGCTCCTTGGACTGGACTTTTTGATGAAAATTAGAGCAGTTGTGGATGTGGAATGGGGTTTGATATAAGTGAGACACGACCCTGGAACCAATGTGGAGGTGTTGCCATTAACGATGGTGAATTTGTTGCAGAGGATGAATTCAGAAGCTCTGATGTAAGAGTCTACGACCATTTGGAAAAACACATGCACCAATGACGATTCCGACTGGATACCATATCAGGATCGCGCGATCATGACCAAGGAAGATGCTACATCTACCTCGGATTCAGACATTGGTACTAATGGTAGTGAGCATTGTGATTCAGAATCTAATAAATTGAAACAAATTAATTGTGAAGATGAGTTTAGAGATGTTGAATTGGAGGAGTTGGTGAGGTCAGAAGGGTTGCAAGAAATGTTGCAACTGATATTACAGGAGCAGGTTGATGGGTTCATGGATGAAAAAATCACAAATGCGGATGATTATGCAGACTGGATCAAATGGGTGTCTAATGTAGAGCAAAGCAAACGAGCCATGTATGAATCCACACCTGATGCAGTTGTTCCACTTTTGCTACAACAACCCAGCCGAAGAGATGCTTCCTCAATTCCGGCATTGCTGCAGATTGTCCAAAGAAAGATGGCAACTCTGATCGCAACACCACTGAGCAGTTGGGATCATCTAGCCATGAGGAAATGGACACTAGATGGAGTGAGATCTGTTAATGAATTAGGATTGACAACAACTTGAATGAGGGAGGACAACAACAACTCTGGAAAATTCTGGAGCGGTATCAAGACGTTTTTGCTTGGAACAAGGGTGAATTAGGTTGCTACATTATTGGTGAACATTTTGTGGATACGCAAGGATTCCCACCTTGCAAGGCATCTCCTGGTTGATTATCCTATTGGGAAGAGGCAGAAGTGAAGAGGCAAATCGATGTCCTGGTAGATTTGGGCAAGATGAGGCCTAGTAGCTCTAAGTATGCCTATCGGGTAACTCTACCGGTGAAGAAGGATGGGAGCAGGTGTTTTTGTGGGGACTACCGACCATTCAATGCACAAACATGTCGGGATTCATTTCCAATGCCATTCGTGGAGGATGTGATTAATCAGCTGGGGAGCTCAACATGGTTCACTGCCTTAGACTTGTAGTCTGGCTTCTGGCAAATTCGAATGGCTCCAGAAGACATGAAGAAGACAGCTTTGATTACCAAGACCGGATTGTATGATTGGACAGTCATGCCATTCGGCCTAAAGAATGCAACGAGTATGTTTACCACAACTATGTCAGAGGTCTTTAAAGACTTGGGTAGCAAATTCTTGAAGGTGTTCGTTGATGACCTCAATGTGCACATCAAAAGTTGGGGGGAGCATCTTCAACATTTGGATGCGGTTCTGTGCAAACTTAAGGAAGTGAATCTCAAACTGAACCCAAACAAGTGTTGTTTTGTTGCAAAAAAATTACATTTCTGGGCCATGTCGTTAGTGAGAATGGCACCAGACTAGACCCTGGCAAGGTTGAAGCAGTTTTGCATTTTCCACAACCAAAGACGGTCACAAACGTCAGGTCGTTCTTAGGTCTGACGGGGTATTATCGGAATTATGTCCAAGGCTATGCGCGATTGGCAGCTCCACTATTTGAGTTGACAAAAAGGGATGTTAATTTTGTGTGGGATATGGGTTGTCAGCAGGCATTCCAGGCGTTAAAGGCAACGCTAGTTGACGCACCCGTATTCACACGACCTGATTTCAGGAGAACGTTTTGTCTCGATGTTGACTGGTCACCCAAGGGTGTTGGAGCCATACTGTCACAGAAGGAAGGAAAATTTGAGAAGGTGGTGGCTTATGCCAGTAAGAGCTTAATAGAAGCACAGAGGAAGTTCCATCCCATGGAAGGGGAATGCTACGCACTGATCTGGGGCATCATGCATTTCAAGCAGTACTTGCACATGAATCATTTCATTCTACGCACAAATCACAAACCACTGGAATGGTTAGCAACCGTGTCGGATGCGCATGCGAAAGGAGGGGCATGTGGGTTGACATGTTGCAAGATTTCAGTTTCAAGATAATCCACCGACCAGGATTCAGACATACAAATGTCGATGCTTTGAGTAGGAATCCAGTTGGACTAGCCACGGATGATGATGATTTTAGAGGGGAGATCCAAGACATTGGAATTACACAAACTGACGCACCTGAGGGAGAAAGGGAGATTCGCTTGTTCAGATGGGCAAAGAAACAGAATGGCTCGGTGTTAAGAGAAAGGACAAGGAGTTTGTACAACATCATGCGTGTTGTTTTGACATCAACCACTGGAATTATGCCAGCAACCAACAGCTGTTTGTGGTTGACGTTGTATCAGAGGAGGACCAGCCCAAAGAGCTTGTCCCATATGAGGCAAGAATTATAAGAGGGGGTGAGCTTACGCAGGACAATGATGTGAGAGTGGTGACGAAGAGGAGGGGACCCTAGTACTACGACAAACAACAACAATTGGAGCTAGTGTTGGCAATTCAATAGATGTTCGAATCGGGAGAGCATGACTTAGTTTCTACAGGTTCTAATGAGGAGGATGAGTGTGGAACAAGCACAGGACACCGAGACATATGGGAGGATGTAACCTGCGTGGAGTTACTCGAGGAGGCATGCTCCCAGACACTATTGAACCTGTGGAATCTAAGAGAGCAAAGTAGAGAATATTGAATTACCACTGGCATGACCAATCACTTTATTTCAAGGGGTTACTAGTGCCAAGACCAGAAGACTACATGGGACTAGTAGTTCGAATGCATAAAGACCTAGGGCATTTTGGAGAAGAGAGGACTTTGGCTAAGATATGTAGGAGGTACTTTTGGCATAATCGAACAGAGGATGTCAAGACTGTGGTGAAGGTATGCCAGCAGTGTCAGATGGTGAAAAGGATGGGGAGTATACGCTCTGAAGATGAAGAGTTGAAGAGTATACCCATTTGTGATTTGTTTCACATAGTGGCTATGGACACTGCAAGACCATTGCCTGAAACTAAGTCAGGAAACAAGTACATTCTGGTGGCCATCAACCACTATTCTAAATGGTGCGAGGCAAAGGCAGTTGTTGATCATGGTGCTAAGACTGCGGCCAGGTTCCTAGAAGATGACATAATTTGTAGGTATGGAGTCCCCAAGTTTGTGCTTACTAACAATGGTGGAGAATGGGCTACAAAATTTGATGTGATGTGTAAGGACTACGGAATCCAGCATCAGCACATTGCACCCTAGTGGCCTCAATGCAATGGGATGGCGGAGCGCTTGATCAAGACTATCAAACACGACATCATCGTTCTTGCTGCAACACCAGAAAACGTGGATTGTTGGGACGAGCATCTGGCCAAGATCTTGTTTGGGTATAGATGTGGGATATAGGCTAACAATAAGTTTTCACCCTTCATGATTTTAACTGGTCGCACACCACGTTTCAGGGCAGATAATTACCTACACGCTCTGATTGCTGTGACTGATGATGATGTTGATATTGAAGTTGCTGCAACACAATTTCTACAGAAGGTGAAGTTAATAGCAAGCATCCACGAAAATGTCTTGCTCAATGTGGAACAAGCACAGAAGAAGCAAAGGAAGACCTATGATGCCAAAAAAGGCAAGCAAACTTTTGAAGGACTGGTTGCAGGGGAGACTATGGTCAAGATGAAGAAACTAGGAAAGAAGAAAGCCTTGGCTGCAAGCTGGGAAGGTCCATATTAATTCGTTGGACATATAAATGGGAAGGGGAACTTTGATTTTGAGGAAGGCAGCAGAATTTGCATCATCCAGGATGCTGATGGACACCAATGGGAAAGGTCTCGTAGGGATCTTCAGATCTATCACGTTCAATAAGATTGAATGAAGCTAAGGGACTCAACTTTTTCAGGAAGGGAGGGGTGACATATGTGACTGGAAAGGGAGTGACCGAACAGTTGGTCTTTGATTATCTCTATAGTGTGAATGCTGAATTCATTTTAAGGGTTTAAGGGGTTAAGCCTGCCGTCAACTTTCTTAATAAAGGCGGCGGGGTTTATTAATTTTGGGACAGGAGGTTAGTGACGGTGTGCATGGAATGCATGGGGAGGTTTCTCTCTAGGGGTGTGTGATGTGAAATGCAGGAAGAAGGCGGCGTGAATGATGGTGAGGAGGGGAGCTGCATTGATGAGCGAAAGTGGAAGGAATGATGACGATTGAGTAAAGGGGAAGGGAAGCTTATGATGGAAGCTGAAGAGGGAAGCTTATGATGGAAGCTGAAGAGGGAAGTTGATAAGGAGGACCAGCCCAAAAGAACTTGTGAGATAGGAGGCAGATAGACAGAGGAGGGGGAGTTTTGGGGAGTACAGAAAGCACAAGAGCTTGGGGGATAGCTAGTTGTTGATCTCTTTTGTTGCATATGTAACTAGAAGATGGCCAGCTCCATGATCTGGTGGGTGTAGGATTAATCAAGGATTGATATTGTAGAAGGAGGAAGTTAAAAGGTGGTCTGAGTTGTAGAGATGCATAGAAAAGTTATACTTGTAGGAGTTCTGGGAGTGGGTTTGGGGGCAGTTGATGTGTGCCCCTATTTGGGAATTAGCAGAGTTGGAAGCATAGGAGTTGTGGACTTCAATTAGGACTACTGTAATACTGTCCACTTAACAGGAGAATACTCACTCACATTTTGACAGAGTGAACTCTTCAGAGGAATCGAGTTGTTGTTTTGACCCTTCCTTTTTGGTGACAAAGGTTCATGCAAGTTAGGCACAAAATGGACTATGGGGCCACAACTTGCATATTGATACTGGGGGGTGGTGCCCCTAAATTGTTTTTCTTATACTAATTAATGAATTAAAAAAAAAGATCATTGAATTTTTGAAAATTACACCAATTAAACTTTCGATAAGTTTATACTAGATAATTTTCGCCTATCACATTTTTTAGAAGCTTCTACCAACTATTTTAAAAGAAATAAAATTTTCTAATTACATCTTTTAGACATTTGTATAATTTATTCTTCTAAAACTTCTTTAGAAGCTTTTGCTAATTATATATCTAATTTTTTTTATATCAATTGTTTATTTAAAAAATTATTCTAAAAGCTTTTGCTAGTTTAAGAATCTTTTAGAGACTTTTAAACATATCATTTATCAATAATCTTTCTCAATTTTCAAAAAATTTCCTATATAATTTATTGTCCATGACACCTATTGGATACAAAGGTGTCAATTTAAGTTTTACAACATCACACTATATATATATATATATATATTATAAAGGCTAGTGCTAAGGTTAAGGCCTAAATGCATGCAAAAGGACATGTAGTAAAACTACAAGTAAACATTAAATAAACTAATAGTAAAAAAAAAGGGAAGGGAGGGGGGGGGGGGTTTGACGTGAGGTTTAGAGCTAGGGGGGGTCCAAACAAGATGAGGTTGACTAACTAAGAGCTTAGAAAGAGGATGTAACTTAGAGATAGGTTATAACTTAAAAAGAAGCAAGGAGACAAAAATTGAAAGGAAAAACATGTAAGACCAAAATTGGTGGGGTGAAAAAATTAAAGAAAAATTACTCTCAAAAAAGTCTTCAAATAGATGGAAGTGGGTTGGATACATGATATTGGTGATTCTTTGGAAAATAAAATTTTGTCACATGAACAAATGCATATATTCAACATCATTTGTTTTAAAACAAATGGTTTGCATGTCATTTTAGGTACATAACTTACTTGATTTTATTTCATTTCAAATTATTAAAATAATTACCATGAAGAAGTTATGCATATTTCTATTGCATGTATGAAAGATATATTATGGTAATTAATTTTTATATTTATATTACAAAAAAAATTCTACAAAATATTATGCATATTTATTGAATTTTATAATCAATTATTTTTGTAGCTATGCATATTCATGACTTGTGAACATATTTTATGTCAGGAACTCTTACTAGTGGAAAGACATTTTTCATTCAATGTTTGACCGAATACTATAATGAGAGAAAGAAAGTCCTTTGAAAAGATTTGATGAATAGATTAACCCAAGAGAGATGAAACAACAATGCAAAGAAAGGCTTTGACAAAAGATTCAATGAAAGAAGAAAGTAACTTGAAAATGAACTACAACATAGAAAGAAGTGTTGAAATAAGCTTAGAGAGAGGAGCTGGTGGAAAAAAAAAATTAACCGAAGAAAGATGGAAGGGAGTTGCATTAAATAGAGGACTTGGTGAGAAAAGAATCAACCTAAGAGAGATGGGAAGGAGCTACAACATAAAGAAGTTCAGTGAGAGATAGGTTTAGAAAGAAGATTCAATGAGGGAAAAAAACCTGAGATGAACGGAAAGTAGTTGTAGCATAAAGAGAGGTGAGAGAGGCTTAGAAAGAGGAAACTCAAAAGAGATGGAAAGGAGTTGTAGTGTAGAAAGAGGTGACAAGAAAAGAATCAACAAGAGTAAAATATTCTTTTGGTAAGAATCAGTGAGGGGAAAAAAGGGTGGGTCTTGGTGTATAGAGAGAAGCAAAAGAGAGGAAGTGATTTTAAGTGGTGGGTTTGTGTATAGAAAGAGATGACCAACAAAAACAACATATTAGCCTCAAACATGTGATCAACCAGAGAGGGATGAAAAGTTCAAAATGAGCTTGCTAATACTTGCAACGACACTGCAACAACAAGAAAGGTTGCAAGCACACTGTCACATATGTTGATGAGGATGAGTAGCAGATGCTTTGTGCTACCTGCAACCACAAATCAAGTATTTACTCGAGTTTGAAGGAAGAAGTGAACTGAAAATGAAGCACAAGTGCAAAGGGACGAGAAGGAATAAATGACGACAATTACATAGATGAAGTCTTACAAGCAAGATTGCTTCAAAATCTTTAATAGTCAACTATAAGACTAGAAGCATGAAAATCAAGTGAGACCAAACATCACTAGAATGAGGTGGGAGCAATTGGGCAAAAACGAAAGACACCTCCAACTAATTAGGATTTAAGGTTTAAATTATCCCATAATCATAGATTAACATAATTTTTTGAACTTTTGATGTAAAATAGATCTTTTTGCAAATAAAATGAATTATTTTTGGCACCACTTCCTGTTGTTCATCAATATTTCCTTTATTTGGAAAGATTTTTTCATAGTCAAAAGAGGTCCCCTACTTTGGTGCTGCATATCTTCCTTGGTTCTCGACCAAACTGGATGATTCAAATGGTCCTAGGTGCACAAGGAGATGGGAACAAACTCAAACAGATGCCAAACTTTTCAAATACATCACTGATGCCAAAATAAATAAATTTGTAAATGCTATAATTCAGTTCAGTGAGAAAAAAATCATAGCTATGAGAACTAACATGATCCAAAAATTGCATTTGGGTTCTGACAAAACAACTCAAGTTCAATATAAGTGTCTCAACCTTTAAAATGGCATGAAAAGACTGCCATGAATCACTAAGGAATTACAATAAGATGAACTCTCTAAACTTGAAATGTAATTTCATCTTCAAGTTGCCATTTAAAAGACTAATCCTTCCTATTCAAATGAACCAAAGCACCCAAATTTCATGAAAAATTTGCACATAGTGCTTTGGTCGAGCTGATCCAGAATGATTTAAACCTAATAAGGTGACAAGTGGATCCACACCTAGAAGAAAGATGAACACAAAAAAGAAAGAGGAAGAAAAAGGAAAAGCAAAAGAAAAAAACCCAAACAAGAAAAGAGGCAGGAGTGAGAGAAACAAAATGGCAAACCTTATGAGCATGGTCTTTAGAGGATAAAGTGGGATTTGAAAAGCTACCCACTGAAATAAGAAGCCCTTGAAATAATCATTTTGAAGATTCAAAAGGTGAAAACACCAAACAGAACGATGTTGAATAAACTATGCTACAGATGATGTAAGCAAGGAGCAGCTGATGTTAACCTGTATCTTGACTTCATCATAGAGAAGCCCGACAATTATTGCCTAACAAGGAGCCGTGATTGGAAGAATGGGCTGCAGGATTTCTTACCAGTATTGGACACTAATGGCACTGTCAATATCAAACGTGGTCTGTGGAATATGTTAGCATAAGCTGTTGGTACTTTCATGGCAACTTCACAACAACCTCCTTACGGTCTGCTCCATATGCCTGGCATACATCACATGTATCAACAATTTCCTTGTCAAGCAAGACCAGACCAGTACAGGATGGTGACACAAAAGTTACAACTGAAAGACTAACAAACATGGAAACTGTCATCTGGTGCAACAGCTCTGGTCAACACACAGGTTTGACCTTTCTGACCGTGTCAGGGTGACCAGTCAAATGACCTTTCTCAATGGAAAGCATTATTGACTTGTGGTCAAATGCAAAATATGCACATGTGCAATGTGCAACATCTCAAAAGCTCCTCAAAGAATGAAACGATTGTGTTTGCAGACAGGTGCAACTACTCCCTTTACATGACCCTCAGTCAGAAGGCCAAAATATTGGAGAGGTACAACATGGTTGCTGTACTGTGCATATATGACAGCATAGTCCTAGCTGACTTACACATTGAACCCTAAAAACCAGGGTAAAGGCTGAAGTGTGAACAGTATTGGTCATTGTAATCTTGCAGACAGTCCTCGGAGAACCTGGACACAATCTAACTTGTACTACTGGTAAACATCATTGTTGAAAACAACAACAGTCTGTGGGTGGGGAGGAAATAGGATTCATGACTCCTTTTGTGAGGTGATGTGAATGAAAGAATGAGTGGTCCAGCTGAGATAACTGCCAGGTCCTGCTACTTTCAGACATTATCCATAATTTGCCACCTATAGTGAGCTACGAGAGCAGTGATGTGACCAGAAGGTACCTCAGCACCATAACCTTTCACCCAGATGTGAGAGAACAACTCTGATGTATCCGGTTGTGGGCTCTCCTGCATAAAGCACATAGATATCCAAGCCATTATTCAATTCTGCAGTGGTGATGTTGAGTGAGGGTAGTAATTTGATGCAGCTTCAAGAAAGTTAGTGGGACCTTCTCAAAGCCTGCATAAGTCTAAACATGAAGTCTCCTTATCACAAAGGTCTCAACTTTTGCTCCCTCAGCAACATTGTGCCTTGAAAAAGAAATGGATCTGGGAGACCAACCTTGGCTTTGGCAAGAGCCTCATCTACTTCACTCTTGGCTTCCTTTTCCAGTATCTGCACCTCCAAAAACATCACCCTGTGTTACAATCCTGCAATGCCCTTTCCCCAGAATGACTCACTGGTTCCATGATTTCCCCTCAATTAGTAGTGAAACTTGCCCTCAAATGCAGCAGTAGGGTGGCAACAATACCAGTAGAGCAGATCAGAGGGTTAATCTACCTTGAGGTCTGAAACGCTGGCAATCTCAAGTGATAGCAACAGTTTCCTGATTCTCTCGATAGGATCACGTTCCTGTTCCACAGAGCACAATTGTGTCATTATAGTGTTTCCCTGCAGCTCCATGAGGAGAGGAAACTACCTGCTTAGCCCAATGCAATCAAATGAAGTGATATTTGCCTCTAATAGAACCTGCTCATAGCTCATCCAGGCAGTGAAAAGAAAGATGATTGCAAACCTGCCGGACACCAGAAATCTCATCACGGGTGCGGTAGGTGCTGCCAGGATCAGACATGGAATGACCATGGTAACGATATGTATCAAACTCCAGCACCTTCAATACCAATACTTGTTAATGAACAAAAATACTGCAACTTAAACAACTGCAAATTGCCATAAATCTCAACGAATAAATGCAAATTCAAATTGGAGTCTGAACAATGAGGGTAGATGAAGACGGAGCTTACAAAAGGTCCATTCTTGAGAGCATACTCTTTAGCATACTTCACAGCTTGCTTTACAGCCAAGCAATCCATGCCATCCACCTGAGTTATCCACCCACAGAATAACAGAGAAACTTAGTCCTTCAAACCTATGCTCAATACCATAGCACTGCCATGACATGAAAGCTGCAGGGTAAGAGGCAATTCTATGCAATATATTGCAACACAAGGACTTAAATGAGGTAGGGTATTGACCTTCATCCCAGGAACATAGTCACCACGTTTATAGTATTCAGGGCTCTTAGCTGACCGCCACTCTGCCGTTCCCATACCATCTGAAGTCACACAAGCATATTCCAACTTTCATGGTCAGAAGATCTTGCCCTTAAAGCAGATGGAGTTCTTGGTGAACCTGGCTCAGAAAGTTACTAGTGGAGAGTTAGAAATCAGAACAAGCTCCCCAACCTTTAATATGACAGTTCTTGCAATGAGCATCCTTTTCAAACTGGAATCAGAAGATGACATGGTCTTATGTGAACTGGTGGGCACCCTGGACGCTTTCTGCTCCAAACTGTGTATTATGGTTTCTTCTAAATTCAACAATAAGCAGAAATCTCCAGGGAGGGAGTGCACAAAGGTTGAGATCTAAATGTGTAATACCAGAATGATGAAATACTACAGCCATTATAAACACACAGTGATATAGAGATCCAATTCATGAAAAAGATTGGCCAACACCTTAGGGTTTGGACTCCGGTACTGAACAGAGAGCTAAAACAAGTAGATTCAATTGAGAGATCCCAGGATATGGAGTAAAGGGACATGGCCCAGATACTGACTGCCCTGCCAAATTTGTACACCTTAGTTTAAGCCATGGTGAATGTGGATTGAGACAAAGGAAACTGCCGCTGTAAGTCAATGCACAATGGGTGGCAATCATTGTGCAACATGTGACAGATCTAGATGACCTGCTGGATGAGGCAAGTTGGACAGTTGAATAGAACATACTACAGCTGAAAAAATTGGAAAGCGATCTAGAAGGTTGGACAAGAAAGATCCAAATTTGGGTGACTGCTGACTCTAGGGTTTTATGCATGGAAGTTTTTCCTTCTTGTTGGAGCATTCCATAGAGAACAAAGGGAATCAGGATAAGAAATCCATACTTACAATGATTATTTTCACACACAAAGATGACAGGTAAGCTCCACAGCGCGGCCATATTCATGGCTTCGAAAAGCTGGCCCTGATTGGCAGCACCGTCTCCATACATTGTCAGGGTGACGCCGTCGACCTTCAAGTACTTTTGAGCGAATGCAAGGCCTGCACCCAACGGCGTTTGCGCACCGACGATGCCATTACCTCCAAAGAAACCTCCTTTCTTGTTATACATGTGCATGGATCCGCCTTTCCCAAGCGAGCAACCATCCTTACGACCCATCAGCTCGGCAAAAACCTCCAAAAGCGTCCCTCCTCTGCCCAAATGGATGCAGTGATCCCTGTACGCCGTGATAATGCAGTCCTTTTGGTTCAACGATGCCTCCATCCCCACGCACACAGCCTCCTGGCCGTCGTAGAGATGACAAAACCCACGAATGAATTTCGACTTGTAGAGGGAGTCCGCCGCGATCTCCATGCGCCGCATGGTGAACATGGTTTTGAAGAAACTCAAAAGCTCCTGCGCGGATGTCTCCACAGAAAGCGATGGCGCATCACACTTGTGCGCTTTGAAGGGCACAGGCACATCCACCGTCAACGCATCGGCCGCGAAACCCGCTCTCTGCTGCTGCTGCCGCGGGATGATGGAATCTGATAGTGGAATCAGCGAAGAAGAAGCGGAAGAGGAAGAAACAATTGCCGACAAACGAAGCAAGCTACGAGTACGATGACATAACTGCTGCGCCATGGCCGCCAAATCCCGCAACCTTCAAACCCTAGGCAACAGCAAGCGCAAGAGCAATGCGTTGCAAACACCACAGGAAACAAATCGAAAGCGAAGAAGAGGTGAGAAACACAGCCAAACGAGGAAGACGAAGCCCAAAATCCAGGGCCTATCAGCAAGTCCAGGTGACCAAAATCAGAGGTCCAGGTCCCAAAACACAGAACTGTTTCCTCTTATGCTACACAGAGAGTGAGGGTCTCAATGATTTTACCATTGTACCACTGTAGTGATGTTTAACCCAAGGCCACTTTGGTTACATCACAAAATTGATCGAAAAAACAAACACTCAACTTCACGGAATATTCCTGTTTTTAGCTCTAATGTTTTGAACTTCCCTTACAAGCTGCTCATTTATTTGAGTTGTAAGTTTTGACCCAATGAAAATATTCATAAAGTGACTTTACTTGAGAACCTACACAACCAGTTTGGCCAAAATTGATGATGGGGCTTGAAATGCGCAAGATCCTCACTTGGAGGAAAAAAAGTAGAAAAACAGATCGATGGCCAGAACCATCAAATCAAAGGGGAGACAAAAAGCAAAGGCCAAAGAAAGGCCAAAAATGGAACAATTCAAAGGAACCAAAAAAAGGAGAGAGCTAGTCCCTCTTATGGTAGGAAACTATTTCGCACATAACCCTTCTAATGTCACTTGCACGCAAATTGTGAAATCTAAGAGAAATGGGAGGTCTAAAACACACATCACCCACCAACGTAATTTTCCTCTTTATAGCAAAAGCTAAAGCATGTTAAATAATACTAATACGTTGCTAAAAAATAAATTACAAAAAGACAAAAATAAATGACCTTTTGATCGTTTATTGTGGACAAGATGGGCACATTCCCTAATGAAACAATCCATATCAAGCTCAAGTGTGTTGTGCACCTCCATGGCCATTAGAATAAAATGGTGCCCCTCATGAAGTAATGGCATTAAATCCCGTAGTTGCACATGTTGGTCAACTAATGACATTCAAAGCCATCGTCTCTCATGTCAAGTTAGTAACCACATTGGCAATAAAAGCCTAGTCCTCTCAAGTCATCTAAAGATTGATTCATAATGAAACTTTTGATTTAAAAGCATACCATTGTTCTTTCCATATAATGTGCTCACTTTTTCAAGCAATGGCATACATGACATTTCAGATGGTGTCATGTGTGGCGATTTGTTGACCTCCAAACGGGCAATGAGCTAAATGCGTGCTAGATGCGTTCAACTTGTGTCCGCATTCCACGTGAAAAAATTAGATGTTGAAGGCTGAATCAAATTGAGATGAAAACGCAACACTGAGGTGAAAGTAGAGTGTGTGATGCGAAATGAATATATAAATGGCCTAACAACCAACCATGGCCTTGCCCCCTTGCCCGAACAAAAACGAATGCAAGCTTTGGATGTTAAGGAAATGGAATCATCTTTTAAAATAGACTTAAGGGATGTGTTGTGGTGAAAGTTTATCAAAGATGCATGTAGACATGGGGCGTCGGTAATTGCCAAACTCTCAAAAGAAGGGTGCATATTCCTAGCTATAAAAGGAAGGCCATCTTGCATTGCACATAAGCATGACTGAAATAGGTATGGGCCTCCTTCAACCTAAGAAACATATTCCTCCAAAATGGGTCTACCAAAGATATAAAACCTAAAGCACAAATACGGAGCCACCAAAGCCCAACTCCTTAGAAAAACTAATGGGGCACAATCCTCCATAAAGAAAAGGCCTATACACCAAAAGATATCAATAGTCGAGCCTGACGCCTCGCTAACAAAAAACTCCCATGTTCCTAGACTCATAATGTCTTCACATACCTGCATAACTCTCTTGTTGAAATTTGACAAAGAAAAGAAGGAAGAAGGAGGTATTGTCAGTGTGAAATAAGAAGGTCAACGAACTACATATGATGACAAAATGCCCAAAGCAACTTGGGTGTCTCCTAGGAGAGAAAGATCGTCGATATGTGCCATGTTTTGAAATAAAACTTCATCCAAAAAATGTGTCGCAAAGTCTTGAAAACCCAATAACACACCCAAAATGTGTAAACCATCTTTGACCAAGGTGCAACCTTGAGGAATTTTTATGCCTTGAGAGATCCTTGATAGACTCCAAAGCTTGTATTTTGAGATTTTGACCTTAAGCCCAACTGAAGTTAATTGGGTTGACAAGTGGTTAAAAGCATAAATAATTTCATTCAAAGGCCCCATGATGTGAGTATCATCTGTTAGGGATGGAAAGACATAGTTGGGGGCTCATGCAATGGTCTCTAAAAGAGTTTGATAATGGGCCAAAACAAATAAAGGACCTCTTAGGGGGTCACCTTATCTTGTGCTTGAAAATGACTCAAGAAAGGTGACCCCCTCCACATGCTACCCATGCTGGTAGTAAAGAGAAAACTAAACACCATAAAATAACATGATAAAAGGGATAATGTTTGCCAAAGGCCCTTCAACATCACACAACTTTTTAAAAGTAATAGTTCGAAAAATATTATTAAAAGTGTTTTCGATATCAATTTGTATCATGACCCAATCAAGGTGTAGGTTGAAGAGGGTTTGGATGCCAAAGGGGATGGCTTCATAACCTCCAAGGGTTGAAACTCCAAATTGGTGGGGGGATAGGTGTTCTTGAAACGACTTTCAAAGTTGTAGGACAATGGAACGACTAATAAGTCGAATTTTTTTTGCCCATGGCAATAAGATGAAGACCATTATTGTCCTTTGCCATTGCCAATAATTTACTAGCTCCCAACACTAGGGCGACCAACCTAGGGATATCCCCACTAATAACAGCAACACCAACTTGGAATAATTCCAAAAACCTTAAGGATTGGTCCTTTAGTATGAAACATCGCAAAAGGTGTTCATATACCATCTTAAAAAACCCATTTGAAGACAAATGGGGAATAATGGTTAGGGCTTTGGCAAATAAAGTTTTATTTAAGACAAAAATGTGTTTAGGATGATAGTTAAAAATAGGTGGAGGGACAAGGTTTGAAGTTCAAGGTGTAGCTAGTGCAAGGTAGCAATTGTGTCCTCCGAAGGAATAGTTGGCGTCATGGGTTGGAAAGCTTTGGCAGTGCGACTATACTCTTTAGCTCTCTTTAAAGTTAGACATGGACAAAGATAAGTGGTTGAAGAATCTTCCCATGATTGAAGAAAATGGGGCGCACATTAAACATGTGAAAACTTTTCTTTAAGGGAAGACTAATCACTTGCCGTAAACCTTTTGAGGCAAGTAAAAACCTTTCCTTGATTTGAATGACCACCTCAAATTTAGTGTAAACACCAACATGGCAACAAGCGGAATAACTACCATGTTAATTTGTCCGTTGGGTTTCAAGCAATTTGGTTAAGGGGTAAGCAAAAAACATGTTTGATTTTGTTCTGGATGGTTCCAAGGATCCTATAAAACAAATGAGGGCACACGAAATGAGACTCAAATAGCCCCAAAATGGAGTTAGATTGGGCCCAAAACAACCCTAAAAAACAAGAGGAATAAAATCAGGGAAATGCATAGGAAGGGAAAATACATACAAAGAAAAACAACTTGGCTAGCCTAAGGAATGAGGTTAGGAGGAAGGTGAATTGTCACGACCTTAACTTTGGGTTCATGACCAAAGTAAAGGTTTGCAAAGGTGCGCGTTGGGAATGAAGCCTGAGTGTCACATTTTATGCTTTCGGGAGTGTAAGAAAATGTGAAGGAATGAACCCACACACTTCCAAGTGGGCTCTCACTTTAAGAATTAGAGTCCCAATGGACTTTTGAATTTTCAAAAAGTAATTTCAGGGTCAAAATTCATTGGATTGAAAGTTCATTATACCATTGAAAAAATCTTGAAATGTAGATGGTCAAAATGGGCTTGTAAGATACATTTGAATATTTAAAACACAAGTTATGGCCAAAAGAAAAGCCAAGAGTCAAAGTGCCAATTTGATTTTCGTCCATTAAAAAAAGTTAGAAATTGCCTTGATTTAGTTGTGTGTAGTTGGCGTGCCACATATTGTTGAAAAACTCTTGATGAAAGTTAAAATTTTGCTTTAAACCTCACCTCAATTGGAGGTCTACATAAGAAGTTATGGCCTTCCAAAGTCATGGGAGTCTAACTTCAAGAATTTTACGATTCTCAACTTGGGAGTCCCGGGACAAAATGACATTTAGATGTAGCCTCTATGGCTAAACACAAAAAATACTATAAAGGGAAAGTGGTGGTTTCCCCCAAGTCTGGGTCGTGTTGAGTCTTATGAATCTGTATATGCCCATGCCTCATTCTTGCACTAAGAATGCTTCAATTACTCATTAACCAACTTATTGTTTAGTTTGTGCATGTGTGTGTGAATAATTGATTCACTCGTCACTCGTTTGAATTCCCATCTCGGAGTTCCAACATGTTTTTCTACCCCTAAAGTGTTACAAGCTAAGGAACGTACCCTAACTTTTTTCTCCTTTTGTTGTTTTCAATTTTGTGCTTGTAGTTGAGTTTGTCAAAGAATTTTGGGATGCGTCATAAACATTTTTGACATGTTTCGAAAGGTCGCTTAAAGTGTAAAGACCAAAATAATGAGGACAAAGAGTATTTTGAATCAACAAGGGATGCAAAGAAAGAGCCACTTGGGAACAAAAAAGGCTACACACAAAACCCCTAAAAAGCAAAAACCAAAGCACCCTCCCCCCTTGCAAAATAAAATAAAATGGGATGAAAACTTTCCTGCCATTGTAAAAGCTTGCCAACGATTGCAAGCCAAGTTGTGGGTTGCCATGGTCAAGGAGCTCTGTCACAAAACAACAACACGTCTTGCAATTCCATCACGTCATCATGAGGACCATTAGCTTGGGGTGCGGGTGTTGACCATTGATTGTATTGTGCAAGTGGAGTCGCCATCTCCTCTCCTCCTCCACTTGTCCCAACCAATGTCGCTTGCAGAACACTTTCCTCAAATCGTCCTCATCACCCCCAAGTCGAGAGAGGATGGTTGGAACCAAGAGAACTTCTTGGTTTCCAAGTTGTTCACACAAAATTGTGAGCTATTCTTCTTCTTCTTCACATCTTAAATCCAGTAAGATCATATAAGTATATACAGACTCCTTTTGAGTTCTACCACACCCAAAGAACAAATCAAACGCCCATTTCTTTTGCTGAAGCTCGCCTTGAACTTCTTTAGATCAAACTCAGATGCTCAAAACCGCAGCTAAGAACCCACATCTAAAGGGCGAAAATTGAGGACAGGGTGAAAATTGCACCGTGTAAAGGTGCCGATGAACCCTCTTTGAGATCCTTAGGGGGGCAGGGTAACACTTGAGGAAGAAGGGGCACGTTCATGAAATAAAAACTTGAAATTGGGACTGTCAATTTTGATTTACGAAAAGGATAGTGGATCAAATTTCAAAAAACTTCAAATTTTGTGATTAAAAGGGGGCTTTGGAGGGCATTTCGTTTTTGCAACATGGCCCCCTTTTGTGCATGGTTTCTTTCCTTTCCTGTGTGTACCCAGGAGCATACCACAAGAAAAATCAATTTCCGGAAGGGCTTTATGTGAGTTAAGGACCTCAAGGTTAGGCCTTACCAAATCAAAATCCCATCTTGCATGGGCCCTTTATATTAGTACTTCTTGTTGGGAGCATTGGTTTCAAAAATTTGACACACATGGATTGTAGTTGGCACACCATTGAGTAGGGCTACCCTTCGAGAGCTTCTTGTTTTTGGTTGCTCATTATACAAAAATTGTGAGTTGCCCAGCATGATAGGATGCTCTAAGCTACTCTATGCAACACTAATGTGAAAGTCAGTGAGAAGTTTTGTTGCTTAATGTTTTCATCATTTTAATTTTGCTTTTGAAGCATAATGTAGGCTCAATTGACAAGACATTGGCACCTCAAGCCAAGCTTAGTAGCCAAAGGTTGGCATGGCTTTCACCTACACCGAATAGGTTTGATCCTAGAACCTTTTTTGAGGTCCCAAGGTCTTAGACATGGGCTACACCATTAAATCATAACCATTGTTACTTTTTGAAAATTTTCGTCAAAATGTTCAAAATAAAAATATAAGAAATATTATATCATAATATTCCTTTTTTTTAATTCCAAAATTTGAAAAAAAAAAAATTGGAATTTTTTGGGCCACATTTGGACCCTGCCTTTAGTTTGGTAGTAGTTTAAAAACTAGTTTTTGTATTTTGTTTAGATTAATTATTTTTTTTGTTGACAAAATTTTGCCAAATTTTGACCTGAAAAAAATGATTTTGACCTCTACAAGGGATTTATCATTGAAAAAAATGGCCCAAATTCACCAGATTTTTATCATAAGTTCCAGTAGTTAGCCAAGAATATTGAAGGATTTTGATTTTCCTCTACTTTAATTTCTAGTATGTAGCCAAATTTGACTAAATCATCTTATGGATGATCACCACTTTAGTTGCATCACAAAATTGGAAAAAAAAAAAAAAAAAACCCGAGTTTAAATAAGTTCTAAAACTTGTTGTCATTTACACAAAATCCTTCTTGGGATGCTAGTCAATGATGTAACTAACATCTGAAATTTGAAAAATAAAACACTAGTCATAACCCTTAAGGTAAATGCTTTCAGCATTTTGTAAACAAAAGTTGAATCAAAGGATGGAGTGCCATTCTCAAATTGTTCAAAAAATTGGTTTGTCCCAAAAAGGATGAAAGTCAATGTTTAAATTTTTCTTAAATGATCATTTTTTAAAAAACCATCCATTACTCATTCATTTCAACTCCTTTTGAAACCATTTTTTTTTTCATGTGATTCACATGCATGCCTTCTATTTACCAACCATTTTTTTTCAAAATGATAAATGGAGCACAACAGCTCAATTCAAGATTCCAAAAACTTGTAATTTTGAAGGTTGAAAAAAAACTAAAGATTTATAAATTTTCAGTGATGACAATTCTTCAGTTCTCATCCAAATCTCTTGTTTTTCATTAAAAAATTCGGCTTTGAAATTCTCTACAAGTCACAGAATCGGATTTTCAAAATTCATGACTTTTAAGCACATTTATGAAAATTAGTCCATTTTTTGGATTGGGATTGTTTTGGTCAAATGTCAATCCAAGATTAACTTCCACTTGGTAAACTGAAATAGGATTTAGGTCAATTATTGAAGGACACCTCCTCTTTAGGTCTTCAAATTTTCCATTCCATTGTTTGTTTCCATCCTTAAATGTCTTCCAATAAAGTTTCACAAGGTTTACACAAAAGTTTTGTCACACATTTTGAAAAATCATAGATGATTTTAAAGTTGTCACCTAATTCTAAATGTTGTAAAATATTTTCCAATAGAGGTGCCTTAAGGACCTAACATTTGAAGGGGTTTTGCATGAACAATAAAATAATTGAGACAAAACATGTGAGAACCATGAGCCATGATTTTGGATGTATAAAGCATTTACATAATTTCTATTCTTTTAAAGCATTTCCACTCCCATTCTCAATTTGGGTCACAATAGTGTTTATCACATTCAAAGTAAAAACAAAAATGTCCTTCAACTTCTCACCCATAACCAAGAAAAGGTAAACAATATAAAGCGAGATTTTTTTTTAATATCACCATGTGGGTGGGTCAATCATTATAATGTATGTGGAGTGCCTCTTATTATATCCATGAATTTCCCTCCTAGAAATTGAGAGTGATATTATGCCTATGCCTTAAGGATGGGAGGGAAATTATGCCTACTTATAAATGTAAGAACCCTCCCACGATTCAGGATTAGGCATAAGAACCCTCCCATTCATATACCTCGTGATCTAAGTAGGTTTGATTCACAATCAGTTTTTCCTCATGTTTTACAATAGGTAAAGCCCATGGATGGGCCACATTCCCAAAAAAAACTACACAGCCCTTTGTAGATGCAAAATGAAATGCTCGCGGAGAGTGGACATTACATTTTTGTAAATGTTCATCTTTCTTATATGAGAAATAATATTAAATAATAATATTACAAAATGTGGGTGCAGTTCATTAGTCCCTGTTCAGTGACTAGTGAATTCATTAGTGTCGATTTCACTAGTTTTTTGCAACAATAGGTACTGTGTGTGAGACTAATGAATTCACTCAAAATCCAATGAAAGCACTTGATGAGAATAGAGAGGCATTTTGCATTTTGTTATACTGTAAGGTGCCTTTTAATTACACTAAATTTTTTGGACCAGGTCTTTAATAAGAAACCTGAAAAGCTGCATTTAAATAGTGGTTGTTCAAAATGAGGAATCCTTTGCAAAAATGTCAGACACACTGATGTTTTTTTTAACTGATAAGTGCTGGAAACTTACCTGTGATCAAAACCAAATGGGTTTCAAGACTGAAAGGGAACCTAATTAGCAGCAACAAATACATTGCCAGAAAAGCTTGGCATGCAAGAGAAAGGAATACTACTGACGTTGAATGGTACATTTCCTAGAAAGCTTTGCACACAAGAGGAAGTAATACTATTGAAGTTGGGGACTCACCGTTCCCAGCCACGAGTGTTAAGGTCCAGCTCACTACCTCTAGGCATTGAGATCCCATTTCCGTAGTTTAGATCAAGAGCTCCTCCTACCTTCATGTTTGTTGATGCTGGTGTTTGAGCTGGTCTATGGGGTGCTCCCATGTTACTACAATATTTAGTTGTCACCTGTAGTGATGAACCAGTAATTGAAGTATGGGGAGATCCACCACCAGCATTTCTTTCCTCAGCCAGTGATTGGATTGTACCCCTCCTGGGTGTGGGCCTCTCAAGTGCAGAAGCCCCTCCTTCTGATGACTTCATCATGAAAGCATGGGAATTAGAGATGGTCTCTTTGGATCGACCCATGCTACCATCTGCAGGAGAAGATCTGTCACCTGCTCCTTCTGCCCCCACAATCCCAGCACTCAACGAGAGACTGTCTTGTGAAGCTACAGACCATGAGGGGGGACCCTTCCATTCGGTAACGCCCTTCAGAGCGGCTGCAGCCTTAGCAAGCCTATCCTCAGCTCTAGCATTGCTGGATCCCTGCATGGGTGGGAAGTTAGCATTCATCTCGCGAAGCTGGACCATCTGCTGCCCCTCACCATCATCATCCTCTGAATAAGTACAGGAACTGCAAGCTCTTTTCTTACCCGTTGCTGCCTGCTGCTCGCCACATCCTGAAGCACCCCCACTGTCCTCAGGGTTAGCTGTGAGACTGGTCAGGTAGCTCTTCTGTGATGAGGAGTCTGATACCCTTGACTGCTGGCGAGGAAGCTGCTGCTGCCATGGTAGGGATGATGCACCCCCTCGTGGATCCACAGCGTGTTGCAAAGATTCAGGATTCTTTATTCCAGGCAAGTTCATCCAGGAGAAAGATTGGCCCAATGGGTCATTACTGACTTTAGATGCAAGCTCAGTGAGCTCTGCATGAGCAGCTTCCAGCCCTGGAGACGAGGATGCATGCCCGGCTAATGTTTCCTTTGCTTTCTCCAAAATGGATTGTAAATACTTGCCCTGTGCTTCAATCCGTAATTGGAGGCTTCTTTGAACCTGCATCCAACTCCAACCATTGGGGTCAACTCCATTGCATTGGTCAAGTAAAAACACCAAAAGTGAATATATTGAAAAACAATCGTCTGATACAAAACATCCAAAAGACATAGGACTTATGCTGTGTGAGGAGTCTTGAGCATCAAATAGTCAGCAAAAGGTTGAACTGAACTGACAATTCAAGAGAGGACCAAAGATACCTCAAGTTGCTGCTGTAGGCGATGCTGCACTTCCATTTGCACTCGAATTGCTTCTGTAATTTCAATGCCACTGAAAATTCCACCATGATAAACATCAGTCATTGCTTGTACCCAAAATTTATATGTGCATAGTTACTGTATATTGGTCACCAGGAGTAAGTAGAAAAGATGTTTTGTCAGGTTGTTGTGTTATGAACAACTATTAGGGCAATCTGAATCCAGAAGACACTTTCAAAATGACTAGCTGCAGCAGAGAAGGCTGTAAGGGAATTTTGTGGGGATGGGGGTGCTGTTTTGAATAGTATTCTGTAGGCACTAACATGCTAAAAAACCAAAACATGACAATACACTAAGCTAATGACTGTCACATACTCTTGAGGATGCTTTGGTTGAAGTGTGGCCATGCTATCAGAAGCAACATTGCTTGATAATCGCATATCTGAAGACCCTGCAAATACCAAAACTCATCAGGCCTGTAAGGCTACCAAAAGACACAGAGTCATACACACAGACTGAACAATCATTTGCAAGTTTTAGAGCATAAAGCAATCTATGTTGCTCTCAAGAAGAGATTGACAACACTGTACACATCCAGGTATTTACAACAGAACACAATCTGCTGATTGTCCCACCCAAATGGAAGTTAGATTGAAACAAAACAACGGCATGCAATTCTCAAGAGTAGACAAAAAAAAGAGCATACCAGGGGGTCCATCCTTATTGGCTTCATAAATATTTGTATCTCTGTGAAGTTGCTTCCCAAGTCTGAACTTCTGTGAGACAAGGATCACCTAGTTGAGTCAAAATCTATTATGACACATGTACTTTCACTTTCTTTACAAGGAAAAACACCAGCCCTCCGGAACTGAAAGCTTTGATCAACAAGTCAATGTTCAACCAATCACTGACCTGGAGATGGCTTTTCAAGTGGTAGAGTGTGAGACCCTTTACACCCATAACTCGCATCACAGATTTAGGTGTTGCTTCTGCACCATTTTTCATAAGCAAGTGTTAATTTCACATGCTTTACAAATGCAAGAATCAGGTCAAGGAGATGTGCTCAAATTAGAAATAAGATACCTCTGGTACATCAACTTGTGGGAAGAAGAAGATTCATTTTTGTGGACTGATCATACTATGGCTCATATAGGACTTTGCTGATTTGCAACTGATGTTGATGCAGCTTCTCATCAATGGGTAGATCACATATTTGGTAGAATAATACATGGGATGTGAGATGATGCATAGAGCTTCTCAGAAGAAGAGAAGGTGAGGAAGGAACTTACTATCAGCACCTCCAAGCTGTGCTACTGCATCGACAAAACGCTCATGAAGCTCTGGTGTCCAACGCAAGCGTGGCTTTGGATCAGCTGCATTCACTCCATGAGCTGCTAAGCTGCCAGCATAAAGACTTGGTCGCTCAAGGTGTGGTGAAGTCTGTGGCCGGTGTGGCATCAACCCCCCTGGGGGGCTTGGTGTATACTTCTTAATTTGGTACATTCTTTACAACCAGTTTTGGACTTGTCTGCTATGCACTGCTCTTCAATCAGGCTGATGGTAGTTGAATGTGCTCTGCTGAGAACTCAATCAACAATTCCCTTCACTGCCGTCAGACAGTAATTGTCTCAGAAGATGAAGCCAAATTCTCCCGGCTATGATGCATTAAGCTGAAGATGAAGAAAGAAAGCTTGCACCATTGGTTCCAAGAATTCTACTCTGATCACGGATATGCCATCTCTATGAGATGTTGCAGACTGAATTGAAGAAGACTTGGTCTTCTCAAGGACAGTAACAAATGGAATTTTGAATCCAAGAGTGTATCAAGTTCTAAGAAATGACTTCTCCAAAGTGCAAGTCCGAGAGATTGGAGCAGAATTGGAATTCCGGTTGGACGTATGGAGGGAGATTAGCTACTGCATTATCATCGTCGTCAAGGAGGAGGAGAAGAAGTAGGAAAGTTGGACACGGAACGAGAAGACCTTGACGCTCCAGATGTCTGAGCAGTAGTAGTAGGGATGCAAGAGGAATCAAGAAGGAGACGACTGTACTAGGATAAACACCAAGACAAAAACTGTAATGTATCATATGCCACCACGACTTTGCTTCGCGCAGACAGGAAGGGGGAAAAGGAGGAGCAACAAGGAGAAATTGTGTGAAGTACCAAGAGAATGAACGCACACTACTGAAGGACGAATAGACCTTCTTCCTTTTAGTAGCAAGCAGTAGACAGATCTAGCACAACAAGGGAAACCGAGCGACTGAGGGACACCTTTCAAGAAGACTAGCAATTGAGGTTCCACGAGGACTGCAAAGCGTTGGATGAATCAGAAGAAACGCTGGACTCTCGTTTTAATCTGCAACAGCGCAGAAGCCTGTCTCGCAGTCACCTGTGTCTCGAAGATACGCTTTTCTTTTTCTCCAATGTCTTCTCTTCAAACCACAAGTCGATAAGGGAGACCGCCAGGCAGTAGGACACCAAAAAAACGCTGATCCTCAAAGAAAGCAAGCAGTAGGATACAAAAAAATACTGATCTTCAAGGAAAGAAACAGACTTCTATCTCCCGAATGCAAGAGGCAATCTTCAAATTATGAAACCGTGGCAAAAAACAACAACTGTTATAAAGTCGCAGGATGTTTGATTCGCTTCGCCGTCAATCAGAAAACACAGCAAACAACAGAGGAACTCTATAACAAAAAGCAAAGAGAAATGAATCTTGGAGTTGAAGAGCTGGAAATCGACAACAAGATCAAAAAATTTGAAGGCGAAATCCACACAAGTATACTCCCATACACAGAAACTCCAGCAGCCAGTCAAGAGGAGGCACCTATAAATTGAACAACAACGCACCTTCACTGAAAACTCTCGTGCTAAAATACCACAAAAACACTCCCCCCCCCACCCTCCCCCGGCAGAACAACAAAACAACAAAACGCAAGTAAAGAATTCCCACAGGCCGGTCGTACTTTTACCAACCGAAACTGAAACAGCGAACTTCTCCCGCCCCAAAACAGGCAGCAATCGTCGGTACAAAGCCTGCCTTGACAAAAACTCCCAGCAATAAGACGTCGGACCTCAGCACGACAAGAAAAAACCAACGAGAGAGAGAGAGATCACAATCGCAACTCAATAACAGCATGGATGAACCTTCCTCCCCTCTGGCTCAAAATGGCTCTTTGGAAAGCCACAGTGAAGGAGACGAATCAAGCGTGTACACACACACACACACACAAACCCCCTAACTGCAAATCACGAGCACGAGAGAAAGAGAGAAGAGAGAAGTGCGAAAGAGGAGACAATGGACACGAAGCGCACTAATAAAGCCGCAAACAAGGGAGGGCGTGAAGCTCCTCCCGCAGAAGCTCGGGCAGCACAAAACTGCCCCCCCCCCCCCAAGAAAGCAAACGGCTGGTCACATAATTAGGCTCTGCCCTTTAAAATGACATCCATATGGATGATAAACATTCAACATACATAATGGGCAAGTGCAAGAACATTCCATGACATTAAGGTCTGAGATTGCAAATTCAGCAAAATAATAATAATAATAATAATAATTAAAAAAAATCATATTCAACAGATAATTCTAGTCACTATTAGAAGTGATTATGACGAACATCAGAAAGATTATGCAATATAATGTGATCAAGAAAATGACATAATTTGTCACCCGAGACAAGACCGTAGTGTTTCTATACTCGACGACTGCATATGATAGTCGAATGTAGGAGTACCAATTTTTGGGCTTTTTTGTGTGGGTGCATCACAATACAGTCTGTATCCCAAAAGGGGTGTTTTGGGAGGTGGGGGCCGAAAGCCAACCAACAAACAAACAAACAAAACGAATCTTTGTGCACTGAAAAAGGGAACAAGTCCGTGCATTGTCGTCTTCCCCTTGTTCGGGCAACCACCCCCGGCTCTCCCCCCCCACCCCACCCCACCCAATTGATACCTAATAATTTAGAAAATAAAATATCTTACATTACAATTATACAATTATATAATAATTATGATTCTTCAATGAAAGGTTCGTTTCTACTTCTGGTAGGCTTGGCGAATAAAAAATAATTGAATAAAAAACACACACACACCTAAACTGGCATGGTCGGCCCCGACTTGGGAATAAAATTCTTTTCCTTTTCCACCCCACTTCCCCTCCCCCCCCCCCCAACAAAATCCCTCCCCCGCGCTAGAAAACAAAAGAAAATCAGGTAGGTACTGACTGGCAGCCATTAAGTAGGTGCACGAAAGGATAGTATCAGAAGATTCTCATGGGATAATAAGTCAGCCCCCACTAACTTACTACTTCCTCCTGCAAGTCAAATTCACCAACAAAAAAATGCCCAAATAATTTTAACTATTAGTAAGGGGTGTGTGGCACTTGTGGCCTTGCCATTTTGCATTTTAAGAAGTACTAGTGGGTACCCGTGACCTTCGGACACTGTGAAGTCCCCCGGTTTCTTTAAACCAAGAGACACACACAAAGGCGCGAAGCACCTGATTTTTTATTTATTTTCTTTTTTTTTTTTGACGAAAATCCGTTGAAAAGTCCTCTATGAAAACATACATGGTGAAGCGAGCATTTTGGAAAATTTCCACAAAAAAAACTAAATCGCCACATTTCCAGGAGGGGAAAAAAAAGAGTTTACAAATGCCAAATAATTTTAACTATTAGTAAGGGGTGTGTCTCACTATGTAGTGGCCTTGCCATTTTGCATTTTTTAGGAAGTATATGTGAAAGGCAAAAGAAGAAGAATTATGGAAAACTCAAATACTTCAACCATGCCAAAAATATATATATAAAGCTTCAAAACAATCCTCTAAAAGAAACCCAAAACCCTAGGGTTTCAAAGATTTTATTTTATTATCACTCTCTAACTAATCTCAAGTTTCAACACAAGTCCAAAAATATGATCTTTCAAAAACCCTCATATAAAAAAATAGACTTATTATTATTATTATTATTACCTAGGGGCCAAAATGCCTTAAGCTACTATACTCTATTAATGAATCTAAACACAATAATATCCTCGCCCTCGTTAGGCAATGCCACTACGTACATAACACATTAACAATTACTATAAAAATCATATTGCTAAAGAGCCTACCAATATAAATAATAAAATAATAAAATAATATTATTACTATGTATATAAGGTACATTGTAACGGGTCGTAATAATCTACCTTTAATAAGGTACCAAATTTAGTGATAACCCAATAATAAAAATACCTAGCATACCAAGGCAAATTGACCCGCACCTTGGGATCATGGTTAAAACCCCAAAACCCATTTAAATTGCTTATAAATATTCAAGGTCCCTAAGTTCAAATCTATAAATTTTGGGGTCTAATATGGCCATTTAAATGGGTTTTGGGGTGGAATGGTTGGTGATTATTCGATGTAATTGGCTCTCCAACACGATTGTGCCGTTGTCATCAAAAACTTTGTAGATTATTTGCAAAAAATGCACAATGTTCTATTTGCTTTCTCATTGCATTTGAAAGAGTAGTTGACCCTAAGAAGGTTAGAGTAATGGGTGGAATCTTTACAAAGTGACAATTACGTACCCCCAAAAAAAGGTATTCAAAGATTTGCATCCCTAAGTGGTGCGTAATTCACCAACTATACTAATACGAGTCCCTTGTTGATGTATATAGTTTTGTGCTTGTCCCAAGTAAATGTATATAGTCATGAGCTCATGACAAGGCTTACTTTCTCTAGTGATTTTCTTGCATGTTCAAATTTAGCACAAACTCTTATTATTTTGGGATGGAGGGGTGGGGTAAGGGCCCATGTTTTTTTCTAGTGTTGTGTGGGTATTTGATTTTTGAAATAACTTTCCGTTTCAATTTTTAGAAAATTTGAAAAATCAAAGAACCTTTGGTTTTGGTTTTTTTGGGGTTCAAAAAACCATGTTGATTCTAGTTATTTCAAATTTCAATATTGGTGGTTCCTTACCATGCCAGTTATTTGAGCACCAAAGAATGGATAGATATTTAATTGTTTTTGGGCCTAACAAATTATCAAATGTTTTAAATTTTGTAACGGTTATATTTTGGTTTTTTGATGTTATAAAAAATGTGTGTTAATGTTTATTGTTTGCATGCAATAACCTATTGGACTATTTTTTTAAGGTTATGGAATAATTTTTAAAAAAAGCAAGTTCAATTGGTCTACAAGTCTTCAATTCCACTATTTGAATGCAAGAATTTCTTTGAAAAACTTTTTAAAGGTTGTTAGAACAATTTCAAAAAGCAAGTTCACATATGTCCCACAAATGTTCGATGGGCAATTCCTTCATTTTTCAAGTACATGGGAACAAAACCTCTTTTGAAATTCAAATTCTACCTCTAGCACACAAGATTTATGTGGTTTTCAAATTTACAAATCCTCCAAGCAAACAACAAAATGCCTATATATATAGATATATATAATGTTGTTTTGCACAAGTCAAGAGGATTCAAGAGCTCCACATGCACACATAAAGAACTAATGAACCAATTGTGTGTATCACAAAGTATAGGTGACAATTCAAACATATATATTGTAGCATTGTGTGGATAACACGAGTGGAATAATAATTATGAAACCTCTTTAAATTTCTTTTTCATGTTTCATTCAAAAGCTCAACACAACATCCTACAAGTTTAATAAGCATTGCACAATTGGATGTACCTCACTTAAGACAAAGACAATTTCACAATTGATACCACTAATTGTAATTAAACTTTTAGAAGTACATTATAGATTATAAATTACTCAATTGACCAATCATGTTAATTCAAAGTCATTAAGCCATAACACTAAATTCCTCCTAATGCCTTTGGTAGCAAAAGTGCAAGTTGATTGATTGACATTAATGAAATGAGAAACAATTATCATGTTGTTACAAACATCAAGGCCAAACTTCTATTGTGATTGATCTTGAAACATAAAAAATCAATAGATTCCACCATCAATATCAATATGTTCTTCTATATTGGAAATAAAGAATTTTAAAAAACAAAGCAAAGGTTTGAGATTACAAATTACTTGCACAACTTGCATACCCAAATGAGTTTCACAAAGGTAAACCTTGAAATTGTCTCATGCTTCCATGCCTTACTCTATGTTGTTCATGACAAGTTCAACATTTAATCATAATTCATAAAATCCCCAATTTTTTTGTAATAATTAAGTACAATAGTTGCAAGTCCAACATGAAAGGTAATATTGTAGTTAGATGCACAAACAACATCAAATGACCATAATAGTGCAATCAAATGCACAAAAAAGGATTGCATCCATCCTATCAGAAAGTAAAAATTAAAAAGTATTTCCCTTTCATGTTCACATGTGCACAACATGATGTTATTCAATTTAAAACCAAATGCATATACTTCATTGCAATTCATGTATGTGTACAAAAATGCATGTGAATACACTCAAGAAATAACATTAATTCATGAATGTTTATCATTTGCAAAATACAAATTGATGGCAAGAGTCAAGAGTTTAATAACCAAAGTAGGTCCCCTATTGATCATGTACATTGGAAATTTGCTCATGCTTAAAGGCACCTTCAAACTCCTCTTCAAACTCATCTATAAAAATCTACTTCAAGCTTAATCATCTTTGCCATATTTTTTGAAACATTGCAATCAAATATGGGATCATTAGGCCAATTTTTGTTCACTAAAATCAATTTCTCAAGGTTCTCAATTTGCAACCTACATCAACAAAAAATTGTCAATGTACTAACAAGGAGAAAAGTGTAGTCATTCTCAATTTGAGATCCTATAGTGCACAAATTTTATTGTGCAAACAAACCCACACTGGGGGAACATATTCTTGTGTTTGCTCCATCGTTGCAAAGGGCACATGTTATCCTTTGCATCAACCTAAAATTGATTGAACACTAACAACTCTCAAATGTTGTAATCCTTTGATAGTTCATTGTTGCAACTTGCCATTTCAAAGATGGTCCACCACATCTTTCATGATCATCCATCTAAGAAAATTGTGAGTTAATAAAAAAGTCTCAAGTACCTTGATGCATGTTATATTTACAATGCTTGAACAACATTGGGATTAAAGATGTTAATGGTGGAGTTATTTTATTAGTAACACATGGTTGCATTTAATGATAGTAGCGTAAAAAAAAATTGCTTCTTGATATAATAATACATCTTTGAAAAACATGCATGTAAAGTCATTGAGGGCTACAATCCATCCAAGCTCATAGAAATTAGAAATTTAACCTAGAAAATTTTAATTTAAAATCTCCTAATTAAAATTTCTTCCACAACTCATAACACAATAGTGGGTCAATTCAACCATTTGTTGTCACAACTATATTGGAAAAAATAGTATCAAATGATGTTTGTCATTGACTTTATCATCTAGTTTTAGTTTACAAAAATATTAGGTTGGAAGCCATAATCCAACTTTTGAATCTTTTATAATCATCACCATTTAAATTAATCCATCATGAATCATGACCTTAAACAATATTAACTATTCACTTCCAAGCTCTATAATTGGCATGTCAGTGAGATCAAACATCAAACCAAAAAAAAATACAACTAGAAGATTCATGTTGAACGTAAAGAGTGAAGCTTTGTAGTTTACAATACTCCATAGTCCTTTACATGAATGCACATGAATATAAGACCAGGTTATTTATGGATAGAACGAAATTGAAATTTGTTCCTCCAAAACAAACAAAATCTCTACAACTCAACCTTCTATTACCATTTCTACATGGAATAAATAGTAGTATTAGATTATGTTTATAGTTGATTTCATCACCCACTTTCAATTCGCAAAAAATCAAGTTGAAAACTAAAATCCAACTTATGAGACTTTTGTAACCACAACCATTGCTACTCAATCACAACCTTAAACAATATTGATTATTCAGTTTTGAGTTGTACAAATGACACATGAATGAAATCAAACATTAAACCCAAAAAAATACTAATAGAGTTTATTAAAATATTAACATTGAATGTGAAAAGTGAAAAATTATAGGATATAGTATTTTTTAGTTCTTCACATAAAATGCACATGAATATTGGGAAGGCTATTTATGGATATAAAAAAATTGAGATTCTTTTGTTCAAAATAGACAACAATTCTATTTTGTTGTAACCTTGGTTATTCACTCATCAATTATCAAGTCTTGTAATGGAATCAAACAAACAAATCCAAAAGTTCTTCCAATCAAATCAATTAAATATTTGGAAATTCTTGCAATCAAATCCATTGAACATTGAAATTTTGTTACAATCATATGAATCCAACATTTTTGAAGTTAATAAAATAATATATATTTGGATTTTTCTTGCATATTGGACCTATGCATGAACATCAAACACCTAGAATTATCTTGTTAAGAAAATAATCGAACATCTTGAAGTTCTTACAAACAAATCAATTTGGAACAAAGTTTTTTGCAATCATCAAAATTTAAACCTAAATCTTGAAACCCTACAAACTCAAATGTAAAATAAAAAAATAAACAAAATTATCCAAAGGAAAGATTTTCGAAAATAGGGCATAATTTAGAACTAAAGCTATGAAATAATCCAAGGAATTGAAGCTTGGATGTTAGGAAAGAACTAAAGACCTAACATGGAGGGAATAATTGAAACTTTAAATGTTAGTCCCAAGGAAGAGAAATATGGAAAAATCTCATGCCCATTAACAAAATTTGATCAACTACACAAATTAGTAGACAACAAAACACATTTGCTATTATTTGAAAATGATTAAATATAACATTCATTTGGTGACTATTACAAAGAAAATAAAACTTAGGAAACTACCACAAATGTTTTAAAATGGGAAACTTGACTTCAAATTTTATTCACAATTCAAATTCACTTGAAATAATAATTTTTGAGATTTGCTAATGAAAATATAGCAAAAATTATATAAGAAAATTTCGATAGGAAAAAAAACAAGACATTCTCATGATTTTTTGCAAATCTAACAAAAAAAAAGGACAAAGCAAGTATGTATGAAAATCATAAAACATGGTCTTCCCACAAGAAGACAAGATTTGTAGTCACAAACCCACACCAATACACACCTTTCTTGGAACACTTTGCTAAATTCTTTAATGAAGTAATGCATTTCTAATTATCTACTTGGGTAACTTTTATGAACACATCATGCAACCCACAAGGTGAAAACACACAATATATAGTGATCTTATATGAATGTCACATTGGTAGGTTTTCATGTTTTTTTTTAATACAACAAATAAAATAATATTTTTTTTGAAATATTAAAAAAAAATCGCTTACTTAACCTTAAGATACTTAGCTTTTCAAGGTTGTGAAGAGCAAATCAAATTCATGGATACACAATAAGTATTGAACTTTTGAATTTTGGCAACAATTTTCATCACACTTATGGACCTTCATTTTACAATGTATTAGCCCTGTGTGTTTGAAACTTTGGGACATTTGCACGATTGATGTTTAAGAAACTAAATATGCATTGAATGAATGGAATGTAAATTAAACTTATTGTGTTATGAACTTTCCAAGCCCCCAAATTTTTTAAAAGCATAAAAATTGATCATTTTCTTGAACTATATTTTAAATTTTTTAAAAAATGTCTTATATTTCTAATTTGAAATTAGAGATGAAAAAGATATGTTAATTTTATTAAAATTTAAATATTCATATTTTAAACTAGTTTCCAATTACACTAGATATAACTTTCAAAATGGACTTTGATATGTTGAAAATGAAATACCTTAATGTGCTTCCACCCCACAACAAACCTTATCATTAGTTGTTCTATGTTGACAAGCCTTTGAAATAACATGGCTAAAGCAATTGCCTTGAAAAGGCTACTTCAACCCCAAGCTTTCACAATTGACTTCAATTTCAATGCAATGGCCATTGTTATTGAATTAACATTTCCTTTTTCAAATAAGCAAAACTTTTTTTTTTCAAATAATATTTGTCAAGTAAAAGCTTGATGCTTCAATGTAATTGTTTGCCTTATTGTTTTAGTAATTTCAAACAAATCAATAGTTACATGTTTAAACTCCCAATTTGCACCAATAAAATTAACAAGAAGAGCACACCCATTGACATTCACAAATCAAATGTGGTTATCACTATTCAAGGTTTCAGACAAGGTGGGCATGACATAAATTCTTAGTTTTTTCAACCAAATCTTGTAGCACCACATCTATCAACATTTTTCTTTTTTAAAAAAACAATACAAGAACAAAACATTATTGCCAATTGTTAAAGCCATATGCTCATGACTATCGAAATATGTAAACAACTTTTGGTAATGAAAAGAACCAACTCTTGAACAAAGACTTGTTATTCATGGTGCTTGTTGAATTGGATCTATAGACCCAAAAATTTGAATGATGTTGCATGTACTAATTCAAGGTTGTTTTTAATGGGATATTGTACCACTAGGGCTTGGTAGTGCTATTCACTTCTTTAGAAAGCTTCTATGCAAGGTTGGAATACTTAACATCGATGTGCTACTTTATGGTCATGATGCCATTTGCCTTGAAATAGGTTATCAATCCTTTGTGACATTTGGTACATTGAAGAAATATTTTAGGATATATTATGTCATTGTAGCAAATATTGCACCTCATGGCTTACACATTTACAAGATTTACAAATGCCCCATCGTGGGAAGTGCAACTTTAGGGTTTCCAAAACTTAGCTTGTTCATGTAGGGCTATGAGAATGTCAATTATAGGAGGTGTAAGCTATCATAATTATTAAGATGATGATTTTCAACATGCCAACTTCATATCTTCACAAAAATTCATTTCGATATTTTGAGGATTATTTAACGATGAAACTGACCTTAGGGTAAGGTATGTCGAATAATGCTTTGGCACACGACATTTCACCCTTGACCTTGGGGTCCATGCGTGCTTCACAAGGTAGGTGTACACTATGATGCCCTACTTCCAAGGGATATTAAATTACACAAATTTCAGCATGATTTAGAAGCCAATGTGGCCATCCGTGGTTTGTTGGCCATGCCTACCAAGGCAAGGATATTGTGTTTAGATTCATTATAGAGTATATAGTAGCTTAATGAACTTTGGCCTCTAGGTAGTAGGTCTATTTCTATGCGAGGATTTTTGAAAGATGATATTTTGGCTTGTGTTGTTGAAACTTGAGATTCGTTATAATAGAGTGATGATATTTATATATATATATATATATATATATATATATATATATATATATGTTGAAGGATTTTGGGTTTCTTTTAGAGGAATTGTTTTTTTGGAAGATTATATTTTTGCATGGTGAAATATTTGAAAATTGTCTTGAGATACTTTTTTACTGTAAATGAATGAATGGCAAGGCCACAATGTGATGACACACCCGTTGTTGAGCATGTGTCACTTAGTGAGGATGCATATATTCATTCTCATGTCCATGCAATTCCCTTGTTGGAGTCCTCCCTCCTTGCCAAAATCCCCTTGTTAGGTGCCACTGTATCGCATTCAGAAAGTTAGTTCAAATTCGAAAGGTGAACTAACCCACCTTTCACATACCCAAGGAGGATGTCTATTCTCATGTCCAATTCTGGAGTCTCCTCCGTGCAAAGATCCCCTCCTCATTACCTGCCACTGCAATGCACTCACAATTTAGCTCCAATTTGCAAGGTGAGCTAACCATGCGAATATACATACATGCACATTTTCTTATGTCCAATTCTGGAGTCTTCTTCTGTGCCAAACTCCCCTTCTTAGCTGCCACTGCAATGCACTCAGAATGTAGCTCAAATTTGAATGCTGAACTAATCACATGTCACTTACCTGAGGATGTATATTCTCTTGTCCAATGCCAGAGTCCTCCCTGGGGAAACCAACTCCCTTGTTAGGTGGTGCCCAGTGCAATGGCACTCACAATTTAGCTTGATGTTAACATGAATTGTTAACATAAGATTGCATCTAAAAAAACTAGATTTTACACTTTAAGATTAATGTTGTGTATTTTGAATAGGGCTAGGATATGGATGAGAGGAATAAGTTAGTATTATTGAATTTCAATTTTTTTATTTTGATTGTGGTGTGGTACTTTTGTTTAGGGATTCATTATTTTTTTTCTTATGTGAATTTAAAGTTTATTTTGTAAACAAGAACAAAAAGGAAATATCCAACCATAACAATACAAAAGGACAAACTTTGATGATATGGAATGGACATTATATCCTTAAGAAGAAAAGCATGTTCTTCATGTGGTAGTTGGCATGTTCACAATATACTTGACACCAATTTATTGTCTTTTTGAAGTAGAAACAAAAAAACAAAACTACCTACCAATCTACTATAATGTCCTTTGTAACATTGATGTCCAAGATTAAATAATTGTTTTGGTGGAATTTCAAAATTAGATTGCAAACATGAAATCAAAATCCCATGTTTCAATATTTGAAGTTTTGAGATAATGGCAAAACCCTTATCACCTTGGCAATCAAGCTACAAAAAAAATTTCAACATGGAGCATTTATCAACAAAATATGGATGCTTGGAAGTCTTAGAATAATTTTACAAAGTCGACTTTTTAACATTTGCACCCCTATTACACAATTTGTTTGTTTATTTTTGCATAATTTAAGACATCCCAAACTATTAGGTAGCCCATGCAAGCTAGATTTTCTTTAAGTGGTCATTTTATTTTATTTTATTTTGGTGGGAAAGGATTGCAAGATAGAAATTAGGATTAAATCCACATGTATCAATGGGCAAGATGATATTTTGTTTACTAAAAGAAGGTGAAGAATTATGGGATCCAATGTTGTTTAGATACGAAGAAAGGACATGGACATGGACTTCAACTGCATTATTAGGTCATGAAAGAATCTAGTTGTCAAAAGGTATTGGAAAAGGCAAGCAAATTCCTTGTCTAGGAATAACAAAAGTGAGAAAAGATGGTCCAAAAATAACTATGATGACGTAGAGGTGCCCACCATTAGATGAACAAGGCATTGAACCATAAACAAGAAACAAGGGCTATGAATTGCTAGTCATTTATTGCATGGGTTTCAACATATTTTTGGTTTATAATTTTTTTATTTTTGGGCTTCGTGACTATGAACACAAGCAAATCAACAAAAACATAATAGTAGGTTGAAAAGTTAATTAAAGAATATTGCAAAATAACATGAGTAATTTGACAAGAACAAAATTGTAGGTCAACAAAAATAAACAAGCAAGTTGGTAGGTGCAAATTACCAAATCAATAAAAGAATACAAGTGAGTAAAGAAGAGTAAACTAGCACATTAACAATAGAAAACAAATGAGTTAGCAAAAATTGATGACTAACAACCAATAATACAAAGCAACAAGGAAAAATACACATGGATTACCAAAAAAACACGTGTGAATTGATAAAACAAAACAATTAAATCAATTGAAGGATCAAAAGTGATTTAAGAATCAAAATCTATCCCTCAGTATATAACCCCACAATCACTTCCAAACCCAAAAATGCAAGCAAATTTCAAATTTTGAGATAAAGGTTTTGAAAAGGTACATTTAATCAAAGTGATCATTGTTGAAAAATATTTCAATTTTTATGTTCTACTCCTAACCCCAATCTAAAACAATGTTCAACAAGAAAATAAAAATTGTCCAAAACTTAAATCTCAAACAACACTAACAACCAAGATAAAAGCTTAAGCAATGTCGATTAAGGCATCCCAAGGTGGTGACCTCTCAACAAACACATTGAGTATTGATGGTGACAAACCTCACAACCGTGCTAGCAAGGTGCATTAAATTCACAAACTTTCGCATTCATTTGGTTGTATTATGATTTTATTTTCATTATAATAATGCTACCCCAATGAAATTTATGGATGGTTCAATGTTGTTAAAAAAAGAAAGGATATTTTAACTTTAAAACATTTGGTTCCTTTTTCACACATATAACTAAAAGGAATGATATGAAAAAAATCAACTAAAAAAATTACTCAAGGAAACTTTAATTGGGTATAAAAAAATGAATACAAATTTCAAATTTGAAAATTAAAAAAAACCTGCACCAATTTATTTTTTTCCTCATGCCACTCCAAATATTAATGATATTAGGCCAATTCATCACCTTGGCTTCCAAGTCCAACAATTTTTTTGAATCAACAGATCCAAAGACCTTATCTTCAATTTGCTTCACTTAACAAATTTCAACCAATTTTGCTATCTATGAACATGTATAGTTAAATTTATTGAAGTGAGCTACACCCTTTACCATATCCCTTTACAATATATATACAATATCCTCATCAAATGTGGAGCAATAAACCCAAGGTACACAACAAAAACTTGCACTCAAATTCTTTCCACAAATTCAAACAATTGATTTTTTGCCTCATAAAGAAACCTATATTGTGAATTGTCTATCAAACAAATGTTTTTTCAATTTACCTCATTGTCTACCATTTGCCAAATTGTACATAAATTGCAATTGAAAATTAAAAATGTTTAGAGCAATATTTTTTAATTTATCAATGAACTATCAAGTTTCCTCTTTCTTACCAACCAACAATCATCCAATATTTCTTTATTAGACATTTGAAAATGAGTTTAACAAGCAAAACATGATGATTACATGACATTCCATGCTCATGAATGAAATGTTGTGTTTGTACAACTTCTAAATGAAACTAACCAAGATTTTAGGTCTTCCTTATGAGTTCATAAGGTAGAAATGTAGTTTTATGGGAAATAATATAACCTCCATTCCAAAGCACAATGAGGTACCCCACTAAACTCCATATACCTAAACATGTTTTGCACTAGAAATTAAGGATGTGTGATCAAACTCCAAAATACCTTGTACACACTAGGCCTAAGAACATGGCTAAAAGGGCCTACATAGATTTAGTTGACCTAAAGGCTATTATTATATTCCCTAACTTGTCATTTTTTACATTTGATTTGTCATTTGCAAGATTGAAACTTCAACTTCATGATATAAGTATCTAAGAAACATTTGCCTTTCAAGTGAAACATTCAAGATAAATAAACCCCTTTCATAATCACACCCTTGGTGACCACCATTTTTGTGATACTAACGAATTGTGATTTAAATGTGTATAGTCACATTCCATCTAAACTCTTACAAGATTGCCATTGGAGATTTTTAAAAAACCTTACAAAACAACCCTTTTATGATAGAATAAAAGTGGCAATTGTTTAAATTTCTTATGTGGGTCATTCTAAACTCTACTATGCATTATTAAACTTGAAAAAGGTTGTGATTTCTACCTATTTTAATGTGACAATCTACATTGGGTTTGAGCTCCTTAACTATTAGCTTGTGCATCTTGTCAATTAGATTTTTTTTAATTAAGGTTTTTTATTTTCTTGAAGGGGACTTCAATTTGCAAAACCGTAATATTTGTCCTAGATTTGTCCCATTATAACCACATTTACTAAAAAGCCTTTGGAAAAAATTTCTGCTACTAACAAGTCTGATAGTGATTCTAAATAATGGTGTTTCTTGCTAAAATGGATGGTCACCAAAAAATGTGTGACACAAACAAGAATATGACTAAAATGGGCATGATTATAAAGAGGGTTACTTGTAATTGCTCCTCTTATAGGACTATTCAAATTCCATCATTTTCTGTCACCTCCATTCCTCTTTTAACATAATCATGAACTTGGTGATGAGAACATTTGCCTTTCAAGTGAAGCTCTCAAGTAATCACACCTCTTATCGTACTAAAGGTGAAGGGCAGGCATTCCAACCTTCAAAGTCCATCATTTTCTGGCATCTCCATTCCTCTTTAACATCGACATGAACTTGTTTTCTCACCACATGCAAATCCAAATGGGAAGAATGAATTCCTTCATGCTTGGAGTGCTAGTAAGTACTGTAGTATCACATTTTGGTGACCAGGAAATGGCCGACCCAATTGGCCAAATGAAATCAGAGTGAGGAGCTGACACTGCCAAGCACTGGGAGATATTGCATTCTAACTTACTAACTACCTACAATCAGCCAAACATGGGCAGGTTCAATTCTATTCTATCCTCTGAGTTTGATGAACATCTGATTCATTTATGGCTTTGAGGATAGAGATGAATTTGTATTCAAAATGATAATAATAATAGTACTAAAAATATTGTCAGAATCACTCAAACACATTGAGTGCTTTTTAAATTTCCCCTTTTTTTTTTTCAATTTTTGATTTCACAAAAGTGGTCCCCCAAAAAAAAAATTCTGGAGTTTTTCTCAAAAAGAATTTCACAAAATAGCCCCAAAAAAATTGCCAGTAAAGAAATCACCACCCACCCATCAATCAGCTTTACCAATCATAAAGCATGAGGCAAACACTATCATGAACTTAAACATATGCCCTTACCAATCATAAGGCATGAATGAGGGGAACACTATCATGAACTTGAAAAACATCCGCAAATCATGAGCCATGAAGATGAAGGTTCTTACACCTACTGCTTAAGAGTTGGATGAATCTTCCGTCTACTTATATAAGTAGATGTAATAAGTCATTATTGGGGCATGGGTATGCATGGTGTTGTGTAAAAGAAGAGGCAAGGTCTTATTTAAGTGAAAGAGAGAGAGAGTAGCAACCTGTGTTCAAATTCAAATCCAGAATGGGCTTTCAGTCCTTTCTTTTTTCTTCTCTTGTTCCCTTGCTGGGTATTTTTCCTTTATTAATTAATTAATTAATTAGTTTCAGAATGGGCTATGACAATGCCAAATGGAGGGGGGAAAGGGGAAGAAAAAAAAACAATTAAATAATTAAGTCAGCTACAAGGGAGCTTGACCAGCAAGGAACTGTCTTCCCTCTCATCACCCATCCTGAAAGTGGCATGAACTCAGAAACCATGATTTTGTACTAGTTGCTGCATATAGTTAGTGTGGGCAGAATCTGCTGCAGGTGGGTATCATCATCACACTTGTAAGGCAAATTGCACCATCCCCATTTTGAACATTTCAACCCATCTTCTGATGCACAACCTCTCACAACCAGCAGCAACTCACAGCAGAACATGGGAGGGGAGGGGAATCAGATCTGACACACCGACTTCCCTGTGATGACAGATCTATCTCACCTGGTAGTAGGAGGCTATTGATCTGAATTGAAACAAAGGCGTGTGTCACACTGTGGCCTTGCCATTTTACATTAAAAAGTATCTTACAGCAAAAGAAGAATTACAGAAACTCAAATATTTTCACCATGCAAAAATATATACTCTTCAAAACAATCCTCTAACAGAAACCAAAATCCTTCATGATATCATAACTCTATAATAACTAATCTCAAGTTTCTAACACAAGCCAAAATATCATCTTTCAAAAATCCTCACATAAGAATAGACCTACTACCTAGAGGCCAAAATCCTTTAAGCTATGATATTCTATAATGAATCTAAACACAATATCATTGCCTAGATAGCACTATTATAAAATGTGGGTGCAGTTCACTGGTTCTTATTCACTGGATTGGTGAATTCATTGCTTCCCAGTTAGATCCTGTTTTATTACAATCAGTGAATTCACTGAAAATCCAATCCCGTGAAATCACTTCGCATATAGAAACATCTTTTGTTTTGTTGTTGTGTAAACAAAGCTAACGAAGGCCAATAACCTCATTCACAAACCTTTGACACTAATCAAAGCTGGACTAAGAGCATCTCCAGTAGTGAAGTACATCAGAGTGCTTAGCTCTTACTACAATGTGCACTTTCACAGGTTACAGGGCATTAGGGTTGTAAGCTCCCTAGTGTGTTTGGGAAGGGTATATTATTCATGATTTAGCATGATGTCTTAAGAGTCCACCAACAACAATATAATGACATGTAAATTAGGAGGAAGTTAGATGAAGTTTAGATGAAGTTCTGGTCTTAAAAAGCATGTGAAGCTGAGTTTGAACCTATAAATATGCAGAGGATGCACATAAATTTCAACAATGTTCTTTGTACATACAAACTAGTCAATAATATCCAACAAATGCCAAGAATGTGTTATGCTTATTTATTAAGGAAGATGGTTTGTTTGTCATGTAGAGTAGATTAGATCTCCCAAACCATGGCAGCACCCACCAACCACACTCTTGGTACCGTTAGAAAGCGCTTGAGTGATGAGGAGGTAGGTGTGCACAGAGATGGTGGTGGGTTTTGTAATGTTTCGAAGATACAATGCAAAGAGCCATTGAAACAATTTTGTGAAAGAGAATTTTTACAAAACAAAAGCAAACGTTTTTAAGGCAAAATCACCACAAGGTTTTTGGTAGTGTTTGAAAGCCCTTGATGAGTGGGATGGGATCTCTCGGTGGTGGTTTCATTATTTTTTTTATACCTAAGGTGAGGTGAGGGAAGATAAATTGAATTGTGAGTGATTTTCATCACTGAAAATTAATTAAAATATTAAAATATTTTCTTTCCCAAAATCGAGCTCTATTATCAGGGTCTTGTTCACACTTGGAACAGATACATAGTCGTGTTCACACTTGAAGCAGTTACGTAGTTGTGTCCACACGTGGACAAGTGGCACAAGCGACACTAATTATATACTATTCAAATAATACCACAATAACTTGGCAACTTCAACACCGATTTATATTATTTGTAAAAATATTGAAATTTTCACCAAAAATAAATCCAAAGATTATTTTTTAACCATGAGTTAATCAATAGTTAATTATCAATTCCAGTCGAAGTTACCCATAACCACATTGGAAATTGGGTTTGGGTTTTTGAATTAGAATTGAAATTGAAAATTATTTGTTTGAAGAACTATAAGCCTAGAACTAGATTCATGATTCCGTTTATGTGTGAAATTAAAATCAAAATCCTTCTAATTTATTTCTTAGAGTCATAATTTATTTGTTTCTTCATAAAAATCAAGAACCACGCAACATTGGTTTTGACACATATGGTCTATTACATTTGAACTCCGTGCTGCACACTATAAATGTTGATCAATTATTTTTTTAATTTTATCTTTTATGTTTTCATACAATTTTAAATTATTTTAAATTATTATGTCAATGACAATTTAAATTTAAATTCATATACATTTCATGGACATGAAAAGACACATGATAAAAAAGAAAAATTCCATATCAATGTTGATGGATAAGGAAAGAGTGTTGAAGTAATTATGAAGTGGAGGTAGTTATTAAGAAAGAAATGAAATAGTTAGGCTTGAAAATGAGGTAGTTATTTTTAAAATTGTCTTTGGAATGGTCCATGGATGACCATATGAAGGATTCCAAAAAATCTCCAATATACTAGTTATGATTACTCATCATTAGAATTAACAATAAAATTACAATAAATACATAACATAAATACATAATCTATATTTCCATACCTTCATTTTTAAAATTCCATTTTCACTCAATCTACCAACATGCCATTTAGTAAATTTGTTATCCCCCCTTACCATTATAAACTTGTTATTCCCACACTTTTCCATTGCACTAGCTTACCATTTCAACTTTCAAGTAGCATTTGGTTAGTTATTTGTGAAAAACAAGCCTCAATTTTCTCCTTTATTTTCATTTTTCAAGTTTGCGATTATTGGCTTGTTTTTTTTTAGCTTGTTTTTCATAAACCAACTAGGCATACTTGTTCAAAGTCTATTGTCCTTTGCAAATTGACTCAACATTTTAAAATCAATTTGAGATCTTGAAACCACAATTTGAATTTAAAGTATGTCAAATTAAAGTTCCAAATCTACTTGTTAGACCACATTCTTGAAATAGGGTTGCCAATTTGAGGTGTGAAAATGTGGCCCAAATTTGTTTGCCAATTAGAAGTCCTAAAATTAAAGTTCCAAAGCAAAGTGTCAAACTAAGGTTCCACATTTTGCCAATCAAATCCAAACCCCAAATTGCCTTGCCAGTTGAAGTGTCGTTTTTTTCTTGTTCACATTGAAGTTTCATAATAGGTTTGATGATTTGAGGTGTCAAAAAGAGGTTCCAAATTGACTTTTAGGGATCTTGCATATTTGTTGTCTACAATGTCATGTATGATATAGGTTCAATGCAAATGCTTGTTTGTTGTGTGTATAATATATATTGTAATATATGAAAGTTTTTTGATTTTATCTTTGTATTTGTGTTTATACATACATACATACATAAATATTGACATAACTTTTTGTGTATATATATTTTTATGATATAATAATTATATAGGTACATTTGTTGTTTCAAGTTTAATGTTTGTTGAGCGATGTAAAATCCATTATTTGATGTCTTTTTTCCCTTTAAGATTTCATGCATGGACAATAATTTGGATGACATGCAAGATCCAAGTTCACATCAAATAAAGAATTTTTTTAGATTTCTCATTTTTCATCATTTTTTATACTTATATTGAACATGTGTGTAATTCTTCATTCATGACATGTTGTAATAGTTTTTCATTTGTTTATTTCAAGTTACTTGTCATGTATTGTTTTGGTATTGAATCATCAAGTTAAACATCATATTTACAATTTAATATATACATTCTTAAATATTGATAACTATCACATAAGTTTTAATTTGTGTGTCGTATATAAAATTAAATAATTCAATGTGTTGTGAAGTTTCAATATATTCTAAAAATAAATAGATGGTTATGTCCCAAATGGCTCCTATGGCCTTATGTGAACCTTACTATTATGAAGTATATAATTACCCATATATTCATATTGTAATGTCAAGCTCTCAGCTAGGTTATTAAATGAACACAAATGTGAAATTAATAATAATTATTTTCAAATCTCAATCATAATTTGTATATATAATTTTTATTTTTATTTTTTGGTGAGGAATTGTTGAAACATTCAAATAAAAATAAAATTTACTTTATATTTTATATTAAAATTTAAGAAAATTAAAATTTTCACAATCAAAATATAAAATTTATTCTTCACAATAATAATTTCATTCAATGTTTTTGACAAGAAACATTTTCCAATAAAATTGCAATACTTATTTGCTATATTTAAGGTGCATAATATTACATTCATGACATTTTCCTTTTTTTTATTTGTTTCAGTGAACTATTTTATATTATTTTCATCATTGAATCATCAAGTTAAATAAAAGTTCATGGAAATTTTGGTTAATTATGGAATTTTAGTACAAGGTTGAAAAATGTAACCATTATTCAACAATGTAAATTGAAAGTTGGAAAATAGGGCTTAAAAAAAATTTGATCAGCCAACAAATGATGTTTAATCTCATTACTAGATTAATACCCAACCAAAAAAAGTTTATTTCAATTCTTTAATTAAAATTAATATTTTAAAAAATTAAAACTTGTTGAACAAGTCTACATTTGTGTTTTACATTGTTGCATCATTCACACCACATTGTTTTTTTTGTGTTAAATTGTTTTAAGAATTTAAATATGGCTATATCAAAACTTCAAAACATGCAAATTTTCAATTGGACTATATTTTATTTCCTTTTTTAAAATCGATAAGTTAAATTAAAAACATTCCATACAATATGAATCAATGTGGCCTTTCACCTTACTACAATGGCTCGTCCCTTGGTTCATCCCTTGATAAATCTAAATCCAATATTTGAAGTAATCTAGGCTTACTAAATTAAGTGACTTGTTTCACCAACATTGATTTGTCAATTAACATGCTTCAATTGTTGGCATTGGCTTGCTTTTATTAAAAATTCCATTTTGAATAATTTAATTCAAAATTTTCTATTAAAAAATATGGTAAAGGTTTTAGAAAAATGTCCATGTTGTAATAAGATGCATTCTTTTCATATTAAAGCGCCAACATTCCTCATGTAAAAATTGGTTGATTTTTCATTGTTTCAAGTCACAAATTAAATTGGATCATTTGAAATTGTTGGTTTAACTTGCACATAATTTGACACAATATATATAGTTTTTTTATAATTACAAAAAGGTTCAAAATAATATATTGAGTACAAAACAATACCCAAAAACATGTAAATTGTAATTTGCAATGCAATGTGCATTCACTGGTTCATGGATTGTTTCAAGGTTTTCAAAAAGAAATTTGAACCATACATATATGGTGACATTTTGTTAAATATACCTTTACACATCCCTATTATAGATAATATTAATGTCACATTTTTTGGACAATAAGAAATAACACATTTTAAATATTAATTATGAATTTTGAAATATGAACCCTATCAAATATTTTTACAATAATATTCATATATTATTCATCGTCAATCATATTTGGCCACATCACTTTGATTCACTTACTCGTTTTTTATAAATTTGTCAAGGACCCACAATGGTTGGTTGTTGAAAATTCTTGGACATTATTTTTAATATGTCCTAGTCATGGATGATACAATTTGGGATAATGGGAAGTCATCTATGATCTCATCATCCAAACTATTTGTTGCATCATCAAGTTCCATTTATTCATTTTTTTAATGGTGAAATTGTTTGACCATCTTGCATACTCAGTTACTGATTACATAAAAACAACATTGGGTGGAGGAATTGTGCACATTCATCACAAGATTAAAATTTCAACAATAAGTTTAATCGCATGATGACTCTTTCATACAATTGAACAACAACAAACATGAAATAAGTAGGGTTGGCAACGGGTGATGGCAAGGTGAAATAGACAAATTTCTACTCCTTGCCACAAAAGAAACAAGTAGTCATAAACAAGTTTTAATGCATTGAAAGTAGAAAGTTTTTTTATTTAATATTCAACACGAGGATAATGTTTAATTTTATCACAATGACATTGATTAATCATATATTTAATATGCATTCAAGTAGATTTTTAAATAATAATTCTATTTTTTCCCTTACATTTTAGGTTGTCTACTTGTACTTGTACAAGTAGGTGAAAGTAGATAAATTATTGAATATTCTCTATTTTCAACAAGATGTAGTTTTTAAATGTACTTGTAGCTTCTCAACATTTAAATGTTATATTAAAATACAATAAACTTGTATTGGAGAAGTATGTGTAAACTCAATTTGACCTATCATTTTCAAACAAACTTGTTTTTTCCTTTTATTGTGCCAAAATTTCTTAGATTTTATAATCAACTCACTATAAAATCAAAGAAAAACACCATGCTTTTATTATGTTATTTTGAACTATTTGTAATCTACTTTCTTCTACTTGTGTAAAAAATTAGACCATTTTTTACTGTTTTTTTAAACTACTTTTAATGTATACTTTACGATGCTTTCACCCAGACACCATTTTGAGTATGGTAGTCTTCATCGATATTCCAACATGTGTCCACTTACATGCACATTCCAAAGTAACATCATTGTAATTGATGATTTGCTTGTTTCAATGTTTCAAGGTTGCTTAAGGAGATTTTAAAAACCAATTCCCCTATTTTCCATGGTGAATTTAATATTGGATTACTAAAATAGATCATTTTCTTGTGCCAAAAAGAGAAGAAATTCAATATATAATATGATAATTAATATTGCATACTAATTAATTCCTAGCCACCTTATTCTACATGACTTTCAACACCTCCTATTGACAAGGAATTTAATGTTAATCAACCATTGTGGATTCCTAAGAGCTTATAAATGAACAACAAACACCCATGAATTATTTTCAAATGCCATTGCCATGAACCTACAATGTGAATTTCAACTAGCAATAAAGTTTTCTTAAAGTTTTTTCCACAAGTGTTTCAAACTTCACAAAAAAAAATTCTCTTCAATTAGATTGGCTTAGAAAGATGTCCTAATTTGATCATTTTGCACTACTTAAAATCTTCATCATGGAAAACAAGAGATGGAGGTGAGTGTCAATGTGTAGTCGAAGAAATGAAGCTAGAGTAACTTCATTCATGAATGTTTACTTTCGCCACATTTTTGTGTTGTGGTAGTAGCTAAATAAAGCATGTTGTGGTAGTAATTAAATGTGATTTAAAAGTGCACAACATAAAGTTGCCAAACAAATGTTGGTTATTAATTGTAACAATTAATCAAATAGTATTGAGGGGGCTTTTGAATTTCAACCATGTATACAATTTCCTTGAATATATTTCCCAAACTTAGTGATGTTGTTATTTTCCTTAATAAAAATGGCTTTAAAATGATGCCATAATTTAACATTTCCACTATTTAAATCCTTGATAGCTTAATATGGAGCTTGGTTTTTCCTATTTTTCAAAAGGGAACCTCTTTTTTTTAATTGAGGAGGTAGGTGATCATTAACAAGGTTTTAAATACTTTTGAAATTGTTTGCATATAATATTTGAAAAATATTGATTGGTACTGAAAGATGGAAAAAGGAAGGAAACCATTTTGTTTTCCCTTGAACCTATCATTTTCAAATTCAATCATAGGTAAAAGCAAATGCATGCATTGTTATTGATTTATATTCCAATTATATTTTAGATTATAATGTTTTAAAAGAACTTCAAATTTGACACATTGGACTATGAAATTTAAAAAGTAACAAAAATAATAATGATATAAAGGGTCATTATCAATATAAAATTTCAAAAGATACATCAATTCAATAATTCAATATTATTCAAGTTTGATGATTCAAATGGCATCCCTAACTCTTGCCTCTTTAGTGTTTATTAATTGTCACCAATATTACACTAGGGGATCACTAATGTCATTGAAATTGTAATCCATTTGTCACATGTCATTGAATCCTTATCACATCCTCCATAATGATAACACGGTTGGTTCTTCAACAATATGAAACATGCATGGTTAGAATGAAAATTTGAAGTGCCCATCATAGTGTAATGGTGATAGTTATTATATTTGAAACATGACGACATTTTTCTCATGAATGAATCTCATGAACAACGCTTGTTAATATGTTAAATCTTGAATAACAAATGAAACCATACATAAAAAAAAACTTAACAAGAACATATTATAATTAGAATTGTTACAATAATAATATATTAAAATAATATTCTCATAAATTTGTCATTTTCAAAGTGTTTTAAAATGTCCTATAAAAAGTGAAAACCAAACATGATGGTACAAGTTTTTTGGGTATTCCATGATATTCATTAGATTTATTCCAATTTTGGCCACATTTTGTTCCCATTTTAAGAAACGTGTTGCAAAATTCTTCCCATCACCCTATTTCTTTGGAGCCTAAATTACGAAGAATACATTTCCCTACATATATTAATATTTAATGTGAAGTTTTCTACCCTTAGATTAAATCAACACATGAAATGTGAAATTAATAAATGATGGGAAAAATTTGTATCTCTAGCATTGTATATATAGACTTCATTCAATGAACTTAAAACCTTTTTCCTTTGCGGGGAATTATTGACCCCTTAAAAGCAAAATCAAATAGGTTATATTATGTATAATATCAAACAAGCTTGATTACAAATTTGTAATAAATTTTCCACAATAATAGTTTAACCTTTTTTTACTTCGATTGAGAAAGTATCCCAATAAAATTTCAATAGTATAATATTAATAGTGTGAATGAATCTCCTCCACAATATTGACAATGTTTTGATACACACCTTATTTACATATGATTATTACTAGTGTAGCGTGTGATGTTGACCTAAGTCTGAGCACAATTTTTACCTTTCATATTTTTAGAATTGAAAATTTCAAAATTCAGCAATATGAACACATTGAAGGCTCAACTTTTTTTTCCTTTCAAACCCAATTTTTGATTTTTTAAAAAAAAATTTAGAACAAAATCCACTCAAAAATGAATATCTTCCACACCTTAGCGATAATTTTTTTGAAGTAAACTATATTAAATCTGACTTGTCGAGGGCTTTCCAAGAACACCGAGAACACATTCCAAATTCCAATACATTTTTCAATTTTGATTTTATTCAATTTTCATTGAAAAAGTTGTTTGACAATCAAAAGCTTCCACACCATAGCTCCAAACAATCTCAAACCAAGTTGGTGCACCCGACTCATCAAGAGCTTTCCAAAGACACCAAGAACATATAATGAAACATTGTGGTTTGGGAGATCTCAGTGTGACAAACAAAACAAAACAAACTACCTTGCTTCATAGTTGATAGATTATTCAAATAATAATGGACCATTGTTATACAAGATATTATATACATTAATAAATGAAAAATGAATTTCAAAGACTCTAGTGTTATAAAACTTGATTATCTATCTTTTTGGTTTTATTCATCCAAGCATGAAGCAATTATTATTAATTTGAAATATATTAACTTGCAATAGAGATAATCAAAGGTACATATAAAATTTTAGTTGCACCTTCTACATTTTTTTTTTCCAGTAATGGTTGTATGTTTAAATTTATATCTAGTTCATAATAGTTACATGTTGTGCATAGTAAATTGTATTCCCTCATACTTTTCTCTCTTGAAGGAAATTTGAGTGCTTTTCTTGTCTTAATTTATTCCAAATCCCTTTCCCCTTTGTCTCGTTTAAACCTTAATCATAAGCCCAAAGCTAAAGTCACAACATAAAGCATATTGAAAAGAAATTCAAATGTTAAAAAGTCTTATCACAAACCTAATGCATACCTTACAACTTATAACAACCTCTATATGTGAACATGATTAAATTTAACTAGGTCTAGTAGGTATGATTTTGAGCCCAAATTACTAACATGCCAATGTTTGGTGTGAATAAACCTCCTTTGTAGGTAGCTACCATCATGGTTGATGGTAGTCTAGAGAGGTAAGACCTATATAACCTTTTAAGAAGTTGAGTCAATGTTGAGGCATCTTACGAATAGGGTTTCTAACAACAAGTGTGAATGTTGCTTAAGTAGATATAATTTCCCTTCAACACTTAAGTGGGTAAGTGAACACACAAGCCCCTCTCTTTTCTAGGAAAGAGATTGATGGACATAAGGTGCCCTCCAAAGGCACTTTGGAAGTTGATCCCAAGTACTTAACTTAACTTGATGCTTATTATTTTCCAATCCAAGCTGATGTGTGAGAGAGTGAGACCAAATGTCATCACAAAGCTGGTGTGGTGTGTTGGTGTGCAATCAAGTGCAATAGTTTGAGAGTGGCATAATAATACATCCTCTCTCACATGCTATATGACATGATTTGGGAAGAAAAAGGACACATATTGTTCCCCCCTCCCAACTCCTCCTCCAAGCTATTATGGAAATTTGTACATATGCAAAGGTGAAGGTAAATTCTTGTGTAGTAGTAGTAGTAGTACCCCAAAAAAAACAAAGAAAAAACAAAATGTTATTCATCATGCTCTACAACTAAAACATTGTTACCTACTTTGTGCATTTGGAGGTGGGACAAGATGATGGATGATGTTATGGGACCATGAGTGCATCATCATGAAGGATGAATGGTAAAGTGGTCTGGAAATAATTCTCCGTTGGGTTTCATTCCCACTAACTAACCATGGTGGTTAGCTCAGTTGCTTTAACCACAAGCGGGTTATTAGTAGGTAGGTAATAAAAAACCAACCCTTCCATTATGTATAAACCATTTCTATTTCATACCTAATTTTTACTATTTAAAAAAAAAACCTACTTTACCTATGTATGTATGAGACATATTTCCTACCGAATTGGTTACCAAGGTGAAACCAAATATTAACTCAGTTTGAGGTTCCATCCACAACCGAGTAATAATGGGCATCCAGTGGATGATGGTTGCACTGGTGGGTGCTCGTTCATTGTGGCCCTCCCCATTGTTCTTGAAGGTGGTAGAAGATGTATCTCAAAGCCTCGGCATAAAATGATGAGTTGGGAGATAGACCCTCATTGGGTAGGTAAGACTCTAGACTCTAGAATTTACATAGAGAGAGAGAGAGAGAGAGAGAGAGAGAAGCTGTGTAGGTAACAACTCTCATGGGCTCTATGATCTATCATTGTTGGCGCCATCCATCCATCCATCCAATTCATCCATCCATCCGTCCATTCATCCATCCATTCATCCATGCATCCATCCATTCATCCATCCATCCTGTGTACAATATGGCATATGAAGAAACAAAAGCCCAAATTTTACCTTCATTGAATTTACTCTGCCATAATCTCAAAGCATATACCATAGTTGGAATAGCATGTTCGCCAAGTCTCTGCTGAACAATTAATTATTTTCTTTTTTGAAAATTTCCATTATGAAAAAGGAATATTCCCTCCTATTGCAAAAGATGCTCCATTTTTTCCTTCACAAACAAATTTTCTTGGAGATTTTTCTTTTTTTTTTAAAAAAAATTTGCGAAAAAAATGATGTAGTATTTGTCAAACATGCAATTCAACTAGGGTAACAAGAGACTTAGTTCTTGAGGCTTATTGTAAGTTGTTGGTTCATGAATTTGTTCATAAGGGAGTTTGGTTTTTTGGAATAATATGGTGTTTTTATGGCAACTTACATGTATGTCTTGGATGGGATTACATAGCAAAGGGAGTTAATAGATTACAATCAACCCAAGATTTAAAAAAAATCCATGGTTATGTGCCATGAAAATTGTGACATTGGAGGAGTTATGGCAATGGGTCTTGTAAAGGACAAAAAATGTATGAACTCGACAAAAGAAATTTCAATGTGAAGACAATATCAAAGCCCAGATTAATAGAACCCATTTCCATTCATTTGGGTCTAAATTTTATTCTAATCCAACCCAAAACCACCTCAACCTCTTGCAAGGTGGCTAATGAAAATAAGCAAAATGCAAAGACAATCAAGAAAACAAACCCACATTGGGACCGATGTAAGGAAAAATAAAAAAGTGCATCATGGGTATTGAAATTGCTTGAGAGCTCTTGGACACAAACTCCATCTTCAAAAGCTTGGTAGAAAATATGTAGACAAATGCAACATGGATAGAAAAAGCATTAATGGATGAAAAATGTTAAAAACCATGATGAAAAAAACTATCAAATGTCCTCCAATAATGTCTTATATGATTGATTGAAATAGGAAGTAAAAATTTCAAGCAAAAAAAAAAAGAAAAGAAAGAATAGAAGGAAAAAGGTAATCAATCCTTGGGCAATTCCAATGCAAGTTACATTAGAAAAAAAAAATTGGGTTAAAAATCTAAATTGCTAAAAAATATTATGTGCAATTTGATTGATGAAAACTATCATATGTTCTCATATCATTGAACGACAAAGAGTTACAAACCTTTCAAGCAAAACAAATTGACTCTTATTGCATATATATACACTCACTCTACCTCTAGGTCGGATTCAAAGTTCAAAACAAAATCACGAAAGCTTATGTAACCACGAAAATGGTTACATAATTAAAACGCGAATTGAATTTGATTCTAAAAGAAAGAAACCTAAAAAATACAACTAGGTCTCCAAGTACCCTAGTACCTTGGCTAGTTCGACACCAATTATATTTTCAGAAATGTTGAAATTTTCAAAAAATTATTTCTTCCAAATCAAAAAAATATATTGTGAAAGAAAATAGTGGATATTTAAGAATATTCCATTTGTTGAAATGGAATGTGTTTCAATATTAATTAATTATTCAAGGGGGCATGGTGTTGAAATGGCCCCAAGGCACTACTACGGTATCACCTACAAACAAATTAGTTCTCATCAGCTTTGGTTACTAGTTGCATTGCATCTAGTAGTAGAACCTATAGAAGAACATTGGGTGATGAAGAAATGGGACAAGTATCAAAGGAACAAACCTCTTGGGAGGAGGTGTTTGCAAACCATATGGAGTGGTGGTCTCCATATGTGTGCACTTAGTGTCGATGGTTAAATCAGAGTACCTGCATAAATATTTGAGTACATATATTTCTTTAGTGGAGGTAGTAGGCCTGAGGGCTCAAAACGCAATCTGAAATTCCAGAGTGCCATGTGGCATCATTTCAAACACTTTCAAAGTAAAGATTTTTGCCTTTCGTATTGCCTTTCTTTCACAACACTTGAATTATTCTGTCATAATTATTATGAAAAATATTTAATTACATTTTCCATTAAAAATATTAATACCTTTCATATTATTGGGCGCTAGGCCTACCTCCACTCCAGGTCCCAAAAGGGATCAACAAGTTGAAACTATGTGAAGATTAGAGTGCCATCTCCTTTGGCACAGGTATATAGGTGACGAGGGAGGGACTTTGGGCATAACATTTGGGATTAAAGCCAGGTGCTATTGGGAACACACTTGAGGAATACATTGAGAACATATTGGGAACCCATTGGGAGCTTGAAGGGAACATGTTGGGAACAAATGAAAAATGAAAAAAAATTCCTCCCCCACCACCCATAAACCCCAAAACTTAAAAGGAAAAAAAATCAAGGCACTTTTGAGTGCATGCTCAGCCTTCCCATTGGCTGCATGAAAATTCTATTTCCAAATTCTATTAGTAAGTAGTAGTATGAAATTATCTGTGGAAGATGTCTAGAGCTTTTCAGCCTGAAATGGATTTGCCAGAATTCCATTCAAGTGAACATGAAGCCACTCAAGTTGAGCACATGATTCCCAAATTTTTTTGATCAAATTGAAAATGTAGCCATCGACAATGGAGCTTGGTGATGGAGGGAGCTCCTTGAGCACACTTGGTTTTACACTCCAAACAAAAAAATTGCAATACCCGCATCAACTTAAGATACCATGCAAACACACAAACAAAGAAGGGCAGGAACTATGTGCCTGCCAGGAGGCAAGGAATATCTATGGAGGTACAGTACACAACTTGCATATGCACTGGAAGAAGCATGAGACTGTAAGGTTAGGCTGTGATGATTTTCCCCAAGAAGAAGAAGATCAAAGAGATGGGTGAACAGGTTGAGAGGCTTAGTGGGGGAACTGTCATTGACATTCATGAGGCCAAGACTATCATTATGTGGCAAGGCTGAAATTACAAGCGGCCGAGAAAGACATTCCAGAGGATTTCAAGTATTTCAACAAGCAGAAGGTTGGATGTGTTTTCATCAGTGCAGAGTCTTTGAAACTTTGTAGGTCTCTCACAGGCAGAGTAGATTTTCTGGCTTAATAGTTCAACAATCTGCCCAGACGATAAAAACTTTGGGTTCAGATTTTGGGGTTTATGGTGACAGGCATTGTTGAAATCTAAGCATGAGCAAGCAATAAGTTTGTTGTTGTAGGAGAACATTTGAAGATGGGAGAAAGACCTCAAGGATTTAGGAGCTGATATGGCCAGTAAGAAAGCCGCTGATGCTCACTGGGCTGCAGAGAATCCAGGTGTTCCAGATCCCAAACCAGCATTTCTACAAGTTATCAGCAAAGCTATGAGTACATTCCAGATGATGATGAGCTCTCACATTCTGCTACCATCTATGATTCTTTCTGATGTGAAAATGTTGCATGAATCCACAGAGCTGACTCTGAGAAAGATGAGCCAAGATCTGAGAAAGATGTGTTCCCCCAAGGAATGGAGCTGACCTGCACCAAAGAGAACTAAAGAGAACTCAATTATGAGCATCAAAGATTATGAAGGAGTTTGTGATCAAGCCTGAGTGTTGTGAATATGGCTAGAGGTCCAAGGACTAGAGACTCCTTCCAACTTGGACAATCAACTCATGAAGGAGTTTCATTCACTAGTGATACCAATTTAATCAAGACGGTGAACAGATGATGAGCTTCTTTGTATTTCTCACATTACAATGCTTCAACTGCATGCAGTTAATTAAGAAATACAGCACACAGGAGGAAACAGGGTACTGAGTTTGAGTTGCAAAACTAGAAGATGAAACAAGAAGATGTCCTTGAAAGCTGCTGTGTGTAGAAGCTCCTTTTTATTCCTGTAGAGGGACTAGTTCTTCAAGGACCAGGTTGATCAAGGCATCTCCATGTTGGAATCACTCTCTTCAACAAGCAAGCTCCTGGTGGCTCAGGCAAGTAAGGAGATGATCATGAATCCAGCATCACAACTCCTCCAGTGGCCTTTCTCTCATTCTTGCAAAACCCCCACCAGCACATGCAAAGGGCACATGCAAAGGACAAGAAAGAAGAGAAACACCATCAAGCACAACATCATAGTGATTTCCAAGCTCATACACTACGGTTCTTCTCATCACTGCCTTCCCAGATCTGCAGGCACAGACAGTTGCTTCAAAAGCTCCTTGCAAAAACATGAGGAAAAGGACCCTAAGAACCCTGAGTATATGTGATGTAAAAGGGCAGGGGGGTGGGGAGTTTGCCATTGGCATCATGGCTCTAATTATGCTTCATCACGCTCTGCAACTGGAATGCCAAGCAGCAGACTCTTCTGTGAGCCACAGTCGCAACCAAGTGCACACAAAAAAAAACTGCAGTGGCAGTGGCAGTAAAGCTGAGAGAGCCTGACAAAGGGTACAGCAGCAAAAGCACACTCAGATAAGATCAAGTGGAGTTATCAAAACCTTCTTTGCTGCCAGTTCATATACCTTTTGGCACAGCACCTGGGGCAAACACAGAAAGAGAGAGATTTCTAGGTTTGGAGGCAGGTGAGGTGTTAATTCTGCTGGTCTTGTTGAGGACAATTGATTGTTGTAGAGATGGTAGTAGAAAGATTGGATGATGAGGGGAGCATCACAGTGGCATCAGGACTCTCCACAACCATTAACAAAACTCTTGATTTCTATAGTGGGAATGCTCAAGTGTCTGGATTCTTGCTGCACCAAGAGGGTTGGCACATGCTTGTTTTGTTAGCAAGAAACAACTGTAAATGAGATTGACAGGAAAGAAGACACAAACTAAGAAGGTGCTGTACCATGCAGAGGCTTGCCCGCAAAAGAAGGTGCTAGTTGAAGAACTATGGCACATGGAAGCAGAAATCATCAAACAGTCCATCAACTTCTTGCTGCCAAGAGTCATTTAACTCGTACATTTCTATCAACAACATGCAACTATGGTTCCTGCTTGAGGAATATAACCAATTGGAAACAGTATTGTGTCTCTTCTATCATCAATCAATCTTGCAAAATTGCGGTCCTCATGTGTAATCATTACACGCAAAGACAAATAAACTAGTTCATAATGTGAGGATTTGGCACCCAAAGACAACTGTGTTTGTTCAAGCAGATCTTCTCTCTGCAATAGTTGACAGTCAGGGTTTGATGGATGTTAAGAGTTTCTCCTTTCCAGACTCTCTATGTTCTTGGGTTTGAAGCTTGATTCTGGAAATGTGGCCCAGAGAGAGACAGAGATGGCAGAAAGATACAGTCACCTAAAACGTGAGCCAGTCTTTAAAGTAAATACATGTCTGTGGTGATATGAGACCATCAGGTCGGCATTCACGCAGAACCTGCAGGCAACAATACAGAACTGTCCCTGTCAACTTCTTTGTTCACAATTCTAGAGATTGGAAAATGAGGTCTGTAAGAGATGTTCTCAAAATTGGGAAAAAGCCATTGAAACAGAAAAGCGAATAAGCAATGCAATTGAAGGTTTGCATAAGGTACCGGGCAGATGCCACAAGGAACACTTGTGAGAGCTGATGTCTCTGGTATTCGAGATCGGGATGCCCTGTAACACACAGTTTCCTACAACGATAATGAACATGAATTGGCAGATCGTTAGTACTTGATTCAAATGGAATCACAGTGTAGCCTCTTACAAAGATTTGACTAACAGGGATCATTGGTGTACAAAGCTTACAGGAGCATGTGAGCTTGAAGGTGCACCACCCACTACTTCCTCAATGTCCCCATCCAGTACCAGAGTGTCCAAAATCTGAGAACAAACAGTAAGGACAAACATAGTGAAAACAGAGAAGGATCACATATATTGAAAAGGAAAATGGATCTATAACCCTCAGAGTACTGGGCAGTACAAAGCTGCTACCAAGTTTTCATTCAGAGGAAAAAGTTCTTCCTAACAAGGATGGGTGAGGCAATAGCCAGATTGTTGAGAAAGGTGGACACAAAACTGACAAAGGACAGACCTAAAGGGAGATAGAAAGAGGGGAGGTACTGAATCTGACCTGTTTGAACTCTTCCAGCCGCAGCTCAACTTGAGTGATACCAGACTTGCGAACAGATTCTGCAACATCCTCCAGAGAGGCCAATCCCTACAAGCACAGACATTGTGACCCTGCAATCAGATCCCACTCATCCATGAGATCCCTGTTTCATCAAGTACTTGGCACCTGTTCCAAACAAGTTTAGAACCAGTTTGGGTACAGTCTGTGTGACCTGATTAGCATAATCAACAATTGGGAAGATACCAGATAAGTTCAGGCGGGCATATTAATCCTTCCCAGACAACAGTACTAATTTCAGAACCCAAAACCTGCTGAAAGATCCAAAATTCATGCAACCTACAAGTTGTGGATGCTTGCAAGAGGAACAGGAAACTGTTTTGCATTGCAGCAAGGAGTGACAGGGCATGCCTGCTTCAGGATGAAATGCAAGCATTGCTGTTTGACAACATCTACAAACTCTGCATCATAGTCCTGCTCGGTGTACCATGCACCACCTGTCACCTCCCGGGAAGGGTCCAACTCAAATAGCATGTAGACCTTCCGATTCTTATTCTGCAGCAAGAAATTTTACAACCAAGCATGGTTCTCAATGACCTCATGCCATGTTCCAAAGATGTAGAGGATTCACATATCGCATGATATGTTTAGAACACATTGCAGCTCAAAACATGCACAGAATTACAATCACAGGTATCAGAATCCCTGGAAGTTATTCAAGTGAGTTTAAACCAACCCTGGACAGATAACAAAAGTCTGCAGTGATAGAAGAAAGGAATTACAGAAACAGTCTTGACTGGTTTCACCAAGCTTCGGCTCTCCAAATTCTTTAGAGCCTTGTTTACTTGCAGCTGTTGAAGATTCGTTCTCTTCTTCAAATCAGCTGTCCAGATGCCTATACAGCCCCCGCAAGGATACAGAAGTATATTTAGCATCCATGCTGACAGGTCTTACAATGAAACTACACATCAATGTCCTCAGAGGTGTGAATATACCTGTATTTGCAGCCTGTTGAATGGCTTGATAAACCAGCATGTCTTCTGAAGTTAAGCCCTTGAACCTGCACATATCAATGTGTCATCACTATGGATAGAGTGTTCAAGAACACAAAAATGCATCCCACTATAGAAATTGGAGCTCCACAGATGATCTTTATGCAAATCCAAAACTGAAGAAAGTAGTATACTTTGCAGCTGCTCCAGTGTCTTGCTCCCTGTACACAATTGATTCTCCTTGCATAAACACTTGCAATTTTTGCTGCCACCCCACACTATTCAACCACATTAACATGTGTCTAAATCTGCTTACCACATCATCTATCATGGAACATCCTTAGACTCATCAATTCCAAGTCTTCCAGGAAAAAAAGTTTCAATCCCAGAACACAGGATTTTGGAAAGGTGGAACTCAACATTCATTAAACAGCAAATAGTCACAACTCTTCCAGAGAGGAGAAGAAAATCTGCTTCAACAATACAAAATTGTCTCTACACACCACATTCACATTCTGAACTATTTGTCATCATTTGTAATGATGACACAGAAAGGATCAAGGTTTTGCAAGCTGAATTGATGATAAAAATAATGCCAAGGCACATACAACCCACTCATGCTGTTTTCCCAATGGGTTATGTTTCTCAAGTAGCTGCTATGATTTTGGTGCTGCAAAGAGAGATATGTCTTTTCAGCTTCTAAGCTCAGCAGCTCCATTGCGTCCAGATATGGTCAGAAGCACACAGTGATTCATTCAAACAGAGAAAGCGTTTACTTATATGGCACCTTTTGTAGCAAGAAGTTGAGCGACTGCTTCATAATTTCCACTTCCACGTCCTGCAGTTCTTCATCTAGCACCTTCTGCGGCAAGCCCTGCACATACCACCTTCTCCTTATTCTCACTGATTTTTCTTCTTTTCTGTCGCTCGCCGTGCCACTCTTGCCAACAAAAAATAACAAACGACAAACAAAGACAAGGGCAAGGAGTAGTGCCGCCCGCCCACGCGCTTGGTGCAAGACGGCAATCACCTGAGAATGCGCACGACAAAGGTCAAGAATTTTGTTGATGGTTGCGCCCAGTCGTGACGCCATGGTGACCCCTCTCTCCTGATCACCACGCACTACAAATCCAATCCTTCTACCACACCACGCACTCTTCACAATACCCAAGCATTTTCAAAGAAATGAATTTTGCTGATCGTTGCGCCCCAGTCTTGACGCCATGGTTGGTGACTCTCTTCTAATTACGATACATCGAAAAATCCGATCCTTTCTACTACCACAATCTCCACAAACACCCAAGCTTTCTGAACGAAAGTAGAATTCTAAGAACCTCGCGTGTTTCCAAACCCTAGAAAGCCTCTCTCTCTCTCTCTCGCTCAGAGCACCAAACCCTAACCCTAGCGTGATCGTGTTCTTCCTAAACCTTAGGCAGAGCGCCAAATCGTAATTCTAGCGTTATCCTGTTTAGGGAGAGATGTGTGAGGGAGAAGAACAGAGAGATGGACAGGAATTGTTGTGAAGCAATTGCAAACATGCTGCAAAGGAAATTGAGCTTGATGGCAAGAACGCAAGGAACTTGGCATGGAATCTGCTTTCTACCAGGGTCTGCATCTCTCCCTCCCTAAACCCTAAACCAAAATTTACACGGAGCACAAGGAACTTTGTACAAGGTGCTTTGGAGATGCAGCCAAAGGATTTGAGTTTTCTTTAATGGTCGGGTAGTCGGGTTGCAGTTGGATCCACAGGTCACATTCTGCTTGTGTCTACATTTGCTTCCTGTGTGTGATGACCATTTTCTTTGGACTCTCTCTCTCTCTCTCTCTCTCTCTATCTATTTAATTGCATGAAAGGATAAGCCTGTGGTAGGCGGCGTGCAAAATGTTGAGAAACAAATGCCTGTTTCGTTTTGCTCTCCTTCGCACAGCCATGTAGGATGCATGATATTGTGAGAAGGTGGTTGTCTTATTTTTGTAATTTACTACTGCAGCATTGGTGGTCTTCTGTGGGTATTTCAGCATCATAAACCTTAGATTCTTTGATTGCTTTATCATGTTGCAGTGGCTCTGCATCGAATTCGCTGGCCCACTCCTCTTCCACTGCAGTGACTATGTGTGGAATGACATGTTGCACCAAGAACACACTGCAGCAACTGAGCTGGAAATTGTCCTCCCAAAGCTTGTGTCAGGATGTTGTTCTGCACACGAAAGTCAGGGTTCCCAGAAAGAGAACCAGCAGTCTGGAGGTTGCTGCAATTGATGCAGCTCAATCATTTGACTACGAGTCCCTGCGGATGGAAGAACTGCAATCTGGAAACAAGTTGAAGATTGGTATTGTGGGTTTTGGAAACTTTGGACAGTTTCTTGCACAACGTATGATCAGTCAAGGGCACAAGGTGCTAGCCTACTCTCGCACTGATTATAAAGATGTTGCACACACTATGGGCGTCCCATTCTTCAGGTATGGTTCTAAATTCATAGGCACTGTTAGATGATATCTGAGCAATCTGAGCTCATTTGTGCAGATTCCAAGGTGGATGGTTCGGGCCAACTGTAAACCCTTCATGTAGTGAGTGGTGATCCAGCAAAGAATGTGCTGGAACATCTAAGGTACATTGGGGAGAAGTTGTGAGGAGCGTGTTAAAGGCTACTTATTGTTACATTCATTGCCTTTTCTCCAAAGTGCTTAATGTAGGTCCAAATACCCACACAGCATAATACTAAGTTGTTCTGCCTCTGTAATTCATGTACAGACTTAACACTAACTCTCCACACACCATTTAAAATGGCAGGGATGCTGATGACTTCTGTGAGGAACATCCAGAAGTAGTCGTGCTCTGCACCTCCATTCTTTCAACAGAAGATGTGCTGAAGCTGCTACCAGTACAACGGCTGAAGCGCAACACCCTCTTTGTGGATGTCCTCTCTGTAAAGGAGTTCCCGAAAAATCTTTTTCTCCAGGTGAGGAGTATTCATGGGAACCTTTTGTAAGGGTTTCTTGGGACTTACCTCACCCAAAAGATCCATTCTTATTCCTTACACTCACAGTTACATCTTGTGGATTCATTAGTTCAACTGAAGGTTACACTGAATTTTTTTGTGGCTTGTTGAATTAATAGTTTTATGAGGTAGGAAGAAAATGCATGGAGGTCATTCATGTCAGAGGTGGTCTAATTTTGTGAGGAAGTTTATACTAATTTGAAGTTTCTGTGTTTATGTACACTGGTATAATCTGTTGGCAGACACCGAAGCTAAGGAGCTGGTTGTCATGATGGCAGGTGTTGCCCCAAGAGTTTGACGTGCTCTGCACACACCCTATGTTTGGTCCAGAGAGTGGAAAATCAAGTTGGGTTGGCCTTCCTTTTGTTTATGACAAAGTGCGCATTGGTGGAGGCTCACGCTTGGAGCGGTGTGATAAATTTCTTAACATTTTTGGGAGTGAGGTATGAAGCTTCATTATGAGATCTAGTTAAAGGATGGGCAATAACTATTGATATTGGTGTCACCAAATAGTATGTGTTTGAAACAGGCAGAGTACGTGTATATTAGACTCAATGATGGTGAGGTGCTTGTTTCTGGACCCAGAACACTAGGAAGCACATCCATTCTGATTACAGATGCTTACAAAGGTTGGCACCAAGGCTAGTATCTTAAGTTTGTGATGATATTCATCAGCATTCCTACTGAACAGGTTTGTATTGCACTTAATGTGAATTCTAAAGATTGTTTAGCCTCACAATTTACCCTTATTGTTAGAGGGTAAAGAATGAGGATAAAGAATGTGGACAGAAGTTGATGACTCCTGGCTTCAATATCTTCAGATTCCAAATTCTTGAGTCTGCATATTCTGGGGATGTCAAGCTCTGGTTCAAAGGAATGAATGAAAGGCATTAAGGGCGTCAATGCTTCTCAGACCTTCCATTGCTGGATATATGTTCAAAATAGAAGTTCTTGAATGGAAGCTGAAGATTCTAGATATGGATCATTATTGAGGCATGTTTTCCTGTATATGAGCAGGGTTGTCGCATGGTTGAAATGTCATGTGCTGAGCATGACAGGTATGCAGCTGGGAGCCAATTCATCACTCACACTGTTGGAAGGTTTGTATCATATACCCCATGAAATTTGGGAGTCTCATGACTGTCCATATGCTACCAAATTTTTAGGGCCACATGGGTGCAATCTGGAGGGTTTTGGCAGAATATTGTGGATCAGAGTTACGGTTCAATCAATAATTGTTGTGCTTGGAGCAGACCATTTACTGCTTCTTCACCAGGAAGAGGACCCAAATGATGGGAGGAATTGGAAGGGAATAAACAAAGGAGGAATGATGGAAGAAGCTTTACACTGTCCTCTGGAAGCCACAATTTCAGATATTTAGTACCTTGTAGGAATAAAAGAATGAGTTAGAAATCCCTACCAAACTTCCTTAGCATGAGCAATATCAGGTTTGTTAACAGTAGCCCTCAAGTCTGAACTATTTTGCATCTCATTTTCTTTCTTTCTTTCTTTAGACAGAACATTTGCACCTGTTATGACGATTCATATCTCACTGGTGTATTACTCACTATGTATATCCTTACAGGGTACTTGGCAAGTTGGCACTTGAATCGACTCCAATCAACACCAAGGGTTATGAGACTTTGTTGGGGCTGGTATGTTTCCCCTAACATTTGAAGTTGAATGAACACATCCAATTAGGTCATTTCTATGGTTGGAGGAAGATGCTAGAAAAGATGGAACTATCATGCCAGGGATCATGGTTTTCAATACTAGTAAGGTGCAAAGACAAAGAATGATGCACAAGGACAAAGCCTTGAAGGAGAGGGAGTGAAAAGCACATCCATGAAGCACCTGGCATTGAAGAAAGATCTGTTGTGAAAGATGATCCAATTACATATGTGATTAGATCATGGGACCGTAGTAGTGTTTTTGTCAGGTTGACAGCTGAGAGGGTGCTCGTTTTGTGGAGCCCAAACCTGGCTTATGATATGTAGGGATAATGGGTGACCAGGTGGAGAATACAAAAGGTGACAGCTTCGAACTCTACTATGGACTTTTTATGTACAATCAGAGTGCTACAGAGGAGGTAACTTGGTGTACTCTCTGTCTCCTTGCAAGTTAGTTGGATATGTCCACCTTGGAGTTTTGTGCAGTTTGTTTCACAATCTTCAGATGTCAGCATTTGCTAATTTGAGCTCCTGTGGTTGTTGGATACTGGAATTCTCCAAGAAGACTAGAGACATCCAACATTGCCTGCTGCTTCCTTGTGACTCTAGAATTTACAGCCAGTATATGGAGCAAATTCTATGATTCATAGGATAAAAGTAGTTGAAGAGGAATAGAACATCTACATACCTGCCCTTTTTTGCCTCCTGCAGACCCTGTGGGCTGTTGACAGTAGCTTTGTTGTAATGCACAAAACAAAGAATCCTTTTTTCTTAGGCACAGATCTTGTATGGTGTGCAGTTAGAGAGGCTGGAGCTTGCATTTGACTCTATCAAAAAGCAGCTGTTTGGCCGGCTTCATGATGTCTTGAGGCAGCAGCTATTTGAAGGTGTTGGTATGAAGGATAGAAAATCACTACCCAACATTGTTGAGGATGCAGCTCATAAGTCTACTGACTTTGCAACAGCAGCCAGCAATGTTGTTGCACATTCCAAGGCAACCACCAATAGAAGTTCCAAGAGACGTGGTGACGACAATGGTTCTTCTTGAGACTTAGCAAGAATTGGAAGAAGAGCCAGAGTTCCATGCTGTGTCATGTACCCAACAAGGTGTTGGTTAGAGTTGGAAATTTATGTGGGTCAACTTTTGCAAGAGCATGAAAAAGAGAGAAAGAGAAAGGAGGAAACTGCACCCAGCACTTGCAGGGTTGTGACATATCAGAGGTCAAGAGACGTTCTGTGGGTACCTGTCATATCCTGTGATTATTTGGTATCTGCTGAATGAGGAGATGGTGGTTACACTGCTATGTGGTACCTAATGACTTAGTTGTCCTTTACCCTTCATACATGTTTGCATATTTGCTGTTGTTCAAACTCAGTTTTTGTCTTGTTTCATCTGCTCTGAATGCTAGGTTTTCTCTTGTTCCTGATATGTTACATGTTAACAGATCTGACCCCTGTTTTATTTTGTTTCTTAGCGCCAGGTCTCCTCTTGTTTGAGATTATGTCTCTCAAATGTTGTCAGATCTGAAATCTATTTTGTTTTGTTTTGTCTGTACTATAGTGCCAGTTCTTCTCTTTCCTGATATGTTGCTTCTATGTTGTCAGATCTGAAATCTTTCCTGTTGTGTTTTCTCTGCTTTTGGGACTGGGTCCTTTTTAGTGATATGTTGCTTATGTGTCATCAGATCTAAAATCTCAATAACCTTATGTCTCATAGAAGAATCACAAATAAGTACTATGGCTATGACTATTGATGTCATTAAATTCCCCTTATGTGCATTTGCACAAAAGAAATCTGAACTTTAAATATTTCACTTGTAAGAGCATCTCTACAATCAGACAACATAACATGTTTTGGATGAAGAACTGTAACAATTATGTCAGTTTGGGACAGTAAAATGGTTTTTGGTTAACATTTGTGGTGTATGATGCTTTAGCTGGCATAAGGCATTGCATAGTAACACCTGTTTGTTGATTGGTGAGATTGAATCAAATGACTTGCTGTTAGTGGTCTCCCCGCCTTTTACAATCTCAGTGTTTATGGAAGTATCTGGAATCAGAGGTTTTGTGAATTTAGAGAATCATTCTCAAACCCGTACCACAGGTTCTATGAAATCAAAATTAAAACAAAAAACTGAAACAGAAGGTTCCTTTCAAAATCAAGATCCAAACAACACAACTTCAAACAATCTTTAATTCTTGCTCTCTAAATGCATTGCACAAAAATCGATGAATATGGTTTTTATACAATCAAATGTTTCATCATAAACTTTCTCCATCTGTAGCCATGTTCACTCTAGGATTGATCATCCAATCATCACTTTCGAACTACCCCCCAAAAGTTTGTTGTCACTTTGTTAATGTGTGGACAAAACTTGGAACAATTTTTTTAATTTGTTGCCAATCTCCAACATAATAATATCCGTGGTGTCCGTCTGTCCGGTGGTGTTGGTCCTCCTTTCCATCCATCTGTCCCTTCATCCGTCCCCTCATTCGTCCATCCAAGTTCCTCATCCCGGAAGAAGAAGATGATGGAAGAGTCTACGACTATAAAGAAATTGGTGTCAGTGTCTTGATGCAGTTATTCCTGATTGGCTGGAGCCCCCCTTCCCCCACATCCATTGAAGGCCCAGCCAAAGTGATCGGATGGTGGGATGGTCAACATAGTGGGAACCAGGGAAAACTGAAAAATATCCTCCTCTAAATCCCCCGCCCCCCAAATTTAAAAGGAAAAAATGCAAGGCACATTCAGTGTGTGCTTGGGCCTTCCCATTGGCTGGATGAAATTTCTCCTCCCAAAAACGTTTATCACCATTTTTGGCCTGACCTTTATCCCTCACAAGTCCAACTTTTTTTTATTGAATTTGATTGGCCCCGGCATAAAATAATTGACACTATGAAGGCTCACAAAAATTGAAGATTCTATGGATAGATGGAGTGCCTCCCCCTTTGGCCCATCGATAAATGTGAGAAGGGGAGGACTTTGGGCAAAACATATGGGTTTGAAATCAGGTGCGATTGGGAATACCCATGGGGAACACATTGGGAACTTGGGGAACAACTTGGAGAAATGGTAGGAACACATCAGCAACTCAGGGGAAAAATAAATAAATAAATAAATAATCATCCAGCCAATTGGGAAGTGCAATCATGTTCTCAGGGTGCCTTGGTTTTTTTCCTTTTAAGTTTTGGGTTTAGGGCTGGGAGGTTGGAGGGGAGGTTTTTTTTTTTTTCAAGCTGTATTTGGTGTGGAGAGAGTGGACTGTACAGTGTCCTGACAAGAAAAAGTTATGTATGAGGACGTTGATTTTGGATTTCAGTTATTTCAAAGGATTGAAGTTTTGAATAGGTGATGGCCAGAATCTCTTTGTATTGAGTGCTAATACATTAAAATAATTTTAAAAGAAAAAAATTACAAAAATGAAGAAACCAAATAAAAAATAAAAAATAAGAAAAAATAAAACTTATAATAAAAAAGTAAAACCTATTTCTCAAAATGTGGCGATTTCAAAACTCTTTTTTTTCCCCTCCTGGAAATGTGGCAATTTAGTTTTTTTTTTTTGGAAATTTTTCAAAATGCTCGCTTCACCATGTATGTTTTCATGGGGGACTTTTCAACGGATTTTCGTCACCAAAAATAAATTAAATAAAAATAAAATTAGCTGCTTTGTGCTTTTGTGTGTCTCTCTTGGTTTAAAGAAACCGAGGGACTTCACAGTGTCTGAAGGTCACGGGTACCCACTAGTAAATGCTATATTTACCTTGAGATGCTCGTTCCCTACTAAGTTCTTTTTAAAAAAACATTGGAGCAAAGAGGCATTTTCATGGTTTGTGTTTACAATAGGTTATCCATCGATGAGCTTTTGTGTTTTTGGATCCTTGGCTGTTCTTATGAAATTCAGAATGTTTAAAATGCTAGTAAACACTAGAATTAGACCTTTTTTTTTCATTTTTTGTGATTCCTCGATTTTTTCATAGTCCAAAGTTAGATCCACAATCTAAGAATCTTTGTTTGGGTTTTCATTTGTTGGTCGTGGGCAAGGTATATCAATTGTTATAGAGTATAACATTAAATGTTTTCATCTACACACTTTCAAAAATATGAGCGAAGTTTGACCATCAATTATATGTTATGACTTATGACATATCGAAAGAGTTGGGTTCAATTCTATCATTCAAGTCATCATAAACAATGCCCCAAATCAAGGAGATGACAATAGCTAATTGTTTATTATTTGTATGGACTCCATTTGTTCCACATTATTTGGAGTCATTAATTGAAGACATGTTGCCTCTAATGTCAAAATTGCTAAGAAAACTAAAAAAGTAGCGAATTTGTGAGTGAAAATGCAAATGTTTTGCACATCTACTAATTATTCAAGAATTTGGAGATCTTGAAGTTCTCCAAGACTAGATTTGCTTATGTGTTTCTCAGTTTCAAGCTTGCTCTTGAAAGTGTATTGTATTTTTAAGCATATAGCTGTGTGTGATGCTTTGCAAGCTTGGCAAGGTTCTAGGGCTCTTGAAACAAGAGATTCAAAAATCATATCGTATTAGGTAATTAGTTTTGGGTTTGTGCTAAAAATTAATGATAAACTTGCAAACTATGTACACTACTTTGCACATCTTTAAAAAAACAAGGTTTTTACCATTGGACTTCCTTAGTTGAAAGCTACCACTTGTCTTTTGAACAATAACTTGAAGTTGGACAAAGGTTGGTAGCATAATAACATGACATTATGCATCATTTTAGGTGGCAAATAACAGACCTTTTTAAAGCTCAATAGTAGTCTGCATGCCTGCTTACTTTTCAACTCCAGTACCCAGGTCCATGCATATCCTCTAGACTTGCAGCATCAATAAAAATTAATCAAAGCCAGAGAAAGGTTGACAAAGTATGCTCAAGTTGCCTTCATAAGAAGTTTCACAGACTTCTTCATCTTCAAAAAAATTGCTGGTACAGTACCCAAGAAAAAAAGGAAAAAGAAAGAACAGTTGCTGATAATATGAGGCCATACCACTCTGACCATGAATGGACTAGGTAACCAGCCAGAGGACGCTGGTTACCAGACATAACAACCCTCTGAAGCCCTCTTCTCAGAGGGTTGAAGTGCTCACATAACCCCAATGTGGGTGGATGAAAAGTTTCATAACCTTCTTGTAAATGAGAAAAAAAAAAGCATATAACCCTCTTCTCCATAACCATTTTCTGTCTGGATGATGAATGCAAGAAAAAAGAAGAAGAGGGAGAGGTTATGCCTCGTGAGAGATGAGAGGAGGGCCGAGCAGAAGCTTATGACCCTTCCAAAATGACCTTCAGAGTCAGACAGACTAAAATGAACACTGAAAAAATAATCCTAGAAACAAATGGGTTTGGTCCCTTCTTGTTGGAACAATTTGCAGTCTGTAGGAGGACAATATTCTAATGGGTGAAAGAATTTGAGCCTTGAAGGAGGAGTTGCATCCATGGTGCTCATTTAGACTTAACACAAGATTCTCACCCATTTCCTGAAATCAAGGCGTTGCTTTTTGATTCCATCTCTTTGCTGACGTAGAGCCACTGACAATGGTGATGCAGTACAGCAGAGGTGTTGCACTTTGTTTTTTTTGCTCTCTTTGTTTTGGCTTTTTTTTTTGGTATTTAAAAATCTTGCAGGTGATGTTGATGGCACAAAGATTAACAGATTCTCTGGGTCGGTTGATGACGCATGCTTTCCAAACAGCACAGGTTTCTATTTTATTTGGTTTTTGCGCTGGTGGTTGACTTGCAAACACATACAAAAGGCAACGCTTGGTTTCTTTGCGAGACGCTAAATGGGTGCAGAACACATCTCGCGCTTTCTTGTGGCTGGGAGGAATTCTTCAAAGAAAAAGCCCACTGGCGTTTTATGGCTACGTTTTTACACTTAGGGGGAGGTAGGGAGCTACATTCTGAGAACAAGGTAGTTTCCATTCAGTCCTACGCTTTGAAGACTGTTCAGTTCAGTTGGTGTTACTCTGGACTCTGCATTCAATTTTTGGAAAACTTCATGGATCATTTATCTATTTTCACTCTTGCTGTGGGTTTACTACACTTCACTCCAAAGGGGTAGGACCATTACAAGAGGAGCTACTTGATTTATTTTATTGGCTCTGCACTTTAGTGATGCAACCCCGGGAAGCATTATTTTTAAAACACATTGGAGGTTTGGAAAATGTACAAAGGAATAAGAAAAAGGAAAAGGGAGAATTTATAGGATGTCAAGTTAGCTCAATTAAGATGTCAAAATCTTTTTGTGTCAAAAGCTAATCATTTGTACTAGGTTGGCAGTATTTTTCCATGTCAAAAATCAACCGTCTAATAGGTCGATTGTGGTGAAGGAGGTGTGGTCTTGAAGGGGTGGAAGTTGGGAAGTAGTTAGGCCTATGGTTATTGCCTGACTTAAGATGGAAACTGTTTACATCTTTGCAAAGCGATTCAAGTTTTTTGACAAAGAAAAGTAACCAAACTAGAAAGATGAAGGCCTTTTGACTTTTTAAAATTTCAAATGATATTGGCACAATCATGTAAAAACACATAAGCATGTTTGTGTAAGCATTCAAATATCCTAATTGCTAAAAAGGAGGAATTGATCAGTGGGGTGTTGATTGCGATAGCTCCTTTCTTTGGCTTGAGCTGCATAGGAGGTAACAAATTCTTGGGTTGCGCAAGATCGAGGAAGTAAATTTGCTCACGTTAGGTTGATAATAACAACATCAATTAGGGTGCAAATGTCATCTTTTGTGAACATATTGTCAATTCGTCAATAAAAAAAGTTGACATGATTCAAAGAAATGCATTTAGTTATTTTTGTCTCACATGGAAGCCAACATTTCCCGTAATGGTGACAAAGTTGTCATGAATTGTAGCATGGGTTCATGTGCATTTGTTCCAATGAACACAACATAAAAGGTGGATACCCATAAGGTCAATGAGATGTGTGTACATGCATTGAAAAATAATTGAATATTGAAGGATGAAGTAATCCAAGTCATATTTGAAATTCTATGGAAAAAAACTTGAAAAACTAATCAAAAGGTGAGGGAAAATGGTCAAATTGTAAACAAAGTGCCCACCCCTGAACTAGAACATGATAAAATTTGAACACAATGGGCTTCAAATATCCTGGTAAAAACATGTTGGAACATGTATGATAATGTATATGCTTCAAGATGGAATTTTTAAATCAAACTATTTGTTGTTCGATGAATTGCTAAAACAAAGGAAAATATGTGTGAATGATAGAAAATCACATGTTACCTTGAAATGTTATTGAAAAAGGAAGATGTTATTATCAATTTGTGCTAAAGTTTTTAAGAAGGTTGCCAATTGTTCAACCATAAACCTACCATCTATGATTGAAACTACAAATGCCCAACTCCCTAAACCCCCAAGACATTGGGATGAACCCCTAAACTGACCAAAGCTTGAAGCTTCTACATTTTAGAATCATGTGGAGCCCACTATAGAAACATTTCTAGCATACCTGAAAGGACCCACTTGAGCTTCACCATGCTAACTAACCATGACCATGTCTTTCCAATTTGGTATGTTGAATATTTATCATCCTTATGGATGTCATTTAAAGGGCAGAGCTGTTATTGTATATTATTGTAGGTCAAGCCACTTGTTTAACAAAGAGCTATCACCAACACAAATTTAGGTGCAAATGCAAGGCAATGAGCTCCATGGAAATCTGCATGCCAGATTCCTGAGATGAGCCTCAATCTAGAAGATCAACAACATGGGTTCAGTAAATTTCTTGTCCCAAAAATGCGGTGAGGAAGATGTGGAATGAGCAAGGTATAACTCCAAACATGGTGGTTTTGTGCAAAGAACAAATAGCTCTGAGCTGCATTCAAGAGATTATACTTGAATTGATACCCCAGAAATGTGTCATATTAAAGGCTCTTCTTTTTCTCATCTTTCACCTCTGTTTGACAACATTACATTGAAAGATTATCCATGGTTTATATGTTGAAAGCTTGTGGAGGCTTTGCAGGTTGCATCATAAGCATGGTAATCAAAGACAGGAAAACTCTTCTACCTCTTGGAAGAATGAACTCATAGAAGAAGAAAAACATCATGTGGTCTTTGCATTCTGGAAGCAGCCACAAGAAAGTGTTTTAGATGCGGGCTAAGAGATTGCAGGGACAGTTAGAAACCTCTCAGGAAGTAGGCATTGGTGTGATTTGAGCAATTTGAACTGTCTCACTCAGCATGTCTTGTTTTCATCTCATCACCTTGACTGCCAATTCCTCTGATACAATGATGTCTGATGTTTCAACACTCAAAACATCCAAAAATTTCTCCCGTCCTTTAACATCAACATGCAGATTGTTTTACACCTAAGGTTGGATGTACTTGATGCCTACAGATGACCAATTGAAGTTTCTTTCCCACACAGTTGATTCATGTTTCAGGATAGGTCTCAATCATATGCACCTTTTTCACTTCAAATGTGATGTCAGAGCACAGGTTCAAAATCAACCACTTCATGTCAAACCACTTTCCACACATGAAGGAATCCAAGTCAGTTTGACATAAAATTCAACTCCACTTTATATACGAAGGACAGAACAAAAGCTCTACTCAGCCCACATCTACGTACCCTCCACAAAGTTTTGTGACATACATACATATATTCTCTACACAAGGTTCCATTCAGCAGCATTATCAGCTACTAAAAGGTGAGATAGGATATCCTATCTCCACAAAGTTGTCCTTCTACAATAGGGTTGGGATGTTAGACTACCTAAGTTTAGCCCATAGCCTTCAGTTTCAAAAATAAGTGAAGACAAGGCAGAGGAAAACTGCACTCTCACAAGAAAGTGATGAAGAGTCATAGCTCTGTACATAATGAACTCAGCATTTGAGACAATCACTAGATTACAGATTCTATAACTTGAGTGAAAGGGTAAGCTGCCCTCTCACAAGAAAGTGATGAAGAGTCATAGCTCTTTACATGATGAAATCAGTATTTGAGACGATCACTAGATAGATTACAGAGATTCTATGAAGACTTCCAGAACAGGAAATAAGTGCTCTAATTCATACAAAGCAATACACAGCCTACATAAAATATAAACATTGCCACTACTGTTTTGAACTATGTTGATGAAACCCAATTCTAGCCATGCTGGATTATTGTACAGAATGTATACTTGTATTCATTCCTCCCATTGAGGTGTTGCTCTATATTTTTGTCAACTACCTCCTGTAATGGCAAGAATAGTCACCAGAACCAATAGACAATTTTCCCTGTGCCTGTGTTTCCCACCATTGTAACTGATTCATAAGACCAATATGGGCACATTGTAGGCACAAGAATCCAAAAGACACAAGAGCTATGGCCAAAAGAAAGTACCCTGTGGAGACTGTGTGTCAGTATAGAACTTGAAGCCTAGCGTTTCCTCATCCCTGCACATGAAGTGGACAATTAGTGATTTAACTTACCATTCAGTTGCAAGATGAGTAGATGAGTGATGACTATACCTGCAGTTGTGGATGCAAAGGCAAGCATCATTTCTTTCAAGGTGAAAGTGTGTGCTAGTCCAAAGCCAGCCACTCTTGCTGGTTGATGCATATGCTGATTTCAACTTCAGTTCAAGGTTTAAAACAGAGCACATCATGCCTTTGAACTTTGATGTTTACCTGTAGATGCCTGATGCTCAGAGCTTCCAGACCCACCTCCGCTGTCCTCTGGTTTCACGGTAAGGTTAGTGAGGTAGCTTTTTTGTGATGAGGTGTCAGACACACGGGAAAATTGGCGTTGTAGAGAAACTCCTTGAGAATTGTCTTCATGGGCTGAAGACAGGTTAGGCAGACCCAGAGAGGGAAAAGAAGGTCCAAGTGGATCTGTTATCACTTTGGATGCCAATTCTGTGAGCTCCACATGTGCTGCTTCAAGTCCCGGTGCTGCCCCTGTATGATTTGCTAAGGTTTCCTTGGCTTTCTCTAGAATGGATTGCAAATACTTTCCTTGGGCCTCAATCCGCAGCTGTAGGTGTCTTTGGACCTGCAAAACAAACAGAGGAGGAAACCCTGTTCTGTTATCCTCACATAGCTTTCCATCCCACAGAATCCCACAGGATCAAGCTTTTAAATTTGACACACCACAAGTTTGTACAGCTGCAGTAATCAACATATCCTATGACCACAAAGTTGGTCAAAAAGAGAACCTATTGGGGGGCAAAACAAAATACCTCAAGTTGCTCTTGCAATCGCCGTTGGAAATCCACTTGCATGCGAATAGCCTCAGTTATTTGGATGCTCCTGTAACATAGTCATATTCATTTAGTGCAGACCATGGTTACAAAGTAAAGGTGGTATGAATGGTTAGAACTATATTTTCATGCCTGGCACAACATCAACAAGAAACTACCAGACCCCAGAAAACAAACATCTTGTAGAAAAATACAGGAATTTTTTAAGAAACTCTAAAATTACAAACAGCTCTGTCATCTGAAATGTCTCCTCCTTTTTCCTCCTTTTCTCTACTCTAATCTTCTCTTCACATCTTTTCTCAACTCCATGTGATGTAATAGAGTAAAGAACACTCCCACTAATGTTTTTCCTGTCTCTCTGAGTGGCTTTTCATTTTGCCTGTACTCATCCATGTCTGTAGTCCTACAGTATACCAAACAGTGTACGTGTACAAGTAGCTGACATTTATGACCCTACTAAATGCACCAGACATGTGATGGGGAGAGATCTATGTCACATGCTCTGAATACTCAAAACCGCTATTCATGAACCTTGAAGACTTGTTAGGTAGAATCTTCTTGCAATGACTCGGGAGAAAAGTTCACCTGTGCTGGAATGATTTTGTCATAACTACAGTGTGAAAAGTTCTGTAATTGTACTATAAGAACAAATGGAGAGACAGAAGTCTGACATACTCTTGTGGGTTCTGTGACTTGGGTGTGACCATACTCTGACCGGAAGCAACATTTGCTCCTTGTCCATCAGAACAACCTGTGCAATAGGTCACAAAAGAGCGCAGTAACATATGAGAACAATCACACAGTACAACTGTGCACAACAATTCAGGCAAAGATTAAGGATTTCCTCACAGCATAAGCTGAGGAAATTACAGAGATTTGCACTAAGAATAGACAACAGCAATATTTGCAGGTACTTCTGTCCTGCACACCAAAAGACATGCAGGGTTGTCAGAGAACAAACAGAAAGAACTGTCCCTGCTTTTCAATAACACATACCATGAGGACCATCCTTTGCTTCAGGCACACTCCCCTCTCTATGGAGCTGCTTTCCAAGCCGGTACTTCTGCAAGGTCCCAGTCAGAAAAATCACATGAGAAGTTGCTGATCTATGCATGCACTGGAGTCTTCTCAGAACTAGATGTTAAAAAGAGTCAAGATTTCAAATTGATGGTCAAGCAAGCACACAAAGAAGACATGAGAAAGTGCACCAATCCATCCAAATACTAAGTCTCTTCAGCTCACCTATATTCCTCTGAACCCGCAATTTTAACCCTTAGAGGAGAGAGCAAGCAAAAAGCACATGAACAGAGTAGCTCTCTTGTTCAGTTTTGAAGCAATGGAACTAAGCTTCTGGTGTAGGAGGAAAAAAATGCAAGAGTAAAGGCAAAGTTAGTGACCTGGAGATGGCTTTTCAGGTGATAAAGTGTCAAGCCTTTCACTCCCATTACCCTCATCACTGTTTTTGGTGTCGCCTCTGCAAGCAAACAAACCAAAAGAATTGGTGTGGGAAAAACAAACTGAGTCAAATCTCTAGTGCTCTCATGTGCCCTCATGTGCACTCATGGGGAACGGCACCATAACACATGTTTGACTCATGAGTAGATTGCAGATGTAAAACAAAGGTGTATAGTGGAAGAATAGCAGACACACATAGACAGAGAGAGGAAGCTTACTGTCAGGGCCTCCAAGTTGCATCACTGCATCTACAAATCGTTCATGAAGTTCTGGAGTCCATCGTAAGCGCGGCTTGGGATCACCACCAGTAGCACCACCACCATCTCCAGACAGATTTCCACTAGCGTAGAGAGCTAACCTGTCTTGGAGGTTTGAGGAGGAAGTTTGTGTTCGGTGAGGCATGAAGCCGGGACTGGTGTACTTCTTCATTTGATACATCCTTTTTATATAGATTTCTCCCCCAGCACTCGGAATCTCTTTAAAAAAGGCGGTACTTTTAGATGACTACTTCTTCTTCTTCTTCTGTAACACAACTGCTGCTAAGCTGAATGTGAATGAATTGAAGCTTCTGTTTGCATTTTTGGAATGGGTACGAGAGAGAGTGGTGCAACAAGCTCTGTAGTTCTTCACCATCTACAAGAACTCTTCCAAGCTACTGTTAATGTAAAATGATGCTTCTGGAGCTCAACTTCGATCTAAATCAGAAGCAAGATGAATGAATCTGGAAAGAAAAGCACACAGTAGTATAGTAATAAAGCATCTCTGCCAAAACAACCATCAGCATCAACAAGACCCCAGAAACCAAAACCTGAACGACAACGACGACAACGCCAACAAACCCCACCAAAAAAAACAAAAAACAAAAAACCCCAAGAAATCAATAAAAACAAACAAGCAAAAGCGAAACCTCGACGGAATTCTTTTTCATACAAAATTTTAAAATTCGGCCGAACGAGGACGCACCGAGGTGTGAGGACGAAATCAAAGAAATTTTTCTGCAAACAGAAACAAAAGAGGAAGAAGCAAAAACAAACCAAAAAAAGGGACGAACGTTGCCGACACACGCAAGACTGAAGGAAAAAAACTGCGTGCAATGCGCAAAAAGGGGCGGAAAAATATGAGAGAGAGAAAAAGGAGAGGGATATTCGCACATTTCTGTTTCCATCCAAATCTTGTTACATCCTCCTCATCCAAGTGCGAGAGAGGGGGCGAGACAATAGAGAAACGCTGTAGTACACCTATTTGCACACAATGGTCACTCAAAATATCATTTTCTCATCCGTAAAGCACCGCCTGGAATTTTTCCTTCGTATTTTCAGCTCCCTTACTTGCGTGAAGAAACCTGTTTTCAACAAGCGGGATCTTCCGCGGTGGAAGCTACCAGCCAGGCTGTGCTGGGTTCTGCTGTCCAGCGGAAGGTACCAGCCAGCCTGTCACTATTCCTAAAAAGTGAAAAGATCGCAGCTCTGCTTTACTTAGAAAAAGGACCCCACTACAGGCCCTTCTGTAATTTTCGACCGGTTCCCTCGGCCTACCGGCCTGGGGCACAGATCTCAAATCATAGAAGGGCCTGTATTAAGGCCCTTCTCTTATACAAAACTCTCTTATCCATGTAGACTCTATGAGCCTTTTGCAACCAGCGTTGCTTATCGTTTTTACCTACAGTCAGTGAGTGGGGCTCTTTCTATGTATCTTTTGAAGGGGTTTGAATGTTGTTATCTGAAGTGAGTGAGTGAGTGAGTGAGTGAGTTGGCTCTATCATGTACCAATTTCTTTGGTGTAATTGGAGGGTTACCCAACATATTTTTTCGAGTGCTGTTTGTGGGGTGTTTCGAAAAATGGAATTAGCAGGTGTTCTTTGCACTTTCTTTGCAGCATTGCCATTATAGATGAATATGTGTGTGTGTGTGTGTGTGTGAGAGAGAGAGAGAGAGCAAGTCCTTATGTTGTTGCTTCAAGTGCTTTGGAGGGCTCTTCTTCTGTTAGAAAGTGGGATTTTATGTGTGTGTTGTCTATCAAAGAGGTAAATTTGTGAGTTTTTCATGCATCTACTACCGTAAATGAGATTGTTAGCTACACGACGCTCTGATGTTCAGAGTGTGTCTCTCTCTAAACAAGATAGGACTGAGATTGAGGGTTTTAGTGTAGTATGAAGCATTTGAAGGTTGTTGCCCCTGGCAGCAATCCATGGATCTGCATACAAGAAAACAATCTGGCTGAATGTCATAATCACCTGCAGTCATGCCAATTGCAATTGCGAGAGTTAGAATATGGGAACACCCAATAACATCAGAAGTGTTGGAAACAAATGATGAAATATGGCATATCAACAGAGTCAAGGGAAAGGCATTCTGGTTACATTATAAGCAGTTTGAGCATACTCCCAATTGGCAAATCCAAAATTCAGAGATAATTTGAAATCAAGCAGCAGCCTATTCATCGAACAGAACAACTGACTAAAAAGCCAGTTTTCTCAAACTTCCATTAAGAGCTCCCCTCCTTTCCCTGTTTTCCAGCAAGCTTTACCAGTGCAAATGGCACTATGCCTTAAGAGAGCATCTCAATCGGCAGCACACTACACAGTATGTTTTGGATGAAGATCAGTAAAAATTTTGCTTGACAGGCTCAGTAAAATGGCTTTGACTCAACATTTTTGCACAATATGCTTGAGGGCTGGCAAACGCCGCTGCACGGTCTAACACCTACCCTTGATTGGCCAGATATATCGTTTAGTCCAGGTGGTTTGCTATTAGTAGGTTCCGATCATCCAATTTACGGAACTCCAGGGTTTGTTTGCGATTCAGAGCAGGAGGATATCTGGTTTGTGGTTTTGCAACGAAAATCCGGCGCATTGTTAGGGTGTTTTGTTGCAGAAGAGAGGCAAAACGGCATGGGGCTCGTAATGAATCTAAGCGAGGAAGAAGGTCCGGATACCACCACGGCTCTCCACCAGGACGACTTCCTTCAGGTGTGAACTTCTTCTTCCCTCCCATGGTGACCCGGTGAGAACATGCACTGAAGTTCTCCGATGCTGAAGCATATGTCTTGCTCATGTGCGCAGGATTTCAATTGTCTTTTTTGTAGTTTTGAAACTGCTTCTTTCTTTTGTTGCAAACACTAGTAAGCGCATGAAGAAGATCAAGATGGTATCATACATGCGTTTGTGAACAATGATGCTGCAGGCAGCCAGATACGGAGATTTGGAGGATGTTCGGGCTGGTCTAGCTCAGGGCATTTTTGTAGATTGCCAAGATGGACAAGGCCGCACAGGTAAAGAAACAGACAAACAAACGCTTAGATCCGAAAACTTCACACAACAGGAACCTAGCAAAATGCTCAGCAGAACCTGAAACCCTTAGAGTCGAAATCTGCAACTATCAAGTGATCTAGATAGCAGTTTTTCACATCAAAATTGGACCAAAGCTTTGGTTTTTTTTTAACTGTGCCTTTGGAATCTTCGACAGGATTATTTCCTGGGTTTCATTATCCTCAGTGTGGAGCTTTTGAAGCCCTCTTTGGTCTGCAAAAACATCATGCTCTTAATGCTTTTCTTTTTTTGTTGTTGTTTCTCTATTCCTCTTCCCCTTTTGCCCGTTTGATTCTTTCTCTGGTTTTCATTCCTTTTTTTTTTAATTCCTTGTTCTTTCCTTGGGTCTTGTCCTTCTCTTTTCTGTTTTGTTTGGGTGCAGCCAGCCAGCATCATGGCTGAGTCCCAATACTCCCAGTCTTGTGGTCCAGAAACTCAATGTGTTAGTTAATGTATGGTATCAACCTCCACCAGATCACTACCGCTGAGAGCTGATGAAATCAGTGCAAGTGTGAATGTTTTGGTAGCTTGTCATGACTATACTTATTGCTCCAGTCATTGAAAATGTGGTTGACTGTCACTATTGTGTAAAATGCTCATCAGTTGCTTCTGTGTATTTTAGGCTTGGATCTCCTGCTTTTACTTCACCAGATCCGAAATTTTTAGTATACAGGACCTATTTTCCAGTGAGTCAGAGGATCTAGAACAAGTTTGGGTTGATGGATTCTACTCACACAATTGCACATTCTTTGAGCACAAATCTAGGAGTAGTACAAGATTTTGAGCCTTGTATTGACAGATTAGATCCTCTACTTGTGGATCTTGCTGCACTTCATCGATACTCTAGTGATGTGTGTATGTGGTGGGTGTGTGCAGCTCTTCACATGGCAGCAGCCAATGGGCATCTGGATATTGCAAAGCTTTTACTGGATCATGGTGCTGTAAGTATTCTCTCTTTTCTGGTAAAACTTGATGTGCTGCAATCTTCTCTGAGTTTTGTTGGCTCTGCCCTTCAGGGTAGGGACATTGGGACGCACCAAGAAACGTGCCAAAGTTTGGTATCCCTACATCTAGGGTCATGTGGAGTCCACTATAGGAACATTTCCAGCATAACTGAAGGATCCACTTGGGCTTCACCATGCTAATGTGTTTCCAATTGAGTATGTTGGATATTTATCATCCTTATGGATATCATTTAAAAGGCAGAGCCATTATGTGATAAGCTGTGTGTTTTCCTCATATCCTCACCTAGTTGTGGAAACTCAATGTAAAGTGCACTTTAGGGTCCCTAAATTGGACTCTCATGGGTTATGACTCCACTCATTGTTGTGATACCTTCAAAGTGTGTTGTGGAGATTTCTTTGCAGTCAGTGGCTTTAGCACATGTTTTACATCCAAGTAGTCACTAGTGGTGTGCTAAAAAAGGATATTCTCAGTCTGCAGGAGGCCTTTACCACTACCTTCTACATTGGCCTCTCTATGCCTTGGGCTTACATGCTTGCTTGTCGAGGGATGACAAGCTAAAATGAAATGAAGCTTACCCTCACAAGTGTATTGCAGCTTGAATGAGGATAGAACTAAATTTTTTTAGTAGCTATGTCTCCTGAGTGCTAGCCAACACTCATGACTGAGTTGTCCTGTTGCTTCCAGAAATGTGACAGAAGTCAGTGGGTAGTCATGGCAGCTCATTGCTGCTGTTTGTGATGAATGTGAAGGTCTGACACTTTGTGAATGACCCTCATAGGCTATTATTATAATGACTTGCTGTGTTACCTTCAACGTATTGTTGTGGAGATTTCTCAATAATCTCATACATATGATTTCTCCTTGGCCAGGCACAATGGCAATGTGCAAGGACTAAAATTCATGCTCATGCTCATAGTTGTTATCCTTTCAACTGTGGTGAATAAAAGCTTACTGTCTGAGTGGAATGAAATGACCCCACAATAATTGGGAGACTCTAGTGTTAAGCAAGCTTTTAATCTCTTGAGGTTCAGGTTGTTTCTTTTGGACCTTGGAAGTTGAAACTTGAAACATATTGCATTGATGATGCATGCAGGGTGCAAACAGTTGCAACATGGAGCAGAATACACCTCTTCACTATGCAGTCCTCAATGGACAAAAACAGGTCTGCTACAATACTCTTTTAAGGATCTCCTTCAACAAGCCAACAGTCAATATTGATAGTATCTTTGTACATTTGAATTGTCTTGAATCTCAGAAAACTTGGTCCCTCATCAGAGGGTCAAAGATTGCACGCATTCAATTGTTAGTTGCCATGAAGTGTATTGAAATTTTTCAAATTGCGCAGGTGGTTGAATTGTTGATTTCTCAGGGGGCAAATGTCTCTGCAGTCAATAGGTGAAATTCTGAATCCAGATTCTATCTCTTTCCACGTCTTTCTGCTGCTGCTGTGCTAAAACCCCAGTTGCTGAGTTTCAGAAGAGTTTTGTGCAGTGCTATGTTTAGAGGTTTCTATATGATATTGTGAACTTTGGAGAAAACTGTCTGTATCAAGGTAAGTTCCACTACTGCATTGAGGGCCACTTAAGATGAGGGTCCAAGGACCAAGGTCCAATGAAATAGAGCACTCCTATTGGATGAGAGCCATAAATTGAACCTACATCCTCGTTCTCCGCTCAAATTGGGATGTGTAGTCTATACTCACAAGGGTTTAGCAATGATAAAACTTATGAGTACAGACCTTTCTTTTGTTTGGTTCCAACTAGATGATATGGTCTGTGGTTTGATGTTTACAGCAACATCACTGAAAGATAGGGCTTAGGTTGAATACTGCGTTGTGAACAGGTTTGTGTAGAGTTTGGTGGAAAGCCATCCTTTATGTTGATGCAAATTAAGAGGCAATTGTACAAATGGAAGTTTTTACTGGCTCATTCTTCATCAGGAAGTTTCATTTGAGCTATGAATAAGTGGATGCCAGAGTTTTGTAAGAGAGAGTTTCAATTGAACCAGGAGTGTGATGGGGAACTTTCATGGTTTTATATGCAGGTATGAGCGAACTCCAGTGGATGAGGCAATTAGCAAGGGTGACAATTCACTTGTTGAATATATAAGTCGATCTGTGCCTATTCCTGAGCAACCTGAAGGCACACAAGACAGCACAGACATGGATGAATCTTGACACTGTAAAATCTCTCTGCTACATGAATGGAGACAATTTCATCAAGATTTGTGCTGGATCCGTACTCTCACTGTCATATTGGCTTGGAATTTTCTGTCTGAGCAGCATACAATAGTGCACAACATATGCCATCTATTTGCCCTTAAGTTGGGTAAAGCCCCAATGTCTTTCATCACAAGTTTTGCCACGGTCTGGACAACTGGAGGCATGATTTTGCAAACTTCAATCCAAATTGAACATGCACGTTGTTTCATTGAGGGATTTTCAACAATACCAAAAGTGCAAGGAAGAGCCCCACAATTTGGGAGGGTGAAACGTGTGATCACAAAACAAAAGAAGCACCTATTTTAATAAATAGAGTTTTTACACATTATTTCTAAAATTGATCAATACTTTCACTTTGTTCCATTTTCACCTTTCAAATGGGTCCTAATCATTTTTCGACTTTAATCTTTGCATTGATGGAATACAATGGCAACTTGTAAACACCAAATGGCAATGTAACTCATATTCCCATACTTGTCAATTTGGGCTTTGTGCTACTATGCAATATTAGTGATGTCATTCATCCATTGATTAGTGGATGGCAAGCATCTTTTTTGGAATTTTTTTTGAGAAAATAAAAATATGTGAAAAAATGTGGTTTTTAGGGATTTCAAAAGAATGTTTGACCTTCTTCGAAATAAAATTAACCACATCTAGACCTAGGCATGTCCTAGGTCACCATTTGTAACAACATTTTTGTTTAAATGCCCTAGCCTACCATTTAATGTTAATGGTGGTTGGGGATCCTTGCCAATGGACCTACTTATGGAAGTTCAAAAAACACAACATGGACAGCAAGGGCAAAAGGTGATATGGACTATGGCATTGATTATGCATTATTGGATCCCATACCATAATGTTCAAATTGTCATTTTCCAAACTTGAAAGAAATGGACCTAGATCGTTCAATTTACTTAAATTTCAACACATCCAACTAGTGTTTTAAATTAAATTTTATGTAAAAGTGTGGTGATATTTGTGAACATTTATTAAAACCTCACAAACTTGTAAAAGTCGTTTTTCCCCATGTCAAATGCAACATACAAATTCACCATAATCAATTTAACTTCAAAATATGAAATAGATTTAATATTTTGTCCAACCATGAAACCAATAAAATTTCTCGATTAGGTAGGATTCATGGTGCTTTTGTAATTCTCCATACGACTAATTCATTAATGAATCGTGTTTAATGTTTTTTTTCTTTTGTAATTGTATTTTAAATAACATATATATAATATGGACCTTGAATCAATTATAAGCAATGTAAAAACATATTGTAACACCTTGGTAGCTTCAACACATTTTTGTTGATAAATTAATTAATTTTGAAAGCTTCAATATTTGCCTTCACATTTTATTATCATTTGGAAATAAAAATAAAAAAATCAACATTTTTTTAAATAATATAATTAACATTGAATCTACCATGTAGTAAGGTACACGTCAAATCTTGGGGGAAAAGTTAAAATAAATGTCATTGGTGTTGTTATACCACACCACCCAAACATGTTCACATGTCTTGTGCATCTTATCCATAAATCATCCATAATAGACCTTTATTGGTTTCCAAAGCAATAAGGTCAAGTTGTCCCTTTTGTTTTTCCAAAGTTATTAATAATAGACATTGTGTTTCACCAAGGTGTCAAGTTACCTCACATAAATAAGAAAAGTTGCAAATAATTGTGTGTTTTTGTCCAACATAAATTGTCATGTTGGACATCCCGAAAGCCTCTTAATTTGTAAGCAAGTTCATAACATTAACATTAATTCATGTGACATTCATAAAGGTTTTTAAATGGTTAAATTTTTCATAAATAGTGCATGTCAACTTTAGATTACATAACTCTTGATTCAAGAATGAATTCCATTCATGAATATTCATTATTTTTCCATAATGCATAAAATCATCCATCATTATAGTCCATTTTCAAATAATAAAAGATAATTACAATTATATTTTAGGCAATGTTACTATATTTGATTATTTACACATTCATTGATTGTTGTTCTATTTTAAGCAAGCAAAAGTTTAAAATCTATTTGTGAACAAAAGTATCCTTGGATGGCACCACTAGGAACATCACACCTTGATTTTATTCGATTTATTAGAAATTTTTTAAAAATAAAATACATAAATAAGAATTTTCATTAATTTGTTTCATTGAGTACATTTACCATGTTATATAGACTTGAAACATTAATGATATCAAGATTATTTTTTATTTTGATGTTTCTAACCATTGCATTTGAAAAAACGTTTCATGAATGCAACAATGTTTTCTTGTTTTGAATTTTTTAATAAGTAATTTTTAAATGCACCTTTTGTGATATTATGTTGATTATATTTATGTAATTAATTGAGCATTAGTATAAGTGTTTTTTAATTTTCAAAGTTTAAAAACACTATTTTAAAAAATGGCCCTTACAATCAAGAAAACCAAATTGTCACAATTCCTAATTTTTTATTCCAACAAACATTTTAAGTCATATACTTTGGCATGCAATCAATAAACATGAGAAAAAAAAAATTATAATTGTAAAAAAATTTAAAGAAAAAGGGTTAAGAATAATATTAAGTTAGTTTTACTACTTGAGGAATTCCTTTAAGTTCCTAGTTATATCACCCAATGATACATTTGCCCTTGTATATATTAATGTCTAGGAAGGCCCAAAATTCAAACTAATTAAATGAGACATGCATGACTATAATTAAACCTTCCATTTGTTTTAACCTTTATTTTAACTTTTACAACGTACAAATATCTTCAAGTGTGGAGAAAAACATGAGTATTTTTAATTAATAAACCACAATCATTTAACCAAATGGGAAACATGAAACTAGTAGTACTAGTCTAGTTAATGGTTCATAAAGGATAAGTTTGATGATTAGATTACAATGTTCATAAAAAAAAATTGTCAAGTTTTTTATGGGTTCAATTGATAAGGTTTAGAGAGAAATAAGTGGGAAAGATAATAATTAATTGAAATAGTTAAATCATCCCTAACAATGTTTAATATGTGATCCTTGTAATTAAAATTAGAAGGGAAATTTCAAAAACAATTGGTTTGACCTAGCAAAGTGGTTTTGGCACAACAACTTTCAACAATTTGTTGAGGTTAGGAAAAGTCACAACAAAGTTTAACATTGGCCAAATGAAATGTAATTATACATATGATTTGACTATTTGGTGAAAGTGCAACTTAAATTTTCATGCATGTGACCACATATATATTTATGACAATAAAATTTTTCATCCAAACAACTAATAAATATAATGAACTCCTTGATGTTCCAAATGCATTGCTCAAGTTGTTCCAATAACACCATATTTTATTTCATATCTTTTGCTCAAAGTTGAGTTTTCATCAACTATATAGTTAAAAAATCCATTTTTAAAACTCCAAGATAAAATGTTCTTTATGCATTATGCCTATACATGTCATTTTAACACATTTTAACAATTACTTGTGAAAAGAAGTGGGACTTTGTATTTCATATTTGGATGTTGTTGGTTTTGTACCATCCATGCATGGCCAATCTTGTTCAAATCATCTATCCCATGGGTGACACAAGCATGAAGGATCAATGTGGTTTTCTCAATGTTCGCCTTTACAATGTGTTCCATAACCTTATTTTAGGTAAACCCATGTTTTTTTATTTCAAATGTGTGCATGTAGTGTTTTGTAATTGTTGTTATAAATCTCCACACTAACCAATCAATTGGCTAACTCCAAAACCCTTTTGTCTCCAAGGAAAACCAATGTCTTAATGGGTGTGAGTACAAAAATAGGAGCCAAAAACTATGTTGGATAGTGGTGAAAATTGTGAACGTATTTTTGCATATGTTCTTTTCTTGACATTTTAAAGTTATGTTAATCATTCCAAGTTGTGCTAATTGAGTAATATGAATGTTGAGGAATTCAAATGAAAAATTCATTAAATTATATTTTGGGTTTTGGTTTTAAGAAAAATATTTGAACTTGAATAAATGTTGCATCAAATTGTGGTTAATTTTACAAAGGGCTTATAAATGACTATTATAATAACATAATTTTGATGATAAAAAACTTAAAAGATAGTAACCTATTACCCAATTTAAAAAAAAACATAATAAAAAAGATATGAAATTTTATTTTTCTAGAAATTCAAAATATTTTTCAAATTTTAAATTTTTTTAGAATCCATTACCACATGTAAATGGGGTGTAATGTGCATGACATACAAAAAAAAGGTTATATTTTCTAATATAAAAATAAAGAACCTAAAAAAATTAGCATATCTTGGTATGAATCAAAATTATGATAAATTTTCAAAATGAAACACAAAATTTGGCAAAATTTACACATTTCGAAAAATTCGTATTTATTCAAGAATGATTAAAAAAAAATGTAATCTATTGGGGATATTTTTAATACAAAATTTCAAAAGATTCCATTCAAAAATTCTTTCATATGAAAAAGTGAAAAAATATTAATAAAGATTCATAGTCCTTTTGTAAAGTAATCTCGTTGGTTCCATCTACATACTTGCACCCTGATGCCCCATGGTAAAATTCAACGAATGCTTGTGTGTTTTGGTTTGAATGTGGCATTCATTGAAACCCCATCATCCACAAATCTACAACAAGATATAAAATACCCACATAGGATAGTTCAAATCATTGGTGTTTCTACCTTAATTCAAGGAGTGGAAATTTTGGGATATGCGTAACATGGTGGAATAACAATAATGTATTTAAAATTAAATCACGTATGAAGTTGGAAACAATAGGTCCAAAAGTACCGAATTCATGAATCATTAAGCAAGTGTTGGGTGAAGCTTTCAATGTCCATGATTTTCCCACAAATCATGAAGGTTTCAATACTTTCACTTGGTTCAATGGGCATGTACATGATGATGTGAATGTTGTCTAAAATTGCACATCGCAACCCATTGTCTTTGATTTTTTCCATCAAACATAATGTCCTCATGTGTGAACTAAGATTCAGTTGAGAGTGAACTAAATTCAACTAAATGTGAATTGAAAATAAATTAAAAATGGATTAATAATAAGTGAATTAAAAATGAACTAAAAGGTTAATTGGAAATGAACTATGAGTTAATTAAAAATGAATTAAAAATTAGCTAAAAGTGAATTGAAAGTTAACTCTAAATGAATTAGGATTTAATTAAAACTGAACTAAAAGTCAAGTGGAAGTGAATTAAAATTTAATTGGAAGCTAACTAAAAATGAATTGAAACTAAACTAAAAATTAGGTACATGTTTATTACAAATCATGAATGAACTCCATAATATTGGCATCCATGACACATGAAGGTTTCCACTTAGGGTTCTTCATTAAAAGCCTTTTTTTCAAATGAATTAACCACTCCACCAAATCATTGCATGTTTAGCAGGTTGTAATGATCCATGTGATCGACACTTTGGTGTGATGTGCATCAAACACTAGTAATGTGAACAAATGAAATTTCACATAATTGGTGCTAAAAGTGGCATTCATTGAAATTGCCCCATTATCATCTAAAAAAACCATGGATTGCAATTGAAATGGGGTTTGTATCACTACTATAAATGGGACATGAATCCCATTAATTTCAGTCACATTTTGAAAATAAAACACATCACTTGGATGATTAAATGCCCATGGTGCAAAGGGAAATGACTAGATTTTTGTGTAAATGCCAACTTTTTTTGTGTATTTGCCATCCAAGTAAGCAATGTTTTATTGTTTAATGAATTTAATATTTGTCATCACTTTTCTTACATTGATTTTAACCCACCATATTGTTTTTATGCTTGTCATGTATCTATTTAATAGTGTAATTAAAACCCAATTGAATGCAAATGTGGTTGTTAAAGGCTTGTGACATTTGTAGGGCAAAAAAAATGGTTGCACAATGGAATCAAGGTCATGCTTGTCATGTGTAGGTTCACCATTGGCCCGAGTATGTGGTCAATGATAGAAGATTATTGTCGCCACCTTGGGTCGTATGTACAACCGTTTAATTAAGAATTGAATTAAATAACTTTGTTTAATAGATCAATGGTGGTTTGGGTCTCCACGATTGTCCCTTGGTCCATACCAACATGCATATCTACAAAATGTGTAATCAATTTAAGACTTAGGGTTGGGTATAATATGAAATAAAAAAATAACCATATAACATTGATGAACAATAAAGTGTAATACCAAATATGGCTAAGGTGGTTTTGGATTCTTGGCATTTTAACATTTTATTATAGGGTACCCATTTATAAATGTTCCATTCCATCAAGGAATCTTCATGGTTTTGTTCACCATTTATAATTTTTGAAATTCATGCTTGTGGGATGTATGCACAATCAACTTTGATTATATGTGCCTTCCATATCAAACATTTTTTTTCACACCAAGTCCATGTTGTTGAAGGGTGACCTCCTTGGGTTTTGGATTTCAATAGATTGAGATTTTTTTAACACAACCCACAATTGAAATTAAACCCTAAGTTGATTGTATAAAATAAAAAAATGTCAATGTTCAACTTTATACTTGCAATACTGTCAATTACATGGTAATTATCATATCCATACTAATACAACTGTAAATGTTCAAAATACTTGATTTGTACCCCTCATCTAAACCTTAGATATTCATACACATAATAATTAAAATGGTAAGTATGGAAGGTATATGATTTGGTCTATGGCCATAATTGTAAATTTGAAATTGTAATATCCATAAGTTTATTTTAAATCCATATTATCTATGAATAATCTAAATGTAATACCTACATGATGGTCAACAAAATACATTACGTATGGGAGAGGGAAATGTAATACCTACATGACAATTTGAAAATACACACTACATGTGAGGTCAAAATGTAATATCCGTATGGGAGAAGGAAATGCGATACATGCATGACAATTTAAACATGCATATTGTTTGTGGGGCCAAAATGTAATATTCATCGTCTGACCCTAATCCACACTATCTATGGAAAAAATAAATGTAATATTTTCACGACAATCTAAACATGCACATTATATGTGGGCGGGAAAATCCAATATTGGCATTATGACCCTAAATCCACATTATCTATGAAAGGCCAAAATGTAAATTTTATATATCAAACATGGAACATTCTTAGTGGAATTTTATGATTGTGTTAAAATCCATCCAAGGAAAATGATTTCCCTAAATTAGGAACAATTTTTAAAAAATAATAATTATATATATGTATACACACACACACACACACAAAATATAAAAATACCATTGATGTTACAAAATGAATTAATTTCAAAGGAGTTGTAGCTTGATTTGAAAACACAACCTAAATAAATTAACACACATTTTATTAAACCCTTAAACTTAAAACCCTAAATAATCCTAATGGTAGATGCTTTCAACCTAATAATTATATAAACAAATACAAATGGAATCTATATTTTTATATAACAATTATGTTTTGAATTTTAAAATTAATCAAGTTAAAACTTTAATGAATGAAAACATTAACCTTAGAGTTTAAAATGAATTACCACAGAATATTTATATATAAACTTAAATAATTTTATTGGTAAATGTCTAATAAATATATAAACATATACAAATGCCACACAAAATAATCTTTTATGAACAAATGATGAATTCAAATTGAAACACAATGAAAAGAAAAAGAATGAAATAAATTATAAAAAAAAAACCTTTAATGTGGTTTCTTCAACTTGAAGGCCCAACTTGAGACTTTTTTCATTCACCTTCAAAAGTTATCAAATGAATCTTGTTGCAAATATTCATACATGAAAATTTTCCCCCAAAATCCAACTTAGGATTGATTTTGATTATTATTAAAAATTGTGCAAACATTCATGAATGTTTGATGTCATTTTAATTTAATATTTATCAAACCTATTTCTTAATTAAATTGGGTGCCTATTGCTTACATAAATTAAGTACATCTTGCATTAAATGATCCAAAGTGGAGGTAGAGGACTATTGCCAAAAACCCACTTTTTACATTATAATTTTTTCAATTATAATCCACTCTTTGCAAGTGCATGGAAGGTATGATGATGTGTGGGTAGGCAAGTTTTGCCAAGAAATAAATGTTTTGTTAAAAACTAAAGTGGTGTTTTCAAAAATATGTTTTTTCAAGAAGAAAAGGTTTGGGCAAGAGGCAAAGGTTTAACCATGATGAGATAGAAGTTTAACAAAAAAATATAAAAGTTTTTTTTAGACATAGAAGTTTAGCCAATAAATAAAGATAATTGGCAAAGAAGTATACATTTCTTATTGAGCTGTAAAAGTTTAGTTAGGTAGTAGAAAAAAAAAAACATGAAAATATAAAGGTTTTGCCAAAATGTAAAGGTTTAACTAGGAAACAGAAAGGTTTTGTTGAGAGGTATAAGCTTAACCAATAATAAATAAAAGTTTTGCCTAAAGTAGATGTTTAACCAAAAAGATATGGAGGTTTTGCCACAAGGTAGAGGTTTTGTCAATAGGTAGAGGTTTAGCTAATATAAAGAGGTTTTTCCAAGGATTAAAGGTTAACTAAAAAATAAAAAGGTTTAATTATTAAAAGATAAAAGATTTGTCAAATGGTAAAGGTTTAGCCAAAAATATATAAAGGTTTAACCAAAAAAGATAAAGGTTTTACTAAAAGGTAAAAGTTTAGCCAAAAATATATAATTTTTTTGCCAAGAAATAAAGGTTGAACAAAAAGAAAAAAGGTTTTGTTAAGAGACAAATGTTTAGTTAAGAAGAAATATAAGTTTTCCCAATCATTATAAGGTTTATCTATGAAAAAATAAAGATTTTGTTGAAGGGTAGAGGTTTAGCCAATAACATATAAAGGTTTTATTAAATATTAAAAGTTTAATTTAAAAAAAAAGGTTTAGTTAATAAAATATTGAAAGGGTGGAAAGGTTTTGTTGAGAAGTAGACATTTTAGCTACCGAGTAGAAAGGTTTTACTTAGGGATAGAAGTTTAACCAAGGAGTATAAAGGTTTTGTGGAAAAGTAAAGGTTTAGCCAAGGAGTGAAAAGGTTTTAATAAGAAACAAAGGTTTAGCCAAAAAGGAGTACAAAGGTTTTGTCGAGAAATAGAAATATAGGTTTAATTAAGGAGTAAGAATGTTTTGTTTTGTTGAGGAATAGAGGTTTAGTTAGGGAGTAAATTTATTTTTGCCAATAAATAAAGGTTTTACTATGCAATAAAAAACATTTTGCCGGGAAATTAAGGTGTAGCCAAGGAATAAAAAAGTTTTGCTTAGAGATATATATTTAACCTTGAAAGGATAATCAAGGTTAGGGTTAGGGTTAGGGTTGCAATGAGATTAGGGCGCACTTGGGAAGGAATTGAGCGTGCTTGGACAGTAGCAGCAAGCTGTTGCACTTCTTCCGCTTGTGAAGAAAGGAAGAAAAAATTGCGAAGTAGGTGTAGATTTGATGGTGCAGGGTTGTTTTCTCAAGCTTTTTTTCTTGGTAGTGTAGAGCATCTGTTCTTCTGTGAGGTTGTTTGTTTTGTTCTCAATTTGATTGAGCTCATGGGGTCAACCAGGCGTCCGACGTTTGGCTCTGGAGAGGGTTCCGACTCAGAGGAGGAAGGCGATGAGCCACAACAATCAGACGTCAACCTGAGTTTCCCTGTGGCAGGATTCCAAGACTTTTCAATGAACGAAACTCTGTCGGCTACTCAGCTCAAGATTCAGAAGAAAGAGAGGAAGAAGGCGAAATCTGGAGGTTTCGAGACTTTAGGGTTGAGCTTGCCTGTTTTCCGCGCCATCAAACGCAAGGGCTACAGGATTCCGACGCCAATCCAACGGAAAACGCTGCCGTTGATACTCGCTGGTTATGATGTTGTCGCTATGGCGAGAACCGGATCTGGGAAGACTGCAGCCTTTCTCATTCCTATGCTTGAGAAGCTGAAAGGACATTCTACAAAATCTGGGGCTCGTGCTGTCATCTTGTCTCCATCACGAGAGCTGGCTCTGCAGACATTCAAGTTCTGTAAAGAGCTCGGCAAATACACAGGTAATTGCTCTGCCCTATTATCCGAGGTTTATGTCCTAGCGCTTTGTGGACGTATTCCTGCGAATGTTTCAAGAGCATGCATGATGCACAACCGAGCTGATGCATTATCGCATTCCATGGGGTTTGCAGACTTGAAAATGTCAATACTAGTAGGAGGTGACAGCATGGAGGCCCAATTTGAAGAGCTTGCAAGAAATCCTGATGTTATAGTAGCAACACCTGGGCGTCTCATGCATCTTCTCTCTGAAGTAGAAGGCATGTCACTGCGAACCGTGGAGTATGCAGTGTTTGATGAGGCTGACCGGCTCTTTGAGATGGGGTTTGCTGATCAGCTTCGGCAAATCCTGTCTCACTTGGGTGAAACCCGACAAACTCTTCTCTTCAGTGCAACACTTCCACGACTCCTTGCAGATTTTGCAAAAGCAGGTCTGCGGGATCCACATCTAATACGCCTAGATGTGGAGAGTAGAATCAGCCCAGATTTGAAGCTTTCGTTCTTGACTCTTCGACATGATGAGAAACCAGCAGCTCTTCTTTATCTTGTCCGGGATCTGATTCCAGCCCATCAGCAAACAATTGTTTTTGTCTCCACCAAACATCATGTTGAGTTCCTGTTCGAGTTGATGAAGAGTGAAGGAATTGACCTTTCGGTATGACAATTGTCCCATCGACTCTTGTTAGTGGATGATGGATACTAAAGTACTTTTTGTGTGATTGTGTGACTTGATACAATATCTGTTGGCAGATTCTTCAGAACCTCAACTTTGCAAAAATTGAATCGAATCTTGTTGTTTGAAGGTGGTGTATGGTGCAATGGATCAAGCAGCTCGGAAGATACATATTGCAAAGTTTCGGGCGAGGAAGACGATGCTTTTGATAGTTACAGATGTAGCAGCTCGAGGAATTGATATTCCACTCCTTGACAATGTTATCAACTATGATTTTCCTCCAAAGCCCAAACTCTTTGTGCACAGGTATGCTGGAAAAAATGAAACCCTGATTTCAGACATTTTTGTTGTCTATGGCTTGTTGTGGTGTCTGAGTCATTTGTGCAAAAGTATCTTAGTGGCAGCTGAATCTCAACACCTAAACCTTGATTTTTTCCCTCCACCTCTATGAGCCCTAAATTTCTCCTCTGCCCTGGTGCTGTTTATCTAGGGTGGGGCGTGCTGCGCGTGCTGGCCGTATTGGCACAGCTTATTCGTTTATCACTCCAGATGAGATGCCTTTTGTTCTAGATCTTCATTTGTATTTGTCAAAAGGCATTCGCCCTGCACCTCTGGAGGATGACGTGGTGGCCAATGAGCAGAAGGTTCTCACAGAAGTGGATAATGCCATTGACAGAGGGGAGACAGTTTATGGGCGCTTTCCTCAGTCAGTGCTTGACTATGGCATGGACAGGTACTCTGCATCAGTGGACTTCATTCCGTACCAGCTCTAATGACCAGATCATTCCTTACCAGACTTTGAAGTCCACTTCATTCCTTACCAGCTGTACTTTCTGGACTTGGAATCAAATCATGCTAACAGTAAGCTCGTTATGAATGTCATCACAGGTTACGGGAAGTAGTGTCCAATAACACAGAGCTCACTGCATTGCACAAGGCTGCTGCAAATGCATTCCGGCTGTATGCCAAAACACGGCCGGCTCCATCACTAGAGTCCACCAAGCGTTCTAAGGGCCTTCCCCGTGAAGGCCTTCATCCAATGTTGCGTGAGAAAGTGCGGAATGTAGAAGCAGAGCTGGCAGCTTTCACTGAGCGATTGAAGGCTATCAGGTTCTCAGAAAAAGTATCTTTGTTTTGTTTCTTGCCATTCTCTTTGAGACACCATTCTGGTGTGGATTTCAAAGTCTTGTCTCTGATCTTGTCTGTGCTTGTTTCCAGGCCTAAACAAACAGTCATTGAGTCTGAAGCTGAAGCAGCCAAAGGCAAGCATAAGAAAGTATGTTTCTTATGGCATTCATATTGATTGGCAATAGATCCAATGCCTGTTTTCCATTCATTTTGGTTTAGACTTTTTGAGGCAGTGTATCCCTGGAGTTTTGGGCTCTTTCATACAAGGCATATGGTGGAGGGAGGAACAGATTCCAATTGCTGAGGTTGTGGAAATCATGAAGCGCAAAAGAGCTGTCCATGAACATGTCATTACTGCTGCCCAGCAACAAAAGGCAGCAGCCAAAGCTTTTGAAAAGGTATGCATTTGAGTAGGAGTCCACTAGGCTTTTCATTTGCATTGCCGGCTGAAGCTAGTCTTTCTGGCAGGGACTTTTGAGCCTTTTGGGCACCCTATGGCAATTGATAGAAATACTGGCCCTAGCTATTTTGTCTTAAGTTTCCAAATTCCTGGGTCATGCTGGATATGACACTCAACAGACTTTGGCCTTTCAGAGTCATGAAGATGCACCTGCAGATCCAGTGGAGCCATCGGCAAAGCGAAGGCGTCATGGTCAAAAGGATGGAGACGGTGAGTCCATTCTTGCTTTGTTTTGATTTTATGTTCATGAAAAATGTCTCTCTGTGCAGTTCACCTAGTGTTTGGACATACTTCTGCATTTTTCTCAAAATCTTTTTCTTTCCATTTTGATGATGGTTGTGGATAGGTAAAGGATTGAAGCAGCTACCAAAGAGCTACAGGGATGAGGATCATTATATTGATGCAATTCCATCAAATCGAGTGAGTAGATTGCTACCTTTGTTGGTTCACTATCAGTATTTTTTCTCACTGATTCTGATGGTTTCTCCTCCCAAACTGGAAAGTGATCTTTTTTATCTATCAGCGCCTGCTCTGATTAGAAGGTCAGCTCCTCTGTCATGGGGTAGAGTCTCCAAAGCTTAACTTCAGTGTTGGTGTTGTGATTGCAGCATATGGAAATGGGTCTTACAGTGAAAGGAGGCGAGGGCTTTGGTCCCAGCAGGTGTTTCAATTGACATCTCACCATGTATCAATTGTAGTTATTGCAAAGCCAATCTTTGTAATGTTTGTGCAAAGGATGGCTGGTTTACTATTATTGTATGTGTCATGGTTTTAGGTCAACAATATATTCCAGTGTTCTCTCTCTGTGCTCAATATGTTCTAAAAACTGCAGGATGGACACAGAAGTGCTGGATCTTATAGCTGATGATGAATCAGGGGTGCAAAAACAGAAGTCCACATACCACTGGGATAAGGTACACAAGCTGTTGTCAGCTGAGGCCTGTTCATATTTTTTGCTTACATGCCCTATCTTTAGCCAGTGTTCTGTAATCACTTTGGAAATTCTTTAACAGGTGTTAGATGCTTCGTTGACCCCCCATTTCAGGACATTGGATTCAGTATCTTCAAATTGATAATTGAAGGGGGGTCCACCTGCTATGAGAGTGAAGGATTGAATTTGTGAAGAGATCTGAATAGATGGAATGATGTGTTTTGCAGAAAAGCAAGAAGTTTGTAAAGCTTAATCGTGGTGAGAAAGTCAGTGCATCAGGAAAGGTATGTGCCAGAAGCTTTTTCTGTCAAGTTGCATATCTTAGGGTATTTAAACACCATGCTCGTCTTTCACAAATCAGTAGAGTGTCCTTTCTCCAAATAGAAGCATATTTATAACTCATGGAGTTGCTGAAGAAAACTTCAGATTTTTAGAACTGTTTTTGAGTTTAAACTCTTTAGGAATGCTGGTTGTTGTATGATATATGTTATTGGGTGTGGAGGCAGACGTGATGTTTTCTTGAGCTCAATGGAATGTGGTTTGCAGATCAAGACAGAAAGTGGAGCCAAAGTAAATGCAGGAAACAGAGGGATCTACAAGAAGTGGAAGGAGCGCACTCATATGCATGTCTCAACGGTTGGTGAGGAAGGGGACAAGGGCAGCTATAATAGATTTGACACAGGTTGGGATTTCTCTTGTATATACTCTTTGTTGCATCTTATTTTCTGGAACATGTTTGGGACAGGATTCCTATTCCTTGTTCTATGTGAATTCACAGTTGAGCTTGCAATTGGAGGTACATTGTTGTGTTTCATGGGATGGGTAAGAACAAATGAGATGTTGGGGTGGTCATCTCCCTTGCTGCAGCAGAAATCTCCTGAAGAAGAAGTAATCCTTCTAAGCATGAGTAAAGGTCGTCCTATCATTGTCAGTTTATTGAATGTTGATGGAGCTAAATTTTCTTGTATGTGCTAGAATAAATTTGTCTTTCTCATCAATTTGAAAAAAAGAATGGTTGGCTGTTTGTTCAATTTAGAGAATGGCACCAGCAGTCGAAGGGGTCGAAGGGGAGGTCTGGGTGGTGGTCATGGGCATGGTGGCAGCCGAGGTGGCGGCGGCCGTGGCAGCAGTCTTGGTAGAAGTAAAGACAGTGTTCCCAATGCCACTGTGCGAGATGAACTCCGAGGTGTAGAGGAAGTTCGCAAACACAGGCAAAAGAAGGTAATGAAACATAGCAGTGGTCGGGGAGGGAAGACTGGAGGAGGGTCTCGGGGTGGTAAGGTTGGAGGAAGGAGCAAGCCTGGTGGTTTTACTGGACAAAGAGGAGGGGGAAGGGGAGGCAGTAGAGGTGGTAGAGGTGGTAGAGGAAGGGGTAAGAGATGAGTGATTCTGGCAAGTTTGGCCTATGTTGTTATCTCTGACTTTTCCTTTTAGTTGTGGGAAATGCAAGGAGTTTTGGTTCTCTACTAGGGGGAGGTCATGAGAATTGAAACGGGACTTTAGTAGAAAGGCGTCCTGATGTATTGAGCATCTGAATCTGCCACAATTGAGTTTTCCCCAGAATGGGAGGCAGTTTCCTGTCCTAACAAGTCTTGGTAGGCATGAACATTTAATGATCTGGCCTGGCAAGCATGAGATCTTAGCTTGTTAACAAAAGTGTCCTAGAAATTCTGGATTTTTACATTTTAAAGACTGCTCAGCATCTATTGTGTAGCTCTCCTATCACAGTTGACCAGTTCCAGGTCCCCAGAACAGAGGTATTCAATGTGAGAAAAGAACTGGACCCAGAATTGGGAACTGGCATCATACCAGACCCACCAAGAACCAGCTTTCAAGTCCTTTTATGGCTGAAAGCTAGGCCCGGACCAGGAACCAGCTTCTGAGTCCTTTTTTAAGACTGCATACTAGACCTGGATCGAGACCAGAAACCATCTGCCCAGTCCTTTATGACCCTGTCTTTGTCCTAATATACAGAGGGTGTTGAATGCGCTTGTGCATAGGTGGGCTGGCTGGGGTTAATGGACTGTCATGTTGGGAAGTTATTCTCACTCATTGTCATCCATGGTGGATGGAGGCAAGTGAATGAAGCTCCTCACACCTTTCGAGTGGTGTGGAAGGCCACCCTCACTATTTATTTTGGATCCTTTCTTTGTGGAACCTTTTCAAAATACTTGTCCCTTTTCTTAAATTATCCTTCTAATTTGTTTTTCTTTTTTATTTGTCACCAAACATAGTGAGAACCACCACTAGCTTTCTTTGAATTTTGTTTATATATATTTGTGTTTGTGATCTTTGTTATATCTTTTGTTTCTCCTTAATTTGTTGTTTGGAGCTTTTGCTTGATAGCAAATGTTGCCATCTCCAAAGTGGTTGTTATCTTTTCAACGATTTCATTTTCAAAGTGTTTGTCAATTCTAAAGCAAGTTACTTCACAAGTTGTACGTATTTATTTGTCTCTTCTTTTTTCTTTTGTAGAAGGAAAGGGGCTCACCCCCTTTGTTTGTGTTTTTTTGCAGCATGTAAAGAGGAGTTGAACTCCTTTTGTTTTTGTCAAGAGTTGGGTTCCCTCGTTTTTTTTCAAGAAAAAGAGAGTTAGGTTCCTTTTGTTTTTTTTAAAGAGTTGGGCTCCCTTGTTTTTTTTAAGAAAAAAAGAGTTAGGTTCCTTTTGTTTTTTGGAACAAAAAGGACTCAAGTTTGAGCTTCTCTTGTTTTTTGCAACAAAGAGGAGTTGAGACTCCTCTTGTTTTTAAAGTAGATTGTCAATGCCATGGTTGTTTTGTTTTTTTTGTAAGGTTTAGGTGAAAGAATAATTTTTTGAATTGTTTTTTTCCCCCAACAAATTGTTGTCGTGTATGTCTTCATTATAGCCCTTGTTGTGCATAGCATTGTCACCTATCACCGTGATCTTCATTGTTGTTGCCCAAATTGTCTTCATTGTCATTGCCAACTTGGTTATCGACAGCATTGTGGTTCCAATGATGGGGTTGGGGGCTTAATTTTGTTTTAAGTCAATGCATTGAGAAACCAAAACATAGGGATTTAACATGTTCATGCTTATGGCATAGGCACTACTTGAATTTTTTAGTTTGTGATAATCATGTCATGGGTATGTATGTTAGCCACACATGGTACACATCAACATAGGTATCATATGGTTTCATTAATAAGGACATAGGTGTACCATAATCATTTTTGTAAAGGTTGTTAATTGTAATAAATTATGTATAAACATAATGTGGTTAGGGTTTAAAAGCGTGAATTTCCATAGTTCCATTGCCCCATGAATTACAAACACAAAAACACAAATTTTAACATTGCAACTTAGATTAAATATAATCCAATGAAAAAAAAAGTAAATTTGACACATGCAAGAAACTTTTAAAATTATTTCCTCCAAGTTGAGAAGCTCAAAATTTTCAACCATATCTTCATTTTCCTCCATTAAGTCTGTTTCCATTTTCCATGAATTGTTTCATAGACCTCAAGTTACCGACATGAACATTATTTGGCTAGTTTTTATAAATGCTTATGAAAATGTCAAATTATCTATGCCCAACCAACCAAAAGTTTTTACAAATACTTGCAATACTATAAACTCTCTTTGCCTCAATTTAAGAACCAAGAATCCTTAGAATTTGTTGGGTTACAAACCCAACATATGAAAATTATACTTCATGCATTTTTCACCATTTTAATAGATTTTCTTGTCTTTTTTGTGACTTTGAAATGACCACTATTATTCTTTGACCACTAATGATGCTATTTTTTAAATTAGTTTTCATGAAATCATAAATAGTTGTACTTTCAGTGTTATGGATGTAAAGCTAAGAGCTCCAACATCTTGATTAGCTGGGTTTAAAAAGTCATAAAATAGAAACAAAGAATGAACCTTTGATGTCTTATGATGGAAACATCTTAGTAGAAAGATCAAACAACTGCAATTGAGCTTGCTTGGATACAAAGTGTGGGCCAAGCTGTGAAATGGCTTGTGCTCTCTAAGTCAGTCTATTCACTGAGGACAGCTGAGTCTCAAATCTGTGAGGAAGTCAATTTATAATGTGCAGAGGCAATAAATACTAGATTTTTCAAGTGTTCAAAAATTATATCCACAGCCTGAAAACCTCACTGATACTGTTTGTTATCATTGGTGGAATGTTGCTCAATTGGTTGCAGCTTCACTACACCCAGCATTTTTTCCTCATAGTTGTTGCTACTAATGTTTGGTTGTTCATTGAGTTTTGAAGTTAATGCCTGAGGTTCATTGGTTCTGGGAGCTCTGATGCACTTCTTATTAGTGACCTAGGGTGAGTTGTCATGATCTTAGTACTACAATTGGAGTTTTTGGTTCCCTTATGGTCTATCATGGTTGCCCACCACATGGTCTTTATGTGCATCAGATTCTTCCAGTGCTTTCAATTGTGGTGTTGCAGTATGGTGCAAAATGGATCATTATTGGGAGCATTATGAACCTTCATAGATGGATTTCAGCTTATCGGCTGGTATGTGTTCTTCACCTAAGTATGCAGATTTGAAAAACCATATCAAGGTATTGTAATTTGGGAAAAATTTAAATCCTTTCACATCAGATGGAACTTGCTTTCACTAAGAGCCTCTTCCTTACATTATGGGTGCTACCTGCTTTTTTTGATGGTGGGCTCAATGTGTATTCTGATGTGTCATCTGGGAGATCACCTATCCCATGTCTATTTTAATGCTAAGATGTTTTTCCCATGGAGTCCACATGGGATGTGGTGCATCCACCAAAGATAGGTCATACTCTTGAGACGTGAATTTATTTATTAATGAAGAGCTGCCTTCAAATTCACTTTACCCCTATATAGTTCACGAGTATTGGAGAGAGGATTCTAGTTTTGTTTTGATAAATTCTTCTTGCTCATTTGTGTCAAGGAGATGAGGTTGAGGAGAGGATGACATATGATTTGAATGCAAAAAACTTGGAAAGGGTATTGCCTAGCAGAGGGTATAGAAGACTAGTGAATGGAGATTCAAATCCAGCACGAAATCTCTCACTGGAAGGAAAAGCTCTCTAAATGTAAGAGGCTCATCCTTATAGTGATGTTGTCATCTTATTCATCAGAACTTTTTAATGGTTTTCATTTGTGCTGGTAATACTTATGAAAGATGAAAAAAGGAAACTAATGTTCATGAAAAATATAACTATTAATGGAAATAGAAGAAAGTATTAGAGTAGATAACTACCACAAGAAGATGAAGGCTACTTCACTACAACAGAAAGTGGCTTTATCACATAAAAACATGGCAATTAGACATGAACTTGTTGGGTGTATGATTTTGGGTAACATCATGACTTCAAATGACTCATGTTTTAGATTATTCTTAATGTGATAATAATGTTGACCCCATTATGTGATTTAAAGATAAAAGTTTTTTTTTCGGAGGTGCATAGGAAAAATGAAACTAAATATAATTTATTGCATAATAATGTGAAACCTTGGGACATGGGTTTTTCCCTCTTCAAATTGGCATTTATTTTTTCTTTATTTGAAGAACATTTGTTTTTTTGTTTTGACATAAGGCATGTTCATTTAAGGTTATGAGGATTTGTGGTTCTCAAATTAAATTTCATGGAGTGGCCTCGTGGCAAGATTGGGCTAGCTTACTACAATTGTTTAAAAATTCATTGCTAATTTTAAAAGAATTCAAAACATGTGACTTCACTTGGATTGAGTTTTTAGAATTTAAAAAAAGAGAAGGAAATATACAAGTGCATGAAAAGCCAGACCAAGTTTTAGTCACATTCCTTTATTTTAATGGTTTATGGAGCTCCTACCTTAACAGGTGTGCCTTTCAAGATTTGAAGTTGGAACAACCATGATGGAGCTTTGCTTTTACTAGGAATTACAACCCTAATGAGGTGTGAATTCAAATCTAGTTGTGAAGTACCCACTCTTGATGTAGAGGATCTTAAAGCCCCTATTTCATAGTAGGGAGGATTCAAACTCCCAAGGTCAATTATGTTGTTCTGATTATCAATCATTTAAAGTTCAATTATGTCAATATTGAGGGTGAGCTTTGAACACCCCAAATTAGTTTTGTTGATTATCTCATGTGATTAGAACACCCTCCTCTATTTTAGAACATCCATCATCACACAAAAGCCCCCTCTCACAAACACCCAACTCATTTTTCAAAGCACCCACTTTTCTTTGACAACATTTGACATTTAGAACTCGTGTTTTGAACATTTAAGGTATGAAAGGCTAAAGGCTCAATACCTAACCTTGTGTCCGTTAATTAGTAAAATCGATTATACTCAAGGATGAGAAATTAATTGTTCATAAAAATGACCTTCAAATCATTGATTATTTAATAATTAATTCACTCATATGTATCCAAGTGGCCATTTTGAGATAATCAATCAACTCATGAAATAATTGATTTTTCCAAGTGGATAATTAGAAGATAATCAGCCCTTGAAACCCCCTTAATTCATTATATGTGATACTAAAGTATTAACACTTTTGAACCTTACAGATAGGTTAAAGGGAACCTATAATCGCAATTCCACTATTACCTCACACAAATTTTCCAATTCTTACACTATTGTTCCTTATCTTTGCACACATAAACCCCATTGTCTCATGCAGGTGTTTCCATCCTTGCACAACCGTCGCACTTGAGTTCTTGTAAATGAAGTGCTAATCTTGAATACTATAGCCTATGGTAAGTTTCTACATTGACAAAAATGGATAATTATTATTTTCCCTATATATATATATTTAATCATTATATTTTCCATGATCTACTATGATATTGTCATATGAATAATGCAATTATTTAGAGTGTAACCTATTATAATTATGATGATTTTCAACATGTCCACTTCATATTTGCACAAAAATTTGGAGGATTATTTAATGATGAAACTGACCTTAGGGTGAGGTATAGGATGTGCAAAGCTAAGGTGTTTGTGTGCATGACAAAGTGCCAAAATAGGGTTTTCTTTGGAGGTGTGGTGCAATCCTATGGTAAAGGGAAAATATGATTGGTTGTAGGCAGGTAATTTTTTTTGCCCTGGATCATTGGTTAGTTATTACCTTCTAGTGGGGATTAGGGTTTAAGGTTACATTATGGTGATGGACTGAGATTGTGAGAATGTTGAAGCCCTCAAAACACATCCAAAGGTCATCCCAAGGAAATTCAAAATTCATTTATCTGACTTGTCAAGTGAAATGTAAAGTGAAAATAGGTTTTATTGAGGTACCAACATATTATAACAAAGCCCCCCAAAAAACTAATTATTTATATGTAAAATTTGATTTTTAACTTTATATTCTATGCAACTTTTTTCCATTGTTGGTTTAGGGTTCGTCCTTTCTTATTGTTCATCAATTTCCTTCCATTTTTTTCCTCCACTTTCTTCTTTTGTTTCATTTCAACAAATAGGATCGTCATGGATCATAGAAGAGAAAAAAACGTGTTAAAAAACTTGACCAATCATGAATTTTTTAGACCATATGCTAACACATTTTTAACCTACCTTCAAGAAAATGTAATAAAACTTTTGAAAAAAAATTATGTAAAACTTGCAACCAATCATAAATTTTTTGGCTCATGGGTTAATGAACTTCATGCCCAACTTCCCAAAAAAAAAAGTAAAAAAAATAGAGAAAAAAATCATAACAAACAAATTGTAAACCAATCATGGTTTTTTTGGGCTCATGGTTAACAAATGTCTAACCCACCTCCAAAAAAAACTATTAAAAAAAATGTGGATGATCAAAATTTGGCCAATCATGGTTTTTTGAGTTCATGGTCTAATGTACTTGCCACTAGACAACAAGTCCATTAGACCATGAAACATTACCCATAATCATCATCTATTGTTAATATTTCATTTGTTTACATTTCCCTCACCTTTGGTCCTTCAACCTTGTGGACAATAAATTTAAACCATGACTTTTCTTTCAATCACAGATTTTATATTTTCATAGTCATGGGCTTTTAGGCTCTAGGGTAGATAGGCTAGTGCGTGAATATTTAAACTTTCAAAGAGCTTCAAATCCTAAGACATTGTTCCCTCATTTCTAGTTCAAATGGTTTTTTTAAGCTAAACTTGGTGCATCTATATTGATTCAATTGAAAACAAACATAAAATGAGGAAGATATGATTGTAAAAAATAAGTAGAGTTAATGTTTGGTTATTGATGTAACATATGATTTAAGATTCAATACATTTGTCTTCTTTATGGTCCTTTCGTGTTGTTGTTGTTGTTTTTTTTTCTGTAAAGGTCAAAGAAGGAATGTAGGGTTTCATTTGGCACACCCATAGCTCTTTAGATCACTCAATATGATCAAGAAACAGAAACGATATGAGATCTTCAAATAAAGGTCATTTTCTTTCAAAATACACTATGGTGCTTTGTGTTTTGTCTATGTTGTTCCTTTGCCTTTGGAGCTCAAAGAGATAATGTAAGTTTAACTTGGCACTCACATAAGTCTTTACATCACTCCAAAAGAGACAATAAAATAATTTAAAAAATAATAATCTAGAAGTGTTGGGGGCATGTTGACCCTAGTGTAAAGGGGGCCTAAGTCTCTGGGATTGGAGCCTGCTAATAAGGTGAGGAAGGAAGCATGGGGCTCCTATTATATGTGGCCTGCTTGTCTCTTTTGGGCTGCTACCCTTTTACCTTCCCAAAATGGGTATCCATGTTTTGCACATCCAACTGCATCCCAGTAATGTTCAAGATCCAGCAATGCCCATTGAAAAAAATAAAATCCATTGAATTAGATGAACATTGTTAGATTCTATAGCTTCATGTAGTTTAGAGCCCATGTAAAATCATCCCTCAACCCAAATGGAGTTGATGGTACCTGTAATGCATGAAAAACTATGTAATTCTTTTCACCTCAAACTTACATGTAACAAACAAGCATTGTTGTTTTTACACAAGCATCTACATTTCACAACATGTGGTTATTTGAATTTTTGTGATTTCAAGACATGAAAAATTTATATATAAGGACATGTTTGCAAAACATTAGGCATTAAATCTAAATACATAATAATTGGTATATAATTATTCAAAATTTATTATGTGCCTTTGTAATGTTATTGCATTAATAATTATAATAAATAAATAAAATAGCTTAGAACTAGTTCAACAATTGATTTGTTAAACATAATTTATTCCAATGTTTTAAGATGAGCTAGACATTTACAACATTGTAACAATATTAAATTGTCAAAGATCCTTCCTTCACTTCAAAACACTAGGTTGACACATATGCATAACACAAGTATGAAAAGAATTCAACATATAATTCAAAGCCATGTACACACAAACCCACCAATTCTACACATAGAAGAACTTCACACTTATAAACCCATTTTCAATGTTTGTTGACGAGAGACTATGCAAGTACCATTGTTGTTTCTCCTTTCGATTTTGGTGTCTTCGACTCTGTCAACTAAGTGTCTTGAAACAAAGATCTCCCAAGATTCTCATCACAAGTTTATAATAATGAAAGATTCATAGTAATCAAAATCCTCATGAATGGTGATGGTTTCGTACCATGGCATCATTTTAAATAAATTAGTATGGTGCGTACTAATTGGTCTTGGAGAGATCATATTATATTGGTAGATATTGATTCTTTGTCATTCATGGATGATAAAAATTAGTTTGGGGTTTTTAGAGGTGTTGGAATTGCTTTGTTATGTTTATGGACATGTTGAAATTTTTAATTATATGAGTTTTGGCATGTGTTCAACATTTTTATTTTCATTGATAATTTTTGGTCTTCAACACCCAAGATATAGGAAAACTTTTATGTAAAAAGCAAGCAACCCACTTTCCATTTCTTTCTTTGGGCATTAACAAATTTGGGGTTGGATTTTGCTCTTTTGGGCCATTCAACATTTGCAAAAATTAATGAATACTGCCTACAAGGAAGGGACTCGGCTGCAAACTTGATTAAAAAAACCAAGACATGAAAAGAAACAACAACATGATGTTGGAAGCCTATTCTTTGTTTTGTTTTGTTTTTTTAGGAATTGTTGTTTGTAGCCAACCAAAATGACCATCATCATCCTTAGTTGGGAAGATGTAAAAAAAAGTGATGATCATTTTTAGGATTGTTTAGCCAAATATGGCGACAAACCAGATATGATTTAATTCTAAAAGAAATATCTTCATATAATTTTTGGCTATACACTTGACACCAAATGCACAAATGTGAAATCTGATGATTTTTACTAATTTTGTTCCCCCCTTCACTTCACTTCTGGTGATTTAAAAAACTTCCAAAATCACTTCATTTGGGAGTTTTTAATTTCGTAGTTGCTTTGTTTTTTTTCTTGGGTCCCCCTTCTACTGACACTGAAAAACCCTAAACTTCAAGACGCGCATGAGTGTGAACAAAGGGACTAATAATTCGTTCCTGCCTGCTAAGGAGCACCATGGTCACTCACGCGCATCACAATCCTGCAAAGCGAGAAGAATCAGATCAAGGCGGCCCCAAAGTGTTAAGTATGAATTGTCTCTGGAACTAAAAAACCGTCTAAGAAATCGCCCAATAAATAAGAAGATGTACAACGTGAGAAATCATCGAAATCATCATGTACTTGTGTGAGCTGCAAGAGTCGGTAATAGAATTGTAAAATTTGTAATACATTTTGTCCAACCTTCACTGAGTCTTCATAGCTGGTAAGCTGCTGTATCGAAGCTGTTACCATTTGTACATAAAAACTAGGATGCACCAACCTCACCAACAAGCTGTTGCCACCTCCTCCTCCTCAGTGGCAGAGGGCCCAGTAGGGCTTTTCACTTGTGCACACCAGTGGGTTTGAGAACTCAGAACCCCCCACCTTTTTTTGGGGGGGGGGAGGTATCAGGGTGGGCTATACCAGAAAGACCCACTCGGGGATTATCCCACTGAGTCATGCCATCAGTGATCACCCCTGGGGGTTCCTACATGATCCGAAGGTTGATCTAGTGTAAATCATGATTAGTTGCAAACAGCCAGTGAAGAACTGTATTAATTAATATATAATTAGTCTCCTATGAGAGTATTGGTAAAACTCAGTATGGCTTCAACGTCCTCTGGCTCTCCAGAGAATTTGCGAGCAAAGAGCCAACAAGAGGAATTGGGGACGCCATTGTAGACGCAGGACTCTTCGTTATCCCAACCCAAGACGCGAGTACTCATGGCGTACATACCATCCGTATTCTGTGTCTGGTTCTGAATAGCTAAGATGGTGCTCGTTGTGAAGTTGGCACTGGTGTACATTGCAGGGTGAGATTCCGTTTCCGGGTTGCTCCAGTTGACGTAAGTGGTGGAGTGATTTGCTATACCTAATGGGTCAACGATATTGAGCAAAGTGGGTAAATAAACTTCGACACTTATGCCTCCTTCTCTCCAATGCTCCTTGAATTTGGGGAAGATGAAGAAATCGCCTACAATCAAGCCTGCATGCCGGCGGTGCACAGAGAACCAAGCCTCACCCTTGCGCATCACATCGTCACGCAGTTGCCGAGTTTCGGTGGTCCATCCCTGCCGCCACCACTCCCACGCGAGAAAGGCTTCCACAAAACTCAGCTCCGAGTTCATCAGATAGTTGTACACGAACCCAAAGCTACGAACGGGGATGGCGGCGTCACACACAAGCGAGAACCAGGCATTGGGTACTGTGCTGTCAAGTAATGCGTACGCTAGCAACCGTCTCTGAGCCTCCGGCATGGTGATGGCCAAACGACCGACGGGCTTGCTGGGGATCTGTCGCTGATGAAAGATGGAGTTGTTGGAATAGGAATGGTTGGAATTACCCGGATGTACGTAGATTGAGTAAAGCGCCTCGTGTCCTTGAAAGAACTTTCGCCACAACGGCTCCAAAGGGATGGGTCCGCGCACCATGAACAAGAAGGCGACTCGAGGCGGTGTGCCGGAAGCCTCTGGTAACGGTTGCAGTGCAGCTCGATGCGCCGCGCAAAACACCTCCTCGTCGCTGGCATTGGCTCGTACCCATTCCTCGAAATTTCTTCGTCTATAAGATCCTTGTCTTTGGAACTCAGAGCAGTACCATGCGTCCGAGTCTTCCAGCGTCAGAAATGTGTTCAAGGGCGGATCAGGCGCTGCTGCAGCTGCTAAATATCGTCGTAGCGAATGAACGTTGTGAACAAATAAACCCGGCGGCCTCGACGCCAGGAATGCGAACCCGTGAGTGGTGTTCTCCCAGAAGGTCACAAGCAGCAAGAAAAAGCACAGTAGGATTATCACTGTATTCAAGTGGCTACTTGCCCATTTCACAGGGTGCTTGTATTGAAACTTCCGAGACAACCTTCTGCTTACGCATCTCCGGACCGACTCCTCAAATTTTTGAGCCACCATTCTGCAGGATATCAATAATTGCCTCCTAACCAAAGACCATGCAACTCATGTGTTTAAGCAAAATTCCCCGTGAAAGCTAGCTGCAGCCTACAGCTAGTTACTACTCCCATGAGCTCCTGGACACAAAAAAATTTCGGACTATAATCATCAACTAAACCTGGATTTCCAACCACTCTCCATGTAATCTCCTACTCGCGGAGTGTAGCTACTCAGAAGTACAAGCTGCATCCCACAGAGCTCTCTAGAAAAGAAAAAAAGCTACTGATCTGCTGCGAAACTTGCCAACTAGTACTCCTTGCACATGACTATCGCCTGAAATTCATGTAATTCCTGGGACCACCGAGCTGCTGCTGCTGCTGCTCCTGCTCTAGTAAATCGCAACGTCCGAGCAGACTGTACTCTTCTAGATCCATAATCGCCCCCCCAAAAAAAAACACCACCCAAAACCCATCTGGCTTAAATCTCCAGCTCTTGCGAATACTAAGTCAGTAACCCGTGTTAACCGTGCTGTGTGGAGAAGAAGCTACTCCTGCAACCATCAGAAAGCTAATCCTGCAACAACCATCTCGAGCAGAAGCTCGGCGGAAAAATTGCCCCCAAAAACTCCACCAAACAGCATTTCTGATGCACCCAGAAATGGCTCCAAAGTTTGGTATCCCTACATTCTAGGGTTAGCTGGAGTCCACTAAAGAGACATTTCCACTGCTAAAGTTTGATCATTCGATTTCAATAAATGATATTTTATTATTATGTTCTCAAAATATTATTATTCCATCATATTTTTCAAAATTTTCCTTCAGAAAATAGTAAAATTTATTTTCATTTGGAAAATTTCAATCATAGTAGTGACATACGAAATATGAGCATTTTTCGAAGGTGCTCAAAAAGAAGTATTTTCAAGTATTTTTTAAAAAGCCCAAAAAAACGTAAAATATGCGTATGTTTGAAAAATTTGAGAATATGTCACTACTATGATTTCAATGTTTTTGAAAATAATATATAATTATTGTTGAATTGGCCCAGGGTAAGTCTTCTTCGGTATACACCTGAAGGATGATGCACTTGCACTTCATCGTGCTGGGTAACGACCACATGTTTCCAATTTAATGTGTTGAATATTTATCATGCTTATGGTTTTCATTTAAAGGCTAGCCATCATCATATGATGAGTCTCTTATTTTCAAGATTTGATAATTTTTTTGTAATTCTAGTGACGATGATAATTGGAGCTAATATATAGTCAAAACATGTATAGGGTTTAATAATATGGTCATCAAACTTGACAATTATGAGAATGTATTATATGGAATTCCAACCCTAACTATCTTGACATCAAGCTTTCATCAACCCAGCTAGCTACATGTGGCTTTTCATAACTAATTTTTTAATAATTTGTTTGAATTCAATTCAACCAAACTATGAAAATAATTCAATTCAATTCAATTCAAATTGAAAATTTCAACAGATTTGAACTCATGAATTCAAAGTTGCATGTGTACGTTGTTGTCGTTGAATATTTTCATTCAAATGGAACTTTAATTTTCACTAAATCAACTCCTTTGTTTCTTGTGTCATGATTTCCAAGTTGTCACAAGTAATGCGGAGCAGTTTGAGTAACCCAAGGTTGATAAACATCTAAAAATTATTTACAAAATAAATAAACAATAGTTAAAACTACATTTTGAAATATCTTGTTCATTTAAAATATATATATTTTCGTAAAAAAATAAAATTCTGGGAGGTTTAAAATCTTTAATTTGTAGATCTCCAAAATGATTTTTAAAAGCCTTATTCTGTACTAACTTCAATTTTTGGCTGTAAAACTTGAAGTGAACCCTAAACCCCTAAACCCTAAACCCCCTCAATCAATCAATCAAGCCTGGAATATGCAATACCTGATCCAAGTGTCTAAAACTGGCAGCCCAAACCATGCTAAGATTGCTGATGATTTTTTAGTTCGGTTTTCGTGGCTCTAAACATGGAGCTGCTCGAGCCCATTCCCAAGAGTTGGTTATAATTAACAACCACTAATTAATTCAACAAGTCGAAAAAAGAAAGTTCCAAAATTGTTGACCTGATTACACAAACTTGTGACAATCTTCTTTCCACCCAGCTGCAACAACTTCTGCTTTCTAAATATACAGGAATTCAGCATCCAAATGCCATGACATGAGCTCTCTTTAGTAGCACGCAGCCATTGATGCACCAGCAGCAGCAGCTTTACGCAGGTACCATGGTAGTCAAGCAGCGCTGCAAGGTTCTCTCTTTCTGGAACCTGGAACCGACAGATATAAAGGGAAGGGTATATGCATTCTTTCATTATGAATGAGTCTTAAAACTCAGGAACTGGAGGTTATTAACAAAATCAAAAGAGCACACAACACTCATACCAGGCCCCCAAATAATTGGGTTGTTTTTAAAATTATAAATGTCCTGTCCTAGACTGAATCGGTGTTTTTAAAAGTGGCAAAAATTCGCCATTTGCGAAATTGAAAAGGTGCTTATGAAAGGTCCTTGTGGATTTAGGGCGGGTAAAAGAAAAAGTTTCCCAAAATCTAACAACCATGAAGAGAGGGAGGCTAGCCTAGTTATGGGCGATTGGGATTTGTTGTCACTCTTGAGGATGACAAAGATATGGTGCTTGCCATACATTGTTAGGTCCAACACTTTTGTCATCATCACGTACACATCGCACTCCATTGCAACCATCATCAAAAGCCATTCTTGTGTGTAGAACTAGAATTCACCATCACAAGTTGAGAATGCAGTAAATGCCTTTGCCATCCCTTCATGCTTAGAAGATTTTTCATCACCTTTAGACCTCTTCTCAATGCTCACGGTTCACTACCACAAAGTTCTCAAGGGTTGGACTTGTGAGTAGCTAAGCCTTGAATATTGTTGTTTTGCAAGTTTGTTTCTTGATCCTTTAAAACTCATCAACTAACTAGTAAGTTTGTGGCTTCTGGCTTTCTAAGTTTTTCAAAGTCCATTGATAGTCAACAATCGACTAGATTTTCATTTTAAATGCAACCTTTAACATCCAAAGTTCATCATTGCATTGCATTTGTAACAATTGAAAGCAAGAATTTTAAGTACAACATTTGGGTGCTTGCAAGATTACATGTTAGGATTCTAGGTGTTTGTTGCTCATCATCCTTCAAGTTTCAAACATTTCATTGCTATAGCTCCACAAACAAATAGGAAAATGAAATGTGATGTTCATTTTGTCTTCAAAGATGAATGGGTTACCAAGTTCCCATGGATTAAACATGTTTTAGGTCTTCAAAGTAAGTTGTAGATGGTGCATTACAAGGTGTTTGGGAAAGGTAAAGAAAAACTTCTAAACCTTAAATTATATGGTTTGCAAAAACATTATGTTAGGTGTTCGAAAAGCTTTGATTGCCTATCTAGGGATCACAATAGGTCCCATGACTAATTTTGAACACATGATGTTGTTTGAATTCTTGATGTTTGCCCATATCTCAAACAAACATTGGACTAATTCTAGTGGATGAAAAATTATAATGGCCATGCACAATGTGGTTTTGAATCAAACAAAATTTGTTGTCCAAAATATTAGATTTGTGTCAATTAATTGGCATGAAATCACAACTATGGACAACCAATCTTGGATATTTGTGCATGTGCATGTTGATGAAGATTAGAAAAGGGGGTTAATCCTTTTGAATCTTGAAAATATTGTCGATGTAATCACATCCTATAAACTCATTATTGTGATTGTTTGTTTTCTTACTATTTTTGGTGGTTTAATAGAAGTTAACATTGTTAACAAGGTTGTTTGCTTTGAGGGTAACGATGTAACAATGTTCCAAGGATTGAAGAAAGGTGTTATTGTTGAACTCATGGTGAAACATAATCTTTACATTGTCAACATTCATTGTATGCACACACCAATGTAATTTGATTATCCAAACTTCTTTTCCTAGACTTTTAGTTGAGAAGATTGAAAGTTTATTGCATCCATATATACATACTATAGTCAATCTCCCAAAAGACACCATGAATTATTTAAATTGGTAAAGGTGATCAAGTCAAGGGGTTTGAAATTTTCCTAAAAACATTGAAGCAAGGTGGATTTCTAGTTTGGTGCCTTCTAAATGACTATTTGGTGAGTACAAGACATTCATGGTCAAAACAAATGATGTTGTTGCTAGTAATCTTAATGCTAAAACTAAGTTACTAATTGTGAGCTTTTGTACAATGTGGAAATTGTTATGAGCCTAAATTGGGTTTGCTAATGTTGGAAGTAGTATAAAGTTTGATAAATTTAAAATTTGCTTAAAATAGGTACACATTCACTTCAGATTATGTTGCAATTGTGAAGTTATGTTAAGCAAAATTATACACCATGTATGTGAACAATAAGATGCAATATGCATCACCACTTCAAAAACTTTTTGGATTTGGTGGAGCGCACTAATGCTATATTATGCATTGTGTAGTGGACTAACCTACAAATACAAGTGGAATATGTGGTTTTTTAATTCATTCAATGCTTGTACATGCTTCAAAAAACTAACAAATCTACTAGAAAGGTTTCCATAATGACTAGGGATGATTAGGCATTTTCATGCTAAAGTGTCAAAAAGTAGTGGAATGGCCCAACCAAAGGCTTAAAATTGATGAGTTGGATAGAAAATACCCTACACAAGAAGTGATGAATGCCATAAGCATCATCTGCCCTCAATATTGGTTATCCAATTAGATGTTTCCATGACACTCCTTAAGCATTTAGCCATCTTGAAAAAAAATAGTACTACCATAACAAAACTATGTTGTTAATTTGTTAATTTGAACTTCATGAGATCCCTTGTTGGATGTTGATTTATTTGATCAATAATCCTTTATATTTGTTTTGACTATGGAATTTGATTATACTATTGCCATCCAAACCCCCCTTGATTGTAACCTTCCCACTCAAATGTGGAGGCATTTGTATATTAACCAAATCTGAAACATATGTTATCCAAATACTTTAAGGTTACTGAGTTGATGGTCATGGTTATTCTAGGGAATGTGGACAATCAACATACGTCTTTTACATTTACTTTCATAAAAAATAAGTTGAGGAATTGATTGAATATATGTAATTTGATATAGTTGTTTGAATGTATGTGTAATATTTTTTTATTCTTTTTCATTTTTCATTTTATGTTTCCATCACAAAATAGAATGAAGAAAAAATCTTGTTATGAGGTGGACATATAGCATGACATTTTCCATGGGCTAAATAGTTTGAACTCAAACTTCCTTACAAATTGTGAATGTACACCAATTTATCCTATCTATTTGTAGATAGGAATTTTGGTATTAATGTGTTTTATTTTACAAGTCTATTTGGGTGAAAGCACACTATAGTGGTCAAAAAATGTTGTCACAAATATGTTTTTCAAAATTGTGCAACTTTCAACTTTCACCAAGCTAATATTGAAAGAGGTTTTCATAAATTATACTCAAATTTAGGTAGTTCAATTGCTAAATAATGCAGTTGTCAAAGGAAACTATATTTTTTATTAATATCAAATGATTAAAGAGTCTATTTGTGAGAAAATATATTTTGTCATGATATATTGCAAAGTGCAAATATACTTTTAAAATATTGAAATAATTACAAAACGAAGTACTTAATCAGAATATGAATTGATTGGACCATTTCAATTACAATTGAAAAGTTTGACTCATGTGATTTCACAAAAAAACATTTGAACAAGTTTTTCATTCAAACGAGCATGTGTGTGTTGGAAAAAAACATTTTATGAAAAATTACTTTCATTTGAAAGATGAAAAAAATTATGTTGAAGGCCTTTGTATCAAATTTTATCAAAATGCTGCATGAAATCAAAGAAAAAATTCCCCAAAAAATACTAACACATACCCAAAAATAGTACATTTTCTTATTTAAAGTGCCCCCCCTGCCCCCCCCCCCCTAGAAAGTGCTTTCACTTGCCTTCCATTGCAATAATGCAAATTTCAATGATGGATGAAGGTTCAATTCCCTTGGAAGACATTGCATGATATCTATTGCCACAAAATGCATCTTCAATTCTAGATTTTGGAATCTAAGGTATTTCATTGAAACTTTCATCTTGAGTCCTACATCTAGTTTACATCTAAAACATAACATAAACAACTTGTGGGTCTTTGGACTACTTCCAATATGTTTCACTCTCTATTAATTGATTTTTACATCAATGTGTACATAATTAAATGGTGTGTTATTTTGTTGAAATGTGACAAGAAATTTATTAGTTGTAAGTAGTTTCTAGACTTGGAAGAAATGAAAATAAGGGCTTCGGTGAAACAAATTAGAAAATTGAAACACTTGCAAGTATTAGCAATTCATGACAACAAACTATCTAACCTTCTTGAGTCCATCTTTGGGTGACAAGTTTCAATTTTGATTTGCTACAAGGGGAAAGGTTAATATCATTTTATTTCATTAATGTGCAACCAAATGGTTATCCATATATGCAATTTGAACCTTTGAGATAAGAATTTTCATTGGGATTAGTTTTAATATTCAGAAGGGTTTTATGGAAATTGTCTTTGATGCATAAGTGATTTGTATTTATTAAAGGACTACTAAACACACAATATATTGCTTATGTAGCTAACTACTAACCCATATGATTTCACAAAAATGATTATTGGAATTGACTACAATTTAGATTATGTTAATTCAAGATCCAAGAAATGGGTGGTTAAGGAGGTTGTTTGCTTATGGAGCTTCAATGCGAGAAGATAGAGTGATAGGGGATGCCATAATATCTAGTTAGCAAAATATTGCTAAAGATATAATGTAAAATATGTTCATATTTGCCAAAAAGAATTTTTTCCCTAAAGAACCAGCCATGATTATGATCATAAAACTTGTGAGAAAATTTAATCTTCTTCATTATTCACCATAAGTATAGAATTCATGTTTTGGGTTTTGTATTTTTTTTCCAACCAAATTATTTTCAATGTTGAAATCTTGTAATATGGGGTAAAAGAGTGAAAGCACACTACAGTGACCCCCTTTGGGACACTTTTGTGTTTAATATTATAGTTTACAATAGAATTATTCCAAAAGCATGGTACATTTAATTTTGGGTATCAATTTTGGTTTTGGGCCCTACAACAACTATTTTTTAAAAATTAATGTTATGTAATATTTTTTTGAATAATAATAAATGTCATTATCTATATTGAAAGATCCATGAATACATTTATAATATACAATGATATAATAGGGCCATAGTCTCTTTGATTGCATTAACTTTAAGGCTTCATTAATCATTAAAATAATCATTTTTATGAAATAAAAAATGGCCCATCTAACTATGCTCGTCATCTTTTATGTGGATGTGATTTTTTGTCAAATTTTCAATTTACCACACATTTATCATATCTTTGTTGAAAAAATCATTTTTTAAATTGAAAATTTACAAATTAATCACATGGTATCCAAACATGGTTCATATTAAAAGAAATGACATTGTTCAATATACCTTCAACTTTCATAAAGACTAAAAATCGTTTAATTTGTTTTTGGAATATATTTGTGTTGGAGTACATAAATATATTACATTCATTTCCACAAATATATTCCAATCTCTCACTTTATAAAATGAAATGAAATAGGTTTTTTTCCTATGTCTTACCTAGGTTATATTCTAACATACAAAACATTGTGAAAATCTTTCAAACGTTTGAAATGAGATACACTCAAACATGCACATCCCTAGAAAGTAATACAATGTGACACCCCAAAGGGGATCACTATAGTGTGCTTTCACCCAAAAGCATTCTTAGGGTGGACTAAAAAGCACATGAAGAAACTTCAGTAATACAATTTTGCAATGTGTTTTCATAATGCCAAAATTGATGTTTATACTTGGGGAAAAATAATCATCTTTTCCAAAAAATAGCTATGTGGGCACTTCATAAACATCTTAGAATATAAGGTTTTTGAAAAAATGTGTATAAATTTCATAAAAACCATGTCCAATAAAACTAAATATAAAATGTCATATAATTCAAAAAATCCTAAGATACTTCCATGCATCTTGAAAATGGTTTGGAAACCTTTGTTTTGAATTGTTAATGACATGTTCAAAAAAAATTTAATTAATAAATGAATCATCATTACAAAATTTGAAATTGTGAATCCATAAAAGTATTGTTTATGTATTGTTATATTATAGGCCATAAAATTAAAAAGTCCCCCCATTTGAAATGTTTATATTGTTTTGTTTTAGTTTTTCTTTCTTTCAAAGGAAAGTGTAAATAGAATTGTTATGTACATTGAGTCCCTTTAATATAATGGCTATAACAAACGCATGGGCCATATACTTTAACTTGTAGAGTTGCATAAAAAACTACTTTATTACAAGATTTTATTGATGTTATAGTTTGCAAGTATGTTATGGAGTTCCATGCCTTGACTTGAAATAGTGGGGTTGGAAAGATTTCCACTATTTCCACTATTTCAAGATTGGTTACAAAGCAAGCCTAAAAGTCAAATCCCTAATGGCAAGAACAAGACTAGTAGTTCAAGTTGCCAAAAAGATTTGGACACAATGAAAGCACACTTTGGTTATGGACCTTGTTCTTTTGTTCTTGCCTGGGTTACCAAACCCCACTTTTGTAGATATTGTTTTATGTAACATTTTTGTGTGATATGTCTTATTGAATTTCTCCAATAAAGATACCTCTCTTGACAAACTTGTTATATATTATATAGGGGAAATATGTACACGGGTTGAGAAAAATGATGTCCATGTCAAATTCTTAGAATAATGGTTTTTTTAAAAATCCAACTATTGTAAGTTTGATGTGTTATACAAAAAAATCATTGTGAATTTTTTCACGAATGGACTCAAATTTGAAACCAATGTGTGACATTTGTCTTGACTTTAAAAGACCTATTTAGGAATGGACACAAAAATCAAACTTGGTGGAAAGTGCCAAGTTTAGGTCAAATGCATTCATTGAAGGTAATAAGGAAAGAGATACAAGTATAGTCATGAATGGCCCTTAGAAAAGTCTAGGATATCAAAAGTATAAATGGAAGGTCTACTTGCATCTATAAAAAAAGTTGGTGGTTATGAAAGAATTTGGACTATTGACCAAATATACATGTACCTTGTTTGACCAAACTTGACTAAAGCCCACTATTACATGTGTGATTCTATTCAATTTGAAATGTTGAACTTTTTGGAATTGTATGTTACCTTTGATGCAACACATAAAAAGGCTATAGTAGGGAACCTTGAATGATTTTGAAGTGTCCTTAGTTGCATATTTCAAATTGAATCCACACACATTGCGATGCATGTTTATGAAGCATTTTATTAAGTGCACAAAATTAGGCTTTGCCTCAATAATTGCAAGGATAATCAACTTGTTCTAGGTGGCAATAGTGAGCAAAGAACACAAGGTCAAAATGGTTGGAATCTTGCAAAATTCGTGTTATTTTGTCATGACCCAATTTTGTGAAAATATATAGAAATTGCCGACTATAAATTTGATTTGCCCTCTTACCAAGGATGATGCAAAAGTTGTTGATAAACTTTAGAGGATAGTATGGTAAATGCATGGTATGGTGTAGACAATTATAGGGAAAATTGGGATTACATATAGTATAAAAAGTAATAACACGTAAGATTTCACTCACTTTAAAATTTTCTAAAGATCACATGTACTTTAGTTGAGCTTGAAACATAAAATAAGTTATTAAACCCATCAATATGCAATTGATTTGTAGTTGTAAATCTTATAAACATTGATTTAAAACCCTTATTTGACAACAAATTACCATTTTTTTTATTAATTTTGAAAGTCCATTCTTTTACTGTAAAATGGTAAAAACAACATTTAGTCCAACTACATCTTCAATTTAAAAACATTTTACAACTTTAAAATATCACAATCATCATCATTAAATTATAACATAATGTCTTAACAATTTTTTTTTAAACATCTAATATGAATTTCATAATTTGAAAGGAAATCGAGAATTTGGTGAAAAAGATTTTTTTTCATGGTTGTCTTTTTACATGTTCAAAATTCTATGAACAAACTTCCATTAAATCTAATCCTTTGTAATATTTTTTGTAATTGCATCATTGTGATCAATAGGGATATTGCAAGGTGAAAATGTATTCCAATTAATAATTAATTTGTTCATATTTGCTCCAATTTCACGATATAATAATATGTTGGGATGTAAACCATCATTAATTTTTAAAATTATTTAAAAATGTGTTTCAAGCATCCACCATATTATATCAAAGTTCCACAAGTATTGAAAACTATCAAATTGTAATAGTTTTTTATCTACACAATAACATGCATTCACCTAGTATTTAAGTTATTTTTAATCATAAATCTATTTTTTCTCTATGTTCAAGAAGTGGAGATGAAAACAAACTTGAATGTTTTTCCTTTAATGATTAAATGATTAACAATCATTAAAAAAATTGTTTGTTTTTGGTGTGTCTTTCCATGATTATCTATCATTTGGGTGAATCTTGGAGGTAATGAGTTTGTACATTGTGCCAAATCTCATGATCTTAACTTTAAAACATTAATCCCTCTTGAGTCTGCTTTAAGATTTATTGCAATTCTATTGTTTTGTGGGTGAACAAGAAATACCAAACTACATAACTGTAGGTTATAAGGTATTTATTTATTACATATTTGCATATTTTTATTAAGGGAAGAAAATTTGAAAAAAATCCTCACTTTTAAATTGGGTGTGTTATATAAATGAAAAGAGTTGAAACTTGAAAATAATGATCAAATAGAGAAACCACTAGCTATGATATCTTTTCTCTATAGTTGTTATTGTCCTTTTTTCATAGCTTTCAATAGAAAGCCAAAGTTTCTTTATAGGAATAAAGTTCTATTAATGAAAATGTTGCTAATGTTATCATTTGCTATAAAACAATTACTAAAAAAACATGCTTTCATTGATTAAAGAATCTAGCCATAAAAAACCCCCCATTTGGATAAACATAAAAAAATCATCTTGTCAATTTAAACAAGTCATTTTAGCATGTTCATTTTGACTAGGGTGGTCTTTGTTATTTGTAGTATAATGGACCATTTCATTAGTTAAATTTTTGTAGATATTTGCATCATTTATTTTTAAATTATTATCAAAAAAAATTTGTGGTAAGTAGGCATGTGGTAACCTAATTTAACATATCTCTTCTAGTCCCTTAGGCATGTACATAAGTTAGAACTATGAGAAATTTAATCATTGACTGCCCCAATGATAAACCAACTCCTTAACTAATGGACCACACCTTTAGAAGGTAACAATTTTGTGTTTTTTTTCTTTCACATGTTTAAATTTCACATAAGCATTATATACTACTTATGTTACTAAAAAAGAAAATTAGATAATTAGTGGGTAGGAGGTAAAAGGTAGATAAATAGGTAGGTTGTACAATGGTAAAAATATAGGTTCATAGGTAGGAGGGAGGTAATTATATGAAGTACATAGGTCAATAATAAGTAGAATAAATATACTAGAATAAATCAAAGTCACCAAGTTCAAATGTTAGATGTCCAAGCTTAAATATAGCCTCTAAGATCTTCACTCAAGAAGGTGAAGCTTGAGTGAAAGCACCAATGAAGGTGTTGGTTCTTGCTAATGTTCTAGATGCCGTGGGTGAACCAACAAGCCTAGCTTAATCTTGGATGAACAACACTTACATTGTTACAATGGTAAATTCAATTTTAACCAATTTAATTGGGGTTATGAAGATGGCAAAATTTCCAATTTAGAATTTGAAAAAAAATGTTACATTATGATAAAATTATGAAATTATGAAATATATATTACCATGATGAATTATATTTAAAAAAAGATTACAAAGCCCTTTCAAAAAATCCCACTCATCAAGAGTTCTCCAAGCATACAAGAGCACACCCCAAATATTTCCTTTAAAATGTTTTGAATTTTTTGTTCAATATTCAACAATTTTCACACTATAAATCTAAACATTATGAAATCACCTCAAAGCACCCCTATTCATTGAAGGCTTTCCAAAGATGACATTTGCATGAAAGCCACACAATGGTTAAGGAGATTGACTTGACAAAAACAAATAAATAAACTAACTTGGGAATGGATTGTATCCCACAACGCCATATGGGATGCCTTTGCTTGCATTGTGATGGACGTAGGGTTTCATGTTTCATGTTAGCAAATTTAGCAAATTCATGCCTTCCAAAGTTTTCCCTTCAACTTTATCATTAACAAGTTAAGATCGTGTTATTGGTTGATGGCATCTGCACCTTGGCCAATGTTGTCATTGTCAATCTCATCCAAACATATTTAATTTTGTGGGCTGAATAATCTTGTGAAGTGGCAAATGAAACAAAGCAAGGACTTTACCATAATTGACACCTAGTAGATGTGTTTCTTCCCCTCGTTATATAACTTTTTGATTACTTGCACCAACAAGTGAATGATTTTCTTCATTAATGTGTTAACATGGTGTGGTTAGGAAAGGGCTTTGATGGCCCTCCTCTAACTATTTTGTGTGATTTTCATAGGCAAAAGGTGTTGATAACTTTGCAAAAAGTTCAAATTGCATTCAATTTTGAGGTGCATTGTCATTGCAAATGAGGGCTTTTCTAGGTTAACTGCTTTTTCAAATTTCCCATCCCTTTCTCTTTTTAATATGCTTCTTGCAATTGGTGGGGGATTTAGAACATGATACATTCTAGTGCCCTTTAGTGACCTAGTTTGGTTTCTCACTTTGGGTTCTACTCTTTTGGCTCAGACTTGGGTCCTCTCTTTTTGTTCCTTCTTTTCCCCCTTGTTGGGTGCTTTGTTTAATGGAATTTGTCAAGGTTTCAACAATAAACTACTTCCTTAAAACATAGTTCTCCTCCAAAATTTAAGTGATGATCAAGGTGTAGGCAATGTTGCACCTAAGCCCTCAAATTGAGAAAAAATCAAACAATTTGATGTGAATTGTGAGTCATGAACCTACTGAAGTCAATTAAAAAAAATAGTGCAACAAAGAAGAAATGAAAGTTGGGGAATGGAGAGAGAGTAAGTAGTAAGGACATGAGTTTGACATTTAATAAGCTAAATGCTAGATGACTATTAGCTAAAATTTTGCTTAGTCAATTATTGGCCTTTAGTTTTTTACCTTTATCTTTTATATTGCTCCTCCCCTACCCCCTTACAAAATACATCTTATAGAGTGGTCTTTTTATGTTTGCATTGTTATAATGTTCAAGAAGGCAATAAGCAATGCATTGTACACATGAGTGTATACTATGTACATGAGGGAACAATCTTGAACCACATGAATCTAGATATGTATCTATGAGAATGCACAGTTCTTATTGAAAACCATATGAAAACATAAGAAAAAGATTAAATACTAGATCATTGTTGGTAATGTGGAACTCAAATTTAACACAAGTGACACATGGGCTAGGGTAGAAATTCCAATCTTGACCCAAATTTGCATGTTATACTAGCAAATAGATCATTTGAAGGATTACCTCCTTAAGAAAATCCCAGATTTACCTATTTCTGCAACAAGAAAAACATAAAAGGACGATAACACTTGCTAGATCTTTAGTGTATAAAAATGACATGTTAGGTAGTTTAGATAGAGTTCCACTCTTTGGTCCAAAGTAGGCTTGTAGTGTATAATTTTTTCCCAAAATACACCCTTGGGCCTCTCAAATACCCTAGTACCTTAGCCAATTTGACATTAATTATATTATTTTCAAAAATTTTGAAATTTTGAAATTTTATTTTTTCCAAATTAAAAAATATTGTGAAGGATAATAGCGAGTATTTAGGAATGTTTCATTTGTTGAAATGAAAATTTCAAAATTAATTAATTAATTGATTGATTGACATGTGTTAAAATGGCCAAGGTACTACAGTAGTTGGGCAAGCCCAAAGTAGATTACAATCTTTACATGTCATTATCTATTTTGTAAGAAAATGTAGGAGACTTCAATCCTACGCCCACATTGCCCATTATGAAGAGAGCTTGTTGAGATCTCGAGTTGGGTGGATGTCATTAGACTTTATAATAGTTACATGTAGGGTTCACATGAAACCATCCATCAATTCACATCAAGTTTATTGAACCTTTAGAGGCTAAACAAGGAATGCCTTTTATGCCAAGTTAAAACCAAATCATCAAAGTTGATAAAATGGTGTAATATGGTTGAGTAATTTTGATTCAAATTGAATTTGATAAAAAGAAAACAATTTAAAGGAATATAGTTTGGTAGACCATAAAAGCAAGCTTTGCAGCTGTCCCTCACACATTGGTCAATGTGCAAGCGAAAATTTTATCTCAAAATCCTACACTAATGCAAAGTTTTTTCTTTTAAACCAAAAGACAACCCAAGAACATGGAAAATGTCTTGTCACCTAATGTAGAGGAACTTACCATCTATTCACACCTTTCACAATGTAAATGTTAGCATAAGTGTTTTTTTTGGGGGGTTTTTTTTCAATTTTGTGATGTAGCTAAAGTGGTGATCAATCCATATAACTATTTACCCAAATTTGGATATAAAAATATGAAAGTAATTTTTTAAAATCTCAACCTTCTATAGTTTTGGCTACCTATTAAAACATAATATAGAATCTGATTTTTTTAATTTATTTTTTTGGGGAAATTCAACAATTGAAAAGACCCAAAAAAACTTCATTTTCATCATTTGGAAAAATAAATTTGGTGAAAACACACTAGAAAAAAAGACATGGAATGTAACACTTAGCACCATCTAATTGTAAGATCATCATAGGACCAAAAACTAAAATAATTTTTCTGTCCAACAAATCCTTCTAAGATATTATCAAAAAGAAATCATGTTGAGGACAATATGAGAGAATTCAAACAAGTAAAAATATTGTATGCCCCCTTCACGCATAATTTACTTTGATTTGTTTTCATTTCAATCCTTATAATTTCATTTCTTAGAATCAAAATAGTCCATAGTACTGCACCTTTAAAACTAGTCCAAATTTGCATTAAGGATTGCAATGAGCGAAGAGAAAAAGTAAGCCATGGAAAAAGAAGCAGGTAGAAAACAAACTATGGAAGAAGAAGCAAGTAGAAAGCAAGCTATGGAAGAAGAAGCAAGTGGAAGTTGTGATCATCAAAGGGGATTGGCCATCAAATCCTAAGCTTGGGGGATTGCGACAAACTTATCACTGTGAAATTTTGTGTACAAGAACATTTCCACCAGGAGGGCTAAAAGGTAATGGAGATGCATGTAAAGGAACATGGAGGTGAAGGTGACATTGGCATAACATGAAGGCTTATAGTTGTTGAAGGTTTTTAAAAAAAATTGGGTTTGGGCTACCCTTTTGGTTTGATCTACCCATTTTATTTTATTCTTTTGGATGGCATTTGTTTGTTCTTTCATCCTTCTTCATTTTTTCCTTCTTATGAAGGGGTTTTGCCCCTTTTAGTGTTTGGGTTTCTTCTTTCATTCTTCCTATGGTTTCACCTTGAACTTTAAGGCTTCCTCCTTCTTTTGGTCCTCGTGTGATTCTTTGTGCTCGTTGCATGGTTGGTTCCTCATTGTCCCTTGTGGGTTGGGGTGGGGCTAGCGCAACATCCTTTGTTCCAGGTGTGGGTCATTATTTTCACAATGTGGTGTGGCACACCCAAAACATTGTCATGCTTTTCATGCTCTTCTAATCAGTGCCTTTGGCTTTTCAGTTTCCCCTTTGATCTTCTTTCCACCTCCAATTGCATGGGTTTGGGTTTTGGCTTTGGACCCCTTTGGCACCTTTCATTTAGGTCTTCCTTGACCTTGTTTGTATTCATGCATCCCTTTTGCTTTACAACAAGGAGTGTAGGTAGATTTTTGTCTCCCCCTCAATCACTTCGCTTGGGTTCCATTTTACGTGGCTACCTTGCATTTATTCTTTTTATTTCGACAATGGTGTCCACCTTTCCCCCTAGGGGTGGATCAACTAGGCATTGAAATAATAGGATGTGGTTTTTGTGATTCCTTTCATGTGATAGGGAGGAATTTCGAACGTGGAACATCTTCTTATTGCATAGTAGTGGCATTGCTTGTAGATTAAGCTCCTTTGGCGATTGTGCCTTTTCTAGATTCTACACCCATCTTTCCCATGTTCATTCATTTGGATGAAGTTTAACCTTTAGGCATGCAAGGTAGTCCACATGCACTTCCAAGGCTCTTGCTTCCCTTGCCCCATCTTTAGCCTTTTCTAAGATTGTTAGTGGATTGTAAACTTTGCATTCTTTAGGTTCAAATTCCCCTTGCTTGGATTCATTGATTGATTTTTAGCCAAATGTAAACCTTGAGCTTTCTTTTGATTATTTTAGGTTGGCAATAATGTGCTTGTACCATTTGTCAACAAGGGGTCCTTTAAGCATGGTCTTTGGGCATCTTTGGGGTTTTTCCAACCTAGAGGATTCACCAACCTAAAGGATTTAGCAAGTGGTTCATCTAGCTCCTTTAGTTGGGTTCCCATGTGATTGTAGGCCGTATCCCATGGTTTATTGTTCAATTTTTTTTGGTGTTGCTATGTTTTCGATTTTAGCAAAACCCTCATGTGGCGTTTGATTGATAGTAGTGGGGAGGTGTTTTATTGGTTGATGAGGAGGGCATTGCATTTTCAATTTTGTGATGCATTTTCTTCACATTTATTGCCACATTGGTTCAATGTGGTTGTTAAGGGCAGATGTGAAGTTGTGGTTCATGATATCTAGGTTGCTCTATATGTCCATTTCAATTGGGTGTTGCTTGAAATGGACATTGTTAACGCTTTCAACTCCATTTTGCATAATGTCATTTTCTAAGAACTTTGGGCGGCAAGAGGCTAATTATTGCAAATTTTCCTTTTTGTTTGTGCTTTTTATGTTATGGAGTTTTTTTTTTTTAATCATCATTTCCCATCAAGATATTTCTCCATTGTCCTTTTGTTTATTGATGTGCATTAAGGTGATTCACTCGCCATGCCTATTTTTGCTTTTGCCCACTTTGATGTTTTATGTTGTTTTTTGGGGGTTTTTCCTTTTTGTCTCTTCCCCTCATTAGCTGATGACACCCATATTTTTGGCCTCGTTTCTTTCATTTCCTTTTTTTTTAATCCTTTTGTTTCTTAATTAATGTTCGTGTGGTTAGTCCTTCAGCCTTGCAAGTGTTCAATTTTGTCCCATTTGGACCTCCTTCCTAGGTTTTCCCCTCCTTTTGGTTTTTGCTACCCTCTCAATGGCATCTAGGTTTTAATTGTACTTTTTGGTTTTATTTCTTTTTCCTTTTCCTTTTTGTAGGTCATGTTAGATGAGGATGTTTGACAAGTCAAAATGTTTTTGAAGTTGAGGGATGTTTAGGTTGTTTTTGCTATCCTTTCTCAATGTTTCGCACAAAGGCCTTCCTATTTGTTGTGCGTGCTCGCCCCCTTTCAAGCTTTCAACATCAACTTGTGGCTTTTGATTCAGCCTTATGGGCATTTTTGGGAGGTTCCTAAGCACATGTCTTTAAAAATGTCCTATGCTTCCTTAGTGCGTTAGCATTTTTTTTTCCATGTCTTCTAGAGGTATTGGCCTCATTCCTTTTGAGGTTATTAAATTGACAACCTATTTTGGGAGGTGGGTTCTTATTGCCCCTATCATCGCTTCAAGATTTTTGGTAGATTTTTGTCCATTTTTATTGGAGGTGATAGGGTCAAGCAATTTAGGTTTGTTTCATTCCAAGCCCACTTGAGGTTGGCGTGGGAACTTTTTCTTACATTGGTAGTGTTGTGTGTGCGCCTTTTGAATAACTTGCAAAAATGGGTGTGGATAAATTTTAGGGTAACATTTTATAAAGATTGCATGACCATTCCTTTTCAACATCCTCACTAGCTTGCTTTCGGATTCGCATTATGCACGTTTGAGGTTTTTGCATAGGGTCGGGAGTGGGAATTTGGTTGTTTGCCCACTTAGTCATCCCCTTTCCCCATTCGGCTTCAAACATTTTCTCTTTTGTGATACACACCAAGTTAGGCCTCCTCCATCTATTGGCACTTAGCTTGTCACATTACATTTATGGCCAACCCTTAAACCGCATGGGGATTCACCTTTTTCATTATGTTCATGGTGGGGTAAGGATGGTGTCCCATGATGCCATGTGGGATGCCTTTACATCCATCATGAAAGATATTTGTTTTCATGTTGCATGTGAGCAAACCCACATTCTTCTACTTCCTACCTTCCAATCCTCATGCCAATAGGTTGACATTGTGCTTTTGGTTGAGGTTATTTACATGTTGACTGATGTCATCATTGTTGATTCCATTTTAATGGGCTTGGTTTTGCACATTGCATTATTTCAGGGGATGGCCACTATGGTGGTAATTTAAGCAAAGGAAGGACTTTATTAAGATCGGTACCCTGCAAACTTGTTTATCTTTCTTGCAATTGAAATATTCGGGTGTTTACGACAATAAATTGATAATTTGCTTCATCGTTGTGTTAATATGGCATGGGTTGCAAAGGGCTCTAGAAGCCTTCCTCTTTTGATTTTGCATGCGTTTTATAAGTAAAAGGTGTTAGTGGCATTACAATGAGTGCACATTGCATTTATTTCGAGGCGAGCTGTTATTGATAGTGAAGGTTCTTCTAGGCTAGGTGTTCTTTCTTGTATATCGCCTTTTTCCTTTTTTGACATGTTTCTTGTGACAAGGGGGTTAAGTACATGACTTTTTCCCACTCCTTTTTCTTCCCCTTGGTTGAGGGTTTTTGTTTTTTGGCGCAATTGTGAGTCATTTCCTTTTATTCCTTGTTCTCCCTTTCCATTGGGTGTGTTGGCTTAATAAAGTTTGGCAAGGTTTCATTAGTCCAATAATTTGAGGATTTGGGTACAAAGATATCAAGATTTCTTTATAATTTCATTGTCTACCATAGAACATTTGTGGCTTTTGGCACATGTCTGCCAAATAATTAATTAATTTTGAAGATTCCATTTGAAAAAAAATATTTTAAAACATTTTTCATTTTTTTCACAAATTTATTTTTCTTTGAAAAATGTATGGTTTTTGAAATTTTTGACATTTCCAAAAATATAATTTTTTTTGTAATTGGAATTGGTACATGGGGGATTTTTTGGAATCCTTCATATGGTCATCTATGGACCATTCCAAAGAGAATTTCAAAACTAAATACCTCATTTTCAAGTCTAACTACTTCATTTAAAAGAAATAAAATTACCTCCTTTTCTTATGAACTTTCTTAATAATTATCTCTCATCTTTCCTAATAAATACCTCCATTTTATAACTACCTCACTCTTTTCTTGTATCCATCAACATGGATATGAAAACAAAATTAACATGTATCTTTTCATGTCCATCAAATGTATATTTAATTTAAATTAAATTTGACATTGACATAAATAATGATGAATTATTGAAAGCCATACAAAAACATAAGAAAAAATAAGATAATTGATTGTCAATGGTAGTGCACATCAACGTGGAGCTCTAATTTAACTAGAGTCATAAAATAATTGAAGCTGGGAAATGGGGATGCAAATGCACCCTGCTTGGAAGGTATAGTTTGACCTCAATAACGATCAAACAGATACAAAGACTCAATGTGGTGTACATCAAAGTTGTTGGGTGGTTATCTGATTATTTTAATAACCTCCAACTCCGGTTGTTTGAATTTTTTTTTAAAATTCAAAGAACCTCTTGTTCTGGGTTTTTTGGAATAAGAAAGAACTTTGCTTTTGGTCCTTTGAAAATTTTGGAATAAAAGAACCTGAGATTCTGGTTTTTATGGACGCCCTTGACATTTTTGACATCTATGGTTATCTACCAACAAATAAGTGAATGTATACCCAGGTTGATAATAGAGTTATCGGTAAAGTAAGAAAGACACAGCACCAGAACCCTCAGTTTGGTCATACACAGGGTGAGATTTTTTGTAAAAAACCTGCAAAAAAAGTACAATAGCATTCTACAGGGATGAAACGCAGAAAACCATCAATTTTGGTAGTAAACTGAGTTTCATCCTGTCTTTTCTTTTTCCTGAGCGCCTCCACTGCTGCTACATATATTTTCACTGCTCCTAACTGTACAACTACTATTGAACATAGTCTCGAACATTGAATGCTCCGTATCAGCAATTCATTCTGAGTTGCAGCATTTCATACTGAGATTTAGTAAACAGTCTTTACTTTGCAGATACCACTGAAAGAGGGGGATATGGGATGATAGGAGGCCCAAAGACAGGGTGAAGACAGGGTTACTTTACTGAGAACTCTAATATCAGCAGGCATCTGACCCCTCATTCTAAGAACCGCCAAAGAACCAGCAGTTTTACAAAAGGAGCAGAACAATAGGGTCTACTGCACGCATTAGGAATCTAAGGGGCACGGACCTGCCTGCTAGTGAATATGTTGTCAGTCCACGGAGTGAGGTCAGGCTCTTCCTGCACGAGCATAATCCTTTGAACCGCATTCTTTAGGAAAGTAAAATGAACTTATTGATGGCTGGGTGGGTTACGAGAGGCACCCAATTTCTTTCTCGCGCTGACAGAGTGCAGACAGAGTCCCTAGTGTTGAACACGTATTGCATGTTCAATGATTCTGTTTGAACCTTTGTGGGGTTCATGCTCAAATAATTCAGATTGGACCTTGAAGCCTTCTTCCCAGTCCCTTCCACCTTCAGGACCAGGCAGGTCGCACACATCGACAAAGTTTGATGAATGATTGAGGAATGGGGTCTAGAAGTCCTTGTACCAAAGGAAGCCAAAAATCTCTAACTTTCACTGACAAAATTTCACATGAGAAAAAAACTATAGTTATCACTCAAATCATTCAGCTTCCTTCAGAACACACATCAGCCGCTTCAGAACACACAAACTTTAGTTGGCACAAAGCTTGCAGCAAATTATTTAAATGTGATTATTAATTGGCGGACCTATCAGCTGAAGCTGATCAATACTTTGCATACCACAACAAGCTCATTTTCGCTAGTTTCTCGTCTCTTCTTTGTGTACTACATTAGAGTTATCTGTAATGTACCTCACTCTGGGGGTGCTGGGCCCAAGTTTTGTCGCAATTGGGGACTAAATGAGAAGTCAGAATGAAGACAATACACAAGAAAAAGAAAGGGGATCAAGCTAGTTTTCTCACCTAAATTGGTCCTGACATGTTTGACTTTGTAGTATGCAAGGAGAAAAACATGTTTACATTACAAGTCCAAAGTGGTGGATTTTATCCAATCTTGAGGTATTTGTGTTCACAAGTCTTCTTTGAATTTACTTTTTTGTGTCCACATCAAAAACTATTTCATTTTTAAATTGGATTTTGGGCAAACTATTTTTTGTGTCTTTACCTTGCTGACACTCCCACATCAAATATATTTGCATGTGTGAGTGGAGAATTATCCTTCCTATATCTTTCAACTTAAGTTATAATTAATGGAAAACTTGGTGGGGTTTTTTAGCTTTTTGAGAAAGATAGTTTTATGTATCTTGATTTGACCCATGTAATTTGTTTGCACATCTATGTGAGTCATCAAAAAAATTTACATTTCATACCTCTTACATTTCATACCTTCATCGTACAATCAATGAAAAACTTGATGCAAGGCTTTGTAATTCACATAACTCTATTTTATTTTCTCTACTACAAATACACCCTTCACTTTGCATGTTGACAGTCAAGTGTTCTAAAATACATTAATGTTTTCTAGAAATGTGAAGGGAGATAACTTCTGGTTGAGTGTTAGCTTAGTGTGAAATTGTTAGTTGTTGATTATATTGATAATTACTTCTTCCAATGGCAAGTATGTTTGGACTAGGATGAAACCTTAGCACTAGGATTATGACAAAATACCATTTTTATATATGTGATGACAAGGTCCATGACAGCCTATTCTTGTAGTATGGCTATGGTTTACACAAGCAATGCTATAAAATAAATAAATCACCCATTACTTATAAGGCATATTGTGTTTTCAAATGGGTGTTCCTCACAATGTGGAAGATCTTTCTTTTATGTTGCACATTATTTGTCACTAACCAAATGTGATGAATTGCCCCTTGGAACATGTGTGCAATGGAATCATTTGGCAACATACATAGAAAAGGAAGGGGGGTCAATGGAGTTAGTGCCTTTGTAAAACCATGTAAAACATGCCCTTAGGGGTAAACAAGTGAAGCCTCTTGGGATGCAACTTCATAATGTTTCAAATGTTGTGAACTTCTTGCAATGCCATTTCAATAGGCATACGTTGGTTATTTGCAAGCCCATAAAAATCTTTTCAACATGGTTTCTTTTTTGTTGAAATCAAGCCTTTAAATGTCAACAAAGTTGACCAATCAATGTGTAAATAATTCACAAAACAAGAATTTTGCATCAAGTGCATAATGTTGAACTAAACATGATTTCATTGCAAACACAAAAATTATCCTTTTTTTGCAAGTTTTGCATAAACGGTGATGACAATCCATGTGACCGTGTTAACTATGTGTTAAGGTTAATTTGATTTGACTAATGCCTTGCCAAGTAACAAATGTGAAAAAGAAGCTTGATGGAGACAACATGTTAATCAGCAACGATTAAGAGATGTTGATAGCCATTATAAATGTTAGTAATCATTTTGCAATCATCAATATGATTGCAAAATGGGGAATAAAGGATAATATTGAAGGTGATGATTTATGGATATTCATTTGTGAAGAGACTTTAACCATGGTGGAAAAGATTACCAAGTTGATTGCAAGGAGCAAAAAATATACATGGGAAAACAAATCATAGTGGGAACATATTTAAAAAGACAAGGGCACAATGCATAATCTTATGTCTTATGTGATGGAGGACCTCGTTCATTTTTTCACACTTATCATAGTTACAAAATTCAATATGCTTGCATCAAAGACAAAGTGGTGGTAGAGCTATATCTCAAGTTTACACCCTCTTTACTAACATTTTCAATCATATACTAGTATGCCAAAAAATAATTTTCATGACTATGACAATGTGTGATTAATGTCCAAACTTAGTTATGTAGTCAAATGTGAACATTAGTTGTTGGGATTTATATGACTATCTTTATAAGTATGAATATATGACTACAATTGTGACGCATGACTAATAATCATTTTCAAAGACATGACACACACGTTATAATTTAAACCATCCTATATTACCTTAGGTAAATTAATGTAGTAGGCTAATGTAGTACAATAAGTAATATCTAGGCTAACATAATAATCCAAAAAAAAACCTAGGTTAGTTTGAGTAGGCCTATGAGAGCCTAAGATAGCCTAGGTAAACCTATGTGAAGTTATGTAAAACTAGATTTAGCCTAGGTTTAGCCCAAGTTAACATAGGTTTGATGTTGGTTAATTTAAATTTTGCCTAGGTTTTGCCTTGGTTAACCAAAATTAAACCTAGGTTTAACCAAGGTTTAATTTAGGTTGATTAACCTAGGTATAGCCAAAGTTTTAACCTAGGTTAAAACTTTAGTTAATCTAGGTTTAACCTAAATTTATCTTTGGTTAACATATATTAACCTAACCTTTAATTAATCTTCGTTGAACCTAGGTTTGGCCTTGGTTTAGCCTTTAATTACTTTTTGTTTAACCTAAGGTTGGCCTTAGTTTAGCCTTTGTTAATATAGGTTTAGCCTAGGTTTAAGTTAACCTACATTAACCTATGTTTAACTTGGGTTTTGCCTTGGTTAACCTAGGTTTAACTTACATTTGATCAAGGTTTAGTTTAGGTGTACATAACTAAAGTTAACCTAGGTTTAATCAAAGTTTTGCCTAAGTTTTGGTTAACTTAAATTAAACCTTAGTTTATCGAATTTTTGTTTAATTTTGCCTAAGTCTTGCCTTGGTCAACTTAAAATAAACCTAGGTTTAGTTGAAGTTTCACCTAGGTTTAACAAATGTTAGCTTATTTTTTGTAGGTTTTGACTTAATTAACTTAAATTAAACATAGGTTTTATTGAAGTTTAACCTAGGTTTATTTAATGTTAGCCTAATTTTGCTTAGGTTTTGCTTCAATTGACTTAAGGTAAACCTAGGTTTAATTGAAGTTTAATGTAGGTTTAAAAGATGTGTCTAATTTTGCATAGGATTTGCCTTGCTTAATTTAAATTGAACAAGTAGGTTTAATTGAAGTCTAACCTAAGTTTAGCAAATGTTAACCTAGTTTTGTTGAGGTTTTTTATTGGTTAGCTTAAGTGAGACCTAGGTTTAGTTGAGTTTTAATCTAAGTTTAACGAATTTTATCTTAATTTTTTTTAGGTTATGTTTTGGTTAGCTTAAATTCAAGCCAAGTTTAGTCAAGGTTTAACCTAGGTTTAACAAACGCTAACCTAGTTTCGCCAATGTTTTGCTTTGGTTAATTTAAATTAAACCTAACTAAGTTTAGTCAAATTTTAACCTAGGTTTAACAAATGGTAGCCTAATTTTGCCTCTAGGTTTTACTTTGGTTAATTTAAGTTAAACCTAACTAAATTCAGTCAAGGTTTAACCAAGGTGTAACAAACATTAACTTAGTTTTGCCTAGGTTTTGCTTTGGTTAATTTAAATTAAACCTAATTAAGTACTAGCAAAAACTACCATTTTTGTCAGAACTTGAACAAAAACAACAAACCTCACACAATTTGGTCTATGATTCCTTATGGTGTTCAAGAATGTAGTGCAAGTGAAAACACAATTGAAATGGAGGTTTTGACACCATTGCCAACCTTTGGAATCTCCCATTCCAACTATTGTGCCAAAAACTTCAATCCCACCAATACCAAGGGTCTTGATAATTAGGATTCAAATTTATATGGTCCAAATTCAATATTATCCTAATGACAAGTTTCAAGAAGGCTTGTTCCTTTCCCAATTTCCAAGAATGCCAAAAAAATTCAAGAATAATGTATTGCTTAAACTTGATGGTTTTAATCAATACCAATTGCCAATAGATGGCATTTTATTTAAGAACCAAAAATAATAATCATTATGGGGCCACATGATAGGGGACAAAATTCAACTTGTTTGGCCCTGTTTTTCCATTGTCATACATAATAGGCATCTATTAAAATTAACAATAAAATGAAATGGGGCCTACAAGGGTTCCCTATTTTGTTCTTATGTTCAAAAACCCATGGTGTGACCATTCTTGAAACTTTTGACATAGGAACTTTTTAGGAACATCAAAACATGTCCAAAGTTGATTTTACATGTGTAATTAGCATCTCATAAATGTAAATAATGTAAAAATGTAATTAAATTAGTCAAATGTTGCACTAAAAAATCACAAATCATTCTTGGAATCAACCACTTCCATGAAATTTCAAATGTGAGGATGTTCTTATTGGTACCACCCAATCATACTTGCCCCGTATGAGGACTTACATGTGTGTTGTCATTGATGGAAACCATGTAATCCCTCTTTAGATTCATTCAAAGGAGAAATATTTCTAGGTGTGATTTCATAGCTATGGTGAAGGTCTACCAAGGTAAACTACATAGTTTGTATTGTGATGTTGCCTCTTCTTTTTATGATGATGAGTTCTAATCTTTTCTTGAGTTGTTACAAGGGGGCCATTTACAAATCCATATGAAATGGGTGATAAACTACAACACATACCCCATTGAACATTTTGCATTTTTGGTAAATGGTGAGAAGATATGGGTTCATTAGGGTGAAGTTGTTAAAAATAGGTGGTATGTTCCCTATCCCATAACTTGCATTTGCACATGTAATATAGTTGGTGAAAGTTGAATGTAAACATATGTGCTTAGGCCCTTTTAATTTTGTCATTCATGTATTTTCATTTAGGAGTTTTACAAAGTTGCATACTTTTATTGTTTGTTTAAAATATTTGTTATGAAATGGTAGAGCCTTTGTCAATGCAATATGGCAAAGTTGTCTTTGAATAATTCTAAAAATTATATGTGGATACTTTTCACATGATTTGTTTGTTGAAATGCAAAGGCACCTAAAGGATTTATTTTTGAATTGGATACTTGGGTTTTTTGAGCAATTAATTTTGGATGCCATGGGGGAAACCCATCCTTGGGTGCTACCACTAAGAATGTCACATCCCAAATTTCTTAGAACCATTCAACTTTAGGACAACATAGGACTCATTTAATTATTATTTTTTCAAATTTCATTGAAAAGAAATATCCAAGTCATGTAGAATTTGAACATTAAATTGGATTTAAAATTTAAAAAAATTAATATTCCAAATGAGTGGCCAAGGAAAAAGTTTCAAGAAAGTAAAATTTTGAGTTCCTTTGTTCAAAAACACAAAAGGAATGTGTCTTTTCATTTTTTTTAATGCTTTTAACTTTTGAAGGGCCTAAGATGGTCTTCTTTTTCATTTGAATCTTAATAAATAGTGGATGCAAGCAATCACAATTTTTTGAGGAATTTTTGAAGGTCAAGACAAGGTCTTGAAGGGCCATTGCATTCATGTTTACAAATTTGTAGTAATTCACATTTTTTAGTTTCAATAAAAAAATTGGGTGTTCATTTCCCTAGATTTTGGTGAAGTGGTTTTTAGTGGCACCACCAATAGATCAATTTGCCCAATGGGGATTATCTATCCCTAATACTAATTGTATGCAAATGTAGAGATTACAATTTCTCACACTTAGAGGGCTTGAAGGGATTCTATTGCACCCCATGTCCATGTGGACAATCTAAAGATGGGTCATTTATGCCCATGGTTCATTCCATTCTTTTGGTATGGGATTTGGATTTTCAACAAGGTCATTTCAAGTTGACAATGAAATCCAATTATATTCAAGCTATGGTTAGGTGAAAATCCTTTAAGGTGTACCACATAAAATGAAAAAGGCCTAGTCCTTACTACAAGTTTTTTACCTTATCTTTTGATCCTCATAAAAAATAATGAATCAAAAGTTGTCAAAACTTTCAAAAGGACTATATTTTAGACCATTACAATTTTAGATTCCATCATAATCATCCATAAACGTGTCTTTACATGGTAAAAAAGGACTAGGTAAAAAAGACAAAAAAAATGACATTGTGACAAGATTTTGGTACACTTATAAAAATTTGCACCCGACTATAGTTATGACCATTGCAATTGACAAGGGTAATATGATCTTTATAAATCCTTTAATGTAATTGTTGCAAGTGATCCATGCATCACAATTGTTGTCACATCTTTTTCCAAAATATTTCAAGTTTGCAAAGATTGCCATGGTTCATGTTCTTGATTCTATTGATGATGATAGTTGTTGCACTTTAGCTTTTGCCCTAAAGAACAAATTACACAATTGTTTGAACCTTCATTTGCACCTTGTTGATTTGTATACAAAGAAGTTTTTCCCATTTTAGAGCTTTCCATACCAAAGTTACTTATGGCATGTGTTCAAATGTGAACATTACACATGGTCAAGGTTGGTATGTTTGATTCAAGAAGGATGGAGTTCGGTTTATGACTTGTTTTGATGATATGACTCCTAAGGGGTGGGAGGTGAGAAGTTTTGGAATCATACCATGTTGCTAATGAAAAATTTAGCTTAATGAGATTGTCACCACAATTTCAAGAACTATATAGTATTTATAGCTAAAATACAATTGAGATGGAAATTAAGTAGCCAATTCATATAAATAGAACTTGAGGTATTGTTGCCAATATTAATTATTTGTTGTTCTATTCAATCACCTAAAGGCAATTTGAATATGGTGGCAATAGCCATCATGTGTTTCCAGTCACAATATATATAGTTTTGCCACACATGCCATAAAATAAAAATTGATAATCTGACAAGTTCTCACCACCCCAATATATATATATAGAGAGAGAGAGAACCGACCAAGTTCTCATAACATCATTAGAGAATTGGAAGTGGCCGATTCTCACAAAAAAGTGAGAACCGCCCAACACTAGTTTTAAAACCCCAAATAGCTTGTTCACTCTAGATCTACTTGATGCTTTGCTCAATAACACATCAATTAGCTCAAGATGGCACACTTTCTCCAAGTATATATATATATATATATATATATGCAAAACCTTTTTGTAATAGAAAGCATAATATGACTTGATTTTGTTCCATTAGTGATTGACATGATGATTACATGATTTTTTTATTAAAATTCTTTTCATCACTTGATACACGGTGTTATTTTTGTTCAGTTCTCATATCCATTCATTTCCTTCTTCCACTTTTATTGGCCTCGCTTTGGTGTAGATTCATTATAAGGTATAATAGCTTCATGGATTTTGGTCCATACGTAAATAGGTCTATTTTTATGTGAGGATTTTTGGAAGATGATATTTTGGCTTGTGTTGAGACTTGAGATTAGTTATTATAGAGTTATAATATCTTGAAGGATTGTGGTTTCTTTTAGAGGATTTTTTGAAGGTTATATTTTTGCACTATGAAATATTTGAGTTTTCATAATTCTTCATTTGCCTTAAGATACCTTTTTAATGTAAATGGCAAGGTGACCATGTCACACACCCCTGGTTTTATTGAACCACGCCTTTAGGCCAGTATTATGCATTCACTTGGGTTTATAACACCTTCAAGTTAGAAATAGTTTGCACTTTGCACCTTATGAGTAACATGGGTATTATTGGTAATGGGTGATCTTTAAGCATACCTATGTGAATGCTTCATGACTTAGAATTAGCTTAAAAGATTATGTATTTTGAATTGAAAAACTTGAAAAGTAAGTAAGAGGAGGTAACTAATTCAATGTTCTTATTATTTCAAGGATTTATTCCATTGCTATGCATTTCAAATTAATTTTTCATGTAAAATTTTGATTTAATTGAATTTTTAATCTAATCTTAAGAGATACAAATTGTTGTGTATCAAGTAAATGAAATAATAAAAAACCTCCTAAAGACTTCTATACCATCATTAAAGTTTTTAAAAAACGTTTTGTTCAATAACTGAATATTTCTCCTCCTTTTAAAAAAATAAAATTTAGCAAATTATTCTTGCTCCTCCCAAAAGAAGGAGAGTGATGTGAAAAAATACGAAGATTTCAATTGGAAAACACACCATGTAGGATGAATGGTAAGTGATGAGCGAAACAATTTTCTGTTGGGTTCCAGTGCCTTAGCTAACCATGGTGATTAGCTCAATTGCTTTTTTTTCTTTTTTTTTTCCTACCTGCCCACTAACAACCCACAAGCACATTGTTATTAAGTAGGTAGTAAAAGCAGCCATTACCTATGTATAAAACATCTAGTTATCTAATAGTTACCTATTTTCCTTACCTATTTGCCTATGTATGAGACCTATTTCTTACATAATTAGTTACCAAGGTGAAACCAAATACTAACTCAGTTGAAGTTCATCCACAACTGAGTGATAATGGGCATCCAATGAATGGTGCACTTGGGGGGGGGGGTGGGGGTTTAGGGTTTAGGGTTTCTTTAAAAACATAATCTGAATTGAGATCAGAGCTCTCTTCGATGGAAGCCATGGATGGAAAACAATAGCCCAATTCCAAGGAAAACATTATTCTTCAAGAGATCATGATGAAGTTGGATTCCAAAAGTAGGATTCAAATTAACAAATGAATATAGACCTATTATGATTGGTTTGAAAATTTGTTTACTCAAGTGAAAAGACTTCCAATGTGGAATAAAGGAGGAGATTTCTAGAACTATTTAAAATTAGGAAGCTATGTGTGGTACGATACTACAATGACATGGAAGATATGTTAATTGTCACATTAGAAGTTGAATGTTTTAGCAAAGCTAGGGAAAATTCCTTAGGAAGACTAAAAATATATATTTAGCTCGGGGGAAATTTGTGATGGAGAAATAAGATCAAGTTATAAATGAATCAAGGTGTAAACATGATAAATTGTACACAAATTATTTTGTCAAGGTTGGATAAAAATAATTTAAAAATAACAACAAAACCCATCATAAAATTGTTGTACACTGAATTTTTTCAATGATTGACCAAAAACAATATTATTCTTCATTATTTTGAATTAAATTTTAATTTCCAACTTATTCTAACTACTTTTTTGAAATACAAATTATTTTGAAGTTCATTTTTGGTAATGAAGTTTTTATAAAGTATGTGTGAAGTAGGTTCTAATAAATAGGAAATAATTTTTTTTTTTGGATTCAAACCTCAATAATACAATCATTTGTACACCTTAACCAACATTTTTTGATAAAAAAGAAGCTTGTGATTCTCACAAATGGATTTTTGGTTAAAAAATCCCCCAAATTCCTCACATTTTGAAGAAAACAAAAGGTTGAAATTGATATATTCAAACTACAGGCTCTTGTAAGTTGTCTACATAGTGGGATTTCAAAAATGTTATAATTCTTTTTGTCTAACATGTAGCCAAATTCTGTTAAGTATTCTTGTGGAGGATCACTAGTTCACATACCTCATGAAATTGAAAAAGAAAGAGAAAAAAAATCTAATCATAACCAAATATATACATATTCAATTGAATATTTTGTGTTAAAAGTATTATCCAACCCAAACTTTCCATCTTCTTTGGGTTCTACTTTTGATTTATTTTTTAAATAAATTTTGCAAGTAGATATTCATATCGAGCATGGACCCTCAAATAGAAGTGATTGTGATATTAAAGATATTTGCAAAGTAAGGAAAATATAAGCCCCAGTACCCCCTATTTAAGAACCTGAAACCAAGGTTATTTTATTTTGAAATATTTCGAAAACTCAAAACCAAAGTTTAAACAAAATCAAAAGAACCACCCAACACTCATAAGTACCGTAGGTAAATTGGTGGGCAAATGTAAATGCTTATTATGTAGGTAGTTAAGTAGGCAAGGCCATCGGGTGGCTTCTAGGTAGGTGAACATGTGGATGGTTGGTATATCGCTAACCATGGTAGTTAGATGGGCGATGGGCTAGTGTAAACCTTCACCCACCAGTGCACCATGCTAGATAGATGATGTGTGGAGAGGGAAACACATTTTGCTGCTTCCTATGATGCTGGTCCTATTCATGTATTGTGCATGAAACTTGTTTGTGCTTTTGGGTATTTGCATATTTCAAGTTCATAAATCTCTAAAAACTTAGGGCTTTGTGTTTTGGGTTGTTCATGAGTGGTAAGAGTTGTGTGTCACCGTGTACTCTCCAATGGAACAACTTTTCTAACATTGTAATCTAAGGGCAAGCACCATTTCTTAGTCTTCCCTTTTTTTTGCAGTCATGCTCATTTTCTTTGCATGTTAGATGGTTTTTTATTGATTTTTTTTTCCCTCATTTTAGATGGAATCTTGATGTGAATATTTGATATGCATATTATGTAACTCATAATAGCAGGTATGAGGTTGTAGGATCTTGATGTGAATATTCGATACCCAGGTAACTACTAGGTAAGTAGATGGTTTATACATAGGTAAGGGCTGTTTTTACTACCTACCTAATAACAACCTGCTTGTGGGTAGTTAGTAGGTAGGTAGGGAAAAAAAGGCATCTGAGGCAACCACCATGGTTAGCTAGGGAACTGGAACGGAACTGAACAGAGAATTGTTTCCTGACCACTTACCATTCATCCTTCACGGTGTGCTGGTGGGTGCTGGTTCCCAATGGGTGCTGAATAGTACATACTTGTTGGGAATAATGGGAATTGATTATTTTTTCTTCAATTTGAATTCACGCAATTTTTATGCCATGTAAAGCCCTGGGGATGGAGCTTATACCATATTTGGGCCTGCACTTGGCTTCACCTCACAGGCCCCTTTGTTCCGATAAAAGAACACCCCTTGGGGCTTGACCCAACACAAAAAAATGTACCCCATTTTGGCTCTGCACCCCAAATAGCAACCCTAGTAGGTAGGTCTTGGCTCAAATGGGGCCCATCATCATCATCCATGATGCACAAAACACAACCAGTTTCTGTCATAAATGTCCTCAATCACCTACTTGACACGAGCTTTGCAGCTTTGCATAGAATGCAACTGGGTGTGCCATAGAACAAAAGTTCTCTTCAGATTAGTTGACTTCCTTTTTCTATGCTTTTATGGCTATGTTCTGAGCCTTTCTTTGTGTGTAGTGAAGTGATTTCCTTTCCATCTTCCAACTGCTGAATGAAGGTGGACAAAACATGGAAACAAGAAGTTTTTTGGGTTCTTTCCAATCAATGTGGACATGAAACAAAATATTACCCAAGTTCCTTGACTCTCAACATTTTTGGACAAGGCATCTATCTATCTATCTATGTTGGTACTGATACCACTCTTGTTTTGGGTGTAAAACAAGGAGGACAGTGCACACTAGTATGGCCATCAAGCTGGATGCTACCTCTAGACACATACATTGTAGGCAACTACTATTTTCCTATTCAGGAATGGTAAAGCCCTTTTATGCAATGTCCCTCATGCACTTAAGCCCCCCCCTCCAATGGGTTCTTCATTCTTACAAATGTACAGAGGGAAAGTATGGTTTGCAATTTCCCTCCATATGTACATAAGAACCCACCACCCTCATGCACTTAAGGCCCCCCTCGAGCGGGTTCTTAGTTCTTACACATGTACAAAGGGAAAGTATGTTTTGTAATTTCCTTCCATACATACATTAGGAACAACACCCCCCCTCCTTGCTATCAATGAATCATCACCGTCCATGCAGGAGAATCCAGCCATACTAATAAGGCCCTCAGAACACTTGGCACTCCCAACATTAGGGCCTTCCCTTGGCTCTCACCTTGGGCAACAGGCCCTTATTTTGGGAATGCCTTGTCCCCTTGAGCCTTACCTACCATGTAAAGCATTGGCCAAACAACTTTAGTGTATTAGAGGGCATGTTATATAAGAAGAACAATATTTTCCTCTGCAAAAAGAGTCAGGTGTTTTTATTTTTTGAAATGCCTTGCCACTTCTTGAACTTTTTGTCTTTGGTAACACCTAAATGCACCTAGATGAGTGAAAGTTTCTAAATGGAGGGATGGCTTTAGCCAAGATAGATCTAGTAGGCCCAATTCAAAACATCTACACTTGTACAATTATCTAATAATTGTTTTGAACTAAATTCTTTGTTCTATGTTGCAATTTTGTGCACGGGATGGATAGGAAACTTAAAAAACACATGACCATGTACTCTTTCTTCAACAGGTGAAAAAACATTCTGGCTCACATACAAGTAGAAGAAACAGCTCAAACAGTCTGAGTCCCACTCTAGAGTCGATGTTGGAGCTTGTGTTAGCACCTTTGCCAGTATGGTCAGACCTTAGCTATCGTGAATTCGAATCATATTCGTTCCATTCTTCACGCTTGTACTCAAGCACTGCTTTGTTCCTGTTTTGCTAAGCCTTTAGTGCAATGTAGTCTCACTTAAAAGTTGAAAGAAATGAGGAGTGGTGAGGGTATAGAGTCTGCCAACTCCTGACTTTGCTCTCCAAATGTGTAATCTTAGACTCTTGGGGATTTGGAATTTTGGAGGTCAGTGTTCAAAAACAGTGGCAAATTTCTACCATCAATAATTTCTACATTTTGCATCTGTGGAGGATAGCCTCCTCCTTTCTGCAAAGCTGTGTGGAAAGGCAGTAGTCCAAGTAGTCCTCTGCCTCTGTTCCCCAAGTGCTTGAACATCTGAAAACACATTCAGTTGAAATATTCAAGATCCAGTTACACAAAAGGACTCCTTACACATGAAAAAGTCCTGGACGTATGTAATTTTCAAGTACCATTTAAGACTCGAAATTTTGCCTACTCATATCAAATTTTTAAAACGTTCCTTGAAGAATATGAAATGAATGGTACAAGACAATCAAACATCTGACTAAAAACTGTAGCAATACCAAAAATTAAGTTTAAGAACATGAAGAAGACTTTTTAAAAACAACTGAATTCTTGATCTCTTGGACTCATATAGAGTATATAAGAGGGCCACTTATAGGAGTAATCCACTTGGAGAGTATGTGGATCAATACAAGGACCTTAAAAAGGCAGAACTTTTTCAGGACTATTAGTCAAAGGGTTAATGGATGCTAAACTTGGTCACTTTATGGTTTTGAAAGGCTCAAATAGATTGGCATCATTAAAGCTAAAGCCCATAAAGCTAAAAGCCCATAATGAAAATCAATGTAAAGTATTGAACTTTATAAATAAAGACTGAAAATTTTAATTTAAAAAGATCCTAAAATTGAAGTGTTAGTACTCTTTTCATGTACTACTAGAAGTCATTCCCAATGAGTACACCCCATATTGAATGAATGTGTTACATAACTTTTCTAGTGATAATATGTAATTAGTCTCCAGCTGAATGATGAAGAAGCTCTTCCCATAGGAGAGGGCATAACCCTGCTTGAATACTGCTAAGGATTTTCAGGTATTCAAGAACTGGAAAGGATCTAACTACCGGAGAGGATTGCAACATTACCGTGCTTCTTTGGCACACCACATCCTGAATGTCCCCATCAAGGACTCCTTTGGATAGTTCTCACCCAAAAGGCTGCCCCCACCTGGAGAATCAGCAGATTACATACAGGACTAGGAGCTGTTCAACACAGTATTATGTACCCCACAATTCATAGCCACCGAACTATGTTTCAACTGTATCACATGGAATGCAATCCCACTTTGAGAACTTACTGTAGGGATCATCATTCAGGCACACTTTGTTGCTACATCCTGACCCAAAAAAAAGAGATAAAATGCCATAAGACCAACATGTGAGAATAGTACTTGCCTCCTGATGACCAAAATGTCTGGAGTCCTGTACCCATATATGACTGCCAGAATTGTCTGGGTCAAGCCGAGAACTTCTAAAGTGGTCCATCTCAGGCATTGGCTCCATGATACAGCTGCATGACTATTGCTATTGGAAGTTAAACGACTCATGTCCTACAAAAGTATTTCTTGTGCTTGCACAAAATCTGGCTGACCATGTGACCATGATATGCCCTGAAAAATGATAACCTCAGGCCACTTTTGTGTGGAATTTGAAGTGCTAGACTAATTCCAAGGAAACTTGCTGAGATGCTCCTAGTTATAATCTCTAGCACCAATGGTAACTCGTGCTGCTTGCTTCTTCCGTGCCTTAGTGATCAGGTGTTCTCTAGCCTGAACTTGCAACTTAATAAGTTCTTTAATATTTTCACGGGCTTTTGCACACATGCGGTCTAATGGTAGGATTGGAAAAGGCTCCTCTATCAGCACCCCAACCTGTTAAAACATACACCACAGGATTCATTGTCTCTGTAAGAAGTCAACAAGTCACTCAAAGATGAGCTGTTAGAACCCACTGCAGGCAGTTGAAGCTGATTGCAAATGAATCACACCCATTCATTGCAAACACAATTGCAAGAACAGAAGCAAAGAAAAAGACAATAGAGCTTTCCACTGGGAGTTCATAGAGCATTATCCATTCTTGCAAAGCGCACACCAGAAACTATGAACACAGATTTGTGACGTTATCTAAAACAGCAGTTGTATTGCTGTTTCTCATGAAGTGAAGAGAAGAGCACAAGAAATGGAAACAAAAAGCCAAAAACATAAGTTACCTCCTCAATACAAAACAGACAAGCTGCACTGATGAAGGTGGCTGGGATGACCATCAATTTGCAATCATCCCACAGGACGACAGGTAGGGTCAAATGCCACAGCACCAGAATCCGGGATGTAAGGCGTGTATAGGAAAGTGGAATTGGAGTCCTGATCAGGCGCTCACAGACACTAATGCTATCATTGAACTGTGACATGTTCGCATCCTGCATCCACATGTTGATAAAAGCACATCAGGAAAAAGTTATTCAGACAAGTTCAGACATCTGGGGACTTTTCTTTCACAACAAGAATTTTGGAAGAGATAAGTTACCTGTTCAACATACTGATGTGATAATGACAAGAAAATGATTGTTTAATGACCCTAAACCCTAAAATGTACACATGGGTGCATTCACAAAACGGTGCTTGGTACAGTATTACTGACCAGAAGGCTCCTCTCACTATCTTGCAACAGGACTTGTCTGAGAGACTGAGTCATTAGCTGAATCAGACAGTTGGGGCGATGCTCTGAGCACATCACAAGAGCAAGGTCATCTTCATCCAAAATGTCCTTCAGCTCTTGCCAAGTGTCTGACCCATACAGTAGATGACACTGCAAGAATACAAAAAGTTGCATTAATTGTATACTCCCTTGGCCAGATCGTGACTGTGTTTCATAGGCCTTTCTCTGCTAGTCTGCAATCACTCAATACATTAGCAATTACATACACTGATACCATTAGAAGAATACGTATACCTGTCATGGAGAAGAAGAATAGGAATATGTGCCTCCTACCCAGAAAGCCTTATGGTTACTAATGACTGCCTGTTCTGTTTGTGGTATTAAGAAGCCAGAGGATGATGTGGCTTCTTACATAGGAAATTCTGCAAGATCTGCAGATTTACACTTGGGACCTTGCTGGACATGGCCCTGAACCCCTATGCAATAGATTGGTTTATGGGATTCATGGTCCAACCTTTCTTGCAGGTAAGACAATTGTGTGTCAGTGTGAGGAACTTTATGACCAAGGCAGACTATTTACAGCTTCATCTAGCAGCAAGAAAGCTATCAAAAGTATGTGCCACCTTCTCGAAGATTAGTTGTATGCATGTGATTGAGAAACACTAAGAATGTTCATACGTTCCAGCTTCTTTATGAGGATACCTCAATAGCAACAGGGAAAAAGGAGGCACAACTCTTTATGGACATCACCAACTTTGTACTGCCATTTATCTAAGCTGGATAGACAAGAAAGTTGCAAGGACATTTTCAAGGGGGGATACAACACTAACAGTTGGATGCACTGTGACACAACATCACAACTCCTACAGTTCTGCATTGGCCATGACAGTTAAATATGAAAGCACAGGAATAGAAGGCAGAAATACTGGCTCAAGGGATGAAGAATCAGACTCAAGAAAACAGAAGATGGTGATTCAGAATGCAAAGAAGGCTGCCATTTGTCCCAAAGCAGGAAGAAATGAACACAACAAAACAAAACCAATGTTGGAATGTAGACAGAGAGAATCAGAGTAATTGTTTCACCTTGAGAGCAACAGGGAAGGCTTCAATGTACCGCAGCAGGAACTCCTTTTGATTGGAATCTTCAGGCTCTTGGATCCATGCTACTGATTGGCGAGCCAAGTCCTTGGTGCTGCTGATCACTTTGGTCCAGGTTTTGCGGGCTTCATCATATCGCGAATATGAAGCTTCTGTCCGAAACACTAGAAGTAACGCCAGGGCAGGAGCACTCAACTCATAAGGCAGAGCCGATGCATGCAGCAGTGAGAAGTATGGAGGTAGCAATCCAGTGGAGATAGCACTATTATATGCCGCTATTACAGAGGCGATCAATGTGATTATTCCAACAGGGGGACCTAGAGAGAGAATGACACGGGAAGATAAACTTGAAAGGAAATGCCGGGCATGTCTTGTCGAGCTTCGATGCCTCAACCAGTCATCGTGAGTGTAAAATGTTCTCCTCTTGTGCATCCCCCTCTCGGCTACGGCATCGGCCCAGGCAGGGATATTCATGAAGGCTTTCACAGCATTCAGATAGCGCAAACCTAACTGGATTGGCTGCTCCTCGGGAGTTGAGGCAAGTTGAGTTTTTTCCATTTCTGAAACAGAGAGGGCGCTCCCGTTTGTCCTCTTCCCTGCACGGGAAAAGACAGAAGGGTCGTTGAAGTATTCTTTTTTTGCACTGAACGCAGCAGGATGTTTCTCTACCTCCGTGCTTTCCAGCCTACCGAAACTCGGTCTGTCGTTGGACAGCTTTGTCGCAGCCATATCGTTCCTTTCGCAAACAACAAGCTGAGCAGGACGACGTCTCCATGAGCACGACGATGCAGATGACCTCAGTGCGGATCGAGAGAGAGGCAATTGAAAGAAATACCTCTTCAAAACTACTTTACTGCTATAGCTTGACCCCTGCTGCAGTAGCGTAGAATCGCCAGCTACTACGCAACCAAAAGCCTCACGTTGCATTGTTGCATAAGCTGAGAGATTCTGCTGATCAAGTTTGTAAACAGACGAAAAACCGCATGCGACTATGCTGCTCAAGTTTGTAAACAGACGGCAAAAAAAACACCTCACATCACGACACAACTCACAAAACAAGTCCTAATGTGTACAAAACCAGGAAGCACCGACTGCAGAAAATCCTTGCTTCTCTTCTTGAACGCGTGTTATCCCGATACGCGATCCTACAGAGTGAAAGCGCAAGAATAGCACGATGGTTGCTTCTAGCTCCAATAGACAAAGAAACACTCAGGTGTCAAGCAAAATCATGAAACAACGAACTCAGAAAACAAATCCTAAACCGGAAAACACTATTAGTTGCAGAAAACTCTGAGTTCTCTTGGACGCAGAATCATCCCGATAGACGATCCGATCAAGCGACAGCGCAAATCCAAGAAGATGGAGGCTTCCAGACACTACAACAGACAACAGCAGTACAACAGATCGATGCACAAAGGTCCAAAATCCGCGGCATCAGAATCAGGAAGGAGCGACTAAAGAAAACTCCATTGCAATAAAGAATTGAAGTTGAGACACACGCGTGCTCTTTTGGATGACATTCTCCGCCAGTTCCTCCCGGGATTATGTTGGTGTCCGGAAAAAACTAGAGAGAAATTGATTACTCTGCCAGAAGCTGTCAGAAATTGATCTCTCCTGCACCTCAAAAGCTTGCCAACAAACACAAAAGCTCCCGCGCCCGCCCGTCCGCCCGCCAATAGAAACGCCTCAAAACCTTGCCAACCAACACAAACAAACATTCCCGCATCCGCCAATAGAAACGAGAAACTCTGCAACATCAACTTCCAGAGATGGAAGCGTCGTCGCTACAAGAAACGACAAAAAAAAGCATTAAAAAGTGGAAACAAAAGAGCGACGACACAGGAAGTCTAGACTCTAGAAGCACTTTCCTACACCACAACAAGCAAGCATGCTCCACCACCACCACCACAAGAATAGTCTGTGTTCACCAAACCCTAAAATCAAGGAGACCACAAAAGTACCTACGTACCAACTTGGACCAAAAATTCGCACCAAAAGTGGCCCGCGTGCCAATTTTTAAATTGTTTTAGCCCCGAAATGTTAAGTGAAGGTTGATTATATAGCAAAGTTAGATTGAACACATAATAAGATTGGGCAAGTGCTATTCGAGATTGAATCTAAGGTTTCACCCATCAATAAAAGACTTTTGACAACGCACTAGGGTTGCATCCTAATATGCCACTCACAATGACCAAGTAATGCAAACATTCAACACACAATTTTTCAAGTAAGAATGAAACCTTCCACTATTTGGAATGTGAATGTGAGAATCATTGAAAATGGGTAACAACTTTGAAGGGCTCCCAATACACTAGAACTCGTAAGTTAACTCATAAATTAGTTTAAAGAGTTAACCCCTCATCACTCACTCACCTATGATCTCATCACCCTCAATGGTGCAATCTCGAGTGCAAAACCCAAATAAGGTTCACCAACTAAGCAACTAGAGACCCACAATCCTAGAGCACTTATGTGATCAAAAACTTCACCCAAATCTACTTGAAAATTCCCAATCAAATAGAACATTTTGAAAGTTTTTTTTTTTAAAACCCTACGCAACTCAAAGATCATCATAAATCAAAAGAACTTGCTTGCCTTTATTTATTTATGATAATTTTAGGCCTATGAAGCAAGCATTTCGGGGCTAAAACAATTTAAAAATTGGCACGTGAGCCACTTTTGGTGCGAATTTTTGGTCCAAGTTGGTACATAGGTACTTTTGTGGTCTCCTTGATTTTAGGGTTTGGTGAACACATAAACCTATAAAAGAAATGGAAAAAAACCTTCCCATCTATGTGACAACATTTCTATCCTTTTTTTTTGTCTATTCCTTTTCAATCTAACCATCATGCTTCAACATAGATATGAATACAACCTTTCATTTTGCTGTTTACCAAACAAGCAATAATTGATCACAACTAAATTGACTAGGTTTTAATGACTTCTAATTGTTGAACAAACAATTAGTGCTACATATCACATGTTCTTTGTGTTGTTGCCATCAATGTTGCACAATAGTGTGAGGTTCTTTCCAAATAGATTTGAATTTTTTTTCATTTTTGTCTTTTGGGCAACAATCCAAATTCCATCCAAGTTCCATGAATGATATTGTAATATTTTTGAATCCACATCCAAATGGAGCTAAGTCTCCATCTACCAAAAAATTAAAGTGTTTTATTTTATCAAATTTTCCTTTTAACCAAAGCTTTGAGAATTCTAGCTTGAAAATTGGTTAATTTATAGTAGGGTGTTAGTTTGTTAGAATAAACTAATTTTGGACATGTAGTTTAAAACTTTGGGATACCAAAAAGTATTGAATTTAACCAAAATTGTGACTATTTCCTTTGTGACTAGTGATAAACTATATTAGTACAACTATTGTATGCCTAACCCAATAAATATATATATGAGACTAATATATATTACACCAAATGCAATGAGAGGTGGTGACTTTCAATGAATATAAAGTGAGGACATTTTGCTCAATGGACAAAAAGACATGAAACAACATAGAATTTGTAACATCCTAAATGGCTTTTGTATGTAAACCAACTGATAAGATGTTCAAAAGATGCATTTGTTATAATCTTATTAAATAATACCAATTAACCCCAATTGAATGAAATCCTTTCAAATTTTTCATTTCCAAACATAATGTATAATACCTTTAGACAAGTATTTCCTACCCACAAATATATTCAAACCACCACTCTAGTTGAATTCCATGAAAATTTATTACTACACTTTTGATCTTTTCACTTTTGACTATAAGATTTTCATTTTGCAAGGAACCTTCTCTTGTGATTGTGAGTATTTCACATATTTATAACATTCTAAAACATGGAAAAAATACCCCTTGGATGGTATTTTTGGTCCATTGAAACAAACCAACACCCTTTTTTTTTTGAGTAGTTCTTGGATCCAAACTTTTGTGTTGATGTAATACATCTAAGGACTACGCATATAACTACTTGGTCACATAAATAACTAAGTATAAGCAATGGACATCAACCTACCACATGGCATCATGGTTTTGTGAATATAGTCAACATAACAACTTGTTGATTTTTGGGGTAAAATATCTCATTATTTTTCAATTTGTGTTAATAAATATTTGTGATGTGGAATTAGTTAGTTGAAAGTACCATTGACTTTTATAACTAAAAACAACTCAATTTCTCATGATGATGACATGACATGCCATGTGACAATAAAGTATTATTATAGTCAACATCATGATTCATGGTATTAATTTTTATGGAATCTCATTTATTAGTTAGTTGAAAATATCATTGACCTTTGCAACTAACAACATTTTAATCTTCCATGATGTTGACATGGCATGCCATGTGGTGACAAGATTTGTGACTATAGTCAATATCATCACCACTCATGGGTGCAACAAAACACAATACATGCAACTATTAAATGAACATTGCAACTCTAAATCCTTTATTTTCAAATAATAGTTTAACACATGACCTCATGAAAAAAGTTACAAACCCCAAAGATTTGTTATTGTTGTGCCCAATAAAATCAAAACAAGTGGCAACAACTAATCCCCGTTACACAATTGATAATGAATGTTTGCATCTCCAAATGAAAAAATATCAAATAGAATTTTGACACATGTATGTATCATAACATAATATATGTAATTATTAAGTGAAATTTGCAACTATAAATTCCTTAATTATCAAATAATAAATTAACACATAACATCACAAAAAAAGTTGCCAAACCCAAAGGTGCATTGTTCTGACCAATATAATCACAACAAGTAGCAACAAGGTTCAAATCCTTACTCTGGTAATTTATATATCTTATTCCAAGGTAGGTAATTTACATGGCTAATCTTGGCTAAAGTTTTTTGCTACACCACCCAATCTCCCACCTAGCCCATGTTTTAAACCTAGATGACCTAGTCTACGTAAGGTGGCTTGCAATGTTACAAAGGATGCAAAATTGGTCCCTAGTGGTATGCATTAAAAATGGTAGTGGCGACAACCTTGGAAAATAAAAGTTTTCGATTGAAGGTATTGAATAGGTTTTGTTTATTATGTTATAAGTTTGCAAGTTCCATGCCTAATGTAAAGCAAATGATCAATTGAATATGGTCCATTCATCGAGCCATCATTTGTTATTACCTAGCAATCAATAATAACTCAAATTTTATCGATCCTTGGATTATTGTAGGTGCAATATCATGTAATTGCACAAATGCTTGAAGTGATTCCACAAACATTAGTTCAACACTGTGGGGTGAATGTTATTTGCACCATGGTTGCAATAGAAGCCAAGGTGAACACCCTTTGATGTCCATGATCCACCTTATGAAGTCTAATAAGTTTAGATGAAAACAATAATAGGAAAAAATTTGTTTGGCGTGATCATATAAGAACAATGATATGAGTATGGTGTATAATATAATTATTTTCCTTGCTACATTTTATAATAATATATTTCCCATCTAGATATAATATTGATCAATGTTTGATGCTTGGGAATTTTATCAATAGTGAAATTGGTAAAAAGAACATTAAACATGGTAAATTTTACATAATTTACAATTTTATCAATATATGAAATTTACTATTTGTGTCTCTAACTTGAACATGTTGGTTGGTATTGACTAACATACACATGGTGATAATCGAATGGTTGACATTGATGACAACACGAGCATTATCACATATATAAAGGAACTTGGAGTGTGTCCTTTCATTCTCTTTCAACTAGGATTATACTTGTGCTTTGTACTTCATGTGTGCATGGTGGTCATCCAATATAAAGATTAAGGATGCATTCATAAAAATTTACTTCTTTCAAATACAATGCATTAGGTAACTTAAATTTTGTTTATATTTTTAAATTTAATTATGGGGCTTCAAATGCCAATTGGAATGCTCCCAAATTGGTCTAAAAGATCTTGTTATTGTATGTTACATGTGGGACTATTATGGAGCAAATGTCCAAACTTTCAAGACAACCATTGGAGCAACAAGCATGTTATTGAAAATTGATGACAATATGAATGACATAAAAATAAAATAAAAAGTTTTGTCAGATGGACCTAAACAACCCCAAATTGACATAGAGGTCAATGTTAATAGTGAGCAAATGATTCCTAAGTGCTATGGAGGTACTCGAAATAATTTCCTTATGTGCTTGCATTTTTTTCTTTAGAGAACCCCTTGTTCCTTGCCATGTCACAATGCCATTACATGTCATCTTATTAAAGTGTACCATGAGAAAGTTGACAAGCTTTTAGAGTAATATAAAATTGAGTGGTTATTCATATTCATGAACGTTATTTGTACATCAAACAAAGGTTGAAGATTCATTATGTGTGGTTATCCATAAAGGTGAGTTAAATCTATAATTTTAGTTTTGCACACCAACTACACTTATAATTAAGTCTTGATATCATATTAACAAGGGAAAGATAGTTATGTAAGATTGAAAAATGTGGCACATGTGTCATTTCACTTGACAATTTTTCTATTGTCTATGTTATGCACAATGGGTTGTGCACTGAGTATTCAATGGTGTTGCTATGCATGAGTAGACCAAAAACATTGTCTAAAAGATATATTTTTCCTATTTGGAATGTAATGAATATGTGAAATACAACCACAACAAAAATATGAAAACAAAATGAAAAATCTTATAGTTCAAAAGCTAAAAGGTCAAGGGCATACCAATGAATTTTCATGGAATTTAACTAAAGTGATATTGAATGAATACATTTGTGGGGAAGAAATATTGTTCAAAGGGTTTGGACATTATTTTTGGAAATGAAAACTTTGAAAGGGTTTCATCCAATTGCAATCAACTAGTATTATTTAATACAATGAAAATATCTGCATCTTTTGAATATTTTATTAGATAATATACTTACAACAAAACACCCTTGGCATGTAAGGAATGTAATGAAATGTCACAATTTTTTTCCACCTAACAAAATACCTTAATTTTATATTCATTGGGGGCCAACTCCTTTCACTATATTTGGTATAATATATATATATATATATATATATATATATATATATATATATTTTGTTGTTGTTGGAGTTAGGCATATAATAGTTGTACTAATATTGTTTATCAATGGTCACATATGAAATAATTATGATTTTGGTAAAATTAATTTTTTTTTACTATTTTAACATACTATAATATTTGTTGAAAATTGGTCCACTCAAGTAAATTGATGCCTTCAATCAATTATGCACAAGCATAACTTGGAACTTAGGTTTTAAAGCCAATTTCCTTTTATTTGAAAAAACCATGTTGTGAAGACAACAAACTTGGCACCCAAGTTTTAGATCTAGCTCTCGGGCAAACCCATCTTCAAAGGTGGTACCACTTGGAACCACTTTACCAAAATTCAAGGAAAGCCAATGTTAACATGTAGTTATTAGTTGAATATTAACATGTATTAAACATAAAGATGACTTTTATAAATGTTAATTTGTTAACAAATGTTAACATGTATTAAGGATTCTTAACATTCTTGATCCCTTTTCAATAAATGTCAAGTTGCACCATTATAAACAAAAATTGGTTTATCAATTATAATCATTAAGGTATGGCCCAAATTATTGATTGAAACCAAAAAATGAAAATTACTACAAATTTGCAGACAGGAATGCAATCACCTTTCAAGACCTCCTAGACTTTGCAAATTGTTCCCTCAATCTACTATTTATTTAAAAAATAAAAAGAGGAATATTCAAGGCCTTCCTAAGATTTAAAATCATTCAAAAAAATGAAAACATGTTCTTTTTGTGTTCATGAACAAAGGAACCCCAATCATTATTTTCTTAAAACTTTTTCCTTGATGAATAATTTGGAATATATATATATATATATCCAATATTTGAAGTTGCAAAATTTACATGACTAGGATAATATTTTGATATAAAATTTGAAATGAAAGTTTTCCTTAAATGAACCATGTGTTTTTTTGAACTTGGGTGGGCCTCAAAATTATGGGACATGATAATCTTAATGGTACCACCCAAGGATGGGTCTACCCCTCCTTGTATTAGAAAAAAATATATTGTGAAGAAAAGAGATTGAAAGTGCCATAATAGTTTGAAAATACATTTTTCAAAGCCTACCCAATGCTTGTACTAGGGAGCTTGATGTCCAATTCATTGCTTTTAAAATATCAACATTAAAATAGGACCATTGAAGACCTTCACCTTCAATAGTAATTTAACAAGTAGTATGGAAATGGGAACCAATATTGTGATATCATTATTTGCTTATGCTCTTTATGGTGCGTACCATTTGGATCAACAAACACATACATCACATTGAGATGAACTGCTAATGCAACATGTAGTAATAACTAATCCAATGTACCATATGCATTTGCTTGATTTTTCCATCTTGTAATTGGGACTTTGGGAGTTGGTTGAAAAAAATAAGGTATTGCCATTCATTGGTTGAATTTTTATGAAATTGTGTTTTAATTCACATTATACACTACAACAAAAGGGGCCTATTTTGCGATCTAAATATCATCGCAAACAACAAAGAAAGAAGTTTTCGAAAGCCTGCTGTTGCGAACCATAATTCTTCGCAAACTCTTAAGCTTTTGCGATACCATAACATTCGCACTCGTACAATCGCAAGTCCTTCGCAACTCTCGAACTTGATACAATCGCAAAACTTTTCCGATTACAACAGCTTCTATCCATTGTTTGCGATTAACATTACATCGAAAATTATTTGTAGCAAACCCATCACCACAACGACTTAGCGAATCGACTCAAAAGTCTATCGGTTTCCGATATAAGATCTAACGTAAACATTTTGGGATTTTCAAAATGCCGCTAAAAGTTTGCGATTAACATTACATCGGAAACTATTTGCAGTAAACCCATCACCGCAACAACTTAGCGAACCGACTCAAAAGTCTATCGATTTCCGATATAAGATCTAACGTTAACATTTTAGGATTTTCAAAATGCCGCTAAAAGTTTGCGATTAACATTACATCGGAAACTATTTGCAACAAACCCATCACCGCAACAACTTTACGAATTGACTCAAAAGTCTATTGGTTTCCGATATAAAATCTAACGCAAACATTTTGGGATTCTCAAAATGCCGCTAAAAGTTTGCGAAATCTATGATTTCGTAAACCTGTTATGGAATGATTTTACTCATAAAAGTGTAGCGATGTCTGTGACATGGTATACTTGGTCTTTTGGCTTTTGTAGTGTTGCGAAAAATTATGATTCACAAATGGTTTTGAGATGCACTGTGTATTGCAAGAGCATGGCACTGTATTCTTATTTTGGAAGTAGGGTTTATATTCATTTAGAGTCACTTCGGGCCGCAAAAAAAAAATCTATATCAAAATTTTAAAATTTACAATGTAAAAGGGTTTGCAACCCTTGGGTATCTAAAACACTAGCTGTCTATCTAGACTTCCTTCCCCTCTTGGATTTCTTCCTTGAATATTTCTTCCTAGTGTTCTCTAATGGAGGGGGAGGCTGCTCATCCTCCTCCCTTTCGTCATCGCCCCCCTGCCCCTCCTCGTCCTCGTCCTCGCCCTCCTCCCTATCCTCTTTATCGTTGCACCTATTATCATCATCATCACCAAAATCCTGAGTCCTAGTTTACACCCAAATCTGAAACACCTTTTTCTTCCTCAAGCTTGCTGCTTCTACTTCATATAGTAACTTTACCAAAGGAAGGGGGGGAAAAAAGTGTAAAAACAAAGTTCTTCGACACCAACCTTTCAAATCTATGGCCTATTGACACAATAGGACGATGCCATTTATACCTGCACAAAACATATTCATTTACTATATTGAACTTCGAGGAAATATCTAATTGATTTTTACATTTCATATTAATTAAATCTATATTTATGTGTGATTGAAATATATCATCGAGTGCACAGCTCTGACATTGTTCAAAAGAATTGTTACACATTCCTGCACTACAATTAGGATTAAAAAAAATAGCTCACCTGGGATGCCGAATCCATGAGGACGGCTGTCACAGCACAAATTTCTATTATAATTTCGTGGGCAAAAACACGACTTAGCCATTCCTTAGTAGGAAGATACCTTTACTAAATAAAAATCAAACAAATGGTGAAATTTTTTTAAGACAACGGGTTCATGAGGTTCTATTTTTTTAAAATCGAAGGTGAACACCTCGTGAATGCTAATTGGCCCGTACAGATTGTGATCAACACTGATCGAACGGTCTTTAATGCCATACAACCCATGCCAATTGGCCCGTACAGACCGCGATCAACACTGATCGAACGGTTTGTACTGCCATACAGCCGGTCAGGAGGTGTACATCGACGATAAATAAAAAACATGTCACACTATATAGAAAAAGACACACTAAAACGAAGAGTTAGATGATCAAGCAAACCTGACCTTCTCTCAGGAACATAGGGTTGACAAATACAGAGGGAAATCGTACAATTGGTGAGAAATTTAAGATGACGGGTTCATGAGGTTCTATTTTTTAAGGATCGGAGGTGAACACCTTCTGAATGTTAATTGGCCCTTACAGACCACAATCTGTAATGCCATACAGCCCACGCCAATTGGCCCGTACAGACCGCGATCAACATTGATCGAACAGTCTGTACTGCCATACAGCCGGTCAAGAGGTGTACATCGACGATAAATTAAAAACATGTCACACTATATAGAAAAAGACACACTAAAACGAAGAGTTAGATGATCAAGCAAACCCGACCTTCTCTCATGAACATAAGGTTGACAAATATAGAGGGAAATCATACAATTGGTGAGAAATTTAAGATGACGGGTTCATGAGATTCTATTTTTTAAGAATCGGAGGTGAACACCTCCTGAATGCTAATTGGCCCTTATAGACCACAGTCTGTAATGCCATACAGCCCACGCCAATTGGCCCGTACAGACCGCGATCAACATTGATTGAACGGTCTGTACTACCATACAGCCGGTTAGGAGGTGTACATTAACGATAAATAAAAAACATGCCACAGTCTGTAAAGAAAGACACGCTAAAGCGGAAAGTTAGATTATTAAGCAAACCTAACCTTCTCTCAAGAACACAAGGTTGACAAATACAAAGGGAAATCATATGGTTGCTTGAGCATCTAAGCACCCATATGAGAGAAGGTCAGTTTGCTTAGATCTGGGAATACTTCCACTACAAACAAAATTGTTTGTAGTTGAAAAGTTCCCAAAATCAACACCTATGGAAAGGGACCAAAACTATCAAATTCTCAAGACAAACCTGAGCAAAACTGTTCGAATCTGAAGTGCAGGGCTCCATTTGTCCTTAAGTATGCCCAGGTGCAAACCCTTCCAGGTGCATCTCCAGATCCTGTAAAGAGCTCTCCTGTCTTTTGAATACTTGATTATCAGGTGCGGCTATCGCTGATGAAGATAGTGAGACAAAAAGGAGGCTTGCAACAGCTGCAACAGCATCTTGAATTTCTGTCACATTGCAAGAAGCAATGGGAAGATTCAGTCATGATGTTGGCTAGCAATCAAGATACATTGCTAATGAAAGAAGTCAATAGTACCTCATTCAAGCTGCAATAAGCTTGACAGGATAAGAGTTATTTCATCTAAGCCTAAACCATAGAGAGGCCCTACATAGTAATCAATATAGGTAGACAGAATGCGTGGACCACATAACAAAAGCAAATCACCACATAGACACAAACCGTCATCGGGTGAGTGCATAAAAGGATGAAAACTAGGACCCAACATGTGGAAGGATCCCAAGTGCTCCACAACAAGAGCAGAACCACAATCCCGGCATTAACATTCTCTACCAGACTGCACAATCGTAACATAAGTTGTTGATTGCAGCTGGTCTTAGCAGTGAACCTTCAACCTCAGGTGGTGCATTTTCATCAAAGGTGTTGTGAGCATCGCCTACAGTAGGGGTTGATGAAGAAGGTGTAGGTTGAGTTGAAGCAGCTGGTACTTCTGGTGCAGCTTTTGGTGCAACATGGAATGTGGAAGCAGGTTGACCCCCTACATTTCTTAACCGTAGTTGAATGCAAAACCAGACATAGTCCAAGCACTATCCTTGAAGGAAATGCAAGAAGCCTTGGGTCCTAGGATCCGGTTGATGTCATTGCGATTGTAGAGCTCATAGTCATAACCCTCAGGCACCTTAATAACCTTTGAGGGATCCCCATCCTGCACAATGATGAGGTGGTATGGGCTCAAATAGGGCCTCCATTGCTCAAGGAAGTCAAGGTTCCTGATGGTGGGAATCACTATGTCTAGCTCATCCTTCAACAACAGGGGCAGGGATGTTGCTCGAATTACCATGATCACTGTCCTTCCACTCCCTTGTCACTCCAAAATTTGAGCTTCGTACAATTCACTCCAAGATCTTAACACAAAAACCCAGTAGTCAAGAAGATCAAAATACAATCCTCTGATGGGTGAATGTATAGCAATCAATTGCAATCTGAGGTCATTGGTCTGAGACACAGTTGAAACAAGTTCACATGGATTTGAAAAACATCTGCACTCATAAGATTGGACAGAGAACACTATCTATGACTTTTTTGTGATCACTCAACACCTCATAATGATGCTCTCAATGTTCACAACAAAAATTTGGAGTGCTTTCAGTGCAAAAGTTGGGACCCAACACCTCTTTGAGGTACCAAAAGTTGGAGAGAATGTTTGTTGCTGCAATCAATTCAGCAAGAATGTCCTGGTTTGCACAACATGAAATCAAAAACCATCTCACCCTAAAACAACCATCATTGCAAATGAACTTACAAACAATTCATGATCATGAATAGAGCTACCTTTGAGCTTCAGGGCAGAATTTGCTCAGAGGGTGCCACATGCTCAAAACATCATACTTGAGAAAAGACAAGCAGCAGAAACCATGAAAGAATCATCTGGCAAAAACCTGAAAAGAATTTTGTGTTGAAGGAAAACCCTAAGTATCTCTAAGAGAGATACACAATGATGTTCCTTCTCAAATTGAGAAAGAAAGCAGGAAAAACCACGAAAGACATCTGGGAGAAACATGAAAAAAATTTCATCCCGCAGGCAAACCCGAAGCAAACCCGAACTCTGAGAGAGAGAAATGTCCCTTATTAGATTGAGAACAATAGCAGCAAAACTCATGAAAGAATCATCTGGTAAAAACATGAAAGAAAATTGTCTGGCAGGCAAACCCAAAGTCTGAGAACGAGAGAGAGAGACATACACACACACATAAGTACACATGCACACATAGTGATGTTCCTTCTTGGATATAGATTAACAACATGTGCACAAGAATCACACGATCTTGTAATATTAGGGTTTATCAAAATATCAAGTGAACACGAGAACACCCATCGCTTGTCAAAAAAAAAGCTTGAAGAGGTACCTATCAAAGCAGCTAGAGTGTAACTGGAAAAAAGGAGCAACAGTAGCAGAAGAAGAAGAAAACTTCATGTACACGATAACTTTTTACTCAAAGGGTTTGAGATTCTTGAGCTAGTTGCTGATGTGTTCTAGGGACACCAGCATCGCAGTGACACGATACAGTACCCAGTAGAAGAGGAGAGCACCCAGGACCAGAATCCCATTGCGCTGGCTCTTGAAGATGGATTTGGAGTGACGATCTTGTTCCGCCACATTGCAAGTCAAACCTTTGCACTCCGGCAAGTGTTCGTACTTCCAGTAGATCTCCAACAACAAGAAAAGCGTAAATGGAACGACAGCCAATAGCGGCTGTAGACTGGTTCTCGCAACGGCGATCAATCCCTTTTGTAAACCTTGTGTTCCCAGAAGAGTGAGGAGAATGAGAATGATCGCTTCTGCCGCTGTCATTGCACCCAAAGCTGCCCACTCCAACGCCATCGAACAAGACCAAAAAACCCCACTGCTTTTCTTCTTCTGCAATCAAATCGCTGGCTCGCTCGCTCCATGAAACTACTCTCCTCGCAAATCAGCCTCGCAAAACTTTACATACACACACACAAAACCCAAATCCTGCAACACCCAAATCGTAGCAAAGACAAAACCTGCGCCAAAACACAACAGCGACACCCCCAACACTGCCCACAACTAGGTATTCCTTCTAAGAGCGCCAAACCCTAGAAAACCCAAATTTTTTTGCAACGACTCTTCTTCACTCCCTAAGCTTTTGTTCCCGTGTGCTGCTGTTTCTGACGATTGCTAGGAGATGAAGGCTATGGGTTGGAGAAAGAGAGAGAGAGATAGAAGTTAGACCGAGAAGAAAGGGTATCAGTAGTGTAGGAGGCAGACAAGTGGGAATGACAGAACTCGGCATCTGGCAAGATGCTGCTACGTAAAGGAGGAGCGTTACGTGGCCCGCAAATCACATGGGAAAAAAGGTCGTCGAAGAAGAGGGTTGATTAAGAAGCTATGAAGAAATGTTTTGAAGAAAACTCCATCCTTGCAGAAATCCATTGCTGCTTCTGTGTGTGTGTGTGTGCATGGGTGTGTCTCTCCCTCTCACTGCATGGGACTGTGAATCATTTGCATTTTGTTGTCACAACTTACAACAACTTGGATTCTTTTTCTTTGAATTTCATATATGATCCCAGTTTTGTAACTAACTTCAATGCTTGAAATGGGAATATATAGATAATATGTGTCACATTTAACTAATTAATTTACTAATGCCCTGAACCCAATTAACTAGAGATTTTTAAGAATAGGAGCACTGCTATGCGTACTTTACTGATATTTTCACTCAGTCTACCAAGGCAAAATAAATTATAATAATGGTTAAGTGGGTTTATAGGTTCCATTTGGTCTAAAAGATTTTTTATTTTTTTATAGCGCTTTGGGAATTAGATGACATTACGAAACCTTTTGCGAAACTTCCTTCTCCAGTAACCCTTCCACTAATTTGCGAGCTACCGCACATCGCAACTTGCGATACGTCCACCATCGGAAAGTTTTGTAAAAATTTGTGATGAGGTTTGCGATACGTATTCAAACGCAAAATGCGAAGCGCCGAATAACGCAAGCTTGCGATGTCTTGTGACTCTCAAAGTTTGTAGCGATACTTTGTGTATTGTAAAATGTGCGATGTTTTGAGTATGATTAAACGTTGCAAAGTGCCGAATATCGCTAAGGTGGACGGACATTGAACGGATCGCAAAGGTTTGTTTGTCGTATATGTCGCAAAAGTGTTGTGATGATTAAAGGTTCACTATATATTTGCGATGGGTGATGCAACACAAATTGCGATGCGGGTCACATCGCAAATATGGCAAGTTGTTTTTGCTTCACAAACCCTTCAGGTTTTTTATTTTTCCTTCGCAAACCCTTCAGGTTTTTTGTTTGGCCCTTCGCAAAAAGGCACAATATGTAGTAGTGTTAATGAAATATCCAAGTTGGGTAAAAACCATTTATGGTTGTTATAGGAGTGTTATTTTATGTCACTAAAAGCAAACATGTTTTTATCATCTCATTTCTCAAAGAAAATAATTTCAATCCCTCTTTTCACATTTGGGAGCTTGCTTGTTTTTTACATTAATACTAAAAGTCTAACTCTTCTAAATGTTATGGCTCCAAGAAGGCATCATGTTGGGTGGGTATGTCAATTTTAATTTCTCAACCAAGTAAAGGTATATGAGATAAAATATTAGAAACCATGTAAAGGTGACAATATATAACCTTTGCAAAGTGATGAATTAATAGGATAGGGCAAAGTTCAATGATGAAGATTTATCCTTTTCACAAGGTAAAGGCAATGGTAAAATTTTCATCATTTACTACCTCTTTGCAATGTGGGTATAAGGTAAATCAAAGTATTTACATCAATATGACACATTGTCGTGGAAAAAGACAATTAATTGCATAATTGGCATTCCAAACATGAAAGTGTGAAACATGAAACATCCTATTCTATTTTATTTAAAATTTAAATAGAATTGATGACCATTGTTTAATTACTTTGAAAGCATTTATTTTTTTTAAAATGATAATAGAATCCAAAAGCATTCCAAGAATATAAGGTAGGAACCTTTTTCAAGGTAACTAAGATAAAAAATGTCAAAAGAAAATTTAGTCAACAATTAATCATCCATAGTTCCTATAAATCCATCATAACCACATACATTGCAAAAATATGGGAATCCATATATATGGTGCATAATTTGACTCTAGAATATATATAACCTATTTTACCCACTTGAAAATAAAATTTCCTTCCTTGAATAAGGGTAAATTGCTAACCATGTAGAATTTAAAAATGGTGAGTCTAAAACATTATTAGCCAAGTAGGATAATTAAAAGAATACAAATTATTATTAACTAGGTAGGTTAAATATATACCTTTGTATACAATGTATACATAATAATTACATGTGAGGACATTGGGGTAAAAGATCTATCCAACCAACACGAGTAGGTAACTCGTGGCTACGCCACTCCAACCACCCCACAGTAGTGTGTGAGGTGTCACTTGGGGGTCGAGCTCAGTAATCAGGCGAACTGATAATGTTCCTGCCCATAGTGCATATATATATAAGCGTATTGGAGGCATGAGGCGCCCCTGCAGGTCCTGTGTGCACTGCCCACGCCGGTTTGGCCCGCCCATCGTGCCCTGTGCACCCCCGTCTAGCCCGCTAAGCGCACCGTTTAGCCCCAAACTGCATCACGCATCCACACTAGATGTATAAAAGGCCGTGGCACTTTGCCCGGCCCCCCGCAGCGGCTGCCCTAGCCACAATCTACAAATGTCTGTCACGTGGATGGTGAAGTGGTAGGTGTTGGTTCACTTTTCTGGCCTGGAGCTACAAAGGAGCTTTCGCCTCTTGTAAATCATGCAGAGTATTGCATTTAGCACCTATCCCTATGTTTCCTATAAGCTCCTTCGGACATTATGAGGCGCCCCTGCAGGCAAACATATAAATAGATGGTGGCTCTCGTCGTTCTCCCTGCCATGCCTTCCTACTCTTCCTTTCTTCCCTTCTTTCTTCACGTCCCAAATCAAGGTCCTGATATTTTCGAGACTTGAAATCCCCTACTTCATAGTCTCCGTGTCCTTAACATAGATCCCTCATTTCTTGAGACCTGGATTTTGTCATCTGTTGCCATTGCTTTTTCTTCTAGTTCCAAACCCCAGGTCCCGATATTTTTTAGACCTGAAATCTCCTCGTCATGTGACGATAGATTGGCCTCCATGTCCCTAACACAGACAGACCCCTCATTTCTTGAGACTTGGAATCTCCTCCTCTGCTGCCATTGCAAATTTTCAGGTTCTGATACCTTCGAGACCAAATCCAGGTCTCCTCATCATCTGACAATACCTCCTGTCTCCATGTCCTTAAACAAACAGACCCCTCATTTCTTGAGACCTGAAACGAACACACAGACATACATACATACACCACATTTGCTTTAATATATAGGATTGGTAGGAGTAAGGACCTTTTCAACCTTTGTAAAAATCAAACCATTAACATTTTTAAAAATGAAAAAGGTCAAAAGCTAAACAATTCAAAGTTAACATGTACATATGGGAGGAAAATCCACTTTATTAAACATTTTCAAACAATTGAAATTGGGTGGAATAATGTTAATGGCCAACACCTTGTTAGCAATATCTTAATTTATATTGTCCAACCCATTACCCAAAAAAAACACAAAATTGCCCTTTCAACTACAACGTTGATGTCAACACTTATTAATCATATAAGTGGTTTTAGGAGTTTTACATGAATGAATATTATTACTATCATCATCTTGTACCATCCACATTTAAGTATATAATTATGTTATCTCGTTTCCTTCATCTTTGTTTGTCATTTCCAAGCTTTTATAATTTAAGCACATCATGCTTAAGAGAGATAATGGTGGTTTTTGGATGGAAGTGCTTCTTGCATATGCCTCCCCTAGTTATTGGCACCAAGAAGATTATTAGTAGGATTCCAAGGTAATGGAGGTAATGAATATACATAGTATTTGAAGCCCAAAATTTGAATAATGCAAATTTTTAAGGTCTTGTTATGAATTATTGAGCATGTAGATTGTTGTTAAGACTTTATGTTGAAGGGGGCCATGTTGATGATTTGAAAGACAAGAAAACTACACTACTTGCATTGTTACATTTGATTTTGAAAGCAAAACTTCCAAGTATAAAATTGATGGGTATTATTGGGTTTCAATAACGATGACTAAAACTTTTTTTAATTTTATGTCTTTTTTTTGGTATGCAATTTTTGGTGAATGAAATATAGAAGACTTAGAAAATCAAGTGAAATAGGAAGTTGAGTGTCAATTAATAAAAGGGATTAAAGTGAAAGAAAATAATTGCTTAAAGAGGTTTTAAATTATTAGAAGACTGGGAGAATAACTTTGCTTGAGTGAAGGGGCAAATGTGTCTCACCATTTTAAAGTGAACTTAGAAGTTCCTACTGACCAATATGTTGATATTGGGAACTTTTTGGTGCATGGAAGTAGAATGGGTGTGGTGGCACAAAATAACATCTTTAAAAATCTTAACAAAGATGGGAAATTAACATTCTACGCATCAAAACTTTGATAAAATTTGAATGTGAAATTCTTTTGATATGATGTGAAAGACATATGGATTCAACATTCATTAAAATAGTGAAAAAGGTTGATGCCTTTAGGAATAATTTAAAACATGAAAACCATATATAGGTGTGTATAATCAAGTTGTTATTAACTAAAGATTTCTATGGCTTTGCAAATCAACTCTTAGATATTTTTGACAAAAATATTGGTGTACTAAAACGTTGTTTTAAATGTGATAATCAATTTGCCCAAGGTACCTAGTCTTTGGTATGTTTTAAGCATATACATATATTATGGAATGAACATCTGCATCAATTTCATTTTCAACACAAAAAACTGGAAAGAAATCTTTGGAAAGCAAGAATACCACATTTGCAAAATAGTTTGTGTTAGCCTTCTACATTACATTTTTGGATGCTGCATATGAAAATCAAACAAAGGAATACTTATGTTATTTTATTTGGAAAAGTGGGTATGTTTTGTTGGCTACATACATGCCATGTACATGATGTATATATATGATACATCCGCATTACCTATAGGGATGTCTAGTATGGGTACTAGCTAACACTTGAAGATGCTTTAATCTTTTTCTTTTTTGGATGTTGTAGGAATAAAATCTATTCATTTTTTGGGAATGAATTTTCTCAACATGCCCATTTTAGTTAAATTGTGTTAATTCAATCATTATTTGATGATCCATCCATGTATGAAAGCAATCACATGTGATTCATATATCATGAGTCAATTACTTAGGAATATGTGATTAGGTAGGTGATTGTCAAATGTAATGAATATTGATGATAATTTTGGTTGCATGAATCTTGCACCAAGAAAGTACTAATTGAATTTCAGACGTCAACAAATGGGACAAAGATTCCCATTAATGTTCAAAGTTCATTAGCTTCAACTGACATAAAAATAAATATAAATATACTACTAAAATATCTATACTAGATGTTTTAAGTATTCATCATACAAATATATATACATAACATATTGACATGTATGATACAATCTATCAATTGTAGGATTGATAATGCATCATACTTGGCAATATGTTTGTTTATCAAATTGTGAGTTTGGCAGTTGAAGGTCATGTTCCACTAACATAAGTATTTGATGCTCAACTATTACAACATTTTGGTCCACACTTATGTTGGAACCTTTGCATTGGGTTTACAACCAAAATTAAAGGGCATGACTTTGGAATTGGGACTAAATCAAAGGCTTCAAGTCAACTATAATGTTGGATTTTTGTCAAAGTGCATAAAATATGTGATGAACTCGTAACGAATGAGACATTGACCATATTTCTAATAAAAATGTTTCAATCATAATTGTTGGCATCTTGACCTCATACTCACAATGAACATTAGGAAGCAAGGGATTGAAACAAAGACAAGCCATTGACTTTGGTGAAAATCAATGGGTATGAATGAGCTATTATAGTCATGATGAATTTTCATTGGAGATGGTTTAGGTAGGACGACAATAGGCTCCCAAAGTATTTTGTCCTATGATGTTCCTTCCCATAATATGTTGAAATGAACTATTTAAATTCAAAATCTATTATATAACTTCTATGGTTGCAACCTTTTGGATTTCTTGTTTTTTAAAGTTTTTTGTTGCATGCATCTTTTGAAATCTCTTTATTTTATTTCTATTGGAAGCTTGCTATTTTTATTTTTATTTATTTTTGATACACTCGTGACCTTTCTTTTTTATTTTACTTGTATATAATGTAAGAGAGGAAAACACATTTTATTTTGAATAATTTGAGAAATATTTATTTTTGTTTTGTTTATTGCAATTTTGTTGTCATAATCATAATTCCAAATATGCGTAGAAATTTATCGTCACTGGTAGTACATAGCAATGCAGAGCCCAAGCTTTTAGAAAGGGCAACATGTGGGTTCACAAATGTTTGATTATGAAAGAAGGAAAATGTATTTCACTTATATTGAATAAGTTTCCAAAAGTATTTTTGTTCAAGAAAGAAGCACCTAGGTGTTCCAAAAGGTATGTTTATATCTTAAGAGGTATATCCTTGAGATAATGAATAGACACGTTTTTACAAATCATGTGAAGCTAGTTGATTAGACTAACTAATTGATTAAAATGAGTTGTTACAACAAAATGGAGAGACTTCTAAAACTTCTAGAATTTTTTCCTTACTTTGAATCCTATGAATCATGAACATTCTAATCATAATTTGCAAGGGCAAACTGCAATCATATTTGAATGATGTAATGTTGATGTTTTTAAAAATATCTCAAAAGAGGAGAAGACATTAGCTTTGGATGTGCAATGCATTACCTAAAAATTATGTGCGTTTGAATTTTTGGAATGCCAAGTATACAAACTTGAATAAGGATTCCTTTAATAATGTGATTTTAGTTCACATGGGCACCTTTGTAGGTATATATGCAAAGAAGTAGTGCCCATGGAAAGCTATGGAAGTAGATACATAAGAAAGTAGTGCCTCTTTCAAGAGTTTTGTTTGTCCTAATTCTAAGATAAATCTTGATTCTGAGTTGGGCTCAACGAAACCGAACACTTTTCAAATTTTGCTTTGTGTAAATGTGAGAAGGTTGAAGATCTTGTGCTAACGAACAATATGTTGATGTGTTTCCAATGTTTTATTACTTGAATACAATCATGAAGAACACATTCAAGCTTTATGAAGTTTTCAGTACATGTATTCTATTGTAAAATTTCACTCATACAATTTAGCAAGCTTAAATGGCACTTAAATCCACGCACTTGGATTTGCTACATTGACCCTTAATATATTATGAATCTTGGACATTGAACTTTACAATCCTTAAATCACTCGGAATGAGGCGTTCTTGAAATGCGATCTTGCCCTCAACTATTATTTTGAGGAGTGGGCATTTATTTCCAAAAGGACCTACTTCTTAAGCCTTATTTTACACACTACATATAAATTTTTCTTAAGAAATTTAGAATTTCGAACAACTAGCTATGATCAAGGTAGTTTTGTTGCATTTTTGGTGACATTACAAGTGCAAAAGCATAAGACCTTTGGCTATGCATAAGCTAACTAAGTTGAGATTTGGCTACAAGCAACAAATAAATTTCATTAAGAGTTGGCAAAATTTTCAATTTAGTTTTAGCAATAATTTATGAAATATAATTAATGAAGAATCAAAACATGGCAAGATTGCCCATACATTTACATTTTTTTGGCAATGCACAAAACTTGGTATGTAATCTCAAAATTTTGGTATTTAATGTATTGTTTCCATATAGTCGAATTTAAAAAAATCATCCAAAAATTGAATTAATCTTTCCAAAAGGGACAAACAAAGTGACTAAAAAGTAAAAAATACAAGTTCCTTGGCAAAAAACAATACGAGGAAAACAAAAAATTTGGTGCCCCAATAAATTTTGTTCTCCTACTTTTCATCTTCTAGCAATTTTCAAAGGCTGCATCGTACAAAAAGTTCTCGAAAGTAAATATTGTTTGAAAATACATGTTGACCACCACGGGGAAATGTTCATTGAATCTCTTTTGTAGTTTGGACTTTATGAATGACAAAGTTGAAAACGTTTGTTCATCCTCAATGCTCTTCAACACTTCAACTATGACAATTTTCACAAATTTGAGATATTTCAACAAAGTGTTTCACAACATCTTAGAAGTTGAAAGCATTATCCATAATCAAGTGAAAGGATTCATAAGGATTGGTGGGTTCTATGGTAGAAACAATATTTGCTTTATGGTGCATTTGAAGATGCTACATTGGAGCTCATGGGCGGTCAAGGAAACAATAAGTGGTGATACCATGTTTAATTGTCATTCATAACAATAATGTTTTTTCAGAAGGGTGAAATGCTTCTAAAAATTTTCTTTGACATCAAATTAAAGCCAATATTGAAAGAACATTACCCCCATAATGTCCATCAAATAACTTATTGGGATTTGTTGGTCGATTATTCTGATAGAGACTTTGCAACCCCTTATAAGACACCCACAAAAAATCCAACAAACACATAAATGATAGAAAATTATTTAGGTCTAATGGCAATGAATTGAAAGACATTAGAGCTTACCTTTGTGAATTGATAAGAAGGATGACCATTGATGGCAATAGGTCATCACTTTAACAATTTAGAAGTTTGAAGAATGGTGATGGATACAAAATAAATGAAAAAACAAATCAACAAATAGTGGCAAAAAATGAATAAAATAACATTTGATTTTTCTATTCATTGGTTATTAAATGTGCATCATGTGGATGCAATGACATTTGTGGTTTCACACCCTATTTTTTTAAAGGCAATTTCATAGGGGGTAATTTCATTTCGTTTTTTGGCGACATTCTACTAGTAAAAAAAAGGTTGATTACATATCAATATCAACATATCATTTTTTAAAGCTCCAAATATGGTTGCAAAAGATGTGATAGATCAATGTGAATTTTTAAACAATGTGAGAACATTGTTGGCAATTTACAATAATTCATCCAATGGTATAGTGAAAGAAACAGTTATAACAACATAACATAATGTGGGAGCATATGTTAAAACAATTTATAATTTCAACATAAAAATTTGGAAAACTATAAATTTTAGTTTTCATTCTCCAACCTCTTATATGTTTTTGCAAGCTTGCCTCGAAAGTTTACAAGTCTTCACAATTATCGAAGAGGCCATTTAAACCAATAAAATTCAAGTGCATATGTTGAACCCCCAATTTCACATGCATGACCAATTGGACCCAAGATTGCCACCTTTTGTACTTTACATATTGTTGTGTACATTTGTGCTAATAACAAAAAATGTTTTATCAATACAATGTATTTATCAATGTTCTCGAAAAATATAGAAATGGGTTTAGTATATTTTTTCTAGGTTTTTTTTTTAATAATTAAAGCACCCTCAAAACAACCTCTTAGTTTTGGTCATTTAAAAAAAATCATACTTGTAACTCCATATTTTAAGAAAACAAAGAGGAAATTTTGAAAAGTGCAATTAAAACACATGACCATAACCAAAGTTGAAGGTTTCAAAGAAGAAGAATTCAAAGAAAAACTCAAAATATAAACATCCAAACCCCAAATTGGTCAACCTGGAGGTATTGGTACCTTCAAAAAAAATCTTGGCCATATGTAATGATTTTTTAAGGATTAAATGATATAAATATATTTAGTTGATATTTATTTTTACACACAATGTACATATAGGACATATAAAATTTTGGTTAATCATTTAACAAAAAAATCCAAAGTAGCTTATGATTTGAAATATATGTCCATATGGGGAATGTATGTGATTTTCTTTTCATTTCAAAACATTATGGGTTGTGATGGTTTAATTACAATTTGTTCAACATAGGTATTCGATAAAGGAATGTGTTATATGAACTTTCATCCAAAGGATGACCATATTGTGATGAATACAATATTTTCAACAATTAGATTAGAACATTCAAATGTGGTGTAAAAGAAGTTGTTCATGTTACAAATTGGAATCCATGTGGGTGCAAATGAAATCAAACGAGCCAATGGTATTTTATATAGTTTGTGATCTATGAAACAAAAAAAAAGTAAGAAAGAAATCAAGTAACATGCATGGTATTGAAACAACTCAATTATGGTTATTTTCACATGCTAAATGCAAAAGCATTTTCCATTCCCACCTTTTACATTGGCATTGGCTCCATGGTTAACAATCTTTTGAACAAATCTCAACATATCCACATGAAGCTTAATTAAATAACACATGTTCATATGTCAATGACATGACATGTTTGGAATAATCTTGATATACATTTATTTTGGCCAAAATGTAATGATGTTATGATAAAATATGTAACATGTAATAAATCTTGGTTATTTGCACCAAGATAGATAACTTCGAAAAAACAAAGAAAAGGAAAATATCCTAGTGGAACAAGAAAAAAATTCAATTTTTTTAAAAATGAAACATAATAATTTATTCCTATATGAAATTGAGGCATGAACAACTTTGCAATGCAACTTGAATTGAATTCAAATACATTGAATGGAATTTGGATTCAATTCAATAATTGGATTAAAATTAAATTGAAAATAAATGGGATGCAAATTGGTGGAAAAGGCATTGAACATATTCTTGTGAATATGGTGTTGAAAAATGAAATTAAGACACAAATATGAAATGACATGTTTCATGCCTTTTCACTTGAAAATGGGCTAAACAATTTGGAATTGTCCAATTTATGATGTCAAATTATGGAAGCTAAAGTTTCCCTACCTAAACCAATTCCAATGATTCATTAATTGTCACTAGAATACTAATTATCATGGTTATTGGAATATATATATATATATATATAATTTATTTATTTGTATTGACAAATTGATGAATATGGCAATCTTTACCTATTAGGATTATTTGTATTACCAATAATGATGTCATGCAATTGGTGATGAAGAGATTGGCCTTGATTCATCTACAAGTGTTTAACATTGTTGAAAGAAAGGCCCATTTGTCCATTGAACCTTGCAATTACTCCAAGGTTTGTTGTGCCAAAAACTAATGTTTATTTTGTAAGCCCTATTCATGCTACATCATTTTTCAATCTTTTCCAAGCACCAAATAAATGTTATCTTCTTAGATATTTATTCATTATAGATTATAGAACTAGCACAAAATTGCCAGACAAGTTGTGTCATGGGTAACTTTTGATTTTGTGTTTCAAATTTACTTTAATTATGGGCTTTTCCAAGTTGGAGTAGAAGGAGTTGAAAGAGTTGGCTCTAGCACGACACCATCCAAACATGATGGTGACCATTTATAAAGGGAGGCATTAGTGGCAGTCAAGAACTAAACATGCAAGTGTTGAAAAATGAATGAAAATTTAAAACAAATTACTTGTAGTTTGCATTTAAGGCATGAGCCTAAATGTGTTCCATGATTCTTGAACACATTTGGGATATTTTGCTATAAGAAACATGTGGCACACAATCATCCATTGGTCCATGAAATTTGGCCAAGAAGCACATGTTCAATAGTGCACTTGTAACATGGTTTGTGACCATGTGTCCTTACTTTTTTGACAACAATGTTGGACACATATGTTTCAAAATTGTAAGTAGATTATTATCTTCTTCCCTTACTTCCATTCTTTTGTGCTCATTGAGATAGTGTGCATGTTTTTTAGTAAAGATTTCAATCTTCCACATATTCGGGCACATATCATACTAAGGTTAAGGTTTGCAAGTTCTCGTTGAATTCATCTTGGATTGTTGTGGAGGCACTATATCCAAGATTGTTGTGGAGCCAAAAATAAAAATACAACTGGAATTGATTTTTATTCATGTGAAAACCATCCATTCTTCTTACGAATGAAAACTGGTTCCATTTTTTAAAAACTTCTTTAAAGAACTAGATAGGTTCTCTCATAGAACCTATGTTTAGTTTATAAAGTCATGTGCCAAATTAAAATTTCCTAAAAAACATCCAATGATTAAGGAAATGAAAGTCTTGTTTAGGGTTAGGGTTAAGGGACTAATTATTAAAAAAATGTAAGCTTTTTTTTTCCAAGTTCATTGTTTGTTTTCAAGGAAATGTCTTATGTGTGTTTTTCTTTTCTCATTTTGTTATTGAAGTTCTTCTTGCATTGGTGTTGTTGTTTCACATTGGTGATATTGTTCTTCTTGTGTGGTTTTACTATTTTTTTCATGTTGGTGGTATTGCTTTTCTCCACTGTTATTTAGGTACTTTTGAACCCACCTTTGTCGTTGCTCTTCTCACATTGGTGTTATTTGTTTCACATCGGTGTTCTTCTTTCCTTAATATTAGTTTGGTACTTCCCCCTTTCTTGCCCTATGCAAGTTGAAGCTTGGAACACCAAACTAGTCAACAATCGATTCCATTTAGGGTTTTTTTTTTCATTTTTTCATTTTCATTTCAATTATCATTTTTGTTTTTTTGGTCTAATTTTTTGTTTTTTCTAATGATTTTTTTTTGGGGGGAAATATGTTCATATACTTTCATTTCATAAAATACACACATCATATTCCCTTACAAAATTCCATTACAAATTGTATCTTGTTTTGTAAATTTTGGAAAAATAAATCTCATCTTGTGAATGCTTATAAACATTGGTTTTGGTAGATCATATAATTGTTTATTTTTTTCATCACTCATTGGGAAATAATTTTTAATTTCAATTTGAACATGGAATAGTCTTCTAAAATGGAAAATACATACATTGTGTTCATGAATGAAGTAAGGATGGAAAATGAAACTTTGCAAAAACTTGAAGAAAATGCAAGTGTTTAAACATAAAGAAGTGGAAATCCAAAAAAGAATGAAGAGAAAATGAAAGAAATTTTAAGAAAGTTACATGCACAAAGATTATTTTGAAAACCAAATAGCATAAATGCATTATGGTGGGTATTGTACTATGTTAATAATAACAATGAAATTGATGTAATAGCTCCTTAAGTCATGCGTTTTGTTTTTTATTACAATATTCCAATTTTCAATTTAGATTGAAAAACTCAAACAAGAAAAAGATTAATCATGTAACACAACTAATGGTACAGTTACATTGAAAAAACATGTAAATGTGGACCATTCTATTTTTTAAAAAATTTAAAGAAGTGAACAATCCTTTGACAAAAGAAGAAAGACAACTTGCAAAGTAAAGAACAAATATGTTTAGCAATTCCATATCCAATTTTTTTATTGCATAAAACCTTTTTTACAAAAATTATCTACAATAAAAAAATAAAATTGGTTGCTTTGGGATTTCTAATTGTAAAAAACCATCTTCCTTTGCAGTTTGTGGAAAGTATTTTGTTAAATGATTTAGTATGCATTTGTGTCCAAGGTTTATTTTTCCTTCCAAAAAATTAATAATTCCTTGAATTATGCATGCCTTGGTTTAATAAAAAACCTAAACAATTGTATGTTTTGCTAACTTTAGCAAAATGCCATTATGCAATTACAACTTTTGATTGTGGATGTCAAAAGGTGAACATGATATCTTTGCATTGGTGATTTTCTTTTTAAGGGTTGACCGGTAGCCAAAAAGTACCCTTGGCCATTCTGAAGCAATAGATATTAGTGGACAAAATTTGGCCAAAAATTTGATAGAATTATTGGACCTTTTGAGTTGAAGAAGAAAATTGTTGCTTATGTCAAAAATGAGGGATTTAACCTTAACATTATGATGGTAGCCCTAAAATCAATTGGAAGTTGTGATGTGTTAGGTTTAGAAAAAAGTTTTTAGGGAATTTGTTTTGATTGTGCATTTTTAAAAACATGTTAATATGTAACAACAAATGAAAAAGTTTGCAAAGGCTTAAAATGTGTGCCCAAGGAGATTTGCAAAAGTGCATAACTTGATCAAAAAGATTGGTAAAAGGTAGATAAGAATGGAACAATGCATGTGTCAATTTGGGTCTTCCCCCAAGGAAATTAAATAATTTGGTGAAGACAAAGTAATTTTATTTTTTTGCTGAAATTTGTTATGTTTACATTTTATTATTGAATTCCTACCATACATAGTTTGGAAAAAAAAAAATTGCCTTTGCAAATTGGTTAATAAAGTTATCATTTTCCCAACAAGCTTTATAGTTTAAAAAACTATTATATTATGTTATAACATGCATAACATTGTGAGGATGAATGAGAATACCACCTCCACTAACATGACACATATCTCATATTATTGTTGATTCACTTGGCCTCGTTGTATTTGGTTGTATATTGAACCAGTCTAAGGGTCATTGTTGTTATGTGATGCATTAAATTCTTCCATATCCATGAGTTTAATATTCAAGGTATGAAATTGATTTTACAAACTTTGACAACTTAATAGAAGAAAATGCAAATGTTGTTTTTGAGTTATCATGTTTGGCTTCCAACATTAAAAAAGAAGTTGGGGTTTTGGATTTTTTTTCTTTCCTTCTTAAGGAAATATAAAGGAAAAAAAATCCATTTGTATGTTTTTTAAAATGTTGCACCCTAGGTTTAAGACCCTTTGCTTGGTGTTTTCACTTATTAGTTGTGAGCAAGGTAAGGCCATTGTTGAAGAATGTGATGGAATTTTTTTGTTTCCCCTACTTATTAAATGTCATTATCATTGCATCTTTTGGTTGAATCTGAAAGGGGTATTGTTGATCAAAGGTTTGAAAAGGACAAGAATTTGAATATCTTTGAGATCACAACTAACAAAAGTGAAAAAACAACAAAATTGATCAATAAAGAGCTTTTGATTTTCAAACGTTATGAAGTGGATGTCAAAGACATCAAGTGCCCATTTCAATGATGGGAAAAACATGAAAATATGTTTCCCACAATTGGTTTTTATGTTAAAACAAATCCTAGGAATAATTGGATCCCAAATTGAAAATGAAAAGAATCTTTCTTTATCTAGAATCCTTATACAGGAGGTGTCATTTACAATAAGAAAATTTGGACAAATTGGTTTTTGTCAATAGAAATTGGCCCAATGATTATAGGATAGGTTGTAAATCCCTTTTTACTTTGGTGGAGTTAATTGGGACTAATGTAAATGTGGAGGAGGAGTTAAAAGAATTTAAAATAGCTTTTTGAAAGGGATGAAATTATGAAATTATAAATTTTGGATTTAAAAAAATTGTTATAACATACAAGTTTGCATCTATTTTTAGTGATCTGTAAAGTGTAAAAAAAATTAATTGTAATTAATGGAGCAATTAAATTATTATTAAATTTGATTTTAATTAATGGAAATTTTAATAATTGGGTTGTGAAAATTGGTTGTGATTGTATATGAAAAACCACCATATTTAAAAATCTTGATACCCTAACTGGTTTTCACTAGCCCAAAAAAGAAAAATAAATAAAATTAGGTTTTCATAAAAAAATGATAATCACCACCAACACTTGTATATATAAATTTATGTTTATATTGTATTATTCACAAAAATAATCCAAATCAAGGATGGAAGTGGCATTAATTGTGTTGTAATTGTAGACATAACCAAAAAATATTAAATAGCTAGATGCAATTATCTATAATTGTTACTTGTGACCTAGTTACAAACATAGTGGTTACATATCGCAATTTTTCTACTAGTGAAAGTGCTATCTTATTCCATGAACATAATTTAAAAGTCACATTTATTTTAGTTGTTAATTTGTTCTCATGAAGTTTTTTTCCTTCATGATCCACATACCATAAAAATTGTCATTTTAAATTTGTTTAATATATTTTTCAAGAAAACTTCAACCAATTAATCAATTTGTGCATAATATCTAAACATTCACATTTAAGGTCCAAGACATGAATAAATACGTTGTTTTAAATATACAAACTATTGAAGCTCAATATTCACATTTAAATAAGTTTGTTTACATTATGTGAAGAATATTACAACCAACAAAATTGGTTGTCAAATTTTTTAAGCCTATTAAGATTAAAATTAGTATGATGATTCTAGCATATTATAATTTGAATTTTGTTCAATCATATCATTTTTAAAAGATAAATATTTCCTTTTCAAAATTGTGTTCATGAACAATGTTTTATTTTCAGATGAAATTCTTGAAAATTGGTGGAAATATTTAATGTTGACAATTTTAAGCTTTGAAAACTCCAAGTGTGCACGATGTTTTAACTTTTAAAAACTTGGGCTTTGAAAATATGTTGATAGAAATGCAACATTTCTTGTTGGCAATGTTGGGAAGCAAATTACAATGAGAAAATAATGAACACATTTGCAACGCTTTGCAATCATTTCATATATGTTTAGTCAACTTGCAAACAAATAATATTTGCAATTATGTTGAGAGTAGGTATGTGAAGGCAATTTGACCATTGGAAACAAATTGCTTTTCAACAAAAGTTTTTCACCATGGATATATAATGAAAGTTTTTGTAAATCAATTTTGCATGTTTGGTTTAAATATCAAAATTTAACATGTGTACATGGTTCTCATGATTATTTTTTTTCATTTTTTGATAACTTATGGACAAGTTTGCAACTTATGGACAACTGCAAAAGGGATGTTGGTCTTCAATTCATCACAATTGTTTGACTCCTTCATAAAGTTTCCAAATGAAAAGAAGACAAAAGCCCATAAAATGCAACTTTGCTTAACATATGATTAAACCTAAAAGCATAAAATACCAATTTGGTGAAAAAAAATTCATTTCATATGGTTTGAAATATAATTTGATCAACATGGTTATAGTGTGAACAACATGCATTAAGGCCAACAAAGATGTGAAGAGAAAAAAATGTATATCTTCCCATTGTTAAAAGTGCATATGGAGAAGGCAATATGAAATAGTGAACTAATGTTACATGGTTAGACAAATTAAATTGTAATGTATGACATTAATCTTTCTTCCGAACTTGATAAGTTCATCCATCATTGTCTACTTTTAATCCTAAATGGGTTAAATTCATTCACTATGCCATTTTTTTCATCTATAACTAAAAGTTTTAGGAAGGTGCTCAAGAAATGGTTTTAGATGATGGGCCTTTTGGAAGCTTCTCTCTAGGCTTGCTTTCCAACCATATATAATAATAAGTAATCATTTGATTATCTTTAATTCTTTCAACATGTGGTACATAAGTATGACCTTGCACCTTAAGTCTATATCTATTCTTGAAGCAAAACATAAGGTTAAGTTGCTATTTGACTTTGAGGGCAAAAGTTAAGTGCAACGAAGCCCATAGACCTAAACAATGAAGTAAACATGAGAGCATGTTTGAAAGTTTTAGATTTCACACCCATATTTGTTGAGTGAGATTCTTGAGGTGCCCACTAAAAATTGATTCCAAATAGATGAGAATGTTTATGAACATGTGTGCGTTGCAACATATGCCTTTTGAAGGCTAATAATGATACATTCGGGGAGTTTTTGACAAGGAGAAGCTTTTGGTAGAGAAGCAACGTCACTTCATGACACTCCATTGTTGATTGATTCATGGTGGGAAAAGTTTGGGAGAAATGCATCGAGGTTACAAAACATTGGTATGTGTTCTTGAGGTTATTGATTTGTGTGAGAGGTGGTAGTATTTGTTAAAGCATCTCCACCAACACATCGCACAACTTATTTTGGATGAATACCAACTAAAAATTTACCCAACATGCTTAGCAAAATGGTTGTGGCTTAACATTTTTGCTCAATATGTTGAGGTTGGGAAAATCGACCACCAATGATATATATTCTCTCAATTCTTTGATGTTGTGTCATTGGTTTTAATATTTCACCTACATAGTGTAATGCATTGAACAATTGTTAGGATCCTTGCCATAGGTTCATGTGAAGTGTAATTTAACAAGTGCAAATGAGTAATTAGATCTCGGGAATTTTGATTATTAACTAGGTGTCAATCAATGTGCAACATCTCTACCAATATGAATGTGTAAATATCTAAATATTATGATTGGGGTGCACTTGTTATCATGGGCACATTGACCTTAATTGAAGCATGTTAATATGGCTACTAGTTTGGTAGGTGTTGAACCTTGTTGGCAAGTTTTTAATTTGTCAATGTGTTCAGGCAATATAATACAATCACTTATCATGAGTTGTTGTAATAATGACGACATGTCATTGGTTTTGCATGACATTCATCATGTACCTTCTCAAGGTTCATGAATCAATGGGCTTGCTATGCGTAGAATGGGCATGTGTGCATGTGTGCATGTGTGCATTCAACATGACTCATGGGTTTAAGGCCATTATGAAATTATTGTTGCAAATCGTACAAACAAATGTGAATTATATTCAAGATACATGTGTAATTAGCAAGAGAATTGCATGTTATGTACAATGGTAGGTGTGTGTTACTATTGATGCCTTGTTTTGAAACTACATTTGGTTGATGGCGTATCCCAAATTATATGGTATCATTTTATATGGATGGTGGTTGAAATTACTTGAATTATGTCATCATATCATGAATTAACTACTTTGAGGTGTTTTTTGTTTTCCCTCTTGCCTTTTACATTGTGTTTTGCATCTACCTTGGTGCATACACATATATTTTAAACAGTGAAGCTGCTATTAACATTACTTGTGTTGATTATTTGACCCCATGATATTGGCACATGATTTTGTAATTTGGTCAACTAAGTTTGCAAATGTAACAATAATGACTTGGGCACAATAGAAGATAATTATTTATTTTGGTCCATTTACATAATGATTTTTATATGTCAAAGGAACAATAAGCAATATTCATTATGAGCAATTGTGAAAAATTATAATGCATTTCATTATATGTTTGAATAATAAGATTGGATTATATTAGAAATTTGAAATGTTTCATTTGTAAAGGTAGCTATTTTGATCCAAACCTAGTGTGATATGTGTTATGTATGTTTGAACCAATTACACTATAAAACATTGCAATCTTGTGTTCATTCAATTAAATTCAAATTTTACAATGCGATGACAATCATGAAGGTCATTTGCAATCCAAATTTTAATTGCACCATTATTGTCATTTAACACATCAATAAAACATCATTTGTGATTATGAATTATAGTTGCACACTTCATTAAAACTTTGTTATATGAACTAACTTAACACACAGGTGCAATAAAACACAACATATGTGACTATTAAATGAACATTGCAACTTTAAATCTTTAATTATCAAATAATAAATTAAGATTTAACACCACAAAAAAAAGTTACAAAATTTTAAAATGTGTCGTTGTGATCAAAATAATTATAAAAAATGCCAACAATTAGGTCACATTACATAATTAACAATGAATGGTTGCATCTTCAAATGACACATGAATGCAATTGAACACAATATATATGATTATTACATGAACAGTGCAACTTTGCATTTTTATTTATTTAGTGATAAACTAAAACATGACATCACAAGAAAAGTCATATAAGTTATTGGTGATGAAAATCGAACCTTCTTTCCATGGTAAAAGTTCATTGCCCTTGCCATTCAATCACTTCATAAAATATCAATTCATTTGAATGAAAATAAATTTGAATCTGGCCATGTAATACATTTCAACAATCATGTTTTTTTCTTTTAAATCACAAGATGATTTGTATATAAACTTATTTGAAATCAATATTGACTTTTTTGTGAAACATACAATATATTATTTAACATATAATATACTGATTTGTATGTTAAAACTAATTATTTGATTTTACATTATGAAGATTTAATTTTTTAACTTGTTTTTTAAAAAATGAACATGCAAAATAGAATATAGCACTTTGTCCATATTTTATGTAAAAATTTGTATGCAAATTGGTTTTTAGAATCATGGAATGTCATATTATAATAAATTGATAGACTAAAAGATTAAAATAAATAATTTTACTAATGATTAATTATAAATTTTTGTTGAAGATTGAATTTATAGCTTTAATAACCAAAAGTAACCTTAGTTGAAATATTTTAATTACAAGTGAACATGATGACTATAATGATTTAAATTTCATTTGAAATGAAATGAAATAAGAGTATGATGATCTAGTTCACTTTTAAAACTTTCTATTGAATTGGGTCGGTGAAATAAAGTCACATTTTTTAGTAGTAGTCATTATTTAACATATAACTTACATGACATCTACTTTGAAATATAACACTTCATTTATGGTAACAATGTAGTTGAGACATTGAGGACATTGAAATTTGTTGAAAACATCTTACTCATTCATAAAATTTATGAACATTTTCTTTACTTACTACATGAATTGGAATGAATCTAAAAGCTTGAAAATCTTTTAAGTGAAATATGATAATTCATTTTACCAAATTCTTAAAACATACGTAGTCTTTAGGGTTTTTTTTTTGGGTTTAATTATGTGAACATATTGTTAATATAAACATTTTGAATGATGAAAAAAATTTACGTGCATAATTCCAATAAATGAAGATTTGTTTAGTTTTAATAAAATAATGTTATCTATTCATGCATATGCATTATGTGTATTGAAAATTATGGTCAAAGGTTACTTTAATTTACATATTTCAAAATGAAAGATGTGTTTCACTAAAAATTAAATAAATGAATAAATAGGATAAGTTGGATTGCTTACATCGAAAAACCATTCAAAACATAACACCAATACTTGCAAGGGTGTAGGCCAAGAGAGGAAGCCTAAGAATCACATCTCATGCTTTCGGGAATGTAAGCGAGTGTGAAGGAATGAAGCCTCACACTCCCAAGTGAACTCCTACTTTGGGAGTTGAAGTCCCGATGAACTTTTGAATTCTTAGAGAGCAATTGCAGGGGTCCAAACTCATTGGATTGAAGAGTTCCTTATATCATTGAAAAGCTCTTGGAACGTAGATGTCTAAATTGAGCTCACATGACTCATTTGGGCACTTAAACACACAAATTATGGCCAAAAGAAAAGTTGGGAGTCAAATTAGTAATTTGACTCTCAACCATTAAAAGTTACAAATCGCCCCGATTTCCTTATGTGCAGGTGGTGTGCCACATATTGTTGGAAAGCTCTTGACAAGGGCTACAACTTTGCTTTAAAATTCATCTCAATCGGACGTTTGCACACAAAATTATGTGGCCCCAAAATTGTGGGAGTCCCAGCTATGGGAATTTCGGGACTCCCACTAGGGAATCCCAGGACAAAATGACATTTGGTGCTGGTCCCGTGACCAGGCACAAAGTATACTATAAAGGGGAAGGTGGTGGCTTCCCCCAAGTCTAAGCCATGGTGACTCTTGTGAATTCGTGTTTGCCCATGGTTCGTTCGTGCACCAAAGTGCTTCAACTCTGCACTAACCAACTTGTTGTTTGGTTCGTGCAGGTCTGGGTGAGTAATTGAACTTGCTTGTCAATCTTCTTAGTCCCATCCTAGAGCTCTAGCATGCCCCTCTAACCTCGAAGTGCTGCAAATGAGGGAATGCGCCCCAACTCTTTCTCCTTCTGTTGTTTTCACCTTTAGACTCACATTTGAATCCATCAAGGAGCTTGAAGGTGCATCAGTGTATGTTTTGTTCAATTTCTTGAAATTTAGAGCACAAATTGAAATGTATAATATGATGGACATTGATTTCACTTTCAAGGAAAGTGCATGTGATATTTGATCCGTGTTCAAATAAGAACAATAAACTAAATTTGTTCCATTACTAACTTGAATGTCTTCACAATCTTTTGTTGGGATGATACCAAAATTTATTGTCTTGATGTTTTGCACATTTTAGAATCATCGATTGAAGTGGTGTCTTGATGAACCTCCACCACATCCATTTGCAGCAATCAGATGAACTTTCAAAATAACTTAACATAGTAAGTTTTACCAATATTTGAATTGCATATTGAAGGCTTTTAGTTTTTCTTTTCAATCTTGAATGTAAAAACCAATTAGTTTTTTATTACATGTATTGGTATTCAAGATCATGATGGGGGCGAAAATAATCACAAAAATAACAAAGGAAATGACCTTGGATGTAGTTTTGAATCCAAGTTCTATTAGCAACAAGTCATTTGGGGTGATTGTAATTGAACAAATCAACTACACGAGGGCGCTAAGAGAAGTTGGGATGCACTGAAATGGACACAAATCCATAGAAGTTTTCATTATATGAAACAAAACAAAAATATTGAAAGGATTCAAAAGTAGCACTACAAATTTTGTATTTTGGCCAAGGGACTAAAAAGGATATTTTGTGACATGTTTTGAAGATTGAAAATGAACACTCATAGATATGTCAAATATTTGGTTGATTTGAGGTTAAATCATTAGTCTTTTAAATAGTTGATGTGTTAAATTTTGACATGATTTTCAATGCTTTTTAGTTCCATTGGAAGTTGTTGGAATTGGGTTTCATTCTTGTAACTCAATTATTCTCAACATTGTTGGTAATCATCTTGCCATTGAAGTGGCGTTCAGTTTCTTGTAGTGCAACATTTAACTATTATTGTTCAATCAATTGAGAAACCTATTGTAGCATTGAAGTTACTAAGAAAAAAGGATGATGAGGTTATGTTCAAAAAAGTTACCATGCTTGAAGGTGAAGAATATTCCACTTGTATAACCATCATTGAATCCAACATTTATTCTTATCAAGATGTTTCAATGGAAGTAGAAATGGGAATACAAATACATAGGCACACATTGGCCACAATTTTGGCAATTTTTTCAAATTGCATTGTACATTTGACGAATAGGTGACATGAAGACTAAAGCATAATTTCTTGGTGGATCCATCAAAGATGATCAAACTTGTAGAGTTCTATTAAAGTTTTCTTTAGAAGACCTAAATTAGTAAAACAATTTGAAACTATTGAACAATACTTTTTCCATCTAACATATTTAATTTTCCTATTTTTCCCAACATTATGGGTGACATATATGAACATTATTTTTTGAAATACAGTAAAACAAATGTTATTTCATTCGTATATTTGAGAGTTTGTGATTGTGGATCAATTTTGCAGCCTCTAGTACGTGAATAAATAGGAGAATATGATTTTAGTCATAACTAACATAATTGGTCATCTTATCTGCATAATCTTCTCTTCACTTGTGGAAGATTATGGTCCATAATTGCAAAAGATTTCCCAAGACAAGACAATTATATGACAAAAATGAACATGCCGTGTGGCACATCAACAACTAAGGCTGTAATGCATCGCATTCTACTTTTTAACAAGAATGAATCATTCCCCAAATCCATTAACGCATTACATAATGGTCAAGCTACTGCGTATTCTGTTGGCAAAATAGGCAGTAATGACATCAATGCTTAGGTGAATGATTATGAACCGTAATGTCAATTTGTGAAATGAACAGCTGACAAATATGCTAAATTATAGATCTTGAAAGGACAGCTGACCATCATGTTAAATTATGGAAATAGAAACGGACAGGTGATAAAATCAAGGAATAAAGTCTCCTTGGATGAGAAATTTCTGCCATTTAAGATGTCTATAATGTGACAGAATCTAAATCCTGACATCAAAATCGTTTTACACACCGATGAACGCACCACCCTATGGCACATTCTGCCCACCTAGTGAGGCAAGGCGGTTGAAGTTTGAACCCAGGAGGTCAAGCCTGATGACAAAACTAGGAGGCAGTAGAATGTACCATACAAGGCACATTCCGAAATGGAAAGAACTATAGGTAGGGCATAAAGTAACATAAGTAGGTTGTAGATTGGAGTAGGTAGGTTGTAAATTTAAGTTCGGTAGATAGGTAAGCTAGCTAGGTAAGAATTGACAGAATCGCTCCTGATGGCTGATTCTGCCACTCATTAGGACGCCAAAAAAGTCAAGTGGGATGCTCGTTCACTTACCGCTGGTTTTGCATCACACGCTTTGCTTGCCGTAGCGACAAATCGAACGCAGCACGACGACCTCGGGTTTCTAGGAAGAGACGTTGGAGGAGGATGGTTTTTGGCAATGGTAGCTTTTTTCCGGAGCGTCTTGGCGGATTAGGCCAAGGACATGGTCGAGTTTTGATGCGGCATTCGAATATGGCAAAAGAGAGGAATTGCAGGAGGCCGGGATCAAGTGAAACGCCTCTCTAGCTGAGTAAATGCAGCAACGCCGCATTGCCAGCCAAATGGGCAGGTGCAGTGGTATAGGCCGTGGCATCGAACGGGCATCTCCGAGTCCGATCCCAAGAGCTGACTGAAGTCATTAGGTGACCTCGTTGCACAAGCGAACGAGCTGGCGTCTGCACCCATGAGTGTAAGTAGAGATCGGGTACGTAATATGCTGTTGTATGGAGCAAAGCTGCCAGACCATCTACGCAGTGGAGCTTGTGTTTGTTCGACTGCTATTGAATAGCTTCGTGCATGCACACAAGCTCTAAGGACGCATAGGAAACCCTAACTTTCCTGATCCTCTTGGTTTCAGCAATTCATACTTCCCAAGTTTTCCTTGAAGGACTTGGTTGGATTTGCCATCCGGAAGATAGGGTTTGCCGCAAATCTTGAACTGTTAACTGGGATAGTTTTCACAAGGGCAAGGGAAGATACAGTTAACCATCTGCAACACTTCAGAAATTCGTCAATTTCACAAAGAGGTTGACCTCAAGGTCCCACCCAGCTTGAGCCTCTATCAACAATCAGAGCCTAAGTTGTGTGTATCTTGTAGTTTTCGAGATCTGTACATATTATAAGTTTGCATGATGTCTTGCAGCTGTGTTTTGTGCTGTTGGCTTCTTCCTGGGCATGTCCATTGACTTAGTTCTTTTTATTGGCCTCAAGATGTAGATGAATGGTAACAGAAAGAAATACACAATCAAATCCCTAACCAGAACAAGGCCTTCTTTCCAATTTGTTACCAATATTGTGAACTACAAAATTGAGGTCTATGGATCAGCAACAGAAAGGACTTGATCTTCACGATGTTGAATCCTGCACCTCACCATTGCCATGGTTTGGCAAAATTTGATGGGCATTGGGTGTGGAGTAACTAATTGTCTGGAATGATGTGATGTAGGGTTTGTAGGGTTTGCTCAAAAGGATGGCAACCTATGAGATAAGCTTGTGCATTGACATTCCACAAGGAGAATCATTCTTGGAGAGAAATGAGTGAAATTGGCTCTGTGAATGTGTATGTGGAAAGTGAATCTCTCTCATGTCCTTTTGAGTTCAAGTTTGATGAAATTCCCTGATGCATAAGCCATGTTATTTCAAATTGCACATTGAAGATCCACATTGAAATTTGAGGCCTTATCAATCTCACAGTAACCTCACAATTACATGCATACCTGTAAGTAGTTTTTTTGGTCATGCCTTTCAAAGTGGGTTACTAGGTTGAAGACATTTCAGGACTCTGTGAAGGGTGTAACTTCCTGCAAGTTCATCTTGCTCTTTCTGTGTAGGTTTATCAATATTCAACTGTTTCTGTCTATGTGCACATGAAGGTGATGGTTTATTATTGAAGTACCACTGTTTTTGTTGTGGTCAGATCCGACAGTTCAAGACAAGCAGCAAACACTAATATCTTCAGAGGTAGAAGCATTCTGGGACTCAGTGGTTCCAGGCATTTCCATTGAGGTCATCATAAATCAAAATTCCACTCTTGTACAAATGGAATCTCATGCTGTGGGCAAATGGGTGTGTGGAGCTAGGTTTCTTCCCAACTCCCAAGTTCCAGCTTTCTTGAAGAGGGTCTTGCTTAGATGGTTGTAACTTGGAAGGAACTTGGACTGGGTCTGCTTTATGGAGCTTGGCTTTCAGTTGAAAAGTGTAGAGCCTCTGCATGACAGTTTTTGAGATACAGTTGACCCCTAATCCACTTTGGAATTATGTGGAGCTGGAAGGAGTTCACAAGAGGTGACTCAAGGGTTTCAATTGGAGAAGAAAGATGGCATGTTGGAATGCACAAATTGGTCAAGGTCTTGTTTTTTGGTTTTCCAAGGGTAGGAGGTTGAGTACTACTCATACTTGATCCTTGCTCTGTGACCCAGATTTGTGCTGTTTCTTCTCCCTTAAAATTCTCTTGCTTTTTGCACTTCAATATGAATGGAAGTTTGTTGGTGAAATGCCCTGCAGTACCTGATTGTTTTACCTGGCTTCAATTGGGTAAGATGCAATGAGCTCTGAATTGCACCCAGGGTTGAATGTCCTCTGAGTATGATGGAAAGGATTAAGCATTTTGCAGTGGACTTCAGTTTCTCAGGAAGCCATCACTGCCAGGAGCCTGGAGAACCAGATGACATTCTGCAAAGTCAAAAGTGAATGGAGCTTTGTGGCGATTGTCCAGATGATGCACATCTGTTGCTAACTTCCAGGCATTCATTGTGGTCAATTGCATATAAGTTACTGTTAACATTGACCCTTTTCATCCTGTTTGATGAACTTCCTCTAGACAAGCTGGTATCCCACTCCCCTCAAATGAAACATGAGGTTGAAAATTAATACTTGCAAATAGCTTTTCTATTTATGAACATGTATGTCCCACAGGAATGGTGAATGTTCTCAAAACAGAAAACTATTGTGGAGTCCAGATGTGAGCCTTGAGGCATTCGATGAGATGAGATTACCTTCACAAACAAGCACACACAAATCTATCCTAAACTAGTAATAGACCTGATGTGAATTAGTTTACACAATTGCAGGTTCTTTCAGAACTCTTCATGTGGAATGTAACTCAGCCAGGACATGGAAATGGGGCTGGGATATTCAAGGGAGAGGAACCATGGCAATCCTTGCAATGGTGAATGTGGAGTGTGCTAACGTCTTGAATATAAATTGCAAGATGGGATTGCCGCAGCTACAGAGAAAAGTCATTCATGTGAGTATACTATTCATTGAGCTGATACCAACAAATTGATTTCCATCACGTGCTGCTGTGCAAAGAATTTCAACTGGTCAACTAGAACAGGACTGCATTCAGTTTGCCTAATTTGACACAAAATTGCTATTCGTGGTTTGCTGAGACTCTGTTCGCAGGAAACATGACATAGACCTCAAGTTTTGAGTATGCAGTTAAAAGATTGCCAGAAAAGTAGAGAATTTGAAAGACCATTTGCTAGCTATAAAGAACGCAACTTCTGCAAATATGACTCAAGTTTTATCTATGAAAATTTGTGTTCAGTGTCCAGAGCTTGTTTGACAGAAAATCCTTACTTGTACAACAGAAAAACTTGTACACAAATAAGGTTTGCAGATCAAGCAGCGGTAGCACAATCAAGCAAAGTCTGAGAACAGTTTCGAGAATACATCATCTAGAGACTATGGCTGAAAGTTGTAGCATATCATCACTAGTTCCAGCCATCTTCAGAAGTCTCTGAAGATGCACAATAATTTGCATAAGAATTTTGCCAAGCTGCAACTACTTGCTCCTGCCATTTCTGGTGCCTCCACCTTGTGTAGAATTTGGGTTGTTAGGATTCTGTGGTTTGGGAGGTTGTTTGATCTTTGATGCCCCAATATCACCAAAAGAATTGAAGCTGTCCTGGGGGCTAGTGCTACCAGCAGCTGCAGAAACACCCACCTGCTTCACCATCTGATGCAGGTTCTTCATCTGATCTTTGACGCAAGACATACTAATATTTTATGGGGAACAAGTGGAGCTAATGCTGCTGATGATCCGAGTGACTTTCGAGACTTCTCCCTTCTGGATTTACAATCCTGCACATCAGAGAACGCAAGAAGTAAGTAGTCTGACCCTTATTCACAAAGACAGAGTGGGTTCTTCTCAAAAAACCAAAGAAGAACAGCAAGCTCCCTGTTCATCCTAATATTGCAAAGTCTTGAAACAGACAGCACTGCAAGGATAAAGAAATAACGCCTCAAGTCAGTCGCTTTCCATTAGGCTGCTGTTATCGCATAACACTGTGTGTAACAACAGTTGCAAGTAGGACAGAAGAAGAAGTAACATGTAGTCAGTCACCTGCACTTTCCGATAGAGGTCGATGATGGAGTAGCACAACCCAACCCGATCGATTTGGTGTGCAAATCTTTCTTCGTTGCCCAGCTAACAACTACAAGCGAACTTATATCCTCTATGCTTGACGATCTCGAGTTGGGAACTGATTTTCTAAGACGGAGAGGAGATTGAAAGCAATGCCAGAGGAGGCTTGATGTGAATAATTTATCATGTGTGAGTCCAGCGATGGCTGTAAGCCTGTGCAGAAATTTGGGACAAACTTGCAGGACACACCAAGTTGACGAGACGGTGGAGACGTGTCCGACTGCCTGGTGGCAATGAACGTCGGCAACACAAATGCCTGTCGGATCTGGCGGGATCCGGCCGACTGTGCTGCTGAGAAGTCTCTTGTGAACTCCATTGCAACCAATCCAAGGGGGCGGCGCCCAGCGTCGCAGTTCACCATTGCCGAGTCGTCTGCCCATGGGTGCAAACTGCAAAACCGCGAGACGTAAATTCCAGACCTAGTAGAGCCGTCATTAAATTAGCTGTGTCTGTATCATGTCTGTATTACGTACTGCACTGAAAAGTAGCAAAGAAATCACGTCCTTGCAGCTTCCTGTAGCGGCCGGTAGCAATTAGGGTCTCTTTCCATTAGGCTGCTGTGATCACTTGTTACAGACAGATTATATAATCACAACATTCTATAAGTGTGTAGTGAATGATGTTGGGAATTCTAGGAACACATGTTCTCATGACGAAAAGGACAGATGTCATGTTGTGGTGAGTCATAGTTTGACTCTCAGCTCTTGCAATTGCTTAATGCTTGACCTGTAGAGCTGTGAGATGACTGTGAACACAGCTAGAGAAAAAACATAATAAAAAGCTATGAGATCTCACAGAATCTGTGATTAGAGCAGCCTAATGGAAAGATACCCTAATTCGTGCACACTGAAATGGACAAGAGTTGCCGCGAGTTGTGGCACAGTAGTAGTTTCTATGCATCGTCGAGCTGTAACCTTCCGCGCACACTGTCACTCACGGAAAACCTCCAAAATTAGCCCGCCGCACATGCTCGGTGCTTGATGATAAACCACAAAAATATTAGAGGTGAAGTACTCCTCCAAATGCAACACACGAAGGTGGATAGAAATTGGAGTGCAACTCTCCAGAAACTGCCACGAATCTTTCTTGCACTTGCATTTAGACTTTTGCGTCGAAGAGGACTAATCAAACACATTGTCGTAACGCCTTCCTTAATGATCGTCCGCCTCGACGGCGTCAATTAGTGCAGATCAATTCAGAGGAAATTATCTGAAGCAGCTGCAGTTGACGTGAAGGATTTGAAACTTCTGGTTCACGATTTGGGGACGATTTGTCGCTGCGAAGAAGATGGAAGGGCAGGGGAGCTCGTCGGGCCATGAACTCCGACGCTCGTAGCTGGGCCGAGGAAAGCGCGACGGTGCAAATGAACTATTGCAGACAAAAAAAACAGCTCTCGTTTTCGAGCAACGAGAAAGTTTTTATTCGGGCATGAAGGAATATTTTTAAAAAAGTAGAGAGTGGGTCGGAGGTGTGCAGTCCAGTCTGGGTATCAGGGCGATTCCTAGGGTTGACAATCATGGTTCTCAAAAATAAAATACCCGGTTCTGATATATACCAGCAGGCTTTAATTTTTTTTGCAAAAGTCAAATTAATCTTATATATAATTACAACAGTGGTGTCTGTGCGTGCGTGCGTCCGACGACGGTTCCGCGTTTTAATGGACCGGCGGAACCGGCCCGGACGGTCGGATTCCGAAAACGGGAACCGGCCCGGACAGTCGGATTCTGCAACAGGGGTGGGGGGGGCAGCAGGGGTGGGGGGGTGCAGCAGGGGTTGGGGGGGAGGGGTTTTTTTAATTAATTAATTAATTTATATATTTTTAGGTCCTCCCTCTTTTTCTTGGGGGTGGCTGGAGTGGCGTAGCCACGGGTTACCAACACTAGTCATCTAGAAAACTTCTTGTTGTTTTATGAAACCCGAAGGTTCTTTGAGGGGATTGAAATACCCGGAATTAGAGGTTCTTTTGACTCTGATTGTTTTCCAGCAACCTGGAACCAACGGTTATATAAAAATTAAAGAATCCCCCCACATAGACCACATACCCATTGAAAAAAAACCAGAAGTATTAAAGGTTCTTTTTTAGAACGAAGAAGCAGACGACATTGGAATATGCCTTGTTTGAATTAGGAGAAAATGCACAGCCTTTCCCATATCTACGTTCATCAATGGGAGTTGAGGGGCTTCTCATCAATTTCTCCCCTCTTGCCCAACCGACCACCCGAACTCATGTCTTTCGTATTTATTGACATGGCTTCTGCCCAACTTCCCCTCCAACTATCGAACTATCCTCAAATACTGAAGTTTGATATGCTACTTGTTAACATGGCTTCCGCCCAACTTACCCTCCGACCAACCGTCCACAAAAGCTCATGTCATAAACTTGTGCCCCCTTTTTCTTTTTTGACATCATTGTTTCTATTTAATAAGGTTGCTTGCAAAGGTTATTTTTGTACATCAATAATCAACAATATCTTCATATGAAGGTTGTTCATATCCCATGGCAAAAGGAAAGTTTACACCAATTGTTGGCCAGACATCATTCTTCTTAAAGATAAGTTCAGGCCAGTTCTTCAAAACTTGAAATCAAAGAATCTTCAAGGTTCTTAAAATCTCAAAAAAATTCTACCACCAGCTAGGCTATTTGTTAAACAGTTCTCAAGGATATCATATTAGGTGAATGTGTGAAACTGACTCATTGATTATGGTTACAGTTTCTTGATTAATAAGGGAGATTAATTTTTAATTTACAAGAATCAATCTAAGTTAGAAGGCAAATGAAATGAAAATTTATCAAATTATGAATTGCTCGCAAAACCTAATCTTAAACTCTAACCCTAATCTGAGATCTCAGGCAAAGCCAGACGATAACTAAGGCTGCTGGCTCTTTCCAAGAACTGTTCTGTAAGTTGTTTCATCTGCTGGATACATGGTGTGGTCACCTTCCCCATATATGTTCGAAAGAACTACCTGGAAAACCAGTCTGGTGACACAAAGTGATATCCACCCATCACTGGATCATACAAACACTTCTAGATTTGTGACCTAGTGTGATGCCACAAATTGCCCTTAACATAATGCCCAATTATCAACCTTGCCCTTAATCCTGGATTAACTTAGTTTGGGAACTCTGGTTTGGCTGTCACTGAACTTCCACTCCTTCCAGATTCCTTTGGGTGAATCAGCACCTACACTGGGACCATGGTAGAACCCCAATTTTGTTGAGTTGCTTCTAAACATTATAAATATCTCACCCCTAAATTAAATCAAAGTCTCTTAGTTTGAAATTAACATTTGCTAGAATAATTATGGTTGTTGAAAGGCCTTGCTTGAAAAGGTGAATGTACTAGGGTAAGGAGGTCGGTGTCCGAATAGAAGCCAATGTCCGAACACCCTTACCAAGAACGAACCCCCCATTGGCATACTCTCATTTCGTGATCATTGTTCAGCAAGGGACCTATCATCAAACATTCGATTTTGAGGTTTTGTGTTTGAAAGTCATGGCTTCTGTGTTTGGTGATGGGTGTGAATGACACCCCATTTAACTTAACTTGTTAAAGTAAATTTGAATGGAAAGGGGGGGAGAGGGGGGCTTGATCTCGCATTGTTAGGAGGATTAAAACATGATTAGTCTTGAAAGAGCAACAACATTAGAAGTGCGAAAAGCAATGAATAACCTTGAGGAGTAGCAACATCAAGAGGTCACAAGAAGAACAACCATTTTGAAAGACATGCAGCCAAAGGTCTAAAAAGCAAAGGCCAAAACACAAAGCAAAAAATTAAAAAACCAAAAGCAACATGGAAAGGTTCTTGAAGAATTTTGAACTTCGAATACCAAGAGCTTGGGGTAGAAAAATGAAACCATGAAGAAAAACACTCAAACACAAGCTTGGAGCAACAAGAACTTGGAAAAAATCAAAAACGTGAGTTTGGAGAGCATCAAGAACACAAAGTTTGGAAGAGTAGCAAGAACACAACCAACAAAAAGGCAACCGATAAGATGAACAAATGAAACTCACATACAATTGCTTAAGAAGAAAGCATCATGAGTAAGGTAAACAAGAACTCAAAGAGGCTTGTGCAACTCAAGCATGATGAGGACCATGATCACCTTTTGGGAGAAAGAGAGGAAATGAATTCTGGAGATCGAATGTAGGAGGATAACAATATGAACAAAACAGGGGTTCACACTCACAAACATTGAACCTCTTCGCGTGCGTGCAATTTGGTAACGTTTGTTGAATTCTAAACCACCCATAACCGTTGATCTTGTAGCCCTAGTTTTGGTTAAATCTTGGCCACACATGTTAATGTGAATCTTTTTATAATGAACTTTGTTCAACTACTTTTAATTTTCATATCTTTGATGGGGTAAGTGGTGTCCATGGGTCAATGCTCATCTTTTTGATGAGGTAAGTGGTGTCCATGGGTCAGTGCTTGGCTGACCCGTTACCAACATCCATGTGTTTTTCCATTTTCCATTTTGCCCTTTTTACCCCCATACTTTGGGGGCCACAACTTTCTCATACTTGTTTTTCTTTTGGTGATTTTTGGTGTGTCAAATGCACCAATAGAAGGGCTACTACTTCTCTTTGGACACCATCAACAATAGAACCCTCCTTTAGGATTTGGCCTCCTCTCAACCATTAAATGTTCATACACTAGCCTCCTTACCCTAATGCAGGTGTTGGTTCACCTTGGTTGGCTTTACTCACCTTCCATTTGCACACAATTTACTTTGCTACATGTTGGCAAGTGAACTTGCAATTGTTTTTTGCAATTAAGTCCATTGTTTATGTTTCTTTTTCATTTTATCCTTGATTATTTAACATGATAAAAAAATTTGTAAAGTGACCTTATCTTGGGTCTTCTTTTCATCCTTCATCTTTTATTTCAATCTCAAACCTTACTATTCGTATGAGATTTGAAAAAATTATGGCAATAGTAAGCACACCAATAATGAAGATGCCCCAAAAGAAAAAAACTCAAATTATTATAAAATGCAATGTATATTTTATTTTATTTTTTCTAATCTAACCCCCCTTATTATGACCAAACTAAAGATATCAATATTGATATTGTGTTTCCTCCACATTATGGATATATATAATAAATATGTGTGATTTACTTTATCAGATAAACAAGATCTAGGGTAACTTGCCATTTGACCTATGTTGGAACCAACAAGCTATTACATAGCATAAATCATGCCAAAGATATATGTGTTTTTTTTCTTTTTTAAATTAAAAAAGAATTTCTTCTCGTCCAAATGTTAACATTGGGGTGGCCCCTCATAATAGACAAATTATGGGACTCATTACTAGGGTATAACGTCCTATTATCTTAAATGTTTCATGCTATGGACGGCATGAAGCTATTCGAACATTTGCGACATGAATTTAAGTCTAAGATTGTAGGCCATTTGTTTCATGAATGGGTTGTCTCTTTTAACAATGCCAAAGGACTCTGCCATCTAGTTCTTTTCATCATTTGAGGAAGGGGTTGTGTGTTGCTACTTGTGTGGTGCACAATTATGATGATGCACAATGTGTGAAATATGTTGGGTTGTCCAATTTGTTTTTTTAAAATTTGTTAAGTCTGTGAGTTTTGTTGATGAGCTTTGTGTGGTTCTTTTAATTTTGGAGTTGTGATGTGTTGTTTGTCATTGATGCATTTGGAGGCTATTAGTGAAGTAGACAGTTAGACATGAAGGTGGATTTGATACAAGTTAAACTCTTTTTCCAAAAGTTTAATAGTTGGCGGTTTTTGAATTATTCTAAAAGAAAATTTGTTATTGTGATTGTTGAAAAGAAAAATGTTCTCAACAACTTAAGTCCATTGTTTCTTTTTAAATCTCCATTGGATAGACAAAATTAGGACAATTGTTGAAGTTAAAATGTCCAGGTCTAAAGGCATTAAAGATGATGAAAGGGATTAGGGGCTTTGGGAGCTTGTAGGTGTGATTTTGTAGGCTCAAGTTTGGTATACTTGAGCCAAACTTTTGGGTGTGTGAGTTTTGAGTGTTGAAGGGGAGTGAAACCTATGAAAATGGGAACTGTAATAGAAGATGGGTTTTTGAAGATTTGCATATGCATACATTGGTGATTCTTTTTTTGTAGATTTGGTTGTGGGATTTATCTGTCTCTTAGTCAAGTTTCATGGTATAGTGGAGCATTTCAAAACTTGATCTCCGAAAGGGTTAGTCATTCATCTATATTTATCATGGTTTTATGTGGTACATTGTTACATAATTATGTTGGTGGTTCTATGGTCATAATGGAAGCTAAAGGTTGAGTCATATGTGTGTTTTTTGGAATCACAAACAAGGATTATGATAATCATGAAAGTGAATTCAAAATGTTTTGATCCAATTGTGCCTTAATAAACAAAATCCTAGATTGTTCTGGAAATAAAATTTGCCATTTTATATGTGTGAAAAAACCATGCAATTCTATTCTTTTGTTGTTTGCCGGATGATGGGAGTGTAAAGATATTTTGTCCCTATTCTTTTCATTACATATCTTTATTGTAATTCTCCTTCTAGTATTTGGGTAATCAATATATATCTTCCAGTACTATGATGTGATGTATGTGTGTCATAGCTTTCTATAACCTAGATGATGTCGAAAATAAAGTTTTTGTTGGCAAAGTATTGCCATGTTTTGACACGAAAATCTAATTTCAACTTTGCACATTGTTGTTTTCATTTTTAGTTTTATGATTTAGAATTAGTTGCAAGGATCCCAAGTAATGATTTTTTTGTGGCAAATTTTTGTCATTTTGCCAAAACTATTTTGTCATAAATTCCCTATTTTATAATCATTTCACCAAAAATGAATTTTAAATCTAAAAAATTGCCAAAAAACACCACAATTGCATACAACATGAAAAGGTGATTAACATTTTTCTATTTGAATAATTTGAATATCACCAAATTTGGCTAAATATTTTTATGGATGATTGTAATTTGAACAACATCACAAAATTCACAAGATTAAAAAAAACGCATACACACACAAATCCCAAGAAAGATCTTGAATTAATCATCACAAATTGATAAAAAAAATTTTAAATGTTTTTGAACATAACAAAATATTATCTTGCAATACTACAAATCAAGAGTTTTCTGTTAGTTTTTTTAATAGAATATAGCCATATTTTCTAGTTGTATCAAACATTGGACAAAAATGATTTTAATGAAAACATGTCAATAATTAAACCAAAACTCAATTAAGTTTTTGATTGAATGTTTCCTAGTGGGGTTTTTGAATAAAAAATTTAATGACATGTACATGTCTATTTTAACAAAGGAGACTAAAAATAGTTAACATGGTAGGATTTATTTTATTTTATTTTTAAATAATAAAAAAAATTCTATTCATTTTTATTGAACTATTGACAAGTCCAAAATGCAATCATGTTCAAATCATGACTCCAATGAGTTTGTTTAATTTTTTGTGTTTTGTGTGTTTTGTTTTTTTTTGGAATTAGTTGACAAACGTTCACCAAACTTGCAACAAACTGTCATGTTCATGACATGTCCAAAGTAAGATTTGAACCCTTACTTTCTTGGCCACAATTTATTAAGGCCCTTGCCATTTGACCACTATCTCATTGTGATGACAAAAATTGTTATTATTAAATAACTAAACACACATTTAAAAAATAAATCACATTATAATTCTATTACATAATTAATTACACATGTACATCATTAATATTTAATCTTTTTATTTTATTTTATTCATAATTTAATTTCATAATTACATATATATAAAACCCCATGGTTGGGGAAAAAGTTTTAGATTCATCTAAGGTATATAATATGTCAATTTAAAGATTTTATAATTAAATATGAATTGTTTATTTTTCAGAATATTCAATATTATGATTTTTATTTTTATATATTTTTAATTACATATATCCATGGGTATTTATCACAATCTTCTTTATTTTATTTTATTTTTTTAAAAACCCACATTTTTTGGCTCCCAAAAGTGAAAGGAAGACAAGTAAATCTTACCTTGCTGCACCTTATTTGAGCATCTAGTCTCTTTTGATAGAAATGTCACTTTAGTGGCTTGTTGCCATGCAATCCACTTTAGTGAACTGTCCTCCCCCTTTGTACAACTTGTCCCTATTCCCTATCATTTCCCAAAGGATCGATACAATATGTGCACCATGCAAATGCATTATTTTCTAAAACATAGGTTAAAATAAATTATATACCCTATTTGTATCATGTGATCACAACACATTCAACTACCTTGTTGAATTTATGATGTTAATATATATTTTTATCATTACTTTTGTTTCCTTTGTTTTAATTTAATGTTGATTATTGAAATCTTGTGTCATTGGCCCAAATGTCTATATATTCAAGGTTTAATTATGAACTGAAATGTGATTGAGTTAAGGGTTAAAATTTGAAGGTTTGAGATATGATAAAGTAAATAAAAGGGTTAATAATGAAAGGGCGGATAGGATGGCCAATGGGAGATTCTCCATCATTTCCACATGAGATGAATATTCAAAAACATTTTGTAACATAAGAAAACATTGATTGGTTGAGATGGTTAAATGGCAAGATGATAGCCAATGAGAGATTTCCCATGCATTTCTTTATGAGATGAAGAGACAGATATATTTCCTCATGCAACATGAAAAGACATTGATTGATTGAGATGGATAAATAGGAGGATGACCCATGACATGTAGAAGTAAATACATTCACTCATGGGGATAATGTTATATGTAAAGTTACACAATTAGTTGGTGAAAATAGCCAGTTTCAGCACAATAGGGCATCAAACATGTAATTGGGAATGAAATTGTACAAAACGAAATAACTCGGACCCAAACTTGTTTTTCCACCAATTTTGGTGGTGAACTGAATTTCATCCCCTCTTCCTTTTTCTTGAGCGCCTCCACTATTGCTACATATATTTTCACTGTTCCTATCTATACAACTTTTATAATTACTTTTGAACCTTGTGCATTAAATGTTGAAACTTAGCATTCATATTGAGATTTAATAAAACTTCTTTATTTTGCAAATACCACTACAACTGGGTATAAGGGGTGAAAGGAAATGGGATAGGGGGTGAAGTAGAGAGTCACTTTATGGATAACTCTCATGTCACATTTTTTTAAAAACTCTTTTACTGCTAGACTTGTTCACTATACACATGGACATAAAGTGGATGATACCAATGGTTCTAGATATATCCAATGGTTCTAGATATATGGCGATTTAAGATATTAACTTGAAAAATATTTGACATGTTTTAATAATGATGGGGATCAAAATATCGAATTCCAATAAGGATTGTTTTTCTTTCATCCTAGCTGCTACACCTTAAAAGATTTTGATCCCATTTGATATGAAATGACTAATGTGAATTCAAATATCAATATGTGAAGAGGCATTGATTATTGAAAAAGCCAACTTTGTAAATTGAAATTAATTTTCAATGACAAAAATAATTCTAAATTCATTACTTTTGCTCCGTGGTTAGAATTTACAAAATGCACATTACTTTGTTAAGCGTTTTCCAATGGTACCAAAAGAGTAGTAAAAGGCCCCATGGTTTGGGACGGTTAAGATGTGGTCAGCACAAAACAAAACAAAACACCTATCCTAATATAATATTCCTTAATGATATTTTTCAAATGTTTTAGTATTTAAATGTCATGTTTCATTTTTACCTTCAGGAAATGAAAGACTTTTGTAAATATTAAATCCATAGAATGCTTATATATTCCAAATCTAATTTCTAATATAAGGAAAAAATAAGACTTGTATGCATTTTTCAAGTTGCATTCTTTATATTATAATTGATTGATGTTATTCTCCAAATTTCATACAATGATGCAAAACCTTTTAAAATATGTGTTAAATTTTTTATATTATATTATTGATGAATTATTTCTAATCTATATTGCCCAAATTCTAAAACCTAAGCTTTTATAAATTTTCAAATTGTCACAACAACTAAATAAAATCAAATGAAAGAATTTTTAAATTTTTATTTAAATATTCTTATATTGTGTTCCAAAATTGAATAATAACCTTATAGGCATGGGGTGATTTATAGCATATGTAGGTGTTGTTATTGAACAATTTGAGAAATAAATTGCATTTGCGTTTCAATTTAAGCTATCCTAATAATGTATCAAATTTTATCTTGAAACCATGTTGGAAGACTTGTGTTAGCAATTAAATCCATATCATTTGCTATAGATTTCAATTATAATATAAAGACCAAAAAAAAACTTGTATGCATTTTCCAAGTTGCATTTTATTAATGTTGCTCCAATTTTCATTTACAATGATGCATCAAATTATTAAATTATTATTGAATTGACCAACATTGTTTTATTTGAAATTGCCACAATAATTGCATAAAAATAAATGAAACATACCTAAAAGCTAATTCATTCTCTTCCCCAAATAACCATTTACATGGCTAGCTGCAGACCCACCATGGACCAAGGTGCCGAAACAAGTAGCTTTCTTTGGGCCGTGTGAAAGAGTGAACGAATGTGTATAGAGATGAAAAATGCAGATATTTGGTGAGGAGAGGGTATGTCTGTCCGGTGGTGGTCATCCTTTCCATCCATTCATATCGTCATCCATCCCGTCATCCATCCATCCAAGTTCCTCATCTTGGAAGAAAAAGATGATGGAAGAAGAGGATAATTTTCCAAAAGAAATCATAAGAAATCAGCAAACCAATTTAATAATAATAATAATATTATTTAATAATAGAGAAATATAGAGATATATATATATATATATATATATATATATATATATATATAGTTTCTTTTTCTTGATTTTTTTTCTTTTGGTGTATTTCGAAATTAAAAAATGGAGGAGTCATTATTATGAGGTTTATGTCTTTCCTTTCTAAAGTTTATTCATTTAGGATTTTTGGCTTGAATCTGTTCGAGGAAAGAAGAAGAAGGAAAAAGAGAAATAAAAAAAATCCTTGGAGAAAAGAAAAAAGAAATAAAAGAAAAGAAAATCATAGCTTGGTGAAAATTGGCTAAAGGCAAGACGGGAAAATAGAATTTTCATAAAATCCTGCTTTGTTTTTTTTTGGCAATCTCCAAGAATGAATTATATAAATATGGCAACTTTGGCGCTTTTGTTTTGTTTTGTTTCCCCCAAAATTCCGAAGGAAAAAACAAAAAACAAGTCGACTTCACAGTGCCTGAAGGTCACGAGTACCCACTAGTGTTAACATAATAAAGATTTGTTTTCATGTTGGTTTTGCACACCTCATGTTCTTGTTCTTAATTCTTGTGTTTTTGTTTTGGAATCACATAATCTTGTCATGTTTTTTGTTTGAGAATTAGACTTAAACATTTTCCTTTAACCTTTGTTTTTGTGGTTCTTTGTATTTTGGAGACTAGGCACATTCTTGAAATAAAAATATTATACTTGAGTTAATTGATTTTCCCATTAAGAGAATGTGAGGTGCATCAAATTTTTAATCCTATTTCAATTAAGTAAACATTCAATTGATATTCCCATTTGGAAAATGTATGTTAATGTGAAGTAGATCAAAATTTTGACCGTATTTCAATTATGTTAACAATCCATTGATTTTCACATTTGGACAATGTACCCTGATGTGAAGTAGATCAAAATTTTAATCCTATTTCAATTAGTTAAAGAATCAATTGATTTTCACATTTGGAGAATGTATGCTAATGTTAAGTGAATCAAATTTCAAATCCTATTTTAATTCAATTGTAAAAAAACAAATAATGTATTATTTTGTAAATCATTAAAACCAAAAGTTTAGTTGTTAAATGAAAAAAAATGAAACACAAATGCACTATATGAATGTAAAGAACATGCACTTGTAAATAATAATATGTTTGTGCAACAAACTATGAAGGTTTTCAAAAACCTCAATTTTGTATATTATGATAAAAGGTTGAAGATGATGCAATTTGTGGTGAGACTAAAATTGATTTAACAAAAATATTAAAGTTTTGGAAAAAAAAAAGAAACAACCAAGACCCCAACTTTTAACATGTTTCAACCATGTAAAAATTATATATATATATAATTTTTGATCAATTAATATGATTTTTGAAAACATCTCAATTCATTTCAAATTGAACTAAAATTTGCAAGCATTTGTGTTTGACAACAAATCTTATGACTTTTTTTGGGTCACCTTTTGTTCACTTTGAACAATAGTATGTAAAAAAATTATAAAAAATTGGATTCTTCATGGTTTATGTGCCCATACTTGGATAAGTCCATCTTTAATTGGTTTTTTTTAGTGGTATGACCTAAGCTCTTTGATGTCCTTGCTTCATCATCCGATTGGGATTTCTTTGATGATTTTTTTATATCCCCAAATTCATTGCTTCTCGTGGTGTCCTCCTCTTTACAATCAACTTGTTTTTCATCTTCTTCTTGGTTTTCAAAATTATTTTCAAAATTATCATCATTATCCATATCTTGTACATTGGGTTCATCGTTTGAATGAATATGTACCCTAAAGACCATTCACAGACAAATTAAAGCTACTTCCTCACCTTTTGGAGCAAATCCAAAAGGCAAAAGATCAAAAACTTTACATTTTCACTCCTACAAAGTAGTAACACACACAATGGAAATCAAAATTCTCTCAAGAAAACAATGAGAGTAAAAATTTGTACATAAATTACAACTACATGTCCAAATTATTCCTTGTGTCTTCCTATCAAAACTTCCAAAAATATTTTTTGCCTTAAAATTTGTCTTCATCATGTGCTTTGATAAATTTAATTTTTTATCCTAAGGCATCATTGTTCTATGGTGATCATAACAAAATAGAAATTGTCATTTTTTAATAAAACATTATATACTACTTTGGTTATTTAATTTGTTCCAATTAAACAAGGAATAATGAGGGTGTTAGTAAATTTGAATCAACAAGGACACCTTCAAAATGTAATATTGTAGTACCTAGGCCATTTCAACACATGCCCATCAAATAATTAATTAACTTCCAAAAATTCATCTCAACAAATTGAATATTCCTAAATATCCACTATTTTCCTTCACGATTTTTTTTGATTTGGAAGAAATAATTTTTGAAATTTTCATCATTTTTGAAAATAACATAATTAGTATTGAATTGGCCAAGGAACTAAGGTATAATAGAACAAATATTTAACGACCGACCAATAGTGAACTCCACACAATAAAAATTGCAAACATGTAATGGTGACCAATATAACATTTGGATTCAAACAAAGTAGTGCATAGGTATTGTAGAGGCCTAATTAAACAAGTTTGATTTTCATGTGGTGGTTCTCATATCATGAACTCAAATGATTTCTTAGCTACCACTAGTTCATGTCCATAATCCATGAAGTTAAATATGTAAACACATGCATAGTAAATAAACGCATGTGCAGGTAAAGGATCTTGGTGCCAAACCTTGCCATGTTCCCCTTGCCATTACACCGCAACCAATTGAAGATCATCAAGCCAACCAAAAAAAAACTATTGACAATAATGTACTATAGGTCAGAGAAACTGTTCCAAAACCATTGATTTTTGTTGTTTTTTTTTTTTCTAATCTGTGTTTTTGGACAAAAACACCGTTTCTAAAAAGTCTCCCCAATATTTCCAATATTAATATTAATTGTACGGACTTGCCCCAAGGTACTGTTAAAATGTGACAAAATATGGCAGACATCATGGATATCTAAGATTTCCTTTTCATTGCACAAAGAATGTTGTAATCTCAATTCTTGGAGTTTTTGGATTCTTGTCAAAGGTCTAGCACATTTCAGTATTCAAACTTACTTTGAGTATTACTCATATCTTGCACGTAGATTTTACATTATTTTTTTGATTGCATGTCTTTACATATGTGCAAAAAGATTTAGGGAAATTCCTTCCTTGTAAGCAGATGCTTAACAGGGAAAAAAACCCTTCAAGGTCCTATTTACACATGAGGATCCACCACCCTGTACATAGGAAGGAAATAAATCCAGAGGTTTTTCAGCTGCAGAAACTAGATGCTCATACACAAATGAGTGGCAGAACCTTACCAAGGATTGAAGAGGCAGACAGGACACAAGAATTTGCAGAGCAGATTCCAGCATACCCCAGCAAAACTTGCATATTGTCAACAATATCAGAACTCTTGATCTTCAGCATTTCCCAGATGTACTGTGTTATATGAGACTGTACAACGTGACAAGATGTATTTCTATGCATCAAGCACCTTTTGAGTGCTCTCTGCTAGCCACTGCAGGTACTTGTGGCTCCCTCCAGTGATAGGCACTGCTATAACCTCTGGCGTACTGCACATACCACAGAATCATTTAGCTCCCTATTGCTGTAACGTACATATATTACTTTGATAGAACTTTGTTGCTTTGAGTTTTGTAAGCTGCAAGCAAAGCTAGTTATGCATTAGAAGAAACAATAAGGTCACAACCATCAAATAATATAAGCCAAAGGTGAATTTTTAATCAAAGAGGAATCTATGTGGCTAAATTTGAAGATCAAAATAACTGCAAAAAGTCCCTATGAGGTGAATTTTAAGCCTAAATATGCCTTTTTAATCATAACTATAAGGTTCACACAGTGATGCAAACATCCTCCCAGGGAAGACTCTATCTAGGAAATACTCACTCATAAGGATGATTGGCTGTCACATGGTCAGTGAGTTGTTGCAGAAGACTCTGCCTTGTCTTGATCATCAACAACAGCTCTGAATCTGTCTCCACCTGAAACAATATGAAACATTTCCTAGTTAGCATCAAGTAAAGCATTCACCCTCTCTAGTTTGTCTCTCTTGTATGATGTTACAGATTGGCCAGGGTCAAGCTACCCAACTCTGGGAAAACTATGTCACAATAGCTGCCCAAATTTTTTATCTACATTCAATGGGAAACTTTGGGTGGAAAGTTTCACAGTACAGCACAATATTCGAATAATATAGGTCAATAGCCCTATCTGCAACAATCTTGATGGGACTCAAAGTGGGAAGATATAACTCACCTTCCCCTGCCACCAATATGTGGACTCCACACCTGTCATGATAAGCAAACCCACAGAAAATATTTCACTAACAATGAACAAAGCGTTGCATTATTCAATTTGATTGACACAAATTGGCAATCCAGTAACAATAATCCCCTTATGATACAGCATAAAAAAATTATGCAGTCTGAAGGTCCCACAATCACCTTAACAGGAGATGTGGACCATGAGTCAATGCTGCATCACCCAAAATATCTTCATAGGCTTCAATACGGTCTGTATTGATAGTGAACAAGAGCACATAGTGCAGAAACACCCATACTCATCTGGCATCAAATACACTACAACAGAAGCATACTTTCTTTAGATGGGCTGTTTCAGATGGAGAAAGTATGAACCTGGAATCTGATTCACACAAGCTGCAAGCTTGTTTTCAATGATACTGTGTGCAAGCTTTGATCCTGAAGACACAGAAATCAAGGTCAGCATTTCCAACTTCCATTGTTGGAATTCCATTTCCTCTTCTTCAACCCTAACCACCTCATCCTTTGGACATTTTCTTCTTCTCCAATGACCTTTGCAAATTTCTAGGCTGTTGGTTTTCCTCTTCCTCCTAAAATACACTTCCAGCTTCTCAGAGTCCTCTTCTACAAGGTACTATTGATTTGGCCTTTACTTGGTTCCTCTTCAGGCATTTCCAGCATGATGAGTTATCCTAACCTTCCTTCTGGATGGACTCTAGTTCCCTTCTCACCTCTCCCCTCACTCTCTGAGACTAGGCTTCTAGTAAAGTAAAGCAAAAAGCATAACAAAAGATGTACAGAGCTCACAGAGAAAATTCCACAATAAGATTGTTGTAGAATTTGCAATGCTATCATGAGCCTTTGAAAGTAAGGTCCTTTGAGGAAGCCAAACGAATTACCAGTTTCTTTGTTTGGAACAGTGACATAGACAACAATTGCTGGCGTATAGTCAGTGGCCATTGCGTGCAACTGGGAAGTTCCTCCTCTCCAAGCAGATGAAAGACGAATCGAGCTTGGCCAGCTAGGGCTGAGAAAGTTTGCAACTATAAGCACAAGTGCTAGTCCCACAACAACTGAGGCCTCCAGCCCTCGGCAACTAACCACCCTCATGTGAGTACTCACACTTTGACACATCTCATAAAGCCAAGGGAGAGGGAAGCAGATTGTTGTTTGATTGCTGCCTGCCTGTGGCAATTCATTAAGGAAGCTCTCGGTATGAACTAACCACGGCTGGCATCATCTGTCTTATTCACAACTTTGATAGTAGAACCTAGAAAAACCACAAATACAACCTCCATTGACTAAGCTCAAGAGATGGGAAGAGCTTCAAACCTCGTGAGACGAGTAGTAGAACGTTTGAGGAGGGCAGCAGCAGCAGTGTTCAACAAAGGTGTTGAGATCCTTGTTTCTGACAATCTCGAGTTTTGTTGCACCTGTTGAGAGATGATGTAGGTATTAAGTGGTTGTAACACACAAAGCTCATCACAATCTAGTGCTCTGAAAGAATGCTGCTAAAAGGAGGTTATCATTCTGTCGACGACGCTCTCACATACTCTTCACATCTGCCTCGTTCCTTTTGTCACTCCTTCACTAATATGACATCACAAAGGCGAATGTTAAAACTCCCTACCGAAAGACTCGATGCTCCATGCAACAAAAAAATCAATCAATCAATCAATCAATGAGGAGCAATTCCTTGCGGAAACCTTCCTGTTGACGGAGAGTTCTTGAACATTTTGGCATTCTAGACGCCTGGTATCTTCTATCAGGATTCCTTACAGACAACCGTAGAAAAACAGAGATCTATAGCACGGGGGAAAATAAAAACGCATATTCATAGTCAGGGGTGAGAAGAAGAAAAAGAAGAAGAAAGGGGAAAGAAAAAGAAAAAAGAGCCAAACTTACAGCAAAGACACGCCGCATAGGAGAGGTCGCCGGAACGCCGCGGTGAACAATAATCGCAGATGCAAAGGAAGAGGAGAGAGGTCGCATTGCAAACCAAACGCGCTCCTTGCGATGATCTTGCGCGAAGTTCTTGGCAAGAAGCGACGATGCACAGGGCAGGCCTGTCTAGGCCACGCCGAATATTCTCGATAGCCGTCCCAGGAAGACGAACCTATAGCGCGCGGTGTCGTTTATCGAATTCAGTGGACCTGGCCAGGGTTTCTTTTCAGTCAGGATTTTGTGATGTAGATCAAAGTGGCGATCATCCAGAAAATAATTTAGCCAAATTTGGTTACATACTATTCCGAAAGCAGGGGAAACAAAAAAAAAAACACAGAATCTTTCTCTATTTTTGGCTAACTGCTGGAAGTTATTGTAGAAATCTGGCGATATTTGGAATTTTCTTTCTTCAAAATCTGGGCCATTTTTTTCTCATGAAAAATCCTTTGTATAGTTTGAAACAATATTTTTCAGGTCAAAATTTGCTAGTAAAACAAAATGTTGGGTTACCCTATCTAGCATTGCCATGTTTGTAGTAAGTTAATCATGGTCATCTAGGGATGAAGCGAACACATTTGTAAACCCATTTTCAATATTTTGTAATATGTGTCAAATTGCCATTTTAATTACGATAAACCCCCTTTATAATCGTGCCCATTTTAAATCACATTCTTGTTTGTGTCAAATTTTAAAATTTAAAAAAAAGAAAGAAAATATAACCATTCATTTTAGTAAAAAACACCATTTTTTAGAGTCACTATCACACTCATCAATAGCCCAAAATAATGCAAAGCTTTTTTTTTCCTTTTGTAAATGTGACTATAATGAGAAAATTTAAGGCAAATATTAGAATTTTATAAATTATAGTTCCCTTTGGCATTGTTAGTGTTGTCTTGTGTTCAAATTATCATAATAAACCTCACATATTGTACATTGTAATGATTCAAATCAAAAGGTTTTCTTCACACATGTGTCATGATTTGCAATTTTGCGTGTGAGGAAAATCACATTCTCTTTAAATGATTGTGTTATCAATTATTCGTACTTGGTTTGAAACATTTATGATCTTGTTGACAAGTGCGATCACAACACAAAATGTTTAGTGGTAGAGAAAGGAAAAAGAAGGTGTATGGAACAAAATGCAAATGGAGATGAAATTTTGTGTGGAACAAAAGAGAGAGAGAGTTGAAAGAACAATGTTAGCCATATGTGCATGGTTCAAAATTATTATTATTCTTATTTTATTTCATCATAAGATGGAGTTGGCCATTGTATTTGTGTTTTGAAACACACATTGCGTGATATTCCAATTGGCAAGGTTGAATTCTCTATGTACGTAATGATTGTCACACATTAATCATCAAAGCTCTAATTGAAAGAGCAATGATGCACCTAGAGATATCAATTTGTTGCCATCACTTTGAAGATCAATGTGATTGTATAATATGTGTCACAATAAACATCACATATTGTACATTGTAATGGATGAAATCACAAAGTTGATCTCACATGTGTCAAAAGGTGTGACCTTTTGTGTGAGAAAGCCCATGTCCATTTGTAGTGTTTTGCTTGAATCAAATTTTTAAAACACTATTTCATGTTTTCAAAAAGTGATGAGTTGAAAGGAAATTTTCTTTTCTTTGATAAAACTATTCAATCTTTTCATTTGTGTCAATTGCCTCATTTTGCACTCTTTTTATTTTCTTCCTTATCATTAGGTGTGTCCAATTTTTAACATACCTTGCAAGCTTTCTATGTTTCCCTAAAACAAAATTGTGCAAGTGTATTTTGTTGTTCTTAGTGCCATCCAATTATCGCTACCAACTTTACTTTTCAACCTAGTTGGGTTTGAAGTTAGTTTTTACTTCTTGATCAATTTGGCATCAAAGCATTACTTGCTAGGTACACATCCCATGCCTTTCTCCTTTCTCCTTTACACCTTTTCCACGAAATGGAGTACATATACCATCCCATCTTCTCTTCTTCCTTCATTCCTTCCTCCATCTTCTAGATCCATGGGATTGGAGTGCCTTTGCCATTCACCTAATCACAAAATCACACAATCTAGTAATGAACATGTGATAATTCTATAGCTTGATAGATAGAAAGAAGGAAAATTGTGACAACCATGAACACAAAACATTGAATTCCTTTTTGAATCATCATCTATCACGAAGAGGAATCACTAAATGATGAGATCATTGTTTGAATTCTATTTTGTCAATATGTGATCTCACACTATTGCTAGGGATCTAGGAGAAAAGAAAAAACCACCATCCTCTCTTGATTAATATGTGTCACAACTTGATATCAAATTGTAATTTTGATGTAGCGCATGACACAATAAACATCACATATTATACAACGTAACAGATGAAGCCCAAGAGCCTATCATATGTGTCATGAATCACAACGTTTTGTGTAAGATCACATTTTCTTACAGTGGACACTAATAATTCATTTGCCTTTTCCTTTCAATCCATTAGATTTGTGGCATGAAGCAAACAAACATCACATATTGTACATTGTAATGCATGAACCACAAAGTTCACCTCACACCAAGAGTCATGAACCTCAAACAGACCTGACATAAACAACACATATTGTACATTGTAATGCATGAAACCACAAAGTTTACCTCACACAGGAGTCATGAGCTTCAGCCTTTTGTGTGAGAGAAATCACATCCTCTTGCAGTGGACACTAATAATTCATTTGCCATTTGCTTTGAATCCCTTTTACATTTGTAGTAGCAGCAGGCAACGATTTGCTCCAGATGCTGATCGGCATGGTGCAAGGCCTAGAACAAGACAAGCGCTTGGCGTCTTTGCGCAGCGTTGCAATAGATGTAACAACGATAATGTGGGTGGAACTGCTGGTGGTTACGCTTGTTTTTCTAACCCTACAAAAATAGTAGTTCTCCAACGAAAAACCCACAGACACAAAATTGAATTTGATGCCGAAATTGTGGGCCCGGTCGCTGCTGCTGAAGAAGGAAAAAACTGGTGGCTGTAGATAAATCTTAATCAAGCATTTTCTCGAGTTGGGTGTTCGTCGTTGCAAACATACCTAGCTTGTTTCTTCTTCACAAGATTTAGGGTTTAGGGTTTGCTTACTAAATCTTGAGAGAAAAAGGGGAAGAGATAGTAGTAGCAACAGCAGCAGCAGTGTTGTGGGTGGATCGATCGATCAATCCTAGAACAATTTTTTTCTGGGCACAAGTAGAGCGGGCAACAAAGTAAAATGGCAACAAAGGCAGTGTGGAATGGAGCAGTGATTGCAGCTACTGATACATACGAAAGTGTGGAAGGCAACGTGTACTTCCCACCCTCATCTGTGAACATGCAGTACGTGAAGCCAAGCTCCACCAACACCAGCTGTCCTTGGAAAGGCCAGGCTTCTTATTACACCTTGGTGGTTGATGGGCAGGAGAACAAGGATGCAGCTTGGTATTACCCTGCTCCCAAGCCGGCTGCCTCCAACATCAAGGTAAAAACCTACTGGAAAGAAAGACTCTCTCACACTCATTGGAGGTGTTTTTGAGACTTGGGTTGTGATGATCTGCCTCTTGTTTTTTCCTTACTTGCAGGATTATGTTGCGTTCTGGAAAGGTGTCAAGATCGAAAAAGCAGCAGCTCAGGCAGTGTAGGGGACATACTACTACCACTTCTACCTACTGGTGCTATTACGGGCTCAGGTTGGAGGTTCTGAAGTTTAGGGTTTTGGGTGCTAGATACTTCTCTTGAAAGTTATCCATGATGCTTGCAGTTTGCTTGTGGAATATGCAGAAAACACAAAATGTGTTTTGAGCAAATCTGTAATGAAATGGGTGTGGCTAGCATCGCTTTGTCTGTGTGCATAGAGTATTTGCGGTGTGGAATTTAGAATATCTCTGGAGAGAATGTTGATGAGGATTTGTAGGTCCTAGTTGCACTTCGTCCTTTACTGGAGACTCTCTTCTCGTCAATCAATCAAAGTGTTTGTTTAGATTCTTGCAGTTCTTCCTTCAGCATCATGGAAGAAGAAGCAATCAAACAAGCAAGGTGCTTTTTTTTTTGTTTACGGGTTGAAAGCTTAACCTGTCTGTCATGCGAGTGTTTTGTTCGGAAAATAAAAATGTGGTTGCTGTTTTGCGACAATTAGTAGCAACATCAATACTACCCTACTTGTAGAAAGAATGGTGGCCGCATCAAACTGTAGAAAAAATCCTCACTGTGCACTTGCAGCAGAGAGGTAAAGATGTTAAGATTTCTGTCCACAGAATCAGAAAAGCTCTAAACCCACAAACAATAAAAGTTATGCTATGTTTTCAGACATCCTCAGAGATGTTGTTTAGCTGGAAATCTTCCCATGTGTTGCTGCCGCTGCCGCCTCCCAGCTTTTCTCTAGATTTGTCCTTGTGTTTGTTGTGTGCATAGAAGTAGTAGTACAGTACAATTGCAGCACACGAAACCCCGAGAACATCAGCAACTCCATCTTTGATGGAGGCGCCATCCGAAGGCAACAGATGGGTTGCATCTCCAACTTCCTTCAATGCTCCGGCTGTCAACCCCAGTAGAGAGCCCAAAGCAAGACGCAACCATCCCCGCAACTCTTTTCTTACAAACCCAAGCACAGTTGCAGCAGCAACTGTGATGGCAAAACAAGCAACAAAATGCTCTGCTTTATCAAGTGCAAACCATGGATCCCCGTGATTCCCCATCACCATTCTTCTGCTGCTTCCTCCTTTTGCCCCCCTGCTAGGTTTCCCATTCCACAACCCTTGACAACAATACCTAACCACGCAGACAAACCTCTTGACTCCTCCATGGTGCATAATCTTCAGACAACATCTTCAGGTCTCTATCTCTGAGTCTCTGCGTGTGCGTGTGCGTGTCTCTCTCTCTCAAACAAACAAACACTGAAGCCCCAGGGCACGGATTTCCGGAAACAAAGAAAGCGTGGAGCTCTTAGGGTTTAGGGTTTGGCAGAACCAGCACACAAATACGAGCAGCAGCGTGGGAACGGAGGAAAACTTCCGTCGCTGGAAGAAAATAGCTTTGGGTCTGCTTCATTTTTTGCGTTCTTTACGATCTGAAGCTTTTGGCGATGGCGGGCGTTGGTGGAGGCTCTAAGTACCTGACGGGATTCAAGGACGCTGACAAAGACGTAAGCATCGTGCTTTCTTCTCTCGGTTTCAGTAGCAAGGTTGTTGCTGCTGCTGCTTTTTGTATGTTTGTGTGTGTGTGTTTTTGGACGGGTGGGTGGGTTCTACAAGAAGAAGATGGTGAAACAATAAGTGTGCATGCGACGGATGGGGGAAAAAACCACAGGTTTTGGTCAAGATAGTGAAGCTCTCGCAAGGGAAGAAAACCAGAGGCCGTAAAGGAGATTGGAAGCAATATGTAGCTGGTGTCAACAGGAAGAGGGGAGGTTCTGACAATGATCCTGCTAAGCACCCCGTGGATGTGCTTGCCTCCTTTGTGCAGACGTTCACTAAACCCGAAGATATTGATGTGAGTGAGAAGGGTTGCAAAACTCTAAACCCCTTCAACTGCCTTCTTTTCTTGACACAGTAAAATTGTTGTATGCAAAACCTGAATTCTCTGAATTGCTACTTCTTTGGCTGTGTGAGAGCTTCTGGATTGGGCTTACAAATTATTAAAAAAAGGTTGGTGATCAAAGAAGCTGTCAGAATTAGGGTTTCGCAATTGCTGGATACAGAGAAGAAGCTGGTGATCAAAGAAACCATCTCAGAATTAGGTTTTGCAATTGCTGGATATAGAGAAGAAGTGGATTTTATTTACGCACTCTGGAAGAAGGATTACTTCTCAAGGATTGTAGCTTCTTGGAAGAGTCAAGGCTTGTGTTTTGTTGCTGGAATTGGAGAAGAAACAAGTTTGTTAGAAGAAGTCTGGGAGAAGAATGTGTTCAGCTGGATATCAAGGATTGTAGATTCTTGCTTGCAATTGCTGGATATGTATGCTGAAGAAGCAGGTGTGATTGAAGAAAGTCTGGGAGAAGAATTAGGTCATCTGGATCTTGAGAGTTGTGGATTCTGGGATGAGTAAGGCTTTGCATTTACCTGGATTCTGAGAAGAGGCAGGTTGAATTGAAGAAGTCCGGGAGAAGGATGGCTTCAACTGGATTTGGAGGATTGTACTTTCTGGGATGCTTTGAAGAATCAATTTTAGAATAGCAACTTTAGGGTTTTAGAGATCAAGGAAAAAGCCTTGAAGTAGCAAACAATGAACTCTTTGTTGGGATGCACCATGGGCTTGTAACTGTGCTTCTTGTTGTTTTTGAAAATGAGCATGCAGATGGTGAAAAGGGCCCGGAAGTGGGCTCAACGCACAGAAAATTTCAAACTGTTGGTTGACACCCAGCCATTGCCAAAATCTCCAGAACAGGTCTGTGCAATTTAGGACGCCAAAGAAAGAATGACCAAGATGAGGAAAGAAATCAGCATACAGAGTAGGAACTTTGTAGTTTGGTTGCTGCATCAAGCATGCAAGTACAGATGTTCGTCTTTAGCAAGATAACCAATACTCATTGATTTTCTGGTGGTTGTTTTGTGTTGAAGTAAAATCTATAGGCATGGCACTGAAGGATGACAGATGAAATCTACCTGATGATGTGTATTGAATTGCTGACATGCCAATGGTGGTGCAGGAGCTGGTCAGATTAACACAAGCACATCCCTTGTTCCAACAGCTCTACAATTTTCCTTCCTACCATGAGGTTTCTGTTCACCTTTCTCTTGGGAAACAAGGAGGGCCACAGTTGTTCCAGTGTGTTTTTTATGTTTTATTAGTGAAATAGAAGAGTTGCAACCTCACCTCCTGATGTAGATTGTCGAATCACCACCCTGCCTCCACTTTTGCTACATAGGTTGGTGAAGTCAACCTATATGGGGGAAAAAGAACACAGATGGTAGCTGTTTTTATGTATCTCTTCAGTTCTGTCATTTTTGCAACCACTCTTTTTGTCTGCCATGGATTTCATTCCCATCCACAGTACATATGTTTTGTGTTTTTCTCGCTTATCCAAAATTTTGTAATGGCTTTACAGGGATGGAAAATATCAAAAAGAGCAAAAGAGGGAAGCAACCCAGAAAGACTTGTGTCACTCGGTTGTGAGGTGGTGGAATGTGCAGGACGTCACACTGACATTGTCCGTATTTGTGCAGTCAATCGTGATTGCAAGGTGAGATCAAGAATTGTGATTTGATTCAGGAAGTCTCTTTTTGTATGCAATTTTGTTGTTGTGGGGTTTGTTGTTGTGGGGTTTTCTCCTCAATCTCATAATTAGGTCTCATTTATTTTGTAGATGTATTGTGGAGATTTTTAGTTTTTTCTTTTTGGCTACATGCAACATTTTAGCTTTGATCAGAGGTGACCATGCGGTTTTGTTTGCTTGGATGCAGGTGCTGATTAATCAGCTGGTTCTGCCAGCCACCAATATTGGAGATTGTATCACAAGTATTACAGAAGTCAAAGCTAAGGATCTTGAACAGATTGCTGTTACCCAGGCTGCAGCCCAGGTATGCCTGGCATCTATCTATTCATGGAAAATTATTCAATGAAAGCAACTGAGATTGCAGTGCAAGAGAAAGAACAGGCTGCAGGACGCTATGGTCACATATGTGGAATTAATTGTTACTCCTGCACAGTAGTCATGCTATTGTGGTGTTGTACATTGCAGAAGCTTGTGAAGAAGTTGTTGACTCCAGGAACCATTCTTGTCGGCCACAGCTTAAATCATGCTTTGGCCAGTATGCTCTCTCCCTTACTCTCCGCTTTGTAAGGACTCAAGGCAGTATTAGCAAGCCATGTTGAGTTTTTGTGCCTGACAAAAGCCCCAAAGTGTGAAGTGGCTTCTTGAAACTTGCAGCTGGATATATGACCTTTCCTCTTTGTGGGTGATTGCAGGTTTGAAAATTGATCACAAGCAGGTGATTGACACAGCATTATTGTTTCACAATAGTGGTTCACGTGCTGGGCCACTGCCCACCCTCATCACATTGTGCAAGGTGAGCCAATTGTTCTCTTTGCAGACCACCTGTGACATACTGTCTCTTCACCCTAAGGGAATCTCTTTCAAGGTGCACCCTTTGTAACCACCATAATGGGTGCATCATGTTTGCTCTTTCTTCCCTTGGGACTTGGCATTCCTTCAGTTTTTTGTACTTTTTGGATGATCTGTTTACCAGTAACCTTCATATATCAATATGATCATGCCCATCATGAGTCCTAGCCACTAGTGTAATGACTTTGATGCTTACTCTTTACATCGAAGTAATCAAAAGCTTGTTGAGACATCAGTTGGCTTAATGTTTAGTTGGTTCAAGCTCAAGTTTGTGGGTTGTAGAACATCAACTAATGCCTTCACTTGTGGGGATCCAGGCTGTGTGGAAAACAGGATTCCAGAAGGAAGGATTGAACAGCTGCATGGATGATGCTATCTTGCCAATGCGCTTGGTTTTGTATTGTCTTCAGCATGGTGCCTCTAGCTGTGTTGTTCCTTGTCTGGACAAGGTACTACAAATGTTGATGTTGTGCAGTCTTGTTTCTGGTAAAAATGCAGATTGGTTGGTATGCTTTTGAAGTTTTGGAAGAAACCAGGACTAAATTTTTCTGTTTGAAATTTCAGGGTTATAGTTGCAATGGTCTCCTACCTCTCCCACAGATGGTATGTATTGATTAAGACCTACCTAGTTGTATGTGATTCAACCATCTTGTGTATTTTCAATCAGATTCTTCCTGAATCAACAAGGATAAGTTTAAGGATTCTGTGTCTAGAGTCTATCCATTGAGCTGTTTTCCATGAAAGAAAAGTAGAAGCACACACACTTAGAGATGCTTGGAGGGTCCAGCTTGTGATGTTAATATTTTGTGTGGATTTTTTGAATCAGATTACCATGAACACTGAGGAACGCTCAAGGACTTTCCCAAGCCTAGTGAGCACTCAGACTGCTGTATGTTCCTTGACTTCTGTTCTCTGTCGGTTTCCCAAGTCTTTTATTCCAGGAGGGTTCTTTGCTCAATGATTATTTGATCACATCCAGCACATTTGTACTTATTTTCCTTGGGTAAAAATGTGATCAATAATGTGCTGTCCTGTGGTGTAGATCCTAAACCCTAAACTCATCTGACTCTTCTTTGTGGTAAATTCTGAAGCAGGTGACTGGGGCAATTATTTTGGGCTCCAAACCTTGGATAAGCTCCAAGGAAACCAATGAAGATGTATATTTTCTATCCATGTCCTTTTAGCAACTGTCTTCATTCTTGCTCAGTCAAGAGAATAGGGCTTTCTAGCGGATGTCACTGCTCAGGATGCAAGCAACATTTTTCCCCTATATTGTGGTCTCATCATGGTCTAAGTCTTCATCTCAGAATTGTGCTTTCTACTTTGGTTTGGATGAAAAAGCAGAATGGGAAGGCAGTCATGGACAGCTCAAAGTATCTGACAGGCTTCAAGGAAACAGACATGGATGTGAGAACCTTTATCATTAACTTCCATTCTCTTTCCTCATCTTTGTGGTCCACAGTGTTGACTTTGGACTAGCACCATTGGGTATTTCCGACCAGCCAGCTGCACGAAACAGCACTTCCCATAAAACTTAGGAGTGCCAGAATTCAGGCATTTCATCTCAGGGGAATATATGATGCTTGAAGTTGGGACATGATCATATCCACACTGTTCCATGTTAATCTTTGATTTCAAAGACCTGTTTCAAGGTATGTCAAAATTGTCACCCGTGTTTTGGAGGCTCCTCAATGGAACAAACATTGATTCTGTCTGAGGTACATACAGCTGGTTTTGTTTGATTGTTTTTACAGGTCCTGATCATGATAGTAAGGACTGCACTGGCACAGCAAATTAAGGGACAAATGGGTGGCTGGTTAGAGTTTGTTTCATCTGTCAATGCCAAGAGTGGTGGTTCTGAGACTGACCCTGCAAGCCATCGCTTTGATGTCCTTGCTGCATTTGTGAAGACCTTCACTAATGACGAAGATATTCAGGTCAGTTCCTTACAAATATTTCTGACTGCATCTTGCTGAGTTGTATGCAGGCATTGACACCTCACATGTAAGGATACTAGGATCAATAGTGAAGACTGAGAACTACTTTTCAAATTGTGGAATATCAATTTCTGAAGTTATCTGTTATTGAAGTTTGGGTGGGCTCAAGGAAATGAGATAACAGTTCCAGAGAAACAGTTGAAAGATATGCAAGTTGGAGATCAGTGTAAGGATTTGATTACATTGAAAAATGTTAGCTGGGAGATGGGAGTTTGGTACAAAGGACATGATGAAATCCTAGATGTGAAGTACAGTATACCAATGGTTTCAAATACACTTCTTGAAGTACCTAGTCTCTGTGATAAGGCACTTGATATGGTCAAAAAAAAATTGGTATTACATAGTATGCTTACCTTCTGGAACAATGTACATGCAGACAGTAAAGAGGATCCGCAAGTGGGCTCATTGTCATAAGCTGGAAGAGCTCTTGAATGCAACTCAGCCATGGCCAAAAACTCCTGAACAGGTGTGCAATTCAGAAAGAAAAACCAATTGGGTGTATCAATGATTATGCAATGCAGCCTGGAATGATATTGATCCTGAGTGACAACCCCAGTGAAATAAGCAATGTTTCAATTTCTTCCTGGTTAGCTTACTTTATGAAGTCCACTGAAAGAGCTGGTGGGTTTTCAGGAGCTGGTGGAGTTAACTCAAGCACATATTCGGTTTCCTGGCTCATACACTTTCCCCTCCTACCAGAAGGTTCTCTCACATCTTATCTGGAAACAGTACTCTTTATGTTGATGTTTGCACATTTGGAAGAGTGTAATGGAAAATCATTCCCTTGCTGAGGGATAAAAGAGTGGAGGGAACCAGCCAGTGGAGTCAACAGTAACCTTTTGTAGCTAGACTTCCATGGTTCTTTTATGGGAAACAAATTTAATTTTTGTAGACTCACATTGTCAAAATGGTGGAATCATCACCATAATCTAACCCTAATTGAAAAAGTTTCTATTTGGTGTGATTGTTAGGGGTGGATCATTTCAAAGCGAGAAAGGAAAATCAATGTTCCAGAAAGAATCATTTCTCTGGATTGTGAAATGGTGGACTGTGAAGGGGGTGAAGCCCAGATTGTGAAAATCTGTGCAGTTGACCGTAATTGCGATGTAAGCACGTATTCTCAGAACTCACTGTTTTTGCAGTTAACTGTAATTATGATGTAAGTATGTATTCTCAGAACTTAATGTTTTTCCTCTGCTTCACATAGTCCAGTTCTGATCCAGGTCAAGATTTTCATTCGAATTCCATGTTCTAGTTTTTAATCATGTACTATGTTTGGAAAGGGAGCTTACAGTAAACTTATCATGATGGCCTTGGGTGTGGCATGCAGATATTGATTGATGAGCTTGTCTTGCCAAATAAGAAGGTGGTGGATTACCTCACACACATCACAGGAGTCAAGGCTGAGGATCTAGAAGGAGTCTCTCTTACCCAAGAAGCTGTTCAGGTTTGTTATCAGCATCAATTCAGGACGTATGGTCTGCTGACAATCTAAAGAGGTTACTGTCTTATTTAAGAGTTGCCCAGGTCATTTTCCAGCATTGGGTTCAGGGGTTTGGCAACTGCAATCTGACAGAGAGTGCAAATATAGATGTTGTAACTAAAAGAGAGCTGCTTCTGAGTGGCAGAGGATGGTGAAGAAGATACTGAGTCCAGGCACTATTCTTGTGGGCCACAGCTTGGACCATGACTTAAGTGGTACTTTACTCTTGACTCTTGCCACAGACTGTGTGTCACTGGTTTCCAGTATGAAAATTCTCAACATATATATCATTGAATGTTTCTCAGTTGGTGTCTGACAGAAGGTTGTTGATACTGTGAGAATTGCCCAGGTTTAGGGTTTAGGGTCTTAAACAGAAAAAAGGGATAGACCACTTCAGATCTACATTAGTGTGATGAGGGTTATTGTATGCATGCCTACATCTAATTATGGTGTTTGCTTTGGTGGTCAGTTTTGAAAATTGATCACCAACGGGTGATTGACACTGCATTTATATTCCAACCAAGAACTTGGCCATTAACTCACTTGCCCAGCCTTGTCAACCTCTGTAAGGTACATGCTGATTTTTCTTACTGATTTCTATGGTAATTTTACTGTTGGAATTCTGGATCTCTCAATAGACATGCAAGATGCATGATCTCTTCTTGATTGTGCTAGATGAGTTGGGTGTCTGTTGGGACTTTTCTGTCAGCAGATTCACTGTATTGTTTTATGTGACTTTCTTATGTTGATCATTCTCAAATTCCTTTGGGGGAAAACAGGCTGTATTACGATATGATTTCAGGGAGGAAGGAAAGCCTCACAACTGTTTGGATGATGCTATTGTTCCCATGCGCTTGGTCTTGCATAGGCTTGAACATGGCCTGGAGGAGTATGATATTACTCAGTCCAAGAGGGTATGTTGTGACTTTCCAAAGTAGAGCTCAGAAACCCTTTAGATTCTTGACTTTCCAGTGTCTTGCTCTTGTTCTTTTTCCTCCCTTTTTTGTGGCTATTTTCAGTAAGTGCACTAGATATTCCAATGGGTCTAAGGAGCCCAGAATGTTTCTTGGACTCATACTGGTTAAACATCAGTGCATCGTAATGTGGTGTTGCTGATTACAGGTGAAGAAAGACTCAGTGTCCAAGCTCTTTTTGCACAAGCTGCCCAATTTCTTGACAGTCACAGACTTACAGACTCTGTTCACAGCAGAATTTCCTTGTGAAATCCAGGTTGGTTCTATTCTCCACCTTTCTCATGTGCTGGATAATTTGGTGTTTGTTATTGCCAATTCTACATGGTTTGTGGCAAGGACTGGACTTTGTTCTTTGCATCAGGGGAATTTAGCACTGAAGTTGAATATACAGGACCTCATTTTGCTCAAATCTCCTTACTTTTGCAGTATACAAATTGTTATACAGCCCAAGATGATATATAATTAAAGAACTTGTGTTTGTGGATCTCATGTTGACAGGAAATTACGGTGAAAAGTCAACACAAGACAGGCTCCACATATGCTGTTTTCAGGAGCGGGGAGGAAGCAGATTCTGCATTTGAGCAGTTACAGGGCTTACATGCTGTGGTATCTGTTTGTCTAAACCCTATTCTGTTTCACTACCCTTTGTGATGATATGCAATTCACATAATGCTGTTCAGAAAAAAGAAATCAGTATGAAATGAACCTGTGATTCCTGACTATTATGTTCGGTGATCCCAATGTGGATAAGGATACCTGATTCTGGACCTATGTTATCACAAAAAAATTGCAGTTTGATATTACAAGAGAATGCAATTGGAATGTGTCTGGGATTAAGATGCACAACGTTACATCCGTGTGCTCTGTTTCTTTTTAGGATTCGTTTGGTTTTCCACAAAAGACAGTTGCCATGACAGTCAGGACACTGGACAACAGTAGCAAGATGGCTGAAATTCAGGTTCGCAAGATGGTGAATTTCACAACACCCATTGTGAAACTGCAGAACAGGGATGTTGGAGATGCCTCATTGATGAATTCTATGATAGACACCTCCAGAAAAAGGCTACTTCCAGGAAATGAGGATGAGAGTAGGGTTGCAAAACGTGGAAAGTTTGAAGAACTTCCTGGGGCTGTTAATTATGGGGCACTGTCACTTCCAAATGGAGTCCATATGTTACAGGGTGGGGGTTTTGGAGGATTTCAGAGTTTTGGTGGGGTCCCAAACACAGTGGTACCAACTGGGATATTACCAAGTGGATATCAGGTTCTTTGTCCATGTGGACATTTTCAGGAGTTGCAGTGTGCAAAGTTAGAACTTGCCAAAGCCCATGTGGAGCTCCAGCTTAGAAACATTGAAGTCAACAGGTTACAGCAATTGGTAACTGCTCTTTCACATAGGGAACACCTTTCATGATTTCTATAAGACACTTTGAGTTTGTACAATATGAGCTTTAGATTTAGAAGCTGAAATCTTCTTCACCTATGTCTAGAGATTCAACTGCAGAAAGGGTTTTGTAGTTTTGGGGCCTGGAGTGGGTCCAACTTCCAAGGAACAACTTTGGGGAGCAGACCTCCACAGCAGAGGCCACTTTATTCAACAAAGGGGAAGTAGTTCCCTTGGAATAAAAAACGCCGAATAAGCTGTTGCTGCAAGGTGCAGATGGACTTTATGCATCAATTGTTATTCAGGTTTGGAAGCTTTTTGAAAAAGCTGTTGACAAGTAGAGAAGTACATTCATCTTCACAGCTTTGTTGCTTTGATGGTGTAGAAGCCTGTTGGAGACATGTAAGGTCCACCATATGCATGCACTTGACCCCCTGATAAAGTCCGCATCATAGGTCCAGCCTGCACTTGACCTACCCTGCTCTTACCTCATTCTTTACACTAAGGAAAAAGGCTTTTGGAAAAGGGCATTCATAATTTAAGGGTGCCTATGATCCTCAAGCACTGAAGCTTGAGCATAGGGAAGCTGCAATCACAAATGCCCTCCTCCTCCTCCTCCTCCTCCCGTACGAGACTTTGATGCTGGCCAAATCTGGCATGATTTAGAGCCTCTTCATTACCATGTTGGTACTACGTCCTTTTAGAAGTGGACTCTAACCTTCTAGGACACGTTAACATCAATATTATTTTCAAAAAGAAATTGAGAAAACTTAATGTGAACTTTCAATTTTCAGCATTTCCTCACTTGCATGTGAAGCAAAACTGTAAACTGATCAATACACTAATCCTCTTCAATTCCAATAATCATTCCTTCAAAATTCATAAGATGGTAACTATGTAAATGGCTGCTTCAATTTGTGGCGACTCGTATAAACAGAAGTGATCCTCTTCAATGCCACATAAGAGACCAGAGGACACCTTGGGAAATTTCAATTCATCCCTCATGCATATGTCGAAGTGCTTTCAATCTTGAGCATGGCAGTAAGTTTTTTCAAGGAAAAACATTCAAACATTAACCAATAACAGATAATTTGATCACTGTACATAAACAAATATCAGGCATGACCATCCACCGTCACTTGGCAATGCACAGTTACACCCCTAAGTCATGGACCTACAAACCTGTGCAATCTGTAACCAGTTTGCAATACCCACTTACACCCCTTCCTCATGAACCAACAATTGTGTATACAATCTCTGACCACTTTGTCTTTGTGGACCACTGCAACCGCATGTCCAACATTTCATCATTGAATCTATGACATTTCATCACTTGACTCCCCTTCTTCAGTTTCTGTTGTATTTCCAGAGGTGACAGGAAGACTAAGTCGTGATGCTGGTTAGCACTCAAGAAACATAGTTAACAAAAAAGTACACTCATGCAAGCAGCAACAAGCTTGCAATGGTAAGCTTCATTTCATTTTAGCTTGTCCCTGTATAATCAACTTCTGAAATTTCTAACATGGAATTGAAACCTGAATAACTACATTAGCAATACATCATCCATCTATGATGTAGATCTGCATTTTCCAGTTGAGTCAAACTTGAACTTCTACCAATCTCAATGTTTCTAGACAAGTACTGTAATATATCACCATTCTCCCTCAACGCCATCTACCAAGACAGTTCAAGGCAAGTTGAGATCCATTCCCTATTTCACTTTGTCCTGAAGAGTTTTAGGAAACCAGTGTCTTTTGACTTCTGATTCTAAAACACTATTTTCTTTGATGTCATCACTGTTCTTGCAGGTACATTTAGTATACAATGGCCTGAGGCGGAGAAGGAAGCCGAAACTTATAGCTGGTAGAAACAGGAAGGTTGGAGATAGCAATATCCACACCCAGAGTGGTTTGCAATGTATCCAAGTTGTGAATAAGCTTGCGTGTTGACAGTCTCACTGGCATTGCTATCACTCCTGCCATCATGAACAGTGTTGCTCCTCCAGATGGTGCCTGTTTAGTCATACCCACCCATGGAAACTAAACTACATACGTATGTTGGCATATAAAGTGTCAGCATGGAGTTTAGTTTATATGCAAAACAAGGGAAGAAGATTTGTCAGCATTAGATCTTGCAATATTCAATAATTTGATGAATTCAACTACTCCCAAGGAGTCTTTAAGAAACCAACTATTGTGAGGGGGGACCCACACAATTATTAGCTGTCTGCACCTTAGCAGCCCAAATGTCATTGACCAGCAGCAGCCAAATTTTACAGAAGGAACTTAGCAATTTGGAAACTTCTGTGAGAGAAGTAGAACTGGCCGCATGTAGAAACCAAGGCTTTATGCATTTATAAAGCAAACTTCCAAGCTAAGGGCCACAATCACACCAAAAACATTGGGAATCAAGGCTTGTTGGCACCTGTTCAGTGTGGGTTTCCAGATTTTCGATGTTGATACCATGGGAAAAGAGATACTCGGTCACATTGTATACAAGACCTGCACCTCCCCACATGCTGCAGATAAATAACAAGCACCTTAGCAGGAGATGGATCCACATACCTTCCTCTTCACCATTTTCAATCAAGGGCTTGCACAAGGACAGCACAGAGCAGCAAAATGAATGATGATGTACCCATTTGGGGTAAATGCACCCTCTGGTTTGAAACAGAAATGAAAAGGTACAATAAGTAGCAAGCCAAAATATAGCTGTCTACATTGATAAGCAGGATAATGGTGCATGCAGCTGTATGCAGGCAGTTTACACCCAATAACCAAGGTATCACAGCAGAATTGAGCAGATTGCCTCAGTGGTGATCTGACGTAAATCAGTGCTCTGCTTCTATCACTGCAATGCAAAGATATCATCATTTACAGGGTAATGAATGCAACTTCAAGGGTTCAGACACAACATGCCTGGGTTGTCTGCACCCCGCAGCAAAATCTTTCGAAACTTACGAAGTGGCTGTGTCTCTTTCACACGCTCATCAGATGTCCATCTTGTGCCAACCTGGAAAAAACCCAGAACTTCCATAAGATTGCTGCAAAGTGGAACATTGCTCTTCCTCCTTTTTAACATTACTGAAACCCGTAGCTTCTCCAAACAATATTGCAAACTGTTCAGTGACCCAGGCATATTGTATATGCACAAGCACTGGTTGACAATACAGCTTGTATGGCAAGCAATTGAACTTCCAATACCAACCTGAAGACCATCAATCTCCAAGAGAGAGTTGCGCAGTTGTTCTGCCTTCCGCGCTGTTCTGTACACACCTGTCCATAACTTTGAGCAATCCATGACAGCAGGAAACCCAGACCACAAATGTGCATCAATATGCACAAAACCCTGCTTGTGACTCAAGAAACAGACACCTTTGTCACACCATAGCCATCAACTCAAACACAACCCATTTGAGGATTGCAAGACTAAACCCTAAACCCTGAATTAGCTGAGTGACATTCATAGATACATGAACCTAAGAGCATGAGCAGGCAACACAGGTGAATAAACAGGATACAAACATTGAGGTCTGACTTACGCTATATCAAATGTGATTAGCATCAGAATGGTAAAGTCACCAGCCAATCTTGTCATCCGGCTCTCTGCCACATTACCTCCACATTCAAGAACTTGCTTTGACAGCCTGGCTACAATGCCTGGTCTGTCGGGCCCTGACGCCGTCACCACCAACTGCTGAATTGCTGTTCTGTCCAGAAAAGGAACCACCCACTATACTGTCAAGAGTCACTATAGTCCTCAGCCCTTCCAATCTCACACATTCACTGAGAGCACAAATATGACAAGTTCATGGAAAAATATTCTCAAATTTGAAAACAAGTAGTGTCAGTCAAACATAGAGTGGACCATCAAGAGAAGGTGACATGTTAGAGCTCTGTTTATCCAGGTTGCAGAGCCCACATACGTTGCAAACTGTGAATCAATGGTGCATGGGAGCTCCATGGTCTCAATGCACACGCAGTAACATTACTAATCCCCCGACATGCTCTGGAATCTGCACATTTGTAGTTGAGCATCAAAGATCATTAGCCAACTGTAATATGCTGATGACAAGATATGGCCAGACTCAGATAAGCACCAATGGTTTGGTCTTTATGGGGCATGGCAATCAAGCAACCAAGTATCATCATATCCAAAATGTATGTACATCCCTCATGCATTTGAGAGATTTGATGGCATGAAACAAGAAATTTCTGACTCTAAAAAAAGTCTACTGAAGTCTACTACTTCAATTTACTTCACTTTGTCAGATTTGACACATCGGTACTGATCTAAAGCACTCTAAATTATTTTTGAAATAATAATAATAATAATAATATTATTATTATTATTTAAATTATTAAAAAAAAAGAAAATTTTGAAAAGCCCAAAACATTACATGTTGCCACAACACAACTTTCCAGGTCCTTAGAAACAGAATTGAGCAGAATCAGGAAGCAAGCAACATGTAAGGAAGGAAGAAATGTACAACATTCCTCAGACACTTTTCGACTCCCTTTCTCTACTTCCTTCTATACCTACTGCCTTCATCTTTTTAAAGATGAACAACTTCTTGGACAGTAGTAAGCAAACAAGAAGCAAATTTTGGTCACACAGTGGACATCAAAACCTAACAGGGAACAGAAACTCCCTCACCTTTTTCTTTTTCTTTTTGTTGCTCCAGAACACATGACTACTACATTGCTTTTTCTTTATAAAAATTTCAATAATTAAAAGAGGCTGAGACTAATGACTGCGAAGAACTCACCGAGTACAGTATCTTCGTGAGGCAGCACAGATTGGCAGGCAGACGAGACGTTGTTAGCGATGGCGCGAAGAAGGCAGTGAGGTTGTTGCGGCCATAGCCGCCATAGACGCTGCAGAAGCATGCTTGGTGTGTTCTTGTTGCTCCGTCGATGTGTTCAAGACCACACTAACAGAGAATGCTCAAAGAGTGTTTTGTTGTTGCCAGGGGAGTGCCAGCGGGTTTTTCCTTTACTGGCGAAGTTTCGCCAAAAAGAGTTTTTTTAAATTTTAAACAATGATTTGGGAGGTTTCTTTTCGCCAGAAGTGAGGGAAAGATAATAATAATAATAATAATATCATCATCATCATCATCATCATCCATCCGTTATTGTCATCATATTTATATATTTGATTTTCATTGTATAGCCAAACATATAGAAAGATGATTTTAAATTTTTGTTTTATTTCAATTTTAAAGCTATATTTGGCTAAAATTTTCCAGCTGATGATCACCATTTTTTCTGGCTAAATAAATATTGCCAGAATTCTTTTTTTTGAATAAAAGAAATGGTTTGTTCTAAGTACAAAGGGGAATAAAGGGGAAATATTTGAAAATGTGTAGCCTGAATTTTGTACATCCATGGCTGTAAAGGAGTCGCATCACTAGATCGATTACATACTCATTAACATCAGATTGCTCATTTTTGGCTATTCCTTAAAATAGGATTGCTCATTTTTGGCCATTCCTTCAGCCATGATTGCTCATTTTTTTACCATTCCTTTAACCATGGTTAGACCTTTTTAAATGGTAGCTTTCACAAGATGATGACCATTTGTGTTGCAAATACTTTAACTCAAAAGGCTACTCCAAACCCTAAATCAATAACTATAGATTAAAATTTTAGGGTTGTAACTTATAGTTGCTATTGCCTCCTTTTATATATAAAAAATCCTAGTGGCACTACAACCTAGATTGGTATAATGTGTTTATTGCACAATGCCATGATACCATGGCAATCAATTGTTAGATGCATTAAAATTCATTAATCCCTATTCAACATTGCAAAAATACAAGGCTATGTATGGAAAGATGCATTTTCATAGGTATTTCAACAACTCAATATTTTGACCGCATAATTACACAACCATATATTCTAAAACAAAAATCGAACAACTCTTGAAAAATGCCACAATTTATGGGGAAGAATATTGATAACAAATCTTTGGAAAAACTCAAAAATAGTCAAGTTTCCATGACTTAACAAATATATATCATTATGTTATCCATCTCTTAAACCCTATTCTAGAGAAGATATAATATCTTCATTCCTTCCTTTGTTTCTTATAGGGCCTTAGACCAAGTGTTTGCTTATACATAATTTCCAAAATGACCACAAATTACAACCACCCTCAAGCTCCAAATTTTATTTTTTTTAAATCCAATTTGCACATCTTAATCAACTAAAAAGTTCCCCCAAAAAAAAAAAGGAAAAAAAAAGTTACAAAACTTTCTTTGCTCATCTTGATCATCAAAGAATTCAAAATATGTGCTACAAGTTGCCTCCAAATATTTCAACCAAACATTAAAGGTCATGTTTTTCCAACAATCTATGTATCAATTATACTTTGAAGCGTTAGCGACTAAAAAAATCTTAGAACGATTTGCTCTTGAAAAGGAGAGCTTGGATAAGAAGCAAAGAAATGGGATTGAAAGTCATGTTTTTCTAGCAATCTATGTATCAATTATACTTTGAAGCATTAGTGACTAAAGAAATCTTAGAACGATTTGCTCTTGAAAAAGAGAGCTTGGATAAGAAGCTAAGAAATGGGATTGAAGGTCATGCTTTTCTAACAATCTATGTATCAAATATACTTTGAATCATTAGCAACTAAAGAAATCTTAGAACAATTTGCTCTTGAAAAAGAGAGCTTGGATAAGAAGCTAAGAAATGGGATTGAAGGTCATGCTTTTCTAACAATCTATGTATCAAATATACTTTGAATCATTAGCAACTAAAGAAATCCAAGAACGATTCACTCTTGAAAAAGAGAGCTTGGATAAGAAGCTAAGAAATGGGATTGAAGGTCATGTTTTTCCAACAATCTATGTATGAATTATACTTTGAAAACATTAGCGACCAAAGAGGTCTTAGAGTGATTTGCTCTTGGAAAAAAAAAAGAGCTTGGACAAGAAGCAAAGAAATGGGAGAATCACAAGCATTTTTGCAACAAAGAGACATTGACCCCCCCAAAAAAAAAACTCTTCAATTTTGAAAGATTCCATCTTAGAATCATGTTTTGAAAATGTCATCCAAAAAGACAAGATCTCTAGTGGAACTTAAAGTTACTTCCTGAATTGGCTCTGAATCAAAAGTTTCTGACTTGTACAGGGATTTGAACCCTAGACCTTCTCACAGACGTATAGAGTAGCTTCTTTGTGGGGACAAACAAAAATGAACCGTGCGGCTGTCGCGTGATGCACCGCGCGGTAAGGGACGCAAGACGCCAGAAGGTATCTGGATTCTGGAAGAAGAGAAGAAGACGTCGACGAGGAACAAGCGAAGTGAGGAGGAGCGAAACATCGCGACGATCTTTTGCTTTTTTTTGTGGCTGTGAAACAAGTTTTTCGACTGTTTTTGGGCTGTTTTTCGCTAACTCATCTTGATGGGTGTATCCAGTGCTTGATCGACTTGAAGCACCCATCGACGTTCCCGGAGGCTTTTTGCCTTCTCCCCCTTTGCAGTCGCCATGTAAGTTGTCATGTCCGCTTCCTCTTCTTCTTCTGCTACTTCTTCACGTTTCCTTTTTTCGCAAAATTACAAAAAATAAGGATGGATAGAAGATTATGTGTGTGTGAGTGCGCTTGTGCGTCTTGGTCTTTTTCTTTTTTTAGGGTTTTTTTGTGAGAAGAAGAGGAGACAGTCGAGCGTGTGACATATCTTCCGCATCTGTGTTTATTAAGAGTTTTTGTTTGTTGGTGCCGGACGAATGTGCGAGAAGAGAGATACCCATTTGTGTCCATAGTCCAGGATTTATATAGACCTAGAGATTGAGAGTGTTGGAGAGACACACACAGAGATAGAGACACAGAGACACAGAGAGATTTGTCTCCCACCCAGTTGCAGCCATGGGTGGTTGAGACACAGACCCAGGCAGGAGAACAAGTATGTACCATGTGGGGGGGTGAGAACTGTTAAGCAGGGAAGAGAAGGGACCCTGGGAAGGAGCTGGGGTGATGACCAAGAGAGAGGAGGAGGGCAGAGGATGAAGGGGTTGTTGTTGGATTGGAATCTTGTGCAGGAGGGCATCAGTGAATCGGCCTCCAACACCTGATGTGAATAATGACAAGGAGTCAGAGCCGACACTTCAGGAGATCATAAATGTCAAGGTAAGAAGAGGATTGCTACAGCAAACACCCACACCCAAAGGGAATTTGCTAAAAAAATTGTCATTCAACAGACTATAATGTTATGTTTTGAACAAGAAAAATTTGGAACTTGCCATTGTCATCTTGGATCCACACAATCATGTCTTCATCACAGAGGTGATATTGAAGATTTTCGCCTTCTGTGATGGCATGAGATTGTCACAAATCCATGATGGTGTAAGCTATTTTCCAGTTGGTGACTAGGGCAAAAGAGCAAATCAACTTTCATGTAGTCTTTGGATCTCCTTTAGACATCATGGTAGCATGTAACAATGGATCCACAGCAGTCTGATTCTATCTATACTGTGGTAATCAATTGCAGCTCTGGATACATCAGTAGACCTCCTAAGGGTTTACAAAAGACTGTCACAAAAGACTGAGTCAAGTGTTTGTCACAACTTTCTTGGACTGTTTTCTCAGAGTTTTTTGCAACTTTTGTTGGTCACATGGAAAACCCTTTCTCTTCATCAAGGCTGTGTCTGTCTTCTGTTGCTTATGCCATGTTCACATGCTTTGGTGTTCCAGAGAGAATGAATACATGCACCCATCCTACCTGCTGCATATTTGTTTTAGGAGACAGGAAATTTTAGTTACAGTGCTCTTAATTCTCAGGATGGGTTATGTATTTATGGGCTTCAGTTGATAGAAAGTGGGGAGAAGGAAAGATTGAAAGAGTTGTTGCGTGAGCGTCTTATTGAATGTGGTTGGAGAGACGAGCTCAAGGCCCAATGCAGGTATAATGGACAGGGACGTGTTTCCATGTCCCATCTTGTTCTAAAATCCTGTTATCTTCATTTGCCGTTTCTGCTCTTGTGCTTTTTATTCCTGTGTATAGAAAAGTGAAGCATTGTCAAGAGAGTATTCTTGAGGTTATACACTGTTGTGGATGGGAAGAAATTAACACAAACAAGAGAAGAATCTAAGTGTTTTTCTTCCTCTCTTTTCTATGTTTTGGGAGTAGTAAAACCTGTAACTTATGTATGAAAGTCAAAATCTACAATATACAGGAGGTGATATTCTAGTACGGACAAAGAAACTTTAAAGCAAGATGTTCCTGTTATGTGTTAGAAGCTGAAAGATCTTGGGAAGAGGAGAGGGAAAAGACAACAATTAACAATATTGCCCGGAGGCTGCAGTAATACAATTAGAAGTGAAAATGCATTGAAATAAGGATGGAATCAGAAGACAAAGGCAGCTTGAAAGTAAGCATTTTGTTGCAATAATATGTTTGCAGAAGGTAAACGGGGAGGGACTGGGTGACACAGGGCTTTCACAAGGAAGAAAGGACGGGCCAACATCACTGTTGATGACCTTGTCCGTACCATAACACCAAAAGGCAGAGGTATGCTCTCATTATGAGGAAAACCCACCTCTTATGTCTTATTCAGTTTTAGGTTACTTTGTTGAGTGGTCAATGGCAATGCTTTTTCTTGCTTTCATATGCAGAATGTCAAAACCATCCCTATTATTCTGAGGTGAGACCAGAATGATTGACCTGTTGGATGATTGTTTGCTTTGTAATGAACTGGTGCAGCTATGGTGCCAGATAATGTGAAGGCTGAACTGTTGCAGCGAATCCGAACATTTCTTCTCTCTGATGCCTTGTGGCCTTGATTATGGCCTGATCAAGGTTTGCACAATTTCAAAGTGCAGTTTGTTTGTGCCTGTCTTCTTAAACTGTTTGTGGCCCTTTGATTTGTTGTGTTTTGTTCATGTATATTATCTTCATTGGGTATGCTTACATACATAGTGCACAGTTCTCATTCCCAGAAAGGAGCCTCTTGTGTACAGTGGATGCCAACAAAGACCATATTTTGAGGTTTCCATCCCAGTTTTTCTTGGGGGATGTTGATAAAAGACAATATTGTTTACATTGATGGGTTTTCATGCAGTCCATTTCTGTTGTTGACTTAACTGTTTAATAGCACCAGGCCAGACTTTTGCATGCAAATGGAACTTCATGGGGGACACTGACAAAAATATAATGCATTGCTGCAATCTAGTTATTTGTCTACCCTGAATCTATGGTAGGATTTGTTTCCTTATGGTATACTACTAAAGGTTATATCTGAGGTGCATGAGGCCCGCCAACCAGTACCCTCCAGGAAGGCCTCTCTATGGCTTGCTGTAGATGCTTCTTGTAGAGGGGTGAACTAGAATGAAATGAAGCATAGGCCCTAAAGCTTGTAGCAGCAAGAAATGAAGCATAGGCCCTAAAGCTTGTAGCAGCAAGAAATGAGCAACTTTGTTTCATTGGCTATGCACCTCTTTGAGTGTTAGCTGACATCATGACTGAGTTTTCCTGTTGCTTCTGGAAATGCAATAGAAACTCAAAATGTGGTTTTCCCATATAATTGCTTGCCCTAAAGTCTGAGCACATTATTGTACACTGATACGGGCTGACAAATTCAGTGGGGAAGCAATTAGAGCCAGTCACTGCCATTGCACTGCTATGCAAAGTGCAAAGTGCTGCTGCTTTTGTGGAGTTTCTCTCTGCAAGATATGGTTCATGTACTACTGTGATCACTGCTGTGTTGTTGGCACCCAATTTGATGGGTCTCTTGTTTTAACAACCATGATATACTTGCTGCTGAAGGATTGATAGTAAGCTAAGGTTATTATGCAATTTCATGATGTTGGGGGAAATTGGATATCTAGATAAATCAGTTCAGTAATGAAACCATAATTCCCACAGAGAGAGTATGTGAGTGGTATATGTGAGACTTAACATAAGCTCTTAAAGTGTAGCATGCTCATTCTTTTCAATTGGATTGGATCAAAGTCATTATCGTTGTCCATTTTTTGTGCATGGATAACTCTTCTTACTCATCAAAGTCCTTCAACATACTTGTGGGTTTCTCCAAAGAGAAAGTTTCAATAATTGTAGGGGAGCTTTTTTGGTTGTTAGAACAATTGATGCTTGATTGTTTAATACGTCTACATGTTGTCTTGCATCAAACATGTTTTTGTCTTTTCCATGTTTGCCCCTTTTTTTTGGTGATTGTTGGGGATGATTAGGCCACCAAAAAATCTACCTGTTGAGTCCCTTTTTCTTTTCTTACAAAGTCATGTCACTTGACTACCAATCAACTTATTGTAACTATTTTTGTGCTTCCAAATTATGGAATTGACTCTACATTTGCAAACTTTTTTGTAATTGTTTATTCGGAGTTTTAGCCAATTATTATTTGTATTTCCATAAACTTATTGTAGGGAGTTAATGATGGGAGTGGGGAGTAATGGCTAGTAATCCTATGAGCCATGGAGGTTGTCAATGGCATGGATGTAAAATTGCCTAGTATTAATTGCACATTTACTATGGTTGTTGAATTGTCATCCACACTTGAAAATCCCTCCATGTAGGTATGTGAAGATGGAATAGCAACATGCAATTCATGGCATATCATTCTACCCTTTATGGCAAGTCGAAATAAAAATCATGAAAAGTAATAAATCTTTAAACACAACTTTTATTTCTTTTTCAATTTTATTAGTTTCACATAAAGTGGTGAAATTTGTATTTAGACATGTTTTACACCCATAAACATTGCTTTCCCCCAGAAAGCTCACAAAAGAATCAAAAGTTTCACAAGAAATCACTAATGTAACACGGTTAGGTAAGGTGACTACAAAATTAATTTGATAACAAATAAATAGCTTAAAGAGTACAATTAATTTTTCAAGTGTGATCACATGTTGGTTGTTGGTGTTTTAGTCACATGCTCACAAACAAATTCAAGACATGAGAAGGGCAAAATAATGTCGATGGACTCAAACACATTCTCACAAGTGGGACATAAAAAAAAATTGAAAGTGCAAGGAAATGAGTTTGAAACTTCACTTTGGCAATCGGAGTTTTGTGGGTGTTTAAAATCATTGAAACAAGTATGCAAATAACAAACATTGTTCAAATTGAACTTTCTTTAAACCATTCACAAATTTTGAAGCAAAAAAGATTGAAAATGAGTTTGCATTCTCCCTTTGGAGATAGAAACTTAAGTTATGACCAAAAGAATGATAAGGAGTCAAAAGTGTTGGGACCTTCTTGAAGAATATTCCTAATCTCCCATTCCTTTCTTTCTTTTGAAAATCATAAAGTGCACCCTATGTTTGCATTCTAGTGTGAAATTGAAAAATTGATATACATATACAAGGTCATTTGAGCCTTGAGTTATGTTGTGTTTGGTGAACAATATAGTTTATAAACTTTGGCCATACCAAGAAAAATCTAGTAATGTCCTTTAACACCAAAATGGGCGTTAAATTGGCAATATAATCTAGAAGATTGTAAATTGGAATTCTAGGCCTAACCTACCTCCATTATGGCCCCCTTTACACTAGAGATTAACAACCCATGACCATTGAAATAGAGAGTTAATGCCTAAAGTGTGTCAACCAATTACATGTTTAGGCCAAAAATTTATCATCAAATCTTACAATAATGATAATTTCTTTTAACATGAATGGAGTACAAAAGAAATGGATATGATTGCAAGGATTTAATTATGCATTTCAATGTTGCAAAAAACTTATAATACACATCAAATGGATTATCAAATCCACAACAACAATAGTTATATGCAGTTGTTCCATTTCCATCAATTCCAACATTTATTATGTTGTTAAACCATGTACATAAACATTCATTAATTCATTTCAAGTCTATTTAATATAATATGTAGTTGCTAATGGACATTTATTGTTCATGTCAAATTAGTGTTTACAAGCTTATGCCATGTTGGTAGGTCAAATAATTAAATATTTATTTTTTTGTAATTAAAAAAAAAACACAACACATGTAATTTGGGTATAATGAAGGATGTACTTAAAAAATTCATTAAACAAGTACACTCATTTGAACATGGTGTGAAACTACTTTTACCCCATTATCGATTGTAAAATTTGTTTCACTTTAAGTTTGTGCAACTTCACTACTATTGTTGTGATTAAAGGATTTGTTTTGAAAACTCATGTGCAATAAATGAAATCTATCATACCCAATTTTTTATTTTTTATTTTTAATGTTTGTGGATAGCAACATTTGAAGCTTCAAGAGAGGTCGCGGGATGAAAAAGGGTGCAAAGATAAGGTGATTTTTAATATAATTTTATTATAACCAAACATTTATGAGTTTTTAAAATATTAAATATTGAAATAACCTAATTTGCATAATGTGATTGGGATCATGTTGTCCATTATACCACATGAACCTAATTGTTGTTTGATTTTTTATGAATGCATTAATGTTAAATGCATCATCAATTGGTTCATATAAACATTCATAACATAATCTTAAAGTTTAGTGATTATGTCTTAAATGTTTACCTGATAAAAGACATGTTTTGAATACAAGAAATTATTGTCATTATTCTTTTAGAATTTACTATTATGGTTCTAATTTACATGCTTCAACATTAGAGTTGATTTTTAACAAATAACAAGGTTATTTGAATAGGAGCTAATAGTACTTTATATATTGTTGTAATCTTTATTTTTTGTATTCTCCATTAGATGTGTTATAACTAACGTATGACCCATTGATGACCATTGTTTGATTTATAATCACAAGTTTTTCATAATAATGCAATCCTTCTTACTCTCCCTATCTATGTTGTAATGAGAAAAAAATGTGGACAATAGATAGTGAAATATGTTCATAAAATGGGGTACAAATACAACAAAATAACTTTTAGAACATCTCTATTGTAAATTGGTATAAAAATCATATAAAAGGCAAGGTGATCTAAAAAGCTTATTGGGTTTAAGTTGAGAAAACCCTATTGCAAATTGAGTGTGCCCCATCATAAGCACAATATAAACTTTCTTGTGAAGCATGAAATTGTTAATTCCAAGTTCTACAAATCTCATGGGATAATCAATTGTTGAAGAGCTTCTCATCCAAGAACCTCAAAGCTCTCAGTTTAGGAACAACAAAAGCACGAAAAATAAAACAAAACTCACAACTAGAGCAAACCAAAGAAGAAACATTGCAATAGTAACAAAACTTAAGCATGTTTTCCATGCATGAGGAATGATGAAAAGTTTAGATTCCCACAAAAGAAACAACAAACATAAAAAACACATGATTAGCAACAACAAACTCATATCATTGCAAGATATGACAAACATGAATGTCAATCTTTAGCACGGTTTCCTTCTAGAAACATGCAAAATTATTCATGTTACCAGGGACCTTCACAAGATCATGCACAAAGTTAAAAACTTGTTACAACATCGTCATCACATGCCATAATCTTCATACATAGTCGAAACAAGAAACTAATCACCTCTTTGAGATGATTTTTAAAAGCATTAAAATTCTAACAAAAAAATTGGATGAATGGTGAAAGAGAAGAAGTTCAAAAACTTGCAAGGACTTCTTCAAAAAAAGAATCACCATTGTCAAAAGACAAAAAAAAAAGGTTCCCCCTTTTAAAAAAAACCACAATAATAAGAAAATAACCTATTGCAATGAAGATGTTTTTAAACTTTCATTTGTTAAGCATCATTTTTAGTGAATTTTTTTTAAATAGAAATTTTGGAAAAAAAAGGTTTAAGCTTTTTATTTCTCAAATTTTGAAAAAAAAATTTAATAAGTTTTGGTAGATTTCTTTATTAAGTTATAGTATGTAGCCATCACTACAAAGCAATGTTTTTAATTTTTAAAAAACTTTGCTTTTTGTGTATGGCCAAATTTGGGTGCATCTTCACATTAGGGTTTTTTTTCCCAATTTTGTGATGTAGCGGAAGTGGCAATCGTCCATAAAATGATTTAACCAAATTAGGCTATAGACTAGATATGAAATTTAAAAAAAAAAATAGAATCCTTCTATATTCTTGGCTACTTGCAAGAACTTATCATAGAAATTTGGCAATTGCGATTAATTTTTTTCCTTGAAATCTGGCAAAATTTGGGACATTTTGTTCCATGGAAAATCCTTTGTATAGGTCGAAATCATATTTTTCAGGTTGAAATTTGGAGAATTTTTTTCACCCAAAAAAAAAAAAACTCTACTTCATATGGATGATTGCCACAATTGGCTATATATATATATCACATTTTTTGGTAAGCATGTGATTTTAACATCTTTTCTTCCATTCAATAATTTGTATTCTAACATAGTTCATTCCATTCAAATGTCTTAAATTAAATGGCTAGAGCTTCTAATTTATATACATGTTAAATATATTTGTTGCTATAAGAAAACTTAACATCAAAGTTTATTATTAGGTTTTTTTCTTTTTTTTTTGGGCTCTCACCCACCATCAGAGCAAAAAATAATACCTAATATATATATTTTTTCCCTGACTGCCCATTTGCCCATCCAAGATGTGTCTAGCGATGCCCGGACACATTTTGGTGCTACCCATTATATAGACTTTGGGTCCTATTAACCAAGGGCAGCACCAGAATGTGTCTGGGCATCATTCCATCTTTTTTGTTTGAGGGGGAAAAAAAAATATGAATCATGACACGGGCAGACAAGAAAAAAGAAAAAGCAGCCTGTAACAGTACTTTGTTTTTGTACTGCCTACAATAAGGACTCTTTGCTGATGTACTGTCATGTGTCGGAAACTGTGCAAATACAAAGTCACAGGCAGGACAACAAATGAGTAAAAGGCTGTAACAGTACTTAGTGTTGTACTGCATAAATCAGGACTCTTTGCTTATGTACTGTCATGTGTGGGAAACTGTGCGAATACAGAGTCCAAGGCAGTATAACAAATGAGAAAAGATTGTAACAGTACTTTGTTTTGTATTGCATAAATCAGGACTCTTTGTTAATGTATTGTCATGTGTGGGAAACTGTGCAAACACAGAGTCAAAGGCAGTACAACAAATGAGTAAAAGGCTACATAGTACCTTGTTTTGTATTGCATAGATCAGGACTCTTTGCTTATGTACTGTCTTGTGTGGGAAACTGTGCAAATACAAAAATCAAATGCAGTACAACAAATGAGAAAAGGTTGTAACAGTACTTTGTTTTGTACTGCATAGATCAGGACTTTTTGCTTATGTACTGTCTTATGTGGGAAATTGTGCAAATACAAAGTCAAAGGCAGGACAACAAATGAGAAAAAGGCTGTAACAGTACTTTATTTTGAACTGCATAAATCAGGATTCTTTGCTAATGTACTGTCATGTGTGGGAGACTGTGCCAATACAAAGTCAAAGGCAGTACAAAAAATGAGTAAAAGGTTGTAACAGTACTTAGTGTTGTACTACATAAATCAGGACTCTTTGCTTATGTACTGTCATGTGTGGGAAACTGTGCCAATATAGAGTCAAAGGCAAGACAAAAAAGAGAGAAGGCTGTAACAGTACTTTTTGTACTACATAAATCAAGACTCTTTGCTTATGTACTGTCATGTGTGGGAAATTGTGTAAATACAGAGTCCAAGGCAGGACAACAAATGAGAAAAGGTTGTAACAATACTTTGTTTTGTACTGCATAAATCATGACTCTTTGCTAATGTACTGTCATGTGTGGGAAATTGTGCTAATACAAAGTCAAAGGCAGGACAACAAATGAGAAAAAGGTTGTAACACTACTTTGTTTTGTACTGCATAGATCAGGACTTTTTACATATGTACTGTCTTGTGTGGGAAACTGTGCAAATACATAGTCAAAGGCAGTACAACAAATGAGAAAGTCATGGCGTAATAATTGGTAGGATCAGTGGGAGCCCCAAAGACAGACAGAGGATCATAAAATTTTAAAAGATAGAGAGAAAAAAAGAAAACAACCATGTGTGCAAAGAAAGAAAGCATCTGCAAAGGAAGGAGTGCCGAGAGGAGAATGTGCGAGAATCATGCTACAAATAAATTGCAAACAATCCATAAAAAGCTCCAAATTTGGTGCCAGTTTTGGGTGTTTGCTGTTTTTTGCTTGGGGTCATGATGAAGTCTGTCCTTTTCTGAATCTAGATGTTTATCCCAAAGAGATGGGGATGATGGGTTGCAAGCAAGAACAAAAGAGATGGGCAGCAGTTCTTAAGTATTTTGGAGCAAAGAAACAAAAGAAGCAAAACTGCTGCTTTTTGTTTCCTCTTTTGTTTTTTGGTGGGGTTTGGGAGTGAATCAATAAAAGACTATGATCGACCAGAACATAGGTTTGAATAAAATGTTTGGATTTGCTTAAATTTTGTTGGGTTTTCTTTCTTCGGATCAAAAAATAAAATAAAGAAAAATCCTATGTTTCTTCGAGATTCATTTGTGAGAGAGATTGATCCATTCAGCCGGATCAAAAGAAAGGGTTTTGGATTTGCAAGGAAGGATTTTTCTTCATGATGAGAGCAGCAGCAGTGCGAGCTGCTGGAAAAACGCTTGCACGCACACATTATTATGCGAAGCAGACGAAGAACAACAACAAGAGGGGTCAGTGGAACTCGTTGATCACTACTACTACTGCTGCTGCTACTGCTACTGTCCCACCAAGTGCACTGGAATGTCATGACAAGAAGAATCACCACTGCTCATCATGTGTGGAGCAGAAACACATGCTTCCCTTGAGCAACCGGAAAATTGCCGCTTATGAGGCCTGGTGGAGGAGGGCTGCTTCGTCTTCCGCGCCAAGCTATGAAGGTATGTAAGTAAGCTTCGAAAGGTATGTTCGCGTAGAGATATGTGGGTTTTTTTGGTTTTTGTTGTCGGAGATGGCGATGGTGGGTCTTCAATTTGGTGGGTGCACCTTTCCTGTTGTTGTTGTGAATCAGCAGCAGCTGCTGAAACAACCGGGCAGGAGTTCAAGTCTAGTCCTATGGCGGAGTACGAGCGTCGCATCGCTTCTGGAGATGTTCATCCAGGAGACAAGTTTCAGGTGTGTGTGTGTGTTTTTATTCCGCTCTTTGTCCAACAAACTCTTGCCAAAGCTTTGCAGAAGAAGAATTGTTGTTTTGGAAGCCCAGCCATGGCAATGCAAGGACTCCTTTGTTGATACCAACCCTAAACCCTAAAAATCCAAGGAGTCAAGACAATTTTCAGGTGTGTTTTTTTTCCCCCTCTTTGTCCAACAAAATCTTGCCCAAGCTTTGCAGAAGAAGATTGTTTGTTGTTTTTGGAAGCCCAGCTATGGCAATGAAAGAAATCCCCAGTTGACCAACCCTAAACCCCAAAAATCCAAGGAGTCAAGAGAAGAAGGAAGAAGAAGGCCTTTTGAACCACAACCCAATTTTGTTTGTTTGTTTTGTTACAAAATCATTGATTGAGGTGCATGAGCGAGAGAGTCTATGGAATTTTTTTCTGGCATGCTCTCTCTCCTTCACAGCTCACTCTGAACAGTGTTGAAAGCCTCTTTTGGTGTGTCTTGTAGGAAAGCACAGTAAATGCACTGCAAGATTTGTACGAGGAGCTTTGGCGGAAATCTGATGATATTGGGCTTGACAGCAGGTTGCCTGTCCCACAGTCTTATAGTAGAAGGTATAATGAATGGGCCACCATTTTTTGGGTCATTTGCATCAAGTTGTGAGGAGTTCCAGAGAGTGCATGGTATCACAGTGCTACCTCGTGTTTGAGTACTTTTAGGGTTGTGCGGGCTGCAGTGCTGGAGGTTGGCTATGGCAGCGCTTGATGCGCAGATCTTCACCAGCATCTCCTCGTGGACTATATATGTATGGAGGTGTAGGCACTGGGAAGACCATGCTCATGGATATGTTTTATGAACAACTGTGAGCTTCTTCTTCTTCTTCTTCTTCTTCCATGCTTTCCTGGTCCTTTACTAAGTGTTTCTCAGCTTCTGTCATTATTTCTTCCAGCATGAAATGGTACTGACATGGTTTCATTCCTTATCTGCAAGGCCCAAGACATGGAGAAAGAGAAGGATTCACTTTCATGATTTCATGATCAATGTACATACTCGTTTGCAAGTAAGCTGTTGTTTCAAAACCCTGGACAAATCACAACTTTTGTCTTATTAGCAATTAGTGAGCAGTCTATGAATAGTTATAAACTAGGGTTTCTTGTAAAGCTGCATGCTAAATTGTATGACACTGCCTTGGAGCAACAGGTGTGAGTCTAGGGATCTATTAGCTTCGAGCTCATATATTGAGGAATTTGTAGCAGCTGTTTATGTAAGTTTAACAACAGCTAAAGAATTTGTGGGGGCTGTAATTTGCCATCTCTTTTCTTTTTTTTGGGTATTCCAGTTAAAAGAATTTAAGCATAATCAGCTAGACTTTTGTTTTGTGGATCTGTGACACTACAGAGAAGCAGAGGAATGACGGATCCGTTGGAGGTTGTGGCTGAGGACATTGTTGAAGAGTCTATTTTGCTCTGTATTGATGAGTTTATGGTTGGCTCTCCTGCAAATGAACCAGTTTTTAATTTTGGATATTCATTCCCAGAGCAAATCTTGGGAGCATGTATCAGCAGACACTTGTTTTGTTGTCAATCTGGCAGTTTACATCAAGGGGCTCCTCGAAGGCTGGATTGATCTTCTTTATGGTTGTGTAGGTTACAGATGTTGCTGATGCTCTCATCTTGAATCGGCTTTTTGACCACCTGTTCAAACAAGGACTTGTGAGTATTTCTGCACTCTTATGAGTTCACAATTTAGCTGTTGTTTGCACACTATTCTTGCTGTGGAAGTACATATCCTCACTGCCCCAATTTTAGATCTCACATACTACCATGATGGGATTTGTAATTAAATGTGCTAGCATACATACTACTCTTGATGGTCCCTGAACAAGTGTGAGACTGGCACTTTTGTTCATACCATTGTTTTTTGTTTTTGTCTTTCCTAGTTTGGAACTTTCTGTGGCTTCTTGAGGAAGTGTTAACCTTGCTGTGTTCTTTCTTCATCGTGAGAATGGAGATTTCTCTATTCTTATGAAAGATATTAAATGTGCTAGCAGTGCAGCCTAGCAAGGTTCATAGCTTCAACATCCCTGGATCTCAAGCTACTGAAGCCGAAGTGAAGTTGGATGCTGGAAGGAATCTCAGTACAATGAGTTGACATGCACAGTTGATCATGTGACAGGTTCTAGTATCAACATCTAATAGGGCACCTGATCAACTGTATGAAGGTGGCTTGCAGAGGGATTTATTTCTGCCATTTATTGCTCGTCTGAAAGTACTGTGACACAAACAATCCTCTCCTTTGTGTCTAATGTGAACCTCCTAGATGATCTGGTGTGAAAATCAGCTGGTCCTTTTATATCCTTGTAGCTCATGGTGGTTGCACATTCTCCTAGTGTTGAATTTTCATTCTTTTCAGTTGGCAAATGCATTTGTTGTTGACATGTTTTGTTCATGTGCAGGATAGGTGTGTGATACACAAAATAGATTCAGCAACTGATTACCGGAAGCTGGCTGCGGTAATCTACTTCAAACTTCTCAAAACATTCTGTATCAGCAGCATACCCAAAATTCATACTGAATCTGCATTGGATCACATCCACAACCCATGAATCAATAACAAAAGATTTTTTGCTTTGTAGGCTGTGGCAGGCCACTATTTCACTGGTCCTGGAGCATCAGAGTTATTGCAAATGAAATTTCAGTCTCTGATACAGGATGAAAAAGCAGTGCCAACAACTGTGGAAGTGGTTATGGGTAGAAGACTGCAGGTCAGTGTTTCAAGCAGCTTATAATAAGAGACAGATGACACTACTTTGCCAATTCTGGTTTTGAAAGTTGTTGGCATCCCTCCGATCATGCAGGTCCCTTTGTCAGCTGCTGGGTGTGCCTTCTTCCAGTTTCACGAGCTGTGTGATATGCCATTGGGTGCAGCTGACTACATTGGACTCTTCCGTAATTGATCTGAACTTGAGACCTTGACCCTGAATTTTGTGGGGGACCCCAATGTTATTTGCCTCTTGATTAGACAAGCAGAAGGCAATGGCATCCATAAAGTTAGCTGATGGAGGATTGCACTGTGTGTGGCTTGGAGGAGCAGAAATTTTTCACACTCTGGCACTGGATGGTGTTCCTGTGTTTGGTTCCCATAACCGCTCCTCAGCTTATCGGTTTGTAACTCTTGTGGATGTAAGATCCTCTCTGTTTCTTCTTATAGTAAATACTTGCAATTGTGAACTTGGGACTTAGGTTACTGCCTATTTGAGTGATGCTATATTTTGGAGGAGAGTTGAACACCCAATTTTGCACGTGTAGAATGTGACCTAGGGTTAGTGGTCAAGCTTGGTACCAAGTGTATGGGTTAGAGCTTCATATAGGCTCACAGTCACAAGTTTCTAAGTGTGTGCTTCGTTGGTTGGGAAGGTTATGTATGAGCATAGAGCTCGTTTCCTATGTTCAGCAGAAGCACCAGCTTTGGAGCTGTTTGCAAAGGTGGTGACCATTCGAGATGCACCCCGCAGGAAAAATTCCCGCTCAAGTCATAGTGATGATGCGGATCTGTTGGTGGACAATGAGTTAGGGTTTGCCAAGGATCGCACTTGTAGCAGGTAAAATTTGCATTTTACTCTTCATAAAGTTCAATTGTCACACTGCAGACTCAGAATGTCAGCATCGTCTTGTTATGTTGTCTTTTGCTGTGATAGTCCAGTCCAGGTTTCTTGTGGTCACATTTCTTCCATTTGGTTAGAATCTGTTAAAGACAAATGTGAATTTTTATTGTGTGTGCACAGATTGACAGAAATGCAGGGTGTGGAGTATTTGGAGGATCATGCTGCAGTCCATTTGACCAAGACAAACTCAATGACCTAACAACCAACTGGATATAAGGTGATTTCCACGGATGTGTTTGAGACACCAGCATGGAATTATTTGTGATACTGGACTTGCTCAAACAGGATTGGTTGAGTTGGTGGTTTGAATTTTTTCAGGTTTCCATAGTCAATGCATCTTGCTCAATTGTTGACAGATTTGATTTAAGCACATGTCATGTGGCAAGTGGTGCAGGTGATTTGTTACAGTTTCATGAGTGCCCCACTTTGGTTATGTGGGTTTCTTATGTGTAATAAGGGAGTTGCAGCTGTCACTCCAGTGAGTGTCTCTACCAGTAAGATTGAAAGCAACCATCACTCCAATGAGTGCACCCTATCAACAGGATCAAAAGCAAGAAACTTGTTGAGAAGGGACATGAAGGTCAGATGAGTGCAATGCTGCAGATTGGCAAAGGGGTCTGTGCATCAAATTGTCACTCTTTTTAAGAAAAACTTTGTGGGCTCCATTGAATAATTGGAAAGCTAAACCCTAGAGTCTGATGCACAGGCTTTATAGTTGATTATTGAATTTGAGAGTGACTATTAAAAATTACCTTTCAGAGCCAGAGGCAATTTGAAATCATTCATATTTTATCATGTCCAATTCACACTCAGGATTCTGTTACTTCTCAATGGTGGTGAACGGTATGGGGTGTATTGAGTGGATTTTTTTCCTGCACCTTGCTGATTGCTTAAGTATGTACCCATTGAAACTCATGAGATAGGAGATTGTTTTTGAGACACATCTGTGAAAGATCATAGACCCTTTCAATAACACATGTTCTGAATGACAGCAGTGTAGTTGACTGTGAAGAACAGATTCTCCTGAAGTTGGGTCAAAATATAGCTTTCATAATTAGATGTGAAGTCAGCTCAGCACTACCCGTGTATACAGAGAGTGGGGAGAGGATGCACAGATTGTGAGAATGTGCAGGCAAAATCATCAATGTGGAGCCATTCTTCTAATACAGGAGACTGGGACTCTGACACTACTGTGCCCATGAAGCTGAAACAAGTCTCTGTCCTGAATGATTCCCAGCTCCATATTCATTTAGTGCTTTACATCTGCTACTTGGTGTGGAAGTGTTGACTCACCAGATACTGGCAGTAGACTGCATGAGGAGGATTCCTAGTTCCTAGTTCCTAGCCAAGCTTCAAGTAAGCCCACAACACTTGCATGAGGGTTTCTAGTTTCTAACTAAGGTCCAAGTAGCCTGCAACATTTGCTGTAGATGAATGGGCAATAATGTGAAGATTGTAGCTTGTTTTGGGCTTTGCTCATGCTGTGATTGCTTTGAGTGTCCCTAACCAGGATTTTTTGTGAAAAGTGGATGCAGTCTAAACCATGAAGCAAATGATAAGACATTCTAAATGCACTCAACTTAAGGTTCACTGCAAATGCAGTCAAATCAAGGTGCTCCTCAACATGCATGAATTATGGTTCATGTTAAGTCTCTTGCAAACTTTGCTGAGAGATATATTCAGTAAACATCTTCTCTGGGCGATAGTCTTTTTTCACCTTGAAAAATATTGATAGAAGGGACTTATTCTTTCTTATGTCATTCTTGAATATACATTACATCACAATACGTAGGTTACATAACAAAATATTGAATCTTAAGTTGAGTTGAAAATCTATAAGCATGTTATTCATTACACATGCAACGAGTTGTTATTACAAACTTACCACGAGACAATGATGGTGGACGATGACTTGGATAATGAGTTTAACAATGGGACAAGAAGGTTGGCAAAGGGAACAAAAGATGATGGGGACAACAACAAAGAACAATATATGATGGGGATGGCGATGAGGAACAATAAGGGACAATGATAAAAGCAAGCAATGATGGGATTGGTGTTGGGGAAGTTGGAGACAATGGGGGAACTATTGATGGGGACAATGTTGGGGAACAACGGGGGACAACGAATGGTAGTAGGCAAACAATGAGGTCACTGAAAGGAACAACATGAACAACAAAGAAAACGATGGGGGAATAATGGGGGCAGAGAGGACAATGAAGGCAATAAGCGTCATTGTCAAAGTCATTCAAGGTTTTCCCTTCACTACCAAACCATTGAAAGGTGTACATTATGTCACTATTGAACCCATCACCATAATTCAAACATCATTCTAAAATTGCCCATCTTTTGTAAAGGACATATGTCAAGCTTGGATTGGATGTGAGTTAAAACAATGGCCTTTAAAGAAAAAATGCAATGAATGTTGATCCTTTTTTAGCCCCACCCATTTTGTTTCTTGGTCATTTTTGTTTGTCATTTTGTGTCCATGGATCAAAAACAATCCCTTTATTGGCAAGACTACTTACCTATATAATTGTAATGTGTGGACATCTAGTACCAACTATTGTTTATTTTTGAGCATTTTATTATTATTTTTTCATTGGGTAAGGAGATTTTGGAGGTAAATAATACCAAAAGGGATGAAAATCAAACACAATGCTTGGTTGAACCCAAACACCAAACAGCTAGACATTCAAATCCTTTCATGTTTATGGCATGACCTAGTGAACTTGTTTGATTCAAAATGACATATTCACCTAAGTTTGGATTACTTTAATGTGTGGAAGGAATGGTTGCCTAGTGGATGGAAAAGGTTAAGGCCCAAATTTGTCAAGCGATATGGGGGTAAAGGACCTTTAATGAGAAGAAAATTTCACCTTACTAACCTACTGTCACATAAGATCTTGTATGCATATTGATCATGATCTCTAATGTAGAACTTGCAACATTGTAAGTGATGGCAACGAGTTGTAATAAGGTGGAGACAATGTGGATGGCAACAATTGGGGAGAGCATATGACATTGAATGGTGAGGGAAAATCGCTCATGGTGTGTCAATTGAAAGTCGCCCATTGTAAGGATGGCTCTTGTCCCCCATCCATATTGTGAATTCAAAGAAAATTTGAAAGGATATAATGGTCCAAAATACTTTTGTTGTTTCATGTGGAATTTTTTTTGTTGTCACCATTGTGCAAAAATTTGTCCCAACAATAAAGCCCCCACTACCAACATTTTTTCTATGCTATAATTTTCAAGTACATTCATTTTTTGGGTTTTGCTACAACTAATTGTGTTATCTATATTCTTGATCTTAGTTGGAAGTCTATTAAAGACAATGTAACTTGATGTTAATTTTATGTTGTCTTCATTGCATAAAAATTCCAAAAGAAAATAGTTTATTTGAAGGGCACCTTATATTTGCAAATATCCATTCTAGAAAAGGGGAGGGATCTTACAACAACTCCTTGACATTGGGAAGGATTTTAAGCTTAGGTTCCCCTCCTACAACTTGTGATCTGTGTATACTTAGGTTTATGTTGTGTTTTACCCATTGTAAAACATTAAATATTTTTTGGTTCATGATAACATTATTGTCATGTTTTATGATGGGTAATGTTCTTAGGTGTGAAACATTCTCAAAATGTGGGGTTGGAGTTGACTTTGACCTCCTCTTAGGCCCCTTATTTTATGTATGTCCTCACCTAAGGGTTTTACCTTGTACTAAAAATTGATTTGGATTATAAAATGCATGAAGATATAAATTCACCAAAAGTTGAAAAGGAAAAAAATTGAATTGATTAGCATAATGGTTTCATGACTTGTTGCAAACTCAAATCCCTTGCTCTCTTTAAAACTATAACCATTTCTCAACTTCATTTTTGTGTTTGTGCTCCCCTCAATCCTCCTTCTCAAATTGTCATCTAAAGAAGATGGAGAACATACTTGGAATGGTGTGACATTTGCAACTTTAGAATGCAAAGCATGGTTTGCCCCTTTCTATTGGCCTTCTACAACGAGTGTTTCTTATTGCTACAATTCCTTCTTTCAACAAGATTTCTATGCACTTTTTTTTTCCTCATATGCAATTCTTTTAAGCTTCTCAACCAAACTTTTATCATTCATTTTGGCATGCTAAAATTAATGGAAATTGGAAGAAGTGAAAAAAAATGATTGTTCATAAATGTCATCATGCCAAGTTGGTGCCACTAGTTCCCATGCCCCTTGATTTATTGCTTTACCTTTTAAGGTTTTGTGATTTGAACCATTGAGCCTTTTATTACCATGTGGCATTAAATCTAGATGACTATCATCCACATCCATTGTCATAGAAAATGTGTCAACTTGTGTCTTGGATTTTTCATTTATATGTGCAATCTATACAGTGGAAACTAGTTTTTCATGATAATATTGATCCTTCTTATCCACATTAGTATCTTTTTATCTTTCCCAATAGACTGGTTCAGGTCGATCTATGGTCTATGCTTCTTCATTTAAAATTTGATATGGTTTCAACTTATTAACATTAATAAGCACAAGGTTTGGATCAAACTTATCTAAAGTGACCAAAAACATGTTGTCATTTGGTAGGCATAACTATATTATATATGAACCAAACCACTTTTTGGTAAATTTTCCAAGATGTGTTTTCTTTCCTTTTGGAATCAAAAATACATAATCTCCAAACTTGAATTGTTTTTTTAGATATCTCTGTTGACTCCGCAGAACACAATTCCATTGTTGATACCCAACATTTTCTTATGCACGAAGCTTATCATTTTGTAGTTTTCCAACTTTGTTAATCTACTGGTGAATACCCTAACAAAACTTGCATCTTTTTGTCCCCATTAAATATCAACAAAACATATTATATGGGTGTAAGAGGCTATAATCCATAAACCAACTACTATGGAATATACCCTATAGATACCTTGTAAGTTGTTATATATGAAAAAATTATAATTAATGAATGTTCATCCCAATCTATTTTGTTTTCACTAACTTAAAATTGAGGTTAATAATAAACTTATTGATTGACTTCGCCTGCCCATTTCCTTATGGATAATAAGTGGTAGAACTAACATGCTTAAGCGAAAAATGGTTAGTTAGATACTTGATAACATCATTAATAAAATGAATTATTTGATTTGTTATTAAGGTAAGTGGATAGCCAAACTTAATCAAAATATATTCATACAAAATGTTTGTTATGGCAATCATAATGTTGGTCTTAAACACCTTGGCCTCCACCCATTTGATAGCATAATATGTAGTTACAATAATGTAATTGTTAGTTGTAAACTGTCCCACATGTTTAATCGGTACAACAAAATTGAATCCCCATTCGTAAAAGGTTCCTTTGGTAGAATAATGACCAACTTAGCAAAACTTTGTATGGCTAAATTGCCAACTCTTTAGCATGCATCATAGGATTTGCAATATTTTGTAACATCATGGAACAGTGGGCCACCAACATCCTACATCAAGGATTTTTTTGTAGTAATGTCTATTGTGAAATGGCCTCCACCAAATCCCTCGTGGAGCTCCCATAATATCTTCTATGTTTCCTTTATGGTTACACAACGTCAAAATATGTTGTATTGACCCATACAATACATAACTCCCTCTTGTAAAGTAAAGGGTTTTGTTCTTCTTGCCAACCATTGTTTTTGAGTGTGGGACATAATCATAGGCATTTATCCTATCTATAGATAATCCTTGACCTCTTCCAACCATACTGGTTGTAACTAAAACAATATTGCATTTGTGGTTTGATTAGGTACCCATGTCAATTTTGTAATATTTACAAATTTAGACAATGCATCTACCACTACGCATGTATGGCCTAGTTTGTATACTATAGTAGTTCCACATAGCTACAAAGGCCATGGCTAGAAGCAAGGCCCTTGTTCGCTTGATGGGATTGTGACTAATGTGAGATTTTGGCATATCATTATGGAAGACTATAGAAACATGATCAAAAACTTCATCCAAACTTTATAAGATTACCTAATGGGCTCACAAAAGATTCATAACTTTAACCTTCAAATTTGCAAATAAAAAGGAGTTGGGCAAATGGTGTCCCATTTCCCTTTTGAATGTAGCCTATAAAATATATGCAAAAACATCTCAATTATGTTTACAGTCAATGCTAATCACTGGAGGTGATTAGTAATGATCAAATTGATTTTTTTCCTATGAGACACACTATGTGGTGTGCTAATTATTTATGAGACAATTGATTGGGCTATAAGGTCCACTCATGATATGGTTTTGTTCAAATTAAACTTTACAAATGCATATGACAAGGTTTATTGGGATTTCATAATCTTCACTATGAAGAAGATCGAGATGGCTAATTGGTTCATTATTGTGGTCAACTTGTTATTCAAGGATGTAAAATTTGCCATTTATTTTAATCAACAAGGGAGTGAGGCAAGGTTGCAGACCTTCTACCACTACAAAGTTAACTACTTTAACTATTTTTTTTCATATTTGCGTTGTGATAACCTTTAAGTTAACTTTTTTTTTTTCATCCTCGGGTTGTGACAACCTCTAAGTTAACTTTTTTTTCATCCTCTAGTGGTGACAACCTCGGGTCACCACTTAGTGTAGTTAGTGGCGTTTTAGTGGGTTTAGATTTTTAGTGGTAGAAGGTCTGCAAGGTTGCCCACTTATCCATACTTATTTTTGAATGTGGGTCTCAACATCATGGTTAAACAAGTGATATACAATGGGGAGTTACAAAGAATACATATGAAGAGAAAAGGAACAAATTCTTTCACAATATGGTGATGATATGCCCTTACCTTGAAAAGTAATGAAAAAAATGTAGATAAATATTGGATATACTTAATAATTTCATGTTCATGTCAAGGCTAGAGTTCAAAATTGGTAATTTGTTTTGCCATATTGGAATAATACTTTGAACTTCAAACTTAATTGGATTGGAAAATACTAATGGAAATGGGTGAAGGAATGAGATATCTTGAGGCTATTGGGAATTGCTTTTGGATTCAATCTTGACATGCAAGATGTAAATTCTTTTTTTTAGATAAAACTTAGAAGAAAATCAAGTTTTGGAATACCATCAATCTATTTATTGTTGAAAGAGGAATAATTGTTCATATTGCATTAAATTTTGTTATTGGGTTTTACATGGCAATGTGGGCTAGAGCAACCCAAAAAATCATAAATGTAAAGTCATCTTATGGTTTAGGCAAAACCACAATACTAGGATTAAAGTCCATTGGATTATTATTGTGCAAAAAATAAAGTTGGTGGCCTAAATTTGGTGGACCAAGATTTATTTTTTATGCAATGTTGAGTAAATGGGATATAAAACCATGGGATCCGAGAACTTAATTACTAACATGGAAAGGGTTATTGGATAAAAAATAAATAACAAGAAAAATGAAAAAACTTGAGGGTAGAGACTACCTTCTATCTACCTACCGTCATGTTGTAGTTATTGTCTTACAACAACTATCGTCTTTTATAGACTTGAAAAAAATCCACAGTAACTTGTAGACCTCTTATAGTTGTTGCCTACTATCTATAATGCTTGCAAACCTTTTGTGATTGTTGCCTACTATTTGTAACAATGTTACCTTTCTTACATATTTCAAATTTCATGTCTACTTTTTTATTGTTACCTTCAAATGGTAACTACTATCATGTGACAAAAGGTATTTTCTATTCCAAATACTATAATAGATAGTAGACAATATTTTAACTTTATAAAATTAAAAAAAAACTAATACATAAAAGTGACAAAATTTTATATAAATTTAATATGAAATAATGTCCTTTCCTTCATCACACTCTAAGTAAAACACACACCATGAAGAAACAATATTTCCTTACAACCTTTAACCATTCTCCATAAGGACAAATACAATTTTCTCCCATGTTCTTCTCATTCTTTTTCACACAAGAATGTCACACACAAGCATCCTCCTAATGTTAATGTTTAATGCCTTACAACTAATGAAAATTAATGATCTAATGATAAAATCCTTCCTTCCTTCCAAGAAATAAATAAAAACCCCAATAAAGATGTTCACTACACAAAAGTTGAATCCTTATCCTCCTAATTTTTTTTATCCTCCCATATCTCCTTATAATAATCCCAAGTCCACACATCCTAATTAAAGGAAATTCATCCATCCCTTATGCATTTGGACTAATTAACTTAAGTGGCTTCATCCCCTAATAAATAACATACGGTAGTAAGTAGGATATTTACCATTAGCAATTAAATAGTTATTAAAAATGCCTTTTAAAATAAACTAGACTAGGAAATATATTTATGATATTTAAAATCATTTTTATTAAAATTCCTCCCATAATAAACTTTTGATTATTCTACCCATGAAAGTAATTCATTGTACACGGTATTATCATCGGAAAACACTTTCATTTTAGCATTCTCCTGAAATTGTTTTGCCATTTTACGATAATTACCATCCTATGTGGTATTACCATCTCTAAACATCCATGGTGTTTAACCAACATAGGACAATTTTCTACCTTTAAACATGGGCATTGTTGACTTTTGGATCAAATGCATTTAATCTCAAGATTACATTAAAACACAAGCTAAATTATTTAACCCATCTAAGAATAAACAATTAATTTTTTAGTTGCAATGGGTAGGTGCACAACAATATAATGTGGAAGCACACTAAGGGTAAGCCACTTTTCATTAAAAAAAATGATGTATAATGAGTATCATAATACATAATAAGCTAAAAGATTGATGGTCATCCTTGGCTATCCTAAACACAAGCAATGAACTTAAAAATTTACATGACAACATTTTAGAACTCAAAGTCCACTTTGAATCAAAATTAATATTGATCCAATGGTTAGATGAAGAGGATTGGATAAAATTAATGTACGTATAATATATAACTTACAATTTTTTTTTGGCCATAAAACCCCATGTTTGTAGTTCATGAAACATTACCAAACAAAAGAAAATTTGAAAAAATAATGTAATGCCCATCTATAAAATCTTTTCCTTTTTTTTTATCATAGTGGTTTTTTCCTACAAAAAAGATACTATTATACATTTATTATTAAACAAATGAAAAAAAAAAACAAAACTCGAATGAAATTTCATCCAAAAACTTTAAATTGGTCTTATATTTAATTGATGTATATCAATATCATGCACCATAACAAAATTCACCCAATAATTCTACTCACAACCTTAGTTTTGAAATGTATATGCAATTGTTTAAATTATGTGACAAATATTATTTTGTCAAAAATATATTCCATACATTCAAATTTTTCACTATTTGTTGGATTTTTAAGAAATTGATTAGATTTTTAAAAATAATCAAATATATTTTTAAAAATAGAAAAATCCAAGATGTGATGTATGTACATTGCCAAAAAAATCAACTGCAAAAAAATAATACTTGTGATTACAATTTTTGGGGGGTTTAATTATATCATTAGTGAATTCTAAAAATTTTGGTAGAATTTTCAAACTTTGGAAGGTGGTAAGAAAAGTCATTTTCCCTAACCTTCCTATCTAAGAAAAATCCATATACAATGTGAATATTTGGTGGTCAACATGTTTTTGAAGGTAAGAATTTTGGGTGTCCCATCAAAAATTTAATATCTCTTGACTTATGGATGAAAATTGTGCAAAATTCGTTCTTTCATAATTTGTACACTTTGCACACTAATATCATACATTGAAAACACATTTGACACATGAATTTATAAAAGATGTAAAATGCGTATGACATTCATTCATTCACATGTTCATATTTCATTCGTCAACACATTTATCTGTGTGTCAAACATGTTTTCAATGCATGATATTTGTGTGTAAAATGTGCAAATATATAAATGAACACCTTCATTCTTTTAGGGTAAGGAGGGGTATCTCCGAGGAATTCGCCATTACTTTATCCAACCAAACAAGTTCCTCTATTCTAAATCAGATACACGAGAATAATTATGGTTACACGTTAAATTTGTGATGCCATTACCAAAGCAAATAAATTCCATTGAATTAGGCTAAGGACATTTGGTGACCTTTGGAATCCCCATACACTATATTTCAAAAGTTGGGAAGAGGTTATATTATTTACCAATTCATAAAAGGAAAACATGGTAGCTAGTTGAAGTTAATAAACGATGATTCTTGAAAGCTAGAATTTTGAACTATGTTCCCCCATGCAATGAACTACAATTGGGGAATGAATCACATTATATACTAATAATGGAAACTTTGCACCTTGTTTAATGGTATATATTACTAGTGATTTTTTGATGCCTTGTATAAGAGTGAATGAAAGGTTCAATCCAAACCTTTCAACATACAAAACATGCAAGGTCCAACCTCTTCATGAAAAATGAAAGGAATGAAGTGAGATTCCAATTTGGAGCCATGGGGTCTTGCCACAAAGTGCATATTTTTACTGTTAACAAAAGGTTAGGTATAGTTTCTTTTCATTTTTTTCATGCAAGGGTTCAAAATTTGGGCTTTGATTCATAATTATGTCTTAGATAGATGGTAAGTAATTGTTAGACTACTTCATTGGAAAAGGGAGGAAGCTATTGAATAATAAAGAGACCTTATAGCAAGGAATTTTAGAGAAATGGCATGATACATTGTGTCTTTGTTTCAATGTCAAATAGCATGATATATGAAGAAAATTTTGAGAAAAGAAAGTGATTGGTATCATGCGGTCTTTGTATCATTTGGCAATTGTTGTTAATGTGTGGTGAGCACAAATGTACAGTGGAAGTAAACTCCACTATGTGCAATTTAACAATTCCAAATACTATATTATCCTAGGGTTAGAGTAGCCTAGGATTGGGTAATTACCAATATTTTCATACTTAAACATGTTTTGCAAATAAAACCAGATAAAATGAATAAAATTGACATCACATAATGTTTTTTTAAAGAAATTACCACCTTTCTATAAAAAATTTACACCTATTTGGATACATTTAAAAGGCATGCAATGATGTGAATTTCAACTAGATTGATAGAATATCTTTGAAGGACATATTTGTTGTGATCATAAGTTTAGGGGTAGGGTAATGGATGGCGTAGGATGGTAGGCTTGAATAGGAGAAGATTTTCCAATTGATAGATAAGGTTCATTTTGTTTAGAAGGAATATGTGGTTGGCTTTTTATATGAAATGTTGCTTCCATATCACACTATGTGCAAAAAATCATCATAACGTCAAATGGAATTATCAAATATCTAGATCTATTTGTTTGGTTGATTAGTTCCATACATGGTTGTTAAATGGAGCTAAAGGTGCATGCCTTCCCCTAGACCTAGACAAATTTTTGGTGCAATGGATTTTTTTCATTATATATATATTGAAAGTGTTGCATGAGGTTTTAAAAAAAAAAAAAAACTCCAAAATTCACAATAACACTAGTGAACTTTCCTCAAAATGTTGGATCAAATGGACACTACATCATTCATAGTCTCTCCTTAATGGATAGCGCCCACAAGCATTGTTTATCATAATAGAATTTAACACCCCAATGCCCATTTATTTATTTATTTATGTGTATTTTGGCATATAGTATTTTTTTTCAAGATCTTTGACGAATTTCAAAGATATTTAATAATTTTGCATGAATGAATATTTCAATCATTTTGATGCATAACGTTAATGAATTACATTTCTTGATAATTGTTTGCATTTTCCTTTATTGTTTTTCACATTTTAGTTCACTTATATTGATTTCAAATACAATGGATTGAATTATGATGCATGGAAAGTTTATGATGGTGACTATGGATGAAAGTTCCAAATAATGATTTTCATTGAAATGTGTTTCCAAAATAATCTTGTGTCAGATTTTGATATTTACAAAATGATATCCACCAAACATTTGCACCAACAATATCCAATTATCCACCAAATTTAAATTCTTTGTCAAATGAAACATGTATAATTCTCATGACAGAAGAAAAATGAATGAAAAAGCATGCTAATGACTAGGGCTTATAACTCTTAGGTTTCCAAAATGTTCAATAGTATGCAACTTGAAATTTCAAAATTTCAACACTTTGGGAACTAAAATTTTCAAAAAATCAACAATTTAAAAAACAAAATAAAACAGCCCATGAGTTTGTTAAGGTACTAGGGCAATACCTTTTGTGCATTGTTACAACATCTCTAAAAAGGCTCTTGAGAACTTTGTCTAAGGCTATTAAGAAAGCATGATGAAGACATGGAAGTAATAGACCACTAGAAGCACATTGGACATTATGTTTTGGATAAATTTTTTTTCAAAAACATTCTTGGCAAGCTCAATAAAATTATTGTGGCTCAAGATTCTCATTCAATATCATGAGCTTGGCAAAAATCACAACATGTATTCTCAATTACTCTTGAATGGTGTAGATCATTTGTTACTAAAAAGTTCCAACCTTTTACTATCATGGGTTCATGTTTAGTGGTGGGGTTTGGAATAAAATAAATAAGTAAAATTATTTGAAGGATGTGAGAAATATTGTTGGGCCAAATGTTGGGTATGGGTGGAGCTACTCATACAAGTGGGAATATGATATTTGCCCACTAACTTGAGTTTCTCCACAAAACCTAACTTTTTTGATTTTGCATGAGGTTCTTACACCTACTCCTTGAGAGTTGGAGGGATCTTCCATCTATATGTAGGCATAAGTTCATCCGCTCCCACTCTTGGGGAGTAGGTGTAAGATCCATCTTAAAAAGACCCATATTAAGGAACATAAGGTACCCTCCAAATACACTCAAAAAAAAATTCTTTAAGTGTCTTACATTATAGTCAAAAGGTCTACCCTAGATGCCTAGGAAGCATAGTGTTGTATCAATTACATTGCCCTTTTTTGGCTTTGCCTACCAAGGCAAGGATATTATGTTTAGATTTATTATAAAGTATAGTAGCTTGAGGGATTTTGGCCCCTAGGTAATAGGTTTAATTTTATATGAGGATTTGGGCTTGTGTCGAAACTTGAGATTAGTTATGGATTTATAATATCTTCAAAGATTTCGGTTTCTTTTAGAGAATTTTTTGAAGATTATATTTTTGCATGGTGAAATATTTGAGTTTGCTTAATCCTTCTTTTGCCTTAAGATTTTTTTTAATGTAAATGGCAAGGTCACAATATGACATACCCCTTGTTTCTTATGTGAATTTTATGTTCACATGAATGTTGTTTGGTTTCAGCTTTTGAAGAGAACCTTTTGGTACCTACCAATTCCAACTTTTTTGAATAGAAAGTATGGTTTCAGCTCATTTTTAAAATTTGAAACTTTTGGTCTAGTTTAAGCTAGTTTTAAAAGTGTGATTGAATCTCTTGTTAGGTTTTGAGCGTGATTCTTTACACTCCAAAAACCACAAGAATTTCCTTCCACTCTTTTGGAAACAAGGGGTGTGTTACATTGTGGTCTTGCCATTTACCTTAAAAAGTGTCTTTAGGCAAAAGAAGAATTATGGAAAATCAAAGATTTCACCATACAAAAATATAAACTTTTAAAAAAATCCTCTTAAACAAATAAAAAATCCTTCAAAATATCATAATTCTATAACTAACCTCAAGTTTCAACACAAACCAAAAATCCTCATATAAAAATAGACCTACTACCTAGGGGCCAAAATCCCTTAAGCTACTATACTCTATAATGAATCTAAATACAATATCCTTTGCCTAAGTAGGCAAGGCCAATACAAACCTAACATGTCCCATTTGGGATGTGAGTTTAACGTACTTACACATAACCTTAAGTTGAAGATTGGTTAAAGAGTAGGGTAAAAGCCTAAGGTTGTTGGGCTTTACTAGAATTAAGGGCCGGTGGGAGGCAAAGCCCCATTCCGATAAAGCTCATGGCCAAAAGGTTTTTTTTACCACACGTAAACATTGCACCCAATATTTTACTTTAAAATCATCTTCCCATGATTCTTGGTGAGTTGCATTCACGAACCATGGGGGCGAGAAAAAACAATGTTCACACTTAAGTGTTTTTTTAATTAAAAAAATGCCATGTGGGTTTTCATGCTTTGCAACGTGCTCTCTAAATACACTAGAAAAATCCATGGACATATTTACATACACATGTTGTATCATAAATAAAAAATGGTCACCTAACTTTAAGGCCCATTTAGACTATTATTTGGTTTTATGGCCTTAACACTTGGGTGTATTAGTAATAGTGTGACCTTATAAGACCTTAAGTAATTTACTAAGAAGTCCTATAAGGTCACACTAATAGGACTCTATAGGACTTATCACTAATATCACCACAATTCAAGTGATTATTTACACATGGGTTAGATGGGACATACCATGAGATGCTAAATACCCCTAATAAGCTTTGTCCATCCTTGTCCTTTTATGTATTGTGTGGTTTTACATAGAATTGCATGATTTTGATTGTTTTGCCATGTAGAACAATTTTTTAAAAAATGTTTTGCATGTTTTGCTATCCCACACCAATTTCAAACCCACCATCTCTCATGAAAGAGTGACAATACTTGCCATTAACATATTTATTGATGTTAATATTAACAACATTGTTTATTATTTAACCTAAAACTAAGGTCAAACGACTCAAATGATGTCATAAAACATTGTGCTACATCAACAACCCTAACAACAACGCTTGTTACAAGGTATTTAGTGTTTTTAAATCATACTATTGTAATCTTAACATCGGACTTCATACCAATGACATTATTAAGCATTTTGTATATCCAAATTGAAAGCTATGTTTAGGGTGTACATTCTCATGACCTTCTAATCACCCATTATTTGTATTACATTCCACTAGAATAATTGAGGTTCTTATGTAACATGTTAAAAGACACTACGAGCCTTTTAATTGTTTTACAAATGATTTAAGATCTAAACCCAACATACAACAAACGATGAGTTGAAGTTATTTGTCATTCCATTTGAAAGTTGGTACACAAAAAAACTTGAAACATGTAAATGATATTGTCTTATTGGTTTTGCGAAGGACTAACTTCCATATGAAGACATAAACATGTCCTTAAACCTAATTATCTCATTTCTTGCTTTCAAATTTTTTATATTGTGCTAATTTAGATTTAAATCCATCAATAATATCCTTCTTCCAATCATAGTGACACAACATGTATGACAACAATGAAAAAAAAACATTTACACCCATTTCAAAAAAAGGAGGATGAGGAAGTGGGTGCCAATTCCTAGCAACTTCATGTTTTGCTTCCAATCCTATATAGGCCAATACATCTTTTCATTCACCATCAAGTGCCTCTTGTTAGTTTCTTAGGCAACAATTGTTACATTGCATTAGGGTTTATGATCAACAGGGGATGGATTTCCCAATTGTTTTAATTGGCATGAGGAGATTTGGAATAGTTGCAAGTTACATGAGTTCATGGTGGCATGCTAAAATGGCCCCATCCCATGAGACGAGATGTGCATAGGTCCGCAACTTGGGTTCCAATTCTCTAGCTAGCTAACCATGGTGGTTAGCTCAATTGGTTTTTTTTTTGGGTCTACTACCTACTAACAACCTGCTTGTGGGGTGGTTAGTAGGTAGGTAGGTAGGTAGGTAGGTAGTAAAAATTAGTCCTAACTTATGTATTAGCCGTCTAATAACCTAGAAGTTACCTATTTTCCTACCTATTTACCTACTTTGAGACCTACCTCTTACACAATTGGACACCAAGGTGAAACCAAATATGAACTCAGTTGAAGTTTATCCAGTGGATGGTCCATTGTGGATGGTCCATTGGTGGGGTGCTTTCATGTTCTTGGGTGATGTCTTGTAGTGGCCATACTTCACCTTGTGGTGGTGGTGGTGGTGCTCAAGAACAACAACACATACCTACTTGAGATGAGAATCAATGGTAGGGAAAGCCAAAATTATGCTCTGGACCAAGCCATTATTCCCTGGAACATACCCTCTGGTAGAACAACCCCATCATCACAACACCTTTGCCACCCTACACTTGCTGCATTATTTGGTGGAATGGGCCTACTATATTATAGAGCATGTAAAATCACCTTGTAAAGCAACCGGGGGTCCCCCCCCATTCAACTAGCACCAACCAGCAAGCACACTATCCACTGGAAAGCTTGTTATGAGTTATGACCCCAGTTGTGGTTGAACTTCTTCACCTGAGTTAATATCTGGTTTCACCTTGGTAACCCCCCCCCCTAATTTTGTAAATAACTAGGTCCCCTATACCTATCTATAATAGGCAAAATTGGTAAGAAACTAGGTGACTACTAGGTTAGTTAGTAACTAAGTAAATAAGGAGATGGTTTATACCTTATGCCCAATGATGATGTCCGTTCGGTTCTAATTCCTTTTTTTTTGAAAGAACCCTTGGTCTCGGGTTTCTCAATTCAACCCAAAAAAAAAAGTTTTGGTAAGTTCTTTGGGTGTGAAGGTTTTGATCCTAGTTCTTCAAAAAATTAAACCTCCGGTTCTAGTTTTGGCAATTATTTTATTGTATTGTATTGTATTTTATTAATTATTAATTATTAATTATTATTTTCCATATTCAAATAAGCTTTGGCCCATATAAAAGAATAGGGCTCAATTCGACATGTGGTATCCTTTAAGGATCCTCGAGCCTAAAAATTTTTAACCCTTCCAAAATTTGAAGGTTGGTAGATTGACTACAATGTCGAAAATTCACAAACCATCTAAACTTAGACCTTTTTCCTAAGTAAAGAATCAAATTATTTTAAAAATATTTCTAGTTAATTTTTTATAGAAATATTATATATTTCCCTATTTTTATTTATTTTTAAATCTTTTGGTTTTAACAACTTTGGTGTGTGGCTCTCTTGAGCTTTCATCATTTGTTTGTGTTTGCTTTCAACAACTATTGTGTGCAAGTTTTGACTTTTAAGAGTTTTTTTGAAGAGTTTTTTTTTTCCCCATTGCTTTCATGTATTTACAAAATATTATGTCCTTCATCGAATGTTGGCTTTGTTTTATTATTTTGTCTTGATGTCTTGTTTGCATTGCAATTGTGCAATGGCCATTATGATCAATGATGTGTCATGTTCCATGCACTAACACCATTATGAGTTTGATTTTTTTGCAATATGCACTAGATTTTCTCATTATATTTTGATAAAAGTTTTGTTTTAAAAAAAAACAAGATTGTCTTTCTTCTTTTTCTTTTGTATAACAACCCTATCGATTGGAGAGGTTGAAATTTTTCATTTCCTTTTGTGCCCACAATATTATTAATTTTCAACTTGTTTGCATAACATTGTGTTGTCATCTCACAAGTTTTGCTCCATTTTTGTTGCATAGTGTTGTGCAACTACATTTTCTATTGTAATTTGTGGTGTGTTTCTGACACTATAATGATATTGATGTTTGTGAAGTTTGATGTTTTTTTGCGAGATATTTTGTTTATATAAGTTTTTTATGTTTTATGATTTCACTTTTTAGCATTTATTTATTCTTTAATAATTCTTTTGTGTTGGTATGTCTAATTTGGGTTTTTCTTTGTCTTTTGTGCCTCAACAACTTTAAGGATAAGAAAGATCAAAGCTCTTCTTTTTCCTTGGTGTCAATGATGTCATTGTATTTTTGTGTTTCAATGATGTCATTGTGAGGTTATCTTTCTATCTTCAACAAAACATTTGAGATCATTAAACTTTTTTTTGCTTCTTTCACAAAATGTTTTTTTTTTCTTTTTTTCTTTTTTTTCATTTTGTATTGTTGAAGTAATATCCGTTCATTATGTTTTTACTTTATGTTTGGTTTTAAGAATGTATTTCTATTTGTTTTGTGTAATGTTGTCAAGGTTTTTGTCTTGCATTTTTTTGCTTGTCAATTATTGTGGTATTATGGGGTTTTTTTTCATGTTTTGATGTTGTTAATATTCCTACCATAACCTTTCGGATATGCATTTAAGTTATACCTTTTTTTCTTCCTTTTGTTTATTTGTTTCAATTTGATTTTGTGCAATGCCTTTTGTTGATGAACCAAATTTGAAAAAACATTGTGTTGATGTTCTAGATTTTATTAGATCATCATCTGTGGAATCTTTGTCAAAGTTGTTGAATTTAGTTGTAATAACTTGTTGTCGACATGTTGATATGTAATCTTTTGGTTTTATTAATCTATAATATTTTATATCGGGCCCTCCTATTCCTTATAGTTTTGATGTTGTTGTTAATGTCGATGTAATGATGTGGTTAGATGATTTTTTGGATTGTATATGCGATCATCTCATGGTATTCAATATCTTAAGTTAGTTGTTGAAGTCAATTCCATTCTTTTTGCAAATTTTTACAACCCCTTTGTAACATTGAATTTTGAAGATATTGATGTTATGAAATATTATTTTGGTAGTGTATAGCTTGTTTGATTAGAGTATGAAGAAGTTTTTTTTCTAATTGATTGTGAAATTTAGCTTGATTTTGAAGTTGTTGTTGATCATAATGGAGGTGCAAATTTGCAAATAGGAGTTAAACACATTATTACAATTCATGATTTTTTAAATTGTCCAAATTGATTGCTTTGTTCACTTTGACCAATGAACATGTCCATTTTGACTAAAGGCCCATGACTTGAATGACACATGTATTTATTGATTAGTGAACTTAATTAAAATGACTTATTTAACTATCTATCAATTTGAACATTTAGTCAAGTTGAACAAAAAATTTCCCACCTTGGTCAAAATGATGAATGGCTTATAATCAAATGAGATATCTAATCAAATTGGACAAAACAAAATGACATTCTATCAACCCATGGTTTTTTAGGTTAAATCACTACTACAAAACATGGGGTGCAATTTATTAATCTCCATTCACAAACTGTGAATTCACTATTTTCCAACTAGTTATTGTTTATTAAGACTAGTGAGTTCACTCAAAATTCAGTGAAATCACTTGGCGTATAGGGACACCTTTTGTTGTAGTGAATTGAACATCCTATACTAGTTAATAAACCAAGTTATTTAATTATTACCTAGGTTAAATAAATAGCATAAGTCTATTTACTTAATGACTATTTAAGCTAGATAGGTGAACTTAAGTAGGTAGGTAGTTTTAATCAAATGCACATGTTTGATGTGTTTATATATATATATATTTGGGGAAGGTTTTTTTAATGGGAATGTGCAATTAGAGGTGGATAACATCCTAAATTATCATTTTGTTGTGAAATTAATGCACATATCAGCAATTCAATTGTCAATTGGAGTATATTTTTAATTTGCAACAATGTGTGACAAACACTACAATGTAAGAAAAAGACTAAAAAATAATAGTTTTAACATAATTTTTTTTATGAAACTTTACACATACAAAGAAATTACCATAATGAATAATTGTCCACAATAGAAATTTCAATTTGTCATAAAATAAAATTTTATATTAAACGGTATAAAAATATTTGGTAGTACATTATGTTATTATAATGTTGATGATTATGATATTTTTAAGGTTGTATAATGTTCTCCGATTAAAAGTGTAAGTTGGGTTGAATGTTGTTTTTATCATTCTACAAAAATAAAGTCGAAATTTAAAATGAATGAAAAATGATATTCTATTGTTAAATAGGGTGTTTTAAATAACATTTATAAATTTATTAGTGTACACTTACATAAAGACACAATTATGAATCAATTTCATATTCATTGTTTATATAATTAGTTTTGTTTTTAAAGCCTAAATCAATTTAATGTGATTTCTAAAATAATTCAAAGTTAGTGAAATTTTATGTGTTACTACTTTTGATACTATATGTACTTCTAATTTTGACACAAAGTGTGTACATTGTCTATGGAAACACATTTTAATGACCAATCAAATAGTCTCCTATTATGCTAATTATAATATGGTGGGTCCAAATTGACAAGGTGGTTCTTTCACTAGAAAATCCAATATATATGTTTTTGGTAGTGGCAATTAATGTGTCCAATGTTAAATTTCATGTTTTAGTCTCAAAATTTGTGTTAATGTTGCAAATCATTCATAATAATGTTTTTAATATATTATGAAAACATGTGGTATGATTTTGAATGAATTTGATGAGGATAAATTAATTTTGAAAAACTCATTAAACATTGTCACCCATGCTTTAAACACTATGATGATTTTTTATTTTTGGGGATTTTAAGAACTTGACATATTTTGAGGGAGGTTTTGTAACAACATTCAAGGTCGAATTTGATTTTTTTTAAAAAATTTAACAAATTAATTTTGGGATATTCTAGGTATATTTGAAAATAAATAGTCATTTAAGGAAGTGACCTTCATTCCTATTATCATGTTTGGACCTAATGATGTCATTTATTTCAATGATGTTGTGTTTGTTGATGTTGATGATGCGTGCCTTGAAGCTTTAGTTTTTGGACATTGATGAAGAGGACTTGGAAAGTGTCAACAAGTATACTCAAAGATTAACAAGTACGTTGAAATGTGGGCTTGACAAGTGGTAAGAATTTCAAAGTTTTGACAAAATAAAATCAATCACAATTTTATCAAAAATGGAATATGTTCTCAAGGAATTAGTGGACATGTTGTCCATGTTTGTTTTTGAAGTGACAAAGGATGGTGCCTTTTGTCTCCTCCAACAAGGTATGAAATTAATCCATGAATTCAATTTTGTTATTTTATAGGTTTATTTGTTAATCATTTTGTTTTTTTAATCTTGTTTTTTGAGTTTGTTGTAATGAATCTATTTAAACTTCAAATTTGTAGGTGATGCATTTGTTTACAATTGTTTTTCCAAATGAGACAAATTTAAAACCTTGAATTGAAATGGCCATACAATATTTCCCTATTCAAATTGTATGTATGTATATTATTATTTTTTATATGTGGTAACTTGCAATGATTTATAATTAATGATTTGTGTAAATGATGCAATTGTTTTGTTTTCATTATGTTTTTATTCATGATTCAACATCCAAACTTTGATCAAAACCATTGGAAGATTGATTAGGTAGAAATAGGTTTAACACATTGTTGAAATTTACAAACTATATTTAAGTGTTATTATTTTTTAAAATGTTGGGTTTGAATGTGTGAAAGTATTTGGCAATGAAGTAGATTTTGCATACATCTTGGGTGGGTTTTAGTAAAATCATTAAAAAATTTGATGTTTTGTCTATAGTGGAGGAAATGAAGATATTGACATGAAAAATTTGTTAGGCTACATAATTGACAAGGCTAAATTTGCGATTCGGCTATTTTGTTTGTGTAACTTTTTCATCCAAGGTCACCAATAGTTCAAAAATGTTAATTTTGAAGAATTTTTTCATTTGTAACTACTTGTAGGTTTGGTACTTAGATTTTGTTGAGGCATTTCAAAAAAATTGTATATGATATTACAAAGTACATATTATATTAACAAACATCAACCTTCCATTGCTATTTTTAATGTTATTGACACTTTCAAGGAATTGGTGAAGCAATGACTTTTTGATTGCCTTTTAGTAAGTTGGGGTCATCCCCCATGTTCTTGCATTTTAAACCAAAATGGAGATGGTTCAATGATGTTTTGTTTACAACCACAATAGTGGGTCAAAATTAATTATGTTTCATTGATAATAAATTGACAATGACCTTCCTTGATTTGAAAGACAAAATTTCATTGAATAAGATTGGTAGATGTGTTAAAATAACACACATGATAAAAACCTTCATTCCAACTGAATACGACATGGAGGTGGTTAGCTATTATGATTTTAAGGTTCACAACCAAAGTCAGGGCAATACAAAGAAGAAATGGGGCAAAAACAAGCTAAGGAAATAAAGATGATTAAAAAAAATGAAGGAATGAAATGGAAGCACTTCTAGGATTCCAAACATTAATTTCCACTTTGAGAGTTGGGAATTTCGAAGTGTTCCAAAACTTTGGGACAAAAGTGTAAGGAATGAACCTTATTTAAATATAACATTCTTCATACCATTGGAGTTTTTTAAAATGTAAATATCGAAGGTGAAATCATATTTTCCATTTGAAGGTAGGAGTTATGGTCAAAAGAAGGGTTGAGAATCAAATTGGTCATAATTCCTAAGCACAAACAATTCATAAGGTCTATAATAGGATTGTCTCCTAAACCAACCAATTATTCTGTAAACAAAGTTGTGTGTCATGTTCAATAATCTATTAAGAAATCCTTCGTTGAATTTGATAACCATTTTTGGATTGAAATGTTTGAAAGTCAACTTTTAAAACACAAGTGCATGGATTCTATTATGGTCATTTATTGTTGGGGGTTATTGACATGAGAATTGTCTTTGGGTATGCTAGTAATAACTTGCCTAATTGTCTAAAACTATTAATTATTTGGTCAACTCTTGCCAAATGTGTTTGTCTTTTAGTAGACCTTAAGTCTCTTTTGCTTTAACATAATTTGTTTTTGTTCCAAAAAAGGAGGTAAATAAAAATGAAACTTATTGGCTAAAAATGCTTGTGATTGCACTAGATGTGTTGGATCTTTAACTTGATATTTTTGTTTTGTTTTAATAAATGGACATTTCATAACACTTTGATGACTCTTTTGTTTGGATTGGGAACTAGAAATCTTGATTGTCCTTTTCTTTGAGTTGGAACTAAAGAGTTTGATTATTGGCTTCTATGGTTGAGTTGACCACACACTTTTGGACAATAGCTTTGATTTTTGTTTTTAGTACATTGCATGTTTGACATTTGGAAAGTTTGTAACGATATTTATCAACAACATTTTTGAAAGGCTTTAATAGTTCATTTGGAGGGTCTTTGCACTTGGCTTCTTCTTTTGTTGTTGTACATGAACATTTCATAGCATCAAGGTGTACATTTTAAGTTTAGATGTTCTCATTGAATTGTCCATGTTTGTCTTATTTTATGTGGCATTGTGTTGGTAGTGTCTTTTTGTTTGTTCTCTTGTGTTATATTGATTTTTCAATGTTTGTTTGTTTTTGAATTTTAATGTGTAGACTTGTATATATTTTTTCAGAATTTGTAAATTTCATGACCTATGTAGGTAGTTTAAAAAGACAATTGACTTAACCACCATGTGTTACCTAGGGAGAACAAACCCAACAGAGAATTATTTCCTAACCACTTATCATTCATCATCCTTCACAGTGAGCTGGTGGGTGCTGCTGGTAACCAGTTTCACACCTGCACTGCCAACTTAGAATCTGATCTTGTGAACCCTTTTCACACTGGGGAATTTCTTTGCCACTGCTTTATGCATGACCTAATAATAATTGTTCCCCCTTTTTTTTTGGCTTTTCTAAAGTGTTCTCCACAAACCAGGGGGCAAATTTTCTGTCACTTGGTTCTGTGAGAGAAACTTCTGTCAGGCCTTAAATGGATGACCAACAGAGCTGCACCATTGCCCATTGTGATGAAGGGCTACTAGCCTACTCCAGTCACCCTCTCAAGTCCCTCTTTTCAGTTGTATCTGTAAAGTAATGAAATTTGATTAAATCTCATCATGAAATGCTGAAACTCTGCATTTAATAATACACATGGTTCGAGTGTAAATTATACGCTGCTGCATTTTTAATATCAAATTTATCTTTGCACCCAAATCCCACCTAACCATATTCCACAATCTCTTTATATTTTTGCTCTTTTGTTTAAACTTTGAACTTTGCAATAAAGGCCAACAACATCACTTATGATAGCCTAATGTCAGTTTCCACATTGACAAAACAAATAATACATATATATATTTAAAATTTTAATTATTTTTGAAAAAGATTAAATCATTAAACTTTCCATGATATGCTATGATATTGTCATATGAGTAGTGAAATTATTTCAGAGTGAAGCCTATCTATCTATGAAGCAAGGTAGTTTGTTTGTTTTGTTTTGTACCGATGAGATTCTACCGAACAAGGTAGGATGCTTCAGATCATGTTCTTGGTCTCTTTGGAAAAGCTTTCAAGGAGAAGGGGTGCATCGGCTTGGTTCCATGACAATTGGACTTGTGGTGCAAAAGTTCTTTGAGTATTGAATGATTTCTTTACTAAAAATTGAATTAAATTGTAGCTGAAATTTTCGGAGGAATTGAAATGTGCCTTTGGTATTGTTGGAGAGATCTTGATGAGCAGGATTTAATGGAATTTATCTGGTAAGATTTGGATTCAGAATGTTCTAAAAACCAGGTTTTGGAAGGAAAAATCGGTTGAGGACGCGGTAACTCTTGGGCCAACGGCACAGGCCACACTAGTGATAACTATGACAACTTTCAACATGTCAAGTTCATATTTTCACAAAGAAAATGTTTCACTATTTTGGGGGATTATTTAATGATGAAATTGACTTTAGGGCAAGGGATTCCATGTGTGGTTGGTTATATCACGAAGCAACCATTTTGAAGTGCCTTGCATATTGAAGGCTTCATTACATCATTCCTTTTAAGATTTGAACGATTCTATGAAATTTTTGTTGTGAAATGAGTTAAAAGGATTGAACTAATGTTGGGCAAGTACATAGTTTATTGGCTCCTATATAACATGGGATAGAAACTTGTATTCGGGTTCCTATCAATTTGGTATTTGCTTATGAAATATGATGATTAATTAGTGTAGCCATTACCATTGCCTCAAGTGCGAACAAGACTATGTAATTGCTTCACGTGTGAAAAGGACTTTGACCATAGAGCTTGATTGTAAATAAATAAATTTAAAATTTAAAAAAATGAATTCTTAATGACCAAAATTATTCAAATTTCAATCCCCATCTTAGGTTTAAAAGTTATAAAATTATCTCCAAGAAATCTCATTCATAAAGGGATATCTAACAATACTAAGAGTGTGCACTAATTTCCTTTTTTTAAAAAAAAATTGTTGAAATTTTTGTGACAAAATTGTTCAGTATTCAATAACTCTTGCATCATAGGTCTAAACATCAAGAAACCAACTTAGTTCACCTCTAGGGCTTTCAGATGGTACCAAGAGCCTAGTGAAGTGCATTGTGGTTTGGGAGATTTGAATGTGACAAACAAACCAAACCCACACAAACAAACAAACAAACAAACAAACAATCAAAGCTTCCTCAATAGATAGAAATTCCGATGGGTGGATATGGGAGTTCCAAAGGTTTGAGGATGTGACGAACTAGGTACCTTCAAAACTCATTATCATTTATTATTTAATAACAAACCAAACCTACACAAACAAACAAACAAACAAACAAACAATCAAGCTTCCTCAATAGATAGACATTTGGATGGGTGGATATGAGAGTTTCAAAGGTTTGAGGATGTGATGAACTAGGTACTTTCAAAACTCATTATCATTTATTATTATTATTATTATTACTACTACTATGATTGCCCTTTCTTTTTTTGGGATGGTTGTTGCATGGTTGATATGAGTTGAAAGTGAAGGCTAAGTTCAAATCTTCTTCTCATCTTTCCAAGCATTTTAGTAGTTCTTATTCTAGGCAATTTTTTTGGGGTTTCATTTCATCCATTGGAAGTTAAATAAATAAATAAATCCTATACTTGCCCAACATTGGAATAGACACCATGTACTAAATTTTTGCCATAAAATTACCATGGTGGTGTAGCAAGTTTGCCAAAATAATGTTATTTAAACAACCAGACTTTTCAGATATTATTAAATTGTATTGCCGAATATATTTCAATTAGGGAAAATAATTTTTGAATTCTCTTGAAATTAAGTCAATAGAATAAAAATAAGATGTTATGTGATTTTTGTTTTTTTAATTTTTGCAGTAGGAATAGGTTGAAGCTAAGGGAGTCTATATATAATATTCATAAATGTATAAGGGTTAGAAGGAAATCGTTATTAGTCCAATGAACTAACTAATTAAATTTATAAATGTTAGGACCCACAAGATCTTCAACAATGTATCCCTATCCGCTTGTTCTTCCTTGATAAATTTTAAAAAAAAAAATGATGGTACAATAATTTTTTATTGCACCAATTGAAGAGTGCCAATAGAATTATAGATTCCCTCAAAAAGAAATTGTTGAATATTTTATAAATTTTAGTGATGATTTTGCTGAAATTTTTAGAAAAATATTATTAATTATTCGGCACTTTAGAACTGAATCTGCTACACTACACCAGTACGGTGGACATTAGACGAACAATTGAAACCCTACGGATTATACAGTTAGTAAGTAAGGCATTTAATAGTCTGGCAGAGGTGAACTAGCCAGCACCTGCCCTCGCTCGCACTTTCACTTTTTTGAGCCAGGCACTCTTAGAGGATCTTCAGTGGTGCTCAGTATGTGACCCTGTGCAAATATTTTTCACAATCCAAGTATAGTCATTTACTTTTTTCTTCGAAACCCCGCACCCCGACCCATTAAACTGAAACTGGAGTGCGGGACAGCAAATAGGTGGGGGACTACTAATAGCAAACCACCTGGACTGATCAAAGTCAGATCAACTTTATTACGATCGTTTCCTGCTGCCGTGTGCAGAGCATCGCTGGACCTCTTACGTGTCGCCGCAAATTGTACGGGGTTCTATTGAGTCAAAACCATTTTCCTGAGCCAAACCAGCATTTTTTGACTTTTCTTCATCCAATTTTACCGGTGAAGGATCACATACTGAGCCAGTGAGCACCGCTGGAGATGCTCATAGTGGTGATGATAGTTATTATATCACGGGGAACCATAATTTTGGACTTGGTTTTGAGACCCTGATTTTGTCTTCTGAGGGGACATTTACAATGTTTAGAAGCAACCAAAAAAGAATTTGCTTTACCCTTTAACTCCCCACAAGGCAAGTTCAAACTTCAAATCTACAACAATCATAATAGGAAACTAGTGGGCTCTTGTGCCGTTGATCCAAGTATATTAATCCTAGTCACTCATCCTTATAATATTCTTGTTGAAGTTCTTCTGGGAATTTAAAAAAAAATTTAAAAAATTAAAAAAATAAAAAATCATTCTAAATTCAATAGCTTTTGCTTTGTTGGTCCCAAAATTTTGAAAACGACAATTATGCACATCACCTTTTCAATGCACTTTCCAATGGATTCAACACAAAAGTCATTGGGAGGGTTATGATTTATGACACGGATGCCATCCAAACAAAGCAAACACACAAACACGTATTTTAATATATAGATGTTTCATGAAGTTCACAAGAAATTAAACTCATATGATAACAAGTTTTAATTTTTTCCCTCAATTAGCTAACATCACGAGTGAACATGCCAATTTTTTGGGGGCATTAACTGGGTGACAAGTTTCTAGAATACATTATCCAAACATTAAAAAGATGCACCCCCCTTCCCCCAAAGTGCTCTCAAACTTCAAAACTGAGTCAAAATGAGAGGAAATGTTTTTCTAATTATTTTTTTTCCAAAAAATGGTGAATTTTTTCTTCAATTAAGATAAATTTGCAGCGAGATAGCCTTTATTCTTTATGGAACAGTTTGGTGTGTCTAGACCATCGCGATGTGAGGCTTGGTTCCTGGAAGGTCTGCGGTTCAAACTCGACAGTCGCAATTTTGGTTTTATTACAATTTTGGCATAAATAACAACTCATTTTCTTAAATGTTCGACAAAACTGAAAAATATTTTAATTTTATGCCGAAATGGTAAAGGCACTATGGTAAACAAGGCTTGTGTCACACCGTGGCCTTGCCATTTACATTAAAATGGATATTAAAATGGATCTTAAGGCAAAAGAAGAATTATGGAAACTCAAATATTTCACCATACAAAAATGCAATCTTCATAAAAAAAAATCCTCTAAAAGAAACCAAAATCCTTCAAGATATTATAACTCTAGAACTAATCTCAAGTTTCAACACAAGCCTGGCAAAAAGATCATCTTTCAAAATCCTCATATAAAAAAAACAAAATAGACCTATTATTATTTATTACCTACGGGCCAAAATCCCTCAAGCTACTATACTCTATAACGAATCTACACACAATATCCTTGCCTTGGTAGGCAAGGCCAATAAACTAACTGAATAGGTAGGGTGTTCTTAGGAAGGGCTATTAGGGCCATATATAGGCCCCCAAAAAAAAAATGCATTAGGTGACAATAGCCATAAGTAGAAGTAGTAATTTTAAAAAATTTATAAGTACCTACCTATAGGCTGAAATGCACTAACAATAGCTAGGCCGACCCTTTTTAGTGGGGCCCATGGTTCCCAGGGCCCTAAAAAATCCCAAACTTCAATAATTTTCTCCAAGAAAAAGTTGGGTCCGAATCTATAGAGGTCAGTAAAAAGCAGACGTTGGAATGGAGTAGCGTGGCCGATGCTGATTGGGCCAGATCATTACTGACCAGTTACAGCAGTATACTTGTGCCTGTGCTCTTGACCGATTCCATCCACCCACCAACCCACCCATCCATCCATCCATTCATTTGTTCATTAGTGCATTCATTTTCCTTCACTCATTTTCATTAATTTTGTTCAATTTAGGCATTCAATTTCATTCATTCAGTCATTAGTTTAATTTCAGTTGTTCAATTTCATTCATTCACTGATTAGTTTAATTTAGTTGTTCAGTTATGCATTCATTTTCAGTTTCATTTTCATTCATCCATGAGTTTAATTTATTCGTTCATTGTGTCATATTCATTTATTCATTCATTTGTTTCATCCATTTGTTGGGAATGCTCCAATGAGGCTTCAGTAATGGCGCTCCCCCTTCGCTCCCATTTTCCACGCGCGTTGTTGTTTTCCAGTGCGAGCTCTAACTGCGGGACGCGGCTGCTGCTGCTGCGCGCAGTCGTCGTCGTCGCCCCGTGGTGGTGGTGGTGGTGGGCAATGTAATGGGCGTGAATTGCTGTGTACACAACTGTTGTGTGTGGTTTGGGAGCCAGCAGCAATATGGTGAGATTGCGGAAAATTTGCGTTGTAGAAACTTTGGTAAATTGCAAATGCAGCAGCAAAGAATTGGAGGGAGTTTTGCTTCGATGTCGTCGTCGTCGGCCCACGCGGGGATTCTTCCTCATCAAGCTTTCCTGGCTCTTGGCTCGTCTGTTGTTGAGAGGTCTAGTCATCGGAGATTTTTGGGAACCCAGTTGTCGTTCTCCATTGCTCCGGGACAACTCGGTAACAGTGGTTGTTGTAGTGGAAACCATGTAGTACAACAGCACCAGCAGCATAAGATGCCGCTCTTGCCTCAAGTGTTTTCTAGAAGGTTGCAGCACTTGCGGCCAGTGAACGTGTGCTTAGAACGGCGGCGGAGGTGGTGCGTTTGTTGTCATGGCGCAAGATCGACTGAGTCTGGCGTCTGTGAAGAGGAGGAGAAGCAGGAGGAAGGAGGAGGTCAACTAGCGATTGTATGGTTTAAGCATGACTTGCGGATCGACGATCATCTGGGCTTGGCAGCGGCGTTGGAGTACGAGCGTGTGCTTCCTCTCTTTATCTTCGATCCTGATGTTTACGCTGGTATGGTTCTCGTCTCGATCCCATGAAAAGAAACTGGAAGCAGCAGCAAAATAGGAAACGAAAACGGCCTGCCATCAGTGTGATCCTGGTAGTAAATTGGAACAATGCCGACACGAAATCCTAGACCTCCATAGAGACATCTGATTTCTGAACCCTCCTCCTTGTATGCTGGTTAGATCTGGAACTTGAGAATGTAGGTCTTAGGGGGAGAAAGGCATAGGGTTGAGGTTTGTGAGAGCAATGCCATCTTTGGAAATGCAGACTTCTGAGATGAGTTTTCATGTCGAAGCACATGCAGGATGGTCAAAGGAGCTTCTGGAGAGCCTGTTTGATGCTGTTGAAGACCTGAGGAGCTCCCTAAGAAGCATAAATTCTGACTTACTGATTTGGACAGGCGAAACGGCAGAAGTGCTTCTTGCTCTTGCACATGAGGTGGGGGGGCCAGTGGCAGCCACATTGCAATCTCTATTGGACATTGCAGCAGCAACTGATGTTTCTGTGTGTTTCCTTCCATGTGTGTGCAAGAAATACTGGTTTGGTGTTGACTGTGATAGAATTGCTGCCCTGGATGACAGACTGGTGCAGCAAGTATTATTACAGAGGAGGAAATTGAGGACCGATGGTGTAACATTGTTGTCTCAGTGTCAACTGCACTGGCTGTGCAAACTCCACCATACCACATGACAAGGCTGCAGCAATGGCGGGCCTCTTTGTACAACACGGAGGTACTTTGCTCCCAAACTGCATTGAATTGCTCTTCCTTCATGTTGCACCCTTTTGAACATTGTGTAAACTACATGTTGATGCAGAAACTTCTTGGTAAAAGCAGAAGCATATGCAGCAGCCTGACTTTCAATAGGGTTTCATACTTGCCTCTGGTGGGCTACTTTGATATAGAGTGTATTGGAGCTGCCTGACAATTACAAGGAGTTTAAGCAAATGAACTGTGAAATTCTGTCTCCAATCAACCCTCCGACCTCGCTGCCACCTCTGCCAAGGAACATCAACCCAGGTATGAATCCCTCTGTTGTGGTTGCAGTTTTCTCTTTCCACAGTAATTAATGCATCAGTCCAAGGTGGCATTCTGGCCAGTATTTTACATTGGGGGGGCAGCGCATGGGGAACAGGGGTGTTTCTATCACTCGATGAATTGTTCTTCAGTGTGGATGCAATATACATGGAGAACCCCTGGTGGAAAACACTGAAGGAAGCAAAGGCCCAATCTGCAGAGAATTTGTTATTGCAGAAGGTGCAATGTGTTAATGGGCGTGTGACACATGTTGCAAGCAGTGCTCAGCCAGGCCTGAAAAAATTGACCCGTTGGCAGGATATGATTAGAAGGGCATATCAAAAGAGGTCTCTGTGGAAGAGAAGAAAAAAAGCCTATTTGCACACAGATAAGAAACATCTGAGTTACATTTTGAAAGGGGGTGCCTCAGGAGCTACAAATCTACTCAGTTTGTATCTAAAGATTGCAGAGCCAACTTTGCAAAAGGATTGCAAAGGGTCAACTCCTCTCCTTTCTCAGTCATTTCGGTTGTCCAGATTTTCCAATTCATCGTGTTCACTCTCTCTTGATTTTTGGGGTAGGACTGCAGCAAGGTCTGTTGTATAGATCCATCCTGTTTGCAGATGTGCCTACTGATATCCATGTATTGATGCAGTTCATATATCATTGTTCAAAATCCTTTTCCAAGGTCTGTCTGTGATATTGCAGAGCTAAGTAGAACATATACCTTAATTTGGTCTGTTTCCCTTGAAACTTCCACTTGGCTGTTGTAGATGTTCATTGACAAAATCTTCCATGAATGCTTGCAGGGTTCTTACCCATGCAATGACAGTGGAAAAGAGACCTGGGGCTTCCTTCAGACAAATCTTCAACTGGGCTCTGGCCCTTGGCACCCTCTCCCGGAGAAGAGTGTACTCTGAAGCAGTCAAATATGAGAGAGAGCGAACAAGAGGCTGTCTGTGGCCTGCAAGATTCACAGCATTTCCAGCTGCAGTGGCTCTTGCAGATGTGAAGGCAATTGAGGTAGTCACAGATTGACCTACCCCACCTTTTCAGTGGTCTTGCACCACATTGGCCATCATGGACCTTTCATGTTCTATAATAACTGGTTACCTCACTGGACATAATTATATGACAGCTTATACCCACATGCTTAGCTTTGATACTTATTCCTGTACATGCTGTTCTAGACTTCTTTTACCCTTCATATGATCACTTATGGTGTACTGCCCATCAGCACAGTGGTATGAGATGCTGCAAAAAAGGAGTTGCAATCAGGGCATAGAAAAGGGCTTCCAAGTTTGCTCATGGCGGTGGCGTGGCTTTCTAATCCAGGTAGCCTAAATAGCAGAATGAGAATCTGTCTTTTAGTGATGGTGCTTGAATAGGATACCCTGAAATGATATGGTCTTATTTGCTGTTATCCTTCTTGTTCCAGCTTCATGAACTGGCAGATGTCTAAGCAAATTTGCTAGAACTACATGCTTGGCAAATATTGCTTTAATATGCTGCACAAATTGTGGCTTTGTTTTTGATGCAGTATTCAAAGTTAGGAGATGAAGGTCCAGCAGTGGTGCTCATTCATGGCTTTGGAGCTTTCTGGGAACACTACAGGGACAATATGAGAGGGTTGGCAGAGAAAGGAAACCGTGTGTGGGGACTCACTATGGTGGGTTTTGGGCGCTCTGAGAAGCCCTCTATTGCCTACACAGAACTCCTCTTGGCAGAGCTGGTGCGAGACTTTATCATTGATGTCATCAGGGAGCCAGTTGTCTTGGCTGGCAACTCAATTGGAGGTATGGTATCTTGCATCCTGCTCAGTAGAGAAGGCAATCTGAGAAGCAGGGAGGGAGGGGGACACAAGGAAAATAAGCAAGAATTTGTGCTTGTACATTTTTTGGGTGCATGTACTGCAACCAAGTAGTCACCGGTGGTGTGCTTAAAGGATATGGTTAGGGTGCAGGAGGCTCCAACCACTACCCATCTATATAAGCTTCTGTATGCCTTAGGCTTAGGTGCTTGCTCATCCAGGGACAAGCTAAAATGAAATGAAGTGTACCCTCATAAGCTTGTTGCTGCTTGAATGAGGATACTTTTGACTTCTTGATTAGCTATGTCTCTTTAGAGTGCCTCAACAACATCATAACAGAGTCTTCTCATTGCTTCTGGGAATGTGATAAGAAACTCATGATGCAGATTCTGTATAATGGTTTGTATGAAGTTATTGGCAGATTATTATCTGCTTATCTACAGCCAGTGTTGGGTGCTGATGAAGTCATTGGGTAGTCATGGCAGCTTGTCACTGTTATTTGTGATGAAGGTGATGGTCAGACACATTTTGTGAGCAACTCTCGTAAGGTCTTGACCACACTCATTGTTGTGTTATCATGGAAATGTTGTGGATATTTTTCTCTGCAATCTCATAGATATGTTGTTGGTTTCAGGCTATACATCAAGTGTGGTAGCAGGGCTATGGCCTTCCTTGGTGAAGTCATTAGTCTTACTGAATACAGCTGGGCAAGTGGTCCCCAATTACAAGCAACTTGCCTACAGGAAGGTAGAATCTTCCTGAACCTGTGAAATTCCTGCATCTATTTTATTTTTGAAAGGATGATGCACATGGTGGTTTGACATGGGTCACTACATGATATGTGCAGCCAAGGGGGAAGTCAGCTATAGCCAAAGGAGGGGCAGAAGTGTTGCTGGTCTACTTACGGTACCTTAGCAATCGTCTGCTTAAAAGATGCTACCCATCTGTAATTTTTGAGACCCTGGCCTGGTGTATCACTTTCAACGCATGCAGCTTGCGTTGATGCAATATGGATGTCCTTCATCTACTAAGATCATGGTCTTGTGCTAGAGCTGTGTTTTTTATGTGAACCACAACAGTTGTATGTATCAATGCCAAATAACACAGTTGTGTCCTCCATCCACTAAGCTGTGTGTTGGGATGAATGTCTTGTTGGGATGGGAAGCAGAGAACAGCAAGAGTAGATGCCTGGCTGCGGGCTGAAGTAATGCGCCCTGTATCCTCAGATCATAAAACCATTCATTTTGTAGACCTACTTTTAGAATCAACATCCTTTTTTAGTGCAAAGTTCTTCAGAGACAATTGTGCTAATTGAGTCATGCTTTCTGTAAATTTGGCTATAAATACATGTAAGCAACTGGAGACCTTGACAGACATGGCAGTCATTTGACCCTGGTTCCACAGCTGTACTGGAAAGTCTCTTCTATTTGAATCCCCCTTTGCCATTGAACTTTTACTTGGACCAATACAATGGCAAGGTGTTGGTTGTTCAGGTATGGAACTCTTCATTGCAAGCAATTCTATGACAGCAGTTTATAACATGACTACTAAGCACACACGTGCATAATATACATTTAGTTGCTTCAGAATTGAGCAGATTGAAGAATCTATGTACCTGAGATTTTGTACTACTTTGCAGGGTACAAGAGATCCCCTGCAAAATTCAGCAAAGAGGGCAGCATCACTGCAGAAAAACTGCTCAAACGTTTCCATTCAATATCTCATTGCTGGTTATTTCCTCTCTTTCTCTTTTGGGTCTCTGGTTTTTAACTCTCTATGTTCAAAGATTTAAGAGTGTGTTGCTGGAAATTTTCATGGACTTATGGCTTCTCCTGCAAGTGCTCCTCCTGATTTGCCAGAGCCTTGGAGCATTTTATGACAATGGGCCAACAACTTTAGAAAAGTATATAGAGCCTGTTTGCAATAATCTCTGATGGTTACTTCTCGGTATGAGAGACATACATCAATTTTTTCTTTCTGAATTAGAAAACCTTGAGATGATTTGTTATTGCAAGTCAATAGTTGACTGAGACAGGAGGAATATATGCAGGTCATTGCCCACATGATGAGATGCCTGATGAAGTGAATGCAATTCTGCATGACTGGCTGAGAACCTCAAGCCCTGAACTGGCTGTAGCTACTGTTGACACCATTTCAACAGATGGTGTTTGGGATGGAGAAGAAAACACTGGACATGCTGATGCTGCTGCTATTCTTAATGGAGAAATTCAATTGGTGAAATCAGACTGGTTTGCCTACTTCAACTGGTAAATTTTGACAATAGTTCCTGCATGATTGTGAGCTGTGGCTCAGTGGAAAGAATCCATTGACGACTCATAAGTCAAATTCTATTGCACTGTATATGAATGAAAATAGCTGTGAATGTTTGTTCATATCCAAGTAAAAATGACAAAAGCTTGGAAGATTTAGCTCAATGCCCCCAGCCCTGGTAGCTAGTTTGTCCCAAAATCAGATGCTTGACAATAACTATTCTGGTTTTGTCTCATTGCAATGTAGACCTTCAGGCAGTCACGGTTCTCAGATCCATGAAATTATGATGGATCTTTTGTCTCAGACAATTTTGTTAAAACTTGCAGTGGGTTCACTCCCACTCTCAATGCCAAACCAATGGTTGTACAAACTGTGAAATCAATTTTAGGACAAAAATTGGCTCCATGAGGAGTTTCTACTTGCTCAAGAGATGTAGTCTCTACATAGAACTTGCAGATTATCAGGTGACAATGTAATCAACAATTATCATGGAGACTATGGTTTTTGGTCTCAGATGACTAGATCATTGCTCCAGAGGTTGGGAGACATTTTTACCACTTTCATATATTTACAGGATGACTATAACTCTACTTGAGCTGGGTACGCTTCTAGAGATCCTTTTTAAGAGTTGTGGCCCCAGGATCCTTCCCAGTTAGAAGGCTGCTGATGTAACTGGATTGATGCATCTGTGGGCTAACAGCATGTGTCTAGCAGGCAACCCTCAACCCACATGCAAGGTGGGCTTGAGCCTCCACTTCTTACTGGCTTGATGGTGGTGTAAACTGATCAATTACCAGAACTGTGTGCAGCAGCATGCACATGAAATTCCATGGTAGAGGGAGCTTCAGTATTCCGGATGCTGTAAGTCTTCCTTCACTTACTAGTGCTATTCATTTCACCTTTATTTCTCTCAGCCAGATTTGTCGTCCCCTGGAAAGGACTCTCTACATTTATAGAAAAGGATTGGTTATTAGGCCCAACCAGTTGCTTGACTCTCTTTCTTTTGCTTTACTGATTGCAAAAGGACTGTACCTGCCACCATCTGGCCATCACTTGGAGCAACTAGTTCCTCAGTCATACTGCAGAACATGTTGCTAAATCCAGGTGCAATAGGTAATCTGAATTTTGCACTGTGGTCTCATATGTGATTTACTGAAACTAATTCTCTGCTAAAGCCTGTTAAAATACTTTCGGTCAGTTGCTGTAGGCGGAGTTCAAAGAGGTTGGATGCAACAGAGTTCCTGTGCAGGATTTGAATTGCTTTTTTAACTTTGTTGCGATGAGATAGTTGGGATACAAATGTTGTTGAGTTTCCACCAGGTCTCCATGATGCACTGACCATTTTGCACACAAGTAGATGCAGACAATGTTTCATAGGCAAGTACATATGCTTCTGCAACATCCTTGACATCAATGTATGCTTGGCAATGATTTTGTATGTGCTGTACCTGAAGCCCATGATATTATAAGTATCATGTGAAAATAGTCTGTTGAGCTGCTGATTAATCTTGGATTCAAGAAATGTTGAGGAATTTTAGTGTAGTAATGTATGTTTTGAAATTGACACATGAACACTATTAAACAGCAGCAGATCATAAGATATTGTAGCTATTCAACAACATTTCCCTTCTCTTTTTGAAAAGAGTTATAATGTGGGGGCAGAATTTGTGTTATGTTTGCAGTGAGAGAAAAGTACAGAGCATCTTGAGTGAACTGTAGAAGCAAAAAGTCTTCCAGGAAGATTGTGTTGCATATATGTTCAAACCTGGAGTGTCCAAAGTCCATTATCATCTTACAAAAGCACAGAGGAGGATTACCATTGAGGTATTTGAGAATATGGGTACTGCTTTGGTTTAGCGATGATTGCCGCATAGACCCCATTGTGACTGATGGACAGATTGTCACTTTAAGTTCAAGTTTTTGGTCTCTGCAAAATCTCATGCTGCTTTCTCTGCCTTGGTTTTGGAAAGCAGTACCAGTCCTGCACAAGGTTTTTCCCCAATAAGTGCATGAATGAATTCAATAAGGAAAGAGTGTAGATTTGAGGAGTTGGTCTTTTGCTCCCTCTTACTTGCTTGCTGATTGCAAGGGGACATGTCATGACAATCAGTGTTCCTTCCACTGCAGGTTTTATTATTTGCATCTGCAAGAAAAAAGTTGTTAGAAATTATATACCATAATGTTGAGATGCTTTTTATTCAGTGTAAACACTGGGATGACTTATGTTTGCTTAAATCCTCAGTAGCCTTAGACACAGCCAGTTGAGATTGGCAACTACATTATAGCCAGATTGTTCTTGATGTTATAGGTCTTGGTTTTGGGATTTCACATGGAAGCTGAATTTGGGAGTCTTGGAAGCTAACCTCAGGGTCAGTGATGTTGCCAGTAACAGAGCAAGCTGTATGGAACACACCTTCATACCATCAACAGCAGCCAACATTGCGGCATAATCTAGAACATCAGCCTTCACTAGCTCCAGCCACTCTTTGTTGCCTTCCATATTCTTCAAGTGTTCACTCTTGACCTCATCATCTGCAGAAAATAAAATCAGGTAAAGCTGCTTTATTTATATGCATAAGTAAGAAGACAGCAACTGCCTAGGGATGCATCTTCATGTCCATAGAACATCTTTAGTAATGTATTCTGCAATAGTATTCTGGATTTTCCCATGATGCAATTCTTTTCCACTTCTGATTCTCAAAACTTGTCCCACATACTCAAAAGCCCCTAGATGAGTGGGCTACTCAAGGTTAAACTTAGCCTGTGCAATTGGGCTTTGAAGCCCCCCAACCCACTAAGCTACCAGCTATATGCGAATTTGGATCATCACCTAAGTTGCAAACAGCAGCTTGGACATGATACCCTTCCTATAGAAGCAGCTTGACTATCCAAGATGCTATGAACCCTCCTGCACCAGTTACTGCCACTTGTTTCAGCATCCCATATTCAGCCTCATTATGGATGCTTGTTGGTGTAATTTCTTGAGTTACAGCAGCTGTCTCAAGAATTTTGTGAATTTCAATGTGCATCTTGACCTCATTATGTATGCTTTGTCTGCAGATTCTCAGCTTGGACCGCAGCTTCAAGATCATAGTGGCGATTGCAGTTGCTATGCAAGACTGCCACTCTAATAATATCTGCATCACAGTTCTCCATCATTCAGATTGAACATACTAGTTTTACAAGTACTTGTTGCGTATCTCACTCATGCAAGCACCAGTGACTAGGAAAGTTATACAAAGAAAATTTGGAAGACTTCATCACACACACACACACACACAATCTCCTACTTGTTTGCATGTTATGGCAAACAGACACAATTTGACCAGCAATATTTTACAAGGCCAACAACACTCTATTAGTTCAAGATCATTTTCAACTGCTTTTCTACCTATAACAGAGTTATTGTCATAGAGTGACCCTGCCTTTGGTCCATAGTTTGACCCTGTAATCCCTGTTTCATGCCCAATTTGAGTGTAGCCGGAAGGTGAGCCAAACTGGGTACCATTTAATGAAGCAAGATTTGCAGGATGTTATTCTGACAAGATTTGATTCAGTGAAGAATATGAAATCACAGGTAATGCAAATAAAAAACTGGGAGTGAAGCTCCTTTAAGCACCAGTTTGGTCCGCCTCCCTTTTTTTCCCCTGTGTACTGTTTTCATCCTGACTTTTGATTTCGTGCCCAGTTTTGGCAGCCCAGTAACCCCCCTAACAGATAACTCTAGTGGTACCAAGCCCTTAGGGAATTTAAAAACCTCAAATGTTACAAGCTTTTTGTGTCAATCTAGATGCCAAAAAAGTGTTAAATCAATCGAACCTGAACATTTCAACTTCACCAACCCCTTCTAGTTCAACTTCCTATTCCACAATTTGCAACAAATTCTGATAATTTTACGACTCTTAATTTGTTTGTAAAGTAGGACTCACATATGAAGTTTTAAGCTCTTCTAGCACAATCTTAAGCTTCATATCATAAACCAAACCCATGCTTCTATATGACCCTTCACTTAATTTCTTAAGTTCCTTTGCTTGTGCGAAGTGGTGGGAAATAGTATGGAATTCAATGAACAATCTACACAACATCTACAAGCTCAAAGTCTGAAGCATAATATAGGTGCAGAGTCATTGCTGTAAAAGTGACCAATGGATGAATGCAAACAGGCACTTGGGTCAGGAAATTGACCAAGTGATCGATGGACGAGTGCAAAAAAAGCACTTGGGTTTGGAGAATTTAGGAGCTTGCTGAAGACCTACTACCATTTCACATTTTGCTGAAGTTGGTCAGCATTTGTTGTATATTTTGAATAACAGAAGTTCAGCCATGATGTCAAGAGGATCTTCTTTTCTAACTAAACAAAGGAAATGGGAAGTGCAAGCATGTTTATCTCAGTATGTGCCCAACCATACCAACCAGTAACCTCTTGATCCCAAGGACTCATTTGCTTCAACTGGGTTAGCAATTGAGTGGATGATGGAAGAGGAAGTTGATTGAGACAAACATTCACCAAAAAAATTTCAATACAACATTCATCAATCTTGACTGTTGGATAGCAAGTACCTTTTGTAATACATATGTGATACATGGATGGATGTTAAATGTTATAAACTCTATCGCTATGGAGTTTTTTTTTGATTCCAATGGTTTCCAAAAGTAATTTCACACCCAATTTGGTTCAAAAACCATAAGCTACATTGTTTTGACAAATTGTATCTCATACTTCATGCTTGTTGATACTACTCTTACCCAACAATAGTAAGCTCACTCAAGACACAATTGTAATGAATCAACATGACTTGTATAACTTGCTACTTAAGGTCACTCATAAGCTACATTGGCATAAAAACTCCATAACTATATGCTACACCAGCCTTGTTGACATGTATCCCAAACATGAAAACATGGAGGGAGGATGCATGATTATTGTTCAACAAAATGTCCTCATTTCATGTGATTTCTTAGGCATCCATGGTTCTAAGATGGGAATTATGGGGAAGGACAAATGGCATGGCAACTTCTTTAATGAATGCAATGGGAAGGTGTGGAGCTTGATATTGATTTATGTAGGTTTTGAATGCATGTCTACATCTACAATGGAAGGGCATTTGTGCATAACAAGAGATCGTTCAACATAGGTGTCAGTTCAAAATATTTGTTGGTGATAACCTTCATCCACTTTTGAGTATTCAAATGTTTGTTGTTATTTCATGAGAGTTGTATGAGTTTGACATGTGAGTTGGGATAGATGTATTAAGGCCATTTCTTAAGTCCACTTTGATGAAAACACCAAAACTCGATGAAAGAAAATCTATGCTCCAATGATAAATTCTTTTTTGTTGATTGTGAACATGATCCCTTCTACATGAGTGATGAGGATAATTCAAAACAATAAATTATTACCAGGTTAATCATGGATCATGTGTGATTTAAAACTAAAGAATTGTTAGTTGTTCTGAGTTTGAAACATATAACCACATTTTGGAAGCTTTTCAATGGCCAAAGACTACAAGCATTTTCGTTGACTTACAAGCTTGCAAAAGTCATGTTAATGTGAAGATGAAAAAATGGATCACAATTCTTGAAATGAACTTGGAAATGTTGTGTGATATGTGTTGTTATAAAACAAATATATTGTTGCTAGCAAAAGGGATATTAGAAGAAATGCACAAAGTAGATAAAGGAAAGGATTGTGGACAATTAATAAGTTTGCATGTGGATCGAAGTGGATATAAGATTCATTTGTGCATGCAACTCATTTGTTTAAATGGTTGGTGATTGGAATAAGTCATTGTTAGTGACAAGAATTCAAGGAAGATATGCATTGATGATTGAGCCATATGATAGGCTTAGGTGTATTCCAAATATATGAGTTTTGTCTTATATCAAGTAAATGAAAAGGATATGCCATTTTCCATTTGTGTCAACATAATGATAATATTGTCCATCGAGTTTGAATATTGATTTTTTCAATATGATGCATATATTACATTGCACATTATCAAAGAATTTGTAAGTATGCAAATATCCCACAATTCCACCAAATTGGTCTTTATATTATGTTATGAACTTTAATTTTTTGGTAAAAATGTATAGTTAGGAAATATATCATTAAGAAAGATTCACCATAGTTTTCAAAAAAAAAAATCATTAAGAAAAAATCCATATCAAGATCTTTTCAACCAAATTAAAAGATCAAAATTTTCCTATTTTAATTTCTATTTACATAATGCAAGTTTTAAAATTACCTTTGAATACATCCATTTTGAATATTGTGAAGATTATTTATCATTTTACTTGGCATTACAATTAATGTTCATTAGTTCTTTCTTTTGAAGAAAACATCCAATCTCAATTTTGACTCCAAAAAAAATGTTAAATTCTCTAGGTGTAGCTTTGAGCTCATTTGTTCATATTTTTAAACCATATGGTTGTGGTTTTGGCACATTTTTTCAAATTTAAGCACCTTTGGGTTCAATTTGAAAATAGGTTTAACTTCATGTACAAATTACACACTCTTCAAAACTCCCAAGGGGGACACTAATAAAAAAAAAGTAAAAACTACATGAATAAAAATATAGGGTGCAATATATTGGTTGTTAAGTCAAAATAATAAATTAATTAGTTAAAAAATAAAGTAGATTTTATTCAAACAATCAATTGAATTATAATATAAGGTATGTAATAATCTAAAATAATGGATTATAATTAATATATGGTGGTTTTAATATGTTGTATTAAATAATAATAATAACAGGGTGATAAAAAATAGGTTGGACAATTATCTAATACCCCTTTTAAAATGATCATTTACACACGTACATCCCAAACTTTACATTAATTGTACCCCCCCCATTCAAAACTACATAGTGCATAAGTATAAATTTACACCAAATCTAAACTTGGGATGGATAGGTATGGAGTTCTTCAATTAATTAAATTCCATCAATCACCTACAAACTTTAAACTACTTGCCAACTTTTCAAAAAATCACTCTTTTTTATCCAAAACACAACCCAAATTGTAGGTTTAGATTTGCATTGTTAGTTGCATGGCGCAAGTGAAAAGAGTCAATTTTGTCATCCATATTTGAACTTAGGCAAACAATTATAACATAAATATAATTTTAAAATGGAAAAATGATTCATATTGTTTGTTTAAGTTTTTTTTTGACTTGTTAATTTTCATAGATAAACCATATCTAAGGAGAAATGTTTTAGAATTTTTTTAAAAAAGAAAAAGAAATGGACTTCACATCAAACTTGAACCACGAAGTTGTAAACTAAATAAATCTACATATCATAAGTCCTATTTACAATCTTACATATTTTAAACAATTTTTTTTCAATAAAAAAAATAAAAATCTTTGCCCCCTTACACATGTTTTTTAATTATAAAAGCCAATTGAATGTGGATGTATTTTACACCATCCATCACTACCTAATAGCCATGGCCTAAGCTTGCATATGATGTTTATCCTATGCTATTGATTCTTTTATTCACATAATTAATTAATTTTTTGTTAATATATATATTGTTGTATTATATGATGGCCCTCAAATCAAAGTTTCTCTTCTTTTAAAATGGTAAATTGATGTTTGTGTAACCCCTAAAAATAAACTTATTATAATTTAGCATAGATGCCTTGTAGGTAAGCAACTTGTGTTAGGAACTAATTAATGATAATTTAATAATTAATTTAATATTAATTAATTAAATAAATAATTGGGGGGACTAAGATACTTATCAAAACAAAACAGTAGGTGTGAAAGGGGACATTACTGATTCTTGACTCTCTAGTCTAATGCCAATTGAATGTGAACTAAGGTTGTTACTGGAAATAGTTTAGTGAGATTTTATGTCATGTCATGTCACTAATCACACAGGATTAGTAAGTTACCGGAACTGGTTAGTGAGATCTTGTGTTCTGTTTTGTCACTAACCGTGCGAGATGAGTCAGTTACCGGAACTGGTTATAGTGAGATTTAGCCTTATGTTTTTGTAACTAATCACAACAGGATTAGTAAGTTAAAAGGAACTGGTTATATTGATATTTTACCTTATGTCTTGTCACTAATGACGCAGGATTAGTGACTTACTGGAACGGTTTTAGTGAAACTTAACGTTATAGTTTTGTTGCTAATCGCGCAAGAGTAGTTAGTTACTGGAACTATGTTTTGTGGCTAATCACGAGAGATTAGTAAGCTACTGGAACTGGTTTTAGTGAAACTTAACGTTATGTTTTTGTGGCTAATCGCGCAAGAGTAGTAAGTAAGTTACCGGAACTGGTTAGTGAGATTTTACGGTTATATGTTGTGACTAATGACGATAGATTAGTAAGTCACAAGAACTGATTAGTTCTGGATTTTGTTACTAATCGCGCGAGGTGTCATCGTTTCCTCTTCTTCTCCCGCCGCCTGCGGCCACGTCTCCAGCGCCCCCTTTTGTTGGTATGTTGTTGGTAGGCAGGCGGGCGCGCGCGCATATTTTTTTTCGATTCTCTCTTTAATGCGCCGTTTTGTTGCGAATTTTTGTGTTTGTCGTGAAGCCTCGGGAGACGAGGGCATGCTTTCCGCTTCTTTAACACTCGGTTCTTCACACAGTCATGTTTTTTCCCCCTTTTTTGGTGCTGGTTTAGATTTTTTTTTGCCTTCGGTGTGCGTTACTTCTGTGTGCGTGCTTTTCCCCTACTGTTTTTCGTTTCTCTGTACGTTTTGATGCTTCTGGTGGAAATCTTCCAGAGACGCGCTCGGAAAGACAGACGTGTATATAGAAAAAAAGAAAAAGAAAAATTGATAAGAGAAAGAATTCCCTTGATTTCGGAGTCTATTGTGGTTTCCTGTTTTAGAAGCGGTGCTGAATAACCGTTTGCAGGACAGCTGTACATATTTTTTGTGGTCGCGCAGTTTCTTTTGTGGTGTTCTGCTTGATCATCGATCATCATCTAGAGCCAAACGTACGAGGTGAAAGGCTTTCGCGAAGGGAAGGGGATTTTCGGTTTGCGGTTCTTCTCTTTGCTCGGGCTGGAAGGAGGAGTGCAAATTGGAATCCGCAGACAGACGCGGGGTTTTTTCGCTTCACGATCATGTTGTAAAATTGCCTCGTTTGTGGAGAAAGCTTCTCTGGAGCGCGAAAGCAAGCGCGGAAGCTGTGTTAGGGAGTGGAAAACGTAAGAGTTTGCACATTTAGGGTTATTGAAAAAGAGGCCGTCGAGTGACGACGACGACGACGGTGATCATCATCGTCAGGAAGTAGAGAAAAGACATCAAAAAACAAGCTTGCAGACACGCGCTTCAGTTCTTCTTCCTCGTTTGTAATTGAGAAATCAAACAAAGTAAAAACACAGGTACGTTGCTGTTCTGCTCTCGGATCCTTTGCAGAGAACTTCAGGTCCCTAGTGAAGCAAAGGTGGTCTTTCTCAGTAGATAGTACTCTGGTTCTGCTATTTTCCAACATATGAAAACCGTTTAATCTCTTCTCAATTCTGTGTAATGTGGCATCGCACGTTCTTAAGAAGAAGAAGAAGAAGAAGAAGAAGGTGCTGGAAAGAAAGAAAGAAAAGCCTTGTTTTAGTAGTCTCTCTGATTCTCTCTCTCTATTTCCTGTGTGTTCTTCTTGTGTCATGTTTCTAGGATTTATTTCTTCTCAGGGTTTGGTTAAAAGGGGCTTTGTTTGGGGGGAAACGGTAGGTGTTGTGAAGACTACAGTATTTAGTTTCAAGTGGCACATTGCACAGCCCACCATGGGAGGCAGGCGTGGATCTGGGAGGGCACGGAAACGGGATAGTTTTTCCACCAGTGTGGAGTCCACTTGGAAACGTCATGACAAAGTGCCTGTGCCAAGAAACTCGCAGTATGACATCAAAGGTTTGCATCACCAACCGTGCCTTTTCCAAACCCTTGTGTGTCAACAACCTCTTCTCTCCATGTTATGCACCTTTTCTGGCTCAAATCAACCTTGGCAAGTCTTACTGATACACCAACACCACAATTCATACTATTGAACATGGGGAAAGAGGAAAAGGATTATGCACAATGCACATACTTGTGACGGCAGTCTGGTGTTGACTTGGTTTCCAGATTGGTTTGTTAAGTGAAACGTGAGAGACATAGACAGAGAAAAGCAAGTCGTGGGTTGTGCAGACTTCTGTGCATGCTGTTGAGACCTTTCTTCTCCGGAAGTGAAGATGAATTGTATGAGGCTGAGGAACTATCTCTCAAAGCATTTCTGTCTTATGAAACTGACTTCAAAGTCTATGCAGTTGAAAGTTTCAAAAGCATATCATTGGTTCCTGTCTCAGCATGATGGTTGATGTTGTAGGCATCCAGTGTTATTTTTGTGGAACAAAGTGATCAGAATTTTACAAGGGACCACAGAATAGAGGAGTTGGAACCCTAGGCATCCACTGCTATTTTTGTGGAGCAAAGCGATAGGAATTATTAACAGGGACCACATGATAGAAGCCTTGGAAGTGCTTGTACAATGGTCTTGTACAACCATTTTACATGCCTTGACAGAACACAGATGATTACTTACAAGACCTAGAGTTGTCATTGTGTGCAATTAATGTAAAAGAACTTTGCAGAGCATGTAATTTGGATTGATTCATGTTCTTCCATTCTTCCAATACAGTGAGTGACACATATTGTCTTCTCTTCTGAAGCCATTGAGACTCCACAATACTGTAGCATTATCAGGGAACATTTTGGGCTGAAGTGTTTGGAGGCTGTGCATGATCCCTTAGCTGGGGCAGGCTTCTTTGGGTGTTAGGCTCATATAAATTCGTGGTATCTTGACTTATTCTAGTTTGCTGTCTACATGTGCAGCCTTGCCAGAGAGCTTGAGTTCACAATGGGATCAACCAACTGGTGATTGGTATGGTAAAGCTGATATCCTGAGTGTCATCAACTGGGATGACTCTGGTGTAAAAGAAGCTTGGGAGCTGGCCAAAGAGAGAAAGTGCTCAACTCAATCTTGCTTGGATTTTAATCCCGACCTCTACATTGATAACAACATTGACTGGAACACAAGAACTTCATGTAGTGTTCCAGAATCTGCTGACATCTGCAATTCTATTGCAGAAGGAAAAAAGGGTTACATTCATGAAAATGTTGCAACTCCTCCTCGGCCTCACAGCCCAGTGATCTTAGGTATACCAGAGGTCAACGGCATGGCAAGTATGAATGGATGGGAGGGAAATTTGCCAGTAGTGCCATCAGGCTGGGAAAACCATGTGGTGCACTGTGATGGTTGGGGTGCTATAGATCCCCAACCACCAGATATGTTACCCAAAACAGACAACTGGGGATGGGAACCATTGCCAGTTCCTGAGCCTGTAACAAGCTGGCCTGTGTCATTGGCAGCACATGAGGGTTGGAACAATGATGGGGGGATTCAAATGGCCTGCCAAACTATGTGGACTAATGATGGAATTGAGGGTAAAGCTGGAAGCAGACTGAATGATGGGGCTTTGCCTTTTGGACATATATCAGGTTGGGGGAGTGGAGCAGTGAATGAATGTCTGAGCCCTACCACAACTCAGCCACCAATAGCAGCTGAAGCTGCTCAGGTGGCAGCCCAGGGAAATAATTTCCAGGAAAATCGTGGCACTGCTCATGTATATGGATGGGATGATTACCCCTGTTACACTGATGTAGTTCCACAAGAAGACTCCAATGTCCCCAAGACAGCTGGTTGTGCCTCCTACACGACAAAGAATTTGTATCATGGTAAGTTCAGCTCTTCCCATGTCCTGAAATGCATTTTTGGTTTCAAGTCACACCATCCTGGGATGGCAGTTATTCTTTTTCCCAGCATTTGGTGGATGTGGCATGTCACACTGACATGATGAGATATTGCTTTACTGTGAAAGTATTGCTGTAGGTAGAAGTTTTATTGGCAGTACACATATTTGACTGACAGTTTCGGAGCTTTCTTGCATGCTGAAAAACATCAATCCGACTGTTCAGGGAATTGACTTTATTTTTTTGTGGCAGAATCAGGCAAGGTGCATGTTGACAATTCACAACGGGCATCTTACACAGAAGCACCTGAGTTGTTGCAAGCAAGGAGACGGGATCCAAGGTCATTTCCAAAACACTCTACCTGTCAACAAGGGCGGAACAGTAACATGCACCTCACAAGTGCAAAGCAGTGGGGTACAAAGCAAGTGTGGGGTATGCCACCAACCTTCTCTCATGCTACCAAGCTCTACTGATCCTTATTCAATAGAATTCTAAAGAAAATAACATGTATAGAAATCTGATAATGTGCACAAAGTCTGTTTTTGCAACGGCATAGTGTAATGTAGTAAGAGTCTTGTTGCTTTATCTGAATTTCTACACCTAAATTCCTATTATTGATGCGGGGAAACACATTTTTGTCAAGAGCCAACTATCCAGGTTAAGAACCCTTTCTCTAGCCATTAAAGTTTCAGACATACATAATGATAGCAGCAGTCATATACAAATAGCTCCCATTTTCTGGAGAGCAATTACACTAGTGATACTCATACTTACAGGCTATTCCCAGTGTGGCATAAAGTCTTTGTACCATAACTTTTTAGTCTTATCATATGCTCAACCAAAATATTCAGTATTTTCTGCTGGTTACATGTGGTAAATGTGGATGTGGTTCTGGTGATTTCTGTGGTTTTGAATGCATACATTGCCATGTATGTTGTTGATATTGTCTATGTTTTGTTGTTTTGAGAATATGTTCTGTAGGCGTGTCTCTTTTCTTGTGTTGCATTGTGTGTATTATGTGTACATTGTTTATTCTTTCTATTCATTAAGTTTTCTTGGATTTTTTGCTTTTGTTTCACCTTCAATTTTATCTTCCATTCTCATGATATACTTCTCATTTTTCTTGCTCTTTTCTGTAAGTTTGTGTGGTCAGTGTATCTTTGGGCAATCAATCTGTATCCTCTCAATGGGAATTAACTAATTGTGGGATTTTAAGTGTAGGGTGATGTAATGATATGGCATTACACTCCACCCTTGGTCCTGGGTTTAATGCCCTGCTACCAGGGCTATTACCTGATGTAGGCCAGTATGGCTGGAAATTATGTTCTATAATTTCTTGTCATGAGCGGGAGGGCCCTCATGCTAGGCCACCCAGTGTGGGGGCATTTTGCAAAATGCAATGCTTGCCTGCAAGTTCATTGTGTAGTGGCTTTGCCCTTCATGCTTGGTTTAAATAAGGTAATGCGAGATGATGGAATCACCTAATATGGTTAGGTGATTGAATGCCAAATGAATTAGTTTTATGATAGTAGATTTGCCAGAAAACAGAAGTGGTTTATGTGGTAGGATGAGTCACTTTTGACCTATTCCATGTTGTAAAAAAAATCATCTGTGTGCAAATGGATAGCTAACACGACTGTTTATTTTTTATATTCTATGGATGCATGACGGTTAGGTTGTCATTGAAGTTAAGGATGTTATATGAAAATTAAGCATTGAAAATGCTGAACATGTGTTTATAGACATTTGGTTTTGAGTGACATGGTCTTGTAAATTTTGGTGTGGTTTCTCTCTTCTCTTGCCCTTTACTTTTTTTCCTTTGATTCTGCTCTTTTGGAATACTTTAACTCTGGGCTAGTTGGGAATATATATATTTTCCCCCCCACCTTATAATAGAGTATGTTCAATAGTGATTAAAAACATCCATTTTTTCAGAATTTTATAGAATATAGATGAGTGTTTTGTGATGTTGTCCAGGGATTTACAAGTAGTAAGGTAAAGCCGTGGAATGGGGGCATCCTCAGAATATGGGACCTTAGTATGAACTAGTCAGCAAGTCCAGCCCCACATTTTGTGGATGTCCTCCACCTGGTATGGGGCATCCTCAGAATATGGGACCTTAGGATGAACTAGTCGGCAAGTCCAGCCCCACATTTTGTGGATGTCCTCCATCTGGTATGGGGCATACTCAGAATATGGGACCTTAGGATGAACTAGTCAACAAGGCGAGCCCCACATTTTGTGGATGTCCTCCGCCTGCAGGTGCAACCCATTGTGAAGCATGCAGAGGAGGTTGTCATTAATCTAAACATACATTGATCCCAAGGTGTAAGAGGGGGCGGGCTACTACACCTACTCTTCAAGAGTGTGTCTGAGGGATTTGACATTAAATGGTGTAGTCCCTCACCTTGTAGTGTCCAATTTGTCATGTTTGTGAGTGGGGTTAAGGGGTCAGATGTGATAAACACTTGTAGAGGGCCAAATAGGGGGGTGTGGGTGAACATGCTCTAAGATCATCTTCATCACACTAGTGGTAATTTAAAACAGTATTGGTTTAATTAATGATAAGTACCATCTTATTCCCACCCATAAGCTTTTAAAAATATTATTTAAAAATCGATATGTCATTTATTGTGTTATGCTTTGGGTCTATAAAAAAATCTCAAAATCATCAATTTTGTTTAGAAGGATTGAATATTACGTCTTCATAAATGAGAGATTTTAAGGACAATAAACACTTTAAGATCACATTGCCACTTAAGTTGAATATGAATGTGCCTATGTGATAGAGATGCTCTTAAGACTTTAGAAGACCTTCCAAGACTCATGACCCTTCCCTACAAACATTTTATTTTGATTTTGTGATTTAGTGTAAGTGTTGATCATCCATGACAAGATGGGGCCAAAAATGGCTATGATCCACGACAATGTGAAGAATTTTTTTTTTGTGCTCATTCATAATAACAAGTCGGGTGTTCTTGCCTTTGTTTTTACTACCTATTGAAGAAATGTGAGAATTTCTATCCAAAAATTCTCTAAAATTATAAGTTGAGTGGGTAGTCTAACTCCATTTAAATGGTTATAACCTAAGTTAAGGCTAGTAAGTTGTTTAGTAAGTAGTAAGACCAGAAACTCTGCTAACCATGTGGAATTGAAACCTAATGAAAAAATGCGATTTTCAGTGATGTCCAGGTCTGGGGTGTAATACTGTTGTTCTACTAGGCCATTTATATGGCATAATGATCAAAGCAGGCCTTTACAGTGAGAAATTACGACATGCAATTCTCAGTCGTGTCTAGGTTTGTGGTGGAATGCCATGCTACTAGGGCATTATCTGGCATAATGATCAAAGCAGGCCTTCATAGTGAGAAATTATGAAGTGCAATTTTCAGTCGTGTTCAGGATTGGGGTGTAATGCTGTTCTACTAGGCCAATTATATGGCATAATGATTAAAGCAGGCCTTTACATTGAGAAATTACACAATGCAATTCTCAGTCGTGTCTAGGTTTGGGGTGCAATGCTGTGCTACAGGCATTATCTAGCATAATGATCAAACCAGGCCTTTACGGTGAGAAATTACAAAATGCAATTGTCAGTCGTGTCTAGGTTTGGGGTGGAATGCCGTGCTGCTAGGGCATTGTCTGGGCATAATGATCAAAGCAGCAGGCCTTTACGGTGGGAAATTACAAAATGCAATTTTTGGTGGAATTGGCGGAAGGTCCATCATACAGGCCCACCCTGCAAAGGCCATTTCTCAAAACCAAATGGAATGTCCACCTAAAAGGTCATTATATTATGACAAGAAGAATAGACAAAAGGGATACACTCAGAGGGCCAAGTAAACACAAAAAGTAGTACCTACTCATTCCCATGTCCATACCATTTGTGGGTCTAACTAACCCCAGGAGGGCTGTGCTCTTTCATAGTGAAAACAAAGCTCTGGCACCAACTGTGGGCTTGAAATTCCAAAAGCTGCTGTGTACTACTCTAAGCCCCAGGTATGTTGTGCAGATTTGACTTCATGTTGGACCTGGATTCATCAACAAAGCTCATCATCCAGATGATGGTGTCCAGACCAGCCATTGGAAACCCCCAAGATACTTGTGTGAAGAATGAAAACTAACCCTAAACCCGAGCTGTTTGTGTGCAGAATGAAACCCAACCTTAAACCCAAGATGTTTGTGTGAAGAATGAAGCCCAACCCTAAACCCAAGATGTTTGTGTGAAGAATGAACCTTAACCCTAAAACCCAAGATGTTTGTGTGAAGAATGAACCTTAACCCTAAAACCCAAGATGTTTGTGTGAAGAATGAACCTTAACCCTAAAACCCAAGATGTTTGTGTGAAGAATGAAGCCCAAAATTCTGACCAGAATGAACGAACGACTACCAGCAGCACATCATTCATTGGAAAAATTGTCATGACTCAGTTGTGGTCGCCGAATGTGGCCGGAAGGTAAGATGAGTTCTTGAGTTTAGGACGAGAGTGAATGAACCAGCCACCAGTCCAGAATGAGGGATGAATGGTGGGTGGACAATAAACACTTTTCCGTTGGGTTTTGCTTCCCTAACTAACCGTGGTGGTGGTGGTTAGCTAATTTTCTATTTTTCTTACCAATTTACTAACAACCCACTAGCTTGTAGCTACTTACTAGTCATCTACACGCATCCACAAACAAGTCATAAGAGGCTTTCAATGGATGTTGCACCAGTGGCTGTTGTTTCACACTCGTCGTTAGGGTTTTGGTGGTCGAATCTTTCATTCTTCACACAAACAATCTTGGGTTAGGGTTAGGGTTAGGGTCGGTGAATAGGTGAACACTAAAGACCGACCATAGAACACCCCCTCCCCCCCCCCCCCCAAAAAAAAAAAAAAACAAAAAAACAAAAAATGGAAATGTGTATACTTACGAAAATGGTCCATGGGAAGAAGGTTTCTAATTTTATCTTTAGTTTTGCACCGACAAAGCTTCATAATTTGCCACTTTGTCAGGCAAGCTTGGTCCTCACTTGGTCCCACCCAAAACCCATTTTCAACCCCCCCCCATCCTTTCATTGTTTGTGTGTTTGTCCCGAGGCTCTCAGAACAATCATTTGTCACTCAATTCAAGCTCTTTTTTGACCATCGAAAAAAGAAAGAAAGAAAGAAAGAAAGGGAGAGGTGGTACCTATACCAATACCCCCTTTTCCGAACTTTGCAGTGTTAATATTGAGAGAAACAAAGCACATGTAATTTTAGGGTTATATATTTCACCCAAATTAGTGTGTACAAGTTGATACAATGTTGTTTGGTGGGGTTTTTCCAAGAGCATCTTCACCCATACTCAGCATTTGGCGTTGCAACAATATTTCTCCCATCCAAGATTACTTAGTTACTAATTCCAAGCCCCACCCTTAAGCATGAACCTACCACAAAATTATATTTTAATTATGTGTTGAAAAATTTGTGTATCAATCATATGTGGAAATAATTGTTTTATATTTTTTAAGTCTTTTTTTAAACGAGTGTTCAATGTTCAATGTTTCTTTAATTAATTGAATTGATTGTCGCAAATCATACATAATTAACAAATATGATTTGTACATTGTAAATGCTGAAAACAATGTACTCATGTGAAACTTTAAATATTCATGTATTGACATTTTACCATCATAAGCACCATATCCATGTAGAAATAAAAATGGAAATAAATTAAGTTCCGAGGTCATACATGTGAAATTGTCTTATATTTCATCGTATCGAGTTATAAGTTGTTCATGAAATGTATTGATTTGTGATAATATTTTTTCTAAATTTCTCATGATAAAAAAAATTAAAAATCTTTATTCATGGAACTTTGTGAATTGACACCCATGTCAAATAGAAGTGATAAATTTTGCACTTCATCAATAACATGCATACTTACAAAGCCACGACTTGAAACATTATATTTATTGATAATGCCATCTATAACATCTAAAGACAAAAAACACATGCTTACATAATCACTTGACTATGCAAATATAGTTTTATATTTTTTAAACCATGGATAAGTTTTCATATTTTGTAAATAAACATGTTGAATAATTTTTGAAACATCTAACATAATTGTTTATCTAAAATCCCAAGGGTTATTTAATAAACTAATATTCATAATTTCACTTGTGCTAAAACCCCAATTTCAATTTTTTATATGCAATTTGATGTTTTGAAAAGGTAATGATTGCGTATAAAATTGATGATTTGATAATAATGCACTCATGTAAATGGGTGTTTTGAAAAACAACATACTTTGCATGTCTTCCAAAACCTTACATTCAACATAACATTTCAAACATAAATATATTTATTATCCATTAGGTGTAATAGTATACTTAGACAATAAAAAAATTGCAACACCATAATGACTAGATCCAAGATCAACATCATTTTGTTTATCATATACATTTTTTACTTTTTAAAAATGCTTATGTTGATGGTTAATTTAACTACTGCACATATTGCACAACATTCATTTTTTGAAACACATATGTAGAATAATTAATTCATTTATCGTATAATTGATTTCAAGCACTCCAATTATAGTCATAAGGTTGATATCATTCCATTTGCCGTTGTCATACACAATCATATAGATCTTTCTTCAATTGCATTTTCATAATTATGATTATTTACACATTATAATTTCATTCAAATTCATTAAAAAGACATCTACGAAACATATTCATAAATACATATAATTGATCTATTTTTCGATTAATTATTTTTTACATTACATATTTTTGAAAATGCAAATTATCATCCAAAAAAACTATCATATATGAAAATTGGTTTAGTAAAATACTATAATATCCTTTCATAAATATTTAAAATTTCAAACACAACAACCTTGTTATGTGGAAAGTTGTCTAAAACTTCACATAATCTCATTTACAACAAATTCTTTTCTTGCACACATCACAATCCACATATACACATGATTACCAAAAACAAAATAAAGTATAATACTACATAAACATCAATGAAACAATCAAATGGAAATTAGTCACAACAAATTTCCATTTGTTATTTGGTAAGGCTAATTCTAGTGGTTGCTTGGTTTTCACCACTTTCACATACTTTTTACCCATTTTGTGTAATGTGTTATATATATATAATGTGTTGTACAATATTTGTTTGAAACTAACAAGTTAGTTTTTTATGTTTCTAATATTAATTGCCTTTTTGATATGCATGCCAAAAAATTTGGTTGCAATAGAAAAGATGTTGATGTTCCCAAAGTCTTATAAATTTATGTTGTAGATTTTAAATATTTGATGTTTAAAACATCAAATGACCTTAAAGTGCTAATTAACACGCTTAATCATGACACTTATGGTCATGATTTGTTTGTTAACATTCCACACGAAAATTATTTCCATTCTAATGATAATGGAAAAATAAATTTCCTGCAAATTTATTACATCAAAAAGTATAATGGAACTTAATAGCATTGGAAACGAAACATGAAATATTTATATAAAACAAATCAACCACAAAACCAACATGGAATTTTTGAGTAATGTAAAAATGTTATTTCCATCTCCAAAGGCTACAAACATATCCCGTGCAAAAACAAAAGCAAAGATGAGCTTTTCTCATCTATAATGCCCAATTTTCATTAATGGATCCATCTCCAAAGCCATCTATGGTTCTATCATTACATATGAATAAACATAACAAAAAAGTGTTTGATGCTTCCAACAACAAACCAATCGCATTTACATCTTCTTTTTCTACACATAATTCCAAGATTGTTACACAAACACTTTGCCACAAGTTCTACGGATCTTACTATCAATAGTCACATTATTCTATCTTCAATACTCTACAACACCTAAAAACCTCTACAAAATTCTACCAACAACAACAATTTTTCAGATCTAATCTTTTAATACCCACTTACAAAGTGTACCATTTTGTGTAAGAAACAAATACACTTCAACTAACTAATCTTGAAAGAGTTTGAACCTCTTCAAACAACTTTTGCTACAAAAACCCTAACATTGAAGAAACTCTACAACTTCTTACCCTAATTTTTTGCAGAAGAGAAAGAAGAAATTTTGTAGCAATGAAAACACTTGACAAAGAAGAGGACGAATAGTTTCACTAAAAAGCTTTTACAAATTCTCCATGTGTTGTTGTCCATGAAAAAATTCATTTTGATTATGGCGGGTCCACTGCGGAGGAGGAAGGAAGCGGATGTTTTCTTCTTTGTGCTTCAATTCTATGACAATCCAAATCACCTTAACTTTTTGCACTTTGTTTCAACACTTCAATTAGGATTTAAGATGTTTTCCACTTTGTTTTAACTCCTCAATTATGATCTAAAATAAAAATTGATGTGGCCACATGTGGAGTTGCCATTGTTGGCCATCTAGATAGGTGCCTCCACAAAAAGTTCAAAACCTATTAATAACAATCACCTAGACCAATTAACATATCTAACCAATCAAAAGGTTGTGGATTTTGCTAGCTTCATCATATTGAACAAAAGTTGATCAAAAGTGCTAAACCACAACCATTTTATTGAGTCTATTGGGCAAATCTTTATCAATCTTCATCCAAAACATGTTGTGCAATGTATTGATGGATCCATTTTAAACATAACAAAAATCTTGAGCTCAACTGCAACTCATTCATGATTCCTTTCTTGGGTTCATTTGAACTGAAGTTTTAAATACTTTGGTGGTGATGGAAGGGCAAGAAATAGTAGAGCCTATCAATTCAAGAATGCACTCCCTTGTAAAACATTGTCATAAAAATTCTAATACATCTCAAGGGCATGTTATAAGTGGATTTTTTCCTTTCACAAGAAGGGGAGCATTTTGTTTTTTGAAATGCCTCATGTTTTTTTCTTTTTGGTGATAGCCATTGTGTATCATGGGAAAAAAAAAAAGAAAGAAACAATTTTTTTTACTAGTGCCTTATGTTGGGTAATGCCCTTTGGAGTAAGGCCTTCCCAAAATAAGCAACCACCTAAGGCAAAATGGGCAATTATTATGGGAATGCTCCACTTTAAGTGTAGAGAATCATTCAATTTTTTTATAGTGTATTTCTAGGCCTTTTATCAAGCTGATTTTTACCTTCCGAAATCTAGAAGGTCAAAAACAACCTATCAATTGGACCTTCTAGATTTCACAAGTTGTTTTTGTGGAGCTTTTTTCTTTTTGTTTTTCTTCTCTTGTCATTTTTTTTTCATTCTTTTTTTAATAAAATTTAGGGTGCATATGAGCTCAAATGAGCCAAAATTGATGTTAAAACATTAACTTTTCTACAATTTTTGTTACATTTGTTTATGTGGTGCCACTTTAATAACATGTGAATCATGGAATCATGTGCTTATTGAATAATATGGATATTGAAAAATCTAAAACGATTCAAAAAATTCTTCCAAGATCAAAGTTCGATCTAAACAAATGATGTTTAACAACTTCACTCAATAACATTATTTTCATAAAGGACCCTTTAATTTTCATAATACAATTTTTTTGATCCTCAATTTTTTTGTAATAACAGGGTACTATTATACACATCTTTAAAAAAATTCAAACTTTCATTTTTTTCAATTTTTTATTTATCAAAATTTAGGGTTTTAAAAAGTTATTTACAAGATGAAAATGTGATGCAATGTATATGTTTTATTATTAAAAAATTGTTGTTTATAATACAAGAAACTGAACTTGAAAATGTTAACATGTATTAGTATGAGTTGAAATTGTGACAATTTTTCAAAACAAAACACAAAATTTGGCAAAATTTGTACACTTTCAAATTTTCATATTTATTCAAATTGGTTGTAGTAAAACATATAACATACTGGGGAGACTATAAATACAATAAATAAAAAGTCTTAAAATATTTCATTTGAAATTTCCTCTTTATGAAAACATATTTTCTTTGGCAAAAGGATCCAAAAAGGACAATAATTTTAATTGCAAAGTAAACACATTGGCCCATTAAATGTCGTTTGGACCCTTTACATAATTGAAATTTTCATAAAACAAAATCCTAATACCTACTTCTCCTATACATAAAATATAATGTCCAAGGTTCAATAAAATTTATAATTTTATGGTGTAGCCACATCTTGTGGTAACTAGGTAATAATTATGTGCTAAAACAATGTTAACTTAAAAGGCATCCATAATTGGTGTTAAGCGCAACACCAAAAATGACATGACAATTGACATGTCATGTAAATGTTAACTTGAAAATTAAATTAACATCAAATGCTAAGATCTCACAATTTATTTTCAAAAATATAAAGAAATTTCAATGTTAAATTGTTTGCCCAAATGTTAGGCAAATAACTCAATGGTAACTTCTATGTATTCCTATGGACTCTTGTGCCTATTAAAGAACTTTATCATCACACCCGTCCCCATTTCCGACATCTTGCTTTCATTTGTAACACCTATAACATCATGTTCAAAACATCACCATGACACCTTCCATGAATCATCTTTAGAATACTCATGAAGACAAACACACAATTTCTACACTCCACACTCTACACACTCACCCATCATGCAATCCGATTTGTGCTAGTCTTGCATTTCCTCTTTTGGGCACACACACTCCTCCCACAATTTTGTGACTCCCTTGTATGTTTTATCATGGGCCCCACAAGACATGTGTTCAACATTGTCATATTTCTTGCAAATAAAACATTAGCAATGATAATCAATAGATGCATGAACTTCCCATCAAGAATCTCTCATGTGATTCATTCCTTGCCATAGCATATCAAGTTCCACATGGTATCTGCAGTAGTAAACATTTTTGTCCTTGCATATTTTGATGAAATATGGCTTTAAGGCTTCAAAAACATGTTGTTGAATTTTTGTTTCAGGATGGGTAGCAATAAATTGAAAAAAAATGAAGTTTGCCAACAACATGTTTAATGTTAGAAGGCACAAAGGTTTCTTGTTAAAAGTGATTGCAGACAAGTTCAACAAATTATTCTAAATTAGAATGTAAGAAGCAATGGTATAACAAAACCATACTTGACTTTCAGCAAGAAATTTGTGGCATGTGTTTCATGTTGTTTTGGTCCAATCCACTTGCAAGTAACATCTTTCTTATTAAAACTCACTCATGTTTCACTGCTCCACCATGAAAACACTAACTCCTTTGTATCTAGAGGTAGTCCACTTGCCTCTTCTAGCTCTTTTAAAGCAAAGAGTATTGTGATGAACTATCAACTTGATGTGATTGCTAGTTTTCAATGGCACAAACAAGTTTTTGCCTGCTAGCACCAATAGTCTTGAAAATGCACATACATAGGTCCCATTTGTATTCACAATAGCATCATGTAAGGCACCCTTTCTTGACAATCTATCTTTTAAGTTTGCTTGTTTGAGTGCTTCTAGCTCTAACTTGAAGTTTTTTAGGAATTCTAGTTGCACTTTAGCCTCATGAGGATGAGGGTAATATTCAAGTAATAAAGGAGTAATGAACTCATGCCCAAATACCTTTTCCAAGATAGCTAGACAAGAATAATTGGTAGGGCATGCAAACAATTCTTCAAGCAACCATGTCACAATTTTGAAAGGTATCTTGGAAACTTTTCTAATCCCAATTCACAATTGGTTAGTTTTGATTCCCAAAGTTGGAATGCTAGCTCCTTGCCAACCTTTATTCTTTCTCTATGTGCACATTGCCATAATTTAACTTTCTCTCGAATGCGCTCTAGTGCTTCAAATTTCTCTTGAATCCACTCTGGTGCCACAATGGTCCCTTGAGTTTATTCTAATGCTTGAGCATTCCCTTCTTCCACCTCAACATCCCCTTGAGTTTGTTTTACCACCCCAATTTGTGATTCCACCAAAGCCTGTATTTCTACCAACTCTTATTTTTCACTAGCAATAACCATCCTTGTGGTTGGCCCATGCCTAAATATTCCAACTCGTCAAAGTTGGTTCCTTGCATTTCCCATCCAAAAGCACAATAACTTCCCAACACCAACAAAATAAAAGGAATAAATATGATGATTTAAACATAAAGATGACAAAAAGTTGTTTGTCCAATGAGCAATTGAATTTATATAAGATCATAACATTGTGTCATAATTACAAATCAATAGAATTCCAACACATTATACAATAGTTTCAGGCTATGACTATATGTAATAATTTGGATCATATTACACTAGCTTTGGCATATGTAATATTGCACACAATCTTATGTACAAATTTTATGCACACAATGATTGCCTACATGTAACAAATAAAAAATGCATATGTTCATAAATCATGAACAATAAATTACTTAAGCAAAATGTTTGTGTACATAAATATGGGATTGGAACCATGAATTTGGTTCCAACTAGAATATAGCTATGGTGGAACTATGAATTTGGAAGCTACCAACATATGTACCTAATGTTAACATCATGTACATATTAGGTACATAAGTTGCAATCAACTACACAAATGTGCATAAGATGTCATAAAACTACATAGTGTACAAACAATTTGGGTTACATATGTACATCAATGTACACAAGCTATTACAAATACACATGGAAGATTGGGTGAAAACAAGATGAAAGGCTACTTTGCTAGACCTTGTAGTGATGAGGTTTGTCCAATATGTTAGATGAATTCTAATCACCCTAACTTGTAGTGAAAATAATGTACAGCTACAAATCCTTTGGTTCCCCATTAGATGTTTCACACCTTTTAGAGTCATCAGAGGGGGTGTTGTAGCTTTTAGATTCACAATTCTTCAATCATTGTACTCTATCTTCCTCCAAGGTTGCAAGACATTCAAAATGAAAAGCAAGAAAACAAAACTTGGTTTGAAGCCATCATGGAGTATGATTTATCAAAATCCTCCAAGCTTTATTACAAAGGCGTAAGTTTTGGAACAATTTAGTTTGATCTTGCCAAGAACAATTTAGTATTCTTGGGAGCACAAAGTTCAAAACTAAATCATTAGGCAAAGTTCCTGAGTATTGCCCCATTGCAAACAAACATGGACTTCCGTGGTTTGCTCTCCAATTGTTGACCACAACAATTATTGTGACTTGCATGTACAATATCACCGGTGTAAAGCTGCATAATGTGTAATAATTTACTTTAAATATGTACAAGGTAAAGTTTGAATATCTTGATATATATCTAGGGTGTTAATTATATACACAAAATATGTATATGCAAAATATATATAGAACATATGTACAACTTAGTATATGAATAGCAAAACATATATACAAAAGTTAGATTAATATAACCTACATTATAACTATGTATAACATATGTGAAAGAAATGTAGTTTATATAGATGTTAGTGTATACAAAGTAAAACATAAATGCATAAGTGTATAAACATGGTATGAACTAGATACATACAATGTGCATACTTAATACAATATAAGATTGTATAGTGTGCAAGTTATACTACACATGTACTCACATATGAAATTATACCATATATATTCATTCAACATACATGCAGTTTACACTATTTACATAGTATGTGCACTATTTCTAGGTCAACATACTATGTTTAATGTTCAAATCTAGACAAAATACACATATAACAAGGTGTGTAAATGTTACATACCATATAAAAAATTGCCTTTCAAACTTAACTAGTTCCTTGGATGTTTTTAAAGTCAAGCTCTTAGCCAATCCCTCTATTGGTTCTACATAGTAAACACATATAGACTTGGGTTAAAAGAAGGTCTTCATTCTATAGTATCAAAATTAGAACAAAAACAAGTTGAACCAAAGATATTCAATATGTACACACAAAATATAATATATATACTAGTGCTAAAGTTACATTGTTAGACCCACCACATGCCTAAGTTTTTGGACCTTAAGGGCTAAAGGTGTAGCAAGTCCTCTAGTCTATAGTTTATTTCACAAATGTGACAATAACTTTGTCACTTTGGGTGAAAGCACACTAAGGTGGAATACTTTTCGGTATATGTGGAGTTCATACTAGTGTTAAAATAGAAGTCCATTTTACATTGCAGTAGAATAAATTATATTGCACAAGTCATATAACAAGGTTAAACAATTTATTATTTACTTCTAGAATTTATCAATTGTAGATATTTGTATCAAACATTTTACATATAAAAAATGAAAAGTTCAATTATTAATTCAAATGAACAAAGGATTTTTTTTGTTAAAATCTATATTTCATTGTATATATCAATTTATGGTTTTCAAAAAAATTCAAAATTGTCTTCCTTTGTATCAATGGCATCACACTACTTTGTACGTTAAAAAAAATCATTCAACTAAGCATTTTAGTAGATATGATGAATCCATAATCATATGATATGGACTATGACACTAGGTTTTTGGCACTTCAAAAGTCCAATATGTTATGGTAACTCAAAATCTATTCATGAAATTCATACAATATGATCATATCACATGAAATATTCTTTTCTTGAATCCTTTTCACATATTATTCTTTTATATTTTGTTCCAAGGCCCATGATTGATAATCCAACAAGTTGTGACAAGATTATGTACTCCACCTTAGTGTGCTTTCACCCCTTTGCATACTTGTTGGCCACACAAATTAGACCTCAATGAAATTTAGATTGTAATTTCAAATATGTTTATTCAAGCATATGCAAAACATTCTCATATCAACAAACCTTTTTAGTATAGTAAAATCAATATATTTTACCAGTGGTGATTTATTGATTTTACAAAAGGCAAATAGTTGAAATTAACCTTGTTTAAGTTATGCTGACATTTGGAAAAAGTAATTGAAGCTCAATGCACAATGCTTGTAGAATGGCAAACTCTAGCCACTTTGCTAGTTCCATGCTTCGATTATATAAAATTTTGTTGCAGATAGATAAATTAACAAATGTTGGGACAACATTTGGTGGATACAATGTTGGTTGTTGGATATGTCACATAACCATTGCTACACCAATGAAGTTACTTCATCAACAAACTTGTAATGTAACATGTACTTTTCAATCCATACATCAACACCAATTCAAGTTGCATGTGGATTGTTGGGTACTTAAAGGATATCAAGAGCTTATAATTGAAGTACTAGTAGTTTTAGTTAAGTTCATCATTCTACTCCAAGTAGAAATTGAGCATCTAATGCCTTATCAATGGCAAGGAGAAAATTAAAATGGAAAATTCATCAATTTGACAACATAAGTTGAATACAAATATTGAACTTTTCAAGCAAATGACAATATGACAAACAATGATAGTAGTACCTGAAAAAACAATAGTTTAAGTTGACAATCGAATGCCACTTTTTTCACATTACTTGAATGAAAAATCTATGTCCCCTTCCTCAAGTCTATAGAGGATTTATGGTCTTATCACATATTTGAGTACAACATTCCATGCCATAAAGTATATGAAAAGTGCAGTAGAGACATATATAATGACATCTCAACATATTTCTAGTGCTTTAAAGGCAACGTTGGTGCAACTCACCTTGCAAAAAACTTAACAACAATAACATGTCATTTTGTTGTTAAATATGCACTAAATCCTTTGCAAGAAATAACTTTATGTATTATAAGGGTTTAAAAATATACACACATAATGTAGTTGTAGTTCAACTCCATCAAAGTTGATTTCTCTGATGTCCATATTTTTTTCACACAAAATCTACAAGATCCAAATACACAAGAAGAAAATGCAAGAGGCATTGAAGACGAAGGAGAAATTATAGTTAGTAAAATATACCAACGAACTAGATATGCTAGTAGAACAAAATCTATGAATCAAAGGATTACCATAAACACATATACACTACAACATCATGATTATTTATTGAAGTTGAAGATAATAATTCCTCATAGTTCTATCGAACATACCACATAAAAAAGTTTGAATTGATCATTGGGACAAAAAGACTAGATATCCAAGGATGGCACATTGAGAATCTTTTCAACAACATCAATGCATGTTATTAACCAAATCCCATTCTTACAATTGTATGTGCAAACCAATTTCAACCTAACCTTGCACAATCACCTTAATCTTGGTGCAAATAACCTTGCAAAAAATTCAAGTTCACAATAACAACATACGTTTTTTGTTGCTCACGCACTAGTTGCTCTGCAAGCAATAACTTACCTAAGTTATAAGGGTTTAAAATACACATGTCATGCATCTGCACCTCAACTTAATCGAAGTTGATTTCTCAAATGTCCATCCTTTTTTCACAATAGATTTACCATATAAACAACCTCATTTTAGAACCTTGTCTATGTACAATTATAGAAAAAGGAACATTATCAGCATCTCTTAGCAATAGACCAAGGTCAACACCATACATTAGAGTCCAACCACATTATTAGGAGCCACATGTGCCCGCTTAGACCACTACTTTATTATTAGAATTTTTTTAGTAAATCTTTCAAAAAAAATTTTAAAAAATCTTAATATTATTTATATGTTAAATTGTATATTAAAAAATATCCCAAAATATTTCATTAAAAAATATTTTCAAATTATACTTTTAATGTCAAAACTACTTTTAAGTTGCTTTTATGTGCTTTCAAGTAATGGTTACAAGAGGTCAAAAGTCCTTATATGTGTTTTTCACTCATTAAATTGATTCCAAATTTTTTTATGATATGTACATAATGTATTCACAATAACATTTTGTAATATATATATATATATAATCCAAAGTTCAAAAAAAAATAAACAATGGTTACGATTGCTTTTGGTACATGTTAATATGACTACACCCATTACCAATTTCACCATAACCAGTCAATGAACAACAATTGTTTAACAATCTAGTTATACTTGCTTGCACATGAATTGATAAATTTGAAATTTTCTTCCTGCATTTCATAACTTTAGAATAGAAGAAATATAAGCAACTGAAGCATAAGCAAAATTGTGATAGAAAATAAGTCCATGTTGCGTTAGCTATTCAAACTTGACTACACTAACACATCAACAACACCAAAAATACTACCAAAGTTGATCCAAATACCCATTGTAAACATACGTGTGGAGGAGTTGTATCGTTCCAAAATAAACAACAATTCATTAAGGTTGGTCTAGTGACTAAAATTCAATATGTTGCATGTAATATATGTTGTTAACCTTGGTCTACTAATGAGAGTTGTTGATAATGTTTCTCTTTCGATACTTGTATGTAAACATGTTCTAAAATGAGGTTGTTTGGCAACATCTTAATTTGGTGTCCACATGTTCATATAATCTTGAAATGTAGAAAAATTGTACTTTGTGACTACAATTTTGGGGGACTCTAATGTGCTTTCACCCTTGTGCAACTCCCCCTTTTAAGGGATATGTAAGGGTAACATATAGGATGGGCCTTTGGTAGTTGCCCATTACAACACATATTCACAAGTATAAAAAATATGGATATGGTTTTACTCATATGTGGTCAATATGCATGTTGATATCTAGATATTTCCATATATTTAAACAACATTGGTCTATACTAAACATTTCCATGGGTACTTATCAAGGTATATATATATATATATATATTACTTGGCCAAAAGCTTTTCCCCCCTTTTTATAGCCCTATCTTTATTAGCGAACATTTTAAGTTTGGGTGTAATCACATTAATAGGAGGCATCACAAGTGTAACCAATGGTTGGTTCTTAATGTTTTAATGTCAAAATTGTATTATTAATGCAAGTCTTTAATGTGTTTCCATGACAATGTTTTAAATATTTTATAAAAGCATTTGGAAAAATGTGAAAGGAATCTAATTATAATGACAATGATTCATTGGAGCTAGTTTAGGTAAGAAAACTTTAACTCCCATAAATCATAAATTGTTGTTTGGATAATTTCAAACTAGAATATGTTTAGCCCATTCCCAACCAAAGAGACATGGAAAGGTGTCTTTTCAAATTTATGTTTTTTTAATTTTTTTTCCCAACACCATATTTCACAAGTGAAATTTTAATATGTTTTCTACTAATTTGCATGCTATTTCTCTTCAATTTCAATTGAAGTTTCATGTAATGTCATTCAATATTCTCATTTGAATGGAATTTAATTTTCACCAAATCAATTCATCCTTTTTATTAATTCATTAGTTGAACGTCACTAGTACTGCATTACAACATGGAGTCAAAATGAATATGGAATATACAAAAACATTTTCAAAACATAGTTTTCATTACCACTTTTTCATTTTTATAAAGGATTTGAAACACTTTCAAAATGACATAATCATGTACATAAATGAATGCAATCACAATACATTAACACAAAAAAAATGTAATCATTACTTGATATTTAATGTTTTAAAAATGGTAAGTCAATTTAATTTAGAAAATGTTTAGTGCATTTATACAAAAATGTTTGTAATACATTATGAAAATATTTGGATAAGTTGAAATGAATTTAATGAATATAAAGAACCCAAAAACACTTTCATAATAGTGTAACCAATGATTTTGTTGTTTAATGGACTTCTAAAAGATTTGAAATAACATATTATGGGAAAATGTTTAAGTCTATCTTTACATATTAATATAATGCAATGGTCATGAATTTTTTTTGTTGATATGTACAAATGAAGTTTTTTAAAAATATTTTCTTTGAATAGTTAATCCAATTTTGCCATGTTATTTTGATTGGTTAACCCTTTTTTTTTTAAAAGAAAAATAATAAGGAGGTGAAGGTGACTTATTATATTGTCACCCACAATACTATAATACATTTTTAAAGTTTCACATTTGAATGCCAAATAATTATTTTATTTTTTTCAAAATCCACTTTGACAATAAACAAAGAATTTATGAAATCTTGGTAATAAACAAATGTTTTTGAAATTATTCGATACATGTTTTAGCATGAGCAAGAAGCTTTGAGGTTTCCACCTAATTTTATTTTTTTTAAAAATTGTCATCCCTTGTAATTAAAAAAAAATTCTGACAATTCAAATGTAATTTAATTAACGTATGAACTTGAAAAGATATTTACAATAGTTTAACAAAAAAAATTATTAAATTTTTTTTACCACTATTAAAAAAAATTCATGTATTTCTAATCCATCATCTATTATAGCCAAATTATTCAATATTCAAGAACTTTTGCCCGGCAAGGAACCAAAATGTCATAGAACCAAGCTCATGTGCCCCCCTCCTCATCAAGAGTTTTCCAAAGACACCAAGAACACGATCTGAAGCATCCCGGGTCGATGGATCTCATAACTACAAAACAAAACAAACTACCTTCCTTTGAAGATAGATCGGGTTCATACATTTTGCACTTTACTTTCCTTTCCTTTCCTTTATGCACTAATTGTCTATCTTCGGTTATTTCAAACCCTAAAACAGCCGGGTTTCACGAACAAACCGACCAAAAAAAACCGATTGTTTTTCGAGGTGGGTATGTATTTCATTATAGGCTTTTTCTTTTGAGAACCGTGGTTACGAACCTTAAGATGCTTGATACCCAGTGGGGCTTTTATGAAAGAGGAGAAAAGTATTGTCAACTAACTCCCATAGAAAAGGGGGAAAAAAAAAAGAGAAAAAATCTCACAAATTTCAATGGATCACTTTCTAAAGAAGGAGGGACCCATGCAATGGAACCCCACAAAACCAATCAATTGGGGGGGGGGGGGGGGGGGGCAAGAGATATATAGTTATATATATCACATGCCCTTCATTGGTTCTAAAGGGAGTATTTTGGTTTGTGAAGGGCCATGCAAACTATTATAGTTACCTATATATAGCCCACATGCAATAAAATGTGAGAATAATAGTGTAACAATTACGTAGTAAGAACACAAATAAAAGACAGAAAAAAGATTGACGACCCTCCTCGTTCTTTCCTTTTTTGTTGTTTGAAAGTGGCCATGACGAGTGAGTTCAAGTTGAGCTAACAAAATCGGGTGATTGTGAAGTAGTCGTAGTAGTAGTAGTAGTAGCATGGTTGCCATTTACCAACTTTTTTTGCTATGCATCATCATGATGAGCAACTTTTTAAAAACACCCTTTTTGTGTTGCAACAATAGCACAACAATACGTGGTTGGTTGGTTGGGTTGGGTTGTGTAGTGTAGAGAGGGTAATACTATAATGTTATTGACAAAATACAATGTTACAATTTATTGTCAATCATGAGGGAAGAAGAAAAGAAAGTAGCACATTGTGGAGTACTTGTGTTGCATGTCTTACTATTATTACCCTACCCCCCCTACCCCCCCACCCCCCCCCCCCCCCCTCTCTTCCAAACCCTATTCTTTTCCTTTTAGTATAATGGAGCATTGGTAATCAATGCAGATTGTAATTTGTCATCCAACAAAGCCCCCACCACATATATGGATGAAATTCATTCTCCACAATTTGTCATCCAAAGCAAATGTTTGTTCCGCACAATTTTGTCATCCAACACAGCCTCACCATGTATACATGGGTATTCATTCTCCACCAATTTGTCATCCAACAATGGCCCATCATGTATACACAAATTTGTCATCTATAAAGCCCCACCATCATATATACGGATATTCATTCTCCACAATTTGATACCCAAGGTGTCACCCATATTGAATATTTACTCCCCACAATTTTTGCATGGAGTAGGGGGAGTCAAAAGGAAAGAAAAGGAGAAGGAAAAAAAGGGGGGGGGGGGGATGGGTAAATCATAAACCTAGATATCTCAAACAATTTTCACTCTCAATTTTCATTTTTCAATTAATGAATCAAAATAATTTCCTTAATTGTTTTTAGTGCCATGTGGTCATCATTTTTATTAAAAAAAAAAAAACCCATGTGTTTTTTACATTGCTAAGAGATATGTCATTATATTGAAAAATAATTATTCTTGCCCTATTGTATATATTATAATTAATATACAAGCTAAACTCTAATCATTACTTTCATAATAATAGTAATTTATATAATTAAGAAAATAAAATTATTGCTAGAGGGAGAATTTTGCTTAGTTTGGAACCTTGCCCTTGGTCACACTCATAATAGTAATAATAATAATAATAATAATAATACATGCTTAGCATTATAGGGTTTTTTTAGGGGGGGGGGGGGGATTTCACCAAATGTGAATTTTTAAAAAATATATATTGTCACAATATTCCCATTTTGTTGAAAAAAATCACCAAATTTCCCAAAAGAAAAAGAGAAAAGGGATTTTATTTTATTTTATTTTTTGAGCTTCATTTGGACTCTAATTTTAATTTGATAACATTTTTAAAACTAGTTCATAGTAGGCTCATGCGGCTTATAGAGGCCAGTAGGTTGGTATAGGTACTAACTAGGGTGGGGTTCGGTCACTGTGGGTTTTATATTAACCGTGGTTAATAGTTCCTGCTTTCTACAGAAAGAGGAGGGGGGACGGGAAGGGAAGACGACGCTCTCGTGGAGCCTTGCAAAGAAACAACGAACGTCGGGTCTCTTTTGATCTTCCATCGCCGGTTTCTGTCAGAGATCGGAGCATTTTGGAGCATCTGTAGGCGTAATGGTGAGGTCGTAGAGCTCAGAGCGCTCAATTTGAGCCATTTCCGAGCTTCAGAGGTGGTGTAAAGCGGTTTTTTTGGAGCAATTGTGTTGTTGTTGTTGCGCTGCCTGCGGGAAGAAGACTTGGTGGTGGTGGACAACGACATGGGGGAGTGGTTGAGGAAGGTGACGACTCCGTTCAAAAGGATGTGGGGTGCGGTGCATACCGTAGTGCTTCTGAGACTGCATCCTCACAAACGTGGTACAGATTTTCTTATTTTGATTTCACTTCTTTCTTACTTTCTGGCGGCTGTATTGTTTGTGTGCTGAACGATTTGATTTATTTTTCATTTTGTGTTCGAGAAACAGCAATTTAGATCCTTGTGGCTGCTAGGAAGAGCAAAGAAGTCTAGTTTTGTGTGGCGAAGGATGAGATCACACTGTAGACGTTTGATTACTTAGTCTGCCTGCAAATCTACTCATTATAAGGAAGGTATAGCGTAACGGGAAATCGGTCGGGGGGAGAGAAGAATCACACGAGAGAATTGGATCGTACTCTCTCTATTTCAGGAGTGAAGAGGTTAGGATGACGATGACGATGGATTGAGGCTCAGGGAATTTTTCCAGATGAGAGAGAGAGAGAGAGTCAAAAGAAAATCGAGTCAGGAATTCCTGTCGCTCTGTGTTTCTCAGTCGAGTAAGGTTCGTCGTCAGTTGGCGATTGCATTGCAGACCTGAGAGAATTCATAACGCCGAGCATGATGAATTTCACCTGTGCTCGGTTCTGAATTGATCAAAGGAGCTTTTTGTATTACGATTTCGATTATTATAATGTCTTCATTTCGTTGCGGAAATTGTACAAGCAAAGAGTAGTCGCGCTGGGAACGACGTTAGTACTTATTAAAATTACAAAGACGAAGCAAAGCGAGAGAGAGAGAGAGAGAGGCTGAACTCTCCAACTGTTGGTTGGCAAATCTCTCTGTTTGTTCCTATAATTGCAATTTCGAGATTTCAGTGAATGGAAGGCTCCTGTCTGCATGTAGACGCATACAGTTTCCAATCCTGAATACTTTTTCAGGCACTCGATGATGTCTATAGAAGCTCCAGCATCATCATCACAGATGTTATTTTGTGTTATTTTGCGTTTGTCTTCCTGTTGTCCAAGGGAGCAGCCTTCTTCTTCTTCGTCATCAGGTTCAATGTGAAAAAGCATTCCAAGGGTGCATCCTTCTTCTTCTTCATCAGGCTGAACGTGAAAAAACATTCTGCTGATCGATTGACATCTCAACTTGTGTATGAGCAGGGCAAGGGATTGGGAAGCTATACAATGAAGTGAGATCCTGCCATTATGATGATGTGCACGTCATGTGGTCGATGCTCCAGCAATCCCGTTATCCTTTGGGGTCTCCAAAACGTCACTGCCGCATTGCCAGAATCTTCGAGTGATGGGTGGACTGGAAATCTCAATATAGCATTTCCAGAAGCGTCCTGTAGTTAGTTGTGTCTTTGAACATCACAATGGTCAAGCAGCTGTGCATAAATTGAAGAAGACCCTTTGCTTCTGAAATCATGTGCTTCTTCTTCAGATTATGCAATTTTTTGCATTAAAATGTTGTAGTATGGAGCTAGAAATGGATAGTTTCTATGCTGGCAGGTGTGGGTCTCATAAATCAGAAGTCGTACTTTTTCAAGAGCTTTTTTCTCCCTTCCATCAGAGGACTAGATCAGTTGGATCTTGTATAGACTTTTACCTTCTATTAAATGCATCAAAATACTCACAAAACTGCTTCCTTCCTCCATGTGGTTTTCTTCTCTGGAATGACTGACTGACTGACTACTACTACTGATGGTGTTCATGCAAAAGTCTAATTTTTTCAATCTGTTTTTCTTTGTTCATTTTTGCTTTTGAACCCTTCATATTTTGTGCCTTGTAGTTGCAACAAAGAATATGAGAATTCAGTCTAACTGTGTACTTGAACATATCTGATGAGATTGCTTATGTGACCATTTGCTGCAGATTTTGATATGGATTTAGAAAATCTAGTCTCCATCTGCATGGCTGTGACAACAGAAAAAATGGGTACTGAGAGTTGGCAGGTTAGCAAGTGTTGAAGACCATGTGCATTTGACTGGGAATATTTTGAAGCACAATTGTAGGCTCTTCGCTGTTGTCAGAAGTCATTGTTTGATTGATTGAGTCAGTTTATGTGCTTGCTTACACTTTTTCTTTATGCTCAGCTGATGAGAAGACGAGAGATCTTCAGGCTTCTTGGTGCATGTTTGAAGACCCTGTCACTGGTAAGCGATCTTCGGGCTTCTTGGTGGATGTTTGAAGAGTCTGTTGCTGCTGATGAGATTTCCTACCACATGAGGTTTGAAACAAAATACTTTCTACTCATCAAGTTTAGCATTAGAATCAGGAATTGACCAACAATTTCCATTGTTTTGTGCTTTTTGCTTCCATTGAAATTGTGGAAACCTCTAGTACGAAACAAACAGGGGGAAAAAAAAACCGCAAGAACCTCTTCTGTACTTGATACTTTAAAGGGAAACATGACCTTTGTTTGGATTTAGGAAAGAAATGCCTCCACAACAGTGTATCCTTTTTTGTTGTCTAAATTCATCATCTGCTTGATATTGTCTATGTTTTTCTCGACAGGAGTTCCCCACACTAGCTAGTGTGAGAAATCAAACTTGATGCCACCATGGAGGACCAGCTCTGAATATGCAAGGCTCTCCCTCCCATGATAAAACTGATGCCTGCAATCCAACCGCACGTTCAGGTTCTGGCCCATGCTGTGCCTTCCATATTTCTTCACCTAGCTCCAGATCATCTTCATTTGCAGCTCTTAGTCTATCTAGGAAAGGGTCCAAGTTTGGAGATCTGAGTCGTGCAGCTGCAGCTGGCATGTACACTGAGTCTCCAACCAGAGGTGCCCCCAATGCTGCAAACTGTGCCCGAATCTGCAGGAATGAAACATATGTGATTCTCATCTCAGTTAAGTTATGAAACCACTTGGAGAGTATAACCATCCTCATATGTTCAATCAAGTGTAGCACCTATACCACATCTATTATATAATAGAATAAAAAATGCTTTTTAAGTACAGTGTTGGCATCACCCTTAGCTCTACACCAAGAAAGATTACAAAAGTCCTGATTCAAAACATACAAATTGTGTATGACAAAAAGTCTGAAAATCCCCTGAGTTCAAAGTCCTTCTAACATCCTTCTTTTGTTCTGAAACTGCTACTCATGATACCCGTGCCATTTCTTGAGAATTCTATGATCATCATGTACTTAAAGGTAGTAGTATAACAGAATTGTAAAGACATGGCGACATGCTTTGTTACCTGATGTGTGCGACCTGTTAACAGACGGACAGGGCACTCATATGCATTACTGCAGGAGACCCAGCCACAGTCTCCAATAAGGAATTGTTCCTGTATGGCAGGACTGGGCCAAGGTACTTGCTTGCAATTCTGTACCTCTAACTCACAATGGAACCAGCCTGCATTTGGCACTGCATGCACACTGGAAAACACATCAATGCTGATCACCTTTCCAACTTCCATGGAAATGTCATTCTAGACTACAGGATGGAAATCTCCTCAACAAGTGACTCAGAATCAGCACTAGAGGCTTGATTAGTGTGCATGCTAGATCAATTTACTGCTCTACTTAATCTTATGTGATTCAATGCACTAATTGAAAACCAGTGTTGGGCAGTTCTTTGCTTTTATGAAGACCCCTCTGGTTCTGGTTCTAAAGAAATAGAACACTTCCAGCTCTAGTTCTGGTTCCTCACATAAGAGAATCTGGTTCTAGGTCTGGTTCTTGCCCCAAAAAAATTCCAGTTCCAGTTCTGAAAATCAGACCCAGTTCCAGGTAACCCAGACTGGAACCAGTGGTTATGAACTGCTGGCTAACCTCCAGTTAGCCCCCAGTTCTAGTCATTTTCTTTCAAGAACTCTTTTTTTCAAAAATCTTGGTTCTGGTTCCAGTTCCCCACATAAATCAAGTCACATCAAGTCACAAAAGGGTTGAATTCTTTTGTGCAGGGATGTAATGGTTTACACATACATTGGCTTAGAATCCGTGGCGCATAACGAGCTGGTTGCATGAAGTGCACATGACGTCCTACAGCTACTGGTGCAGCTGCCAATGCACAGTATTCCTTTTTCACTTTTCTCTCCTGATTTTGATGGAATACGCCACCACCACAAGTGTTACTGAAATCACAAATTTTCTGTAATTCCAAAGTTGATACAAAACTCAGGTAACAGGAAAATATTTGCAACAAGCTTTGTTGAATTACTGCCTCTAAAACAGGAGATTATGTGAAAAGAAACAACTGACCCTGAGCAACATGTGGAAATGTGAAGAGAATTGCTTCGTCTTTGCAAACACTACACTGCAAAACAATAAACCAATAGCCAACCATGTCAGACTGGAAACCACTTGAGACCATAATCTTTGGCTTGCCAGGATAGTAACTAAAACAATATTAGTAAATGTAGAAGACATGGTGATATTGATCATGAAAGATGAGGACATACCATCCTTCAGTGCATGTATCAATCTGATGAGTGACAATTAGTGGATCTTTGAGCCCTAATGCCCGCCCCACAAATGTTGCACACATCTCTTCCAGATTGTCAACTGTACCACCCACCTGACATTGGCACACGTGACATGACATCCGTTATGGCATTCCCTTGCACTGTGCTCTCCACTCCACACTAGAATTTCATGCATTTTTCTATGCTACTCTGAAACTGGCGGATATTGCAAACATTGCAGAGGACTACACAAAATCCCGAGAATTGCAACATCCCTTGCCACTGTGTAACCAGGGCTCAGAAACATACAGAGACACCTGCAGGTTTGTCAAGGACCACATAAGAGTCTGTCTCAGCTATGATCCTTGACAACCAGTCTATCTCATATACTCTGCACCCATAACAACAACACAAATCAAAAGTAGCTTGTAGAAGGAGACTGTGCAAACGAACAGCCAAAATTGCACAAGTGCAGCAGAAATTTTTGATATAAAAACATTGAAATAGGGAAGAATTGTATTGAGAAGGGTGTGCAAACAACTATTACTATTTATTGCATTGCTGTCAAGGAAGCAACACTTTTGACAAAAATTGGTTGAATACGGTCATGGCGATCATGGAAAAATATGGTGATTAAGGGAAAGATGGATTGAAGGACCTTGGAGCACGCTTGGGATGGACATGCACCCGCAAATAAGTACCAGTTTCAACATGAAAATCTTCACTTGTAACTCTGAACACCTTTTGTGCCTCCTTCATGGTCTTCCCTTTCAAGGAAGCTCGCTGTTTCTTCTGAAGGGAACGCAACTGGGTGACCCTATTGTAAAGCTCCAGCTGCTCAGAAGAAGCTGTGGGTAGGGGAGTAGGACACTCCAGAGCATAATGCATTGCTCCAAAATGTATGAGATCTGCCACATAACTGTCACAATAAAAAATAGTTGTTATCTTCGCCACATATAGATCATGGGTTTTCTGCAAATTGCTGATCCTCTTTGCATATCAATCATGGTTTTGGCAGTAGACAGATCCAAAGATTTATAGATGCAGGAGCTTCTAAGTTTTCCATTTATAACTATGTGAATCCTGAGCTCACCCTGCTGCTGCACCTTTGCTGAGGAAAGGAAAAAAAAAAATCTACCTTTTGTGCAAGTATATACGCCCATTCTTTCTCTGTCTGAATTATAGTCACAAGTGAAACTTTCTGCAAAATTCTCTGGCAAATGGTTTTGGTGTGGTTTGCTCTCATTGTGTCACAACTGAAGAGGATGGATGTTTATGGGGGGAGATGATGACTTACGCAGGTGGGAGTGCCAGAGCAGTGGACACAATATCAACAATATTGCCCTCCTGTTCAACAAGCATGTGCTCAATTCGTGCAGGTAAAATATGTTGTGTACAGGGTAGTAGCCGATTGTATTTCACAGGCCTGGTTGGTAGAAAAAGAAGCATACAAAGCCCACCAAAAGAAAAAAAACTGGTGAGCAGAAACCACACAACAAATATCCCAAAATGTGAAATGTTCAAGCAAATGCATGGATGTATGCATGCTTGTGAGCATCACTGAATTCAGAAACAATGCACAATGTTCAAGCATCACTGATTCAGTATATGAAATCAGAAACAACAGCATTTTGCAGATGGTCATTCTCTCTCTCTCTCTCTCTCTCTCTCTCTCTCTCTCTCTGTGAACGTTGAAATCCATTGCATACAGATACTAATGGATTTCTCTCTCTCTTTATAATTGCAGAAATTGTCACTTGGGGATCATGGATCTGTTGCCTGAAAGATTGATTGATGCCCAAACAAAGAAGGCAAAGAAAAGAGCGAAAGAAAATGATAGTCATGGAAGAGTACTTTACCCTAGGAAGACCGATTTTCGTTGGCTGCCGGTGGAGACTTTAGCCAGGGAAGAGTCTGCAGATGGTGATGTGGAGCTTGCTTGTTGCAGGGCAGCATTGCAGAGGTCTGACACCACTCTTGTTTGCAGATGATGATGCAAGATCATCCTACCACCATGGCTTCCAGATTTTTGCAAGAGTCCAACAAGCAACCCATTGGCCTTGTGTCGCTTGTTGTTGGAGAGTTGTGAACAAGCAAATGGACGATGAGCGCATATGGAATGCAGAAAACAGAGAGGGTTGATGGAATGACGAGTGGTAACAGCCATGATGCACAAGCAAAAACCTCACAAAACCCCAGATGCGAGTGAACTTCAATTGCTGCAGCACAATGGAGAAAATCTGGTGATGAAGAAGAAAAATCCAACAGAATTCAGATGGTTGCAAATGGGTGGGTGGTGTCCAGAAGTTTTTTATGGACGACGAGCACATATGGAATGCAGAATACAGAGAGGGTTTATGGAATGAGGAGTTGTAACAGCCATGATGCGCAAGCAAAAACCTCACAAACCCCAGACACAAGCAGATTTCAATTGCTGCAGCACAATGGTGAAAATCTGATGATGATGATGAAGAAGTCAACAGAATTCAGATGGTTGCAACATGAGTGGCGGTGTCCAGGAATTTCTTTATGGGTTTAGGGTTTGCTTGATTCCCTTCCAGGGGAATCAAGCAATCAAGCACAGGAACTGAGAAATGAGCGAATTCCTGCAGCAGTAGCTATACCTTCTACAGCAGCTTCAAGCAGTCTGTGAAAGAAAAAGGGTTGTGGGTAGGTACCAGAAATACATACCAGCGAGCGCTGCTGCTGCTGCTGCTGCTGTTTTTGCAATTTCTAAACTTTGGCGAGATCTGGTGAGATTCGTTTCCGAGTTTGTTTTGTTGAGCAAGCAGCAACGAGGCTTGATCCTAGACTGCTCTTGATGATTCGGGCATCATCATCAGAAGACAACCGTCCAATTGATGAATTGCTCGCCTTCCCAAAGCCATTGCGTGTCACTACTGTGTGAAGGAGGAAGCTGCAGTTGAGCTTTTCCTCTCTATGGCTTTTGCTTCCACCATGAAATGGCGGCATTCGGAACCTGTACTTCCATTCTCTGGAGAGACAGACCTTCAGGACAAGGAACTCCAGATACAGAGAGAGAGAGAGAGAGACACACACACACACACACAGATGTGAGTGTGTTTTCCACAAACCTAAAGTTTTGTAGATTAGGCAACTCCGTTTAAGAGAAGCTGCTAAATGCTTTTTGGGAGAATGTTGCGAAAGAACCCAAGGAAGGCGGCAGCTATTGTCGATGGCAGGAAGGGTTTAGGGTTTTGGGTTCTTCTCTTAAACCTGTCTAAATTCTCTTTCTCTCTCTCTCTCTCTCTCCTCTCTCTCCCCAGAGGCACAGTTGTTCAGATTTCCTCACACCTCTCTCAATGTGTAGAATGCAAATGTACAAATGTAAATCTGAAAAAATGTGCAAGAATGACCTTGAGGTCTCGTGAATGGTGGTTGCAGGGTTGTGTCCTCAGCTTGGTGGGTTGCTGCAGGCTTCATTGGAGTTGGTGGGTGAGTGGGTTGCTACATTGTTGGGGTTACAGCAGCAAAGTTTTCTGGCCATTGTCATCCTGAGAAAGAAACTATCAACTTTCTGGTTTTTGTGGATATGACTGAGATCCTTGGACTTTGGGCATGAGGATGGATCATACATTCATGAATTTATTTGGTATCAAAAGGAGAAAAAGTCTGGCAGATTATGCCTAAGTTTGCCATTTTACGGCTGAATCTTGCATGCACTCTTCACAAATGCCACCAAAAATTGTACATGTAACTGAAAATTGATCACAGTTTTGCAGTCATACAAGACATTGGGTGGAATTCCCAAGCAATGCATTCTTCAAGTGCATTCAAGCAAGCCAACAGAGTTCAGGTCTGTACCATCACATTATTTGTGCATATTTAGAAGCATTGTTTCTTTAGCTTCATGTATCTGTTTTATAGACAAGGTTTATCTGAGAATGTGGAGGACCCATATCATAGATTCTAGCAGGGAACCAAACCTTCCGATAAATGTGTAGATTGCGGCAGAAGCTGAATGTCTCGGATCTGTGCTGGAGAGAAGTCAGTGATTGTGCTTCCAAGGATGCAGTTTTTCACTTCAATGTTGGGAGATTTTGCATTGTCATAGCTGTTGTTGTGCAGTGACCTGGTGATCAGCTCTGGAGTTCAGCAGCTGAGCTGAGGGAGGAAAACAAGGACATCATTTGCAAATCACTACACCAGATTTATTCAGACAAAGGGGAGTTGAATCTGAGGCTTGAATTCTGTCACAAAGGATGTTTCAAGAGACAATCTCTCCTACAGCAACATTGCATAAAAGATTCTACTACTACTATCTTCCCCTTCCTCACAAAGCTGTGGATTATGGAATGTATGGGTGACAGTAAGACATTTTACATGATGGCTGCTGGCAAGCTGGCTGCAATTATTGTTCTTGCTCTCTTTGGTTTCTCCTTGAGATGAAACATGTGATCCCTTGCAGATTTCCTCCTTTATGATCACATCGTCTGAACTCAAAGCAGCCTGCCACATCCACCTTGCACAAACACTTTTTCCCAACAAGAGAAAAAGGCAAAATCTCAGGAATTTGCTGGAGAAGCAGCAAATCCCAGATCTTATCAAGCATCGCCCTGCATTCTGAAAATATCATCTTCGTTCATGGTGAAGGTACAATAAGCTGCATTGGAGTATTTTACTATCTACCTGTGTGCCAAGGAGGAAACCATCACCGGAGAAGAATTTAGTATTTGTTAGCATCACAGGATAGTACAACAAACGACATCTGGATTCTCTGTAGATTTTTTCCACTGGGTTGAAGTTTTCCCTCTATGATTTTGCCGCATTCCATACTGTACAGTGTTGAATCTGTCTGGATTGTTGGAATCCATGGCAGACTGATTCTCCCATGCAGCAGAGCCTGCAGCAGCAGCTGCTCGATGTCCTGGACCTTCGTAGTAGCGAGGTCCAGGAGATCGTCGAGGAGCTGGAGCAGCTTCAAAATTAGGGGATCGGGGAGATTCAGCAAACTTGTGTGGTGGTGCTCTCTTGTACATCTCAGGGATTTGATCATCAGAGGATTGGTATCTTGCTGTTCTTGGTAAGGACATGGCGTGATGATGAGTTTTGTGCTGCATAACCGGAGGTGCATGCTCTTCGGCTTCTAACGCTTCCCAGTACCCTATCTGTTGCTGACCTTTGTCAGGATGGGTGGGCATGGTGTGCCCACGCCTAAGACCCAGCTGCTGATGCTGCTGCTGCTGTTGATGATGCTGTTTTCCCGGTCGCGTCGGCTTGTATAGAGGTACATGTCCAACATCAGGTGTGCTGTATTGATCCTGGTATCCACCATTTGCTCCAGCTCTTTGGTTGAAGCTGCTGTGATAGGAAGAGAACAGTCCCGGATCGGTGGAAGATTTAGGCTGGTCAGGCTCATCTCCTGTGTGAGTGGTGACGATGCTGAAATCCTGAATGTTTCTGCTACCGTCTCTGCCGCCACCACCTGAGTTCTCTAGATGTAGAGGAATTCCAAACTCGTCAAAGGATGGCTTCTCTCCAGGTTGTGTAATCATGCTGAAATCCTGATGATGATGATCTGGAGAAGCCTTTAGATGCAGAGGGATTCCGAACTCGTCAAAGGGTGGCCTCTCTCCAGCTTGCGTAATCATGCTGAAATCCTGATGATAATCTGGCGGAGCCTGTAGATGTGGAGGAATTCCAAGTTCATTGGAGAAGAAGGACGATGATGGCGACCGTTCTCCAGCGTGTGTAATCAAGCTGAAACCCTGATCAGCCGGAACCACCACCACCCCAGCAGGCTCCTTCTTCGTCTTCTTCTTCTTCAGGGTCTTTCCAGACGCTGCTGCTCCCCCCGCGGAACTGTCGTAGTCGTAACTGCTTTCCTGCCGTTGTTGCTGCTGCTGCTGCGGCGGCCGTCTGTAAGTGGGTCGGGGAAGGCCGCCTCCTTGTGGGTGAGGAGGGGCGTCATGGGTCGATGTTGATGGGTTTTGCTTTGCCGGAAGCTTCTTCTTCTTCACAACATCGTCGTTGTCGTTGTCTTGGCGTTGTGACAAATTACCGAATACACCTCCTTCTTCTGTGGAAGAAGGGGCAACAGCTTGAGAAAACAGTTGAGGAGGCCTCCCTTTCTTTGCAGTTACGGCTTGCCGTCGAACCGGATCAGAGGAGGAGGAGGAGCTTCCACGCCTTACTTCTACAGTAGCAGCAGCAGCAGCTTCATTACTCCTGCCATTCAGCGTCGTAGAGCTAATAACACAACTAGCTGGAGTCATCCTCTCCTTGAACTCCACCGATTTCTCAACTCCACCACTACTGTCTTCTACTTCTTCTTCCTCTTCTTCTGCTTCTTCTTTCCATCTTCCTGCTGCACCACCAGCTTGCAACTCCTCCATTACATACTACTACTCCTCCTCCTCCGTCCTCTCCACAAAGAACATACACAAGATCTAAATCCTCCTCCTCTCCTCCTCCTCCTCCTCCTCTCTTCTCTTCCCTTCTCTTCTCTTCTCTTCTCCCCCGCACTCGTCCTACGGAAATTTGGTACTCCCTGGGCTCCCACACCTCAGGGTCCCTTCGTCCAGTCCCACATCTGGGAGACAAGGACTTTGACCTTTCAAGTTTGGTTCGTTCGTTCGTTCGTTCGTTCGGGGAATCTCATGATTGGTCGGAGAATTTGTAGTTTTTTTGTTTTCACCGAATCTGTTGACTTTTTTCTGAGTCGGATGATCCTCATCGATTACCGCGAATCAAAGAGAATCAATTCAAGAATATGCTTTGTCTCGCCGAATCTGTTGACTTTTTCCCCTCTCAATTCTCACAACAATTTGCATCTCTTTTTTCTTTTTTCTTTTTTTTTTTTTGTTTTCAACGAGTTTTTTTCTTTGCTTTTCTTTCTTGGTTGGGGTGAAATTTAGGGTTTTTCCTTTCAATTGTCGCCAAAAATTAATAATAATAATATAAAAATCACTGACTCGTACCATAGTATAAAAAAACACCAAAATTCATTTAAATTGCTTCTAAATATTATAAATATCCCCAAGCTTAGGAGAAATCCGAGTCTCTTGAGACCAAATCTAACATCTCTTGGGCTTTACTTACCATTGGGCCCTTAAGAAGAGACCTTACTCAAGAAGGTGAAGGGTACCATTGTAGGTGTTGGGTTCAAGGTCCCTAGCTAACCATGGTGGTTAGCTCGCTAACCATGGTGGTATACTAGTGTGACCTATGGCGTCAGCCCAAAGTGCAAACAACCCATTACAAAATAGGGAAACTCAACATGTGAACATTTGTTTTGGCAATGTATGTATCAATTTTTTGAATAGCCAAAATATGAAAAGGATATCATGCTTGAAATTGAATGGTAAGCCTTCCAATGTTATCACATTCTCAACTGATTTTTTGCCCCTTTCCAAAACCTGGTTTTTGGGAATTTATTTGATTTTTCAGCGGCACAAATTGTTATTCAAAATCAAATATTTCCCACATTTTGAATCCAAATTTATATTACCAAATAAAATTCCATTAAATTCTGCTCATCAAGATCTTTCCAACAAATACCAAAGGCACATCCCAATTCCTCCAAAATTTTCAGGATCTTTCCAACAAATACCAAAGGCACAACCCAATTCCCCCCCAAATATAGATTGGGCCAAAGGGGGAGGGCACTACATCTTCACATAAAAACTTCTAGTTAGTTTGAGGAGGTTGTAATTTTCTTTCTTTTTTTTTTCTTTTTTGGGTGATGGGCCAATCAAAATGGTTCATTGCCCCTCCAAAAAAGGGTTCTTTGTTGAAAATTTCAAAGAATTTTTTTTTAAATAATAATAAACAATATTCAGAAATATGAATTTTATTTATGAAAATACAAAGATCCTCCTAAGAGAATTTGATTCACAAAATGGTATCAAGTATCAACATGTGCATCAATGTGGTATCATATTTGGACCAACCCACCTTAATGTTTCGAAGGTAGAGATGCCTCCAAAAGTTGGCATGGTGGCAAATTTTGAGGAAATACCCTTTTTATATTTGAACTTGTTTCACTACTTTTGTGTGATAATTTTCCTATGCATTTTCATATGTTAAACTTGCTCATTAAAGTTAACATGGTGTGGGCACCAATTTGAACCTTTGTTTTTTTTATCAAGCTCAATCAAGATAGGTACATTTGTAAAGTAAAGTGAGTTGAAATGGGCACTAATTTTCAGAAATTGGGGACCATGTCATCATTTGACAATTCTTCATTATTTGAAATAAATAATGGCAAGGTACAAAAGGCAATGTGATGAAGCATTGTGCTCCATGGGATACTAGAATTGGGGTTCAAATTCTTTTGTGAACTAGTTTTGGACTAGCAAATTGTTTCATCCCCTATTTTTTCATCATGTTATATTCAACTTCACTTGTGTCATTGGTGTCAACTGTAACTAGGAAAACTCATGGGTTTTGTCCTTAGTTTTGGCTTTATGGCTTACTTTAGTCTATTTCCAAGTTCATCAACTTTACCTTTGGTGAAGCATATTTGTCTCGATGTTAAAAGAGATTTTTGAATTTTGAACAAAAAACTTGTTAAAAGATGAAGATTTTTTTTTTAATTATTCTACCTAAAGTTGACCATGATAATGTCCACTACCATGATTTTGGAACCTTGTATGGAAATAGTAATCCACCATTTCTCTAAACACTAGGGGATCTAAGGATGAGTTTGTGAAAACAAACCATTGGATGAGTGTAATATTAAGTGCATGCGATTGGATCATCAACATGGATGAGGTTGGTTACATCTTTATGATCTAATGGTAAAATGGTTTCATTAGTCATGGAGACCCCCTTTAGTTTTTATAGTTTGGAGTGAAGGCGACCATTTTAGCTTTCGTAATGTGAAGGTGACAAAAAATGTAAGTCTTAATTGTTGCATCATAACAATTGCAATTTTATGAAATTGTCCCATATAGTCATGTGACGTGAAAATAAAATAAAATTTTCATTAAAAAAATTGTAGATTAAATAGTTCCTTTACTTATGAATGTCAAGTGTGTTAAATTGAACAATTTTTTTGCTCTACTTTGAAATTCATTAAATTGTAAAATGGAATTTAAGTAGAATCATGGCAATCCTTATGTTGTGACCTCCCGATGACTAAAATTGGTTCCAATCGCACTAACCATTTGTTTGGTTTGTGTAATTGATGTGATTGAAAGGATTGAATGGGAAACATTTCATTTTTATATATTCCTAGAGCTCCTACAACATCTTTTGTCTTGGCACAAAGAATTAATGGGCACAACAAAGGTTATAAACCTATGTAATTCACTACATATAATAGCTTACATTACCATAATACCTTGGCTATTTCGACAATTCAATGCCAAATATTTAATTTATTTTGAAATTTTCATTTCCATATTTTTAAATTAAAATTAAATAAAATTTTAAAATCAAGATATAATAATTTTTGTTAATTATTATTTTATAGTACATGGATGTAAAGTATTATTCATCCATTTTAATCTTCAATTTCTTGAAAACACAAAAGAACTTGTGCCAAATTCTTTCTTGAACTACCATCAACTTTCCAAGCCTTTTACTTTCTAAGATTGTGTTAGATTATGTTTTGTTTCTAAATTATGTTTTGATAGAAGCAAGATGGAGTGATGTGAACAATTGTTGGAAAAATATTTTGTTGGTTTAGAGCAGGGATTTTGTAAGGGTTTTGTCAAATGTTTAATGAAAGATGAAAAACCAAAAGTTGCATCAAAATACATTTACTTCTATCTTCAAGAAAATTACAAATGACGAAAGAGAGATTGCATTACAACATGAGATAGACTTACTCAATGCACATATTGTTTTAAACAAAACCATTTTGAAACTAGTGGAGAAATAGCTAGTAGGTAGGCCACATAAATATATTGCAAAGTTGTTATTAGACCAAGAAATCAAACAAGAAGCTAGGAGGCAAGTGAAGAAGCAAGTGAAGGACAACACATAAAAACTAAAAACTAGTAAAAGAAAAGGGGGGAGTACACCAATTAGATTGTCTCGGATATTTAGCCATCCATCATGGTTATTGTAAAGAAACATGATAACAAATCTTGAACCCTACACTTTTAAAAACAACCTACAAGAAGCCTAAAATCCCAAGTCCATATGAGAAACTAGCGAGGGCAAGTGTATGGGATTGGTTTAAACCCCATGGTGATCTAAAACCAAATTACATTCATGCATAACAACTTGGGACTACCATGAAGAAGACCAAATACAACATGCCGGTACTTGAAAAGAATCAAGACTTTCGAAATACCTTGGTTACCATGATCCAAAAAATGCGAGAAGTAGGTCAACCACTTTCTACCTCCATGATACAACCCATAATACAAGGCATGATAGAGTCTTTCACTTGTGAAGTCATACACAATGCATTTGAAGGTTTCCAAGTCACAAGAGAATGGATTCATCAATTTTTGAAACAATACATGAACTAAATTTTCAAAGTGGGAACAATAAGAAGTAAACTTCCAAATGATTAGGATCAACAAGGGCAAAAAATGAGTTACAAGGTTGTTTACCTTGTAAAAACTTACAACATTCATGCAGCCCCAATGGTCAAAAATGACCAAATTAGATTACACCTTGTGCCAATAGCAAGAAAATGGACATGGGAGAGTAAGGGTGCAAAACACATCAAGGTTTTTAAGGATTGAGGACAAGAGATAGGTGACATTCATTGTTTCATCATTTGCGTAATAAAACACTACCCCCAAACAATGAAGGAAAATTCATGTGCATCAACAATGGATGGGATCTCACCATTAGTAAAAAAATCATTGGTCAACCTTTGAGACCACAAAAAGATTTGTTCACAAAATTTTACTACCATATTTGTATTCACAAATTAAACAATTAGATTTACTAGAACATTAAAAAGTGGTATGGGTGTTGGATTACTAATTTATACACACGAGCAAAGAGTTTCTAAATTAGATGAAGGAAAATCACCCCAACATTCTAGTCATCTTCATACTAGCAAATTGCATAAGTGAACTACAACTTGCAAATATGATTTTACAATGACCACTAAAACATGCATTCAAAGTTGAATTCAATACATAGATTACATCAATCATCAAAGAGTAGATTGACAATGGACAAGAACCATATGTAAATTTCAAGATGAATAACCTCAAACCAAGAATGTGTAGTTAGTTGCATGTTGTATGGATGAAGGTGAAGGAAATTGAAAAAACATGATTGTGAAACGATTTGAGATAAGACAATAATCAAAAGAGCATTTGGAACCAAGATCCAACTTGCTACATTGGAAACCAATACTACTACACTGTTGTTCACAATCATTCAAAGCATTGAAGAGCAAATTGAAAAAGATTTGGATGCAAACCTAACACTTCCAATATCAACAATCATGGAAGAAATTTTGTAAAAACATTTGTCTCAATTTAATCATCTATAGGTCCAAGCACATCAAGATCATAATTACAAAAAAAAAATAGGAAACCTAAAAAATATGAAATTTTGGGTCAAAATGACTTACTATAACATTTTTTTCAAAAACTACGTGGTAGGTATTTTCCTTTCAAATTTCCTACTCCTTTATGATGATGTGTTTGATCACCTACAAATATAAACACAACATCAAATTTTGATTTAGGTTGAATCAAAGTTGATCTCACATCCATCACAATATAACATTTTAGTCTGATTACCAATCTTGGTTAAAACACTTTTGCCCACATCTAAAGACATTTCCCCCAATTAATAATCCAAGTATTGGAAGATTGATTTTGTTTGTAGATGATTGTTTTTTGGAATTTAGGAGTGATAAATTTTTTCACCTCCAAATCAGAGTCTAACTCGCTAACCAAAGTGAACAAAAGAATAAACTTGCCAACGCCCAAAGGACCAAAGAGCAAAGTCATCTTATCCACAAGTTTGCAACAAACAATCAATAAAAAAATCTAAGAATCCAAGAGCTCACAACTTGTTTATGTAGTAACATTACTACCATAGGAATCTTACACAAGCCTATGGTCTTAATATTTGATACATTTTGTTCCAACAATTTAAACCGCCTAAATTATTAACCTAGCCAAATGTTAATAACATATTAAGTACACAAATCATTGGTAACTAAATCAACAAATGCCATATTGGAAATGTTAATCATTCCAAATTTTGAACTATGTATTATTTGTCAATGATGCAAATTGGGTTTTAAAAACTTTTTTTTGTAAGCTTGCATGAAATGTGGCCTCATTGAAAACTACCAATTACTTAGTTTTATGTTAAAAGTTATTTTAAAATATCTCATCAATTCAACTTTGCCACCTTTGGACCAAAAGTTGAAGAAAGAAAAACAATATTTCACTTTTGAAAGTTTTGAACTTTTCAATGTTTCAACTACACTTGGGTTTAAAAAGCCCCCTTCCTTTAGTTCATTGATCAAAGCAAACCAAATCATGTATGCATACATTATGAACAAAACCAAATTCATTGAAAAACAAGGAAATGTCACAACCCTTGTTTTGAAATTGTAACAAAAGCATGAAAGGATGTGAAGTTGAGTAGAAAACAAAGTTGATGACTTAACTTTTAACTACAATGAATTATTCGTGGGACTTCAAACAAAGTTTCATAACATCAATGAGTGGTTATATATTTATTTTTAAACGAGGGAAAATGTTGTGACCTTAATTTGAGTGCATAGCCCATTCCTAGGATGGACAACAAAAAAATCTTTCTTAAGATGAAAGAAATTAAATGCTTCCAAAATGGAATCGGCCAAATAAGAAACTAAGTATGACCTCAAATTGGAATCATGACCAATACCAAGGCATGATAAAGAAAGCAAGGTAAATCAATGTCCTGAAATTCAAACACATTCTCACATATGTGTGAAAATGCAAGACAACATAAAATAGTGAATCCCAAACATTCCCAAATGATAATCAATTTGTGAATTGTGAAATTCAAGGTGTCCCAATTTTTTTGAAATGGGCCCCCTTTAAACCATTTGAAAAATATTAAAAATAAATGTTTAGAATGGGGTTAAATTCTCTGTGTAAAGATTTGAGACACGATTTACAATCAAAAAATGGCTCTTGATTATTAAAACAATTGACTAAAAGGTCAAATGACCTTTAAATGGAGTTTGTGGTACAACATTGAAAATGTTTTTTCAAGGGTTTCATTTTTACTTTTGAAAGCTCCCATATAAACGTTTATACATTAGAATTATGAACCCACAAAATTGTAGTGTCCTTGTAATTTTATGATTTTGGGAATTTTCAAAACTTCAAATTGCAAATTTTGAGAATTTTAACCATTTTGATGTAGTCCTTACCATCAATCATAGAATATATTATAGGGGAGGAAAATGGTGTCTCCTTTCAAATCTAGATCATGGTGTGTTTTCTAAATGTAAATTGTTTGTGCTTTGTTAGTGCACCATTTTGGCTCCAATTTTCAATTATCATTATTTTTCTTGATTTGGCCTATTGATTTCATCTTGAGTTCAACATATTGAATTCATCTTCTTCATCTTAATTTCATCATGGAACCCCATACACCCTTTTTGTCCAATGAATGGAGCTAGGGAGCATGCCCAAGACTTTGGGGACATGTTAGGAGAAAAATGTATAGCTATTTAGTACCTTCCTGCATGGGGACAGGGGCACACTAGAAAATTAATTAATTAATATGCAAGTAAAAATATAGAGTGCAATCTATTGGTTATTGGGTAAAAAGTTAATTAGTTTAAAATATGGTACTTTTTATTTTAATAATTAATTTAATTACAATATATAGTCTAATATGAAATGATGTATTATAATTAATATAAGGTGGCTTTAGTATGTATATTTTAAAAATTAGATAATAATAGGGCGATAAAAATAGGTTGGACAATTTTCTAATACCCCCCTTTAAAATGGTCGTTTGACACCCATAAATCCCAAACTTTACACTAAGTGTCCCCGTTGGGAGCAACTCTTATCCTTCCATCATTTCCTTCGTATTATCATATTATTTTCATTTTATATTCTCTTTTCCCCATTTCACATTCATTTGGCTTTAATGATTACAAAACACACAAAGCTAATGATGGTTGTATTTTTCTTCCCATATATTTCCATACAATAAATTGATGGTTAACAATCATAATACATGGACATTGAAATGATTTGTACAAAATTATCCCCAACATTCTAACAAACATCATGCTCAAATTTCACATCAAACACATTTTGATATGGTTAGATATGATTTTCAAACAAACAAAGTGGTTGGTTGAAATCATGAAAAATACAAGTAAACAACCTTTTACACATGCAATAAAGACTCCACAGTAAATAAATAATGTGATAGGTATCCCTAGCTTAAAAATAAATAAAAACTCCGCATTGGGACTAAAAAAGCAAAAAGGAAAAAACATCAACAAAACATTGACAATAGATTTACACGACTAAATGTAAACCCAAAAAAACATTTAGACCTAGGACAAAATGCCAATACACTTCACAAATGTTAATAATATTATATTAAGATATGATGTTAAATTTTTTCAATAATTGGAATAACACTTTGAATTTCACATAATATTCAATAAAAAAATATTTGATTGTTCAAAATTACATAAACAAAATTGTAATTTACATACCATGAGACCTAACAATTAAAAAAGTTTTAAAACAATTATGGATCAATTGTGATATATGGAGGCACTTTTGCATAATCAATGTTGACATGTTTGCAAGTTTAGTACATCAAATTCATGTTGAAAATGTGTATGTATTTGTGGTATGCCCTCTATAATATATTGATCTAGCATTTGGATAAATTTTAATGCGATCTAATGAATGTAAAATATTTTCATCATGTTTAAAAGTTAGTAACCAATGTTTTTTTGCAAAGTAAAATGATGTTGAAAAGTTGTCCAAACAATATAATTTACATTTACTTAGGACTATTTAAGAATTATCTAAATGCTACTAAGAACTCTTATTATCTTAAATGGACCCTTTCATCATTAGATCCTAAATATTGGCATACCATAGATCTTGTTATGATTGCACTCATTTTTCACCCCACTATTTTGTCAAACGTCTTCAATTAATTGGTTACACAAATTTAAATATTCTCATTTCTTTCAATATTAATTTCCATTTAAACAATTGATTTTTTCAAAGTACATGTTAGCATTAGCCACATTTCCAAAAATGTTATTCTATCGTAATGTTGGACACTTTTATTTTGCAAAGTTAATGCCATGGTTTTCTACTTAATATAATCATAATTGAAAACAATTAAATGATGTTTTATTATAAAGATGGAAAACATTGACATCAAACTGTTGTGAGGTTGTGTTCAATGATGGTATTGTGAAATGTATAATAAAAATTTAGGGGAAAAAACTTCCATTTTTCTTTCAAATAATGTGCAAAAAATAGGAGAAATTGATTGAAATTTTTATAACTTACATAAAGTTGCTTAGATGTGATTATGAAAAATATTTTTAATATTTTTAAATATAAGAAAAATAGTATGAATTTGTTACCCAATTAAGTTTTCCTTCCAAAACCACTTTTTGTAATTTAATTGAATTTCAAATGATAAAAACTACTCAAAATTCAATATCTTTAGCACTTTAGGTCTAAAATTTCCAAGTTGCCTTTGATGTATCCTACCCATTAAAAGCTTTCCAACAATACCATAAACATGTTCAAATTATTTTTATAATTTTAGTTTTGACTTAAATGATGTTCTAGTGAAAACATTCTTCAACATTCAATAACTTTTTGATCATATGTCAAAATAGTATGAAACCAACTTGGTGCAACCCTATTCATCAAGGGCTTTCTAACAATATCAAGATCATGGAAAAGGCATCATGGTTTGAAAGATCTCAATGTGACAAACAAACAAACAAACAACCTTCTTTCATAGATATATTGTTTAATAACATACCCAAAAATGCCTCTTTTGTTTCACATGGTTCTTAAAATATGCAAAGAGTGAGTTTCTTGAGATAAAAATCAATACAATGATGGTCACACGAACAAAACTCCAAAGCTTTTGTTTCCTAAAACAACTTCCTTTTAGATATGTGGATACACAATCTCACAATTTGTATATTTCGCATTCAATTGTTTCTTATCACAAGTCACAAGCTTCCTTATATAAATAAACAAATTATCTTATTTGTTCATGAACATTTTAATTGAGGAATAGGTTAAATCAAGCTATGACATTTATGTCACCTTGATCGTAAAATTATTTTATACTTGGACACCTTCCATCAATTGCATTTTTAAGTTTGTTGCACTTCATATCATATGAAAATGGATCAAATTTTCAATGTGCCAACTTCCTTAAGTCCATCTTAGAATTCATTTGTTCACAAACAATAGCGGTGACATTTTTGAGGCTTTGAATTGAAATTTTGAAAAAACAAAAATGAATGTATATAAATGTATTTAAAAAAAAGAAATAAAAACTAGAGTACACTTCAAGTTGTAGCCCAATGTAAATCAAATGACTAACAAATCAATGTTGCCACTAGGTTAATTATAAGTTTGGGCAAGATGACCCAATGTTGCAATCATATTAATGTGAAAATTTTAGGAAATTGAAGACAACCAATTTTATAATTAAGTTAATTTATATTTGAGAAAATTTGAAGGCAACCCAATGTCTGAATTAAGTTAACCCTAAATGTCAATGAAAAACATTTATAAAAATGAGACATTGAAAAGCATGCCAAATTGGTCCACCCCTAATGTTTAAGGGTTAATGATATAGAATAGGGAAAGTTGATGACAACCCAATGTTAAAATTAGGTTATTGATAGATTTGGGAAATGTTGAGAACAATTTAATGTTACAATGAGATTAACTATAGATTTGGGAAAGTCACAAACGACCAAAGGTAACAATTATGTTAATGATAGATTTGAGAAAGCTAAAAAAAAAACCCCAATGGAAACAACCCAATGGTTCCAATTATGTTAATGATAAATTTGAGAAAGCTAAAAACAACCCAACATTATAGTCATGTCAAAGAATAGATTCAAAAAGTTGAAAACAACTCAATATTACAAATTAGGTGAATGAATGAGAGAAAGGGGGAAAGGAGAAAGCAACCCAATGTTGCAATTAGGCAAATGATAGATTGGGGGAAAGGTGAAAGCAACCCAATGTTGCAATTAGGTTAAATGGTTGATTGGGTTGCAATTAGGCTAATGAATAGATTTGGGGATAGGTGAGGGCAACCCAATGTTGCAATTAGGCTAATGCTAGGATTTGGGGAAAGGTGAGTGCAACCCAATAATGTTGCAATTGGGTTTATGATAGATTGGGGGAAAGATGAGGGCAACCCAATTAATGTTGCAATTAGGTTAATGATAGATTTTCGGGGAAGCATGAACTTAAGAGTGTTTGGATGGTGTCCAAATCTAAATCCAAATGTAGCAAACGTGTTTGCAATTTGTGAGAGTTGTATAAATTGAAATCTTGGGTTTTGGTTCTTTTTGTTTGTTTTTTCTCTTTGGAGTTTTCTTCAAATGGCAGGAGCAGCAGTAGCAGCAGCTAAGGTGGTGCGGCTTCTGGGCAAGCAAAGGGAATTCGACCACTTCTCTCTCCTTCTTCTTTTAGGGTTAAGTGGTGCTGGGAAAATTTCGCGGAGATGGTTTGTAGCTGCTGCTGCTGCTTCTTCTTCTTCTTCTGCAAGAACTGGATATGAATGTTTCCAATATGGAAGAAGCAACAGCAATGGCAGATGGAGGATGCAGGGTAATTCTTGGTTCAATTCATCGCTACTTTCTTCAAGTGGTAAGTTAGTCCACTTCAACTCTTTTCTTTATATGTTCCAGAATCTCGGTGTCTGAAGTAGAATTTCTGAATTAAGAGAACATTTGTAACTGGGATTTTGTTGAAGCAGCCTTGCAAATGATGCCAGTCATGTTTGTTGAGCAGCATGCTGTTCAAGACCTAAACTTTGCCCCTTACCTAAACTTTGCCCTAATCCCTTCTGACAACTTGTTTGTCAATTTTTAAGGATGTTGTCCAAATTCTCAGTGTCTGAAGTTCCAAACTGTGAGAATCTGGATGTTATCAAATGGGCCTTGCAAATGGTGTCATGTGGAGCAGCATACTGTTCTAGACCTAAACTTTTGTCCTTGGCCTTGAATTTGTCAATATCTAATATATTGTAAGAAACTCTGGATTTTCTAAGATGTTGTGAAGAGAATTTGATTTTTCTAAGGAGCTGTGTTAGAGTCTCTGAATTTTCTAACATGTTGTGAAGAGAATCTGAATTTTCTAAGATGTTGTGAAAGAATCTGGATTGTAATGAATTGGGCCTTGCGAATGGTGTCATGTTGAGACTATTCTAGACATAGACTTTGTCCTCATCCTTGAATTTCTTGATATTTAAGATATTGTGACAGAATCTGGATTTTATGAAGCAGGGCTTGCAAATGGGACAGCATATTTTTCTAGACCTAATTTTTTTTCCTGAGCCTTGAATTTCTGAATGTGGAGATGTTGTGAGAAGCAGAATTCTGAATGAATGAAATGGGAAAGCAGGGCAGCGACGGAGTATGTTCATACAGACACAGTCGACACCCAACCCTGACTCTCTCATGTTCCAGCCAGGACGTCCAGTCATGGAGATTGGCAGCTCTGACTTCCCAAGTGCTCGCTCTGCTATGCAGTCTCCACTTGCAAAGGCCCTTTTCTCAGTTGATGGTATGTGTAATCTTTCCTCTTCTCATCTTGGTGAGGTGCACTTTTTTTCCTTCTTTTTCTTCTCCAGTATTGTACTTCTGCTTGTAGCAAATCGATTGCAAGCATCTCTAAGGAAGATTGGAGTCCAGTCTAGATCAATGCATCAAAAAGCACCAATCAAAAGTTTGCTTGGAGGTTAGGACACTGGCAAACTTTGCAGTGTGGGAACTGAGAGGCAGCAAGGTGTCTGGCCCCCTGAAAGAAGCAAGTCTCCTTAAGAGAAACAAAGTATGAAGAGTTACTTTGCCATGGATATGTGAATGATGGCAACGAGAGTTTGAAGTTTTCACCGTGTTTTGAGGCATTGTGCTTCTTCAGGTGTGACAAGGGTTTTTTTCGGGGCTGATTTTGTGACGGTAACAAAGGCAGAGGAAGTGTCATGGGCAGTTTTGAAGCCTCACATATTTGCTACCATCATGGACTTCTATTCCACAAAGCAACCTCTCTTTTATGATGCGCAAGCACAAGCTTCAGACACTGCCATACTTGAAGTATGTATCCAAACCAGTAGTAACTTGTTGGTGTGGGGGCACTCTTTTTCCCCTACTTTGGTTGCTTAATGCTGGTGATTCATTTTTCATGGGTTTACAAACCCATTTGTGAGTTGGAGCTGCATACCACTCATTGGGTTTGGCAAATCCAGCAAATCTTCACACCTCTCCATACTGACAAATCACTCTCCGTTTTCTTGCTTCAATGTGTCTTCCTCTTTCCTTGCCTTCATTTGTGGTGATGACAAATTCTGAATATTGGGTTTGCAAAATAACTGTCATCACTTAGTGATTCACAAATTGAGGGGATGATGGTGACCAGGATGATGATGAGACAGTAGCAATGATCAAGGAATTGCTGGAGACAAGGATCAGACCAGCTGTCCAAGACGATGGTGGTGACATTGAATACAGGGGCTATGATCTGTGAGCATTTATTTACTACTGCAGTCAATTTTTGAACAGAGGGATGAACTTAGATTTTTCACAGCTGAGAGACTCTGTGAGATCTGTCTGAGTTTTTGCTGCTTCAAGCTTTGTCCTGAAGTGCAATTTCAGTGCAGAGGTCATCAACCTCTGCATTTGGTTGTAAGCTTATGATCAATGGTGCAGAGAATCAGGCATCGTGTCATTGAAGATGCAAGGGGCTTGCAGTGGATGTCCAAGCTCTGCAGTCACCCTAAAGTCGGGTATTGAGAATATGTTGATGCACTATGTACCTGAGGTGAGCTCATCTGGTTGGCATCATGTTTGATCATCCTTGCATTGATATGAACAAATATGTCTTGTATACATGGGATACATGTTTTTTTCCTGAATATTTGCTGTTTTGATATTCTTGGAGGCAGGTTAAAGGAGTTTTAGAAGTTCATGACTCTGACTCTGATGAGGAAGAAAGCGCAAGCCCAACAACAGGCTGAGTTATGCCAAAAAAATTGGTCTTATTTTCTTCAAACTTATCTACTGGAAGGGAAGCCATGGCTGAAGAAGACTCCTGGTTCCAAGTCAGCTTTGCATGGACTTGTGCAATCAGCAGACAAGAAGATATACCCATGATGAAAAAGAAATAACTCTTGGAGCTTGTCTCATTGTTTGTGCAAGTCTCTAATTGTCTCGCTGTGTTGTTCATGTTAGATCAAGATAGGATGGTCACTTTTCTGTTCTGTTTGATAATGGGGATCTTCCAACCAGCTGTACATATAGCATTCTTTAGTGTGCTGTAAATTCATCCCTGTTCATTTGGTTATAAAAACTCCTCGGCTTCTGTTGGCTCACGAATCCTACATTCTAATCATCAGAATAATATGAAGGCTCTCTATGGTTGGTTGTCCTGGACTGGACCCTTGCATTGAATTGCAAGACTCAGGACTTTCTCTTTGGTAAGATGCTATGTTTGAGTTGATATGCTTTCAACTTCAAAAATTGTTCTGATGGAAAGGCTTCTGTTCAACCAAAGAGCTTGCTGCTCAGCCTGGAATGCCGCAGTGAAATCCCTCTTACCAAACCTGAACCTTGTATGTAGCTTTGACTTGGGTTTATCAGGGCTTTTGGGTGTGTCCATGTTTGGCTGGATTGTGCAGAGCAGCTGATTCTCTCCCACATAATGTTTCTAGCATCCCCTGGTCATCCCCATGTGTTCAGGTTGGTATCCAACCTTCCCCCAGCTACTGGGTTGTATTGAATAGAGCTTCCCTGATTGCAAAAGAAGAATCTCTGATTCATTTTCATCTCATCATTATGCAAGTGGCACCCATCTCTTTCCTCTTTCCATCTGTGTCTTGGTGTTTGTGATTTTTGTCAGTGAGAGAATTGCAATTTCTTATTGCAGGAAGGGCCAACATGGGAGGTCTACCACATTGTGAGGGAGGCACAGAGGATCAGCTTAGCCCACAGCTGTTGGACCTCAACTGGAAGCTCAAGGTTTTTGAGCCTTCTTTCCCAACCCTCAGAAATAAGCATTTCTTCATAATTGAGGCATAAGGATGTGTGCAAATTGTCAAGAGAACTTGGTTAGAATTAAGAATCTACAGGATCCAAGTTTGTCGGTTGTTAGAAAACATCTGTTCTTGAAGTTGAGAAATGCTTGCAACAGAGACTAAAAAGGGAGCCTGTACAGAATACCAGTAGAAAAGTGTGGTTTTGCCAATGGTGATGGATATCACTGCTGACAGCACATGAAATTGTAATGAAATTTGGGACATTTGGGACATCTGTTTGCAGTTTACAGTTGGCAGCAGCTCCATGGCAGGCATCACTGTTGAGATTAAAGTGGTGCATGACTAACAGTGTTGTTTCTCAGTGAGCGGTGCATCTTTTTACCCTGGAAAGCCTACTGGCAACTGATCTTCTACACGCTCTACCACACAACTACTATGACCAAGAAACCGATTGATGTTCCATGATTTGAGGTTATAGGCATCAGGTAGTTGGGACTCGGGACCCCTCTAGTGTAAAGATAGCAAGGGGGTTTTTCCAGTGTTGGGCACTCTTTTTCTTGGAAACAACCAGCCACCATTCATAGACCCTTGACCAGTGGTTCTTATAAACTCAAAGAACTGATTTTGACATAGTGCCACGGTTTCTTCAAAGACCAAAGAACTGGTCAAAGAATCTACCCTGAATTGTTGGGTCTTTGCTGGTTCTTTCACAAATCCTGCCAGTTTTTTGAATTTTTTCATAAAGCCACCCAGAACCGGAGGTTCTTTGATCCTGGAAATTTTCAAAAAACTGGAAGTGGAGGTTATAACAAAAGTTCTAACAAAATCTAAGAACCACCCAACACTTGTTTTTTCTGTCATTGGCTTTTGTAAAATGTCAGCAGAAGAAATGGTTCAAGGGTATGAAGTTCTTGAGGTGTTTGTGGTACACAGTACTTCGTGCGCTTGTATTTTTCCCATTTTGTAAGTACAATTTTAAGTTGAACCTAGACCTAATCCTACCCTATTTTTTTAAACCAAAAAGTAGAATGTTGACTACAAAGATCAATATGTTCAATGTGCCTTGTCAGCCTAGCTCTGCAATGGCTGCACAAACCTGAACCCCTTTCATAGCTCATTGGGTTACACCTTATATTTAAGATGTTGCATCCATGTCATGTGATGACTTTCCAATACATCCATATGCATGCCATCTATGAGTAATGTTGTTTGGTTTAGCAAATGATTCACTTGCCATTTTGTTTCTAATTTGAGCATTGCTTCCAATATCTATTGGCAATGACCCACAAATGACATGTCTAATCATGTATGAAAACCCTAATCATGTTATGGTTGTCTTGAAATTGCCAAAAACAATGATTTTAGGCGTTGTTGGAAACCTAGAATGAGCATTGTGCAACATGACCATTGTTGGATGAGAAGGTGTCTCATGTTTTGTGGTACATTTCTTATTCACAAATATTACAACAATATAATCCATACATGTTTGATAAATTCAAATGTTATATGGATTAGAGGTTGAACAATGAACACCAAAGATTGAACACTAATGATTTGTTCATTGGTTCCACTTTATAATATACGAATTAGTTTACGAAAGTGCTTCATACTTAACACACAAGGTTATTTAATAGTTCAAGGTTTTCAACTTGAGTCATTAAGATGATCTAAAATTAAGCTTTCATTTCTTTATTCCCATGTAATGCATGTAGCTAGTGACAAGGAAACCTATCAAAAAAAACATTATCAAGATACAAGGATGGCATAACCATATTGACTGGCATAAAAGGAACACCTAATAATTTTAAGAGTCGTTTGTTTAAAGAAATGGCTTGTATAAAAAGGTTCTTAAAAAGTTGATTTGAGATTCATCATACATATTTGATTTCAATGGTCAATTTTGATTTACCAAGCTTCAAACTCCAAAGCAACTACCATTAATTGGTCAAAAAACAATTCATGTTTGCTTACAAGCAAAAGTTAGTGTTATATGAACAAATCATGTTTTATTATTAAAGTAACTGATTGAGAATTAAATCTACTTGTCAATCATTTTTCCAATGTATGAATGGATGTATGTTTTCATTTCATGATGATTATATGAATATGTTTGAGTTTCAATGAGTATAACAAGTAATCCCGTGAATTAATTTTATCTTCTCGAGAAACAAGCACATGGAAAAGAAGTAAATGTTAAATCATTCAACTAAAAAATTTCTTACCTCAATTTTAAACATCATTTTTTTCCTTTCAAAGGAAATGGGGACTTTCATGAAAACAATTTCAACTATAATTTCAATACCAAATGCCACTTGTAATCATAAATTAAAAATAAAAATTGTGGACCAAAGTTTTTGACCTTGTGTCAAGTAAAAATTAACACACAATTGTAAACAACATTCATGTGGCACCCACATTACCATTTTAGTTAGAAGACATTTTTAGTTATAAAAAACTAACAAAGCAAGATTACAAAGTGTGGATTCCACATTAACAAGCCAATTGATCTAAATTCTAGATCCACCTATGTGTCATGTTATTCATATTGATGAGACTAAAATCTCAATTATGTTCAAACTATCTCAAACCACAACCACTAGTTTGATAAATTTGGCCTATTCACATTGATCAAATTTGAAACAACAACCATTATATTCCATTACACACATACATATGGCACAAGTCAATATGTTTTTTGAAACTATAAAATGGTGCAATTGTTCATTATGGCCATTCACATGTCACAAAATGTGACATCTAGAATCAACCATGGCTTACCTTGTGTACAATTCTTGGATAATTAATGCAAACTCCACATTCTTTAATTAACATGTGGTGCTTCATGATTAGTTGATATATAGTAAAATGTTAACTCAAATGGATTGGGCGACAATTGACAATTAATCAAAATGAGGCGAAAAAAAATCTACATAATAACATTATAACAAGTAAAATAATTAGCATTGTTAGGATATCTAATTAATCAAGTAAAAGGGACAATGAGAATGAAGTTGAAAGATATTCTTAAAATAATCGAATGAGAGTGCAAAGTCGATCAAACAAATTTGATATACAGTTGATTTGCATGTCAAATCTTAATAGGAATTCCATTAAAACAAGGTTAAAAGAATGCAATGTTGGTTTTAAAACAATACATGTAGTTCATAATGCATAAATGGAAAATAACATTCACAAGCTAAAATGTCCATACATGGACATCACAATATGATTTTCTTTGCACCCTTTTAGATTATATGATTTTTTCCCCAAGTCAAATGGCTTTTGAATTTTATAAAAATGGACTCATGTACATGTGATTAAATTATGTTATTTAGTTATGTACAATCACAAAATTACTTCAAACTATGTTGCATACCAAAAGTGGGGCTTTTTAATCTGCATGACCTCTAGTGTCACAATGCATTAAAAACTTGTAATTGCACTCATCATAATCATAGTTTGTACAATTAGATAGCAATATCATCTCACCAACATTGATAAATATTAATATTAACACAATATCTGAATTTCCAAACCATTTCAATATGGCTCAAAAAACAATTAAGTGTTTTTACAAGACAAAAAATTAATGGAAAATGAACAAATTCCTAAGTTTCAATATGGTATTTTTGAAATGTGTGTAAAATTTTCCACAAATATTTGTATCATGGGATGAAATTAAAGGTGGCCATTAATTATTTATATTAAAAATACTTATTTGCCCCAAGATAGACATCCAAAGAATTTACATTTTTAGCACTATAAAAATACATGACAATGAAATGTTGCTAGGAACTCCAAATTTGTTAAAGGTGAACCATGCTAACATACAACTACCTTAAAATGTGTTTTACATTGACAAAACTTAGTTTCTATTGGTAGTGATGCCATTAATTCCACATGTTGCAACTAGATTCCATTTGCAAAGGCAATGAAACCATGTTCCAATGCAATGTGGTATTACGTGTACTACAATATCTATTAGGTATTCTTAAGGTAGATCATTTCCATAGGTCACCACAAATAAAACGACCTTCGATGCTATGCTTCCATAACAACCACCAACTATCGTTCCTCTTATAAATGACTGCATCGTGTTAACCAAGAAGTTTAACGATGCTCCTCAATGCCACCGTTCATGGGTGATAATTGAAAGCCAAGAAGGTCACAAGTTGTCACCTTTGTTTTACAACAACCCAATAAATTCTACACAATCAATATTCATGATCACTTGCATGAACATAGAAAAAAGATTGTAGAAATAGATATTGCCAAAGAGCAAGGAAGAAGCTAGAGTGTGAACTTTAGTAGTGAGCTCAAACAAAGAAGAAAATATATATATTTTAAATAGTTCAAGAAAGCAAACACAATAAAAATGGATTCATCCACATTGTGGCCTTTTAAGGTGAACTTACCATATGTTAATGACAGGTGCAATTGCATAATAATTAGTTTTTCATTTGTTCAAAGTCATTTGAACCCATTTACACATTAGCTAATTTTCAACAATATTATTGGTCATATTGTAAACTATATTGTTTCATTTTACAATATTCATGCTTCATATTTTACTAGTTCAATCTTGATGACTAGTACCTTGCGTTTCATTATTAAAACATGGATTGTAGGTTTTATGAAAATGAAAAGTTTACAATGCCTACATGTATATCATCCTTTGAGGGAACATTTTAAAAATGATGATAAGTTAGGGCAAAGAGAGGAAAAGGGACATTACAATCTATATTATGGTCTATGGCATGTCCATGTGCATTATGTAAGGGGATTAGGGAAGCAATACTTGCCTTAACCAAGAAATAGTGTGCTTTTACAAATTGTGTATGTTTGGCCTACGTTTGTACAACATTCCAAATTAGTTGCATTCCAATTAAGCTACAATTGCAATATAATTGATTAGAAGTTGACAATGTTATTGACATAAAGGTATTTCCTTGCCAATATAGTTGTGGAACAATTGGTACCAAAATCATGCATTTCATCCATTTGCTAGTGTTCAAACAAGCAAATGGAAATCACCAAAATATTTGACAAATGTTTTAGGCCATGTCATGTTGTCAAAAGGTTTAACATGGAATATACACGGGATCATGTTGGGCAGTGATTTAGATGTGTCAATTAGAACTCAAAAAATGTATTTAATTGAGTTTAGATTAAATTGTTAATTTGAGACTTTTCTAAGATGGTGGTTAGGATCAAAAAATTTACTAAATTTGAGGGAAAATATTGTTAACATTTATTGGTTGGATTTAGTGAGGCCAGGCATTATTAATATCTATTATGGCATCATCTAATGCCCCCAAATAAAAGTTTATTTTTAATTTTCCAACTTACAAATAATCAATTATTAATTATGGGCTTTTCAAAAGTTCATAATTAATTACATACATGATTGAATTTTATATATTTATTTTAAAATCAATTAAAAAGTCAAACCTTGTATCTAATCAACTTATAACATTCTCTAATTTGGTGGCAATTGCAAAAAAATTGGTTAAAAATGGCCCAATTCCTTTTAGTGTTTAACATTTATTGACGAAACATCCAAAAGTAGTAATTAGTACCAAATTAGTCGCATGCTTGGACACATGACATGGATCACACTACTAAGCATTTTGGATCCCATCTCCTTGCATTCAACAATATAATCATGTTCATTAAACATTTCAAAAGAAAATGTGTAGGTATATTGTTTCAACCATATTGTAATGTATAACATTGAAAAATTAAAAATTTCATTGGAAATATTACTTTTTTCATACAACAAGAACTAACCCATGTCAAAAAAAAATCAACTTGTTAATCACATTGTCGATCTAAATTTGAAGGTGTTTGTTTCTACACTAAATAAATGATGTTTCTTGTCACACATGGAACATTTTTTTGTTGAACATAACAAACTTAAAAATGATCAGCAATTACACATTTCACTTATATTTTATATGACATTAATTGGGATGTCCATTGTTTCTATGGGTGGGTAATGAAGAAATCGTTTAAAGTTGAATAATGGGGAAATGAAATGAGATCACATTAGGTATGCATGAATTAATGGGCCATATCTTACTCCTCATAAAAAGGATTTGGGGGGCAAAGGAGTGGGGGGATTCTAAAAGAAACAATTGACCTTTAAAATTTTACCCATTTCAAAGGTGAAGGAGCTTGGCAAACATAAAATTAGGTTTACAAAAGGAGAAGGGTAAAATGAGTTGGGGGGAGGGTATCTGCCCATTTTAAAAGAAAAGTTCAAAGGAAAATAATAATAATAAATAAATAAAGATGATGATTAAAGGGAGAAATGTACATCAACTTTAAAAGAAAAATATATTGATAAATGGTCATTTTTTTCAAGAGGAAAGGGAGGTTGGAGGAAATGAAAAAAATGTCCACCCACTTTAATATATATAGTTCACCTGTTACAATATTATCCCTACAAACCTATTTATGTCCTTGCCAATTGCCTTTTGTAATAGGTGTGTAGGTATTTATAAAGTCTTTGCATAAACATACAAATAGACATAATTTTTTTTTATTACCATAGTACCCAAATTTTTAGGCAATAATTAATCAAAAATTTGAAAAACAGTTGTTTGTCATGTTGAAAATCTATAAGAAACTTTCAAGCACAATAGCTTCATTTTTTCATATAAATTTTAATTGTAAATTATTATTTATTGTCGAACATAAATGACCCAAAAATTTATTATTAGGCGTATTGTTGCCAAATTATGCTAGATATGGTGATATATAGTTATTTTAATAAAATTATTCATGTTAATGCTTTTATCTGGCTGGGTTTGGCAATTTTGTAAAAATGATAAATTTGCCTTTACTTAAAGCAACATTAGGCCTTTCTCTTTCATCATTTTGAGGACTATTGCTCATTGGTCTTGGTTAAATCTTTTGTTCAACAATTCTTGCCACAATTATTTCAAATACCTCCACACATTGCGTTTACCAAAAGCAAGTGAAAATTTTGGAAAAATGTATAACTACAAAAATGAAAATGACAAATTATGTCACTTTTCAAGGTTCTTTAATTGCAAAAAAATGTTATTAGTTGATTTCATTATCATCATCAATTATTTATCATTTTCACTAAATTTGCATAATCACCAATATCCTTTTCATTTTCAATATGTTTGGATAACCATCAATTGTCCTTTCAAAATTTAACACAATGATTCAAAATTGTTTACATAAATGAATGGTATTTTTTTACCTATTATGTTGGGTTGGGTGGCTAGCTCATTTGTCGCCTTAGGTAGCATAATAAGCAATCATTTGACCATAATTATGTAATAGATTACGTGTCACAATTCAAGGTTGGGCAAAAACATGGTTAAGTGGCTCAAAAGTGGCATCTGAAAGTCCATATTTTTACACTAGCAATTTATATTGCAGTTTTAACAATTATCAGACCATAAATCCTATAATTATTCCCTATGTTTTACATCATAAATATTAATAAGCCAACCTACGAATATCCCTAAAGATGTGATTTGTTAAAAAATCCATAAAAAAGATTAAATTTTAAAATGTGAAATGGACTTTCAAGGATAAAATTTACAACAATCATGTCATTTAAAACTTTTAAGATTCTAAAATATATATGCTATGAAAGTTTCAATGCACTTTATTACTAAATTATTTATTTGATGACATTATAAAAAAAAAGTTTTTTGACAATACTTTGACATTTTTTTATGTCCACATTTTTCATTTTTTCTATGTGATAGATTTAGTGTTGTCATTTCAAAAGTTCATTATGACTCCATCATTTTCTTTAAATTCATCTAAAGTTTTTATGATGAATCCCATTGAAGTTTATGACAACATGAATAATTAAAAAATTGACAATGTTAATTTTGAATATGGCTTTAAATATAACATTTGTATGTAATCAAGAAAAATTACAAGTGTGATAGTCCAAAGAGTCCACCTATTCATGCTTTCACCTGGTTATAAATAATGCTTATCTTTTTCATCTTTTATGTCACATATCCTTCTGTTTCATCTTTATTATTTGTCCAAGCAAGAGGTGACCTAAGGTTGTAAATCTATAACAATGGTTATGTTAAAAAACTTGAAATGAGTGCTTAATTCAATATTTGGCAACATTGTGACCTTGGATTCTTCTATCTTTCATTGCATGTAATTTTTTTCTTTTGTGTTTTAAAATTCTCACACATTCATGCACACATATATTGTTTTCCATGTACTCTATTAGTGAATTAAAATCCTATTTCATAACATGAAGATTTGTCATCCAACCAACCAAAAAATAAATAAATATTCCTTTGGAGTTCCATGTATATTTGTTTGTTGAAAATTGAAATTTCACAACATATAAATCGTCACACATCATTTTTTCAAAAACCCATGAACTAATATATCATTAAATTGTAACATGAAAATTATGCACAATGAATGTGAAGTAGGCACATTATTCATTTGATGCTTGCCAAACCATTTTGCGACATCATAGTTGTATGTAACAAATATGAATAGGGTTGTTGCTAATGATCTTGATGAATTTGTTATGTAACATGATAATTGGATGTAATAAGTTTAAATGTTTCATTAGGGATATTTACTAGTGTTTGAAATTCCATCCTTCAACATGATTATTATTTATAGTGATTACTAAGTAAATATGTTATTAGTTTATATTTATTAATTCATCTTCTAACATGGTGATTACTTACAATGAATGTTAGTAAATGTGTAAGTAAAATTGGCCAAAAAACATTACGAGGATGTTTTTGACCCATGCATATCATCTTCCCTTAAGATAAATGCACATCTTGCAAGTCAATCAACTTTGATTTCAACATTATAATTACCCCCTTTCAAATTTCTTCAACACTTATGGAATAATATGAATAATTTTTAGTATGTTCTTAATGGAAAAGGTGGAGGTGGTATACATGTCCATGTAAGATGTTTATTTGCTTATTTAGTAAAACTTGTAAAGGCTTCATACATTCCTTGTCTATGTTCAAAAAATTGTCTCACCTCCATTTATACCCAATTTGATAGGAAAAACATGGCACTTTTTTGAAATGTAAAACATATTTTGCTATTCCAAAAAGTTCACCAAATGGAAGGAAAATGTTTTCAAATTGCCATATTTAAGCATCGGCTTATAACTTGTCGCCATAACGTAACATGTTTCCTAACTTTTGTTATTTACCTTTCCAAGCTATATCCAAATTTGGCTAAGACCTATTCTGAATGGTTGCCAACCCATCTACTTTAGAAAATTGGAAAAAATAAAAAACACAATTTAGATTTGCAATTGTTCAACTTTTCAATTGCAAAAAAATAAATTCAACTACTCTTACAATATAATTTATATAAAAAAAAACATTTACCTTGTGTAATGACAATACAATTCGATGAAAATTAAAAATCATATTGTTCACAAGAACATCACAATAATATGAAATGAAATGAATTGAAAGAATTCAATACATTAAAGGCATCCCTTTGCATTACTCTTGATGTTTGATTTGTGAAGACTAAACACTAAAATTTAGTTAAGACAAGACTTAGTGATAAATCACTATTTGATCCTTGTCTTTAATGCAATATGCTTTTGACATTTTATGTGCACCTATAATAAAATGAAGTCAATGTAAATTTATCCCTAGTTTCATGTCAAATGTGTTAATGCTTTCATTATACCTTTTGAGAATTATGTTAACATTTTAAACATAATCAAAGTTCATATCTGAACTTTTGATATTCATCACATGCCATTTATCCTTGTACAAAATGAGTTTGCTTCCAAATGATGTATTAAACATCATAGATACTTTTGGAGATATACACCTATTCAATTAATTCACATTCATGGATTCAATACGGGAAACAAAACTATCCTTGGATGCCCAATTTAATAATTTTAGAAAAAAACAACTTATTATTTTGATTAGCAGTAATTACAATTTCTTTAGGGATGATGAAGGTAGTTAGTGCCAAAAAAAAAAAGGTTAGAAATCCCACTATGGGAATAAAGAACTATGTACATGTGTACCTTTTGTTTCCTTGGTGGCCCCTAGAACTTTTTTGTGTATTAAACAATTATTTGGAGTGTGAACACTTTTCATGACATGGTCCAATCTTTTCCTAAATTTGGTGCTTACAATTGTATCACACCACCAATGTAAATACTTTTGCTTCTCAAAGTTGATGAAACAAAAAAAAACAACTTGGTCATATTGTTCAACAATGTTCAACAAAATTGAAGAAATAACCCAATAGACAAAGTCTTGTCACTAAATTGTCTCCTTGATCCTAGTTGCTCATTACAATAAATAAATCTTGTTTGGCACATTATTTTCTTTTGAAAAGGATGAAATGTCAACAAAGTCAATCCAGATAAACAAATTTGAATAGATTTATGTCACTTTTGACACTATGCAATCATAAAACTTGGTAAACAAAGAGAGATAATAGATTTGGTTCCTCTTCGTAACCACAAACGAATGACAATTATTCAAGTTAGACAAGTTTTGCACACCTTCGAAATACTTGTGTGTTGATTTGTCGCTTGTGTTCATGCAACTTATTGTCACCAAGCTTCTGTTCGAGCTTTAGAATAGCAATTTGAACTTGTTTCTAAAGTTTGCAATGTACATGTGTGCTAAATATTTACTCATTCAATTGTTACTTATTCTTGTGCATGTTTCTCACGAGAAGCCTTTTTGCTTGAGCTTTCAAGCTATTCACCAAGTGAGCTTGTGCTCGAACCTTGGCTTGGATAACTTTGAATTTTTTAAAGCTTAAACCACATTACCATGTGTGGCCACTATAAACTACAAGCACAAGTCCTTAAACAAACATGTTTGTAACCACGACATGATAAACATGTCTTGCATGACGATAAAACATGTATGGAATGCCATGGATAAGTGTTTTCATACATGAAATAATTTGTTGACATGAGATTTGCAAGAAGAGCGATGTTCTCGCAACCAAATGCATGGTGGAAATCAAATGAGATGCATTAATGATGGGTAACTTAAATTGTGAATCCCACTTTAGATGAGTCGTGCATACATGCAATTTAAAGACGTTTGATGAGGGACCTTCATATGAGGAAAAACCAAACCAACTTTTTTTCTTTTTAGTAAAGTTAAAGAAACGAAGTCCAATTTTTGTTTTAATTTAAAAAAAAAAAGAAAAAGAAGAAGAAGTAAAAACAACATTTTTAAAAATAATTTTTGGTTTTTAAATTCATAATGTGTGGATAAAAATTTAAAAGTAATGAGTCGAGGTAGAAAATGTTCTCATAGTAGCACACCAAAATATAATTTGTTATGTCTAGTGTATTATGTGCACCTTCAACCTTCCTAAGGCATTAAAATGGGCGGAATAGCTTTCCCTACTTGGGAGGTGACTTTATGAGCGTAATCTCGCATGCATGCGCTTACCTTACGCACAACAACAACACGAGAATGTAACTTTCGAAAAATGATATAATTTAATCGATTTTTTAAAAAATTAATTAATTAATTAATTAGGGTTTATTTGGGAATTTTATTTTATTGGGTAAAATCTTGAAAATTGACGGGAAAAAAAGAAAAAGAAAAAGAAAAGTGTTTCTCTTGAACATATTTTTGTGAAATTATCTTCGCACCATTGGTGGTGAGATATCGGAATTATTATACCTCCGGACGAGACGATAGTCAAGTCCAGCCCCACATTTTGTAAAATGTTGCCCATGCACGGCGGGTTTTAGGGGCTTTACCCCCATCACAAACCATGCTTCAAACTTTATCAAAAGCATAAAGATGTGACATAGACCACGAGGCAATAGGCCGTGAAACTTTGACAAAGATTTTTTTTTTTTTTTTTCCTTTGTTGTTCGGGAACCCTCTACAAGCGTAAAAACGTAATATCACATGTTTTGGCAATGCAAACGGTGGACGCCTTACACCCGGTAAGGAGTACATCGGAAGCAACAAATGGGCACTTATGTATGTATGTATGTACGAGAAAGGCATCTCATAAGGGCCTTTTTACACATACTAAGTAGGTGTAAGAGGCCTTTCTTGTAGGCTTAAGGCCCAAAGTGTCCCAAAGTGGGTTTTTGGGGCCCCTTTCGGATGGAATAGGCCTTTTTTGATTGGCCCGTCACCAAAAGAACCCACTCAATATATATTTAAAAATGTTGGGCAAAGGATATGGGGTAAAATTGTGGTGCTATTGGGAACAATTTAGGGAACACCATTATAGGAGCATCATTGAGAACGTTTTGTGGTGGGGGGGGGGGTGGGGAACGTACCACAATGAGAACACCAAAACCTAAAGAGAAAAAGGTCTTTACAAAGTGCATGATATATTTAATTTAAATTTTAAAAACTCTTTAAATTTATTGCCCAAGTCCAAAATTCAAATATTTAAGATTTTTTATTTTATTTTATTATTTTTATTTTTCGCATTTGACTATATTCCTATGTGTGGTAAGGCTAATACTTAAATTATTTAAAAATTCATAAATTTCATTTATGAGATTAAATATTATCATGAAATTATATTTAATTAAAACATTTTGTTGGAACTTAATTACCCAAGGTCGAAACATTTTAAAATATAGATATAAATATATTTGCATTTGTGTAAATTAATATTTACATGGCTGAATAATAGGCTGATAGCAATTTGTTTTTAACAAAATATTTTTAATTCATATAATTAAATAATATCATGAAATAAAATTAAAAATTAAAAAACATTCGGTTTGAATTTATTGACCAAGTCGAAACAGTTTTTAAAATAAATATAAAATATCTTTGCAAATTGAATATATATTCATATATACGTGGCAGAATAATAGGCTTAAATAGCCTTTATTTTAAAAAAGCCATAAATTTTTTTTCATTTATGAAACTATATAATATCATGATATTAATTAAATTAAAATTAAAACATTCTGTTGGAATTTATTGCCCAAGTTCAAAGATTTAAAAAATAAATTAAAAAATGTCTTTGCATTTGAATATAATATTCATACAGGTACGTGGCAGAATTACAGGCTAATAATAGCCTTTATTTTTTAAAAGCCATAAATTTTGTATTTATGAAACTAAATATTATTTATGATATTCAATTAAATTAAATTAAAACATTCTGTTTTCGATTTACTGAGTCCAAATATTTATGAAAATTATATAAAAATTAATATGACTTAATATAAAAATTATATAAAAATTAATTCGCATTTGAATATATTTATATACAAGGCAGAATAATAATAATAATAATAATAATAATAGCCTTTATTTAAAAAGCCATAATTTGTATTCATGTAATAAGAGCGCCTTTTGTTACATAAAACGCCACGTATATACAAGGCCTATATTCGGCAACATCATTTTGAGCCTTAGGGGTAAAATACGGGGTAAAAAAGACAAGAGAGGAATCTGAAGAATGGCTCTTGTTTCTTACCTGATGGTTAAAGTGAAGTGTCGCGTAAAAGTGAAGATCTTCTTTTTTACCTTGTCTTCTTCGTCTTCTTTCTCTGCGAGCGATGCTGTCCTTCGCAGTCGTCTTGTCCGCCATCGCCACCGCTCCCGTGCAAAGCTCAGCAGCTCCCGTGTTCTTTTTTTTTTTTTTTGGGGGACCTTTCCTTTTTTCTGTGTTCTCTCTCTGAACTTGTTTACCTTTTTTCCCGAACTTGTAACTCTTTTTTTTTTAGCGTAGAATTTTTAAAAAAATCGTTTTGAGTTCTGGTCTCCTCTCTGGTCGCTTGCTTCTTTCACCTTCTGCTTTTCACTGCATATTTCCCTCTCTGTCTCTCTCTCTCTGCCTCTCTGCCTCTCTCGGTGCGGTTTTCTGTGTCTTTTCTCTTTCTCGGTGTCTGTATTTTTGGTAGTTTTGGTGACTATTGTCCGAGTTTTCTCCGATATTTCGTCTTCAGGTTTATGGTTCTCGGAGATCAGCAGCAGCGCGTGCCTGCAATTTGGTGTGAAGGCTTCCTTTTGCTAGAGTTGCCGATTGGTTTGTACATCTTCCTGCTCACTTACATGTGAGTAGGTTGTCGTGGTTTTGCTGCAACGCTGTGTTTGAGGAGCTGCTGGTGTTGCTGCAGCTGTACAGTTTTTGAGAACATTGCTTATAGGCGCTCTGCACGCGGCCTCTCGTTCGTTACTGGATTGCTTATTATATATGGCGCCGTTGCTGTTGCTGTTGTTGTTGCGTACTTCCACTTGATCGTAAAGGAAAGGAAGACAGTTGTAGTTGAGCATTCGCCGTTACGGATTTCCTTCCCCCTCGCGGCAGACTTCGGTGGTCGTAAGAATCTCATGTAATAATATTATATTGTTGGTTCCTTTCCTCCTCTTCAACGCTTCTATCCTGCCAGAAGAAGATATCAGCGGTACCGAGCTTCAGCAATAAACATCTCGTAGGTGCCGAGCTTATCGACGGTACTGTGTCCTCAGGTATGTTCTGCACTCTTTGGTTTCAGTCGATCTCCATCTTTGTCCAACAATGTTTGCTTGAAGAAATCTATCATCATCATGATAAAACTCCTGGTGGCAGCAGCAGCATCAGCAGTAGAGAAGGTGCTTTTACCAGTGTAATAAGTAAGTTTTGAGCTGCTGCCATCCATGGAAAGCACAAGATGTCCAAGTATAACAACACAGGAGAAGTACTGAACCTTCTCTTACAGACTAGACTGGGAATGTAGGCATCTCTCTCTCTCTCTCTCTCTCCATGTTCCTCCCCCCATGCCGCAAGCAACTGACATCAGTGCTTCTCTTTGGCAGGCATGTCTGGACTCTCCGAAACAGTCTCTTAGAACTCTGTGAATGAGTTTCTTGCCACAAAAGTAAAACACTGACAGATCCAGGAACAGGTTCATAACCTTGTGAAGCTCTTTATGGTAATCCTTCTGCGCTAGTGTGCAAACTCGTGCAGCTTCAATTGGATTGACACATGGTCTCCTGTTATAATCAAATCCAAGGTTCGCTTGAGACGAGAAATCTGAGGGTCGTATATTCTGTGGATTGAAAGTATTGCTGCTGCTGGAGTCATTGGGTATGTAATCACAGATGATGCTGGAAAGGAACACCATTCTGTGAATTCTTGTTGGGAGTGCTATGGCTTGGCTATTATGGCCAGGTGCGGTTTAGAGGAAAAATCTTTGGAGCAGAAGTACCTTGGTTGTTCTTCGATTCAGAAGAAGGCTTTGTTGGACAGAGACTACAACAACAACAACAACAACAACAATATTCTCTTCTGAGGTTGGTTGGCGGTGGTTTCTGTGAGAGAAAAAGAAGAAACAATGGCTTCACATGACTTGTACAAGACAAAGCTCTGCAATTTGTTCCAGCGTGGCAACTGTCCACGTCAAAGCTGCTCATTTGCACATGGTGATTTTGAGCTTCGGAGGTTCTCAAATCCAATGGGTGGTGGTAGCAGGTCTCCATTCAATGGTATGCGCCTGCCCACTCTGCAGAAGCCAAAAATTTCCTGTCTCCATTTTCTCTGTCTAAAAGACAGTGGCTTATACCTAGTTTTGTTGAGCCTGGTTTATCAAGCAAGCCTTAAACCTGGTAAAAACGTTTTTTTTCAGCAAAATTTGCATCTTGAGTTACGTCTCAATATGAAAGGGAAAAAACCAAGAATGTTGAGTGGGTGACTCTGGGTTGTTGCTCTGTATTCAAGAACCCTGTCTGGAATTGCTATATTCCCATTTCCAGCCTTTATGGATTCTGCATCGTCTGACATTATTATATTCAGCAATGGCATGAATCTATGGTATACCTAATTGCCTGGTATATTCTATTTTCTCGTCGTTTGACCGGTAATGCCTTCTTGTGCGTTGTCTTAGAGCTAACATACAGCCCAACTGCTTTTATCCACACATATATAATCTCTATATCACACTGGTGTTCCCAGACTTGAAACAAGGTTTTAAGGCACCATAGAGGTCAAGCTTTGTCATAATCTGTATATAAGAAGATTTCCAGGGGTTCAGAGCAGCCTCATAAGGAAGATCGATTTCAGTCGAATCTATTATGTTAGAAAATAAACAGCTTTCCGGTGGTCCTCAGTCCCACTGAAGAGGTGAGGATGGATCTACAGTGAAGGGAGAGTCTTGTGGCAATGGAAATTATGCCTTGGGATTATTTTATGGCAGCAGATCAACATGGTGCTGTTTTAAGATCGCTTGACAATTGGGTTTGTACTTGTATATATATCTCTGGTCTTGGGAAGCTTTTATGTTTAACATTTGAAGACAAATTGCTGAAGCATTTGGGTACAACGCCCACAGCTCTTATTCCTTCTCTATGAACTAGGGGACTGATGTACTACTTGTTATTTGTGGAACCGAAAGAGGTGCAAGGAGCATTTGCTTTCTCCATGATGTTGCAGGGCACTGCTTATTACAGAGCAGATGCAAAAGTTTTTGCGCCAAAAAACACTCAGTAGTATGGTCTCCTATCTCTGAGAAGGATGTCTATATTGCCACTTCATGGTCATGACAGCACTGATAGGTGCTCAAAAGCTAAAAACCAGTGCACAGTTCCTGTCCAGCAATACTGTAGGCATTTAAATGGAAAGACGGGAAAATAAAGTGACTGTCTCTTCAGGCTATATTTTCCAGAGGTGGTAAGCTATTGCAAGCTGATTCATTGGCTTGAAACTTGGAAAGAAGTATTAGTGAGTTTTAAACATGGGACAGATGATTCGATACTTTTTGATGGGCTTCTGGCATTTCCTATGCCTTCAAATGTCCAGGTCGACTTGATTCAGGATATCATAATGGTGATCTGAGGGACAGGCTAGAACGACGACGCTCACCTCCCTTGCGTCGGCGTTCTCCCATCAGAGGACGACCTGCTCATTACGATCGCATGTTATCACCTCAAGACAGAGGTAACTGGGCAAGTAAAGCTCCTCTAGCCTAGCTACCTCTTCTTGCTGTGTTTGTTTCTCCAAAGATGAGCAATATTATTCTGGAATTGGCAATGTTTTTTTTGTTGCTAAACCCCTTGTGACTTGAGTGTAGGAGGGCGTAGCCGTACCAGGACACCACCAATCAGACTTAGGCCTAGCAGGTCTCCCTCTCCTCGAAGATCACCTCCAGGGAAAAGGTATGGACCATGAGCTGTGTTGTTTGAAGAAGCCTGAAGGAGGGGTCTGTTACCGATATTGGGTATCAAATAGATATGAAATAGAGAGAAGATGCTGATTGTAACCAGCTAACTGGGAATCTTTTGTCAATTGTTGAAGAGGGGAATGAATATGTGCTGGATGATTTGAACCAAATAATGTACACTTGTCTACACCCACTGTTGGGAGCTGCTGATGTCAGTGGGTACTGATTGCAGCTAGTCTCTGCTATTCGTGATGAAGATGACAGTCTGTTACTTTGTTATGACAATACACATTCTTGTTGTGTTTATTTTGTTTTGGCCACATCTTACACAATGGTTACCTTCAAGGTGTAGTTTTCTCTGCAATCTCATAGAGATGTTTTGGATGATTTGATTTATATCAGTTGTGCTGGGAGAGTTTGTTGTTGCTGCTGCAACTGTGCTATCTATATAATGGTGATTAACATAGATTGGAAGCAATTTGCAACCTTAATGTCTGACAGTAGTGCTCAGCATGCAGTTAGGCAGCATGAAAGGTGGCTTAGAGGGTTTACTGTAACATCTTGACTGTGAAAGCTTGATTCATGTGGCATTAATGCTTGACAAGTGGCAGAAGGGAGATCAAGATGGCACGAACTGTGGCTCCAGATCGTCAATTTAGTGATGTGTCAGGGGAAGCTTGTGGAGCTGAAGATGTCACTGGTGATGGTGACTTCAACCCTGGACTGGAGAGACAAATTTCTCCCAACCCCCACAGCCTACACACTCCCCATGACACCCTTGAGGATCAGGTAACTCATTCATCTTTCTTGCCATGCAACTGCTTTGTGGGCTCCTGGTTATGGCAGCCCTTTAAGGTTCTCCAGTCCATATGATTTTTGGTTCTCCATGATCATGAAGCTCTCCTCCATCTTCTAGTTTTTTTCCCTTCAATAATGGGTTTTGCTGTTACCTTTGGTCCTCTATCACTTAAACCCAGGTCTGAGTTAAGGCTTCCTGCTTTGGTTTTCATCTGGACACCTATTTCAGCCCTTCTCTGACCCTTCCTTTTCTAACCCTTTGCAACCTCTTCATCAAAGGCTTTTAATTATTTAGGTAGTTTCATGTTTAGTTAACCATTGTGCTGCTCTACCATCTATAATGGTCATAAAACAGCTTAACAGGTGGTGGATCAAGAACACTATTTTCAAGTGATATTCTTCAGTATAGCAACTCATATGTTTTGAGCCTTAAGTATCTCTTTTGGAAGCTACCATGGTTCATGGAATTCTAGTAGTGTCCTGTTATTTGCTAGGTATTTCAACTTAATTTACTTCAAAACATATGTTGGTTGTGCAGCTGCAGCAGGTTCAAGCACACAACAATGAATTGGCAGACCAAAAGTCTAAGCTTGAGGTATTTGAAAATCCATAGAGAAAATTCAAGCATTTTTGTGCTGCAGTCTAGTTTCCTAATGTGCTGTTGATGTGGGTTTGAGGCATCTTTTACACAAAGGTCTCATTCCATGTGCAACTAAGAGACTCTTAACAGTGATTAAGGGCATATTTAACTGTTGTCATCTCACCAGACCAGGTCCTAATGATACCTGGGAGACTGTACATTGATTTTTGGAAGATTATAATGTGCATATTTGACTAATGTTGCATTCTAACATCTGTTTTGTGCAGCTTTCACTTGACAAGAAAATACGTGAGACGTCAGATTTGTTAACTCAAAACCAGAAGCTTGAATCCAGATTAGCTGGGGCAGATGAGGACTACAGAAGGTACACCATTCCCCCCTGGCACCTCTTGAGGTGCCTGGCTCCTATAGAAATGCCATATATATCGCTTATCCTGGAAATGCACTTTTATTGATGTTTTGTTTGGAGACTGTTTCCATTTCTTGGGTTAATGCTTGAGTTATGTCTAGCTGTCTATCTGGACTTCCTTCTAACAATGTCTTGTTTCTGTATGAAGAACATTTTAAGGCTTTTGTTGTCTGGACTCACAAGCTTGTTGAGCTTACTTTGTGAAGTTTAACCCTTGTCCTTGAGCTCTTTCTTGGTCTGTCCTCTTAACTTCAGCTTTGAGAAAGGATTTGCAGGGTTGTAGGTTGTTTACCTGAGGAATTTGGCTGACATTTCTGCCATGTTCTTTCTGACCTCCCTGCTATCAATGTTTCCTGTAATTATTGTTTCTCTTTTCTACATTTGTTCTACATATTGCAGGGGTTGTTTTGATGTATTATTTTCTAATACCTTTTTCTCTGTCTAATTCAAACCACATGCACGATTTGTTTGACTTTTTGGCAGGTTGGGTTCAAAATTTAAATTGTTTGTGAAGATCTATGCACGTTATGTTCGTGCTCAAGATGTTGTACAAAAGTAAGAAACAGCTCTCTATTCTGTGCAAAAACCTAACTTTTGCTTTGATCCGATTAACAAACTGCATTGCAAATGTTGGAAGTAAGAACTAATGAGTATCTGTGTCATCTCAGAATGAAGAATTGCGATCATGGTAGAGAACTTGATTTGGTGCTTGATCCAGCACTTGTGTTCAGAGTTTCTGTTTGATGCAATGTTCAAAGGCATTGTTTTTTCCAGAGTCCTTGAATAAACACTGTTGGTAGCAGGACACAGTCAAAGTTGCAACAGCTGGTTCAGGAGCTGGCAATTGAGGGGGGTGAGGAACTGGATATTCAAGTTCAGGATTCTGATGGCTTGAGCGAAGGTGATCTTCAGCAGCCTTCCTGCACTGGTGCCGAGCCAGAAAATCCTACAACAGGCCAGGAATGTCTGGTGGTGACTGATCCTATGCCTCTGCCAGCTGCTGTGGTTCATGACGAAGGCCATGACAAGGGGCCTGTCCCTACAAGAATTGGTAATTTGTTCATTGAAACCTGTTGTGTTTAGAGAGAGCTCTGAAGTCTTTGTGGATTTGTAGCCAAGTCTTTCCTGTAATCTGCAAAGTTCCTGTCAGGAAACCTGCAGTGTGAAAATCAATGGCACAAACCAATGAAGTGACTTTGGGAGTGCTTCGTTTTGTCTTCTTATGTTTAGTTTAAGGATCTATATCAACACAACAGGTATTTTGGTTGTTTTTTGAGTAAGTATGTCTCTGCAATTTCATATATTTTGTGACTGACTGTCCACTGAGCAATGCAGTTTTTAACAACCTTATTTGCATTTGTAGCAAGTTGTAGTTATAATGGCTTTTTGCTTCATTTCTGTTGGCTCTTTGGCCATGAAAATCCTTTTCCCTTTTTTCTAAGATTTGCAGAGGTTTTATTCTGTTGATGCAGTTCCCACAAGAGTTGCAGGAACTTTGAGAGAAAGTGAGGGTTACAGCGATACTCATGGAGATGAAACTGCTCACAGTGACCCTAAATTGGTCTCTCCAGCTTCAATGCATTTGGTTCAAAGGGTCTCGAATCACTCTGGTGCTCATGAAAATGGATTCAGGAGTTGTGAAGTGGAGGAGGAGGATTGGCCTTCTGGGCCTAGACCAAGTGTTCACCTCAGCCTTGCTGGTGCAACTGATAAGTCTGATAAAATTGAAGCACGGGAGGAGTTTTTTGTTCCTTTGGATATGAAACCCAGTCATTGCATTCAAGCTGACATTGCGAAATCCTCAAGAAGTCCTGTCGATGAGGTAGAGAAAGCAATTCCCAGCTCCTGATCTGGGAGCAGTGTTGGCTGAGTTGTGGAACATCAATGACTTCTGTGTAGATTTTTTTCACTTTATCTGCCAGATGATCTCTGAACAGAAGAACTTGGATTACTGTCAATTTACTATCAGATCATCATCCATCTGGCTCAGATGTTGAAGAATGCATGTGTTTTCTCTCTTTGCACTGGTAGGCCAAGAGGTGAGGGAAGTTTGGCCTCAGCTCACCAGCATAACTGTTATGACCTCAACAGGATTTTGAGCTACAGAGAAAGGATCATAATTTCCAAGGAGCGGTGGAATTGCATTCTCAGCATGGTGAAGGAGTGAATGTGAGCCTGAGCCTTGCAAGTCAGGCTTACTGCCAGAATGGTGAGTAACCATCCATTGTGTAATTTCTTGCCTACCTCACTCTTTGTTGTAATGAATTCTTATGGATATGTATTCCTATGCATTGCACTGTTTTCATCTTGAGAAAGTCTTCATATCTAGAGGCAGGTTCACTCAAAGTTCAGTGGGTAGCGATGAAGGCTCATTGCTGCCATTCACGATGGTCTGACACATTGTGTCCGACCCTCACAAGGTTATGACTGCTCTCTTTGTCATGTTGCCTTCAGATTGTTGTGGAGATTTTCTGCAATTTCATAGATATGCGCCTATACTTTATATTGTCATGAGTGAATCTGGCATTTGGTGCCAAGGAAGTGTATGATGGGATGATGATTATTTGGTCCAGATTGATTGTTGGGTCTGCCATGAGACTCAAGATCTGATACCGTAGATATGGATCTGTTGAGTTTTGCTACTTTAGTATCCCATTCCTATATTTTCCCTGAACTTTAAAACTATCAGCACATTCTAGGCCTGGCAAGCAACTATGAAAATCACTTGCGCCTGATTCAGCTCCATTCTATGCTAGTAGCAGATTACACAAACCTGCACAGCTACAGTCACATGTATTCACTATTTGTTTTGAAAGTGGGAATATTAGATCACTGTATGTGTGGTTCCAAAAGTGTTGCATTTGAGTTGTCTCACCTTCAGTCCGGTTTTTATACCCTAATCCTGGATATTTATGGTTTGTACAGTAACAGAGCGAGATTGGTGAGATGGAGGTTTGCTGGTTCATCCCATGGCAAGTAAATCATACCCTTTGCATGGAGGAGGATTGCTTGGTTCAAGCTGTTGCAAAACTGGAGCGGCACATACTTTTGTATCTGCTTCTGCACAAACCCTTCCATTACAAATAGGTCTAAGATAGGTACACAAGTAGTAGAATCATCCTTCTAGTGTTTACTGAGTGATGTTTCTTTTCTGGGTGGAGATTGTTTGCCTGTTGTATTGCTGTTGTGTGTTTGTAATTTGTGTCTCTTTTGCCTTCATGTGTCATGAGCATTTCTTTTCAAATAGAGAAATTACAAGTAGATGTCCTCATAGGGTGGGGTGGCAAGTGCTGTGTTTTTCCATTAGAGTTGAATGTTCCTCCACTTTGGTGTGTCATATAACCAAGCCAAGACCAGCAAGAGAGGCTATCTATTTGTGTATTGAGGACCATACTGACAGTTCGTGTTTTGAGAAACTGTAATGGTGAACCCCATATTCCCTTGTTGTGCAAGCTACGTTTTCCTGAGCTCAATGTCAACTGTACCCAACTCTTCCTTGCAAGGGCATTGTGTTCTAGGCAGTGCTGTTTTCTTGTGTTTTCTTATATCTGCCAGTTGTGATACAAAGCATTCAAATTAGATGCAGTCAAAACAAAGGATTTAAGGTCACCAATTTGCTAATTTTATCTCCTGTTTCTCTCGTTGCAAGTTTGGTTTGGGGGTTGGCCATTTCAAATGTCTCAGATGATGGAAGCTGAAGTTCATGTTCTCACCATGTGACCCTAAGTCTGTTATCCAAGAACGATGCTGCTTTTCCCATTGCTCCCAAATCTATTTAGGGTAACCAGGTCCATCACGGTACAAAGGGGTGAAAATGCTCCATTGAACCAAAAAGCATGTCTCACAACTCCTTTCCATCCTCTTTTAGCTATGAGCATTAATGTAAATCAAGAGCTGCAAAGGGTTTTTAGAGTTCCTAATTCGACTTTGTTTTAGCATACCAATAACCATATTTGCAAGAAGAGCAAGTCGAATGTATAGACTTAACACAAATTGTAAATGAACCAATAACCAAATTTGCAACGAGAGCAAGTAGAACGTATAGATTTAACACAAATTGTAAATGAGGACTTGCATCAAGAAAAATTGAATCTAAGGTTGAAACATGTGAAACAAAATCAAGGGGATTTGAGAATAGAGTTAGAACAACAAAATGCAAGTCTCAAATTGAAGCAAGTGAAGCCACAACAAAGGGATTTGGAGTAGAGCACCATCAACAAAATCTAGATCTAATAAGCATGCAAAGTTAAAGCACAAGCAACAAAATGCAGATCTGAAATTCAAACATGTGAAGCTAAAAAGACTAGATGCTTTTGTAATAGAACATGTGGAAGCACAACAATTAGATCTGAGCGCATTAATCAAATCTTGAATCAAATCTACAAGTGTCACAACCAACAAAGGAAATAGTGATTGAAATTATAGATAGGCTTTACAATGAGAGGTTCAAGCAATACTTGTAATACTAATGGCATATGAAGTCCATTCCAAGCTAGCAAGCACCAAAGAAGGGCATATTTAGCAAGGCTCAAGCACATCACAAATGGCTATTTACCCCAATAGCTTGCACAAAGTTATCATATGTGGATTTAGAATGGGAGGACTTTTCTAATTTTGGGGACTCGATGTGAAATGATTGGAAGCTAGAAGCATATGTATATAATCATTATTTGGACCTAGGTGATTTCTTGTATTTTTGGTGGGAGCATACAAAAAACAACAACATACTTTTGGTGGGGAAAGAATGCACCCCACCTATATGTGTTGGAGGCCAAAGCTCGGGGGAAAGCAACAAGTGACAATGACCGCCAATGTCCTTCAGAGCATGCATAATCTACTAGCCTTGCTTCAACTACATGCGAAACATACTAGGGACAATGAGCCATTAGTGAATTATTCCTACTCTAATGTTGTGACCTTTAAAGAATATTGAATAATCCTAAAGGAAAAAAACATTGGACAAGGGAACAATGGAAAAGGTCAAGAAAGAAAGGCAAAAGGAAAGGGAGGAAGAGTAAGCTAAAAAGGTAACAAATTTGTTGATAGCCATTGAACAAGCAAAGTGCAAGGTAGTGAACAAATGGGCAAGCACGTTTTTTCGCATCATGGTCTACCACAACAATAAAGGAAGTTGGAAATCGTTTTCACCAATATTATCATTTAGGTTTTAAGGCACATCCACTACGGTAAAAAGTTGTGAACCTAGGCTATACAACAACAATTCAAACAATGGCAATGCATTGGGCAAAGGAGAGGATGGTTGCAAAGGGTTGCACTATAGCAAGGTTGCAACATTCGGAGGACTAACTGGTAAGATATGGAGGGGCGAAGGGGGGATGAAGATGAGCTCAACCTAGAGGACAAAACATGGCAAACATGATGATGATGATGAATACTTGTAAAAAATAAAAACATGACAAACATTAAGGCAATGAATGCTGGCAAAATACCACAATGAAAATAAGGGAAATGAACACTAGCAAAGGACCGTGATGAACATTAAAGCAATGAACATCAAGTTGATGAACACAATAAAATAACATGATGAATATAAAGGTGATGACCATTAGAAAAAGATTGCAACATACATTAAAACAGTGAACATCAACAAAGGGCTGCTATGAGCACTTGCAAACGATAGAACACAAACATTAAAATGATGAACAAAAGAAAGGACCACAATAAACATCAAGGCGATGAGCACTAGGAAAAGATTACAATAAACACAAACGCAATGAACATTTCAACAACATTTGGATTCATTCAATAACAACGGATTAGAAGATCATGAAGAGGATTACACCATAGAAAGTAAATGAAAATATTGGAACTCTCTAACAAGGTAAACCATTGGAACTTTTGATGGTCTTCATGGGGTGAAATGGGTCAACCTTTTGTGAGCACGGAACATCTGCACCCACAAAGACACGACAATGCCTTTTATTGTTTTGAAACTTACAACAACAATCCCATCACTATTGATTCACAAGCCTTATTTCTAATCAAAACCTTTGCCATATATAGGAAAGTAAATAGTTTAAAGCAAATTATGTTTGTTTTCAACATCCATCCAATTTAGTGATGAAGGTCCCAATGATTACCATTCAGGCTTTTGTTGTTAGGTTGTAGGCCTGACAACACATGTTCATAGTAATTTCTCTTATGCAAATGATTTTTTAAAAAACTCTTGACCTCCCTCCCTTTTGTTGGCCATGCCTCACTCAAAGCAACCTCGTTTTGCATGATCCAAAAAGTTCTAGGTGCACCAAGAGCTAAGCTACAATTTGTCTTGGTAGTTCATCTACAATGGATGTGTGGTGAAAACGTTGTTACACACTAAGTGCTTAAATGTACCATGAGTAACTTGGTTACCCTATTCAAGAAGGTAGTTTATTTTGTTTGTCATGTTGAGAGGAAAAAAATTGTTGATTAAGGCACCTTGCAAATTACATTATGAAATTGTGTTGGTTTAACATTTAAGGTTTAAAGGTGCTAGAAAATACATTGAACATTAACAATCAAAAGTAATTTTTTTGATAAGAATTGGATTTTAGACTTAGTCTAAAGAGGGTTTTTCATTAAATATTACAATGTGTGTTCAGCAGCATAGGCCACACTAAACAAGCCTTGGGTTTAGGGTTTACCCTCAACCCTAAAACCCTAAACTTTAAAAAGGTTTTTTTTTTTAGAAATATATTTTTAGAATATATATCATCATTAAACTATTATACCAAGAAACATTTAGCATTGATTGGTAACAACTTTTCTTTTTAGAAAATTGTACAAAATAGTAAAAAATTGGTAGCAAATTAAAAATTCAATCAAAGTTTGGTAAATTTGATTTAAAAAAAATTCCTTGAAACGTTGGGGAATTTTCTTTAATAGAGAAAATTTCCAACATTCTTTGAAAACAATTGTAATTTTTTTTAAAATATTTTTTAAAATAATATTTTAAAATAAAAATTTAATCATAAAAAAATGACAAGAATTTGCAAAAATAAATAAAAATTCTTTAAGAAAATAATTAACATTGGGTCATTTTTAAAAAATCCAAAGAATAAAATCACTTCATTTTTCATTTTCTCATAATCTAAAATCTAACACCATAATTTATTTACCTCGCCTTTTTTCCCCACTATTTTCCCACTTTCTATTTCTTTTCTTTTCATTTCTTTTCTTTTTCTAGCCCCAATTACTAGTATGCGATTTTTACTATGTAGAAACCTCCGTATTTACGGTCACAGGATAAAAGAGCCCATATGTATTGCATACCCCGTCGAAGTACGTATCCGTATGTGTACTCTGTAGATACGGATCGTCGTCGTCTTCCTTCTGTGAGGGAAACGTAGCTCATGCGACAGGAGGAGCGTCTGACGAGCTTCTGATTTTAGCAGTTTTTGCGGTGCAAAAACCTAGAGGTGTATTGATCGCAACGTTGCCGTATTTGTGTGCGCCGATCGGTGCAGTAAACTAGAGGGCGGTGTCGGTGAATTTTTTGGCAATCGCAAAACAAAAAGTGGGGGAATATAGACCAAAATTATAGACCAGGTCTTCTCTTCTTCTTCTTCTTTGGGGAGTCTTGGAGCTTCGGATCGAAAGAGAAAACATACAACAAAACAAAATGAACGCAGGACCTGCAGGCTTTTGTTAGTTCTCTTCTCTGATCACCTGCCTTTTCTATGTTCTTCATCCCTTTCATTTTGATGTCATTTAGCAATGAGCGCCACTTTTTGGTTGCTAGCTAGCCATATCTTGTTCTTACTCATTCCTTGGCTTCCAACCTCCAAGCGAAGAAATGGATTTTATTTTCTTCATAGGGCTAGTGATCTCTCGGTTCATGCTTTCAGGAAATCCTAATTTCTGTAGAGGTTCTCCCAACCCTAATCATATTTTTGAAGTTGTCAGTTTTGCATCTTTGAGACCTGAGGATTTCTTTCAGATAGTTGGCAATATTACTGGTCATGCCACTGAGAAAAGAAAAGCTTCAAGCGGTTTCTGGGGGGGTTGTCTTCAGTGAGTCAATATCCTGAAATTCCCTTTGGGGGGGGGGGGGGGGGCACTAAGGAAAATGGAGTAATTGATGAGTGTAGCATCAACTTCTCAGCAAAAACATAGGAGCACATAATTCACAGGAATTTTGGCACAATATTGAGCTATCATGGTGTTGTGTGAAATGCAGATAATGCACCTGTTACAAAGGGGATAGTGCTTACATGTGGTTTAGTGTCCGTCCTTGTTGGCACACAAGGTGGTGCTAGGGTTTGCAGCCTCTCATATCAGGTACTTTGTATACATCTTCATCAGATGGAGTTATCCCCTTGTCATTTTACTACAACATGTTCTCATGAACATGCTCTACAGCCATCAAAATTTCTACTCTTTGGAGAAAGGCCAGTATGGAAGTTGAGGTTCTTTGAACAGCTGTGTGCTGATAGAGTTTTTATGTGGAGTGACAGAAAGTTGTGCAGAAGCTGGAATTGTGGCGTTTGGTCACATCACCATGTGTGTTTTCATCGACACCAGAGCTCTTGTTTGGATTGTACTTGGTGTACTTTTTCCGAGTCTTTGAGCGACAAATTGGGTCAAACAAATATTTGGTGCACACCTCTTTACTGCAAAACACTCTTCAGTATTAATGATATTGTTTCATCCAGATACAGATGCTATTTGTCTACATGTAGATAGTGTCTGTGCTCCTTATATCAATTTCGTTTTGTAGTCAGACTTTAGTAATGGATACTATGTTAAGTTTTCCAATATAGATTGCCTTGTAGTGTGGGGCATTAACTTTTGGCAGGTGGACCTGCCAGGTCTTTCTCTTGTTTTCAACAGCTTTCACAACCATTTTGGAGGTAGTCACATTGGCTGCATTTAGAGGTATTGGATACTCAACTTTTGTCAACTTTTATGTATCTGTTGCAAAGTGGAGCATTTTATTTGTACGGTCTTCACATTGTAGGAGGATTCGTTATCCTGTGCTCTGTTTTTTGGGCTTCATTGCCATGTTCTTTCACAAGCACATGGTCACTTGAGTATCTAGCTTTCAATTGGCAGATGATGGTGAATTTACAGCTTTATGGACTTTGTGCACAAGCGCCATGCACTCTGCTTCAATTGCCAGCACTACTTTGAGTTAGAAGCAGATGGATTCTGAAGAGTTTAATGGCATTTTAAACTTGCAGACACAAGGTTACTGTCAGGCATATCCTTGACCCCAGGACCATATGGCTTGATATTTGCATCCTTTGTTCCCTTCTTCTTTGACATCCCAATCTCCACAAGGTTCAAGGTTTTTGGTGCCCACTTCTCAGACAAGTCATTTGTCTACCTTGCAGGCTTGCAGGTACACTGCACATCCTTGTAGTATCTTTCCAAAATATTGATTGATTTAGTAGCCCTTTCTATGCTCAGAATTGAAAGAAGCAATGGCTACCAAGGCTTTTGGACTTCATTACAGTTGAAGTGCCCTTACTATCTGTTTGTCCATGGGAATGTTGGGGTGTTTCTTCAGCTCTTGTTGTCATCATGGAAGCGATCACTTGTTCCAGGCATTTGTGGGATGATAGCAGGGTTCATATATAAGTCAAATGTTCTGCGAATTCGAAGAGCAAAGGTATGCAAGATTCAATACAGTCTGACCCACATTTGTGCTCTCTGCTGTCAATCTTAGGAGGTGTATCATCACAGTATAATTATGTAGATGGTGATAGTGATTTTGGTCTTGCAGTTCCCAGAGGGGCTAGCTGCTGCAACAGCCCAATTATTTTCACCATTCATGTCTGGTGTATCTTCACCATCCGCCAATGGTAGAGCTAATGCCAGCAGAGAGGCTACAAATGCTGCTCCTCCTGATCAGGCTTTCCAGGTATGCAGCGTTCTAACGTTGTCCCACAGAATGAATACCCTCACTGCACTGGTACAGGGATCAGTTTCTTCTTTATTCTTTGTCAGCTGCTTCTGTAAGATGTGGTGTGAGATGATGTCTTTGATGGTTTGCAGAATCGGTTTGTGGCGACAGCACCCCCCCTGAGTGCACTGTTGCCACCTCCTGAAGAATCAGTGTCAACACTTGTTGCTATGGGTTTCATAAGGGAGGATGCACTGCAAGCATTGGCCATTGCCAGAAATGACATGGCAACTGCAACAAATTTGTTGCTAGAATCTCAAGTTCATTGAGGTCTGGCAACAGGCTTCCAATTGCTTTATTGAATGTTTTCATGGAGTAGGTGACCACTTCAGTGTAGAAGCCTTTTGTATTCAGACAGAAGCAGGCTTGGTTTCATTTTGGACTCGAAAGCGTAGACTTGAGGGTGCACAAGAGTGATTCTGCTGTCTTGCAAGAGCCATACACCTTTCATCTCTTGCATATACTTCCTGTTGTATTGCAGGCTGTTGATAAGGAAATTCTGTGATTCTGGATTGCATCAGAATGTCCCATGACATGTAGCAGACATGTGGGCATGGGAGTACAGTTAGTGCAGTTTATTATTGAAGATGGCATTGTGTTACTTTGCAGACATATGCTCATTAGCTACATCTATCTTAGTGGTTTTGAGTTTCTGATCTTGTATATTTTGCACAGGCAAATACCTGATTGTAAGGGTGGTCTTCTAGAGATTAGATTTGGAGTGTGCCCATCATGCAAAGCCTCGAAGGGTGGATGTAAATCATCGTGCCCTTCATTTGAAGAGCAGTGAAAGTTTCTAGAACGGTGTAAGGAAGTTCAGCCTTGAATGCTGCACTAGTCACTCCGTATGACCTTATAACTTTCTTAGGGCCCTGTTCTCACCCATGTGGTTGGAGTCAAGTTGTCAGTTAGCTTCTTTCTTGTTCATCGAGTTCTTGAACCTCTCAACTTCTATGCTGACAATCTTCCCCTTTTTTGTTGCAATTTTTTTACCTTTCAGATTTGGAAGCAGGAATGAAAGTTTTAGTGAATATTTTTTGTTGATATGATATGAGTAAAATTTCATGTTGGTGGCTCTACGGAGAGCCCTTAACTTGTTTTGTGAAAAAGCAGGATGAGATATGGTCTATGGACTCCTTCCACAACTTCAAGCAAGGTAAAGCCACATATTTGTCTTTTTGACTAGATTTTCTGCTGGATGATTGGATTCTTGTGTTTTGCCAGTTTGTCTTGGTGTTGTTAATTGCTAATTAATTGTGCAATTGGTTAAGCTAGCTTTTGTATCTTCACATATGAGTCCAATTTTTTGGAAACTTTTTATTAACTCAAATTCTTCTCCAAATTATTTATTTGTCATCCCTAGACAAGATGTTTGTAGATGAGATAGTACATCGTGATATCCCTGTTTCTTTGTTGGAAAATGGAAGGTAGAATATCAAAAAAAGCAGGAATGAAATTCAACTTTCTCAAAATTTTCAATTTCTTCAAACCCATATTATACACTATCTTTTTGTTTTCACAAATAGCAATCCATATGGGTGCAATCACAACAAAAAGGCCATTGTTGCCCATTTAGGTGTTTGCTTACAAAGTGAAGTTAGTTATTTTAGGGTAATTGTAGGAAATTGGGATTGGTTATAGAAAGTGATGGATTATCAAGTGTTTCGATATCAGTTTTCATGCCCAAAACTCATCTAAACATATTGTGCTTTTCTTGAGTCTCAACTCGCACTCCTAATTAACTCCACATGCAACACACATGAGCACATGATTGAAACCTCACATCCCAACTTGTCCGTTAGACAAAAGAGTTGTTCAAAGTCCTAACTCATTATAGTTAGGGATTTATATTCATTGGCCATCACCATCTTCAATAATTTGCACAAACACCACACTCCAAGTTAGCTACTCCCCACTTTGGTCTTTTCTTCTATATTGATTTTCTTGTTTTTTCTAATACAAGAGAAGTCTAAGGGAAAATTGTGTTCCCTTTTAGCATCAACTTTTATCAAAACTTTCTCACAAACTCACCTTCATTTCTACCAATTTTTATTTTGTTTTTTGAGACAAGAGAAGTCTAAGGGAAAGTCAAGTTATAAAATGAGGGTTTAGTTGGTGGGGTGAAAAGTAGCCCCCAAGTTGAAGCTACTTTCAAGCATAATTTTGCATACCTTTATTTTAAGATTCAATTATGTTTCATGTGCTATGATCAATGCATACTTCAATCTATATATCTTGATGATTTTCTTTTTTATTGTTTTATGGTGTTTATGATTTTCTTTTCCTAGTTTTATATATTGAAAAGTTGGCAAATATGCTCAAGAAAATAAGGAATTTGCAAACTCTAGAACTTCTAACTTTAATGCATCGTATGACCAAACCATGAGACTAAAATCATTATATGTGAAAATAATGATTGTTTGAGTTGATTTTTTTGTGTCGTATCACACTTGACACCCTTTTACATGACTTTGGAGTATTTTCATCAATCCCATTAAAACAAAGATAGAAATATAACTCAAAAGTGGAGCACGTAGGCAAACACACTATAGTTGTATAGCAAAAGCAAAATAGAATGATGTCCACCACTAGATGAACTTCAAGACAAAGATATATTTGAAGAAAAAAGACATGCTTGCCAATGTCATGAAAGGGGAACTAGACATTGGGATGGAAATGCAAATTCAAACACTTAGTAAAGAATTTGTTGTATGACTAAATTGGGGTTGTGAATTGAAAATGTGGTTTGCAATGTGGATGTCAAGGAGTGGGATAGGCTAGGGGAAACCAAGGAGTGTAATGGAAATGCAGATGAATAGATGCAAATTGTCAACATGGGTAGGGCATAATTTCACAAATTTAGTTTTAAAACTTATTACGAAATGTATCATTGATGAAGTTTTTAGTACTTGTGTTTCGACAATAGTATGCCTCTTAAGTTATTATAGCCATCAAGTCCAATGGTTTATCATGTGGCTACATGTGTATATTCAAATCTATTGGTTATGTATTGATGGAAGTTATTGAAAACCACATCCAATAAGAAGTGGTTTTTAAAGGGTTGAAAATTTCTCACATTAGATTGTATGTGAAATATTAATTTTGCATGATGTTGTTAGAACTTGCATAATAGGTCAATGTTCTACCTAATGTAAATATAATTTGCGAGTATACATGTGATTGTGTACATGTGGTGATGATGTTGCTTCATTGGTGGGGCCTATTTTTCTCTTCTAGTCTTGTCGATCTAGTGTTGAGAGTGATGCCTTTAGGTCAAGGACATCACTAATGTTGGTGGTCAAGAAATCAATTGTTTTGGTAGCATGCATGGGTAGTTTGTTGGTGTTTTGTAGGTTTTCAAATAGTTGTTTGGCCTAGTTGAAGAACGTGTTGGACCAAATGTCAACAATCTTGAAGTTGATGATGAGCCAAGCCATTCGGTACACTGCAAAGGTGTTGAACATGACTTTGCAAATTTAGCCTATGGTTGTGTGCATCATGGTCATCCTTTTTGTGGTTTCTATTATGGGATGTGCAAGACGTCCATGAACAATTTTGCACGTCATGGAATGAAATAAACGAAATGGAAATGAATTTGCATGCAAAAAAACACCAAATCAATTAATTTGGAAGGTAGAAAGGACTAGTAACTAGGAGAACCAATATTGGGGGTTGACATTTTACCATGGTCCTTGAAGAATTTTTTTTTGTTAACCACTTAACTATCAATGAACCATTTGGCTTCCATTAAGGAGATTGTGGTATGGTCCTAACTATAGCCTTTATATACACACACATTTAGGAAGTGAAATTGGGTGTCGATTCAGTGGTAAGTTCATTCTTCTTTTCTAGGTGTTTGTCCATTGGTGGTGGGGTGGAGTTGATAAGGTCATGCTTTAGTTTTGGGAGTAGGGTTTCATAATTGGTGGTCTTGATTGGGGCCATATTGCATGCTTGCAAAATTTCACAACGTCAATATTGTGGGGCAATCCATGAATTGGAAATTGACCCAAAAAAAAAAAAACAATGGAGTTTGGTTTCCTTTCCTTCACAAAAAAATGAACCACCTTAAAGGAAAAAAGGGAGAAGAAAAAAAGGCAATAACAATGAAAAGATTTATAATGTTTAGGGCTATTTGTGTAGTTGGTTTTCGGCCAAAAAAATCTAATCACATATAAAAAAGATGTAAAAATTAGAAGAAGAAACAACTACTTAATGAAGATAATAGCAGTCACAATGACTATTTATTTTTAAAAATAAGATGAATGATCAAAATTCATTGTTGAGACCTTGAAAATGACTCGACAAAAGGTGAAACGTTAACAACATTAGGCAAATTTAACGGGTTTCAACCTACAAATCTACATTAAAAGAAAAGTTCAAACTTTACAATTGTCATGTGAAATTATTTTTCAATCATATATGCCATTTGCAACTAAAAACTACCTAATCACCTTGAACAACTTGCATGTGACATAGGTATAAATGACAAATGCAATTAATAGGGGTTAGACGAACATTCAACCTATATGGTTTCATCCATATGCAATTCATATGATTTATACAACTTCTATGACTTCTATGTGATTATAGGATGTGCACTTAAAACCTTCCATGTGTAACAAAAGGAACAAATGGAATGTTGACCTATGGCCCTTCTTTGAATATAAACATTTTAAATTTTAAAAATGCTAGCCAATATATATAAGTTGTCTTTTTGAACAATCCTAGCATTAGCATGTGTTGTGGTCAAAGGAACTTAAATGATACCTTTTTAACACACGTTAATTTGGGAATATTTTGGGGCTTCATTTTCAAGGGGTAAAATCTTGAATTGTCACATGTTAAACAATTTAATTGGTGTAGAGGATTTAGGGTTTAAGGTTCAATTGACATTTGTTAGGTTGGCAAATGTTGGGGATGGTTTTAGGGTTAAGGTTCCCATAAAATTGTTTTTGCCTTGTGTTACCATGCATCATTTAAAAGCATTTTTAGGTTTTAAGGTTTCTATTTGATTTTCAGATTGTAATTATTTTCCATGTTTCATTGTGGGCGGTTTTTAAGGTTAATATTTGTGCTTCTAATAATTTTTTTGTGTGCCACATGTCATGCTTGTGTGGGTTGTTTGAGATTTATTAGGTTAAAGTTAAGGTATGGTACAAAATGTTGTGTATGAAGGTTACAATTATGCAAGGTTATTAAAATATAATATTTATTGTCCAATCATGTTTAGGCATAGATTCATTTACATAGAATGAACATGGGGTTTCAGGTTTAATTCCTATAATCTTATGATGAACAAAAATTATAATGCACAAATGCACAAAAATATCAAATTGCAAACTCTTTTAGTTTTTTTCCTTGGGTCCATATACATGCACAAACTAGTACGTAGGGGATGAAAAGTTTATATTGTAATACACATATAATTTGAAACCTTCATAGTAACACCTTACTATTTGCAAGAAGCACGGTGCAACATCAATTCAATTCACCTTTTGCATGTCTTATCCTTTCCATGCATGGTTGCTACCCACTACTCATTCAACTTTAATTGTGGTAATTGGTTATCATTCTTATTTGGCACTTACAAATGTGTGTTGCCTTTGTCTTCCACAATCTTTTCAAGTTGCACTCAATACCAACCCTCTCCAATGTTATGGTGCATATACCCCAATCCCCCAACCCCTAATTTTGTACCTAACACAATAACCTTCTCAATTGCTAGATATAACAAAAACTAAGTCCCTTATTTTCAACTACACACTCACATAGACCTTGGCAACACCTTAAGATTATAGAGCCTTGATCTTCAAAAACATGCATTCAACTCCCATGCAATACAAGTCTCAATTCAACACACATATATGCATAACATAACAAGCCATGGTCTATAGCTAGGAAGTTAATAATAGTGATAAAGCCCATGGACTCAATTACATCTTCTAAGCACCTTGTAGGATTGATGGGATAACTATATATATGCACGAGGTTTTTTAAGTCATCCACCTATGTGACAATTTGTGACTGACACATTTTTTTAACTTCACAACCAATAACAAGCAACCAAAATTCTTTTCTTGGAATGAATGCCATCATATATTTCACCTCTTTTGGAATGTGTGCCTTCTTGCAAAATATATAATGAAACCAAGTGCTCGCACCATGTTTTGAACTCAAGAATCAAAGTTTATGAATTGAACACACAAAAGGTTTCATCAAACAAATCACAATTTAATGAGATGTCCAAAGTTCTCCATGGTTGTAGACTTCACAAAAATAACACTAGTTTTTTTTTTTTGTAAATTGTACTGGACCAAATTTGCACTCATGAATTTGTTTACAATTGTCTAATTTATTGTTACAACAAAACAAAAATAAACACCTTAAAAAAATGGGTTTCAAAATTTATTTTTTTGAACATAACAAAAAATTATCTTTTTTTGTAATCTTTAATCATCTCCATTTCTTGATTTAAAGAACCACACATCCAACAACGACCCATAAATTTTGCATCTCTTCACACATGATAATCAAATTTGAATTTGCTACACAAGCATTCTTTTGTTGCTTTTGGAAGATTGCTATTGTTGATATTTGCATTAATAAATTCTTAAAAACCTTCACAAAATAAAGATCACAAATACTCAAATGCTTTTGCAAAATTCTATGAACAACAATCACAAACAAAATCAATACCCAACCCATGAACAAACCAAGACCCAAAACAAAAAAACCCATAAAATTCAACCTTATTTCTTTTCATACCAAAATGAAAATGAAAACCCTAAAGCAATGATGCCTTCATTTGACATTTCATTTGACATCTCAATGAAACAATGATGTGGCCGCCTATGGAGTTGGCATTTTTGTTGCCCAAATAGGTTACCTCAACAAAATTCATGACTTATATAATAACAAAACATATTCATGACCAAAGCAAAAAATAATTGTCACATTTGTAATTATGTATAGATGAACCTAGTTATTGTTCATGATTATGTGATTTTCAAATTATTTTAAAAATCATTTAAAAAATAATTAAGCAATGAAAATACTTGTTAGACTATTTGGAAAATGTTTTTGAATATTTTATAGTCATTACATTCATTTCAAATCATTTCAATTGATTATTAAAATATCATATAAACATATTAAAACTTGCAACATTAGTTACAAGTGTCGTAATACATGTTATCATGATAACATCCACGTACCATTCAATGAATGTATCCTTATTTTAAGATGAGAGGTAAAATAATCAAAATTTTCTTATCAAAATATTCATATCTATATATATATAATTTCCATTTTTTCTAACACATAAATCATGCATGAATATTTTCAACATCTTTGAATCAAATATCATCCATTATTTCATTTTCCCCAAGTAGTTCCACCTTATTTATAGTTCATTTTGTAAGCTTTTCTTAATGTTGTTTTAAGATGGAAGATTTAACTTTCTTACTTTCATTACTCATGAGTCATATGTCATCCAATGAATCTATCATTGCCTTCAGGGTGAAAGCACACTAAGTGTGAACCATTTTTGTTCAAAAAAATGTGATGTATAACAAGAATTATAGTACGCAATAAGCTAAAATTTTGATGACATCCTTTGGTTATCCTAAACACAAGTAAAAAACTTAAAAAATTTCACAACAATATTTTGAATCCAAATTCATTTTGATCCAATAGTTAGATGAAGAGGATTGGATAAAATCAATGTACATGGAATATATAAACGTATAGTTTTCAGCAGTCATAGGGCTTCATATTTATGTATCATGAAACATTACCAAACAAAAGAAATTTGAAAAAATAATGCAAAGCCCATCTATAAAATCTTCTCCTCTTTGATGTGGTAGTAGTTTTATCCTAAAAAGAAGATATTATTATGCATTCATTATTAAACAAATGATAAAAAACACATTTCTTGAATGAAATTTCATAAAAACTTTAAATTTTTAAATTGTTTTAAATTTAAGTGATGTACATCAATATCATACACCACAAAAATTTCACCCAAGAATTCCATTCACAACCCTAATTTTGAAGTATATATTCAAATTTTTGAACTTTGTGACGGGTATTATTTTGTCATGAATATATTTTATATGTTCAAATTTTTTGATGTTTGTTGATTTTAAAAAAAACGTGATTATATGAAGTCTAAAGCTAATCAAATATACTTAAAACAAGCAAAAAAATCCACAATGTGATGTCCATATATTACTAAAAAAATTAATCATAGAAACATTATACGTGTTACTATAATTTTAGGGAGGCTTAGTGTGCTTTCACCCTTCAAACAGAACCTAGAATTTATTTATGAAGAAAGGTAGTTTGTTTATTTGTGATGTTGAGATCTCCCAAACCATTGTGCCTCTTGCCACATTCTTGGTACTATTGGAAAGCCCTCCACAAACACAGGTGCACCAAGTTGGTTTCACAATGTTTTGACCTACAATGGAGACATTTCTCAATATTGAACAATTTTGTCACTAAAAATTCGCTTAAAATAAAAACTAAAAATTATATGGGAACTTGAGTGCACTCCTGGTATTTTTGAAAAGCCCTTAATGAATATGGTTTAATGAAAGCAAATTTGAAAATTTTAGAGCTAAGGTGTTAGAAATATTATATTTTTAGTACACTTTTTCATTAGGAATTTGATTAAATTACAAAAAATGGGTTTGGAAGGAGAAATTAGTTGGGTAATTAGTTCACACTTGGGCCAACAACACAAGCTACACTAGTAACAAATGATTTTCGAAAGGTACGTATAATCTTGATGCACACAAAAATTAACATCCAAAGAAATTCATTGTTGGGGAAGACAGATAAGTGGTACATGCTATTTGGAATACAAGATTTGTTACCATCTAAGATTTTGTATGCATTTTGAAGCTTACAAATTGGTCCCAAGAAAAAAGATGGAAGAATAAACCTATGGAAAAACGAGGTCCCATTGAAACAAAAATGGCAATAACCATTTGGAAATCAAAGATGACTAGATTTCTTGTTGTTTGTTGTGGAAGTTAGAAAAAGCTCATTCTAATGAGATTTTGAATGATATGTTGATTTGCAATGTGAAAGGTGCCATAGCTTTTAAGGTTTCCACTTGTATAGTTTCTTTTGACAAAAAAAAGAAGGGTTTGCATCATTCCTAGTGGCTTATATTACATACAAGTCTAGTCTTGGTATATTTGTCTTCAAAAATAAAATTGGTCCTCTCAGCCTAAAATCAGTCTTGGACCCAATACCAAATTCCAAGGATCCAGTTTCAAAACCCTTAAACCCTAAACCTGCCTCTCATAATACCAGCTAAAAATCAGTCTTGGACCCAATACCAAATTCCAAGGATCCAGTTTCAAAACCCTTAAACCCTAAACCTGCCTCTCATAATACCAGCTAAAAATTCAGTCTTGGACCCAATACCAAATTCCAAGGATCCAGTTTCAAAACCCTTAAACCCTAAACCTGCCTCATAATACCAGCCAAAAATCAGTCTTGGACCCAATACCAGGACACAACCGAGGCTGGTAAGAAAAGCTTCAAAGAGTACCCAATACCCGGGGGATGGATCAGCTGGTACTTCCAAAAGTGGATACCAGATGTACATTGGTTTGTAGTTTGTACCAGGTGTACAGATATTACATACCAGACCAACACTGGTATGCACACCAGCGCACGGAGGACACATTGAATAGAAAGTCATACACACAAGTTGTGGGCTTGTTGCAGACCAGATTGCCTCCTCCCAAGTCACATAAAGAAGACCAGATTGCCTCCTCCCAAGTCACATAAAGATGGACATGGACAAATGCGTCAGCAAGAGAGATTTCTCTCACGAATGAGTCTTGTGTATGGTTTGATGCTGGCTGTTGATGTGCACACCATTTTTGTCATGAAAGAGCGAATGAATGTGGTTGACAAACACAAAGTGTTGGTCAAGAAGGCAAAAGCTTGGTATATATATATATATACCAATCAACTGTAAACATGTCTCTTTTGAGCTCAAGGTCAATATGTACATTATTATTCTGGAGAATTCTTTTTTGTCTAAAAGAAAAAGAGTCTCTGAGTCATGGGTATGGATGAATCACCATTGACAGACAGACAGAAACACACACACACACACACACACACACATGCACCAATCTATACATTCTCACAGACCCATTTTGCCACTAACTAGAATCGATTTCAAAAGACTCAATGGAAGTAGTAGTAGTAGTAGAAGTCCTAAGAAATGCTACCCAAGTGCAATCCATCTGAAATGAAAATACAAGGTAATTAATTTTAAAGGGGTTGATCATCCAATTTGGAGATCTGTAAGATTGGATGAGTAAATCCATCTCTGCTGAATCAAACTGCTGGATAACTAACTTAACTGCCAGCCTTGTTGTTGAATCCAATTTATAGGAAAGGACATTGAAACTGTACAGTTTGAGATCTGGTGCTCACTGGGTGGTGTGGCGGGGGGGAGGGCTTATCAAATAAACTAACCTTCAATTGGAGGTGGAGAGGTTCATGTGGGTGGGAGGGTGGGTGTGATGATGAGGTGCAGATTAAATTCTTTTATTGTATTTTTTTATTGGGGGTGATGGTGGTGTTGTTGTTGGTGGTTTAACTGCTTAATAAGATCATCATCTTCATGCACAGATGAGGCGGCTGAGGAATGATCTTTGACATCTTTGAGGAATTTGACAACTTGCTGCATGTTGGGTCGTCGTGCAGGGTCTTCAGTAGTGCAAAGATTAGCAATATGCAAGACTTTGAGCATATCCAATCGCCAAGGTCCATTTGCAACTTCAGCATCAAGCACCTCCAGAGCTTCACCTTTGAGAATACGATGTCGTACCCAACCAACAAGATTATCAACCTCAACATCGCAATCCTTGAAATCGGATCCAGTGGGTTCCTTGCCGGTGAGAAGCTCGAGCAAAATCACACCATAGCTGTACACATCTCCACGAGTTGTGGATCTCCAAGTTTGTCCATACTCGGGAGGAATGTAGCCAAATGTGCCTGCGATGTCAGTGCTCACATGTGTCTCATATGCACTGATGAGTCTGGCAAGCCCGAAATCGGCAACTCGAGGCTCAAACTCTGCATCCAACAAAATGTTGCTGGCTTTCATGTCGCGATGGATGATGTGTGGGATGAAACCATGGTGCAAGAAGCAAAGACCTCGTGCAGAACCCATTGCAATCTTGAAGCGTTTGGGCCAGTCTAGAACCTCAATGGCATCTGCTCGGTTACGAAGCCAAAGATCCAAGCTTCCCTTCACCTGATACTCATAGATCAACAGCTTCTCTTCTCCGAAAGAGCAGTAGCCGAGCAAAGGAACCAGATTGTGATGCTTCACTTTGCCCAGAGTCTCCATTTCTGCCAAAAACTCTCGCATCCCTTGTGATCTTGCATGACCCAATTTCTTGATGGCCACAACCTTGCCATCCCCGGGAAGAACTGCTTTGTACACAGTTCCAAAACCTCCATCTCCAATGATGTTGGTTTTGCAGAATCCGTTTGTTGCTTGCAAAACATCTGCAAGAGTCAGTCGTAGCAAGGGTTGCTCAAACATGGCTACATTGATGCTCAAGGGCTCCTTCATTCTGCTACTCATCAAGTCCAGTGCTGCAGCACATGTCCCTGCACCTCCGCCACCATGATATCCATGATGATGAGGGTAATGCTCATTGAACACCATGTTGAGCTTTGCCTTCTCCAAGTCTTTTGTGGCTTGATCCGTGACCTCTCGCTCCCGCTTCAGCTTCCGCAATCGCAGTCCTACGAACACCAGACTCAGCACTACGATGATGGTACTCATCACCACGCCAAGAGCAGCACCGGTGCTCAACAGAAATCTTCTCCTTGGACCACCGCCGCCGCCACCCAGAAGCTGCATCTCCCCCGGTGGACATGCGGTGTCGACAACGCTCCCGCACAGTCCCGGATTCCCCACAAAAGAAGAAGCATTGAGCTTCAAGCAAATCCCTTCGTCGGGCACGGCTCCTGACACCATGTTGTCAGAGATGTTGAGATAGCTGAGCAACGTCAAGTAGCAGAGATTCGACGGAAACAACCCGCTGATACGGTTCGCCGAGAGATCTAGATACATCAGCTGACTGAGCTTGCCGAGCTCGTTCGGAATCGCTCCCTCCAGCTCGTTTCCTCGCACATCCAGATACGAAAGACCAGAGAGATTGCCGATGGTGCTCGGGATCGGACCCGAGAGTAGATTGTGACTCAAATTCAGCGTCTGCATTTGGTGCCATGCCGTGCTCTCGGATAACAATCCGACAATGCTGCCGTTGAGACGATTATTCTGCAAGTACAAACCCACTACGGAAACGAGATTGGAGAGGAAAGCCGGGATCTCGCCGCTGAGCTCGTTGTCGCTGAAATCCATATGCGAAAGACCTGTTAGATTCCCGAGCTCGTTAGGGATGCCTCCCGACAAGTGATTCCCTGTCAAGTTCAGCTTCACGAGGCTCTGGATTCCGCCCAACTGCGCGGGGATGGATCCCGTCAAGTTGTTGTACGCGAGATTGAGTCCTTGCAAATGCGGCGACTGTCCGAGCTCCTCTGGGATCTCGCCACTGAGCTGGTTGCAAGAGAGATCCAAGGTGGTGAGGTTGGTAAGTCTAGCGAGCTGCGGCGGGATGGAACCCGTAAACTCGTTGCCCGCCAGTAGCAACTCTACTAGTACCGCGCAATCGCTCATCTCCGTCGGGATGCTCCCGGAGAGATGGTTCCACGACAAGTCTAGAGTTCCATGGTGCTGCACGAAGCTGGAAACCGGCACCGCCACCATTTGGAAATCCGCTGAGATTTCACTCGGGATGGACCCCGAGAGATTATTGTACGAGAGCACGAGGTAATCCAGATTGATCAGTTGCCCGATCTGGCTCGGGATAGCTCCAGACAACGAGTTGCTTCCCAGATCCAGGGTCGTGAGTTGCACACAGTTGCAGAGCTGAACAGGAATCTCACCAGACAATCTGTTGTTGTTGATGGAGAGGTAAGAGAGAAGGGAAAGAGAGCCGATCTCCGGAGGAATGATACCTTCAAGCTCGTTGTCGTCGAGATCTAGATACTCGAGACCGGTGAGATTCGCGACCAGAGGAGACAAGCTCCCGTTGAGAGCATTGCCGTTCAACTGGATTTGGTTGAGAGAATTGGAGTTCCAGAGCTCCTCAGGAATGGGACCTGAGAGATTGTTGCTGGCGAGGGAGAGAATGAGGAGCTTGGGAAGGTTGGTCCCGAGATAGGCAGGAATGCTCCCGGACAAGTAGTTGAGAGACAAATCGATTTGCGTCAAGTTGGTGCAGCCCATGAAGATGGTGGAGATGTCACCCGAAAGTTTGTTGCCGATGAGACTCAAAGTGTCGAGATTAGCCGCATTGCAAAGCTCACTCGGGATGGTTCCTGACAACAGATTGTTGTCGATGTACAGGAGCTTGAGATTGGAACAGTTGCCGAGCTCCGGTGGGATGCTTCCGCTCAACTCATTGTTGGACAGGAAGATCGTCGACACATGTTGCCATTTGCTGAACCATGAAGGCACTGTGCCTGTGAGCTGATTGCCATTGACGATGAAGGACATGATATTCTCCAACTGCGCAAGCTCCTCCGGAATCTCACCACTCAGCGAGTTCAGCGCAAGATTCAGAATCTGTTCAACTCGCAAGAAGACCACCAAAACACACCAAAAAAAAGCATCAGAAGAAAGAAGATTGATCACAAGAAGATCATGCGCACAGACAGACATAAGAATGTCCGCGGGTCGTCGGCAAGCTCTGCTGCTGCTGCTTACCTCCAAACTTGTGCAGTTGCCGAGAGAAGCGGGAATGGAGCCGTTGAGTTTCGTGCTAGGAAGATTGAGAGTGGTCAAGTTCTGAAGCTCGCCGATGGAGTCAGGGATGCTACCAGAGAAATCGCTACCACCCAAGTCCAGCTTCTGCAAGTTCTTGCAACGAGAGATTTGCGAAGGAATGGGACCGCTGAGATAGCTGGTTCCCAGAGACAAAGTCTGCAAGTTCACGAGGTTGCCGATGTTGTCAGGGATGTTGCCAGTCAAGGTGTTGGTGCTCAGGACCAACTCTTTGAGTGCCGTCATGCTCCAAAGCTCCAAGGGAAGCTCCCCAGACAAAGAGTTGTTGCTGAGGTCCAGAAACGCAACATTCACAAGCTGCACACCCCAAGTGGACGGAATGGGTCCAGAGAACCCATTGGAGCTCAAATCCAGGTGCTGCAATTGCATCAAAGATTGAACTGCTGGTAGATTCCCTGATAGTTGATTGCTGCTGAGATCCAGGTACTGCAAGTTCACCAGCTGACTGAACTGAGGATCGGGACACACTCCAGTAAGAGAATTAACCTTCAGATCAAGCCAATTGAGCTTGACAAGGTACCCGATTTGCGCAGGAATACTCCCTTGCAAGCCATTGCGAGCCAAGATCAAAGTCGACAAGTTCACCAGATTCCCAAGCTCTGGTGGAATGTTGCCAGAGATGGCATTGTAGCTAAGATCCAAGTAATACAAATCCTGGAGGCTGAAAAGCTCTAAAGGTATAGCTCCTGACAGATTCTGATTGGAGTTCAGATCCAGGTACTGAAGGTTCACCAGATTGCCAATCTCAGAAGGAATGCTACCAGACAAGCTGTTGTTACTCAGGTCCAGATGTTGGAGACTCCACAAGGAGCAAAGCTCAGGAGCAATGGTTCCTGTGAAACCCATTGACCCCAAATTGAGACTGTCCACTTGACCAAGCGCATTGCAATATACTCCTCTCCATTCACAGAATGAGGAAGAAGAAGAATTGTTGTTGTTGTTGTTGTTGCTGGGGACCCAATTCGCCAGTGGATCATTGCTGCTGCTGCTTGAGCTACTGAGTCCAGCTGCACCGAGTAGTTCATTCTTGAAGACCAAAAGAGCAGCCTCTGCATCTGAGCTACTATTGCTGCTGCATGTAGCCCCAGACACAAGCAAGAACAGCAGCAACAGCTGCATTGACTGTGGAATATACATGCAGAAGAATCTCCACTCGCTGAAACTACAAGACTTAAAGCTGAGCCCCATGCTCACTGCTGGCAGCTGCAACAACAACGACCACAAAGATGACAAAGACAATGACAACTACTTGTTGTGCACTGTGAATTGTTTTCTCTCTTTGTTCACAGAGCAAGTCTATTTCTAAGTACCTGCCTGCAGAGAGCTTGCAAGGTGCAGGGTCCACGAGTCTTGTTGAACTTTGATGGACATGTGTAAGACAACTTCTGCAGGAATATTGAGCATCTGGTTGTTGCAGAAGCAGGAGGAGGAGGAGCTCAGGGAAATCAGCCATCAAACCATCTACTCTATCACACAAACTAGAATGTATGATTGGAAAATGTTTTCTTCAAGTGTGCACATATAAGGCCCCCCCCCCCTTCCCGTCCCCCTCCTTCTTTACATGCTGTTGTTGCTTATAAACATGATGAGCTTAGAGAAACAGTCTCAACTTTTCTTTGTTTTTGGAGGACTATTCCTGATTGAGGATTCCTGCTGTGAGGATGATGTACGCTGATTGTCACTGTGCCCATCATAGTCTGTCTATAGAGACTGCAAAAAACCAAACTTTGTGCAAAAGCTCTAGTTACATTACATCTCCTGGAAGTTCAAAAGAACCCAGTTGTAATTGCTTGCACACAGCTTTGAAACATGGCTGCTATTCTAGAGTTCTAACAGGTCTCTTTTGCATTTCTAGAACTCCAAAAGTAAAGGACTAATGACGATGATGAATCCTGTGGGGAGATCTATGTGTGGGTACCCTCATTATGTGACTGTGTACACAGACTCTGCAGAAAAAGAAAAAAGCTAGCTGGTTACCAAAACATCTAATACAGACCAAAAAACACAAAACCCCATTCTTGCAAAGCTTAAAATGCAAACTTGCAGACACAGCAGACACACAGCCAGAGATGAAAGAAGAAAGAAGAGAGCTCTCTTTTGAGAGAGAGAGAGAGAGATACAAACTACAAACTTGTTGGCTATAACTGTTTTCTTTGTATTTCTAGCACATCAAAGTAAGGACTTAGTGATTCTTATGGGAGGTATAACCCAATTGTAACTGTGCCCATATCCAAAACAAAAAAAAGGAAAAAAAAAAAAAAAAACACTTGTTCAAACATATCTCCTTTCAAAAGCAGTTCTTGCAAACCTTGCAGACTTGTGCACAGAGAAAGTCTGCACACAGCACACAGACACAGAGATATATATATATAAAGTTGCAAACTTCAATACAAAATGGGATTTTTCTTCTAAATTTTTTTCTCCTTTTTCTGTGGGTATAGCTCCTACAGTCATCAATTTGTCTGTCAAAACTCTCTCTCTCTCTCTCTCTCTCTGATCTGTGCCTGTGTCTGCAACTGCAAAGATACTTAGGACAATTTCATAAAGTCTACAACTTTGAACAGCAACAGTGCAACAGCAGTCAAGCAGTTAGGCTTCTGCTTCTAGTGTGAAGAACTAATGGGGATTTTTATTAATCAATTAATTGATTGATTGATTGATTGCTTGCTTTTTTTTCTTTTTTTCTTTTTTTTTTGTTGTTGCCAAATTTTGATACTTTCTTTTTTCTGAGCTGAAAATAGAGCTCAGAAAACAAAAGCTGGAAAATTCAAAATAAGTGAGTGAGTGTGTGAGTGAGTGAGTGAGTGAGTGAGTAAGCATGGGTGGTGCACTGGATGTTTTGCACATGGGATATGGAACCATCACTCTTCTGTGGCAGCTTTTCTCATTTTGGTATCTACTTGAGATTTGGGGTTTTGGGTTTGGATTTCTTTGGAAGATTTTGCAAAAACAACCCCGATTATCTACTTTTTAGCATACATACTTTACATTCAACCCTCTTGTTATTATTATTATTATTGTTTTTTCATATTCTTTACAAAGACAAAAACTCAGCTGTAATGTGTGCTTTCATCTCCATTTTAGAAACTTAATATATGTTTATGTTTTAAAAAAATTTAATCTAAGTCTACACACTAAGTCCATTCACAATAATTTAGTAGAAAAAATAAAATCTTGATTGGGTTTTCCTTGAAACAACAAATTTGGCAAATATGTTTTTAGAATTCTTATAAGTATTTCCTAAATCCAAAGCTTACAAATGCACAAATGCACAAATTCATCCATGAAGCTTCTATTGAAATGAACCCTTCTTCTTTCAATGAAGCTTTTCGTTAAACTCAAGTAGTCCAAAATCCAAATCTTTAAAAAATAAAAATTGCACAAATTTACAAATCCATCCATGAAACCAAAAGGGAACAACTAAATAGTTTAGAGTCCATAGTACAAAGTTGGCCATGAAGAAGAGCCTCAATGATCTATCTATCTATGAAGAAAGGTTGTTTGTTTGTTTTGTTTTGCTTGTCATGTTGAGATCTCCCAAACCATGGTGCCTCTTGTTGCACTTTTGATATTGTTGGAAAGCCCTCGATGAGTGCGAATGCGCCAAATTGGTTTCATAATGTTTCAACTTACAATGGAAAAGTTATCAAACATCGAACAAAAAAATTCATTGAAAATTCGTTTAAATCAAAACTAGAAATTATAAGGGAATTTGGGCATGTTCTTGATATGATTGGAAATCCCTTAGTGAGTAGGATTTAATAAAGGCAATTTAGAAAATTTTAGGCCTAAAGGATTGGGAGATATTGAATTTTAAGTATTTTTTGCAATTGAAATTTCAACTAAATTACAAGAAATGGTTTTAGAAGGAAAAAGTAGTTGGGTAACTAGTTTACACTAGGGACAATAGCACAAGCTAATATTAGTCCACATTAAAATGAAGAAATGAACAACATCGCTAGTAATGATCTTAGAGAGTAGTGACTTGAAATGCCACACAAACAAACAAGCGTAGGTAGTGACGACAATGGAAGTGAAGCACAAAAAGGCAACTTGTAGTTGCATATCACACCTTGAGCTTTCTACAAACAAGAAGAAAAACTAGAGAACAAGACACACACAAATGCATGAGAGATAAGAAAAGAGAGACAAGAAACAACAAAAATCGACATTGAAAATTTGTCACCTTCGTGTGATGCACTCACCATACTTGAGTAAAAAGCATAACGAGAAGTGCCAACATAGATGGCACTCACTCACTCACTCTTGTTCTTCTCAAGTTGCATTGAAAAGCAAATCCAAATGCAAATTTTTACACTTGCCTGCCGTGCTCTTGACTTATATTCTACATGAATATTTTGTCAACATTGATGGATGGGGAATTACAATAAGGCCCACTTTAGACGAGTGATTTATGATATCACTAGTTGTGCTCAGATGCTATACAAGAGTCCAAACTGCAACTCTTCTCTTTTTTTCTCTTTTTTTTTTTCCTCTCTTTTTCTTTTGTTTTTTTAATTTTTTAATTTTTTAATTTTTCCCATTGAGGTCAGAGAGACAAGAAGAGAAGAGCCATTATTTTGTGTTAAAAAAAAAAAAAAAAAAGGGGGTCTAAATGAGTGAAACAACCATACTTACTAGGGTGGTTGTAGTAATAATGTCTACTTTTGCATTAAGTTGATCATTAGATTGAGCTATCTAGACTAGAGAGCCACCTTACAAAGGGTTGCAAAGGGGGGGGAGAGGGGGGTAGGGACTAAGTCAATTTAACTTAACAAAAAGTGACTCTCATCACACAATGGGTCTTTGCCCTTTATGAAAGGTTCAAACAAAAATCATGAGAGATAATAAACTCATTTAACTAGGTTAGATAAAATTTTAACCTAAAATCATTTTGATACCAAAAAAAAAAAAAAAACAAAAAAAACAAAAATCATCTTTTTAAGATGATATTTTTTTTGGGTTGTGTTAAAACTATAGTAATGACATTCTTCATTTTGCACTTTAAAATTCGCAAATTTTAACGAAATTTTCGCGAATTTTAACGATTTTTTCGCGAATTTTAAAGTGCAAAATGAAGAATGTCATTACTATGGTTAAAACTTGATTTTAGTTCTAGAGTTATAATACCTTGAAGGATTTTTGGTTTCTTTTTGGAGGATTTTTTTGAAGATTATATATTTTGGATGGTGAAAATATTTGAGTTTCCATAATTCTTCTTCTTTTGCCTTAAGATACACTTTGTATCTCAAGGCCACAATGTGACACACCCCTTGTTTTGGTTTGTCATCTCGACATGTTCCAAACCACGGTGCCCACCATTGCACTCTTGTTACCGTTGGAAGGAAGGGCCCTTGCTATGTATGAGCACATTGAGGTAGTTTTTGTAATGTTTTGACTTACATGGTGGGAGTTATTGAAATATTGAATAATTTTAGTGTGTATGATAAAGCTCTCGGTGTGGAGCTTTACTAAGATAAGTACCCTTGAGGTGGGAGCCCAAGGGCTTTTACTTGGGATTAAACCTAGCTAGGTTTTTTTTTAATAAAAAATTCTCATGATACCCAATGGGTTATTACCATCAAAAAAATAAAAATTCATAGGCATGCTTGATGAAAAAACATAAAAGCCTACAAACACATGTTCATAAGCTTTATATTTTTCACAAAACCTGCTAATAGTTAGACAATAATTATATTATATAATAATGACACCTTCCCATATATACAATGCAAAAAACAAGTAGGTTTTTATGTCATTGAAAATTCAATAAAATTAACTCCAAAAAAATGTTAGGGTAATGGGGGTCAATATTGTGTAAGGTAAGGTGCTTTGATAGATGAGTGAGATTTTTATGGAGGCGATTTCATAATATTTAGACTCAAGGTAATTTGAATGTTGATTAATTTTCCATCATTGAAGATCGATTCAAAATTTCAAAACTATTTTTTTCACAAATTGGGCTCTATTGTCCAAGTGTTCACACTTGGGAATAGTTACATAGTCGTGAATTTACACCCAACCAAACCACATAGAGAGAGGCCACACTAGTATTCTTTCAATGTTGAATTAACCCAAAATAAATAAATTCACCTCTATTTTTTATAACATATTTGAAATAATTTGCTTAAATACCTACCTAATATGGATGATACTTGGACCCAATTTGAATCCAAACTTCCATCATCCATCTGTGTTTTTCATCACCCATATTGTGTTTTTCATCACCCATGTGGTGTTTTTCATTCATACCAGGTTTAAAACCCTAAACCTAAGTACACTTACACATGGTTTTATACATGAACAATTTTTTACACTTCCATGCATTAACACATACACATAGATGTACCCTCGCTCCTTACATAACATGAGATAACTTCAACAAAACTTGATCCTTTGCTCTATTTTCTTTCTCTCCTTAGGTACCAAATTATATGTGTGTGTGTGTGTGTATAAAAACAAGGGGTGTGTCACACATTGTGGCCTTGCCATTTACATTAAAAAGTATCTTAATGCAAAAGAAGAATTATGAAAACTCAAAGATTTCACCATGCAAAAAATATAATCTTCCCCAAAAAAAATCCCTCTAAATAAAACCAAAATCCATTCAAGAAGATATTATTATAACTCTATAATAACTAATCTCAAGTTTCAACACAAGCCAAAAATATCATCTTTCAAAAATCCTCATATTAAAAAATAGACTTATTATTATTATTATTATTATAATTACCTAATGGCCAAAATATCCCTTAAGCTACTATACTTTATAATGAATCTAAACACAACAATATCCTTGCCTTAGTAAGTAGGCAATACCAACAAACACTAAACGAAAGCAACGAATTAAATACAACACGGTTTGCAACATGCTCTAACAATTAGGGTTGTAGACCTCAATGACCCAAACCTCACCGTTTATAAGGCTTGCTTAGTTGATCCACACAATATCAACCTTCAATTAGGATAAGAAATTATATATATATATATATATATATTAGTGTTGTGCGATTATTTGAATTTTCTAATCATATAATTCTCCAAAAAAATATAAATTAAAAGAATCATAGTTTAACTATGATTGGAACTGGAACCCAATGAAAAAAGTGTTTCTTGTCCACCCATCCATCATTCAATCATTCATTCATTCATTCATTCATTCATCCATCCTCCATCCATGGATCCTTTGCATAAATCCTTTTGTACGGTCCATCTATTGGACAATTCCAAAGACAATTCCAAAAAATAATTACCTCATTTTTCAAGCCTAATAATCTCCTATCTTTTTATAAAGGACCTATTTTATTTTATTTTATTTTATTTTTGTCTAAATAAATAATGGGTTTGGGTTATTAATTGTGAGAAGGAACATGACCCCATCACCATACTTCTGGTCCATTCCCAGACATCATACTTTGTTAGCTCCATAAATGCTTATAATAATAATCTTGTCCTTTTGATTTCTGACTCCAGACTCCAGAAAGGACTTGATTGAGTCAAAATTTTCCCTATTTATTTTCTTAAATTTTTCTATTATAATTCTGGCATGTGGCAAGTCTGGAGAATGTACCATCCAGCTTCTAAATAAGGGGATTTTTTTTAATTATTTATTTGTATTTAATTATTTAATTATATAATTATTTAGGCTCTCCTTTTTAGTGTTAGAGAGACTAGAGAAACAATGTTAATACTTCCCATGGCTATCATATGAATGATGTGAGTTTGTGTCATTCATATTTTTAGCATAGCTAGTCCAATGCCATTTAGGAGAAATGGGTAGACTTTAGGTTTTTGAAATTTGGATAGTTGGGTTTTTTTTAAAAACTAACTGCAAGTTCAAAAGTGATTCAAACATTTTTTTTTACATTTTTTAGAGTTGGCATGAGATTCGTGTTTTTGATTTTGAGCATTAGTGTCGTTGTGCTAGGGCATCCAAAGTTCCATCCATTTTTATTTCGGGTTAAGCACAATTGAAAATCAATTATGTGCGCTTGACTAAATCCTAATTTAGTGATTCATCCATAAAAAGATGATGGTTCTAAAAGGTTAGTATGTGGCCTAACATTGTTTGATTGAAGTTGAATAATGATAATGCTCAATGAGTGTAAATGAATGGAGTTTAGGGTTCATTCATTCGATTCTTTCCTTCAAAAGGTTGTGGGTTTTTATTTAGGCTCAATGTCTTTCAAATGTGTTATCCATTAGTGTATATGTTATGATAAATAATTGTATAAGGTAATTGTCAATAATCCATGTTTTTAGGGTTAAGGGTTTAAGGTTTAAGCCATTATCACATGAAGTTGTACATGTTAATATGATGTATGCCTTGTATTTTAAGCTTTGGAAAACTTCTCCTTTTGCCTTGGCAAGATTGAACGTTTCTTTTTATAAATCCAACATTACATGAAGCAAGGAAAAATGAGTATTCATCTTGGTGGGGGTTTACTCTACAATTAGCACATCATCTTGACATGATTTTTATGCTAGCATATGGGGAAGGCTTTTTATCATTAAGTTTTGCTCAAAGATTAAATGCCTATCCTGAAATGAGTGAATCCTAACCTATTCAAGACTTTTGATACTAGTTCATTCAAAAACTATGGTACCACCCATCTTCACAAATTTAATCTTGGCCTAGGTGGGGTTTTTCACTATTGTGGTTTTATTTAAGTTGGGCACTTTACAACTATTGAAAAGGTGAAAAGAATTTTTAAAAATTCAAAGCTTGTTTGATGTGTCTCATGATTTTTTTGGGGCAAAATTTTGCAAAATTTCAACCTAAAAACCATGATTTTGATCTATACAAAGGGTTTTTCATGGGAAAAATGACCTACATTTACCAAAATGTGGAAAAAAAATTCCAACCCACCAATTTTTAATAATATAAAAGCATAACCAAGAATATAGAAAGATTTTTATGTTTATTTCATTTTGATATATGATATGTAACAAAATTTGGCTAAATTTTACTATCGATGATTGTCCACTTTGGCTTGATCAAAAATTGGGAAAAAAATTTAACATGTCCAACATTTTTTTCCTTACCAAAACTTGTTTTTATTGTGAACTCACATAGGTGGTACAAATTCGATGTTTAAGGGTCAAATGGTCAAAATTGAACCCATTACCCATTTCACATTTATGTCAATATACATCAAGTTAGGAGTTGTTGGAAAGCTTTGTAGAAAGTAATTCCTTTGACCATCACACAATGACAAGGAGCTATGTAAACCTTCAAGCACGAAGTAGGAATGACTTCCCACTCATTCTTCTTTATGCTTTTCTTGTATTAAATAATGTACTCCTTAGGGTACACTTTGTCTCCTAGTGAGTTGTAAGGTGAGGCCCATACCAAAGTAAGAAGTAGAATGCACCTTAGGGGCATGTGTTCCTATCATATAAGACTATATAGGTAGGTTATAAACTAACATTCATGAGAAAAGAACTTAATTTTTACATGATAACTCATTGTGCCATTTTAAAATCCATCCTCATTGGGATACCATGGTCCCCAACAAATGGTTTTTCAACTTTTTTGAGAAATTTATTGCAATTGTAATTTCTAAGGATATATACTTGTTCATCAATTAGTTGCCAATTGTTAGGAAGATATTCCCTACATTTGTTGCATACAATTGACATATATTTCAATAGATTAGTTGGGGAAGGGGAAAGGAGAGGCAAAAAAAAAAAAAGACTTTCATGGTATCCTTTGGCAAAGGTTGCTAATCACACACACATTATGTAATGCTAGCCTAACATAATTTCCCCTTATGAACTTTGAGGACATGAAATGAGAATCCAAACACAATATCTGTAGGTCTACATCACAAATGGTCCTTCTAAAATTCAAATTAAGACCATTATAGACGCAACATCACATCTTTCCAAATCTACAACACATCTAGTACCTTCAAAATCTGCTTCAAATCTTTTTTCAAGTCTACAAAACAAATGGGACCATTTCAATAACAAAGTTTTTTATGGCTTACCAACATTGAAAATCCATGTTTTTCTTTGACCAATTTTTTTATTTTAAGTAATCATTTTCAAAACAATTGGTGGATTATTTTTTCTTATATCATTTTCATTCTTCCCCTGAATTATAACCTTGTTTTTAAAGTATATTTATCATTTTTTATACTTTATAACAAGTATTATTTTGGTTCAAATATATTCATCACATACAAAATCTTCATTTTTTGTTGATTTTTTGAAAAAAAATTTAATTAAACCAAGTTCCAAACTTCTAAAATCTCCTCAAAGGTTCACAATCAAGTTAGGTGTACACATCTTGTCAATTTTTTGAAACGTAAACAATTGTATTTCGTGACAACAATTTTGGGGGACTCTAATGTGTTTTTAGTCCCCCAAATTTACACAACAATCATGTTGTGAATACCCATGAAGGTCCAATTTGCTCACAATAAAGTTCCAACCTTTAAGAATTTACAAAAAAAAAATACTAATAGAACCTTTTTCATTATCATTTCATACATCGAAGTGAGTTTCCAACGCAAAAAAAATTATGTCCAAAATACTCCATTCTACTTAAAGGTTTCCAAGTTGAAGCTAAATTTTTTGTATGATTTTTTGTTTGAGTCAAATGCAATGAGTATTATGTCATCATGATTTCAAACAACATACTTCAAATTTGAGGTGCTTTTGAAGAGATAACTTAACAATGCCATGAATTGCAATGGTATCAACGTATGGTCTACGGTCAATTCTAATAATTTTTAATACCAAAACACATTCTCACCTAAAACCCTAAACCATGCCTTGCTTGTCAACATAGATGCCAAAGCATGGAAGAAATCATAGTTAGGCGTAGTTTGGAATTAAGGCATCCATGAAAGGAGGCAACAAATTGCTTGTGAGTTGAATTGCAAGTTTTTGATTTTTGGCACATCACATTTTCAAAATTGTTGTTTAAAAGCTCAAATGGAATTGTTAAGTTTGAAGGAACTATAATGGGAAGAATCAAACCATGTATAAGTCAACTTTTGAACAACCCCACAAAACTTCAAGTGGAACATGAAAATAGACTACAACATCAAGAGGAAAGCATACCAAAGGCTCAAAGTTTAATGAATGACAATTGTAAAAAAAAATCTTCGCCTTCCCTATAACTTTTTATTAACACCATCTTGAATGGTGTTTAGAGATTGGAAAGCTCAAATGCAAACTTAATCCTCACATTCGAAACTTGAGAACTAGACATTCCTTTTGCTTTGCAACTTCTTGAAACCAAAGTTGCAATGCTCCACTCTACAATTTGGATGCTCCACTTTGTAGTTCGTTTTGCGAAGTCACCACCTTGTTGAAATTGTCCATGCCATCCCCAAGTCTCCACACTCTTGTTCCATATTCATTGCTCATGAAAGCTATCTAGACCCTTCACACTCATAGACCCTTTGCTCTCACAAACACAAGATGAAAACCTCAAAACCAAACTCCCATCATCGTCATTGTCTCATTATCTTATCTTTTTACATCCTCACACATTCACAATTGCAAACGTATATATATTTAAAAACCTTGAGTTGGTTGTGCAAGAATTTGAGCATAAAATCTTTCATGCAAAAATGACCAAAAAAAATGAAGCAAGATACCAAAACTAGTTTTTGCATCGATTTTGGTACAAAAAGTAGTTTCACACCACATCATTTCCTTTTTTTCTTTTTTTGGCACCATGTTAAATCGCTATCCCTATCCAACCTGAGCTACGGGTTCTCATTCCTTAATAAGGGGGAACTTTATGAATAACGATATTGTCTATCAAATCCTTGGGATTGTTGTATGCCCAATAAATAAGATTTGAACAACATTGCATGGAACTGAGAACATTCACCACTTGGATGTTACAAATAAGTAGTTGGGTTGAAATAATTGTGTTTGATCCATTTTACGTGATTAAGGTAAATACAATGTGATGGCAATATATACATGATAACTATACAAGGAATTTACTTGATAATCGAGGTACAAATGCTAGTCATTTACATTACCCTTGCCTAGATTGATTGAAGTTTTTATAGACTTGTACTTTGACGTATATGGGGATGTATACATCAGGGTTGACCTCTCAATGCAATAGCCCTTCAAAGACTTTTTTTAAGACTGCTTTTGGAAGAACAATAAGGCTTTAAAAGGTTACAATCCCAACGATAGGTAACTTTGATAAAGCTTTTCCAATGCAGAGCCACCACCTTTGGATTGATTGAGTTTTGGGGCTTTTCTTCCTTCATCTTACCACCCACTCAAGTTGTACTTTTGCTCTACCAAGATTCTCCTTCATGCAATGAAAGTCAGATGATAACATTGTCTTCCATGACAGATATTGAGCATATCTTTCACAATTTCAAAAACGTGTGAAAAGTGTTTTTGTCACCCAAAACAAATCTCTCAAGTATCAAGGCAGTTACAACCCAACCCATTACATGTATGTATGTATACATTAAGGTCTGGGATGGCAGATTATATATCATTGTCCTTGACCACATTACATGAAATTTAATCTTCTTTCTGGTGATGATCATGCACTTGTAATAGTGATCAAAATGTCTATGCTGCCTTCCAGTGTGCACCATGCGGGATGGATAGTGTAATTTCAATTGATCACAACACCTCTTTTTTGTTTATTGGTATTCTTGTCCCAAAGCTAACCTTGGTGTTCAGCTATGTATTGCACCCATCATCTGCAAATTGTCCAAACCGTGTGGCGGAGTCTGAAGATGGAGAGAGTGATATTAGTCTCACAGGACGTTAAAAACCCATTCTTACCAGCTTTGCGGGTGTCAGTGCTGCAGAAGTCTCTAGGGTCTCTGTTTTTGGATTGCAAAACTTTTAAAGAGTTAGAACATGCAATAGCACCTTAACATGGCAAGATCCTCTCTCCCCCACGTCCTTGCCCCCACCACTTGCACACCCAGTCATAAACTTAACAGGCTAAAACCCTTCAGAGGAATCTTGAGCTGAACTTGACCAGCAGCAAGCAACTACCACCATTTTATTTATTAAATTATTTATTTTTTTGGGGGAGGGGAGTGAATTTGTCATCTCTGCAGATTGGGAAAAGTTATACTTCTCAGGCTTTTGGCACTCACATGGTAGTCAGTTTCATTATGCTGAAACCAGAGCCTTTTAATAAGTTCATAATAGAAACAAAGTCTATTTTCCATTATCAACAACACCCATTTACATAGTGAGTGACCTTCAATAGTTTATGAACCAGAGAAAAAAGAAGGAAGAAAACCCACCAAAACAAAAGGCAAGAAAATATAATAATATCCTTAGCTGTCTTCTGAGCATCACTTAAGTTCTGAAGTTTCTTCCCTTTACTGTAAAACCTCTGCTGGGTACACTACTACTGCAAATGGGAGTCTGATGGGGGGGGACACAGACATCCATTTTATAATCCCAATTCAACTATAACCATGCTCTGTCCGTAAGCAATAAGCCCATTCTTCATGATAGTGCCTCGCTTGATGTGCAAACTGCAAACACACGGGTGGGTCCAATACCCATGACCCTGAACTAAAAAGCATTACATATTTGTAGGTCATGTGGTGTGTCGTAAAAGCTGTGATTAAAATAGCAAAATGTTTGTCTCTTATGAGAGATTAAAAGAAGGACACTGCACTGTCTGTCCCAACCAAAGAGATTGTCAGAACTTTATAAAGGATTGTCAAAACTTCTGATCACTTCGGGAAGTGACTAATAGAACACCATGTCCACTCACTCACCGACCGGTTTATGTGGCCCTGTAAAGTTAGTGTTCATCTTTGCAATGGATTTTTTTTTCATTTGTGCTGTTCAAAAAAACATATATATATATATACTTGGTGTTTCATCACATCCCACATAGAATGTTAATAATCTTCCTAGCCCTAAACCCTAAACCTTAAACCCTAGCCCCATTCATAATCATGGAAAAGATTGGACAGTTTAAGGTGAGGGATTATTTATTATGTGCCACCATTTATGTTAATCATTATGGGCAACTAATCAGAAGTGAATCGTTGATTGTGAAGTGTGCCTTGTGATGAAGATCATTGTATCCTTTGCAAATTCCTGGTTCTTGAACCACTTCCATAAATCAGACCCACTTCCAGTTTGATTTTTACTTACTGGAATTGAATTCTAACACGCTAAACTGGGTACCTACCCAACACTGGTCCAAACCTATTTGCGCACTATTTGAAAGCTGTACTTCATACAATGTACAGTGTTGTTGTACAGGCCATTTTATTGCTGCTGATCTCTAACAACAAAGTGAGATTAACCCATCTTTTGGATGTTACCATCAATTGCAAATTGGAATTTTTTGTTGTTGGAAAGGCTAAATTTTGTAGTCAGATGTATCCATAAGCACCACACAAAAGGCATACCAAAGGAGGAAAGACTCACTTGAATTTGGGCCTACTGACTGAACCTGGTTCTGCTAGATGATCTGGATTTTTGTTTCATAGCTTGCAGGTGCCTGTCTGTCCCCACCCAATACCTCTGAGAGAGAGAGAGAGAGAAAGAAGAACCCAGTGCCAACCACCATATCTGAATCTTACACACAAAAAAAGGGGGACCTTCTTACAAACTGGCAGCAAATCGTGTGCAAGTTTAGCATTGTGCAGGCTACACAGTCAATTTGACCTTGAGACTTCTGGCCCATTCAAAGTGAAGTGGAGTTAGGAAGAGGGGGGAGTATGGAAGAAAGGAAAGGAGCAGAAGTTGGAGTGTCTCACTGAAGTTGCTTTGCAACAACAACAACAGTTTGAGGTGGACCCCAAATCCGCAGCTGGAAAACCAAATTAAAAAAGTTCTGGTTCAGCTCCTTTTGATTATTATGCAGCACATCCTGGTTTTCAATCTAGTCTGTTAGTATAGTACAGTCTGTCTGTGCTGCTCCGAATAAATCCATGCTGTGGGGTACTATTTTTTTTTAAAAAAATTCTGGGGTTTCCTTTTTCTTTTGTGTAGCTGTAGTTCTTGAAGTAGTCAGAGAGGGTTTTGTGTCATCTGCAACAAAGACAGCCCGTGCATGCAGAGCTGGTCAAAGAGAGATGGGCATAACTACAAGTCCGGAGCAAACAGCAGTTGGACATGGGGGAAGATCTCTGGCAAACACCGGCAAAGCTTGTACACATGGGCTCACTGGCAACCCTGGAAGAATCAAAAGAAGGAAAAGGAATAGATTTTTTTTTTTTGGCATAGTAAAATTGATGTGTTAACTCGTGTTGGGTGGGTATCATATTTTGAAACAGACCAGCTGGGGGTTTAACTTATGTATCTCAATTCCTGAGGGATCTGCTACCAGTTGGGTAAGTATTTTGCGATTTTTGTGGGAGTTTTTTGAATTTTTTTGGATAGTACACATTCAACTGTAATTTTTCAAGTTTTAAAAAGAATGCTCAGCCAAAACCAAAAGAAAACAAACAAAAAAGATGGTAGAAATGAAGCCATTACTTAGAAACAAATATGAAAGACTATCTAAAGTAGCCAGTTTTTATATCCAGATTACGAAAATCTTGGGTTGGGTGAAGCAGCCCATTTGTGTGGGAGATGTGGGTGAGTTTGTATAATGAAAATCTATGCACAATCAGTGCAAGCTCAAGCAGACTCTAAGTCTCAACATTAACAAACTGGTGGACAAGTAAATCATACTTCTCTTGTCAAAATATGTAGAACAGATTAAAAACCCTGAGTTGGGGACAAAGAAGGGAAAAAAACCTATCACATGACCACCCATATACGTCACTGTGGGACCTTGTAAGGCATTACAAGACAACCTCAGGTTTGATTGCCAACAACAAGCACAGAAACACCGATTTCTACTCGTATTTCCATCAGACTACAACATAACTCAAACCTTAGAAACAATGCAACTCTACTAGTGTGCTAGTAGGCTCATGAAAGGACTCATAAGAGTCCCAAGTGGAGGATATTGTCACCAATTGACACCACGAGTTCTAGAAAACTAACTACCTAACTAACGACCTACACGGAGATTGTCAACATTATGTTGGCACTAGTTGTAACTTTGTAATCAAAACTACATTTGAAACGCTTACTTAAGGTAAGGAGTTGACTTGACATGGGAAGCGACATATTGTTGCACTTTTCAACATGCATCTTACATAAGGGAATTAAGGGAACGAAGAGGCAAAGCATGTAATACATACAAAGTCACACGTGCACCAATGTTGCAAATCCAAGGCCCATGTAACCTTTGGTGAAGTTCTCAAATCCCCAACTCTAAAGTACGGCCTAAAATAAACTATGGGTTCCAACATTCCACACAATGGTTTGAACATTAGACCAAAGATAAAAGGATTGAATAGAGAACTTGAAGATACTATCAAAAGAAGAACAAAAGTTTCATCCACAATCACGAATTTCAAAATTCTTCAAAGTCATCCTTTTGCGCTAACTATCATAGTTTTCATTCGAATGGACATGGGATTCAATTGTCTTATGTTTGCCAAAGGACATGTTTTATACAATTCATAGATTTTATCACAAAACAACATGACACAAATTATTTTTTGGCACTTGTGAGTCTTGTTAAAGGTTTTCATCAAATTTCTTTTTACATTTTATGCAACCTACTAAATTCAAAAAAAACATCAATTGGCATGTTGAACTCCATTTCTTTCACAAACTATTGTCACACTTGCCTTTTTCAAATTCATAGAAAAGCATTCAATATAGTTATAAAGGTGACATTTGTTTCATTGGATGAAAGTGCTAATAAAACATATAATAAGTCACAACCTATCTATAGTTTCAAATAATCAATAAATTAAAAAAAAGTTATCCCTTGGAATCGTACAAGCTTTTCTTGGCCTTTCATGAGCCTTCAATTTTGAATCCAATTGCTTTAGATATTTGGTCATCACCTCAAACTATACAAACAAATAGTTTACATCCATATGTAATTAGAATTCAAATTTTGCAAATATTTTAATTCCTTTGCTCTTGAAATGAAAATTGCAATGAAACAACAACAACAAAAAACTTGAGTTGAGATATTTGGGAGTTTGTGGGTCATGTTGCTCCAAAAAAAGATGACCTCAATTTGAACTATTGGAAATGAATCATGATGTTCTTTGCAAGCTTAAGTTTTTCTTTGGCCTTTGGAGGCATTGAACATCATATCAACCCCAACCCTCCAACAAGTAAGGGGTATGTCCTTCAAGAGATATGTGATTCTCCTAATTAGTACACTTAGCAAGAAGTATGTTACATAAGTGACAGTAAGTCAGAAGAGCATGTTCCTGTCTTTTAGTGCTTTAGTTGAGGAAATCAGACCATATAAAATCTAAAAAGTCCTCCTACACTTAGTTAAGATCTCGTACTTATGTGTAACCTATGGTGTGAATCTCAAGGTGCATTGCATTGAAGCATCTTGAGATCTGCTAAAACCACCTCTCTTTTACACTCCTTGCAACTTGTGAGACTACAAATTGCTAGACCCAACAACACCCTAAACCCTAAACCCTAAAAACTCACCCAATCCTCACAATCCACCCAATTACAAACCATAACCTATTTGAGGCTTCAAGTCAACACCTCTTTTGTCCCTAGTTTCCATTGTTTGACAAAAAGTATAAAAATGTTGACCTGTGATAGTGCATACAATTGGGCATGAGAGTGACTAAGAAACCACATCCAGAGGTAAATAAGATCTGGCAATAAACAGAAAGAAAATAAGATGAATCCATATGTCAGTTCTAGAAAATTAACTAATGCAAACAGTAGTGAGTTCAGCCATATAAGGACACAGATTTGCAGAAGGGCAGTCTTACCCGCATGCCAGAAGCTGTGCAGAGACCCCATTTTACCTTCCAGGATCCCTGAAGATGGAACTGCCAAATGACCCAACATGAAGCTTGCTCCACAGAGTCCTGATTCATGATACCAGGTTACAATATGTGGTGCAGATAGCACAACCCAACATCACCTCCAAGCTGAGAAGAGAGGAGAAATAAATTTACATCAGGACAAAGTGGTAGACTTTGAAACTGCTTCACAAAGGTGCTATTGTAGCATTTCCACCACAAATAGAACAGTTTATTGAAACTGAAAATCCTGCTGCTCCTTTAAAGCCACTACTCAAATACTCAACTCTCTTACAAAATTGGTTCTCATCAATCCACAAAGAGAAACACTGAGGAAACCATGAGCAACTGTCTTGGAGGAAATACGAATTGGATAATGTAGTATGAATACTACAGGACCTACAAAAGGGTGATGACTCAAAATTTATGAAGCTTTTGTAAGGACCAAAAAACCCCAAACACAACACCAAAAGAAAGGTTGCTAGTCCAAAAGCATCTCAAATTGGTTATGGGAAGTGTTTAGAGTGGAGCTTTCAAAAGATCAAGTTTAGTCCTCATCCATGCCAATCACAACTTCTGGCATATTCCACACATCTTCCTGCATTGGGGCCTTTCTGACCTTCTGAACCAGTGCAAGGAATTAAGGATCCCAAAAGTAATAACCAGAAAGCTCTACAAGCATAACATCTGTGCTTCTACTGTATGTGGAAGAACTGGACAAAATGAAACAAAGCCTGACTATGAAAATGGAGGCTTGAGTCTCTTTGGAGACATCTGATAAAATGGAGGCCCTGAAGCACTTTTCAAGAGCAAATGTTATAAAGAGAAGCAGAAAAAGCGTTAAAGACAGTGCGGAATGCAATTGGAGGATATTAGAGGCAAGACCATTGGAGTCATCTTTCTGGCCACGATTTCGACTATTGAGCAGCTCTCTCTGAATTTCTGGTGTTACCTGCAAAAACACCACCCTCATATTCCTAAAATGGCTAGCATTGAATGGCCAAAAGGGACAACAAGTTTGCCTGTTTCACGCATTAGATCCCTAAACAAACATGGAGACTCATATTGAGGGTAGTGGTCAGGGCCTCCTGTACTGTGAAAGGATAGCACTACTGACTACTTATATGGAGCACATCTGCTAGAGCTAAACATATCTATGAGGTTGCAGAGAAAACTCCACAACAACATTGGCAACAAAACAAGAAAGAGTGCAGTCATGACCTTATGAGTCTCACTCACAAATGGAAGTGATGATCATCAGCCATGACTCCCACCAGACATCATCAGCTCCCAATACCATATAGCACAGAGATACAGAACACTAAAATTGGATTAATTACAATTCCCTTCAGAACATCACATAAAAACTTCACAGAAAATACCAGATAATGCTTGTGTTGCCGCATCAGATGCCTCAATTTCTCCTTATCTTCCTCACTGAGCTCATTCTTGTACCTGTATATTAACAATTTACAACTCACTGAGCCCAGAGCTCATTGTGCACTTAAAGCATTCAAGTGGTAATCAGCTGCAGTTCAAGAATGTACAAAATTTCTAATGTCAGCAAACTGAAGTAGGAAGGAGGGTGTACAGTGTGCATGCAATTTACACTGGGTCAAAATTACTTCTAACAAATAGCATGAAATTGGGAAATTTTTCAATGGTCTATGTTTTACCTCTGAACAAACGTGAGAAGGGACTGATGCCAAATAACAGGGAGGTCCCGGTCGTCATCAGTGAAGCGCACAAAGTGCAACAGAACAGCATCTAGCACACGATATGGAAGAGCATATTTTTTGTCCAACAAGAGCTTCAAAAAATAGCTGCAAAACACAATTTCATCACAACACAGTTTGATGAGCTGATAAAGCCAAGTTAACACAGAAGGCAATGCTCTGGTACACAAGATGAGTTCATCAGGGACAGAACCAGGAAACACCAACCTGTTTGTGCCACAATACTCCATCTCTGCAATCTTCAAAAGTGCAACACTGGAGACAAAACCCAGCCCCAATCCCACACTCAGAAACAAGGAGAAAACAAAAAAAATGGGCCTCAAATTCTTCATCCATACAGATGAAAGGCTAGGTACACTTCTACTTACAAACCAACATCCTGTTTGTTTAACATGTCTATGATTAATTGCTGAGACAACCCACATGCCTTCCATCACAGAGCAAGCCATCTGTCAGGGGGAGAACACAGTCTGCCAACCCCACACATGGCATGAGATGAGAATATCCTGCAACTCTACCTGGAGTGCAACACAGGAATTGACACCTTTTGAATCACACTTCCCACGATCACAGCTTCTCTCAAGTTACATGTCCTTGACTGCCACAGTCACACAAAGCAGATAAGGAGCAAGTTACACCTCCTTTCAAACTTATCAAAGATTAATCTGTAAAATTGCAGAGAAAACTCCACAAATACACTGTCCTATCATTTCCAGCCAAACCCAAAACAAGCATGACACAAATGGTTGCAGTCATAACCTTGTCAGTTTCAGTCACAATGCATTGGACCATCACTGTCACCATGAATGGCATTGCCTGGCTGCCATTACTCCCCAGGAAGCAACAGTAAAACTCATCCATACTGTTGGCTAGTACTCGAGAAGAATAGCCAACTACAAAATTAGTCAGAGATACTCTGATGCCTAAACTGGGCATGAGTTTTATGACCTCACCTGGCAGAGCGGTAGCAAGACACCCTTGTAGAAAGCTGAAGGTTTGTAAACAGCCTTCTTTAAAGACTGATACAGTGCAAAATGGAGACGCTTATGTTCCTTAATATCTTGACGTATGCGGGGGAGCAAAACCAAGCTATAGAAGCGCTGAGCCATGCGGGCATTGAAGTTTGAGGCAAATACACGAGTAGCCTGATACATTGCATTAGGTGACCATTTCTCAGGATCTGTCAGGTACATAATCTCCTCCCAATTTGACAGAGATGGAATAATCTTGAAAGCCTTTGGTAATTTCCCAGACCTGTATCTGCCCAGTAGCTTCCCCACTCTGCAGAGATTTGAAACCAATGTCAGAGCATTCCAATCTCCTAGAAACTTGGAATAGCATCTGAGACTGACTTTAGAAAAACAGCAGCTTGTAATCAGAGTTAAGCTATGTAGCAAAAGCAACTGGTGACTGCTCTAGTAAAGACAAGGCAACAAGCAATGAGAGGGATGGTGAGATGGTGACTGAATAGAGTTATAACAGCCATGGGTGAAAAACAGGCTAACAGAACCAGAAGGCAGAAGCAAAGAACAGCCAATCCAGAACTCCAAGAATCCTCCAAGGGAAGAAGTGTCCATTCCACTCCTTTATGACCGACAGAGAGACAGATAGATAGAGAGCAGAGCACGAACCCTTGATACACTTCAATGACCTTCTTATCAATCCCAGGAATTGATCTTCCTCCACCTGTAGGAACAATACATCAATTTATGTCCAGGATTCCACCCACTTTCAGGACCAACAAACCACCAAAGACAATGCAATATATCTCCTTAACAGCAAGCCTGGCTGAAGAACTATGCTGTCAGCAAGTCCAGTACTTAACGCTATGTAGTCACCTTCCATGTTGGCAGTGGCATCACCACTGACACCAGCCTCATGGATACGCTCCATAATAATGTCAGCCAAAGTGCGTTGTGGGGTGGCATCAGATGCCATGAACATTGACATGATCCTCTCATCCTCTTCAGTGACCTCCTACTCCACCATCACAAATCCGAGTTATCAAACTACATGGAATGTTTGGACATAATCCATTTTAGCCTTCTGTTACCACCATGTCAACAACTGCAACATCTATGGATAAACCACTGTTTTCACATTGTTTCTTGCCAGATGCAAAGCATTACAGAGCCAGGCTTTACATCAAATTCTTCATGATGCTCCTCTGTGTCAGAGTAGCCTCCATCCTCTTCATTGTCACTGTCACTGTCCGTTCTTTTCTCACTGGTAACAGCAGTGAATGCTCGTCGTGTTGCTGCAACCCCTGTCTCTTCATCCCTGCGCACAAAAGTGGATGAATGCCCTGAAATTATACTCTGGAGACCAATTCCTTGCATCCACACTGTTTTTTCACCAATTCACTTTGACAACCCACCTCTCATTGTCAACTTCCAACTGCTGCCGTCGAGCTTCTGCCAGAATCTTGTTGCTCATTACTGGGGTCACATACTGCAGCCATCCAGTTCACCAATCAAAGACAATTCAAACTCGATGCTTGGCCCAAGAGAGTAGAGGGAACACTAACAAAAGATAAGTTCTAACAGATGTAGTATTAGTGCTAACCTGCAGGGTCTAAGACACAAAAGAAGAAGAGACTGAGCTGACAATTACATTCCTTGTGATCACGAGGACATGGCAAAGCAAAGAAACAAACATCTTGGCACCTTACCTCCTCTGCTTGCTGGCCTTTGCGAGTTTTAGGAGCCCGACGCTTGGGAGGTGCAGCCTCGTGCCTATCCTCCATTTGCTGTGCTAAACTGAGACCATGCTTCTCAACAATGGTTGAATCTTTCCTCTTCTTCTTTGGTGGCATTGGACCCCTGGGCTTTGCCCCAGCTCCTTCACCCACCATGACCGCTAGATCTGTTCTTAATCAACCAAGACCTGCAAGATCACAAGAAGTTTAACAAGAAAGAAACCTGGACAAAACCCTTAACCCTAAGCCCCAGTTGAACCTTCCGTCAATCTGGAGAAAGAAACAAAAGGAAGCTCAATGAAATCAAACAGAAAATTCCCCACTGAACATGTTACACAAATCCTTGAATTCAACAAACAAACACTCGGATTCGAAACCATTTCGTGACATTTGTTAGAAACCTCTAAACCCTAAACCCTAATTTTTCAAAACGAACAACCAGGGAAAATTTCCTCAACAGATTCAATCGCAAAGTCAAGAAAAATCAGATAAAAACTTCTCCACAATAGAGAGAGCTGCGAAAAAAAAAACACAAACAAACAAACAAACAAACCTCCCAAGTTGAAGAGCTTCAGGAAGGTAGGCTCAATAGATCCACAAGATGAGATTCGAGAAATCACAAAGTCCAAAGAAGCCGCAAAATCCGAAACTAAAGAAAAAGTGCAGAGGAAATAGAGGCAATACCTTCACCACGGCACCGAATTCGACCGCAACAAGATCAAAAAATGCACCACGAGATTGCAGGACTGTACGCCCATCGCTTGGTAATGCGCCGCAAGCCGGCTGCAAGGGGAAGGAGACGGAGGCTTAATCAGGTTTAATTTAATCACTCGTGATTAATGAACTCCTAAATTCTAATCGCTAATTAATTACACACTAATCCTCCGCATTTTCTGAATTTTATACCAGTTACTCGCAGCGGTGGTTTTTTTTTTTTTTTTTTTTTTTTTAAATTTTATTTTAATATTTTAATTAATTAATTATTTTATTTATTTATTTAATTTTCTCATGTTGCTCCAAAAGTGGCGATCAGCCACAAAGACGATTTAGCCAAATCTGGCTACAAGACAATTAAAGAAGTCAATAAAAACCTAGGAACCTTATTACAAGGTTGGCCAACCACTAGAACTTATTAGCTAAATATGGCGATTTCAGAAAAAAAAAGAAAGAAAAAAGGCTAGAAATCTGCCCAAATCTTCCAAAAATCTTGACAATTTTATACTTTTTTTCCTCAAATTGTGACAATTTTTTTTTAGATAATTTTCCAAAATGGTAATTACTATAAGCCCATCATAACTACTAACTAAATACCCTATATATGAATAAATACTCTACCAAATATTCTACTTTTGTTTAGTTAGTAGTTATGATTGGTTCAAATGGTATATATAAAATTTGATGCCCATATTCAATAAATCATTATTATAATAATAATGATAAAAATTGAAATCAAACAAACAAACTTTAAATTTGAATGCCTTGTACATATTTTCAATGTAACTTCATATTTAATGAACACATGATTTAATGAGCCACATGGATAATGAAAAAAATCTATAGATTTTCATATTGAAAAGACTCAAATGTGCTAACTCATCAATTATCAAATATTCATTTGTAAATTAAAAGTCAATTAATTTATTTAGTTAATTGACAAACAAGACAATATTGGCATTTTATCTAAGGTGAAACACATTTTTTTGTAAATATAATTTTATTTTTTTCAAATTTGTCAAGTAAGTGGATTGGTGACCATTTGCAACATTAATGAACCAAATTTGGCGAGATATCAAGCATGGTTTTAGTAGAGGTTTTTTGATATTGCTATCTCCTAATGGTGATTTTAAGATTTTTTTTTTTTTTTCATAACATGGTGTTTTGTTCCCCTCCCATTTTTTTTTTTTGAAAAAAAAACCTTTTTACTTTTTGTAGCTTCCTTTATTTTCCTCACCAAGTTGTGAACATTTGCCAAAAAAAAATTAAAAAATTAATAAGATACTATAAAATATTAACATGCCCTATATTTTCAAACTATTAAATTTTTTGACTAAGCAAATATCAACATATTTATTTTTTTAATATTTGAAAAAAAAACATTTAAAAAAATATCCATATATATTTTTGCTACACTTTGTGGTTTTTATGTTTAGAGTTAGCTTTAAAAAATATTTACTTTTGCTCAACAAGAATTTCATAGGAGAAAAAATTGATGAAAACTCCAACTAAAAAACCATAATAAATTTGAATAAACAAATAAACAAGCGATTCATAAATCATTTGCATAATGATTATGCACCTTGTGACAAGTTCAAACCAATAGTTAAATTAAAAATAAAATGAATTTGTTTATGTTTTAAAAAAAAATTATATATATATATATATATATATAATTTCTTTTAGTGATTTCTTGAGTCGTTGATTTTCTTTCTTTCTTTAGAGATTTTCTTTGGGACTCGTTGTGGCTTCTTTTAGGGTTTGGAAGCGTTGGTCGAAGCAAATACGAGAAAAAAGAAAGGGACGGAAGGAGAGGGGAGAGAGGACGAGGAAGAGACCAGAGGGGCGCGGGCACGCACATGCTCGCGCTGCTGTGACGAATTCTTCCTCCTAAGTAGTGGCAGTAGGAGTGCAGCTACAGTCATGGATGCGCGCGCTGTTCCAACTTGGCTTCACGCGCAGATCGAGTATCTCCGGAACAATGCTCCACTTCCCTTGAAGGTTCGTTGTCGTCACCTGTTCTCCCCTCCTCTGCATCTTTCTACATTGCACTTATTGGCTGCTGGTTGTGCAATTTTAAGGCGAGGGTTTAGAGTCCGGATGCAACACTGTTCTTCTTGGCAGAGATCGCCCATGTGTCAAGTTAGTGCTCGTCATGTGTTCCTTCTGTGTCCTCGTGAGCTCGATAGTTTTAGGGTTAGGGTTACTGCCATCAATTGTCGAGTTCGTCTTTGTGTGGTTTGTGTTACTTTCGTAGTTTTCTTGTTTTTCCTCGCATTTCCTGTTTTCTTAGAGGGTCGTTCTCAGGTAATATCTGTAGCTATGAATACAGATACCTCCTTTCTAAGGCCATAAAGCCACCTGGGTTCACAGGACCCTGACTACTAACCTATGAGCCCTAAACCTCCTAGCGTGGGTTGCTATAGCTCCCCAGATCCTACCCCAGGGCTTGGAAGTCCCTTCACGCACTGACTGCAGTTATATCTGAGGTGATGCTTATTGTAATATCTGCCACACACCTATTAGTTTTGATTTGAATGCAATTCCACTTGCAGGTTTGCAGGGATCTTGTCCATGATGATTTTGAATTGAGACTATTTAAGGAAGTGACTGATGAATGAATTGAACACAAATGTCTGCAGGTTGAGAATTTGAGAGCAGGCACTCGTGGTGGGCATGTCATGGATCGGTTCACAGTGCTTGTTCCCTGTTGCCTTTCCAATGTCAAGTGTATGTTGTTCATCTTCTGATTCACAGCTCTTCTCCTTCTGTATTCATCATTGTTGCACATGTATATATATCACAACCTCCTGTGCTTTTACAAATTTCCTAGCCAGTTGACCCAAAATCACAGGATGTCAAAGCTATTGTCTGCCTGAGACACAAAATGAACATGTGAGACATGCCTGCCAACCTTAGCAGAAAATGTGTTGGGAAACTCTTCTTGTGACTCTAGGAGGAATTCATTATTATAACCTCAAGCCTTGTTCATTGAAGTGGCCAATGGAAATGAGTATGACATTGCCATGCCTGGTATGCATGTTTGGGACCATGGCATTCATAGTATAAACCACTGGATTTCATACCTCATTGTCAAAAAGTCATTCACCTGTGTAGTGTGAACCAGGTCATAGACGACATAGGATCCCACAATGTTACAGACATTCAATCGATGGTCTGACAATTGCTTGTGTGAAGAATGATAGTGGCCACTACATTAAGTGTAGGACCCGGAGGAGTTATAAAGTCAAAATTTCATGAATATCAGATATTGCTTTGAAAGGTTAGATCCAGTGTAAGCCTGGTATGCATGATTGGGACCATGGCAATTCCATGTTTGTTTGGTTGTGAGAAGGTGACACAAAATGATTTGGGAACACAGTCACAAGAATTGTGTGCAGCCTGTAGAAATGAAACATTTGTTGTTGAGGACATTCTGTTGAATGGAAGAGGGCACCGGGTAGGAAATTTAGAGCCACCAAAGTGTTCAGGGCGAGGAGCTAGAGTTGAAGCCTGGGCCCAGAATTTCATCCCTTGCACCCATTCCAAAGCTGGATGATGGCAATTCTGCTGTATTGCTGTTAGCAGCTGCTCAACAAGGATGATCTTTGATTGGGGTTGCTTTGTGCTGTAGTTTTGAAAGAGCTTGCATGGCAGGGGAGGTGGTGTTCAATGGCCTTGATGCAAAGGTGGCACCAGATATTATATTTGGTGTGGATGATGAGAGCTTTCAACCGCTTGCAAATAGTAGTGAGTTTTCACCAGGCTCTTTTCTTCGAGATTGGACAGTCACAGAACCAAACAGTCTTTTGAAACTTATCCTTGTGACAAGGTATGACTTTTTTCTTCATGTTATGGGAATCAAGCGTATACAAGAACCAATATGCCTGTACCTTCTTTGTGTTTGTTAAATTGCATGTTTGTGGGGAAGTTGATGGGTTCTTTACTTTTCTGCGAATTGACAACCTTGTGTCTCTTAAGAAAGATCCCATTGATCCTGATCAAATGGTAATACTCATATTTTAATGTTTATCACCACTCACAAACTGTCATGAACTCTCCATAATAAAGTCAGTCAGTTTGCTTCCTTTTTTTGAAACTAAACTTTTGCTTGTCTCCATTTGTGCTATTTCCAAGATACTACATTGTGCTTGATGGTGTGAAATAATGGTCTTTTGGACTAAAATGCCTGTACCATGTTATCAATAGTTTGGCGGATGCTGCATAATTCAGGGACAGAGATCATGTTTGATTCTGCCTATGAAGGCTGAGATGCCTGAAGGCTAACAATTTAAAACAGAGCACTCCATTGACCAAAAGCTCCAGAAATTTCATTTTGAGTTGTTGGTGCTAACGGACTTGAACCCAGAGTAGTGCAGTGAGACAATGTCAGCAAGGGGATGTTGATTTGGAAAGGTGGGCACATGTGGCAGGGGTTCCTATCTGGATTATCAGCGACACAGAGTTGAGGCTGTTAATGATCCTCGAGTTAAATTTGAGATTAACACCATGAGTGGTCTCCAGGTGTGCACAAAATTATCAGTTATGTATGTCTTCTGGGTGCTAGCCAACATCATGACCAAGTCTTCCTGTTGCTTCTGGAAACTCAGGATGCAGATTCTGTACAATAGTTTGCCTGAAATTTTGGGCAGATTATTCTAGACTTAGTTAAATCCCACTGCCAGTAGGCAATGAAGTCAGTGGTTTTTGTGGCAGCTTGTCACTGCTGTTTGTGATGAAGTGGGACAGTCTTACACTTTGCGAGTGATTCTCACAATGTTATGACTATGCTCATATTACCTTTAGAGTGTCATTGTGCAGATTTCTCTGCAATCTAATTGATATGTATAAGATGTATCAACCATAATATAGGCTGTATTTAGAATCTGATGACCCAAATTGGTCTCTCATGGGCAGATGCAGTTGGGTCTTTTCCATGAGAGACCAACTTCAACTTGTGATTGTTGGTTTTTTAGGTAGGGTTTAGGGTTTATTGGTTTGATACATGCATGAAACTGGTTCTAAAGGAGGTGACTCTCTTTGTTGCAGGGCTTGGAAATGTGTATAACTACTGCATCCGATCGGGTGAGTTTTGCAATATGAAACTTTCAGCTGTGAGTTCTTCATGCTCACACATGCTGACATACTGCATCAGAATGGCAACTGTAACCTGCTTCCTTGCCAAAAGGACTTTTTGTTTGCATAAACACTTTGTGATGATACTTTCCAATGGCTTGTGACCAATAGAGGATTGTGTGTTCTTGCAAGAACAGTCAGAGGAGGTGAATTTTGCTGTGCCATTGGTCCTTGAGGTGGAAGCACCCCTTCTTCCAGGCTCACATCTTCCTTCATCCACGCTTTGGAATGACATTTCATTACAAGTAAGGCTCTTGACCATTAGCCTCTTTTTTGCTGAGCCTCCTAGGAGTCAGTTCAGGCTCTTTTTCCTTATGATTGCTAGTTGTATTTATTATGTATGAGGATGGCACTGGTTAGCCTTGTCCACATTGTTGCAGCTTGTGCTGTATGACCTGGTCACCTAAGCAGGTCCACCAGGTGCCCATTACTTTAAACTGCATTGCATGAGCTACAGCTATACTGAAACTGGTGCAAGAGTCATGCAGTCCTGGGGACCATAGCTTTTGTGTTTTGTATTGTTGCATTCTGATCTTTGGCAAAGTGAGATATGCCTGATCTTGATGTACATTGGATATTAGTGCTTCTATTTAAGTTTACAGGCATTGGCTGTATTCTTACATAATACCAATTGATTTGTGGGTACTCGGCAGGTTTTTGTTTCCCTGAGTATGTCTTGAGGAATGGGTAAATTGTCATGATGATGCTACAGGTCAAGTTCCCTTTGCAAAGGGGCCAGACATCAGCAGGCCCTCCTCAGCTAAAGCTTGTGGCACCTCCAGCCATGCGCGAGGTGTTTGACGTTGATGATGTCAGGCTTCCAGTATGGCCTGGGAACATGTGAGTGTTCCCCCACAGCATTTACTGAGGTTGATTAGGGTGGATAGGGAATTGACTGCCATGAATCCAGTAGCCTTTGACGTGGCTAATGGCAACTTGCAATTGGCTGTGATGTCAATTTCATTTAGATCAGTGCTAGGTGCTCCTCATGTTAGTAAAACTAGCTGTAAGTGCATTGAGTTCACCTATAATTTGTACTCATGTGAACCAAAGGCTGCTGAGTCCTTGGGGGCATAATTGGCCAAGTATGATTGGTATCCAACTTTGAAACTGGCAGTACCTATCATATCAGCAGAGACAGTGTTCCTCTTGATGATCATAGGAGTGGGTGCAGATGTTTGGTGGAGTACATCCCGTCTCTGCAACAGACACTTCAACAGCAGGTCTAATGGCTTATCTTCTTTTGTATTTCTGGGCTTCCAATTTCCATGATCAGGGAGCTCATAGAGGAAGGATGAGATGCATTTGTAGATCAGTGTCTGATATTGGACATCAGGTACGAGAGGCACGTGCATCAATTGCTTTGCGAAGGAGTTTCATGGAGGCACTGTTCCCCTTTTTTGGACGTCCTCTTGAGGCAGATGTGGTAGGTCCTTTTGTGACCATTCACCTCTATAGGCAAGAAGGGGGTGTCAACTTTCAGATTGTTTATATTGTCTCTTCTTCCCATTGTCTTTGGACATCAAAAAGATTTCTCCAGCAAGTAAAAAAATTCCTTTTAGCAAGGATATTTCTGTAAGAATATGTGCCATGAGGTTTTGAGCATACTGTTGCAAATTCTATACCAACCATCAGGCAGACAACTTCAGTGATAGTGTACCCACACTGCCGGGTTGGATTCTTTTTGTTCTTAGTGTTCTCTCTCATTGGTTCTGTTTTGTTTCTCCCCTTGTTCCTGCTCACCAGGATTATTGGGCTTTCACAAAGTAGGCCTTGTCTTTTGTCCTGAGCATGTGGACTTCATTTCTGGAGTCCAACTGCATACTTAATTGGTCCACAGAAAGATGGGCACCTTGAACCCCCTTTACTCTCTAACAATTGTTTGACTGGTGACATGGGTGATCACGGCCAGACCTATTGTCGAAGGATTTCATTGCTAGCTTCATCTGGAGCCTTCACCTTTTTGGTACGTTTCTATCTGTGATGCTGCCTATTTGCAGGAAAGAAAAGGCTAATGCTGGTGCTTTCTTGTAATTTGATTGTTGTGTTGTGTTGTGGTTTTGTAGGTCCACTTAGCTTTGCCAATTCAGTTTCCAAAAGTGCAGCCAACTCTGACCTTCCAGAGCTCCCAGGTCTGTATCATTTATTACTGCTGATGTACTCTGAATGTGGTGTTGACTGGTGTTGGATATCTACCAAACAAGTACCAACCTAATTGTTCTTACAAACTGAAAGATGTATGCATGATGGGTTATCATGGAGTTGTTATGTTATTACCCAACATTTGCATTTCTAAGATGGGCAATTCTTGTCCAAGATGGGGATGCCTCACCAGAAGCCTTTCAGATACCTATGCTTTTGAAGAAATTCAGTGTGCCCAGATGCAGCTGTGCCAAAGAAAATGGTTCCAATTCAGTACCCAGGAACAGAGTGAAGGATAACACGCAAAATCTAGTATGAGTTTAGGGATTTGGATTTTAATATCCAGCCAGGAAGTCAGAAAACCTGCCAGCTATGGATTGTGGAAAAATGTATTCGTACAGGTGAGAGTATATTTGGTGGATCACAAGTTTGGCTCATCGGATTTTAAATCTGGAACCTCTTTTGAGGCTTGTTATCCTAGCTTCCAACTGATGACCACCAATCAACATATAGCACTTTGTCAATATCATAGAGATGCTGAGTCTTGTTTTGCTGCAAATGTGGGCTCCAAAAACTGGTATCATGTTTTCAGAATGGGTGTTACATGTTACATGGCAGCACTTTGACACACGAGGGCGGCCGCTTGTGTCACGTACTTATATGGATTATCCATGGAGTCCACGGTGGGATGCACCTCAAATGGCACAACGCATTATGTACACTCTCAAAACTCTGTTGGCCTGTAGAAAAGTTTAAGCTCCCTAGTTTACAGCTTAGTATATAGTAAATGTATTTTCCATGCTAGGCAGCACCCTAGTACCTTGGCAGCTTAACACTAATTGTATTATTTTCATAAGTGTTGAATTTTTTTTTTTAAATCAAATAACAAAAACATTGTGAAGGAAAATACTGAATAATCAAGAATATTCTATTTGTTGAAATGAATATTTCATTTTCAATTATTTATTCAACATATGTGTCAAAGCTGCCAAGGTACTACAGTACTATGTTTTGGGGTGCCAGTCAGGCTATATGCCAAATTTACCTTCATTTGCTAGCAAATCAGTTTGCTGATCCAACACCAACTGACCTGGGTAAAGATTAGTTTACTGCAAACAAAAAGTGTCCTTATTACAACTTCTGAACAACAAATACGAGAGTATTGGGTCCAATTTAAATGAATAAACTGGATTTTGTACCAGAACCACCTTGCCTGTCCATACTTTAAAATGTACAAAGTGAGTACATTTTTGTGTTCTTGTCTTTGTGGTTCCATGATGAAGTTGGAAACTGAGAACCTTAGATTGCTTGCTGACATAAGTCCAGTCTGGCTAAGGTAAATACCTTGTATGATTTCTGGTCTCTATTTGGAAGGTGCCCTGATCTCCTGTGCTCAGATATCCATAATTGAGGTAGCTACAACATTGGCTTTGTTGTTTCCTTTGTGAATGCTATTCCATAAATTTGGTTCAGGGGAATGTGGTACAATGTCATCAGGTGACTGAGCTGTTGTTTTTTCTGGTGATAATATCAGGGATTTTGTGGCGGATGAGTGTATTGCTTTCAAGAAACAGTGCAATGATCTTCTCCACCATCAACGTTGATTATCCCTGTTTGCTCTGGCTGTAAGTCATTCTTATCATGCTACTCAGAAAAAGAGGATTGTGGTCAGTTCTTGTGCCTAAGAATTTGGTACAGGAATCACAGTTCTGCTGTAGATACTTTTCTCTTGTCCCTTTTTCTCTCCAAACAAAAGCAGAAGGGCAAAGCAAACTATGAAGTGCCTTTTGAAGCTGATCCTTTTGTCAAAATATACATGTGAATGATTGCTTCAATGACACTGGGTTGAACAGGGATTGGAGTGAGGTTGTGTCCTACCTTAAATCATCTCGTATCATACTTTTGAATATTGCCATGCAACATGGTACAGGAGAATGGCCTAATGTCTACCAAGTAGGGTGACCCAGACTCATTACTGTCATGGGTATTGGTGCCTTTCTAGAGGTGGAGACTTTCTCAGGGCCATAACATGGGCAACAGGGTTGCCCACATCATTTTGAGGACTGAGAGCCCCAGTGGTTTCCTCATTTTGGATGACTGACCACTAATTGGGTTGCAGTCTAATTGGTTTGGATTGCATGGAGTTAACGTTGATGACTAGTGTAGTGCAACTAGTGTGCATAGTATGTTTCCCTCTGTGACCAAACTAGTAGCACATTGAGCTGAATGAGATGGTAATAGTCAAACTTGCAGTCGTAGGCTAGTCAGCTGAGAAATCTCAAGATCCCCAACATACCATCTTCTGACAAAAACATGTGAAAGTGCTGCCAGGCATTGTTTCATTTTTTTCATTCCTGCTGTGCCACGCCTGCACTTGCAAGAGTGGTTGAATTTCTGAGTCATGTTAATTTAGGTCTATTACTGTCCACTACAATTTTTCTAAGTTAACATGACAGTAAGCAATCACTGGTATGTGATGACTGCTCCTAGACTCAAAACAGGTGATGCAGCTACTGCACTGGAAAAGGGATGAGCATTATAAAGACAATGGCAGAAAGCATTCACATTTTCCAAATATGGTGGACCTTCTTCACAAGACCTTTGTCAAACCTGACCAAAACTTCCAATTGGATTGGGGCTATCAGGAGTTAATTCCTGCAGTGTAGCTACAAGTGAATATTCTGTTGTAATTTGTCAAATATGAATCTGGAGCATCAATTGATTCTTGAAAGTGTTCTTTACTACTTTGAATACGAGTATTTAAGTTTTTTTGACTCTTGCTGGTTGCCTTGTCTTTCCCATGTGCACTGGTTGGGGTGTCCGAATAGTTCTGAAATAAATGGAAAATTCTGTAAAACAAGTAGGATTTTGTATTGATTGTGGTAATTGCCCTTAAGGTGGACAACAATTTGGAGTTGACTTGGTATTCAATGTTTTTATTTTGTTTTTCCTTCTTTTATTATTTTAGTTATGCAGGTTCATAGAACTTCTCTAAGTGCAAGAAAGCAATAACTGCACAAGTTGATAAGTTCAGATGTCAAGCTTCAAACTGGGAAGTAAGAACTTGAAAGTTCACATTGAATGTTTCTATCAGCTCTTAACATTTGTGAACCATTATTCACTGATCCACTTGGACCTACCTCAAGGATCACTGCCTCCTTTTTGGTGCTGTGTTTTTTGCTTGTAAAACTTGACATTGCCTTGACAAATTTTTGGAGTGGTGCCACCTGAGGCTGAAGTCTGAACCTCTGACTGTGGGGTGGGCAATGTTGGGTTGCTTGAAAGTTAAAACTGTATGCTACAGGTTGATGAGCTGATTTTGGATTGTTGTTGAAGGATCAGCTAAAGAATTTCCAATCTTGTGACTTGTAACCCTAAGAGCCTAAGCCCTTTCTGCACTGATTTTATCTCTATTTGAGCCTTGAGATATAAATCTGGTCCAATCTGCACATTCATGAATGGAATTACAAAACAACCATTGGAATTTCAAGTTTACACAATCAAGTCTGTGGCAGACATTACTACATAAACTTGCGCTCTCCATGTATATGTGCTTTTACAACACTTGAACAATGTGTTTAAGATTATGCTAGTGAAATGTTGATACAATCATATACAATCATTGATATGAAGTTGTGTTATCATTTTGACACATTGTGATGATTAATCATTGTATTACAATGTGATTATAACACCATATCAACGATTGATCAGCACTTCACTAGGAGTTAACCTTTGAATACATTTGAAAAATGTTATTAAGAAAACATATGTACATGAAGAGAGCAAGTTTGTGATTAGTACAGCCAAAATCAAGGAATTGATGATGAGATAGCAAAGCTAGATTGGTCTCATGTGAGACCAAGCAAAGTGTTACTCAAGCTTGGATCTAAACTTTTGACCTACCCAAGGACTTTTGATGTGACACTCACACATGCATCTTAATATGACAACACTCACTCAATGGTCTAGGTTGCTGTAAAAAATTCCTTGAACGAAGTTTAAGCCCCTGCCATAAATCCAGCATTGTACAATAGACAGCAGATTTGTGAAGTACAAGAATTTGAAAAGTCACCATTTGATTATGTATGGTGCAACACAACATGTTGTGTTGACAAGTGGACAACAAAAGCGGGTTCCCAGCTCGGGCCAGAGCCAACCAGCAATCACCTCACCAGTGGATTGGAGTACGAGGAATAGATAGTAGCTGGACAGGAGACACATTTTCATTGGGTTCCTATCCCGTAACCAGTTTTTGAGAGGTGCCTTGCACTCTGATTGGTTGGCTGGACATGGATTATAACTCATAACCAGCCTGATTGGCTGAGGTGATAACCTTGTTCCATGTTGGCAGAAGCACACACAAGTGGCGGAGCTTCACTTCATAACTTGTGTGTGTTAGCTTGATTTTGCAGGAACACACACGGTATTGGGCAGGTTTCTAGTATGCCTAGTGAGGAGGGAGTAACTGCAGACTCAGTGCCCCTCAATGACTGGTTATGTCCGGTAACCACCTTGAGCTGCCAGGTTCCCAAATGTAGTCTTGTCACTCAGCAGCTTGACTACATCTGGTAACCTAGCAACTTGAGTCAGTTACCTAGTCCTTCATTTTACATGCTCACCAATGACCAATTATGTGCAATAACTGGCTCGGGCCGCCGGGTTACCAAATGTAGTCTCACTGCCTCCACAGCTTGATTACATTCAGTAACCCGACAGCTCTCGCCACTTACCTAGTCCATTAACCAACCACAATGGCTAGCATAGGTTTGCCCTTCAAATGTCTAATAATCAATACCAGTGTTGTGCGGTTCTTAGGTTTTGCTATTAACCGTGAGTTTGGTTTGTTCCAGTTTGTTTGAAAAGCTTCAGAGAACTTCCAGTTCTGAGTTCTCGAAATTTTTTCAAAGAACTGGTGGTTATCATGAAAGAACCAACAAAGAACCAGCAGTTTAGGGGTAGGTTCTTTGTCCTGGTTCTTTCATGTTCTTAGAACCCAGCTGAGGGACAAAACTGATACTTTGATTTTTTGAGAACCAGCATCACCTGCCATTGATCATAACTGGTTCTTTCACTTTTGAGAAGTGCTAGTCAAGGATCCATATACCCAACACTTAGCTGCCAGTTATTTCTTTTCTAAAAGAGAGAACCTCCCAACACTAGTTAATAGTCAAGCATGTCAAATAAAGCAAGTTGACAAAGGCTTATACCCACTGTTGGCTGGTTCTTTTCACTGGACGCCGAGTGATTTCAGTAAATTTTGATTTTGAGTGAATTCGTTGATCATAGTGAACGCGATCTAATGGGGATACAATGAATTCACTTGTTCACTGAACAGGGACTAGTGAACTGCACCCAAATTTTGTAGAGAACCCTGTTAAGAAAACCTCCTTTCTAATTCCAGGATCCAGTTCTTGAGCCAGTTTGCACAAAAGGATTCTCACTTGGGTCTGGGTCACAATAACCTGAACCCCGCATTTAAACCAGCGAACCTGCCAACACTGGTTTGTACCCAAGCCTGTAAAATAAAGTTGACAACGGTGGATTCGGTATCCAAGCCTGTACTTGCAATTCCAACAGCTGGACTGAAATGTAAGCTCTAGATTTTCCTTGTCCTGCAGACATGTAACAGAAAGACCCAAAGAATGTCCTTTGCTTTGCAACATTGGCTGTTTTCACCAAGATATAACATTGTAGAATTGACACACCACACAAGACTGATTTTGTTAGATCTTGTACATCCACCATTCCAACAAGTTGCAACATGTGTAAAGCATACAATAATAACTATACAGGGGCGTGCAGTTTAAACCTCTGAGGACATGAGGTTTGAACTGCACCCACACACCTCATGTTCACATATTGGGTGTGGGTGGATCTGCTATGAAGAGTTGACAAAAAGATATGGCAGAGGAGGAGGTGCCTGAAGGACATCAACAAGTCCAGATATTGTCTTCAAAGGACCAATCAGTGACAGCTGCAAACACAAACAACAAAGGACCCCAAGAGAAGAAAACAACATGAGTAGTAATAAAAAGCTCCACCCTCTTGTTTTTCCAAGGAAAATATGGCTGCAAAACAGGCCAAATCTAAATCAAGCACAAGGTTCAAAGCTCAATCCTCTCATTTTGCTATTGACATAAAGCAGAGAATTTGCAATCACATGCAATGAACAATCATAACCAAGTAGATGCTCAGAGAGCTTACATACAAAGAAACCACACCAAACAGAAATTGCAACAGGAGATTTCTTTAAGGTCCAATATTTCACATCCCAAAAGTCTCACACAAAAAGTATGAAGCAATGACCTTAAATTCTCCAGGTACAACCAACTGCTGGTTGAAGGCCGCAGATGTGTTCTAAACCATTGACAGTTCCTACATGATGATGCCACAGCTACAATTCTAGGAGAATGAGTCTCCTGCATGTGAAGCAAACCAACGACGATCCTTGATTCCTCCAGCCAGTCATTTCCACAACTTTCCGAATGGTAACAATGATGGTGAAACTAACAAGCTCTCCTACTTCAAGCTACTGAGCTAATTCCTCAAACCAAATGCACATTCATATACCCACCACAATGAGCATATGACATACCTATTGCTTGTCATACAACAAATGACAGCGTTTCAAAAACAGCGATTGCACTGCAGCAATGTACACTCATGGATGAGATTGTGATTCGCAGAGTATCACGTAAGACCTCCAAGTATAAGTTGTACAACAGCCAAGGGTGGCATTACTACACATTTCAGGTCCCACAGACAGCACAAGCAAATGCCCAGATTCACTTGGGTAATAGTCTGCCATCTGTAGGTAGTTGCACGGCAGGTGGTACAGCAGAGGCAGATGGAACAGTCTCTGGGACAATCACTGCAGCAGGTACAGTCACCACTGGGCCAACAGGAACAACAGAAGGGGCAGCAGGAGCTGCAAAAGCAGGAACTTGGGGTGGGGGAATTTTCTCATCTCTCTTGATGTGCCTCACTGTTGGTGCAACATCATTCATCTTGGAAATAGGCAAAGACAAGCCAGGTCCGAAGACAACACCACGAAGAACAGTGTTAGTATTCCCCACCCTCACACTCAAGAGGTAACCGGCATCAAAAGACCCATCCAGTACACCAGTCACTGGCTGGCCTACAAGAGCCACATCAACAATGGCTGGAGCTGCTGATTCACCTTTTCTCTTCCTTATCCTTTTGGGCTTGGTGTCAGACTTCTTAGGTGTTGGCCCTTGAGCAGGTTTTTGAGGTGTTGCACCACTTGGCACCCCAGGAGTGGCAGACTCACTCTTTCGAGGACGTCCCCGGCCTCGCTTTGGAGGTGGCACTGATTTGGCATCAGCCTCCATCTCAGGATTTGTTTTTTTAGCTTCTGAAGTACCTGGGGTTCCCGAATCACTTAAATCTTTGGCCACCATCTCATATTGTGATCTCAAGAGGGGTATTAGTGGAAGCAATCTCCTTCCCCTTTGGACTTGTATTGCAATACCAGAAGTGAAACTGCCCTGTTTCGAACCAGTCCTAGTACCTTCAGCACCTGCTCAATGTCCTGAGCCTCCTGTCAACAGCACAGTGTTTCAAGTAGTGTCAGATGAATTGTAGTAGGGTTGTACCCATGAAACAAGCAACAAGTGAAGAAGATATAGAACCTATCAGAAAACCAAAAAACACTAAACACAAACATGACACCCCTTAAAACAAGTTCAGCCCTCAAAACAGATTTGGTCACATAATAAAACACACTTTTAGCCAATCTGAGAATAACAGTGTTGTGATCCACACCAACTTTGACAAAGAAACTTCAGAAGTATCAAGAACTTCTCCATACATCTGACAAAAGTCAATGAGACATGACCCAAAACAATCAGGTTGCATAGATTTCAGGTCCAATAACATATTGGCAAAGAGGAACAAAAAGGCAACCCAGAGCCCTACAAGACACTAAAAAAAGCTGCGGAGCAGTTTGAAACAGCAGTGACAGTCACACACATGTTCAGTGAATTTCAACAGCAACATGTATGATAGTGACCAGCAGCTACCATAACATCCCCATGGACTTCAGCTCCCACAAGAGGAGAGGGATCCAGACCAGCTTCGATAAAGAGTAGAATGCAATACAGAGGACAAATGCTTACCTAATTCTCATGTCCTATTCTCCATCAACTTCCTTAAATCATACCCCTTTTTCCACACATTTCCACTTCCCACCTACAAGCATCAAATAATAAACTATGAGATACACTGATCAGATGATACACCCACCCATTACTAGAATTTGGGAATGCAAGACCCACACTTCCACAGCATACATCAGAAGACTCATAACAGGGGGGATGTAGCAAAGTAACAGGCAACTTCACTTCATCAAACAGAGGATAAAAGCTGTGACCTCTAAAGTAACCCCAAGTAGAGGTGCTTAACACCACTACTAAGTTCATTGCTGTAAGAAGGTTCTACTGTTATTACAACATAGACAAGCAAGGAAACTTGTCTGAAGTGGGCAATCTGAAATGCCTTCTTCAACTGTGCCCACACCAAAAAAAACACAACATTACTGCTAATGTACAAACTGCAGGTAAATCACAAATGAGCTAAACAAAACAAACATGCACCCCTGCACTCTTGGCTATTCAAAGCTCATTCGAAAATACAGCAAACAAAGGAAAAGTGCTCAAAATCAACAAACCAAAGCAACAATATGAAGTCTTTATAATTGTGATGAAAGTTACAAAGGTCATATCATTGTAACTGCAACATTGACAAAAAAGACAGCAAGCCTCAACAGACAGACAGGTATGCTCATTAACATGCCAAATCTGTTTCATTTTTTGTATCTTGTTGAATCCCATCAATCTGCTGGTTTATAAATGTGAATTTGTTCTAGGAATGCATCATCTGATCATAAGCATCACCAGATGACAAAAGTGATCTCTTCCACAGCTGCCGCTGTGAGCATAACACTGATTGATGTGGCTTTCCTGCATCACAAGTTTCGCTTCTGAACTCCATGAGCTGAAAAACACAGACAAATCATGGAGACTCAAAGATGGTAGCAGCAGTGCAAGTGACTCAATTCCACCAGATGAACACACACACACACACAACTCAGACAAGACAGGAAGGTAACAATACACAAGGTTTCAATCTCTGCAACTGTGCTTTACATATGTTGATAGAAAGAGGAAGGCAGCCATATTTGGTCAAATCACATTACTGCTCTTGCTAGGATTGCAGATAGGTGCCACCCTTTCCTAGGAGCAGGACTCACTCTTGCTAGGATTGCCGATGGGTGACCCACCCTTTCCTAGGAGGACTTTCTCTCAGTATGGGAAGACAACTCGGAACCTCTAGCTACAAGGGTGACATCAAAGGCACACATGGACACAAGGGCACTGTCAAATTTACATTCTGCTTCTGTCTGTCTGTCTGCCTGCAGGATGGGCGACTCACATCACTTCCTGTTTCAAAACTGCCATGGTGTATGGCTACTTAGGATGCCATTTGCTCGCAAAACATGCAGTGGCTTCAAGAGTGTGGTTTCACAGTAAGAGACTGATAGAATGCTGAGTCAAACAGCCCAAAAATGAAGCACTTCGCCCCCATCCCACATTGGCAACAACAGCAGCACAAGGAGAAAAGCCTGCTGATGAAGCTGGAGATGTACTTAGTACAGCCAAGTTCACTACAGTAGTAGAGGATGGAAGAAAAACTTGAGCTGACAAAGAGAAACTGGGTATCTATCTATCTATCTACCTATCTATCTGTGGTGTCCTACAATGGGTGGCGGGTTTCAACAGGCAGCAGCAGAGCTGCAATCACTTCCATCCAAACCATAGCTCAGATCTTCAATAGGGGGGACATCACGGCCATTTTCTCCTATTCTGCCTCAGAGCCATTTCTCCTCTTATTCTATCTATCACTTGGATTGCAAACAAAATGAGGGAACCATAAGAAAGTTGCTCTATTACCAATGCAACCAAATTGTGACAAGCTCACCATGAGCCACTACTACTGCTGCAAAACAAAGCCAACCACAGGGAGACACACAAATGGGCAACCAAAAAACAAGATTTACTGTGAAGCTTGGCTGGTTGGGGATTACTACTTCCAAGTCCCAAACAGCTTGCTGGTTTCTTAGACAACAAACAACATCAAGGCCACATATACATACATGCACACATGCATACATACATACATACATACAGACAAACTCTAAGAAAGAAGGATTTTACATGAGAGAAAATAAAATTATTCCAATGTTTTTTCGTCACCAACCCCACACTAGGTCAAAACTCAAAACCTCCACACACCCCATGAAATACTGCTGCAAGCCTGAAACAAAAGGCAACACTGCTGAGGAGGAGGTGGAGGAGGAGTCATGTAAGGACTGGTGGGTGCTGGAGTAAAACCAAGCAAGCAGACTAAAACAAACAAATCAAAAGGGAAGAAAAAGAAGAAGAAAAACATCCCAGCTTCAACAGCAATGGACAAAAGAAGTATAATAATAATATATCATTCTTGCTTCCAGGAGCAAAACACTCCAGGCTTCAACCTGGGCAGAGAGTTGTAACAAAAACAACATACAAAAATCATTATGGTTGGTGGCGAGGTTATCATGCTTTGCTTGCTTGCTTGGATCAAACACTCCTTCATATACCTCAAGGAGCCAAAACACACCCACAGACAAAATGGGTGAATTCATTCTCATCATGCTTGCTTGCTTGCATGCATCAAACTCCCTCAATCCTGTACGTTAAAAACATTCAACATTGACAAAAAGCAAACGGGCATATATTATTCCTGTTGTGATCATGCTTGCACTCAAACTCACTTCAATCCCCAAAGAAACAAAGAAACAAAGCAAGCAATCAAGCAAGCAAGAAAGGAGAAACAATCACAGACCAAATAAATAGGGTATCTGACTGTTATCATGCTTTGTATCAATCTCCTTCATTCAATCCCGAAAGGGGAAAGGAAGGGAAAAACCAAATGCACCCCCACTGCTTTCACGGCTGAACAGAAAAACAACAAAAGAAGGAAGGATGGGTGGAGGGGGGGTGGGGCGGCGTGGGAGGGGAAGTTGAAGAGACATGTAGGTAGGTAGGTATGTATGATGAGATGTTGTGAAGCAAACAAACTGCAGATGAGATTTTTGAAGAAGGCAAAAACCCAAAAAAGCTTAAGGAGCATCAACCCAACAAAAGCCCAAAGGAAGAACAACTCAACAAACAAAACAAAACAATCAAACAATGAATCCAGAGTTTTCTGGTTTTTTTTGTTTTCGGTTTGTAAAACTGAAGATTGGAGATGACAAGTTTCAAGGAAGCACCAATTTCAAAAAGTTTGAAAAAACTTACTTACGGAAGAGGAAGAAGGAAGGAAGGAAGGAAGGCAGGAAGGAAGGCAGGGAGGGAGGGAGGGAGGGAAGCAGGAGATGAGCCCTGACCGTTGGCCTTCTTCACACCAGTCGAAAGGTCTACCGCCCACCTTCTCACACTGGGCCAGCCAAAAGCCAAGCCAAGCCAAAACCAAACCAAACCAAACCAGGCTGGGCTGCTGCTGCTGCTGCTGGCGCTGCTGCTGATGATATTGAACCAACAAACCAAATCCTCGTTACTTACTTATTGTTTCGCTCTAACAAACAAACCAAACAAACAAACAAACCAAAAACCAACCAACCAACCAACCAACCCCTCTTCCACCCCCCCCCACCCAAAACAAACAAATAAACCCACCACAAACAAAACAAAACAAAAGGGTTTGTTCAAGGTTCAAACCACAAAAACAAAATACCCCTCCCTTCCTCCCTCCCTCGCCACTTACAAATCCCTAAGAAAAAAAAAACTAAACAAAAAACCAAAAAAAAACCCAACCCCACACAAACACGCAACTCCACCCCCCTTTTGCCCCCTTCTTTTTGCCTCCTTTGATTTTTAAGTCCAGTCCTAGCCACCCAAATAAGGTGATTTTGTGTCAAAAACTCCACTTCCTAGTATCTCTATGTACCCCCCCCCGCCCTCCCTTCTTTGCCAAAACAAAGCACTAAAAAGAAAGAAAGAAAGAAAGAAAGATACCTCTTTATTCTCTCTCCCACAAAAAGATGAATTCGTGAAAAGAACTCTCATGGAAATACTTAGTTTTTCCCCCTACCTGACACCCCCCCCCCCCCCGGGTCGCCCTTCTTTCCCCTCCCTTTCCCCTTCTTGCCTTTCACTATTGGACCGCACATGCATAGAAACTCGGGGCGGATAAACGGCCACCCCCCGGGCACTCCCCCCCCCCGACCCCGTTTCCGCCCGCCCGCCTGGCTCGCTGGCTGGCGCCCAAAATCCCCGCCCTTTTTACCCTGCGCGCTCCCAGGACCTGACAACGCATCGCTGACTCCTCAATGTCAGAGGGAAACCTCCTCCCCCTCTCCCCCGCCCCCCCCCCTCCCTCCCCCAAAATAAAATAAGAATCCTAATCTAAAATTGATTTTTTCTTGCTTTTTTTTGGTCACAAACTTTGTATTTGATGATCTTTTGCTTTGAGATCATGTAAAATTCATCATTTCAATTTTATAAATTAAAATTTTAAAAAATTAATATTTTTGTTTTGTCAATTGATGATACAGACAACAGGGATTTTTATTTTTATTTTTATTTTTGGGGGGGGGTTTATGGGTATGAAAAAATTGTTGATGTTTTGGTTTCAGTTTGTCTTGTTGAGGGGGGGGGGGGGGTGGTATATAGGCAATAAGTACTATACATTAATTGATTTTTTTAATTGTACATTTTTAATAATGTCAGCTCTCCTGGTTTCAAAAAAAAATCCAACCCTGGGAATAAGAACTTCCCTCCCTTTGGGTGCTTTCTGGCATCTGTTGCTGAATGCAAAATATTCAACCACAAGCTTGTTGACTCTTTTGTTTGTTATTCCTTCCATTTTTGTTGCCACAAGGGACTCTCGTCCTTCATAAGTTTTGCATGTGTTTTTTGTTCCAATCACTTTGCTTCACATCATCATGATGATAAGGGATATAAACAAACCCGATACATGCAAAATGATATGCCCTTGAAACAAACTTTGAAACATAGCACGTTGATTGACTAGAATGAAATCGAAATGATATATTATTAAGATAGATGTCCAACCAAAGATTTTTAATGGAAATTATTCACGCTCTACCCTTTTAATGAGAACGTACACTTGGTTGCATTTTCACAAAATATTTTTTTGGTTGTTTGTTCCTTGTTTCAAGCTAGGTTGTTTTTATACAAAGATTTTTTTTTAATAATGTTTTGAAGGACAAAAATGGGAAATGGAAAAATAAAAAAATAAAAAATAAATGTAACATGTCTTCAAATTCATTGTTTCGAATTTGGACTTATCCATGGACAAAATAATATTGTAAGTTCAAAAAATCCAAATTAAATTTTATCATCCATCATTGATGAGAATTTGTTACCTACCAATATAGCATCGCCTTTTCAAGGTTGGTTTGGCACCATACCACCAAATAATGTATTAAAAATGGTGCTAGGCTATGACTTTAGGTTCAAAAGAAAGCTTGTTAAGATTCACTTTTCAACTTCCCACAAACCATGAAAAGCATTGGAGTTAGAGTGCATAGAAGCTTGGACACATATAAATTGGGATGCACAAATTACATAGTACATACCATCATGTCTTTGGAGGACTCTTATTATTGTACTTATGATTGATGTTTAACACAAAATAATTTGTGTAAAAATGTCTAGTTGAAAAATGTATATACATCTATTAATATGTGGTCAAATCAAACTCCCAACTTGTGCAAAAATAATTTATTTTCCCAACCATTGGGTTATTATTACAAATACACATTAAAGGTGCAATTTGCATAATTATTTCTTAATCGTTGAAATTTTGAGAAATTCAATTTGAAGATGCTTAACCTCATTTTCTTTAAATAAATAAATATTCAACAAAGAAGTGTTGCACATCAATAGTATGCATGGTAATGTGAATCATTTAATATTATTATATTTCAAAATGAAAATGTCTTTGGGGGGGGGGGGGGGGGGAGAGATCAATGCTTTCAAAACTAGGTTAGCAATAGGCACATGTGAAAAAAAGAAGAGATTGAAGCACCAATCATACTTGCATATCCCATTGAAACAAACATTAGAAATAAGGTTACAAGTGTGAAATTATATGTGCATGGGTGATAGGTTTGTGTGTACGACATTTCAATTATAACATTGCATGTTAAATCGGCATATGGTATTGTGTTATGCATGCATAGATATTGTGGAATTAAAGCTGAGTTTGTACTTTGAAAGGTTGAATTTTTTTCATTTTTTTTATATAGCCATTTCTGGATTAATGTGGCTAAATGGTTTAGCATGAGGCTTTATCCAACTCTGGAAACTGATATAACTTGTTCAGACCTCTTGTATCATCTTTCCTTCAAGAAAATCCTTGTGTTCAATTTTTGTCTCTCATTTTCTACATCTTATTTGGGCTCATGCTTGTGGTTTTTGTTGGTGTTTGCAGTAATGATAAATTGTGTGAAGATGTTGATAAGTTTGAGTTCATGAATACCTTTTCACTTTCCACGAGTATTTGGTTTTTCGAATAGTTTTTTACACTTGTAGAAGTTTTGTAAGTTTGTATAATTTGTGAAAGATAATTCATTTGAATGATCTAGCTCTTTCTCACAAAACCATCCTAGTCGATTTAAGCCCTGATACCTACAACCTTTTCAAGGTCAACTCACAGTACAATTGGTCAGATTGCGAAAATTTTACTTTAAATGTCTTCACATATGCATCATGTAGGAAAATCAGCCAGCCCAGAAGTGGATGAGTCATAATAAGTGTTACCCAACTGCCCCCTTCCTTCAAACCCATGAATGGATGATGTTAAATCATTCAGCTAATTGGATCCCAATCGCCCCTTATTTTCATCCAAACCCTTCCTAAGTCGACATGTACTTCCCAATCTCCTGGGTCAACATGCCATTCGCAACTTATGATCACACTCCACATGGCCCAAAAAGAGCTTTCAAAAAAATTGAAGTCATTTTTGAACTAGCACACTTCTAGGGGCTAAACAATGTTGAAAAGTAGATTACATCTATGCTCGAGAAGGTCATTAGGTTACGAGAAATAGTGCTCATCTCAACAACTAATCAAAAGACAACACGTCAACAAGCTTTGCCTTCCGATTGATTATGGGACCCCATGATTCACAAGAAGATAAAGAAAGACATCAACCAAAGTCCACATGATACAAGAAGGCCCTTTGCTATAAATTATAACTTATAAGCCCTTTTGGACACAAGAGTTCAAGCCTTACCAACAAGACACTCTAGCAATAAACTTAAATGATCTAATGGTTGTGAAGTGTAGTGCTTTTATAACAAGTTGAAATTGTATAGTTTGAATATTTTGTGCATTATTTATTTAACACTAGAGTGCTCTAATTGTATATATACATTTTTCCCTTTTTTTTTCCTTCATGATATTGTGATTAATTAATTTTGTTTTACCAATCATTTTCTATTCTTATAGGTTGGATATGTATGATGTAATCTATCATTTTTTTTGCAAATTTTGGACCCTATTTAGATCATGATTAATTAAGTTTCTTAAGGGTTTGTTGATACAATTTGTGGGGGCCAAATCAAGGGTGCGACATAAAAGTTCAACTCTATGGCTATCAAAGTGCTCGGTGAAAGTTTTACAAAACATGTGCATGGATATAGTATCACGAACTTGCTCAAGGGGATTGTGGCCGTATGGTGGTTTTTCCTAGTTTCTGATGCCTCTAGTAAAATCATCTAATTTGTGGATTTGTCAATAGAATTTTGGAATTTTGCTTCACTTCAATGTTATGCCATGAAATCTGAAATTAGTGGATGCAATCATCTAGTAAGTGTGGCCACACATGGCCTTCATGTCTGTTGCATAGTCTACTAGTACTTCGTGCCCTAAATACATTATGGCAAATCATGATCATTTTATGATTCCCAATGTATTGTGCATATTTAAAGTCCAATGTTTGTGTGAATAGTGCATGAGATATATTAGGGGTCAATCCAAAATATGTCAAATATATGTTGGTATTTTCAACCACAATTATATTCAAGTATGTCACTAATTTTCTTAGTGCATGTATTCCTTGTTAAAATCAAGAAACAATGAAGTACTAGGTACTAGTCACCAAACAAACTTCCTTGATTTGCTTCCATAAAAAAGGACTTGCATGTCAAGTTTTAAATAATATTTGTCATAAGTAAGTTGCTTGTTAAGCTTACAAAAATCATTTTTGAACAACCCATTGGCTACATTAGGTTTCAATTGTCTAATTTGGGCATGTAATTTAAATTACTTAACCTAAGTTTCGTTACCAAAGTTCCATTTAGTTTACTAGATCTTTATTTATCTAACCATTATTAAATTGAAAAATCATACCAAATGTTGCAAAATATGACCATTAAAACTCATTGCTGTGATATGGCAAATTTTTTTAATCTATAGTAATTGTTTCTGACCTATTTGACATTAAGTAGATGGATTTTTTGTCAAAGATTTTTCAATATATATGAAACATTTATGCTTTTGACATCTTAAGCTCACAATGCAAAGGTGGCCTCACTTTTGTCATTATGTCAAGTCCTGACTCCTCATGAACCTTGAAGCCTAGTGTTTGTTACATTCAAGACATTCACAAAAGCATAGTTTGAACACTTGAAGGACCCAAATAGGTACTTACTTACATTTCAATCAAATGTGATAGGAATTTGATTTTCTTGTCTGGACACTCTCATGCACCAAGTGAGGACATTTAAGAAATTTTCACAGTCTGACCAATTGTACTATGAGCTGACCTCCAGTCTGACCAGTTGTACTGTGAGCTGACCTCCAAACTGCAAGGCCTTTTAGAGGTTGAAACTCTATGATTTAAATCATATTCAAATCACTTCAAAGATTTAACATTTATAGTGTTCTTGATGGCAAGATATCTTCACACTAAGGACTGAGAATTCTTTTTTTTGTGACCTTTATTCCTACAACTATTTTACTTGTGTGTGTTTTTTTTTTTTTAAATCTCAAAGTAGCTTTGGAATTCATATAACAAATTATTATCTGAGGAGTCGAATTAACCAAAGTCGATGAACCAAGTGTCTAAAATATTTAATGGGATTGTCTTCAATTTTTAAGGTGTTGGAAAATTGAACACCAATTTGAATTTGTGTATTACCTTTTACCATGTACGCCAATGTGGGTATTATTTTCCCACAAATGTTTTGTATTTCCATTTATATGTATAGCTTTTATAACAAGAATTTCAATAAGGTCAATACTTGGAAGTTGGATGCATGTCAAATACAAGAGGGCATCCTTTCAAGCTAGAAAAATAATTATGGAGGTAAAGATTATCCATGAAGTTATCAACAATTGATCAGTTTTAAACTTGACACTATCAACCATTGTTGTGATCCTTGCCCTGGGACTTTCATCTAAAATGGAAGTAGTGAAGAATTTTTTTGGATAGAGGGGCAAGTTTTGGTCAACCTGATATATGCCATATGAATGGCCAAGGTCCAAGCCCATGACATGGCTTTTTATCATTTTGGCATAGATTTCATTCCAATATTGTCCATGATCGAATCCATGGTTTGCTCCACATAAACTCACCATAATTATGTTATACCTATTGCATACTTCCAATATGTTTTATGTGATGTCCAATATTTTTGAAAAAAAAATCCATTTTTATTAATGATTTTTCTAAGTGTTCCCCCATACATTCCAATGATTAACATTCCTCAAATTGACATGGTATTTTTTAGTACGATCATCTTTTCTTTTTTTTTAACATTTGAGCTATTCAAGTTTTTACATGTTGGAAATGGGTTTCTAAACAAGTACAACAAGTTAAATGTAACTTCTTGTCCAATACAAATAGTAAACAAGTTTGAGCACATTTACTAATGGTGCCCAATAGGGCGAAAAAATGTAAACTTTTAATGTACGTAATTTATTGAAACACTATCTACCTATGTCTAAAATTAAATGAATTTCAATGAAGGACATGTAATGCAATGGATTAAGAAAGAATGAAGGTTTGTTGCTCATGAAAAAATCCTTTATCACTACTCAACCTTCTTCATGTGCCAACATGCGCAAAATGCCTTAGATTTCAAAAAAACTACATATTGGCAAATTGGAAATGGATTAAACCATAAGAATGCAAATACTCATTCAGGAGTCAAAAATCATGTCGAATAGTGGTAAATATTGTGAACTTTTTTACATATGTATTTTCTTGACATTTTAAAATTGTGTTAATCATTCTAAATTGTGTTAAATGATGAATGTGAATGTTGATAAATTCAAATTAATAATTGATTAAATTAAATTTGGAGTTTGGGTCTTAGTAAAAAGACGTTTGAATTTGAATAGTAGATATGTCATATGTGGTTAATTTTGCAAAGAAATAGGTAAAGGACTCTTTTAATAAAATAATTTTGATTGGATAAAGATTTATATGATATTAACCTACTACCTTCATTCAAAAAGCACTCACGATTTGAAGGATATGAAATTAGGGGGGGGGGTCCAAAGGAGGTATGAAAGTATTATGATGTCTAACTTGTCAAAAAAAACATAAATGGCATTGTCCACAACAAGGTTAATATTTAAACCAAAACATCACCATCAAACAATGTACAACAATCACAAAATGTTAATGGATTTTAAAGTAGAAATACATGTAAGAATGAAGAACAAAAAATCATATAAAAACACTAAAAATGACATGTAAAATTTTCACAACTATGTATATTCTCACATGCAAGTGTTTAATATCCTTAAAATCTTGCCAATTTCAGAATATTATCTTGTTGTACAACTTTATGGCTCCTATCAATGAAATTGTACTTGGGGGTGGGGCTAATCGTTCTAAAGTGTTTAGTCCATTTGTTTCCATGGTTGTCATAATGAATACATTTTCTATGTCTACCACCTCCTTCTTATATCAAGTTTATTTTCACAACACAACTTTTGAACTTGACTTCTTGATGTCATGTAAAAAACCACCTTCATTGCTTGATGATGAAATATGAAAAGCTTAGATGATAATGGCAACTTGTGGCAAAAAAAAAATCGTGAGGAAGCCAACATGATATCGTACATAAGTTTGGTTCCCTCAATTTTATTTTATTTTAATCCATTCACACCTAAAGATCACCACATGAATATGAATGTATCATAATCAAATTTGAATGTTTTTAATACTCCAACAAATTTCATTGAAACATTTTTAGCATAAAAAATTGGTAGATCAAGCACTAAAGTAATGTCATTATATAATGTTTCCATTGAGTTCCTCTTTAAGTCTATATTACCTTAAAGCAGTTCCCCTATGCCTTCATTTGCTCATGTATTGAATTGTTATTTGAAATGGCTTATTACATAGCAGCACCTTGTCCAAATCTTTTGGGTTGTTTAAATCCATTGGGTGGCCATGTACAACATTTTAAACCATTCAACCAAGGTAGCAAATTTCGGTTGGTCATGGTTGTTCCAACTTCCACTTCCTATATTTAAATTGTCATACAAAGCCCTATTGGGAATAGCAAGTGAATGACATCTTTTCAAAAACATAGGAGAAATAAGAAATCTCAAAGATTCATGACCTAACTATCCACAATTGGAAAGTAATAATGGATCATGTACTTACTTGAACCAAGCTGACATTAGGGTAATGTTGGTTAGTACATATTGGTGAACAAGGTCATGCAAGGCTAAAGTCATAAAAAACTTATGTCCAACATCTTTCAAAATTTCATTGGCATCTCATTCTTCTTCCTCAACATCCCATATGTGCCACTACATGACCTCAAATCTTTGCAAATACTCAATTATGAAACCAATGCATTGATCTATAATTTATCCTTCAACCATGGATCTTTTAAGCCTTGCAATATTACACACATAAGTCTTTATGGTTTTTCCATACCTTTCCACTGGATACATCCATCTAGTGGCAAGTAGTCCATGCAAATTTAATTGATCCACAAGATGACACAACAAGTGAGTCATGATGTTGAAAAATGGAGGTGGGAAATGGATTTCTAGCAAAGCAAGGCTAACTACAACATTTATTCAAAATGACTTGATTTCAATAGGATTCCAAACCTTGTTACATATCTACTTAATTTTATAAAAAAATTCATCATTGCCATCCAAGGCATTGTTGCTAGAAAATCATGTACTAAACTTCATAAAAATCATTAGCAATCTTTTTGTGATTGATAAACAAGTCTAAATTCCATAAAATCCAAACAACTAAATCACATGATCTTCAAATGTTGCCACATATGTGTATTCAAATGAACAAACATTTGGCTTGTATATGACTAACCTACAACTAACAAATAACTTGATTATGACTAAAGCATTCACTTTTAACAAATGAACATTAATTTGTTTATGAGTAACAATTATCACATGTTTACTTAAGAGCTATTGCATTGTGCTTCTACAAAATACCAAAAAGAAGGACAAAGGTTCAATGCCAATTATACAAAAGAAATCAAATGTTTATAAACATTTCTACCACATCAATTTCACTTCATTTAATATGCATGCTCAATTTCATTTTAAATTACAATTCAAGAAATACCCAAAACATAAAGCATATCCACCAATAAGGTAAATCATATAACCCACTCCAACACTTCAAACCACGTTCTTAAGAAGGGTCCCCAATTCCACCTCTACCACCCAATTATAGCCAAGATTACAAGTGATAGTTTTGGGTCCATTATATGTTTCTAATTGCCCATTGAGATGATATTTTATTCTTGTTGTCTTGGTATGGGTGCCCTGATGGAAACCATTTACTATTCCAATGTAGGTTTGTTTCCCTAGCTCCATTGAGTGTTCCATCCTACACATATTGGACATGCGACAAATCCTTGATCTATAACCCTTGCAACTATCCCATACCCAAGGAAATCGTGGATGGTCCAAATCAACGTACCTTTCAATGTAAATGACCTAAAGCCCAAAGGTTTTCACATTATATACTAAAACTCCAATCCAAAGTTATTGAAGTTCCTTGACTAATGGTTGCAAATAAACATCAAAACAATCATATGTGACAAATTCCTTCCTTGGAATCAATAATGTGAAGATGATGAAAACACACAAATTGTCAACCAAAGAAATAAATTATAGTTTAACAACATGGCAAGCCATGTGGACCATGTTGAAAAAATTGACTTGAATGAGTTGACCCCATTTGTTGTAAAATAAAGTGCACATTCTATGGATCTAATGCAAAATCAAGGGACTTTTGCTAAATTTGTTCCGAAGCCTTTGAGTCGCATGGATGTTTCACAATGACATTTATACTACTATTCTATGAATGCCACAACATCAATCATACATTGTGAGTCTCCAAAATAGTCGTTGAAGTCTAGGGATTATAAGAAAATGGCAAACATTTTCATAGGCAACACCTTGTTTATAACACCCGTGTATTGAACACTTCCACATTTTGGCCAACTAACATCATCATTGTGATCCCTTCGAAACAAGACACACCTTTTGGCACATGCATGAATGTTCTCATAATTTAATTTAAGTTTTTGTGTCAAAACCCTTGCAACATTGTAATTAGATGCCACACACTTGGGTTCATGAAGCAAATGATGTTGTAAAAATGCAAATAGCTCATATGCAAATTTATTGTTGACTCCGTGTACTATGCACAAGTTCGTAAAAAGTATTGTTGTTACCAACTTTGTGCACTTGGCCTATATACAATTCCTTCTTCAAAGCCATTGGATCAAAATTATGCTTTTGGTCTTCAAGATCAAAAGATGCATCTCCCAAAGTTTGTTGGCCCTCACTATCAAAAGGAACCTCTGCATCACCATTTGTGTCATCTTCATGTTCCTTCCTTAAATCGTAATCCATCAACCACCCTAAAAACTTCTTTCACAACATCCAAAGCTTTAGCTTCCAATGCCATTAGTTCTATGCAACTATGCATATCAATAACAAAATCAAATTCCTAGGGCTACTGTCTTGTTGGAACCCTAAAATCCTCCTCTTGTATTCTTTGTTTAACAAGACATTACTATTTCAACCTCTCCAAACTTTAAACCTAGGATCCCTTACATTATAGATAAATTATTCCCTTACATTTGTAATTGTGTATAAAAAATGTCCTTTGCATTTGGTGCAAGGACAATGTAAACATCTCAACTTGTAAAATTTGGCCCATTGTTCTTCCTTAACCCAAAGCTTATCATGTCAATGTTGTTGCCTTTCTAAATACCAAGAATGCAATCTCCTTACATCATCCAAAACACTTTGAAAGACAAAGGCCATTATAAAAACAATAGAAACTAATAAACTCAATGTAAGTACATTCACAAAAATAGGAGCCATAGGAATTGTAGCTAATGTTTTGTTTTTCATGTTTTTGCGTCAAAAATAATATTAATATTGCACATTTCTTTTATATGTTTTGATGATATCTTCTTAATATATTGTGGAAACCTGTGCAATAATTTGAAATGAATATAATGAATTTTGAATTCTCAAAAGCATTGATTAATCATTGTAACTAGTGTTTTACACTGTTTTTACTCTTTGAAAAAACTCGCAAATGATTATAAAAGGACTTGAAAATGACATAATTTTGGAGGGATTCTTAAAACATACATTCACATAATAGTATAATGTAACATATTTTTGAGTCAAAAGAAAAAAATTGTGACTTTTTGCAACTTACAATGAAATATTCTTAGTATATACCAATAATCTTTCACAATAAATAGTCACCAAAGTCCTTACTCAGCGTGCACCCCTAGTTCTTATTTTGTGAATGTGCCCAAACCACTTTTGATATAATGAAAGAAGGAAATAAGGTTATCAAACATTATTCAAATTAAACCATTTATTACTACATTTGGTAATATTTAGGATCTATATTGTAGTTAATGAACTTTGGATGTAAAGAGTTCCAACTTTCGACAAAATTGCTTTTTTTCATGAATGCCAAAACCTATGAGCAAAAAAAAAAAAAAATCTAAAATCACCACCAACCATAATCATTATTGTTACGTTTTTTAATTATTCCAACTATATTGTTGCTAGATGTTGCCCTTCCACTACTTGCTTAATTATACCTCTTTTATTTTTGCAAGTGAAAGTGCATGCAATTCATAAGAAACAATGCAAGTGTTCTTGTTTCATTCTTGCAATTATGTAGCAAAACAAATCCCAATACGATGATCACTGAGTCAAAAACCTAAATTGTGGCCAAACATGGAATATGAAAATTAACCTCAATGTGCTATTCATGATTTGGATGTCTCTAACAAAGCCTCCAACAATTGTTGTACATCCACAATGGGGGCCCACTATTGCTCCCCAATGATTGTTACTCCCACTTGAGGTAACCAACATAACAACAAACATAGTCAATATTACAATATGTAGATCCTTGATTGGCTGAATTTTCAATATTCCAAGTCAAATGTAGTTCAAAATCCCAAAATTAAGCAAAAATGCATAGAAAGCTCCCATTGCCACATATTGCCACTTATGGCATCAATGAAGAAATAGGATAAGTTTGGATATGTTGCATTAGTCCTTATAAAACCAAAGAAATTTTTGTCAACCAGTAAATTCCACATAACTAGATTGATGTGCAATGATCAAAGTTTTGTGTATAACTTCAACATGGTTGATTGTTCCATGTTGGAAAGAATGTTGTAAAATTTTGTTGAACATATGTGTAGTTACATTCTAAGTAACACATTTTAGGTCAAAAGAACATCAATATGGATGAATGTGATGATTTGTCATCACGATGGATTGATAAATCCATATTCATGGGGTTTGGGTTTTTATTAATATGAAGAATGTTAGGGAGTATTGGGTAGTGGGGCACATCGCACATAGCTTACATGATGCACAAGTTAAAGGATACAACTTCAATTGACCTAATGAATTTGTTAACATGATTGTGCCAACTTCTTCACATGAGAAATGTGCATATGAGTTTGACAAATATGTGTGTTGTTTCACTTGCAATTTGTTGAAGCTTCTAAAAGGTGCAAAAAATGACTTGTATGTGTTTGATATTTGTCAACGTGTGTAATGAATAGTACATGACACAAGTTTAAATTTTGGTGTGATGTTTTGAATTTCATGCTTTAATGTCAATAATTGCATCCTTTTTCCTTTTTATATTTGTGAATTTTTTTTTCAAAAATTATTTCCAATCCCTGAGTTCAAACTTTCAATGTTCACCTTCTCATATCTAATTTGTACAATAATGTCATTGATGAAGATGATTTGGTTCATGTCCTACACTATGGTCTAGATCATCTCCTTATTATAGACAACCACATTGTGAATAAATTCATGTACAAGCCCTTCTTGAATTGGCATGGTTGCATTTCTAGCCCCATGAAGTTGTCAACTCCAATTTTTTGTACCCATTGCTTGTACATGTGCATTTCTTGGAGAATCAAAGAGTCGCCCACCATGTTTGTTTTTTTTTTTTTTGGATGTGGGAGTATTCAACTATTCCCAATTTCTTGGCACTTTTCATTTTCCCTACTATAAGAATTATAATCAGGAACTACATGAACTGCAATGTTCATTTATAGTGCAAGTCACATATCTTCTATCATTTCCCATGAAATCATGAGAGGTATTACATATAACACATAAAACACAAGAAATGTAGATAGTACAAGATGAAATGTGAAATGTATAAAAAATAAGGAACGAGGAGAACTTTTTTGCTGCATTTTAAAAGTTTGGGTTTTAGCACAGGACTTGAGAACGCATGTTCATTGCCAAAACATTGTGGATTCTTGAAATGTGATGTTTATTGGATCCCTTTAATCATAAATGGGAGTGTAATTGATAATTCATTATTCCATTGGGTTTCACCTTGTGTGTCCAATGGTGATATTTCGATTACCAAGTTATGAATGGCATCCACTAAATAATAATTGGCAACAATTTTACTCCTTTAAAAAAATGTACAGTCTCTTTTGATAGTTTATTGGTACAATGTGATGTTGCCAAATCAATTGTGGAAGCTACCAAAACAAGGTCTTGTGGATCTCCTACCAAATCCTCTTGTTCTATTTTTTTTTTCTAGGTCATATATTTTTCATTAACTACTTAGATTATCAAATCAATTATATATTCTTTATATTCTTGAACCCCTTCACCAATCGATCTTCTAATGCTTTGGAAGTTTCTTCATTCATTTGGTAGGATTTAAATTATTGACATTGACTAAAAATGGGTTAAGGTCATATTTATCTATTTGGAAGAGAAATATAATATTGTTTGTAAATAATAAAAAAATTAGTAATGTGAACCACATATTTTTGAACTTTCTTGGGTGAGATTGTTTCCTTTTGGAAAACCAAAACACATAATTTCACAAGGAAAATTTATTTTCCTTGTAATGATTGGCAACCCAAACGACATGGTTCCATTGTTTCTAACTAGAAGTAACAATTGCCTCCTCTTTATTTGAATCTAGTTTTTTGAATTCAATAAGTCTAGATGTTAGGACTCTAATGGGACATTTGATAGAAAATTTTGCACCTAAAACAAAGTAGGTAAAAGGTATTTGGTAGGCATGAGTGGGTAAAGTCCATAACAAACTAAAATGGAATGTGGCCAATAGTCACCTTAAACACAATTCAATAAGCAAAAAGGACAATGTATAGATGTCCATCCCAATTGTTGCATTTATCATTGACAAGTTTAATCATCAAAGCTCCAATTACTTTGTTTATGGACTTCACCTACCTATGACCTTGAGGATAATGGAAGAGCTTGTGTGTCAAAATAAAAAAATGAGTAGTCAAGATCTAAATGGCATCATTAATGAAATGAGCTTCTTGGTCATTTACCAAAGGAAGTGGACATCCAAATCTTGTGAGAATACATTCATAAATGAATTTTGTAGTCATAGTAGCAATGTTGGTCCTTAAGGCCTTCACTTCTACCCATTTGGTGGCCATAGTTGGTAATCATCAATACGAACTTGTTACAATATGCCTACCCACTAGTTTAATTGGACCTATGAAATCTAATGCCCATTTCATGAAAGGTTATTCAAAGAGCATAACGATGAATTCAACCATGTTTGAGGTGAAGATTATTTATTTTCTAACAATCATCATGGATTTCACAATAGTTGTGAATGTCCTTATAAAGTGTGGGCCACCAATATTTGGCATCTAAAAAATTTCAGCAAGTGATGTTCACCAAAAAATGTCTTTCAACACCATGATGCATTTGCTACATGACCATTTGTGTTTTTGTAGGTTGGAGACATTGTCTTAACACTCGATTGTGTCCCATTCAATAAAGTTACTCATTACAAAGATTAAATGACAAAGGATCTAGGTCCTATTTCATTTCGATAATCATGATAAAACATCAACTATCGTATGTGATTTTCCTAGTTCGTAAACTACTAAAATATCAAATTCCATGAATAGAAGAAGCCATTGGGCAATACAATTGGATACTTGTGGTTTTTGGATAAGCAAATCAAAGCCATATGATGACATAAAACACAAATTTGTTGCTAAGGAGGTAATGCTGAAATTTTTGCAAGGCATATACCATTGCCAATGTTTCTTGTTCAATAATGGTATAGTTTCACTTGGCATTGTTGAATAGTCACAATGCATAACTTATGGGTTGGTTACATTTTCCACAAGTAATATTTTTCTCTAACATTGTTCCCACAATGAAATTGGATGCATCGATGTGTACATCAAATTTGAAATCTCAACATGGTGTAATCAAGATCGGTGCATTCATGTATTGGTTTTTGATACTTTCCTTCACATTTTGACTGGTAAGTACTAATTTCTACAAAGCTTCTATATTGGAATATTTTTGCAACAAAATTTGTGCTCGAAAATTTATATTCTGAATTTTATAGAAAGAATACAAAAGCTTCGATCATTCATAATTATAACAACTATTATGTACTTCTTGCACACATTTCCTTGTCAAACATCACATATTGCATCAATGTGCTTCATATTTGAAAACAAAATAAAAATGATTGTCCTATCTTTGAATTTTTTTTTCCTCCTTTTCCTATAACTCTACATCTCTCCCATGTACCATCTGTCACCATGTAAAATCTTTCCACATGAAAAAAAATTCAAATCTTCTATCCAAAACATCATTCAAAAATTATTTAGTGACTACTTAATTATGCCCTTAACAATTGTTCTAATTTCTCCCTTTAATATTACCCTCCATGTATTTTTTAATTTATCTTCAAAATCCTTGAAATGTAAAACATAAAAAATATAGATGTTAATACAACTTTTACACAAGTTATATCTAATATTTTTTCCCTATGATGTTGGCAGATCTATAGGTGTCTGCATTGGACATTGTGCCTTTTATTACGGTTATGTTACCACAAGTTGTTGATGTTGGGTTATAGAATCAAGTTGAGTGTGCCCATTATCCTCCTCCTCCTTGTGTTTAACAATTCCTATTGCAATTGTTGTCAAATATTTTATAAAAACTAAAATTTCACATGTTGTCATGTATTCAATAGATTTTTGTTGTGAAGTAAGTGGCTATGTTAGATGTTGTACCTACACTTTTAGCAAAGTTTGTGGTTTTGTTGAAATTGATATGCCACCATTTCCTCTTCATTGGTAACCTCCAATATGTAATTGCCACCTTTCATTTCCATTTAAGTTATGTGGTTTCTGTTGATACCAACCTTGGAGTTTTTCGATTAGGTTTTGTTTCATATTCTTCTAGACTCTAGGATTATACATGAATTTAAAAGATGATTCCTTGTAAGCCTTCATCTTTCTCTTGTAAAAATTTTCATTAACACAATGATTTGCAAATATCTCCTCCATATCTATAGTTCCAATATATCATGCGTTAAGTTCCACAGTGTATCCACATTTGTGGTTGGTGTGTCCATTGCCTTTTGATTTGTCGTGAGGCTAATATACTACATCTTCAATCCATCATGTAGTTTGTACTTAGAGTAGTATGGTTCCAACATCTTTTTAACTTTTCCATAACGATTTACATCCAAATTGTATCATCATGTAGTGCCTTCATGGCTCGTTCCTAAATGACCTTCGTATGTTCTCTTTTCAACTATACTTCATTATTATGTTGAACAAAATGTTTTGATTCTATTTTCAACTGTTGAATTATTTTTTTCCTAATCAACCATTATATGGTTGAATCCGGTGTTATCCTTCAACAACATTTAAACTACGTTGCATCTTGATCTCCTATTTTTTAGCTCATAGTATTTGTCATCTTGTTGCTTCAAATTTTGTAGCAATAATATATCCCTTTCCACTTTGATATTTTCCAATGCCTTAATTTGTATTTCCATATTATTTTTCCTTCGATTTGCATTGAAAAACTTCATTTGTGCTTTGGTTATCTTTTGTTAAATACTCTTTACGTTCTTTTATTGAATTCACACAACCACCAATAATTTCAACTATGTTTAAAACTACATGAATCAAACAAAAGTGTACAAATGTGTTTTCCTTGGTTATTGAATTCATAAACAACAATAGTCAAATGTTAATGGTGGCCATGGATCATCTAAATTCCACACAATTACAAATCAAAGAAAATTGCACCATAATCGACAACCAAATTGTTTATGATTGGTTGGCTTGTTTAAAAAATGAAACAAAAAGATATACAAACAAGCAAGGACATGATGGTTGCACGAGCTCAAACTTGAGCATGACGTTATGCCATGCCTTCATACATTATTACAAATTGCAACCTAGGTCACTATACATTCCACCCAATTTTTCATTATATTGCTAGAAAACCATTATAATGATTTAGATCGGAGGTTAAGTTGATTGAATTGTGGTTTGGGTTGCATGGCAATACATCCACACACTTTCCACCCAACCACCTTTGGATATAGTGGTTGCTTGGTGGTTTAATGCGTTATATGAATGATTTGTACATGTATGAATGTGGTTTAATGTTATGCTACCATGTGCTTGGCCTAAGCTAGGTATGATAAGGCTCGGCAACATGAGCTAACTACCTTAGGTTTGACAACTTAGGCCAAGTACCTTAGGTAACTAAGGGTAAAAATGAACTTAGGATAAGAACCTATTCCTAGCCAAACTAGGTAGCCTAGTAGTTTAGTACAACTAGTTTGCAAGTGTGAAGACTTGAATCCCTCACCTCCACATTGGTGGTTCAAGTTTTTAACCATTCCACCATGTTTTTTTAATGTAATAATATATGTTACTATATTATTATAAAGATTTTTTATTTTTAACAACTTAAATAACATGACCTAAACTAACATCCTAGATTTAAGCTTATGTTAACTTAAATAGGCCTACTACCTAGATTGACCTAAGTTGACATAAACTAACCTAAGGTGACCTAGGCTATCCTAGGTTTATTTAGGTCAACCTAAGGTAACTCAATTAGGTTGACCTAAGCTTGAGCCTACTTAGTTTGCAATAACTTACAATAACCTATGTAACCCTAGGTTAACCTAAGTATCAACCTAGATTGACCCAACTATATATTTACACACAATTTATGTTACATATATGTACAACCTAGCTTAGGGACCTATGACCTTTGTATAGCTTGAGTGATAGAAATACCACCTAATGTATGTACGATCTTTGGGTAAATGCACACTACATTCACCTAGAAAGGGCGGATGAAAATCCATTTTTATAGTCCAAATGCAGTGAATTTTCAAGAAAAACATTTAAATGTAATTTTTTTTTTCAAAGTTATAAAAATATGGGCCTTAAAAAAATCAATTTAGACATCAAAATGAACTTTATGAATTTGAAATTTTCATTTGAAATCTTAAAATTTTTGAGAGACTTTTTTTGCTTGATTTTTTCATCTTAAGTGTTATGTTACTTCAATGTGTGGTGGTAAAAAGCTATAGGCTTAGTTTCTAATTCTACTAGAAGGAAACATCCATAATGATAAATTTTTGGGGATATTTTGGACTATGACATTGGATTAACCATCCTTTGAATATTTATACTTTTGATAAAAAAAAAAATGGGTTTGAAAGATTAGGATGTAGGTTTCAATTTTTCATTTCACTTTTGCCAATTTTCTCAAATAAATTTGAATACATTGCGACAATACTTGACTCACTTATAAAAAAACTACCATTGCGACTTCCAAAAAAGTCCACTATAGTGTGCTTTTACCCCTTTTAGCTACCTAGTTTAACCTTTATATCACTTAGGTAGGCTAGGTTGTAATCCATGTATGACCTATGTACGACCTAATCTAATATGTACAACCTACATGTATGACCTAACCTACATACAAATGACATAACTCATGTGCATACAAATTGGCTTATGTATGACCTAGCCTACACACAACCTAGCTTAAATGCACGACCTAGCCTACTTAAACCTAGCTTACATAAATACCAACTAGTGTAATATGTAAGACATCCTAGTTGCTTAGCTTAACCTTCATATGATTTAGGGAAGTTAGGTTGTAGTTTATGTACAACCTACATACAATTTAGCCTACATATTATATGACTTAACCTATGTATGTATGACCTAACTTACATACATGACCTAGCCTAAATATATACAACTTGGCCTACATACAATGTCCTAGCCTATTATCACCTATGTACAACCTAATTTACATACATGACCTAGCCTAAATATATACAACCTAGCCTACATACAATGTCCTAGCCTATTATCACCTATGTACAACCTAACTTACATACATGACCTAGCCTAAATATATACAACTTGGCCTACATACAATATCCTAGCCTATTATCACCTATGTACAACCTAACTTACATAAAAATGACCTAGCCTAGCATACATATGATCTAGGTATATACCTAGGTATATGGGCATACCTAGGCATACCTATGTATACCAATGCATATTTATGCATAACAAAGGTGTAGCCTATGCATAACCTACGCATATAGGTAGGTGTACCTATGTGTACCTATGCATAGACATACATATGTATTGGCACAAATTATGTATTGTGGCACATCATCCATTGGTGTTGTTTTGTACTGTTTGATTTGATGGTTTAGATCCATTAATATGGCATTGTATGGTGGAATTGTTGATGATATCTTCCATCCAATTTCCTATTGGATGAAATGTTCTAGTGGTTTATACATTATTTTTAGTAGTGATATAAAACAAGCCACATATGCTTGCATTTGTGAATTTTGCTTCAAACGACTCATGGAAAAAGGAAATGGTCAAACTTGAAGCTAATGCTACTTCATAAAAAAAGGATGAATATAGCTCTTGGATGACACATATGAATCCAACATATGTTACAAAATTGCATTTAATCCATTATTTACAAATACTTGCACAAGATAGTTGTGACTCTAGTAAGAATTATTTGAATTTGCATGGAGATAACTATGTAGTTACAAATTTCATTTGAAAGTATCTTCAAGACCAAAAAATGTTGTTTGGCCATTTTTCATAAACATGTGTTTATGATTTTAATGAACCATAAATACAAAGTGATGATTTAGTGTGCAACTATTCTACATGGCATATTGCCAAAATACTATTATATAATGATGCATTGATTTATTCCATAAAATTTTATGCATTGCAACTCTTGTTCTACTTCATTTTCATTCACATTTTCAACATGAATCCAAGATTAATATGTTAATGACAATATGGATATACATATGCAATTGTTTCTATTTTCCAAATCTATTTGAAACATTAGATTGTTGACATCAATTTCCTTGCCATTGAATATAATATTGTATAATATGCAATAACAAACCACAACATTTGGTAGCAAAAACAGATGAAGGGTGGTTTTTAACAAGAATTCCCCATAGTTTGTTTTTCAAAACACCAAAACTATTTTCAATTACATTGTAATTGTGACATAAACGTTCATTGTAAATTGCCTTTAGGATCATGTGTCATGCATTAAAAACTTGTTCATGTGGGAATCATGTATATTTTTTATTGTTGATAATATATGGTTCAATACCTTTTTCATTATGGTCTAGTTGAAACAAATTTCCATTCATGGCCTTTTGGCACAAATTGGAGATGTGCAATATTTGATAATCATTCATTTAGCCATCATACCAACAAAACCATCCTTGAATTTCTTGTGGTAATCAACAACTGATGTTTGAAGTTGCATAGAGTAAAATTTAGATTCAAATGATAAATAATTTGTAGCAATAGGTTATTTAAGTTTTTGAATGTGAATTTGAATGACATTGATTTCCACATGAATTATAGGTAAACTATTAAAATCTTTGAATCTTGCCATGACATATTTAAAATCTTCATGCCTTCCTCATTTGATTTGACTTTTGAACACACTATTTAATGACTAAACAAACTCTTTCAAAAGCTAATGCATTGTTGACTTGTTGATTGCAAATAGTTAGTTACAATGAAAGAATTTTGTTCCGTGGGCATGTTTATAGGGTGAGCAAGCAATGCAAATGCCCACACACACTACACACCTATAGTGAATTTTTTTTCTCCATCTTGTGTTTCAACTTTGAAATCAATTGTGTAAAATAATTCTTGCTCACCTTAAAATGCTCAATTCACCTATCATCATTATATTATGTCAATAAAAAATGGGAGTACAAGGTTGTTGACTTGGCATTAACCCAATCACCAAGGTCCTCATTGAATAGAATCTCCTAAAAACATGACAATCTATACTCATGTAGAATAAAAAAGTTTATCAAAGCATGAAAAAATGTTTCACCTTCTAGAGAAGCCATTGGGAATGGAAATAGAGACACAAAGATCTTGAATCATTTTCATAGTACAAAACCTTCATGTGCTTGCAAAAACATTTGAATGAAATGTATTAACAAAATCAACTTCAGGGACCTCACCATAACTTGATGCAAGCAAGCATGTGTGAAATGAAAAACAAGATTAAAAAAAAGTGAATGATCCAAACATGTAATGAGATCATAAATAATCAAGAGAAAAAAAACTCACATTTTAAAACACTAACGCTTTACACTAAAACACACAAAACTATTTAGAAAAGTTTGCAAACAAGCACGATGGTTTAATTACAAAAGCAAGCAAACAAGTGTTGAAAAGAAAAAAATCAAAATGGAAGGTGACATGTAATAACAAGTATACCAACTATCATATATAAGATAGTTCTCAATAGTCTATTCATAAACATAGATGAATACAGATTATGATAAAACATATTGTAGTACCCGAACAAATTTGACAACAAATTGCCAAATAATTAATTAAATCTCAAATCTTAACTTTGGCACTTGGTTTATTAATTCTGAAATTTTTGATAGGTAATTTACTATAATATTGTGATATGAATAGTAAAATCATTCAGAATGTAGCCTATGATAGTTATGATGATTTTCAACATGACAACTTCATATTTTCACAAAATTTCATTTCACTATTTTGAGGATTATTTAATGACAAAACTGACCTTAGTGTAAGGCATCCGAAACAGCATCTGATTCAGCCTGTGGGTCAAGCTTTGAGATCTTACCCATGTTTTTCTTTCCCATTGCTTATCTAAACCTAAAACCCTAAACCCTTGATTTGTAAAAAAATATTATTTAAAGATTGTTTCCATATTTTCTAACTTCCATATTTACAATGAAGACAACACATATTGGTCTAATCCACACAAGTATTGGGTCAATTGAAAGAATCATTTAATGCATAATTGTGTTCATAGTTACTACTCAGAAAATTCCCAATTAAGAGAAAGCATATTTCAGGCATAAACATCTAGCTAGCATCAAAGTGTTACTTAGAGAATATCTTAATGTTACAAAGATCGATTTGTTCAAAATATCACGAATTTATGTTTTGCAAAGACAACTTGATCTGTTCATGTAATACTTTTGAGCAAATCCCTCACAATACATTGCACATCATATTTTGGATGAAGATTACTAAAAATTTGCCCAACAAACTTGTATAAAATGACTATGGTTCAACATTTTTGCTCTATATGCTGAGTTTGCCAAAAGCCAAAGCACCGTCTAACTTGTTCATGATTAGTCAGATGTATTATTAATTGGTCAAGGTGGTTTGTTATTATAAAACTTCTGCTATGGCCCTTTAAAAGAACTAAAAATACAAACATAAGAATATTGCAGGTTTTTCTGTATTTTTGAAAAGCATCCCCTCCTGAATTTATCACATTCATTTTGCACCAAAAACGTTCAGGATTGAGTACTTCACCTCAAACAATCTATGTACCACAGGGGCAAACCTTCACCGAAAAAGGTCCATAATCAAACCTTCATCTGTCATTCACAAATCAGAAGCTCCTAACTGAAACAGAAATGCATTTCTATCGATAACCCGAAACCAAATCCATGCAAAAACCTCTCATTTATCGTCAAGTGGCTACTCAACAGTGAAAGTAGCAGAATGCAAAAGTGGGTGATGGATGGAATAGTACTACATACTCCTCTCAGACCAATAATATTGCATTCTATTTCAAGAAGGCCTGACACCCAGTTGAGTAATTCAAAGGCTTGATAGTCTCATCACTTATTCATCCAAACCATCTTTTGCCTGATCCCGGCGCTCCTCATCAACTGCAAGTAATACGCGTTTAGCAGCTTCATAGACTGCAAAAGATAGAGCAGTATACGGGACGATTTCAACAAGTTCAATTGGAAGTCCTCTGTAGAGGCCACCAATCCCCTCCTTCTTGACTATACCCCTCAGAGCTTCAAAAACGTTTTGATAGTTCATACCGACAGTTTCCGTTGGAATTGCACTCATATTGATTTCCTTCTGAGCAACTTGGAGTGGGTACGTTAAAGTGGAAGCAACAGCTCCAGCAATAGAACCGATGCTAAGAGATGCCCATGTATCAAGATCCCGTTTTCCTTTCGATCTCAGGTATCTTTCCTTCAAAGTTTCGTAAGTGTAGAAGCTTGCTGCAGCAGAGGGAGCCATTCGAAGTAGGGTTGGGGTAATGCCCCGGAAAATCTCTGACCAGCCTTCTGTTCTCCCGACCTTCATGAGGGCATCTGTCAGTCCTTTGTATGCCTCAGCCTGTTAAAATACAATCAAAATCATAAATTCAAGTTTTGAATATCAACTGTCAAAGACTTTTGCATCCAAATTTTGTGAGGCAGAACAAAAATTCAGGCGTTGCAACCAATGTATAATGGCGCTCTTCTTCCCTGTTTCAAAGAGATCAAAGCTTGAGCAAGGACTAACATTGAGAATCAACCGATCACCGAGGCTTTGAAATGGATATGTGACTAGTGCAGAAGTAACTCCTGCCACTGCTCCTGCCAATGTTGCAATTGGAATACGGCGTGGCAATGGCAACACTTTAGGGTCCTTCATGTGTCTCTTCTCCTCTCGCTTCTTGACTAGTTCATATGTCGTGAACTGCATTGGAACACAAGAGTTTCAGTCTCATCAGAACTACTATCAATACCAGAATAAATCCTGATGGTGTTGATTTCAAGTAAAGAGTCAACAGATCAGTCAACTGAAAAGGAAAAACAAGGACCTTCACAATGGATTCTACAAGCTGAGCAATGCTCTGCAGTGTAAAGTGTTTGGTGATTGCAAGTGTTTCCTACCTGAACTCCTTTCTCAAGAGCCTGGCGTACGATGCCGATGACTACACCCCCCTTCATAACACTTCCAGCCCCTTCTACATGGGCCACTTGATTCACAACTTGTGCAGTAGTATGGCCACCTTGACCAGCCAGTACACGTGTTTTCACAATTTCAAATGGAACAATTGCTGTTCCGGCAATTCCACCAGCTATTATCCCACATAGCAGCTAGACCACAAAACAGGGTGCAAAACAGTAGTATTACATGAGTCTCTCAATATGCATGGACACAATCTAAACAACAACAAAAACAAATGTTAAGATCTAACATGCCATGTATCCAATGATGTAATGTATGGTAATCTGCATTGGCATCCTCAATCCATGCTGCGTTCACCCTTGCTTCTTCAATCTAAATTGAACTCTCTTCAAGCTCAATTTGTATCTGATCAGCAGCTTTGACCTGGAAAACCTCCTCTCCAGCAAAAAATCAAGCAAAGAATTCCATCTAGTAAATTCATAGTTTCTGTTTCCCCTCAGACCTGGCAAGGTTGATTGTATTCAACATTGGGTCTAAAATCTCATTACATATAATCTCTTCATCTATTATCTCTGGCAAAGACTCATCATGAAAGAAAAATGGAATTGGAAGGAGGTTGGACACAGCAATGATTGAAGCAGATTCAGTGCCTTGTCTTCAAAATGTTTCTCTGAGAAGAAACCAAGTTCTCTGACCTGCCGACAATTTCCAATTTACACCATTTGCAGCTTTCTTTCTCACTGACTATTCAACTGGCTGATGATGATGTTATATTGTTTGGCAATAACATAATGTGCTGTGTGTTATTGATGATGTTATTGTGTAGCATGTGCATTTTTCATACCTGTTTGAGAACCAGACTTGGCACTGGGCCAATCAAAGGAAATTTGGTCTCAGGCACTGGCACTCGCATCTTCTCTCCCATCTTCTCTGCTTTGACCTCCAGTCGCTCTGCCTTCTGGACCAAGTTATCCTTCAGCTCTTGAGCCTCTTCCTGCCCAGCTCCACAAAGAAACAATTTTTTGGGTGGAGAATTCTCCAACAGAGTTTCTGGAGGGGGGCAAAAAACCACTTTTGACACACTTCCCCAAGTGCATCACATAGCTGCAAATCCAGAACAGCTCTGAAAGACTATGTTCAGACATGAAGCAAAGATGGGGAGGGGGAGGTCACTACCTTGACTTTGGGTTCAATCCCACTAGCACTGAGACTAGCAAATCCACCCTTCTGCTGTCTTCCTCCGTTATGCCTTCTTCCACGCCCAGCAAGTGCAGCTCCCATTGTGTTCAAGCTCACGAAAGATACTTTGTTGTTGTTGTTGTTGTTCTTCGTCTTCTTCCCTCCTGCCTGAGATTGTTGAACGTGCGAAAATCGCGACTCCAACTCCCTGTTCCCCTGTTGCACTCGGTCTGCAAGCCATTGTTGTAGGAAGAAACCCTTTTGCTTCCGCTGCTGCTCTTGCTGCTCCTCTTCTGTAGCCATTATTGTTTTCTAACAGATGCTGCCGCGACTTCGATTCTGCACAATTGACGACAACGACGTTGCGCTACAATAGAACAAACTCTTTGAAATTCGGGCGCTGCGTGAATTGCTGCAATCAAGGAGAACTTTTGCAAACTACGAATGGAACTTTGCTGTGTGTCACCAGACATGGAAAAAGTTTCTCTTGGCCACGCACAACGTGTCAGAGACAAATCGCATGCACTCGCAGCATCCGCCACGAGTCAGTAAACACCTGAGCGTGCCCACACACGGAGGTGATCTCTGTGGCATGCTCTCTCTCTCTCTCTCTCTCTCTCTCGTTCTCTTATGCTCTCGGGGTTCAGTAACAAGCGGGTGTTTGATGTCAAGCAACCATGAGAGTACATTTCTGCAAATGTGTACTGATAGAAAACGAGCATCACAGTAGTGAAGCGAAATCCACTACAATTGTAAGCAGACAAATTCCAAGGCAAAACAAGGCAGAAATGTATGTGAATGTGAAATCTACAAGAGGAGGGCAGGTCATTGCCTTCTTGCTACTACTGCGAATGATGATGAGCTCTGTGCCTCCTCCCCTGATCCCTTGAGGTAGTAGTAACTCTGAATTGAGTCTTCACTCTGCCTTTTACAGAAATCGCATATGCACCAAACACAGAGGGGCTCACAGTTTTCAGAAAGACGAATATGTGCACATATGTGCACACACAGACACAGACACACATACAACATGCACAAGCATAAGAGTAAGCAATCAAAGAGAAGAGATACATTTCCTATACATTCTCAGGTTTCCTGGGTTCCTCATGGCACAAAAAAGGAGAGTTCTGAACTGCAAAATAATGCAAGTGTTGCAACTTTTCATGAGAAAGATGAAACACAGAATAGCCAAGAGCTGAAGATAAGACGAGAAACTTTGAAAGTTGGAGAATTGTCACACAGAGACAATGTTCCTAAGAATGAGAAATGGAAATGATAAAAGAATTCCACCAACATTTCTCCCTCAGTGCAATCACATAACGACAACAGAGGCAACGATTGCTCAAAGACAAAAGGCCAGGGTTTTAGCTTGCAAAAGCAGTGTACACAACTTGAAGCTTGATCAAGGAAGAAACAACAAACTTTGTTTCTAGAGGTAAATGATTACTAAAGCTATTTGAATTCCTAAAGTGATGAAGGATTCTAGCAATTGGAATAACTGAGAGGTTATTCTTCATGCTGCCACTGCCGGCATGTGCTGAGAGCTCTGACTCTGTTCTTCAGGTCCATAGCGATCATAATCTTCCCTGAGCTCACCATTTCTGAGAACTTGAAAAGTTCCTAGAACTGCTTTGAAAGCCTCCTATGCACCTGTAGCTTTGTTCTTGTCAGGGTGAACCTTTAAGGAAAGCTTCGTATATGCCTTTCGAACATCATCCTCTGTGCACCCTTTTTCTCCTACCCCAATATCTGATCAAAGTCTTTCGTGCTCTGGATGCTTCTGATGATCGCTGTGTGCTGTTGAAGCTCCACTGGAGTCTTGAAACCCGTTCTGCTGATCATGTTTCTTCCAATTCATGGATCCATTCTGTTCTGTGTCCGACCTTCACATGTCTCCACACCAGCTCCGCCATCTGTTTCCATGTCGTTGTCGGTTGTCGGCTGCCTGCTGCTGCTGCTTCTTCCTCTCTCCTCATACGAGCTTGAGATCAATGTGTCCACTTGAGGATTGGGATACAATCGCTTCGCCAATGAGAGGAACCTAAGAGCACGTTGCTTGTCACCTGCCTCTATGGCTGCCTTTCCGATCCGCAAGCATTTGGCTGCCTCGTCCTTGCTGCTGTCCATACTTCCAGCTTCTCTCAAAATCCTCCTGCCCCCAGTAGTGTTTCAAAGTATAACCAAAGGCATGGCCTTTCTTCCAAATTCCGCACCAAAACAACGAGCGAAAAACAAGGAGAGAGAGAGAGAGAGAACAAGCGACCGAGCCTACGTGGAGTCCGAGAATTTCCGATGCCGAAAGGTCCCCAATTGGGAAAGCAACGGAGCAGAATGGGGAATTGCCGTTGTTCTGTTATTGCTTTTGATCGTTGTGTGTGGGACCCCGACGACGCATTCTAAAAGTTGTAGCTGAGAAACAACTGTTCAAGAAAAATTCCTTCCTTCTTCGCAATCTCAAAGTGTTGTGCTTTCTGATATGAAAAAGGAAATCAATCCTTCGTCGCGTTACCAAATGTCACAACCTATGTCATGTTTTCTGACATTGACGATCACAACTACTGCTTTGAGGCGTCAAATCGCTCCAATTCTGATCACAATCAATCTGCTTACACGATTCAGAAACCTGCTCTAGTCGAAGCACACAATTCAGTTCTGGATGTCCAATTCAATCTGTAAGAATGTCCGTGATGTGTTGTTGTTGTTGCCAATTTTCTCTTCACAGCAAGAGTCTGATGTGTTGGACGAGCAGGAATGGGCATTTGCCGGCGATATGTACACCATCTCTTTTTTATTGAAGACAAGTCTGAACTGCAACTGGGAGTGGCTCGGCACTCACGCTCTTTGTATTAAGGATTTAAAGGATTCTTCCCAGTAAAACTTGCAACTAACTCATAGGTATCATCAGAGCTATGTCCAATATCAGAGAAGAGCTTTGCCAAGTATTCACTTGTTTGTTCTTGATGGACGTGTTTTGCTGGTGTTGTTCGTTGAGATTGTGATTGGAAAATTTGTTGTCTGTTTCAGGGTTGAGTGTAGTGCAACTACAAAAGGCAAGCTAAAAGCCAATTGTTGGCCTCAGGTGGTTTTCCTTTGTGGCTGAAGTTTTGCATCTTGATTTGTACCTGGAATTGTTTGTCATGGTCTCCTTCTATGCTGAGCTTCATCTTGTTCAATTACATATTTCTAGAGTTTGCAACTGTGCCAAAGCTTCCTGTCAACTGCTACTTTCTTGACAGATGCAAGAACCATGAGAATTGAGACATTTCAAGCTCTCCCATAATCCATAGTGCTTCTGCAAGATCTTGCTATTTAGAATTATTAGGAAGCATCTCTTGTAACGCCACAAAATTCTCAGCTGACTATCACAGTACTCTCTCTCTCTCTCTCTCTCTCTCTCTATGTTGAGCTTCATCTTGTTCATTGAATTCATTTGTAGCATTTGTTTTGCACTGTTACATAAGAAGAAAAGCTGTCTTCCTCTCAATTGCTACTGTCTTTCCCAAGTAAGTCCTCTTCACTCATTGTATTCATTTTGTTTTAGCAAGTCCTTCTTTGAGTTGTAAGGATTTGGAGGTCCTACAGGAAACTTATTCTTTGCTTGGGAGGAATGTGCAAAGATCATCATACTAGTAATAGCTTCAGATCAATTGTAGGCTAATTAGAACCCTTGCAAGTTTGTTGTGGGTAGTTTGCTCTTGGAATGACACAAGGAATGGGATACTTGGGCATTATGAGTTTGGGGTTGGCAAATTATGTCATTTTCTTGACCACATTATATGACATAATCTTTCGGTGATGACTATAGGCTCGCAATAGTGACCAAAATGTGTTTATTGAACATGAAATTTGAAAAAGAACAACATTGAATTTTCCACCCCGGACCTTGCCCATCATGTTTGGTGCATTGCCTAGCTCACTCTAAAGGGCTTGCTTGGCACCCTACCGAACATAGTGGGTGGTAGCTTGACCATTGCATCTTGTGTTTAACCCATGATATTTCCAAAAGTGAAGGATAGGAATGTTGTAGTCCACTATGTCTACCACTTGAGTGCGGCATAAGTGTGATCATCTTAAAGACCTTACAAGATATAACTTTTAATTTATTTTTTTTTGCTTAAGTCTCTAAGAAATATGATTAATGTGGAAGGTGATAATATGAACTGCAGGGTAATTATTCGTAAAATGTACAAACTTATGAATGAATGAACTTTGCACAATTTTAATTATTAATTTGTCACATGTTAAATTTGTGATAATAAACCACCTTAAATGACATATCACATTCAAATTGTTTCCCTATTTGGAATTAAAGTCCTCTTGAGCCAAATAACAACACATGAATTTTTAAAAATAAATCAACCAAAAATGAACACCTTAGTTCTAAGGTGAGAAGACCAATAGGTTAAGAGCAAATGTGAACCCCATTGTTAACCACCTAACTACAATCCTCCAAATCTTTAGCTAATTATAAATCATAAAGAGGAAAAATTTAAAATGTTATCTACTATCTAATTACATAAGTATTCTAATTTATTTTGTGCACTTAGGGGAAAACCATGTTTTGACCAATATTTCTTCCAATAGAGGTGTAAAACATCCCATATGCCATCCATTAGAACTTCAACCTCAAATCAACATAACGTTTGCCCTTGAAAATTGCCATCACAACATACATCATAAGCCAACAAGGAGGACAACAAAAAAATGAGTGAATTTGGCCATCCACATTAGGAAGATGACATAGTGCATAATTATGCATGATCCTTCCATGTTTGACCATCTTAACCTTTGGACAACAACACCTAGCAAAGTAACAGTTTCCACACATGTAAAATAACACATCCCACAATCACATCCAATGTAGTCAATATCATATATTGTAGATGCACATAATTTCTAGGTGGCTTAAATCCACAAATTCAAAGTCAACAACCACCTCCTCAAATAATGGCATAACACAACATCTCTCAATGCCAAGTAATTGTCAAATTCTCCATAGCCATTGGCATTTTACATTGGAACAAAGGTGTTCATTGGTCACATACTTGAAACCACACATTCAAATCATCCAAGTTCATTACTACCATATATTTTCAGATTGAAGTTGAATTAGTTCATGGCCAAAGAATAAAAAGTATGCTGAAAATGATGTAATAGAAACTTGCCAACTAAACATATACCCTAAAACTAACCATGGTCATTATAAACTTTGATATATAATATGGCCCTTTTGAAGGCCATATGTACACACTTTAGTTTATTGTCTACACCATTTTTTCAATTAAGTCATTTGCCTTTAAATGCTTTAAGAAATTAAACAATGATCAATTAAAGTTTTCACACACATATGGAATTTCCCACGAAATTTTGTATTTTGGTTAATGAGTATTTTGGTTCTAAGGGCACCAATCTTTTTAACCACTATGTCTAGAATTGCATATGTAGTTCCCTTGTTGCTATGATCCAACAATGCACCAACTTTAGCCATTTTGAAAAGTGTTCAATTATAACCAAAACATGTCAATTGTCTTGCATTATTAAGAATTAAAGACATTGTATGGATTGAGGACATTGTTGAAAGCACGCCAACCATTTCATTTTTTAACACATCCAATGTTAACATGGTTGGATTTGTAGATTCACATAAGGTTTTTGTTCAAAAAATCAAAATTTTAACCATTGTAAATGCACAAATGAGAGTGTTTTCGAAATGAAGGCATAAAGTTTTGGTCATGGAGGGTTGAAGTGTCCATTTTCACAAGTTGAAGGAGATTTTAATTGATAAGAAATATCTAAACTAGCTCCCCTTCCCAAAAAGAGAGCAATAAGAAAAAAAAAGGTGGTTGTAATTGCAATGAAAAAGGAAGATAAGGAAAACAAAAAGGTCAAAAAAACTAGGCAAATGGTGAAATGTTACATTTGATTGCACTATGAAGAGAAATATAGCTTGAATTTGCCAAAAAGTGCAAATAATTTTATTTTATTTAGTTTTCTTGATACTTTAATTGTGTTTTTTAAAATAAAGCTTTTGAAAAAAATTTAGAGAAAAACAAGATTCAGATTGGGCCTTTAAACTTGCCTTTGCTCCCTTCACCCCATTGAAGGTCATCACTTTAACCACAATGAGGCTTGAACCCACATCTCCTTGGGGGAGAGGAGAGTAGCTAACCATAAGGCCAACTTTATTTCAAGTGTTTTGATATAAGTTGCATAAGTTTATCAATGTAATCAACTATGATTTTTTTGTTTCAAAGATTATTTTCAAATAATAAATCATGATTGTTTATCTCAATTTGTTTCTTCTTTAAGAATGGATACATGGCTCAGATTGACATTCAAATGTTGGCTTCAATCTCATGAGTTGTCATAGCCTTTGCCAATGTCTTTTTAATATTTTCTTCTTTTGCTTTCTTGCTAGTATTGTTTTCAATGGTTGTCATATCTTCATCTTCACTTAATGTTTTATGTCCTCCATGTTAGTCCTATCATCATCCATTATCCTTGGATTTTGTAACCTTTTCATTTGTTTGATTCTTTTTTCGATGATTTTGAACACATTAGCTCTTTTGACATTCTCAAATGTTGAATTGGTTTCTACTTATGTTTCTTTTTTACCTCCAAAGCCCAATCCATATCAAATCCATTTGAGTTGGCAACGCACATGCTATGCAAATATATGCAAGTTGACACCAAATTCATCATGTGGCATAATGGAATTTTTATTCTTTTGAGTAAAATTCTAAACATTCGTTTTAACATTCTAAAAGTTCTTTCTATTTACATCCTTATACCTTGATTGGATAAAATTCCAATGTGTTTTGTATTTTAATAATTCATTTTTTTCACCTTTGAATGAAAAATAAAACCATGGCTACATTGGATAAACATCATTATTATTAATTTGTAAAGCAAAAGCTTGTCCTTCATCACACAATTTCTTAAATTTATTTTTTGAAAGAGAGCCTTTCATTAATACTACATACCCACCCATAATCCTAGTTCCAAAATATACATTATCCATATGTGATTCCTTGAATCAATGTGATATCATTTTGTTTTTGAAAATAATAAGATTTTGGATCTATCTTAGTTGCAATAATTGAATATGACTACCATTAATGGCACCAAAATTGTAAAGAATTCCATGAAAACTTTCAAAACTAGAGGCAATTTCTCAAGGATGAAATGTTGCATATGTTTGGTCTAGCAAAAAGTGCCAAAAGACAAGACGGTTAATCATCACGGAGCTTGAAGGGAGTCACAAGACTTCCGTTCTTTCTTTTCTATTTTTGATGTTGTTTGTTATTTCGAGGTTATGGGATTTTGGTTGTGCATTCTTCATTGTTTGGGCGGCATTTGACATTAATTGATTAGAATTTTGTGTTGCATTTAGGTGTTATGTTTTTGGGGGAGTGTGGATGTGCAATGTAAAGAGGAGCTTTTGTGGCAAAAAGTTTTGGGTGGAGTATTTTATTTTATTTTGGCTTGGTTGTTTTGAGGTTTTTGAAGGATTTGATTTCTAGTTCTTTGTGTGAGGGATGAATGCTTAAACATTTGCAAGACTTGCTTGCTAGTTGAGAGCCTTGTATTTTCGTTGTGCCATAGCTCTCAAAAGGTAGTTAGGCTAGATGCATAAAATAGGGATCAATTAAAGAAGATGACAATTTAAAGGGGTTCAAGATGACCTTCATGACAATATGTTGGATTTACAAAGTGAAATGTTGGGTTTTTGAGGATATTGGGCGACTTTACTAAATGGGAAGGAATACTCACATTTGTGGAAGCCTTCTGCTTCGACAACCTTGAGTTATCAAGAAGAACTAGAAAATGGGAGTTTGCACTTTTAATTCTTTTTGTGCAACTTCTTGGGATAGACTTGTGGGAAGGGAATCAAACTTGTAATTTGTTGAAAGAGATGGGTGGTTGTATTGCCATAAAATGATTAGTGGGCTCATGAAAAAGAAGCTAGATGGATTTGATTCTTGATGGTTCGTAGATTTTATGATAGGTCTTACAATTGTTATTGTAAGTTATAAAAAGGACTGATATGCAATAGTAGTTCCACTATGTTGTTGTCTTGTGAAATCTCATAGTTGTTTGTTTGTTTATGTTTTTAATACATTAGTTCTAGATTCTAATTACCTTTTCTTTTAGTAACATTCCAATGTTGTGCAATAGCTACTCGTTCCAATGAAACCATTTGTGCAATGACTTGATGCATTGCCATAGTAAAAACTAAGACCACTAATATCTTGTACATATACTTGTCTATTGTGTGTAATAAGAAACAAAAACCAAGAAAAAGAACATGAGAGAAATAAAGATTTTTTTTGAAAAATTAAAGAAAAATCAACTTAATCCTTTCACATGTGGATCCCACATTTTTACCAATTGGACCCTCAAATTAAACCCTATGCCTTTAGACACACTAATTGTACCTTATAATTTTATGTTTTTTGAATGTGAAGAAGGGTCCAATTCAAGGATTAAATTGATCCTTAAAATTTTAAACCCTAAATCATCATCTAAAATGGCTCTAATACATGTGCACCCAAAGATATTACAAGGTCTCATGGTGGAACTTAGGATAGAGTTTAGCAATTTTTATTTTTATTTCTAAATTTGGTGACTAAAAGACCATAAAAACCAAATCTTCACCAATTTGAAAAAAACAAATCACCAATTGGTAAAATTTCTATGAAAAAAAAAAAGAAAAAAAAAACACGGTTGCTCCAAAACCTTGTAAGTTGCTCTAGAAGGCCACAATGAACTAGCACCCACCAACGCACCATCCACCGGATGCCTGTTATTACTCAATTGTGGATCAACCTCAACTGAGTTAATGTTTGGTTTCACCTTAGTAATCAATTTTGTAAGAAATTCTATAGGTATCATATATCGGTAAATAGGTGGGAAAACAATTAATTGTTAAGTAAGTAGATGGTTTTTATGCATAGGTAAGGGTTGTTTTTACTACCTACCTACTTCCAACCTGCTTGTGGGTTGTTAATAGGTAGGTGGGGGAAGAAAAAAAATGTAACTGAGCTAACCACCATGGTTAGCTAGAGAACTGGAACCCAACAAAAAATTGTTCCTTGATCACTTACCATTCATCCTTCATGGTGCATTTTGGGTGTTGGTCTATAAGAACCAACACCCACCAGCGCACTATGAATGATGGATGGATGGATGGATGGTAAGTGATTAAGAAACAATTTTCTGTTGGGTTCCAATATGATTTTGCTCATGTTTATCTTTTTTTTTTTAAACTACATATTTGAATTTGTCATATTCTCTGTTATTTCTATATTAGAATCTTGTGCGGTAGAATTACTCATTTGAAGTACAAAGTTGAAATTTGTTGTGTTTTTGTATAATTTGTTACTTAGTTGAAATATTTATTTGTTGGAAGTATGATTTTATCTTGTGATTATAGATTTGTATTGTACTCAAAATAAAAATTAATATTCTACCACATGCCTTCCCTTATACATTAACATGTATCATGAATGATTGTGCCATTCTTTTTTATTATGTTCACTTGAAACAAAACTTTAAAAGTTTGGGTAACAATGGTGCTCTTCAACTTGCCACACATATCACTTGGACAACAATTCATACTTGGACAACTAGACATGAAGATTATGTTCTTAAATTTTTCAAGGTAAAACATTATGCTCTATAATCTTCCAAATGAAAAGATTAAGTCATATTGAAAACATGATGTTACCATGTTTCGATGATGGTTCCCATGCATTCTTATGGTGTTCCCATAGTGTAAAATCTCATCTTGTTCCCATCTTGTTCATGGCGCATCATAATCATTCACCAAAGTTGTTAATGTAATGGAAGGGGGCTGGGTACATTGTCCGTTTTTGCCCTTCTAGGTCACCATAGCCTATCCAACATAATAGGCAATTGTGTGCCTGCACATAAAACTTGAACAAATTGGAGAGAGAGAGAGAGAGAGAGAGATGCAAAAAACATTTGGTGCAGGGTCCACTACCATGACTCTGCAAGGAGGAGGTTCCCAAATGATGAAAAAGTAGAAAGACGATGAGATTTGAAATGCTAAGATGGAGTCATTTGTGATGCATGGGCCAATTGGGCATACATTACAAGGGAAGTACAAGCAATGTGACAAACTAGGGGTGTGTCACACATTGTGGCCTTTGTCATTGACATTAAAAAATTATCTTAAGGCAAAAAAATAATTATGGAAACTCAAATATTTCACCATATAAAAATAATCTTCAAAAAATTTCTATTCTCTAAAAGAAACCAAAATCCTTCAAGATATTAAAACTCTAGAACTAATCTCAAGTTTCAACACAAACCAAAATAATACCCTCATGTAAAAATAGACCTATTATTATTATTACCTAGGGGGCCAAAATCCCTTAAGCTACTATATTCTATAATGAATCTAAACACAATATCCTTGCCTTGGTCTTTCTTTTGGTGGTCTAATCTTTAAATCTCAGCCTATTATAGAATAACTTCAAATCATTTTTTATGTTCACTTGGCTTTGGTGCGTGCTAGGTTGGGAATTTCAAGAGTTCTATTGGCAAATAAAACTTGACAACATATAATGGGTCTAAATAGAATTGGAGTTTCTAGCACCCTACAACAAATAACATCTCTTTACCTTTTCTCTTACTCCCATGTCACAGAGAGTTCTTGCTAGTATTCATTGATTTCAACAAAACCAACTCATGCATCTACAAGTTTGCAAACGTGTTATAGACCTCAATTTACACCATACATCCATCCATGAACCATTACCTACCCAACTCCAATACATATCATCAAGAATCAAGAATCTATTGAGGTATGGCCTTTGAGGTCAGAACTCTCAAGGTTTACTTGATCCATTTGAGCTACTAACCAATTTCCCCACTCAATGCAACAATACAATGTATCTCCACTCCTCTTATTTGAAAACTTAAAAACCTGGAAACCTTTGAATCTAAATGCTTTTGAAGAACCTGACTTTGAGCATTAGGTATTAGGCTCGTCTAGAGCCACTCGATGGAATAGACTCTTATGCAAGAATGCACGACAAATTTCTCCCTTCAAGTCTTTTCTTCACTCTTTGTTGAGAATTCAAGCTCAACTAGTTAGGTTTCATTCGTTACTAGAGTAGGAAACTAACTAAGTTACTTTCACAAGCTTGAATTACTTCCGTTACTTATTTTAGTTTGGTTATTTGTGGTTTGGTCTTTTAATTAAATACCTTGGTGTTAATGGTTTGGCTCTCTTTTCTTCATTACACAAGTTTGTGTATTTCTTGTGACAAGAACCTTGGAGAGTTCTTGATGTTGTGTTTTTGTGTTGTGAGCATTATGTTGTAGTTTCCTTTCAATAAAAAATTATGTTTGCACTTGAGTAGATTTCCTATTTGTTAACATGGTATCAAAGCTTACGTTGTTTGGTGAGAAAGTTGAAACAGATCTAGAGCTAGAAAGTCTCTAGAACTAGAGCTTGAGAGTCTCTAGTAATATCATAGGAGTTTTTCAAGTGCAAAAGAGAAACGAAGAAAGGAAAAAATGTGAAGAGAAAGAAAAGAAAAGAAAAGATGTGAGAGGAGATCAACATATCAAAGTTGTGGAGTCAGATCTTTAAACCTAGATCTAGATCTATTGTGAAAAGATCTTGGAGTGAAACTTGGAGAGGTTATAGAAGACTATAGGACGCCTCTATTCTCAAATTTTCAAAAGAAAAAAATATGTTTTGTGAGAGTTATGAGCTTTTGAAAACTCTGTGCCAGATCTGGTTTTTTGGTCATATCTCCTCTGGGTAAGCTTTTTTGGATTTGCAGTTTTGGGATCTTATAGGAATATATGTGTGAGAGAAATTTCATGTCATTTGGATTTGTATTGAGAGAGATCCAAGCATCTGAAGTTTCAGTCTCAGTTTTGAAGTCAGTTTCTTTTGAAAGTGATATCTCCTTGTGGTCATCATCAATAGAGCTGAAATTTTGAGCAGATATAGAAGACATATATCTTATGTGTCTCCCAAAATCTCAAGGATTTTGGAGTTGCTGAGAGTGAGTTGTAAGTCATTTTGTGTTTAGGTCCCAATTTGAGGTGACTTCAAGGAAATAGCAAGATCTCTCACTTTGTGAAGTTAAATGAGTTGAAATTTTGAGAGGAGGTAGTAGACATAGTTGTTCATGTTTCACCAAAATTTTAGAGCGATCCAAGGTCATATGTGAGCAGTGTAGCTTTGCAAAGTTGCTATGACAGAAGTTTGTTTTGAGAAGACATCGAAGCAAAGTTTTGAAGTGGAGCAAATACAACTTGGGAGAACTTGAAGGAAGGAGTTTGAAGATTGGGAAGCACAAATACCTTATCAAGACCTTTGTATAAAAGTGTGGTATGTAATCATGTACTTAATACCATATGAAATATTATACGAGATACATACCTATACGTAAAACCTATGTATAGTATAATTTTCATATAATATTCAAGACATACATACATACGCAAGGTCCATCTTGTTCAGCCGTAACCCTAACCCTAATCCTAGAAACCCCAAGAAGACATTGAGTGGTGCCTTGAGAGATGGCAGACGGTCTTTCTCAAATTGCAATTGAAAAACTAGACAAGAACAATTTCCAAGTGTGGAAATTTAGGATTATGAATTTCTTGATGGGGAAAGGCTACTGGGAATTCATAACTGGTGATGAGAAAGAACCTCCTCTCCCAGAAAACCCCACACAACAACAAATTCAAGCCAATAAAACTTGGCATGAAAAAACAAGGAAAGTCTTGTATTGGCTTTCTATGAGTGTCTCCGATTCTATGATTATGCATATTTAAGATGCAAAATCACCCAAGCAAGCTTGGGATACATTGGTGAAGATGTACAGCACCAATACACAAGCCCGCAAAATGCAACTCAAACAAGAGTTGCATAATCTATAGAAAAACAAAATGAACATCAATGACTATTCTACAAAGGTGAAAAACCTTGCAGATGCTCTTGCATCTATAGGAGCCCCTGTAGATGATGAAGATTTAGTGGGCGTGACCTTAAATGGACTTGGAAAAGACTATAGTCAGTTTCGTACCTCAATTGTAGTTCGAGAAACATTTCCCAACTTCCAAGACTTAATAACACTACTTATAAGTGAAGAGATGAGAATTGTTGGTACTTCATCCAATGGAGGATCACAAGAAAGTGTTTTTTACTCAAATACCAATAGAGGTAGAGGCAGAGGTGGTAAAACCTCATTTCGAGGTCGACCCGGAAGCTCGCATGGTGGACATCAACAACATGAAGGTCAAGCTCATGGAGGTGGACGAGGAAACTTTGGAGGAAGAGGAAGTCGAGGAAGTCGTGGAGGTCGTGGTGGAAATCATCGAGGTCAACAACCAAATAGCGATTCAAATTGCTACTACTGCGGGAAACCTGGGCACATGGCAAATAACTGTTATCAAAGGGAACATGATGCATGAAATGGAAAGCTGCAACAAGGGAATTATGCATCAACTAGCAATCAAGGTGATGAGCAACTCTTTGTGATGCAGCACATGGAAAATTCAATGATAGGAGGTGTATCAGACAATAATGTCTGGTATGTGGATTCTGGAGCTTCAAACCACATGACTAGCCATGGAGAATGGTTTAGAGACGCAAAGGATTTGAAGACACCAGGGTTTGTGGAAACTGGTGATGACACTACACATCCCATCACACAAATTGGCAAGGTGCCATTGTCCATGGAAGATGGGCAAACAAAGTACCTGAAATATGTACTTCATGTTCTAACCATAACAAAAAATTTGGTCTCCGTAGGCCAGATGGTGGAACAAGGTTTACAGGTGACATTCAACCCAAATGGATGTTTTGTGGAAGACATGAAGAACCAAGGCAAATTGATTGCAAAAGGGGAAAGGAATGGACGAATGTTCACCTTGGATGTGAACATGCTTGAGGTGAATTCCATGTTATTCACACATGGAAAAGGAGTTGGAGACATTGGAATTTGGCACAAGCGAGTTGGCCATGTTAATCTCCAACGTCTTAAGCTCATGGAGAAACAAAAACTTGTTGGAGGTCTTCCCAAATTCGGAGCAGAAGAGGTGATGTTAAAGGTTTGTGAAACATGCCAATTGGGGAAGCAAGCTAGGCATCCTTTCCCAGCTCAAACAACTCATGTAAGTTCCAAACCTTTGGAAATGATCCACTCAGATGTGTGGACCACGAAAACAGAATCCATTGGAGGATGCAAGTACTACGTGAGTTTCATTGATGACCACACAAGGAAGGTGTGGGTCTATTTCATGAAACACAAAGGTGAAGTGTTTCAACATTTTTTGAATTTCAAAGCAATGGTGGAGAAGGAGAAGGGTGTGAGCATCAAATGCCTAAGGTCCGATGGAGGGGGAGAATATTTTTCAAATGAATTCAGTGATTACTTGAAGGAGCATGGGATTCAAAGGAAATACTCATGTAGTTATTCCCCACAACAGAATGGAGTTGCTGAAAGGAAAAACAGGCACATTGCAAAAATAGCACGTGCCATGTTGAATGAGAAGAATTTGCCAAATTACTTTTGGGTCGAAGCAATAGCAATTATAGTCTACATCATGAATCGAACACCCACAGCGGCAGTTCATGGCATGACACCTGAAGAAAAATTCACATGCAAGAAACCCGATGTTTCACACCTCAGAGTGTTTGGTTGCATTGCATACGTGCATGTTCCTGATGAGAAGAGATCAAAACTAGACCCAAAAGCTGAGAAATGTATCTTCATTGGATATTCCTCAGAACAAAAGGGATATAGATGTTTCAATCCTTCCACTTGGAAGTTGCAAGTGAGTAAAGATGTTGTGTTTGATCAAATGGCTAATTAGTACTCACCATTGAAGGCAGTAGAAGATGAAGAAGCTAAAAATGGTGATGTTTCATCAAATGTGGAACAAGAATCACAATTAATTAGTGGACCACAAGAGTCTTCAATTAGTGGGTCCAGTAGCACTCCATGGAAAGGAAGATTAAGATCTTCAACCATTGTACATGGTAGTTCTTAAACATCATCTAGAAATTCTCATGTAGATGGTGAACCAAGTGAGTCAAAAAAGAGTGAGGGTGAAAAATCAAGAATCACTTCAATTACTACTCCTAAAGCTCGGATGGTCAAGAAAGCTTTGAAAACACTTGACAACAACAGTGGAATACGAAGATCCACACGAGTCAAGTACCCTGTCACATATGATGGCTTTGTAGTTCATCATTACGCATACATGGTGAGAGTTATACAAGAGGTTGAACCCACTTGTTTTGAACAAGCGGTTGGAAATCCTAAGTGGGACAATGCCATGGATGAAGAGATGGCGGCTTTGGATGCGAATGCTACTTGGGAATTGGTAGCTTTACCAAAAGACAAGAAAGCAATTGGGTGCAAATGGGTGTACAAAGTCAAACACAATGTAGATGGATCTGTGAGCAGATACAAAACAAGATTGGTTGCCAAAGGTTATGCCCAAACGTATGGCATAGACTACGAGGAGACCTATAATCTAGTTGCCAAAATGACAATTGTAAAAGCAATCATTGTTATGGTAGCAACAAAAGGATGGTCTTTACATCAAATGGATGTAAAGAATGTTTTTCTTCATGGAGATTTACAGGAAGAAGTGTACATGGAACAACCATTAGGTTATGTGGACCAAACACATCTTCATTTGGTTTGTAGGTTGAAGAAAGCTTTGTATGGCTTGAAGCAAGCACCTAAAGCTTGGTCAGACAAGATAGGTCAGTATCTTGTCACAAGTGGATTTCAAACATCCAATGCAAATTTTTCACTATATGTGAAAAAGACAGATCATAGGATTGTAGTCATAGTCATCTATGTTGATGACTTGATTATCATAGGAGATAGTGATGCAGACATCTCTGATTTGAAGAAGCTTTTGAAGCAAAAGTTTGAGATGAAGGATTTGGGAGAGTTGCGTTATTTCTTCGGCATTGAGGTAATCCATTCCCAGAAAGGGATATGGTTACTACAAAGGTAATATGCTTTGAACAAATTGTCCGAATATGGGATGACAGGTTGTAAACCCATTTCAATTCCATTGGAGCAAAATGTGAAGTTGAATGCAGATGAAGGAGACCTCATGGAGGATACCATTGTGTACAGACGCATAGTGGGGAGTTTGATTTACATGACCATCACAAGGCCAGATTTGAGTTATGCAGTTAGAGTGGTGAGTCAATTCATGCAAACACCACGAAAGCCACATTTGGATGCAATGAGGCGCACTCAGTACATAAAACATACCTTGCAATGTGGAATTTTTTATGAAGCCAAGAGCCAGTTACAAGTACATGGATACACAGATGTTAATTGGGCTGGCAATGGTTCAAATAGAAGATCAACCAGTGGTTTCATGTTTTCTTTTGGAAGTGGTGCTATTAGTTGGAGCAGTAAAAAACAACCAACAGTTGCATTATCAAGCACGGAAGGAAAATATAGAGGTGCAGCAATTGCTGCATGTGAAGTAGTTTGGTTACAAAAACTACTCTCAGATTTGGGACAGTCAGTGGATGCTCCTGTTGTCATCTATTGTGATAACATTAGTAGCATACTACTTGTTAACAACCTGGTCTATCATGCTAGGACAAAGCACATTGAGGTGCACTACCACTTTATTAGAGAAAAAGTTCTAGCAAAAGAAATTGACCTCATTCATGTCAGTACCAAAGATCAAGTTGTTGACATTTTCACAAAGGCTTTAGGTACAGATAAGCTAAAGAAGTTTTAAAAAATGCTTGGTGTACTAGAAGTGGATTTGAGCTTGAGGGGGAGTGTTGAGAATTCAAGCTCAACTAGTTAGGTTTCATTCGTTACTAGAGTAGGAAACTAACTAAGTTACTTTCACAAGCTTGAATTACTTTCGTTACTTATTTTAGTTTGGTTATTTGTGGTTTGGTCTTTTAGTTAAATACCTTGGTGTTAATGGTTTGGCTCTCTTTTCTTCATTACACAAGTTTGTGTATTTCTTGTGACAAGAACCTTGGAGAATTCTTGATGTTGTGTTTTGTGTTGTGAACATTATGTTGTAGTTTCCTTTCAATAAAGATTTATGTTTGCACTTGAGTAGATCTCTTATTTGTTAACACTCTTGTTCTGGTCTACTCATTTTGTCCACCTAAGGATACCCCTTGAGGTTTCTAGCACTCACTCCATCAATTGCCTACAACATAGATTCCAAGGTGCTATAACACAAACTCCCCATCCCCATATGCTCCTTGTCTTCTATATGCCCCTTAGTTCTACGGCTCGGACCCTTCAGTTCTTCATCATTCCTCGGCATCACCCCTAATATCTATTCTTATAATGATCTTCACAAATACTCAGCTGAGTCAGTAGCGCAGCGAAGTTCATCAACAACAAGCTAAGTATTTTGAGAGCTACAATAAACAAATCACCTCCTAGGAAGAACTTGCACTTTTTCCTTCATACTCCCTTTTATGCTTACCTTCCTCCATCCATTCTACAAACTTTCTTCAATGTAGTTGCTCTGTCCACCATCCATCGCGTGATGCAACTCCTGTCCTCCAATTCACACAAATAAACAAAATAGCCTATCCATGCATTCCTTGCAGGAGTGATGGAAAAATTCCCATTACAAGAATGCAAAAAGGTGATGGCTAATGAAAACAATAAATCAAAATGAAACCCTAAAAATTTGTTGTGTTCACATTAGTGGGGTGCCTTATTGTTCGGTCACATATGTAACCCCTTTGTTCTTTAAAAAGCTGAATCCTTCAACTTCATCAATCTTGTGGAACATGATAGATTTGAAGATCCCTACGAAATCTTTCCCACTAATGTCCATCAACATCCTTAATGATGCATACTTTGTTGCCTTTTTCAAAATCAAAGTTTTTTTTCCCATCTGCATGTCCAATGAATTGGTATGGACCTTCCCAGCTTGCAGTTAAAGCTTTTTTCTTCCCTGGTTTCTTCATTTAACCATTGTCTTTCCTGTAACTAGACCCTCAAAAGTTTGCTTACCTTTTCTGGTAACATAGGTCTCCTTCTACTTCTTTTATGTTTGCTCCACATTGAACAAGACATTTTCATGGATGTTTGCTATCAACTTCATTTTCTATAAAAATTGTGGTGCATCAACTTCAACATCAACATTATTATCAGTCACAGTAGTCAAAGAGTGTGCGACTAATCATAATCATGAAGGGGGAAAACTTGGTACCAGCTTGGATCCCACATCTATACCCAAACATGACCTTGGCCAGTTGCTCATCCCAACAGTCTATGTTTTTTGGTGTTGTAGAAAGTAGGGTGATGCCATGTTTGATAGTCTTGATTAAACTTTCTGCCATCCCATTGCATTGGGGCCATTGGGGTGCAATGTGTTGATGTTGGATATCGTAATCCTTACACATAACATCAAATTTTGCAACCCATTCCCTGCCATTATCAGTTAGCACAAACTTGGGGACTCCATATCTACATATCACATCATTTTCCAAATTTTTTGCTATTGTTTTAGCACCATGGTCAGCCATAGCCTTTGCCTCGCACCATTTTGAGTAATGATCAACAACGACAAGAATGTTTTGTTCCATGTCGTGGTTTCAGGCAATGGCCCCCTGTAGTATCCAGAGCAACTCGATAAAACAATTCACAAATAGGGATGCTTTTCATTTATTCTTCTTCAGAGCATATGCTACCCATGCTTCTCACCATTTGGCATTGTTGGCACATTCTCACAACTATCTTTACATCCTCTGTCCAACTATGCTATAAGTACCTTCGGCAAATTTCAGCCAAGGTTCTTTGTTCTCCAAGATGCCCCAAATCTTCATGCATTTGAATTATAAGTGCCATTATTTCCTTGGTTCGGGCACCAACAGTCCCTTGAAGTAAAGCCTCTACTCTTTCCATCAATAATTGGTTGTCCTCTTTTTGGCCCTCTTGTTTTCCTTAAGGTCCATTGTGTTTGGTAGCATGTCTTCTTTTAACAACCCCAAGCAAGTGGCGTCCTCCCAGATGTCAGTGTTCTTTGTATCCATCCTGTATGTTCCTTTTTCATCAGATTCTATATGATTTAACTCGTGGTCACCAAATTCAAATAATTCTTAAGCAGCCAACACCAACTTTAATTGTTGCTGCATATCATAATATATGGGTATGTTCCTCTTTAGTTCTTGCTTACCATTAGTAGTTCTCAAATTCTGATCTTTTCCATTGCCTGCTACCCTCACCTCCTCCATAAATGAGTCAGTATCTTCATCTTGGTTTATCTTAGTTACAACATCAAACATAAATAGTTGGTGGTCCTCTGAACAACGCCAATGGTTAATGCCAAAAAAACATTTATGATGTTCTGTCAGTTTACTTGCCTATCTCTTGAAACCCAACCAATTTAAATCCTTACTAACGCACTCCCAAGTTCCTTCTAGACCCACTTGAAGGTCCAAGTATGCGGCAATGCGGGCCTGCACATAACCCACACAAAGTGGTTAGTGCATAGTTGGAGCACCCTTGGTGCTAGGACAAGCCACGGGCAACACGGACACACAAGACTCACCACGGCTGGGACTTGGGGGAAGCCACCACCTTCCCCCTTATAATATATTCTGTAGCTCTCCATGGAGGCTACATCCAAATGGCTCTTTTTCCCGGGACTCCCGAATTAGAGTCCCGAAACTGTCCCGGGTTGGAGTCCCGGGACTTTGGACTCTCGTATCTCTTGACTGTAGAGCCCGATCGCGACGAGGTCTAAGCAAAGTTGTAGCCCTCGTCGAGAGCTTTCCAACGCCGTGTCGAACTCTCAAATCGGATGTCGGAAAGAGGTCGATTCTCGACTTTTAGTGGTCGGGAGTCAAACTAGCAGTTTGACTCCCGACCCTTCTTTTGGCATAACTTGTGTTTCAGATGTCCAAATGAACAATGCGAGCCCATTTTAGACATCTACGTTCCAATAGCTTTCCAATGATATCAAGAACGCCACAAGCTATTGAATTTTGACCCCTGAAATCGCTCTCTGAAGTTTTGGGAGTCCATCGGGATTCCATCTCCCAAAATGGGAGTTGCCTTGGGAGTGTGAGTGTTCACTCCCTCACACTCCCTCGCACTTCCTTAAACTCCCAGGAGTATGTGGTGACTCCCGGGCTTCCTTTTGGCCTACACCCTTCCAATGCCTTTGCCTTCGCTCCCGGGCTTCCTTTTTTTTGGCTTGCAACCTTGCCATGCCTTTGCCTTGACTCCCGGGCTTACTCTTGGCCCGCATCCTTGTAACCCCTCTGCGTTGGTCGCGAGCCCAAAGCTAGGGTTGTGACACTTACCATATTGAACAAAAAAATACCTTCTTCGTTGTCTCAGGGGTGTTAGTTTGCAAAATCCCAATATCCTAGATTTCTTCACTGAAATCATCATCATTTGTGGCTTGCCCTACTGGCTTTTTGCTTAAAGCATCAACATTTGTATGTCTTGGTCTGTGCAATATTCTAAAATTGAAGTCCCGTAGCATATCAATCCACCTACCTTTCTTGCCATGCGCATTTGACATTATTGCTAACCATTCAAACGGCTTGTGATCTGTTTTTAGAGTGAAATGATTCATGTGTAGATACTGCTTGAAATGCATAACGCCCCATATCAGTGTGTAGCACTCCCCTTCCATGGGGTGGTATTTCCTTTATGCCACAATTAAACTCTTGTTGGCATAAGCCACCACTTTTTCAAGTTTACCTTCCTTCTTAGACAAGATGGCACCAACACCTTTTACTAACCAATCAACATCAAGACAAAATAGTTTCTTGAAATCAAGATGTACAAATATGGGGGCATTTACAAGTGCTTTTTTCAGGGCCTCAAATGCATGTTGACAGTCTAGATTCCACACAAAAGCAACATTTTTCTTCGTTAACTCAAACAACGAAACATCCAACCGTGAATATCCTTGAACATAATTTTGGTTATATCTTAGGACTAAAAGACCTGATGTATTAATCAAGATGATATGGCAACATTGAATTGGTTGTTTAAATAGAATATTTTGACATGATATTCTTATGACCCAAAAAGATGTTCCATTATATTATTATGTCAATGTATATTTAAAACATGTCATTTTCAAATCATTTCAAGTCTCTTTTAGAGTCCATTCAATAATGAAAACAATAGTTATATTGCTTTGAAAATATTCTTGGATATTTTATACTCATTATATTCATCTCAAAGTTAAAAATGTACCCATAATATATTAGGAACGTTTTTGTATAGACACATCAAACATTCTCAACATTAATTTTACTTACGATTTAAAAACATGTAAAATTATGTAGTGGGTTTGGTTTAGAATTTTTTGATGATAGGTTAATCAAAGTGGCCCATTACAAACATTTTTTTTAAAAAACATTTTTGTTTTGGAACTCATGACAACCAATTGAACTAATTAGTATGAATCATAATAAGTATCCAAGCTCTTATTTAAGCAATGAGATGAAGCAAAATGAACTCAAGAATGTGCATCCAAGATATTTAAAAAAATCACACCACAATTTGTCCCATATCCTTTGCCCAAAACTTTGGGCTTGTATTGTATATAGGTGGCAAAGGGAAGCACTACCATGGTCCCATATTGGTAGAAACTAAAAGTCAATTTGGGGAATATTATAGATCATTATTTGTAAAGGACCAATAAAAAAAACCCATTGCAAAACAATCATTGAGCTTTGGGATGCACCCGCATTTGGATGTGCCAACAACTAATTAATATGGATTGCAAGCAAGTATAGTTATCATAATATATACATTACATGCCCTAAAACATTCACATGGCGAGCATCACATCATACAAAACCTTAAACTCAGAATCCCAAATAATTTTAATGGTAGATGCCCTCAACCTTATATATATATATATATACTAATTATGTTTTTAATTTAAAAATTAATTAGTTAAAATTAATAAATACAAAAAAATCTTAATGGTAGATGTTATAAACCCTAGCAATTTCACAAATATATACAAATGAAAAAATAAAATTTTATAGATTGTAACTAATTATGATTTAAATTTTAAAGATAATTAAATGAAATAAAATGAATAATCTTGCTCCATATATGTCTAAATAAAAATTTCCCCCAAAATCTAGGGTTGATTTTAAGGTGCAAAGATCATGATTATTTGTTACGAGGAAACATTCTAAATGTAAACCATATTGTTTAAATACATCATTAAAATAAGTACATCAACTTGTTAAATTTATTGCCCATTGCTTAATTGAATCAAAAGGTTAGTTGCATTCCACATGTTTGAAGCAATTATGATACAAATTTGTACAATGTTATTCACTCCAACAGTTTGAAAGTATCATTGACCAATGCATTATACATACATGTAGTGGGCATCCTTATGCTCCTTTCTTGTGCTAAAAATACATCCCACTAGAAAAAATTAGGTTATCAATTTTTTTTCAAACTCACCCAATTTTCAAATAGGTGGTTTTCATATATACAACAACAACCAGTTTTCACAATCTGATTATTAATATTTTCATTAATTAAAATCATTTTAAATAATTAAATAATTAATAATTTAATTACTTCATCAAAGGGAAATAGCAACACAATAAGAAAAGAATAAGAACAATGGGAAAAGAATAATAAAAAAATATAGAAGAGTAATATAAGTAAGAGGGAAAAAGTAATAGCAAGAAGAGAAGAGTAGGATCCCCAACTGAGAAGGAAAACAAGAGGAGCCGATAGCAGCAGCCCCATGTGACAAGAAGAGTAAGAGGAACCAATGAACCAAATTTGTTTAAGACCTTAAGAATTGGATTTGGGTTTTCATGTGAAAATTCATCTTGTCTTTTTTTTATTTTTTATTTTTTTAAATATAAATTTTAATTTTTTTAAATAAATAAAAAATTCCCGATTTTGGCTATCCTAGTTGATTTTCACATGGGTGAGAACTTTAAAACTGGTTTTCAGCCTGGTTTTCACTCAAAATGAGAATAATCATTTCTCAATGTGAAAACCAGATTGAGAGAACTGGTCTAAGAAACCGAGTCATCAAATGAGGATTGCCCAACACTGGATGTAACCATTGTTTTCATTATGTTAAATGATTATTTAAATTAATGTTGAAAGTTTTGAATAAACTTCTACAATATTTTTAATTATTATGGAACATTTGGAAAAATTCAAATGAATCTAATGAGTATTGAATACTCAAAGAACTCTTAAGATAATCTAACCAATGATTGTCATTAATTAAAAGATAAAAAAATAATTTAATGATTTGAAAATCGCATATTATGAGAGCTTTTTTAATGTATACCTTTACATTATAATATAATGCAACATTCTTAGAGGTCATGATAGTTAAAATAATTTAAAAGTTGATATGTAAATCACAATTTAAGCATATTTTATAAAAATCATGTTGTTAAGGACCCAATATAGACATAGTTAATTAAGGTCCTTAACGCAACTAAATCCTTATAACTAGTGTGCACTTTAGGTTAAGAAAATTAAAGTTCCTTCACATAATATCTTTAAACAATACCATGTTTGGTGCAAGTGGTGTGACATTTTAAGAGTGAGTTCCATTTGGGTTGATAGTCCATTTCAAATTGAAAAGTCCAAGCTTTTACATGGATTTGTTGATCAATCACATGTCTCATGATATCTATAAGAGGGACTATCAAATATTTTTGTCCAAAACATAAAGGAATTTGCACATTGGATTTATATTTTGAAATCATTATTGTAGGAATTCTAGCTAGTGTAAGATGCAGACTTTTCAAAATGTCAAAAGTGAGCCACTTAAACATCATTTTATTTTACGATCATGAACCAATATTCTTCATTATGTTTAATGCCTGCCATGTAGTCATATATATTTTTGACATCTCTTGATATGGTGCCCATTTGTCCTTACATGTTAGGCCATTCCCATATTGAGCAAAACATTTGGCATTCACCATGCACATTAATATCTTTTTTTCCATTTGACAATTGTTGCTTCAAATTGGTCTTGACCATCAATCTTGTCCATGTCCACTACATGCTCATTTCTCTTGGTTTTGATAAGAGTTAGAATTTCACCATGCTCCAAAATAAGGTTGTTAATGCTTCTTATATTGCAGTTAAAATAGTTAAATATAAAGTTTGGTTCACAACTTTCTTCCCTTTTCTCTTCATTTTGGTTGGACCAATTGAATTTTCAAAGGGGTTTCCAATGAAGACATGTAATCGAGTAGAAACATACGATTTATTCTATCTAAAAGTATTATTTGAAGTTTCTAGCACAAGTAAATATGTAAAACTATTGAGTTTTTTACTTATGTTTCTTGGTCTCTTGTAGGTTTTTACTTTTCAAGGTTTGGATGGAGATGAAGTCGGAGCACACCTTTCTTTTGAGGATGGTGAATATGAAGGCCAAGATTTGCAACATGGAAGAAAATGCTCTATCATTTGTATTGTAGATTTGTCTAGAGTCTATGGCTTTAATCAGTCTAGTTATTCTTGTAATGGTGTAATTATCATTATTACTATTTGAATACATTTTTCAAATTAACTATCTTTTCATTGTAACATGTGTTCACTTTTTTTTTTAAAAAATGTGGTTCTCTAAATATTGAAAAATAATTTGTGATGGAAAGGTGCAATTAAAGGTGGATAACATCCAAAATTATCATTATGTTATGAATTTTTTTGCACATATGAATAATTCAATTGTTGATTGGAATTCATTTTTAACTTGTAGAAACAACGTTGTAATTTAACGAAAGGACTCAAAATATTAATTTTAATGGCAATTTATCCATGAAATTTTGCATGTACAAAGAGAAAACCATGATGAAATGTTTTTCAATGGGTTTTTAATTTTTTTTTTTAAAAGTCACGATGTTTAGATTGGATGATAATAATTAAATGTTCAAAAAAAAATTATGTTATTGTGATAATGGTGATGATTATGATCCTATAAAATGTTCTCCCATTGAAAATGTAGTTGGGCTAAATTTTAATTTTTATCATTCTACAAAAATAAAATGGAATTGTAAAATGAATGAAAATGATAAATTATTATAATTACATTTAAAAAAAAGTATCAATTGCATATTCATGATTTGTAAAGTTTTTTTATTTTAAAGGCCCAAATCAATTAGATATATGATTTTTTTTCAAAATCCAAAATGAGTGAAATTTTACATGTTACCATTTTTGGTATTATATGTACATTTAGTTTTGGGACAAGACCCAAAACAAACTATGTACATTATTGCACCATGGAGACACAAAAAAAAATTCAAAAAATAAATAAATGCAAGATAATTGATGTGTTTACATTATTTAGAATTATTGTCAAAAATGGTTGGGCCAAAAAAATCATTGTGAGTAAAGTTACAATGTAGAGGAGAGAAAAAAAGGGGAGAAAAAATATTTCCCTATAGAGAAGAGGAAAAGAGGGGTAAACACATAAGGGGAACCTATAGGTAGGACATGGCTATGTAGCGAAGACTTTAAGTATCCCTTTTTTGGGTGGTAGCTAAAATTGCATTGTTTGGCATAAATTTAATTTTTTTTAAAGATCAATGTTTGCTTACCACTAATCTACCACCAACCACTAGGTAGGATTACACATAAGATTGATTTTATGTTAAATGTAACTTTGCAACTATGAATCTAGCCAAAAAATAATAATCTCCCTTACCATTGAAAATAAAATTGGAATATCACTATGTGTGATTTGTAGCATAAGAAAGAGACAAAAAAATATTAACAAAGGCTGTCTCTTCTTTGATTCTCGCAACCTTCTTTATTTTGCTGAAAAAATCTAAACAATGTGAAAACAAAAGTAAGAGCTTCTCTCCAAGGAATTTTGCATTCTCATCATTCCAAGGGATCCTTAGATGCAAAGATTGTGAATTCCTTCCTACAAGTTGAAATGGATTATAATTGGACCTTCTCAAAGAAGGCCCATGAATTTGAATTTTCAGCCGTGGAAAGGGTAACCTACATCTCTTGGAATTTTACTTCCACTCTTCTGATTGTGAGTAATCTCCATCATGTGGATAGCCCTTTCACAACTAAAAAAACAAAAAACTTTGTGAAAGAAAACCATAACAAATTGAACTATCAACAAACAACTCTAGTGCAAAAGGCTTCAACATTATGAAGAGCTTAAGAAAAACAGAAAAAAAGAAAAAAAAAATCCTTTTTATTATTGTGTGTGACCCTGAAAGAGTACCCCAAAGGCCCAAGCAACATTATCTGTAGCAATTCACATAGGAATCCTATACCACTAGGCATTGAAAAGCAAGGTTTATTTTTTATATTTAGTGCATACATAAAGTTTTATTTTTAAAACAAAATTAAATCATGTGGCAGAATAATGCAGTTCTTTACAAGATTGTTGCATTGTTAGGCCCAAAAAAGATGTCAAATAAAGCTCGTTATGAAACTATTTAATGACAAAGGAAAAAATAAATTAAATAGCTCAAAAATCCTATAAAATTTCCAACTTCAATAAACAATAATTTTTTAAACATTCAGCAAGAAAAGACTTTAATTTTCTAAATTTTTGATATTTAAAAAAAATAATTTAATTTTGTGCTGAACCTAAAAAAAAGGTATTATGGTAATCAGGTTTCAAAGTAATAGGCCAAAAATTCATTTAAATTTTAAAATATCCACATGTTATTCCTCAATCAATCAATGTTTTACACAAACATTTTGCTTCATGGCATAAGTTTTGATTCAAAATCTTCCCCTACAAGAAATACGGCACTAACCATAAGTTTTGATTTCAAATCTTCCCTTGCAAGAAATATGGCACTAACCGTTGGCATACCATCAGGCATTGAAAAACCAAGGTTTCTTTTAAAAATATATAATGCATACACAAATTTTTTTGAAATTAAAAAATAAAATAAAATCATGCAACAAACTAACACAATTCCTTACAAGGTTGCACTGTTAGGTCCATAAAAGATGCCGGATAGAGCTTGGTATGAGGTCGTTTAATGACAAAGGAAAAAAATTTAAATAGCTCAAAATTCTTATAAAAATTCAACTTCAATAAAAAAATAATAATAATAAATAAATAAATTCAGCAAGAAAGGACCTTAATTCTCTAGAATTTTGACATTAAAAAATAATATAATACAAACATACAATTCAACTAGGGTCGACTTTGAATTACAAATTTGTGGGTCTTTTTTTGGAACATATTGCCACTTTGTGAATGACTTTGGAGTTATTGTGCATCCCCATTGTACACATAGATTTCAAGAATTGCTATGGTTGATAAATGAGCCCAAATTTTGTCATACCATACATAGCCTAGGGTCAGTTTCCACATTGACAAAATGATTTTTTTTTTTTTCCAATTTTTTGGAGTTATATATATTTTTTCCATCATCTACTATGATATTGTGATATGAGTAGTGATATTATTCCGAGTGTAGCCTATGATAATCATGATGATGATGATCTTCAACATGTAAACTTCATATTTTCACAAATTTTCATTTCACTATGTTTGGGGATTATTTAATGACGAAATTGACCCTAGGGTAAGGTATATATACTTGAGTGCCGACGGGTTCAAACAATCATCTTTGGGAAGTCTTAAGGCATCTTAGCCGTGCAATTTTGACCATGGGAAAAGTGGACACATTGATAAGCAACATAATAAACAATTTTTTTTCCCCCCAATGTTCCTTTACATTTCACATGCCCAACAACTTGTCAAGTGGCATTGGTGGTGATTCCTTTGTTCAACACTAGCAAACTTTTTTTTGGCAACTTGAATGTGATTCTTAGGCCTTCATAGTTGGGATGATGATTGGGCAAAAGCTTAGGGGGTGATAACTTGGAACAAGGTGATGATGCACTTTAGAGGCACTTTTCAATCATCTCAATTCCAAAAAAAAAAAAAACACAAAAAATAAAATAAAATGATAGTCATTGCAATAGGACAAAATTAGGTTTGACATTTGATATGAACTCACATATATTTCATCTCAATCTGTATTCTTAAAATATGCACTATTTTTCTTATAAAATACATTATGTAGGTCCCAATGGGTACTCTATCAAACACTAAATTTCCAAAATTCTCAAAGTTCAATTTCCAAAACTTTTGTGTCTAAAACAAATCGGGGAGCTCATAACTTTCAATAAATTGAACCATTTTTTTTTCGTTCTTTTGAAGTACAAGAGCAGAGTCCCAGCCTGACGAGATATTCCACCCGCAAGTCTAAATTTTAGTCATTTTTTGAGCATGTGAGAATTATGTCTTATACCCAGTCTTTCCTAAGAGGAACTCCAATGCAAATTAAAAATTGGATAAACAAAAGTCAAGAACATGGCAGTTTGGCTCAACAAAATGGTTTTGGCCGAGCACTTTGGCACAATTTGCGGAGCCAGGTGACACAGCAAAGCCTAACACCTGCTAGAGTAGAGAAGAGTGTAATAAATATGATCTCACTGCTCCTCCCTGGTTTTCATTCGCGATCGTAATGATTGGTTCAGGTGGTTTGCTTTTAGTAATCTCCTACCTATTCGCAATCCCGGTTTTAGTCTGTTTTTGATTCGCGATCGTAATGATTGGTTCAGGTGGTTTGCTTTTAGTAATCTCCTACGTATTCGCAGTCCCAGTTTTAGTTTTATGGGTGGGCTTGGAAAAAACTAAACTTGGATGTGAGAAATATTTTTGTGGGTCACATACTGAGCATCAGTACACATGCTCTAAGAGCTCTCTAGTGTTCTGTCAAATATGGTTTGCCCCCACCAAAGGGCACTTTTAGTTTTCACTATGCTTTTGGTGACTTGAGTCATGATTTTTCAAACGAACATAACTAACTTACCTAGAAATTTGATATTTTGAGCATTTGAGGGAAAACCCCCAATCTCAGTTGGACTAACTTATGTCTTTTAATTTATTGAAACCTCTAGTTGCAGTCAGGAATTTTTTTGTGCTGAATCTTCACCATTTTCTGAAAATAATTAGAAAAGAAAATTTCTGTCAAATTTCTCTTTAATTTTTTGTAAAAAATAATTTAAAAAAATCTAGAAATTCGCCAAAAATCACCACAACTGCCTACAACATGAAAGGTGCTTAAGAATTTTCTACTTTTTTAATATGTTGAATATTATCAATTTTGGCTAAATATTCCTGCGGTTGATCACTACTTGAGCACAATCATAGAATTGAAAAAAAAAAAAAAAAAATGGTTCCAATCCATTATCATTTAAATTTTTTGATGAACCCCTGATAAAGTTCTAAGCTCAGATTTTCACATTCCTAACCCCCCCCCCATATTTTGCCATAAAAAATAATCCAAAGCAAGTTCAATTTGAAAACTGGGTCCAGTTTTTTCAGTGCACCTTTGGAGATTAATTACAATTTTTTGTACAACAAATTAAAAGTACAATAATAATGAAAAATATAACTTAATTGAGACATTTTCAAAAAATTAATACGTACAAGTTTTCTCAGAAAAATGGAATAAATCAAAGGTAAATAATCATTTCACCATCCAAAATCCAATACATTTGATTTTTCCTTAGTTTTATGCTTGGCCCACAACCTCCAACAAGGATTACTCTGATTGAAAGCCCTTTGTAAACATACAAACAGCCTCCCCAAATCCAACACAAAAAAGTTTCCCAAGATTCATGTGGGTCAGAGCTAGAATAATCTACTTGGGGAAAAACAACACTTCAAAGGAAAATTCTTGCGCAAGTTGCCCACCCACCAAGGCTCAACTTGGAAGATTCATTCCAACCACAAAAACACAAAAAAGTCTTGTCAATTGTCCCCATTCTAGGGCATTGATTTGTGGTTCAACAAAGATTTTATATTGCAATGAAACCAAAAAAAAAAACACACCAAAGGTAAGGGGAAGAGACAATTCAAAGAGAAAAATATGGGAATTCAACAAGAGTCTCTCCTTGTGTAGGCATGACAAGTTGCTTGGAGATCGATAGCTTAGATAACCAATCCTCTCATGTTTAAGGCGTCTTCTTCATAGTGTTTTGTGATTAGGTGAAACTATTGATTGCTAGCATTTGTAAAGCAAATCTATTGTGGAAAAGTGCCACCTCGTCAGGGTTTTGGGTTTAAGACCTCAAGCTGTTTGTCTTTGTGTAACCCAATCTTCAATTGATCCATTCTTAGTGATGGGTTTTGTGCTTGTTTTGTGTCGTTTGTTTTAGTGATTCCTCTTCGTCTAGAACTCTTCATCCATTTTTATTGGACTTCAAATCTCTGGTAGTAGCTCTTTTCTTGAACTTCAATTGAACTTCAATTGGTTGCTCTTTTTATCAAAGTGTTCAATGTTTGCCCCCTTGATAACTCCCAATGAATGATATATCTATCATACAAGGATGTCTTTAATTTCATTCAATAGCCCTACCATCTCTGTTCAAGTTAGTGTCCCCTCCAAGGAATCGCACCTAAATGGAAGATGGAAAAAATTAGGGAATTGCAAAGCATGTTGGAAATTCTCAATGCAAGGCTTGTCATACTTAGTGAAATACATCCTTTCAAATTTCAAATCTTTGAACAACTTTCTAAAAGATACTACAGGAACCACATAGGTTTGATCTTCAAAAAACCATAAGAACAAATAAAATACAAATAAAAACTTATGGATACACCTAGCTTTGTTCAATTTATTCGATTGCCCAATAAGTCGTTATTTATTACAAAAATCGACAATAGTAAGAGAGCCATAGGCTTAAAGGCGTTTGCTTTGTCAAAGAAAGCAAGTGGAGCACACCTTCACCAAGCCCATGTCATCGTAGATTTTAGGTAGCAAGGGCCAAATAGGAAAGCCAATGAAAAATCTAGGGTGAAAAGTAAAAAAACAAAAGGTTGTAGGGTGCCAGCTCTTTGCCCATGAAGGCAGAGGGCACAACAATTTATTTTTTTTGATGTGCCCTGTCTTGGACTTCTTTAGCTTTCCAGGCTCTTAATCTCACCAACATCACTTTGTTTCCGCAATAAACATGTCTCTTTGCTTCCAATATAATGATAGATTTCTTGTACTCTAGGTTTGGTTTTCGTTTGGTTTGGAAGGTGTTGAAGGTTGGATCTTTCTTATTTTTAGGTTTGGCTTATCTAGGTAAATATTACAAAGTAGGGGTGGACGCTATTTTGTAGGATTTTCGCTTCAGGCCATAATCCTACTCAATGAACACAAAAAAAGAAGATATATCTGCCACATGCGGCGGCCTTTACCTTAAATAGTTATAATATCAAATCAATAAACAATCATGGATTTCTTTTAGAAAAATGAAAACTAGGTGTTGCCGATTGATCGTGCCATAACACTTTTTAATGTCAAATTTTGGAAAGCACAAAATTTCCATCCAAGTTTTTTTATCGTCTTGAGTGCTGTATGGTACCCTTATGATAGACGAAATCTATGTAAGGAATTGGAAAAGGGCGACTCATAAAATTTATCGAAAATCATACGCATTGCCTCCCATACAATCAAGTCTTTTGGTTTTCCTATGCGTTTCTGACGTGTAGCAGAAAATAAAAAGAAAAAAAATATAAATTGTTTTTGTTCTGACTTTTTTTGTTTTGATATAATCACTCATCTAACCGATTAAAACCCATAAAATCCCCAGCTCTCTTGGGCTTTATAAAATAATTATGGGCTAATACCTTCTAGTGTTTTCACTATCAAATCCCATCCCCATTATATTACTTGGATTTGACTTCAGCTTATTGTAAGCCGCTATCAGTACATTTAAGTTTGATATTATCTCCATTAGGTTCTTATACTTCCCATTAGGTCTACGTGTAAAAAAACTTTCTTTCGTCGGGCAAGCAACATTAATTTATTTTTTTCTTTTCTTTTTTGCTCTTTTTTCCAAGAAAAAGTCGAAACTGCATTTTTCACCAAAGAAAAAATAGATACTTGTGACCTTTTTTGAGAAACTACAAGAGCTCACATGTTCACCATCATCTTTCAATTTCAATTGCCAAACTAGACATGTTGGTGATTAAGAACAAAATTATTTATCATATAGAACACATTGTTATAGCAAGTTTTTTGGGAAGTAGATTACTTAAACTTCATTTTGTAAACTAGATAACTTATTCAACCTTCTAATTCCTAGAGGAGGAGCAAACCTTTTCATGGATGTGAGGATAGGTTTTTATTACATATCTTCACTAAACATAGAGGTTACAAAACACATCATCATGTTATCCCTGTTTTAATTTCCCTATGTACAATGATCTTCCATATGTGGACCCCAACTTTCAACCTAAATTCTCTACAGAAACTTAAGTTGCCCATTTGGATCTCATCAGAAATGTTGCCATTGGAATTAAAACCAATTGAGGTTGCCATTGTAGATCAAATTGGACTAGGGCTCATTCATGATTGGGGTTCTTAAAAAAGTAAAAAGGATATCATGATTTTTTAAAACCCAATTTTTAAAAATAATATCTATACAAATCAAACTTTAGTGATTTTTTTTTGAATGGTTCAAACTATGATAATTCATGTTGCAGTGAGGATTTTTTCAAATGTATACATTGGTTTGCATATAAAGTTTGGTTCAAACTTAAAAATGTAAAAATGCTTGAATAAGCTTATATGGACAAATTGTTCTTTCTAGCATGTTTATTTCTTGCACATGTGACTCACATTTCATATTATAAATTTTAAACTTAGAGAATACAAACATTCAACCAAATGACCCCAAAAACATTCCTTCATTAGTTTAGAAAAAATGTTGTTTGTAATTACTTTTAATTGAATTTCTTTTTATAGTTTTTCTTCTAGTGCTTACAAACCCAAAGATTGAATTTTATTGCTTTCAAAATTCTCATGTGATTTATTTTGCAATCACATGCATCTAATGAACATGGCCATCCATAGATGTAAACATTATTTATTCATAATTTTTTTTGACATCAATTACATTACTTAATGCATTGTTTTTTATTCTTTTTATAAATAGATGAAGTTTGAACAACTAATATAGTTAGTTTAAAAGACTCATAATAACATTTATATAGTGTCCAGACTATTTTTTAGTATTTTTATTAATTTAACATGACATCAATTTATTTATTGACATATGACAATCCATTACAATAATAATGATGCAATAGAAAAGAAATCCAAAGTTGTCTTTTGGAATCCTTTAAAAATTAGACATTCATTTTTAATGCCCCAATCGTGAATGGACACATCAATGTTGGGATTTGACATCATGAACAAATTCAAAAAGGTACGAGGTTTTGTATTACGTTAAACCTTAAGAAAAGTTAGGTTAGAAAAGTGCACATAGTAAACATTAATGAAATAATGACGCATATTTGTGTTGATTATGGGGCAAGCCCATCCTTGGGTGGTACCATTAGGAACTACCTCACAAAATTCCAAGGAATGGTGGACCTAGTTTATTTTTTTTTTAAATTTGAAAGTTGGTTTGCACCACATGGGCTTTCTGTTCCCCATATATACGTAAATTTGTAACACTTACATAAGTCAAACAAGTCCCCTAAAATGTTTATGACATGATGATGGTGTTTTTGAAAAAAATCACCCCTTATCATTAAGTGTCAACTTGCACCATCGCAAAAGGAAATCTTTTTGGTTTATTAATTATAGTCATTAAGGTATGGCCCCAATTGTTGATTGAAACAAAAAATTGGTAATTATCACAAATTTATAAACATGAGTCCAATGGCCTTTCAAGACCTCTTAGTCTTTACCTTTGAAAATTGCTAAAAAATCCTATGATCCAATTCATTATCTATTAATTAAATAAAAAAGGACAATTTCAAGTCCTCCTAGAATTTAAAATCATTTAAAAAGTGAAAAACACATTCCTTTTGTGTTTTTTAACAAATGAACCCAAAATGTTACTTTCTTAATAAAAATTCCTTGACCACTCATTTGGAATATTATAACTTGAATTTTTGTAAATCCAATTGAAATCTCAAAATGTACCTAACGTGGATAATCTTTTAATATTAAATTTTAAATGAAAAGTCTATTTTAAGTGAGTCCTATGTTGTGTTAAAGTTGGATGGGTTTAAGAAATTTGGGTGTGACATTCCTAGTGGTACCAATCCAAGGATGGGTTTACTTTATGGGCAATTTTTCATCATATGCAAAGTTTGCAATGACCTTGAACATTTAAAAAAAATTGTGCTAGTTTCAAAACTAAACATCCTCTTTAGCCAATTCTTGCAAGTACTCATGGAATTGACAACAAGAACCTAGTTGCCCATGAAATTAATTGCTAAAAGGAGGGGCTATTGGTGAGTAGTGAAAGTTTCACAATGGTGTGTAAGCATAACCACAAACATAGACATCCTTACAAAGGGGACATATTGCGAGAAAAAATATGAACTGCTTTTAAAGATCATCACCAACAATTTATTTTGAAGTACATCACCCCCTTCTCCAAGATTCAAAGCAAAGACTTGACATTGAAATGTTGGATGTGTCTAGACTCTAATCCCACAAAAATAGGAACACTAGAACAAATTGTTGTTAAAACCAAAGTAAAAAAAGTTCCAAGAAAATGGTTCCCATCCTCTTGTCCCCAATGCTAGCCATGGAATGGTTCCCAATGAAGTTGAGAGGAAGCAAGCAAGGAGTTGTCAAAATAAAATTGAATTAGATTATGTGATTTTGGAATTGGGATAAAAACTAGATGCCCAACCTCTACAAGGGCAATCCAATTCAACCAATTGTCAATACATCTAAAAATGAACAATGGAAGGGCACATACAAAGTGCCAATGATTGAAACAATGGTTTAAGCTTCTTTAGAAGCCCATAACAAATTACTCACCTTCCTTTGTGCAAAATAACCAACATTGGAACAACATCCATGTAGGAGTTTCATTAAATAACCAACCACCAATATTCAAAGACATCAAACTATACATGAAAGATGAAGATTCTAATGTGTTCATTGATGCACAACATCCTTTGTGGAGAAAGAAAATAATATGTGTAAAACTAAGGAACTGAAGCAAACAAACAACCCCAACTTCAAGTAGTAGAGAGCCTAGCCCGCAACAATCTATCTATGATTTGTGGGTTTTTAAAAATAACTATAGTGGAAAACATTGTGAGAAAAACATTAGTCAAACTCTTCACCAATTTGATGTTGCACATGAAGTTACACATACTTACATACAACATGTGGGGGCTTAATATGGAAAAAAAAGGTCCATAAATTTAAGATCTATCTCCAAAGATTAATTCCTCATGTTCATGTTGATGTGATTTTTATCCATGAACACAAGTTGAGAGGCATACAAACAATGAACCTTGGTAAATGCTTTTGGAAAGATGTTGTAGTTGGACAACTAAAGGTCTACCTAACTACATGAATCTATTCGGTGAAAACGGGGCAAGGTGTGGAAACATGTGTTTTAATAGACTATAAATGGGCAAGACTTGCAAAAATCATGGAATAATTTATGATAATAGAATTCAATGGTTGAGAATTAGATCGTAAACTTCCCATCCCACAATATGGCAATGGAAATTATGTGAAAATCATTTTTTTAAGAACTCATGTTTTCTTGCATTCAATGTTGTGTGTTTAAAACATGTATGATTCACATATAAGTATGATAAAATATTTTCAAATGAAACATCATACGTATATTAAACACATTACATTTGTGTGTTAATAACATGAACCCACGAAATAATAGATTTTGCGAAAATTTCAAAGAAACCAATGATGCAATGGTACCTAGGGAGAAAAGATGCCTTGGGATGCATTGAAAGTGGCACTTAGAATAGAAGGGCTTCTTTGGTCCATTTCAAATTTTCATGGGATATCTTCTAGAAGGGTGCATAATGTTGTTGGGGCCCCTAGATTGGACTACATATATTTAGCCAACATTTAAGACCCGTATAAGGTTTCACAAACTAGCAAGTACATTATCTAAAACAATTTCCACTTCCATGGAAAGCGGGTGGTGATTATAAGAAGACCTTTGTTAAGCTGCTTGAAGGCTAGGTTTTACAAGGATTTTTGCAAAGAAAAAAATAGCAAAAGCTAGTGTAACAAAAGAGAACTATGTTAAGACTTGAGACAACTCAAAAAATGTTATAGAACCTTTTGGATGAAGATCAAATATGCAGAATATTATCTCCTTTTCATGTTCCTCCATATTTGGCATGTCTCTTTGTATAATTTTTTTTTTTTTAAACAAGTGAGGTCAACTTAATATATATATATAAACCCAAAATGAGTAAATAACCCACATGTAGGTCTAAAGTAAGTCCATAGTTAAAAGATCCTTATGCACAAAACCCATAAGATCACTATTTAGGTATCATACCTACCCAATCTTAAATTGGAACTACTCTCATTTATAAATTTTACCACTAGTCACCATTTGGGTGCTACCCAAAAAATATATTGATAATTGCATGTGGGAAGTTCACCACTCTTAGTGTAGGTGGGAAGCACAATAACATTTGTTGGAACTTGAGGAAGGTGATAAATCATTTTGCTGCTTTTGATTGGTCAACCATGATTATTATTAGCCCATGTGATGATATTTAAATGAACTCAAGGTCTATTGTGAATATAGGGAATAGGGGAACTGAAAAAAATGTGCTGAAATAAGAGCATCTCTTCATTGGGCCTTGGAAAAGATGTGATGAAATAAGAGCATCTCTTCATTGGGCCTTGAAAAAGATGTGATGAAAATAAGAGCATCTCTTCATTGGGCCTTTATTAGTGTCTACCACATCCAACATAGATAGCTAATCATATTAATTCCCATTTTGTAATTTTCTTTTTCATAGTGAGTAGATTTCACACTTCTAGAGTACAATCAACATTGCACCCATGCATGTTGCAACTTGTGACCATAACCATGGCATTTTTTGAATCATTCGTGCTTTCCATGAATGGGATTTCACAAGTAGGTTAAGGCCAAAACACTTTGATGAAGCTGAGTTCTTATTTGTAGTCTATGACATGAATGGTGGTCATTGATAACCATGCTCCACCAATTGTCTTGCACAGTCATATGATTATGATATGATGAGATATCAATTAGTAATCACACAATGCCTTAGTAAATTTCTTCATGCATGGGCATTCTATTTGGTTCCATATGTCTCAGTATTTTTTTTTAGGAATTTTTGTTCATAGCTAAAGTGGCTATCATTCCATAGGAAGATGTAAAAAAAGTGGAAATCATCCCTAGGAAGATTTAGCCATATCTGGTTATAAACCGGGGTTGAAGTACAAATCTTTAATTCTATATTTTGTGTACACATTGGAAACCAAGTATAAAAATTGATGATTACCCACCCAAAAAATTTCCAAAAAATATACTACAAAATATACTAGTACACTAGAAAAAAAATAAAATTCTATTATAAATTCAACAAATTTAGTTTTTTTTTAATGGGGGTTTAAAAAATTTCCAAAATTTTGATATAAAATTAAAAAAATAAAAAAAATGCCTCCCACTCTTATATGGCAGGTGCAACATCCCTCCATTCCTACATATGTTAAAGGTTATGATAAGCCCCCACCCTAGGGCTTTACCCTAAAACAATGCACAACATTTTGGCATAGTGATGTTCTTTTGAAAGAAGCATTGACAACCATGATGCAAGAAGGTTGGCCTACAATCTTTAGGTAGATCTAGTGAGTCTACTTGGAGAGAGAGTGTCCACATTCAAATTGCAAAGCAATGATCCTTGTCCTCTAAGTTGGAGGGAATTCACTTGGACATATGTACTAGTGTACACAAGCCTATAAACCTCAAGTGACTTCTTGACTAATGACAAGTGAATGCACAATTGATTGATTGGTAGCTAGCCCTACATATGCATGTGACTTTGTTTCCAAAAAGATTTGGTTAAGAGGGCCCCAAACTTGTGTCTTTTTCAAACACATTAGATATCAATATGAGAATCCTTGACCCTATGGCACAAAAAAAAATGCTGGGGGTTCACAAATCAAGTGTAAGACAAACAAAATGTGCTTCAATTCTAGCCCTATATATTGGCCTTTGTGTGTGTGATTTATCAACCCCCTACATGTTTCATTATTTCTTCTACATCTTAGGCATCCACAACTCTACATAGTGATTCTTTTTGGTGGCATTTTTTTGGCTATTTTTTTTTGGGGAAAAAAAAAAAAAAAAAAAAAACCTTGGAAACTTTTGGTATCCATTGTGAAATGTGCTTTTTCAGCAAAAAAAATTGCCACATTAGCAAAATTAATAAAACATTGGTTCCACTATATGTTAGAGTTATGATTCTACTCTTGAATTTCTCTCTATTGAAACTTGTTTAATAGTAGCCAAATAGGTAAAGTAGAGTTGAATACATTATTTTAGCTACTATTAGACAAGTTGCAATGAAAGAATTTAAAGAGCAAACTTACAACTTAAATTAGTGAAAGGCTTTAATCTATTTGTACTTCTAATTAGAGGCAAATAATATTTACATTTCTGATCCAATGTGCATTTCTATGTAAAACCTACTCTAGCTTGGACCATGTTTTATACATTGTGTATTTCTAGCTCATTTCTCACCATGTGGTCCAATGAATTTTTTTAATAGATAAATTCCTGTCAAATTTGATTTCAACCCATTAATTTTTAAAAAAAAAAGTAAAAATCAAGATAAAAACCCAAGTCACCAGAATTTAATGATAAGTTCCATTTTAGGTAGCTAAGGATACAGAAGGATCATGTTATTCAAAAAAATCATATATGGTATGTAGCCAAATTTGGCAAAATATTTTTCAGGATGGTCACCACCTGGGCTATACATTTCAAAATTGGCCCCCAAAAAAAAGAAAAAAAGAAAAAAAGAAAAAAAAAAACTGACATGGCCATGGAAGCATTGGATCTGATAGGGGCTATTCTTGGTGTTGCATGAAATAGGTAAATTTAGGGTCTTACTAGATAAGCTGTTGTTTAGATGATATGTGGCTAATGTCATATGAAAATCCTAGATTAAACAATCAATTGGGCTTAGGTCTTACTAGATAGGCCGTTGTTTAGATCATGATATGTGGCTAATATCATATAAAAAATTCTAGATTAAACAATCAATTGGGCTTGTGAGCTTTGCCTTTGTGTGTCAACCACGGATGTAATTTGGTTGTACACTGACTCAACTGTGAATGTACCTTGGTGTAAGCTTTACTTTCTTCATGTTGAAGCATGCAATTGCAATTGCATTTCACTTTTGGTGTGAGGTTTGCACACATATGCTACAAGAATCTTATGGTTGGGTTCCTTGGAACCATGCATCCGCAACAATTGGCCTTGTAACTTGAAGTGAATTCCACCATTTGGGTTGGTTTCTGGACACTAGTAGAGATATGTTTCCCATGATCTGCCACCCACCCATTGTTTGTATTACCGTATCCCCACTCATATAGTTGGGGTGTTTATGTAAAAAGTTGAGACAATTGGCCCCACTATTCTAGTGGACTTCCTTGACATGCTGTTGCATTTTTACAAAAGTGCTTCTTGAAGTGACAAACTAAGTAGTCCCTAGGTCAAGGTGTGGCTAGTTTTATTTTTTTATTTCAAAAATGACAAAAAGATCTTTACAATTTTTCTGTGTTTTTTCTATTTTCTGAAAAAAAAAAAAATCTCTTGTAAAAATTTGCCCCCAAAAAAAAACCTTGCACCAAGGTTAATCTCTTTATCTAATAAATTGGTTGTACAACTGCAACAATATTCTAACATGATCTTTAGTCATGTTAACTTTCTACACCTATAATTGCTATGTGTAGGTTGTTAGGAGTGTTAATTTAATTACTTAGGTAAGTTATAACTAAGTTAGTGATAAGTTGGGTTAGTGTAATTGATTGTGTTTTAGCTTCGAACCATACATGTATGAATGAGATTCAAACTATTTAGTGCTTGGGATATAATTCAAGTTGTGGGTTTTCAAATCACTTTTGGTGATTTGAGATTCAAGAACATATGCATTATTACAAGTTTTCTATGCATTTTTATTTGAGTTTTGTTTGTGCACTTTGTTGTATGGATTTTATTTTGTGTTTTTAGGTTTAGATTTTTATAGGTTTTGCATGTGAAAACAGTACATAGCTAAACTTGGATGTGAAAAATATTTTTGCAAGGTCACATACGAAGCACTATTGGAAATATTTTAAAGGAGTTATTGTCTTTACTCGGTTCTTTGAATCAAAATTTCCCATTTATTTGACAATTCTATGCATGCCAATCCCCATTGTATTTTTCTCATTCATATGATCGTGTCTTCTCTTGAACAACCATCATCATTGCATGTGTTGTCATCATTGATGTTCATTGCACCATATCTATGTTAGTAGGTCATGGTTTTACCTCTTGAAATGTTGGTGTTGGAAGGCCAAGATGGTTAAGCATGAAAATATCACATGCATAATTGCGCATTGTGTCATTTTCCCAATGTGAATGGTTAAATTTACATGTTGTTAATGGTCATCCTTTTTGGCCTCCAAGGTATGTTGTTGCGTGCAATCTTCAAGGGCTGCCACTATGTTGATTTATGATCAATGTTCCCAAGGGTGCCATATGGAATATCTTATGTCCCCATTAGAAGAGGCATTGTTTAGAAAATGGTTTTACTTTTAGTGCACCAAGGAGATTGTAAGCCTAGGTACATATTCCTATGGTTACATAAGAAGACTATCCTAAAAAAATTTCTTTATGATGATTCACAATTGATTACAAATGTGGGTGGATTATAGCTAGAATATTGCAGACCTTCTACCACTACAAAGTTAACTACTTTCACTATTTTTTTTCATATTCGGGTTGTGACAACCTCTAAGTTAACTATTTTTTTTCATCTTCGGGTTGTGATAACCTCTAAGTTAACTATTTTTTTTCATTCTCAGGTTGTGCCAACCTCTAAGTTAACTATTTTTTTTCATCCTCGGGTTGTGGCAACCTCTAAGTTAACTATTTTTTTTCATCCTCGGGTTGTGGCAACCTCTAAGTTAACTATTTTTTTTCATCCTCTAGTGGTGACCCGAGGTTGTCACCACTAGAGGTAGTTAGTGGCGTTTTAGTGGGTTTAGATTTTTAGTGGTAGAAGGTCTGGAATATTGATCCTTTCATCTTCAAAAAATTGAAGTGTCATACATGGAGGATTTCATAACAAGTGTTATATGTTGTTATTTGCTCAAGGGAACCTTAGCCCCAAATAGGGGGATGGTTTAGAGATGATGCGTCAATTAAATTGTTTTAATGTTATTTTGTGAGGTGTGTGAATAGGGGTAGGTGTAGGTGCCAATATGATAGCACATGACAAATGCCTGTATTGCTAGTCTAAACCAGAATCGATCAGCCATGTAAACCTTAAAACCATCAACTTGAGAAATTGAAAATCTAAAAGGTTAGACCCTAAAACCAAAATGTTTTTGTTTTAAAAATATGCTTAAAACCTTTAAAACCTAAAATCAAGGTGTCATCCTTTTTATGAAAAGCACTAAACCTAGACCTAATGATTCTTCTTTTAAAAAAACCCCAACCCAACCAACATTAATTTTTTCATAGTGGGTTGAAAAATAGTGAGGTGAACATAGAAACCCTATTGCTATCATTTGACCAAATTAATTACAATTGGATAGTGGGTGACCAGAAGACATGGAACCATACCCTTAGTAGTTCATATGGAATATGGTGTGTTCACCCTTTGATGGAGCATGTATTTAAGCCCAATAGGTTCTACAAGTGAACGACACACATGGAAATTAAAGAGATGGGATGACAATGAACTCGAAAACTTCTTAGGAAGTTGGATTGGGGAACTTGCTCAAAGAACATTGGATGAATTTTTTTAAAATAGTGATAAGAGTATAGACATATGAACTATGAACTATGAACCCATAGAACTTCTGCAGGTTGATACATTGTCCAACTTTACCAATTAACTCCATATCAAATCTCAGTATGATTTGTTTGAGATGTAACTATAGTAGTTGTACAGGTAGGAGCAGTGAAAATATATGTAGCAGCAATCAATGGAGGCGCTCAGAAAAAAAGGTTATGAAACTCAGTTTGGGTCCCAGTTATTTCGTATTACAAAATTTCATTCCCAGTTACGCATTTGAAGCCCTGTTAGGCTGAAAGTGGCGGTTGTCACCCCTTACCTAATCGCCTGACTTCACTTATAACTTTAATATGTTGCCAAATTTGGTTACATTATTTTCTGAATGATCGATCACCACTTTGACGACATTGCAAAATCCCAAGCCCTTCTAAGCAATAAACTTTGCTTCAAAGTTAACCCGCCCCATTGCCCACAAAAAAAATTGGTTGCTTCTCGGCGTTTCTTTTTTAGTAATTTTTTTCCATTTTGCAAGAGATTAAAAAGAAAAAACCCAGCAATATGTTCATAGATAGGATTTTATTTTTAAAGGCCAAAAAATTTCAGATTTCAATTATTATTATTATTATTATTATTATTATTATTTTCTTCACCATATTTCTACCATAGGCTTGATCAAGTAATCACAAAATGAAAGGATTTGTAAATGCTCTATTAGCAAACCTGCACTGTTGCCAAATCTAGCTAGATCTTGTAGTCTAGCAACATCCCCAACAAAAAAATTAAAAATTAAAAATTAAAATTGTTACTTCTAAAAATTACAAATACCCTTTTACAAGAGTAATTCACCATTTAGTGGAAAGAAATTTGAAAAGAATCGCCACAAATAGGTTTAGAAGAATGTCTGGCAAAAACTAAAATCTACAGTTTGGACAGCTGTTGCCAATTAAGGCTACAGATTGGGCTATATAGTCACCAAATGATGCTACAAGAGGAAACTCATAAAAAAAATACACTGGAATAAAATGGGTAAGAGGAGTAGGGTATACCCTTGGCTGATGGTTCTCAAAATCAAAAGAACCAGTCGATACCCTTGACCTGAGGTTCCAAAAGATCACAGAAACGATTTTGGACCCTTAAGTGAGGTTCTTTCAACATACCCAGAACCAGCCGGTTCTTTGATTCTTGGATTTTTGTTTTTTGAAGTACCCAGGATGAGTGGTTCTTTATTTGATGATGATCTTTTGAAATACCAAGAACCAGCGGTTCTTTGAAAATCAAAGAACCGCACAACACTATACCAACTAACTAACTAACTAACTAACTAACTAACTAAATAACTAACTAAACAACTAACCAACTAACTAATGGTGTGCCTTTTTCTAACTATCTTTACAGTGCAAATCCTTAAAGGGTATGGCAGTGTACTAGGATTTGCTGTGTTAAGACACTAAATAATCCAGAACCCCCCTCAAACCCCACCTCCCCCAGTGTAAAGGCATGCTTGTGGAATCAAGCAGCCTTAAAATTTGGCTTGAAACAAGGCAAGACTTTTGGGTAAGGTCCCACTTGTGTGGACCTTTTGCAAATGTGGGACCTTAAAAAAGGCCCCAAGGGTGTGGGACCTTAAAAAGGCCCTAAGGGTGTGGAAGCTTAAAAAGACCCTAAGGGTGTGGGACCTTCTCCCCCCCCCACCACCCCCACCTCCCCTACACATAAGAATATTTCCCCCTACACAGCTGAATTCTCTTATATAGGACCATCATGAGTTGCACGTTGAACAAATGTCTTGTAGTGAGCTCAGTCCTTGGGAGAGAGATAGAGAGCCAGAGAGAGGAGAGTGGTGGCTTCATACAGACAAAAAATATCTCTCTTTTCTAGTACAAAGAAACTAGCTAGCAGGAACATCTCATTGAACTCTTTCTTCTTCAGTGAGCTTGTACCATGGTGAGTATAATGACCAGCTTTTGTGGCTGGCTGGCTGGGTTGCTGGGTTGCTTGCTTGCTCCCTCCCTCCCAAATTTTAGATGAAGTTGGCATGATTTTTTCAGGCACCCCAATTGGTTATTTGCTTGAATTGCAACAAAATTCTGATCTTTTTCTTATTTCCATCTTTAACATGGCAGCTGCATGCTTTTTTTTAAAAAAAACTTCAAGTATAGAATTACAATTAATGACTTGTACTGATAGCTTTCAGGTTTCCAATTGTGACATTTAGCCACAGTGGGTGGGTCAGAGTGCATTTGTTTTCATGAACGATCTCATCTTGTTTCTTGCTTTGTCTTCATCTATGGGCTGAATATTTTCACACTACTTCTTTTGTTTATGAAAGAAGATTGAGAAGATAGAGAGAGAGCGAGAGAGTAGTTGAATATGAAAGATGCACAGGGGCACCCACCCTTCAATTGTTCTTTGCTTGAATTGCAAAAGAATTTTTTGCAATGTTCAGATTCTGATTTTCTTTAAATTCCTCACCACCATGGCCACACAGCATGGTTTTTACTTCAAGAATATAATGTACAATTGATAACTTGCTGGTAGCTTTCAGGTTTCCAATTGTGACAAGCCACAGATTTGGTGGTGATGAGACTCCAGAGTGCATTTGTTTTCATGAAGTCTTGTCTCTTGCTTGGGCTTTGATGGGCTGATTTTCACACCACTTTTTGTTTGTGAAAGAAGATTAAGAGAGAGACAGAGAGAGAGAGCGAGAATAAAAGAAAGATTGTGAGAGAGTAGAAAACAAATTGTGAGAGAGAGAGAGTTGGGACCCAATTGCTGAAATTTTTTTTGTTGTTGTTTGTCAATGTGGAGCAGTTGGGAAGCTTACAGACAGTTGCTGGCAAGAGGAGCAATGGCCGCTTGTCTGCTCTTCACTCCCAGACACTTCCTCATGCTCAGCAGCAGCTGGTGGGAGATGGATCCCTGGACATTCATGGTCAACCATCTAACAAGGCCACTTCAGGACGTTGGAAAGCGGCTTATGTCCTAATGGGTGGGTAACTCCTGAGAACCCCAGAAAATCCTCATGTTCTAAAAGTTCGCTTATGATAACAATTGGTCAGTTCATTCCCCTGCACTGCATGTACAGGAAGCTGATCAGATTGATGAAGTGGGAAAGAAGAAAATTCATCAGAAGAAGTACTTATATATCTTCTGCTGAAAATGCTGAGACTTCTTCTACTGTTGTTGTTGCAGCTACCGAGCTGTTGGAAAGAACTGCATACTATGGCATTGCTTTGAATCTTGTGACCTATTTGGTGACTGTACTCCACCAGGGTACTGGAGAATCCATCTCCATTGTGTATAACTGGGCGGGTACTGCTTGGATTCTGCCTTTGCTTGGAGGATTCCTCGCAGATGCTTACTGGGGTCGCTATTGGACTATAACAGTATCTGCTGTGATTTATCTTATGGTGAGTGAGCCAAAAACACTCATTTTTTATGTACAAAGAAAAGTTCATGAGTGTCCTTCCTCGCAGCATGAACGTCCTTCTCCTCACAGTATTCTGTACCTATTGCTGATGTTTGGCACAAAATAATTTGCAAAAGGTCTAGCTGAGAAAAGAGAATTATTGAAATTGTTGTTGAAAATTGAAAACCATTCGGTTACTATCACAAATGCACAACACAAGATTTATTTTGCATACTTATTCCTCAACTGTTAAACTTCTGGAAAATTAAATTTGAAACTGCCAAATTTCATTTCATTTTATTTTATTTGGCAAACAAGTGCCAAACATCAGTCATATTCTAGATTATGTTGAAAGCTCTTGTAAAGAATCTATCTCTGAAGGAAGGTAGTTTGTTTGTTATATTGAGGATCTCCCAAACCACAGTACCACCTCTTGCTGCATTCTTGTTATGGGTGAAAAGCCCTTATTGAGTAGGGGTGCATGGAGATGGTTCAGTGGTGTTTAGATTTATGTTGCAAGAGTTACTGAATATTGAACAATTTTGTCAAAAAAACTTCCAACCAAATCAAACTAAATATTATGGGGAAATTTGGGCACACTCTTGATATTGTTGGAAAGCCGTGTTGTTGTTGATGAGTGAGATTTTGTTGGAGGTAAATCTGTAATTTTCAGACCTAAGGTGAGGGGGAGAGATATTGAAATCTCTAGTAATAGAGATCTCTAGTAATTTTTGTCACTGAAATTTAAATTTCAAGTTTTAGAAAGTTGCCTAAACCCTTGAATCCACAATTGAACTCTATCATCAAGATTCTGTTCACAGTTGGGCCAAAGGCACACAGGCCACACCAGTGGCTATGGTGTTTGATATGAAATGATTTTGCACTGTTGAAGATTTTGGAATGGAATTGTTTTTCTTGATCGGTGGGGTTGGTCCTTCCTTCCTTCTCCTGTCTGCCTGCAGGGGCTGCTGCTGCTGACATTATCCGTGACTCTACATTCATTGAGACCTCCTCGATGCCCAACACTGGTGAATTGTGAACCGGCATCAACAAACCAAGTCAGCATCTTTTACTGTGCCCTGTATGTGATTGCTCTGGGAGTTGGAGGAATGAAACCGTGTCTTTCAGCATTAGGAGGGGATCAATTTAACGAGGATGATGACGTTGAGAGACCCATGAAACGCTCTTTCTTCAACTACTGGTGGCTTTCCATCGCTGGCGGCGGCTTAGTCTCCCTCACCATGCTAGTCTACGTCGAGGATCACGTCGGGTTTGGGTGGGGGTATGGGATTCCGACCGTCGGGTTTGGAATCGCGATTCTCATCTTTTTCTCTGGCACTCCTCGTTACCGCCACAAGCGCCCTTCTGGGAGCCCCCTCACAAAAGTGGCGCAAGTCCTCGTTGCTGCTGTCCGCAACTACAATGTAGTTGTACCGTCTGGTGGCGAAAGTGAGCAGCTTTACGAGGTTTATGAGAAGGGGAAACGGAACCTTGCCCACACCAATACTCTTCGGTAAGCTAACCTGCTGTTTCGTCCATTTTTTATTTATCAAAACTTCCACATTCTCTATTACAACGGCTAGTAAGGGTCCCTTTCCATCAGCTGTCTGCTGTGATCCCACGGTTACACATCACAGCAGCCTAATGGAAAAGTTGACATAGTGCCTTGTTTCTTGCTGGAGGGTCAGTAGTTTTCCATTGGAGAGCTGCAAGTGCGTTGAAAATAAGTAATTACTCACATGTTAGGACCTCTGAGAACACATGCTCTCATGAAAAATAAAGGGACAGATGTCACTGCATGGTGAGTCACAGTATGACTCATACTTCTCATAGCTCCCGCAGTTGGTTTTTTGGTAGGGAGAGTTGCGAGATGACTGTGAGCACAACTAGTTGAAAAAACTTAAATGGAAAGCTGCTGTGAACACAACAGCCTAATGGAAAGATGCCCTAAGTTCCAGATGCTGCTCTGACTCATGGAGTTCATGCATGTAACGGTTTTAAATGATGTGTTATAGGTTCCTCGATAAAGCAGCTACTCCCACAGAATCAACATCAGAAGTTGGAGCAGAAGTAGATGGTGATGATGATGATGATAAGCAACTGCCTGGAAATCATGCAGACCCAGAAGCTGCAGTTGCCGATTTCTCTCGGCAGCCTGCGATCAAAACAACTAGTGTAAATCCATGGCGCCTTTGCAGCATGACGCAAGTGGAGGAAGTCAAACTTCTGGTGCGTGTACTGCCCGTGTGGTTCGCTACTCTAATGTTCCTCATCGTGGTGGCTCAACTAAGTACGCTCTTTCTCCGGCAAGGGATCAGCATGGACTTGTCCATGGGACCGCACTTCAAAATCCCGCCTGCGTCACTAGAGCTTTTCGGCAGCTTTACAGTACTAGCAGCCATTCCGTTGTATGACAAATGTTTGGTTCCCTTGGTTCGTGGCTTCACGGGCAACGAACGCGGGTTCACAATGCTACAAAGAATGGGTGTGGGACTATTCCTCTCCATCTTCGTCATGGTCGCTGCCGCTCTGGTGGAGACTAAGCGACTCAAGGCAATTGACGACAACGGCTTACAAGATCTCCCTGGAGTCACGGTGCCCATAACCGTCTTCTGGCTCGCTCCCCAGTACAGCCTTCTGGCTCTGGCTCAGGTCAGTGTTGTTGTTGTTTTCCTTCTTTCTCCTTCCTTCTTTCTCCTTCTTTCTTTCTTTCTTTACAACTGGCGAGATTTCGCCAAAAAGAGAAATTCGAAAAAGAAGTGATTTAAATTGGGCAAGTTTTCTGTCGCCAAAAGTGAGAAATTTTCATTTAAAAAATCATGTTTTTGATATCCAAATCTTGGGTGACATATTAAAAAAAAAAAAGAATTAGTAATTTCTTTGTCAAAAAATGGCGAAATTTCACCATTTTATAAATAACTAAATAACTAAATAAATAAAGAAAATGCGCACAATTTTATATACTTGGTTTTCATTATGTAGCCAAAAATATAAAAGGATGGTTAAACGATTTGTATTTTATTTCTAGGTTATAGCCAGAATTGGCTAAATCTTCTTTAGGGATGATCGCCACTTTTTCTAACAAGTTCCAACTTGCCATCGCTGATTGCCACTTTTGGTTTACGAACAAAAATTCATAAAAAATTTAAACACTGCCTCAGGTTTTCGCTTACGTCGGTCAGTTGGAGTTTTTCTACGACCAAGCTCCTGACGACATGCAGAGCTTGGGCACCGCTCTGTTCCAAACCAACACGGGCGTTGCTCAATTCCTCACCACCGCACTAGTGCGCGCCGTTGTCAGCGCAAGCAGTCGCAACGGCCATCAGGGTTGGATCGTTGACAACATCAACCGTTGCCGTATTGATAGATTCTACTGGCTTCTTGCGGTCATGAGCGCTGCCAATCTCTTGCTCTTCATCGTCGTCGCCAAATGGTACACTTACAAAACGCCAACAAACAAGTCTTTGCTGAATCATTAGCTGCTGCTGCTGCTGCTGCCTGCTTGAATTTCTTTAATATAAAATAAATCCTCCTCATTGCAACCCGCCCTCTCCCAAAAAAACCCTACCCCCTTAATTCTTTTAATTATACTTGAAATTATTAAACTTTTCTAACTTGAATTATTCCTTCGCGCTTCAAGTTCCTAAAATCAGTTTGCAAAGTTTTGTTTTCTCAACACCAAGAGGTTGGTGTTTTTTTTTCAGACTCAACTCAAATTTTCACAAAGTTTTTGTTTTCTGAACCCAACCAAAGGGGGTTGGTGTTTTTTTTCAGATTCAAATCAGTTTTTTCAAAAGTTTTTTTTCCCTAAAACCCAATGAGTTGTTTTTTTTCTCTTTCTTTCTTTTCAGACTCAAATTTAATTCTTAAAAGTTTTGTTTTCTGGACCCAAAGGAACGTTTTTCTTTTCCCAAGACTCAAATTGGGTTTCTAAAACTTTGTTTTCTGGACCGTAAAACATATTCAAGCTCATAAGCTTCATAAGAGATTGTCTTTTTTCTTTTGTGTATTTGTGTTTCACTTTCGTGACGCGGTCATTTGTAAGAAATTCGATTAGGTGTTTACAAAAGTTTTTCACATGTTTTTTAATTTTAACCGTTACTAACTTCAGTCAGCATCAAGTTGTATGAAAGGATGTTTTAATTAGATTCTAGTTGCCCTCCATAGACCTTGGGAAATTCAAAATAATTGGACATTAGGTCAAATTCTTTCTAGTTTTGGTGTCATATGCATGGAGCTTGACATAAACGTTGGGTATCAACCACCAAGCCATCCTACCCTCGTGGCAAAAACACTAGCTCCATATTAGGATCACATAGCACTAGGTTTTAGAGACTAGACCAACTTGGTATTAAGACTTAAAGATGAATCTCCATACTTATGTGTTGAGTGGTCTTCCTCTCTTTCATGGTTTGAATCTACATAGATAGATTGTTGCGATCAACAAGCTATGGTAACCTTTTTCCTCTCACTCGCTATTTTGGTGGCCATCACCCCTTCATCATTTTCAACCTAGATGCTGCTTACATTATTTATAATTAGAAACCCATATCATGTTTCTCCATTCGCCTTTAAGTTTCATTTTCCTCATGTAGAGTTTAAAGTTGTTGCTTTCATTCTATGTTGCAAGTTGTGAATATTATATTTGGTCAAGATGAGATTTTGTATTGTAATCTCATTAGTTTAGTTGTTAGTATCATTGTCGTGGTGTTCTCTTCTTGCCATGATTCTTATTGTAGTGATATGCATGGATTGATGAGTTTAAGCTTAAGTTTGATTGGGATGAGGTGAACTTTCAAAATAAATGTGCAAGAGGGTTTTTAGAAATAGAGTAAAAAAACATTCACCATTCTTAGTTTGAAAAATGGGGTGGGGGGGAGTTTGAAATTACATTCAATGTTGGGTAGGTATGAAATTGGAATGTTGATATATAGATTAGTACTAATCCTTGTATCTATGAAACAATAAGAATAGTATGACATGAAACAATGTTTTGGTAGTTACAAAGTAAGGTGGTTCACTTTTTGTATCACAATCCAGTTTTTTGTAGAGTGGTGTGCATTTACATGCTATTAACATGGCATAAAAACACTAATTTTTCAATTTTGTAGCTAGATTTAGATTGTCAACTTGAAGAAAAAGACATCTAAAAAAAAATGCAACATATATACACCAAATATATTGCAATGGACTTTTGAAGTTGAAAAATATGGACTAGTTTATTGTTTGTGCTTATATATACATGCATTTTTGTATGTGAATTTTATTTGGGATATATTATAGGGACTTAATATATAATATGTTAAAAAAAATGAATATATGTGCCAAAAAATTGTTAGAAAAAATTTAACCAAAAAAAAGTTATGGACTAAAATGGCATAAAATGAGCCATATTTTCATAAGTCCATATCATAATCAATTTTTGGTGGATTTCAATTTTTATTTTCTTAACATGTACATCAAGAATTGTATAAAATGGTTATTCTTTATATGAAATTTTTATTTCAATAATCACCATCTCCCATTAAATTAAAGATATCAAAATAGATTGTTATTTTAACACTACCATATGAACTTTTGGGGAATGGAACATCCGCTGAAAATGAACCACTTTAAAGTGCATACACCCTTAACCTTGGACCAATATATACGAAGTAAGGACATAAAATAAAATCATTTTTTTATTAAAGTTATATGAATATCTATATTACATATATACGTATCTCATATTAACCAAAAATTAACCTTTAACCTTATATTTTGACCAAGTTGGTATTAAAGTTTAAAACAAATCCAATACGAATACAAAGCTAGTATGTTAGTTTTAAGAAAATTCAATACCACTAGTACCATTTGGTATGTTCAAAAATTGATACATATCTAGCTCTAATGACATGTCACACAAAATTTAGTACAATGGAAGATGTAAATATTAATGGACAAGCTTCAAATCACATAAGCAATGAATGAGGATCATATTGTGAAGCATGAACCAATTTAGATGAACATTAATATTTGGGTTCCAAAAGAACCAAAGATTATGGCATTTTCATAACAAGATTGCACATGCATGGAAGTTCCTTTTGTTAAACAATCCAATGACAACCATCAAGTGTATCATGTGCCAGTTGGCAATCAAGCATCCAATAGGAAAAACACAATGAAATCTTTCAAAAACATGAAAAATTGTGTTGTTAATGAACAAGGTTTTGATTTTTTTATTCAAATATTTAAAATAAAGACAAAAAACAAAACAAAACAAACCTTAAGTGAAGTTGCAAGTTAATGGATATGTACGTAAAGGAAGGTAATGACATCTATAGACATTATGAAGTTCTTTGGTAATCACAATCCTTACAAATCCAATGACCTTAATCTATGAATGATTTATAAAAGATTTGTTAATTACTAAAGGGCATATGTCAATTAATGTCAATTATGAAAACTCCATAGTTGTGATGTGTTATAATGTAATAATGTGATGACATATATGATTTACCAATGTGAAATCTAATGATTTTTTCTTGTGCATCATTGTAACTTCCTTTTCCTTATATTGGCATGGCTTGGGCATGTGTTATGTTAAGACTTGTCAATATGCCATGAAAATAAAAAAAAGGTTGATATGAATGAAGTGAACTTGGTTGACAATCTATAAAATGTTATCATCAACGCAAATAAATTAGAAAAGGGCAACCAAGAACAAGAATTGACTTGCAAAAAGGTTGACTTGAAACCAAGAAAACTAACTTGATGTTAATGAAAAAAAAGCTTGACTCAAGGTTTGTCTTTTTGAAAAAAAGTTGAAAGTATTGTTGAACCCTTCATCTTTGCCATAGTCAACAATCTTGTAGTCTACAAGTTTCTAGGTACCATTGGGCTCCATACAGACTTGGATACCATTGGGCTCCATTTGGGTAGGTAAAAAAATGTGATTACAACCATAGTTTGTGTGATGAAAATTTTCATTATAAATTAAATCAAGGAAACTTGTTGAATATATCCAATTTTGAACAATAATTACGTCAATTTATTTCAAACAAATCAAACACTCTACTAAATTCCCTAAGCTCGTTTATTTTATGGTTTCACAATCTAATTATTTTTGTCACATGTTACTTGTTCAATATTTCAAATTGTTTAATATGATGTAAAACAAATAATTGTCATATTATTTGCTTCTCCACAATTTGTTGCCCCATTGTTTCCAACATGGACTTAATGAAATTGAATTATGTGTGTAAATGTAGAGTACCAATTAGAAATATGTGGTAAAGAGTTGTAAAGATACAAAAATAAATCTACATCATCTTTTCGTGGGGAGAACACATGTTCAAATCCTATAAGAAAAACTTTTCACTTGGTTTTCAAAGCAACCATCATAATTAAAATATGGTACTAACAATTGAAAATAATCAACTAAATAAATCTTGTATATCTTGAAGATTATTTTATGAAATGTTTTTATTTGAACACATTTCGTGGATCACATCACTAGTAGAAAGATGTTGATATTAAATCAATAGTTTTTTAACTATGTAAATATCAATTGTTAATTAATATGAAAATTTTGACAAAGTGAATAAATGTACTTACCATTATTACATAGTTTAAAACTTTAGAACATGTATATGCATTTTGTAAGTTTAATATTTTTGGTGCATGGGTGTAAAGAAAAAGGTGCATGCAAGTGTGTAAGTGTTGAAGTTAGAATGCATGCCCCCACACACCCTTTCCCACACACCTTTTCCATGCACCTAGGCACCTTTTTCACACACCTGAAATAATAACTATTCTTGCCCACAATGATCTCAATATGAAGTTTCATTAAAGTCCTTGTAACAAATAACACTAATAACATATTTTTGCTATGATTCAATTGTGGCTGCAAATTTAAATCCTCTACAAATGGTTGACAAATTCATTTTGTTATTTAAACAAAGATGTACATAATATTTTATTGGGTTTCAATAACTTCAACATTTTATTTTGTTGTGATTACACCAATCCCCCTTCCTACCAATTGTTCTCCCATGAATCACAATTGTCAAGTGTCAAATACCTCCACTCTTGCAAATTGCATCTCTACATTCCTAGAAAATTTGTTTAAAAAGTGCCTAGGATTTTTGTATGTTTACAACTTGCCATTGTTGCTCATCATTGAACATGAAATTAGTAAGCTTTGAGCTACATATAGACACACTAAAAATGTTTGCCATGTCCAAAAGTTTGGAAACAACTAATGTTCATTATAATGATTTCCAAATCCAAGACCTTGTAAGGTATTTTATATGATGTGTTTTTTAAACCAAGAGGTGTAAAGTTTATGCATTATGTCATGATGAAACATATTTTCAAATCATTTTTGAAACTTTGATTCCTCTTAGAAGATCTACACTCGCAATAATAAAATGACTTAAACACAATACTTTGGATGAAATACAACCTTTAAATTTTGTGAAACTAAGTTTGGACTTGTAAATGTGCATAAGATCTATTGATCTCCAAAAGGGCCAAAAATGATTACCCACATGATAGTATTTCAATATTCCCTCATTCTATGTTGTGCAATATTTCATGTTTACGTGCAAAGAGGGGGAAATAATTAGTATTTTGATGCATTGAACCTTAGATAAAGAGCCACAAAAGGTATGTCAAAGATTGGGCAAAAGATTGCCACATTTGAAAAACTACCAATTTCCAACCTTTAATGCAAAATACCATGTAGGCACTACATTTGGAATTTGTAATTTGGAAGTTTCTAAGGTAATGCACTCCCCAAGCTTTGAAGGTTTTATATCCATTCTAAGAGTGTATGATAACAAATTCACAATGGTCTTCTATGTGAATCTTCTATGGCATTGTAAGTTCTATAGAAAGCTAAACATTAAAAGTTGGGTAAAATTGCCCATCAAGTGACGCGCCCCCAAGTTCCTTGTTAGACCCAAAAAAGGTCCAACTATGTTAAAGAGCGGAAATAGTTGGAACTTGGTGTCGCTCCCATCTTCCAGCATTAAAGAGGGGGGTGAGAGGGGCGTGCTAAAAGCTCCGGGATTAGACTAGGAAGAAGGACAACTTATTTAGTTACTCAGTCCTACATCAAAACCATTCCGAATCACTATTGGTGTTGGGACAAGCCATGGGCAACACGGACTCACTTGACTCACCACGACCAGGACTCGAAGCAAGCCACCACCTTCCCCCATATAATATTTTTTTTGTTTGCCAATAGCACCTACATCTAAATGGTTTTTTGTCTCGGGACTCCCAAGTAGGAATCCCAAAATTGTCCCGAATTGGACTCTCGAGACTTTGGGAGTTCATAACTCCCAGCTCAGACCTCTGATTGGGATGAGTTCTAAAGAAAAATTGTAGCTATCCTCAAGAGCTTTCCAACGGTGTGTTGCACTCCACCTGCACACACCGGGGTCGGGTCGATCCCCGACTATTAGTGGTTGAGAGTCAAACTGCCAATTTGACTCCTAGCCCTTCTTTTGACCATAACTTGTGCTATAGATGTGTGAGGCCATTTTCGACATCTACACTTCAAGACCTTTCCAACGATATAAAAAACACCTCAATGCGAGGTATTTTGACCCCTGCAATCAAGCTCTAAGTTTTTGGGAGTCCCAGAGGAGTCCAAGTTCCCACTTTTGAGAGTGTGAGTTTCATCCTCACACTTGCCTCAAAGTGGGGTTGCGACATCAAGGAACACATACTTATCATTCAACAATTTTCAATATTCTCCTCATTTTGTAACCAAATTGTGCAATTTTTGTGTCATTAAACACACAAACTAATGAACCACAAATTTACTTTCAATGTAGAAGTAAAGGAGCAACACAAAAAACACAAGAAGAAGATGAGTGATGGTTTGCTTCAAAAAATTTGAAAAAATAACTTTAGACCTTTTTTTAATTCTAGGCCCATATCTTCTTCATTTTTTATTTGTCTTGAGTGATTAAAAACCTAATGGACGTTCCAACTAAATATTTACAAAACTTCTTGGCATTCAAGAGGCAAAGATGCAACGATCAAGATTTTACATTCAAAATCATATTTTGTTTTAAATAATCCATCACCGAACATTGAACCCCCTCACACCAAACACCCCATATCTTCCCTATTCCATTATGTGTCAAGCAATTTTTGCAACATTGGAAATGTTAAGTGGAAGGCTACAACTTTTCTTTAAGATTCAAAAGCAAAGGAACAATGTGTGAAGATGCCTATCCAAAAGACTTGCACCTATTTTCAAAAATATTTTTTCAAGGTTTTGGCTTTTATTCTAAATCTAGCAATTTTCAAAGCTAGTTCCACTAGTTTAATTTGTACCAAGTCCTAACTAGTGTTGTGCGTTTAAGTGCAAATAAACGTATATATGTTGTATATACAATGTATAAGTACAAATCATTTACACTTACATGATCGTGTAAGTGTAAATGATTTTCACTTATACACCATTAAAAAAAAATCTTATACATTTAAACGTACCCATCATATGGATAATTTTTCTTTATACATTTATATGGAGCCATGTATAATTTTTTGTTGTACAAAGGTTGTGAATATAATTTAGGGTTTTAATTTGGTTTAAGGTTAAGATTCATTTTGTAGTCATTTAGGTTAAGGTGAGTTTTTTAGTTGTTAGTTGTTTTGCGAGAGTCATGTCTCTAATCAAAAGGTCGATAGTTGAGCTATGGTGGTGTTATCGTAGCTCTATAATGAGCTTCAAGTGAACAACCTCGCACTCTAAACCCTAAACCTTCTATGTGTTCAAACTTTCTTCTATGTGTTTGCATTGTCCATGTTTCATTTGCTCCCTCCCTATTTTATTTTGTTTGTAAGGGTGAATCAAGTCCAAGCTCATTAGTTGCAACGAAAAGAATGCCACCACAAGGTCAACCTTACACCATCTTTAGGTGAGCGACTTGTTCAGGCACACACACACCCCCGCCCCCTATCTTCTTCTTTTTCAAGTAGCCATCGTTGAGTTTTGTGTGCTTGCATGTCATGTGTTAATGTTCCCCCCTTCTATGGTGATCAAAGCATGAGAAGCAATTCCCTACAGTAGCATATTTAGCTAGAGCCAATCTTGGTATTCTTGGAAGTCAAATCGAAAGAGACTATGTGTGTTCTCTATTGTATGGATTCTCATAAGCCTTCATTGATGTTGATTGGGTGCAAAAAACTTGGATCTCCTTATTCTTCTCGTCAAGAACTGGCCAAATTATCCAACTAGTGGGTTTGAAGAGAAGATAGAAGTTGTACACTTGGGTGGATTTGATGAGGTTGAAAAGCACATCTTAGATGTCATAGATTTTGAGTTTCCCCATGAGGTTGATGGTCATGTAGAGGAGTGCATCCAAGATTGGGATATGTATCTGGGAATTTTATTCTATGTTGTTCATGCTACACATGGAACGCGATACCTAGTTGGTTTTCTTTTGGCCTTCAAACTCTTATGCCTTTATTATCACTTCATAGTGGAGATTGAAAGTGCATATGTATAACCTTTCATACGAATGCAATTGAATTTGCATCTATTTATTTTATTTTTTTTGTTTTTTTTTGGGGAATTTACTCGGACTTTACATGGAGTGTAAAATAAGTGTAAAAAATATGTAAATGAACCATTTACAATTTTTTTGCACTTACATTGTTTAATATGGCATGTAAAAGAAGTATAAGTGTGGTTCATTTACACTTAACTTTTTTTACACAGCAAAAATTTATTTACACAGCCTTACACTTACATTTAGATTACTCGTTTGGATTTGAACAATATACACTTACACTTATCCGGTGTATAAAAAAAAATTGAAACCTATTTACACTTACACAGAGTGTAAATCCTGAACCATATACACACACAACACTGATCCTAACAAAAGAGTATGAGCTCAAGTCACAAAAGCATCAAACCGTGACACTGAAAACTGCAAACCATCACAACCATTTATTTATTTTTGGCAAATTTTTCACACCGTGGTAACAAAACAAATCGCAGTCCAAGTTGTACAAAGGTTTTAGGGAAGGAAAAAAAAGAGCAAAAGTTTCCATATTTGGAGGGAAAAACTCACATTTCCCCATATTTAGACAGTCAGTTCCTATTGGTGACCAGAACTAGCCAGGATTCTAAAGAAATTCTACTTTCCTGTCTGTCCTCTATCCAAATTTGGCTCATTCCAGTTGTGGATGATCGCCAGTCCACCCACTTGTCAAAATTGAGAAAAAGAACCCTGATCACAACACTGTAATGAACCCCAATTCAGAAAGAAATAGATGGAATAGTATGTTACTGAAAATTACTTTGCACAGCCAATGTACCAAAAACCCCCTGCACAGACAAATATTGGAAGTATCATATCAGACCCATCATTCAAACTCAGTTTGGACTGCCAACATTGGTAAGGACTCCCTGCCAGACAAAGGTTGGAAATATTGTATGGGGACTGTCTCCCTCCTTCTGGTGTATTCAATTCACCCTGAATAGAATTGAGTCACCTAGTCATCCAGTCTTTAAGATTAGAGATATCTTAGATCCATAATCATAAAAACCAACAGGGAAAAGAAACGCAGAGTACCAATTTCAACAATTACAGAATAAAGGAGAAGTTTGGACAATATTGCCAGTCAAAACCCATGTCCAGAGACATTCAATATCAACATGTATGGTCATGACCAAGTTACCATACCATCATCACTGACTTCATCAGCTCCAGGAAGTAGCTGTTGGACTTTCTCTCTTATGTTTTGTTGAAGGGGTGAGCTGAAAAGAGAAAGGAAATGACAAGGAAACCAAATAGATAGGGGAAAACAAAACAAAGAAAAACCAAAAAGGAACCAAACAAGGAAAGGAAAACAGAAAAGAGAATCACACAGAGAACATGAGGGCACAGTAAGCTCTCCATGCTGGATTAACAAGCTGTTCAAAAGAACCATAAAACCCATGATATACTTCCTTACAGAATAATATGACACCAGAATTGACACCTGTACAAGGTCCTGGCAACAGCTGTGTTGAAGTTGTAATGTCAGTGCCAACAATCCTGCTGGATGAAGGAATTTGATCTTCATACCCAACTATATCACTACAATCCACCATCATCAGTATCATGTATTCCACATTTTGGTGAAATAATAGAGAACAGCCTAAAACCCTTCATCAACAGATCTCTGTAAGCATGTGTGGCACAACTTCACCATGTCAATTGACAAACATGGTTTGCACAAAGCAACTGCCAGACTGTCCATTTTCCCCTTGTCACAGCAGCAGAAGAGTAAGAATGTTGAAATGTTGCTTTCAAATGTTTTTGAGAGGAAAGGCAATACAGTCCCCAAAATGAACCTCTGCAAGAAAAACACTTTCTAAACTTACGCCAACATTTAGCAAGATCAGACTTCTGCATCAACTTTGATATAAACTGAGAAGGCAAATAAACAAAACCAACATAAAAGTCACCCTTGTTGTTTTCCTTCATCACACAAAAGGTCCTAATGCTGTTGCTTGAACTCTATCAGAATGTCAATTACAACAAGCTGCCTAGAAATGTTTCTCCAAAGAAAAAGATACCCTGGAGTTGGGAGCTGTGGTAGGACTCAATGGCAGCATGTTTCTACAGATTAAAGCATGAAATATCACAAACATTTAAACCATCTTCCATGCTGTTTTCAATTATATGACAGAGCAGAACTTACATCAGGACACCTACCAAAATTGAAAAAACTATGAACAAGAAGCACACTAGCTACTTACTTGTCCAAACAGGAAAATACTCAGAATTCACGTGCTCTGGGTGGAGGCTTGTCTCCTGCCAAGTTCACTCTTATCTGTCTCCCATCATAATCCTGTAGCAGACTACCCACCAGTGTTACGGGATGCAACCAATCATAGCTGAACTTGATGATGAACCAAACAATTCTATAGAGTGCAAATTCTGTATGATGAACATAAGAAAAGCAGCAGAGTAAGAAGGAAGTTGCCTTACCGCTCCATCCAAATTCTGGATAGCATCATTCACTTCATCAGCATTTGAATAGGTTACAAAACCAAACCCACGAGACCTGCCAGTTTCTCTGTCATAGATCACCCTGGCATCCAAAACCTTTCCATAGTCACTGAACTTAGCCCGAAGACTTTCATCATCCACTGACCAAGATAGGTTGCCAACAAAAAGTTTGTTTTCACTGTCATAACCACCACCACCACCACCAAAAGGCCTATCCCGCAAAGGCCTTTCACTGGGTGGCCTTCCACCACCTCGGTTGGCCTGTGGGAAGCTAACGGTCAGAGCTCGTCCTCCCAGCATCTGCACTCAAAACCCCACCACACGAAGCTTAGTCAAGACAAGAAAGTAACTGACATAGCACCAGTATCAGGTGATATCAAATGGTTAAGATAGTGTCAGGGCAATCAAACATGTCACTGCCTCCCCCACAGTCTGCAAATAGTGTGTACAAAACCCTATCAATGAATCACCACTTTATCATCACTTTTGACATCTGCAAACATGAAAATGGGGGCACTTGGATTCCATGCTTCAGTATACAGCGAACAAAAAGGTGGTGACCTAGACGCTGACTTGGATATGCTTCCATTTAGGAAAGACTCCTGTAATGGATTGTCAAGTGAAGGATACACAATTGAAAAGAGAACCATTACAGTAACCTGTAATTAGGCTAACATTTTCCATAATTCAGTCTCAGCACAATGAGTTCAGGGTCTCCTCCAAGGACTGAAAAATGCAGCAACAGCAAAAACTTACATATCCGTCTAACTTCTCTTTGGCAGCCGTGGCTTCCTGCTGTGATCCCATGGTCACAAAACCAAACCCACGGCTTCTGGAAGTTTCTCTGTCATAAATGACCTGGAAAATGAAAACACATCATCAGCTACATTGGTCCCCCACAAACTGGATATCCCGTCCCAAGGACACCATGGCGTTCAGGAAAAGAATCGGCATTTCCACGCGCAGAAATACAATATACTACTACAGCAATTTACCTACCTCAACAAGTTCGACGTTGCCAAAGTCTTGAAAAATCTCTGCTAACTGCTGGCTGTCACACGTCCAAGGCAAGTTGCCTACGTACAGCTTGGGACCTTCCTCGAGCACAGGAGGCGGAGAGCTAGATTCATAGGGTCTGGAGCGCTGTGGACTGTCGTAAGACGATGGAGTGCTGCTGCTGCGGTCATAGCCAGGCATCGAGCTCGGCAAGGTATTGAAATCTGGAAGCGGAGGCGACATAGGCATATTCTGGGTCAAATAGTCGAGGTTAATATTGTAGATACTGTCTTCCAATTCCCCAGCGCGGACTACAGTAGTAGAAACATTCTTTACAGACTTTCTCAGCTGCACAATTTTGATTCTACTAGCGAGGCCACCGAGTACTCCTCCAAGAGAAGAAGAAGAAGACCCCCGGGAAGCGTTGTTGACCAAAACGCCCTCCGAGCGGCTCGTTAGAGAGCCAATCGTTGCACTAGACACAGCCATAGTCATCCTCGATGCAGCCATAGCTACAGGAGAGAAGGGAAAAAAAACCCCTGTCCTAAACAAACAACCACGCAAGCTCTCCAACGGAGCGCAAACGCAAGGAACACCACCAAGCGCAGGAGAGAGAGAGATACAGAGAGAGAAGGAGTTTCGGTTAGGGTTTGGATATGGTTTTCCAAGCGGTCGGATCTACCACATCAACGGGTGGGATTGCGCTAGAAAGTAAGGTGGAACGATTAGCCAGGAATTGCTGCTGTTTGGCTTTTTCGAAAGTTACTAGCGGGTTTGGTAAAAAATTTGGTGAGGTAAAAGTCTGGGGATGTGAAAAATTGTGGATAAGCAACCCAGCGCGGGTGCATCTGAGCCACAAAATGGGCATGCGTTGTGGTGGTGTATGGGGGTTGGATGGTTATGTAGAATCCCAAAAAATAAAATACAATAAAACAAAACAAAATAAAATTGCACTTCAAAATATTGCATTTGTAGTTTATGTATACTATAAATTATAATATGTACGCCTAATATATTATACATGATTATTTATTTATTTATATAAATGGACCAATGCAAGTATGAGTTGCAAGATTTGAAGTGTGGATAGATTATTTAGTAAGTGTGGCTTGCATTTGTTTGTTCAAGTAAAGCAACTCTGACAAAATTACTTGAAATTTTTTTATTCTTATTTCTTATGAGACCAATATAGAATCACAAGTTGGGTGAATTCAGACTGTTTAGTATCTTCAGCGTTTACTTCAACTTTCTTCTTGTTGGCCTTGCCTACCAAGGCAAGAAGGATATTATTGTGTTTAGATTCATTATAGAGTATAGTAGCTTAAGGGATTTTTATAGGCCCCTAGGTAATATATAATAATAGGTCTATTTTTATAGGAGGAGTTTTGAAAGATGATATTTTGGCTTGTGTTGAAACTTGAGATTAGTTCTAGAGTTATAATATCTTGAAGGATTTTGGTTTCTTTCAGAGGATTTTTTTGGGAAGATTATCTTAAACTTTAAAGTGTCTCTTCATCATCTTACACTCTTGATCATCATCAACATCCTGACTAAAAATTTAGAATTTGAAAAGCAATTCTACAAACATTGTATATCTTTAACAAATTTCTGAACCATCTTTTTTTTCTAAACACCCACATGTGAATAGACAATGCCATTTTTTACTTCTAAATCTTGGCAGTTTTGTAATGTTAATGTTATGAACCTTTGCAAAGTAGAGCACCCCCCTCTAGTTTCACACCAATAATACTGCTTAACAATCTAAATTATATTCCCTTAGCATATTACATGAAACATGGAGGACTTGTCAAATACACACTATTCAGACGATCAAGCCATTAACATAGATGAGAGGAACCTTGAGCAAGGAGTACTGAAATGCAAGAGTTAGATCACCTATAGAATCATCATACAAAAATGATTGGCCCAATTATACAAAATAAAGAGGCATTATGAATTCAAGTATGAATAAACCGAGCGCTGCTAAAAGAAAGTACTCTAGTAATGAGGTCCTTAGATGCAGATCTTGAACTACAGCCAAAATTGACAATGAATTTGCAATTGACAGATTGAATACCCAAAACTCTATAGATTCCGGTGACCTAACAATTCTGCAATCAAGCAAAATATCGAATGCAAAGGAGAAGATTGACCAAGAAGGAATTTCAACTTCACAAAATGATCTTTAACCCTCAACTTCCTATTGAGACAAAAGATCAAGAACTCAATCCAAGGAGCCTTTAGCCATAAGAAAAGAAATTAGAGAAACACATTACAGTTGCAAGAACTTACTCTAGCATTTTCTGACAGAAGAGTTACTACCAAGTAACTGCAATCTGTATGTGTTTTAAAACCATCAATGGAAGATGCCTCACCAGACAGCATGCAGGTTTACAACCTTGACCAAGAACAGAAGAACAGCTGATCACCACATACTTTATCCATTCCTTTCCTCTCTCTATTATCCATAAATGTAACCATGGTGGGAAGTAAGCCCTTACCTCCCCAATCAAACTCTTGTTCCAGCATGCGTCTCAGGGATACAGATAAGGATCCCTGTTATGTGCAACATCAATCCTCGACTAAAGCTGAAAACACAATTTATTCCAGCAGTAACCCATCCAAATAATTCATAGGTTAGACATCCTATCCAGGTGATACAAGGGAAACACTAGGCTTCTTATCCCAAAAATTTCGGGCTTGAGGAACTTTGGCAGCATCTATGAAACTTCCTATTGAGGCTCTTGTGTACTCCCATGCCCTGTTTTTGGTTTCCCAAGGGTGATGAGCCACTGAATCCTGGTTTGCAGCAGGATTCTCAGGTTCTTCAGTCAAATACTGCTCCCAGAAAACATCATTTGCACCAGGAACAACAGCTGGACTGTTGATACTAGAGCTCACCTCCTCCACCTCTGTAGAGACACCAGGGCCCCTGCCATTTAAGTCTATGGATTCGATGTTGCTATCTCTTGAGTCCCTGGTTCCAGATTGAGATGACCCAATCCCTTGCTCCAAATTTTCACCACCTGTAGAAACAGTAGATATCATTTGAGAAGAGCAACTTGAAAATCAGAAGACTGAAACTGTGGTCTGCTGACCAAATGTGACTGGGTGTCTCTTCTTCCCATTGTCCTGCCTCCTATTCAGACATGCACACTTTCTACCCACCATAACAGGATGCAACATGAATACCCATTCCCCTAATGTATTGTGAGTCCATATGATCCCAACTTGGATGGGTGACCTTCCCAGTTACCACCATAGCAGGCTATCATGGGTCCCATATAGCATGATCTAGTAGTAATGTGAACATGCCACTACTTGCAAGGGAGCAAGAAATCCTAGCCATTAGACTAGTGGATTCATGCTTCTAACAGATCAATTGTAACACCACACCTAGACAGAATACTTAGAATGTCAGTGCATACTGCAAACTTTGCACCTCCCAGAAAAACCCAAGAGCAAACAAAAACCTCTGTCTGCAAAAGAATATACTATCTTGACCTCTTTTCCAAGAATTCCATAGGCATATAACCAATTACCCAAGCATGTTAAGGGCTGAATTTGTTTTTGAGGAACTTGGTCAATGTGAGATGTATAAATGCACCATAAAAGTAAAACTCAAAGCAACAAAGAACTAACATGAGTGTGCAGAGATAGCAGATTCAAACATCTAGAATTCAGGCTGTAGCCCAAGCACCAACAACATGCAGGATCTCACGAATTGTCACTAAATACTATGAAATGGCCTGCAGACTCTGGAAATATCATATTCTCTCAACACCAAAACATATTGATGGTAGGAAACTAGTGTAAGGATTCTATACCTGCTAATCTTGCAATATCACTTGTTGGTGATTGTGGAAGCTGGACAATGCCTTCATTGTTCCTCAGGTCTGTCAATGCTGGATCACTTTGCAGATTCTCAGCAAGGCCTGTTGAGAGATCTGTAAGAGTTACACCTGAGTGTCGATTCAATGAGTTTCCTTCAGAACCAGCTGGTGCAGAAATATAATCTTGTAAGAGTGAATCAAGGTAGCTGTTGTCAATTGTGAGGGACAAATCATCTGATGGATTCAAGAGCTGCATAATGCAACCAACCACCTCCCTGTTGTTTTGGAGAGTGATGATCTGATTGTCTGTGGGTGTGGAATGGCCAACAGAATCTTCAACCTCACCCTCATCTTCCTCTTTTGGAAGCCGTCTTTTTTTCCGGGCAGGTGCTACCATACATTTGTTATTCTCATTCTGTTCCACCAGGTGGGCAAGAAATCCTGGAGTCTGCACTGCTTTAGCCAGGAATGCCATGATATGCTGCTGTCTCTGCTCTGTTGCCTGCAAGCGCTCTCCCATCACCTGGACATGTTTCACCACAAAAAAATTCAGCCTAGCTCATTCCCAACCATGATGTGCAGAGAGACAATCCTCATACGATTGCTGTAGCCTCATGGGCACAGACTGAGCGGAGAAGTTTAAGAGAGAACAGGAAATAGCATTGTGGTCATAGAGCTGCCCACATTGGATAGAGCAAGAGAGATTACGAAAGGTCCAGAGGTGGGGAATACATGATATAGTGGCAACTCATTCCAAGATACCTTCATAGACTCATGCATCCAAACTTCCTTACAAAATTGTTCACAAAAGCTTCACCTTGTTGTGCATAATTGACCCAACACCCCAGCAACGCCAAGGGGTATAGGTTCAGCCCAAAAGCTTCTTAGGCCCTGTGGCCATAGACTCACTTTTGAACAAGGGAGATGCAAGTGAGCAAGAAAAAAGAACAAAACTGCAGTTCCAAACCACTCTCACCCAAAGTGCACAATGCCCAAAGTGAAATAGCTAGCCAAAGGAAAGACACTATGAAGGCAATCCAGTTATAGAACCTGAAGCTCATGCTCTGTATTCTGTTGTTCTTGCTGCAGCCGCACTAACTCAAGCATGAGCAAACTTTTGTCTCTCTTCAACATCTCAATCTCCTTTTCAAGTCCAAGCCTCCCCACTTCCACACAAGGTCCAAGAGCGCCATCTGCCGCAGCCTGTTGTTGTTGCTGGGAATGTGCAGCTGGTTTTCTGCGATGGATTCCTCGCAGAAGCTCCCTCCGACCTCGCAGAAATCCCTCATTGGCAAACTCCCAGCGATCAGGATCCACTTTGCGAAATCCCTACATAACAACAACATCCCATATTTTCAAATTTTGTCTAGAGAGACCTGCTGGAAGAAACTCTATAGTTAGGACTTAAATAAGGGGCTAAACCAGTTCGGTCTAATGCTTGACAGAAGAGCTGCTGCCTTCAACAAATCAAACTCCAGCATATCAGAAAACGATCTGCAAGTCTGAATTTAAAAGGGTTCCTCTTATTCACTTGAGAGGGTCAGCATTCAAGGCAGAACATCTCATCAGGCAGGTGAGCTATCAGATCAAACGTTCAAGTGAGACGAAAAAAGAGGATTCGTCACTTACATATGTGTTCAGTTGGCGGACAAAACTTGAGAAATTGCTGTGCTTGAAGTATTTAGGCAAAAGATCTTGAGAGAATTCTGGGGGATTCCAGACAACAAAGCTATTGTTGCCTTTGCTCCAGGACACTATGGTTTCAGTGGCAGCATCATCAACCATGTCATAGGTCTTTGTAAGAAACGGCGGAGGTGCATTGCTCTGCAATCCATCCATAGGGTCCGGCCCAGCAGGGGGGGCACCACCTGCTGGAAGCAGCGGGATCTCGGAATTCACCATCACGACTTGAGCAGGAACCATCTTCTTTCGGACCTCTTCTTTCCGTCAAGTATGTTTGCACCATTCAGCTGTTATGTTTGATTCCCGTTTGCGAGCTCCACAGCCCAACAAAAATTGGCTCCTCTACTTAAAGATGCCACAAAAAATGACCGCAAGAACACCATATTTCATCATCTAACACAATGTTCCCTCTCTGTCTGCAATAAAAGCTCTTAAACCCCCAAACCGTGGAACCAGGAAATCCGGGAGCGGACGCAACGGCGGTAGTAATAAGAACAACTTAACAGAAAACAACGAGCAATGCCGCCATTTCGGCACGACACAGGAAAAGGAAAAACACAAATTGCGATACAAACAGGGGTCCGTCCGCAAACCAGTAATAGTTGCAAAACACGGCGAAATTCCAACAAGTAATGGAAGAGGTTCAAACTCCGAAGCCTGTACCAAACAAAGTCCACAAAGGAAAGCTGACGTACAGAGACTTCTGACATAAAACTCTCGTATTGGATTCTCTCTCGCCGTGCAGCGAACGCTCTGCTCTCGACAATGCGAAGAGAAAAGACAGCGAGCAAGCGGAAGAGCAAGAACCGACGGCCAAGAGAGTGGACCCGGGATTTCAGCGGGCGTGGATCGGATTGCCGGGTTGGGGAGGGGGAGTAGGAGGAACGTTCGCAAGAAGTTTCTTGCTCTTCGGTTGTACGGAATTTGCTTTCGGAGTCGCCACATGACATCAGCCCCCAGTTTTGTTTTTTTTCAATTTTGTGACGTACCCAAAGTGGCGATGATCCATAGGAAGATTTAGCCAGGTTTGGCTAAAAGCTAAATATGAAAGTAAAATGTTTATAAAACAACTTTCTATTTTTTGGCTACCCACTTGAACCATGAATAGAAATATCTGGCGAATCTTCTTAATTTTTGGTCGAATTCCAACTATTGAAAATCTCCAAAAGCAATTCATCTTAGAACTTTTCATTTTTAATATATCTTTTTGCCTACATATAGACTGCAAAAAAAAAGGTCACATCAACCTTTTCTTGCTAAGCCAAAATGCTATATTAAAAATTTTAAGTGCCAAAATTAAGTGATTTTTTAGATCTTCAATAGCCATAATTCGACCAATTTTTAAGAAAAACCTCCAGATATTTCTATCCATGGTTCAAGTAGGTAGGTAGCCAAAAATATAGAAGGATGTTTTTAAACATTTTACTTTCATATTTTAACTTGTGGCCAAATTTGGCTAAATCTTACAATGAATCGTTGCCACCATGCTTTGTTTGTTTTTGGGGGGGGGAGCCCGAAATTTTGCATTTTTTCAAACTGAAAAATATGATTTTTAACACATACAAATGATTTTTGTGGGAAAAATTTTGACCCTAATTCGCCAGATTTCGAAATATTAAAATGAAAATCGCCAGATTTCTTAAACAGGTTCCAACTTCCAGCAGGTAGCCAAAATATAAAAGGACCCTTAAATTTTTCTACTTCCCAATCTGTGGTCTATGGCTAAATCATATTCGGGTATATCTAATCTTCGTGTGGTTGATCACCAGTTTGGCTACATCAAAAAAAATAAGAAAAGAAAATAAATAAAAAAAGGCCCCTTAAACTTTGTAGTTGGTCAACTCAAGCCAAGAATGCAATAATAAATACAATTATAATGGTGTACTAATTTATTTTTTCTTTCTTAGAATTTTTTGAGCAAGTTATTTTACTCATTACAAAAACCCAAAAAAATATTAAAAATCTAACATTATTGTAGTTGATGGTCAACTCAAGCTCTCCAAAGCTCCAACACTTTTAAGCCTAATACCATAGTACATTTTCAGGTTCAGCACAAATTATCTTAAATTCACTATTGTCGACTTTTTTTCTTTTTTTAAAAAAAATACTACATGTCGAAAACCTCCAAAATTCAATCACTGCGACCAAATTTGAACTCACCACCAGTTCATCAACGTAATGAAACCTTCCATCAGTTTAACCAAAAACACAGCAAGAAATTGTTCTAACAGTGAGTAATATTATTAGATTTATTCGTTATATTTTTAAATTTTCAAAATTAAAAACCTGAGCACCAAACCAGAATCTTCAAATTATAAGAATTATTCAACACATTAATGCTGAGCCTGAAAAGGTACTAAATAAAAACATTCATATTATAATCACAATTTAGTTTTGGATGGGTCAACAATCTTTCAAATTCACCTATCCCTTGTTGAAACCATGTGGAAATCTAGTCAAATTTGGGGATTCTCAGGCCTCTCTCTCTCTCTCTCTCTCTAAGTCAACCACAGATGTATTTATGTATGCTTGCTTCGTCAATGCTCAATTTTGTTCAAGTTGTTTGACCCACCATCAGATTCTGGCATTTTTTTTTAATGGGTGAAAAATATTGTCACTTGTTTATTTTATTTTATTTTATTTTATTTTTGTAAAGGAAGTGAATTTTTGTAATCCTCTTGTTTCAAAAACAATTCAGGAAAATTGTAAGATTTTGACCTGGTGTTCAACTGCATAGCCAACAATGTACAAGAATTCTCAGATTTCTTTTTACATTCATAATTTATATATCGAACTTTAGGGATTTATGACCCCTTTTGAGCCAAAGTTCACAAAAATGAGAAATAATAATCAAAATAATAATAATAATAATAATAGAATATTTTGCCCCATATTGCCTATCTTTTGGGAAAATTCGTCAAATTTTGGAAAACAAACAAAATTGAGGATTTGCCAACAACGGCTCTATTTGGATTTAAGAGGTGGCGATGATTTTTTTATACTAGTTTTTTAACTTCTTGGCCAAGTTGTATAAAATTGTTGCCATTTAATGCTAAAACTCTTTGGATGCTCACATATAATGCAACATTAAAATTTTGAAAAAACAACATTGATCATTGTTAGGATTTAGTTTTTTTGCGAAATTTCATCACAATGTGATAAATTTTTTAAGTTAAAAGAAATAGTAACTTATAATATTCCTTTTCTCCTGAAAAAATGACCAGATTTTAAGGGAAAAAAAAATTTGGAAAATTTGAACTCTGATTTTAGTTTGAAAGCATTTTTTAACTAATTTTTAACCTATTTAGACATGTTCTAAAATCTCGAAAATCTAGTTACTGCAAAATCGCTCTTGGGATGCTAGCCAATGAGCACAAATATCACTAATCACAACCTTAGCTACATCACAAAATTGTTTTTAAAAATAATCCATTGATTGTATTGAACAAGTTTTGTGTGATGTTTGCTAACATTTGTGTATCACAAAAACATATCTCATATAGTTTAGTTTGGTTCCAATGTAATTAGGTTTTTTTTAATTTGCAAGGGACTTTTCCCAACTAAAAGAAAAATTATAAACACATGTCCAAAATGAAAGCCATCTTTAGGCTAATTATGAGCAAATTAAACCTACATTTACATAAATATTAAAAACAATAATAATTAGACCATGAAAGAGTGTTTAAAGAAAACAAGGGAGCCAATGCAGCTGCTTTTCGGCATCTCTATCAAATCACAAGGCAAATTTTGGGCAATTTTTAAGTTCTATTTGAATTTAAAATATTAAATGATGTTCTATGCAATGGAATTGAATTTGATTTGATTTTAATTCAATTACATCAAATTAAATTTTTAATTCAATTGGACTCATGTTAAATTCAATTCAAATTCAAATTTAATTAAAGAAAAGAAAAATACAAATTGGTGCACAAGGTATTGAAAATATGATATAACTCCCATGAATTGTGACTATGGTGTTGATCAAAAAAACAACTCCAATATTACCATCACCATTTGAATTAATTATTTTGTAAACATTTGTTTAAGCTACCCCTTTATTACAATTGAATCATATGACAAAATAATTAAACTATTCTAAGATGTGGTAAAAACATAATAATTCCAATGTTGCAAAAGGAATAGGTTTTTTTTTTGTTTTTTTTTTTAATATATAATCTTAATGTGGAAACTGACCTTAGATTTGTATACACCATAGTAACTTGGCAATTGTGACACTAATTATATTATTTGTAAAAATGTTGAAATATATTTTTTAATTATTAGGTGAATAAGAATATTTTAAAATGTTCAAAATAATACATTTTGACAAGGAATCTTCATTTTTTATTATTTATTCAATAGACATTTGTTGAAAGGAAGATGTTAAATCAGCCAAGGTTCCTAATTGCAATTGCAAAGGAGTACAAAAACATTGCATGCTTCTTCATTTTTATTGCATATGTGTTTTTTTTTTTTTCCCTCAAATCCCCATTTGTCCATCCAATCATTTGCTCATGATAATTATTAATGCACAATTAATTAATATTATGATCAAACCATAATTAAATTATGAAATCCAACCACCCAATAAATTATTAAACTTAATCCTAATACAAATACATGAATAATAATCAAGTTCCAAGAACATCTCTTCAAAACCAAAAAAAAAAAAAAAAAAGAATTCACACACTTTTATTGAAACCTCCCTTACAACTTATATCCACTATTCTTGAGGAACAAGCATAACAACCTTGGCCACAGGACCAATTATGCTATTTGTTCCTGATTTTTTAATGGGCTACTCAGATTCCTCCTTTTTCTGTCTTCCCCAAAAAAAATTGAAGCCATTGAGGGACCGAACTAATTTGAGGTGTGTCTACCCAAGGGTATGGACCGTGCTTCTCACTCTAAACCCTAAACCTGGGCTTCTTGTCCAATAAAATTTATCCTGCATGTGAAGAAAATCATCAAAACCCTGCAAAAGAACATTATTTGCGAAAACACCACCGGATTCAGAAAATGTACAAAGGTATTAGAAAAAAAAAAAAATGGGAGAATTCAAATGGTTCCCAATCTGTTGGGGAAAGGGGTCTCAAGTCTCATATTCTAGTATAATTAACCATTGAAAGGAACTCACTCCAAATGATAAAATATATTAACCAAAAAATAAATAAGGTGTTCTTAGGAAAGGTTATTAGTCCAGGCACCCCCCCCAAAAAAAAAAAAAAAAAAACAGTGGCAGACAATTTTAGGAATAGAATTTCCATGCAAACCAATGAGAAGTCGTGTGATGGAGTGAAGGAAAGGGACCTCCCTTTTTTTTTTCCCTTGAACACCCCCCTGTTGACGAACTCTTCAAATTTTAGTGTAATTTTGATTGGAAAGTTGAAAAACCATAGCTACTTAAATCGAGTGCTGTTGACATGATGGGATTTGTGTCGCCCTTTTTTCGTCTTTCTTATTCCTTTGTACATTTTTCCAAATCTACGGCATGTTTATTAATAAAGTTTTGCAAGGTTTCATGGATTCAAAAAGTCCCGGAGTTCACTATTATTGACTTCTGTGGTCCACAGTTGACTACTCTTGACCTTGAAAATGTGGTGCCACGTGGTTAGTTTTGGACCCCATGAGGTCATGACCCGCAAGCAAGCAAGAACTTTGACCGGTCAACCAGCACTTGTTGGAGTCATGCCCAACATTTGACCTCGGTTTGTGGATCAAGTTGTAGATACGTGAGTGACTGAAAAGAACAGAATGAATGAATGGTACTGTATTGCAAGTCCAAAGAGGCCTTAGACTAGGTCACACATACATATTTATTTATTTATTTCATTTTGAGTGTAGCCTCTAGGGTCAAGGGTTTTTTTATTAGTTCATCCCCAAATGACTATTTCATTTTCATGTTTTTTTTTTTTTTTTTTTGTATTTCTCCAACATTTATCATGCACCTTCTTATATAGTTTAAAAACTTAAAATAAAAGACAACAAAATATGAAATAAACATTTTAATCAGAATTAAATCACAATTATTACCTACTAACAACTAGATATCTACTTACTCTGGCTTACTATTTATTAACCTAATTTACTATATATTAATTAACTTAGCTTTTAACTAACATTATGTTACACTTAAATCTAAGACCACCAATGCCATGTGGCACCTATGGTTAGACCACATATGCCACATGGCACTTAAACATAGAGCTAAGTCATACCATATGGCACATAAGCTACTTCTAGACCTAAGACATACCATATGGCACTTAAACAAGGCTTAAACATAGGTCATGTAACGGCTAGGTCTAAACCTAGGTAGCTTATGTGGTGCCAAGGCTAGGCCTACAATTAAACCATATGACACTTAAGCCTAATCCACATAGGCCGTGTGGCACCTAGTAGGCCATGCCAAATTGTCACTTTAAGCTAGGCCTAGACTTTAACCTTGTAACATCTAAATTAAGCTTATATGTAGGCCATGTGGCTAAGCTAGGCTACTTACATAAGTTTTAAACTAGGTTATGTAAGTAAGCAACCTAGCTTAAACCACGTACATACCTAGGTTAGGTATATATAGGTAGGTAATATAGGTATATAAACTAGGTAACCTAATATATACCTATGTAATAGGTAACCTAAAAATGTTTAAAACAATTTATTTGGATGCCAAGTTGCAAATGTGACAATGTTTCATCTATCTAGCCTAAACTTTCTCATCCATCCTTAAAACATGATTACCAAAATACCCAAATAAACGACTTGTGATGTAGGCATGTCATTTGACACTCACATGATGTTTAATGATGTCATATATTTAATTGACTTGTTATTATAAATCAATTAAGAAGTTTATTAATACTAAAAATATTTCAAGCTTGGCGCCTTAATTGAAGGTTTCTTTATTCTCTACCTAATCAATTGGCATATCAATTTCCTTGGAAATCACATGCAATCTTTATAAATATTAAAAAATATGGAGTTAGTACATAGGTGAAAACATGCAATTTTCTTTGATTTTAAAAAAGACATTTCCTCCAAGTGAACTTTGATTAATAGGGTCTTTTAATGGAAAAATTCAAAGCCTAGATATTTTGTGTGATGTCATGCCATGCTCAACAATTTCAAAAGCATCTTCATCTTGAAGCTTTACACTACATAATAACATCACCATTATCATACATTTTGTGTTGAATTCTTCATTTCAACAAAACCTTTGTTCAAAAGCCTATAATACAATATTATCCATTGATTTTACATTCATAAAAAAGTCATGCATATTTCAAACTATGGAGAGGTGGTTGAACCATTAAGTTGTTATTCTTGTAGCTTTTATTCAACCTTCTTGCCATGGTTATGCTTATTATTGCATTAATTTTAAGCTTATTCCCCAATTTTCTATTATCTTGTCCTAATTCACATTACACAAAGCCCTACTCCTCTAGCTTACTCCTTTTAGTTGTTTGTTTCATTAGGTCGTTGTCACTTGCATTCCTTTTTTGCAATTGCATGAAATTTATCTTTTACTTCTTTGATTGTTGTAGATGACCAAGTTACAATGAAGGTAGCCCGTTGTTGTTTTGTAAGTTCCCTTTCAACTTCATGTTTTGCCACAATCATTGTTGTTGTCTTTTTAGCTTACTTGTTTTACTTGTCTTTCTTTTTTGTTTATCTAATTAGTTATATTGCCTCCCTATCCATTACCTTTCATCACATAATGGTTAAGTATTCTTTTGAAATCACAACATGACTTTGCAAATAATCAATTAACAAATGTTTTCCATTGGTCCTTCTTGCAGGGAGATGTGGTAATGACAAAAAGTTGTTGCATGCCAATGCTTCCTAAAAATTTTCTGAGATTTTGCATTCTACTCCCACATATGTTTAAAATTATTCCAAGGTTAACCAAATTTTCTATTAGAAAGACATATTAATGGTTAATGATTATATAAACTATAGGCATGTCCACATAATACCTAGGTTGATTTTGGACCACATTATTAAGCATATATTCATGAGTTGTAGGTTCTATTGTTGAAGCTATATTGATAAGTTCTTATGTAACATTTTGTTATGCCCATTCCATCTTCCCATCCTCCTTTTGATTTGATTGATAATCGTCATCTTATTATTCTTTACTCAAATTCTCTATTATATATAAACTATTATGTATTGTTTTTTCATCTATTGTTTTAAGGTCCAATAGCCAAATCCATGTACTTTTGAACCTTGAGATGATATATTTTTTCTTAAGTGCTTGGTTTAGTGTTTTGTTTACCCATCATACCAAAACATCTTGTTTAATTCAATGTAATTCTTATTGAACATTACTTTGTTTGTTTCCTTACTAAAAGTACTCTTGAAAGGTTAAAAACAAGTTACATCCAATGGTTATATGGGATGTATGTGAAAGTAAGGTAACCATATCCAGCCCGAATGGTTGTGCTTGTTCAATTGCTCAAAGGTGACATGGGATCCATGACCATTGAAAATAAACATATGCTTATTTGTTAGAGAAATACCACCTAATATTGATTTATAGAAGAAATAGAGGAATTTTTTGAAAAGAAATGTAATCATCCATGCTTTTGATTACATAGCCATATAGGTCCACATTTTACAAAGTTGAATGTAATCATTTCGTATCCTTTCTCCTTGAAAATGTAAAACAATGGTAATGTTGTCCCAACTACATTAACAACATAGTTAATAGTCAACCATTCCTTGGATTTGGGAATGGTGTTATCCATTTGTTGAAAACCTCGCCCTACCAAAACCCTAGCTCTACTTGTCTTTCTACTTGGATGCATGTTTCATCAAAGTTCCAAATATGTTTTAAAATATAATTATGTTTGTTGTACATGGATTGCATGTTTTGGTAGAAAGTCTGGCATGGTTGGATTATTAATCCTTAAGTTCTATTAATATCCAGTCTTTCAACTTGACGAATGTTAAGCTTAAGATATATACATTTAAGCCAATACCACCAAGACATCCTTGGTACTCCTCTTTTGGAAAGGTGTTAGCCTTGTTTGGGTAATTTTTGCACTTTCATCTTTAATTATTAAAGGTTTATTGACAATGTCACAACCCTAACCTTAGGTTCACAACCAAGGCAAAGGCATGGAAAGGTGTAGGCTAAAAGTGTAAACTGAGACTCATAGTTGTGCTCTTGGGAGTGTGATGGAATGAACCCACACATTCCCAAGTGGACTCCCACTTTGGGAATTGGAATCCCTATGGAATCCTAAATGTTCAAAAAGGTATTTCAAGGGGGCCAAAACTTATTGTATCAAAAAATTCCTTATACCATTAGAAAGACCTTGAAATGTAGATGTCTAAAAATTGGGCTCTCATGACCCATTTGAATACTAAAAACATAAGTTATGATCAAAAGAAGTGCCGAAAATCAAAATGCCAATTTGACTCCTACCCACTAAAAGTTGGGAATCGCCCTGAAATACATGTAGGTAGCATGTCGCATATCATTGGATAGATCTTGACGAGGGCTATAACTTGGCTATAGACTTCACTTCAATTGGAGGTTTACACAATAAGTTATGGCCTTTCAAAGTGTTGGGAGTCATAATTTCGAGAATTTTGGGACTCCCAACTAGGGAGTCTTGCAACAAAATGACAATTGGATGTAAGCCTTGTGGTTAATCATAGAGAATACTATAAGGAGAAAGGTGATGGCTTCTCTCAAGTTCGAGCCGTTGTGAATTTTTTGAATTTGTGTATGCTAATGGCTCGTTTATGCACCAAAAATGCTCCAACCACATGTTAACCAACATATTGTTTGGTTTATATAGGTCTGTGTGACTAATTTATCCATTTTTCATTCATATTTTTCCCCATCTAGGAGCTCCAACACACCTTTCTACCCCCAAAATGCTGCAAGCTAGAGAGTGTACCCAACTTCTTCTTATTTCGTTGTTTTCACTTTTGAACTCGCATTTGGGTCTTTCAAGGAGTGTGAAGGTGCAATATACATCCCAACATCCTACATAGCCAAAACTCAATAAATCACCACCTAATTTTTTGTTACTATTAATACACTTGTTAGTCATGTTTTTTTGGAATTTTTTTCTATACAAATGATTAGACACCAAGGTTAATGGTATGTTCTAGTGCCTACCTGCCTACCTACCTTCCTAAATGAAATTGTCACTATCTCAACTACATCCATGGCCTCCTCCAATGCTTGGGTGTTCCATTTGCCTCCAATGTTGATAGGATTAGATTTGTTGACTCTTCATTATTTTGTTGTTAGTTTTTATGATCCAAAAGATGGTGGGACATTCTCTTTGTCCTAATTGGGTTAGTCGTCCATTTCATTTTGCTTCCTACAAAACACATTCAACATCATGATTTAAAGCCCTCAAGCCCTAACCTCCAAAAAGTTGGAGGTGTTTGGTTTGGCCTTACACAATGTATAAACCAATGTTGGCCGAATATTTGTTTTTGGATTGAGTCCAAGTTTGGATGTAAATTCAATAGTTTAACTTCAAACAATAATCACCCCTAGATTTAGCCCAATCCAAAAAGATTTTTAAGAATTACACTTATATTTGGCCTAACAAAACACACTTCCAACAAGATCCAGCCTTGGATCCAACCCGTGGGTTTTATTGATTTTTGGTCAAGTCCAGGTCATAGGTCTAATCATAGGTGCTAGGGTGCGAATATAGCTTAAGTGTATTATTATCCTAGGTGTATTATTGCGAGACAATAATAAACTTTTAGTTATAAGATCTCAACATTCATTATTATGGGTTCCTTTTGTCTAATTGGATTCAATTCCTTTTGTGGCAAAAAGGACACCCAAAAGTGATGTTGTTAAATGCCAACATGGATGTTATAATGAATTGGGTAATGGTAATGGTGGAATGATGTTGTTGAATGCCAACACAAATGTTGTTTTGATTATTGGGCAAAGAAAACATGGATTTTATAATTATACAATCATTTCAACAATGTAGGATATCTAATTTATACTACAAACATGAAGCATCTATGAAGTGATTATTTAACTTCTCACACCCATACTTGCTTTTAAACTGGACGTGAAGGTTTTGAAAAAATGAAAACCTGTCCAATTTGGAACTATCATTATCAAAAAATGAATTTAGATTTGGAGATGATGGGTTTTAATTTTAAGCATATTCTTTAAAATTGAAACTGAACATTTTGAAATTTCAAGAAATAAATCTAGAACTGAATTTGATGGTTCGACTGAAATCTAAAAACTAGCCAACAATGGTACAAACTTGAATCTTTTGTATTTTGATTGGCTATGAATAAAATGTGAAAGATCATTATAAGTGTGAAATGCATGTGCTTTTATTTCTTTGGAAATTGTGATCAATGCATAGAACTCCTCAAAGTTTAACTGTACTAAATTTTAATTAATTGTCTGTGTGTAAATAATAAATGTGTATAATAAACTACAATTTCTTGAAGCTTGAAGAAATTTACCTTTCTTATGGTTACATATACCATACCTAGGAATTATAAAACTTTGTATCCAATGATAATACAAAAACTTTTGAATTTCTGATTACAAAGTTCATCTATTGTAACCTTTTCTAGATGCCCCCTTACATCCACCCTTGAATCTTGGTTTTCTCTTTCTTATTTGATAACATTAGGATTTGATTAATGATGATCATGCTCTTGGAGCTCCACTTTGGCTAATCTTGACGCACTCCTAAATCCCTTGTTGAACCCATTTGAGGGTCCAATTATGTAGAGTTGCGGAAAGTTGGGACTTGGGGCACGCTCCCGACTTCCAGCACTAAAAGGGGGTAGAGGGTTGTGCTAGAAGTCCTGGGATTAGACTAGGATGAGGGACTAGATTATCTTGCTTGAATCTGCATCCAAAAATCAACCACCAAAGGTTAGTTAGCATTTGGGAACACCCTTGGGTGTTGGGACAAGCCACGGGCATTTTGACACACAAGACTCACCACGGCCCGGACTCGGGGGAAGCCACCACCTTCCCCCATATAGTATACTCTGTAGCTCTCCACGGAGGGTACATCCAAATGGCTCTTTTTCCCGGGACTCCCAAGTTGGAGTCCCGAAATTGTCCCGGTTGAAGTCTGGGGACTTTGGAAGCTCATAATTCCTGATTGCAGAGTTTAATCGCGACGAGGTCTAAATCAAAGTTATAACTCTCTTCGATAGCTTTCCAACGCCGTGTCGCACTCTAGAATCGGATGTCAAAAAGAGGTCTATTCACGACTTTTAGTGGTCGGGAGTCAAACTGCCAGTTTGACTCCCGGCCTTTCTTTTGCCTATAACTTGGGTTGCAGATGTCCAAATGGCTCATGCGAGGCCATTTTGGATATGTACACTTCAAGACGTTTCCAATGAAACCAAGAACGCTCCAATGCGAGGAGATTTGGCCCCTCAAATCGAGCTCTAAGTTTTTGAGAGTCTAGGAGGACTCCATTTTCCCACTTTCGGGAGTGTGAGTTGCATTTTCAGACTTAACCCCAAAGTGGGGTTGCGACAAATCTATTGTGTGCAACTTCTTGATCTAGCTTTAAAAGCTTTTTTTTTTGTTATTGTAAGTTACAAAATTTGTTCTTGTTGATCTACTAGGATTTATGTTTATAATTTATAATTTTTTATTCCTTTTATGATTTTTGGCCTCTATTGATCTAGCCCATATGCTCTCAAAACCCTTTATGAATGACTTGAAACTAACTCTTTGACAAATTGGAACCTTTGACATACTATTTCAGTTTTGTTTGTATTTTTGTAAAAATGAATTATGTATGTAGATTTGAAACATTACTTTGTGAATTTAATGGTTGTAGTTTTTGGTGGGAATGGGATTTGCACAAAATTGGGGGGCAATTATTAGGGCTTTCCCAATTTATGTAAAGGATTTGAATATCCCTTGGATTCTTGTAAACCCTAATCCTAGTATATGGTCATTTGTGTGTTATTTAACATGACTTGTAGACCCCATCACCAAACTTTTTGTCCTTGTACTATTTAGTCCAATTTTTTATCACCAAGCTTTTATTTCCACACCAAACATGGGCCTTTGCAAAATTGCCCAAATTTTCCCTATAACCAAACATTGAAAATATTTCATGTTTCCCTCTTTCCCTAATGAAATTTAGTTAATCACCCATCATCAAACGAGTCCCTTGTAAATTTATTCAAACTTTTTACAAATATGGCCAGTAAATTCCTTAATATCAAACATTAAAACTTGTTAGGTGGTTAACAATATGAAAAACTTAGAATAAAATTATTTTGAACCAAACGTTTGGTGATAAGCTAAAAGGCAAACACCCATAAAAATTATTCTATTTTAACATAGGTCCATTAGATGGATGCTCGATGACCAACTTGTGTTTGGTGATGGGCTTCTCTACCTTATACCATCTTCTTATATAATATCCTTGGTTTTGTCCGGTGTTGGTCGTCCTTTCCATCCATTCGTCTTAGGTCGTCATCCATTCCGTCATCCATCCATCCAAACAATTTAACAATTAGAAACTTTTTTAAAACACTTAAAAATAGAAACAAAATGAAAACATATAAAATAAATATATTTAAATATGAAACAAGAAAGGGAAATACAGTAAAATAATCTTACAAGAAAATTAAAAAGCAGATGACAAAAAATAAGAAACAAAACAAAGAGCAAAATAAACAAAAAAAAAACCATACTTGAAAAAACAAATGAGGTTTGTCTTCTTTTTCCAAACTTCAAACCTGCATCTAATCAAACAAAAATATATATTTTTAAAAATCATTATTTTCATTATAAAACATATTAGAAAAACTAGAATTTTTTTGAAAAAGAAAATAGAAACAAAATAAATAAATAAATAAATGCATAAAATAGAATTTTTTTTTGAAAATAGACAAAATAAGAATTGAAAAAATAAAAACATGAAACAAACATAAACAGAAAAAAAGTAAAAACGCAAAAAATATTAAAAAGGAATGGAAACAAATGAAACAAGGAAAGGGAAATACAGTAAAATAATTTTAAGAGAAAAAAAATTACAAAAATGAAGAAACCAAATAAAAAATAAAAAATAAAAAATAAAAATTATAATAATGAAGAAAAACCTTACTTGAAAAAGAATGAGGTGTGTCTTCTTTCTCCAAACTTCAAACTTGCATCCAATTAAACAAAAATATAAAAGTGAAAAATAAACACTTTATTTTTATTATACAAAATAATAATAAAAACAGAAAACACATAAAATAAAAAAATAAACAAGATAAAAGTTTCTAGAAAAAACTAAAACATGAACCAAGTTTAAAGAAACCAGGGGACTTCACAGTGCTCGAAGGTCACAGGTACCCACTATATATAATATTTTAGGTGTATGTCTGTCCGGTTGTCCTCCTTGGGGGTAAGGGGGTTAGGGTTAGCACGCCCTTCATAAACATGTTTCAAAAGAAGAAAGCTTGGAATCTGCCCAAATCCTCCACAAATCTCAGCAATTTCAAAACCTGTTTTTTTCATCCTCAAAATGTGGAGATTTCAAAACTCTTTTTTTCCCCTCCTGGAAATGTGGCGATTTAGTTTTTTTTTTGGAAATTTTCCAAAATGCTCCCTTCACCATGTATGTTTTCATGCGGGACTTTCAACAAATTTTCGTCACAAAAAATAAATAAAACAAAAATAAAATTAGCTGCTTTGCGCCTTTGTGTGTGTCTCTCTTGGTTTAAAGAAACGGGGGACTTCATAGTGTCCGAAGGTCATGGGTACCCACTAGTTTCATATCATGTGATATATATGTTCAACTACCAAATTCATCATGTGAGTTTGCCCAAGTTTATTATTATGAACATGGTTGTTGATAATATTTACAAAACCAATTTTTTTGTAATTTAACTACAAGTTTTCAGATGGAACGCAAGTTACGAATCTTGATTTCATGTTTATGCATCTCATAACATTTTAAGGGTTTCAATTGGTACCCTTATTGATTGGTACGCTTATTTATTAGGTTATATGAATTTCGACCTTGAAAGCTTTCTTTTCTAGTTCCAAAAGGAATGGGAGAAAATTTCTAGTGCATTAAGGGGCACCTTCTATTCTTAAACACCCCACCCGCAAAAGAGGAGGGGTGGGAGGGGTTCTTAAAGCAAGGATCCCGCCTCCTTCTAAGAGATAGGTGTTAATTAAGTGTAGGGTAAAGCACTAGGGTGGGGCCATTCTCAAAATAAAGGGCCTAGGACAACGTGATAGCCGAGTTTGTCCCAATCCTTGAGTAGTAAGCATAATATCCCTCCCAATTTCTAGGAGGGAAAATTGATGGATATACAATGCCTTCCGCATACACTACAATTTTTTCCAGTGCTTTACGTTTAGGGTAATGCCCTAGGGTGGGACCATTTGGGACCGGGACCCCGTTTGGGACCTAGTCTGAGCAGGTTGGGGTTGCAAGGGGGAGGAGCTTGAAAAGAAAAAAGAAAATAGAGAAAGAGATCAGGACCTCGTTCGAGACCTGGTCTGAGCACGTTGGGGTTTGGGGGTGGGGAGTCCAATCTAGGACATGGAGAGATCGGGACCTGGTCTGAGCACGTTGGGGTTGAGGGGGGAGGAGTATCTTGTGGCGCTAGGGTTTTGTCATAGTCGTCTCCCTTCGCTCTCCGCGATCTCTCTAGCAGGGGGATTGCGAGCGACTCCTACGCGAGTAGAAAGAATTTTCAAGCTCGTCTTGCAACGGATCACAAGGAGGTTCAAAACAAGAGAAAAAACAAAGATTTGAAAAAAAAAATTGGGAATATTTTTGGGTATTTTTTCGGGGTTTGTCTGAAGCATCTTTCCGTGAAGCTCGTATTTGCAGCTGAAGGAGGATAGGCGGTTGTAGGCTCTGGGGAGGAGAGAGAGAGAGGATCTAACTAGAGTGAGCGTGGGAAAGAAGAAGACTAGGAGTGAGAAGAGGAGGAGCAGGAAGAGGCAGGGTGCGTTTTGGTAGTTAGGGTTTTGGAGGTAGTTGGGGTTAGGAGGAGAGAGTTGGAGGAGGAGGAGTCTTCCGATGGTGGGGAGCACGAAATATGAGATTGCACAGACGGCGTATGTGAAGCTAGTGCTTCATGCACTAAAGCACAAGACTAGTGCAGTGAATGGGGTATTAATTGGGCGAGTCATTGGAGCAGCAGCAGCAGGAACAGAAGCAGGCATTGCTGGCGCCGCATCTTCAGGTGGCAAGGAGAGTGGGGGAGGGAATGTTACTATCGAGATTCTCGACTCTGTTCCTTTTTTCCATTCTCATCTGGGCATCCTTCCGATGCTGGAGCTTGCTCTCATTCAGGTTTTGTTTATTTTCCATCTGTTTTCCTACCTACGTAGGTTATTCTATCACAGATTGTAACTCTACTCATTTGTTGTGTTGCCTCCAAGGTGTTGTTGTGGAGATTGTCTCTGGCAAATGGCATAGATATGTTATAATAGATACTCTCCAACAGTAAAAGATATGTGGATGTCTTTACACTCTAGGGAGTCAGGTAGGGTTCCGCCGTGATCCATTACTCTGGTGCTTCTTTCCACAGGTGGATGAATATTTTGCATCACTCAAGAGTGGCTTATCAATTGTTGGATATTACCATGCAAATGAATGCTTTGATGATTATGAGCTGAACTCCATTGCTCGCAAGATTGGTGACCATATCGCTCGTTACTGCCCCCAAGCAGGCATCCTTCTGGTAAAAAATGCACTTCCCTCCCTGATCATCCAGAACCATGCAAAAGTTGGATATCTTTGGTAGCCTTGTCTTTTGAATTATTATGGTTCTAGGTTGTGGATTTTTTTTGGGAGGAGGGTTTCAGGAGATCCTGTCACAACTGTGCCTCTAAGTTTTTTTGTGCTGGATCTTGCTCAAGCTGTTCCAAATACATACTTGGTATACTGGGGTACTGAAAAAAAGGGAAAAAAAAGACATTAAGAATAACTGTTTTTTGTGAACCATGGAAGGACATAATGAAGCTACAGCACAATGGATGTTTTCTGAACCTGTGTAATATGTGGCAGCTGGACAACAGACAACTTGGTGCACTTTCAAAGGGGGGCACCAAGAAGCCAGTGGTTCAGGTTAGTTTTAGACCTTGCATTTTCTCCAATGCAGGTTCTACTCACCACTTTGCACAATGAAATTTTGGCCATCTTCCTTACCTTGTAGTCTGGCAGTCATGGCTTTGACGACTGTAAAAAACTCACTCTAATGTAGGAACCACTCACAGTCACTTCACCCCTCATTACACCTAAGGACCTCACTGTGTTTTCTCAACTTGCCATCAGTATGAATGCCTAAGGACCGTTCTGTCCACAAGAAAATGGAGCATTTTGATGTGTTAGATTAAAGACTGATGGAGAAAAGGAGACTATGTACTCATGGAGACTAGACAAAGACCCAATTTTCTCTTACAATCTCAGGTTAGCTACCGACATTAATGAAGAAACATAGATATGGGTAGACTGACTGTGCCAAACATCTTTGAATTGACAACTTGGTCTGCTTAAAGATACTTTCAGGGACATGGAAGCCCAATCACTACCCCCTATGTAGGCCTCTCTATGCCTTAGGCTTGGGTACTTGTTTGTGCAGCAATGAGGTAAAATAAAATAAAGCTTACCTTCACAAGCTTGTTGCAGCTTGAATCATGATACTGTTAACTTTTCCATTAGCTACTCTCAAGTCCTGACCAAGTCTTCCAATTGCTACTGGAAATGTGACAGAAACTCTGGATGCAGATATGTGTTTAATGGTTTACACAAAAAATTGTGCAGATTACTGAATACTTATCTACACCTGCCCTGTTGTGCTTCAAAGACTATTCCAAGTTCATAGGTTTGTGGATGACCTTTTTGTCCCAGACTTTGTGTGGACTTTAAGAGTTTTATATACTTGGACAAAGACTCTTTTGGTGTCGGCATATATCCTAAAATGTTGTGAGTTAAATTTTACTTATAATGGTTTCTCTTGTAACTTCTTGGATTTAGGCATTAACCAAAGTCCTAGAGGTCTTTGGTGTGATATCTGTGATAAAATTTACTCAACCAGAGTATGCAGTTATTGACATGATGTGCATGCCTCATGCTCATTCCAATATCACTCTATTGTTGTTAAGTTGGACATTGTCAATAGTCAGTTCTACAGGTTCTTGAGCCTTTGAAGTTCTAAAGTTTTCTCAGATTAGCAGTCTTATTGTCCTTCTGAAGAATAAAGTCTAGTGTCTACAGATAGTCTTATAGAAAACAAAACGTTTGCTCAATAAAGAGAGATCTATTTTTGGAATTTCATCTTTTGGAGATCTCTGGAGGATTTCATACAGAGTCTTGTAAGTTGAGAGTTTTTTGATGCCTACTTGGTCTTCATTCATCTTTTGCCTTTTGCCTGCTATATTCTGTTCTTTCTTCCTCATTTGCCTTGTTTTTGTCTTTTGTTTTCCCCATCTGTGTCTTCCCATCTTTGATGCAAGGCTGAGTCTTCCTGTTGCTTCTGGAGTTGTGACAGAAACTTGGTACACAGGCTAGTGGTTATACTGGCCTATAGCCACAGTAGGGAGCTAATGAAGTCAGTGGGTAAGTTGTGATAGAAAAGTTGCTTTCATGCATGTTACTGTTGATGGTCATGGAACTAGGGAGAGAATGTGACTGCTGTTCATAGGTTAGTTTTATATTTTAAGTTTGAGCTAGTTTTTCCCTTTTGGTGTATCTCTTCTTCCCTGTTCTTTAATCCTTATTTGGAGTCTTTCTAACTTAGAAGGAAAGGTTTTTCACCTGGTTCTGATCACCTTTAATGATGAGTATGGGGGTTTCTTGATACTTATGAGAGTTATTGTCTATACCCCACCATCAGGAACTGATGGAGTCAATGAAGAGCCATGGCAGCTCTTCACTGCTATTCATGATGAATGAGATGTCTGTAACTTTGTGAGTGATACTCCTAAAGTCGTGACCGCACTCATTCCCTTCTTCTTAGTTTTGGTTTTGCTGGTTACCTTTAAAGTGTTGTTGTGGAGTTTCTCTGCAATCTTGTGAATAATGCCCACCTGGAGTAGTTCTTGTAGTTGGACACCATGATCGTAGGATAGCTGTCACTTTGGTTATTTGCCTGCTGTACCTTATGTCAGCATGAAATCAATGTCACCTGGAAGTCATCTCAAAAGGACTCATTTTGAAGGGTGCAGTGCTTGGTTTTTGCTCCCAATGACTAAATTTCTCATGAGTGGAACTGTTATGGGGGAGTAATGCAGTTGTATGTACGGGAGGCAGTGAGAGGTTGGCGGCAATCAGGACCTGGAGGTGTACAGAGTGCTGATTTGGTATTAAAGGAGGCCACAGCCAACAGTATTCTAACTGACTACATCTCTGAGCATCGGGAGCAGTTGGTTGTGGATTTTGATGAGCACTTGGACGATATCTCCAAGTAAGACAATTGGCGGACCTTCCATGTAGTTGTCGTTAGTCATAGATATAGGATTGCAAACTGTGTGTCATTCACTTCCAGGATGGCAAAATGAGTAGCTGATTGATTGTCTTGATGTTGAGAAGGATACAAGACATGAAGCTCAAGAACTCTGGTGACATTTTTGTGCAGGGATTGGCTAAACACGAGCCTCTTCAACTGAGTCTGGGAAAGTTCTTATGTCAGGTTGCCATAGGAGTTCAACATTTTTGAAGTGTGCAAATTTTCTCTGTCTGAGTAAATGCATGGAGTGTTACACAGGTTTCAGGTGGCTCCATTTTGGCATACTCAAAAGTCTGTTGTGTAACTTCTGGACTTCGGTGGATCAACAGTATTTAGGGAGCCTTATGTCTCTAGTGAAAGAACTTAGTATTCAGGCAGTGATATCCACTAAGGCATGTTGCTTCATGAGCTAACTTGTGCTCTTAGCAATCAACACTCAAACATGGAATGACCCCTAGTAGGGCTATGGCATGCATTTGTCAGATGGGCCTGGCTATTCTATATCGTTGGAAACCCAGTAATGGTGTAGGTGCTGGGTGCTTTTGTGCATGAGTGCGTTCAATCCAGTAGTCTCTTTGTGTTCATTATTGTGCCACATGTACTGATGGCAGCAGAGCATTACACTTTAGGTTTTTCAAATTCCATGCTCATGTATATTACTGCTGACTTTGACATTGTTTTGAGGCCTAGAGTAATTGAACTCTATTATAGAGGAAAATAGTTTAGAGGGTCTTTCCTTAATGCATATGGCTCTTGGGGAAGTTTTGGAGGGAGATCTCAATAAGTTTTTCCTGTGATGAATTCTGTCAACATTTCTTTCCATGCTATGTTGGATCCATCTTGGGATTGCTCTCTGTTGGTTACACAACTGTGTGCATTTTCCAGCTCTGGGGCCTCTTCCTGAAAAGAACAAATTACAGTCTAAACTGCAACCAGTTTATTGAAGAGGGAAGTTCTCATATGGTTAAAGAATGGGACTGCTGGCCATTGAAAGAGCTGCTTGGGGTGAAACTTTTGCTAACAGGGACTGAGGGGAGCTGCTTCTGCAGCTGCCAGATTAAGAATGGATTGTCTTGATGATATGCATGGATCATCTTGGTGTCAAGATGATGTGATTTTGGGGACGCCTATATGTTTTCAGATCAATGCTATTATTGTTCATTGCTTTTCCCCCACAGTATGATGTTTGATGGTGGTGCCTGTGGAAGCCTGTGATTGATTTGTGTGTTTGTTTGGGTGCAAGTGTGGACAGCTTGTTGTTAACCCTGAAAAAATTAATCACAGTGATGACTGTCTTATGTACTTTCCTGTTTTTCCATTTTGCTGAAGTTTTCTAGTCGAATGTTTGCAATCAGGTCCTGTACTGTGTGGAGGTAAGAGCTTCTTTATGGTTTGAGGCCAAAATAGAAGCTTGAGGGATGGAAGGGAGTGATATATGTTCACATGGGCTTTTGGTCCTGCTGCTGTTGGAGGTGGTGGCAGCAAGGACATTAGGGAGGTGCAGAGGACAAGAGGAAAAGTAAAAAATATGGGCTGGTGGTAGTGTCTGGTGCTAGTAGAAGTGGATGCTTCAGCTGCCATATTGATCATGGATGAAGCTTTTGTGGGTGCAACGTTGGACTGGTGGCAGTTAGACAAGTGTGACTATGTCACTTGTAGCTGGGCTAAAGACACCTTACTCAACATTGTAAAGCTCCAAATCCTCTGTAACTTCCAGACTCAAAGCCTTTTCAGTTACAATTTGATTGAAATAGTTGCAAGGAGTTCTTGCAACTGAGTTTTCACCAATTTCATTAAATTTGTTGCCACCAAGCTTTTCTCGTTTGCAAATAACAATACATACAATTAGGGGGATTAATCAATACTCTGCATTTAACTAGGTCTGTTACTAGGTATGATTGTATATGTCAATTGTTAATTTTGAGCATTCTTTATGCCATTGATATTGAACAGATCCATTAAGAGGATTTTTCTTTGGTTTTGGGGTGACCACCATTTTTTAATACAGAAGTCACTTGGGCTCCATGCTGGTACAAACTACCAGTGACAGTAAAATGATGAAAAAATATTCGAAATTAAGTTCCATGTAAATGGAAATATTGAATGAATTGAATTTGATTCAATTCAAGTCAATTGAAATGAGATGCAAATTAATGTACAAAGTGTTGTAAATTTGCTCTTCATTTTCATCATTTGTGAGTATGGTATTTAAAAAAAACAAAATTTAAAGACAAAGATTTGAAAATGCAACTTTGCATTTCATTAGAGTAGATTCTAAATAAAATCTATTTTGATACAGTGAAATAATATAAGACTTCATAGTTAGACCTCAACCAGTTTTGATATAATGTAACTAGAATTAATCCGTGAGTGTTGTTGGGTAATGGTAAATATTTCATCCAATAGTTCTATAAGTAATGTAAGTAGGTGCTATTTGGAAGCAGTTTGAGGAGAAATTGGGGTTTTTTGGGGGTTTTTTTTTGTTTATTTTGGTGAATTGCTAGCCTCCATTTGCTTGACCATTTCCTTTAGCTCTTGAGTTCATGCTTCTAGATTAGTGTTATTTTACATCATTGTCAACATAATTTCTCCATTAGTAGGAAACATTTTGTGCGCTCTTATTGCAAAATGATTGAGCTACTTTGGAATGCTACATCATATTGTGATACATTTATCAATTCCACAAGTTTTGCTCTAAATTGGTAGCATTAAGTCCCCCAATTGATCTTCTTTCACAATTTTTAACTTATTTGGAATATTAATTGGATAAGTATGGTCTATTTTACTAGGGTGTTCCAATTATGCATTAACCCTTGGCACCCTTGGCAACACAGACACATAAAACTCACCACGGCCCGGACTTGGGGGAAGCCACCACCTTCCCCCTTATAGTATACTTTGCAGCTCTACACGGAGGCTACATCCAAATGGCTATTTTTCCCGGGACTCTCAAGTGTGAGTCCTGAAATTGTCCGGGGTTGGAGTCCCGGGACTTTGGGAACTGATATCTCCCGACTGTAGAGTCTGATCGTGACTAGATTTGAAGCAAAGTTGTAGCTCTCGTCGAAAGCTTTCCAACGCCATGTCGCACTCTAGAATCAGACATCGGGAAGAGGTCGATTCTCGACTTTTACTCGTCGGGAGTCAAATTGCCAGTTTGACTCCCGACCCTTCTTTTGGCCATAACTTGTGTTTCAGATGTCCAAATGAGCAACACGAGCCCATTTTAGACATCTGCGTTCCAAGAAATTTCTAATGGTATAAAGAGCGTAACAATCCATTGACATTTGACCCTTCAACTCGCCCTCTGAAGTTTCGGGAGTCCACCGGGACTCCCTCTCCCAAAATGAGAGTTGCCTTGGGAGTGTGAGTGTTCACTCCCTCACACTCCCTCACACTTCCTTAAACTCTTGAGAGTGTGTGGTGATTTTCGGGCTTCCTCTTGGCCCACACCCTTCCAATGCTTTTACCTTTGCTCTCGGGCTTCCTTCCTTTTGGCTTGCAACCTTGCCATGCCTTTGCCTTGATTCCCGAGCTTCCTTCCTTTTGGCTCGCAACCTTGCAACCCCTTGCCTTGGTCACAAGCCCAAAGCTAGGGTTGCGACAGTAACCAAGTAAAAAAAAACCATGTATATATATAAACCATGATGGAAATCCATCCACAAAAAGTACAAGGCACGTTGAAGCAAATGTAAACACACAAAAGGAAAACCAAAACAATAAAAAAGACAAGTAGTAATGAAGTAGAAGACCTAATGTTAAAAACACATCCTTTTGCCATAAATTAACTAGTGATGGAGGTGCACTAGCTGGTATGTGTGGAAAATATGAAGAACTATGATTAAGCATGGTAACTCACAAAAAAATCGCAATGGCTTGCGGACATTAAAAGGCTATCGACGTTCATTGCCTATAATAAGATATAAACATCAAAGGTACCAAGGAGGTCTATTGATGGTGACCTATATTGTCATATACAAAATAAATAAAAAATGAATCAAAATGAAAATGGGACAACCATAAGTCTTTGTAGCAAGGGAAATGAAATCATTTTTTGGTGTTCACTTTGTGTAGAATCGTGCATTGTTTTGAGTAGCAACTATTGTTGCATATGTTGTTGTCATTGAAACATGTTGCACCAAATTTGTGCAAGTCGGATTAATAATGACAACATTTGCCAAGGTTCGAAAATTGTCTCTAGTGATGACAATAACCACTCATTTTCATATATGGCAGATGAAAAGGTGGAAATTTTTTCTCTATATGTGAGTTCCACTCTCCAATGCAATAGTTGCAATGGTATCTCAAAGCGTATCATGTGTTATAGTGTGGTCACTCCACGCGGGTGACATAGTAGATGAATACCTTAATCATCAATGGTATGACCACATTGACATCATGAAAAATGTACAAATGTAGGATGTGGTATACCAAATTGAATACTTAACACTATAAGGAAATGGGTTGAGGACAAACAAAATGAAAGGGTGTTAAGACGAGTTAACAATCAAGCCCTTAATGTTAGACATGCACATGAGCGGAGACATGTTCACACAACATTTGAAGGAATGTCTACTAAAAGCAAAGTAAATTCCTACTTGTGTAGTTGGTCCATCAAATAATATTACATTTGAAGCTAATATTGCATCACTACACTTTTGAAAGGCAAAACATGTGATCGAACACCTTAGGTAACATTACATGGGTATTCCATAATGTTACCTGGAAGGGATAAGTATTGGTCCTTACACGTGCCACCACATCAAGATAGTAGGGTGATCATCCTATTAGAAATGAGAGATTAGTGTAGGAGCAATTAAAGCCCAACACCCTAAGAAGGCAGGGGTAACACTTTAGACCATTGAAGGAAGGCCTAACCCCCTTGAAGAAATAAGAAAAATGACTTGACAATGAGCCAAATGGCCCATTGCGGTGCCAAAAGATCTTGAACCTAATAGTTTCTCCAACATAGTTATGGTACGAGCATCAAACTTAGTGTAATGTTGCAAGATGCCTAGTGATGGAAATACAATATGTTGTAGGTAACAAGAGCAAGCATATAGACATAGCAAAACTAAATCATAGTGAAGTCCAACTCCAAGAGCAAGCTACTAATGTTTGATGAAGTATGAGTTTATTGGATTTGTAAAATACATATTGAAGTTTGGTGAACGTGATTTCTACTATTTGGTTTGATATATAGGCATGTGCCTTCTATCAACATTGGTAGCAAGGAACCTAATTAACCTTAGGGCTAAGTTCCTAAAATAATAGGTCCCCCAAGCTTTAGGTCAAGGGTTTGTTATTTCGAGAACACTTTGACACAAGGGCATATCTTATGGTGTAAAAATAACATATTTTGGTAAATTTTAAAACTTTTTTCCCATGATACCTCTTGGCTACCCACAAGATACCCATCAAATATCATGGGAAAAGAAAAACAACGTGAGGCATTTTGAAAAATGAAACACCCACTCCTTGGGATCTTACTTCTTGTAAGTGTTCTTCCAACTACACTAAGAGCTTCTTTGGAGGTTTTTAGGGTTATAGACCTGCCTCATACTACCCAAAAAATAGTTAGTCTTAGACCCAATACCAGGACCAGGCTGATACAAAAGTTTTAAAAAAAATACCCAATACCAAGACCATGCTGGTATGAAAATTTGAAAAAATGTACTTAATACCACAAATAAGCTGACATGTTCAAAAGTTGATATGAGACCAACACAGAGGGTTACCAATAAATAGTGCACATATAGGATAAGGGTCTTCTTATTGTCATTTAAAACTAAAATTGGGAACAAAGGGGAATACCCATTGCAAGGAAAAAGAGTACAACCACCCAGCTCCTTTTCGTCTTTTCAAACCAACACATTGTAGATTGATTAGTACTTTGAGTTGTTTTTACTATAGCCCTCACCCAAGTAAGAGTTCACCTTAATTGCATTTTCATAATTTCTCAAAAAATTCTGAATTATTTTTTAATAATTAATTGTTGTTGAATTTGCTAGCACAATATGATCTAAGTTTTAGTACAACACAGTTTGGAGTTTGAAACATACAAAATATGAAGTGGCTCATCATCACATATGGTTCTGCTCATTCAGCAAGTTCAAACTTCAAACCATCAAGAGGCAAAAATAGGATATGCTCTTTGTGGGACCAAATGAAAACTATAGCATTCCAGATGGGCCAGAGAGAACCAGCACCCACCAGTGCATCATCCAATGGATGATGCCCCTGAAGACTCCAATTTGTGGATGAACCTCAACTGAGTTTATATCTAGTTTCACCGCGACGGATATTCCATTCTCTAAGAAGAAGTAGGTCCTAATTATGCAATTACAAAAATTGGTGACTTATCTACTAAGTAATAATAAATAGATGGTTTATAGTTTATACATAGGTAAGCGTTGTTTTTACTAACCTCCCTATGAATAATTACTAACTTGTCAGTTAGTAGGTAGGTAGTAAAAAAAGCAACAAATGAGCTGAGCTAACCACCATGGTTAGCGGGGGAACTGAAATCCAACAGAAAACTGTTTCCTGACAACTTACCGTCCATCCTTCACCGTGCGCTGGTGGGTGCTGGTTCACTGTGGCCGATCCGTGTGATGTTCTCCCATTGGTGCGCGTAACCCAACAGTAGATAATAGGTACCTAGTGCCTACTACCTACGCTATTAGGGTTTGCGCGCGCGGAAGTCGCACTCGAGGAGTTTCGTACCCTACCCTTTCTGCTTCCCGACACCGAGGTCCGAATTCCCTTCAAATAGTCTTCGTTCTCACGAAATCCCTGTCTCAGTAAGCCAATTCTTCAAGATTTTTCGAGAACCCATTGCTCTCAATTTTCTGTTAGCTCTTGTATTTTTCTTGCCGTTTATTTTTCGTTGCCGTGGTTGTTGTGCAAGCATGTCTGGGAGAGGGAAGAGTTCTGGGAAGAAGGCCGTGTCTAGGTCGCATAAGGCCGGCCTGCAGTTCCCTGTGGGCAGAATTGCGCGGTTTCTCAAGGCAGGGAAGTATTCCACTCGAGTTGGAGCTGGAGCGCCTGTTTATCTGGCGGCAGTGCTAGAGTATCTGGCTGCTGAGGTATGGATGTTTGCTTCTGTTGTTATTTCCAGTTCTTGCTCCTGTTTTAGAATGACATGAAACCTGGTCGCATCCTTGCTAGAGTTTGCAGAATTGGCTGTGACTATCTTTTGTCCTTTTTGGGTAGGGTTCCTGTTCCGGGGCTTCCATATATTCCTGTTCTGGCTATTTGGAATTTGAAATCTGTTTCCCGTTATCCAAACAGGTGTTGGAGCTGGCTGGAAATGCTTCCCGAGACAACAAGAAAACGAGGATTGTGCCTCGTCATATTCAGCTGGCTGTGAGGAACGATGAGGAGCTGAGCAGGTTGCTTGGACAGGTTACCATTGCGAATGGAGGTGTACTTCCTAATATTCATTCCATCTTGCTTCCAAAGAAGTCGGCTGGCACGGGCAAGGCTGGGAAAGGTGCAGATGAAGAGTAAAGCCTGGCTCTGCAGGCACATATGTTTGTTAAAAAATGGTGTTTCATTAACACCACCAATTCTTGGAAGTAATCTATCTCCTGATTTTTTAACTGGTTAGAGGAAGATGGTTAGATTTCTGACAATTCTAAGCAGCAATCTATTTTGTAATTTATTTACTGGTTTGCTATTGGATGTGCAGTATAATTAAGCTCTTTCTGAGTTGAGTTGAGTTTGACATTTCCAAGTACTATACTAACATGTTTGGTTTGGGTACTATTCATGCAGTTCTTTTGCTGTATAATTTGTACCCAAAGCTTGGGGTTCATCATGTGGTTAGTTTTCCATTTAGTTGGTTCTTTAGAGTGTATAAGCTTTGTGGACTTGAATATTTAAGTCCAATTGTATTGATGGTTTGTGATTAAAATATGACCATTACATGCAATCTCTTTTTCTCCTGTTTTGCTTTGTGGTTTGTTCCCAAAGCCTAAGATTGACTTTCAATCTTCCCCCTACATTTGCACCATGGTTCAATTTAACTTCAGGAGCCAAGGATTAAAAAAGTAGTTCATTTCTAGTTTCCATTCCTTGTCAACATGTTGTATTGCAACAATAGTTTGACAATATTGTACAATAGCAATGTAATGCAGAGACAAATAAGCATTCATTGTCCAGTGACTGCACCTTTATGTAGAATATGCATCCAGTGTATGCCCACATATAACTCTAGATCTCAGTCACACATTGGGTCCAGTGTTTCTTGTCTGATGAAGTTTGGCACTCTGCCCAAGGTGCAAAATTCTTTTATTTCATACTCACTAGCGTGGCCTGTGCTGTTGGCCTAAATGTATGCTCTTTCTATCAATAAAAGTTGAGTGAGTATGAAATGAAAGAAAATCAAACAAAATAAGAAAGAACTGTTGAAAACTTTCGGCGGGGTAAATTTGAATTTCCCGCAAGTTGTATGTAAGAATCGCTCATTACGAAGAGCAAGAGTGATATTTAGTAAATGAAGCAAGAAAAACAATTTAACTGAAAAAAGGCCCCACCGAGATTCGAACTCGGGCTCTTGGATTCAAAGTCCAATGTCGTAACCACTAGACTATGGGGCCTATTCTGTGACAAATGATTCACAAATCATTTTTGATCAAAGAAAGATGACCAGGCACTGAACTGAATTAAGTTTCTGCACTCCAGCATCAACACATTTCTGTTGAAAAAACAATTAATTTTCAAGATTCCATACCTCAAAAGAATATTCCAAAATATTTCCTAGTTTTCCTATTTTCAAATTTGTTCTTTGAAACCTGTTTATTTATTTATTGGGTGAAATTTTCAATATCACTGTGGAATCTGTCATGGTACTACTTCAGTGTTGGGTAAACATTATGACATATGACATAACGAGTCCATAGACTCCTCATGGAGTCATGGTCTATGATGGACTCCTTATGAGTTCCACAGGACTAGAAAAAACATCTGACATAAAATCAACATTAAGGTCTGGGACCCAGACCTTATGTTATGGAATCAGCCCACCCAACCCATTACATGCCCGAACAGGCTCACCTGGCGCATTACTGACCAAAATGGGCAGGGCTTGACCACTCGATAGTACATTGGGTTCTGGGGTGGCATATTATGTTGTTTTTTTTTACCACATTCTCTGACATTATCTTTTGGTGATGATCATGCACTCAGCAGTGACCAAATTGTGTTTGTTGAAGATCATTTTTTGTTTTTTAAATTGTTGATTCCATCACCCCAGACATTAATGTCCTGGAATGGCCTCACACTTGCCCATTATGTTGGGTGGGTTGCCTAGATTGCCCAAATGGGCTAAATCTGGCACCTTACCCAACAGAATGGTCAGGGCTCAATATTATGTTGGCTGCATTGCCTAGCTTGCCATAACACGCTCATCTGGCACCTTACTCAACAGAATGGCCAGGGCTTGTCAATTCCATAGGAAATCTCCCTCAGACCAAATAGTAGTACATCTGTAGCAAAAGAGAATAGACACCATGGCATCAACTGTGCAAGCAGCCCACATTGGCTCAGGAACAAGTCAAAAAAGATCCTGTTGATTCTTTTACTTGTGTTGTATTTGTTCATCTGCAAAGCCACTTTACATACTCTTATCAATATCAGATCATTCCAACTTATGTCTCATATCAAAAAAGTTCACAACAAATTTTCATGCAATTGAGCAGGAAATGTCCAGAAAACTGGATCAAAGAAGATGAAAGGAAGCTCACACAGTTAGGCAGCAACAATCATAATAGGATGCTCTTCAATGTTCCAGGATCTATGGGGCTTCTACTTTGCAGAGAAAAAAAACAACTGGAAGGCATCAAAAGGCAACAAAATCTGTAGACCAAAAACCTCTGAAAGACTGATAAAAAGCAAGGGTATGGTAAGTTGATTTTCCTGCCACTCCAAATCAACACTCAGTTTGAAGAGTAAACTTCATGCCAAACAAGAAATGCCTCAGAGCTCAACACATGATGTTTCTCTGCTACATTCTCTGATTGGAAGAGTGGTGAAGAATTAGTGGAGCAAAGTGATGATCCTGAGGTTTATAGTAGGACATCCCTTAATGCTGACAAACACATGCCAATCAATTTGACAGTATTGCCAGAGTGCAAATCTTGGATTGTTTCGTCATCCCAGAACAACAGTTCACAGCATATCCCATACTGCCTTGGATATCTGAAATGGTGACATCTCTGCTGGGTCGAGCGAAATCTTGGAAATGTCATCCTTAACCAAAAGATCTTTTACCTTGTCAAGGAGATTTGACCCAGATGAAATTTGCTTCAAAATCCATCTGATTATATCACTGCGCACTTTCTTTGTGATTCATTGGTCTTTCATCATTGCAGAAAATAAAACAAATAAAATCTCCAACAAGGCAATCAAAGCTTACCTATCCATCTTGCCATGGACAGGCAACAGTATGCAGTGCAAAAGGATACGACCAACAAACTTCTGTTTCTCTGACAGGTCAGGGATGATGTTTGTGATGGTTGAGAATAATGACAGCTCATTCCTGCAGCAGTTGTACCCAAGCATGCAATTAGAATTCAGACACATCTTTTCTCAATGCACTGCTATGCCCCAAGGAAAATACCCATTTCAAGCAATGAAGATACAGACAAATAACAAAACTACAGCAATCATGCCACCAACACCTTTGAAAGCTAATATGTTTCTCCTATCTCCTGAAAGTTGAGCTCCTGATTTGAAGCAAAAAAAACTAGCTCCCTTGTTTATCTTCATGCAGCATTTGTTTTATATCATACATTGCAACAACTCCTGAATTGGGAAAAATAGCTACCAACCAGCTCCAGACCCACTATGACCAGCAGAGACAAACCCACTTTTGCTTGTGTAACCTAAAGAAAGTCGGGGGTTAGGGAAGCACTAAGGAACACACATACTTTAGACGGGTCTCCTCTGTGGTAAGTGCAGCCATTTGGGCCTTGACAGATTGTTCTTGCTCAGACAATGCATCCAAGTCCTCGATAACAGATGTGCATGAACATCACCACCAAACCCAGATTATCAGCAGTATATATATAGTCACCCGAATTTGTATCATTTCCAGCAGCCTTAACAAGAAAGCTTACCCATTCTTGTAACTTTGAGCATTCTCAATGCGATCAGGAAAAGAGGGGTTATTTCAGCCCAAGCTTTGCAAAGAAAAATTGCACATGAGAGAGAGAGAGAGAGAGAGAAACAAAACTGCAATGAGCAAGGTAGCACAGGACAACAGAGAAAAAAACTCGATCCGTATACAGTTTGGCCACATAAAATTGTGCACCCAAGGCACAAGAGTGAGAGATTGAGTAGCACCTTCTGCACAAAAGGCATTCTTCTCTCCGCAAACCCTAAGTCCACATACTGATTTATTCAAAGAAAACTTGATATATGCCTCTCCAGACGACTACAAGGTAATCTAGAATATGGATGTGATCTCAATGCTGAGAACACACAGGATGTGAGAGAAGAATGGAGGAGGTACTAATCTGATAGCCAATCGCACTTCATCCTCTTGGCAAAGGAGCTCTGAGAGCATCTGTTGTGTCAATTCCAGTTCCTCACTCTTCCCATTCACCTGCGCAGCAAGCACTTCCTGCCTTTTCTGTTCCTCTTGTTGAAGCAACTCTGCACACACACACATACAAACACAGACAAAATTGAGAGCTGAATGTTAACAATGTGTACTACAGCTCTAGATCACCATTGAAGACAGTAAGATCTTCCATTGGCAGCTGTGATGGATCCCCCTGAACTATCAGATTATTGTTCTTGTTCTTTTGAATCATCAACTGGTTTCCAGATACCAGACCCCTTGCCATGTCTTCCTCTGCCCATGAGTCAACCTTGGGACCAGACAGACAGACAGACAGACACCCAAGAAGTTGTCTCTCCCTTGTAGTTCTAGGAAGAAACAAACCCATATCCTCAGACAGATGTCCTCAGTATCTAGTTCTGCGGATCTGGTGATGATCAAAGGGAGAGAGCGTCGATGGAGAGACACAGAGAGAGAGAGAGAGAGAGGGTTTTGTGGGCATACTGTGAAGAGTAGTGCGAAGATCATTCAAGTAAGCATCGCACCAGGACCTCATGTCATCCACCTTCTGCAACACATTGCTCTCAAAGAAGGCATTTCCCAACGACGTTTTGAGCAGAGGAGGTAGGCCGTGGATTAACTCAATCGCTTCCTTCGCTTCTTTCTCGCTCTCCATCATCCTTTCTTTCTTCCTTTCTTCCTCCCACTACTGTCTGTAGGTCTGTCTCCTGTTCTTCTTCAATATTGCCTTTGTCTGTCTTTCCTTCAAGCAACGAATACGAAGATGGATTCAGCAGCGGCGGTAGCAGCAGCATTTGCTTCAATAGTATCTCAGGTGTTATTGCCAAAAGCTTCACCTCGGTACTTTGCATTCCCTCTCTTCTCTCTTCTTCTGTGAACCTTGGAACCCGACAAGAATCGAAAGGGAGTAGGGTTTAGGATTAGGGTTTAGGGTTTGTATATTTCTGTCTTTGCAAGCATCCAGCAGGAAGATGGATTCAGCAGAGCAGCGGCAACAGCATCTGCTTCAGTAGTATCTCAGGTGTTATTGCCAAAAGCTTCACCTTGCTGCTTTGCATTCCCTCTCTTCTCTTCTTCTGTGAACCTTGCAACCCGAAAAGAAGCGAAAGGGTTTAGGGGTTTAGGGAGCGCGACAATGGGTTGTCCCATCATCACAGGAAGCTTTCATCACCAGATGCTACTTCATCATGGTAAACATCTTGTGATATGGAGAAAGCAGACACTTCTCAAAACGCAGCATGCACAACGCCGACAAGCATTTCAAGGTTGTCAGACCTAACCCTAGTGTAGAAGATGAAGAATTTTGCAGCAGCTGGTGCTGCTGCTTTGGGGGATGATGCATTGTGTTGGTGTGGGGTTCAAGAAGCAGGAAAACTATGGACGTGTGCAAGCCCTTGAAACTCTGCTGAGGGATGAGGTCTTCTATCAAGGCAACAACAGCATGCTCTTGTTGTTGTTGTTGTGTTACTACTCCCGTAGGTACTTCTTTATCCTCCAAGGTGATCATCTGAATGGCAATGCACGTTCTCAACAGGAATAAAAAATGGTCATAAGACACCATCATCCCATGTTTAAGCTATTGAACTGTTTTCCTCTGCAGAGGGTTTTGTTGCATCTGTTCGCATCAAGGAAAAAAACTCAGGTTGGTTTTGCTGTGGTTGATTTGTGCAGGATGTTGGTTTTTCTGGAAAGATTTAGTAAATGCTGAAAGGCACAGCTGCTGCTTTTAGGAGTAGCTGGAAGGATCAGACCTCCTGGGGCCCCTCTTCCTCTCCACCGGTGTGTGGCAGTGTTTTGTGGATGACTGTAACCAGGGCCCCCAGCAATTGCAGGTGCCTTCTTCTTCAGGTTCCTGGCATTTTGCTAATTGTCATGTAGGCATGCTCTGAATGCTTGAACCTTTACAATGATATTCGGGTTCTCTCTATACAAAAGAAGGCCGGGGTTGCTGCACGAGATTGTTCAAGACATCTTGAACTGAGGCACCACATTGGAGGAGTGCCATGTCCTCATTAAGTTGATTTTTCCAGCCCTATGTGCAGTTTCTTGCTCATCTTGTGCAAAAGATGGGCGGGGTGCATGTCTAATCTCCACTTGGTTGGTGGATGACAATGTGGGTAGAATATGGTGAGTGCCAAATGGAGTTTGCTTATTGCTGGCTGCTGTATCTCTTGAGGAGATCATCCATTGCTTGTTGCACAACTTTGAGGATCAGAGAGTTGTTGTAGGCAGTAGTAATGCAGGGGACAACAGGTTTGTCAGCACACCTAATGGATGTTCCAAGTGTCACATCAATTAGTGTTCAGAACTGTCTTCCTTTGTTGAGCAGCAAAAGTAGTTAAAGAAGTCTTGATTTGAGCCAATAGGTGGTGCAGGTTTGTGACACTGCTGTATATGTGCTATTCTAATCCTGTTGCTGCAAAATGTGTTGTTGCTGACGAAAGAGTATGGCACTGTAATGCTTTCAATAGAATTGTAATATTGCTGCCATTTTCTCCTTCCCTTTGGATAATGCACAATGTTTGATTCATAGATTCAATGAGTTGAAAAAACTAATCTTTGCCTTATATACATTCCAGTGCATAGTGGACCAGATGGTGCACAAGAGAGCAACAAGCATAACGCTTCAGGTGATTTTCCCACCCTCTTTTATTGTGTGTGGTAGGAGGTGGGTCTTTTTCAATTGCTGTAATTGTCACTCATGAGAGATTCCACCCTTCACGCTAAACCTCTTAGCTTCAACTGCTCTCTCAAATGCATGTGACTGGGCACATAGAACATGGTGAAATCTAGCGAATAGTCTACAAACTTCCAAATGATATGGCAGAATCTCTTTTGCAGATAATGGCCATTGGTTAGACAGACCTTGCAGCTACTTGCCAGTCAGCCATGTGATCCCAATTGCCACTTTTTGGTATTTTCACATGGTTGTGATATGAAACCAACACTAGAAATCCAGTCACTGGCATTGTGCTTCACTGCTAGCCCTAGAACTAAGTTGTCCAGCTCCACAATTTGGGATTGTGCCCTCACAATTTGTGAATGTCCCTCACCTGAGGACTTTATCCAATTTAGGACAAGGTGATATCCAAGTCTAACCCTGCGGTTTGGGAATGTAGCCAAGTCTACCCCAGCATTGTGGGAATGTTGTGCCCGCACTCATGAGCTCTACCCATCATAAATCACAAGGCCCCCATTATCATGAACTCAAACATACAATGTAGATCAAGAGTGGGCTTTACCCATCATGAAGCGTGAGGTGTACATTATAATGAACTTAAACATATGTAGATTAGGAGTCACAGGAGGAGGATGGTTCTTACAACATCCCTTCTTAAGAGTGCAAGGGATCTTACACCTATAATAAGTAGGCAAATTTTCCTCTCACTCTTAATGCGTAGAGATAAGATTTGGGATCCCTCCTCTTTTCTAGGAAGGATATTCATGGACATAGGGTGCCTTCCAAATGCACTAGAAAATTTCTCTGATTGCTGTATGCTTGAATAAGCATTAGAAAATGAATTACCTTGTGACACAAGGTCTAAACTTCATTATTATAGTACCATGGTCACTCCAACACATGTTCGTTGAATAGTCAATTAATTTTGAGACTTTCATTTTGACAAATAATATATTCCTACGTATTCCATCACATTCTTTATTTTCCTTCAGAAAAAACTTAAACATTTCTGAAATTAATTGTTTTCTTGGGGGAAATTTCAACATTTCTGACAAAAAAGCCCAGGTACTATGATAGTCACAAGTTGAAAAATGTCATTTTGTGCAAGTGAAGTGCAAGATTTGTAAAGCAATATGCTTGTGGTATATGCCATGTGATGATACCTTGATGCATCAGACATATCTCACCCACTAATAATAACAACAACAACAGCTGCTGACAAGCAAATCTGGGGGGGGGGGGGGGGGGGGGATGCAAGTAGTGCGTACTTGCAGTTTTATGCTCTTTTTGTTGCTAGCATGTCTCTTCTTCTCCCAGGTTTTGGAGTGATCTGCAGAAGCAAGAGCAAGAGCATCAGCTCCTGATGGGTGATTGGTTATGTAAGCCTGCAAAATCCTTGATCCCCAAAGGCATGATGCTGTTTGGCTTTCTTTTGCCTGGAAAGAAAAAGCAAAGGGTGGAGCAAGTAATTGCTGGTGGGGTTGGACTTGAGTACTTACTACAAACAAACTTATGTACACCATGAGGCCATCCCAACACCCAATTCCTCCTCTTCCAAATTTGAATTGCCTACTTTCTTGATGGATATACTTATTTCGATACCCAAACTTTTTGGTGTTCCTGGGTGCGTAGTTGTGATGCTGAGTTCCTTCACGTGGGTAGTCACAATTTTCCAGGTAAGTACATGGGGGCAAGAACTGGAAGTTGTGCCGCACAAGCTCTGATACTTTTGTCAAATTGCAAAAGTGTCGTGGAATGTTTGTTTGTGGCATAACAGTAGATACTACAACAATGGCATAAAGGGATATCCTTCGAAGGATTTTTCATCACCTTTCTGAGCCATAGGCGTGTTGCAAAATTTAGCTTCATTGATGAAGTCATCACTCTCCATACTAGTTGATGATTCATGGTATGGCTTATTGAAAATCCTAGTTTTTCTCACTCAAGCTTGCTGGCCAAGTTTCAAAACCCTTTTTGTGGGCCGATTTTCACTCTCACTCAACTAGTTTCCTTTCACACATTCACACTTGGGTGCTCTTTTCCTTAGGAATTTTTATTTTTATTTTTATTTTTTTGTGTATGTATTTCCTTGTAGAGGCTTGTTTTACTCAGGTTAAACATTCCATTTCACAAATAGATTTCACTTGCTTTGCTCTTGTTTCATGCATTGCTTTATACCCTTGAATTGAGTTCAAGGTACATGGCATTCCAAATGCACCCACGTCTTATGGCATTAATATTGTATATGCTTTTGAGTTTTTGTCCTTCAATTGGGTTCAAGCTATAATGTTCCAAAAAACACCCAAAATCTTAAGGCCTTAATAACCCTACACATTTTTCTAGTTTTGGTGAATTTTCTTCCTTCATTTGATGTTGGCCTAGCCTTCAATTGAGTTCAAGATGTTTCATGTTCCTAAAAAAATCCAACATCTTAAAGGCTTCAATCCTACAGTTGTTCGAGGTTTGGCTGAATTTTCTTGCTTTTTTTAATGCTTAAATGAACATTCCCTTCTTTTTTTTCTGAATGTTCACTCCTTATTTTTTGGGGAGAAAACAAAACCCACCCATGGGTTTTTAAATTTTAGCTTTCATATTTGTTAAATTTGTTACAACATTTTCAAATAATATCCCCATGTCTTTTGGTTTCCCATCAAAATTCTTTGAAATATGTGCTTCTTTATTTAGTCCTATTCACCACTAGACTACCTTAAACAAAAGCATTTTTGGGAGGAAAAAAACCCTAAAAAAATTTTTAATTTTAATTTTTTTTTTTAAAAAACCCATATTCTTCAGTACAATAGCTGGAAATTATACTGGGACAAATAATAAGAGTTATGATAAACACAACCATGGTCATTCTACATTATAAATATTATATTTAACTTAATGCATTCATATGCTTGACTCTCTACACCATCCCAAGACAAAATGAGCCCCCCTCCCCTCCCCCTCCCCAAGGGTACCTACTTGTTTCATTTTATCATTTATTTGCTCTGCCCTAGAGAGAAGAGACTTTGAATCTGTTGAGGATTTAGGGGGATAATTTTTTTGCTCCATCTTGAACCAATGTTGAGATTGACAATTATGTGTGATAGGTGGGGACACATGGGTCCCATAGGGAAAATACACAAAGAGCATTCAATGTCAATTTTGAGGGTAAAAAATTTAACACAAACTTCAACCACTATGTAAGTGACTATGGAATACCAAATGCTCATGTATTTTGCCAAGCTCACTAAATTATTTTGGAACATATGAGGTGAATTTGAAGCCAACCCAATGGGGTGGAAGTCCATCCATGTTAATTCATGAAATCCATCCATGGCATACAATCTATAACATTATTTCATCCATGATGTTTGGTTTATTCACAATAAAAACCATCCATATTCCATGGATGAACCTGCATAAAATTTCATTTGTAGATTTTCAATGGGGGTATGGATGAAAGTTCATCCACTAGTTTAGGGTTTCTTCGAGAAGCGACATCCCTTGGCTATGTACATCCTAGGGACTATTAAAGGTGGAAAGTAATTTGTTGTTATTGTAACAATAGATAATAAATAGTTATGTTAAACAAGGTTGATTTGTTACCTCTTCCCCTATTCATTAAAAGAAACTTCCTTCCCTATTCATTAAGAAAAATTGACTAAAATAGTAGTAGTTTAGGAATAATTTTTGGATTTGCACTAAAGTAGTTGCCACTAATGGTGATAGTGGTTAGCTACTTAGAGGTGGTGGGGTGATTGGGATAAGGTGATGATGTTTGGGTATGGGGTTGAGTTTTTTTTGGTGTGTATGTGAGGTGTGAAAACTTGGTAATGTGGTGTGTGTTGTTACAATAGTGTGATTGAAGCACTAATAGTGAACCTTTGATGTATTGATGTGTTGTTATTTCTAGAATACGAGGTTTATGAAGGTGATTTTGCAATGAACAAATGTGAGCACAACACTATTATATTTTGATTTCAAGTTGTTGATTGATTCTTATTATGTTATTACAATAATGTAAATGGCAGTTTTGCTTCTTGTTTGTTTCTTCAAGTTTTTTTGTTAGTATTTATTTTTAGTTGTCAAAATGATCACAACAATTGCGATTGTACTATTGTTGTCCAAGTTTTTATATGCATGTGTAGTTGTTTGCCAAATCATTAATTTTTGTTGTCTTGCTTTATGTCACCACTATAATAGTACTATTGCAACAATCCTACCATAATCAAAGTCTAGATGTGTTGTAACTAAATCATTTTCACCTTCATTCTATAAATTTTCTTTATAAAATGTAAATTTCCAAGTAGAACTACTACCATGATTTTTGCTCTACTAAACCCTAGAAAAATAACTTTTTCTCGTTTGTACACCATCCCAAAAACTATTATCCAACTTTTTTGGAGTTTGGGGTTTTTTGTTGAAAAACATTGGATCTATTTAGTAGTGTGTTTGTCATTGGGATTGTTTCAACACGTGGAACCTAGTGGATAGTTATAATAAGGTAAACTTCATTATTTAAACTATTGAACAAAAAAATGTAATACTAAATCTAGTCATAGGGGAAAATATTGGAGTGGCAAGTAAAGGGTGCAAGGGATTATTAAAGTTTCAATCGGCAAAAAGGTGCTCACGGATGTTTTATTGGATGGTGGATTTAAAGTGAACATCATTACCAAAGATCTCAAGAAAAGGTTGAAACTACCACAACCAAATCATGCACAATACATTTTACACTTGGTGTACCATACCATGAGCGAGCTTGTAAGGCTAATCAAAAACTTGAAAATCTTCATTCATTTGATAAATTATGTCCTTCACAATACTACAAAACAACCTATTTCGACTCTAGTTACTCCATGTTATTAAATAGACCTTGGTTGAGGGATGCAAAAGTATCACATGACTAAGGCATTTACCTTATCACCATTGAAGGGAATGGCATTGCACATACCATCTTAGTTATTAAATGACTAAATGGAAAAACCAAGTGGCCTAAGGTATTATTATGTTGTGACCTATTGGAAGTGTTACAAATGAAAAAAAAGGCACGCTACTCACATCAAAACCATAATTGTTTTTGGTTGGGACCATTTCCCTACCCTAGTAGATTTCTTATAGCTATAGTACCCCAACATTTTTTACCAACATATTCAAAGGAACATATAGATAGATGAAACTAGGTGACCAAGGAGAAGGTATAGGTTTTCAAAAATGTTGAATGGAATTTGTCACAAGAAATGTAATTCCACAAGTTCAACATGGGAGCAATGGGATAACCACATTATTTAAAAATGAAAATAAAGCTTGACCCTATAATAGTTGTTGTAGTTGAATAATTATTACAAAAGTACAAGGGTGTTTTTACATGGAATTATCATCATCTAAAGGGCATACCTCTTCATATTGCCCAACATCAAATTGAATTAGACATTATTGTACTTCCAACACACCAAATGTAATATAAGATGAACCCTAATTATGTTGCAAAATTTGAACAAGTTGTTGCCAATTGGGTTCATCAAATCCATGAATGAAACTACACATGGCTTTTTCCCATTGTGGTTGTTCCAAAGAAAAATGGAAAGTTCGGGATTTGCATTGATTATCACAAGCTCAATGTAATAACAGAAACAACATGTATTCATTACCATTTATAAAAGTAATTTATATAAGGCATGAAGCTTACTTTATCTTCAATGGCTTTTGACATCTAGGTGTTCAATGGCTTAACACCATTTTAATACTACTTTTTTATTAAAAAATTGTTCATCATGGCTCCAATCACCAAATTCATGTGAAAGGGCCAAGCCATTTGAATGGACTACCAAATTCTTAAAAGCATGGTAGTTGATAAAACCTATGGTATGCATAATCTCCCATATTGATAACTGCCAATTGGGAGCTAAAATTCCATATGCACACAAATACCTCCAATTTCACAATAGGTGCCATGTTGGTTCAAAATATTGCTAAGAAATGCAACCATCATATTTCTTATACATCTCACCTATTCAACAATGTTGAATGAAATTATACCACTACCAAGAAGGCAACCTTAACCATGGTTCATGTTTTGCATAAAAATTTCCATTAGACAAAAGTTTGTATTTTACATATATTAATGACCTTGGTCTACCTTGTCAACAAACACCGAGTTTTTGGCCAAATCATTTGATGGCTACTATTATTTCTCAAGTATGACTTTATAATAGTCTAAAAAACCATGAAAAACCCATGTAGTAGCAAATGCCATATCATGCCTACCTAATGCAATTAAACATATTGGCATGCCATATCAAACCATAGATACAATGTTGTTTATTACTCAAATTAACTATGTTCAAGATATCATTGCTTATCTAAATATTGGTCAATTCCCTACAAATCATAGTTTAAAACACTACTGGAAGTTGACATTATGAACTATGTAATTTGGTTTGGTAAATGGCCAACTTTGTTGTATTTGCCAAGACTATGTCTTATGTCATTACCTCACCTCCTAAGTTGAAATCCCTACAATACTACAACTATGTCATGATGTTAATGGTCATTTTTTTCTTGAGATTGCTACAAGAAAAATTATGGAGACCAAGTACTAGTGGCCCACCTCTTATTCAAGGAAACCATGTAATATTCCAAAAGTTGTGACATAATATGCCAAAAATTTGGCAATGAACTCCAACTACTTACTAGTTGAACCATTCATGAAACGGAGCTTGGATTTGATTGAACTCATTAAACTAGTTGGACGATATATATGGACATGATTATTATTGAGAACCACCTTTAATTTTCCCTTAGAAGCACATACTCCAATAGGTGGGAATTAGGCATGTTATTACACTAGGGTCTTTTATAGGGAATCCTAAAACTACAAGATTTTACACTAGCCCCAAGGTTGTTGGATTTTTACATTATTGAAGGTGGATGTTATAATGAAATCAACAACTTAGAAGAAGTGGAGTTGGCTATTGTAACCACAAAAGGAAGGAGTACTAAATCCCCCCGCCCCCACCCATTAATAAATGGTGGAAGCACAAGTGACCTCACTTGACACTATTGTGGCTACCCCATAATTGATTGATTTTTTTTTTTAAGGTACAATGCGATTGATGCCATCAAATGTGTAATTGAGGTGCAACAAGAGGAATCAATATTGGAAGAAGATGAAGTAACTATGTGGCTAATGATTTCTTTAAGAATATTGGAGTTGCAAAAGAATTCAATACACCTCCTCCAATAGCAATGAAACCAAAATCTCCACATTAGGTACTCTTATCAAGACCCCCAATTTTTGTGCAAATACCCCCCATGGGAGTAAGGGAGCTAGGTATTGGACCCACTACTATAATTTCTTCTAATGGAGCCAATCCAATTGTAGTCAATATAGTAATAACTATTGTTAATCCATTAACCAAATTTGGACAAGTTTCCAAACTGAAACATCTAATAATGTCACCATTTTCTTTAGTTTCCAATTATTACAAGAAAATTTGAACATGATGCACCAATTTTTTAAGCATGTGGATACCCAAGCTCAATGTTTTTTGAGGTAATAATCTCATTATAATAGTTGAATTAGAAATCGTTCAAGCTATTAAGAAGCAATGGCAATTGGTAGAAATTAAAGTTAGGCAATACTAAGACCACGTTACACCACTAAAGGCTCATATGTTGGGTGAACAAAAAAAGAACTAGAGCCTTGTAACTACTATAGATCATAGATTGAAAAGATAAAATAATTAACTAGAGGATGTGAATCAAAGCAAAAGGGAAATAATGTAAAAAGTGGAAAGCAATATATTATTATTGCCAAAAAAAAAGGTAAGAAGTAATTACTTGAAGTAAGGTTGATTTGGTTACCTATTCATGTATTCATTAAGACACAAATTGATTGTAGGAATAGCAAGGGAGAAAGGTTGGGAAAAATGAGTGGATTTGCATTGAAGAAGCCACCACTATTCATTAGAGGTTGTGGAGTGAATGAGATGAGATGATGATGTTTGGGTATGGAATGAGGTTTTTTGCTTTGTATGTGTGAGAAATTGTTAGTGTGGTGTGTGTTGTTATGGTAATGTGAAAAAAATTAATGATTGAGTTACCAATAATGCACCTTTGATGCACAAATGTGTTGTTATTTTTGGAATACAAGTTATGAAGGTGATTTTTTGGTGAACAAGTGCGAGCACATCACTATTGTAATTTTGATTTCAAGTTGTTGATTTATTTTTATTATAGTATTATAGCAATGCAAATGACAATTTTGTTTCTTGTTTGATTCTTCAAGTTTTCTTGTCAATTTTTCATTTTAGTTGTTAAAGTAGTCACATCTATAGTAATTGTTAGTACTATAATCCAAGTTTTGATATGCATGTGTAGTTGTTTGCTAAATCATTAAGTTTTGTTGTCTTATTTATGTCATCATTGTAATTGTATAATTACTATAGTCTTCCCATAATCAAAATCTAGATGTGTAATAATAAAATCATTCTCACCTTTATTTTATTATTTTTAAAAGTAAGATGTAATTTTCTTAGTAGAGCTACTATTATATATGACTTTTGCTCTATTGGGCCTTGGGACACATTTGTGGGGGTGTCCATTGCCATGGCCTTCAACAATGAACCAAGCATTCTCTTTACATACTCCATGGAAAAGAAAAAATAGAGGTTGTGCTAGCGAGGTTTTGCATATGTTGAACAAGTATGACAATTTGAATTCACATGTGAAGTCTATGTTTCATGGATGAAATATAATTATAGACCGTATTTTTTTAATGAACTTTATTTCATCCTAAGATTTCGTGAATTTTCATGAATTGATTTCCATTCCATCAAGACGGCTTAAATTTCACTATCACTCACAAAAACGGATGGAAAAATTTAAAAATAATAATAATAAATTTAAGTCAAAACCTTTCAATTTGCTCTTAATATGTTGCAAAATGTGATTCAAGGGGTAGTTTGGATTTTGAAAAGGCTCCTCTCAAGCTTCAAAGACACCCATCAAGCCAAAAACAATGAAGAGAGAGAGAGAGAAGGGAAAAGGAGAGGAGCCTAAGGCAACCTGTGCAAGAAACAAAAAAAGAAAAAGAAAAAAGAAACAAGGGGCAGTCTGTTTTTCTGGGGCAAAAGTGTGGGCAGACCAACCCAAAAAAAAAAAAAAAAAAAACATTCAGGCCTTGTACAACCCAGAAAAATTGAAAATTATGGGCAGCAATGATGAGTCGCTTGTTTTAAATAATTTGTGAAATTGACTAATAATAAATAAATCATATTACAAACTAGAGTTATTTAACCTAATGATTTAATGCAAGAAAAAGTTGAAATCTCCCAAGAATTGTTTATTTCCTTTTTTTTCAAATTTGTGATGTAGCCAAGGTGGCAATATCCATAAGCTGATTTAGTCAAATATGGCTATTTTAAAAAGAAATTAAACATCCTTATATAATTCTTCCTACTTGACCATGTAGAGAAATTTGGTGGGGGGGGAGGGGGGGGGGGAGCACAAGCAGCTGAATCAAAATTTACTTCCGTAATTCTCGCCATTAAATCCGCTGGCCAATTTGAGTTAGCCACAAAAGGAGGGGAAAAGTTTTGGGAAAAAAGAAAAAGAAAAAAACAGGGAAAAAAAAAACACTAACCCGCCCCCCAAAACAAATTCAATCAATCCAGTGGCCAGAACTTGGCCTCGCCACGTCATAAGGCCCGAGTTCCGGACTGGGTGTGCGTGGCAAGTTTCGAGTGCATGAATTTCCACATTGCTTCCATCTGACCACGCCACATCATCGAATAGAGTGTGTGCATGATGTGCCACCTCATTGCAGCTCGACCACGCCACATCGTCAATTAGTTAGAGTGTAATACTTTTCCACGTCATTCAAGGAAAGCCCTCACTCCCGCCGCACCGGCCCCCCCCGACCACCATGCCACGCCACGCCACGTCGTCAAATAATGGTACTGTTTCCCACGTGTTTGGCACCGCCGCAACACGAGACGTCCGGTGTTTGACTAGTCAGCAAAGACGAACCACGTGTTGCATGCGGAAATCATCGCAGCCGTTAAAAGAGACAAAGTGGAGTTATAAGGTGCGGAGGCGAGGGTTGGTGGAAGTTTTAACGGTTGAGATGGAGCCGACTTTTTCTCGGGCTACCCGGCGCCTAAATGGAAAGGATGAGGCGAAATCTGGAACAGAGACGTGGGGTGACCCGATGCACTGGAGCCTTCGCTGAAACGCTGGGCTTCGCCTATTTTCCTCTTCTCTTTCGCTTTTCTCTGCAGCGAATTTCCGCACAGATTTTGTGTTTTTTTTTTTTTTTTCCGGGTTTTTTTGCTTCTCTTGAATCCTCGCAGTGGTTGGACGTCAGAGAGTGAAGATGCTCGTTTAGTAGCTGTTTTTTCCCGGTTCTGAGAACTTTTTTTCACCAGATATGGTTAAGGTTTTGGAACGGCCATGGTGTGTGTGTGTTTGCGACTGCGGCATGGCCTAGTTCTGTTTTCGTGAATAGGTAGGGTTCGTAGCAGTAGGAGTCTCTTGCTGAGAGAGAGAGAGAGAGAGAAAGAAGACGGGAGGAGGAGGAGGAGGAACATGTTTCTGCAATCTTCGTGGACCGTGGAAGGTTACAACGCGAGACAGAGAGAGAAGAGGCGAGTCGTTTGGAAAAAGCACTTGCAAAGCCGTTGAGCATTTCTTTTCCTCTCTACCGAATTTGTCGACACTACTACTACCACGACGGATTCTCTGTCTGTCTTACATTGTGTGTTGTAGTTGTTGCGGGGTTGCACATGAATGTGTCTTGCCATTCTCGTGAAAAAATAAATCTGTCACACTTTCTCTGATGGCGCCTGCTTTGTTGAGAGTAAGCAGATCAGAGAGAGGAGGAGATGATCACGTGACGTTCTTACTACAAGAGCTCTCTTTCATTCGGAAAAGTGTGCTGAACCCTAGGCATTACCACAGCCGCCTCGTTGAGCAATTTCAGCGATGGATTGGTTGTTTTGGACCACGCAACAGAGGAGCAGTAGCAGGGTCCTCCTCCTCCTCCTCTGGTGGTTACCAAAATGTGAGAATTTCCTTCGCAGCAGCAATACAGTGTCCCTCTGTGATGCCCATGGAGAGGAGTCGTAGTATATTGTCCCCTGGCGACAGTGAACCCACTTTGTTGCTCAAAAACTTCATGGGAAAGATACGAATTCCTTGTCTAGATGACACTGTTTCTTCGGAGGCAGCCAACACTGCTATCAATCACATCTTTGCAGGAACAATGGCCAGGACATTGTCTCAGGTATGATGTTATTACATGTCTTTTGATCTGATGATCTCTTAGGGTTGTGATGTTTGTGGCAACATCTTGTGTCTTTCCTGGTTTTCCGTGCACCGATATATCTGTGTCCCTACCTTGAATTTCTTCTTGGGTTGTCTCCAAAACTGTAGTATGGGTTTTTTCCTGAATTTAGTAGTTGTTGCACAGTCTGGTAGTGGAAGCTTGAGAATGAATTTTCAACACAAAATTTTGTGTTCAAAAGTCAAATCTTTTTTTGTTAAGCACAGCAGATTTCTGTAAATATTCTAATTGTGAAGTTGGGAGGAACACTCTAATCCAAGGAAGGTCATGGCAGAGCTGCAGCTCAAAGGAAGATGATGATGGCTCATGTGGACTGGGACCATGCATATGCCACAGATCATTTTTGATCTGAATACCTTTTTGATGAAACTGCTTACATTCCTGAGTTCGTCCAGTTAACAAAAAACTCCAAGTGCAATGTACACTGCCACTATCTGGAACCCCTGATATTGTTTTACTTCTGTAATGAAGATTTGCAGTTTGTAGAATATTCTAGGGGTTCCAGTTTTTGACTTCCCTGGTTTAGTAACAGGTGGATCCCATCTCTGTTGCAGGTTTGTGGCCATCCTGTGGACACTGTGAAGACAAGAATGCAGATACGAGAGCCAACAAAGAAGCTTCGCAAATGGAAGAAGAAAATTATCTCAAAGCATATTGGAATTGGTCCAGTTGGTGTCGATAATTGGTTCTTCAAGGGGCCTGCAGATCTGTATCGTGGAGTGACAGGGGCTATCCTTGGCACTGTGCCAAATGCACTCTTATATTTTGCTGTATATGAAAGTATGCTTTCTTCAATTCCTAACAACATAAAAGAGTTTTGGATTTCAAGCTTGAGTCTGCTAGGATTATCATCAGTCAGTCAAGTGTCTCCATCTCAATGGTCCAATATTGCATTGACATGGGGAGGGTTAACATCATGATGACCTTCCACAGATTTTTAGTTATTTTCAACCAAGCCCAGAACTATTTGCAGAAGGAGAGAGAATGAGATGACACATAATTTTGATAATTTTGGGAGCTTAATTGTGTCACATTTGTGCTATTCAGCTTCAACATCCAAGCTTGAGAAATATCTGCCAAAGGGAGCTGTTCATGTGGTGTCTGCTTCTATGGGTACCATTGTAGCTTCCATAGTGCGGGTGATGTCTCTAACTTGCTTCCTTTTTACACCCAATTACATGATTTGAAATTCCTTCTATATTTTTCTGAGTGGTGCATCTTACTCATTGCTGGAAAGTTGCAATTCTTCTTTTATCCATATTGAGGACCTTTCCATCACATTTATCTCTTTTGTTCATTCATGTTTTTTAACTGTTCATTCTTGTTGGCCTGTCATAGGTTCCTGCGGATACCCTGAAACACCGTGTCCAAGCCTACATGCATCCAAATGGTATTCTATGACCTCTGATAAAATTGTGTCAACAGGAACCCTGTGGCATTTCTAGAAAGATTGCTTGTACAAGCTGCTTAGTGTGACAACTAGAATTTTTTTTTTGTGACTGATGCAATCAATGAAACAAGTTGTCCAACACTTTGGAGAGCTAGTTATTGCTTTGAGTCTGACTGTAGGTGTGTTGGCTGGCAGTGTTTGAAGCCTTCCGGTCAGTGGTGACAGCTGAGGGTATTGGTGGGCTGTACAAAGGGTTTTGGCCAACTCTTCTTCGTGATGTTCCTGAAATAGCCATACAGGTACTTTGTGGCAAGTTTCTGCATCATACCCTGACTTTTATGTTGCACATGATGTCCCTTCATACAGAAGCTGATAGCCAGATGGGAAATGACTTTGTTTGCATGTGTGGATGCTTGTTTCGTGACATGGTTGATTGGGAGTTTTGCAAGGGACAACTGGATTTGTCTCCAGGTTTGGGTTGGGTTATATCTGTGTTTGATTTGTCTTTTGAGTTTTACATTTGTTTTACATGGTCAAGATAGGCTTCTATATGTAACTGACAAAGGTGGAAGGGTTTTGGATAATGGTTTGCAGTTTGGTGTGTATGAGAAGTTGAGAGGTGTGGTGCAGGCAAAGCGCAACGTCACCAAGCTTACGTATGTCTCTTACATATTTACTTTGTCTTCAGTCAGCTTGGGCCTTTGTGGATCAGTGTCCAAATGAGTGTTTACATGTGTGTGAGTTGATCACCTACATTGCACAATCTTACTGAAAATGGAGGGCAATGCCCCTTTTCCCTTTCCTAGACTAGAATAAATTGTTGGGAGACTTCTTCCAAGTCAATGAATTCAAAGTTGTATTATTTCAGTGAAGTTAAACTGTTACCATGATCTTGTTTTGCAGGACCCCAGAACATTTGGCACTGGGAGCATGTGCAGGTGCCATTGCAGCCACAATTACCATGCCAGTATGACACTTTTTTCTCTTAGAGCCTGTCTTAATCTGTGAGCTCTTGGTTGCTGGAATGAATGCAATTAGTCAGCACAGGAACAGCAGAACCCAACAAGGTCTTAGGAGGCATCCACCTACCCCACTTTGAGATGTCATTAAGAGGTCACAATGTACATGAAAATTTAAGCAGAAAATACTGGCATGGCAGATCACAATAGCCCAATGTGTATTGGTAGGGTGATAAAGACGTGCATTTTATTTTTTTGTAACAGCTGGATCTTGTGAAGACACATCAGCAGTGCGGGATTGGTCAGGGCATTCCAAGGATAGTTATGTCTGTTATGGAGGAGAAGGGAGCTGCTGGTCTCTTCACTGGCTTGGTATGTGCTTGTTAATGCAAGTTCATTTTTCTTGCTTGCTTTGATAGACACAAATTTGTAGTTCTTGACTAGAGAATAATCCACTGGGGGTCAGTGATTACACATCTTGTGTACTTTGATCTTGAAAAATCCTCCAATACTCATCAACAGGTTGGTTTGAATTTTCTCTTATAAACTTACCTTGTCACATACTTTTTATTTTGATGATTTGCAGGGTGCACGGGCCTTACATGTGTCACTTATGTCAGCTCTATTTTTTGGATTGTTTGAATACTGCAAGATGGTATGTTCATAGTCCCTTCCATGGCACAATTAGGTGGTGATACTGCAGAAGTTCTTGGTGTTGATGGAAACAATTACATGATGAATTGTATTGTGTAACTTTGGCTGCAAAGGACACTTCATTAAAATAAGGTTGGCATGTCTGTGCAGGTAATGAAGCCTGATCGCATAGGTCTTGACAAGCTGCTCCTACCCAAAATCTGGAGCAAAAGGCGCACCAAGATTTGGAAGCGACAATTTATCAGACACTGATTGTCACCACAACACATGTTCTCTTATTTACATCCTAGAAGGATCAGAACATAATGTCACTCAGTGCTTTCCAAGTGGCATTGCAGCTAATGTGAAGCTTACCTGTATTCAGGAAGCTTTAAGTTTTTGTGCCTGAAAGCTTGACATTCATTACTGGTGCTGAGGACTAGTCTAGAAAACTGAAAACATACAATTCTTCCAATGTGCCATTTGCTTGCATGGGTGAGGAAGAAAGCATGCATGCCCTCTTCATGGTTCCAGGCTTGGTGCACTGCCTTCTTGAAGTAAGTTTACTTTTACACTCAATAGAGTTGAGTCTTGTTATCTAAAACAATGCAGCCAAAAAGGGACATGCATATGATTTACAATGCTACAACATTCGCCTTATTTGTTATCCACACATTTTGCACTTCAAATTGCTGTAGAGTTCAAGGATTCTCTGTCTTGCTGGGGAAGTATTTCCTTTTAGGCTTGTAGAAATACAGCATAGTTGTAGGTCTATTGGTGGCACAAATGTTTAAGAAACACTGATTGTTATTTGGTTGATGAATATGATTGTTGATGAACAGTAGGGTGTTGGAATAATACTGGCAATTCGAGGGGTTATGTTTGTCATCACTGATGTCTGTCCATTGATGTTACATTTTTTTGGCTCACAACCCTTTCCTAGGATTCAGGTTCATGCTTATGCTGGCCTACACACACACTATCAGGTGAGTTATGATAGGAAAGATGTTATTATACATGCAAAGGATCATAGGTTGCTATTCTGCACATGTTTCCAGGTGTCTTAAAGTGCAGAATCAGTAGTGGTGGCAGCAGATTCAGTTATTTCTTATTACACCACTACCAATTCTCTTACTTCCTACCTACCTCTACTATTATTTTATACTATGGATGATCATTTATCCCAAGGAATGGGATTTGAAATCTAAATGGATTACTAATAAGATAATTTAAATCCTCAACGCAGATGTGAAAATGTTATTATTAATGAAATAAATGGTTATTTCGAATCCCTATACTGGGAGGGCCCCCGCGCACTCGATGCCTTGTATTGTGTGTAATGGGGGAAGTCTGGTCTCTGTCCTGTTAACACCCTCTACTCCGTCACCTCAACCCCAGGAAGGCTTGAGGTAAGGCACTTGTATGTTATAAGATTGGAAACCCTAAATTAGTTTCCTATTTCTTTATAGAGGGGAAAACAAAAGGCTGTGGAATTGTCTTGCAAGGAAATTCCATTGTCTTACACCCAAAACCCATTCTGGAATTCCAGGGTTTAATTTCCAGTTGCTCTAAACCCAAAAGTTGACACCCTAAAGTTGAATGTCAAATGTTGAAGGTTTTTAAAAAACTAGAGAAACCAAAACATTTCAACAAGATATAATTTATGGCAGAAGGTTTTATTGGCTGCAGTACAGCAGCTTATGAATGACAGTATTGAAATTTGACAAAAACGAAAGAACTACAAACATATTCACAGTACCTAAAGTTCCAACATCAGAAGGTCAAGTTGGACACAGATTCCTAAGCATGGTAACATGTCATCCTTGCTTAGGGGCCATGCTAAACTTCTCTGTATCATTCCAATTTTATCAGATGTCTCCGAATAGACTCATAAGCATGGTAGAGCTTACAAAAGGGTGTTCAATTTTCAGAAAGATCAAAACCACAAGCATTTTCAACAAAAACATGTTTGACACCAGGAGATTGGAGCAAAATGGAAAGTGAGCATCAAAGAGCTTAGAAATTGGGAATATTGAATGTTCAGAAACACAGAAACCACAACATTTATTACAAGACGCAATTTAATATTGGAAAGTAGAATAAGAGGCTAGTGAGCATGGCGGCTTACGGATTACTAGTTTTGACTTAGAAAACCCCAACATCAGAAAGTCACTTACAGCCACTGCCACTGCAGATGACTGTCAGGGCACTAGCTGCAAGGATGAAAGAGACCAAGGATCCTCCATGAGGTTGCCAAAGTACAGAAAGATAATGACCCCATCAGAAACATGAATCAGACCAGGTGCAGTAAAGCACAAGCAATGCTGTCGCTGCTTCTGCTGAACCTATTCAAGTCACCTCCTGATTGCTGTCAATGGTTCGTACAGCAAAAAGCACTTGTGGTCTCAACTCACTGCTTGATTGTCCTTGAAAAGAGAGACGCATCAGGAAGTAAGACATGTATAACTACAGAGGAACCTTATATTATAATGCTTCAATGAAGCTTATTGGTACACCCTTAGCCTTTCCCCATAAACATTGCACCACAACTCATATCTACAGTGCCAAAACATGTCATGTTACCAACATACTTCAAACTGTTAAACAATATCCATCAGATTGCAGAGATAACTCCACAAAACACTTTGTGTAACCCAGTGTGTCAATTCTAGATTGAAAATCACCCCCACTTCTCTTTCTGCTGGCAAACATGATTGCAACCTCCAACATCCTTCACAAGAGTCCAACTTCTGGGCAAAAGCTTTGTTACCACCATCCAAATACACAAACCTTCATTTGATAACAATCATGCACCAGTTTTCAAGAAAGTGTTGCAAATTATATACATAATTTGCACATTCCAAAAAGCTAGGAATAACCCTCCTCAATAAAGCAAAGGTTGTATCTAACTACACTACTCCATTTAGGTTATGTACTCTCTCTAATGTTGGTACTGGTTTTTGCCTGTGGCCCAAAGTATATGAATTAGACTATGATACATACTCAACACAGAAAATGTCATGTGAGTGAAAAGTTCTGGATTCCACTAGTAAAGTTCATTACTCTGAATGGCAGCATATACATGGCAGCACATCCAGTGCACACCTATCTGCTCTACACAGAGAACATGATTGGAGAGTCCAAATCAAATCTCAAATTCTGCATAATTCCACATTTTAGGGAAGGACTGTTTACAGCGAGTTCTATTACATTACAACTACCATGCTTCACAGCACATCTACGGTGACATATACATTCCTCTAAACTATGGTAGCCACTTGAACTGCCAAGTGCTTGCCAAGCAACTATTACAGACAATGCAGAGAGATTACAAATCGTGATTCAAGAGGATAGAATGCATCAGCAAGTTGTATGCATTGATTGGAGGACATTACCAGCTCAGCAGCTATACAGCAAAGTGCTGGTATCTTTGCTCAATATAAGACGACTAATGCTCCTCAAGAATCCAGGGCTCACATTTCCACTTCAAACTCACAAAAACTAAAGCATATACTCATCACTAACTCATGGCAAAGGTGTGTGCAAATACCACCTCTTACAGTAACCATGATTGAGGCATATGTGTAGATGGAACAATGAGCAGGAAGAGGTCACCCAATTGTTCTCACAGCAGGAGTTGAAAGTCAGAACGTTGAGTGTGAACGTGGTAAGTTTGAAACCTTGGCAGGTAGGACAGCTGTAAATGCAACATCCATAAGGTCCTGCTTATGGTCTGTCTCTCGTTTCCGTTTTGGTGAAGATGGTGGAGAAAGGTCACTAGTTGATGCCCCATTGGCATTCCTTTCTGCACGCACTTTGATTGGTGACGGCACTTTATCCAAAGCATATCTCTGCACACAATGACAGTATACTTAGTGTCCTCCACACAGATTCTGAACCATATATAAGACAGTGATCAAAGCAGCAAATAGTGTTCTCCACAAAACTCTCCAACGCCAAGTGCACCTTCTGTAACTGCTTTCTAAAAGACTGGCATGTGCACATACAAGACAGCATGGATCCTTCCAGTGTAATGTTTGGTGACACCAATCCAAATATCTCTCAAGAGAGTCAAGAAATCTCCATTCTTGAGATTAAGAAAGCGAAAACAAGATTATAAGTTCTCATTGAAGTCAAAGACAAACTTCCAAACAAGGCCTTACAAAACTGGGAAGAAAGAACAATACGACAGGGACAAGAGAAGAACAAGAAAACCAAAAATACTCACTTGGAGTATGAACACAAGTGACAATCTCTCACTTGTTCAGGGACCATCAACAGTAACATGTAGCAACTTCTCTATCATAACTTCCCCACTGACATTATCAGCTCCCTACAGTGGGTATAGGCCAGAATATCACTAACCTGCATACTGACTTTCTTTTGCAAGTCCAGAAGCAACAGAAAGACTCAGCCATGATACTGGCTGGCAACAAACAACAACACAAGGAGAGACACAAAAACAAAAGAAGAGAGAAAAAACAAAAGATGCACAGAAAAGGAAAACAAAACATAGAAAAACAGACTACAGAGAAAAAACATAGACCAACTGAGCTTACAGGAAGTTCCCCACTTGCAAGACTCTACACAAAGTCATCTGGAATAATTTATTGAGCAATCCTCTAGTCCTCTATAACAGAATCTTTAGATGCAAGCCTTTATTCTTCAGATGGATGATAAGACTGACAATCTGAGAAAGAAAGAAAAGGGACATCAGAAGACAAACTTGAATAAAGCAGGTAAAGTGCAGAAAGACAAGCAGAATGATTTTGGATCACCCACCTGGAAGAACAATCTTTCCCCACATACATGACGTATAATTGTGGTTATACTGCAGTTTATTTGTACAGGGTAATTTTCTCACAACTTTCACCCAGTCAAGGACAGACATCTCCACCTGACCTAGAAGTTACTTGGTGTGACCCACAAGCAGTGCACTATGCAGATCTCATGTTATTTGTCAACTCAAGGCAAGTAATTTACTCACCTCCATCCTTGGAAGCTGTAGTCGACCAAGAGGTTGTTTAGAGAAATGCATAGCGGGCATATCATCTGAAGAGAATTGCATAGCAGGCATATCATCTGAACCCTTGCTGCTCCCTTCAAACACCTGCCACCCACAATGTGTGAGTCCACAATTCGTTCAAAGCCAGAACAACGTCTGCAATCCTTGACAGTTTTGAGGATCATCATTCTAAACTCCTGAACATGGGGTTGAATAGCATCTGAACATGGAGCCTGCATTTCAGTTGAAGGTTCTCCTAAGGTAACAGGGAAAATTTGTGCAGTAACACACTCATAGCACTCAATATTTGCTGCTGGAGTGGTGGCAGAACTAGACTGTAAAGATGAAATGTAAGGAAGATGGCTAAGAAGAAGAGCTCCATGGTCCCCCTCAAAAGAAATTCAAAGACACCCATGGTAAAGCTATCTTAATTGTTTTTTCTAAGGAGGAGAGTAAGCCAGTTTTGCAAGTGGAGCTATCTCGATTGTGTTTCCTCTGGAGAGAAGTAGTAAACCAATTTTGCAAAGTGGAAAATGATGATATGAAAGTCCAGAGTTCTGTTGGGCATTTGTGAGGTGACTTACAGAAATTTCATGTACAATCTCCAGTGGACATTTAGGGTTGCTGGAAATGAAGTCCATGATTTTCACATTTGGCAATTCTTCCTCAACTCCAGACCCTGGCTCTGCAGAATCACTTCCAACAAATTGCTGAGGTGTTGCTCAAACCAATTACTGTTATTGTCATGTGCTGATGAACTACTGCAAACCCTAAACCTTACTAAAAAAGACGAGAACAGACACTCCTTACTACAGTGGACTAGCACCTTAGAAGCTCAGCAAACTAGCACAAAAATCTCTTTAATTCCTTCATGCCTCATGGCTACCTGTATCGTTTTGTGTGCTTGCCCTTCTGTCCTCCACATTCAGGAGATTGGATCCTGGAAGCTCATGCCCGGTGCTCATGGATAGAGTATGCAGAGGAAAAGACCACTTGCAAGAGAAGACAACCGAAGTGCCTAAGATAATGTTATAATGTGTAACCCGTTAGAGCTCCAATGCTGATAGTATCGAATTGCAAAGTTTTGGAGTATGAGATGCGCTTGAGCATTGAACAGAAATTTGTTGCTCTCGAAATCAGGGTTAGAGCAATTCTAGGGTTTCAACTGATATCTAATCTCTTGTCAGAACGGTATGATCACTCTTCAAGAGTCTGAACCTCTAAGAGCACATAAGAAATCTACGTGAGAACAACGAGGAAAAGAGACAAATGACAAGATCCAGAACACTGGTTCAGAAGCATAAGCTTGGTAGACGAAGATGGAACCCAAAATCAGCCGGGGATGCAGGCAACAGGAACTGGGGGACTACTCTACAAGCAAGGATAAAGTTCCGAATGCGCAGACAATACAGACTCGCAACTTACAATGTCGTTACACATACGAGACATGAAGTCGATGACACAACTGCAGCAGAGAATGTCGGGGTAGAAAGCAGAAGCAAGTTCAACTAGAGGAGAAAAAAGAACACCAAAACGTAACCTACTGAGGGGAGCGAGATTCGCCTTGGAAAGAACACAGAAGAGAAACAAGAGAGCAGGCAAGGAAAGCAGGCATAAGATAATTTCGCGGGGAGATAATTTGCAAACTCTCGTCTCGAACAAATTGCAGACTCAAAACATCCAAGAACGCCACAAAACCGAGACTCACGTAGCAGAGATACTCACAAGTAAGCACACGTGACTGACTTCCGGCGACAATCGGTTGAGAGACCAGGCTGGTGTGAAATTGCAGCGCAGCGGGCCCCCAGAAAAAGGCAACTTCTTCAAAAGCTTCTCAGAAGTTAAGTACAGATGATATGTTTGCAGGCGAAAGCCAATCCAAAAAAATTACAAAGAAAAAAGCAGGAAGACGGCGCAAATTCCGCAAGCGGCAGCAAAGAGAGCGACGCAGCGTGGCAGGAATAAAGCGCACAGAAACAAGGAGAGAGAGAGAGAGAGAAGATCCCTAAACCCTAAAAAAAACCCAGAAAATTTGTCTGCCCGTTACTGCCCGTGATCTAAATGACACATCCAATGACACATGGCTGTCACGTGTCGTCCAGATCACATGACATGGGGCTTTGAAATCTAAGACGTTGGATATGTGCATTTATGTATGTATACAGATACATATAGTATTGTGTGATTTATTTGTATGTGTTTGTATGTATGTGCATATATGTGTTTATGCATGTGTAATAATGTTAAGGTTATTATGTTTTCAACTTTTTTTTTCAAGTATTTGTAATCTCAATGTGAGTACAACTTTTATAATATTAATCTTGGTATCAAAAAAACACATTTACACATTTTTTGGTGTATGAATTTTTGTCAATCAAAACAGAATTATTTTTTTATTGCAAATAAAAAATATTTTGAGTTTTTTACTTGTGATTCAAAATATTTAAAGTTAATATAAAATTGTCGATTTGAATTAATGTTTTGAATTAAAATTTATCTTCTAAATTTAAATTTGGGTTACAATAAAAATGAACAATATAATTTTTTTTCAATCGCAATGTCGATGATTAACTTTTATGATATTAGGTTTTTTAGATTTAATTTAATATTTCTTTGTGTTAGAGTTATGTCAATAAAAACTTGCCTATAATTTTAAGCATTTCACTGATCACAAAGATAAAAATGTATAAAAAATTACCCAAATTTTTTAATAATTCAAACCTTGAAAACCCATTGATTCACCATTGGCCAAAAACATTCCCATTATTCCGTGCAAAATTCAAAAATCCAAAATTCCAAAAAATCCAAAATTCATATATCCAATATATCAAAGGCCAAAATCTAGTTCTAAAATTTTAATATAACACCTAAGATGTGTAAAACTAAAATAAATTATAAGGTTGCTAAGAGCATGCCAAAAATATTTTCTTTTTAAAAAGCTCAAACCTTCAATGATAGCAATTAGGACTTGCTCAACATTATCATCATCATGTGCAGATTTGGCTCTCCATCATAATTTTCAAGGTTTTCTTCATTTTTGTAAACCCTTCAATGACAAAATTCATAAGGAGATTTTGATGTGCTTCTCACGAGATATCAAAAGTAGTAAAGGAAGATTGAGATGGTTAAGTTTTGAAAATGTAGGTTTGAAAAATATTGTATAAAGAAAACATTGTCATAAGATAATGTTGTCTTAATACAATTTCATAACAATGGGGACTGCCCAAGAGCAATATGATAAATTTAAGAATAATGAACTTAATTTATTGAATATAAAAAATGCAATTTACGATGAAAAGGATGAGAGTGGATCATGTTTGAAAAGGAAAAAAATTGATAATTATAATAAAATAGAGGTAATTGATAATAATGGAGAGAACATTGATCCAGATCAATTTTTAGTTTTGAAAATTTAGTAGCTATCTATCTATACTACTTATAAAGAGACGTAGTCTGTCTGTCTGTCTGTGCCAGGTCCTGAAACCCAGGTCCTGAAATCGAGGTTTCGGGACCTCGACGGACAGGGATTTTTTTTTATTTTATTTTTTTAAAATTTTTTTTTCGCCCTTTTCCGGCGGGCTGCCTAGGGAAAAAAGAAGAAGAGGGTATTAGGCTTCAAATTTTTAGGTTTTTTGGGGGATGGGTTTGGAGTGAAGGAAAAAAAAGGTAGGCACGGGCGGATTGTGTCCGATCGTCACGGGCACCCACTAGTCTTATATATAAAGTCACTTGTTGCGTGCGTCTGTCCGTTCGTCTGTGACCACTGGACGCAAAGAAAAGTGACGGGAAAAAGATAAGACGACCGTAGGATGGAGAGCTTTCGGCGTCCTACATCTGCATCCAGTCGAAGTCCTGAAACTCAGGTCCTGAGAACCAAATATCGAGGTCCTGAAACCCAGGTCCTGAAAGACACAGGACCGAGCACCAGTCGACGACCGTAGGGTGCGTCTGTCTGTCTGAGTCCTGAAACCCAGGTCCTGAGAGCCAAATGCAGCAACAGAAGAAGTGAGTCGCGGCTCCTAATAGGACTTGCATGGCTTCTAAAATTAGAGATGATGGTGGATGTGGACACTGCAACACAAGGTTTTCTAATTTTTTTGGGGGATGGGTTTGGGGTGAAGGGTAGAGTGGGGGTTTGGGTTGTGGTTCTTTCACCTTCTTTTGTATCCCACCATCAATTCTTGCAACCCATTTAACTATGGTTTGACTAGAGTATATATGGGAGGAATAAAGATAATTACCCAATACAATTGAGTTACTTTGTTGCTTGAATTCTTGGAAATAATATAAGATATATGGGATCTTAAGACCATCCAAGTGAAGGAAAAAAAAAAGGCAGGCATGGGCAGATTGTGTCCAACTGTCACAGGTACCCACTACCAAGAAGTAATGTTCGCTACTAAAAAAAAATTATTGACAAAAAGATGAGTCACTCAATTTTTTTACAATTATTTGGTGTAAAACTATTGATACAAGAAGCGGACATGGAAGAGGAAACGATCCCAGAACATGGTGTATATTGAAGTAAGTAAACTATTTATTCAATTATTATTTTTTTAATGAGAATTGAAATATATACGTATAATACATTTGAACAAAAAAATATCATTGGCTGCAAGGTTTTTCATTAAAATTACATTTTGGATCATATCCTATATCAAAAATGTGTATTTGTTTCGTTTATTTTGTAAAAACAAACCTTATATTTAGATTATTGGACCATTATTAGAGCAAGTAGATATAATCTGATTATATTTCAATACATGCATATCTATGTGGTTAAAACATTTTTTAATCACTAAAATGTAAAAAATCCAAATCTGTGCTTTGGATTATTCCTTTTATTGCATTTTCCCTTCCCCTTTCAATAGATTAAATTTATTAGAAAGGAAGGCCACTTGCACACAATTTTGGCTTTTTTCTTGCTTCAACTAATGAAGACTTTTGTGGAGTCATTTGTTCGACATGGACAAGTTGTTGAAACAACCTCTGTCACCACATTCTTCAAATACTTGTTTTGGATCTCCGACTCTTGCTTACATTTTGATATCGGAATCACATGTGCCCTTAATTGATTTAAAGGAATCCTTGCTTTCTCACCAACTAGATAGTCCTAAGCACAATGAAGAAAGGAAAGAGTAATATATATTTACTTATATAAAATAATTGGTGTCCACGTGCTTGATTCGATAATTCGTGATTGGCTGGAGCCTCTTGCCTCCCTTGAGAGCCATGAGTGAAAATATGTGGGCTTTGCATCCCAGTCACAAGCAGCCCACTAAATTACTAATCTCTTTGCCAAGCTTTAGTGGGAGGGCTCATATGCGAACTCATGCACTGCATTGTTATGTGCAAAAAGATTGGCCCATTGCTCCCAAAAAAATGAAACTATGGAGGCTCCTCAAAATAGAAGGTTCTGTTTTGATATATATAGTTCCTCCCCTTGGGCCCACCTCTATAGGTGAAAGGAGAACAACATTTGCCAAAGCACATGGGCTAGAAGTGAGGTGCTTATACAGAGAACATGTTGAGGAACACATTGTGAACTTGGGGAACATTTTGGGAACCCATTAGGAACTTAGAGGGAACACCGTGGGAACACATTAGGAAACAAGGAAAACTGAAAAAAAATTCTTCAAGAGTGTTTGTCACAATTTTTCACCTGGGCTAATACCCATTGCAACGAACACCCCAAGTATATAGGTGAGAAGGGGAGGATTTTGGGCAAAACATATGGGTTTGAAATCAGGTGCTATTGGGAACATCCTTGGAGGACACATTGAGAACTTGGGGAACAACTTGGAGAAATAGTAGGAACACATCAGGAACTCAAAAAAAAAAAAAAAACCTCTCCCCCCTGCCCCCACAACCCAAATTAAAATGTTGGGGTCCCCTGAGTGAATGCTGCACCTTCCCATTGGCTGCATGCAATTTCTATTTCCAAAACTGTTAGTTACCTTTTGGGCCTAGGCTAATGACAGGGAAATAAATTTGGGGACATAGTCACCTCTCCTACTAATTAGATGAGGTGCCTCCCAAATTCTTTACTTTTTCTTTTTCTTTTTTGGCGACGTGCCAATTTGATTGGCCCATCACTCCAAAAATAAAGAAACAATGGAAACACCCCCCAAAACAGAAGGCTCCATTTTGAAGTATACAGTTCCTCCCCTTTGGCCCAGCTATATAGGTGAAAGGAGGACACCATTTTCCAGGGCATATGGGATAAAAGTTGGTAAACCCATTTGGGACTTTGGGCAAAATATATGGGATTAAAGCAAGGTGCTACTTGGAACACCCTTGGGGAACACATTGGGAACTTAGGAACACCATTGGGCACTTGAAGGGAACATAGAGGGAACAAAGGGAAAATGAAAAAAAAATCCTTCCCCCCACCCCCTCCACCCAAAACTTAAAAGAAAAAAAAAATTCAAGGCACCTTGAGTGCATGCTTCCCGCCTACCCATTGGCTGCATGTATTTTTTATTTCCAAAACTGTTGGTGAGCATTTTTGGCCTAGGCTAATGGCAGGGCGAAAGAGATTGATCAAGGAAGAAAAACATTGAAACTTGAGATTGCAAAGCAAAAGCAGTGAATAATGACCAAGCTGCATTATTTGCTTGGAAAATGTATGCAGACATTTGGAGAGAGAGGAGTTTGGATATCGAGGGATTTGAAGTGGACTACTACTCTGTAAGTAATACACTTTCATGGTGCTACTACACTTGCATTTCTTCAATTCTTTTTAAAGAAGACAACCAAATATTTTTGGTTCCAATCAAGAGCACCAATTAATCTAATCCTCTGGTGACATATGAATCTGGAACATAGAATGTAGTTTCTCAGCAAACAATCAAGAATCCATGAGCATTATAAGCACCATTGGTGAGGATGTAAAACGGTTTTAAGAAAACTATTGGACATCTAGATTGATGAGCTTTTTCTATTGACTTGCATGCAATATTGCAGGATGGTGTTCTGACAGTACAACTTGGGAGCAAGGGTACATATGTGATCAATAAACAAACACCAAATCGGCAGATCTGGCTTTCATCTCCCATTAGGTCAGTATGTATGTATGTATGTATGCATGTATGTATGTTCCCAACATTTGTACAGTTTGGGTTTGTAGGCTTCCTCTCCTTTAGCGTAATGGACACCCCTTGCTTTCTCATCTAATCGTTTTTATTGCATCTGAGTGCAGTTGTCCAGCCAGGTTTGATTGGCATGGATTGGAGCATGTCTGGGTGTATCGACGCACAAAGGCATAGCTATTACCATTGTTGGAACAGGAACTAAGCCAGCTCATGGGCAAATCCATCACTCTTAAGGATTGATGCAGCCTTTTTCTTTTTCTTTTTTGATTTTAGCTCTTTCTTTTGAGAGAGGGAGAGGTAGAGAGATGGATCTAAACAGAGGGATGCTCGCAGTGCATACTACACCTCTCTAGAAAGGTTATCATTGTTTTATTTTTTAAGATGGTGGACCTGCTTTTGATTTGTGCCCTCTGTGACCAAGAGATGTTCATAGTCTGTCCGCTTTGCACACGGCCACTCAGCGGAGACCATGCCCCCTCAGTTTGCGTTGAGCATGACACGGACATTGTCGATCTTCGCATTGCTCGCGGATATGCTGACCCCGAGGTTAGACTTGCAGCTATCGTAATGGTAATTAAATATGAAGTTATGTTGTTGTGTTTTCAGACTTTGACTCCATTTTGCTTCCGATTGAAAGAATCGTAGACGAAGCCCTAGAGCGTCGCGCAGATATGCAAATGATGAAGAAAGGCGAGTAGCTGCTTGAGAACGTCAAAGATTTTGCCGTGCTACAATAGCTCTCGAAAGGGCTACGTGTAATGGGGCCCAGCATGAGGAAGCACGATGTATGACTGATACTACAAAGGATCAACTTCAAGCTGGACAGCACATGGCCCTGCAAGATTTGCGGTAACCCTTGGCCGACCCGCAAGTAGACCAACAAGTGTTCGGATGCCTGAATGAGCAATGCAACCATTGTGGCTCTTGCTTTTGGATCGAAGAACGCATGGGGGGCTCTCTTCGAAGACCACACTATAGTAAATGTTGTGCCTCAGGGAAAATTCTTTTGCCTCCTATTCACACCCCACCAAAGTACATGGCAATGTTACAAGATTGACAAAATGTCGAATTGCATGAACATCTTCATTTGTACAATGTTGCATTCGCATTTACGTCCACAAGGGTCCAAAGTGTGGGCTTCGAGTTCGGACCAGGAATGCATACCTACAAAGTGCAAGGAGGATTTTACCACTTGCTTTGGTGGTATGGAACCCATAGAAGGGTAGTTGTTACGCTTTCTTCAAGCCTAGGTGCATGATGCGGCAAATGACGGTCGAAATCGACAAATGAAAAACCCCAATTTAAGCCATGGAATTGGGCTTTAGTTAGATTCAGAATTGAATCTAGAATCACAAAAAAGAAAAAGAAAAAAATCCTTAAACACACATAGAGGCTCAGATTCTTTATATAAGAATAAGTAAATAAGCCCATTTTGTTAGGGTTTTTTTTTTGGTTTCTGGATTGCAGTCAAAAAGGGCAGAAATGAACATGACTAATAACCAAAACAGACTATTGCATGCTAAAACCTAGGAAGACAAACTTTGGCAAGAGATGGATGAATGAAAATAAACACCTTTATTCTTTTGGACATAGAGGGATGAAAGGGGACCATAAGGATGAAAAAGGTTGTCATGCCATCCAAGATTCTGTGTGGAAGGGAGGAATTTGGGGAAGGGGAGGGTCGTGGGGTGATGAAGAATGGAGGATGTGGAAACTATAGGGTTTTAAAGACCCCAATTAAAATTGGTCACTTACTAGATGTGTAAGGAAGCTCAAATATTTGAGAGGTTGAGCATAAAGATAAAGTACTAGCTATTAAATGGGATTCATTCCAAAAACATGTTGACAAAAAAAAAGGCTAATAAACCTATGAAAAGGGTGAAAAAAGTGATTAGTATATTAGTAAGGATTATAAGCATAGCAAGAATGAAGTTGCTTATGCTTCCAAAGGCAAAAAAACGTGATCATTTTGCTTGCAAAATGGGTTTGATTGTGTTATACATAGACAATAATTTTTTAATGTTCATGTGGTTGAAAGGGGTGGTCTATTATATTGTATGTGTTTCTTGAAAGCAATTGTGATTACCTAATAGACTATTGAATGGACGACAAATACCAAAAGGTAGATCTATTATCTTTTAGTTGCCTTTTGAGTTTCTTGAAACTTTAACTTCCCAAGGCCAATGGTTTTTAGTTGAGGAAGTTGGAAGGTTTATGAAAAGCTTGTTCTAATTGTTTATGATTACATGTGGTTAGGTTATGGGCTTTTGCATTGGTGATACTCTTTAGATGTCCAATTCACTATGTTTCATGCATATGTAAGAGTCTATATCTAAATTGACACAATATGTGACATAATATTGCACCCAAAGGTTGGTTTTTGTTATCATGTAAACTAGTTAGATGGTATGTAGTTTCACGCCTCACTTCCTTATACATATTATTGCAATTTATGTAAACATATGTAAATTGAAGCAACACATTGTTATTGATATGGCATGCTGGTATGGCTAGTTAAAGAGGTTACAACAATATTAAGAGTTGTGGACAACACAAAAGAACAATATATGCATGATAATGGTGGTACATAGTCTCCAAGCAACAAAGGTCTTGGTACCAACAACAACAATATAATAAATGTTGTCATTACAAATTAATGGCGCTTTTAACAAGTTGTCCATAATAAGTTTGCTTTCAGTATTGTAAACATTGCTAATATATGCATGTATTTAAAAGTAGTCATAGATGGACAAATTGGGAAATGAATAGGGGTTATTATATTAATAAACATTTAAACCTGATGGACATTTTCTCCCATCAAACTACAATCAAAAAATAAATAAAAATTAAAGTGAACTTGCCCAATGTCTAGGTAACAAATGTAATAGTTACCTTTTTTGTAAGTGACCGAAAATGGTATGAGGATTGTGAATGCTTGGATATGACTATGAAAGGTTGCAGGACTTCAATTACAAAGGTAACTATGAAGAATTCTTACTTTTGCATGTTCACATAGACCAATAATTGTTGGTATTGGTAGGTCCCTACACACAATAATTCCTTCAAGGACAACCACGAATATCAAATCACAATGTTAAAAATTGGTCAATCTTGATCAAAGATCGTGGTGAAGCTTAGGTTCCATGAAGAACTTTGAGATGAACAAAAGTTAACCCATGTCATATTAGGCTTGAATATTTGTGATTTGTAAGGGCAATTGTGTCTAGAATTCAAATCTTTTAGGTGGGAATTAGTTTTTTGAATTGTAGATTTTCACCTTTTATAAAAAGACCAAACATGTCAGTAAAATTTAATTTTGCTCACAAGATTGCAAAAATAGTAGGATGTGAATTTGTATCTATGGAAAGTTATGTTGAGTTCAACACTTTGGATTTGCCCAAAATAGTTGGATGCGAAGTTATCTATGGAAAATTATTACAAAGTTGAAAAAATGAAGGATTCAAATTATGATGAGTGAACAACACTTTGGATTTGCCAATTTTGCTCAAAACATGTATGCATTTCCAACTTCTCTCTTTGCACATTATGATAATATTTTCTTCATGTACAAAAGATGCAATATATTGAGGCTTCCCATTGCTAATGGACATGCACATGTCCATTAGTAACAACTTAAACCTTAAATGCAAATTTTGTTATAATTTTTGCTTAGAATTTTAAACATATAATATATATACTTGCCCAATGTAAGGAGGTCATGAAGTTTATAGGGAGTAATGGTAGTAGGGAATAATGGCAACTATTGATTGTTGTTTGAAACACATATCCACATATGGTATGTGGATGGTTTCATCCAACCGATCGTGTTTTTCCCACCCGACTTCTTAAATGAAATATCCAAGTATATATATATATATATATATATATATATATATTCTATTCTTTCCTTGTGTTGTATATTCAATAGCAAAAAAATGAGCAATTGTAAATGGAATAGGAGATGATAAAGATGGAAAATGGAAATAAACTTAACCTTTTTTTTGTAGATGCCATGTTTGGTTGGTCAAGCATGTCAAGACATAAATTGAAAGGAAACATTGTGCAAAACAATGTTGATGCCAATAATAACACATCAAGCCCACATGTACAAGATGCCTACATTATTGCTAATGTGATAGGAGACTTGACTATGTTTGATGAACGGAGATTTGATATGCAGGCATAATTGGTTGAATTAAAACAAGATGCCAAAGACTTTATGATGAGCTTTCTACCAAGGATAATAGCAGCAAGGATTGGTCATTTATCCTAAAGTAAATTGGCATGTTCTCTTTCATTAGATTGAACAAGGTTCAAGTAGTCTTGTTTTTATTGTTGTCTAGCAAATGTTTTATCATTCTTGTCTTTGGTATAACTAAATTTCCTTGCATGCATCACTTTGACTTGGGATGGAACAAAGATGTTGGATTAGGTAAAAGGAGTTCACAACTCACCAATGCTCACAACACATGATGTGGTTATATTTTTGGATGGATTGGAATATAATGATAACATGAATGATGACAATGGCACATGTACATGATGGAGGATGGGCATATATCTTTGGCTAGGTTCAATTTGGCCCAAGTGTGTTTATTTTGTGGTTGCCATCATCAATTCCTTTTACAATGTGTAGTAAAATTGTAAAATTGGTTGCACCCCCAATTTTTTGCCATGTGTAATTTTTCTTGCACCTTGCAATTTGTAGGTGTAGACAAGTAGGTAGGCGAGCACACTAGGTAGATGGGTACATAGCCTAGCTAAGTCCTTAACTTTAGGTGGGTAGACCCCTTAGGTAGGCAAGTTGTTTAGTGTATGTAAGCGTAAATGAAATCTAACCCTCACTACTAGCTAAGTGTGTTGTAGTTCACTAGACTATTTCACTGTGGAACCATAAAAGTGAATTAAGTTCACTATAATTTCATTGCTTTTACCTTCACTGGTGAAAATGGTTCACTATATGGTGTACATGTTTACTAAGGGTGAAGTTTGTTTACTAGGTTTGTTTTTTTAACGTTAGATTGTTTATCACATTTCAAACCCAAAACTTGTCTGGTGAAAACATAGCATTATTTCCAAACGTGATTAACCGGTTAGTTCAATTGTGCCCAAATTCAAAGTCCAATTGAGCTTGACAATCTAATTGGTTCAAAGCGGGGCATAGGGAACATGGAAATCGTTCACATTAGAACGTAGAGAACGGCCAACATGAGGAGGGTTTTTGTAGCGGTGGGAATTTCATTAGCTCAGAACACATCGGGAACGTGGCCTTCATGTTTAGGGCGATAGAAGCAACGCGCGCAGAGTCCATTCTTCTTCCTCTTCAAGCTCTGGAGAGAAGCTGTTGAAGGAGAAGAATTGTAGCTGGAGACGACGCTTGTAAGAAAGAAAGAGAGTTATGAGATCAGATCATGAGGCCAGAAAAGATTCATAAGAGCGTGGCAACATAAGAAGAAGAAACAGCAGCAGCAGTAGTGGTGCCATCCTTTTTCAAATGTTCGATTTCGTTGGAGCTTATGAGGGATCCGGTGGTGTTGTGCATAGGACAAAGCTATGAGCGAAGCATCATCGAACCATGGCTAGAAGCAAGGAACCATACATGTCCAGTGACGATGCAGACGCTGGCTTCCTTGGAGCTTGTGCCGAACCACATGTTGCGGCATCTCATCTAGAACTGGTGCGAAGCGCACGGTGGCGATGGCTCGTTCGGCGCCCTTGTACGACTCCTTTCGACTTTTTTTGTGCCCGTGGCTGCGGATATCATGGCCAGAATGTTTCGCTAAGTGCAGAGTTCCATGGATCCGCTTCCCAATCTGAAGAACATCAGGTCGGTGGCTCCAAAGAATGAGAGGAATCGCAAATGCATCCAAGAATCTGACGCCGTTTCCGTGCTTGCTTCGGTGATTGGTGGTGCTCTAGAATTCTGATGTAAATACCCAATGCTAATAGAAGAAAAACAAGAGAGGAAGAAGAAGAAGCAATAGAATGTTTCTTTCAGCTTAGAGGCTTGTGAAGAAACGCTCGCCATCCTTGCGCTTCTTGAGGTGGGAGCAAATAGACAACGGTGATATCAACTTCTGACGCAGAGTTCGGTTGCAACCCTAGCTTGGTTTTTCTGCAAAGGAACCTTGGATGCTAAAGTAAATGCTGCAACCATTCTTGCGGGAATTGCATCGAAAATAGAATCGTCGCACAACAGCAGCATCAGAGCGATACCGAGAGTGCTTGAAGCTCTAGCCAAGTTGTTGCGAGAGGAGTTTTACCCCAAGGTCATCAAGGCCGGCTTGAAGGCTTTGCTTACCATCTGCATTCCAAGGAAAAACAAGATTAGGGTTACGAAGGTTAGAGTGGTTCCTTTGCTCACAGAGCTTCTCCTAGATGCCAAGAGAAGCAATGTGGAGCTTGCTTTAGGGGTTCTGGAGCTTCTCTGCACCACAGCAGAGGGAAGAGCAGCTGTTGCCAGTCATGCCTTAGCCATGGTTACTCTAATGCACCATCTACACACAGTCTCCAACTTGGCTACAGAACTCAGTGTTGCAATTCTCTGGTTAGTTTGCAAAGCTTCACCAGCTTGTTTGGTGTTGCTGCTGCTGCAGGTGAGATGGATTCGAGTTATGTACTCGGACTTCGAGGTTTTCAAATGAAACCAGGAGATGTTGATCTCCGAGATGGAGGATCAACTTCACACCTTCAACTTTTATGCACTGGAATGGGGCCTGTTGATCTGCAAGATCAACACCTATTTGATGCCTCTGAAGGTGAGAAGGTCAGCACGGGGAGGGTGAGAACGTCTACTATGGAAGGAGCAGAGAATATCCACCTCCCACATCAGAGCAGGCGAAGTGGATTAGGGTTCCCAGAGGATTCTACTGAGAAATTGCTTAGAGAGCTTGAGAGCACACTAGAAAAAGTATAGTTCCAAACCAACCGCTTCAATTCTCTAGATTCTTAAATTTTTTCGATTCTTTTGATGAGAAAAATTAGTACATGTAATCTTTGCCTTGTAAAAAACTACAGGTTGCAAATATGGAGAGCCAAATCAATACTATGAAACATTATGCAATGGACAATAATGCTAACAAGAAGAGTTTAGAGGTCGAGCTTGAAGAATGGATTGATGGTGACTATGAAAATCAGGTATTCTTCTCAATTTCTGCTATGTTGCTCAGGGACAATAATCGTGCATTTCATTAAATGGTAGCCCTGGTCTTCAGAGTGTCTTTGCATTGCACTAAAGAGAAAGCATGGGGGCATTGGATATGGCTGATAGGTGATAGCATTCATGGAAATTACAGAACTGAGAAGGCAGCTTCACAACCAGGAATCTGAATACAAAAGTTTGGTGCGTAGTTGCAAGGTGAGCACTAGACCTTGGTTGGTTTGTCTGATATTAAGCAGCAAGAATGTTGTTTGGAGTATTGTTGATCATGGCAACAATGGTGCAGGTCAAGGAGCATTTAGAGGCAACAAGAGGACCCATGAGGGCGTGGATGTGGTTGTAGCCAAATGTAGCAGTCTAGGCACTACCAGGTTTTGAATATACTTACTTACATTGGAAGATGTGGGCTAATATTGGGTTGCTGCACCAGGGACCTTGTAGGTAGAAAGGTGAACTCAATGTTATGTATGTTCAATTTTTCCCCAGTGAACCCATGTGGGCTGTTCAAATGCTTCAAATAATTCATGTGTAATTAGATTGATGAGTGCAAGAACTTGTAACCCGTTTCCATAGTAATAAAATCTATCATGGTTTTGGTGGGAGGCCAAGCAAATTGGCATGTCAAGCTTAAACTACCAAATTCTTATGTAATTTTACCTTGGGTGCTTAAATTTTTGGGATTGTAGGCAATTTATAAATGCTCTTACCATTGGGTTTCAAAACTCAACTGAAGTATATATTGTGTTTATTATAAATATTAGGCAAAACCATAAACGCTTAGGATCTACTGTGTGTAACATGAAATTGGACGACAAAAAAAATCACGCATTATCTATTAATAAATGCATTATTTAAAACTAAAATAAAAAACTAATTGCCACATGTCATAATCGTTATGAGTAAAATTGAACGGTCCATATATATTGTAATTATTTAATAATATAGTAAATACCATATTAAAAGCCACGCATCATAATCCTAGTGCTTGAATCGGACAGGTAGTATTATTAAACGTCATGAAAATTTTCACTAGCTTAATTGACATGTCCGTAGCAACTAGTCCCCGATCACTGGGGGGTTAACATGTTTTACCATGATTTCCTATAGTTAATCTGTCCTAGTTCACTCAAATCTTAGTGAAATACAAGGTGAACTACACCCCACTTTGGTAGTAGTGCCTCCTAATATCCCTTGTATGGAGTTTGGGTGCCAATTTGTGGGGCTTTAAAAATGCCTAAAAAGTTGGGTAGAAATGCCAAAAACAAGGATGAGAGCTCATAGAAGGCAAAATTGACAAGACTAGGGTGTCATTTTATGGATATCTTTAGTATGATTGCTAGCTTATTATTACAAAATTACAAAAAGTCAAGTGAATGTACTCTCTGAAAAAATAAATCAAACTAATATTTATTTTTGGAGTTTTTTTTTTTTTAATTCCAATTTTGCAATTGAAGACAAGTAACCCCTTTCCATTTTCTTTACTAAGTTCCATTCTCAATTTTCTTCTTGAAGTTCTAAACCTATCGTTGTTGGTGAACAATCTTGATTCCTAATAAAATATGAACTAACTTGTAATCTCAAGGCATATCCAATTTTCTCTTGTGAAATCCATGGAGTTGGTTCAATGTTGCCTATTTGTTCATTTTGTTGGTGTCCAAACATGCAATACTTGTCGGTCATGAAGCTATGTTGCATAAGGGATGTTGTTAATCATGATTTGCATGATGTGCAAAAAAACTTCATCAAATAATAATAACTTGCCATAAGTACTATTAGTACAACACAAAGTCATCATTTTTAGTAGATTCTTTCTCTTTGTATTGTTCCAACAAAATTTACAAGAACTAATGATTTTGTAAGAGAAAGGATTTATGTATAAGTGTAGTGGTGTTATCTCACTTATGATTTGATACAAGTCATAGATTTGAACTTGCAAGAACAAAGATTTGTAAAAAAAACATTATGTCTTTACTTCATCTTGTTTTCAAACTTATAATGTTGCTAGTTGTTTGATTTGATGATCTTGGTTACTATTCTTTTTCAAATTTGGAAGTTCAAAACTCCATAATACATTGATATAAGAAATTTTGGAAAACGATTCATAGCATTGTTGATACGTATATGTGGTGTTCTACATCTTCTACTTTAATACTTTTTGTAACCATCACCACAACATAGAACACATAAAATAAATATAGTTGATCATGTGTACAAATTTGTCAATTACACCAAATGCGGACCACATTTAGTAATAAATCTTGCATTTGGAATTTCATATCTACCTTTGGAAAGGTGGCAATCATCATTAAAAAATATTCATATATTTTCTTCTTTTGTTGATCATTGTTGTTTTGAAAACAGGAGATTGGAGTACTTGGTTGGTAAAGCCTAATTAGTAGACTCTAGGATCTAGGGATTTTGAACTAAATTGTAGCTACTAACATATGACACTTCATAAATTAATATTTCGATTATTAAGAAGCATGATCAACATGATTCCTCGTCATGCAATACATTTGTAGCCAAATCCCCATTAAAAAATAAATTTACAATCGTGCACCTTTTCCATTTTCTAGCTACTTCAATATTTATGTATGAAAAAAAATATTTGCACCTTAAAACCTCATTTAATCCTACCCAATGGTTGATAAGAAATCCAACTTAATTGAAAGCATTTAAACCAACAATACCATTAACCATGCAACAACCATAATAGGGTCCTTGATGACATTGAAACCATGTAATGCAAATGTTGGACCCAAAATCCAATGAACTACAAAACAACAATATTTTTGGTCAATTTTTGTGAGGTCACTTGAATAACAATTGGATATTATAGGTCCATTTCTTCATTTATTTAAAAAACCCGTGAGTATTGAATGGTCATCCCCATCAAGTCAACAACAATTCATTAGCATGTGCCTTTTCATGTCAATGTAGGTAGCTAAGTTAAATTGCAACATACCTCATTCATTTTCTTCATTTTAATGTTTAGATTTGATTATTTGGACATATTTTAAATCAAATCAAATTTTTTTCTTTTTTTTTGGTAGTATGAAGTCAAAAATATTTGCTAACTTTTCAAAAAAGATTATCAGGATTTGTATATCCCAAAACTTAAAACACACCATGCATATAATGTATGATATTATAAACAATGAATATATGAATCAATGAATATTATAATAGCATGTACATAACATAAATCAAAAGGGACATTTCTTTTCATCTTAATGTTAATGTAATTATATGAATGTATATTGTAAATTCAATTGGATCAATTATTGACAATTGAATTTTTTTTAATAATGTTTTGATGTGAATTACAATATTTCATGCTTACAATAAATAATAAAAATAATTCATGAATTAAACATTTATGTTTACAAAGTTTTTGTTTGTGAAGAGTTAGACCTTAATCTAGCTTAAAAAAAACTTGAAAATATGGACACAAGTAAGGTTAATTGTTACAATATTTTATTTTAATAAATTCAATTTTTTGTTGTGTGCAAATTTAAAATTCAACATATTCATCTAAATTGTGTATGATTCATGAGCATTGCCTAGAGTTACAATGAAGTTGAATGTGTAAATGACATGCAATTGAATCTTTTATCAAATATGAATGTCAACTAAATAAGAAAAACAATTATGCATGCAAGAAATTTGCAGAAGAATATTTTATAATACGAAAACAATGACTTAAACAATTGAAAATATATATATTCAAAATCAATGTGTAACATAAATTGAAAAAGAAAAAGTCCAAAGATTACACCATGCATGTTGGCTTATCTCTAATCATTGGATGCTGAAAATGTTATTGATCATGTCAAATCACTTTGCCTTCATCAGACATATGATATGGTTAAATTGTGTTTAACAATAAGAATGGACGAATCAATTTATGTTGTTTGTGACATTCTTGTTCCCATATCATCCTTGCATAAATATTTCCATAATGAATTATCTCTAGAGTTCATGAAACGAAATTACAATTTCTTAGATACTCCCACCAATTCGTTTGAATCATAATCACTATTACAAAATGTGGGTGTAGTTCACTAGTCCTCGTTCACTACAAATAATGAATTCCCTCAAAATCCAGTGAAATCACTTGGCATATAGGAACGCATTTTGTTGTAGTGAATGTGCTTCAACCCCCATGCAAGATTCTTGAAGGTGTGTTATTATGAACTAAGGGAATTTTATCGCATCCATTTTTATTGTCAAACTCTCCACAACTGTCAATATGTACAACACATTTTGAATCATTTTGAAAAGTTTCGTACAATGGACCACCCTAGTTCATCATTGCAAACAAGTTGTATATGGGAATACTTCCAAAAACATTTCATTCCTTGACCAATACAAAATTGGCTCTGACAACAATATTGGCTTAGAATAGTGATGGTCATTTGTTGTGAAATTTGGACAAAATCATACAATTTGTTCCCATAACTATGCATTTGTTACAACATTGGCCCCACCTACAACCCTTTTCCTTGCCAACATTGCAACAATGGGGTGTTTCAAAGTTTCAATTGTTGGGGCCCTAACATTAGTTCAATTCATTGCAACTATATAAAAATATTTAATGGGTGTAAGCAAGATAAAGTGAACAACTTGATTACCTTATCAAAAGTATAGCAAATAAATTTTAAATAACAGCAAAACCCATTATAAAATTGTGGAACATTTAATGCTTTCATTTCAATGATTAAAAATCATATATGTTTACACTATAATGTGCATCGATTTTCATATTTCAAATTGTAAAAGTAGGTTTTAAATAGGTTTTTCAAAATACAATTAGTTTGTGACATCTCCTTTTCAATGTGGGCTTTTGGTTTCAAGTAAGTGTCAAGTAAGTTCTTAGGAAAAGGAAATATTTTTTCTTTTGATGAGTTGCTAAAATATATGTTGATCTTCATTTCCTAACTTATTATATATCAATTTCATTAAACTTTCTAACAAAAAACTAGGTTTGTTCACACATATTTTTCAATTGATTTAAAATATATTTTTAGTTACTTTTTAAATTCATTCTATTTTATTTTTAAAAAATCAGATTCTTATAAACCTAATAGAGAAAAATGATGTTATTTGATACATATTTTCACCTAATTTGATGTTACTTTATGGTAGTTATATGAGTGGTGCAAGCTTGAAGTGGAAACGTTTATTTTTTTTGTCAATTTTATCTTGTTTTGACCTTAGTTCACAATGTTGCACTTACTAATATCTTGGATTTTTATAGATCTAACAACCCATGTGACAAACATGTGGAATTACAATTCCTCCAAAAGATGATTTTTCATACATTTTTCATGTACTTTATATGTTAACCCTAATTATTTCAAAAACATTACTTAAAATTTTCCTTTTCATGAACAACAATGCATGAAAAATCAATTGTTGATAACCTGATGCTTTAGACATGCTTAATACTTTCATGGACATTGTAAAGTTTTTGGACATTTTAAGAGATAGACATATGAACCCCATTCTAGAATTTACTATTGATACCCGAAATAAAAAATATTCATCAACTCATCATTTATCTTGGATTTCATTCCTAGATTAATTCACCAAAAGTCCATAAGGCAAGCTATACAAATCCTTGTTGACAAACCTTTACATGACAATGCAGTGGTCATCATTGAATTAAGATCATTTTTTATTATAATTGTGATAGTTGGAAATATCAAATTCTTGAAATATTCCCTTATGGCCATGGTGGTCCAAAATGAACAATGTCCAATCATAGTAGGATTGGAAGCTAACATGGCTAATGCCTTGCGATTATCTTCAAGGCAATTTGCTTAACAACATGCATTTCCCCTAGAATAATATTCAATATGCTTGCTTGCAACCATGTAATCCCTTTTATTTATGTTTGTTGTAAAGTCCACTCCATTGATGCCAACAATCATGCAAATAGCCATTCTAAATTGAGAAAATCTTGTTTTCTAGGTTTGAGTCATGCCTTTAGACCTACATTAAATTCATTAAAAAATTATTTTATTTATTTAATCATTTAATTACAGTTGATCATGATGTTACTTGCAACCAATTGTTTTGTGTAACTCAATTATCAAGATGCATATCACACATGCTTCTTCCAAGGCCTACTAATGCCTTTGCAAGCACCATCTATCAATGGCCTTGTACTTGCATTGCAAACTGGGATTCGTGTTGGACTAAAACATTGTTGGGGTTCCAATGAGGAACGACAACATGCTAGAACACATGTGTTTTCACATTCAACATATTTGGGGCAACCATCCCATTTTTCATTGTCACTCCAAATAGTTTAGGTAATCATTCGCACCCTTCTTAATATGATATTTACTAACTCAAAATTGCAATATCAAATAAACCAATTAATGAATAGTAATTCCTCACAGGATAATTCATATAGGTGTACAACACATCACCAATTATGTCGAGGTGATTTCCATTGACTAATTTTGCCATATGGACGTTACCATCCTACAAAGTTCATATGAAGAACAATTATATTAGCCAATGATCTTGTTGTTTGTGTTCAATATTTCGACTAGATCATGAATATTGTCATCAACGTATTAATGGGGTGGGATAGAAAATTACAATGTCCTACTCCAAGCAATGGATTATTTGGCTTTTGTAAAAAAATTTGCATCCACAAAGTCCCAAAGATTTGGGAACCTCCATGCCCATTGGTTGGTGTATACCCATGGCATGCCAACCACTACCACTAGGTTTTTACAACTTGTTGCTTAAAGATCCAAACTCCTTGTTTTTGAATTGATTCATTGCACATCAAATAACACTTCTCCAAATGGAAGTACGTACCCATTTCAAAAGGGGCTATTTGTTTTGATTGTGATGGTCCTCTCCAAGCGCTGGTTTTATGTGTTTTTGTTTTAAAAAGGCCTAAGTAGAATGCATGTGCTTTTATTGTGATGAATTGTCCAACATGTAAAATTTGTTTTATTATTGAACATCTCTTGAAGCAAATAACTATCAAATTGGCAACCTTCATGAGTATTCAACCTATAATTGAAAACCTCATTAATGCATTGAATCTATTACCTTTTCCAAATGCAAAATCCAACACCTTCAAAGTGGACTCAACTGTATTTCCTTAACAATATCAAGGTACCAAAGCCATTTTTGAGCTCACTCAAAATCTTGTTTCAAGAAATCTACATGCACGTTTTCTAGAATAATGTGCCATTTTGCTTCCCCCAATTAACCACTTTGATGACAATGGTCAATGCTAATTTCAAGATCATTTCGTAGTTTCAAATCAACGATGAATACATCAATTGGTATTTTCCAATAGTCATTACAACATTCAAATGTAACCATGACATGCATTGCCTTATTGGTGGAGGTGGACCTGACTTAACATGTTACATTATAAAATATACAACTAAAAACCAAAATGAATTTGAGAATTGAGCTTCCTTCCATTTATGTGCATTTGACAAATGGGTTGGTCAATAGTTTAATTTTCTTATTGATGTAGTTAATACAAAAAGATGCTAGAGGATATCAAACATGATATGTTCTTTGTCCTTGAAGCAATAGACTGTGATTTTTGATGGCATCCTTATATCTACTTTGAGGTGGTCCCTTTTACGAGTCTCATGAATTTGCCATGTTATTCATTAGACACCTTCTAGATACTTTGATGAATATCGTGGAGGCTTCACTTATAAGATCAAAACATGGAGACATGGCTATTTACACACCCATTACAAATTATTCATGTCATCTAGACTCATTAGAACACTTGTCCCTTTATAAGTTCACTTCAACTTACAAAAAAATTGCTTCCATCGAATAACTCCTATTCAAAGAACCCATTCACTAAAGGCTCAAATCTTTAAACACATTGTCAATGTTTGATGGAACTCAATTGCCAGATATATCACAAAAGGATTTGGCATCTAAAAAATGCATGTCCTACTTCCAAATAGTACTTATATTGCACAAACCCTTTTGTTATCTCAATGACCTCTTAGGTGATAATTATTTCATAGGAACACATATTTCAATCACACAACCAATTTGTTGCCATGCAAGCCTACATAAAGCATTATGAGGATTATTATGTGGGCAAGCGAAAAGCAAATGGAAATGCATGGGATCGACCACAAATCTAAAATGTTATTGGACCACCTAGATGACACCAACTCTTTTGCACCAAATGCATCTTGTTGTAACATTAATGTGTACTATGAAGATGATCCAAATGATAATCATGAATTTGACTTTAACAATTGACATGGAAAACATGACCTTTCATAGTCTATATATGATGACCTCAACGCCATACCTAATTCATTTGTAGTTGTTGAAAATCTAATCACTTCACTTCCGCATGTTATTCCCATCATATTTTGCCACGTGGATCCAACAACATTTCAAACTACAATGAAGGATCTTTGTGATGTTGCACATGCCAATTCAAGCCTCCAACATTTTACAACTATATTTATTGAATTCAATATGCACCTAATCCCAATGAAAATGATTGCAACAACTACAGTTCATATAAATTGGACACCCCCTCTTCCTATTTCATCTCCTCTTATAATGTACCTTTCTTTGAAAGATGTTTCAATTGCTTGTAACCTTAACCAAAAGCAACATTCCATGTTCATGTTGGTGGGGCACACGTTGCTAAACTCATATGATAATCTTACACCTACAAAGCCTTTTTCGCTTGGCCCTTGGTGAAGATTCACGAATGGGTCATGTTATTGGCTACTAATTCCCATAAATTGCAACTACACATCACCAATTCATTGATGAAACTTTTGGGTATATAATGTTTGTTTCATCCATGTAATTATCTAAAATAATCTTCATAAAATTGTTTGGCCATGACCAAGTTTTAGATCCTAAATTTTTGCTTGACAATATTGGCATCCACCCAATATTGGAATGAGATATATTCATCAAACTTTCAAATTGAAGTTTCACTATTTCTATTAAATAGATTCCCATCGTCCATGCCTTTGTTCTTACAATTAACAAATGCCAAGGATTGACTCTTTCAAGAGCTATCCTCAAACCACTTTTACCTCCATCTCAATGAAACCAGAAAAAAAATAGCACGTTATATGTAGCTTTATCATGAGTGAAGTGTTTGGTAGACTTGCAAGTTCTTGAACCCCTTTCCCATACTATTTTAAAATATTTCCAATTGGGAAATTTTCACTTCATAGAATACACATGTTTACAAGTTCTAGAGCACATTGTTTGATGCACATATTTGCATCATGCATTATGGGAAAATAACAATTTAAAAAAAATTGAGTTTATTTACAACAACCAAAATATTTTAATAAAAATTGAATTTACAAACAACTATATATATATTTGTGTATAACTTATGAACTTTGATGAATGATCCCCATATTTACAAAAAAATCCTTTTGATGTAACTTTCACATAAAGACTTAAGGATACCTAGGTTAATAGCCTCCTAAAATATGATTATTCTAGCTATTTAAGTTAAACCTACCTTGATCTTGAACTTCCACCAAGCATTGTTGGCATTCACTTAATTTTGGAGCAAGGTGTTTCCATCCAACTTCCAAATTGAAGGTTTAATGTTTGTTTTGCGCAAATTCCGGTCATCCCCGCCTATGTTTTGACTATTGACAAATGCCAAGGATTGACTTTTTTAGGAGCTATTATTGGCCAACTCCTATAGTGGTCATGTTTGTCTCCTTAAAGAAATGGCACATTATATTTAGTTCTTTCATGTGCAAAATGCTTGATTGACTTGCAAGTTCTTCAACCTCTTGCCCAAATTATTTCCCAAATTTTCCAACTTGGAATTGTTCATATTGCAGAAGAAACCCGTTTACAAGCTTTAAAAAAGATAATTTAATGAAAGTTTAAAAAAAAAATCATTTATAATTATGCTTAATTATATGAAATTATAATAAGAAAATTTTACAATTTCCAAAAAATCTTAGTAGTCATTGTAAATTTGGGTCTCATATAATTATTGTGTTTCTATTTAGAAATGTAATCATTGCTAGGTGTTGCCTACATGAATGAATTGGGGAGATTCTTTTTTTTTTTAAGGCTTTTTGCAAATATAGTTTGAAAATGAAACATTGCTATCAATTTGGGATGTATGTAGGTTTTATTAAATCTTAAACTAAAATAAAATAATTATCAATAAAGCCCAACTCCTCAATGTTCCTTTTATACATGAAATCATTTACATGATGAACGAAAACAAAACACAAAACACAAGAAAATGCTAAATTGATTCATAAATCTTATGATGAAACACCATATATTATTTTAGATAATCTAAATCACCACATTACATAATAATAATAAAGAATTCAACACCTACATATTCATAAATATTTATTTATTAATCATAGTCCAATAATTTATCAAGTGCAAGTCATCAAACCTTATTTTGTAAATCATTATCCTATGATTCATCACTCTTGAATCAACATAATTTACCAAATCAGCATATATTAAATAAAATATGTTTGATTTTTAAATATACTTGATTCTTAGAAATCAACAAAATGTTTAAATATTTTTGATGGTCCAAATTACAATCCCAATTTCAAATATGAGTTGCAAGCTCAATAATGGTGATAACCTGCACATTCAAAACATTGTTAAAACAAACATCAAATCATTAAAAAAAATAATTTAATATGACAAAAAAAATCATTTTTTGTAATAAAAACAATTGCATTCAACCTTTTAAAAACCATTGTCATAAATGCAAACACCAATTGTTAATGTGACAATTAAATAGACAAAAAATATTGATGAGTTTGGAATGGATATACTTGAAATTGCTCTCAACAATTAGCCTGACCAAATGAAACTCCAAGTTCTATTGTTGTATATTTGTGATAAACACGACATTTAAACAATTGTTTTTTTCCTCTTGAAAGTTACAAACTATTGCAATCGTTAAACTTAGAAGGAAAATAAAAAGATTACTTTGTAATAATTAAAAATAAAAAATCTTAAAAACAAGTGTTGACATATAACAAGAATCCCAACCAAAGAAAAAGGTATGTACACAACAAGTTTTGCAACAACAAAAATCATTACATAAAACATGAGAGCAATGCAAAGAAAGAGTTGTCACAAAATCATGCAAAAGGATCACAAAACCAAACTTATATACTAATCATCAGGCATTTACTAATGATAATTTTAAAGACCCTAAACTAAAGATTGCAATATGAGAATTAGAATGAATTAAGTAACTTTGATTAAGATCAAGTTCCAATGACGAGAAATGGGAATTGCTATATGGGTAATATTTTGAAATCTGTTGAATGGGTCGTCCATGGACCATTCCAAAGACAATTTCAGAAGTAACTACCTCGTTTTTAGGCCTAACTACTTCATTCCTTTCTTAATAACTATGTCCCACCTTTCCTAAGAACTACCTCCATTTTATAACTTCACTCATTTTCATTATCCACCAACATGAATACAATTTGTCTTGGGCCATGTGTCCTTTCATGGCCTAAAAAACAATGTACCTAAATCCAATATCAAAAACCTAATCACAACTATTGAAAACATGTTGAAACCACCAGCACATTACAGAGGTTTGTCAAGCCATAGAAATCATTGCCGCAAACCTCTAGCAAAAGCATCACAATGGTTCGTTCGAAGCTACAGGTGTTGGAGGATGATCACAAAGCATTTTCACACAACTACAAAAGTCCAAAGAGGATCACAAATGCCCAAGGAATAGTTACAGAGATTCAAACAGGATCACAAAATTTATCGAATCGTAGTTATAAAGGTTCAAGTTATACCACAAAGATCCAAAGAAAACAAAGTATTAGTCTGAAAAGGATCACTGTATCATCATTGTAGAGGTGCAAAACAATTTTCAAATGTCTATAAAATGGCTACATAGGTTTAAATTATACCACAAAGCTTCAAGTCATAACTAGGGCGATCCAAATTTGCAAGTTTGGTTGCTTTATTTGGATCTGTATAGTTATGACTTGAAGCTTTGTGATATAGACACCTCTAATATTTTAAATTCCAAATTTTAAGTTTTTGTATTTGCAATTACGAAAACCTTCTAAAATTTGCAAACCACCACAAACCCCACCAAAACACCAACAAGACCTCTCCTGTCTCCAAACTATACCAACACAAAACAACAAAACTCCTGCAATCTCCAAACTAACACAAAACCCACAAAAACTTCTACAACTTGCAAAGTGCCACAACAACAAAACAACAACATATCAAAAACAAGAACCAAAAGAACTCTAACGACTCTTGCAGAAAGCTCCACCACCCTCATCACAAAACAAGGAACATCGAGTAGCATACAAACCTTTTTTCATTACCAAACCACAAATTGTATACAACTACACTCTAAAACCCTACTCTGTAAACTCTAAAAACTCAATCCAATTCCTTAGGATTATAAACTAACAAGCCAAAACAACATGAGAAGACACACAACAACATTGCAACAACACACACATTGCAAACCTTCGAAATGCACCGCCACTGGTCCATGACTCCAACCTAACCCTAAAATGCCACAAACAACCCACCCAATGTGAATGCAAAACAAAAACAAAATATCCCAAACTAGCCGTCTGAAAAGGGCAATTTAGTGCCAAATCCAGACCCAGTGACCTGAATGTGATAGTCAGTCCCTCTTAGGGGGGCAAGGCCTAACAAACTCACATATGAAAAATTGATCACACAACATATTTGTTGGAGTAGATCCACCCACAGTCCATGCCAAATTTGGGCCTATCACATCACATCCAAAATAATGTGCAAATTATCTCCCTATCCCTAGAATAAACATGAAATAACCAGACAATGTAAAGCGAGGGTCCACTAAACGCCATCATAGGAATCAATCATTGTGACTGACCAATCAAAGTCATCATATTTCTTTATTGACCTTTGTGCTAATTTACAAGTCCAAACTCAATTTCATGCTATTTAAAGGCTGAACTTCATCCAAAGTACAGTTTACAAGCCATTATACTATACTGCTACTAGTGGAGCTGCTCTTAACATCTTAACAAACAAAAGTAAAATGCACAACAAAACATTTGAAAAGACTTACTACGATCATCTAAAAGGAATTAAGGTTTGGCATAGTAATCAAAAGGAGGTTAGCAGCCTTTGGATAATGATGATGACCTAAATGTGTGCTACTACTACTTGCTAATCAAAGCATGAGTCACACAAACCACAACCCATTGAAAAAGTACCCACCTCAGTTGTTGCAGTTGTTGATGATGATGAAAACCACAACATGTCAGTTCATTGTTCAAAATGTTAGTTTGTGTTCTAAGTAGAGCCTCTAATTTGAGGAGTCATCAGATTCAGTCGGTGAGCATGATGATGATAACAACAACTCCCACAAATGAGTCCCCACCACCATGGGGCATCAAACCCATCAACACGTTTATGAAATTGCAGAGAAATCTAAGGACAGCAACAATTTGAAAGCAACATGACAGTGAGTGCTCTCATAACCATGTGAGAGTCCCTCACAAAGTGTCAAACCATTGCCTTGATCACAAATAGCAGTGCTATGCCACAATGACCACCTACTGACTTCATCAGCTTGCTACAATGGGTATAGATAAGTATATAATCACCACACCTCATAAATTCACTCTGTGTAGATATATATGCCAGGCACAACCCTTTTACTGATGCCTCTGTGAATCACACCTGCATTTGTTGCAATCAGACCCCATTTCTTTGGGGAGCTTTGACTACTGCTACAAGATGACAAAAGCCTCTTCTAAGGAACTTTAAGTGTGGACAGAAGGACGTGAAAAAGAGACACAATGGCTCAAGAAGGCTATGTCACACCCCATGGGTTTTGCAGCAAGATACAAGGGCCACCAAGTTTTTGGGTGGTGGAAAATATGAGCCCACAGTTTGGCTCACATTATTAAATGACTCTCAGTACCCATAGCTAGTGTTGTAATGTGAATTATAGGCAGCTGTGGTAGGGCCAGTGGCAGGATTGGTTGGGTACATGGATGCCTGTGTAGGATATGAGCTGTAGCTTGTGTCCACTGCATTACTGTAAGCAGCTTGTGGTGCCCCTGTGGCTCCAGACATGAAATTCTGCATCCACCCCGGTAACATATTTAAAAAACAATTTAAGCTACCATATAATTCAGTACCCATGAATTTTTCAGAAAGGCATTGCTCTCACCATACCCAAGCTATCTCCTGAACACAAGGTAAATTAATTTCCTCTCATTTAGTATATATGTAATCAGGGGAGTTGTTCACCATCCAATTGCAAAACAGCCAACAAACAGTAGCTTCATAGAACCTGTTGAAGCTTTCAGTTTCTAGCAGTCCACATGCATTGATTACTCTTCATGGCCTGAAATTTCGAGTTTCCTAAAAGGTATGTTAGAGATGAAGTGACTGTCTACACATGAGGGAGGTCCAGTATACAAGGCATTCCTTGCAGAAATGGCTTGGATAAATATAACAATGCAGCTGAGTAAAGAATAGTCTGAAGACAGCAGCCTCAGTGGATTATATCCCTTTCGTATATTGAGTGCAAAACTAGATAATTGAATCCCCTTGAGAACCCTGACATCTGTGAGCAGTTCCAGACTAGAGACTCTGCATCAACTCTTACTTCTGACACTATCCTGTGATGTCATAGTGTGGCAAAAATGCATTGAAGGGGTCAAATCAAAGCACAATCAACACATGCTGTTTAATTCACAGCAAAGTGACTAAAAAGCCAGGACTGCCAAGTAAATCATCTACCTAAGTAAGCATCAAAAATTAGATCACAGCAATTCTCAGCTCATAAATTCTGATGTCACTGTGGGATATCATCCAGACAGAGAAAACATGTATTGATAAGCAAACTGGCCAGGAGGATATTGAGATGAAAAGAGATGGGCTGAACCATACCTGGACAAGCTGCTGTGCTGTCTGAACTTGAGAGGCACTACCATGGATTTCAACTGTCATCTCACCAGGGACACCTCGAGTCTCCTGTATAGTTATAGTTGCACCACTAGTGTGTCGCATGTAACTGATGTTAGCCCCTGCGGTCCCAATCACAGCATCTGCATATGACAATGGGATCTGCATATGCTGTGTCACCTGCCATTGCACAGTCCTCCACTTATTTGGGTGTGTCCAACTATATGCTCATCTCTTTGGTGCTCTTTCAAAATACAGTGCAACTGAGACTTTCAGATGATGCATGGAATCATGGTGAACATTGGAAATCATTCAGACTCTTTTGACATGTCTGCAACTGAACCTCTGTACACTTGAAGTGACCATAGAACCTCCTTAGTCACACTTCAATCTTGAAGGAGAGAGAGGATGAGTCACTAACAATCTTCTACAGTCCTATGAACCTGCTATTCAGAGCATCCCATACAGCAATTGTGCAAGAAGTTGTTAAAAATATTACAGTAGGGAGGGAGGGATCAGAACCTGAGTTATGACAGGGGTGGGGGGAGGGGCAGCAACAGAGGTCATGCTGGGATCACGGCCATACATGGACACCCCATGGTGATGGTGCAGATGATCCTGCTGCTGTTGTTGATGGTGTTGTGACAGATCAGCTGCTGGTTGGGGGTAGTAAGCTGTGTCATTGGTGCTTGCATAGCTGGGTGCCTGCTGTTGCTGCTGATGCTGCATACCTGTATTGCTGGGCTGCCAAGCTGATGGTGCACTTTGTTGTTGTTGACTTGTCATGGCTCGCTGCACAAAATTGACACTATCAAGATCCAACCTCACACACCTGACCAACTAGAGGTTTTCAACACAATGCTGTGTAGTTCACAGGACTGGAGATGTAAGACTGCACCTATTGGTCACAAACAACACACTTGACAGCAGATGAAATCTTTCTGGCCTCATAAACATCAAAGCATGATGCAAATGAGTGGGGGTAACATCAACATAGACATTAGACCTACATTGAGTTCAAAGAGGGTGAGCACACTGCGATCCACAAGAAACTTCCGGAGATGAGAGACCACCATTTCCATGGCACGCTGCACAAGCCGTGCTTCACCCTGTATCTCCACTACTCTGTCATCAGACAATGCACACAGAGGCAAGTCCTCTGCACCCCATCACCCCTCCTCACGTCACACCTTCTCTTCATCTCCCTCAAAATTTACATCTTTAATTCCCCATTTGGTCACAGACAAGATACACCTCCTGATGATAAAGCAGTCCTCAAAGTTTGACTCCACCTTAACTCTCACTACAGGACTCTCCCTTCACCAATATCGTATAACTTCTATGCTGCATCTGTCTGAGTAGATGAAAGTCCAGCAAGAACTGCTTACTGAGTAGCCATAAGGACGCAAAGGAAAAAAACTTCCTTTGTGTGCATTTGGGTTATTGATTTTGTTGATTGAACAGAGATCAAACTGAATCAAGACATATCTTGGAACTCTTAATTTTCTACCAAGAGCCTGCAACCCTCATGTATATACAGAGGTGGAGTTTGCACAAAAACATCAGAGAAACAAAAAAAGTGTCACCCATTAGAGATGCTGAAAATGCAGCTACTCAAAGAGGATGAAAATTTTACCTGGAGGAAGAACCCTGACAGTTGCTCCTGATGCATCTTGGATGGACTTAATGGTTGCTCCCTGACGTCCAATAAGACTGCCAGCCTGCGTAGCTGCTACCAAGAGACGGGATGCAACAGGACCTCCTCCACTAGCAATCTCACCATCAGTTGTTGTTTCTGGTTCAGAGCCTTCAATTACCCGTCTGTGCACTCGCAGAAGACCCTCCATTGCTGGTGATATCGTGGCTTCTGGCTCCTCTCTAGCTGATACTAAAACCTGCAAAATTGTATACACATTCCAATCAATCCTCCCCGCCAGTCAGGGTGAATACAACCTTGTAAAACAAACAAGAGCAACCGATGTACTGCACAGAACAATACAACAAGAGCAACTGATGCAATTCACAGGACAATAAAAACAAGAGCAACCATTGCACTTCACAGAACAATACCAACAAGCAAGAGCAACCATGCCCACTTGCAAAAAAATACCAACAGCACATATACCCTCTGTGGCTGTAAAGAGCACCAAACCCTAAACCTTGTCAACTGAGCAGTGCCATAGTAAGTGCTGCTCCTGCAAAGCAGAAATCTACAAAGTAGGTAACAATGCACAAGAAAGTGGCCTATGTGTGCATCAACTCTTTCTGCCTCGAGTTTTCTGTTGCTGTCTGTTTCAATTTCTCATTCTTCTTCCTCTCCCCATGTGTGTGCATGCAATTTTTCTCAAGACTGATTGCGATTTTATGCAAGAGAAGGAGGAGGAGGAGGAGGAGGAGGAGGAGGAGCGTACAATACGCTCGGGAGTTCCTGGAACGCCTTCCAGAATTTTGATTCGCGATCGTGTGTCCTCGCACATCTTCTTCACAAACTCTCCCTTGCGTCCTATGATACCTCCCACCTTCTGCACAGGCACCATCAAACGGAACGCATTGTCCCCTGGCCATCCTGACCACTTCTTGTCAGCCTCTTTCTCCTGCTCATCCCTATCCCTTTTCTGCGAAACCGATATTCCTCCATCTTTCTGCTGCACCTCTTCTTCTTGCTGCTGCTCTTGCGATAATAATGCCGCAGGAGCTATAACTCCCTCAGGCTGCTGCTCCTCAGGTTGTTGCACTTCCAGTCCTGTTCCTTCTTCTTCATGATGAACTTCTTCCCCCACCGTCTGCACCACCACCTGCTGTTGCACATCATCTCCTTGCAAATCCTCCTCAGCTTTCTCCTGAAAAGAAACTCCCGACTGAACGCTTTCTGGCTCATCTACCACCAACTCTGGCTGCTGCTGCTCCTGCTGGAACTGGAGCTCTTGAGGTTGCAATTCCTGAGCACCTTGATGAAACTCGACATCTTGCTGTTGCTCCTCGTCTGCTGGTACTGCATCAGCAGCAGCTACTGCCGCTGGTACGGCCACCTCCTCCATCGTCGAGAGAAGAGAGACTCACAAAATGCTCTCTCTCTCTACCTACCCTACGCAAGTACGGTTCTCAAGAAATTGCAAAACTGCGCAAAAAACAAGAAATGCGCAACCGAAGAAGCCAGTGTTACTCAAATCGCAAGGACGACGACGACGATCTCGTCGCGCTTTCTTTGTTCTTCATCTACGACGCCTTCGTCGTCCACCATTAAGCGTCCAAAGCCCAACGGCTACGCCAGGATGAGAGGAGGTGGAAAAAACAGTTGTTCATCCACGCGCGAGTGCGGGGACGAGGAGGAGGAAGAGCAGGAGCCGGGGAAGGAGGAGAAGAAGAGGAGGCGAAGGAGAGCTCCGATTCAGCTTGTTGTGTGCGGGGTGTTCGCTGTTGTTGTAGTAACGAGGCGCGTGGAAATTGGAAGTAACAATGGCTTCTCTGGAGGAGGAGGAGGAGGAGGAGCTTCGCATTCCTGGCTTCCTTGCTACTGCAGATGCGCGAGGTTCGTCGGGGTTTTCATCTTTAACTCTCTCTATTCCAGCTCTCGAGCTTTCTAGGTTTTCTTGTGAACTCTGTCTGTCTCTGTCTCGGGCCCTGGACTGGCGTTCGTATAGCACGAGGAGCTTCGGTTTCTCTGGAAGAAATTGTTGGGGTTTGGTGCACATGTTTTGTTTTGCGACTTAGGCAATTCTGCTTGTCAGGAAGCAAGGTGCTTTGGGATGTTACCAGGATGTGCAGCAGCAGGCCTGAGATGGTAATCCAGTTGGAATGGCAACAGTTTCTTCTCTAGGAGGAGTGGGGAGGGGGGGGGGGAGGGTTGAGAATTGCATGATCCTTCTGATGATGATGAGGATGAGGAGCCGAAATTTGTGTTTGTGTGAGTGTTTCTAGCTTGATTTCCTGATCCAGAAAACCACAAACCGTCCTCATGTCTAGCTTGTGCCTCTGTAATGTCTTTGATATCCAGGAAATCCATGTTTTGTTTTTCTGATTAGCTATTGTCCCTTTCTTGAGTGCTCATCAACCCTTGTGACTCTGAGTCTTCTCTGTTGCTTCCACAAGTGCAACAGAAATGCAGATTTCTGCACAAGTGTTTGAAGAAAATTTTGCACAGATATTTGTATACTACGTCTGTACTTGGGAGTCATGGCATCTACTTGCTGCTATTCTTGATTATAGTGATGATGATGGTCTGATGATGGTTTGATGATGCTCGTGAAGGTGTGGTTATGACTGCACTGATTCTTTGTCATGTTAGTTGTGGTATTTCTGAACTAACACAAGAGTTACATGGCCTTTTTAAAAGTGTTGTTGTGGAGGTTTTTTCTCTCTGCAATCTCACAGATTTGGATCTGAAGGCGTGTAGTATCTATGGGTGTATGTACTCCTGCAGTGGCACAAGAGTTTGGGGTGATAGCGCTAGAGCGGGTTGTGACTGGGAAGACAGGGATGCGAGGGTTTGGTAAGGCAGCCAAAGTGTTGCAAATTAGTGTGGAGGAAGTGGAGCAGGGAGTTGCATCCCTGACAACTGTGCTTGCTCGTTGTGTGCGCTACTACTTGCCACGATCACAGCAGCTGCTGCTGCTAGCTGATGCAGGCCTGCAAGAGGTTGCGAGAGAAGCTTTGGCAGACCTTTTGACTGAGCGCCAAGAGGAGCTCTATGGTGAGATTCCGTCAAGTGTGGCCTCATATCGCAACCTAAATTGGCGTCTCGACATTCAGGTATCACCACAACCACCTCAAATGAAGGGGAAGGAGGTACTCATATCAGTATTTTAGTCTGATCAGACAGGAAGAAGAGAACTTGGTTTCTGATGTTTGAGAACAAGGTTGAGGAGAGTGCTCATCCCACTGCACAGGGAGTTCCATCATCTTGCTAACTGAAAACTCTCTCTCTCTCTTGAAGACAGTTTTATCAAGACTTCGAAAGGATGTTCATTTTACAGGTAGCAAGCAGAAGTCTCCAGCAGCAATCCAGGCCATCTTATCTGTTGGCACTTGCAACAAGTAATGGGGTGAAGCATATGGAAGCAGAATTTAGTGTGCTTAAGGAGGTCTGTGCGCAATTAGAAGCTGCACTTGCAGAATCACGCAGTGCCTACAGCCGGCGTTTCCAACGCTTTAACAAGTGATGGCTTCAGCTCTGTATTGTTCATGCATACTTTAGCTCGAGTCAGGTAATTCCAAACCTGTGATTCAGCATTAAGTGCCCTGATGGAGAATGGATGGTGCTTAACAGTCATACTCCAGGTAGGCTGGTATTTTGTGACAATTGATTCAAGTAGGCCAGAAACCTGAATGGGCATTAATGGTCACTGTTGCAGAATAGGTTTATCTAGGCAGATGGAAAATGGAGATTCTCCATGTTGTGAAGGTCATAGCCAAAAATAATGGGCCTCACCCTTGCCCATTATGTTGGGTGTGTTGCCTAGCTCACCCTAATGGGCTCGACTTGCACCTTACCCAGCATAATGGGCAGGGCCTTGACCATTCCATAGTACAGAAACACCCACCCATAAGAGACCCTAGAGTTTAAACACTGTGCCAGCTCTAAAATGTGTGCATGAACTTCAGTTTGCTGTCTTCCAAGGAATCAGTCAGTGGACAAGTTGTGATCCTTGGGTAGTATATGTCATAGCAAATTCTTCGAGGGTGAAAGTATGTTTTTTGTAGGGTAAAATCCCAAGCCACATAAGGGCTCATGAGAGGCAGAGCTGAGTGCAGGCCTGTTTCTGGTGAAGCCAAGGACTCCACTGAGCGTAAAGACCTGCTCCAATGCAGTTTTTGGTATGATACCCAAGTGGGTACCACAGAAATACATGCCATTTTGAAGAGTGGAATGCCTGCCAGATAATTAAGGTGCGCTCTAATTACAAAAGCAGGTCCTTATGCACTCTAGGGTATGGGCAAGGCTGCATAGAATTTTCATTTATCCCACAATAGTTTCCGTAAGGACCAAAACATAAAATTGTCCTTTTTAATTTAATGTAAATTTTTATTCAGAAACATTTGTTGTAACATTTGTTTAATATAATACATTCATAAGAGGAGTTGAAGTGTGTGATAGGAGTTGGGAAAAGAGTTCCACATCTCCAACATGTGTGTAAAAGGATTTTTTGAATCATCTTCATCAGATCTCCTTGAACATTATTCTTGATGTGAGCCTCCTATTGTTGGAATCATTCTTGTTGTGTCTTATCATTGTCCTCTCTTACAAGATCAACTCTTACCCTGTCATGAATTGAATGATTCTAAAGTAGATGGACCTTCCAAGTCACAAAAGGAAGTTGTGAACTTATCTTCCTCTCCTTCCCATTGGACGCCTAAATGCTTTAGCACGGAGTAAAAAATGAGGTTCTTCCTCCCCATGACAAATCAGCATATTTGGTAATTTCATGATGTAGTATCAAGATTGAGTTCTTGTAGACTCAACCTATATGTGATCCTCAATTGCGTTAAGATTGACTCGAACAAACACAATCCTTTTCATTTGTTGCATTAATGACCTCTTCCTTTTCTTTGTTTGAACCATGTAAAATGTGCTCCAATTTCATTCACAAATAGATACACTACAATCTTGTGACAAAATGCACTTTTCTAAGTGTTGAAGTCTTGATGCATGTTTGCCATATTTCTCCCACCATCTAATTGGTTGAAACATGTGATCCAAGATGCCTCTCTTTGATCACAAAATTTGGAAAAGCAAATTTGATGTAGGCAATGAAAATTTGTCTTTTTTAGTGTTTTGTTCCACAACATTTGGCGGAAAAGAAATCTTGATGTAAGCAAGCAACCCTTCAACAACTTTGGTGGAATAAAATCATTTTTTTGTTTTCACAAAGGATTTAAAAGGATTGTAATTACATGGATAGATTTGTGTAAACATTCCCCATGCAAAGCTCATATTTGTCTCATGTCAAAAAAGTTGTCTTTATTTGTGTCAAGGTTCCTATCAACAAGAAGGTTTCCTTAATTTGGTCATGAATACATACAAAAGTTCAACTATACAACTTTTTCTTGTTAATGAGGTGTAAAACAAAATGGAAAGTTTGTAAATCTAGCACCATAGCTTAAGTGACCTTTGAGTAATTATTAGATAATGCACCTAGCTCAAAAGATCATGCCTCTAAACTTTCATGTTTGCCAAACATCAAATATCACCACTTGCCTTAAAGTATTATGCGCATTCACCAAATGTTCAAGGACAATGAACATATAAGCATATTTGAATACAAATTTCACTAACTTTTCTCATCATGTTAATAATTTCTTTACCCCAAGGAAACTTCTCAATGTCTTGCATTATCAAATATAAATAATGAGTCACACATGGTGTTGAAACAATGTGCAAGTATTCAATCGTGACCATTGTGCCCATGGCCTTACAATCATAATCATTATCAATTACAATTTGTCTAACATTCATTAGTACTATATCACAGATGGCTTATTCACGAGACTATAAATATAAATTGCAATTGTTAGTGTCTTACCCAATTTTATAAAAGCATAAATTGTTCACCAAAAAACAATGCTCACACAAGTTGAAAAATTCATGTTAATAATGTTTTTTTCTTAATGACAAACCAACCATTGTCACAATCAAACATCCATACTTTGCTCAAGTTGATCTTATGCACTTCAATTTTTGCTTCACATCTACAACCTTTTCTTGTAAATGACAAGTTCAAACTTTTTCCTTTTGTGATTCATCATAATCATCATTGGTTAATGCAACAACTATTGTCATGGACTTCCAAACATGAGTGTCAATCAAATGAAAAACAATGTTCCATTTATAAATGTTTTTTTTTTCTTTTCTTTGCCTTTTATTTCAATGCATAAGTGTCGTGTTGCACCACTTTAAACCGAGTTTGTTTTACCTTGTTTAAAAGTTGAACCTCTTCCTGTAACTTGAATCGATGTTTCATGTCCCAAACCTTCATTAGTTCCTATCACATTAAAATGATTGAATTATCAATAAATGTTCATTTCTCCTTTTAATGATGTAAATATCCCAAATATATATGCAATGTTTTGAAAGATATTTGAACAATATACAATTTGCTCATTGTATAAGTCACCAAATGAATTGTAATCCTTGTCCCCCTCCTTGTGAATTCACCTTAATGATGTTCACTTTTAATGCCCTATGCCTAATGGACTTACATATCTGTTGAGCTTGATGATGTGTTTATGGTAAACACACTTTGGTTAATTGAACTTATCTAAATGCATATTATAAAAAGAAATGGTTGAATCAAAACATGTTAATAAAAGCCAATGGAGTACCTCTTAAAAGGACTACATGTTTTTAGTCCTTTCAACTTTTTCATATAAAAAAAATTTTGAATGAAATTTTTTGCAACTTGTTATTAAAATAATTGATAGTTGTTTCAATATATCACATGAAATTTTTTTTTGATCGTTGTTGAAAAGCTATGAATATTCTAAATGTGTGGAATTTTGTTAGATTTTTGCATTTCGCTTTTAAAAATGATCATGTTTTCAAATCATTCCAATATATGCTAATTAATTTAGGCTTTAGTTTTTGTATCATAAGCTACAAATTTGTTTTATATGTCACATACATTACATCACATTTACATGTAGTAAAAGGCCTTTTGAAATTTTCGATACATTGACATTTTGAATTTTTAAATTCCATAACTTTTTTAATTATGAATGTTTTATGAGTGTGCATAATAGGTTACAATCATCTGAATCTTTTTTACCATCAAAATTCTTTTATTAAGATGGTTTTAAACATAATCCTTCAAAAAAATTGATTGCTTATAATGTAATTATTGTTTAAGTTCAAATTCTTTTTACTAAAATAAAAAACCTAGCACTAAATTGAATAAATTTTTAATTTGAATTTTTGAACATTCATATTAGTCATTTAACACAATTTGGAATGATTATCATAATTCTAAAATTTAAAATAAAAACATATCTATTATATAGTTCACAATTTTCAATGACTCTTGACACCTTTTTGGTTCATGTTAACAAACTTGACCCAATTCATTTCAAGTATCATCCAACCTTCATAAAAATTTCAAATCAACTCAATCATTGAAATGAAAAAAAAAAAAAAAACACTTAGACACCTCATAAAAAAACCCAATCCTTGAAAATTAAGATCGTATAATACATCACATTTCATTAAAAATATTCAGCCTTTGAACAAAAAAGAACCACTCTAAACTAATCCATACCTAAAGTTTCAATTTTATGATACTAATTTTACATATCATGTATTATTAACATAAATCATGGGTTCAATATAGTGGCATTTAGAGGTTTTTCTTGAACTATGTCAAAAAATAAGGAGTAAATGGGGGTTCAACTTGCCTTTTGATTCTTAATTTTGGGGTAGCCCTACTATTAAATTCGCTTTCAATTTCTTTTTATTCCATTTTATATGTATCCTCTCCCAATCACTAAAAATCAATTTATTTTATTTTCTAGTAATTTGTATATGAATTTGATAGATTAAAAAACTACAGTTTATATGAACTTAAAATTTGGAAAAATCAGATATTTGTTGATTGATTTTTATGATTTATAGAGGAACTATGAAGAAATAAGGATTTTTTTGCAATTCTAGGGGGGAAAAGGCCTTCCACTTATAAGAGAACCTTCAAAATGTTGTGTTGAACAATTGTTGTCAAAACAAAAATCATTTTTATGTTTCTTGTTGGCCAAGGTTTGCTTTAAATGAAAACCCATGCGGCAATTGCTAAAAGCCCTTGTTTGGATTGTGGCGTGACTTTGAGTGAACTTGACTATGAAGGGGTGATTAAAAAATGAGCAATCATGAACATGTGAAAAATTGTGATTGTCAACATGTAACCCTAATCTTCACCATAGTGTGACCTCGCATGAGCATGTGTGACCAATAACATGCAACCATGATGTGTATTCTTAAAGAGAGTGAGCGAAATTAAGGCATAGCAATGTCAATGAATGGTGCAAAGAAAGCTTAAAGGTTGTGGTAGTACATAACCAAATACCCAAGATTGTTAGGAACCTAAGTTTATAAAAACCACAAACATAATGCATGAGCAAAAACTGGTGGGCTCAATATTTGTATTAAATATCCAAAGAAACAAATTTTACCTTTCTTAATTTTTATCAATTTGAATAGAAAAAATTCTTTATTGTTTGCAATTTTGGTTACTACATCCCTAAACTCAAAATAATCTTGAAATGGTTCATAATTTTATTTCCTAATATTTAACCCTTCGCGCGGGGGGGGGGGGGGGGGGGGTAACACCTAAGGAATTGGGTGTTTTTGAAATAAACATCTTGTTAAGGTGGAGTCCTCGAGCATTAACTTGCTTAAAGCACTAGCACAATTTATTTTCTTCATTTTGTCCTACAATACCCAACAAGTATCATGAGGGGCAATGAAAAAAAAAGGTGGGGCATTTCAAAAAATGAAATGCCCATTAAAGGGAACATAATATTTTTAAAAATGTCCTACCATTTGTAGAGGATAGATTTTGTTTCATAATATGCCTTCCATATACATTGAATTTTTTTAACATGTGCTTTTATTGTGTTTTACAACACTTAAGATTGCACTTTTGAAAAAATAAACTGCAAAAAAATGTATGTTTTTTTCTTCATCTAGAGTAGCACTCCCATTTGGTGCCATTCAATGATTTTTCCTTTTGCAAATTTTTGACCTAAAAGTTCCCCACATTTTCATCAAATTTTTGCCCAAATCAACCAAATTTCAAGAAAAATCATTAAATCTATTTTCCAAACTTTTTTTTATTAGGTTCTAGCAATTGGTAAAAAATGTATAAATATGCTTAAAAGTTTAAATTTCATCTATAATTTATTTCCAAATTTGCCTAATTTTTCTTATGGATGAGTCCCACTCCTACTCTATCACCAAATTGACAAAAGAATGAAAAACATGTTCAAAAGGTGGTATTCTTATAACATACCATTTAACCTACGGTTAGTTTTGGTATTAAATAATCCTATGAATATTGAAACAATGTTTTTTGAAGGTACGAAGTTGAATTGTTGAAAACCATCATAAAATTATTGCAAGGCTATAGTCTAAATATACCCTCTCTATTCATTTTATGCCAAAATAAAAATAGTATGGAACAATGATTGATCATTCAATTCATTTACTATTCATGAAAAGATTGCATTAATCAGTTATTTGATAATGTACCCTTTTGCACAATCAATTGTTATTACCTTTTTTAATATATAAAAAATAAGGGTTTTTTATTATTTTAAAATTTATCCTTGAGTGAACTACTATGAAGAAAAAGACCAAACAAACATGCAAAACTATTTTTATACAACACATATGGGGTTCAATAGTAATAATTTAGTTGTGAAGAGGGACATAAGATATAACAATTTGAATACAAGTTGAATACAAAATGGAGGAACCATTTGAACTACATATCTATCTATGAAGGAAGGTAGTTTGTTTGTTTTGTTTTGTTTTGTTTATTTTGTACCAATGAAATCCACCGAACCGGGATGCTTCAGATCATGTTCTTGGTCTCCTTGGAAAGCTCTTCATGAGGAGGATGGGTGCATTGGCTTGGTTCCATGGCGTTTGGACTTGTGGTGCAAAAGTTCTTGAATATTGAATGATTTCTTTACTGCAAATTAAATTAAATCGTCCCTGAAATTTTGGGAGGAATTGGAACAAGCTTTTGGTATTGTTGGAAAGACCTTGATGAGGAGGATTTAATGGAATTTATTTGGTAAGATTTGGATTCAGAATGTGAGAGATATTGATTTTAAGTGAATTTTTTTTTGCTGAATATTGAAATAAATTCCACAAAAACCAGGTTTTGGAAGGAAAAATCAGTTGACGATGTAGACGAGTTCACACTTAGGCCAATAGTACAGGCCACACTAGTATATTTATGAAGGAAGGTAATTTGTTTATTTTGTTTTGTACTTATGAGATCCACTGAACTGGGATGGTTCAGATTGCGTTCTTGGTCTATTTGGAAAGCTCTCCATGGAGGAGGGGTGCATTGGCTTGGTTCCATGAAGTTTGGACTTGCAGTGCAAAAATTCTCGAATATTAAATGATTTCATCACTGAAATTTTTGGAAGAATTGGGATGTGCTTTTGATGTTGTTGGAAAGATCTTGATGAGCAGGATTTAATGGAATTTATTTGGTAGGATTTGGATTTAGAATTTGGGATATATTGATTTTTAAGTGATTTCCATGTGTTCCACTAGCAACGGGTTGATCGGCCCCTTCAGCCAACAGTAATGTCCATCATTAAGGACCCAATTTCGTGAGAAAAAACAAACTTCATCATCCTCACATTGACATTCATCGAACCTTTAAGATTTATTTCCAAAAGCAATACCTAATTTTAGGTAGATGGCAAGAGCACAAGGGTTAAGTGACATTTGACGATCCCGTATGAATTGAGCCACTTGAGTGCACACCACCTTTCCAATTGATTCTTCTTCACGTAGTTGTTGGGAGACATTCAGATCCAATGGTGCTTCTTCAAGTCTTCATCTCATACTAGCATGACTAGAGGATTTGAAAACATGATGGCATCATCTGCCATGATTGGATGTTCACTTGCGTGAACAAAAAGAAAAAAAACCTAAAACAACAAATTTGGTACTTACACTTAAAGGAGGTTTGATGTTTTTTATCTTGAAAATTAGGGTAAGCATAGTATGTGGCAATGTGGAACTATATGAAAACCTTGACACCTTAGTTCCAACATATGTATTAAACCCTAATTTTAATGGTGGAATTTCAACAGTACAAGGGTATTTTTGTAGTGGAAGACTTATTTTCAATTGATTATGTATTATTTAAGTAACTAATATGTAATTTACTATGTCTTAAATAATTATTAACACATTGGAATGAATAAATAGAGTGTAAAATGAATGAATAATACATGAGTTAAAAGGAAGATTATTAATGTTCTTGAATCGAATTTACTTCTTATTACCAATAAATTATCCTAGAAATTAGTTACTTTAAAAATGATGAAGATGAAAAATTAGGATGTTGGGGCCAAGTGGATGGAATTGGTAATGATCAAATTCAAGGAACCCGTCAATTAACTAAATCAAGGAAAATGATGGATCATTCAAATTCATGAAAATTAGTATCTTGCCTTGAGTGGAGGATGGAAACCTTTCTAGTTTTTTCATTGGGTATAAATATCCACATCCTAACCATCATTGAAGAATGGAATTATCTTTAAGTCCAATCGGTTCATAAAAGGAAAAAAGGCCATTGATTAAAAGGAAGGATTTTCACAAGCTTTCATTGACCAAGGGAAAACAAGCTCAAAGAAGGGTTGTATGGGTGGCTCTTTGAATCTATGGCTTATTGCTTGTGTGGAAGGGGGAGAAACTTATGATTAGGAAGAGTGTGTGTGAGGAAGGAAAAAAATAAATATATGTGTGTATGCATGTGTTATTCAAGAACTAATGATGTGTGCAAATAAAACAACATGGAAGAATACTATGTGTAGCAAGTAATGATAGTTGAAGAGTTATGGAATAGTTTGATGAATGACTCTCTTGACTTCTAATGAAAATAATTTTTTTCTTAAATTTACCATTGGATTTATTTCAAACTTCAAAGAGTATTAATGTACAAGTTGAAATTTTCTTCACACAATTTTAACATCATCCAAACATTTGTGAAGGAGATATTCATGCTAGAAGTAAAGGGAGTTTAAGATTTGTTTTTTCTATTATCAAAGTAAGCTTTAGGTTTTGAAGCATATCTCCCAATTACAAAAATAAAAATTTATGACATTTTGTATGATTGTTGGTTCTAATATTAACTTTGCAACAACCTTATGCATGTTAGATTTAAAAGATCATATGAAGACGTTATGACAATTGGAGTGAAAGGGGGTTCAAACTAGTAAAAAATGTGAACTTCCAACTAAAACACAACACTATTTTTTCACATTTTGCCATGGTAAGTACACTGATTTTCAACATGTTTTGGTACTAATTAAGGGGACACACAATGTGATAGGTTCCTTTAGGTGATTCATTACCCTCCATTGAGCCACATATTAACTTGTTAAAACACAATTACATAGTAGTTTTGCCTTTCAATGAATTTGGTGGGTTGCATGTCTTTAAGTTGTAAGGTGTGCAAAAATTTCTCACATAACTTTGGACTTGTACAAGAAATGCAATTTTGTAAGACATGCTATTCATTGACTATAGAGGCCTTTTTTGAGTACATGTACAAAGTAACCATAAACCTTCCTTTGAATCCAATTCAATATTACTTGAATTTTGGTCGATTATTTTAGTTCAACATTTTGGTTTTTATTGAATGTGTTTTCATCTTTCTTTTTGGATCCAAAGATATTGATCCAAAAACTACTAATGTTGTTGTGAAATTGTAATATGAAGAAATGTCGAATCCCAACCAAACATTGACATCCAAGATGCAGTCCCTCATGGAGAAAACTATGGATAGGTTTGCAAGGACCATTTCACAATTTCACCAAACATCTACATGTTTGTGATCCAGCCCTTGGTTTTTGAATTCTTACATCAAATTCAATTCATTATGATATGAACTTTGACCTTGCAATGCCCACTAAGAAGCTTCAAATGCTTGCATTAACTATGGTTTCTAATGAACAAAAAGTTGTTTTGTTCATCTAGTGGAATGAGTCCAATGTTTTGAAAGAAACCAATAAATTTCCAAAGTAGAATTACACAAACACAACATCTGATTAGTGGTTCCACAAGGCCACCTTTTGATCTAAAACAACTCTTTACATAATTCATGTATTCTCACATTTCCAAATCCATTTTCACATTTTTAGGATTCATGATAATTATCTACTAATATGCAACTTGAAGTAGAGGGGAAAAAAATGTTTGTTTTGATAGTGAAAGATCTTGGCTTATCTGTGGCGGACACAAATTAAGGTGTTGGGAAGGTAAGGTACACAAAAGAAAGTAGTTTGCCCAAAGTCCAATTAAAAAATGGAACAATTTTTGATATGGACACAAGAAAGTACATTCAAAATATTTTGAAGTAGAAACATAAATGTTGCCATTATAGTAATTTTGTTGATCAATCTCAAAATCACTCTACAATGTTGTGTCATATTCTCATAGATCGGTACACCATTGCACATGCTCAACACACATTCTCATTCAATGTCAAAGCTTTGGAAGAACTATTCATGGCAAATTTTACTTTATTATGAACTAAAGAATGTGAATAGTTCAAAGATAAAATGCAAGTATATTTTATAAAACTATGGGCTTAATTAGCACAAGAATGAAGCTTGAAAATGAGAAAAAAGGCATTACCAAAAGATTTTCTTCCTAAAGTTTTGCCTTGACTTGACGGTAGGTAATCACAAGTTGTCTTTCCCTTGTAAAGGTCAAAGTGAAACAACTCATTTCAATGATCTAATGACACCAAGTGGGCAACCACTATAAAGCATTTGCTACTTCTAATTTTGAAATTCAAGCAAATTGCTAACAAAACCATTTAGAAATGTCATGAAAATCATCTAAGTTTTTTCACAATAACTAAAACTGTCAGGAAGTATGGATTGACTATATATAGTCTTAATCCTAACTACTAATTCATTCAGATGTCATTGGAAGGGATCAATGTTACCTTGGACATGGGCAATTGTGTTGCTCTCTACAAAACCAGATGATTTCCAAGGTGTGTATTTCCTAAATACTGAAGTACTAAGATTGTTATAGGTTGCACATCCGCAAGTGCAGTTGAAGCAATCGACATCAACTTAGATTTCAAATCACACTTCAAATTGTACATAGGATTGGTAAGTGCTTAACAAAGCCAAAAGTAAGTTTGATTTGAAGCACATGATGTGCCTGTCAAAAACCCTAGAACCTATTGCAGGTCAGTAAATTTTTTAATAACCCAAATGATTCTTAACTCGAAGTGCTCTATTGTGTGCCAATCATAATGTGTCGAAAAACCCCAAACAAAATCAAAGCATCGGTGATGAATTTTAATTGGTTAGGAGAAAATGGGTTTGTAAACCAGAGAGTTAAAATCATTTAAGTCGTGGCCATGGCTTTTAGAATGGTATTTTTGATAACAATAGGCATAGTACTATTGCACAATGGAGTCACCTCAAGGAGCTCAGTGCAGATGCCAAATATGCAATTCAATCTAATATGTGGGAAACTGAAAGGTATCTCATTACATGGGCTGACAACGCTGTCTTTTGCAAATTGGCATGTTAGGACAAATTGAGGTGGTAAATGGATTTTTTTGGTTCATATTCTCTCTCTTAATTCAACAAATGTACATGTTGTACTCGGTTGAACTTGGTTGAACAATCTTCAATAAAATTGGGATTGACATCAAGAGACTTAGGGCAACAATTTAAATTAGGTGTCATCTTGCACCTGATCTCCTGTCCTTGAGTTTCTGGTTCATCGTTGTGGGAATACCAAGAAAAAGGTGTGTGCATGCAGCAATGTCATCAAGAAAGGGTGCCATCTTGGTCAATGGGCCTTCGCTTTCCCAAGGTAAGGTCTTGTGGCTGGTCATCATTGGCAGAGAAAGCCCTTCTTAGGAGTGCTGAGACATTGATGGACTCTGGCTGCAAACACAAACAATAAGCACATCCTTCAGTGAAAATGCCAAGAAGTTGCATTTGCCTCCATGATAAGATCACCTCTGCAGTAACATAACACAACTCTCTTTAACACTCAGTCTAAGTCCTCATCCAGATATTAAGAAAAGGTCATAACCTAAAAACAAGATTCTTAAAAATGTAAAGCAGGAATAATAACAGTGGGAGACGTTGAAAACAGGATTTCAGAAGATTAAATTCACCATCAGCACTTTGATTTGTGGTTGCACCAATGTTGAATATACACTGATGCAGAATATGCAATAATTACTAAGGACTTACAAACCAGATGATTTTCTTTTCTTTTATTCATGAAATAAAAGGATTTCATAAAAGCCTTATCCTCTCATGAAAGGATAGCCTGTGAACATGTGGATATCTACCTTCCTGTATCTGGTCTCTCTCTAGTCTCTACAATGAGGGAACCATGAATGTGCCACCCCAGCAAAGCACACAGTTAGTACAAAATTGCAATAAAACGCACTATCATCATTATCTCTCTCCATGTTGTATCCTCCTTCCTATATCCTTTGAGCTCTTGCAGTTACAAAAGGCTCAAGGATCTCATGACTACAGTGGAAAACTGGGGTTAACTTCATAAACACCTGGTGGACCTCCTGTGCAGGGTCTGGCTGTATTCACAACTCTCATCACTTGAAGACATTCTTGTATCTAACTGCTGCTGTCCATCTGCACAACAGAAGTACATCAAGTCATGGTTAGGAGCTTATGAAGGATCTCACCTGAAACTTCCAAACAAAATGAAAATGATGTAAGTTTCCAACAAGAATAGCTTGGAATCCTGATTACAAAGTAGGATCAATGAGTCTTGAGTCAATGCAAAGAAACTGAGCCAAATATTCAACAATACTTTGCACCCATGGAGATCTGACCTTGTTCCCTTTCATGGGGGTCTTTGGAGCTTGTCAAAGAGGCATCTATGAGCACAAAATCTTCTGATGATGCATACTTTGCATACTTTCTAATGCGCCATGTGATCAATATGCTGGACACAATGCCGATAGCAGGAAGAATGTAGGTCAATACTCCAGATTTGCTGGCAGTAGTCTTATCAGCACCCGCTTCCATTGTGGCAGCACTAGTAAGACTTCCAATTGAAGTGTTCTGTATAATCATGGGCAGGCCACCAGCAATGGTTGGCAGCAAATAATGCACAGGAAATGAGACATTTGTGGCTGCCAGTCCATAGTTTATGACATATGATGGGACAGGGGAAAATCGTGCTAACAAGACAAATTTCCAACCATCTCGCACAACTCCTTTGTTGATAATGTCGAAGTACTTGTTCTTTCTCACCAAATCACTCGCCCAGGTGGAGCTCCGAAACAATGCCCTGCAATTTCCTCAGATTCAGGTTATATCAACTTCATGCAGCTGTCACCGACCCTGGTTCCAATTCTATCAACAACACTATCAACATTCCTAGTGCTGAAGCTTTATCACATGATTCTTTTTTGGTCTTCTGTGTCACTGCTGTGAAAATCCATAAGAATTTCACTTCATCGAACTTGGTGGAGAGAAAAAACAAGCACACTGGAAACCCTAACCAAAACAGGACCTTCAGTGCTTCTATCTTGCTCTTTGTATCTGCATTTCAGATTGAAAGTCTCTTCCCTGCCAAATTCAGAAGATAGTGAACCAAAAATGGGATACCTTCTCACGTGAGAGAATCAAAGAGCACATCAAGCAGAGATGATGAGACGAAGACCCGGGGGGGGGAAGAATGCATTAAACTGACCTTCCAAGCCAGAAGGCGAGCGAAGCTCCCATGACTTTGGCAGCAAACACACACATGACGCCGTTGAGGAAACCGAAGAGAAAAGATGCTGCTGCCTCGAAGACAATAGCATAAGGAAAGCACAAAGCAATGGCAACAGTATGCACCAGCACGAACACCGGCATGGCCCAGGGTCCGAGCCTCTCTGCAGAATAGCGAAATCCCTCCACCATTGCCTTCCGATCTCCACCATACGCCTTCGTGATGACGAAGTAAACAGCTGCTGTCAGTATTAGCAAAGACAGCATACCGATCCGTCCAGCTCCTTCCATTTTAGGCACCCGTCCTCTTGCTCCCTTCTGTCTCCCCTTCTTTCAGCATCAGGCTGTTTTGTTGTCTGCCTTCTTCCCTCGTCTTCCTTATTCCACGCCGCTTATCAGTTCAACAAGCCGTTCTACCTTTCCCGCAATTTCCTGTATCGCAGCCGCTTCCGCATAGAAGCCCCCTTGAGATCTTGCCGCCCAAAGCCTTCGACAATCGATCGATTCTTGCCAAACCTGTACTAAAGCAGAGAAGAAAAAAAGCATGTCCCCTTCACAACGACGGAATTGAGGTTTCACAACTGCCACCGTCTGCCTCTCTGGTTTCTTTCAGGGTTCGAGAGCGAGTCGAAAGCCCGAACAAAAAACCAACAGTAAATAAATAAATATTCAGAGAATATCAATCTACCAAAAGAATCAAACAGAAAACTCGCTCAAATGCAGATATGAAAGACATCAAACGTATGCGCTTCAACTGCATTCGGTGTCGTGTACAGAGTACAAAAAAAGCTTGACAAATTCTGGCCGTCACAGCGCGCAACGCGCTTGCTTGCAAGCAAGCAGTGCGAGGAGAGGAAGAAGAGCGCCACACTAACTAGCATACTAATTACTCACTAACTGCAATTCCATCACTGTCAGTAAGTTGTTAATAAACGGACCAGAAGAAGTCGGTTAACTTCAGCGTTAAAGTAAAGGTTGTTAGTAGTTAGTACCCTGCAAACTAAGGGAAGCAAAAATTATCCTTACTAAGTTATTTAAGTAACCTACAAGCTAAAATAAGCAAAAAAATTCCATTAGGAAGTTGTAAGTAGCCTATAAGGTAATGTTTTTGATGTTTTTTTGGTTTGTTTTGAACTAATTTTCTTAATGCTCTCTTGATGGTATTCAAATCATGTTTTTTTTAAAAAAAATTCATGTTTCTTTTAGGTTTAACATTGGTGACTAAGGGAAATAAATTAGGCAATAAATATTTTTGGAAATGTTTTCGACATTTTTGAAAAATACATAATAATTATTTTAATTTTTTATGGCAAAGACTTTCTTTGTCCATTTTCTTAGGGTTAGGTTTCTTTGTTCATTTTATGAATGCACCACAGGTGAATTTCAACCCAAGCAAGTGCTAATAAGCTATATAATAACTAAGCTCAATTTCACGAATTCATACATTTTATTTCATTTGACCATTTGTGAAGAAAATACACGGATTAAATTCATGATTTTTTTCTTTGTTATAAGTAGAATTACATATTTATCATTTTAAAAAATTAACCATAAATTTATCAATGAATAACATCGATGTTGACTATAACTTCAATTGAAAACAAATAAGAAAATAATACCCTCCCAATGCAAGGGGTATGCAACAAATACTAAAATGAACTTCCTCAAAATTATAATTCTAACTTGGTGTAAGGTAAAGCCCTAGGATGAAGGCATTACCAAAATTAAGGGCAAGAGTTAATGCCTTGCATGCAATAACTAAATGAAGACCCAATTCTAGCAATATTCTTGTCTAAAGGCCTTACTAGTACAAAAGATAGAGGCCGATCAAATAGTGGCTAACATAAACATGTATGGTTTTATGAACCCACCTTGCAAATAATAAATAAATTAATAGCAACTTTAAAATGAAATATATCCTCTCAATTGTGCATGTAACTTGCACTAGATAGATGTGCCATGTAAATAACTAGCGAGCACTAGACAGACATGTCATGTAGATAACTAGCAAGCAAAAGTTTTTGAACTTATGAGGATGAGATTGATTAATTAGTTTTCCCATCAACCATAATTCTCCTAATTTGCATCGGTGATTTCAAATGTCACACAATTGAACCCAATTGTTGCCTAGCAAATGTGCATTACTTTTGGAATCAAATTAAGTTAGTTTAACTTAACATTTGGACTCAACTTGGAACAATCTATTTATAATTTGTCACAAATGTGATTGCATTTGCATAACAACCTAAACAATAAAAATATATCTTTATTTTTATTGTTCCAAACACTCACCACAACATTCCACCATTCTTCCTATCCATCTAACACATTTTTAGTGCATCTATCCAAATCTTACTCAAAACTACAATAATAAACATAACTAATTAATTGTTATTGGTAATGTGAAACAAGGCAAAGCCCAAGTGGGTTGTTGTGTATTAGAGATTAAATATGCAAGGATTTCTTTAGTTGTGAGCTCTCGTTATCCTTTCCATCACCAAAGGTGGATTGAACCAACTCTAGTAGCCCATTACCAAACAAAAGTAAGGACCTTTGATTTTCATTTTTCATTTCAATTTTTACATCGCACACCCCATAGAGAAAAAAAACCCTTCATCAAATAAGGTAAACATGTTGGTGATCAAACACTTAACCATTCAGGGTAGGCCAAATCCAAGGGGAGGGATTAGTTGTTTATAATGTTTAAACAAAACTTGAATTCCTCTTCCTGTTGCATTTGAAACATTAACAATTGTCAAAAATGGATTAAAAATGAGAAAGTTATAACCCCCCCAAATAAAGGGAGTCAAGAACTTTAAAAAACAAACCGCCAAACACTTCAAAGTTTGGTTCCCAAACACCCAAAAAATTCCTTGCATGTTGATATGTTATTGTTAAAGTTCAAAAATGATTTCCAAATTTTCATATGGTGCTCTTATAACATTTTAAAAATTTTAAATGATTAAAAAAAATTTAAATATGAAGTTTCAAAGTAGGAGGGATCCAAAGAAAAGGGGGGGGGGGAAATGTTTTGTAAGTTGAAAAACTTATTTTTCTTATTGTAATTTTTTCATTACTGCTTTTCCTTTGCACTTGAAAGATGATTTTTAGAACTTCTCATAACATTTTAAATCACTCAAAATGAAGCACATATGAAGAAGGTATAAATAAGTGTTCAATCATAAGCATGTGATTATGATGGGCTGATCTATCCTAGGGATGCTAAATGAAATGTTCATCCCCTTTCTTACTTTTGATATCCCATTTAACAATCTAACATTAAGAACGGCGAGCTTTCATTAACAAGTGGTTCACCACAGAACTTCCATCACTAAATTGTGAAGGTGAAAAAGGTTGTCCATTAATTTTTTGAACCAAACATTTTGATTTAAGGATGATATTGAGCAATGACCAACTAGGTGATTATTTGTCATAGGTGTTTTTTGGGTGGTCTTGGTGTTCACCCATCAATTTGCAATTAGTGATAAGTGATTCTATCCTAATAAATACTCTATAAGTTAATGTAAGTTTAAAAATTATCATTAAAAATTTGTTAGGTGGCACTAATAATCTACAAGTGAACATGAACAAAAGTTTAATGTCAAGGGTTGCTCACACATGTAGATAACATTGTCAATAGTAATGACTACATTTGTTCAAATTGCATCATGTCTTAATGGCAAGTTATCAATCTAACTATTAGTTAATGGTGACTTATTAGTAACCTATTATTACAAGTTGATAAATCTTGCAAATTCATAGATTTTGATGCTTATCATTAAAGGTAAGTTATCACCACAAACTTTAAGAAAATAGGTAATCAACATGGAACCTATCTTCAAACTTCAGCTTGGAACTTCAACACCAAAACACCTCCAATTATAACAAGCTTCACATTTTCTGACTGTGTTTTTAGGAGTTTTTCCAAGTGTTACAAAGCTTCCTTTAAAATGGAGATGCATAACTCTTTGTCGATTCCTACAATAGACAATGCAACAATGTCACTAATAGGAGGGAGAGGTGTAAGTAGCGGAGGCATGGGAGGGAGAAATGCAAATAGCACAAGATCATCAAAAGTAGGATGAGAGCCAATGCAACATAGGCATGGCAATTGGGAGCAAGCGGAAGTGATGGCACTAATAAAATGCAAACACATTGAGCATGTAACTCAAAAATAATTGATGGATTTGATAGTGCACATGGTACCTCTTGTAATGTGGTGGAACAAAATAGTCAAAGAATTTTAGAAACTAATCAAAAACAAAATGTCAAGGAATGGGACAATGTGTAAGGACAAGTGGAATGGAAACAATTCGGATTTCGAAAAGCTTTCTGACTACCACAAGGATATTGAACACCACACATTGTATTGGGAATTGACTATAGATGAGCGTGATAATTATTATTTACCTTGATCCTTCAATAAAAAATATTACGATGCAATTGAAACATTTCAAGGAGAGTGCATCATCAACACACCACTACATGTGAAAGATTTATAGGCTGAAGGTGATGGAAATTACATGGCAACAATACTTATACATGAAACTAATACACAAGAGGAGTAAAACTCTATGCCTCAATGCTCATTCACACAAGAGTTTTTTAGTGAGGATGATATGTTAGAAGAAACAATTCCAATCTAAATAACCTTGGGTGAATATCATCAATTTGTCACATGATTATGGCGACAATTCATTAGCACCTAGATGTCGTGCATTTATTTTCAACCTCTCTAACGGTCCAAGCACATGTGTTATACCACCACAAGGTCTTTCGGTACCTTCAATTACCGGCGCATACAAAAGAATCAAATGAAAGTAGTCAAACATTTTTTCACATGTAATTGATGTAACTATGAAAAATAGCAAAAAACTTGTGGAAGCAATGGATTGCATCAACTACACACAATTGGAGATTGAAGATTATCGCACCATTGTCCAAAAGCATACCATGAAAGACCAGCTGAAATATTTCAAATAAAAAGACCAACAAGAACACGATGAGTGTTTTATTTCAATTCATCACAATAATGTATCATGCCTTCATCTAGGACAAGTCGTTCTTGCTTGCACTTTTGCAACTAGCTTTGAATTTGTTAGAAGAAGAAATGGATGTTTAACCAACAGAAGAAGTGCAGCTTGCAAAAAAGGTGATTCCAAAAACCAATGGAAATCCTACAATAATAACAATTCATTTTAGCAAATTTGGTTCCATATTATAATATATGATTACATTTGATTGTACAAGATCATCATTGTTGAATTCACAAGTTCAGTTTCCAATTCATCAACAAGTTTCATGCTACTTTTGTAGAAGTTCATTTTGAAATGTCAATGCATTCGGTGGGGCCTATTTGTCAACTACTATTCTAGAATCAACCTTTGATTTGTTCTTGAAATTTTTGTATCTTCCAATTTAGCTTCAATGTCATTGTCCTCTATAATAGTCCTCTCTTTCTTACTCAAATCATCTATAACAAACCTTTATATTTGTCCCAAGTCAATTTGATGCACATAATTAAGAAAACTCTCCATATTAATTGAACCATCAAAGCTTCCATTTCAAGGTTCTTCCCATCCAAGATCATGTTATCAAAGATACATCAGTAAAGAACTACATCAAGTAAAAACAAAATATGTAGATTGGTTTTTAGAAGTAGTTATCTTAAGTGATTTTTCAAAATACCAAATGAATTCTCTACAATATTTCTACCTTGAGAGAGATGTTTATTGTACATTGCTTCAAGGACAATATGTTGAATGTTGTTGATGCTAGGTTTAAGGATTATGTTGGTTGGTTATTATTTTAAAAATAACTATTGGGTAGGTTTTTTTGCAAATTTTTGGGGACTATACATGTTATCAATAATATTAACATTTGAGATATGCATTGTTGTCCACACTATTAGTTTGATGAATCGATGGAAACTATGAGTTGACTTTGTGAAATTAAATATTGTTTTGAATCGAAATATTCAATTACATTATATGCAACTTGAATTGTTTAAAGAATTCATGTTTATTGTCATTTTATTTAACATATTTAAATATTTTTGAAGATTAAATGTTTTTGGTAAATTATGCCTTTTTTTTAATAATATGTCATATTTGATTTGATTTTTTTCATTTTTCATTTTAATTAGATTTATTATCTCTCTTTTTTCAAACAATAAATTCTGCATATTTCATTATACACCATTTTTTCACACATATATATTTTTTACATTATTTATTTGCTAGGCAATTTAGATGTGTTTTTTTTTTTTTTTTTTTTTTCATGCATTGTTGATGATTCTCAAAATTGAGTAATTCACTTAGCTTGGTTTTTTTCTTATTGACTTTGATATTGTTGATTTAATGAATTTAACATCTCATATTATTTTGGGAAATATAAAATTGGTTACAATTTTGTTTGAGAGTATTGTGATGAAAGATCATGTCATTGATTTTAACATGAAATCAACCCAAAAAAAAAAAACTAATAATGTAAAATTTTATAATTTTTGGGAACCCAAAGTCATAAAATATTGTGCAATATTTGCTTTTGATCCATCATAGGTATGGTGTGCTTTGTAGAAGGGGTATGGACATATTACTTGACATGTTATGTGAGGTTATGAGTGCAAAACATGCCTGAGTGTCACTTGAGAAAAAAATGGATGGGAGCAAATGGGCAGACTGGAGAAAAGAATCGCAGCAGGACTTTTGTACCATCTTCAAGAGTCTCAAATGATACCCAAATTGCAACGATCTAAAGTCAAACCTCAATCGAAGTTTTAAAATGAAGAATTCTGTTACCAGGAAATGAATCGACAGATGCAATATTGTCAGTAGATGCAACAAAAAACAGTATACACAACCTAGGGAGAATTGCTGCAAAAGTTAGACTCAGAACAGATAGTCATCTTTATGGTTGCAGAGAACTGCCCTGCACACAGTTACACAACTAGTCTTGAGAATACCAACAAAGTTCAATTATCCATACAACTTTTGTCGGGCATAATGCACAGCACAGTAACTCCACAACAGGAATCTGTGTTGCAAAAGCTGCAATTCAATCCGAAGTGAACCCAAGTAACTTGCTGTTGCTCCATAATTGATATACCTCATTTCCTAGTTTTCTCACATCTCCTGCCTGCACGATACATGTTCAGATATATAACCATGGCTACGGTCTATAAGTCTGAACAGCCACACAGCCTTTATAAACTGGAAAACCGACCCTTTCTGCTCACAAGCTTTTCAAATGTTGAGAGTCTCTGGTTCAATATTGGTCACCAGTTAGCTCTCATGTCTTTCCACTTGTCTAATGGGCACCCAATTTCCAACCTGCATTACAAAAGCAGATTCACTCATTTATTTTACTGTAGGGCAACAATGTGCATGAGTTGGAGACACGTGCTCCATTCTGTTTCACGGATGGATTCATTAGCAATTGCTATTGCTCACTATCCCTCATAAAAAGTATGGTGTCCCACAAAACTGTGCTAGCTAATGCATTAGCAGTTTACACTTATGAATGGAAGGAATCAATATTTAATCAATAGTTAGATAATCATAATCAATTTCTGAACATGTGCCTAAGCAGCATATTTGCCCTCTATTGAAATATGCTTCAATAGCTTCTGTGAACTATTGCATTCTATATCTGGTGTGGTGAGTTTCTCCTGTTAACTCCTCAACTCCTACATCTTCTAAAACTCAAGAATGTCACGACTTCTAAACAAAACTTGGGAGGAGAGCAAACTGTGGGATATCGACAATCATTCATTTTGCATTTTCAACTGATGAGATTCTTGTTTAAATTTGATAGCAAGGAATGGACATAATACCATGGTCAAGAATCATCATCTTGGTCCCAGGGCTGCTGCTGGTCATACCACCATGTCTTCACAGTGCAGTCATGGGAGCAGCTGTTCACAGAATTTCCAGTTAACATTCTTAGAACTCATAATCATAAGATACCCATATGATGTGAAAATTAGCCAGAAATTTTCCTTGTACATGAACTTTTCAGATGTGTAGATTGTCAGAGTGCATCTAATCCCAATTTTCCCAAATTGCCAGAGGTAGAACAAATTAATTGTGATCCATAACCGTAGACACAGGAGAAACAAAGAAGAGAGAACTAGAAAAAAGTACCTTACAAGAAGGCTCTGGTGGGGATTCCAAATAGCACGATAAGCAATATCACTGTGGCTATCATTACTATGGGCACCCAAACGCTGCAGCACCTCCCCTGTTGCTACATCCCAAATGTAGACCAAGCCATCCTGCAGCCACACAAGTTGACAAGTCTCAGAAAGAACGAGAGGATGTCAACTACTACCACAGATGTATTGGAACTACAAACAGATTGAAGTTCATGTCTCATATGCTACATACTGAGAGATTCATCCCAAGTTCTGCTGCAATATCCCAATTCACTTACTCCCAAAAATACACAACTTCACATTACTCCTGACCACCCAATCATGGGATTTCTTTTTTCATGGAGCAATGACAACATCAATGATGAAAACCTCAATGAGCAGTACTACCTCAGATCCACCAACTACAAGAGAATCATCAGGTCCAAAGCTTGCTCTGACAAAGTTTTTACTGGTGTTTTGATGACCCTTGAATCTCCTTATTGGCCGTGCCTGCATCAGCACAACATTCATTTGATATTAAAAAGTGCAATACATGGAATAAGCAACACGCTCCATTAACTATGCTGCAAAATCTCAACAAGACAAAGCACTAGTAGCCACCAGAATTCCTAATCATTCCAAACTGTAATACTAAAGAGCTGTTGTAAAAAGTAAAACACTGACCAATCGCACATCCCAGAGTCGATTGGAGTTGTCCTTAGACCCACTTAACAAAAGACTACCAGCCTTGTTCATCTCCACGGACGTTACCTCTGCACACAAGTTACCATGTAAGAGAGCATGCCAATTGACAGCCCCATGGCTCATACCAGCTTCACCAGCAATGTTCACAATGACAGATCATGCATGCAAAGCCAAATCATAGTTATATTTGGCTTTGCAGTTCCAAGAGACATGACAGCTGATTTGGGTTGTGATAACAATTTACTCCTTAAATCTGCTGTCATCACCACCAACAATAGTATCCATAGAAACTCATGTATTGATATCCATCACTGGGTGTCAGCTGAAAGTTGAAGAAAATGACAGCACCTCCAAAATGAGAACTGTAGGTCTTCACACAAACCCCACTGACCAAGTCCCAGAACTTGATTGTGTAATCCTTTGACCTGCCATTTACAACAGTTATGAGAACTGATCTTTGGAAGAAATATGTTAACCTTGCAAATACCAAACCCTGCTTCCTAGGAGCACTCTCCCCCCTAAGTTGAGCCTTCCTTGCAAAAGAGATGATATCTGACTACATCACTAATCGTCTTTACTCAGTAGGGCCACAGGGTCAACAAATCATGATTTCACTCCTGCCTCCTAAACCTATTGAGAGACCAGGTTGAGCAATCACGCACCCACTAATGACAAGGTTGCCCAAAGGATTGAAAATGACACGTGAGACAGCAGAGTTATGACCGATGAATGTGCGTAACAGTGCACCTGTGCGTGCATCCCAGAGCCTCACAGTCTTATCATATCCCCCTGTCACCACATAATTCTGCATCATCCTTAGAGTACTTTAGTTTCTGTTCACACATCAATTCCAACATTCCTGGAAGAAATTGCATCACAACCTAGGGATACAAATACAACACTGAACTTCCTTATAGGAGAATGCACTATCCTCAAATGCATGCATCAAGCACAAGAAAGCAGGGGAGTGAGGGTACATTTGATTGGTGGAATTTGACACTATATACATCGCCCTCATGGCCAGAAAGTGTTGCTGAACATGCTGACTTTGTTGTTCCCCGCAAGTTCCAAAACTGTTAAGGGTGACCATGATTTGCAACTTAGCGACATGGATAGTTCACATTTGCTTCAAAACTTAAAAGAATCCTGAAAACATAACCAGTGCTTTGCACAATAATGAATTTATTCTACAAAAACCATGAATTGGATAGTCAACAAGTCCAACCAGGTTATATAACTCTCCAGAGGAAAAAATCCCTCAGTTTCCTCACATTCATCTGGTGTGGTTATCTATACCTTGACAGTTGAATCCCCAGAAGCACTGGCCACAACATCCCCACTGCTGCTGGAAGTGACATCCCATATTCGAGAAGTATGGCCTCCACCACTTCCCAGGTCTCCATCTCCTAGCACCCGCACACATTGCCCGTCCTCAACATCCCAGACTCGCAACATGTTGTCACTGCAGCACATCCATTTCCAAGGGAGAGAAACATCCTCTTAGCAATTGTAGTTCCCAATCGACCATAATACATGCAACACTTTAGGCTTTCTCCATCTTATGCTCGCATCCCGTCATGCTGATGGTGTGACAGAAATTCCATGAAGACCTCTCTCAATTTCCATAAGGAGAGTGTATATGAATATGATTACACCATTCTTGAAAGGAAACCAAGATAAAAGTGACATACACCTAGGATGCATGGTAGTGTTTGTCTAGCATATGGGTAGGCATTGTGGCTGACATACCTGGAACCAGAAACAAGGAGAGTGCCCTCTTCTCCAACAAAGTCTACACACCTGCCCACACAAAATCACTTCAGAAAAGTGAAGGTGCATCCGCCCCAAAATGACGATCATGGAAATGATTTAGAAAATGAGCATACTCCAAAGGGACACTGTGGAGAGGGAAAAGCTGGAAACAAGCACAAGGAAAAAAAATCATACTGTCCACGTAGAAAACTAGTGGGAGGGCAGCATAACTGAGAGAAGCAGTAAGGACATACTTCACATTGCTGAGATGGCCTCGAAAGGTGGTCTTGTGCGCATTGGGAAGAACAAAGCATGAGTAGTCCTCCAGCAATCTGTGCACACGGCAGCCAGCACCAGTGCACCCTTATGAATGCTGCGCTCACCCCCCTCATTTCCCCTGCCCCTGCCAAAGACCCCATTCTCATCAACATCCTGGGGGTTCTGGGAAGGCAGTGGATGATGCACCATGCTAGAAAACCTCAGAAAAGGATCCCACAAATGACGACAAGAAGAGACATGTCAATATGCTCATACAACACTTCCTCTGAATATTGGGCTTAACATACCCTTGCACTTGTAGTCCTCCTCTTGGAAACTCCTACAGTGGTAAACATTTCATCCCATAACACTCTCATGCAGTCAATGAGAAACAAGAACCAGGAATAAAGAGTTTCACCCACAGGCCATAAGAACATGTACCCTTACTCCCAGATCCTCCTAGCACTTAGAAGGAAAGAGAATTTGCAAGCAGACAACAGAATCGGCAGAAAAAGAGTACAGGAAACTTACGTGGGAATGCTGGGGACAACCTTAGGATGATATCTACTGAACTCAACTTGGTAGCGAACAGCCTGTTTCAACAGATGCAAAAGACGCTGTGGCTGCACCTCCTGCCTTGTAACTGTTCCCATGCAAACAAACACAGATATTGCTTGGCTTTTGCTACCAAGAACCCTAAACCCTTCCAGAACCACTCAGAACATTTTGTCAGATTTCTAGATACCCAAGAGAGACCATGAAGCTACTTATGAGAAGCTAGTGTGGCAGACATTACTCAACCATTCCTCAATCTGTTTTTAACATCAGTTCATGAGTCTGAAATCTACCTGCAAGGTCATTATTCTCTATCTCCATCATCGATGAGAACTGCTCCACAAGCTTCTCCCTGTGCACCCCCCAAATTGCATTCATTTTCTGAAATTGAGAACAGTCACAATATCTCCCTATGGATTATCTTCTCCAGTCTGCATCATAGGCTGGGAGAGCTACAGAACCTAACAAATAGGCAGTACTCAATTGCAATGACCTTTCAGGTGTTCCTCATAAGTACCTGGAACTAGCTACGCCTTCCCAATTTTTGAAAAAGGGGGCATCCTGTATACACTTGCAAGTCAAGAGGTAGCACAAATCCTTGAACTCATTGTGTAGGCTCCCCATTTCTTCCAATGGCTTCAACCTTTTGGTGAGCAGCACAAATGCCTGGATGAAATCCAAGGAGCAGCAGTAAACTCAAACCATCAGTTAGGAAACACTCAACCCATCAGGCGTGTTGGCAGCATGCCCTCAAAGATGTCTGTTCTGGAATGCGGAGGGGAGGATAAGAACCTTCTGGTGCTCATGTTGCTCAATAAGCTCCAGGTATTGCTGCTTATAAACTGTGTAGAGAAAATGCTTGTGATCCTTCAATGGAGTTTTCTGCACCAGCTTCTCTGTGGTAGCCCAATCTCCATCTGTACACCATTGTCAATGCAGGGAACTCAATTCTCAAGGAAAGGTTATTAAGGCAGATAAGAGACAAACAGAAGAGGAAAAAAAAAAGATGCTCTTACCAAGAATTGCAGTCTTGATGCCCTTAAAGTGGGAACGGTTTTTGAGATGTTCTGTGAAGCGCACATTGGCTTCATCCTGGATTGTCATAATTGATGCAACATAGCCTTCATCTTGCAAATATTGCACTATCATACGGACAACATCCTGCAAACCAGTGCCCACAGACCCAAATTCAAAAACCCAGTATACAAACAAACCCTGTTCCTGCTCATCACAGCACAGAACCCCAGTTCAGGAGAGAAAAACAAAAACATAGCCTTCATCTTGCATATTCCGCATTATCATGCAAATCACATCCTGCAAACCAGCGCTCAAAGAACCAATTTCAAAAGCCCTAGCACACAACCAAAACCTGGTCCTGCTCATCACAGCACAGAACCCCAGCTCAGGAAAAAAAGAAAAGAAAAACAGAGAGCCTTCATAGCTTTCATCTTGCAGACAGCACATGATCATGCAAATCACATCATGTAAACTCGTGCCTCAAAGACACAAATTCAAAACCTAATATAGAAACAAAACCCAGCTCCTTCTCTTCACAGCACAGAAAACCTAATTCAGAAAGGAAAATTCAGCACGAACCCTAATTACTTATCTGGTTCAAGATGCACAATTCAGATCCTGCTCTCTCACACAACGAATCTAGATGATTTCTCTGATACAAAACTGCTGGAAATCAGAAGAAGAAGAAAAACCGGAAGGGAGGTTCATCTGGTGGGTGCAGAATTAGGGTTAGGGTTTGAGAACCTCTTTGATCTTGGGATTCTCATGGTCAAAGATGGCATCATCGTTGCCGATGGTTCTACGAGGCGGTCCGGCATAGACAGCGCCACGAGCACGCTCCGTGAGCTCACCAGTACCACTGCCGCTGCTACCACCACCACCAGAGCCTCCGCCGCCGCCGTTCATGTCGTGGCTGCAATGTGCAATCCACCACAACCCACCACGGCAACAAAACAACGAACAATCCACGACAGCTTGAAGATCTCCTGTTCTTAACGGGATCTTCGTTGCCAATAAAACACCAACAAAATGGTCTTTGGTAAAGTAAATGGCGTTTTAAAGCTAACCTTCACCTTCTTGAGTGATGCTTTTTGCTTTAGTGGTCACTTATTTTTAGTGTCTCTTATTTGGTAGAGCCAGCCTACATGCTAAATTTGCACTCTGAAGTCTTCCTGATTTAATATCATTGGAATCACCCTTTCTTTCTTTTATGCCAAAAATAGAAAAATGAAATGAGAATATTCTGCAAGATATTCCCCTTTGATTTTGGGAAACAAGTCAACAGATTTCCCCCCAATAAAATTGAAATTTTCTCATCACATTACATTATTATTATTATTATTATTATTATTATTGTGATTTTGGTTTGGTAGCTCAATTTTGTTCCCATTTCTTGAATGTTTAGAGCATCTCCACCTGTTCTCAGCATGTGACCTTGCAAAATTATTTTTCACATCCAAGTTTAGTTATACACTTTTTTGGAAACCCACACCTATAAAAAACTGGTACAGCAAATAGGTGCGGGACTACCAATAGCAAACCACCTGGACCAATCATTATGATGAGCCAATCAGGAACACTCAGCAGCCGCGTTTTTTTCTTTGGCGAAATTTCGTGAAAATGCACAAAAAAAGATTTTTAAAAGGATTATTTTTGTTGCAGATTCCTTCGAAATTTTGAAAAAAATCGTCAAAAATGTAGAGGTTTTGAGCTGGTTTCGCCAGATTTAGAAGAAGCCCTCCACCTCTGGGTCGTCAAATAAAAGCAGGAATACAAAAACTTTCTACTGCTTTGCCTGTCCTGTTCTCCTTTACTGTTACATCTTTCTTGGGATGCTAGCCAATGGTGCTACACGAGAAAATTGATTAAAAAAATCACTGCTCAACACCAGTCAGATCCTATTTATTACACTCTTTTCTGTAGGTGCACAACGCTGCTGAGCCATTTTACCAGCAGCCACGGCAAACTGTGCAATTACGCTGAGCCAAAACCATTTTGTTGAACCAAACACGAAGATTTTCTTCATCTAATTTTACAGTGCAGGATCACGTACTCATCACAGCTGGAGATGCTCTTAGAATGTGACCCTGCACTAGAAACCTTTGATGAGATTCATAAGTCGAATCAAGTGATTCCAGGGGAAACCCTGAAAATTCCCCCCGGCTTTCAAAGCCCCTTGACCAATGAAGACCACTGCAACAGTCTCTGAAACACAGTCAAATCGTATTTAGTGACGGGTCAACCCTGTTTCTGATTGGGTAGATAGTTTGATTGGTCCAAGTGGGTTGGTGTTAAGTAGTAGTCTCCGACCTACTTACTTGCAGTCCCAATTTCATATGTGTGCGCTGGAAAACAGTTATAGGAACGAAAACTGGGATATGAGAAATACTTTAGAGTACTGACCATTGGTGGAGATGCTCTTATAAGCAGGTTCCTAAAACTTAACATGTCCCCCATTTCAATGTGAAATCTTTGTTTGGATACTAGCAAATGACACAATATCAAAAAAGGAAGAAAAAAAACACATTACATGAAATTAGCGTTTTTTCTTTTATAAAACTTTTGTCAAAATGCGACAAATGAATTGGGGCTGTGATTCTTTCAAAGGCTAGTATTATTTTTGAAATTTTTGGAAAAAAAAAAAAAAAAAAATCACCAACAAAGCAAAGGGTTTTGTTAATGGGTTCACTAGATTTAGATTGCCAAACAGCTGTACCATTTTATTTTATTATTTATTATCCTACCTGTTCTATAGCCATTTAATGCTAAATCCTTCTTTGGATGCTAGTCAATGACATGACATCAAGAATTTGAAAAATAGAACAATAACCCTGCAAGCATTATAAAAAACAAACCCATTTTGCAAAAGGACCATATGATGAAAAAGGAGTATTGAGAAATTAAAATAATTTATTTGGAAGAAGAAAAAAAATCCCATAAGATGCCATTGTGGGAATGATGATGCTCAAAAAATAGGAGTTCAAACCTTTTTCCCCAAAATAATTTCAATTTTGAGGTTTTAAAACTTATAAAACCATAAATACATGAAGATCAATAAGAGTGCAATTACAAACTTTTAGATCTATATATTTCCCATAATGTTTTTTGTGGGGAAAATAAGAATTTTTTTATATTTTTTAAAAATGAAGCAGAACTCTTTTCAAGAACACGTTCCCTTTGGAAAAACAATTACACTCAACCCTGAAAGCTACTGGTATCCATGGCTTCTGAAATGGAAGGGAGTTTGTTGGCATAGACCACAAGAAGTGCACTCGTGTAGCGATCTATCTATCTAAATATCTATCTAGGTACACACACTTGCACATGGGACTAGTGATTGACCACCGCCCACTTCATTGCAAATGCTTTGGAAGAAAGAAAACAAAAAAACCTTTCACGTTCTCTAGGCATGTATGATGGTGTCTCCAGCATGTTAAGCTTTTGTCCATTTGTGTGATGAGTTCAGAACAGACTCATTCCTCTTCTTAAGAGAATCCATCATCTGTTCCTTCCTATGACAGATTGTACTTTGCGCACTTATTTCCACCCACATTGGCATTTATTTTTTTGGTATGCGGTTGAAATGGATGGAAAAAGCAAGCAAGCTGGGTCCAAAATGCTTTCTTTTGGTTGGGTTTTTGGCTTTTGCACAAGGACGGCTGAATCTTTGAGACTTGAGATCCATGGGGGAGATTCATCTACGCATGAAGTACTTGTACAATTCAGAGGGATCTTTCTTGGCGTCTCTTGAACTTCGTCCTTCCTCCCCTTTCCTCCCTTTTTAGTATCTATTTCAGTTTATCTTCAACTTTTTGCAACACAAGAAAAGTACAAGATACATTTTGTGCTAAGAGGAGCTCCACCCATTATTCCTCCTCCTATTGGGCTTCTTTAAAATTCTTATCACATACAAGATGGTGTTATAGTCATTTCCCAATCCACACTCGTAAGAGCTGGAATCTGCAGCGGTGCTCAGTAAGTGGATCCTGCACTCTAGAATTGGATGAAAAAAAGTCAAAACAGGAAAATGGTTTTAGTTCAGTATGATTGCCGTGGCTGGTAAAAGACACAACAACCCTGTGTACATGCAGAAAAGAGTGTAATACATATGATCGGACTGCTGCTCAGTGTTTCTCATTGGCCCATCATAATGATTGGTCCAGGTGGTTTGCTATTAGTAGTCCCCAATATATGTGCTGTCCCAGTTTCAGTTTGATGGGTGGGGTTGCAAAAACAATAAACAACTCAACTTGGATATGAAAAATATTTTTGCAGGTTCACATACTAAGAACCACTGGAGATGCTCTAAGTTTTATGCACAACAGGACACTGTAAGATAACTCAACTTGGATATGAAAAATATTTTTGCAGGTTCACATACTAAGAACCACTGGAGATGCTCTAAGTTTTATGCACAATGGGACACTGTAAGATATGTGAGAGAGACTATTTCAATTCAACCACTTCGGCCCAATCTTTATGATTAGCCAATGAAAAGCAATCATTTTACTATGCATTGCTTTTTTACAAGCATTGAATCCATTGTAAATTTACTAGCCTAAGTAAACATGTAAATAATATGTACTTTGTTTAAAACACACTTGGCATTGATGGAGTCACTTTAAGATGACATGCATTGATCACCCATAAAATGGCCTATTCATTGTACTTTGAATGAACTACAACCTTCGAAAAGCAAGTTTGGACCTATAAAGATATGAATAACATAGTAGTCTTCATGAGGTCATTAAAAAAAGATTGCTTCTTATTGTCTAGCCATAATGATTGGTCAAGGTGATGGTGTTTAAATAATCTCTCACCTTATATTATAGTACCTTTTCAAGGTGGGCAATAATTAAATTATTTTTTAAAATATTAAAATTTCTAAAAATTATCTATTTGAAATGTTGAAACTTATGGAAATTACAAGGGAGGGCAAGATTTCTTTTCTAAAATTGGTGTAAACTCATAAGGTTCTTGCTTCATGCTAATTCACCATTGGAGAGCTTATATCCAATAATCGACAACATTTATCTATCTTATAATTCAGTGGAACATTTTCTTTTATTTGCCCCAAGGTTTCAATGACTAGTCAAATTTTTATTAGAAAATGATGAGTTAGAAAGGATTTAGATCCCCTTTGGAGGACAATAAGGCTTTGATTATAAGCACCCAAAAACTTTATTGTTCAAGGTGACTTTCGCTTTGGTCTCAAAACGTTGGGTTCAACTCAAGTGTCTTTTTAAAAACAATTCTCTGATGGAGTCGATGTCCATTGTCCAATGTTTCATGTTTATGGGAAAGTGGGGTGAGGAAAAATAACTTAAACATGATTTTGGATGTGGTAGAGAGTGATAGAGGCTTATATAGTGGGTGGGCGTTTGTGGATTTGCTCTCAACATGGTTATTTGACTCCAAAATGCAAGTGTTCAAACTTGCAACCTACCTCTAGAGAGTTCAGCTGCCATTCACACATTGTTTTCAAGCTCAACTAAAAACTCTACCTCAAACTCTACCTGAAATTCTTACACTGATGAGAAGACTGTTCCCAGTGGGCAAAAGGCAACAGAAGGGTCTTGATTCTTCACCATGCCTAGGGCAAAAGGCAACAAAAGGGTCTTGATTCTTCACCATGCCTAGGGCAAAAGGCAACAAAAGGGTGTTGATTCTTCACCATGATAGATAGATAGATAGATAGAACCAGTACACTTCTTGTGGTCTATGCCAACAACTCCTTTCCATTTCATAAGCCATGGATCCGATCCTGCAGAATCAAATCCTTTTTGCAAGAAACCATGGATACCAACTTTTGTTGCCAAGTCAATTTTTTTAAAAACATGCTGCTACTGTGTACTACAGGGGCAGCACCTTCAGTGCAGGCCTGCCAAATAATTAATTAATTAAAAATTTGAAGATTCCATTTCAAAAAAAAAAGACTGAATATTCCTGAATGCGTCAAAAGATTCTTCATTTTCCTTATGAAAAAGTTGTTCAGTAGAAAAGCTTTCTTTTGGGGAAAATTTCAACACTTCTGCAAGTTATATAATTTGTTTTGAACCCGCCAAGTTACTAGGCTAAACTGGCCCATCACCAAACAGAGTCCGGCCACCGAGCACACATATAACGTAGGGACTAACCTATGTTAGAACAAAAAATTGCTTATGGGCATTGTCTTTTTAACCCATTACCAAAAGCTTGGTTTAGAAAAAAAATTGTTTTAGATTTTTCATATTAGCAACCAGCCATCGAATTTTAGTGTTAGGTTTTAGGGATTTAGGTGGGCATATTTGTATAAAAATTGAATAATATTACAATGGATTAGTTTAGTGGCCATGAGTTGATTTTCATTATGCAAGGGGGGAACATGAGGGGTACTTTTAATGTTTGGTCATGGGAAAAAAATGGTTCAATTTTACAACAACCCCAGTTTGGGGTGGGAATGAGTGTTTGGTCATAAGCAATTGGATTGCACACTAAAATGAGTATCACTAGTTTAGTGATGGGGTGCAAAGGTCATGTTAAATAGCACACAACTTATCATAAACAAGGATTGTGGTTTACAAGAATATGATGCAAGAATAGCAACTACACATTAATTAAGGAAGAACTACCAATTGCCCCCCAAATTTAAGCACATCCCAGAAAAAAATAAGGGATAGTCAATAAATGCAGTCCTATAATCACTAGAGGCAAATAGACTAACGAAACATTAGAAGAGGCCATGGATGTAATTGAAAATGGAACAACTTCATTGAGAAAGGCAAGTAGGCACTAGAGCATACCACTTACTTCATTGTCTGATCATTTGTATGGGAAAACAAAATTTAAGAAACCTAGACCAATAGGCGTGTTAACAATAAAAGAAGATTAGGCTTTAGTTGCTTGGGTTTGTTTATGCAGGAAGTTGGGCTATCAATTAACCTACAACAGTTAAAAATGAAAATGGCAAGTTGTAACTCAAACAAGGCCAACACCTTTTTTTAAAAGGATATCAAGGAGCTTTTGGTGGTAGTGGTTCAATAGGAGACATCTTAAACTCAACATTCATTAAACTAAAGGATGGGATATTGTAAATTATGTTATAAATCATATCTATAATTTTGATGAATTAGGCATCCAAGTAGGAAAACAATTATGAGCAAAGGTTCTTGCAAAATGAGGTTCACAACAAGTGTATAACATTATCCCAAAATATAGGGAATGGTTGATTGTTAACTATGTGGTTAATGTAGCAAGAACAACACTATTAAAGTTTTACATATTTAGAAAAGAAAGGATCCTGACAACTACATACAACTCTGCAAACTAAAAACTTGTATGGTTATGCAATCAAAAGCATGAACAATTGCCTTCCTTTTCAAAGAATTTATGCATTTTTCCAAAAGGTTTATACCAAATGGAATATCCATAACAAATAAGCATGTACTCATGGATGGGCATGGATCCCATGTCACCTTTTAGGCAATTGAACAAGCTTAAAAGTTTGGGTTGGATATGATTATTCTACCTTCACATACATTTAATGCACTTCAACCCTTGGATGTGATTGTTTCAAGCTTTTCAAAATTACTTTTAGAAAGGAAATAAACATAGCAATGGTTAAGAGGAATTGCACATGACCGCATAAGATAGCATTGGTAGGGTGGGTAGACAAAGCACTAAACCTAACACTTACCAAAAAAAATCATGTCAGGGTTCAAAGGTACAAGGATTTGGCCACTTAACCCTAAGGTTATGAATTCAAAAAATTGACCCTGGTACTTTATACACATTACAAAATCAAGCCACAGAAGAAAAATAACCAAAATAGGAGGATGGTGAACAAAATTAGACAAAACATACAGTTGCAAAAAAGCCCATCAACATAGGCTCAACAATATAAGTTCCAATTGTTGTCTATCTGAAGATCAACTAGGTATTATGTGAACATGCCTAGAATTCCTATAGTCACTAACCATGCATTTGTAATAGAGTTATAAAACATGGTTGAAAATTTGGCACAACCTTCATTAGATGAAACTATAAAGCTTTGAAAGTTCAACTCAAGTGGCATTGGCATAGGTGTGTCACGGTTTGCTATCATTGCCACGTTTGCCTGCAAGAAACACTAAAGGAAGAAAACCATTAGTCGATTATTCTCAAATCCATGTTGTAACATTAAAAAAAAAAATTGAGGATTATGCAACAAAAGGTAATGGATAGGGAGGTAGTAAACTAAATCCAAAAAAACAAAAGGAAAGAAAAAAAAACAAGCAATAATAACATTTACATTGTTGATTATAGTTTAAAAACTAATTGAAATAAAACTTATAAAACAACAACGAACCAATTTCAATGCAGCTTAGTCATTTTCAACAATTAGAGAGGTAAAAGACATATTTCATTACAATTTCAAAATAGGTCTACAAGCTCACCCTCTTGGATTAACACGCCCCCAAACTCTTTAAGAGACCCAAAGGTGGGTCCCAAAATGAAACATCAGAAGAAGAAATTAATTAAAACACATTCCCTAACTCACAACATTTTAAGGGTATGAGGGTGTGTTGAAGCTTTGTGATGGGACTAGGATGAACTCACAAGTGAGAGTTCAATATGAGATAACATGCATAACCAAGAAAAGGCGATTAATGCAAATTGAATGGAAGTGATGTGTTAGATTTAATAGGGACAATTTTAAGCCTGAGCTTTACATGGCCTACAACCTTTGGGAGGAGGCACCATTCCCCTCCCTATAGTATACTGAGTGCATCTCCATGAAAATTACATCCAAATGTCACTTTTCCTCGGGACTTTCAAATGGGAGTTTTAAAATTAAGATTTTTGTTGTCCCAAAACTTTTGACACTCATGTCTTTTTCAAATCAAATTTATTTTTTGGAATGAAAGGATAATATGTTATAACCTTCAAAAAAATCTTTCCAACAATGTATAGCACGCCCCAATTGGACCTCATTTGACCCTTGTTTTCCAAGGAATTATGATTGGGAGTCAAATTCCCAATTTGACCCCTGCCCCTTCTTTTGATCATAACTTATGCAAATCAAGTCTAAATGAACAATGCATGGACACTTTAAGCATTTATGTTTCAAGACTTTTTTAATGGTGTCTTTGGGGGCCAATTTGGTGTTTTTTTCCATTTCCAACCAAGGCTTTAAACATTCACAACTCTCCCATGAGTGCAACTCCCAAAGTGGGAGTGCACTTAAGAATCATTAGGCTTCATCCCTTGCATTCTCCCCCATTTATGAAAGTGTGTTTCACACATAAACACATTTTTGACCTTATGGTGCTTGCACTTCACACTTATTAACGAACTCAATGTTAGGGTTGTGACATGGATACAACAATATGAATTTTGGTGAAATGACATAGGTGCATAAACAAGGTCAGTAGCGAACCTTGGTTCAAATGTGAACCAAAAAGGAAATTGTAACATCCTTGCAACAACCACAAATGGACAACTGGGTTATTGTGGTGGAATAGCTAACAGGTGACACAATTATAGTTGAGGATGAATAAGATGTCAAATAAAGTAGCTAATGTTAGGGTGGAATAACTATGAAAAGGAACAACAATTACTAAAATGGAACAATTGGGAAGAGGAAAAACAATTGTTAGGGTGGAATAATTAAGAGATATAATAAGTGTAGCTGAAGATGAATAAGAAGTTAGGAAGAACAATTGTTGTTAAGGTATAACAATTAGAAGGAGCAGTAGATGTGATGCAATTTTACATGCAATTTTCCATATAAAAATGATTATTTTACAAATCTTTCATTGTAAACATAATAGATTGGATGAACAATTGTGCATTTTCTGGCGATGTCAAGATTGAAAGAGCTCCAATCTTGTAACTCTAAAATGTCAAATGCATTTACATGCATTTTTTTACATTGAAATAATCAAAATAACACCATTGACAACCACAACAATTTGATTTGATAGTAAAGAAACTTATCTATACATTCATGGAAATCATTTTAGTCACTTACTTGAAAGCTAAACCACTAACATTATGTACATCCAAATCATCACAACAATCCCCATTACATAAATGTATTTTCTCCATTGCATTTATGTTCATTTTCAACCCAAATGTAACTACATTACAACAAAAAATAGACATTTTAAACTAGTGATGATGAACTTTGAGCTAAAGAATAACACTTCAATTGACATCATTAAAGGCCAAGCTAAAGTTCAGTTGCCACTAATTTCAAAGATGTAGAAGAACTTACTTCAAGCAGTGCACCAAATTATAACAAATGAAATGGAAAAACCCAAACTTGCATCAAACAACAACTAATATCATCCATTGTTGAACTATTTATTAAAAAACACACCATCAAAACTAAAAAACAATTTCATGTTGTTTGATCCACGATTACAAATGCAAAATTTTTGACAAAAATGTTTACTATTGCAATGTGCTTTGATTTTGCTTCACTTCAATCATTTCTTAATTGCTAAAAGGACATCAAAATGCAAAAACCAAACATCAAGTTGTGCATTCCCTTTGTTTGAAGAAAAAACTTGAATAAGAGGTTTGAACTAGGGTGTTTCAATTTCTAAAATTGGGCCTTGCCATACTTGTAGGACATTTGCACACGCGCTAAAACTTCACGTTGGGAACCATGGACCTGTAGCACAAAAAGGCAAGTGGGAATTCAATTGAGAGGAACCCAACTTGTGCATGGAAAGGAAATGGACGGGAGAGTGAAAATAGGTTAGGGGGAACTTGACTTGCATGCATAAAGGAGATGAATAAGGGAGGAAAGCTCAAAAGTCACATGCAGAAAAGAGTGGACGGGGGAGGAAAGCTCAAAGAGATGACGAACAACACAATTGTGGGAATTTGACCTCACAAGAAAAGGAAATAAAAGGGGGAAAGGATAGAGGTTTTTGGGTTCACACCACATGGGAGAGCGACAACTAATTTAGGTTTTAACAAACCCTTAAGGTTTGATAACCAAACATTGTTTTGCTTTGTTTTAGGGTTTTAATATCAACCCAAATAAAGGTGTTTAGTTTTTTCAATGAACATGATTAGTTTGAACATGAGATTGTTTGGTGATAGGGTGGATTTGTGACATGTGTTAATGCAGAGATGTTTGTTGATAAGATTTCCATTGCTTGAACATAGATAGAAAAAATGTTTAGTGATTTTGTTTTTGGACAATGAGACTTTAAACTTCCAAAGGCCATATATTTTGCATCTTTAATCCAAATTCAATAGGTGCAGTCATAATAAAACGAACCACTTGTGGCAAGGTTTTTAAATCCTTTTCAAGGACTAAATTACACATGTGACCTTCTTGTATTATTTTATAGTGCATTTGTAAAAATAACTTTTCAAGTTGGATAATGGTTGGATATCAAATTTGAGGTCAAATATGACCCAAAACATAGTAATTTTTTTACATCATACTCTGGATTATAATCAAATGTACAACTTTTCTTTCAGCCATGCTGATAAATTATGAATTAGGTAGTCATTAAACATGTTTGAAACCATATTAACTAGTCATGTAAAAAGGTTCCAATACAAGCATGGATGATTAGACATGCGACCCACTTCTTATGAAATATATTAAATTTGAAAGCATTTGGTGAAAGTTTGAATAACAAAAAACACATTCATATTTTATGTTTGTTTTTAGCACATGTCAAGAAATCCTTTGCATATGCAAAAGGACCTTCATAACACAATGAAATGATTTCAAATTCACAAGATGATAACTTATGATAAATGAACATAATATTTTAAAAATAATTATATCATTTAAAAATTATATGTGATACATTTTCAAAGTAGACAGGGTACATAAAAAATTGATTATCAACAACTCCTTTGGCTCCTTTAATTGTGATCCCACCCAACAATCTAAAGCACTAGGTGCACCCAAAGCTCCTCTACAACTCGTCTTTGGACCCAAAAAAGGTAGTTGAGGTTTGCCTAGGTCACAGAGTTCCTATATGTTTTCAAGTATTCTATGACCAGCCAGTTTACCCTATGGTAAAATCAGTGTTGAATCTAATTGTTTTCCAAAGCAAAACGTTCTCAAAAAGAGTTCTGCTTCATTACAAAAACAATGTTCATTTTCCCTTTAAAACATTGTGGGAAATATATAGATCTAAAAGTTTGTAATGCACTCTTATCAATCTTCATATATTTATGGTTTTATAAGTTTTAACACCTGAAAATTGAAATTATTTGGGGTAAAAAGCTGAGAACTCCCATTTTTTGAGCATCATTTCATATATCTTTGGAATTTTAACTTTCCAAAAAAATTATTTTAATTTCTCAATACTCCTTTTTCATCATCTGGTCATTTTGTGAGATGGTTTGGAATCAAGTTGGTTTTCCTTTGAAAGAAAGTCATTTGGAGTTAAGATTTGTTAAAAAAGATCTCTTTCTTGAGTCCCTCCTTTCAATTTTCAAGATTCCCGTGGACTACCAAATAGGGCTAGGGTGAACCAACACCTACATTGGTACCTCACCTTTCTTGAGTAAGGCCTCTTAATTGGCTATATTTAACCCATTAAGTGTTAAAACTTGACCTTAGAAACCATTGTTTAGTGTTAGGATGGGATATTTACAATTTTAACAAGCAACTAAAAGGTTTTAGACCATAGCCTCTAGGATGTCATCAGAATATAGCAGGGTTCCATAAAAAGCTTTTACTTTGGCTGGGTTTAGGGTTTAAACCCTAAACCCTAAGTCCTCTTTCAGAGGATCACCACTCCACCTACCTCAATAATTGGAACCCAAAAAACCCTGGTTGGGCAGCCGGGTATTATATATGACACCAGCCCTTGGGTGGTTATCAAGGAGGTTCTTCAAGATATGGAATCAGGCTTCTTAAAACAAATCAACGAACCTGCTCTGATATGTAATGGTGGGTCTAAAACAAAATTCTAAGGACTGATTTAGATATATAAGGATTAGCATCGCAAGAAGGATTTAGCATTAAATGGCTATAGAATAGAAAGGATAGTAAAATAATAATAATAATAATAATGTTTGACAATCTAAATGTAGTGAACCCATTAAAAAAACATTGCTTTTTTTTACGCCATTTCTTTCAAAAAATTCATTAAAAAAAGACCTTTTAGGCTAAAGTTCTCACAAAACAAAAAGGCTGATTTCAAGCAATGTTTGAATGGGGTCATTTGCAAGTATCCCAAGTAAGATCTCAGAGTTAAGTTTGAGGAACCTGCCTGAGAGTATCTCCACCAACGAGCAGTAGATTTGTGACAAGTTTTCGTTACTAACTTTTCTCCAACCCCACCCATAAAACTGAAACTGGGATTGTGAGTAAGTAGGTGGGAGACTACTACCTAATACCAACCCACTTGGACCAATCAAACTATCTAGCCAATCAGAAACAGGGAACACTCAATAAATATGACTGTTCCAGTGCTCCTCCAGGGCTTTGAAAGCCGAGGGGGATTTGCAGGGTTTCTTGTGGATTCACTTGGATTCGATTGATGAATCCAGAACAGCTGAAGAAGTCAAGAGGCGCGCTGGAGATCAACACTTTATAAGCTAAAGAAGAAGAAGAAGAAGGTGCAGCCTTTCCATTGGAAAAATGCCCTTGATTTACTCTGACATCTAAATGGGATGCAGTGGATTCGATGCTGAATAGGTTCAATTTCAATTTCATGAAACGTGTCTGTTTTTAGAGCTCTACTTACTTACTTACTTACTCTTCTCTTTTTTTGCGTCTGCTTTTTTTTCTTTTCTTTAGCCGCTTTAGTCCCATGGTGGCAGAACCAGCATCAACGTGTGCATGACGTGCTACAAAATGCATCAGCGAGTAGCGCACAAACAACCGCTTAGCGAAATTGTTCACAGTGTCACTCTCGTGGGTACAATGTAACGGTTAACGGCTTTTTTAGGATTGCGCTCGCTATTTTTAAGAAGGTGCTAGGGTAGATGGGTAGGTAGGTATCAGTGTTTTGTTTTGTTTTGTTTGGGGCCCCCTAGTGGCCCCTACTGCCCTGGCTTTGGTGCTTAAGTGGCTAGTAGCCTCCAATTGTAGGAGCCTTGTTTGGCCCGGTCACAGTGAACCAGCACCCACCAGTGCACCATCAAGGATGGATGATATATGATCAGGAAACAAGTTTTTCCTGTTGGGTTCCAGTTCCCTAGCTAACCATGGTGGTTACCTCAGTTGGTTTATTTACTACCTATCAACTAGGTAGGTGGTAAAAACAGCCCCTACATACTCTGTGTAAACTATCTACATACCTAGTAGTGCCCTATTTTGTTACCTACCTGTATATGTTAGACCTACTTCTTATAGAATGGGTTACCAAGATGAAACCGGGTAGTAACTCTGTTGAGGATCATCCACAATTGAGTCATAACAGGCATCCAGTGGATGGTGCATTGGTGGGTGCTGGTTCATTGTGGCGGTTTGGCCCCACTCAGAGTTTTTTTTCCCCTAAATATGGCTTTTAGTTTAGTTGGTGGGGTGAAATTTATGGCCTCCCCTTAATATTTTGAAGGGATAATATTTGGCTATAAAAGGATTGCACTTGTGGTTTTCCAAGCCATTATGAGATTGTGCATGTGTGATTTTTTTTGTAACTGGTACGTTTTTGTTTTCTAACTTTGGCCCCCCTACATTTGTCTTCTAGGAGACTATTTGATGATCGATAAATAAAAAATGGAGGGGTTAATTTGGTACATATTACATAACACATTACAAATCCAATAACTAAAGAACAAAACATTCATACAATTTACTATCCAACTTGTAACACAATACTGCTAATTGAAGCACACAAAACAAAGATCACCAAGATTGACAACCTAAATGAGTTCAAAGCAATTGAGGGGGAATTGAACCCCTGAAATTGGCCTCTCCAACTCAATTGACCTACAATGTCACACCAAGTTAGCTTATAAATTTACAACAATGTAATACAAAATCTAAAATCATGATACATGCCAAAATCATGGAACAAAAGGGGTTGCCATCTTGGCATTTAGGCATTGGGATTCATCAAAGATAAATATAAAAAAAACTAGCAAACATCTATTGGCACAAAAAAATGGTAGCCCTTTGAAGGACCTTTAAGTTCCCTCAAAAATATTGTTGATCACATGTTACCCATCATAGCAATACTGATGTTGGGTAGCTCTCCACTGTTCAATACACTCTTCATACAAGAAATTTTGAATAGTATAGAAACATTGCACAAACATTTGCACAACAAGTGATGAATGGGTTGTCAACCTATTGTGATGGTTATATTTCATAAATGCCAAAGTAGAGAAACATCTATCATCCTCCACACTACCAACCAATTGCACCATAGCCAACTTAGCCAATTTGACATACTTGGGGAAGCTAATAATCAAAATGTGGGATGTTGTCACAAGTCACCACATCTTGGTGAAAGGATTAGTGTCAAATGGGGGGGCCATGCATGCCGTTGCATTAAACTTCATTGTCAATTTGAACAGTCCATGTTAACATTCAAGGTCCCTAGCATTAAAGAGCTTGAAGACTTGAACCTCCTATCCAATCAAGGGGGAAATCTTGACACAACAAAATGCAACTTTAAGAACCTCCATGTGCTTCTAAAATGACACATCAACATATGGTTGGAGCTAATATTGGGGATACACAATCCCTAAAAAATCAATGATGGCATGAGCTGGGAATCTAATATCCAACTCACGAATGAGCCCTTTCTACAACCCTTGTCAAAACAAAAACATATTTAATCATTAAAAAAAACGAACCCAAACCTTAAAATGGAACCCTAGAAAAACCCTATAGAACTAAACTGGAATGTTGAAATTGGAACCTTAATAACAACACCCTAAAACTAGAATCCCAAAAAAACCATGTGAATTGAAACCAAATTGAAAAAGAATTGGACAAACCTGAAATAATTGAAATTCCAAAAAAAAACCCTAATGACATAAACCAAAATTGAAAGAAAAATTGGAAAAACCTAAAAACAATTGGAACCTTAAAAAACCATGTATTGACCTAAACCATACTTGAAAAAAATTGGACAAATGTGAATGTAAATGGAATTCAAAAAAAAAACCTACTAATTTAAACCAAAATTGCAAAAACAAAAATGGACAAACCTAAACCTAATTGGAACCCCTTAAAAAAACCTTATTGACTTTAATTAAAACTAGAAAAAACCCTGAACAAACCTAAAGTTAATCAAAACCCAAAAAAACATTTTAATGACTTGAACGATCATTAAAAAAAACCCAAAAAAAGTTGAACTTAATTGGAACCTTACTAACCATACTAACCTAAAACTTACTAACTTAGACCAAAACTTTAAAAACCTTGGACAGACCTGAACCTAATTGGAACCTTTAAAAACCCTAATGACCTAAATCAAAATTGGGAAATTTTTTGAATAGCTTTAAATCACTTACCATAACCTAAAACCCAAACCAAAATTGATTTTAAAAAAAATAGATCTTAAAATAATTGGAACCTTGCAAAGATCCCACATGCACTTTCAATTAGAACCTTAAATAAAATATGTCATACCTAAACTAAAACCCTAATTTTTTAAATTCATACCTTAAATTGGAACCTTAAAAAACATGCTAAACAAAATGATGAACCAATACATACCTATGCATTGGTTTTTCACCAAAGATTCAACAACAACAAAAAGATCTTGGGTCACAAAAGAAGCCACCATTGTTTCCAAATCCTAATGCATTGCCCAAATGTGTTGGCCAAAAACCTCAAAGCCAAGTGGTAAATTCCTATATTAACATCTAGTATCCACCTCATGTGGATAGAATCATGTTTGTAATCAAACAAAGATTTGAAAGACTAGAAGCTATGAGTAGCAAACATTGAAGTATGATCACAATACATGTTATATAAATCACCCTGGTAGACTTGAATAGCTACCGCCAAGTCACAAACAAATATGTTTTGCATATGAGCAAACTTGATTAAAAGATGCACTGATTCTAGCAAGGGCAAAATGCATGCAAGCTTAAGCATAATTTGGAGGTCACAAAGGTGCTTGTTGGTTTGTATTATTGTCCATAATCATTTTCAACAATAAAATTTTGTACTTTGCCATCTCTCTTTTCGCATGATTCAAGATGGAAATCCATTGACTCTTCACATTGCAAAGGATTATTCCCCGTTTTTTCCATGACCTTGGCAAGTTTTGTAAATTCCAAATGTCGCTTGGGAGAATGTGCAAAGTATGCATGCAAGGTTTACAAGAAACTTTTAATGCGCTTCACCAAAGGTATAGTGAATAAGATTTGCACTGCTAGGTTTGTATGATGTGCCATGGAGAAGGGTGCATAATCATCCTAGATTTGCTTGGTGACACTAGACTTGGTGCCTTGAAACACATTGTCGCAATTTGTTCTAAAACTCATAAGCTTGCTAGCAACCTAATCTTTAGGCTTACCTCCCCTTATGGTCAATGCCTCTATGGTCATTTTGGTCAAAAAAATTTAACCAAATCCTTCCAAAAGCCCATCAATGGAAATCAAAATAGGGATCCTTACCCAATTTTCCACCACATAGCAAAGGACCAATAACTGGGATTGGTTGTCCAAGGTGGATACCTCATCATAGTTGATAGAAACATATTGTGTAGTTGTCATTGCAACTCTAATTGCAACCATCACTTGTTGGTGCATAAACTACACCATTTGCCAGTTGAAAGTGTCGATCCAATGTTTTTTGTTGCTTTTTAGAACTGCCAAAAATTCAAACAACACATTCATGGACTCGTACTTGAATGTAGGATAACCTTGTTGTAACAAATGTAAAACACTAGCAACCTACATTACCTTCCTTCCTTCCTTTCTTTCTAGCTATACCATTTGCTACTTGCTAAACAATTGTTTAACAACTATGACTAGCAAGTTTAACATGATTCTTTACATGCTTACAAGACTTCTTGTAGTACCACTCCCCCTTTTTCATTGAACCAATATTTTTCTTTGCTTTCTTACAACCTATATGCTTGCAAAATGCATCCCATTTAAAAGTAAACAACTTGCCTTTCCCTTCCACTTGATTACATATTTTACATTTAACATTATGTAAAAACCCCTTTGACCCAACACATTCTACCTGAGGTAATTTAACAACCCATGAATCTTGAAATTTCCTAGTGTGATCATAATTTTGTTTCTTTGATATTGGATTAGGAGGGATGGAAAACTATACAACATCATTAACAACTGTTTTTTTTCCCCTTTGGGTTAGGAACAATTGTAGAAGACACAACACTTGGATCGATATAGTTAGACAATGCAAGATGAGCTAGATTGACACAACTAAAAGATGCAACATGAACAAGATCGATGTAGCTAGAAGAAGATGCAACATGAGTAGGATCAAGGCAACTAGATAGAGGCAAAAAAATTGGATTATAATCAAGGCACACAAGAGGACTGTTGATACTAGGGTTTCTACTAGAGAAAAAATATTGAAACTTGTATGAGGCCAAAAGTTCAGGAAACATTGTGAAGGAGGGAAAATGGGAAAAAATAACAAGATGACTCAAACAAAATTGAAGCCTCCTCGAGCAATAAAAACCAAAACTGAAAAAAGATAACTCAAAAGAATCTCAAGTCCAAACTTTAGATTTTCGAGCTTGATAATATTTTATAAAATACAAAGGTTGTGTAACATTTGAAATTTCCTAGAAAATTGAGATGTTCATTGTTCACTCCCGCTCACAAATCAAATCATGCATTAAGTGATTAGTATTTTGTTTTACATAAATCACACAAGAATTCTAAACATCAAAGTTATATTGAAGACTAGGGTTGCTCACTTGGAGGCTAGGCAAGAAATTAAGCACAATGGAAGTTGCATGCTCATAATTCTTGCAACCTCCATCTCCGACCAAATCACACTAGAACAAAAATCAATCCTCCATTGAATGTTGGAATAACCCCTATCCTTTTGTTGAAGCCTGAAACCAACAAGTCGAACACAACAAAACTACAAACATTAGTTGGTGAACAAGGGGCATGGAATATGGTGAAGTTGGCAAAGTTCAAAGGTAGCTCACAATCTTATAGCAAGAGCAGAGCATAGAGAGGAACGAAAAGTTGACAAGTTTAGCAACAAATTAAGAAAATGGAGGCAACAAATTATGGGAAAAGTTGATCGCAAATAGGCACTTTTGATGGCCCAAATGCCCCATTAGTGACCCTAGTTGGGGTTGGTGATCCCAATGCAAATTCATGATGTTATTAGGCACATCTATACATGCAACCTAGATTTTTGGCAAATATTTATGATAAAATTAACCTAAATCCCTTTGTACAAATGGCGATGGCCTTTTTCACGTTGAAAATTGGCAATAATTCACCCAAAGAAACACATTAATAGGTATCTTCGAAGGTGGTAGCTGGTAGGTATTTTTGTGTGAAAATGAACCTCTAAAGAAAAAAAAGAACTTTTGTTCTCTTAGACTTGGGAACAAGGAACATGGTCATTTGAACCTATGTTCCTTTCCACTTCCAAGGTTTTTTTGGGGTGTGTAAGGTTAATCTCCAAGGCCACATGGCTTGCATGTTTAGATGCATGAGATGGAGCCAAAATGGGTCCTCATTTAGATAATGCCCGCAATCGAGGGTGTTCCAAAGCATAAAAAATCGATTATTTAATTTACTTAAAAAAAATTCCCGTGATATTCAATGGGTATTTGTTTTGGTACACATCAATATTGTGGGAAGAAACAACGGCCAAGGGTGTTGTGATAGAACATACAAATTCAATGATTTTAATTTTTAATTTTTTTTCCTATGATACTTGATGGGTATTTGGTTTAGTACCCATCAATATCATGGGAAGAAAAAATGACATGTGGCATTTTAAAAATAAAAATGCCTATAGATGGTGCATGTGGTTTCATTTTTTGAAATGCCCCCATGGTTTCTTTTGTATGTGTTCTTCCAAATCCACTAAGGATTTGGGAGGAGTTATTTACATAATACTAAACTATTATGAGCCTATTCTAAGCATTAATTAGCCAATTCTACAATGGCATATGGACATCCATGTGAAGTTAATTTTGTCAAGTAAGCCTACTAAGGTGAACTATTAGTCGCACCTGGGCCCAACCTCGAACAAATGGAGAATACTTGATTGTGTGTTCATATATATATTTTAAAATGGATAGCCAAAATTATGATCATTCATGAAAAGATTTAGCCAAATTTGGTTACAAAAAAAAAATGAAAAAAAAAAAGTAAACCTCCTTATATATTGTTGACTACTTATTGGAACATAAATTTTTTAAATGAGGGAATCTCTAATATTGTTACTTTTTGAAATATAGTGACTTAATTAAACTCTTAAAATCTTGTATTTTTGTTTCAATTTTTAGGTGTGATCATTGGCTAACATTCCAAGAAGGATGTAACATTAAATGGCAATAAAACATGTAATACAATAAAAATAATTTGTAATATTAATGTTCTTGGTGACTTGCAAAACAATTTTTGTAGAGGTTGCAACTCCCAAAAAATCACAATTTGGTGAAACTTTGCACCATTAAAAAAGTTGTTAAAACCCATTTAATGTTCACATTTTCTAATTTCTAATTCATCAATAAATTTTGATTGGTACATATGCAACACAAATATGTATTAATCTCCGTCACATATAAAAAACATACACTTATTACTTGTTCATTTGAAAGAAAATCCAAATCTAAATGAAATTAGTTCCCACTTGTAAAACAATAGACTTATGGTAACCATAATTTGAACTTTAAACAATTATTGCGTGGTTTATATGGCTAAGTGCGAGTTATTAACCTAGTTTTACACCCAATAATTTGATAACCTATTATATCAATGGCATTTTCAATGTGTAAATAAACCCTATTTGATGGAATGAAAAGAGGAAACATTTAAATTTTCCAATTATTATGACAATGTGGCGATTTATTTTGTGGTTTACTACTATTTTCATTTCAAAAATTGTCACAATTTTCATTTTTGTAACTAGGGATCCACAAATTTTCCCATGTTTTACTCTCTGAGTATCCATATGATTTGTGGTGTAGGGTTGACAAAATGTCCTTTGTGTTATAAACTTTCTTTGAAGGTTTTTCACTTAATTCATCCTTTCAATCAATATTTGTGGAAATATATTCCTGATTTATGGTTTATTTCCACATGATTTGGGTTGCCCATGTTAATTGCATGAAATGTGATTTGAATTAAGATAAATTACTAAATTTAAATAATTAAATTTGTAACATTGATTGCATCATCTATAAATTGCAATAATATGGATATTGGACTTGGTAATATGTAGTATAAAATATTTTCAAAATTGAACCTATATTGTCTTAAATTTCAAAAACAATTTCACACCTTCAAAGGGCAATGAGGAATATTTAAAGACCTATTACAACAAAGCTTTCTTTAAAAACACACAAAATAATTGGAACCTTGATTAATGATATTGGCAACTAATGAAAATGTAAACGACTTGTTCATTCCATACATTTCAAATGAATGTAAGTCCTGCCATTTGGTCCAACTATTTACCTTCTTAAGTTTTCTTTTTAATTATTCCATGACAAATCCATATTGTTGGGGAATTTAACTATACCCAATTTGCAAAACATTGCCTATTGGGAGAATGAACTCAACCCTCAACATAATTGTTTGAACAACTCAAACAATGAAAGTGAAAAGAATGAAAGAATCTATGTGTTGGGGGGGGGGGGGGGAAGGGGGGACCATGTGGTTGCAACTAATAACAAGACAAAATATGTCAAAGAATCATTTGAAAAACTCTTGGTTTATAAGGAAAGAAGGAGGAAGAAAAAAAAGGTTGTGGGTCATGGAAAATGTTTGAGAAATTCATCATATTTCGATGATGTTGTTGCAAAACTTCTTTTTTTTCTTTTTTTGGGAAAGGTAAGAAACCTTAAACCTAAACCCCATCGCTGGAATTGTATGGACTGAAAGAAAAATTCAGTCACAAAAAAAGCAAAATAAAAAGGCTTGCCCTATTGATGAGGCATAAAAAACCACAAGTATCAACTTACCAAAGTAATAAACGGGAAGATAAGGGGGCCCTACCACACTCTCCCCACCTTATGATTCCAATAAACTAAAAGGGGTCAACCTTGGGAATTTTAGAAATAGACAAAAAAAATGAACCTTTATTGACAATCTCAAACAAAAAGAAATTGGAGGTAGTTACAACTCTAGCTTGACCTAAGCCTAGAGTATGCACACGAATAAAATCTCCCCCAAGATGGTTACTATTGTTGAAAAGGAAAACTAAGAAAAAATAAATCTCAATACCGTCAAAGTATGATCATGAGTTGAGTACAACAATACTCATCAAAATACTTTGATCAAAGGCCAAACTCAACCAATGTTGTGCGAATACCTAGATATCTAGGTTGAACTTTTGGTTTCGGTTTCGAGTATCACAAATCAAACTCAAACATGTACCCTTTTGGAGGAATGATGTTAAGATTTGAACTTGGGATGTGCTTAGACACAAGAACCAAGTTCAATCCTAAACCACCAACCCGAGTGTGTTTGTCAAAGAGAATTGACCTAAGACCGAACCAACGTTTTGTTTTTGTTTCACATGGGCTTGGGTCTTCTAGGGTTTAAGTGTTTGCCTCCATACTTTTCTAAGGTTGAGCTTTCAACCATCTACCTCCACTTCAATCATTTGTTTGATGTGGCTTTTGCTTACCTTTCTTTGTCATGTTATACTTCAACTTTCATAACTTCATTTGGCCTTTTATTTTCTTTAACAACCAAAACTTTTACAAATACAAAGGGCCAAACTTTCTTTCAAAATTGTTGTTGGTTTAACATCATTCATTTAGAATGACAAATGACATTCCCGCTCACACTATAAAAACAATGCCATATGAAAAGTGACAAGCCCCTAAGCTTGTCAAATGGTATTAAAGGTAAATGTTTCCTAGTTTTGAAGTTATAATGAAATGCAATTTAGGGTGTGTTTTCTATTATATCATGTTCTTAAAGGTTAAAAGGGCATGTAGGAGTTCCAAGTAAAAACTAAGACGAGAGTTGTAATGTAAATTCATGGATAAGTTAACTTGAAAATACTAAACAAGTTTATTAGTACAAGTTGAAGCCAAGTGTGATAGGAACAACTCATAAACAACCTAAATTCACTTGATTTGAACGTTAAGGAGGAAGCATCATTTTCCTCCATATAATATATATTGTGATTGGTAACAAGGGTTACATCGAAATGGTTAATTTTTTGAGATTCTCAAATGAAAATGGGGAGTCTTAAAAATTATTAAGTTATGAGTCTTGCAACTTTGTGAATTTATAATTTTCACATACAATTCCATTTGAGGTTCTTCAAAACAAAAAGTTGTAACCTTTGAAGAAAATTTTTTGATGTCATATGGCATGTTAAATTTGGAAGTCATTTGATCCTTGTTTCTTCGGTTTTAATGGTTAGAAGCCACACTACCAATTTGACATGTAGTCATTCTTTTGGCCATCACTTCTTGCTCGTAATTCTAAATGGAAAATCTAAACTCAATTATGATATTTGCATTTCAAAGCCTTTTCAATAGTATAATGGCAACTCAATTTGGATCACATTAACTATTTGCATTTTTGGGGTACAATTTTGCCAACACATACAAAAAAATTGAAACTATTGTTTTTAATGTAAAAGGACTGATATTTAGTATTAAAAAAAATTTATACTTACACATTTACCTGTTTTGGAATTTTTAAAATGTAAACCTTAACATAATAATATAAAAAACACTTTCAGGATTGTAATTTTTTTTTTAATGCCAAAAATATTCTTGAAAAAACTTAATGAACCAAAGGGGTGAGTGTGGCTTACTAGATTGATTGTTTACACCCTTGTCCCAAAAATTCAGAATTCATTCAAAACTACAACTCCCAAAGTGTTGTTCACTAAGGTGTGTTTGGCATGAATTTCCTTGCACTCTTTCACGTTTATGGGAATGTGTTGAACCCCAATATATTTTCACAACCCACATTGTTTTTCATGTTCTAGCCTTGTTAGATAAAAAGAATGACAACGAATTCTTATTTTCTATTCACACAATAATTGGATCACAAAGGCATCCAATTTTGAAATGGAAGTAAGTGGGGTGCTTTTTATTACATAGTTATTGACATATTGAAATGTGGTATCACATTCATCACATGTCATATAATGCCTTTGTTGTTTTTAATGATTATGCCACAATAAATTATTACAATCCACAAATGAATTCATATGTTGTGTGCCACCTTATTTAAATGCAAATTGGTGTTAGGATATTTACCAAAATGAAAAGCAAGGGGCTTTTGAACTACACATTGAACATGGCACAAGTTCATTGCAAAAACACATTCTTTTTTAACATGTAAAAATATATGAAAGGTGGGAGTTGGCTTTTGTATAAACAGTGATAAAATATTTTAGTCAAAAAACAAGCTTTAAAAAAAAAGTTCATATCACAATTTTTTTAAATAACCAATAACCTTACCACAAATTTGAGCTTGCAAAACATGTTTTGAAAAAGGATTTGATATTGTACATTGCAAAAAGGATACCATTTGTTATCATTATCAAGAATCCATGATTGCAGAGTTTAATTTTATGTCAATGTGAACATGTTGTGTTTTTTTATTGATTGTAAGTAATGAGTGAAATACTCATGGATGTTGTGACAAAAGCAATGGAGAAATATGTTATGTTTTTCTTTGCTTCATGTGTTACTTGCATAACTTTTTTTAAGCTTTGGATGTTGCAAATTGAATACGACTTTTTTGCAATTGTTGTGACTTAATCTACAATTCATGAAAGCCCACCCATACATGATTGTGGGGACATTTGAACTGCATAATGTAATTGTTGTGACCATGGCAAACCAAATAAAGCTTTTGATTGATTGATTCAATTTGCTCCATAATATAATTGCCAAGTGAAAGACAAATGATCTAATTTAAGTACATTGACCAATGCATTGACAAGTGTTGGTTTGTGTTTTCCTTTTTAGTTGCCATGCACATTTGTAGTGTCACATTATATTGGCCATGTTATGTCAAGGTAATGTTAATATGTTATTGATGAAGCCAAAATCTATGTTGGTTTTTTTCTAAGGGGAGTTTGAAAGGTGTTCAAAATTCATTACATTTAAAACTATATAATTTGGATTAATTACGTGAAGTTTCATTACATTTTTTGTTCATCATAACATGTTTTCACCGATTGATACATTTATAATTTCTAAAAAATACATTCATATCACATTTCATGCATTCATGTAGTTCAAAAGGTCAATCTCATAATTTGTCACCTAATTTTTAATAGGTTCGTCACACAAATTTTATTTTTTAGTATTCAAAGATTATTTGTTTGACTAATTTAATCTTGCTTGGACCCTAGATGCACTTGTTTCTTCTTTCATCTTGTGCATGTTGCCAAGATTCAAGCTTTGAATCAACCTTGAATTTGTGATGATTTTGATTCAAGATCCAAACAAAGGATGGTGGCACACATAATAGGAATACTAGTGTTGTTCATAACATTATTAACGGCTTACAATCAAATCACAACGTAGAATATATTGGTGATCATCCTTAACCTGTGTTTCAAGAATGTGAAGTTCATATGGGACTTTGTGGAAAACAAAGCACATGTGTGATTTGTTTCAAAGCATGTTCTTTAATTTGTTTTTGTCTTTTTGAAACTTATAGGATAGTTTGTGTGTTAGAATCAAAAAATTAGATCAAAGACTCATGTCAATTTGGATAAAATTAACATTAAAAAAAGCCCTAAATCTAGGATAAACCTAGAACCACATTGATCTTTTTTATTATTATTTTTAAAAAAAACCCTATATCCAATTACCACCATGGGTTGGGCAAAAAAAGCAATACAAACCTTATCAAGAGGTTTTTGGCATTTCTCAAAATAAAATAAAATAAAGACCTTACCCAAAAGGCCTTGCAATTTTCCATTTTTAATATTATATATAAGACTCAAGGTTTTGCAATTTTGTTTGTTTGAATACATAAGATTCGCGAGACCGCATGTTGTCTTTGCAAAACACATACCCACACAATGCTGGAATGACCCAGTACCCACCAGACAACCATTGAAGGATAGAGAGATAGATAGATAGATAGTAAGTAGGCTAGGTGGAGAAGAAATAGGTTTTTTTCTTTGTATTTGTTGTGTCTCATAGCTTAGCTTAGCTTAGCTTAGCTTAGTTGACAAATGAGCAGTGCAATCAATCTATCTGTGTGGACCTACTCCTTCCTGTAGCTGAGTGGACAATTGGGTGGCTAGAAAAAAGGTGCAACCCAACAACATGCATGATGAGTTTGGGTGTGAATTGACATGTAAGTTGTTGCCCTAAAAGAGAAGAGCTTGGATAATGCAACATTGTTGTAGGGCTTGAAGAAGATAAATAAAGAAAGCAAAGCAAAGGCTGCATCATTTGTCTAGCTACTCGATCAGTACCTACTCACTCACATGCTAAGATGCAAAGAAGATTCACAAACCCCCTTTTTTTTCTGAAGGAAAAAGAATCCCATTTTTCCATGAAAAAGCTTTCCACATTTTATAGCCTACAAAGAATCATCCTATGTGTGTGACTTCTTTTTTCATATATATATATATATATATATATATATATATATATATAATTATTTTTATAAAAAAAATTTGCAGTTGAAGGAGATTGGAATTTAGTATAGTGTAGTAAGTAGTATATGGGTTCTGCATAGAATAATTAATTAAATTTGAAGATTTCCTCTCCCCAACAAAAAAAAAAGGAAAGAATTAGTTATTTAGGACTTTAGGCGGTTTACCACCCCCAAAAAAAAAAAAAAAAAAAAAAAAAAGGGTGTGTCACATATTGTGGCCTTTGCCATTTACATTAAAAAGTATCTTAAGGCAAAAGAAGAATTATGGAAACTCAAATATTTCCACCATGCAAAGATATAATCTTCGAAAAAAAATCCTCTACAAGAAACTAAAAAATCCTTCAAGATATTAGAACTCTCTCTAACTAATCTCAAGTTTTTCAAGACAAGTCAAAAATATCATCTTTCAAAAATCCTCATGTAAAAAATAGGTCTATTAACTAGGGCCCAAAATCCCTTAAGCTACTACTACTTTGGTCAAATCTCACACCAAATCTTTTGTCATGTGATCCCTTCTTTTGCCAATTACTTCTTCTAAAATTTCAAAGTTAATTCTTTATTTTGATTTTATTCTTGAATTTTGATTTTAAAAAATCCTACAAAACATCAAAGCAAAATGTAATTTTTTCATTTAATTTTTAAAAAAAAACAAAAAACAAAACAAAACCGGGGATCCAAGACATTTGAGTTCATTCCTTACCAAGGTTAACAAACATGGGGTTAACTGCAACACACCATTGAAAATAGAATATTCTAGGATGCTATAAAAGATTCATTTAGTTTCCTTCACAAAATCTTGTTCTTTGACAAAAGATATACCATACTTTTTTTTCTTTTTTTTTGGGAATCTCAACATTTCCAAAAATAATATAATTAGTGTTCAAAGCTGCCATGGGTAGTAGTAGTAGTAGTAGTAGTACCAGTTTTTTTTTTTTTTTGGAGGTGTGAAATTTTCTCTTGAATGCAGAAAATACATTTTTAAAAAAAGGAACATTTCTGTCAAAATATTCCTTAAATAAGCCAAATTTTGGGAATTCTTTTTATTTTTTCATTGTTTTAAATCACATTTGGATTTTTTTATTTTGGTAGCATTTAAAAAAAAAAAAGTTTAGACAGGTTTTTTAAACCATGTTTTGCTAATTTAATGCAAAATTCTCTCTTGGGATACTTTCTAATGGCACAAACATTGGAAAATTGGAAAAAAAAAAAAAAAACAAAAAAAAACAATCACTGACGGGTACTATGGTATTGGCACACCTACCTTATTTAGTATATTTTTTGGGCCGTCCCAAGCCCTCCACCACCCACCGATACGATCCTGTCTGGGGCAGCTTCCGGACGCGTCTGTCCGTCTGTCAATTAATTAATTAATTAATTAATTTAGAAGATTCCCATTTCGAAACCGAATGTTCTCATAATATTCCCCCCCAAAATATTCATTTTCTTTCCACAAAACAAATTTCTTTGAAAAAAAAAATCATTTCTAAAAATAAAAAATATAATTTGTGCTGAAACCGCCGGGGTACATACTACACTATTTAATAAATAAATAAATAAATAAAATTTCTGTTTAATGTTTTTCGTCAAGAAAAAAAGGGAAATTTATTAACTTAGATTTGAATTGTTTTTTTTAATTAAGAAAACAACCAATCAAGTGCCATCTTCAGAGTACCAGCGAGCCATGATTGCGTCACCTAAGTACTAATACGTTCCCCTCAGTACCGGGAACGGAGAACGAGAATTCGTGTATTCCCGAGTATATCCGAGATACGCAGCTGTCGCAATGGAATTTTCCTAAAGCGTGGAATGGACCGGAGGAGCCAAGAGCAGTCAGGAACTTGGGTTCCCAACTTTTGTTCCCCCCTTTTTCGTTCGCAACTTGCGTTCCTTATTAGTTTCTCAAATCAGAATGCTGTACATGAATGAGAACGTTGAAGAGCTTCAAAAAAACAATGAAGAGGAATGCTGTTCCCCAAGGACCACTGGAATCTTACAGTTACGCGTTCCCTTTGAATATGCAATACGTTCCCATAGAATATGCGCGAGAGTGAGAGGAGGACAGACGAAGGCTGCTGCGGTCCCGCCATCGCCAGAGCTCCACCAAGCTTTTTTAACTGCCTCGCGCGATCTTGTTTCTTCAGCATCCGTGTTCTTCTTCAGTACCTTCTTCTGTATCGCCTCTCGCTCTTTGCAACCATGTCTTTTTTCGTTAGAACCGTTGCTTTAGCTGCCAGTAGAAGAAGCTTGTTATCGCAGAACAACGTCATTCCCGTGCGCGCTTCGCACTTCTCCGACACGAGTTTGAGCCTCCCGGCGTTGAAGAATTTTGTGTCCGAAGCAACAGCAAGAGGATCAACAACAACGTCGACAGACGTGCGCTTTTATTCTTCGATTCGCGATGTCCGTAGACTTCATGTGTTCAGCAGCTCCACCGATCGTGCTTTGCTCAATGCTTCGGAGTTCGGTAATAACCGTAGTAGTGGTAGACGAGGAGGCGAGATTTGGAGTCTCTCTGTGCGCAACCAGTCGCGTTCCAATTCGGTTCCATTCGCCGAAGAAATCCCCGCGTTGTCACAACAAGTCGGCACAAGATCCGAGCACTCCGCAGCACTGGTGGAGGAAGAGCGCGAGAATGAGGCAATCATGGACGAGTTTGTGGAAGTCGGCCACAAGTTAGCAAATGCCGCCGGGACGATCATCATGAACTACTTTCGATCGCGCTTCCAGATCATCGACAAGGAAGATTCCAGTGAGTCCGCATGCCACATCCTTGCAATTCTCTCTCCAACTTTTGCCGCTGTCTTCTTCTTCCGATGCTTATCTGTTTGTTTGTTTGTTCTTTTCCCCTCGTTTTGCTATTTATTATTGCTCTGTGAAAAAAAATCCTTTGTCACTCTCATAGTCTCTCATTTCTATTCTCTTCTACTTGTAATGTTCTGTCTGTTCGCATGACGGATCTGCTTATATCGAGTGCCTGTGGATGAGATCCTTTGCTTTCTTGGTTCGCTGGTAATTCATCTTTCATTTGCGATGTCTCTCTCTGTTTGTAGTGTTGTTGTTGTTGGACGAATAATTTCTTTCTCTTGTTGTTGCATCGGTCATACACTTCTCTCTTCTTCCTGGCTTTTTTTTTTCTGTGTTGTGTTGCAGAACAATTCTCGGACTTTGTTTTCATGCATGTTTTTTTGTGCGACGATATATTCTCTTGTGGATATGCATTTCTCTTGTAAATTCATTAAGAGTTTTCTGCCGTGGCAGAGAGCTCTCTCTGTCTCTGTGGCGTTCAAACCATTCATACTGGCGTGGTCCTCCTGGAGGACAAAATTGAGTCCAGTGAGGAAAAATCGAAAACAACTTTGCTATCTGTTTCCAACATAATTGCTTTCAAAAGCTTAGTTTGTGAAGATTTTATGTGAGACTGACTAGTCCTGGGTTTGAAACTTTTGATCTGTGAAGTCTCTTTTCCTCTGCCTTCAACAACGTTTTTTCACATGCCTGCCTGCCAAGGTCTGTCCGTTGTTGGTCTGTACCTAAGCAACTATGTTTTCCTATTACCAAAAATGTGAAGTTTGTACTTCTGTGAGAAGCAGCAGTGAGTATTCTTTTGAGTGGTGAGAGATGGCTAAGGTCTCTACATACTATGAATTTCCTTGCTGGTTTCCTTGCTCAATCTTCAATTTTCTCCATCCATATTTGGGAAAAATAGTATCTTTTGTGAATTGAGGAAGACTTTGATCTTTCGGGATGTGCTTTCATCATGTGGTTTTGGCGTCCAGGAGTGTCTTTGATCTTGAAGTTTCTCTGCGGTCTGCTCTTTCTTGGTAGCAAAATGGGTGAACTAACACAGAGAAGAATATGATATGTATTTGGGATTTTGTGCAGGCCCTGTTACAATTGCTGATCGAGCAGCAGAAGAGGCCATGTGCTCAATTCTAGCAGAGCGTTTTCCCACACATGCTATGTAAGTGCTCAACACTCGCACGTGCACATCCTTGCTTGCTTGCTCGCTTGCTTTTGCACAAGTAAATACTCCTCCATCTGCTAAGGAGTTTCCAAAGTTTGCAGTTTTTTGTATGTGAAACTCTTCATTATCATGCATGGGGCCTTCTTGAGGATTGTTTGCTGCAGACTTTGAATCAATGATTTGGGAAATTATGCTCACTACATGTAAATCTATTTACACAATAAGTGTGGATTTGCAAAGAGGCATTTTTATACAAGGAACTGCAATTATGGAGGCCATCATGAAAAGAAATTTATAAATAGGGAGGGTAGGATGCTAATAGCAAAGTGTGACAGATTTGGGGAGGAAGGAGGCTTGAAGATGCCTAAAGGAGGCTCTGACTATTGCTGGGTTTTAGACCCCATTGATGGCACCAAGAGCTTCATCACTGGTGACTACAGTTCTCTTTGATTGCCTGCCTGCCTTCCATTTGCACATAGTGCATAAGACAATGGCAGCATTTTTAAAGAAGACAAAACTGTTTTCACGCATGAGAACAGGGCTTGCCTTGTCTGCTAACAACAGGCATGTAAATCACAAACCATTATTATGGAATCTAGCATAAAACATGATGAAACTTCTGATCTCTGACATCTCAGTGGTGTTGGAAACAGGAAAACCTGTGTTTGGTACGCTCATTGCCTTGGTTTATAAAGGAGTCCCGGTAAGTCCTTGTCTCCATCTACTGCTCAATGTAAGCACTATGGTGTTTTCTGTTGTAGTTTCCTTGCATTGAGGCCTGTGGCATCTCATGAAGTATCTTCATTGTTTTCAGTATTCTGAACTATGACCCAATCACAATATATCCTGCATGTGAGTTGTCCTGTTTGGTTGTGGTTATACAGTTCTGAGCAGACTATAAGAACACGGGACAAAAATACAATTCCTTGGTTATTGAGTTCCAACCCCTTGGGTCTACTATTGCTTGAAGCTGATGGCTTTTATGAGATGGTGGATGAAAGCAGGTGTTTGGGATTATAGATCAGCCAGTGCTTGGTGAGCGGTGGGTTGGCATACAGGGCCAAGTGTCAATGCTTAATGGAGATGCTATTCAAACTCGTGCATCATGTGACTTACTTAAGAATGCCTACCTGTGAGTTATCCATCTTGCTTTCAGTATCTTGGACCTAGTAGCCGGATTAATATTAGCAATTTATTCCTTGCTGCTGTGGGCACTCCAGTAGTTATTTCACTTCTTCACATCCTGTAGTGAGCCCATAAGAAACTTATATAATGGAATGTCTCTCCTGTTTTCATTCATGTGCAAAATGCTGGGGTGCAGGTATAGCACAAGTCCCCACATGTTTTCTGGAGAATCAGAGTTGGCATTCAGTAGAGCCCGGAATAAGGTATCATTTTTCTGGCAAGTCCTCAGCTCTGGTTTCTCATCTCTTGCTTTCTGTACAGTTTTTAGTTACATCTTCCTCAACAAGCCAGCACACACTGGTGGTTGATTCACAAATTTGTGAGGATTTCTTTATGAGGAGAAATGTTTGCAAGTTGCATATCTAGGTCAGTGCACAGAAAAATGCAGGTAATTAAATCTAGTTGTCTGACTGTTTCCTCCTTCAGGTGAAAGTACCTCTGTATGGTTGTGACTGCTATGCTTACGGACTTCTAGCAGCTGGCCATGTCGATCTTATCATTGAAAGGGGACTAAAGGTACCTTTTCTCAACTACACTTACTCTACACTTATATTCAATTTGGGTCTGAGGCCAATCACAGGTTACTTATATCAGACATGACATATCAAAATTGTATTAGCATGAAACTCTCAGCACAACTAGCAGGTGTCAATAGCTATTTGTACTGTGAACAAGCACAAGGCTTTGAGAAGAGTTATTTCTGCGCACTTGTTTTGGACATAGGCAGGCACTGCTGATGTTGACAGATGTTGCCTTCAGCTTCATCAAAGTGAGAAGGAAGATAAAGAGGTAAATTGAAAACAGGCAGCACTAAGTTCCAAGATTGAGGGTCAAGAACTCTGGCAGTTGGATTCTGACAGTCTGTGGTTGGGTATGGTTTGGCTACAGCCTTATGACTATTTGGCATTAGTGCCCATAGTGGAAGGAGCAGGTGGTGTGATGACAAATTGGAATGGCCAACCCCTACGATGGTGGCCTGAGCTTGGTACATTTTTTCCCTGAAAAATGCCATGTCCAACTTGTAAACAAAGTGATGTTGGACTGGGTATTGAGAAGCAGTTACCACAAGCAAAACAATTCTCATGTTGTTGATTCTGCTTTTCTGAACCTGTTCCTGCCCATCCAGCAGTATTTTGATGGTCCATACATTACCCAGTCAATAGCATTCAAAGATCAAAGCAAATCTTTAAGAATGCCCATGTGACAGATGTTATGGGATTAATTATTGTCAAGTCCCAGAAAAGATACCAGTGTGTTGTATATTAGAAGGCTACACTGATGCCAAGGTCTCACTGCCCACCTCCATGCAAGTGTTGAACTCCTTTACCCTTATGAGTATGAAAGGGCCAATCAGGTCATGATTGTGAGGTCACCTATGTAAGGCTCTGTATGGAGTGAATGCAGTGAAAATGCTTTTTTCTTCTCTTACCTCTGGCAGGATTTTAAAGTTATTGATTGGATGGAATGCAGGAGAGGTAAATATTGAGGTACTTGCAGCTGGAAATGAGACTTTACACAAAGCTGCCCTTTCAGCATTGGCCTGGAGTTAATGAAGCAGAGTAGCAAGCTAAACAGAATAGGCAGGTGTCCATGGTCAAGGCCACCACAAGTGAGGAAGGTAAACCTTTGTACAACATCAGCAGTTCTGGCTAAACTGACGGGTACACCAGATCCCATATCAACTCTAAAGTTTTAAAGACATAATAATGGCAGAGAACAAACTGGGATGGGTGACCAGCTAGGTAGCTGCTGCAACAATATAGAGCCCTGCCTCTGTGAAGAGGCAATACCTACACATTCAGAGAGGTGACGAAGAAGAATCTCTCAATTACCTATACTCAAGATTGCTTATAGTATCAGCTCCAAGATTTATTTTTTGGCTTTGGTAGCAATCTAATTTTTGTTCCTCCTATTTCAGCAGTCTTATTACTTAGCTACCGAAGGGAAATTGGTGTATATGGTTCATTGAAGTCAGGCCATGCGCCTGCCCTGTGAAAGGAAGGTGTCAGAGGACAAAATGGCAGGTGAAAATGATGCTCAGGTCAGGTATGCAGACCAATCTAATTCTAGAGAGAGAGAGAGAGAGAGAGAGAGAGAGAGAGCAGTGTATAAGACTATCTCTTGAAATAAAAACACACTGGGTTTTGTGGGAGTTGATGAATCCCCCTGTTACCAAACAATAGAAGTGCTGCTGCAAGAAATACTGAAGGTGAATATGCATCAGAATTTGGAATGGAAGATGTCTCTTTTTGTGAACCTCCTATAGAAATTGCAGTTAGTAAATGGCACATTCCCTTCACATCCTTTAACGTCCTGCCTTCACATTATGTGGAGAAAACTCAAACTGATGCTCAATCTGTTTGTTTTCTCTATTTGAGAATAGAGTTGGAGGATAAAAATGGGGATTAAAGAGAGGCATGTGTGCTCTCAGACGTTGAGGGAGTTTGAAGACCTCTTCATTTGTCTCTGGAACTGTAAGCTTCCTAAACTGAACTCTCTGTGATCTTTTAATAAGTTACATGTATTCAACCGCATCAATTGAAAGACACAAAGACAGACATTGTGAGCACATTATGCCAAGGCCAAATACATGTGCATTCATGTGAAATCTCTTGGACAACATCAGCACGATCCAAAATTGCCACATTTTCAAGCTCTCACCACCAGGAAACTGTTAAAGGGCAAATATAATAGTAGTTACTACAAGAGCAGCTTCAACACATGTTTGTCAAATGACTCAATAAATTTGAAGATTACATGCTGAAAAAAGAAGAACTCTGAATATTCTAAACCCGTTCCCTATTTTCCTGGTTCTTTGAAAAAACTGTATTTTCTTGAACTTTTCAACATTTGTACAAAATAGTATAAACTAATGTAGCATGTGCTGTCGGCTCATGTGTGAAGTGATTACTCAATTGATTTTTTCCTTTCAACACCACTTTTTGTAATCTAATTGAATTTCTAGTGATAAAAACTACTTAAAGTTCAGTGTCTCTTGCACCTTTGGTCTAACCAGTTCCAATTCACCTTCATTAAATCCTACTCACTAAGGATTTTTCCAGCAATAGCAAGAACATGCCAAAATTCTGCCCTAACGTTTAGTTTTGATTGAAACACAGTTTCAAAGATAATGTCAAAGTTACCAAGGTACTCCCATAGCATAAAAGTTGTTTCAAATCCACCTGGTGGGAAGCCTTTTGGGAAGAAAAAAATTCCACTTAGCCTGAAAAAAATATGATGCAAACAAAACATAAATTTATTATGAACTCTTCACCCAACTTTAGGATCACACAAATTCTTACAAATTTTGTGATCTCAAGCTTTGGTCTACTCTTGAATAAGGGGACGCATTCCACATGCAAATGTTACTTTCCTTAGTATTGTATGCCTTGTGCATAAGGTCATCATCCCATGTAATGAAATGCTTAATTAACTTTCACTCATAGTCCCAATAGTTAGTTGGGTATGAAACATAAATATCTAAATAAAAATAACTTGGTAAAAAAATAAGATGTTGACATCCAACACCCCCATTCAACAAACTATTAAATTACACATTTTATCACACCATCGAGCATTGGAAATGTTCATGTTTGTCAATCAAAAGGCCTTGGTCAATACATTTGCAACAATATTTTTTGTTTGGCAATACACCAACTTAATAAAATCATTTTTAATTTTGTGTCACACCAAATGATGATGAATCTTGATATGTTGCATGCATACATGAAAAGTTAAATTTTATGATAAAGATATATAGCCTTGATTGTCATCATATATATAATAATGGGTTTCAACTATGACATACAAAGTGTACCAAAATTTGATGAAAGCCATAATGTTTGCATTGTAACTTGGGAAGATACCTTATACCCATTTTTTATTGATGCCATCACAATACATGTTTATTTCTTCCTATTTTGACCAATAGTTCCATTGCCCAATAAAAAAATTCCTTATTGCAACACACTTAACCTTAAGGATCCTTGGTAGAATGCCTTCATGTTTCATTGAAACTTTAATTACAATAAACATTCTTGTTGGAATGCACTTGGTTTGCACTATGGTTTGCAGTTGTTTTCAAACACACTTGACCTTGCCTATGGTAAACATCTAAATGTGAATGCACATCATATTTTTGTTGAAATCATTATTACAATAACAACCCATTAAAACACACCTAGCCTTAAGCTAAAGTTTACACCCTATTTAGAACTCACTTAACTTTAGTTATGGTAAATGTATCAATAAAATAAATCTTGTATTATGAAAGCATCTAATTTGCGAAATATGTAATTAATTATCATTTGTAATTATGTTTTGTCATTTATACAAACAACCATCATCCTTTTCAACTTGTTGTTTTTCTTGCAACTATGGTATGACTAATTTGCAATTGCTAGGTTTTCCATCTTTCCATGTTGATTAATCTATTGTGTTTTCATCCAAGAAGAGGCCTCCATGTCAAATTAGTTGCCAAAGTGATACAACTTGATTACATTTATGTGATGTACTTATACTTTTGAAATATATTTAAATGTTTTTGAATGGTTCAGAGGTATATGAATAGACTTGTGCATTTATTTTATATTTTAAACATGTTCAACATATATTTTATATATATTGTGGGTTGGCTAGGTAGTTTAAATAAGTAGGTAGATAAGACTACCTACTAATTAATTATTATATTTAATATATATTATAAATTAATATTTACAAGTTAATTAGTTAGGTAATAATGATAGTTAATTAAAATTTAATCTTTTTATTAAATATTAAATAGTAACTTATAATTCAACAATTAATTAGTTAACTAGTTAGTTAGATATTACTTATTTTAGTTATGTAATTTACAAAATTAAAAAGAAGAACAAAGGATATTGGATCAATTTTCTAGTTCCAATTTAGTTTGCAACTAGAAAGTTTATCCCATATGTTTTGTCCTTTATTTCCATCTTGCAAATTATATAAAGAAGATTTTTTTGTATTTCATATTGAAAAAAATTTGTCATTTGGGATGAACCAATGAAAAATGTTTAACCCTAAAAGCTAAACCCACAATAAAATTACAAATTTTATGTCCTACCATATAGTTTACTTACCTCCTTAACTTAAGTAGGTAGGTGTATCCACCTACCTAAATATTGATTTAAATGATTTTTTTCCAAATTATGCCACGTGGCAAAATTGCATTAGAGCAAATTATGTTGTGTGGCATAACCCCATTGGAGCAAATCGTGGCATGTGGCAAAGTCTCGTTAGAACAAATTGTGACATGTAGCATATTTCCATCAGTCAATGTGATGACATTGTAGATCATTTAAATAGATGATGAAACTTTAATTTATATTTTCATAAAAAAATTACAAGAAAAAACATTATGTTATTAATGACAATTAATGAATGCATTATATGATAATTGCAAAAATGGCACTTGTTCTAAGTCACCTACAAATAGTCAATGGATGAAAGGGTTCCTACTCAACTATTGCCTCAAATAAGCCCTTATTTTAATGATGTCCTTGTCTTCAAGCATTACCCTACACTTCACTCAACCTCCAATATATTACAATATATATTAACATACATGCACATGTCTATCAATTAAATAATGTGTTCATCCAAAGGTGTTAACCAATGTAAAGACCATGTAAAAAAATGTAATGGTGTTTTTTTCAATGAAAAGGGAAGGAACATTACAAAAATTAAAAATGTAAAAATTATTTAACATTAACACACATATGTATGTTATGAAACAACCAAAACATTTGTTGATAATGTGAATGGATAGATGAATTGTGATGAACAATTATCAAAAATTTGAACTTTGATTATTTTACAAGGTATAAAAATATTTAGCTTGAGACCATTGATTTAAAAACTTCATTCTCTAGTTACATTATTGTAATAAAAAAACTACATGTGTTTGTTGTTAAAGCTTTATTTTTGAATATTACTATACATGTCACTTACTATTCCAAAATATCTTTTCATAAAGCATGTGACCTTATATGCTATGGATTATCCAACAATGGAACATTTGATATAATCATTATGCAAGATATGCAAAATCGTAAAGGTTGTGTTAAAGTTCATTGCTTGAGGTGTTATGCTTGATTTCACAAGTTTTGACTTTTGGGTGACTATGGGATATACACTATGTAAAGAAGGATTATGTTTCCAAAAATGAAATGCATATATCAAAAGTTGTCACACCCACCCTTTAAATGTAAATTAAGAAATCATGTGTCCTTACATTGTGAGCTTCCCATGCTTGATGCATCCCTCAATCCTATAAGAAACAAAACAATCCATAGATTTAACATTGAAACAAAGTTAGCATGCTTAAAAGGCAAATTGAAAACTTTGCCAAAGCCTTTGAGATGTACATTCTTGTAGAAATAGATAATTCTTTTATGGATTCTATGCACCATAAAAGGGGATTTGCATATTCTACTTTGATCACTATAAACCTTTTGTGTACATAAGTGATCAAGGTTTCTTGAGAAGGGGAAAGGCTCCCCTTGAAGAAAAATAAATAAATAAATAAAATATCCTCTTATTAAATATGTCATTACTTATACACCCTTTTAATGAAGTCTTATACACTATAACCTATTCACGCCACAAAATAAGGTGACAGGTTCAACTTCTAAAAAATGTTATTCACATTTAAATGGAAAACTTGCCCAAATGGCAAAAACACTATCTATCTAATCATGACTAAATTTGTCACTAACTAGCCAACCTTAAAATTGGAAGGACAATAAACAATTATCATAAAATTATCATAATGTAAGAGCAAAACTGACATTGGATATTTAATTTATTTATTATATTTCATTTTAGCACATGAAATTTTATTATTTTCCAAAAATTTCAGCTTACTTTGAGTATTTGTCTCACAATTATCTTTAGAAGAATAGGCCCAATGTGCTTGCACCCTTTGTTACTCTCTTTAGTCACTATTCCCAATAAACACATGACCTTTTCATGTCACACCACATGCACACACAATAAAGGTGCATTTCTCCCCTTTAAATCAAAGCGCTTGAGGAAGAACTATATGCTACCTCTTTAAAGAGCATCATTGGCCATGCCACTTATTTCTTCACAATTGACATGTAGAAAGGTGTTGGAATAGGTTTTCACAATTTTTGACAACATAGGCTTGAAATTTGACATATTTTTTTCCTTAAATCAATCGTTTGGAGAATAATCTAAGTAGTGTTGAATACATTCATGCACCACAATAGTGAGACATTCAACAAGGTATAGAGTGGGAGTTGAATATGATAAATAAAAGAGTTGTTCGTTGCTTGATGGTTTTGCCCATTAAAACAAGTTTGAATCAAAAACCTAAAACTTCCCTTATTGGATCTAGAATTTCTCATCTTGGTGCATTCATATCTATGAAACATATCCATCCATCATATACACACATTGTATTTCAAATGTCATTCACAAGTTGGGTCAAGTTTGAACCAAAATTTAATGGCAAATCTTTTGTCATTGATGTTTAGAGCCAATAAATTTCCAATTTTAGCGAATTTAAAAAAATAAAATCAATCTTCATCCACCACCTCAAAAGGCCATACCCATGAACTAGATCAATAAATTAAACAACCTTAGATTTTATATTGGCACATAAAGGAATGTCCACTAACATCTACAACATATAATGGCTTGGGATATTTTCCATGCATGGATGGAGAGGACCTGCACCCACCCCAATTTCTTTTCTTTTGCCACAACCCACCCATCCCCAAGGCCCACATATCCTTTTAGGCATTTTTTCAACCTATCATTAATTAGCTAACTTTTACCATCTACTTCCACATTTTTCAATTTAACATTTATAATATATTAATTGCATTTATTTATGGAATAAAGGTCAAGCCTTTTAGGGCATAGGGTGTGTGTCTTCTTCTTTTGAAGCTCTTCCAATGCTCATAGCTTGTCATAATTGTGTGTAATTTATTTCATTTTTTTATAGGACTTAAGTTAAACAAGTTCACTATCCAAATTTTCCAACATTTATGTCACAATTTTCATAACTTGAATAAATATACAATAACAAGTGTAATAAAAAATGGTTGTGGGATATTTCACCAATTTAAATTTAATGTTTTAGAACCTTTTGAATACGCAAGTTTTCACACTACAAGAAAACCTGGCTTTTCAAAAGGCCAACTTGATCAAAGTGTTCACATTGACCCAAAGGTATGTCCATTTTGACTAAAGGTTTGGGGCATAAAAACACATGTTACATTTGACTAAAGTGACCTTTTTGACCAATGTCAAATAAAAAACCTAATCAAAATGGACAAATGTCCATCAAAATGGCCATGGCTTCATCAAATTGACCATACTGAATGGATAGGGTTTAGTCAAATTGACCATCTTGATTTGACCTTTAATCAAATGAACCATACTCTTTTGATGACTTAACCTACTTGTTAAGCTTAAACTACATACCTAACCTAACATAATTAATAGGTTAAGTTAGGCCTAGATTACCTATCTAGCCTAGCATAATTAATAGGCTAGTAGGTTGTTTGTTACATAATAACCTAACTAACAGCCTAGCTTAAACCTACCTAGTAGGTTACCCAAGACGTAACATAAAACTACTAACTAATCTATAAGTAGGTAATAAACCTTTTAGGTCGGTGTCATAAGTGACCTAGGTTTATTATGTATACCTATTAACCATATAGGTAGCCTATTAACATAGTCCTACTAGGTAAATAACATAGGCCACCTAGGCCTATTAAGTATAAGGTACCTTAACCTAGGTTATCGAAGTCTACTTGGTAACTACATACATAGTGGCCATTTAGGCCTATAAGGTAAGTAGCTTAACCTAGGCCACTTAAGCTTCCTAGGTATGTAACTTAGTGTAAGCCATCTAGGCCTACAATTCAAAATTTATGAAATTTTATACCTACTAACAAAATAATACAATCCTATTATCAAAACAATATTTTAGAGGTTCACAATTTGTGGTTTTATTCATTCTAATTTATCTATAAAAAAATTTCACACAAATTTTTCATTATAATTATTGTTCCATTTTCCTAGATTATATATTATCATAATAAAATCATGGGGCTAAGTCTTAAAATTTTAGTTAGAAAAACACAACAATTCACTATTTTTTCATCAATCTCTTACTACATTTTTTACTCAAAATTCAATATCTCAAACATATGTAGTATATGATGTAGATTCCAAAATGGAAAAATGAAAAAAAAAAACATGGTTTGAAACCCAAAAAAACCTAAATTATTCATTGGTTTTATTTTCATATCCAACAATTGTCTCAATTTTCTTGTGTGTAAAATTTACTGAATTAAAAGAATATATATTTTTAAAAAATCTCCCAAAATTCCTCAACCTCTAGAATTTCATATTAAGTTATTCCCTCCAAAAGTAAATTGAATCGTCCACTAATGAAATGTTTTCACGCTATTAGTTCATTAACCATTTGCATTCTACCTTATTTAATCTTTGCCATACACCTTGATTCTATTCTACTTGTTTAATGATTGCCATACAATGGGTAACATATATTTTTTCAATATTTTTTTGTTGTAAATTTAACACCTTCATTTTGCCAATGTCAGCTAGTGGGTTTTTGAATTGATAGATGATGGTCATGGCCCATGACCATGTAGTCTTGGCATGGGGTAATCATAGAATTGATGGATCAAGGATTCAAGTGCTTCCCAAATCACAAATTGGGCACATAACATCAATGCTACAATTTGCCTTAGCTTTCCATACATTGATTGTAACCATCTTGTGAATAATTGACCACAAACACCTTGAGTTTTTTTTTAGCTTGGTTTGCTTGCCACACATGTTTCCATCTTACTTTAAATGAACTAGGTGAAATAGGAGCCCACTTTTTTGGTATATTTTTAATTAGGGAGGTTTTTTCATTAAGTAATTTGCAACTTCTCTTTGAGCTCTAGTGCATAAGAGTTGACCCATCCCTCCACTTCTATCAAGTGGGATCAAACTCTAGCATGGACAATTTGATATAACAAATGGAAGGTGGTTTTGCTAAGGCCTTTTTTTAAAAATCATTTTGCCCATTTTTTTCCCCTAACTACTTATAGTAATTGAAACCCCCCAAAATAGTTTCTTTTTTCTTTTTTCATTTTGCCTTTTTGGTGAAATTTTGCCAATACCCCAAGCTTCAAGCATTACCTCCTTCACACCCTCCCCTCCAAGCCCAATGGAATAGTGAAAAAATATTTATTATTAGTGGTAACTTGTGGTATTGAAAATTCTCATGACTAGGGTCTCCTTGTCATTCGTTTGAGGAAAGATTTTTTTTTTTTATCAATGGTATTTTGTGTCAGTTTTTCCATTTTTCAACTTGAAAAGTATTATTTCAACACCTAAACATGATTTCATGAAAAAAATGGTCTTAATTGGCCAAATTTTGAATTTTTTTTTGAAATCATTGTAAAGGTTTTTTTTTCATTTTTTCATTTCATATTTATTTTATAGCCAAATTTGGCTATATTTTTTTTGTAGACTCACCAAATTGGCTACATAGTTTTTTTGAATTAAAACCTTGAATTAAATAGGAATATATATAAGTTATTAAGTATTTATATTTCACATTAGCTTAAAAGCCAATAATAAGATAGTTTGAGCTTTAGTGAACATTTTTCATAACCAAAACTTGTCAACATTTGTAAGTGTTTGTGAATTTTTTTGTCATTAAGGCCTTTGATTATAAAGAATATTCATAAAAGTTGTCATGGGCATAAACAACAAAAGAAGTTTTTAGAAAAATTCATAAATATCCTTGAAAAATGTGCTTAAAAGATTTTCAAGAAGATCCTTGGGAAATATGTTTGAAGGTTTTCAAAAGTTTTTAAAAAACATCCTTAAAACATGTGCTTAATTTTTTCTAAATGTTTTTTTTTCAAATATGCTTGAAAAACATGTTTAATTTTTTTTTAAAGATGTAAAATTAGCAAAAGCTTCTAATGTTTTTCTTAATTTTTAAAAATAAAATATTGTAAAAGATGTAATTAAAAATAATCTATTTAAAAAAATAGTTGGTATAAGATTTTGTAAAATGTGGTTGGCATAATGTTTTGAAAGGTTATTTACTAATATTTTATAAAAATCTTACTTAATGATTTTTGTTAAAAAGGTTGTTGATCTTTTAGAATGTTTCATTGAATAATATAGAAAAAGGTCCAAAAGGCACCACCCTTCAATCTTGGCAATGCAAGTTGTGCCTTTACACTTTTAATCCATCTCATAAACCATACCATGGTTTAGGTGTGTTGTTCAACGATGGAAGACAACACCAAAAAATGGTCATTGTTGGCAAAGTTGGGCATATAAATGGTTATGTTTACCAATTTGGAAATGTCCATAATAGCAAATGCGGTTGTAATTTGGGTTCATATGTATCGAGTGGAATTAATTATGGTTTATGCATATCATTTGAAACTTAATAGATTTAGACCTGACTACAAAATGATGGTAAGATTGTAAAAGAACTTATAACTTAGAAGGATGATGTGAGAAAAAAATTATTTGAATATTAAAAGACAAATTTTGTTGATAATATGTTTGGATTGTTGGATTTTGATTCAAACACAACTCAACTCTCTTTGTGCACATGAGAGTGCAAGTACATAGATAGGAGCCAACATGATCATTTTACAAAAGGACTATGAGTTTTTTTTAGTCCTTTTTCATTTTTTCATATGAATGAAATTTTGAATGAAATCTTTTGCAACTTGTTATTAACAACACATATAGTTCCCCCCATAGATCACATGTTTTGTGTAAATCATTGCTGAATAAATATGAAGTTTTCAAAGTGTGTAAATTTTGTTAGATTATGCATTTCATCTTGCAAATTTATCATAATTTTGAATCATACCAAAATATGCTAATTAATTTAAGATTTTTTTAAAAATCGTAAACTAAAAATTAATTTTTTTATGTCATGCACATTACACCCCATTTACATGTGGTAAAGGATTCTTAAATATTTGAAAATTTGAAAAATATTTTGAATTTCTAAAATTTAAAAATCCATATCTTTTTAATTGTGAGTTTTTTTTTTAACTTGGGTAATAGGTTACTATCATCTAAATTTTTTACAATCAAAATTATGTGTTATTATAATAATCTTTTACCAGTATTTTATAAAATTAACCACAATTTAACACAACATCTATTCAAGTTCAAACGTCCTTTTAAAAAACCAAAACCCAAAATCTAATTTAATGAATTTTTAATTTGAATTCCTCAACATTCATATTAGTCATTTAGCACAACTCGGAATGCTTAACATAACTTTAAAATGCTAAGAAAAAAACATATGTAAAAAGTTTCATAATTTTCACCATAGTTATCTGACATGGTTTTTGGCCCCAATCTTTGTACTCACACCCATGAATTAATGGTTATACCAAACAAAGATTCATTACATTCTTCCCCAACGAGGGCATTCCTTGTATATTTTAGGAGGCGCCTAAAATAAAATGGTATTTATAATATGCCTTGAAATAATGGAATATTTTAAGTATATTTTTGACATATTTAAAATATATTCTTATAATGAATTATAGGCACCCTATTTACTTTTAAGTAATTTGTAATTTCTACTTTTTTTTCAATAAGTTGCACCATATTTTTTTGGTACATCATTTGGAACATAGTGGAAATGATCTTCCTAGGCATGCATCTTTTTTTATCTAATCGTGTTTATAATTTTCCATTAAACTTGACTTACAAACTAAAAAATGACATAACTAAAGGTTTGCAATGTTTATGAAATTACTTAATCATGGAAAAATAATTAGCTTCATTAATATGATCTAAACCTATGCAAATTATTTTCTCTGTGAGGTGGGCCCTAATAACTTTCAATCATCACATCAACATAATGTGAACAACTACTAAAGGTTGTATTGATGTGGTTCATGTGGGCATGGGCTCCAAACTATGAACAATAAAGTCGTCACTGAATGGTTGTTAATGATATCTAGAAATACTTTAATGTGTTAGTCTTTGATTGATGTACCTAAACAATAAATAACAAAAAGAGTTGAAAACATGAATACATATTCTATCACAATGAGTCACACAATGTCTAAATCATACATATACCGTGATCTCATTAAGCAAAATGTGTAGTGAATTTTTTTTTATGAACAACATAAGGGTGAAGATATGTACATTTGATTAAAGCTTCAAATGAACTAAAGACACTTTTGGGTACTTGATTATAACCACATACTTTACAATTTGTCAACAAATTTAAACATAGTCTCCTACATGCTCTTGAACAATAGCAACTTCTAAGCATTTTTAATAGTTTTCATGTTCTCCATTAGTTTTTGTCCACTTTTTAGGTTTTTGCAAGCACCCATTTAGTAGATTATCATTTATTTTCTTTTCTTTGGAGCCTATAAAGGATGATTAAAGTTTTAACCTCTTCACGTTTCATTCTTTTTGGAAAGTCTTCATTAAAGGTGACAACAATTTAAATGTTTTTGTGTTTATGAACATTCCCATGCAAATGTGAAACCACATTAAGGGGTTCAAATGTGTACCCATCAACCAATAAATACCATTGACATGTTTTTCATCTCTTGTTTCTTGAAGTAGCATTGACATTGAACAACTTTATCAAAATTTGGTGCAGGTTTTATAGATCAAAACTTTAAAATTTTGATAATTTGTTGCTAATTTTGTGTACAACTTATTTTGACTATCAATACATGTAGATGAATTTTGTGAAAGTGAAACAAAAAATTAAAGAAAACAAAATCATCACATTCATGAAAGTTGCGCCATACATTGTTTTGGTGGAGAGGAAAAAATTTTATGTAGCTCACCAAGCAATAAGATGAAATGCATTGTCCAATGCTCCTTCAATGCCACTCCTTGTTTGATTTTTTCAATATTTCTCTAAGTAAAAGATTCCAAGTTCAACTTTGCTTCAGCTTTCTTGATGGGTTTCTATTGTTTCAAGGTGAAAGAAGATAAGTTAGTGGCGGTGGCAACAAGTTTGCATTTATGTGGAGTTTTTTTTACCTTGAGGTGATGCCATGGGAAGTCCATGCTAGGAAGGCTATATGTTTGCTACAAATTTAATATAATTACCTTGAGACCAAAGGGAGTTGAATATTGTAAATGGAGGCAATGGAATCTAATGCATATGTGGAAGTGGAAGAAAATAGTGCATTGCATTGACATTTTACTCTACAATCTCACTAGTTTTTACAAGATTCTCCATCACTTTGTACAAGAATGTGCTACGGTGTAATGATAACATGAAGAGAATTTTTTAAAAAAGGTTTCCATGGTAAATAAAGATGCTTCATCCCTTAGTCTCGCTCCTCCAATGGTTGAAACTAAGAAGTTCATGAAACTTGGTACTAGGCCACTTTAATTGCTAAGTAGGAATCCATTATATTAGAAATCTAGTTGTGTACAAGTGATAGGAACGGAGGTGAAAAGGTCTACAATTTGTATCCAATCACACAAAAAGTTTTTTTATAACTTTTGTGCCACATTTCCACTTGTGTGAAACCACTTCTATTATTTTGATCATTTGTCCATAATGTCACCATTTTAACCTTTCACATTGAAAGTTCCTTCCAATATTGTTCAAATATTTCACATTATATATATATATATATATATATATATATATATATATATATATATATATATATAATTTTGGCCCAAAACAAAACCATACCAAAGTTTTTTTTCAATTTTGTGAAGTAGTTGGATTGGTGATTATCCACATGAAGAATGAACCACATTTGGTTAAAGTTCATAATTTTAACTTTTTCGGGCAACCTCTTGGGATGTATTGTCTCAATACCTTGATTTCAAACTTTTTCCCTCAAAATATGGCAATTTGGTACATTTTTCCAAGAAAATATTTTGTATGAGCTTAACATTGGATTTCTTTTTGCCATTGGTACAAAATTTCACTAAAAGGAAAAACACTGAACCTAAAATATTTATTTTCAAATGTTGCTTTCATTAGTTGTACACAACATGTGCTAGTGCCAAAGAAACAAAGGATTGAAAAATTAGTCTCTTTTCAATTCAAGTGCTGGTCATTCAATGCAAAATTTCAAAATGATTCAAACCATTGATTCAAACAATTTCATTGATCATCAAGGAAAAACCTTCAAATACATTACAACATATTACAACATTTTAAATGTCAGTTTATTCAAGAAAAAATCTTAAAATAATTGAATTCTCACTAACCACAAAACATGTTTTTGTTTTCCACATGAAAGTGCTAGCATTTGCCAAATGGGATTACATGATTGAGATTACGTGTAGTTTGTTACATAGTCATGAAGTTTTATGTTATTTAACAAAGAAACAATGGTTCATGAAATGTATTGTTCTATCATACCAAATATAACACATATGTATATAAACAATTTGTCTAATTGCGATCAGCCCTTCACATGTGTTAATTCACAATCATAATTACAATTAACAAAACCTTCATGATCAAGTGTGTTGAATATCATCATGATTTATACATGAAACCTCTATATATCACATCAACTATTTAGATTGCGAATATTAAACATAAAACCTTGAAATGAAATTCAAAATTGAAAACAACATTTCACTCTAAATAATCGATTTCATACTTACACAATGCCAAATTTAAACATAATATACCAATCGATAGAAAGTTTGTCATGCAATTTCCTTTCGTTTTATCTTACTTATGTCAAGGACATAAACTGTAACAATACGAACAAAACAAATTGATTTCAAGAGTCTTAAATTGATAAGAAGATGGTTACAAGGAAAAATAAAAGGTTCATTTTTCCAATGAACGTTGCCAATAATGAATCAAAAGAGCTTGAAGGCCTTTTACTTATACTACTACCTCATAAGAGGGTGCACTAAGGCCTTCTTCTTTACGGACCAACAAGGGTCTTATGCATACCCCTTGGATTTTAAGTCAATAATGAAGCTTAGGTGCTTTTTATGTTTCATGGATAATGTGAAAAAAAATCATAATCAATTCATAAGTGTCCTTTACAACCTTTAAGCTTTTATTGGATATCACATATATACATTCCCTTTTAACATCTCTTGAAAGTTTTAGAACATTTTAAAGAAGATTTCTAAGTTATATTAATAGAAAAATCAAATATTACTATGAAAATCAAATATATAATGCAATCATGTTTTAAGAATATTTGACCCTTATTTGGTGATTCACGACTACCATGAATCATCATGTTAATTTCAAAAATCATTTTAAAAAATCAACAACCTTAAATAAATAAATAAATTGGGTTCCATGTTGTTGCGCACTACCAATGATGATCAACTTTTTTTTAATAATGTTTTCATATGGTTTCCAATCATTCATTATTTATTTATGTTAATGCCAAATTTAATTTAGATCAATATAAATATTATGGACATACACAGGCGTATTTTCACATGTCAATTTGCCTTTTCATATCCATGTTGGGGAGTTGAAAAAGAATGAGGTAGTTATAAAGATGGAGATAATTAAACTTGGAAATGAAATAACTGTCTCCAAAATTGTTTTTGGAAATATCTAGGGACAACCATACGATAAGAAATGTTTTTGGAATTGTCCAAGGAGACCATATATATGATAACTATTCATAAAAACCTAAAGGATTTTTAAAAATATTTATGAATTGTTTCCAAAAAAAACATTGGAAACACCTAAACTTCCTTATTAAACTTTGTAAAAACTATCAATTATATTTCATTATTGTGAGCTTTGTAAGAAGATTTGTAATAATGAACTTTTCTATAACACAACTTATTAAAAGGCTTTCCAATTGTCATTTTTGATCAAGTAAGTATTTCATGATGTTGAAAATATAGTAAAAGGTAAATTTACTAATAAATAAATGGAAAGTGGAGATATAATAAAAAAATCATTTAATAATAAGAAAATGAATATTAAAGATTAAATTTTATATGCTATGATTATAGGTTCTTTTTGTGGTGGAAACTTCTTAGTAAGCCGAGCCATATCAACATGCTCTCTTATAATAAAATTTCAAAAAAAATTCAAAAAATAAAAAACATACTCAAAAATCATTTCAATCGCTTGAACCCGGATTATAATTTTTTTTTTGTTATTTACCAAAATTGACTTTATTCTTATTTTGTTCTTTAGGACTATTTGTTGCGAGAATAGGCCCACCTACCTTATGTATTCATTCCCACCACCCCCCCCCCCCCCCCCCCCCCCCCCTCCCCTCCCTTTTTTTTTTGAAAGGGAAGAAGAGGGAAAGGCCAAAAATTCAATTAAATTTCATTATATTTGAGTTTCCTTGTTTTGTTTCTTATTTTAAATTGTGTCCTGGATGAATGCCTATCCATTGACTTATGAATACCACAAGCCATCATCTTAAAATTCACAAGTTTTTTTTTTTCTTTTTTATCAACAAGCTTAATAAAAAAATTAAAAAAAAAACCCAACTTATAAGAAAAAATAAAAAAATCTATTTCATTCAAGTTACAAGTCCCTCTTTAATTATGTGAAATACATGTATATTTCTTGCCCTAATACTACTTATAACCCTTGTGGGAAACTTCCCTAATGAATGAACGAACGAATGAACGAACGAACGAATGAATGAATGTCCTCACCAAAAACACGCTAATGAATGAATGAATGAATGTCCTCACCTAGAAACTCCCCTAATGAATGAATGAATGAACGAAGAAATGAATGAATGAATGTCCTCACCTAAAAACTACCCTATTGAATGAATTTCCCCAACTAAAAACTCCCCTAATGAATGAAATGAATGAGTGAATGAATGTCCTCACCTAGAAACTCCCCTAATGAATGAATGAATGGATGGATGAATGTCCTCACCTAGAAACTCCCCTAATGAATGAATGAATGGATGGATGAATGTCCTCACCTAGAAACTCCCCTAATGAATGAATGAATGAATGAATGAGAGGCACACGATGAAAAAACTTGCCTGATGATGTCAGTGACGGTTCGTTTTCCAACACTCTAAAAGTTTACCAAAAGAATTTTTTTTTGAAAACGAAAAGAAAAATCTAGAAAGAAAAAAAACATTCCCTACCATTCTAAGTGGAGGAGATTTTTTTGGGAGATTTTTTTTCTTAAATATTCTGTCTAATTATGGCTATTGAAAATCTCAAATAGCGCGCATGAATTTAACACTTTTAATTTGTAATATAGAATTCTGGCTATGTATATATATATATATATATATAGCCAGAGAGAGACCCAAAAAAAAAGGCGGGTTCGCGGGTTCTTCTCTTTCCTCGCCGTCACGCCGTCAAAGAACGTTCTCGAGGATCGAGATCGTAACTAATAAACTGGATTTGAGCAACTTCAGTTTCCGTTTTGTTCGTTTTGCTTCTCTAGTCTGCATCAGCTTTCTCTCTCTGTCTCTGTCGCTGCTGTCTCTCTCTCTCTCTCGTGTCTCGACTTCCTCGAGGACTTCGTTTCCGTGCGGTTCTTAAAAGGTTCCAAAACTTGCTTGCTATTCTATCGTCATCGTTTCCCACCGTTCTTCGGAGTTTTTTCTTTTGTATCGCCATTTCATCATAGTTTTGCAGTTTCTTGTAGTTCTAGAAGTTTGTTTGTTAGTTTGTTTGTATGTTTGTTTGTTTGTCGGAGTTTGTTTCGCCAATTTGGAGCTTTGCAGTTTCTTGTAGTTCTCGGGGTTTGTTTGTAGACCACGGTTGTCTGTTTGTGTTTTAAAGAAAAGATTTAGTTGCGAGGGCTTTGTTGTTGTTGTTGTTTTTCGCCGCTGAATTGTTATTGTTCCTTTAAGCTTTCTTTGGAAGCGCGGGAGAAGATATGACTATGAGTTCTTTGGTGTTCTGTCGTTGCCGCCGTCGCTCCAGTAGCTTCTAGAAGCAAAGCTTTCCACAAAAGGAGGAGTTCGCAATTGCAGGAGACGATTCAGGTTTGTATGCCGCGCCCTCTCGTATCCTATTTTGGTCGGTTGCAATGCTTGTCTGTCGCTATTGCAATTGTTGTTAATGTAAAGGTTCATGACCTCCGCTCTTTTGCTTTTCTTTCACTTGGTGCACTTTCTCCGCGGGCCGTCGTCGCACTTCTGCCGTCTGACCTTTCTAAAGACTGTAGTCGTCGTCGTTCTTGTTGTTTCCGCGTGTTGGAGGTAAAGAGTTTGTTTGGTTGTTTGTTTCCAACTTTTCTTTGGTAGTTTCTTCTTCTTTTTAAGTTTTTTTTCTGGTGTTGCTGTAGCAGTAGTTTTGGTCGAGCTTTTGTTTGGATTTTCTTTCACTCCCCCCCCTAAGTACTGCAATCTTCTCTTTGAAAGTTCTGAGGGTTTTGCAAAGGGTTTTAGGCAGTTCTTTTGTACATTGTTTCTTCTCTCTCCTGAGAGACTTGCATCTTGGGAGCTGTGATTGCAACATACACTTAGTGATTGTATTGTGAGAGCTTCTGGTTGCTTTGGCAGTTCCTGAGGAGAATCTTTGTAGAGTTTTCTGCAACACCTCTTGGAATGCAGGTGACTCTTTGGAGTTTTGAGAATATGAAAGTTTGTACAACTGCCTGTTCATGTACCTCAGCCAGCTGAGATGACACAGGACATAGGAGCTTGGAAATGCAGCAGGAGTAGAGTTATGTTGCTACAGATTACTATAGTTGGTGTGTTACTTGTGATTGATTGAGACATGGAAGATTCTCGAAAAGGTTATGCTGATGATCTGATGCCTTTTGGAATTGTCATATTGTGATGCAGGAAAGCCAAGAAGGTGTTTTCATTGCTGAGCATTCTTTTGGAGACGTCTGTTGCTACACTCACAGAGATACAGCAACAGGTACACTCCTTGGAATCTCTTTTGCCATTATGGGCTAACAATGTGTGATGAGCTTAATCTTCAGCAATAGTCACTTTACGTTGTGATCCCACATGTTTTCCAATCCTGAAATTTGTATCTTCCAGACCTTTGCATGCAATTGGAATGTGTGAGGATTATATTTAGCAATTTTCAGGTGATCAGTTTTAGCACTATTGTGTGCAGAGAGAGTAACTGTGGGTGTGCCATCTCCCTGTGACAGCAGCTATAGCAAATTCTGTAATTATGAGAAATTCTGTGGAAGGGCTTAAGTTCTGTTTGGTCCTCTTTCTAACCCTGAACAGGATAAAGCATGAGATTCAGAGAGATTGATTGAAGGAATACAGCAGAAAGCAGAGTGTTTCTGCTGAGTTTCATATTTTTTGAAGTTGTGCTATTCTAATTGGTACAATGGGTTTCACTGCAATCCTTTGGTACAAACTGCCAGATATCATGGGTAAGTTGAGGCAAAGATTTTGTGGATTAGTAGTAAGGCCTCATTTCTGCCATCGGCCGCAAGATTGAGAAGCTCATGTCAATGAGCCTCCATGGGACAATGATTAGGTGACTAACTTACATATTTCCTGGTGCAGCATTATTTCAGACATCCAGGGGATGCAATCCAGTCAAGAACAGTGCATTATCGGAGTTCAATTGATGTGTGCATCAACGCATTGAGAGAGCAAAGCTGTTTGGTATCAGGACTGTCAACAAACCTATTGATGCAGCACCCAGGTGTGTCAGTGCAGGCTGTTGCAGACATGGCTCCAGGTTTGAGTAACTGGTTATCAGAAGGACACAGTGCAAGCAATGGGCAACTCTCCTCGAAGAGAGAACATCATGAGTTTGTGGAGCAAGCAATTGACTTGAAAAGACCAAAATTAGAGCAGAGGGATTCAGGTTGCATGCTGGGCCAATATTGTGAAGGGAAAGGTGTGGAAAGCTTCTCTACAAATGCAAATTTTCCTGACAACTGTACAGATCTTACAGGGCTTCTAGAAGCCTTATCAGAGGAGCCAGGGAGCCCAACATGTCTGGAGCTTGATGATGTTAACAGCTACGATCCACATTCAGAGCAGGGCATGGAGCAGCCCTCTGAAGCCAAGTTCTGGAGAGAGGGAGGTTCCTCAAGTTGTGTGATAGTATTGGACTCTGACAGTGAAGATGATAAGAGCACTGTTCAAGAGAGGTGCTCAAAAGATTCTGATGCAGAGGTGGTTGCTGTTATGGGATCATACAACAATTTTTGTGATGGTCCACTGGCATTGGAGTGGAAAAAGGTGGAGTGTGGTGTGCCTGAAGACAGTATGAAAGTACTGTCAGTTGATGATGATGGAGATGAGGAAGGAGAGTACACAGCCTCCAGGAGGTTCCAACATCCGTCTCCCATGCCTCCTGCAACCATGCCTGGACACCTCCAGGACACAGGAGCACCTTGCAGGCCATCTCAGGCCATGAGGAATGCCCATGGAGCTGCAAATAGGACAAAACATGCGAAGTGCCAAGGGAAGAGCCGCCTGGCAAAAATGCGAAAAAAATTCAATGTTGCTCAACGATCGCTGATGATTTCAGCAGAGTCATTGAAGAGTAAGTAATTTGCTCAAATACACACCATTTGAATCTAGAAGTATAAGCTTGGCATAACAGTTAGGGCATGAAAAGAAGCTCTAGAAATTGAGTTCATCAATTCATACTTGCATTGTACAACCCTAAAGTCCAGGGGCTTGTTTTTGTTGGAGTCATGCAATTGAAGCTGAGAAGTGGGTTTTTTTGGGTGAAGGTGGGTTTTCAGTTCCTAGGAAACCTCTTAGCCCACAGACTAAGACGCCAAGAGATGATGCCTTGTCATCTGCAAGGAAACCCAGTTATGCAGGACAGCCAAGGCAACCAGCTGCAGGTCTCTCCCTACAGTTGGTACCCATCAAGAATGAGATCAATGGTAAGAGTTCTTTTTGGTCTTCGTAGGGAACTTAATCCATGGAGATGTAGCCATTAACCTTTTCATTTTGGAAGTCTTTTGCTGGGTGTAGACTATGGGTGTAGATGTTTCATTTTTCGAAAAGTTTCCATGTGTCCCAGAAACAGTTTTCTTCGATCTGTATGAAGTCTCTTGATGCCATTAGAGGGAGTGCATGTGTGAAGTTTCTTTTTTGTAGGTGAATATTGTTGAAGACAATGAAGCACTTCTGATGACAATCTTAAGTTTCTGCCAGAATGCCATCAGTGTCAAATGCCTTCTGGCAGAGACTTATCCAAACTGATCCTTGTGTTTTGATAGGATTTTTATGTGGCTGATAGTTTTCCTTGACTTGAATTCACTCAAGATTGTTCTGAATGGTTTTAGGTTGTATGCTGTGTGCAGATAATACTGTGAGCACAGCGAGAGACAAAGTGTTGAGCACCTTGAGGTTGTATGCTGAACATTTTCAGCAATCCAAATGTGATGAATTGCACCAACGGCCTAAGTTCATCACGCAGAAGCCTCCAGGGGATCCTTTGGAGTCTTCAACCTTGGTACCCCGCTTTCGGGCTGATATAGAGGCATACAACAGGGTGAAAGCTGTAACAAAGCTTCCACCACTGATTGTTGGTAAAGTGCCTGGTATAGAGGTTGGAGACATGTACAACTATCGGCATGAGATGGCTGTTGTGGGATTACACCACCTACCCAATGTTGGTATTGCATATGGGCTGGATCCAAAAGAAAAGATTCCTACAGCTACTGCTGTTGTAATCTGTCCAAATGGATTCTATGCTGAAAACATTGATGAAGGCCACAAAGTTCTGTATTGTGGACAGGGTGGGAGATTGGATCGGTCACAATCTTCACGAATCACAGAGGACCAGAAATTTGAGAAGGGAAACAAGGCCTTGTGCCTAAACTATGAGCGCAAGCTGCCAGTGCGCTTAATCCGAGCTCATAGTTATGTAGGGGGTTCCAGCACCAAAGCAAAATTGTTAGGATATACCTATGATGGGCTGTATAAGATTGTTCACAAGGAGCATACTTTGTCCCCGAAGAGTGGTACACTGGTTTACAAATTTGAGTTAGCTAGGATGCAGGATCAGCCTCCGATCCCTCCTTGTTTAAGCGGTTGTACAGCTCATGCATGGAATCATCAAGTTCATCCAGCTCCTTTGCAGATCACTGCTCCTGAGGAGGACATTGATGTGCAGGAAGACTTTGGAGTTGTGAGGGATCTTCAGGGTAGAGCGGTTTAAGAATTGATCGTGTTGGGGGAATTCTGATTAGATAGTTGTAGTGATCTTGAGGAAGTAGTTGGATGGAAGGAACTCCACAGGGTAGTAGACAGGTGGTTTTTTTGAAAATCCTGATCAAAGGGATGAAGAGGATATTTAGGAAATTTTGGTGTGTTGACCACATGGATCTGGAAGGTGAAAAAAAAAGAACAAGTTTTTTTAAACACTATGGCAGCGATGTAAAACAACATTGAGTGCTAATGAAGTGTTAACAAAACACCTGGGGTATCATAATCTTTCTTCCATTTTTGTTCTTATGTTTGCTTCTGAGACTCAAATGTTTCGTGAGAAATGTTTCAGAATCTTTCTTCCATTTTTGTTTTTTAGTTTTGCTTCTGGGCACTTAACGGTTTCTGTATACATGAGAAAGAAATAAGCTCAATTATATCATACATATTATTACTGTTCAAATATGTTTGAGATTATTGACAGTTGTGCAACCGTGGTGACTACTCACATATTGGTGGGCTAATTTGCACCCTTTCGTGGTGACTACTCACACATTGGTGGGCTAATTTGCACCCTTTCATTAAAAGTAAACTATCTTTTGTAGGCAAAAGAGGTATAGTAGCCCAAACTGTATTGCCTCAACACCAGCCCAAAAACCTCCCACTCCCTCTGTTCACTCATCCATCTATCTACTTGAGAGCCAAATTCCTATATGTTCTGCTACTCTTTGATCTTAGAAAAACACTTCGTATGTTCTAAGCAAAACATCGAAACACACCCATTCACATAAAAAATGAGATTATTGAAGTATATTGTGGATTCAGTGGATTATTTTGTGCACGGAGATGCAACTTATCTATCTATATATCTATCTATGTAGGATGGTGGTATGCAAGCTTTCAAGCAGAATCATCCGACAATGTTTCAAATTCATGGTCAACCCATCACAAAGCCCCTAGAGCAAAGCACAAACAATAATAAGCACGATACTTGGAAAGAACAGATTTACTGTCCAATTCATAAACATCACCCCAGAATCAATCTTAGACCAAACATCTTCACATTCCAATTTACCACTGGAAACATCAATCCTGTGCCTTCGCAGCAATCTTGAAAGTCCCAACAACACAAGAGAAGCGACATCACTTTAAATGCATATTCAGAGTGCAGACCCCAGTTACATAACATTGCATGGTTATATTCCTCCCATGCAACTACACAATTCAAATACCAGGTGGCCAACACTAGTCCTGAAACTGCATAAGTCCGAATTGCCACAAATCAGCTGTTGTTGGCCACAGCACCTGTCGAATAGCTTAGACCAAAGGCACCTGCTCAAATTTCCATTTCAAATTTCAATTTCAAAATTTTGGCGAAATTGAAAAATAAAATAAAATCTCCTAAATGAATTGATTTTGGAGGATTTCAATTACCATACACAAGGAATAACAAAAAGAGATTAGAATTCATCAGATTTCTACATTTTTTGCATTTCCATGTGTAGCCATAAATCTAGAAAGTTGATTAAAGATTTGTATTTCATATCTAGTTTATACCCAAATTTGGCTAAATCTTCTTGGGACAAGTTGCCATTCTTTCTACATCTTCTTTCTGCCTATGGATGATTGCCACTTAGGGATACATAACAAATTTGTAAAAGAAACAGTAGAGCATCATGTTCTCTCTCATCTCTGTTTCCCCTCAATAATTTGGATGAAACCCATCTGAGTGATGAAGTCATCCAACAAATATAGGTTTATAATTGATTTCATCCATGATCTGCAGTAGATGTAAATAGATGCCACATGTGAATTGAGATTGCTGAACTTGATGAGCATGTGCTAAACCTCCATTGTGTAACCCCCACTTTTTTTCCAAGGAATAGACATGTAAAGGGATGTTGGGCTCATTAAGAAAGGCCATGACAACACTCAGATGACCTTGGGATGTCCCTTCTAGCAACCTTGATTTCATCAATGAACTTTATTCCATGAAAGTTCAGCTTTTCATACATGAAATTTTGTCCATGAAATTTCATCCATTCCTCCATTGAAAATTCACTTGAAATGATATTTTTATGAATGTTCGTTCATCCATGAAATTTGGATGACTTTAGATGCAAAATGTGTGAATGAACTACCTACACTTCATAAATGAAATAAAATTATAAATATTATTTTGGGGATGAACTTTGTTTCATCCTAAGATTTCATAAATTTTCATGGATGAACTTCCATTCCAGTAGGATGGCTTCAAACTCACATCATTCATAAAGATGAATGCAAAGAAAACATGAAAATTGAAGGTTGAAATCTTCCAATTTGCTCTCAATATGTTCAACAAAAATTCAAAGGGTCATCTGAATTTTGAAAGGACTTCTCTTAAACCTCAAAGAGCTATAAATCTAGACAAAAGAGAGAGAGAGAGGAAAGGGAGGTCCAGACAAAAAAGAAACCAGGGGCAGTCTGATTTTTTGAGGCAAAAGATTTGGCAAACCAGAAAAAAAATAAAATAAATTTAGGCCTTGGACAGCCCAGAATCAAAAACAAAATTGTGGGCAGCTTTGAAGCTTCATTTGGGCAGTCCACAAGGTGAAGTGGACTTGGTAACTTGACAAAATAGCCAAATAGCAATGTGGAGTTTTATCATAGGGTAAGTTTTGTCATTAAATAATCCTTAAAAATTAATAGTGAAACTAGTTTTTTGTGAAAATATGAAGCTGTTAGGAACAATTCAAGACTTGAAAAAGCATCATATTTGCCATTTTGGAATGACCTCGTAGCATAGGAAGCTCAATATTCAAACTAAAGAAATTAGCATGCACCAACATAACATAGTTGTAAGTCAACTTACATGAAACAAACACGAAATAACAATTGAAAGTTAAATGGTTTTTGAACACCACAAGATAATAATACCCAGTTGGATATTCTTTTGCCTGCCATAATCTGCCTGATATCTAAACTAGGTATATAGAGCTAATAGTAAGTTACATGGGGCAGTAAAGCAAAGCATAGTAAATGGATTTGCTATGTGAAATAGTGCAAGATTGCAGACAGCCAAAGCCTATGGCAGGATGCATAAGTTTTGAGAACAATGGGATGGGCTCTGTGGTTATCTTCACCAGTCAACAAGTCTACTGCCCACACTATGAATACAGAGGGGTACTCAATGTTGGCTGCTCTGAAACAGTAATCTCCCAAAGACAAAACACAACACCTCTCTGGGTAAAATGGTACTGGGGCTTTTTCCAATATTTCCCTCCATTGCATTGACTTGGTTCCCATCCCCCCTCCTCCCACAGGGACATCGGGCTATGTTTAGTAAGATATTTTCTCTCCCCCCAGTGATCTGCACCCTTGCTGCCCTGCCCCTCCTCTCTGGCAACTGCAGTCACTTAGTGGCATTTCCGCAGTTCTAGGATCTTCAACCCCTCCTCTCTAGTGTACCAATGAGCAAAAACACAGTATGACAATAGATTTTTCTCATTAGGAAACCTGAATCCCTCCAATATTGGAACCCTTGCGATCCATTCCCAAGTCCAGACACATCATGGGCATTCATTTTTTACCTTCCCTCCTACCAATATCTACACTGAAAACACCATGCCTTGGGACTTGAGATCATACCCTAGAAAGTGCATTTTTATGTTCAATAATCTTCCTGCACCTTGTTGCTCACCACTAGATTCAAGTCAACACACTGACTATGCACCAGCTTCCCACCTGACACCTGCCAGTCACCCAGCTCTTTTTCACTTTTCAATTATGTACTTCACACCAAACAATGGTGGAAATTTGAAATCCTCTTTTGAAGAAACATACCACAGCAAATACAAAACCAGAATTTAGTATAAGAAACATGTGAAGCAACTTAATTGTTCCACATTTCGTGGTCACACCACATGAAGCAAAGAGCATTTCGGAAAACTCGAGGATGGAGTGAGCACCCCCATAGAGGGGGCGAGAGACACACAGGAACAACAGATAGATATTAACTAGCAGATGGAGAAAAGAGCTTACAAAAGTCATGTGACAGGCTCTTCAAGAGTTGCATTTACAAGGTCATTAATGTGTGGGTATGATGCTTTTTCATCAAGCTGGTTCTGAGCCCATATCAACATCTTCAAAAGACTTGGTAACTTTGGATCTGCACATGACATAAGAAATTTAAACAGTAAGAAACATCTCCATCAACTTGGTAGAAAACCCACTTTGTGTATGTTCAAAATGGCAGGAAAATTGGCCATACTAAAACTATTTCAATAGTAAGACCTTTCTCATGACTTTGACTTGTGAGGATGGCAGCATTCAGTTCACTAGCAGTCTTTTGACGCTGTGAGATGTCAAGGAGCTCTCCTACAGGACAGTTTGCTGTATCCTCAAAGGCCAACAAGGCCACTGTGCGCTCCAATTCCTCCAGAAATGCATGCTGCAGCATATTGGACAATCCCCAGATTGTTGAAGGTTAATAACATCCATGGTAGGAAATGGGAGAGAGATGGAACAAACAACAAAGCAGGTCATGCTCACAAGATATACAAGTTTTCAGAACATAAGATGACTCTTTTCGTTTTCACCGTCAGCACATTCCATTCTCGTTGCCTTAGATCTGCATCTCTATGACCAAACACATGCACATATTATGGACCTTGCAGGCCAAAACAACGTATGCAATAAACCTTTCCAAAGCAACCTTTCTTTTAGCAAACCAGAAACAGAAAACCTCCCACTCTCTCTGTGTCCCAATATACATTTTCTTCCCCACGAGGTGCAAGTTCCTCCTGGGCGAACTCCAGAGCCTCTTCAACTTGGCCACTACGGATAAGCTCAATGAGACGTTGCTGCTGCAAGTGGAAAAATAGCTGGGGATTTGTATCCAGTATCTGTCATGTCAAACCAAAATCCTTTAAGCATATTTGAAACAGAGCAATTCAGGGAGAATGGGATCACAGAAAGCAAGGCACACCAGAAAAAAGAAGCACATAAGCAACAAATAGAAAGTAAATGATGAGCCTAATATCAACTGGCTAAGTGTGGGAACAAAAGAGGGACCCAATACTACTGACTAGTAAGTCAAGAGACAGTGATGGACACTGCATGTCACATTAAAGACAGGTGTGAACAGAAACAAACCTCTGGATTCAGGTCATTCACTTTCTCAATGGCATCTTCCACCTGACCACACTGCACTGCCTTCCTTACTGCCATGCGATCAGTGATTGTTCCCAAATCTATGTCTGCTATTAATCGCTCAGGAAAAAGAGAATAAGCTTTTTTCCCTCCTCCATATCATGAGAAATTATGATTGAACAGATGGTGCCACAGTCTTTCTGAAAAAGCTACATCAAGAAAATGTACAAAGTATCACCATTCCTCTCTTCAATTATGTCATAAAAGGTACAAAACACATGACACTGGAATTTTCTTGAAAAGACCTGAGGATCTCCTAGGAATATCAGGCTCAGGTATGCAAAGTAAATTAGCCAAACCATTGCAAAAAACAAAGAGGGATACGTTGAGTTCCTGATTCCATCTGGAACTTCTCAGCAGCCTCAACATAGCCCTCAGTAACCAAGAAGTTCATCACCAATTTGTTCATGTCTTCTTTCCTGATCTTGACCTCACTCAGCTTCTTCTCCCATTCTTCCTTTGTGATAAGCTTCTTTGATGATGACTGGCCACACACACAAGAAACATCAGCCCCATGCCTACATGCCATTAATCCACATCATTACCTTTTCTTCTCGCTGAAATTTTTCACAGCATGATCAGAGTGTCCAAGGGATTTTCACACTATCCATTTGCTAATGCATGGTCATTGGCATGTTTCACTCCCATTTCTGTCTCATTCAGAAACCATGTCTGAAAAATGTGCCTCTTCATCATACTGTTCACACCCTTACTCCCCACAAGCACTGTCCTGAAGACTGAGTGAAGCTGTGCATGTGGTCCTGGTCCCTAGAATTAAAGAAGGACCATAACATCTACACAGAACCAGTACTGAACATGCAGAGTGTGGCACATTCATGAGGTCGATAGACATGGCAAGGCCATTTGTGAAGACACTGCATAGAACGAAGATAAAGAATCAACATCAAGTAGACTCCTGCCCAAATTGCTCTCTGAATCTGAGACCAAGAGAGTTTCAGTATATATAAATATTTTTTCCTGGCAGTCCTGCAAGACCTGAGAAATGCATTCAAACCCTTCTGCTGCCTAAAGGTTCAAACAACACTACCAAGTTTTCAATCCAGATCACCTTGAGTCTTGGCAACATATTCACCTTTGGATAAATCACACACACTCTCATTGTTTTTCACACTTTCTGCACGCCTTCTAATGCTCGAAAGAGAAAGCTCTAGTTTCTCTCTATGCATCTCCTCCACATACAAAAAGTTGCTGTAGTTCTAAAGGTCAATTGACCCCCCAAGGAGTATCAAGAGGCACCGTAGATTACACATGCCATCCAACATTGCATCCTCTTTCTTCTCCTTCTCCTTCCTCTTCTTGGTTAGCATAACACTACCTAACCTGCTTTTCCTGTTCATTCAGGCAACTCTGGGAAGAATTACAAAGCACCTTCCCCAAGCAAAACTAACACAGCAAATGACATGGTGGAAAGAGGAACAGAGATGGAAAAACAAAAACAAAAAAAATGGTAGCTCTTCAATATACCTCGCCTTTTCCCATGGCTACAATTCCTGGCTTGAATCCCCCCCTTCTCTTTTTTTTTCCTCTATCTCTCCCTTCTCCTCCAAATCCTCAAAACGCCATCCTCAAAACTCTTCTTCAAGGGACAGGGCAGTGATAATACATGTGAAGAAGAAGAAGAAGAAGCAGATTGAGATTCCAAGCAATCACTCACTCAAAGCGCATCAAACCACCATCATCATCATCGGTCTGTCTCCTCAAACACCCTAACCCTACTCCAGCGACAACAGAAATTTAGGGTTTCAAGAACCTACATACCATTTCTCAAATTTGGCTCGAAGACATTAAAATTCGAATAGATTTGCTGCTGCTGCTGTTGATGATGATGCAGCATCCAGACGCGGAAACGTTCCAACAATGCTTACACAAATCGTGACAGTCACATCAAGTGAGAGGGGATTGGAAGTCGCTTCCCCTCTCCCGCCCCGGGAGAAGAGGAGGAACAAGAAGAGGAACCGTCATCCCGCGAGCTGCCCGTAGCTAACTCCAGCCGCCCGTCATAGCTGCCCGAAGCTAAGGCGGATGGCATTCCCGTAACTGGTCCTGGGTTCAAAGTTCAAACCAGAGTTTTTTTTTTTTTTGAAAAAATGGAGAGTGCCTGAAAGGCTGCCTCCAATTGGACAGTGGAGCAAATTTTACTCTAAGTAAATTTTGAAGGGAGACATTTTAGGCTACATTTTTTAAAAAAAATAGCATTTGGGCAAATCAAATTTTTTTCAATGAAGCGCAATTGGTTACTTAGATTTCATGGCTATCATACTTTTGGCGACTATCTAAATTCCCATTTAGCAATTTTGGTGATAGCTAAAATTGTGTTTGTCTAACTATTGCAATGAAACAAATCTCCTTGGGGGAATTGAACCCTAGTTAAGATGCTTGCATAACAACCCTAGTGGTAGTGGATGTAAGAACAACATCATGCATTGCCTTCACCATTTCCCACCAAGTCCCATCTATTCAATGTTTTGAGGTTATTTTTTTACTTGTAGGATGGAAAACAACTCCCTAAAGTTTCACATTTAGACATTGGATGATGATGGCTTAAAAGGTGAAAAATGTTGCACAATTATTTTTTTTGGATGAAAGATGAACATCAAACTACAATTGATTTAGAATTGTTTCAATACATTTACCAACATAGAGCCTCTCATTTTTTGCATGCGTAGATTTCGTGTTGTAATAATACTAATCCCCAACAACAAATTCCAATAGAAGCAACAATTGTCTTTTTTTTACCAACATGTTTATGCAAAGTATCCAATTTTAGTGATGAGAATTTCTCTTTTTTCCTCAACTAGTTGAACATATCATGCATTTCACCAGCAATATTTTAAAATCCTCTCCCAAAACCAATTATGCCTAAGGAAATTTGGTTGCGCAAGAATCTTGAAAATTTCAAAACTTGTCATAAGACCTTTTGGGTTACTTGGCTAGAGGTTCATGCACACTCAGATTGGAAGGCTCAAAGACAACTGACAATGTAGGTGGAAGAGGAGCATGAGATGTTGACAAGCTTGCCATGCAAATATTCAACTAACCCTAATTGGAAAAAAAACTGTTTGAACCAAAAATTTGCAGGAAGCTTCAATGGTGGCATTACAACAAGCAACTTGAACAAAACAAGTTAATTGAAAAGGATCAGAGGCTAGAGCACGCAAATGAATTAGAAATACACATAAGAAGAAGAAACTCAAATTGTATTATGAACCACAAAAAGGAAATAGGAGGTCAAAGCTATAACCATTGTGGATCATATAACTTCAAGAATCAAAAGCTTGGTTTTGGAGCTCAAGTTCATCACCTTGAGGATTGAAGGCTTTGACCTTGATAGATGATTTCAAGAGCTCAAATTCATCACCTTAAGGATTGAAGGCCATGACCTTGATAGACGATTTCAAGAATCGTGTAAACTTTGAAAGAGCTACAAAAACCTTGAAGGAGTTCCTTCACGCTTGTTGATTGCTCCATCCTCGTGAATTGTGAGCAAAAACTCTTGCAACAATGACAAAATCCTACCGCCACTAAGCAATTTTTGCACAAGGCACATTGCGCATTCGAAACAAGCAACAATAATCTCGCATCACCATCTCCAATAATCCATTGTTTAAACTCTTCTTTTAAAAATCTTGATCAATAATAATTAATGGCAATCATTTGAGTTTTTTTGGAGTAACAATATTAAGTTAACTACTAAACCTTAAAGGCAATCCCACAAATCCGATGGTTGTGGTTGGTAATCTCCTAAAAGGGACGACCAACATTTGGCAATAGACAAAAAGTTTTAAATGCTTTAAAGGCGAAATTGAAAAACCCTAAAGGTGCAGATGGCAATGGATGCTTGCAACCGAGTAGCTTTTACCAATGATGGACAAAGATGAGAGATCAACGTTTTGCCGTGTTACCTTTAATTGTTGTTGTGGAGATTTCTCTGCAACTTCATCGATCTTTTTTCTAGTGGCAGAATTGCAAATGGACTCATGACTTACATTCCATCGTCATGTCCAATTCTTGGAGTTCTGCCAAGTATTGGCAGACCTCCATGACCAGGGATGCCTCCTCCTCCTCCTCCTCTTCCTCTTGGACATCCACCTCATGAATGTAGTATGGCCCTTGGCCAAGAATGGTCCCTCCACCTCTTTCTAATGGGTGCAAAGTGGTCTGTTAATCCATTTGTGGTAAAACCATCTGGTTGCTATTTTGGGATGTCAACCACAAGCGTGGTCTTGTGCTCCGTTAAAAAGAGATCTCATGGTGGAGGATTTAATATGTAGCATGATTATGACTCATGTGAGGAGCACAAACAAAGGCAAGAACCAATCAAGAAATTGCTCTTATTTGTGTGATGCAAGCATCCCAGTGATGGCCTCAAACCTCTCCCTAGTTAAAACTCATCCAGTGAGCCAAAAAAGGTGACTACACTGAGCCAAATTTTCACATGCTAATTCCTACAAGCTTCCCTTCAGGACCTTCAACACTACGGTACAAAATTATAGTCGCAAGTATACAACTACAAGGGAAGCCTAGCCAACTGATAGAAAGGAAAAGAGTGGGGGGCTTACTCACGTTGCCATGAACCATTGCTTGGGCTCACAACACACAAGTGCCGACAATGCTTCAACAAGGCCACAGCCTCTTCAGCACGGCCCATTAGAAGCTCTGCATACACTACTGCCAACATTGCAACAGCATTTGTTGGTGTAATGGTAAAAGCCTGTGTTGCCCATTGATGTGCTTGTTGGAAATCACCTTGCATCCCATATACTGCAGCAAGATTCACAAATAGCAAAGCCCGTGCTCGAGAGCCAGTTAACCTAGCCACACTCACAGCATCGCCCAAAGCTCCCACGGGATAAGTTGTGCTGTCTTCCCCATCCCCACTTGCCTCACTGTTGTCACCACTTTTCCACTTGAGGCTTTCTTCTTCAGCGCCGGAGCTTGAAGGCTCTGTTGCAGTTGTGCTGCTCTCCACAAGGCAGGTGGACAAATGGTCAGCTGCTTCTCGTGGCCTCTGTAACTGGCAAAGAGCTTCAGCAGCATATATGTGGGCCAGAAGGGTATATGGGCGGGCACAAGCTGGCTGGCGTAATAGCTCCTCTGCAGAGTGGAGAGCCTGTAATGGATGCTCAATGCCCAGTTGACAGTAGGCAAGAGCCGATAAAGCCCAGACTCGCAATCCAGCTGTCTCATGCCCTCTTTGGTTCTCATATGCTGTCACAGCTGCCGCAATCCCTTTACTATCTTTTCCTTCCCCTGCTGGGCTCCCAGCAGTATTACTACCACCACCTTTCTTATCCATGGGCTTGCCACCATCATCACCATCCTTCACCTCTGCAGCTGCAGCTGCAGCCACAGCCTCTGCAGCTTTGGCCTCATGCTGGTCAAACAAAGAAAGTGCAGTTCGCAAACACCGAATAGCAAAGGCCAATGATAACTCATATGGCTGACCTGCCACAAACCACTTCCCACCTTCCTCAGCAATGTGTGACTCTGCACCTTCCACCACATTATCATCAAGTTCCAATCTCAGTTTAGCACTGCCCACTGTTGGATTCAAGCTTCCAGTAGGGAGAAGAACTCGTCTCCACTTGCCTTCTCCAACAACAGTGACCTTCACCTCTTCCCTCTTTATGGAGGTTTGTGCCAAAAGACCTTTTTCCAGTGCCAGAATGCAACACTCTGCCAAGCGTAGCCAGAGCAATGGTCGAGTGTAGTAAAGAGCTGCAGCTTCCTGGAAGCATCGAGCAGCCAGGACAGGATTGCCACAAGAAAGCTGCTGTAAGCCTGCATTGTACACTATGGCTAGCGACCGGTCTTGAGAAAATTTGGGCAATGAACGGGGTTGGCTACTATTTGAACTAGTACAAGAATGTAAAGCTTTTGTGAAGTAAAGAGCAGCAGTCTGCTCCTTCCTGAGGCGATGGTGGATGCAGCCAAGATTTGAAAGAACCATTGCATTCATGCCTCCCTGTTCCCCCCGGCCAATGCTGCTGTTACAGGCTGTCAGCTGCTTAATAGCTTTGCGGTAATTTCCTCGTGAGTACTCCAACTGTGCTTTGAGGAGAAGTGCAGTCAAATGGTCACGGGAAAGGTTCAATGCAGACTTAATCTCTCGCTTGGTGGCCTTCAGGTTTCCAGCCAGTAAGAAGAAGCGAGCTTTGTAGAGGTGCAACACCAGCTTGAGGTCAACTGAAGGAACAGCCTTTTCACGTAAGGTGACCACTGGTGTTGCCACCACTTGGCTAGTGATGACCTGACTTGGTTCCATGTCTAGTTCACCAAGAGTGAGAGCTTCCTCCTCAAGGCCTTCCTCTGAAGGTGTCCTTGTAAGTATTGGTTCAGCACTGTTCAACAAGGATTCTGTCTCAGCAGGTGCTGCCAGGCGTTCTTTTATAGGTGCTGGATTTCCACTGTCTGCTGGAGACAGCAGATATCCAAATGCCTTCTCCATATACTGCAGTACCTCCTGAAATACACAGACCTTTCTCTGTTACTGCATGTCTCAGACTCTAAGCTTTTAGTCTAAACAAATTTGAACAAATAGATGTAAACAATTTGAAGGTGCATTGCGCTTGTCAATTATCAATTTAATTCCATATTAATATTGATCACAACATTGCATCACAACCTCAGCAATTTCAGATAATACAAGCAACTTACTACCAGACACTATGAATCAAATTCCTTCCCTGGACAACATCTAATATTTATAAAATTGGCATGCAGTCCATACATTTGTGCAAGCTGGCAATAAACTTGTCTAGCCAATCAAAACATGTTTATTCTGCAAGCAGTACAAGGCCATAATGGAAGAGAAGATAGGACTTTTGAGAAAACTATGGCATCTCACAAACTCGAGTAAAGGGATGTGCAACTTACAGCAGCTTTTGCAGGTTGACGAGAGGCCAGGGTGATATCTAGCATTAGTAGGCACACCCGCAGTGCAGCTGTCTATCGTCCAGAACAGGGTGGACCAACAATCAAGAATAGATAACACAAAGACATCAACTTCAAGACCCAATCTGATGGAAAAGAAGGAGGAAGTTTTCATTTCAATAGATACAGAACATAGAGGCATACACCCTGTTGAATATTACATACCACAAGGAAAGCACAAATGTAGCTGCCAGAAAGCACATGAAATCCACAGAAGTTTTGAACGTACCTCATCAATTGGCTCTATGTTACGGTACAGACGTTCCAAGACAGACATCCCATCAGCATATTGTTGAAGGTGGTACATCATCACTGCCTGCAGGCACAAGAACACCCACAAGATGTAAGTCAAATTGATGCTCTTCATTAAAGCTGAGCAGATTTGATTCCAGGCCATCATCCTCCTCGTCCCAATAGCTTTCTGCACCTCATCATACTTACTACACCTCATGTTGAATTCACACATGAAAATTGGCAAAATAATTGACCACATAGTGCAGGTACAGAGGGGAGAAACATATACAGTATTCAACGTTGGGATAGAAGAATCGTAGTTTTCCATGTAGGCAACAACATCAGGTGTGGTTGAGGCAGGGGTGGCAGCTGGGGTCCCATTGCCCCCACTGCCAGTCAAGCTGGGTGATGTTGAAGTAGAAGGGCTGTGGCCATCATGTTGTTCTTCAGTTGCTTGTGCCAGCTCCTCACTGCGCCCCTGTTTGCATGCACTACTCTCTTTTTAAAATCATGAAAGTTGCAATCATATAACCCAGTGTAGAAGGTAACAGCTGAACTGGCACAACCCTTAAAGTGAAAACACTCTACATACAACTCAAGGAAATCTCATCACAAACCTTGACTTGCACAAGCACATCCAAGAGCTTCTGGGGATTAATGCAGCCATCCCGGTAATATTCTGCCACTGCAATGTTGTGTCGTACCTGCTCAATTGTACACATACACTGTCAAAAGCCATTCCTGAGCTGTCCAATTTTCTAGTACCTGAATGGAAGGCTAAAAACTAACACTGTGTCAATGCTACATGGCAATGTCATCACATCAACCAAACCAATAGCAGCTCTTAGGGCAATAGTATAGTTGGCTGAAAAACGCTACTGTGTCAACACTGTATAGCAGAGGTGAGGGGAATCACTGAGTCAATAGAAATTCGGTAGGCGCGAGCTTAGAAGTAACTGTGCAGTAGTGATTGATGTAGGGATTCAAGCACAAATATGGCACTAGAAGCTTGGGGCTAGCACCAGGTGAGAACCAGAACTAGAAGTTTCAATATGTCAAAAAATATTTATTGTGACACTAAATCTGCAGCACACCAGTGTCAACTTATGAACAAATAATTTAACCTTATCATTTCAGTGAAATGTTGAGACGATTGTCTGGTTCCCACAAAATTAAACTATAACGTCTCAACCTCTGTAAATAGGTTAATCAAAGCACATCTGCTTCAGACAATTTTGAGACACAAAAACCTGCCTAAATCAACATGCTCTCAATGTCCTTTGACTGCCCTCAATTTGTATCAAATGCCTCTTGCAGGGTCCATTATAACCTGAGAATATTCTAAAATGTGGCCATAATTACCTTATTTCCATGAGCAAAAGTAGAACAACAGAGCACTTCAACACACACAGTGAGTCCTAAATCAAATGTTTAAAGATCCTCCTGGGCCCAGCAGTTCCTGCATACCTATCTCAAATAGTTCTGTCCAGTCCCTTAGCAAAATGCCTTGTTTGCAGAAACCTAAAACTTGTTTCAGAGCACAAAAGCTTAATGTGTGCTTGGCATGAACATCATATCAATCGCACATGAAATGTGCATAAGTCCCTATGCTCCAATGCAGTTGAAACCCTAGAATGACTAAACCTAAATTCCTGAGTCCACACAGTAACCCCTGAAAAGGACAAAATTCACTTCTAACCAATGCGTCCTGAGCCTATGGTAATCAAGGCATCAACAACAAAAAAAAAAAAACTGAGGATATCTCTTGCAGAAAACGCCATTGACATCAAGCATTTGGCTCCTATAAAACGAAAAAAGACAATCGTAAGCTCAAAGAATGTCTGAGTGGATTTCTGCTTCTGAAAATTAAGAAAGAAAACAAACCAAAGAAGAAAAAAAGTGTTCACGAATCGCACGAGAAGCGCATTGGAAGGACAGGGATGAATGAGGAGTCGGGAAGACACCGAAAAGAAACAAAGTGAGTACTGCTGTGAGTCGTGAAATTTTTATGTTTTTTTACCTTGGGATCAGCCTCATTCTGAAGGAGCAGTTGGTTGAGGATGAGGAGACAACCCTGGTATGAACGAGAATGGAACAACTGTGCGGCTTCTTTGGCCAGCCCCGCTATTGTAGAGGTCGGTCTCGTCTCCTCCACACTTGACGCCTCCTTGACGCCCGTTGATGTTGATGCCACTGCTGCAGCAGCAGCGGCATCTCCTCCTCCTACTGATGATGTCGCCGCCGCCGCCATCGCCGGTGGTGCATCCATTTCTCCTTCTGCAACTCTCCTCTTCACTGCGCAACGCACTCATGCACTCGGACTGTGCCTTCTCCGCTTCGCTGTTTTTCTTCGGCTCTTCTCCTCTGGCCTTCGCTTGACGCCCTTTGTCCTGCTTCTTTCGGGTCTCGAGAAAACAACATCCACGTTTTTCATCCACATGTACGTACAACATCCATTTTTTCATCCATACTCCCCCACAAACACCCAAGTTCTTTCGTCCACATGCACGTGCAACATCCATCAAGGTCCACAAAAAGCCCATTTTCATCCATCCATTTGTACGTGTAACATCCACCTCATCCACAAATTCCTGTTTCTCATCCATTTACACGTACAACATCAGTCCTCCTCCACAAACAGACCATGTATTCCATCCACCCTGCACGTGCAACCTCCATCCTTACCGTTCTTTCATCCACTTGCACGTGCAACGAGTCGCTCCTCATCCACACACGCACGTCTATTTTCATCCACTTGCAACATCTGTCTTCTTCCACAATATTCTGGAGTTGGAATATGACTATGGAACGTTATGTATTCGGTAATGTCCCTCGTTTGGGGAGATTAATTGCCGGAATGAGGTAAGGGGCTTCTTTTATGAGGAGTATAGTTAACCCTAGCCCTTCATGTCGCTTCGGGTGGGAATTGCCCCCAATTTGTGAGTAAAAATCCGGTTTAGGGTTTAGGGTTTACAAACCCCATTTTTTAGTCCTTACCCTAAACCCTAAACCCCTAAAACCCTAAACCCCTAAACCCTTAGAGTGCATTAGGATCACGCTTATGGCATTAACTAGGTAGGTACTAGGGACGTGTTTTGAGCTTTGATTTGATTATGTATTAGAGAATGGGTAAGCGAGCCTCTTACCATTGTGTTTAGGTAAGCTTACAAGCGAGTCAATTGGGTGAGTATGTAAGCCTACAAAACGAGCCTGATAGGGTGAGTATATAATCACATTGTATTAGGTCGGCCTAAAAAATGAGCATTGGTAAGGTGAGTATGTGAGTGCATTGTGTTAAGCAAGCTTACAAGCGAGCCCCGTAGAAGGTGAATATGTAAACACATGTGGCGCAATGGTTATGGGCATGCCCATTCTTTTACATAAAATGATTTTGTTTCACCTTTTTGAAAAAGGAGGATTGTGTTTTTTGAAAATAGGGTATGGTTTTTTAAAAAAAGAAATTGATGTTAAATTATGGTTTTTGACAAGGATATTTGATTACTATCTTAAATTGTGAAGAAGATACATGAACATGTAAACTAATTATCACCTTGGATGAGATTTATGCAATTTAATGAACCTTCATAATCCTTTTATGTGTTATGCAAAAAAGTTTAGTGTATTTTGTATGTATGTATTTTTCAAGAAATATAATGTTGTTTGCTTTATTTGCCAAGCAAAGCTAATGAAGTGGACTTTGCTAGGGAAAAAAAAAACTTAATTAGTCTTTTTTACACAACCAAACGAATTATTTAGTGTGGCTTTTATTTGAAAATATTTATTTTGGAAGGACAAAGATGTGGAACACAAAATAGCTTTTCATTTTGCTCATGGTGTTCTTGAACTTTGCCTAAGCATTAACATCTTCACATGAAAACACTATTTATTGGTTGCACAAACATTTTAATAGATCAAATGATGCATAGTACAATTCATTGAATCAAAGAACTAGAAAATATTAAGTTTTTCTTTCTTAAGTTTTTGTATTTTTTCATTCATTTATATATATATAGAGAGGTTTTCTTTCTGTTTGTTATGTGCTTTCGTTTTACAAAACAATGAAATATAAAACGACGTCTGTATTTCAAAGGATATTTTACATTTAGCCTTTGAAGAGTGAAACCATTTGTTACTTAAATGTATTATAAGGATATTATCTACATGTAACTCTAGATCACATGTCTGTTCAAGGAAGTTTTCAAATTTTTCTTTTATTTTTTTGGCCCCATTTTCATGACAATCATAAATGGAAAGTTTATATTCTTTGATCATAGATAAACAATTTGTGGGACAATATTTGACACAATTTTCGCAAAATATACAAACTTCGAAATTAATACTATATCTTTTTAATTTGCAATTCTATATTGAGGTTTGAAAAAATAGTGAAATCCAATCCTTAGAAGAAATTAGCCTATGGACAACATAATAAAAAAAGGTCAAAATAATAAAGGGGTTATTAGCCAACATAGAAAGGGAGGTCACAAACGTTTATATCAACAAATTGATTTTCAACAAAACAAAAAAAAATCTTTGAAAAAAATTACAATTAACTATAAAGTATGATCATAATTGTAGTGTAAAAATATGTTTCACACATTATGAAGATGGTGAAACCTATTTTTTTGTTTAATACACATCCACTTTGTTTGTTTTGTAAATAGAGGTGTAGGTAACATTCTCCTAAAAAAGTTTGAAAGAAACCAAAGAAAAAATATATATTCTTTTTCAATTTCACAAATTTTCTTAACCATAAATAAATTATACTCAATGTTGGGAGGTTATCATGTTTTGGAACTTGAAGCTAGTAGGTAAAAGTAAAGTATACATATATTTTTGACAAATTGTTCTCAACATAAAAAAATTGATTATAACCAATGTTGCTTGAGTTGGGGTTTTCTTATAAAATTATAGGGCCTAGGTTTAATGTTTTTAATAAAATGGATGATAAATTGGTTCCAAGTCTTTAAAATATGATAATAAACTAAAATTCATAATTTATAGGGTTGGGTCCAATTTTTATATTATTTGATTTTTGAGGTCAATGGTCCTAAATTTTGTAAGGTTCATCAATTCCATTTCAAGGTGGGATCAGGTCCAATTTTTGAAATTGCCAATACAAACATTTTTGGAAAAAAAATGTTCTCAAAATTTTGATCATTTTTAAGAGAACATATCCTTCACACCATCTCTAGTTTCAATTTCTTCCAAATTACTAAGCTTTAAGAAATGGATTGATTTTTAATCTTCATGATGAAACTCATAAATATAAAATGGGCATTTAATTTAAAATGGTGTATTTAGGCCAAACGTAAAAGAGTGACTAATTTATATTTTCAAAATACAATAGGGAAACATGGGCCAATCTAATGGAATATATTAAAAAGAACATGATAAAAACCCCAAAAGATGCAATTGTGGTGAATTATTGGTGGAATACAATACTGAGACCATGGGAAATTGGTTTTATTAGAAAATGAATAGCCAAATTATATGCACAAGGTTGCAAGGTGTTTGCAAATGTCTATTATAAAAATAAGGGTATGTTATTGGCTAAAAAATGTTTTTAAAACATTTTTTTCACTATTGAAGGATAAGTGGCATATGAAAGAATGATTACAAAGTTTGGAGACTTTTTGAAAGCTTGGGATATGCAATGTCCAAATGGAAAATGGGAGATAAATTTGATTCCTTCAATTGTGTGCATAACATCAATATCTTTTAAGTCAAGATGTGACTTAAAGGGGAACAAATGTTGTTTTTTTAGAAGGTATCCAAATGTTTTCAATAGAGTAACATATAAGGTGTTGTCCTTAGCAAGATAAGGTAGTGTTGATATAAGGTCAAGCAATAGCCTGAGTGGGGAATTTGCCCAAGTTAAGGTGATTGAAATTATCATAGGTCTTAAGAAAAAATCCTAAAAAGATCCATTTTCATTTATTGTGTGGGAAAATGGGAGTGGTGTAAGTGGTTCCAAAAGTGTATTCCTATAACAATTTTCTACACATATGCCATAAGGAGGAAAATGTTGAAATGTTTAAACCTAAAATAAATATAATGGAAAAAAGATGGATGGGCTTACTTCAACCTACTTTTAAACTAAGGTGGGTTATTTTTTGGTGTAAGCAACATAATAAAAAAATAGTTGTGTTCATATGGTCTATTTGGAATAAGGTTGTTGTGGTTAATGTATGGAAAATGAAAACAAATATGGGGAACAACAAGGCATGCCTGTTATGTGGTTGAGAGAAATAATTTATTCTCCACAAGTTCTAGGGATGTCATGTTTAACATGCATGGGAAAAATGTACAATTTTTTAAAGTAGTTCATGTGTTATGGTGTTAGGTCAAATTTGGGCATTACCTCACTAAATGCATTGGAAAGGAAATGGTTTTGGATGGGGCCACTCAATTGGATAAAAGGAATAATGGACTACCATTCAATATACCACACCATAAAAAACTTGCCATACATCATAACCACCATTTCTTGATAAGCTTAATGGAAAATATAGGTTGGCAATAAGGTGATTATGATGTATGACAACCCAAGAAAATAAGATTTTAAAGGAATATTCTTTTGAATTGAAAGGGTTTTTGTCACATTGTTGCAATTGTGTGTTGTCATTGCATTTTTTTTCTTCACTTTCTCTTTTTGATGATTTCAACTTTATTGCCCTTTTTTTGTGTGATGTTCCATACACACACTATTGGAACAACATGGATGTAATTGATTTTGATGGTGGTAGTTTGAACATAGATCTTCAATCACAAGCACCATCACCTTTTATAGTCAAAGTTTTACACCTTTTCAATTTCATCTTGGATGTTTCTTGCAACCTAATCCTTTCATGAACTTATTGCAAGTAAAAAAATGTTTTTCATTTCACACCTCAAACTACCCCACTATTACCACAACCACCTACTTTGAAAAGAAAAGGAATAGCAAAGAAGAAGGAAGTAGTGAGATTTGACATGTCCATAATTAGACTAATAAGCAATTTGATTATGGTGGCAACTCAAATTCAAAGAATGAATGTTAATAGGTTTGAGTGCAAGCAAGTTTAAGCAACTTGCAAGTGTATGATTATAAGTAAATGTTCGTGTGTATCATGATGCCCATAGTTAATAGGGAAGAATTGAAGATTTCCACTATTGAACCAACCATCTTTTTTCAACAAATAATGCAATTATGTTCCTTCATTTGCACGATTATTAAAAAATGTTCTTATCACATTATTTAATTTTAAAAATAGTTTGCTTAGTTGGTAAACATTATTATTCCACTATTCAAATGTTGAATAAAATAGTTGTAGTTGAAAAATGCGATGCATCTTAGTTATGTACCAAGGTTCCTATTATTGAAATTGTTGTTCTCACATGAAAAAATACTTATAAGTTTTGTGATTTTAAAAAAAAATGATATTTGAATCATTGACAATTTTTTTTGTTATGTTGGCCTATCCCATTAAAATTTATGTGAACAAATTTGAAAAGAATAACATTAAGTAAACCCACATCAATAAAAAATAATGGGATTTTTTTATTGCAAATTTCAAGCTTTATACAAATTTCATTCTTTACAATTTGAATATTATTACAAGTTTTGAAGTTACAAGACACATTAATTCAACATAAAAGGCATGTTGGTGTGTGAAACACTTGTAAGTTTAACAAATTTGAATAATAGGTTGCATTTGGATGATGAATAGTTTTGTTACCACATGGAGTAGTTAGCCCTTGACATGTATATGAACAAATTGACAACAACAACATTGTGAGCCAATCTTCAAAAATTGGTAACAACATATTTCATACGAATTTGAGCCTAACGAAAATTAGTCTACTTGAATTTGATGTATGCATGGCTTATTTGTAATAATTTGTTTAAACATAGTACGTACATTGACACATTTTGTTGTATGTACTAGCCTTAAGACCTTTCGTTATGAAAGGTGAAAGATTGGTTTGGACTTTAGGATACACACATACAAATGTGTGTCTTTTTTTGAACTTCTATCTTTCCCTAGGGCTTTGGTCATCGATTTCTATATGGAATGACCCATATTAGTCATGCCCATTGTGAATTAGTTTAGTTATTGCCATTGTCATAACTTTTAATCCTTCATTACTCCAATCATTATACAGTTTTTATTTTATTTAAATTAAAGATACATCATTTAAGGAAAAAGTAAACCAAATTTAGTTTCAACATTGTAAGACATTATATTAGGTCCAACATCATAGGCACATTAGTGTGTGAAACACATACCTACACATATTGCCAAGCCAAAAAAAAATGAAAGTTGGATGTACTATTTACTTTCTTTCAAGTGTAGGTTCATTTGTGATGCGATGTTGTGTTCAAACTCTAATTGTTCAATACTTGATCAACTTTGTTGCTTCCAATATAGATACCATAACATGTTTGTATTCCTACAAACACAATTTTGACGTTGCAAGACATATTGAGTTAGTGATGAAAGACATGATGTGCAAAAAACATACTTCAAGTTTTCAAGTTATGTTAAATCAAAAGGATGTAACAACAAATTGACAATTGAATATCGAAGCACAACATGGGTAAAAAATTAAAAGCTTAAGTTGGAAATCAAAAGGTGAATAATGATTTTTAAAAAATCATACATTCAAGTACCTTTGTAAATAACCGTTAGAAATCTTGTAACTTGTATTAAGGAAGATGGATTAAAATGAAAATGATGGTGAAAATAATGAAACACTAATAAGGTTGAAAAATTGGGATGTATGAAAGGGTTAGATAAATGGTATGCTTTGGATTTTGAAAGACCTTATATGAACACATATTGTAGTATTTGATCAAGTTTGATAGGGACTTTTCAAATATTTGATGTATTTTGAATTTTTAGATTCAACATATTGGGTTTTGAATTCTAAAGTTTTAAGCATGTAACAAATATTAACAATGAAAGAACATATATTATGTCACACATGTGCAAATGATTAGTTTGTTTACAGAGTGACACAATTGAACATTTCAACCTTATGAATCATGTTCAAATCTAACTATCAATAATAGTGAAGACAACATTATTATCAAAACAATTTTCATTTTGATTGATTTTTGAAATATTCTAATTATTGGATCAATAATTTTCCCCAAAAAAATCACAATAAAAAATATTTAATTTATCAATTGTTGAAGCTACATTATGTTATACATTATAAAATTGAAAAGCACATAAAACATGTAAAAAAGATGATAGAATGCTATCTATAATAGAGAAACATACATCATATATGTGAACACACTCTAATACAAAATCCATGTTGAAACATACAAAACTTGTTAAAAACTCACATGTTGCAAAGAAACATGCACAAAGGAAAAGAAAAGTGAAATTCGCTAATGTTATATAATCAATGAGTTTTTGCAACAAAAGCATTTTTTTTGGGGAAAAAAAGGAAGCTTTGGATTATTGTAAATTTGACTAATATTGTTATTTTTGGGAAAACTTCACCACATATTTAATATCACAAAATTGAGAAAAAGAAAAAGCACAGGTATAATGATGGTATTAACTCTCATGAAGAGAAAATACATGATGATTTATCAATTGTGAAATGATGGACTCTTAATTGAAACAATCTAAATTCTAGGATATTGGAATGTAAAATGCCAAAAATGTTGAATTGAATTGGAACCAAAACTAGTTGCAATTTCTAGGGTTGGGTTTAAAGAAAAATATATATTTTTAATTTTTAGAAATAAATTAAAATTAAAATTTCATAATTTTAATTAAATTTTTTGATATTGAGAATATGGCCAAATTTCCAGAATATTAGCAAAATTTGTCATTTCCCACAAATTTGTCGTAAAAAATCACTAGGAATCTAGGGTATAGCCTCAAGGTGGTGGTTTTCCCAATATAATAAGCCGAAATAGCAGAAAAGTCAGCACATTTGGTGGCGGAATTGTTTGCCGGAAACAGTGTCAGTAGTAACAGTACCTAGCTGCCGAACCTGACCGCTAGGTTCGGTAATATGGCCCCCATGGATTGTCCACGTCCTGAAATGGGGTGTCGTTTCCCTGAGATCTGGATTTAGGGTTTTACTAGGGTTTAAGGCTCCTTGTTTTTCTCGTTCAGGTTTCGCTAGCTTTCTGTGTGCTCTGTGTTGCTGCTACTGCTGCCGCGCCTGCAACCAACGAGTCGCTGCGTAAGCTAGCAGAAGACTCACAATGGTGGAGAGGAACAAACGCATGAGAGGAGAGGTTTGGTATTAGGAGACGAAGCAGGTTTCTTGAAATTGGTGGATTAGGTGGAGAACGTGCAGGAAAGTTTGAAAGAGAGGAGATCGAGGGAGGGAGTCAGTTGTGTCTGTGCGCTGCAGAAGGAGGAGGAGGAGGAGGAGGAGGAGCAGGAATATTGTACTATGAGGAAAAAGGTGGATGCACGGATACGGACTTTGGTGGAGAATGGCGTTAAGACGCGCCAACGATCGATGTTTGTCATTGTAGGTGACAAAGGGCGAGATCAGGTGAGCTGACATATTCCCGATTTCTATATCCCGTGTTCTCTCCGTTCGTTCTTCCTTGAATCCCTGTAAACTGAAAAACACACGAGCTACTTTGCGAGGATACTAAAAATTCATTATGAAAGGCACGAGACTTGTGCATTTTGAGTGCCAAATTTCGTAACACATTGTGGGAAGGTTGACGGATGTTTTCTCTGGTTTTTGCGGATGGGTTTACTACAGGTGGTCAACTTGCACTATATGCTATCAAAAGCTGTGGTGAAAGCTCGCCCGTCTGTCTTATGGTGCTATAAGAAGGAGCTTTTCCTCAGCAGGTTATTTTCGAGTTCTGTGTTATGATTTACATTTATTCTCTTTTTTGTTGAAACTGCTCAAGTGTGAGAAAGTAGTTTGGAGACCCATGGCATGTTGCCTCAAACCTCCAGTCCGGTCCTTGAGATGACACAAGTCTGACAAAGATTTGATAAACCGAACTCTAATTCTTGGCCCTATGAACAAAAGCTAACCAAAACCACTTGAAGCACATGGAACAATCCTTCTTCTTCTTCTACAATGACTACTGCTGTTTTTCTGCTTCTGTCAATGAATTCGGAACAAGATGATATCTGATGCAGTCACTATTTTGCTTTTCAGCCACAAGAAAAAGCGAATGAATCAAATCAAGAAGATGATGCAGAGGGGTCTTTTGGATCCAGAAAAGGACGATCCCTTCTCTCTCTTCGTAGCGAGCACAAACATCCGCTACTGCTACTATGCTGACACTCACAAGATTCTTGGCAACACCTTTGGCATGTGTGTTCTCCAGGTCAGGGTTTCTTATCATAGACATCCAAGCCATTTCTGGGGTTTATATTCTACCAGCCATCCAGTAGGTTGTTGAGAGATTCTCAGTTACAGTTTGTGTAGTTGGTGCTTCCCAAAGCAACAGGTTATGGTCTGTTGTTCACAGATGCAGTTGAAGGCTGAGGATTTATGTGGGTTTGTTGCAGTGCAGGACTTTGAGGCGTTGCAGCCCAATCTGCTGGCCCGCACCATTGAAACTGTGGAAGGGGGTGGTCTAGTAGTGCTTCTTCTCAGCTCCCTCACCTCTCTTAGCAGTCTCTACACCATGATGATGGTGTGCCCTCTCTTGACACATGGGACCTAGCTTTCTGGACAATATCAGTTCCTGTATTGTTTGAAATTTCCTGTGGTAATATTGATAGATTGAATTTTCCAGCCTGAGTTCAACAATATCTGCTCTTCTGAGGATAGTGACAAGCTCTTTGAAACATTGGAGCCTGCTCTTGGTTACCATGCATTACTGTGTTTTTCATGGTTCTTTGGGTTTTCCCTTGCAGGATGTACATGCAAGGTTTCGGACAGAGGCACATGTGGATGTTGTTGGACGGTTTAATGAAAGGTTCATACTATCCCTTGCATCATGTAAGGCCTGTGTGGTCATGGATGATGAGCTTAACATTCTGCCTATTTCTACCAGCATCCGCTCCATCACCCCCCTTCCAAACATCGAGGTATTATTCTCTGCATTCTGGAGTACATTTGACTTACAAAATGGCACATCTTTTCATGTGCAGTCCTTTGGTCTGTTTTTTTCCTTAAAAGTCTATTCTTGGTGTTGCTCAAAATGATTGAAGTTCTTTTTGAGGTTTTGTTTTTGTCTCCTTTATTTCTGCATTATGTAGACTAACTTGGTCCTCATTTCTTTTCTGTAGGGTGAAGAAGGTCTCACAGAGATGGAGAAAGATTTGAAGGAGCTCAAAGAGTCATTACGAGACACACAGCCAGTTGGACCACTGGTGGGCAAATGTCGTACTCTTGACCAGGTTTGATATAGCTCTCTCATCACCTACAGTCCCCATTTTATATAGGTAGCAGGTGCTGTTGTGATCTGTAATTGGGATTGGGTTTTGATTTTGATTTTGGGTGATGTACTGTAATTCCAAGTGGTGGCTTTGATGTTGACAGGCAAAGGCAGTGATTACCTTTTTAGATGCAATCTCAGAGAAAACTTTGCGGAGCACTGTAGCCTTGACTGCTGCACGTGGTCGGGGGAAGTCAGCAGCATTGGGAGTGGCTATAGCAGGAGCTGTTGCCCTGGGGTATGTTGTAATCATGATGATTGAGCCTCCTTCCTAAGTTTACTTAAACATTATTCTCACAAGCAAAGTTTGGGGTTTTCTGTAAACATTGTGCTTAATTTTTTGATGTTTTGAGTTATTTGTGGGTTTGGTCTTCTGTAGGTACTCAAATATTTTTGTGACAGCACCAAGCCCAGAGAATCTGAAAACGTTGTTTGATTTTGTCTTCAAGGGTTTTGATGCAATGGACTACAAGGTTTGTCTAGTTCCATTCAACACTGCACTTTAGAGATGGTACCAGGAAGTCTGTTTCAGTAAATCCTCTGGCAGGTGTCATGGGTTGGACTAGAGTGAGCTGTCTTGTGCTTTCGAGGTTTGGTCAGCATGGCTGTTGGAATCTTGACACTCAAACATCATCATCATCATGGGTCTCCCTTCATCATCCCACAAAAGCTTCTGAAGTCACATCTTTTGATTTTGGGAAATTGAGGAATTTCTGCATGGAACAAATAAGCGGATGGCAGCCCTATAATCTGGTCACCTGTTACTGGATCTCAATGGGTGGCAGGTCTATGTCAGTCCAGATTATGGGGAGGTCCTAGTTGGTAACAAGTTATTCCCTATCTGCAGAACTTTTTTATGAGTAGCTCTCATTCTTTCTTTGATAGTTTGCAGGAGCATATTGATTATGAGTTGGTGGAGAGCACAAATCCAGCATTCAACAAAGCTATAGTGCGAGTCAATATATTTCGGCAACACCGCCAGACCATTCAGGTATTGTCAGCTTTCATATTTGAGAGTTCATCTTCACCCAGCATTCTTAAAATTCAGGTGAACTTAAATTTTTCTTTTGATTTATAAAGTGTGGTCCCTGCACTTTGAAGGGGAATGACTAATAACTGAGTGCTAAAATGAGCTGTACTACACATTTGAAATGGTAGGTTTCTAGGTTGCCCCTGACTTCTTCTAGTGAACAAGTGTGGGACTATTTTTTCATCAGCTGGGGTTGGTTGAGTTGATTCTTTACCTCAAGATTTGTGCTTGTAATGGTATATCCATATATGCTGGTGGGTGCAGTATATACAGCCACAGGATAGTCCGAAGCTGTCTCAAGCAGAGCTGCTAGTAATCGATGAGGCAGCAGCAATTCCTCTGCCAATGGTGAAAGCTTTACTTGGGCCCTATCTTGTCTTCCTTTGCTCCACTGTCAATGGGTAAGGCATCTGGTGTTGATACTCAAGGGCCATATTTCATGATCATGCTTTGCCACATTTAGCTCATGAATTGCTGGCAAATTGTACCACTTCTTGGCAACTGCATTATAATTTGTTCAATACTGCAACCTTCATGCAATGGGGTAGTTGTGTGCTTGTATAGGATATTTTGGGCTTCATAGAAGCATCATGCAGAGTTTGTGGTAGCCATTTGTTGAGGGTTCTAGATTCTGTGTCATAGGATTGAGGTCTAGGACTTGGGCTATGAGGTTGACTGAAAACTCTTGGAGCTGTGGGATCTCAGTTATGAGGGCACAGGAAGGTCACTTTCACTGAAGCTGATACAACAACTGCGGGAACAAGGAAACAAGCTTTTATCAAATGGCAGTGTCGATGGTGGGCCTGTATCTGGTATTATTTGAATCCTTCTCTGCAGGTTTGAGTTGTGTTGTGCATGTTTTCTTAGGTAGTCCCACAGTGGGAAACTCTTCTAGGCAAACGCCAGAGTAACTGAATTGGCTGTGAATTTAGATCAATCTCTGTGTGTATTCATGGATAAATTTTAGTAATAGCCATGTTACTTCCAAAGTGTTGTTATGGAGATTTCTCTGCAATCTCATATGTGAGGCTGTGGTGAGCAGTGGGATGGTTGTGTGTGTGCCAATTTGGAATTTGGGAGAACATACCTTCATGTATTCCTCAGAGCCAGACCCAGTGGACATAAACATCGAAGTTTCTAAAATATTTTTGATGCTTTCTAACAGGGCGGGTCTTTAAGGAGGTTGAGCTGGCTGAGCCCATACGATATGCTGCTGGAGATCCCATTGAGGCCTGGTTGAATGAGTTGCTATGTTTAAATGCTGCCAACCACATCTCCAACATTGAAGGCAGGTCAGTTTCATGTTTTTTCACAGTGATAAATTGGACTTTGTCTGGTAGCAGTTGGCCTTTTCATCTGTCTCTATTCTACTGAGGATGAAATTTCTCTTTCCTTCTACTCTTCAGGATTTTGTTTTCTTGCAAACACCAAATACTGAAGCTCCTAATTTTTTTTCATCATGTTCTTAATCAAAATGGTTCTGAATTTTGTGATTTCAGACTACCACACCCTGATGAATGTCAGCTATATTATGTGAACCGTGATACTCTTTTCTCGTACCACAAGGCCAGTGAGGTCTTTCTTCAGGTATTGTTGTCTGCTGTGGTGGAGGCTCAAATGTTGGTCCAATTCTTGAATTTGAAAATTCAGGGAAGAGTGGATCTCTTTAGAGCATTTTGAAGTGAGATCTCATTTTCCGAGTCTAAATTGTTCGCCTGAATTGCTATACTTTGTTGGTCCTAGAGCAGTGAGTGTGTTCATCTTCATGAGAATAATGTTCTGTACAAATTTACCAACAAAGTATAGCACACAAAGGGTCAGACCCCCTCCCAGCCCATTTTTGTTAGATGTTTTTGCTAGAGCAGAAATGCATCAAGACCTTTTCATGGTTCTTAGTAATAGTCAACTAAATTCCAAACTTATACCCCTGAATATATCTTTAGGGTTTAGGGTTTATTGACTTGAGTGGGCTTGGCTTGGAGGAGAGCAGAGAATGATGGCGTTGTATGTGGCGTCTCATTACAAAAACACGCCTAACGATCTCCAACTTATGTCAGACGCACCTGCACACCATCTATTTGTATTGCTTGGTGAGCTTCTACAAGATCATTTGCATGTACCCTTTGTATGTGAAGTTGTTGTCATAATTAGATTGTTCAAAATTTGAACCTGGGAAGTTCTGTTGAGGTTTTTGCCACTAGACATGATTGTGAATCACATATATGGTTATTTTTTCAACAGGTCCGGTGGATGAGACACAAAATGCACTACCTGACATTCTTTGTGTTCTTCAGGTATGTCCCCTTTGTCAAAATCTTACCTTCTTCAGAGGGCACACCTGAAACTGGATTGAGGCTCTGTGCAGATTGAAGGCACTGATGTTCATAATGTGTTGGTGCACATGGCATACTAACCTGATAGTAAACATTCTGCTGTCATGATGCCAACATGCAGGAACTGATTCTGATCTGTGTATCTGTTATGCTGGTAAAGGTGTGTTTGGAAGGTGAGATCTCAAAGCAGTCTGCAATGAAGAGCTTGAGTGAAGGAAACCAGCCAAATGGGGATCTGATTCCTTGGACAGTATCCCAGCAGTTCCAAGATGCTGAGTTTCCGAGCCTTTCAGGTGCTCGTATTGTGCGCATTGCTGTGCATCCTAATGTCATCAGGGTAGGTAACTGCGAAGTTTCAAGTGCAGCTTATTTGGTTGTTATGCAACATGCAATCTAGTCAGGTGCCAAAAAGCATTACACATTTAGCAGTCTATAGGTGCCTTACTTGATGGTATGCATAGCAGTCATTCAAAGCATGCAAACCTGGTTGTCTGAGCTCTTATGACAACAACTGCGGGGTAGTGTGCGTACGCCTTCCAAAAGCATTCATTGTGCTTGTAAAGGGCAAAGAGACATTTGCCACCCTTGTTAGCATATGTGGCATGATTCTTGATTGCCAGCATGCTATGAAGATACTTGTTTGTTGGCTGGCACATTGATATCTAGTATTGGTTGTGAAGAGCGGAACAATGTGCATCAAATTTGCAAGTGTTAATTTATATCTTGTGTGCTGTGTGAATCCTGTAGGCTGGTTATGGCTCCTGTGCTGTGGATCTTCTAGCCAGGTGTTGTTTCATGCCTTTCAGCCACCTCACTTGGCATGAATGCAAGAGGCTTATGTGCTGAATGCTGCCCAGCTTGAAGAATTTGTAATTTTACCAAATTGATCTCTCATAGAAGACCTTGGTGCTTTCTGTTTCTGTGATTTCAATTGATTTAGGACCTATTTTATGCATATCATGCAGATACTATGAAGGGCAGTTGACAGGGCTCATGGAAGGTGATGTTGATCAACCCAAGTTGAATGAGAACCAGTCCGCAATCACAGAAGCAGCAGCCAAGGTCAGCAATCCTGTATTCACCTCCTAACTGTCTTTTTGCACTGTGATCATGGGTAGGAGCATTGATGTGAGTATGGATTTCAAAGTATGAAGATTTGTTTGGTTTTTTGTGTTGACCCAGGTGTTGCTACTTGAAGAGAACGTGAAACCCAGGACAGATCTGCCCCCTCTTTTGATAGGGCTCCATGAACGAAGGCCTGAGAAACTGCATTACTTGGGTGTCTCCTTTGGGCTTACCCAGTCACTCTTCAACTTCTGGCAGAAACGGAAATTTGTCCCTGTCTATGTGCGTCAGACACCAGTGAGTTCATCATCCCTTTGCAATGCCTGAGTTTGATTTGAATGTTGAAGGTGAGAGAATTAGAGTCATCATTTGAGAGATGTTTACACCTTATATATGTCAAAGAAGACACCTACTCATCAAGTTTTACATGCTGAATATTTCAGAGTGACATCACAGGAGAGCATACATGTGTCCTTTTGAAGCCTCTGGAGAACGATGATGTGGATGGGAGAAAAGGGGTGTCAGGTGGCTGGCTCAATCCTTTCAATCTGGGTAAGGGCTTGGGATTGGGGCCAAGAGACAATTGAGAGTCTTTTGAAACTGCTATACTTGGACCCAATTGTGAAACCTAAACAAATGCTTTCAGGAATTCAGCCTAAAAAGGCACCTTTGATTTTTTGTAACTGAAACAATTTCAACTGAAAAGCGGATTTTTTGTATTCCTCCCATCTTGTGGCAGAGTCATACTCAATAGAGAAGTGTCCGTCTCCAACTTCTAGAACTGTACATGCCACTCACTGCATGATTGCTTGCATATTCTGTGCAGATTTCAGGAGACGATTCATGTCACTTTTGGGATACAACTTTCGTTCCTTTGCACCTGCACTTGCCCTGAGGTACACCCAAACAGTAACTAAAGTATTGTTGTGCAATGAAATAAGTGAGAGATCAGGAAACTAAAAGCTGATGTCTGGTTGCCTGTTGATCAGCATTTTGGATCCAAAGATTTCATTCACAGAGCAAGAAGGTATGGAGGGAGCATCTACCGAGAACATATTTGGGGGCCAAACTCCTCTTTTGACACCTTATGATTTGAAGCGCTTGGAGTCCTACTCTAACAATCTGGTGGATTATCATTTGGTAAGATTCTTCTCCCTACCCTTTCTTTAGCTTTCAGAGCACACATTGGCGGTCCATTATTATGAATGTACAGGTCATTACAAGTGGTATGTGTAGTTTGTTTCACAATCTTGGTTTTGCTGTCTTCTTTGGGTTATCTTCTCCATGCCATCTAAAATTTCCAAGCATATTCTTCAGACTGTACTAGTCTTTGGTCCCTTGTTTCATCTATTTAGGAACAAGCAGTAGTGTGTTTTATGCTCTGAATCTTGTTTCATTTTGTACTGCATGTTTGTTGCAGATACTGGATTTGGTACCTACAGTAGCACGTCTCTATTTTCTGGAGAGGCTCCCAGCATCACTATCATATGGACAGGCAGCCATTTTACTCTGTTTGGGACTGCAGCACCAACAACTTGAGCATCTTGAGGTGCTGGGTCTTTCCTCAATTGTCTGTGGTCTTTGTCAATATTATTTGTTCTCAGGTTCAGGCTTAGTTCATTGCTTGGGTTAGATTCTGAGAATGCCAAATTGTAATCATTTGAACTGAAGTTCATAGCCGACATGCCTTTAAATGTTGTCAGTATGCAGAGGGGACTGCTCAAAGAGTGATTCTGAATGAACTTGGGTTTTGGCAGGGACAACTGAAACTTCCAGGGGGTCAAATATTGGCACTGTTCAATAAAACAATACGTCGCCTTCACACCCAGCTTCACAAAGCAGCATCAAAGGATATTGAAGCTGCTCTGCCCCGTCTCAGGGAGGTATGCCCCCATACTGGATATATCTTATGACATTTTGAATGATATTTTCCACTGTACAGGACCTCTATGAGAAGAGTTTGTCCATATGCCTACACATCAAGACTTGGGACAATGGGTCCTTACTTCTTGCTTCTTGCAGCATCTAGAGACATGGTTTCATCTCAATTTCCTCTCAAATAAAATGGCTTTGTTGAAGGATTCAGTAAAAGTGGGACAGAAGTGCTGAGACTAACATTGACTTCCATTTGCCGGATTGCATGCTTCAGTACTTGAACAACCTTATGCAGTCAAATCCTGTTAGTGACTAGAATTTTGTTGTCTCCATTGGAAGTCCAATCATTCAAGTACCTGGATTGCAGGTGACCATGGAGCCTCACAAGACGTCTGTTGATGATGATCTAAAAAGTGGTGCAAAGAAAGTTCAGGTTAGCATGTTCTGCTCCATCTTCTCATTAGAATTAGAATGAGAGTTGTGATGTTCCCTCTAGTTTCACTGCAATCAGTATTTAGCTAACAGGTTAAGCCCTCATGAGAATCTCTGTTGAAGAATTGTGACTGCTTACTGTGACTTTTTCCCAATCTCACAGGAAGACATGAGGGAGAAGATGGAGGTCATGCTGGACCCGGATAAGCTGCAGCAATTTGCCATTGCAGGAACAGAAGCAGAATTTGATGAAGCTCTTGCTGGTGGGAAACTTCCTCAGAGTGGCTTGCTCAGTGTAAAGTCCTCAGGTGCAAAGAAGGCTGACAGAAAGGAAAAAGCGAAAGGGGGAAAAGCTGGTAAGGAGAAGCGGAAAACAGATACATCCAAACGACCAGCTTCAAAGAAAGCTAGGAAACAAACCTGAGTGCAAATACTCTATTTTCAACAACCGGAGATTCTTTGTGTGATAATTTCCTGGGAAACTTTTTTGCTCTTTTGTTGTATCAAGTCTTGGCCTAGAGAAATGGTTGAGTAAGTTTAGGTGATGGGTTTGAAACCTTTGCACAGTACATTTGGAAGTTTAGTCTATCTTGCACTATTAGTACAGAGGCAAACATGAAATTTTGTCCTGCGCTGAGCATTCAGGGCTTTCACAATTTGGGTTCTTCCAATTCTGAGTGTCAAATTATATGCTGTGGTATATCTAAAGGAGGTAACAAGGACCCTGGTATGTCAGTTAACAACGATCTTCTACTAGATTCACACATTGTTTTACGTTTAAAATGCCCAACAATGAACAAGTAACAAAGGGTTTGGCATATGATTTTGGTGTGGACCAACCAAATGGATTGAAAATTGAAAAAAAAATGAGCGAATCACTAAATTTTTTGGTGGTTCTTCTATTATTGGCTATTGAAGCACGTACTTTGTAAGTTTGTAAAACATTGAGAACAGATCAAAGTGGCTATGCACCTTTAGTATTACTCACTACGTACGAAAACCTTGTTCATGAATCTTGTGGGATGAGACTAGATTGAGACCCAACTTTGTTTACAAACTATGCAAAAAACTTTATTGTGAGCAAAATGGAATGATGTTTAGGGTTTAGGGTTTCTCCAATTTTTCTTATGTTCCATTGTGCATTTCTCATGTCTTTGAAGTTATGGTAGTATTGTGATTCATCGGCAAATGATGGAACTATGATTCATTTACAAATGATGTAACTATGATGCATAGATCGGTCCACAGACTAAATCTAATACTAATCAAAGACTACCATTGTAATTCATTAATAAGATTCAATGGAATCTCATGCAAGCTAATAGCAAGTGCCATAATTAGATTGATTGGGCGATGGTTATAAAAGGGAGAATCTTCTTTTATTTAGATTCAATCAACCAATTCTTCTTAATTCACATTTTTGTTGGAAATTGTTTTAATGCAATTGCTTACGTATAGATTTGAAAAATGTAAGATCTCCACCTTTGCAATATAATTTGTCTATAAAGATAATTGTTTCTAAGTTTTGGATAGCTGGTTTAGCGTTTTTGACTGATAAATAAATTGTTAACATTTATCATGTGAAAAGAAAAAGAATTGCCGCTTGTTCTTTGTAGCCAAATGGCTTACACTTAATTTTTTTAAAAATAATAATAATAAATAGTTTTTTTTGTTTTAAAGAAAAAAAAGTAGGTAAGTAGATGGTTTATACATAGGTAAGGGTTTAGGGTTTCTCTCTCTCTCTCTCTTCTCTTACATAGGGTTTAGGGTTTAGGGTTTCTCTCTGTGTTCTGTGCTGTGGTGTGAAGCAGCTTTCCTGTTCAGCAGCACCACTGTAAAGCTCAAAGACGCTTCTCTCATCTCTTGTGGGTGCGGATGATCCTGGAATTATGCGTACAACTGAGAGAGAGAGAGAGAGAGAGAGAGAGAGAGAGAGAGAGAAACAATCTCCTCGGAGTTGCAGTCGAAATCACACAGCATTCGTGACATACACACACACACAGAGCTTTGTGTTAATGTGTGCTGAGAGAGAAGGTTTGGTTTTGTTCTTCTTAACCCTAAACCCTAAACCCTCTCCTGCTGAGTCCTGCAGCAACTTGAAACGGCGTCCCGGAACAGAGTGGCACTGGGGTGTGTTGTACCCCAATGGTAACAGTGTGTATACCGTCGACATGACCGGCCAGTTAGCCAATTCTTAGTATGCGCCCTTCTCCAATGCTGTTCCTGCTGCAGCAATCGCCACTACGCCTCCTCCTCCTCTCATATTGGTGCGGATCGGATCAAGTCAGAGGACTGGATTGAGTTGGGTTGGATTGGGTCGGACTGGATCCAGTGGGATTGGGTTGAGTTGGACTGGATTGGGTGGGACTTGGTGTGTGGTGAATGATCATGGTGTAAGCTCTGGAGCTTTGCAAGCGGTGTTGGATTATGCCTGCTGTGGAGCTGTTGCTGAAGATTGTGTGGCCATTTGAACAGGGGTGCTTGCTTCAACCTAATACTCTGCTGGCTCATTTCTCCTACGCTTTCAACAGCTACTGACACAAGTACAAGAGCATTGGAGGGACGCGTGATCTCAGCAGGGTTTCAACCATCACAACAACTGATCCAAGTAAGTATGTAAGGAAGCAAGTGCCATGGCAGCCAGCAGGGTTTAGGGTTGAAACCTAAACCCTAAAACCCTTCTTCTCTTCTGCAAATTATCAACACCATTTGCTGCAAATTGGTTTGTTGATGATGATTGCAGTTGTTTGTTGGATTCTTCACTATTGCATTTTGTTTTGGTTGATTCTTGATTGCATTCGTTTGTTGATTTGTTGATTGCATGCTTTGTTGATTGTCAATTGCATTGCTTTGTTGATTCAGTGTTGATTGCAGAGGTTAGTTTGTTGGGTTTAGGGTTTGTTGATTCATCGTTGATTGCAGTGGTTTGTTGATTGATTGTTCATTGCATTGGTTTTTTGCGAGGGAGGAGAATTTGATTTTCTTTCTTTCTGGTGGAATTGCTGGTCTATCTATATCACCTTTTGTCTCTTCTTTCCCTGCTCTCTCTTACTTACTTCCAGCAACATTTTGCTCAGGTGATTCTTTGTAGCATTCAAATATTGCACTGGGTTGAACAAGCAAAGTAGGAGGGGCATTCAGTTCTGTTGTGGGTTGTGTGGCGGGTGCTCTTATCTGTCCTCTCTTGGCTCCCCTTTTCCCTTCTATCTCTCACTTTCAGCTGAGGCAATTCTTAATAGTATTTGAACAGCATTTTTCTAATTGACGGTGTCTCTCCTTTCACCTTGGATGTGGTCGATAATGGGTTGCTAATTTGTGTCTAGATGGCATAAACAAAGGTGCAAGCATAGAATAGAGAACCTGACTATGTGCAGCTGGGGATTGGAACTTTGTCTTTATAAGAGATTTGTTTTCAGAACTGTCAAAAGGAAGAAATTTATCAGAGACCCCAATAATATCAGCAGTTTGAGATTTGATACTTTGATTGAAATCTGCTCCTGTGTTCGGTGAGCTCCAGTGATGAAATTCACAAGTCATAAAGCTTGTATAAAAAGATCATGTGTAATGGAGAATTTTTTCCATTTTGACGTGTAATCAAACTTTGAACAGTGTTATAATATGTTTGTGCAATTATAGACAATGAATCTAGTTGGGTTTAGATTTCTGTTCCTTAACAGATGAAAGATTCTGAAGACCCATCTCGTTTAGCATTTTAGTATAGACTGTGTTCCTATGAAGAGAAGGGATATGAAGAAAGTGAGCTGATGTTTGATCTTGGGTTGCTGTTTTTGATGACATTTGTTACTGGTTACAGCACTTGCATATATGAGGGAGACTAGGCCCAATTAGGGACATGTATGCAATTTATTGTGACATGTTAGAAACTTGTGTACCACAGGAATTCACAGCAGAAATCTTGTTGTTTCTCCAAATTTTTGTGGTGATCCAAATTTTTATGGATTTTGAAAATTACTGGGTCATGTATTCTATCACCTTCCTGAAACGCCCAAATGCAGAGGTATGTGGAGATATTATAAAACATTTAGTGAAGCTGCTGTAATTTAAACCATTGGTGGTGTTGTTTGTAGGAAAACAAAAGAGGTGTTGAAGAGGGGACTGAACAAGTTTTGTCACCTAAATTGGTGCACAGGGGAGTTCATGTTACCTGCAAACCTCATCAAACTGTTAGCTGATACAATATTGCATCCTTAGCTCATTCAACTTGGCAAAGTATCACAGCCTGCAAAACCAATTATCATGCAACAATGTCAGCTAAAGGAGAGTACTGCAGTCATTGTACAAGAATCTCCCTGCTGATATGGCAATCCAAGTTTTAGTGGAGGTCATGCCAGCCTATCTCCAGCCCAGAGGCCAGGCTTACAAAGATATTCAATGTATTCACACCACATATTGGATCATCCTTTTGCAGCTATTAGAACTGACAAAAAAGTGGATCAAATGTGCTTTCTGGCTCCGTGGCCCCTCTCAGTTGCATGCAAGTTAAGCAACTGGAAGTGGCCTCAGAGATCCCTCAGCAGGAGGAAGTAGCATGGTGGTGATACACTGGTACTCACTTTAGGAATGTTTGCAGCAAAGGCTGTTAAGCACAGCTTCAACATAGCCATAAATGTAACCTCTTCTTTTGGGTCCACAAACCTGTGTCCAATGTTCCTGATTCCTGTGGAAAAGTCCATCATGATTCAATCAATGTACCTCAGCAGAATTAGTGCTTAAGGGAGTGGTATTCAGGTTCACACATTTGCCCAGAACACTCTGAAAGAACTGGAAAATGAGGGATGACTTTGTTGCTACTTGTCAGAACAAATGCTGCAATATCACTGCACAAAATGTTCCAAATCTCTATGTAAGAATGACGCTACCACTACAATCTGTGCAGAAACCTGAGTACTTGAAGTGCAAGCCATAGGCCCATTGAAAGAAACCAGTGATTAACATGGGGTGATCTGCAGTGTGACTAGTACCCTGTTAATCTCGCAACTTAATCCTTCTAAAAAGGGGAAGCAGAAGATGGTTGTAGTTTGGATTTACCACAACCATCTGCAATATCAGCCTCAGTTGAAATGTTGTCAGATTAATTTGTCAGAGAGATTCCATACAACTGTTGAACTTTCCCATTAGTTCTAATTTCTCTGCTATGTTTTCAGCCTTCAGTACAATGGAATATTGAGCTACCCCACTGACACCACCACATATGTTTAATACTGGTGGTATTTGGCAGCTCTGGTTTTGCTAGTTTAGTGTCAAACCATGAGTATGCATTCAAGTCATCATAAGTTAATGAATTGCAAGCAATGCTGACAAACCCCAGCACTTGTTCCACTCACCATTCTTTGCACTTCTCTTCAGTACAAATAGCCTGTTAAGACACATGAGTGAAATCTACTTCAGAGTTTGATCTGCTGTTACTCCAAGACCAAATCTGCCACATCCTTCAGAAAAACAAATGTTAAAACCTGCAGAATGGTCGCCAATGGTCTGTAAGGTCAAAGGTATACATATCCTTGCCAACTTTTTCTTTCATAGACTTCATGCTTTCCTTCAGGCCGAAGCCAGATTTGTTGTAGCAGTTTGCACAGCCGTATACCAAATGGCTAGAAACTGAGATCCACAGCCAGGAATAACTACCAAATAAGACAAAGATGCCTAATGAAGGATCTAGCAAACACAATCCACCAGGGGTAATCGACTGCTCCCACTCAACACACATGGGCACTGCTTGAACAGACACCAAACCTTCCAATGCTCAATTTTTGAAAGTCTCTTTGCACTGAGGTTTACTGCCTGCTTTTGAACTAACTACTGGAAGCACAGGCAACATGGTGGTTGCTCATTCTTCACCCCAAGGCTAAACCCCTGGTACCTATCTACATCCGGTTTATCAAGAGAAGGACCCCAACATGAATGGGTTGGATATCGTCAGTAACATCTAGCATGGCCTGGTGGTTAAAATTGAACCCACAACCATTTGCAAGGTGGCCAGGAGTCCCAACTTCTTGGATTGATGATAAGAACACAGAAAGAAGGAACCTAGAAGGAAAGTACAAAATGGAGAAAGAATTCAATGGACATTGACCAGCATCCAGAGCACGCTTCCACTAAGCAAGAATGGTCAATAACAGAAAAACTCAACAATATTATTATACTTATGGAGACCTTCTCCGTAATCACAATTTTAGTCAATGTGAATAGAATTAAGAAAGAGGTGATGATAAGGTAATCTGGTAGATTTTAGATCTGACATTATATCAGCAGATAGGAAAAAGTGGAAAAAGTTGCACTACAGTTGGACTCCAGCCCAGTAAACGCATCCTGCAGATATGAAAATCCAAGTTCACCCAAAATAGCACAAATGGCACCCACATAGGTTGGTAACACCACCAAGATCTCAAAGCAGATGAGACAGCACTACACTACTACAATCCTAGCCACTGCTGCATTTGACAGGCAACCTGCAATGGACCAGTTTTGATTTTCATGGACTCCTCTCTTTATTAAAAAATAGCACTTAAATACAGTCTGCAGCAAACAAGCAAAAGAAGAGACCAAAAGCTACTTCTGCTCACGTATCTCAACCTGTCTAGAAATACAAGTTTTACAAGTTAATCCAACCCATGCTTTACATAACTAGCTTGGATCTGAACAGTGATGAAGAATCAAGTACTCAATGTGCTGATCAAGGAAAACTGCATCATGTAGGGCACTTAAACCATTTCTAATACAACATGGGAAAATGCTAAGAAGTTTGGCACCTGTAGATTTCAAACTATGATTTATTCATCTAAGTCTCTGATTGATCTGGTCGTTGAAATGTGTGATTACCATCATTGTGACCCTATAAGTAAATGCTTATCCATCTGTTCTGCAACATAGCACACTACATGGGGCCCATGCAGAATGAACACCACCATTGGTGTGCTTGAGCCGACTATCATTCTTGCATCACATCTATAACCTCCACACTGGATGTTGTTGCAGGAGCATTGTCCAAGGAGGCTACAACACTCTCTCTTGCAGCCCTTGAGAACAACTGGGCACTGTGATGTAATAACCCAGTTCAAAAGGCACTGTGAGGTGGGCACAAAGTCTTAATGGGTGGTGGTTCGGCCAGCATCCCCCTGAAGTAAGCCGTTACGGATCTGCTCTGCAACATCACGCACTGCACCAGGACCATGTGGGATGAAGACTGTTGAGTTTCTGGAGCTTGCACCAATTTCCTTCATCGTGTCAAAGTACTGTGTCACCAACACCATGTCCATTACCTCCTTAGGTGATGTCCCAGGAACATTATCTGAGAAGGCCAGAACACTCTCCCTCAAACCATCAACAATCGCCTGGCGCTGCCGTGCTATACCCACTCCTGAAAGATACTTAGCCTCAGCCTCACCCTCTGCTCGCTTAACCTGCAGAGTTTTCTCTGCCTCTGCCTTCTCCCGTGTAGCCACTCTCATTCTTGCAGCTGCAATCAAACACCAATAAGAAGCATGACTTTGTGTGTTAGTGGGCCAGTAAAATTCAGGTCCGTCAAAAGAAGCATCAAGTCAGCAAAACACTTCATGCAACGGGTACTGAAGAAAGCTCTCTCTTTTGTGACCCATATAACCAAATTCAACATAGGAGCTCTTGAGGACCAGCCACATGCCTGATGAGTGCATCATTATACACCTTCTGTACTACCCACATCTCAAAGCATGGAGGACATGAGAGAGTCTTACCTGCATTGATTTCATTCATGGCCCGCTTCACAGTCTCATCAGGTTCGATGTCAACGATGAGGGTCTGGACAATCTCATACCCATAAGTACGCATTGCCTGAACATTTGGTCAACTAACAGAATCAGAATCAGCAACTACTGTACGCCATCATTTGTTGAGTTTATGAGAGCACACTAGAGCATGGCACTCAAGAGGACATTAAACAAATGGTGCCATAATACAAAAGTACCTTCTCAAGCTCTTCTGCCACAGTCTTTGCAATCTCATTCTTCTGCTCAAAGACATCGTCGAGAATCATTCTTGGTACACTGGCTCTCACAACTGTTACAAACAACAAACAAAAAATTATGGTTAGGAGTTAGGAATTTAAGCCTGATCACACAAGGAAAAACAGTTATGTAATTCTTTTTGCCATAAAGTTTGCTGCATTTACCGTCAAAGACATAAGATTTGATTTGTTCACGGGGGTTGGTAAGCTTGTAAAAGGCATCTTCAGCAGTCTCAACATGTGCTCGGTACTGTACTGATGCCACCACTGTCACAAAGACATTGTCCTGAACATCATAATAAACGCACACCACAGAATTTTGTACCCAATCAGCTCTTTTTCATTCTACAACTTTCGGAGCTATTTGAGACCATCTTCATGCATGAGCCAACCTGAACAGGACTGAGAGATGACAGGATGATAGAATTAAAGGGATTTCTGCATCAACAACATCATATCAGAAACCAGGAAAAAAACATAAAGTTGCCATATTTAGACATTGGATTCTTCGAGGTTGCCAAAACATCATAGGATTCTAGAAAATGTCTACTGTCCTCTCTGACCTGCAGACAAATTTGGCTCTTTCCTCTTGTGGGTGATTGCTACTGTGGTTACATCACAAAATTTGAAAACAAAAACCATCTCCCACATGTTCAGTATTACCAATGTCAGAAATAGACTGACATACAGAGTTTCTGTCATACACATGGCAGTGCATGCTGTGGAAGGAAACTGCACCTTGGTCTTGGTTTCACATCTGACGTCAAGTTGCTGGACTCGCAGGGATAGAACACCTGCAATGTTGACACCACAGCACCATGGAACACAGTGGCAACCAGGACCCATCACATTACTGAATTTTCCAAATTTTTCCTTCACAGCAACGGTGGACTGGTCCACCTGGTACAAACCACACACCTGCCCCATTTCTCCACACCTCTCTGTCGGAACTGCACACAGTGCAAAATCTGCACAGCAACAACCCATTTCTCAGCACTTGATGCATGGTGCAAAACCCCAAATAGGAAGAAGAGAGATAACGACCCAAGAAGCTCACATCCTTGATCTCAAGATGGGAGGAAGCGAGAAACCTGTACAAAACACAAACAAGAAGAAGACAAGGATCGCAGCACAAAAGCAAACCGAAAGACAACAAAGAAGATGCAACAAACCATTCACAGACCACAGAAAGAATGAATTGAAAGAGGAAGACGGATGGATCGAACCCAGAAAAACTTTTCCTGACCCCCACATGAACATGACATGTGCATGCTGAAGAGGATGAGCAGAAGGACAACAACCCTCTTGTTTCCATTCTAAAGCATGGAATTTCATGTAAAACAACAACACAACTCGACGAACCACATGAATCAGGTCAGCAAAAGCCACAGAACAACCTCAACAAGATCACAAGACCTAGACAAAATATCAATCCTCACAAAGCCTTTTTTTCCGCTCCTTCTCCCCCAATCTCTCTCTCTCTCTCTCACACACACACACCCCCACAAAATTACAAGAAAAAAACCCAAAACCTCAGAAACCCCCAGACAGAAGCAAACAAACAAAAATACATCTGGATGACAAAACCCTTTTCTTTCTTTCACGCATACCCCAACAACCTTCCCGACACCAGTCTCCCACATACACAACAACAAAAAGGAGAAAAACGATGGCACCCACAACAACAACAAGGAGAAGAAGAATGACACCCACAAGAAGAACAACAAAAACAAGGAGAAAAAGAAGAAGAATGGCACCTACAAGAAGAAGAAGAGCAACAACAACAACAACATACCTTCGATTGAAGACTTCCCAAAACAAGCAAACAAGAAAAAAGCAACGACAAGGAGAAGAATGGCACCTATAAGAAGAAGAAGAGCAACAACAACAACAACAACAACAACAACACTTTGATAGAAGACTCCCCAAAAACAAGCAAACAAGAAAAAAGCAACAACAAGGAGAAGAATGGCACCCACAACAACAACAACAACAAAAACAAGAGAGAAAGATTCAAAGCGTCAACAATAATAACATGATGAAAATGCATACCTTTGATTGATGACTATGCAAAACAATCCAACAAAACCAAACAACAACTCCAACAAAAGAACTATTGAAGAACTATTTGTTTGTTTGTTTGTTTGTTTGTTGTTGTGGCTTGAGAAGAAGATAGATGATGATGACTTTTGTTTCCCCTTTCTTTTGTGACTCAACACACAAAAAATAGTACACCTATTGGGAATTGGGATGCTTGTGTACATAACATTTATAGGAGGTCTTCTTCATTGTGGCTTATGCTCTAAATCTCTAACCCTTTTCTTTCTTAGAAATAGCAAAGGCAAAAAAAACAAAACCTTGTGTGTCTAAATGTCTTGGCTTAAGTTTTTTTTTAGGGTTAATTGGCTTTTTTAAGCTTGATTATTATTATTTAAGGAAGGCATTATTAATAGGCCAAAAGTATATTTTGAGCACTAACAAGTGTATACCTTCTTGGAGAGATTTCAAAACCCTAATTCTTGTTGGAAATTGGTAGGAAGTTTCCACATTCTAACAGCTAGGCAAAGGCAAGTGAAGCAAGCAACTTGTTAGCTCCTTCTTGAGAGGCTTTTTGTTTTTTTGTTTTTTTTGGGAAAGTGTTGAAAATTGAGACCAACACTACTACTTCCAAGAAGAACACTAATAACACCCACAAAGGTTTTAGTGGAGGGGGAATAAATGCCAACTTAATTTACCTTTGGGCCTAATTGCAATTGGGAAGAACCTTGAATACCAACACCATGAGAGTCCCAAAAAAAAAATATTTTGCCAAATTGTCATCACCTTATTATGGAGAGCAATAATGGGCTTTTACCTTAAAAAAAAAGGTTGTAAATTTTTTTTAAAAAAATCAATTTTTTTTCCTAAGAAAAATAATTTTAAATTTTACGAAATTTCAATTTAATTTTTAAATTTTTAAATTGTGATGTTTCTCAAGTGACCATCATCCATATTGAATATTTAGCCAAAATTGGTCATATTCAAAACATGAAAGTAAAAAAATAAAAATGTTAAGCACGTTTTTCATATTGTAGCTAGTTGTGGCCATTTTTGATGATTTAAGAAAAATAAATAAATCATTTTCAAAGTGCAAAGTACACCTTGTTGTTGTTGTATTGTGTATTTGTAATAATATCCTAATGCAATTTGATTTTCAACAATTTTGACAAATATTAATAACAATTTTCTTCTTCTTTTTTTGTTTTTTTTTTTGGCTAAAACCTTTTGTGAATTATTTAGTGTCGAACATGAGTCATAAGGATGGTATTAATCCGGTCGAGAAATAAGGTAGCGTATATAGGAACAACAACTCCAATGATGACCCCGTCTAGCACTATATAAGTTACATAGCACACGCAACAACCGACAACACCACTATTACGCTTACCATTGAAAGTATTTCTATAATGAAGGCCATGTGAATCCATGAAGTTTGAACCAAAGGAAATCATAGTCGGCATAGTGAAGAATTTATTTATTTGTATTTTATTTATTTATATTTATTTCACGATCTTAAAAATTATTTTTGTCCATTCCTATTGGACCATGATCTCCAATAGTGGGTCCCTAACATTACCATAGCTACAAAACACACTTCTCCCTTTTTTCTCCTCCATGTTCTCTCACACTTTTCTTGGTTTGTGTACCTCATTTCCTCGTGCCTAAACCCTAAACCATGGTATCGCCGACTCGTTTCTCACACTTTTCTTTTTGGTTGTACCATCGCAAACAAGTCGGCTATCTAAGCTCTTTAGAATATAGCCGACTCGTTTATGATGGGCTAAACTCATCCTCTCTCCTTGCGTGGCACTTACTACTTACCACCCTCGTCAATTTGTTTATGCATTGGGTGATGCCCAAGGGGGACCGTGGGTATTAACTAAAATCATCGATTTTTATGCCGTGTAACAACACCTTCAACCTTAATTTTTAAAATTCTCCCATATTACCTGGTGGGTATCTAGAGTGCACCTCTCGAAAGTATCATAAGAATTTTTAAATAAAATTGGTGTGAGGTATTTTGGAAAATGGAATGCTCATAAGTGCAACAAAGAGTTTTGTTTTCCGAAATGCCTTGTGATTTCTTAGGCTTTGTTAAGCGAGCATTTCTTCCAAATACACTAGGAATTTGGGCGGACGTTTTTTTTAATAATGGCCAAGGTGAACTTACTCTCACACATTTAATTTTTAATTTTTTTTTGAATATATATATATATATATAAGGGAATTTTATTTTAAAATTTAGATTAATTTACATCAACAAAAGTTACTTAGAATAAGTATATCCCACACCTTAAGGTTTACAATACATTAACCCTAAAACTAGATTGGCGACTATACATTTCACTTGGGTTTGCAATACATTAACCCTAAACTAGATTGGCAACTATACATTTCACTTGGGTATACAATACATTAACCCTAAAACTAGATTGGCAACTATACATTTCACTTGGGTTTAACAATACATTAACCCTAAAACTAGATTGGCGACTATATATTTCACTTGGGTTTACAATACATTAACCTTAAAACTAGATTCGCCCATGATCTTTCTAATAGGTGATTTTCATGATCTTCTTCTTCAAGCAAGTCTTTAAAAAAAGTAGTTTATAACTTAACTAGCTTACACAAGTCTTCAACCCAAAATTCTATAATTAAATAAGGGGAGGCAAATTAGCTAATACTTTATTGATTTCAAATATTTATTGTAGTTAAGTTTTTTATGTTTTTGAATTTAATATTTCTTTCTTGTGCAATCTTTGGTTGAATTGCAATTTTTTTGGGTTTTTTTTCTTAAGTAAACTAGTGTTATTATGTACACTATAAATAATGGATGTTGGCCATCTCCATGTCGGTGTTGGCGGGAGTGCACACAAGTGGTAGAGCTTCTTCCTTCATAGCCCATGCCCGGTGAGAGGGGAGTGTTTTTTTTTTTTTGGTTTGAACTAACGTGCCAGAGTCGTTCATGCCGCCGAGCTGCTTCTTGGTGATGTCGGGGGTTGTGATTTACATACCTTGTTAGTCGGCCACACGTTTTTATACTAAAATTCCCCAAAGGTGAATCACTTGTGGAAATTGAAAATGAATGTGCTTTCTGTTCAATTGCCTGAGAATAGGTACTGCACAAGCAAAAACAAAAAAAGAAAAAAAAGAGAGGTCCCTTCACTCCATCATGCAATTTCTCATTATAGTAGTTGTACAGGTAGGAGCAGTGAAAATATATTACGTAGCAGCAGAGCAGTGGATGGAGGCGCTCCAGACAAAAAGAAGGAAAGGCATGATGAAACTCAGTTTACTACCAAAATTGATGGAGAAACTACTAGTTTGGGTCCCAGTTATTTTCATTCCCAGCTCCGCGTTTGATGCCCTATTATGCTGAAACTGGCTGTTCTCGCCTCCTAATCGCCTGACTTGACTTTTACGGATGACAACTCTCTTTGGGCACCTGCTAACTAACTACAACTGGTCATTCCAGGATACTTTGGACAAACACAAAAAAATGACAATTTCCCAAGGACTTTCCAATTCCATAATGCACCTTTGAATTCCGCAATTGATATTTGATGCATCTTTCCACAGAAAATGGGTGTGTCTTGGATGTAAGTAAGCCTTTCAAAGTGGAAGAGCCTTCCGACTAGATGACATCTGTCCATTGTAAAGACCCCTTTCACATGCTGAAACGCACTTCTTAATTAAAATGATTTTCTGCTAGTGCTTTATGTCATGTAACCGCCCTCGGAGAAGGGTGTTTTTCAAAAAAGAAGCACCTCTTGACTCTATCTCCGGGCAAGTGCTTTTTGTCGGGGGAAAACATATTTTGGTCCTCGTTTGGCACACCATTTGGCAAATACGAACATCCATCCATTCATACATGACTTGTTTAATCATCAAAATTTGTCCAGGGTGATCCGTGTATCTCGCCTCCTTATTAGAATGCAAAAAAATTCAGATTAATTTGTGTAATTTTTTGTTCCGTCGATTTTTTTTTATTTATAAAAAAGGTTTAATCAAAGCAACCTCCGTAACACATCGAACAAGATGACCTCTTCGAGTCTCAACGATTTGTGTTGGTTCATTGCCGAGAGATCCTTTGCCCAAATCGGACGACGAAAGAATAACCAACAAACGTGCTTGCTCGAAAATGGATGCGTGCGTCGGCCGTTGTTTGAGGATTTGAATATCTACATCGCGGCACATTTATTATTCCCAATTGAAGTTCCGGAGTGAAAGTTATGAAGTTTCGACGTTAAAAATAGTGTAAACATGTAAATGTGTGACAAGCTCATGTCATTCGTGTCATATTCTTTGAGCCTTTTAAGGGGGGGGGGGGGGAGGGAGGGAGGGAGCGAGGGCGTTTTTTACACCGCATGTCGTATGTACGTACGTGTAATTAATATTGCGGCTTTGGGGGGCCATTTTGTAATACGTTGCATCCACTTTGTTGAGGCTTTTGGGGGCATTTTCGGTAACCTCGTCATTGTACATAGATGGATCGAGAGGTGGTTTGTCGAATCGCAATTCGTGCGGGGGGGATTATGAAGTGGTCCTTGAAGTGCTTCCCGAGTTGGAGTAAGTCTAGGCCTCAGCTCATTTCTGCGGGTTTTTCTGGGGTGGTGTCGGGCGAGTATGCGAAAACTCCCGTCGGGTATGAGGGCGGTTCTTAAGGTTCATAACCACGGTTCTTTTTTAAAACTCAAATATTTACCTGACCTCTGGCTGATGTATAGGCACAGTTCCAATTTTTTTTGAAAAAGCCGAACAGAGCGCTTGGAAAAGCCTTTTCCTCGGATCTTCCATGATACCCAGCGGTTCTTCGACATTTCTGAATATTGCATCATCTAGCTTTCCTATGCATCATAGATTGTCACAAAACTTACAAAAAGACAACGAAAATATATATTAAAATATGTATTGCATATGTGCATAATGCATAGTATGTTTTTTAAGCCAAAAAAAAAGATATAAAAATTTCTAATCTATAACTCAAAGTTTTGGCATCTTATTATCCTCCCTAAAGATGACATTTTATTCAAGGTTTAGTTGAATTCACCTTTAGCTTTGCAAAAACAATTCTCAAAAACGACTTTTGGGGCACAATGTATTACATACAAATAACAAACCCAAACAAAAAAAACTCACATAAACAACCAAAACACATCCCAAAAAAAATTTAAAAACTCACAAAACACAAACTCAAGAATCACCAAAAAAAGCACAAAAAATTGACTTAGAGTATGCAAAATAAAAAAATTTGAAATTTGTCTTGTAGATAGATAGAATGGACAAAATAGACAATAAATAGAAAATGGATAGAATGAAAATTTGACAAAATGGACAAAAAAAGGACACAATAAACACAATAGATAAAAAGGGATAGAAAACGTAGAAAATGGACTTAATGGATAGAAATGGACAAAATTAACAATTAACTTGTAGTAAATAAAAAATAAAAATAAAAATCAAACTTATGGGGAGTGGCACAAAAATAATAATTTAACTTTCAAAAAACTCAAACTTGCCCATGATGGTTTTTAATAAACATGCCCATGTCATCATTGGATCATCATTGAAAATGTTTTCCAATGCAAATAGTTTGCCAAGGTTGAATGTCGAAGTTGTAGCACCAATTAATTTATATGCACCTTTACCCCTAGTAATTACAAACCCACCATCAACAAAAATTTACAAGAAAAAAATGCAGATGAAATAAGAAAAATAAATGAATAAAAATACCTATAAAAAAATCAAAAGTTTAAATCAAGGTCCTCTTCAAAAAGTTTGGTTCAATCTTCAATGAACTTATGGTTCTTCAATTATAATAAACTTTTTTGAGGTAAGAGAATTAGTTATTGTCATAGGTTTGCAAAACCCATCACAACCAACTCAAGCATTGTTAAGCTAGTTTTTTTATCACCAAAATGGAAACAATCCAAATTTCTAATCCCCAATCGTGATTGTCAAAAGTTTGTGTTTGTGTTAACACCAAATACAACATTAAAAATTCACTCAATCTTAATTTGTGACCTCACAATGCCAAGCACCTGAAGAGCCAAAAAAAAAACATGTAAAAACTCCATTTCATGTTGTGCCCACCAAATTAAGGGGTTCTTGTGATTTGTTGATCACACAAGTAACCATCGCAAATAATGTAGTTCATTTTTCGAAATTGAAACGATTACATCATCAAGCAATACAAACTTGCACAAAAAATAAATCTTTCTCTTCAATTGTCATTGGCTTTGTTTGTTCCTTGGTAAGGTTTTAAGTTATTATTCACATGTAATAAAAGAATGCACACAATTTTAACATTGCATTCTACAACAATTTCACAAAGCCCATGAATACATTTCATGTTCCTTTAACAAAGGTTGAGCATGATCATTAGTATGTTGTGGGCTCTATAATGATTATAAGTCATTGAATAGGCTCACCATTTTCAAGGGACAAGCAATTGGCTAAACTTGCATGGCACCATTTTTGAGGGTCAAGCAATTGGCTAAACTTACATGGCACCATTTTCGAGGGACAAGCAATTGGTTTGAACCCAAATAAAAAAGAGTTAAAAAGGAAAGCTCATGATTTGAAGAACCAAGATGCAAACTAAGGTGCAACTCAAGGACTCAATTTGCTTCAAATGAATCCAAATAGGTTCCCAATTTGAACCCCGGACCCATTTAGAGTTGGCATAAGTAGCAACTTCAACACCCAGAATTTCAGGTGTTTGGGCCATGTTTAGGGCCCACGGACAATTCTTTAGGACTTCCTATACACACTAAAGTGTTCCCATACACAATAAAACTCAGGAGCAAAATCCTGAAAAACTGAGGATGAAAGTCAAAATACAAGATGAGACTAAGCCAAAAGAAAATAATAGAGGAGCAAACTCAAGTTTCCTCTTCAACTCAAGACGATTTGAGTTTTGTTTTTGTCTCTTGTGTTTTTGCGTGTATCTATCTAAGGGCCTCTACCTAGGTTAACTCCTTATGTAGACCCAATCTAGTTTTTTAAGGATCCTTCAACTTACGTAGGTCCTTAAGTAATCCCTAGGTAGCATCTTGAATAGGCCCAAGGTAAACGTGACCTAGGTAGTTCCCTAGATAAATCCTAACTAGCTTGTAACATAGCTAGTCCTTTCAATAGCTTCATAGGTAGATCATAGGTACTTTTAAATAGGTCCTAACCTAATTACCCCTTATCGTAAGTAACTCCTTAGTTTATGTGATAGTATTTTGTATTTTATCTTTGTTTAATTTTAGTGTGGATTTTCAATTTTCAAAATGTGCAATCCTATATATTAATTCATTAAGTATGTTTGTGCGTCTGTTTGTGACCGTCGATCTGTTTGTGATCCCTTTAGGTTTTAGCTGTTACGTCTGGTCCATTAGATACGTTCTCATCACCGTCCGATCTCTGACTATTGAGTGACTGAAAGCGAAAGTTAGTATGCAAACTATCAAGGGGACTCACCACTTCATAACTCTTCCTTTTATCTTACGTATGATCGGGAATTGATCGTTAAATGCTGATCACCTACAACCGAACATTTTCATCACCGTCCAATCTCTGACGGATGAGTGACCGAACACGTAACTATCAGATGCTTCAATTTGGGCCTTTTTCCGGTGATTTTTTTTCTTCGCTTTTTCAGTTTTCGTTACAAAATTGAAGCCGAATATCGAACGTTGAAACCTATAAGCGGTCTAATGTCTTGTGGGGAGGTCCCGTAGTCTATCAAATGGGGGGAACACTTATTAATTACGGACGTCTATTATTACCACACAACAGAAAACTTGGCTTCAAGTGTTGGAATATGTCAGAAAACTTGGTGCCTTACAGGCACGGGTTACCACTAGTCACAATAAAAGGGGCCAACAATGCTATTTTCATAAATTTTTCATATAAATGAATTTTTGAATGAAATACTTTTCAACTTGTTATAATTTTTTTTAAAAGTTGTATCAATATATCACATTTTTAAAAAATCATTGTTCAATAAATATGAAAAATTTTAATTGTATAAATTCCTTGTGAATTCAATTTTTTGTTTTAAAAAATGATGGCAATTTCAAATCATACCCAAAAAAAAAATTCAAAAAAATTAGATTTTTTTTATTATAAAATAATTTTTTTCTTGATACACCATCTCCATTATACCTCATTTATACTTGGTAAATTTATTCTTGAATTAGTTTTGAATTTTTGAATTTTTTTTTTCAATTTTTAAAATTTAAAATTTTAAGTTTTAAAAAGATTATGAGTGTAGTTAATAGGTTGTTATTATTTTAAAAATCCAACAAAATGCAAGGTGAAAGCACACTATAATGACCCCTTTGAAATGTCATATTGTATTATTTTTTAAGGATGTGCTTGTTTGAGTGTATCCCACCTAAAACTTTCGAAATATTTTCACAATATTTTTGCATATTATGTTAGAATATAACCTAATTTTTTTTTAATAAAAGAATTCATTTTAGTTTATTTTATAAAATGAGATAGTGAAATATATTTGTGAAAACAAATGTAATGTACTTATGTATTCAAAAACACAAATATATTCTCTATTTTTTAATTTATTTTTTAATACTTATGAAAGTTAAAGGTATATTAAACCATGTCATTTCACATAGTTTGAATCATGTTTGGATACCATGTGATTGATTTGAAATATTTCATTTCAAAAAATGAATTTTTTCAATAAAGATGTAATAAATTTGCAATAAATTGAAAATTTGGCAAATAATCACATGCACATATAAGATAACAAGTATAATTAGATGGGCCATATTTTAAATTCCATTAAAATTGATTATTTTAATGATTAATGAAGTTTTAAAAATAATGTAGTCAAAATGAGACAATGACCTTATTATATCAATGTATACTATAAATATAGCTATGGATCTTTCAATATAGATAATGAAATTTGTTATTATATTAGAAGTAATATTATATAACATTATTTCGTAAAAAAATAATTGTAGGGCCCAACAAACAAAATTGACACCCAAAATTAATGTAGTATATTTTTGAAACAATTATACTTTTATAGCTTATAATACTAGACCCACAAGTTCCCTGTATAGTGTTTCTGCTAACTTTTATTATTTGAGTTCTTTTGATAGTCCTTTACAAAATTTTAATTTTTTTTTAATGTAATCAAATTTATTTTCAAAAATCTTAAATTAAAACCCAAACTTAATATTAAATGAAATGGATTTTTAAGTTGAATTTCTTGAAATTCATACGGGGAAAAAGGAACAACTTGCCAAGATTGCAACGGTTTCAAATGGAAAAAATAATAAATTTCTAATTTTGATTGGTTATGTTTAACATCTTATACCCTTTTTGACCCCTTTGAATGTATTTTGAGAAATGCAACCACACATTATATTATGTCCATGAAATAGACCACAATGGGTATTTATAATCCCCAATTTGCCCGAAATTAAGGCCAAAACAATAACTAAGGATGGTCATTCTAAACAAAAAATTAACTAGAAATCAAATTTAGATTTCCACCTAAATTGGGAGTCTACGGATTTTGGTCCATAGTTTTGGCATCAAGTCTTTTCTTTTTCTCCTTGTGAGTTTTTCATGAGTGATCACATTGTGTTTTGTTGTCAAATCTTTTACATTCATTGTTTAAATTTTGCATGAACATTTAAACATAGTAGGGTTTAGACTAATGTTGGATGGGGATGGGTTTTCAATTAGGTCCAAGTTTGTTTCTAAAAACTAGACCTGAATCCACCTTAGAATTGGACTTAGCAAGTCTACATGGACTTGGACCTGGCCTTACAACCAAATTTGATAAGTTTACATGGATTTAAACCCACTTTACAATTGATCTAACAAGTCTATGTGAGCTTTGGAATTAGACTTGATAGGTCTATATCAAACTAGACCTATTTTAGAATTGAACTTGACGATTCCCAATGGTTTTTTTTTAAAGGTTTGAAGCATATGTTTGAATAGAGATTAAAGTTTTTAATTGCTAAGGTTTTATCTTTGATGTAATATATGGATGATGAAGTTTTTCAAATTACTGTAAACAAATGAAGATGAGATATTTGCATTTTCTTTGTTGCAAAGGAAATTCAAAACTATACACCAAACTTTAATTTCTTTCTTCAATATTCAAATGGGTTGTGCGGGGGAGGATCTAGAGCCATTAAGTTTAGTTTTTTGAATAAAAAAATGAAGGAATGACAATAAAGATCCTTTGGCCATGCACAATCTTAGGCCATGAAGTGTTGAAATCAAGGTATTATATTTGCTTATGAAGAAAGGTGTAACTTTTCTTGAGATTAGTAAAGATGTTAATTTACTTGAAGCCAAGCTAAAGAAGACAATTGGTTTGAAACCAAAGTAGAACATTTAGCGATGAATTTTAGAAGTTTGAATTTCTCGTCTTCTCACCATAAAACCTTGAAACCTAGAATTGACTTTGAACTTGGAACCAATGGGTTTTATCAATATGAAATTACATTTCACAACTGACAATCAAAAAAATTGACCCAACTTGAAAATTGGTAGGTTTTAACTATTTACATTTTATAATAGACCCAAAATTGAAGATTTTCCCTTTCTATGAAAACGATTAAACCTAGAATCAAGAAAATGTCTTGCCTTAGCATGCTTGGTAGAAAGAAAGTCAACATGGCCAATTTAACAAGAAAATGAGCCAAGGACATGGAGAGTTCAAAAATGTAATGTTCAACCCATGAGCTCAAGTTTTTCTCAAACCTAAACAAAGCTCCTCGTTGTCTTTCATCCTATAGTGGAGTGTAGTAACAAGAATATAAAGTTAGCTCTTCACAAAGTGGTCATTGTCTCTTTTTTGCAAAAGTGGATCACCCCAATTTTCTTACATTCAAGTTTTATTAAGTGAAAATAAAAATATTTTTTCACCTATCCTTGACTAGGGAAAGTGAGGAGTGTTCTCCTCAAAGTTGTATGGTGATGATATTGGTACCCAATGTGTGGGAAGATGAAAATGTCTTCTTTGATTGTCATTATAATGACCTAACATTGTGGAAGGTGTTTTTGCTAGTGTTGTGATTTCTTTATGTTTTGTCACAAGTTTTGTGAGCTTGTTCATATTCTAATTATGTACATCCCTAGTTTAAGGTTTTCATCCCCAATTCAATTGACTTTAAGGATAATAACAAATTAGGCACAATATTTCCAAGAGGGGATCAAATTGAGAATGATTTCAAGGTTAACTTTAATACTTAGTTGTAGTTTTCAAAACAATTCTTTAAGACTTTCAATATAATATCTTTGAATAGTTTCTTATTTAAATGTTTCATGACTTTAATTAACTTCCACTAAATTGTTTGATTCTTTTGGTTTGTATTGATTGGGTCATTTGTTGAGCCTTTGGCTTAGCTTTGGGCCTTGTTCCAAATTACAACCTTATTTTGGTTCAAGGAACTCATTCTTTGTACATTTTATGAAACATAGGTTATGAAAGAGCAATTCTTTGGTATGCTATGAAATATTAGAATATTACATGAATATTTTATTAAACAATTTTTAAAAAAAAAAGCATAATCAATTTTAAGCACCCTATTTATATTTAAATAAAATTTATTCATATTATTTATTAATTAGTTACACCCTAAATTGGTTTGCATTGTTATTTGGAAAGAATAGAAGTAATTTTCCTTAGGTTTTGACCAAAGGGGACACTCTTTTTTTGATTGAAAATTACATGAGTAAAAAACATAAGGTCCAATGTATTAGTTGTAGGGTAAAAAAATAAAATTAGTGTTATAATAGGATTATGTTTATTCTCAAAATTCAAGTATAATTAATATAATGTATGCATTAATAATAAGTGTTAGGGAAAAAACAAACACATATACAAGACATATTAAACGTTTGTTAATTGTTAAGAAGTCTAATTAGCAGACAAAAAAAGGTGTACTTTATGTTGAAGATTTAAATTAAAAGAGGTAACAATAATGAAATCGTATTTATATGGTCAAAATTAAACAAAGAGTCGATGAAAGCTTGGATGTGACAACTTGGTGGTTCACTTATTTGGGCTATAATGTACATCTTGTTTGTTTTGATTTTGGAACCCAAAAGCCCCATTTTTTTCTTTGTAGTTTTTTTCTCATAAAAATAAATTAACAAATGATTGTTATTTGTAATGATTTTGTGATTACTAGAAATGGTTTTCTTCACTTGAATAATGATTTAGTATTGAAATATTTGTTGATGTATTTCTTGAATTAAATGTGAGCATTTCATGCATGATGTTTTTTTAATCACACATAATCACCTTCACTTCATTAACATTGTTCACATCTTCAACTAAATTGACATCCTACACACAATTCCATCAAATTAAGGGTATCAAAATTTGATATCAAAGTTATTCAATCAGCTCAAAATGAAAAATGTTCTTTCCAATTGCTCAAGGGTGTTAGATTGTAGTTTTTCTATTAAAAGTGATGTATATAAAGTTTGTCTTTTATTTTTCCCTAACAATCATTACGTATAGGCTAAGGTTGTTGATGGAAGGTGTTGTGCTTGTAAGTAATTCTATGTAGTATTGAATCTTAAAACCCAATAGGATAATTCTAAGCGAGGAGAAAACTTGCCTCATGAATAGACTTGATGGTTTTAGGGGGGTGAACACCCACCCTAAGAACCAACCCAATGGATAAGGGGGTTAAAACCTATCACAAGAACCAGACCAATAGTCTTTAAGGTGTACTTGCTAAGGTTCAAGTTTTGAGTGTAGGTCAAGTCTAGGGTTTTAGGTTTAGGCCTAGGCCTATAGAAGGTCAGCTTGGCCAAGAAGGTTGACCATGTAGGCGTAATGTATGTGGATGAAGAAGTCCTTCCAATTGCCATAACTAAATGAAAACAAGGATATATGTTGGACACAAAACGATAAGTTCTTTCATCAATATTCAAACATTGGGTTGTGAAGGGGAAGAGGGACCAAGGAAGGGATTGGAGTTGTTAAGTCATTTTTTAATGCAAAAGTGAGAGAATGACAATATATATCCTTTAGTTATGCACAATGCTAAACCATGAACTATTGCATAAGGCCACTATGCTTGTGAAAAGAGGTGAAGACTTTTCTTAAGGACTTTTTTTGAGGTTAATGTAGATGTCAATGTAAATGAGGCCAAGGCAAAAAAAATTTTTTGGTACAACCATAACCTTTAATGATGGATTTTTAAAGTTTAAATTTTTCATCTTTTCGCCATAAAACCTTAAAGCCTAAAACCTAGGTTGAACTTGATTGACAAGTTTTGTCAAAGGGCTCATTTGTTGTTGGGGTTCTGAATCAAAGAAATCAACACCATGATTTTTTTCTAAAAATATTTTAAAATAACATTTACATGAGAAAATTTTAAATGAAAAAAAATGTCCAAGTTAAGATATTTCATGAGGTGCAACCTTTCACATGCATACATTATTGTGCATTGAAAATTTGGTTTATAAGTAGAAATGAAAAAAATGTCTATATACAACTAACCATGTTTTTTTTGCATGATTATTTCTTACACATGTGACCACAATTGAAACTAGAAATTCAAATCAAAAACTTGCCAAATGGTAAAAAGGAAAGTCCTTTATCTCGTGCAATCCTTTGGTTCAAAATATCAAGTCTTTGAAGATTTGATATGATTTATTTTTATTAAGTGCACCAATGAACATCTACTTGCATAGAAGGAAACATGTTTTTGTTCTAAATGTTTTTTGAAGATCAGTTGCATGATTAGGGATTGGTTTGCATTCATTCATAAAAACTATGATATGAACAATTGCCCCTCATTTCATTAAGGACTCACAAGGACTTTTAAACAACATTCAATACATAAAATTGAATATATATATATTTTATTATCTAAATACTTTATTGTGAGAACATAACAATACACCATAGTTTAATATAATAAACGTTATGAAAACCCAAAATTGTCCCATGGGGAGCGGGATTCTATGTGTTCATTTTACACCAACCTTAACATTCTTTCTTAATTAAATTTTGTCAACAACATAGTTTGCTTAGGGTACGTGAGTTTTCCTCCAAAGCAACCAAGCTACAAGAGTGGCAATGATCATGCATATGGGAGAGATCGAATGCTATAGTTGAAATTGTAGTTGACAACTTAATTACAAGAAGAAATCAATATTGAGTATGCTAATGAGGATTCAATTACAATGATGGCATGACTTGGAGCTACAAGCTTGATTTGGACCACATTATGGATGACATACAAAAGCATACTCAAGTATACATTGTGATGGTGTAGCTGGTAGTTATATGAAGCTAGAGATAAATCCAACAATTTGACAACAAAGATTGATCCATTTAACTTAAGGCTACTAGGCTTCTATAGACATTGCTATGAAATTAGGCACTTTGATGATCAAGCTTTATATATACTACAATTCGAAATGAAAGACATTTAAGAAATTTTATTGAATCCATGCAATATGATTGGCTTTGCAACGTGATTAAGTCTAAAGGAGTTGGATATGATTTAGAGTTGATCAATCATTTGTCAAAGTTCATGAGAATTCTAGTACTTGCATATGTATATATATATATTCTAGTCTCATCGTTTGTCTAATGAGCTAGTAGTCTTTATAGCAAAATTGCTCCGATAATTTATATGCATTCCCACATTTTGCAATGCGTTTGGTTGTACCTTGACTTTTTTTTTTGAATGAGAATGATGAAGTTAATGTTTTTCTTTCTTGCGTTATGCATGCTATTTCTATTAATTGCACTCATAATTTTGAACAATAGTATTACTAGCTTATACCTTTTGAACTTCTCTAGTTTATGCAACCATTCTACTACTTCTTGGGAATTGAAAGGAATTGCATTCCAAGTAGTTGCCCAAAATGTTGTGTGCAAGATTTGTGCTAGCTACCACTCTCCTTATGAAAAACATTTCATTTAGGGTTTAGGCCCTTTTGGATAAGGACCGTGATTAAAAGATTGTTTAGAAAATGGAAATCTTTAGTCGACATGTGCATGCAAATTCTTGAAAACATCAAGATTGTCTGAAAACCACTACAACATGCTAAATGGTTTTGTCCAAATTTCAACATCATTTGAATGGTGTTGAGGGTAGCTATGCCAACAATCAAAGACTTGGTACCCAATAACCAAATTGGTAGAGTTAAAAACTTATTGTTTTTTTGTCCTTAGTCTACTTGAGGAATGTGGGGCTTTGGTTGAGTTTCATAGTTTGTGCAATTTAGTGACAACAATTGTTCGGAGACATTGATCAAAAGAGCCACAAACAGCAAGGCCTGCTTTGTCAGGGCTCCAATTGAGGCAAGAGATGGGTTGTGTGGCAAGTGTTTGGTGATTCAAGAGCTCCACTTTTCCCACAATTCCATATTCTCGGTTCTCCCCATCTTTCATACTTTGCTGGTCAGGGTATGAGTACTTGTAGAGGGACAAGGACCCATCTCCTCCTAATGTCACAAAAACTTCTCTGTTTTGGGGAAGATGCTTCACTCCCCAAACGGTTGTTCCATGTTTTAGCTTCTCTTCCAAGCTTGTGTAGCCCTTCTCGGGATGATATACACGAAGGTTGTATAAATGGAGCTTGGATTCTAATGTGGTGCACACAAATTTGTTCATCTTAATGTCCTTGCGATCAAAGTCTATGCCACAAATCCCATTTGGAAGTGTTGTTTGCCACCGAACTTTGCCAACTCTAAGATCAAAAAGTTTGATATCGCCATTGTCATAACCTGCTAGTACACAACGCTCTTCATCATTGTATGAATTCCCAAATGCTACTGTCCAACAATCTCTTGCAACATCACCTGTTTTAGGATCAAAACTAACTACTGGATCATCTTTTTGTCGTTGATCCCAAATTCGAACTCGCCCATCTCTTCCTCCTGTCACAATCTCAGGTGCACCATAACCAATGTTCAATCCCCCACAACCATCCATTGCATTTACAATTGTATCATGAGCTTTCTTCACATGCCAGATCGGCAAACTAAGCCTTTCCAAGTCCCAAACAAACAAAGTTCCTTTGAAGTCTCCAGTAGCTAGGTGCCTTTCTACCAAACTGGATGCTGCAAATGTACCACATTTGAAGCTGTTGTGCTTCTCAGCTTCCTTCAGTTTCTTCAACTTGTTTCCTTCCAATTCATAAATATACAATGCTCCTGTGTTGCGTGCAGTGGAACCTAGAGCCACAAACCTTGCACTACATGGTACCCATAATGTTTCAAAGATTGTGATTGTGAGCGACTCACAAATGTGTTGCAATATTTGTGGTCTGTTCCTTGCATCACATGCCATTTCTTACCGCCAAAGACTTGAAATTTGCAGTTCTACTACTTCATGAAACTACTGTCGACCATCTTCGATCTGCATTCACACAACACTTCATTTGCTGTCAAGGCAAAAATCCCAACTCATTCTCACATTGATTCTTCATAAAACCCCTTTTTGTCTCTTGAGTGATTTGGAAGTCTCCCAAAGCTCTTACTATGGCATAAGTTCACAAGGCAAGTTGGCCTTCTGAAATAGCTTGGCTCCTTAGCTCACCATGCTTACTTATCAGATCAATCTCCATCGTCATGTGTTTGAGTGCCTTCTTATCCTATACACATTGAAATTGTCATGAAATCAGAATTGCAGCATCTTGGTTCTCCTTATCTTTGTACAATAACACTTTGCACATTCATCTTTCATACATTGCTTTTGAGTGATCTTTCACGATTTCCACATACCCTAAACCTCCAAGGAGGACAATGTATGCAGATGTTTCACATGGGAGTTTAGAACAAGGAAGAGGCTGAGTACCTCAATTACACGGAGCTTAGAACGATGAAGAATGCTATTAAAATCATGGTTTAGCTTCTCACAAGCATGTGCTAGAATGGATTTTAGTGCAGAACCTGCGATGGGCAAAGTGTAGAAATCATATGAGAATTGACATGTGCACACCATCTTCATCACATAGAATCCCTATTATAGAACAAATTGCCAACCGTAGTTAGTCTTTTTCTGCTAATCTAGACACAAAAGAATAAGAAAAAATTTGAAGAAAACTATGCATGTGTCTATGGTGGATATACATGATTGTACAGTAATAATCATGATAAAAATGTAGGAATCTGGTATTTCATTACCTGAGTTGGGTGCTAGTCCATCATCAACATACAGATTTGCAAATTGCTTGAGTTCATTGTCTGGGTTTAAATCTCCAATTTCACTATCATGTTTACAGTTTGCACCATCAATCTCTTGTTCAAGCTTGTTTCCATTTCTCATGTGTGAGAGCTTTTCTAGTGTAGTCTCAAGTGCTTGTTCTGGATATTTTGAAGAATCATTTGGATTTTCAGGAAACTTTTTATTGTCTGGAGTCTGAACCTCACTGCCTCTATCCTCCTCCTCCTTGTTCAATCTCATCAATATGCTGGAGATGGGTTAAGCAGCCCCACAAATCCAAATTAGACATGAGTATTCTGTTGCAAATTCCCTCTTTGCAAAGAAAAAGAATTCACCAGATTTTAGAGGAAAAAACATTTTGCCACATTTGAACACTAATTCTGGTTTTGGGGTAGGTTTTTTTTGGTCAATTTTCTACAGTTTGGACATTTTTCCACAAAGAAGTCACCAATGAATGCTAAATCTTTCTTTGGATGATGGGTAACAATGCTACATTAGAAAACTGGGGAAACAGAAGAAAAAGAAAAAGAAAAAAACTGGTCTAGATTGATCTTATTGGACAATGTAATTGAGTTGAAGGACCTGGTCTTTATGACCTCTTTGAGAACCATTTCTGGGTCCTCCTCAAAGACATCATCAACATCCTCTTGATACCCAGTTTCTCTGTTTTCATCATCTTCCTCTTCCTCTTCCTCCTCCTCCTCCTCAAAAAGACTCACCCCATTCAACTCCTTGAGATGAGGGAGACTTGACAACTTATGATGAAGCTCATTTGCCAATTCCCAACAAGGATTTTCCGCAATATTTAGAAAGCTCAATGAGTATGGGATCTCTGTTTCTGTTTGTGAATAGTATATCCGGAGTACAAGTTTTTTTTGTTAGCCGCAACTTGATGAGAAAAAAAATTCAGTATCCAGAGAAAAGAATATTTTCATTACCCAGTGAGAATGGATATGATGGAGTCGACAAAAGGAAGATTTTATGTGTGATCATGATTGGGAAATTTCTGGCCCATGTTTCCTAAGGGTGTGTACAACATGGACCTGTAGATCAATCTGCTCAAATGGAGCTTCAGAAAATCCATGACAATTGTACATTTTCACCGCATTCATTTTGCATTTAGACACAACCCACTTTACACAAAAGCTAGAAATGGTGTAAAAAGACTTGCCTACATTGATGTGATCAATGGAGTTGTTTGAAGCATCAAGTGAGATAAGGTTCTGAAGAGATTGCAATCCGTTGAGAGTTGAGATTTGGTTTCCAGTTACTGTCAAAAACCTCAATTGTTTGGCTCCTTCCAAAGCTTTGAAAGTACTTAAGAGATTCTGCAACAAAGTGCAATGAAAAAATCTGATCATGTAATTCTTTGTGAACCAAAGTTTGCGTTTTCAATTTTTTTTTTTTCCTTGGAAACTTTAGAATAATGTTTTGTTGTCAAGCTTTTTAAGGGGATCAATTCCAACACTACAACTTGCATATGCTTACCTCAAGCAAGCAAGGGAGAGGGAGAGTTGCACCTGTTGCAGATACAGATGGGTTAAATTGGGAAGATAATGAAAAAGATCAGGCTCCAGACCAGTTAAATGTTCCCTATCCAGCTTTACATGAGACAGCTTTTGCAATTCTTCTTTTCTGGAATGAGGAATGAAAGTTTAGTGTTACGAGAACCCTTTACCAAGAAAGAATTATGTCAAGACATTCCTCAAGAGATCCCCCCAAAAATCTGATCCTAAGTTGTACCCAAGTACATGACATTCAAGTGCTCAAGAATTCTCCAGGAAGGGTTATGTGCAGAATAGAGAGCTTGGCAAATCTCTTGAGAATTGGAGATCAGCATTTCTAATTTTGTTTTCACACATGGTGGGTTTTCAAAGTTGAGCTCCACTCTCGGTTATTCTTCTTGGGTTTTTTTCTTGGCCAGCCAATCAGATGTCAATTATTGCAGAAAAGAAATCTCATGAGTATCAAGAAATCTCCATACTCACAATTAAGGAAACTGGAACCACAGTCAAAAAAACTTTTCCTTTCTTTTAAGTCAAAGAAAAAAACTCCCATATAAGGACTAAAGAACCAGGAAGAAGAAGAAGAAGAAGAAGAAGAAGAAATACACCAGAAGGAAAGAAGAAACAATGGTGAGTTTCAGAACAATAAAAGATCTATGAAAAGAGAGAGTTAAAAAAAAGCGCACATGGAGTCTGCTGAAGCTTCTTCAAGGAAAAAAGGAGAGAGGTTGCGCTCAGCAACAATGGAAGCATGCTCAGCCAATGTTGTAGTCCAATTAGGAAGTATAGTTTGAACAGCCGTCATGGTTTTTTTATGCTCCTGTCATGGTGAGCTTCAACATAGGATTACATAACTCATCACTCTGCAAATGCTTGCTATTTCAACACACGTTTCAATTATTATTGTACACAATCTGGATATTGACTAACCTTGCACCAGACTTTTTCAGATTGCTGTTGTTGACAAAGGTACATAGGTATAGTTCAGGAGACAAAGTGAAATCTAGATTTGTGAGTGCAATTTTGCATCATCTCTCTCCTCCTCCCCCCATGAAGAAGAAGAGCTGAAGTATGAAACCCTTTGGTTAGTTATGTGCATCATCATCCACTTTGAATTCTTAAAACAGTTATCATTCATTTGTCATGTTTGGGAAGATTGGATTCAGCAACACATGAGAGCACTACTGGTATAATGTCATTCACTTTGCCATAGATCATAGTTTTCTTGTAGCTACACTAAGATAAGACTTGCTCCTTAGAAATCCACAAAATCCTAGAAATTGATAAGGACTTGCTCCTAGAGAAACCCACAAAACTTGCTCCAAGAAATCCAGGAGAACTGGCTCCTAAAATTCCACAAAAACATGCTTGTAGAAATCTCACATATGCATGGAGCAAAACCAACGAGATCCAGTTTTGATTTGTTTTTGTTTCCATGTCTGAAATGCTTGTTACTCAGATGCGGTGATTGATGTGGTGCAAACAGGAAGGGTGGAGCATGCAAAGAAGAAGCTTGGGAGCTGATCATCACATCGCTGCAACTGTCATTATAGGGTTTTTTTTGCTGCAATACTTATTTCTTAAAATTTCAAATCGTTTGACACACCATCAAACCAATCTAATCATGACAAGGCAGCTGGTCAACTATGAAAGGATGGGCTCCACATCTCAGTTCTTACTTCTCACTTCTCAACATAGCAAATAGTGAGGGAAAATTTTCCTTTCAGACAAAGCAGACCCAAATGATATCAGACTTGCAAAACCTAACCCCAAATTTGAGTAACATAACAAAACTTGCTGTCAGTGGTGACTAAGATTGAAGGGTGCTTCAGGAGATAGCAATGCCCGTCCGATAACTAATGAATGTCGCGTTGGTGTAACCCAAATCTCTATAACACAAGAGGCTATATAGTGTACAAAGTTGGATCCTGGAATTCATTCAGTGGTCTTTGATCTAATCCCCTCATGTTAGTCACTCACTCCTTGTCACTCTCTATGCCCCAGATCTGCCAACCTACAACATCCAAATATTCAGAGCAGCCAGCAAGCATCAAGCTTTGCCTTGTGAAAGCCTCTGTAACCCATGCTCTCCCTTATGCATCCACTTTCACATACCTATTTTCTCTCTGTATGGATTGAAGTTATTGTTGTGTTCTAGCCTGACAACCCTAGAGCAGAGTGATAATGTTCCAAACCTTCATGCCCATGACATGAACCTATGGTGTCAGGTGACACCATGGGAAAAAAAAAATGAAAATGCAACACATTGAGGACATGGTCTGCACTCCATTGTATATACTAACTAACAGCAGCTCAGAGCAGCACATGCTTTGACAAGTGAAAAGAAAAACCACTGTTCTGTCATTCCCTGAATAGTTTAACACTTTCTAAGTATGTTCAGTGTCATTTGCAAACATAAAAGGAAACACCACTCCAATTAAGATTCCAATATATAAATACAGCCCAAGCATCACAAGGTGATCGTGGATCTTGACATGCTAATATTAAAATTTCACAGTGACAGATGTCATCAATGAAAACAACCAATTTTGACAACTAGAAACAGCACCGAGAGAACCCTGGGCATCAGGTTCAGGCTCTACCCCTTTCCACTTATCCCTATCTCCAGCACATAACAAATAACATATACAACCAGATTGCTCCATTGCAACCTATGTGTCACTACAAGTTACTATGCAGTGTACTCTGATACTACATTAAAACTACTTTTTCTGCCACTCAACAATCATCTTGCAATTATGTCACTAGTCACATTCTGTGAGGTTCTGTTCTCAGTTGTATTTGGTTCACAGAGAGGATTGTTAACAGCTTTCTTTTGCTGGAAATCTCCAAAGGATACTCACATCTCAAACAGTTTCAACCAAGACTGGGACTTGTAAGTTACAGAATCCTAACCACAAACTTCATTGAATCTATCACAGCTGTCTGACTAGTGTGCAATCAGAATTCATATTGCAGGTGCTATTGAAGCAAATATCACTCACATCCTCCAGAAGTGAAATCAGGGACCAGTGGCATCATCTATAATGGTCTCTCAATCACAGACATCACCTACACATTGCCTCTCCTTCTCTTCTTGTTCCACTATGTGACTTTAGAAGGAGCAGTGCATGGAGAAGAAGATGACCTCAAAAGTATGTCACAATTCAGCCATATCAGCAATTCTGCCTCACATGCTTCTTTCAGGCACGTTTCCACTTGGCCTCCTGCTTCTGTCTGAAGAAATCATGCTCAACATCACCCAAGCACAACACAGCGCAGCCCAATTCAGCAGGAGGCAATGATGCCACAAGAGAGAAGATCACCCCTAAGTAGGAGAAACAAGTCACAAGTAGCCAGGTCACCAAGTTGATGTAGTGATTTTCATCCTCTCAATCCAGCTCCACCTCGCATCTTTGCATAATCTAAGCTGAGAGTGAACTTGTCTGCATCATTGACAAGCACAGTGCCCCCATTGTGGCAATCAAAGACAACCCTCAAACACACCACTCAAAGCAATCCATGAACATCATTCCTACACTTATCAAAATGCGGGAAAATCATCAGAAATGAAGCAAGATGAAAATGAATCTACAAGTCAGAAGCCCGGCAATCAAAGCAGCAGACTAGAAATGAAAATTGAGTACAATTGAAAACCAATCATAACTGATCAGACCAGCTGAGCAATAGACAAAGAACAATGGACTCCAACCAAGCAAGGGACATGTGCACTCCGCAAAGGGAAAAAAAATTGTATCTGACCAGCTCCATACTTTAACAACATTTGAATTTTCTTACAGAATTCATAGATTGTCCAACCTTGTGGGAACTATTACCTCTTGGTTTGCCCTCAGCATAGACTGTGTTAGTCTTCGAGAAAAGCTTCCCCGCCGCACATTTGCAATCTCTGGCACAACACATTCTGCAGATGCTTGCAGTTGTGCACGACTTAGAACAGGTGGTGACCAGACTGGAACTGCCCTGCCATCACTTTCCGCACTCTCACCAACTCCAGATTCAGCCGTGGAATTGAAATCCAAATCAAGACTTGGTGCTGCAGCCTGACCAGACGGGGATCTGTCTGCAAAACCTTGGACATGACCTTCAAGAGGACGTGAACGCCCAGCCATAGAAATGCCTGCGGAAGCAGATGGAACAGATGGTGGCAATGCAGCAACGGCTTCCTCAATGTCCCCTTCAATAGGCATACTTTGGTGCAGGATGGATGCAGCAGCCTGCAGTTGGGATGTTGTAGGCAGAACTGGCACAAGCCTGTCTCTAAGGAAGCTACCTGATTGAGTGGGCAACTGTCTAACAACCACTGTATGTACATCCATTCTTTCATGGAAAGGGCCTCCTGTTCCTGGAACTTCAGTGGTTTCCCCAAGTCCTTCTTCCAGACCATTTGCAAGGATGGCTTTTGAGGCTGCCTCTCGTTCCCACATCTCTGCAAGTGAAGCTTGAAGCCTCTCTCTGGCAACCCCCATTTCCACAATAGGTCTGGGATAATTTGTTCCTAACTCAACCCCAGCAGCTCGAAGCGCAGTCAGAGGAGCATCCCATGGGTGGTGTATCCACTCAGTTGGTAATCTAGAGAGCTCCGGCAACCATCGTCGCACATATTCACCATCTGGGTCAAACCTATATCCTTCAACCTGATGCACCATCATGTACCCATGTCAGTAGGCTGGCAGAAATAATAACAAAAGGTAATGAAACTGAATCAGACAAATTAGATTAAACAAAACATCCTTGTACCCTAACTGCAACCCCTCCTACAATCACTCCCTCACAATTATCAAACACTGGCAACAACAATACCTGCGGATTATCCATTCGGTCAAGTTCATGACCATCTGGCAAACTGCCAGATATATATTGCCAACCGAGGACATCACACTCCAAGTCCGCATCCAAAAGGGTGTCCCAGAAGTATTTCATTCCCCACCTCCAAGGCAGCTGCAAAAACTTCACAAAAAAGCTGGAAACTACAATTCGTATTTGGTTGTGCAACCACCCAGTGGCCCAAAGCTCTCGCATTCCAGCATCCACCAATGGGTACCCTGTACGTCCTTGTCTCCATGCCTTGAAATAGGCCTCGTCCACGCACCATGGAAATGACTTCAAGTTGGCGAGCAGCGATCTCTCATGTGTGAAAGGGAAGTGGAAACTCAGATATCTGGAGTATTCTCGAAAGCCAATTGACCTTAAAAACAAGGTCACATTCTGCTCTCCCACAGCATTAGCCTCCCTGGTCCATGTGACTTGCTTTGTGCGTACCTCATAAAAAAGCTTCCGCACACTCAACTCCCCAAAATGCAGGTGAGGCGATAGGAGTGATGTGGTCACACCATCTACCTTCTGCCGATTGGTTGCATACTCGAGCAAAGAGCCCTGAAGAAATGCTTCCAGTGACTTGTTGGCATAACTCCACCCAGGACACCATGCCCGAGCTAAAAGGGCATTGCTACTCTTCTCAGACGAGTCTTCGAGACCCAACTCCTCAGCTGAGCAACTCAAGATCTTGCCTGGAAAAAATGAGGTTTTGTCAGTCCAGCCATTCAATATGCCTGCTCTACTTTCAACACCATTCAATGATTATATTCCTATCATCAGGAGCTCTCAACCCCTTTGAAGATAGGATGGTATTGAACAATCATGTGCCAAAGTGTGCATGAGAAACTGTAACACAGATGAACATGCATTATAGAGCATATTGATGATCACAGCAATGCAAAAAAGATGAATTCGGAAAAAAAGGCAGGACTTGGGGATGGCAAACACAGCCTTACTTCATGCAGGGAGAACATGACCCAATAAACCAGACATTCTCCCAAAGGGCTTACCTATCGGTCCTGTCAATCGCCTTGGCGGTAGAACTGGGGCTTCAGGCTCATATGGTAAATTAAGACACTTCTGCCAGTAAGCATTGAATACTGTAAATGCTTGTCCGTTGTCATCATAAACTTGCCAAGGCTCATGGAGTAGATCTCCATTGAAGGTTTGAACAGAAATACCCTGCTCAGCCAATCCTTGCTTTACACTATGATCCCTGACAAGTGACACAGGATCTGCAACCAAACCAAAGTCAGAGGTTTCTCTCAATTATGATCACCCATGAAGATTGAGCTTCCACAAGACCACTGCAGCACAATACTGCACTTACCTCAATTATCTTTGAAATAATTTGATCAAGTCCAGCTGGGACCAACACAGTTGGAATCCCGAGGAACATATATATCCACATGAAATGAAAGTGCAGACAATCTCAACATGTATATATCCATGTGGAGAAGAAATTCCACGTGGTTGGAATCCCTCAGCAAAAACCCATGTACACAGAGTTGAGGCCAGAAGAAGTGCTAACAAAGAAGCAACAACATCCTTTGTTTTCTTCTAGACATGAGATCTCCATGTCTAGAAGATCTCCATGAGAGTTCTTCAGTTTTGAGATGCAGTACTGGGGTCTAAATCAGATAGAGAGAGAGAGAGAGGAGAGAGGGACAGCAGGCAGCTGGAGGATGATGACTCATGAACTCACTCACCATAGAGGTGATTGAAGAACACCTGAGTAGCTCCAGTTGCTTCCACAATCTCTAGAAGCATGCTCAGTGTATTGTGCGCCTTTCTCATAATCAAAGGAGAGCCTAAGCTCCTGAGGGAAGTGTCTAGATGCATCAAGCTTTGCTTCAGCCACCATCTTGAGACTCGGCCCGGATGGAACTGTCCGTCCTCCGCTGGACACCATATGAAGACAGGGATGACGGATCCTGATCTGGTAGCGGCAATTAGAGCCGGATTATCCTCCAGCCGGAGATCTCTTCTGAACCAAACTATGGAACTGCATGTCGCCATGATTCTCAAAACTCCGTTGTTTTTCGACACCGCTAATTATTCTCCCCAACTTGTGGCCATTGATCTAGATTCCAAATTCTGCAACGCCGAATCTCTGCTGCCGCGAAGCTCAGAATATAAGCCGCCTTCCTGCAGCCCTATAATTCTCTTTCAGGTTCCTGTCTCGTCCTCCACCTCCAACATCCAGTCTTAACCCTATCGCGTTCTTTTGCGTGATGAAATCCCTAGTTTTCCGGAAGATTATAGCCTTATTCGACCGCCACACCAGCTTCCCGAAGACGATGAACACGTGTAGCAGCGGAAGCCTTCCCAGGTTCGCCTGATCCGGCCAGAAGGAGGTTCCTGGGAAATTTCAAGAGCTTCTGCTGCTGCTGCAATCGCCAGAGCCTCACCTCTCTCTTTTCTCTCTCTCAAAACGACATTTGTGAACTTCCTCAAGAGTAAACCTTCTTCATTTGACGCACACTCTCTTTCTCTTTCTTTCTCACTTGATGTGTCCGGGAGTGTGATCTTCTGTGGACATCTTATAACAAGAGCTCGGATACGGCGGCGGCAGCAGCAGCTTGTTCCTCCGCCAAGGCAGGAAAGTAGTCAAGAAGCAAAAGTTCCTGCATCCAAACTCCTGGCACCGTATGGCCTTATCGTGTTCGTCACGGGCGTGTTGTCTTCTTCTGTCGACCCTAAGGAATTAGCACGGAAATCCTCGAGATCACAGGTTCGTCAGTTATTGTTCCTCTACTGATTTTAAACAGAAGGAAGCACGATCCTTAATGCTGCTCCTGCTCCTCCTCCTCCGATTCTTCCCCCTTCTCCTCTTCTCCTTCTAGTAGTTCTTCCTGTCGAGAGGCGAGAGCGTAGCTCAAAGACCCGGAGGACTCGGAAATCTTTCGCCCGACCGGCACCTTCGTCGACGACGAAGAGGCAAAACAAAAACCGGAACGAACGTACGTGAAGCACGTCAAGCTGAGGAGCACCACAGCGACGACGACGATGATGACGACGAAGGCGATTCCTATGACTCCTGTGGAAACCTATGGCGACCAACAACAGCAACAATATCAACAATATTATTAATTCAGTTTTTATTATCATCGCCATTTTTGAAAAAAACTGCAAACAACTTATTACTCACGTCCTCCTCACATTCTTTTTGGCAAACAAATATCCCACAATTTACGAAACTCCGAACCTCAAAACCCCCGCTCCCCCTGGGCCCCAATTTTTCAATTTTTTCATTTTTTTTTTTTCTCTTAGTCTGTAGCCAAATTTGAGCCTCAAAAAAAATCTTACCATCCCTCCTCCTTCCTCCTGGGTCCATTTCTCTCTTTTAAAAAGGGTGTGTTACAAAGGGATGTAATTATTTTTGTGCGCTTTTTTGCTTTGGTTTGGTGGAGGACGAGAGCTAGTAGGGGGTTTTTCCTTTTTGGGGGGGGGGGAGGAGGTTACGCCCCTCCAATTGAAGGGCCTATGAAAATTCTTTTCTTTTAAAACAAGAAAGGGACTAGACTAGGGAACCTTAATTAGGACTAGACTAAGGACCTTACTTATCATTTAAAAAATTAATCAAATGACTTTTTTTTTACATTTCATAGTGATACAAAACCTCGTTATACAAAAAGGCAAGTGACAACCTGAAAAACTAAAAAATGATATAGAGGCATGATTAAATCAATTACCCAACATTCATATTTTGAAAACAAACCCAACAAATAGATGAATAGACTTCAAAACAACTCATCAATTGGTTGAGTGCACCCAAAATCTACACATGCGCATCCATTAGCTTGGGGCAATAATATGTACAAATGAACTTAGAAGTGATGAAGGAGCCAAAAAAAAGATCTTCAAACCTTAATGGTGCAGAAATGCTGGTGTATAGGTTTATACTAGATTTTTTTAATTAGATGGTCTAGAACATTAGGTTGCTATTGAAAGGGCACACCAATTGCAATAAGGAAAAGTTCAAGGCAAGGCTGATTTTAGGGTTTTATGATGAGGAGTTATCATGACTCCAAAATTCAAATGAAATCGTGCCACAAAGTCTTGATTGGAAAAGCAAGGACCAAGATTGTCATCTTTGCATCCAATCTTTTTGCAAGCAATTTGTTTGAAATTTTTTTGTTGCAACTCAAAAAAATCTTCCTTGGGCACAAATCTACTAACCCAACATTGCTATTGAAACCCTCAAAAGCTTTTCACAAGGGACCCACACTAGACTATAATATCACTTTTTTGTTTATGGAAGTTTGTGGAAGAAGTTGAACCCCATGTATTGAAGTTGTAAAGGTGCCCCCAAATGGAAGCATGACAAAGCTTGTTATTTTGACTACTTGGACAAATTTCTTAGTGATTTGGAGGGCACTTACAATCCATGAATACTAATGGACCCTTGTTTCATTGGCCCCAAGTGTGATTATCTTCAAGGTTCTAAGGGATGCAATTTTCTAGAAAATCTCTTCAAAGTCTTAAGAGACTAATGTGAAAAGGTAATAATGGGAAAGGCCAAACATGATGATGACCAACAAGAAATTTTCGTGTGGTGTGAAAGCGCAAACAAAAGGATTGATATGGTGATGAGGCAAGGATTAGTTTGAAATCATTCAACCGTTATTGATCGAAAAAGTATGAAACAAGTGTGAATAGTTAGTCATTACTTGTTTAAATGTGAATTCAAATGTCATTGGCTCCCCCAAGTGTTAAGGTTTGGGAAATGAAGAGGCGAACAAAAGTATAACAAATATGGTTGAAGTGGCATGGATTGATTGAGTGTTATGGATCAAAATGTGAAACAAGTGTGAACATGACACCTTATTGGTTTAAAATGTGAATTCAAAATGTCATTGGCCCTAGGTGTTAAGGTTTAGTATGTGAAATGATAAAATAAAAAGGTCAATATGATGAAGAAGCATTGATTGATTGAAAATGGCTCAAGTGTTATTGACTAAAGTGTGAAGCAAGTGTAAACACAACCCTTTATTGGTCCAAATGTGAACTCAAGTGTCATTTGGCCCCAACTATTAAGGCTTGGGAATGGGAAAAGACAAATAAAAATAAAAAATCAATATGATGAAGAGACATTGATTGGTTGAAAAATCAATTTAATAAGTTCTAATTAATCTTAAATCGCAAAAATCATTCTAAATTCAATAAATCTTGCTTTTTTTATTTGAAATTTATGAAAATGACCATTGTGCACACCACCTAATCAAGAGCTTTCCCATAGTACCAAAAGTGCAACAAGGGCTTGCACAATTCACAAGGCTAAAGGTGATCACAAACAAAGCAAAGCAAAACAAAACAAAACAAACACATATTGATCCTTCCTAGTATCAACTCATGATCTAGCTATGTTTGGGCATAGAAGGTTTACCTTGTGTTTTAAAGTGGGTTGGATTAACGGGTGGGGGACATTTTCAATATGTGGCCCTAGATTCAACTATTCATCCTTGGCTTCTTATTTTGAAAATCCTCTCCCACCATCGCTCCCCCTTTCACACCTTATCTTGAAACCACCTATTGAGAAAGGTTCAAGTGTGATGTTTTTGAAGTTAGTTCCGGTGCAATTGATATCATAATTAGAGCATTTCCATCATAAGTACTAAAATTTATGTTTTATGTTAAATTAGTTTAATGATAAATGTGATCTTGTTCTCATTCATAAACATTAAAAATTACAATTGAGTACCTATTTATTGTTCTACATGCAAAACCAATCATAAACATCAATGAATTCATAATATTTATTTGTTTTGAAAGGGTTGGTTTTGAACACAACATCTTAAGAAAATTTGGTGCACAACAAAGGTCACACAACACAACATTAAAACAACCAATGGAAGCATTTCACACATATTATATTATATGGTTACAATATCAAATGCATGTCAAGTTTCAACCAAGACATATTCATATAATTAAGGTATGACCTAGTATCAATTTGATTTGAGTTTATGTTACATCTAATGGTAAATGTGTTGATTGGGTTGAACGAATTTTATTAACTATTTTAAAAGGACATGGTTGACATTTTTATCATTGGGTTTTCTTTGCAAATAATCATTTAAGTGCTAAGGATTAAATTTCTAGATCCCATTAAAGAACTTGGCTCTTTCATCGTTACTTTTTTTTGTTGAAAACATTATTACAATTCATGGTTTTAAAAATTGTCCAAGTTGATTATCGTGTGAACCTTGACTAATGAATATGTCATTCTGACTAGAGATCTATGGCTGGAATGAAATGTGTATTTTTAAACTAATGAACTTGATTACAATGACTCATTTGATTATTTATCAAATTGAACATCTAATCAAATTAAATAAAAAATTGACCACTTTGGTCAAAATGGTTATTGAGTTTTAATCAAATGGGACATTTAGTCAAGTTGAACAAAACAAAACAACATTTTCGGGGTTGCAAGTAAGGTAAAGTAAATAACTCATTATTCTATGTTTAAAAAATTACAAGTAGGCATGAAAAAGTTTTAATGTGTTGAAACTAAAAAATTATTTTGTACAATATTTAATGTGACAATAATCTTTCATTTTATATTTAAATTGTTGAAAAATCCTTCTTAAAAATAAATTTAAGTAATTTTTTTAAAAATGTTTTCTACTTGCACAAATTGTCTGATTTCACAAAATGGGTTATAGGTAAATGATATATATATATATTCAAATTAGTAGGGCCCTAAAAGATATTTAATTATTGTCAAATTATGCATGTTATAATCCTAATTTATTAAAATTTTAATATGAAGTAGGTTTGAACACCACATTGACCTAAATTAGTTTCAAACGTATTTTCAACCTATTTTTATGATACCACAGTTGTTCAAACTTTGTATCCAACTTCCCATAAATTAAATGTAGTGACCTATCTTTTCATATTTCTATTTTAAAATATTTTGAATCTACATTTTTGCATCCATATAAAAAATTGTTCCATTTTCAAATTGGATTTTGGCTAGACTATGTTTTTTTGTTTACTTTACTTTGCTGACACACCTAGTCAAAATGACCACTAAACTTTTAGTCAAATTGGACATCCTATGTAGTTAACAAATCAAGTTGGTTAATTATCACCTGAGCTAGGTAAATAGCTTAAGTTATCTACATACCTACCTAGGTTAAATAAATAAACCTAGGGAGGTAAGTAATTAAGGCCTATCTACCTACTTATTTATTTTTTACTTAAATTAAATAAATAACCTAGGTCTACCTACCTAGTTATTGCATAAGTTAAACAAGTAAATTTAAGTAAGCAAGTAACATAAGCCTATTTACTTACTTAGGCCTAACTACCCTACTATGTATTTACCTAATTATTACCTAGGTTAACTATATAATCTAAATTACTTACATAACCACTTACTTCTTCTACTTACCTATCATCTTGCAACCATGGTTTTCTTCAAGTAGGTGCATTGGTTAGGATCTTCAACATTAATTAGTAGTAAATGGTGACTAATTTGGTGGACAAATAGAACTTTTGTGGAATCCTAATTAATTTTAGCAACTTACAAGAACATTTTGTCTAAATATGGTGATTTTTAGTTTTTTCCTCAAGATATGGCAATTAAAAAAATAATTCCCAAAAAACCTTTTGTTGGATTTGCCAACCTTTTTATTTTGTCACCAAGTTGCAAAATTGGCCAAAACAAACACATTGCTTGTAACTTACCTACCTACTTACTTACCTCCAACCTACTTATTAATTATTTAACTTTCTCACTTACTTACATGAATAAGAATGTGAAATAAGGATGTGAAATAATTTTTTTGAAATGAATTGACACCTTTTGAAAATGTAATTCATTGGTAAGGATTGGATGTATCATTGTGAAGATGAAAGGTTTAATTCCTTATATCATAATACCTTTACCAATTTGGCAACACATAACTAAATAACTATTTAATTTTTTAATTTCAACTTTGACATTTGATTTTTAAATTTTCAAAATTTTGACATGTAATGCTTATGCAAAATAATAAATCAGCTCTTGTTAGTGTTATGGAATAGTTTAATGTGTCTAGATTCCCTTAGTTTAACTCACTATTCTTGAAGGTGCACAATTCAAACTTGACTGTGAGAAACTTGATTTTATTGAAATTTCGGCACAAATAATAAATAATTTTTCATAAGTTTGACAAAACAAAATTTTTTTAATTTATATCAAAATGTTAAAAATATTATGATACTTGTAATCTATGTGCATGCCCAAAGGGCTAAGTATGTAGGTTAGACTAAGGGTAAGCTAGATTAGAATAGGCTTATCACCTATCAACTTGTTTTTCTATGACCTACTTGAACATGTTTACTATCTACCTATATATTCAATAATAATTCATTAAAAATGGTTTAAATTTAGATATAAATTTGATAAGTCAAATGGTCCATTTTGTTGTTAGTCAAATTGATCAGTCGAGTAATCTCCTACTCTACCAATCAAGAGATCACCTCAGGCACATTGGTGAGTTCAAATCAACTTGTTTCTGATAAGTTATGATTTGCTATTTGAAATTCCATATTGAATTTTTTTTGCTGAAATTATGTTTGAATTCAGCTCTTGTGATATTTCCCTTGCAAGTCACAGTTTTTGGGAGGTATTCCCTGTTTTTGAATGTAGGAATCTTCTACTTTGAGTCTTGTAGATTATCCACCTTGTGATTTCTTAGATAATTTCATATGTAAATTTTTTTTTGACAAGTGATTTATGTTGGGTAAAGGCCTTCAATGAGGGCATCACTAGAAGAAGGGCCATGCAAGGTGGGAGCCTTGGATGACCCTTGTTTTGGCAATGACCTCAACCTTAGGCCTTGCGTTACATTGTGCATTCATTCAAGCTTTTTTTGGGGGGCGGGGGAGGAACTTCGTGTTTTCACAGAGGATACTAAATACCCCTAACAACCTTCATGTGCATCTAACACAAATAGAGCACACAATTTTGCACAGTTCTACATGTTGTAGCTTTACAAAACATTAACACATTTCATGTTTTGCAAAGAACATTTCTGTTTGGTATCTACTAGTGGCTTCAAATTCAAGGTTTATTACTAAACTTTTCATTAAACCAAGGTAGGATGTCTATCCAATGTGAGAAAACCATGTGAGCTCCATGCATGAGCTTTCAATTGAAATAAGCTTGTTACTGATCATTGAACTTATAGTTAGCCAAATCTCAAGGATCTTAATGTTACTATGGAATGGTCAAGCCACTGTCCATTATGTTGGGAAGGCACCACATGACCACACTTGGGCGTACTAGCTAGTCAGCATACCCACTGTAATGGGCAAGTGCAGCAGGGCCATTCCATTACATTAAGGTACTTTGGTAGCACATTCAAAGGTCTTTCTGAAAAGATCATGTTCTCCACTTATATGAGTGTAGCCATAGTCATGGAAAGATTATGTCATACAAAGTGAACATTCGTGCAACTAAAAGAATTGCTGGAAATGAATCAACAAGGAGAAAGATATTAAGTTCAAAAGCCCACTCTGATCAATAATAAAGTAATTCAATCTTCAGAAACAGTTGTGCAAAACGTTTCACAACAGGCCCATTTTGAGTGCTCAAGTTGCATTGTACAAACTTGACATGGAAAAAACCACCTACACTCACACAAATTTCACTTCATTTGCCTAACATGGAAATCACTCAAACAATTGAAGATTTTGTTTGTGATACCCCATACTCCTAGCAACTTGAATGTGACTAGCTCATTTATCCTTGCATCCACTTACAAGAAGACTTCTGATATATCCAAGTCTATCTAGAACATAACCCAACATTTACAGGACAGAGATATCCCAGTAGAGTACACACAGGATTCCGACACACAATAAGCATCTGTCCACCCTTTGCAGCATGATGGAGACAGAAAACTGACATTTGCTGACACTCCACTTCATTTGAAAATAGTTTGGCAGCTCAACACTACGGCCTATGCAAGGGGTACCAAAGGGGGTAGTAATGCTTCCAGACCATACTCTTGTTCTGAGTATTTCTGCAAAAACGGGTGATTCTGCCACATATAGACAGAACAGTTATTATCAATACTCAAGACAATTGTTGTCACTTATCATTTCCATCACAGACTTCCTTCTATGCAGCTTACTACCTTACAAGAGGAAACAAATACTGGTCTAAAATCTTGATGTGTCTTACAACCACACCTGTTCAGCTAGAAAAGGAGACAAGCCATTTTGGGAGCCACTGAAGGGCTACACAATCACTGCCAGTCAGATTACAGAATAAGGGTGAGCTGAACACAATAGCATTGCTGTAAGTGCAAAAGATTATACTTACCAAAAGTTCTGCAGCTGATAAGCGATCTCTAGGCTCCTTTTGAACACTGTGTAGACAAAATAGAGTTTGAAGATGTCAGGTCTCCGACAACATAATGCATACTTTGTGATCACCTCATTCAAAGTCTTGCTAGACACCCAAGTCCTAACCCTAACCCTAATCTCCACACAGACTCATCAACAAGAAAGACAAGGGGCACACCATGCAGAAATGAAAGAGCAAAACTCTGGTGAGAATTTGTCAGCAGGAGCAACAGGTGGGGGCTGTTCAACAATGGTCTCAAGAAGCTCGTAGAAGTTGAGCCAGCCCTCATCCTCTCCAGGTGGCTGGTAAGGGAATCGACCCAGTGCACACTCCAACAATGTCAACCCTAAGCTCCATATGTCACTGTCATACCCATATTTGCTCCCACTGATGCGCTCTGGCTGCCAAATTTTCACAAATATAGGTATCACTTTTGAATACTCGCTCAAAGCATTCACACTTACCTGCTCCGATTGCATCTACATTACGGACAAGGTAACATTTAACATAACAAAAATTACCTAAAGGCTATTAAACATACCGACATATATGTATATGTGCCAACAAATGTTTCTCGTTGGCCCATTGAATTTGCCAGAACTGCACTCACGCCAAAATCTGAGATTTTGACTTCACCCTTGTGGTTTACAAGCAAGTTGGAGGGCTTAATGTCCCTATGAATGATATGCCTGACTTGATGCAGGTAATCAAATCCTTTCAATACCTACCAACCCTCAACCCCATTTCATTGAAGACCCTGTTCTGTTGATACTCAAAAGAATTCCAAGCAAAAGAGCACATATAATGTCAACACTGCTCTGCTAAAAGATTTTCCATCAGTCAGCATTGCCTGGAAAATCTTTGAGGAACATAGTACATTGTGTACAAGATTGGGGTTTCAGAAGAATCACCACTAAAATTTTTGGTTCTACACAGGTGCAAAATTGGATACTTTTCACAGACATCAGCAAGGAAAACCAGGGAACAGCTAAGTCTTACATGCTTGCTGATAATTGCCAAATAAGGCTCAGGGATCTGCTTCACTTCTTTGATGATGTCAGCAAGGGAACCCCCATCCATGTACTCAAGCACAATAGAGATGACACCATTGTTGTAAAAGGAATCGTAACACACCACCACATAAGGAAATTGGGCAGACTGATTAATTCTCAGCTCCTGGACTATCTGCTTTCGTACTGTTTCATGAATGTTCATTTGAATCACCTGCACATATTATTGCTATTTCCATGAGAACAGAGATTCAATAAGAACATCGGATGTGGGCTCAGAAAAATTGGGACTCAAAGATCAAAAGGAGAAAATCACCTTCAAAGCATACATGTTGTTTGAAAACTTGTGGCGGACAAGCTGCACAACCCCACCACTGCCTTTGCCAATAACTTTTACGGTCTCCAAATCTGCAAGAGACATCTGAGCTTCTGCTGCAGGATGGACCTGTACCCCAAATCCCATGTTCAAATCATGCTAAACTAAGCTATCACAAATCATTACTGATTGATCTCAATTACAGTTCACAAGCACCTGTAACCACTCAACGTGTCACATAAAGTTGCTATAATCAGGAACATATAAGGGGCAAACTGCACAGTCACTAAGAACCTGGTCAGCTAGCTTCAAACATGGAAACAAAGAATTAAAGTCTCACCTGAATCTCTTTTGAGCTGTAACAGAAAGACTTACTTCTTAAGATATCAATACTACTACACAGCAATGTGACTTCAAACCTCTTAGGCAATGGTTCCCATTGATTGTCCATACGCTAGTGACACAACTGACAAAAAACCCTAGGGACAAATTTCTGTAAGTAGACCATGATAGGTTAGCCACACAGCTGACAATAAACTGTAGGGACAAAGTTCTGTGAGTACACCATGATTTCAATAAACAGGAAACCAGGGATACTAGAGTAAACATAGGGTTCCAAGTTGTGCAGGGACCTACTGCTGGAGTGGTTTCTTGTGAAACCACACGCAGGCCTTCCTTGTTAAGCAAGATGTCACCATCCTGAAATGTGCCGCTTGCCGTCCTGCATGGAAGGTCAGACGCAAACAGACCAATCTGTCATCTCTGGACCAGATCTCGATGTGCAGCGAACTAGTAGCATGACTGATTATTTCAGGTGTGAGGTGACTGAATACTATTGAGAATGCTAGGGCATCCAGACGTAGAAAACCTGCGGCGTCCGTTATTAAAACAATTCCTTCACATGCAGTTTCAGAAAGCCACAAAAACAGAGGCAAGAGAGAGAGAGAGAGAGAGAGAGAGCGATCTAGTCAGAGAGCTTAAGCTTCTAATGGACACAATACCATCAATTGTCGGTAAGGCTAGGGTTTCAGATCGAGCGAAAAAACACGCAGCCTTGCCTATGTCCCTTCTTCAGTCTCTTGCCTTCCCAAGTGCACTTAAAGGGAGGCAAATAGACCACACACACACGGGCATACACACACACATACACATGAGTAGCAACAGGAGGCGGGAAAGGCAAAACGAAAATGTACAGGAAGTCGGAGATCGTGGTCTCCTGCTTAGGGACTGTGACTCTGAGACCTCGCTTGACCTCCTTCCCCCTCATGCTGGGTTTCATGCTGGCCGCCCCCCTCGAAACCCCCACACCCGGCCGCTCTATTCAGGAGTGTGCAAATCACTTTTCCATGGCCAAATGATAAATAATAAATCTATTTCCGGGAGGAGGGGCGGGGGAAAGAAATACTTCTCTAGAGCACGAGGAAACAAAAAAACAACACTACACGAGTATGATACTTACTTACTGCCAGGAGTGTTGTTCTCTGAGCTAGCTATCTATGCTTTCCCCCCACAAAAGCTGCAAATAAGACAAACAGAAGAAGAAGAAGAAGAGAAAGAAGCTCCGCGAGGACGTCGAGCGCAACACTGCCGTTGTTTTGTGTCGACTCCGCTGCCGTTCGTCGTCGTTCATTCCTCTTCGTCTGCCTGACTGCCTGACTGCCTGCCCGTCTGCCCTTCCTTCCCTGCCCGAACTGCCGGTCATAGGGAGGTCCTGGTAAATATTTCCTGCCTAGGTAATTCTTTCTTTAGGTCTTTTACCCTATCTGCATACCGTAGTTGTTCCAAGTTACTTGCTTCCTTCGTTTTTGACATTTGTGGTGATGTAGGGTAAAATCCTAGGGTCACAAGCTCGCCTCGGGCTATCTATACGCTTGTCACCTTGGGCTTTACCCTTTGTTCCCTCGGGCTATCTAAACCTAGGTCACCTTGGGCTTTACCCTTTGTTCCCTCGGGCTACCCATACCTTTGTCACCTTTGGGCTTTATCCATTGTTGCCTGGGGCTAATACCTTTGTCGCCTTTGGGCTGGACCCATTGTTGCTTCGGGCTATACCTCTCACTTCTTAAGGAGTAGGTGTAAAAGATCTCCGAGGTTTCCTAAGAGGGATAGATATTCATGGATATATAAGGTGCCCTCCACATATAAATACACAAAAAGAAATTTCTTGCAATAGCTTGACCGACCTATATTTTGGGCTCTGCCCATAAAGACTTTGCAAAGACATTTTTTTAATTTTTTTTTCCCATAAATGTAGAATTTGGGATACACCATTGTCGTGTAGTTTTTTGCAATTTTCAACAGAACCACACAAGTCTATGTTTTGACATTTCAATCAAAATTCAGAAGGTTCTCTATGTCAGGTTTTGAGGAAGTTTTGAAAAATGTGTAAACCTCTGGACAACAAGTTTTTCCTATATAATATTTTTTTAATTATTTAAAAAAATTAATTAATTTTTTTTGGCTTTTCCCAAAGGTGGTTATGGGCTATAACTTACAATGGTTTTCATTTTTTAAACAAGAGGTAGTTCCCCATTTAGGGTTATGATTGTTGAAAATTTTACAATCAGAAGGTTTTTTTATAGACCTAGTTAAGCTTTTTGACTATGCCATTCTCAAAATCTACCAAATCAACAAAGTTCTGACATCCACTACAAACATCTAGTATTCCCAAAGTTTTGTGTACTCTCTCACATGACTTATAATTTTTGGTTATATAGCAACTAACATGCGACTAGTGTTGTACAAAATGGACATGTGTCATAAAAATCATGGCCTAAGTTAATACATACCTATGTTAACACACCTAATATATATACCTAAATTATGTATAATAATCTTATACCTTTAATACTAAGATTAAACACATGTTAACTAATGTTACCCAATGCAAAACTTCACCTAAACCTGAGTTAAATTCACACTAACTTAAGCTAAGTTTAAAATAAACCTTGGCTGAATTAAACATGGTTGAATTACCTTAAATTAAACTAATCATGGTTAAACTAACTATGAAACTAAACGAACCATGGTTAAATTAATTGTGACTAAATTAACTATGAGACTAAAAACTAATTAGGAGATTAAACTTACCATGATTACATTAACTTTGGCTAAATTAACTTTGGTTAAATTAGTCATGGTTAAACTAACCATGATTAAACTAATTTAGACTAAATTAACAATGGATACACTAATTTCGGCTATATTAGCCATGATTAAATTAACCATGACTAAATTAAATTTGGTTAAATTAACCATAACTAGATTAACTTTGGTTAAACTAACTATGAACTAAATTAACTTTGGCTAAACTAACCATAGTCAAATTAACTTTGGTTAAATTAACCATGACTAAATTAATTAGAAAGATAAACTAACCATGGCTAAACTACACATGGTGAAACTAATTAATTAAACCTTCTAGTTAGTTTAGCCATCATTAATTTAATCAAAACTAAATTAACCACAATTAATATCATTAATTGTACTATTATTTATTATGCTAATATACCTATGGTTAGTAGGTTACATTACTTAACAAAAATACTTCATGTTAAGTTAGCTCCTAGTTTAAATTGATAATATTATAATAATATTCATTGTGAATCATTATAGGTAATTATAACTTACAAAAAATATTTTACTTGAAATTATAATTACTATAATTAATAATAAATACAATTAATGTGAATAGTGAATTTTATAAAATATTATTTTATTAGTATCATTAGTTTCTAATATTATTATTATTACTTATAATATAAATAATGTAGGTAGTTGGAGAAATTAGGTTATTTTCATATGTGCAATGTAATAGTTGCATATATCATGCAACTAGGTTGGTTGTGTTTGTGATTGAATTTTTTATCCCATATGTTTTGTTTTACATTCCAATTGTGTAGATTATATAAGTATGTGCATTTTAATCCTTTTCACAAACCAAATACTAAAGGCCTTTTGGGATGAACCAATGAAAGAAGCTTGACCCAAGCAAAAAATATGATTATTTTAAACCTACCTACGGTTACATTCCTACTTATCTAGCCCTATCTATCTACCTACCTACGACCTACCTACCTACCTAATAATAAATTTATAAATACTCATTGGGCTTGTTAAAAATTGCCATGTGCCACCATATAATTGGCCTCAACATATGAATACATGTCAAAATCCATTCATCATTTATTGGAGGGATTAAATATTATTAATTAATAGATAATGTTTAATATTGCAATATGGATCAAATGCCATGTGTCACCATATATAATTGGTCACTGAAAATTCAAATGGTCACCATGGTAGTTGCACCCTAGTTGTATGTGCAACCTTCATAAAATACACAAATGGATGAAGTATGAATCCATATCGTATATATTGTCCACATACATATTGTCACAAGCAATTATACGTCATGTGCAACTTGTTTTGTGTAACTATGGGGTCCAATAGTTGCATGTGTCGTTTACAATTGAAAATTAGTTGCATACGATAGTTGCAAATGACAATATTTCTACTAGTGTTCCTTTCTTACACTTTAACTAGAATATATATGCCTCTATCAAATCATCTATCTTCTACAAATTTGGTGTGGAGCAATGCATAATGAAAACCTTGCATTCGTATAATTTGTTAAGATATATGTACCCAACAATGAACTTATGATTATTGGGATTTAACATTTGTGTGAACTTGGAAACTAGTGTTGAGATGAATTCAACTAGTATTCTGAATGTCTTATGTGAACATATTTACATTTGTGGGAGAAAATACGAGAGTTTTTTTGGTTCCTTCATATAACTAAATGGATTGCATGGCATGATTTCAACCTTTATTTAACATTATATTCCATTTCATTGTAACATTATAATGAACTTTAGATGGATTAAGCTAGGTAATTCAATCCCCCAATTATAATATTGTGATAATTAAGATTAGGCAATTTTGAAATGTTCATAAAGGGACAAATGTACATAAATGTACTATTGCTGCAAACCTAAAAGTGATGTTATTTTTCTTGGGAAGGTGGCATTGTTTGGAACTACAAGTGGCATCACCTAAAATCTACAATTTGAATAGTTGAATTGCAAGATCATGCCATCATAAACTATTATTAATTATGGAGTTTGACAAAATGTTTGGAAAATGAAATGCCAAATTAAAAATGTTTGAATAGTGTTAAGGCTAAGTGGCAATGGGAGACTTCTCCACATTTCTACTTAATGAATTGATTCTGAAACACATTTGGCATTTGATATTAGAAATTTGGCCAATTTCAAACATTTTTTGAAATTTTATTTGCTTTGCATTTTTACAACAAAGTATGGAAGGAGTTGGTTGATGGCAGCAAAGATCTACAACTTATGGTATTATGACCAAAAATATGATAAAAACAAGTTGGAAAAATATATAATAGAATAATTGGCTACATTTTATGGTTCACATGCATTTGATCAAGAAGCTAACATGATTTGGTAGCCCAAAAAGGTTATTCTACTTGAAATACTTGATGGCATGAAAATCTTGGGTTTGAAGGTTGTTGTGTATGATTTGGAAGTTGCTACAAATTCAAGTTGAGTTTGTTCTTGAAACACATGGTTATGTGGGTGCATTAACAATAATCAAGGTTTTATGACATTTCATGTTGTTGGTTTTGTGGGCTAAAAATTAATTGGAAGTTGGTAGGTGCAATTTCTACCCTTTAATTGCTTTCTACCTACTTAAAAAAATACAAATTTTACTCCCAATAGTCAATTCCACATTTATAATTAGTTATATTTCATTATTTATATAGACCAAATTCTTACATAATTTTATCATCACAATTATTGTTTATTATTTCCAAGTTCTGGTTCATTATTAAATAAATAGAATCTATGATCAAAGTTGAATTATTCATTAGAAAAAACACAACACTTTAGAATATTTATTCATTATTTCCTTACTAATTTCACATTTATTTCTACATTTAGAATTGAACATATCAACATCAATAGTATTTAAAATAGAAATCACAATTGAACACATGAAAAATTTGTGGTTTTTCTAATACCAATATAATTTTAAATATCATCACATGTCTCTATTATAATTTCAACAACTTTCATTCTAACTATGTTGTGTGCACACCAAAAACAAATATCGTCAACTCCAACAAATTCCATAACAACATCCGAAATTCACTTCCATCCAAAAGTAATTCCAAATCAAATGCCCAACAATTTTAGTTTTAACCAGCTGATTAACTGTCTTGTTGCATCCCTGCCCTTCATTAACTAAACATGCCTTATTGAATTTGTTCCATTCACTAGGTAAAATTACCTTCCTTCCACTTTAGATTTCATCATTGAAATCTTTACTTTGATATAAAAAAACATTTTATTCTTCATATCATTGTGTTAGTCATATGTGGCTTGATTTGTTCCTCCTGATTACTGGTATTTCTACCTGCTTTGCAACTTATTGGTCTATATAGCTTTCAACTTTTGTACTCAGTAGAAGAATTGGAATTTTAGATAGTGGTGTTATTATACCTTATTGGTTTTGATTAAAAATAGATAGATTTCATTTGTAAGTGTCTGCATCCTTTATATGCATAACCAAATTTTTCTACATCTCTTCCTATAACTGAGCTTCTATTAGCTTCCACCATTCATTACGTTCAACATTGGAATCATCCATTTATTATTTGGTATGCACTATTGAATAATATTGTACCAACTCATCATACTTTTCCAATTTGTTGTTGACATATGCTAGATCCAAATACTTAATCTTTTCCACCAAATCATCCAGCTTTGACTTGGTTTTGATGATCTCCTTTTTTGACCTCCATGATTCTTTATTCCTTATGTTATTCTACAGTTTGTCTATGGAACTCTTCTCCTGTAATCATGTTCTTAATTTGCAAAATTTGTACCATCATCTTTTCCATGGTTTGATTTCTAGTGTCATGTTCCTACAACCATAGAACCCTCCTTCTTTGCAAGCTTTCAATCTTATGCTTATACTCTATTAATGCCTTTTGATATGCATGGTTTTCATCATTCCATGCTTTCTTTTTCTTCTTTAACTCTTGGCATTCCTTCTATAAGGTTGTCCATTCCACCATCCTCCCTTTCAGCTCTTTATTTTCTTCGGTTAGTTCCAACATTTTTACATTGACTTTTTATTTCGTCTCCTTTTATTTTTTCCAATTTGGTCTATACTCTCCATATCTTACATGTTCCTACTTCATCTACTACAACAATCTTTGTTCCCCCCCCCCCCCCCCCCTCTCATTGTGGTTAACCTACTTTTAAAAATTGAATTTTTAAACCCAAATTACCCATATTCATACTCACAATTACCATTGCTTGAAACATCTTCGTAATTTTGTTATTTCCCAACACCTCCCCTATTAGCTTTTCTATAGATTTAGGTGTCAAATTATGTGGGGTTTTTCCTTTAGAAGCATCTTCTAATGACATTCCTCTATCCCTCATTTGTAAACCTAGATCCATGTCCAACATGTGCCCTTTTGCTGATCCTAATCTACTTTATGGAAACACTATGGTAGGTGGTCTAAAATGATAAAATGTTGGTCCTAATACAACCATGTCTATGGGTCCTAAGTGGATGTGGTTGTGTGACTTATACTTACATTAGAGCCTCTTCATGGACCTCCATTTGAGCATGGAAATCATATAAATAATCCATTTCATCACCTAAGGTGATCTACTCCTATTTGATTTAATCTATTACATATGCTCCCTCCTTTCTTGCTCATGTTTTGAGCTATGATCTCTTTGTGGTTTGGATATAATATGTTTGGTTACCACTTTTAGAGTTATAATTTTCGTTGGTTTGGCGTTTCCACGCATGACTTTTTAAGGTCTAACATCCTTTCCTGATTTCCTTTACTAATATGTTCATTCTCCAACCTCAAATGTGTTCATTCTTTTTTACAAAGATCTTGGAGATCCCCTTTTTGCTCCCCTCCTATTGTCTAACACTTGTTGCAACTCCTCTTTAGACCTCATGGATTTTTTGTGAATTCCTATTGTCTTCTTTATTGTAACCTCATAATCTTCCTAAAACATGTACCTAAACAATCTCTCCAAAACCAATGTTGAATGACAAATTTCTTTTTTATCCTCATGCTTTCCTCCTGGCTACATATTTTCTTGCATCTTTGTCCATCTATCCAACTCACTACACAAATTATTAAATAGAATTTATGCCCAATCTACCTTAATTCCCTCTTGTATTTTCATGAATGTTAATGCATTCTTGTTATTCATATAATTCACTTTCTCCTTTTAGTAAATCACATATAATATTGAAGGGTATTGAATAATATTTGGCAATTTACACTTCTTAATGTTCCATTGGTTTGCATTGGTGTATGGAAGTTTTGTATCATGTTTGGACAACAATTCTTTTGCTAATGTTTTTGTCACTTGTTTTTTGGGATCCTCGACATAATCATTCTAATAGACATCAAATGCATTAGGTATTAACTGTTAACTATTTACTAATGACATACACTATGTTTATCCTACCAAAATAAAATTTTAGATCCTTTGGTCACAAATGTATTCTAGAATTCTACCAATGCATCATGATATGGTTCCTTCCATTCAATGGCCAACAACATGACCAAACCTACCTTATTAGCCCAAGTCTCCTCTTTTTTTCTCATCTTCTTCCACACTACCAATATGTCCACCTACTTAGAATAACTTTGTTTGGTCGGAGTAAAAAGTATATTTGTTCTCATCTAGAATCTTAATTCTTCTTTTTACTAGAGTCTTTTGATCCATCTTCCACTGTTTTTTGTTTCTTGGTACAAATATTGGTAAGTTTTCCAAACTTGATTGAAATGATGATGGAAATAAAAGTTGTTGTTATACCATATATGGCTACACATCTTTCTATGTGATTTTTGTGGTTTCACCAACTTTTGTCATTGTTTCAAAGAGTTTGTAAACAACACCACTAGAAGAGATCCCCCAAAATGTAACCAATGCATTTGCAAATACATGCAATTAATTACTATTTGTAACTAGCTCTAATTATTTTTGCAATTATTTTGCACCTTTGACCATTCTTGCAACTATGCTACAACAACATTTCCAACTAATGACTTCTTCATCCTACACATTATTTAAAAAAAAATCCATGATCATACCCATATGTCCCATTAGTTGCAAATGGAACTATGTTTAGTTGCATTATTAGGGTGTCAAGATAAACCCTAGTGTTATACATAGGTGTATTAGGAAACTTTTGAAAAGTATGAGTACTTTTGCTAAGTTCTATTAGGGGTGTAATAGGGGTATGTTTCCATTGGTGTATTTATAAAATAATATTCAGTTTGTATTTAAGCAAATTAATTACCTACCTACTTCTATATGAATTTTTACCTACCTGACCTAGCTTATCAATCTATACTTATATGTTTATTTGCCTATCGAGCCTAGTTGATCAAACTACCTAACATAAGTTACATGACTATTATTTAGTTACAATTATTTTAAATTATTTGATAATTAATAGTTCATATTTAATATTATAATTAGTATATCAATATTATTGAATATATTAGTTTTTAATTTCTTCTATATGAACTATTAATCAATTATTTATTTATAACTTTGTATAATTATTATGTTAGTTGCTTATTATTTAAACATTAATTACTGATTATTAAAAAAATTCGTTATTTATTTGATAATTTAAAATTATTAATTAATAAGTTGGGTATTCAATTATTTATTAATTAGATGTTAATTATTGATTATTTTATAAATTAACTAAATTTATATGACCAATAAATTAGTTAGCTACTTATTACTTAAGTACTAATTATTGATTGGTTAATTTTAAATTATTTATTTTGAGATTATAAAAATGTTAACAATAAATAAATAATAATAATTTGGTTCATTAGTTATTTATTTTTCTATATATATGAATTATGAATTAATAACTTATAAATAAATGTATTAATTAACTGATTATTATATAATGTATATATATATATATTGTTTAGCTTATTAAATAGTAAGTTACTTACTTATATATTTAGTCATATAATTTATAAAATTAAAAAGGAGGACAAAAGATATGAGATAAAGTTTTTAGTTGCAATTAATTTGCAACTAAGTTCCAACTTTAAAAATTTTCAATTTTGAAATTTTGCCTTCCATTTCCATTTAATCCTAAACCTATCTACTTAGTTCAACCTACCTACCTAGTCCCACCTACTAACTACCTACATACTTACCTACTTATCTAGTCCAAATTTTATAAATAAATAATCTATATTTAATATTTTTCAATCAATGATTTGTCAATAATCTATTAAACATTAGTTAATATTTATTTATTATGAAATAAATAATTATTGTAAATAATTATTCACGTAGTAATTATCTGATTATTCCTTATTTAATTAATTCTGAAATATATGATTGGTTTGGAAATATCTCAATAATCTAGTTTATGCAGTTAATCACGAGTTATGGTAAAAGTTAATGACTATTAATTAGTAAATATTTAGTAAGCCAATGAATATTAAATAATTAATTCTTCTCAAATTAAATTTTCTAATACTTAATATTTCTTCAATATAAATTATTAAATTATTATTTTATTTTATTAATATTATTAAACTATGTGATAGTCAATCAAGAACTAATAGCTAATAAATAATAATTAGTTAATATTCAGGAATTACCAATTAATTAATAATTTATTTTGTTAAATAATCAATTAATATCCAACTTTTTTATTTAATTAATTCTTCTAGCAATTTAAAAGGTTTATTTTCAGAAGTAAAGTGTTATTTATTTAAATAATTGAATAAATGAAATTATTAATTTAGAAGTAATTTGAAAATAACTAAATATATTAAAAATATAAATTATTAATGTGTGACTTGATTAATTAAATAGATATTAAATAATTATTTATTGAATTAATTTATTATTAATTATGAATATGACTTGGAACCAATTGATTAGTTATTGAAAATCATGAAAGAATAATTTCATGATAATTCTAAAATTATTAAAATAATGAAACAACAATATGTAGTAAGTAGTTTTGTAAGTGGGTGGGTGGGTGGGTAGGTAAATATTTATTAGCTAATTAATTAGTTACTTACTCCTTACCTATTCAATTGTATAATCTACAAAATTGAAAACAAACAAAAAACTTGTGGGAGAATCATTTTTAATTACAATTGAATTTGCGATTGAGGTGGGTAAACGATATGTTTTGTCTTTTAATGTCATTTGATAAAGTATATAAAGAAAGTGCCTTCTTTTTGGATTTGACATTAAAAATCAGGTGCCATTCAAGATGAGTTCAAAGAAGTTTAACCTTTAAGGAAAAACATAAAATAAAATAAAAACATTTACATGGTTACTTTTTAATTCACCTACTTTTCTACTGTTCTATCTTCTTACCTATTTACTTACTTTCCTACTTAGATAACTAGGTGGATAGGTAAGTAAGTAGTTTAAATAAGTATGTATCCTAGGTATGTAAGTATTGTTTTATGCACATAATTTTACTTAGCTACCCACCTATGTAAGTAATTTTTATTTTAATTTGTTTTTTCCAAAATTCAATCAATACGTCATGTGGCAACTTTTTTTTTGTCGAAGTGTCATCATGTAAATAATTAAATTGGACCATGTTGATTTTTCATGATTATATATTATATAAAATCACATTAAACATTTCAAGTTTTCCCACATGGCAAAGTTTGATCAAAGAATGTGTATACCCTAGGATAATTTTTCAATAATAATTCTTTTTCCTAAAGACAATTATGTTGACAAATGGCAATTATTGATAAGGTTAATTATTAGTTGCAAAAGAATGGTTAGTAGTTGCAAATGTTATACATTAGTCAAAGGATGAAAGTGTATATGTTGATCGTATACTTCATCCATAGGAAATGTGTTGACATCACGTTAAGTCGTCATTTGCGACTAAAGGTTCAATGTGGCTTCACTTAAGAAATGAGGGATTTTTTTGTTGTAAAGTTGATTACAATTATTCTTTAATCACAAATTGTAATCACAAATTGATGTTTTTTTATTAGTGAACCTGATACATGAAGATGAAAGCTTGTGGCCCAACCATTTTAAAATGGAAGACTTTAAAATAACAAGTGTTACAAACTTATGATAATGGGATTGCTTTAGTGTTTGAAATGCTAATACTTGATGCAATAAACGTATTTGTGAACCATATATGTGTATTGAAAGATATATTAAAACTAAATTATGGCCCTATGCATACCTATTATCAGTTTCAAGTGTAAGTGGATGAAATCAAAAGGCAATTGGAAAAACCCAACATATGTAAGGGATGATGTTAAATTCCTTACAATGAATTTTCAACATAATTTGCCATTTATGTTTGAACCTTTCATCTTTCCATCTCAAATGACACGTGTTTTTTTCTAACGGCTTAAAAAAATTAGGTTGAAAAGTAGTTTTATCAAATGAAGTTTGTTTAGGAAAAAGGTCGTTGATATAAAATATGTTTTCATTACGACAAGAATGGAAGCATGTGGCTTGAGTGCCCCAATAGGCTTGCCCCCACCCCCAAGTATTGTATCCTTAATAGGTGCCAAGTTGTTAGACAAATATAATTTTCTATCATTTACAAAGTTTTAGAACAAATTAATAGATTTCATTTTCCCCAAGTTTTGACCACAATGTAGACTTCTTTGAAAGTTTGAATTAAAAGCAAGAATTACACATCATTTGGTTATTTGCCTTTTTATATATGTACTACCACATTTGTAATTACGTTGAATTAGACATATTTCATAGAAACTTAAAAAATTGGCATTTATATTAATAGTTTTCACTTTTAAGTTGTTTTACAATCAAACTAGAATGTCAAGTCATTGTTATCCAAATTAGCACATAAATATTCATTTTTTAATCACCTAATAATTATTAAGTTAATCATAGTCATTAGACTATCATTATGAATGCCACATCAAAGTTATCCACATCATTACATACATTCATTTAAGATTATATACTAATTGCTAGGTTGTTTTTTTCTAGTCGTTATTTAGTCATATTCATGAGCCATGTCATTGTTTTCCACATCATTTTAACCACAATCATTTTTTATTTATATAAATGACAATTGGAAGTCCATGCCATTTTATCTTTTCACATGGATGTTGTACATGGAAGAAATACAACTAATTCTTGTTTCCTTTCATAAAATTATCATCCATCAGTGATTCAAATGACTAAATTTATGACTATTTCTTATTACATTCGGGATTCATATAGTTACATTTTATGACTATAGTCATTAATAAAATCATTGAAGACTTATAATAAGACTTATAATCATTTGTTTTCTTGGTTACAAAGGGCAAGATTTCTTCTAATGTGTTCATTCTTCCCCATTTCAACACAACCACATACAACAAAAAACTTTGGACATTAACATAACCATAAGAAAATAAAAAGCTTTAGACATTGACATAACTACAAGAAAATAAAAGACTTTTAATATTGGTTGATGTTTCCACACATCAATACTACCATAAACCTCATGAAGCTTGTGAATTGTTGGCCCCACACATCAATAGAAAAAAGCCTCAAAACATAAAAAACCCAAATAAACTTTTGACTTTTTACCCCCACATGCAAAAATGATAGTTTGAAAATTGAACCCCCATTCATCAACAAAACTACAAGTTGAATCCCCATGTGTTAGCGTAATTACAAAAATAATACAAACCTTTTGGAAATCACTCCCATGTATCAACCTGTTGCCCCATAAGGTTTATTCATGATCGGGGTTCCAAAAAAAGGAAAAAAGGATTCCAAGACTTTTGTGGGGCTATTTTTTGCAAATAACATTTATTTGAAACAAATATACTTGTGAGAAAATTTATATAGTCCAATTTAAAATAATACATTTGATGATGGTGAGTTTTCACGCTCATACATAATTGTGTATAAATATTTTGGTTTATAACAAAAAATGTGAACAATCCCCAATTTAAAAAAATGAGTTTCAATGAACAACCAAACATTTTTTTGGCAAGATTATTTCCTACACATGTGACTTGCATATAAAGTTAGACATTTTAAACCCATTGAACATAATGTTTTTGTCAAATGGTTTAAAAATGAGCCCTTTTCCTTCAAGATTTCAAGACTTTGAATTTTTTGTATAATTTGTTTTTTCATCAAGTTCATTTGATGAAAATGTACTTTCATAGAAGGGAACATGTTTTTCTTATACAATTTTCTTGAAATTAATTGTATAAATTTAGCATTCTTTTGATTCTTTAAAAAAATAAAATCAATTTAGACATATAGTTAATTTACATGATTCAAAATGACATTTACATAGTATCCAAATTATTTAAAGATATTTTTATTAATTTAACAAGACATCATTTTATTTATTGGCATACAATAATCCACTATAACTATAATAAGGTAAGATAAACAAAAATCCAAAGTTTTCCTTTGTAGTCCTTTAAAAGTTAAACATTCCTTTTTGGAACCCCAATCATGAATGCACCCAAGTTTTGTTATTTTTCAAATGAAAGTAGTTTTTAAACAAAATGTTTTTTCTCAATCCACTTATGTTTGATTAAATAAAAATCTCGTCCAAATGTTTTTTGTAAAATATCATGAGTCAAAATTTTTAATTATAATTGAATTAGTACAATTAATTCATATTCAATATATCATTAACTACTTCATCAAGTTCTACAATTATTTGAATAATTAAAAAAATACATTTGCACTTTGCAATATATTGTGACAACATTTATTTTCTCACAAATAGTTTCTTTTGACAATTGCATTATTTAGCAATTGAACTATTTTATTTTGATTATAATTTATGAAAAAACTTTTAATATTGGCTTGGTGGAAGTTGAAAGTTGTATAATTTTGAAAAAAAAATTTGTGACAACATTTTTTGGCCATTGTAATGTGTGTTCATCCCATTGTGACAGGTGTGAGCTTTTAAAAATTGTTAATAAAATTGACAATTGTGGCAAAGGTGTCATGTCCACCACAAAACATTCAAAAATCAAAAGATGCCACGCATGCAACATAAGAAGCAAGTGAGGGTAGATCATATCTCTCCTTGGTTTTTTACACAATTTTTGGTAACACATTTGTCACCAATTGATGTTGAGATGGAAACATAATATGCAAAAAATTGTTTTAAAATCATGTGCTTTAACCATGGATTCTCAACAAAGGACAATGGATAGTAACCTTTTACAATGTATACTTGACCAAGTTTTTTAAAAAGGCATGTTGTCTATAGTCAGCTTTGTTATAAGGTCATTGATGGCCAAAAAACTCAATGATCACAAAGGAGGGATTTTCTTCCCTTTTTTGTTGTTTTTTATAGATTACCACATCTTTCAACTTTCTACACTAAGAACAAATCTCATTTCTCGTGCTCTTCCACATGTTCACGAAATACATGTTTTTTCAACGAAGATGTCCCATGGTCTTTGATATAACTCACAAGGCCATTATTTTTTCTATGGGAAACATTAACATCAATTGGATTACAATGGCAAAAAATGCATCATATGACTTGGGGATTACAAAAATTAATTTGTGCAACATCATTGACAATAGAAAACTCCAAATAATTTGTAACGCAATGCCAAGGATACCATATGCTTTGGTTGTGCAAAAGTTGTGGAAAAATAATTGCCCAATAAGTATTTCCAATTTAAATGTCATCTAAAGTTGATGTGCACCCTTTTAGCTGCAATATGAACACAACAACAAATAACAAGAAAACATGGGAAAGGTGAAAGGATGCAATGCTATTGCTGCATCTTTTTAGCTATAACAACAAACACACTAACAACAAAAAAGAAAAATGGAAAGGGAAAAAACATTACACTTAGAAATTGAAGTTGTTTCTTGTTGTAGATTTATTACAAACTTGAACACAATGCAACAATACCGTAGACTAGATGATGTAGCAACAACATCAATGATGCAACAACAACATAAATTAGATGATCTAGCAATAATGTCAACAATGCAGTAAAATGTAAACTAGATGATGTAGAAAAAAAAGGTGAGAAACCTTACCTTATGAAAAAAATTGTTGTGCATGTCAAAGATTTACCACAAACTTCAGCATGCACATTGTCATGAGTGTTGGAGATCTACCACGTGTCGAAGATTTACCACAAACTTGAGCATGCACATTGTCGTGAGTGTTGGAAATCTACCACAAACCTGAGTAGGTGCAAGGGTTGAAAATCTACCACAAACTTGAGAATGAGCACTACCATGCATGTTGAAGAGCTACCACAAACCAAAGCAATCATGGAGATTCACTGCGAAAATAAGAAAATAAAAACTTGCAAGCAAGCAACGAGAAGAAAAAAAACCTACAAGCAACACATCAAAAAAAAAAAAAACAAAACAAAACAAAAAAAGAAAGGAAAGGGATGGGAGAAATGGGAGAATACTTGAAATTGTCGAAATTGCCAAATATCCCAAGAAAGAAGAAATGCCGCCATAAAACATAAAGTCAAGCTCAAGCCTTAGAGAGGGAAAAGCTTTGATGAGCACAGAAAGAAACAACTTAAGTCTCAACACGACAGAATGAGTAAACCTTGAAAGCTCAACTCAACCCTAACAAGATCTGGAACTTGACACAAAACAATCACATTATCAATCATCATCAATCACATTGTCGAGTGACAAATTTTGGGTTTAGGATTTTTTTTGCCCAGTTCCTGGACACATGTCTAAAGACGAATCTTGGAACTATGTGGATCTCCGGTTCGGGGTTACATCTGGCTTCAACTTGTTAGATTGGGTTCTGGGTATGAGTATTTGCATCCGGATCCTTAGCCGGCAGTTCTTACACGCCCAGACGGACACTCGGCCAACACTGGTCTTTATTCTTTACTCCTTTCTTACGTGATGGGGAACAGGGAGGGTGGGGGTTTAAGATTCCCCAGGATGGATTATATTGATTTGCATGGAAAGTTGGAATTAAGGTAATGTGTGTGTGGGAAGGGATTTGGATTAGAATTTGCTGCTCTAATAACACTCTTGTTCAGCAAATTAGTTTGTAGCATGTCCATGGCGACAGTGTGTGTTGTGGGTCTTCTTCTTGCTTCCTTGCTTCCTTCCTGGCATGGGTTGAAGCGTAGGCGGCGAGTTTGCGTGCATGCGTGGGGGAGTTGTTGTTGTTGTTGTTGCGTCAAAATCTCTCCTGATTTTGAAGCCCGATGATCCTCCCACGATGATGATGACCATTGTTTCGAAGCAGTAGTTGAAGCTTGAATGCTCTTAGAGAGAGAGAGAGAGAGAGAGAGAGAGAGAGAGGGGTCTTGTGGAAGTGCAAAGTAATGGACAATGAAGAGCATAGCGAGGGTTTTGGAGCAGCTGGTGGAGAAGAACAAAATTCAAGCAACCTGGCGTGGAAATCATTGAAGAGAGGGTTTGGTACGGGAGGCGGGAGGAACTGGGGAGCTTTGCTGCTGGGATGCATAGACTACTGTCCGCGCATCAATATGTCTTGGAATGTATTCCAGCTTTGTGCGGACCTGAAGGTGATAGGATCGTTCATGATTTTCCTAGTTGTATCCATTGTCGGAGTTTCCTATTATGCTGTTGTGATCGCCAATTACACTCCACAAGTTTTGAAAGGCGGATCAGCTGCAACTATTGCGACTGCTCTTCTTGTTCTCATTCTCTTCCACGTCCTGGTATACCAATCCCACCCCCCCCCCCCCCCCCCCCCCCTCTGTGTCTGTCTTTGCCTCTTGTGACTTTTTCTCATCTCACTGTTTCTTTCTACTAACCCTGATTTTATGTCAAGACATTTTTGTTGTGGCCATTCACTAGTTCTCATCTAAGTTCTAACCCTATTTGATGCTCCCACCCTGTTCTGGTCATGTCATACAGACAATGCAAATCTGGCTGAAATTCAATTCCTATTTGGGGTTCTGTCTTGAACAACACTTCACACCACATTGCTGCCAATCTTTTGCAATCTTCACTATGTATATCCAACCTCAGGCCTAGGTTTAATGGGTGGCAACTTCTGTAGGTAGGATTATGTGTTCGACATTGTACCTTTTCGAGGTATGTATGCTTGATGGAATGTAAAACAATCTGATCTCCTACATGATTAAGATGGGTGCAGTTGGCAATGCTCCTGTGGAGCTACTTTGCAGTGGTTTTCACAGATCCAGGGGGTGTGCCACAAGGGTGGAGGCCTTCTTCTTCTTCATCAGAGGATGATCTTGAGATGCAATCCTCACCACTAGTAGATCAAACAGCTGAAATGATGACTGTAGCAGCAAGTCTAGAGATCACGCCTCAAAGTGCAAATGCCCGCTATTGCAAAAAATGCTGCCAATTTAAACCCCCATGTTGTCACCATTGCTCTGTCTGTAAGTTTTCTATATTTTCCAACTCATTGTAGACCTCCAACTGGCTTCAAGGTGAAAGACCATCCAGGTTCAGATTGTCAAAAGGGTTGGCCTTAGCTGATTTGACAGTACTCAACTCTTGGCTCTAGTTCCTTCAATAAAGTTGTTGATTTGTCAAACTATGTTAGGTTTGGGTTTACAAGTGAATGGTGACCTGAAGGCATTCAATCATTACAAAGTAACCTTAAATCCTGTGGTGCTTCCAGGAGTGATTGAGTTTTGATGATCAATTTAAAGCTTTTCTGTTAGCTTAGGTGCATCAGTTGGTGCTTACTGGGAGGCACAGTTTCATTAAGATTTATATTTTTCTGTACATCTGTGTATCTCAGTGTGAAGTTAATGTATTGTTTTAAGTGCATCTTCATCTTCTTTTCATTAATTAATTAATTAATTTTTTGGGGAGCTCTATATTGGGTTTTTGCATAAGTAAACTTTATGTGTTGGACAGGTGGGCGCTGCATATTGAAAATGGATCACCACTGCATTTGGGTAGTCAATTGTGTTGGAGCTCATAACTACAAGTTTTTCCTTCTGTTTCTTGTAAGTACTGGCCACTATCCCAGACCTTCGTGCAATGGTCAGGTTGGAATGTTGATGCATGCAAAAACCTTAACTGTATCCAAGGTTGTATAGAAGTTCAATTGCACTTGTGAATTTGAGAACCTTAATCTGTTCTGGTTTTACCCTTTGAGGATCTCTAAAGCAAAATGCTGTTCTAACACCAATTGATTCCAACACCAAAAGGATATGCAGCTTTCTTTTGCAAACTTCTTATTTATTGGAAGGGTTAATGTTACAGCTGTACACATTTTTAGAGACAACGTTGGTGACAGTGGCCCTTTTGCCACCATTCATTAACTTTTTTGGTGATATTGAGGAGGATTCTTCTTTCCCGAATGATCTTGCAACCACCTTACTTGGCCTTGGTGAGGATCCTAGATGCAAAGTGCTTGCAGTGGTTTCTTGTCCTTATGGTCAGCAATTGATCATGGAGTGGTATACCTTAGTGCGTGCTTTTTAAATGCTGAATCAACCCCCGTTGTAGTTTGCATTTACAAATCACCTCAGACTTGAACCCTACTGAAAGAAGCCTTGCAGGATCCACTCCCAAAAAATTTACAGCAGGTTGTAGCTTGGTCACTTCATGTGATTTTAACTAGACAAAATAGAGTATTCATGCATGGATGTGGTCACATGTCTTCAGAGGGTTGGCTATTTTAAATGACTTGCAAGTACTTTGTTGGTACAGCACTGAACAAGTATGGTTGTTGAGCACAGTGCTGAATCTGGCATTTGCACTCAGTTTGCTTGGCTTCCTCATCATGCACATGTCTCTGGTTGCTGGCAACACTACCACTATTGAGGTACCTTTCTTTTCTTGGTCATCTTGTTTGATCAGCTATGCATCTTGCATGCTTAGGTGACATTATGACTTTCTTTCTGCAGACATAGACCTCTGGAAATGCAACAGGAACTCAGGATGCAGATTTTGTATAGTTGTTTGCCCTAATTTTTGAGCATAGTATTATATTCTGTTGTACACCCATTTTTGTGAGCTGATGAAGTCAGAGAGAAGTATTGACAGCTAATCATTGCCATTCATGATAGAGGTGATGGTCTGACACTCTCAAGGTTATGACAGCACTCATAATTATCATGTTTGTTTGGGTTTGGCCAAAAATGACACAACCTTTGTTTGGTTGCCTTACATGTTTTTGTAGAGTTTCTCTCTGCAATCAATCACTATATATCCTTGGTCATCTTTTTTCCTTTTAGCTTCATCTCTTCTATCATAGGCATATTCATCCCTAGCCCTGATTAGATGAGTCAGGATATTGCATAAGTGCAGTGTTCAACATCACCATGGTGTAGGGTCCAATAATTGGCAAAGGCTTGTGGTGACCCAGAGGATCCATTCATATCCAGTGCATAATATGAACATGACATGCATTGCTGAACTGAATTCTATTTCATCTGACAATAGAGAAGTTCTTTAGAGCAACATCTCAAGCAGACAGATTCATTTCCATTTACAGTACGATTTTCTCCTACGAAGTCTTGGCTGTCTGATTTTGTGAGATACCTGAAGGCTGAGAGGACCAAGTAATGAGCTAGCTCACCAAACCATTCTCCAAAGTTAGTAGCTCCAGAATGGTTTGGTGGCCTCAAGGATCTTGTGGATGAATCACAGTGAGAGAGGCTTTGCTAATGTGTCATTATCTCAAGTTTACCAACTGGATGTGCCCTGGTCATAGAGGGTGCATGTTCAAGATGACGGACTTTGTATAAGCAAAATTAAGTTGTGTAAAATTCAAGTAGAGCTTGTTCTATAATGGTGGCTGATGTTGGGAATCTCTGTTTCTTTGGTTTGTTAGACATATGAAAAGAAGGCATCTGCAAGATGGAGATTTGATTTGGGATGGAAAAGAAACTTTGAGCAGGTAATCAAGGTTCTGTGATCACACTGCTTTGTGTGAAATCTTGGACAATTCAGGGTGGGATATCATTGACAGAGTACCTTCATTTATGACCTGATTGCAGGATTGCCAATTTGTCAAATGTAGCTCTCATTCTTTTGAGCAATGCTAATGATGTTTGTTTTGGGGGGCGGAGAAAATTGTGGCAGGTGTTTGGGATGAGGAAACTTTATTGGTTTCTCCCACTGTATGCAGATGATGATTTGAGACAGATGACAGTACTGCAAGGTCTTGATTATCCTCTCAGATTAGATATGGATGGCCAAGAGTTTTAAGCAATCCTGGCAAGAGATCACATTGTTGTCATGGACACACTAATCAATTGCTTGTGCAACTCTACCACCCACTGGAAACAGGGTTGCTGTGTAATGTATTTGTTTATGTCTGTTTTGGTATAACAGGAAAGTTGAAGCTTCCTTCTGATTTGGTTGCTATTTACTAGGGCCTACCTGAGGTTTGTATTTCTTGTGAAAAAACAGGAAAGTGGAAACTTTCTCATCATATGACACCATTCACCATGTCACTAGTCCATGTAGGTATTACTGTAGTTGAACTATCACCATGATTACCAGTTAGCAGATATTGTGCTCATACTATGGTTCTCAACTTTTGACCTCACTGGTTTTGAATCCTCATAGACTGCTTAAGAAACAACAGTTATTGTGTGTGCAGGAGTGTGCCTAAGGAAGGATGTGTTCTTTCTCACACCACATTGGTTTTCTTTAGGGCTACTGATTAACCCAAGATTCAGAAGGCCTAAATATTTGCATTTTTGACAATCATTCTTGGCCAGAAATGCAGGTATTAACATGATTTGTGTTGCCTCATGTGGATTCCAATATTTCATATTGGAACAGTCTCTAGTCAGGTTTTGTAGCTCTAAGAGTTGCTTGTAGCTCCAATGGTGGGCTTAATTAGTCTTCGGAGACTCGTCAATTTCTATATAAAATAAACAAGAGGTTTACATGACCAAGAATGTTTCTTTCTTTGGAATCTTCAAAATGATTATCCAGGGACTTATTGATACTGGGCGAGGAACTTTCAAAGCCTGATTTGTACCTCGAAGAGCATGCTCTTGAAGTTCTCCATCGAGACTTTCTTGTTCCTTATTTGGTTCCTTTCTTGGATGCTTTTTCTTTTTGTGCTTCTCTATCTCCCTCTTTCCTCATTTGGTTCGTTTCTTGGGTTTCTTCTTCTTGTGTTCTAGCTTTTTTAATCCAGCATATGGATATTTCTCAATGCCCATGAGGGTTATTCCCTTTCATCTTGGATTCCTTGGTCATTGCTTTTCCTTTCATGTTTTGGTTGAACTAGTCAGCATCATGACCAAGTCTTCCTGTTACTACTGCTCTTGTTTTCACAGAAACCTAGTATGTTGAGGACTGTATGATGTGCACACTTTGCTCACTGCTAGGAGCTAATGAAGTCAGTGCAGATGTTATGGTAAGCTACACACTGACTGCATTTTGCTGTTGAACATCGTTGAATATTGTGGAGACCATCAACTGCTCATTTTTCTTCTGTGTTTCCCAAGCATTGGATCTTATGTCTTATCACAATATTCTTTAGGGAAACATACCCGCCTGTGATGAGAATCTTGATGCCCTGATTGGCTACCTCTTAGGTCATGAGCTATGCACAATAACCTCCGACCATTGTTCCATGAGTGACCACTCAGCACAATCTACCAACATTGGCTCTCATTGGCTCAATGATTCCACAACCCCATTACTTCTTGAATGAAAGGTAATATCCCTTCGTGGATGAGAAGAGCTTGCCATGATCCTCACTAGGGACAGTTATACCCTGTAACCAGCTCAAGACTGCCATTTGCATAGCTGGTTGCACTGCCAGTAAGATCAGAACATGAAAGTCTCAAAATGAGCAACTAATGATTAAGAAAGCCAGGACACAAAATATGTCACTTTTTGCCTTGGAGCAAAATTTAGATACAATAAATAAAGCCAATAAAACCTGAGATAAGGTGAGAACCTTTGTGTGAGAGGATGCAAGTTCTGTAGGTTATAAAAATTTGCAGTTGATTCCAAACAGGAAAGTATGTTTTTGGATTAATGGGAAGGTTCATGATAAATTCTCAGAATGTGACAGCACCTTACTCACACAGTTTTCTGACCATTAAAAAGATCATAAAGATTAGAGCCCAACAGCTCAAGAGTATTGTGAACTTCAGGGCTAGTGAGACAGATTATATTTAAACCCTAAATCCTGACTCAGTATCCACCAGTGAAAACTGCGAATCCCATCAACTTTCACATATTGCACACCCCTTTTATAATGTCATATGGCACACGGACATCATAAATATGTTGATGTCTCCAGCCCTGAAAGTGGATTGAGAAGAAGGCGTTGCAAGCTACTGGAATAATGCCTGGTCGAATTCCCATTCAAATGAAGTAGTAGATGAAACTTCGCATGCAGATGATATGCTGTTAAGTTGTCCATCAAACAATACCTGAGAACAATACTTGGATCAAACTTAATACATCAAATGCACATTTGTGCCATTTGGTGGATTGATGGTAAGCACTAGAAGTGTGGCACCATTGTGTGGAAGGACACCCAAAGCATTTTCACGACTGTTCAATAGTGAATACAAACCCCAAAACCACCTTTTTAGCATGAACAATAAATAAGAGTTCTACACAGAACAGAACACACATACAGTTAGGTGTGAATTCTAATTCCAAGGTAAATTGTTTTAAACTTGCAATTCCCAATAGTGTGGCATGACATTTTTAGTACCAACCTCACCATTGGAGAAACATTGTTTTCAGAGGATCCAGGGTTTTGTTTACATGAGAATTCACCTAGAACAAGCTTGAACTGCCAACCACCTCCTGTATTCAAAAAGTGAAGTAGTTGTATTGTAAATTGTAATGAATGGTGTATGAGCATCTAATTGAGGGCAAATGTGACAATAGTGATTGAGGTGGTCCATATAGATTTGGATGTATTTCAGCCCCAAAAGGCCTCTTTAGAATCACAATTTAACATTGTTGGAACCTCATTATAGCAATGTGTATTTCAACAACATGGGCAAGCCAACTTTTATTTCACTTTTGGCCATGTGCCCATGTTTATCTGGTCTATGTAATTAAAATTCATTGAAATAAGACATGAAATGAATGTGTTTGTTACCCTATGTTCCAACTCAATGAAATTGCTCGACTAAATGATCAAGTTACTATTGACAAATGTTGAAAATATGATGTGATAATGTACAATTGGAAAATCATCCTTAAGGGTTTACATGTGGATAAAATGGCTAGCTCCTTTCAACCTTTCATGTATGCTTATGCTTTCAAGTGTACGTATCTTTGTAGCAAGGTTAAAGCTTAAAATTTATGTGAAGTCTTAGTGCACAATGGTATTGGCTTTGAGCTTTCTTTGTGTCATCACCCACTCTTTGCTCATAAGTGTTGAAACAACTTGAAAGTGTTCAAATACAAGCAGATGCATGTTCACAAGGTTTGATGATAATGTCAAACTACACAACCCAACTAAATTTATGTCTTTCTTGAACATAATTTATTTCTTGAGCATTACAAATCCACTTCACAATTCAAGACAATTATAATGGGCATCGAAGTCAAATTTTTGAACCCCGATAAGAGTTCACATAATATTGGGACTCTGATGACAATTCCATTCCATTTCATGCACCCCACAAAAGTACACAAGATTGGTAGTCAACTTTGAAGATCAAAAGCAAATATTGGCCAAAAAATAAAATAAAATCTGGTCCAATGTCCAATCCAAGTACATATAGAGAACACCAAAAGAAAAGGTTGGCATTGTGACATCCATAAAAGTTCAGTAGAGAGAGAACAATGAAAGCTAGTCTTTCAAGTATAAAACACTGCAAAAAACCGTGAGATCTATAAAAGTCCACTGAAATGTGCAATTACTTCATTTGCAACATTCTTGCAACATTCAAAACAATTTGTAACAAAGATGTGCAAGAAGGACATACCCACACTCGAAAAGAAAAAAAAATGTATTGAGAGATATCCCAACAGAAACCAGTCTTTCAAGTGTAAAGCACTTCCAAGAAAAAAAGACAGGAAAAACATGTCGCTGTGATATCCATAAATGTTTACTATAATCTGCAATTACTGCATTTGAAACATTCAAAGCAATATTCAACAAAACTGTACAACAAGGACATAGCCACACATGAATATATATACATACACATATAAGAGAAGGCAACAGAAGTTGGAGTCTTTCAAGAGTTCTTGTTGTGTGTCATGTTACTACAAGAGGTATGCTTTGAGGGAAGTTGAAGACATTCTGGGAGTCCCATCTTTGCTTGATCTCAATCAAGGGGTTGAGGTTGGAGCCATAGTAAGCAGTGAGGGGCATATCCCTGTCAATGTAATTTTGGTAAGCTTGTGGAGTGGCAAAAGGTCGCACCGTATTCCAGGAATTGTCAAGGAAGGTGAAATCAGTACTTGCTTGAGCTGCAATGCTCCAATAGGCCACCATTTGAATGGAGAACAGAGAGCTCCGGTGCACAAAAGCTGTGGCATCAGCTGCAACTTGGTTGATGTTTGAAGTTGGACCATATAAATCAAACAGGAAGAAGGCGTTGTCATTGGAGTCTGAGTGCATGGAGTTGAGCATTGCAGTGATGCCAGCATCAGAGAGACCAGCTGGTGCATTCACATAGATGGACTTCGCCTTGAATGTGTTTGTAGGAAGAGGATAGTTCTTGAGGTTGAGGACATCAGGATTTGAGCCTGTAGGGAAACCTCCATTTTGCAGGATGAGTGTGATCCAGTCGCTTTGTTGGGTGGTGGAACTAGAAGCTGGTGGTGTGTTGGCTAAGAAGCTTTTGATGAGAGGAGGGAGTGCAGCTTGTCGACCCAGATACACACCCTCGATGTTGCTGTTCCCAAATGGGTCCAAGTAGAAAGAGGCTGAGATCTCAGGAACTGCGTTCGCTCCCCATGTTTGAAACCCCTTGAAGGCTTGAAACTGCTGGGTCTTGTTTGTCCAAAAGTATTGGAAACGCGTGATGGGTCCAGAAACATCATGAACTCTGAACGTGAATTCTACAACAATTCCGTAGGAGTTGGCGCCAGCACCTCTGAGAGCAAAATACAAATCACTATTCTCCTGGGCATTTGCTATCACAAGGGTTCCATTGGCAGTCACCAGCTGAGCTTCCAGGATATTGTCTGCGACCAGGCCAAATTTTCTGGAGCTGAAACCCCATCCACCACCAAGAGCATGCCCCGCAACGCCAACTGTCACACAGTTGCCTGCTGGAATGGTTACCTTGCCGAGGTTCCAGAGCGCCAAATACAGAGGTCCCAACCTCCAACCTGAGCCGATAGTCGCCGTATGAGCTGCGTTATTGTAGCTGATTGCGGTGAAGCCCGTCATGTCCACAACCAGACATCCGTCTCGACCACCTAGTAGTGTTTGCATCATGCCAGAACAACCCATGAGATCATACAAGCAGCAAACAAACGAATTCAACGACTGATCATGATCATGAAACTATTAATTTATTCTAAACGATATATCAACACAACCATTTGGGATTGATTGTTTATTTTTTCTTTTTTCTTTTTCCCATTTGGGTGATGATCCGTGATATGAGACAAGCTCGTGAAGATCTCAATACTACTTTGCTTAATTACTTACCCAGAGAGTAGTCTTCATAAGAGTGACCACCACCACGAGGAGCAATACAAACAGCCGACTGCTTGGCACAATGCACCGCATTCTGCACTTGGGCAATCGTGGTGGGGAACACAAAGGCCGCTGGTGCATATCTGTTGCGCAGATTGTTCACAATCCTGGCGTTGGTGTAGGCAGTGGTGCCAGGAAATGCAGTCCTGGCACCCCCTGTTGCCAAACATTGTGCCAACAACGACGTCTTGCTTGAAACGAGCTTCCTAGAAGTGCTAGAGCTGACAAATTCTTCATTAATATGAGTGAACATATAGCCCTGAAGCAGCCAGATCAAACTATGAAGTTGCCATCAAACCCAAGAGTGAACAAGTCTACAAGAGTTGTTTCAAAACAACAACACCAGCTTGGACTCTTAACTCTATACAAACTTGTAACCAAATGCATTCTTCACATTACGCATGCATTATAAAATATTTTACCTGTGTTCGATCATCTGAAGCTTGAGCAGTTAAAATGAAGCTGTTGCTGCAAATATTAGTTAGTAGCAGACATGCCATGATCAAATTAGTCCCTAAGATTATACATTGATATTGATCACTACTCATGTGCCTGGACCTGCAGCTTCTTATAGTGATCAACTCCATAGTACTCTTGAAAATGCTTGAATCAATTACAGAGTTCATTACCAAACTCAAACATATCCTGCCAATAATTTCACACGACTACCGTCTATTGTCAAATTGTGTGGCTAAGCAAGTTATAAATTTGTGATGTTGTCAACAACAAGTTCAAGAGGAAGTCGGAAAAAAAGCAATTATGGGATAAATTATATTGCACTAATCAATCATTCAATATTCAAGAACTTTTGCACCGCAAGTTCAAACGTCATGGAACCAAGCCCATGCACCCCCCTCCTCGTCGAGAGCTTTCCAAAGACACCAAGAAAGGGATCTCATAAGGACAAAAACAAAACAACACAAACAAACAAACAACCTTCCTTCATAGATAGATCTGTATGTACATATAGGGTTTTTAAAGGGGAAAAAGAAACAATGGTTTTTTTTGGTGTAAGGGTATGGCAACTGGCTGTACAGCTATGAACTTCTTTTGCTACGATAAAAGTCAAGAGAACTTAATAAGATCTTGCAGAGCATGTGGAGCTCCTTTTGGACTCATTTGCTTCCCACTCTGGAGTGTCCATTATATTAAGTTGACAATTGACATTGCAAGTTGACAAGGCACTGGAGCTGATGAGCTTTGCTACATTTTCCTCCCAATTATTTTGATCAGATCTGGTTTCCAGTTTAGGGAATACCTTACCCTAAAAGTCCGTTTCATCATTAAATAATCCTCAAAATAGTGAAATGATTTTTTTTGTGAAAATATGAAGTAATTGACATGTTGAAAATCATCATAACTTAATTATCATAGGCTACATACACTCTGAATATTTTCACTACCTATATATGTGACAATATCATAATAGATATTGGAGAATTCAATAATTTCAAATTTAAAAAACAAAGTAATTTTTTGAAATAAATAAATTTTTTATTTTTCTTTTTCTTTTTTTCTTTTGTCAATGTGCAAACTGACCCTAGGCTATGGTATTTCAAAAATAAATTAAACTATGAGTTTCTGCATTCCAGAAGCACATAAAAAAACTCAGCCTCAACCAAAACTGGTAATAATAACCAATGATTTTTTTCCACAAGAAAATTGAGAAAAAAATGTTTTTCCTAGTTTGCATCTGAATAATTTTGCTATTTTTTGGGAAAACATCATCAAATTTTATATATGAAAATGATTGAAAAAAATCCCTGGTAATAATAGTTGGTTTCTCCAGTTTTGGATTCTGGATTTGTAATTTTTTTCATCTTGAGTTTTTGCAAAATCCAGTTGTTTATAGTAAATTGTTGAAGTTGGGTTTCTCCATTTCTATTTGCCACAGCAAATTGCTAAAACTGGTCTCTCCCATTCCACTAATTTTGTTTTGCAACCATATTTTCTAATGTTAGCTTATACCTATTGGAAACCATCACACCATTAATAATCACTAGCATAAAATACAGAACAAGCCAGTGTCTTTTTTTTTTTTTTTCCACTCAATTTTCTCATGTTGCACCAAAAGTGACAATCTGCCACAAGAGGATTTAGCCAAATCTGGCTATCAGATAAATAGAAAAGTAGACAATTTAGGAATCCTATTACAAATCCTCCAAAAAATCTAGCCAATTTCATAACTTTCTTACTTGAAATGTGATTTTTGGCTATATCAGATAAATAGAAAGGTAGATAATTTAGGAATCCTATTACAAATCCTCCAAAAAAAATCTAGCCAATTTCATAACTTTCTTACTTGAAATGTGATTTTTGGCTATATCAGATAAATAGAAAGGTAGATAATTTAGGAATCCTATTACAAATCCTCCAAAAAAAATCTAGCCAATTTCATAACTTTCTTACTTGAAATGTGATTTTTTTTTAGGGGGAAAATTTTCAAAATGTTCCCTTGACCATGTTGTTCGGGAATTTGTCATTATAGCAAAATGGTGAATTTTTACAACAGAAAAAAAAAAAAAAAAAAAAAAAAAAAAAAAAAAAAAAAAAAAAAAAAAAAAAAAAAAAAAAAAAAAAAAAAAAAAAAACTGGAAGAAACCCAACATGTGTGTGTAGGGAAATTACTCTTGGAAAACTTCCAAACTCAGAAAGAATAAACTATGAAAATCATGGCCAGTTTTGTTTTGTTTGCAAATTGTCATAACTTCACTTCTGACAAAATCTCAAACTGCTAAAGTTTGTATCTTGAAGGGTGACTCTTTTGCAACCAATTGTCAAGGGAGCATGAAGACATGTGAATGTTTCCAAAAAATCTTAGTGAATTTTTGAATTTGAAGTTTACTTCAAAGTTTGCATTAATTCATCTAAATATTGCCTTTTTACAAATTCAGAGTTTGTTATGTTATTTAAGTAAAGAATATGAAACATTGATAATAAACATAACATTTCTTTGGACATGCAATTATATCTACATATGGATATTTCATATTGTATTTTTATAATGTTTTCACCCCATAATACTTGCATTAACTTCCCAAAATTTTTGTTAGTTTTTTTGGTCAACCATGTAATATTTGCATCCATAATTGTTAAATTATATTTTGTAACGTTGTTACCTTGCAATATCCACATCACATTCCCAAAATTTTCACTGATTTTTTTGGCCAACTATGTAATACCCATGTTTATATCGTTAAATTGTTTTTTGCAACATTGCCACATTGCGACATCCACATTGCATTCTCAAACTTTTCACCAGTTTTTTTGGTTAACAATTATCGCAACTATGCAATACCCACACATGGGTCCTAAAATGTGAACTATTGCATCAACCAATTACATAATATTTATATACCTACATGTTTTCCCAATTTAGGATTTGTTTGTATATGAATATTGCATGTGTCATGTTTGACATGTGGTTCTAGCATAATACCAATGTGAATATTACATTTTGAGGTCAAAGGTTCACATAAGGTAAAACTTGGACCAACAAATGTTAGTTTCAACATGACCTTTAATACGAGCATTGCATATTGGGTATGTAATACAACTTGTTAATGGTGGATGAAGGTATTGCATTGTGATTTAAGGTGGGTTAATGAGATTTATCCATTTAAAAAAAATATTGCAAAATCATTTCAAAAGTGTGTTAAAATTCTATTCGAACCTAAATGCATTGATTTTTGCAATACTTTCATTGACGATAATCATCATCACTTTCCATAACATCTTTAGGAATTTTTTGTGTGTGAGCAATACCAAAGAAATAGTGATTTACTCCCCAAAAAAAAGTTTTATTGAAATGTAGAAGTTTAACTAAAAAAAGACATTGGTTTTTCCCAAAGATGAAGGTTTAGCTAGGAAATAAAAAAGTTTTGTTGAAAGGTGAGAGTTTAACAACGAAAAAATACTAATTACCAAAGTATAGAAGTTTAACCAAGAAATAAAAAGGGTTTACCGAAAGGTGGAAGTTTAATCAAGAAAAAACATCAATTTTGTTAAAAGATAAAGGTTTAGCTAATAAAATGTAAAGGTTATGTTCAAAAGTAATGATTTAACCAATAAATAAAGAGGTTTTGTGAAAAGGTAAAAGTTTAGCCAAAAAAAGACATTGGTTTTGGCAAGAAATAAAAGTTTAACCATAAAATAAAAAAGTTTTGTTGAAAGGTGAAAATTTAGCCAAGTAAAAATAATAATTTTGTTGAAAGATAAGGGCTTAACCAAGAAAAAGGTAAAAGTTTTGTCAAGATGTAACAATTTAGTCAATAAATAAAGAAGTTTTGTCAAAAGACAAAAGTTTAGCCAAGAAAAAATATTGATTTTGTCAAAAGATAGAGGTTTAACCAATAAATAAAAAAAAATTGTCAAAAGATAAATTTAGGTTAAAAATTAAAGAGGTTTTGCTAAGAAACTAATGTTTAGTTTGGAAGTAAATTTTTTTTGTCAAGATATAAAAGCTTAGCCATGAAAAGATAATTTTTTTGTTAAGAAAACATAAAAGATTTGTTGAAAAGTAGTGAATACATAGAGGTTTAGCCCAAAAAAATTGTCAAAAGGTAAAATTTTTGCCATTTAAAATGTGTTGTCAAGAAACAAAACAAAGGTTTATCCAAGTAAAGATAAAAGCTTTTGCGTAGAGGATAAAAATTTAGCCAATGGAAAAATAGAGGGTTGGTAGGAAGGGGGTTTAGTCATTACAGTAGCCTCCTGCTTAAGTACACACCCGTTTAAGTACGCATTATTTTCTCGAAAAAATAGGGTTCAAATTTATTTAGTTCAACATGTCATGGATTGTCATTTGGTGTAAGTTTTGAAGATTCTTGTGTTTGGCTTTCAAGGTGACAGCTCGGACTTTACTTTGAAACGATTCAAACAACTTTCTAAAATCATCGAATGTTTCCTTAGCCTCTTCTCGAACTTCGGAGTAGAGCATTTGATCCTCTATATCAACAACTTGTTTATAAAGTGACTCAAATCCCTTAAATACAACGGTGTTTCCTAAACCCAAATCTAACGCTTGAAAGGTAAGAATGTCATCATCATTGTCATCATCCAGATTCTCTTTAGCAATTTTCATCGTTTCCAAAAGCTTTTCAATGTCTTCCAAAACTACAACTGCAAATTCTTCATTGTTTTCATCGTCGACATGAACAAATTCTTCAAGCTCGTCTTGCCCAACAGAAATATTTAAAGTTGTGATAACTTGTGCAACTTCAATCCTTAAATCCTCGATCTTGTTCACTACTTCCTTATCAGCTTCTAATGTCATTATTTCCACCTTGATAAATACATTTTTGATAGAGCTTGGTGACACGGATTGCCAAGCTTCTTTGACATAACTCACACCATTGAGTAGGTGAACTGGATTTCCGTATGCAATTGTAGTAACACCGCGTCGTAATCTCCGCCCCTGCAATTTCTTTCGAAGTTTTACCTCTTCATCCAATTCATAGAAGTCAAGAACATCCTTGAGATAGAGATATTTGAACCTCTTATTCAGAGCTACGATTATGCCCATATTGTAGGGCTATTTCCAACTTATGCAATTTGGGGGAAAGAAGACGATCCGTCGCGTTCAAAAGCCTAAAAGTGTCTGGGGGCATTGTCCAATAGCAAAAGAACCTGACGTTCGGTTCGTTTTTTCACTTTTGGAAAAAACACTTCATTGAACCACTTCCACCACGTTTCCACGTCCATCCAAGCTTTAGCTTAATTAAATTATGGAACAGGCCATTGGTAGTCCTTGATACAAGCAATTGCTTTCAGTTTGTCAATCAATGCGTAAGGAATTTTGTGAGTTCCCACATCGTTGGCGCACACGATAAGAGAAACCCGATCTTTGGATTTTTTCTTCCCTCTAGTGGTTGATATGTCCTCATCTAGCATTAGAAGGTTGTATCTCGGTAATAAGCAAAAAAACAAGCTGGTCTCGTCCATATTGTAGATGTTTTCAAGATCATATTGGGCAATAATCGGGTAGAGGTCATCTAAAGCTGCCAGTAATCCAAGATCGGATTTATTGACTTTAGCTCCCTCTTCGTGAAGCAGCATCTTTTGCAGCCTTCAATGCATTCTAAATCGACTTAGCCATTGCCAAGATGCCTTGAAATCCGTTTTTGAAATCGATAATCTCAATGCAATACTTTTCACTTTGGCAATGGCGCAAGATGGCGAAACAAGAAGATTGGCACAACGCATGCTATCAATCTAGATGTAAAGCATGTCTTCAAGCTCGATGAAATGACCAACAGATGATCGAAAAGTCTTCTTTTTAGCTTCATCAGACATTAAGGCAGATTATTCTAGGATTTGCTCCCGCTTGTCCCACACCCTTCTGATAGCTCTTTCACTAACATCATTTTCGCACACTATAGCCCTTTTACTGGGAGCATCCGTCTTGCTCAACTTCGCTATGATTTCGCATCATTGGGACTAATTGAGGCGTTTCCTGTTCAATTTTTTTGACATTATAGGCGAATCAAGCGATTAGGAAGTGATTCATCTAAAGTGCGCACCTACCGACTAAGTACGCACAATCCTCTCAGGTTCAAGTTGTGTACTTAGGTAGGAGGCTACTGTAGTTGGTAGGTTGGGCCAAGATGAAGGTCAATAAAATAGCTAGGTCAGCAAGGTAATTAGATGGGAAGGTTCCTTGAAGATCAGGTTTGAGAAAAAAATCCTTTGTTGTATAGGTTGAAATCATAATTTTCAGATCAAAATTTGACAAAATTTTGCAAATTAAACACACACACACACACACAATCTCTCTCTCTCTCTACCTATCAATCTAACAGGACCTGAAATTCGGATTTGGCTAGAAAGGTTACTAAGGTGAAACCTGATGTTAACTTAGTTGGGTTTCATCCACACACTTGAGTCATATAACGAGAGCATTGCAATTGCAATGGTGACTCTTGGTTTGAAACACTCTCTGGCCCTAAGCTCCTAAGAAAGGTGACGCTGAAAGGACCACACACAAAGTGAAATTTTTCTTTCGAGAAATCACAAACAAACTCGAACCCAAAAACCAAAATGTTGTCGTCATCGTATTTTATTTTTCTTTCAATCGTGGCTATGACAATCGTGAATTGACGAAGAAATTTTGAAAGCGATTTGGATATATTATAGTCCCACAAGATTCAGAATCTGTTGCCATGCAAAAGTTTGGAATTTTTTTTTTCCCAATGCATAGATTCTCTGCAACTCTGTAGTTTGATTTAGTTGTAGAAACTGATCTGGAAAAGAAACCCTGTTACCTTTAGTCTCGATTAAATTGCTTTCATAATGTTGGGAGCTTTTGTGACAGTTGAAGCGATCACTGGCATTCTTTCAATTGGAGCCTAAATTTGAAAGGGATCAACCGCTTGGCATTCTTGTGTTGGGAGGCTGGAGCGTTGTCATGACGGATCAACCGATCAAGTGGCATTCTTTGTACCTTCGCTCTTGTGATTGCCAAATGACTGATTGGAAATCCTGATTTTCATTCTGATTCTGCTTCGTGATCAGTGAATGAAACTGAGGTGTACATACATCTAAGCTACATCTCCAAATCTTACAAACAAAAGATAACAATGGGAAGGATTTTGGTGGACAACGCGAAGCCGAGAGTGGGGCATGTCCGCTCTGAAGACCAATTTGTGCCCTCGATAGGACCGCTCAAGTTCCTAGATGTCAAGGAGAAGGTGCTCGCAGAAAAACTGTAGCCGTTTTTGCAATAGACACTTCCTTTTTCCTTTCTTGTTTGTGACGACCTCTTTGGTTGCTTGTGAATGCAAATGTTTGATAGAAACAAGGTTTCTGATTCTGTTGACACAGGACTTGCCATATGGTGGCAAGTTGTCGGCAAGGAAGAATGCCAAGCCTTGTGAGGGAGTCAATTTTGCACTTCTTGAGCAGGCTGTGATCCAAAAAGGCGAAGGGAAATTATTGATGGCTGCTTTAACTGGTGTTCATGCTACCAAGAAAAGCCTCTTCAATACTAGATTGCCATCTTCAGGACAAACCTTGACTCACAAGGCTGCCACTGTCCAGTTTGTAAGTGAGGTTGCTCCTACAATGGGGCTCAAATGTAGTCCACGAGGAGACACAATCAATGAATCAAAGAAACGTATGACTCGTGAACCAATGTCAACTGGCAGAAGAGGTACATGACCATCTCTTCATATTCATGTGCAATTGGTCAAGTCATAAATTGTGGTTATGCACAATCATGAGTGAGGAGGCCTCATAGAGTGCAGCCGACCCTCTTCCTCGAAAAGAAGTTTGCAATTGGTTCCCACCACCACAAGACATGCATGATGGTATGTATATTCTGATTATGCATTGCTGCAGACAACTGACCTTTTCTTTCTTTCAGTAGTCTTGGTTGATGCAGCAATGGACACCCATGATCTCATCAGACCAATTGATGTTCCTGCCACTGTGCAAGAACCTGAGCAAAGCTGGCTCTTTGAGACCCCAGCTGAGGAAGACATGTATAACCGGATCAATGTATTTTGTGGATATTATTCTCAACTTTCTCTCTCATTTACAGATCCAAGTTTGCTTTGATGAACAAGTGGTAAAAGAAATACTAGATGCACTTTAAGACATGATTGTTCTTCAATACACCTGTGTAACTATAATTTTAGCCTGGATGAGGACATCTTACTTAAATTTTTCCCAAAATATTGCAGGAGTCTTTGATGATGCCTCAAACCACATAGGACAGTTTAAGTACTTGATATTCTATTACTCAACACTCAAGTGCCTTCTTGTTCTGAACATTCATGTTGTTCAAGAAAATATAAATTCGTTCATATGTGCTTCAGAATCCAGGCCTTAATGCTGCTCCAGCTGCCAGCCTAATTTCTATCAAGGACTATGTTAGGATGGTAAAGAATTCCATGGAGAAAATCGACATGCGGACTGCCATGCTGGAGGAACTTGAACTTGCAGAAGATGTTGAGAAATTGCCAAATACATACATGGATCCCGTGGATGAACTTAGACACAAGCCAAGACCAACATCAGAAAGTGCTGGTGCCATGTGTGCTACTAGCTTGGTGATCAAGCAAGCCCGACGATTGGTACACTTGTTGTTTGCTTTCTTTTGTGTTGAAGCTTTGTTGCTGCTCTAAACCATTATCTGACAATGACATTTAATTCAATTCCTATTTAAATGGTTCTAGGGCTTCCAATATCCTTGCTATAGCCATTTTCTCCTCTTAAGAATTTTTTCTTAATGCACCTTCCTTTTTTACAATCTGGGAATTCTCTGAATGACTTACCTGTTGACAATACAACCTCTTGAATGAAAGGAGGATGTCACATTGAAGGGACATTGAGGTTCAAACCATGGGACTCTCAAGGTTCATTGCGTGTCAAATGAATTCAACTTGAATGCTCTATGAGAAAAACAACTGCACAATTGCCTATTCAAACTTGCAGGTTGGGATGCTAGATCATGATCAAAGGGCGGTGGACTTAACCGAAGTTGGCCTCTGGTTGCAAAAGTTGGGTATGTCTATCTAGTATTCACTACCACATAACTGATCTCTATGTAATTGGCATCGTTGACATATAATTTCTTCAGAGTATGCCTCCATAAATGTATTTCAACTTGTGCCCATTTACACTAACATCCTACATGCTTTCATCACAGCCATGATAGTCAGCTCAGACCTAAAGTAGTCGAGGAGTTCAGGCTCAAATGACCACCTTTTAAGCTTTTGAAAGTATAAATGACCTATAGGTGCATATTAGATTGTCCTCCATTAATGAGTCAACTCAACTAGCTACAACAGAGGTCATTGGTTGAACCATTGTCCACAAACCCAAAGGATGTGTGGCAGAAGATTTGGGAGAAGGTATATAGGATATATTGCTTTCTTAGTGGTTAGAAATTTCCAGTGGGAGAGGAAGCAATAGTGCTGATGAGGTAAGGTCTATCAATTACACTTTTCACTGTCATCAGGAGGCCGATGTGGGGGGGAGAGTGTTTTCCAACCTTCTGAACAACTTGGATAAAAGTATACATCACATTGTTGCAGAAAATTAACAATCACAATTGCCAACAAAACTCTTCTTTATAACAGACACCGGTGACCACACGTGTATGCACATCCAGCATTTTGGACAAGCACTTGACAATTGACAAACTGTTTTCTTTATTTGTATTTCACACCTCAGTATTGTTGCTTGAATACCTGAGTTTGCAGGTGATATAGCAGCAGTCAAAGATGAGAAAGGAGTCAAGAGAAAATCACAAGCCCAGTTTTTGCAAAAGTACATTCCAGGGGCTTACAATGTTGGGGATTGGAGGTTGCCCTCTTCCCCAGCTATTGCTCTAATGTTTGCACAGGATGACATTCGCGAGCGTTTGAACCTTCAGTCCAAATCAAAGGTTCTTTCAACCAAACTCTCTATGTAGTTGTCACCATCGGTATTTGTGCTTTGATTGTCTTCTAAATTAATGTTTGTGTTGTTAATGGGTCCCCATTGTACATTGAATCCAGATGGACTTTCAAGGGTTTTTTCCAGGGATATGGAAAACACTTTAATGCCTGAAGTCTGTTATTCAAGAAACATGTAAAATTCTGAGGAGATAATTCATGATTGTTGAAAGTTAGCACCATCATTACACCGAATGGCTTCAGCCATGCAAACCTTTTGTTCATGCCTCAACAATGTGGTTTAATGCATGTGGCACAGCAAATTATGTTGCACCACCAAGCAGAGCTGGAAGCTGCTAAGAAGATCATGGAATCTATTTCTGGACAGGTCACTTTCATCCGCAGTTCTCAAAACATTTTCCATCTTCTGTCTCCAGAGTTCTGAAGATCAAAGTAATGAAAATCCTATGTCAAAAACGTTGTCAAAATTGGGGTCATTGAGCACATCTATGGTCGTGCCAATGAATCATCTTGTGGTCTGGAATTTCACACATTCTTCATCACAAGATAATAGCCATTTAGCCAAACTAAACCAAATCAGATTTGGTAGAAACCAAAGTGTTATTCTGGTTCAGAACATATAATGCGGGTTCCAGTTGCACTTACTGTAAGTGAACCCACCAATTTTCTTTTCTTTTCTTTTTTCCCTGCTCTTGACAAATGTTTTAGACAATACAGCAAAATTTGTGCATTGACATGCATTTCATTTGAATTGTAGCTCTATTTGTACGCTTCTGCTAAAATGTGTGTAGTAGTTTGCCAACCTTTTGTGAGAGCATCTTTCAACATGTTTTTAGCAGTATACCAAGTAGCAGTATATCATGTTTGATGCCATCACAAATTCAATACCTTCTATCCTGAAATCTCAACATCATTCTTTCACAATTCATCGCCGAGCTCTCCTTATCATGGCAGAACCTTGATTTTATTGCTTGAGAATCTATATTTTGGTTGACTCTATTTTTTGCAGTGCCAGCTAGAATAAGGAATCTCATTAGAACCTGGCTTACAGGATTTTGTTGTTTGGGACAATACTGAATGGATATGCAGGAGGAAGATATCCAGGGGTATCTTGAGGGATTAAATATAGCGGTGATGTTCTCTCCTCTGGTTTGCTTTCCAAATTGAGAATGTCTCTACTAGTGTAGACAAGAAGATGAAACCATAGTGTAGCTTGCTTCAGGTTAAGGTCCAGACTGATGAAGGAAAGATGAGAAGGTGTAAAAAAAGAGATTATGGAGTATAAATTATTGAAGGCAATTGAGAACAGAAATACTCAAGAGAACACCATGCAAGATATGAATTGAGATCAATATAAACTTAATCTCAGCTTACATTCAAAAGTGTGGCATGGACTTTTACAATATGACTTTGCAGGCGACACAAGAGGAGGTATTTGAGGACAAGATTGAAAGTGGCAACTCTGTAAGTGATATTGAAAACATCCCACCAAATATCACCAATTTTCATTCAGATAGTTTCAAATGGGGTAGGACTCATCTCTACTTGTCATTCATCTTTGTTCATCAAATGAAACAAGGCATCTTCAAAGTGCACTTCAAACATGTGAGATGATAATTGTTGTGTCTTGCTGGACCATAAACTTGTCTCATCTTCATCTTTCAGTATGACTAGCCTCAGCCAAGGAAGAACATGAACAAGGGATTGACACTTGATATCAGATTTCCGGATCCCTCAGTAATTTCTATTAAATTGTCACATTTTTATGAGTATTCTCTAGACAAATACCTGTGGACTCTGAGATTTGGTCCTTTGGTCTTCTTTGTCCTAACAAGTTCTTTCTACTTTTCTAGGTTGCTAATTGTCCAGTTATGTAGAATTTTCAAGTGTTGGTTCCATTGTTGAATTGCAGGATATGAAATCAAGGGTTGGATCTCCTAATAGTGGTAAATGTGCAGCACTTTAATATAGATATATATGCAGTTTCACATTGTGAAATCCATTGCCTCTAAATGCAAGCAATTAGTACATCAACTCTCTTAGAACAACCTAGACAATCACCCTGACTCTTGGGTAATATTGCCCACAAGAAATGTTTCTTACTGTCTTCTATGTTGAGCATCTCAGGACATGGTTCTACTTAATCAAAAGATATCTCAATTATAATCACTCGACCAGACATCAAAGCCTTTGTTTAGCTAGACCATCTGATGAGATGGGCCAATCTTTTGGGGATATTTTGCAGCATCAATGGATACCAAGGGGCGCCAAGATGAGGGTGATGGCGATGGGTATGATGACAGTGGTATAGGGGATGGGTATTCATTGACTGCTGGAGCAAGAGGTGGTGGAGGATATTTGCTGGGGTACAATGAAAGCAACTCTGTGAAAAAGGAGATAGGGAGGGGGATGGGAGGAGGCGGAGATCGTAGTACTGTGGAAGCAGGTGGGAGTGGAGGAGCAAGACAAGGGTATGGACAAACAACAAGACAAGGGGATGTAGACAGAGTAGTAGGAGGTGCTAGTGGAGAAGTAATAGGGTATGAAGATGGAGGAGGTGGAGAGTACAGAAGAGCAACAGGATATGGGGATGTAGACAGAGTAGGAGGCTATGGAATAGGTAATAGTGGAGGAGGAGGAGGAGGGAGGCGTGGAGCAGCAGCAGGACAATTAGATGGAGATGGAGGAGGTTGTGGTGATCATGGAGGATATAGGGCTATAAATCCATCAGAGACAGTCAAAAAATTGAAGGCAAAACCAGGCACAGATAACAATGCAAGTGGGTACACTAGCTCAAGTGGTCATAGTGCAAGTGGATTCAGCAGTGGAGATGCAGACAATTTGTCAAGCTCTGGACAGTCTTCCATCTCTTCTGACATTCTTCCTTCAAGTGGAGATGAAGATCCAAGGCAAAGGCATATGTCTCCTTCTAAGATCTCAAGGAATAACCGGAAGTCGAATTCCCTTTCAGGAAGGTCAATACTTTTGTTAGCAGCGGATATTTCAGAACAAGAGTTGTTACATGGAGATCAATATACAACAAGAAGCCTAGCTACACAAACGGACATTGTTCTGGTCAGCTTCTTTGTTGTAGTGAAATCAAATGGGTATTACCATATATTCATGGTTGAAATGAGTGGCTACAGAGGTGGAAAAATAGCAAACAAATCTCAAAATTTTCCTTGGAATGCTTGCTCAAAATAAAGATCTCTCCTTTGTAATGTGTGCCCAAGCTATTTATGCATTTATGATATGAAAACTGGTGATGGATTTAGTTGTGCCTAATCATCTCTTGATTTTATTTGACAAGGGAGCCAACATGGACTTTATGAATGAAGATGACGACAATGACAATAGCCTTCATGGTCATGAAGAAAACCATAGGGAAGAGCTCAGAAAAATGCGAAAAAAGATGGTAAAAACTCAATGCCATATAAGTCAATTTTCGATCTCCCACTTAACAAGTATTAGCTCATAACACGTTTGTTGTGGAACTAAGACTTATATTTATTGTTTGGTATGGGCCAGCTTAAGCTAATGAAGCAGCTACGGTTTTGGAGATCACGAAATTGGTTTTCACAACACCACATGTTAATTGACAGAAGCAACCCCAAAATTGCAGATACAACATCAGCCGATCATGCCAATGCCAAGGTCCTCCAGGGTGTTATGCCCTTTCCTAACTTGGAACCTCCTCCTACCAAGCATGCATGTGTCATGGTGCCAAAGGAACACCAAACAAATCCACAGGCAGGCAGGCAGGCGAGAAACTTTCAGCTCCCTCAGCTTCAGCTAGAGAGATTGCAGCAATTGGGTGCAGGCCAATCCTCTCGACAAACCTCAGTGAGGGGATTCCATTCAGCTCATTCAGATATGTATTCTAACACATCTCTGAAACTTCGTTTTAGTCAGTTTCTCATTTGCAGTAGTAGATCTCCTGTTCAAACACATCGTGCAGCTCATCTGCAGCAAAACATCAATAGGCGAACTTTGTACCCATCACCACAAAAGACCAGCAAGAAAGTTTTGAAGGGTGCAACCTCCTCACAACATTGATATAAATAAAGGGTTCACAGTGTGCATCTAGACTACATGGGCTTACAAGACTCTACATAACATTCAAATCTACATTTCTCTGTCTTTTCGGTACAGATTAGCTACATAATGTGGAGATCTTCTGTGAATTCATGTAGTCATGAGACATGCTAAGTAGTACCACTATCCACTTGCTAATTTTCTACATCACCCCCACATGCCATGGTGATTCTATAGCTAGATGTAAGCGAAGCAGCTGGGATTTTTCATAGCAAATTTACTCAGAGGTTTGGAGATGCTTTGAATTTTGTTGCGGGTCTAAATGTGTAAAGTAGGAAAATCTTCCATCCCCATCCAGTAGTAGAGGTCATCACAAATTTGAGGCCTAGACCTCTTGCAACTTCCCAGGTCTTATCAAGTGTTTCATGGGATCCTAGATTTCGTGGGTTCTCTCAACTTCCCTGATTATAGGTCTCCCTTGATCCTAGCTTCTTGGGTTCACCTAGCTTTTAGCAGATCCTCCCAAAACCCCTTGGATTGACATCTTTCCCCATCCACTTGCCCGAATTTCATCTCTAGATCACATACATCCATCCACCCTACAAGGATATCCATCCTATTTCCATTTTGAAAGATGAAGTGAAAAGCATTGCACTATACTATTATGACTTGTGACAGTTATGAACTCTGATTTTAGGGGACTTGAATTTTGTTATTAGGATTCATCAGTGCTGGATTTCCTAAAGGAGATCAATTGAATATGATTTTGGACTATCTTCCATTTTGAGACCAAAGCTTGTTTCCAATGCACATTGGCATGTAATACTAATCCACCTCTCCTATTCACCTCTCCTATTAATTAGGTGAGGTGCTTCCAAAGTTCCATAGAATGTGCATTTATAACATGTTTAATATTTAAGATTTAAAATGTTCATTAATTGATTATTGTCATACATTATAGCTGATCTAGTTAAGAATGATTTTTTTGGGGGGGCTTTTTAGAGTAATCCATGTTGCAAAATTATTAGCATTTAACATCAAACTAAAATCTTGAAATATTTCAATTAGATAAGCAATAATAAAAAGTCCACATGAACATGTATCATGTTGTTGCATGACTTAATGGGCAAGATGGAATAAAACATTGAAGTTTTTCAAATGTTTCACATTCAAAAAATTTGTTAGACGGTTTGTTGGAATCTTTTGTAATGATATGCATGTGGGTCGATTAATGATAGTATCCAATGGTTGCCATTGATGTGAATGTGTTATGGACATGTTTGTTTATTTTGGATATTTTCACATACTAGCTAAGATACAAATGTTGGTCATATTGTTGATTTCTGAGATGTTAAATCATTTGCATAGCACTCAACATATGTTCATCCATCAACCATTCAATATTGTTTAATAATAATGTTGAAATAATTGGTATCATGCAATTTATGATTTTTCATGAGAGGATTACTTATATTCTCATTATTATGTGATATAAAGTGATCATTTGTTGATTGTGATCATGTGTCACATGTTTTAAATGTCATCAAATTTCTATTAACTTTATGTAAGGTGGATTTTTAAGGTCTTCATATTGTACAAAGGTTGGGATTATGAACCTTATTTGTAGAGAACCAAATTTCTTTCGACGTTCAATCATCTTGATTTATGTTGATGGATGATTTATAACAAAAGGTTAACTAACACCTTATTATGTTTATGTTAATTGAACACCAAATACTATTAATGTAAGTTTGTATTATGATGAAATCAAACTAAGTAAAAAGAAGTGATACAATGTGACCTCATTTGTTTCATTAATCAAAACCTATTTATTGATTCAAATCATGGATTAAACATATGCAAAATACATTTGAAAATGTCATTTACTAATAATTATACATTTCTTTTTTAAACTTTGCAATGAACAAATAATCATTAAATTTAATTTAAATATAAAATTAGACAATTTAGACCAACAAGTTTGAAACAACCAAATCAAATTGTTTAATAGATATATATTCAAATATAATTTACCCTTCATCTAGAAGGGCCATTATAAAAAAAATTGACTAAGCATTTCCAACCTTAAAAAATCCTATGTAAAATATTTCTAAATGAAATTTATCATTGGAATTATATAAATCTTAATAGATTGGATTAACACTAAGAAATTAAAATGAACAAAGTGGAAAGTTCCCTTTAAAGAAAATGGTTGAATATAATATTGATGGAGAAATGTAATGGCATGAACACATGAATGATGTAATCATGATGGATAACAACTTGGTGAAAATTAAGCCACATGAAATCACATTGAAAAGGAAAGGTCAAAGTAACGATTGATGAGATCATTGATTTTTTAAATTGATTAAAATGAGAAAAAAAATTGAATTGCAATGACCACTTGCAACTCATTGTATTTTTACGTTGTGAATGTATTAGACAAGTTGCATGAGTTACAAGAATTGCAACTTACTGTATATACGATGCAACTCATTACAATTCAATTGCAAATCAATTACAACTCTATTGAAAAAACTCATTTGCAATTATTATGCACCTTTGTTACAACTACAACCATAATGTCATGCTAATGTTATTAATTTTCATCCATCAGATCACATTTGACACGTGGCACTATGAAAGTTTGTATATCTAAATTGTTTTTTGAAATATTGACTTTCATGTCTATTGTGATTGTTAAAGATGGTCTAAGATTATGACATGTGGCACAATATAAAAAAATTCCACCAAGTCATATTAATTGAATTTTGAAAAAAATTAAAACAAATATTTATTTTAATAGCTAAGTAGGTCAATACATAGCCATTGGTATGTAGGTTCATGGGTCCTAAAACCTACATACATACACTACATACCTATTTACTTACCTACTTACATAGGTAGGTAAAATAAAAGGAATTACTTACTTATGTAAATAAGCAAGTACATAGGAAAATACAAGAATTCAAGAATAATTATGTAATTTTTTTAATTTAATGTTTTGCTTCTAAGGTTGAGTTTTTTTGAATTCATCCCAAATTGCACATCTATTTTAATGCAAGAACATAAAAGAAGACACCTTCTTTATATAATTTGTGACATTCGATTCAAAACAAATTTGTTAAATCTTTTAGTTATTTTTTCGTTGCAAATTGAATTGCAACTACAAAAAGATTTTCCCACATGCTTTATATATATATTTCATTATGTAAGTCATGCAATTAAATTAATTACTGTCTAATACTTATATATGTGAATTAATTATTTAATTTTTAATTATCTGAAATAGTGATTTAAATTATTTAATTTAGTTCAGATAATTAATTATGAAAAAAATCTGATTTTATTCCAAAATAATTATCTGAAAAGTAAATTTCTGAATTAAATATCTCATAATTGATCATTTGGATCCATTATTTGAATTAATTAGTTTAATTCAAATAAATAGTTAGTTAGTTAATAAATTTAGATAATTATTATAAGATAATTAAATATTTTAATTAATTAAATAAGTAATTATTTCAAATAATCAGTCTAATTCATCTAATTTTTTGTGGGTTACTTCAAATGATTAATTATTTTATTTAGATAACTTATTATCAGATGATTTAGTTTCTAAATTCGTATATTATTTATTTATTATCTGAAATTTTATAATTTATTTTAATTAACTAAAAATTTAATTATTTGAGTCAAACTAGTTTATAATACACATCACTAATTAGTTGTTCATTTAAATTAAATATCTCATGATAATTAAGTAAGTTACATATTAATTAACATTTAATAATGAATAAATTATTGATAAATAATCCATTATTGGAAATAAATATTAAATATGAATTTGGGTAGAAAACATTTATGAATATCCATGTATAGACCCAAATTTTATTTTTAATATAATATACACATTGCTTTTAATTTCACATTTAAGTTAATTATATGTATCTAGATGATTATTTTTTAATTAATTAAAATAATTAATGATCTGGTAATTATTGATGAGATAATAATTATCTTAATTCATCAATTTATTTCATCATTAAGTATCCCAACTTAGATAAATATTTATCTAAATATAATTTGAGGAATAATTATTATTTTTATACATCCATATTATTCAATTTAATTAGCATAATCAGTTATTTAGTTTTTTTTAATTAATTATATGAATTGCATTTATTCATCTAGATTAATATTCAATTATATAGTATAATTAATAATTACATAATTATTCAGCGCAATTAATATTTAATAATCAAATTATTATGAAACAATAATTTTTTAAAAAAATTACATATGAATTTGTATCCTTATTAAGTTATAAGTTGTTACACAATAGTAACAACATAGTTGAACATTAATAGTTGATTAGTAGCGCACTAGTGATTGTAGTAGTTATATCAATGGGAATTATAATCGAAAATTAGTTATGAATGTATCCCATAATGGGTAGTGGAAATTCAAAAATGTGGCATGATTGCATGTATATACATTGTACACTAGTTGGCACATAATTCTTATGTCAATGGCACATTTACAAAAGCATTTAAATAGTTGTCACATGTAACTACATTACATCTCTTCAAAAAATCAGACATGGTTGACTACAAACGCATATGGTGCATACAAATTATTGTATAAAATACTCATTTTCAACTCATTTACAATTAACTAATTTCTTACAAACAATCCATTAGAAGACTTTTGTTAAAAAAACCTACAAAAAGGGCCAAATGTATTTGAATCATCAATATGAAAAAAATTGGTGTAAAAGATTTTTGAAAAAGGATGCAAAATGTATAATAAAAGATTTTTTGGGAAAACCTTGGCCTTTTGATAGTAAAAAACCATTTGCCTTAGCGAAAAATGTATGGTTAAAATATGTAATTCTCCATTTGTGTCCTTGAGTGATGTTTCCTTGAAAAAATAGATTCACAAAAATGTTGCCTACCTTGGTGGACAAACACCAAGCAAATGTATGTGTTATCAATATTGAGAAAATGTCAATTTATAACTATTAGTTTTAATCTTTGAATGTTTAAAGGAGATCATGACATTTTTGAAAACATTATTAATTAATTGGGAGCTAATTGGTAACCTAAACATGTTATTATTAGTTTATTTGAAGCTATTGAAATTATAAGGCATGCACTAGCAGGAAACTTAACTAACTTATTGGATCAATATGGTTTGAGGATAAAAATCATTACATGTTTGAAAGATGAAAGGTTAAATTTGAATGCAATGACAAGTGCTTTGATATGTGTTGTGAGTTGTGAAGTTTTAAGGATGCACTTAAAAGTTTCCAAGGGACTTGTTTTGGGCATGTTGTTTCTAAAACTTGTCAATATGCCACAAAATATGAAAAAGTTTGCAAAGGATTCAAATACGTGTCAATAAAATTTGCATAAGTAAATTCGCAAAACTACATCACTTGGCCAAATTGATTTAGCAAAGGCAAACATGAACATAATAAGGCTTTTGTGGATGTAGGTCTTTGCCCCAAGAAATGAACACTCCTATGAAAACAATATTGTTTTAATAACTTTAACTAATTCTTTTTTTATTTTTTTCATTGCTACCTTTTTTTTAAATAGTGAAAAATAACATTTCAATTAGTTATGATGTTTTGCAAACTTCCTGACAAAATAATCATTTAAAAAAAAGCTTTGCAATTTAAGGAGGCTATTGTTTTCTATTTACTACAAATAGATTACAATGATAATGATTCGAGATGTTCCACCTCCTTTAACATGGCATATCTCTTAAATAATTGCAAATCATCTTTCTCATATTGTAACTACTTGTGTGTTGAACCAATTTCGTGGGCATTGGTTGTTTAGTGATGCCTTACATGCTACCACAACCACAAACTTGAAATTAAAGAATAAAACTTAAAATCGACCTGTTGTAAATATTGTGATGGAAATGATTTTGGCATTGTTGCATAATTATTGTTATTTACATTAAACGTTAAAATAGAAGTATACGGTGTCCTAGATTGTTTCCTTCAATTTTAATGAAATATGAAACACAAAATGTCCATAACAAGCTATCTTTAATGTTGGACCTTAAACATAAAAGCCTTTGTTTGGTCTTTTCTTTCATTGATCATGAACAAGATAAAATTATGGTCGAAGAATATGATAAAAGGTATTTCTTACTAGCGTAGTGTTGAAATGTCATCAACTATTGTGTCCTTTGAAAGAATCCAATTCTTTAGCAAGTCAAACATATTATGAACATCATATATGGTTTTAGAACTTCATAAGATGTTCATAAGTCTTAACTAGCTTTTGAATAAAATGAAGTTCTAAAACCATATATTTTCACATAATGATCAAGTTTTAATTAATTCCTTTCATTTGTTTTATTTTTTGGATATTTGATTAAATTTTTTGAAGTCTGATTTATCTTTTAAAATGTATTATAGATAATTATTATTTTGAAAGGAGCACTTAAGATAATTGTATCTTGTTAAGTTTGTGAGAATCACCTCTTTGAGCACCGACTTAAGAATTTAAAAATCAAAATCTGAAAGTTTGACCAAACACTAGTTTGTTCACATGTGTTCCCAATTGTGTTCTCGCATGTTCCCATTTAACTATAGCAAGCTACTCCCAATATAGTGTCGTGCCCAACAAACTATAGAAGGTGATCATAGTTACATTGTTCCCGATATTCGACCAGGTCTCCTCAAGATATGTATCGCCCTTTGGACACTGGCCATGTTCTTTGTCCAAAGGCTTTACACTTTTGGCCTACATTGAAAGGCCTATAGTAAAGGTCGCGAAAAATCTTTTTTCGCTTTCTTGGAGTGCAGCCTATCAAATTTATAAGATTGCAAGGTCTAATGTTTAGAGTAAATTATTTGTGGTGAGCCAATCAAAGAGGCCTATATGACAAAGAAGTTTGGGATAATGTTCATCTCATGCCTCATGTTTTATAGTAATGGGTAAACCCTAATTCACCAACCTTCGGGTTTCATTCTACACATACAATGTGTGATATAAGTCGGAACATTTCATGGAAGTACATGTCCATCCATAAGAATTCCAATTTGGTCCATCATCCAAATGTCATAGAGCACTAGGAGAAAACCCTTAATGTATTTGATGGGTACCTTACTACTAAGAAGAGAGTACCTTATATCTTGAATAGAAAAGGAGAGATCCTTTATAATTATAAGATTGTTCTCACTCTTAAAGGAGTGTTAGTGGATGTAACATCCCCTCCTCCTCCTCTTCTTGTGCCTCATGACTTGCCTATGTTTAGGTTCATGATAATCTTTGCCTTATGTTTTGAGATGCGGATGAGGGCATCCTCAAAATGGATGTTTGGCGACATTCTCAAAATGGGTGTTTGGCCTCCGCTATCTACCCCTTATCCTAGGCCTCTTATTTTGAGTATGCCTTCACCTTAGGGCTTTACCCTACACTCTTATTTTCACCCCCTACGAGGACATTCTCGAAATGGGTGTTTGGCCTCCACTATCTACACCTATCCTAGGCCTCTTATTTTGAATATGCCTCAACCCTAGGACTTACCCTAAACTCTTACCCCATATAGGTAGGTTCTCAAAATGGGTGTTTGGCCTCCGCTACCTACCCCTATCCTAGGCCTCTTATTTTGAGGATGCCTTAACCCTAGGGCTTTACCCTACACTCTTATTTTCACCCCCTACGAGGACATTCTCAAAATGGGTGTTTGGCCTCCACTAAACCCTAAACCTATCCTAGGCCTCTTATTTGGAATATGCCTCGACCCTAGGACTTACCCTAAACTCTTACCCCATATAGGTAGGTTCTCAAAATGGGTGATTGGCCTCCACTATCTTTGCCTATCTTAGGCCTATCTAGGGTTTGAGTATGCCTCAACCCTAAACCCTAACACTCTTATTTCCACCCCATAGCGACTACCTATGCATATCTTCTTTGAAGTTGTGTTGCGATTTGGTATCTTTCTTGATATAACATATAACTCCCACCTCCAATTGTACCCCACAAACTTTTGGTTGTGAAATCCAAACCACCAACTCATGATAAAGTTGAGCTTAGCTTCTTTCTCTCTACGCCCACCAAACGTCCAACCTTTACAAACTAATACTATGAACCAATTGATTCAATACCATGATTCTAGACTTACACATGACACTTAGAAATACCTTGGTTGAATTGCCTTTCAAACATGATATAGAGGGTGGTGATGGCATGTTGTCCTTGTATTGTTGGCCTCTTTGCTTTTCAAAGCAATTTTTTTTTAAAATGGAGAAATAATATTTGAATTGTTGGGGACACTAAAGGCATTGTCATGGACATAAAATATGATGGATTGGCCCTTATACTACTTAACTTAGCCCCCTACATGGGAATCTAATAAAAGAACCACACAATTTCATGAATTAACATCATAAATAATATTTTTCCTAGGAGAATTTTCAATTCATCTTTTGATAAGACATGTTTACATGAATTTGAATATTTTTATTTTTTTCTTCGACGGAAAACCTTGCACAAAACAAAACCTTGAAAGAAAGTTCAAATGTTTGGATAATTGGAAATTATTAAGCAACATAGGATGATTTTTTTTCCAAGGTACTAGACTTTCAAAATATACCCATATTGATTAACTTGTTTTTCTTTTCTTTGAACACTTCAATATATATATATATATATATATATATATATATATATATATATATAATGAAATTTAAATAAATAATATTAAATTATTATTATTATTATTATTATTATTATTATTAAGCAACATAGGGTGATCCTTTTCCAAGGTTGTAGACCTTTAAAATACAAGTTCCATATGAATTTACTTCTTTTTCTTCACTATTTTACGTTGGGCTTTACATATGCATCTCCCTTTGATTTCAACTTTTTATGAACATTTTTTAATATATTTGGTCGGGAGGAGTTTGATTTAGTTTTGAACCTTGCCCTTTACACTTGTTAAAATAATTTAATAAGTAATCTTACTTCTTTCAAGCTTATAATCATGAACATGAAAAGGCATAATTTTGAGATCGTGGATAAATAATTATTGATTATTGGGAAACTATATGAGAACATACAAAAGAGAGAAAAATGGAAAGGGGGTTGAGGGGAAATTTTGCTCTATTTGGAACAAGCTCCAATCATGTACTTAAATTTTCTTTTTCTTTGTGCTTTGAATGGGTGCTTTACAAATACCATGAATCCTTAATAATTTTAATTTTATTGTGAAATTAATTATTTCTATATTTTTATATTTCCTAATGAATAGCTAAAAATATGTCAGGTTAAAATTCAAAAAACCAAAAATAAACTCATTGAACAACATCAAATGATCCCTTTCCAAGGTATTAAAACTTAATTTTCTCTTTGTTTGGGGTTCAAAATTGGGGCTTTACAAATACCATTTATTTCCTTAATTACTTTCAACTTGATATGAAAAATGATTTTTATATTTCTATTTTTTTTTTCCAATGGATTGTTAAAAATCATAGCAACAATGACTCATTAGAGTTGGTTAAATTAGGATGATTATATGGTCTTATAGTATTTCATATTACCAAATTCCAACTCAAAATGTGTTCAACCCATTCCCAATTGGAGAGGCATGGAAATGTGTCTTTTTGGATATATATATATATTGCAACATCATAATTCACAAGCAAATTTTCAATACCTTCTTTTTCAATTTGCATTTCATTTTTTTCAATTGAAGTGAATTCAAGGTGCATGCAATGTCATTCAATATTTTCATTCAAATGGAACTTAACTTCTTCAAAAATGAATTCATTTTTTATCAATTGATAATCCATCATAATATGCAACAATCCTTTATTATATTCCTATTTTTATGGTAATGAAAATTTTTAAAAATAAGTAGTAAAAATATCAAGAATTTTCATCTACATATTAAGAATTCTAGAAACCAAAAAAATTAAATTTAAAAACTCAAATAAACATATATATGACTATCCTTTTCTAAGGTGGTACCTAAATTCACCTAATTTTCTTACCATGTACAAACCCTAATTAAATTCAACTTGAAATGAAAAAAAAAATTAAAAAAAATTAAAAAATATATTCCTATTTTTCCTAATGAATAATTTAGAAAGAAAATACTATAAAGAAAATTTTATTAACCTATTAAGAATTCTAGAAACCCAAAAAAAAAAAAAAGAAAAAAAAAAGAATAATTAAAGAAACATAGGACTATCCTTTCCCAATGCCCATGCATGCATTTTAGGACTCCAACACTTTTCTAGAGCGTGGGAAGCGCACAAGAAGCTCTTTGCTGCTGTTGCAACACAAGCGAGAGAAGAGGGGGAGATGGTGCTGCTGCATTAGGGCTAGGGTTTGGAGCCCCACCAACTTGTCCTCCATCAGCGATCATCAACCCAAACTGCAAAGCAAAGCGCAAGCCACGATTCTGTGTGTTGGCTTACAGTGATGCCGCGTCTTTTGCATGTGAGTAGTGTGAGTTCCGGGGAACACAAACCTTCCCCCAAGGGTTTTGCTTTTGGTGTGTGTGTGTGTGTGTGTGTGTGTGTTTTGGGTGTCTTGTTGTTCTTAGGGTTAAGCTCGACAGAGAGGCTTTAAACGCACCATTATGTTTCTCTTCTTCTTCTTCTTCTTGTTGCGGGCTTTTTGTTTTGGTTGACTTTTGTTGTGCATGGATTTGAGCTTTTTTCTTTTCTTTTCTGTGTCTTGATGCGTTGTGGGGTTTTTTTTTTTTTTTTCTTGTTTTTTTTGCCCTCCCTTCTTAGTGTTTTCTTTTTCTTACTCCGCTTCAATAACACTAGAACGCCAGTTCTGATTTTGGTCTTCTACAGTTTTTTTGTTCTATTTCTATGATTCTCTGCATTTCTGTGTTTTTACAACCCTGTCCAGTTGGTTCTCTTTCTGGATCTTGCTACTTGTGATGGTTCAATGGGATAATCCTTCTGTTGAGCATTTTAAGACAAACTTCAAGAATTCCTAACCCTAGAAAGTTTCCATCCAGCTTTTGCATGGGGGTTCTGCAGTGTTTTTGTTTTTTTTTCTTCCTCGTCTCTTATGGATGTCGGGTTTCAGAGTGCGAATGTGAGGAGCGTGTGTGAAGAAAACTGGTGGGAGAAGTAGGGTGACAAAGTTGGTTCTCTCAAAGAATAGGGGCTAACAGGTCCGACGGCGACAGAAAGGGTGGAACAAGTAAAAAGAGCAATGGGAGCGCCCAAACAAAAATGGACTCCGGAGGAGGAGGCAGCTCTCCGGGCAGGAGTTGAAAAGTATGGGCCAGGGAAGTGGAGAGCAATACAGAAGGACTCCAAATTTGGGCCCTGTCTTACATCCCGATCTAATGTTGATCTCAAGGTAACATTTTTTTTTTTTTCTATGTTCAGAACTGTAATTCACAAAATCAACCACATCAAGCAATCACCTATCCTCTTCCATGTTCAATTTCCTAGCATGGTAGGGCTCCTCATAGCTCTATTAGGTTTTCTCCTTGTGATCTTGTCCATTTCAGGCCATTTCCAATAATTTTTTTGTCCTTTCTTGTTCCAACTATCCTTACACCAGAAAGAGGCTGGATCCTGCATGTCTGAATTTGTTGCTACTTTCCCAATCCAAATGCAAGACATCCTTACCTGAAGAGTTTTGTCATTTTGTGGCATCAAAGGTGTACAAGGGGGAGTCAGTAGGGTTTGAACTGAGTTCATCTTTCCTATTTCTCTGCATGTCTATTCAGGTAGTTGTTTCGAGAAATGGGTCTAGTAGTCTCCTTTTGTGGCCTGATGTTGTTGTGTGATAGCCTGGTTGAATTTTTAGTACACTTGAACAAGTAAAAGAGCAATAGCAACTGGGTTTCTTGGATAGCATGGGAACCTATGTGCTTCCAAGTCCTTCAGGGAAGAATTAGGCAACTTCCTGATACAAAATGCTTAAAGGAGCATAAAGCGAAGACACTTGGATCTGTGTGTCCATGGAGGTTTTTCTTCAACAGAAAGAGGCCTCTCTGTACTTGGGTTCTGTCTGATACCTACAAATAGTTTGAAATGTATGCTGAGGCCAGTATAGGATGGGGCGAAGGACTGACCTACATTTCAATCAATGCCATGAATGGCATACATTCATGCTTTTCCTCCTTCACGTTCCATTTATCACAAATCCAAACAATTCAAGCTACATGGCACTCACAATCACAAGAAGTATTTGGACAGGAGTGTAAGTGGCTCAAGCTGTGGGGATATGCACTTTGCCTGTGGTCATGGTCATGTATGGAACAAGCAGAGCATGATCATTTCGGCATTGCTTGGAGTACATCATTCAAGCAGTACAGTGGTCCTACCATATGAATGATTCTGGTGATTGTGATTGCAGGACAAGTGGCGAAATATGAGTGTCAGTGCCAATGGGTTGGGATCATCAAGGGAGCGTGGAAAGCCACTGGCCCTTATGCCACCTCCTGGTATGTTGACTTTGATGGATGATGCATTGGCCATTGATCCATTGGCAACCATGGCACCTGCAGATGTAAAAGGCGATGGTGCAGACATATCCTCTGATCGCAAATCACTTGGGCCTAGGTAGGCATCCTGACAAAACAGGGACTCAGGATCCAAAGTTCAAAATATGGTTCCAATCTTTTTCCTTCCTCATGTTAATTGTCATTTTGCTGCATTCTAGAGGTAAGAAGTCTTCATTGTATGGGCTCATTACTGCATCATGTTTTTTTCCCCATTTCCATTAGTAAGTTTGAGACAAAGTGTGTTGCAAAGAGACTCAGTGAAAAGGAAATTTGGATTGAGTTTTCTTTTTATGTGGAGGGTCAAGCAGGAAGTTTTGTAATTCTCTTTGGTGCCATGCAAAATCAACAAGAAAATGTTTCTCTAGAGTGCCATGATGTTAGGTATCTATTGATTACTTTGCACTAATATGATAGTGAGAAAGGGAGTTGGTGCAGCTGGATCTATTTTATTCAGTATTTCAGAGTTTCTTTGTCAGTGAATGGACCTGTATTGATAAGGCAGGCATCTGCTTGGGCACTGGCTTTGAGGTTCTTCTGATATCTGGTCTACTGGATTTTGGTGGGTATAGATATGATGACATGGTATTGGAAGCTGTTTTGGGACTGAAGGAACCCTATGGGTCTAGCAATGCATCCATTGCCAACTACATTGAGGTACCTTGTTTCTATGAACAACATGCTCTGTCTGCAGTACTGATTCATTATTTTACAGCTACCTCAAGTTGAAGGTTTTCCCATGCCATTTGAATCAAGTGTGGCCTGACCCTGAAGTTTCCATATCATACCAACAAGCTCCTGAAAGGATAGAAATTTGCATAGAAATGTGCCAACTGCAATTGAACCACTGGATGTTTGGAAAACTGAAGTTTATATAGGGTTAAATAAATAAAAAATTTGGGCTGATATGCTGTGAGATTTGCTCATGGGTTGTTGTTTCCAATGAATGTCCAAGAACTGTGCAATCAAATGGAGAGAGTTAAATCATGAAATTTACTGAGGGTGGTGTGTAATAAAGGAGCGACATCCAGTGCCATCCAATTTTCGGAGACTTTTGACAACAAAGCTCAAATCATTAGCTCTCTCAGGCAAGCTTGTGAAGGTTAGATTTCTTAAACTGTCTTCAGCTTTATGAATAAATTAAGACAAAGAAATAGTGACAGGTTAACTCTATTTAGTATTATGAATGGATTTGTGAGGTGACTGTATTGAAATTGTGGAAATGTATGTATATCACAGGTTCGACAAAATTACAAGATCAACGAGGGCAAAGAGAGTCCTCTGGTTGCAGAAGTTGCTGAAGAAAGGGAGCAATCTTCAAGGGGGAGTGATGGAAAACCACCAAAGGGGAATCGACACCGACGACCGGAGGGACAAAGCGATGATGCCAACAAGATACGAACACCACGTTTTCCTCGGGACCCTCGTGACCCTTCAAGAAAGTTCCGGGGTGACTTGTTTCCTCAAAAAAAGCTGAAGACGGACATGGAGCACATTGCAAGAGCAAGGGCAAAGACTGCTGAAGAGGCAGCCCGAGCAGCCTCAATTGCAGTTGCTGAGGCAGAGGCAGCTGCAGCTGCAGCTGAGCAGGCCACTTGGGATGCAGAGGCTGCAGAAGCAGAAGCAGAGGCACTTGAAGCAGCTGCTGAAGCGGCTATGGCAGCAATCAGACCACCAAAGAAGTGTGAGTCTTCTCAATCTTTGCCTTTAGGATGACCTTATTCATTTTGTCAGGTTTGGGAATTAGCATGTTTGAATCTCTTTAGATGTTGCTATTGAAAGTTGTCAATTCTCTCAAAACAGGCAACTGAAGTGAAGGCTCAACATCTAATGGTGTTTGAAAAGTTCCTGACTCTCCAGTCAGTCACTGGCTCCTGGACTGTCAAACCCAGACTAACCACAAAACGGGGCACCACAGAGCACTGGATCTCAGGTTTTGGGGAAGATACAGTTAGGTGCAGTGATCGGTCACTGTAATGGCTTGTACATATTGGCTAATGTGAACTATTGGGGTGGATGCAGCGTTGAGAGCGGTGGCAATTGCACAGGAAGTGGCAGTAGATGGTTAGTATATGTTTGAACTTGTATCATGCAAAGAGGGGTACCCCCCTCCCCTTTCTCTTGGGCTCTCCAGGAGTCTGCCATAGCCAGCAACCATAAAGCAACTGTTCAGTCTTGATTTGCCGGACTTGTATTGTAGACAACCCTTCTTCTTCATATCAGGCACTTAGTGGCCAGGGAGTCTTTTTCCAGGGGCAGAAAAGGAAGGATGACAGAAAGATCATTTGTTCAGTGGAAGCCTTTTTATGGTGCTCGAAAAATGTGGGTATGGCATCTGTATTTGTGACCAGGTATCTTGTAGTCTGATTTCTCAGGGCTGTTTGAAAGCATGTAAGACACTTTTTTGTGCATTAAAAAACGTCCCTTGTATGCAACCTCTTCTGGTGATGAGACCCAATGTAGATTCCCAGTCTCCAGACTAGATGCTCATGTATAACTGTCTGAATAGCATTTCTTCTGAACACCTTGTATCATGGATAGCTTTTTCTAGTACTTCGCCTAGCATGATTTAATTAGTACTGCTGACGATCACATGTGGTGCAAATCAGAAGTTGCCCTAAGACAATTGCAGTGTTCATAGGTCTCATGTACGTATGAAGGAATCATCCTAACCAAGGTGAAACTTGGAACCTAACCATACATTGTTGATTGTGCATGTATTGTGTTGAAATTTGAATGCATGATCTGCTGTAGGTCAAATTTGAAATCTAATCCCAATCCTCACTATTCCTCAGTTTTGATGATGTTTTCTCATGTTTTGGTGGGGTGATTTGCCATGGGTCAGGTCTACCGTTCTTTCACTAGTGAGGAATCTGTGCCAACACAGCTGGTATGCAAGTAGTCATCGAGTATTGGGACGGTAGATCATGGCTTCACTCTATCAGACCATGCTTATGTGCACTGTATGGATACAATGTGCTATTGCCAGATATTAGTTGATGGTTGCCATGGGGACTGTTTCAAACTTTGGTGTCTGGAAAATTGTGCTCAACTGACTTCCAAATGAAGCTCTCAGTAGTCTAAGATTAGTGCTCTCCTGCTGAGGCATGTTGCATTGGTCAGGCTCAGATATTGCATGGACTTGATGATCAAGAGCTAGCAAAAGGTGATCAATTTTGAGGAACCTATTCTATATCTACAAAAACCTGGCAATCCCAAATCCACAATAGGTGAAGGTTGCTCAGTGTAAAAACAGTTTAAAATGTAAGGAAAAATCTTCCCTTTGGAACTACTTTCCACTATGCAATCATGCCTTCCAAAAAGAACAAAGGAAACCTTGAAATCTATACAACAAATAGTCCCCAAAATCAGTGTTTTGGTCGGAAGTTAAGTTACCCTCCTACCTGAGTTTTCAACCTTGCTACATGCAACATGTGCACCAATTGTTCAAGTCCTTAGCACATATGTGTAGACAATTCTTTCTCAAACTTTTCCAATGGAGGTCTTCTTGTAAGGCCTTGAAGTAAAACTGCACACAACCTTGAATCCTCAAGCTGTTTATCCCTTTTCTCTTCTCACATCTCAGCCTTGACTTTAATACAAGTTTTGCATCTAATGACACCCAAAAAAATAAAAATTGCAGAAATTTTGTGAGCTTGCAGCATCACCATGTCATCCCACAACCCTGGAGATTTGGTGACACTTTCGGAATCTGGTTGGAAATGGGAATCACTGTTGGTTGTATGGCATGAGAATTGCTGTTATTGTACTGTATGAGAAAGTGTATGAAGATTGCTGTTATTGTATGTGTATGAGAATTGTATGAGAATTGCTGCTGTTGTGTTGAAGGAGAAACGGTTGTGATTGTATTGTACTGCTGCAATACCAGACGAGAGCTCACCTTGAAACTCTCAAATGAAACACTTTCTAAACAAGCTGAGAAGGAAAAGAAAAAGAAAAAAAGAAGTTTACCACATGATTCCAAACTTCCAAGCACAGAAAGCGACAACAACCAACCATACCCACCAACAATAAATCAACAAGCCACAGCTACAAAGATTTGATTATGAAATTCATCCATCAATCAGCTGAAAACCCTGGGCTGTAAGTAGTAGAGAACTGATTAAGATCTCTGGGGGGAGGGGGAGAGATATCTGAGTTTTGTACCAATATTAAAAAAGAGTTTTTTAGATTTTAAAAAACTTGAGAACAGGATGATGGCAAGCAGCATCAGCCAGCATGAGTCTGCAAGAATTGATTGAAAGAAAAGACGGACTAACAATTGGTTCATCTCCAACCAAATGGATTGCAGCTTTTTTCATTGCATTTTTTTTTTTGGTTTGTTTTTTTGTAATTTGCTTTATTCTGGTTGCTTTTTGTTGTTGTTGTTGTCGTCGTCGGCGTCGTCGTCATTGTTGTTGCAGACTGGGGGTTTGGCTGCTTTTTGAGTCGCAGCAGTGGGGAGTAATAATTGCGCTTGCTTTTATGGTTGTGGACGAAGCAGCGGCGGAGATGGTGGGAGTTGGCGGGGGAGCAAGTCGATATGAGTAGTAGTAGCCAGGGATTGCAATCCTTCGAAAAGCGATATTTGTCGTCGCTTGTCAGAGGGAAAAAAAGAGAAGAGAAAAAAACACCAAAGAATGCTAAACTTCTAAGCAGCGCTTTTTTTTCCCTTTCATTTTATTTTATTTTTAATTGTCAACAAGGTCGACCGGCGATCATTCACAAGAGTAATGAGCCAAATTTGGCTACAGGTCATACAGTGAAGTAGTTTTTTTAAAAATAAAAAATAAAAAAGCTTTCCTAGTTCTGGCGACCCAGAGGAACAACTCATTGTCTAAATATGGCGACATGTGACTTCTTTTCCTCAAGATAGGTATGGCCACTTTTGCAGTTGTTTTTTTAAAAACAAGCCCTTCTACAATTTGGACTGGGTTTTTTTGGGTCACCACAGTGCGAAAATTCGCCCCCTTTAATAAATTTAAAAAATAAAATAAAAATGATCCTAAGTGGTTTTTCTCCCCCAAAGTTTGGCCAATTGCCAACAAAAAATGAAGGTGGGGTGGGGATGGGGATGGGGGTGGGGGGGGGGAACTCTTATTTGTTTCGGAAAATAAGTCCCAAAATTCGCCATATTTCAGGGAAAAAAAGTTAAAATCGCCAGATTAGATGTGCTAAGAGTTAGATTTAGCAGAAACAATTTCTACTTTCCTCTCTGACCTGTATTCAAATTTGGATAAGCAAAAATCCTCTTGTGGATGAATAGCCAGTCCACCAACCGCACAAAAGTAAAAAATTTAAAACCAAAAAAAACCCTCTCTGCAGCCTTCCTTCAATCCCTGGCTCTGACAAGAGTGCAGTTGCAGCGATTGATTTGGGAGTAATAAAACTCCTACCCAAAAGGCAAAATTTGTCTACATTCAGTCTTGTGTCATCAAGACGAAGCATGTTTGCTTGCTGGCTGGCTGGCTGGCTTACCCCTCCCTCCCTCCCTTCCACCCCCCACCCCTCTCCACCTCGCTGGCTGGCTGTGCCTTACGTCGTAAACGGGAAGAATCTATCGTCTCGTTGTGTGCATGCCCAACAGCACCACAAAATTAGACCCACTGTTTGTCTTTTCTTTAGTAATTCCCTTTGTTGTATGTGATTTTTTCTTCGGGGATTGTGAACAGGGTGGGTAAGGGTGTCTGGATTAACAAAACTGTGGTAGGTAGTATACTTGGTACTCACAGCCCTTTGTTTGTGGGCCTTTTTGGTCGCTTGCAATCGCTTTCTGTTTAGGAGTTGCTTTGCTGCTTTATTGTGTTATGTATTTTGAAGATTTGGGGATTTAAATTTTTATTTTTTTGGTTCCTGTTGTGGGAGTTTTGTTTTCAGTTTTTATTTTGGGGGAGGGGGCGGGGCGGAGGGGTTTGGTTTTTGTCCCCTCCTCTTCCATGGCGTAAAGTGTTTTGGGGAAATTGGGTGTTTTGGGGGTGGGGCTTCGTTCTTATTACTTTCTCTCTCTCTCTCTCTCTCTCTCTCTCTCTCTCTCTGCGTTTGCGTTTTACTTCCATGTTTTTGTTTTCGCTCTTCCTACTGCAGTTGGGAATAGTTCGTTGTTTGTCTTTTTCCCGTTTCGTCTAGTCTCGTGTTATGCGTTTCGCTTGTTCGTGTGTGCTTGCCAGGCTTTTTCTCTGGATGCGAGGATCTTTGTGAGAGAGAGACTTGAGATCATCTCAATGTGAGTGAGTGAGTGAGTGAGCTCTTGAGGGACGCCGTCTTTCTCCGTTGCCGTATGTATGTATATATGCATGTATGTTTACATTTGTGTGTGTGTGTTTTTCCGTTTGCCTCTGTTATCGCCCCCTCTCTATTTCTCTCCCTCTCTCGCTTTCTTTCTCATTCGCTCTCTTCCTTTTTATTGCGTCGTGGAGAAAACGTACTTGAATTTGGGTTTGTTTTGAGATGGGAGGTTGTGTTTGTTTAGTTCCCTTTCGGATCCATGGGATTGTTTGTGTGACTTCATCATCTTCTTCTTCTTCTTGTGTGAGTGTGTTTTAGGTTTGCATTCCTTTGACTGTTCCTGGAGAGGAAAAAGGAAGTAGAGAGACGTCTTGAACTCACTCGCAGACTCCTTCATTTCCGAATCTTTGTTTGCCTTTGAGGGTTTTCTTGTTCTTAGGATTCTTGAAGTGAGTTTTAGATTTTGTTTTGTGGCAGGGAAAGCACACTTTCCTTCCTTTTTTTCCCCCCTTGGTGTATTAGGTCCTGTCTATCAAGAAGCAGGAGAAACAAACCAACCTTGGGGAGACTGACTTTGTTGGTGTAGTTGTGGTCAGTGGGTTTTTTGGTGAAGGGTTTTCAAATGGCACACGACTTGTTGGCTGCTGTCGTTAGCCGTCAAGAAGAAGAAGAACAAGAAGATGAAGGGGAAACGGCAGCTGCGTCGTCGGCATTCGGCGATGGAATGGCAAAGAGAGGCTTACTGATGTTGGATCCCAAGATCTGGTGTAAGTTACCAGAGGAGCTTTTGGAAAGAGTTCTGCTGCAACTGCCTTTGCAGAGTCTGGCACGGATGAGGACCATTTGCAAGAAATGGGATCATTATGTGTCCACAAGTGCATTCACAAAGCTACGTGCACAAATCTGGGAGCAGAAGCCATGGATTGTCATGACCTCCACAGAGAAGTCTCTATTCGTTTACGATTCTGGTCTGGACACATGGCATCAAGTAACCATCCCGTTCAATGCCCACGAACTCCATGTGGTAGCAGCAGCGGGTGGCTTGCTCTGCTTATCAAATGCTTGGTTCCAGTGGCCACGCATGTACGTGTGCAATCCTATGACACAAAAGTGGCGACGACTGCCTCCCATGAACACTTGGATGATCTCCACAGTTGGCATGGTGTATGAGGAAGAAGCAGCAGCCACCACCCCTCCAGCTGCTGCCTCCTCCTCCTTAAAGGTTCTTGTCTGTGGTCGTCTTGAAGACCACAGTATGATCACAGAAGTATATGATTCAAACACAAACTCCTGGACCATAGGAGGCAATCCTTCACCAGCTCGCAAGCATGGAGGACATGCATCCCTGTGGTGTGATGGGATCTTCTATTGCCTCACATTCCCCTTCTCCACTCTTTGTCTCTTGGCTTATAACTTGCGACAGGGAGCTTGGTATGAAGTCCCCGTCCGAATGCCTGCACCCATCATGTCACCATCACTGGTGGAATGCAAGGGAAGATTGATGCTTGTTGGAGGCCTTGAAGAAGAGCATTCGGTGTTTGTGATTCAGATATGGGAGCTTGATTCCAACAAACACGAGTGGGTGGAACTTGAGAGAATGCCATCACAATTGTGCAAAGATTTTGTAACAAACATGGTCCCTAGTAAACCACTCTCATGTTTCGCAACTGGTGACTTCATCTTCCTAATGATTCCTAGCAGCAATAACTACATGCCTGCTTTGATGTTCAATCTCACTCACCGAACTTGGGATTGGTGGCCTACTTCTGATTTCCCTACAGAGCTTCCTGAAGTCAATATTGGCCAGTCTTCAGGTATTAGCTTTGAGCCGCGTCTGGATGCATCCGTTTTCTAGGTCTTCCTCTGCTTAAATCTGCAGAAAATTTGGGGAGTCTTAAAATTCTGGCTGGATGTGCACATTGTTTAGGGCTGCCTGCTTAAATTTGCATAAAACTTGGGATTCTCAAAACTCCTTCTGGATGTGTACATCTTCTAGGGTTGTCTGCTGCTTAGCTCTGCAGAAACTTGGGACCCTCAAAACTTCTTTTGGATGCATGCTTAAATCTGCAGAAATTTGTGAGTCCCAACACAAAACACTCCCTGCACATACTGTATACATCCTTTCCACAGTTGGAGGCTTACAAACATGTTCTAGATTGTTTGTGTTGTATATGGTGGTGAATTATTGTTGGCAACAGACTGTTTTGAGCAGAGACTAGAAGAGGGACTTGGATTTCTGTTTCACACAGATGTCCAATAGATTAGTGAAGCATGTTCCAGTTCCCAAGCAACACGCTTTTGTATTCTACCTGTTTATGAATTTAAACCAACATTTTGTGTAACAAGTACATGCTCCTCAACCTGCTTTCTACATACCCTATTGCTTTGAAGTGCAGAAAGATATTAAACTCTAAGAGAATGCTTTATTGTTGGGGCTTTCAATTCAGTTAATTGAGAACACTCAACTGTACACTCAATGTGACAATTGTCATGACCCTCACCACCTGTAACCAAAGAAAGCACAGACTGAAATCAATCATTTGGGAAAGGTTGGCATTAAGAGAAACTATTAACAATTTGACTACAGTGTGAATAAAGGTGTGCAGTTCATTTTATTGGAGTTCTTTTCCACATTTTGCTTACATGAAGGTGGCTTTAGTCCTTCAAACTCCTCCTCTGAAAACATCCTTGCTATGCACTCACATCTGTCAGGTGAACATCACCTGACCTGCACACCTCCATACATTTTCTCTGCAAAATTATTCATTAAGGTCTGTTGCCTAATCTACTCTACCCACACTGTGCTTCACTTGTGTTAATACAAACCTCGTCAAGTGGTACAATGTCAGGCCATGGATTGTATTTGGCAGTATATAGTGAGATGGAATGAAGTAATGTCAACATCTACTTGAATGACCCTCTCAAAGTACTGTTTAGTGCCAGATGTCTGTGTTGTAACACAGTCCTAGAGTCGGGATTGTTGTGCAGGAACAGCATCTGGAGCAACTTGCACAACCACCTACAAAACAATGATTTGTAAGAATTAGCTCAAAATGAATCCAAAAACATTTCTGTTAAGCAAATTTCAGAGTGTCATGTTCTGTGTTTCTCAGACTGAATCCATGCCTGTTGTATGTTGCAAGTACAAATCTATCAGAAAGTTGCATGAAGTTAACCAATAAGCAGGTCGATTGAGGTTCGAACTGTGGATGACAGTGCCCCCACAAGTAACTGGAGTCATCAGATGGAAATCATTAAATGTTTTGAATAAAGGATGTGAGAAAAGATACACCTTTCCAATGCTGTGGCCAGAGTGAAGATACTCTACTGCATCTGCCACTGAGTTCAATCCCACAAACCTTGTTGGGTCGATTGTGATCTGCAAAGCACCCAAAGAATCTTAGTATTCGGAACAAGATCACATGTAATAGGCAACATATGGAAGCGAAGTCTCCTTTTGACTGCAACCTGCAAGGCTTATTGATTCATAACCAACACGGAAAGGTGTATAAGGCATGAAAATTGCTCTCACCTTAAGGTCACCAGCAGAATACAGATTGTAAAGCTTCTCAATATGCTCCTTAAAGAGCTTCCTATAGTGATTTACATAGAAGCCAGTCTGTCCCAAAAATCAGGGACATGGATGAGTAAGAGGAAGAATGATGACTTAATCCAATACTTGTAAATGAGAATACAGAGAAAACTGCACATTAAAAACTTTCAAGGTAAACACTGCATCAGTTCCAGCCAAAACACAAGCAAGAATGAGTGTGGTCATAGCCTTGCCAATGCCATGCACAAAGTGTCAGACCATAAAAATATCATAAATGGCAGTGATCAGCTACCATTATTCCCCACTGACTATATCAAATCCCAAGAGGCATGGCTCAAACTCATAAATTAACAGTGGATAAGCACAGAATACCCAGCCCATGAGAGACACTAACCAGAGTTTGTGATTTTGCCAGTAGCTTCTCACAAAGGCCTGGATAATTGCCAGGTTTCCATCCCTCTGCTGGTGTCTCACCTGCATACTGAAAGCATGAACAAATCTATGAGATTGCAGAGAAAACTCCTTGACAACACTTTGAAACATACATATACATCCACAATGATTGCCATGCTATTTGCTACTAACATTAGTCATCAGTGAAATAATCTGAAACAATGTAGAATACAAAATATCAACTGTGTGAGTATATAGCAATGTGAGGGGACCATTAATTGACAGCAGACCTGCAAATAATCCACATGTAATTAAACATACTTTTTGGCTCTTGAGCTCAGCTACTGTCATTCAATTTAGTCCAAGGGATACTCAGTCACAGAACAATGTCAAGGTCAAGGATCCAGGTTTCCAGGGGCCACTACAACTCCATGGACACAGGACCCATGCATGTCACCCTACCCATATCTTACTGGAAATTGAAAATTGAACCACTGCCAATGCAGACAGCACACTTCTTTCCATTGTACTTTCCACAAAGGAAAGACACATGCCATAGAGAGATAATCTTGCCATCCAAGTGGGGTACGTGCAAGGTAGACAGAATATACACACACCTGAGAGATCATGCCAATGAGAACCATGCGACCAAAAACAGCCAAACTGTTCATGCATGTCTGAAACATTTCACCTCCAACTGACTCATAAACTATGTTCACTCCATTTGGGAACTCCCTCTTCAACACCTGGTGCACGCACAAATGAATGAATTCTGATCAGCACACCATTACAAAACTGCAGCAAACCAAAGTGGTTCAAGAGTGATCTAAAGGGTGTACATGGACTTTGTAGGCACTTACGACCCCACTATAGAAAACAAAAAATTCACCTTCTATTGAACTCAAGGGACAGACTCCAGACTATACTTGGAGTCCTTAGCAATCTCAAAAGAATCTCATAGACATCTTTCCAGTAGCTAATGCTGGATGAAACTGTGACTGTGTCAATGATTTCCTTTCAGATTTAACCCTTGGTCTAAGAGTTCTTATGATATCACATAGCCCATCACTGAGGCAAGGAGATGGAAAGAACCAATTTGATGTTCTCTTGCGTGTAATCAATGACTCGATCTACTCCAATGCCACGGAGAAGTGCAGCTTTCCTTGCTCCACCACATGTGGCCACCACCTTGTTCCCTGCTATCTTTGCCAGCTACATGGACAGCAATGTCAGGAAAGAAATCAGTCCTTGAAAAATGGAAGACAGCAACCAATGAATCTCCTAAAGTCTAGCAATATACCATCCGAAAAACCAGATTACTAACAAAGAAAACAAGCTATGTAATAAAATATCTCAGATCCTTTGTAGATCTTTGATGGCACTATGTGTGAAGTGTAGCAAATGAACACAGGCAAGGAATCTCAGATTTTGACTCTTCTAAGAAACCTTTAGTCAAACATTTCTAATCATTTACACTGAGAAAGAGTTGACCATCTCCAACTTTTACCTGACTATCTCTAAAAGCCTCTCCCGAAGATGACTTCCTCAACTCAAAAATGTTCATGTACACTCTGACTCTTCAAGATATAATTCCTCAATGGCATAACTCTTCAACATGTTGAGATTATGGTTTGGGGCTGCAACCATTTTCGTTAATCTAGATTTGGAAATTCTATTGATTAGAAATATAGAGAAACTAAGTTCAGGTCCTATGTCCTTCAATGGTTGAGCAAAAGGTGCTAATAGGAGGAAAAGGGGTGGTTGACTGTAAAGCAGAGGCAGCCAACAATTGACTGCAAAAGAGAACAGTTTGAGAAAGGTTAAGATAGATTATTGGGAGCCAAGCTACAGAAAATGAGAAAACATGAGTACAGGGGGCAAATTATTCACCTGAACAGCAAATTGACCCGTTCCACCAGCAGCTGCTGTGACAAGGACTGTCTCCCCTGATTTCATCTTCCCTGCCTGAAAAAGTCCAGATTGGTCAGTGTGATATGAAGTCATGTGAATAACACTCCTTGAAGAAGTATGCAGCATGACCCACATGGCTACTGTAACAAGCTTTGCTAGGACATTGGTGAGAACTGGTCTAGAGTTCAAATCAAGTGGGATACATTTTTGTCATCAGTACTTGATGTGCAGATGCTGCCTAGATTACTTAGGAAATGTAATATGATTTGTTCAACACCCTAACTAATTTCCACCAACACTATCATTTTCTGCTCATGAGTCAAGTGACATACTAACCTGCTCAAGTCCAATGGAGGCAGTAAGGCCTGATGTCAATATAGCCACAATTTCAGGGATTGCTGCTGGTACAGGAAATGCATGTTTTACAGCAATCTGCAAAATCCAGAACTTTGTCTCATACAAGTCTCTAATGTAGAAGATACTGACCATAACTCAAATGCAACTTTCTGGCACGCAATTCACTACAAAGACAGGAATTATGCTTACACAGATACTTAAGGCCCAATAGTCCCAAAAACCAATCATTCAAATGCCACTAACTTCAGAACAACATCTCTATTCACAATGTGAATTTTATTACCTCCCTGTACTCTGAGAATCCCCCGTCAAAGACTGTGGCAACGGGTGACCCAAGCCTTATGGCATCAGCAGACACACCTTCACCCATGCCAGCAACCAGCCCAATTGCCTGTCCATCAAACAGATCCATTTGACTTGTTATGAATAATAGGACAAGATCTCAAGTAGATGTTTCCAGAGAGCATCATTGTGAACATCACTGCCAACTTTGTGAGACTGACTGAACCATACTGCTTTCCACAGATGCAACAGAAGTCATTTAAAAACTTTACCTCAAACCCAGAGTCATAAGGGAGTTTAGTGGCTGCTATCTCTCTGCCATGGTACAACCCAGAGCTAAAATTAATCTGCACACCACATCAAATATGAGACAGACATTGAGCAGAGCAAGAAGGAAAATGCCTGAAAGCAGACATTGAATGCTAGTTGCAAGACAACAGAAAAATTTGGGAGAAAAAGAACAAAATGGTCTGGTCAACATCTCAAAGAGTTAGGCACCAAAATCCTGTAAATATTTAAGTGCTGACACCCAACCAAAGGCTGCTTCATCCCTGGGAGGATGCATGAAGTCCTGACAGTTATTAACAGACAAATGCAGATTTTGATAGCTTTGCCTCTGGATCTGAGAAGTACAACTGAACCTGAGAACCACTGTCAATAGATGTTTCAGTTCTGAAAAAAGAAAATTACTGCAACTGTAGGAAGGCAAATATAGGATTCAACTAGAGGACTTACATCACTTGCATTGACACCTGCATAAAGAACTTTAATGAGGATGTGGCCAGGCTTCACAGGAGGTTTGTAAAACACAGTCACAATTTTTGTAGCTGCTCTGAAATCAGCACTTAACTTATGCACCACACTGCACCCAAACATAGACACCAACTTGGCCAAAATCAACTTTTATCCATTAAAAGAGCTAACCCAACAACTTCTTGAGTAAACACCAAACTCTACATCTCACAGAGTCATAAAAACTTGATTATGCATAAGAAAGCAATGACCCTGACAGCAACTAGGAATGATATCTTTCATAAGAATAGAGAAATCTCCTTTCTCATGATGAAGAAGAAACAGCAAGGCTAACACTTCCTCAGGAAGCCACAGAAAGAACCAAACAAGGGAGACAAAAAACAAAAAAAAAACCACACACCCGTATGAACAAAAGTGCCAGTCTCACACCTGTTCAGGGACCATCAACAGTAGTATGTATGATAGTGACTTAACTATCACAGCTTCCCCACTGACTTCATCAGCTCCCTACAGTGGGTAAAGGCCAGTGACAAGCACCATCCTGCAAACTGAGTTTCTGCTGCAATTCTGGAAGCAACGGGACGACTCAGCCATACTACTGGCTAGCAACAGACCCCACAACAAAGACCAGACAAAGAAACAAAGAAAGACAGAAAGGGAAAAGAACAGGGAAAGACTAAGAACAAGTGGGCTTACAGGAAGCTCCCCACTTACATGACCTGAAGCAAAAGCATTCTGAAAATGCCAAAAGTGGAAATTCCAAACAGGAATTTTTCTTTTAAGAACCAACCCTCTAGTTCTCTTTAGAAGAACTTTAAAAGGGTAGCCTTTTGCCTTCAGAAAGACAATAAGACTGACCATCTGGAAGACAAAAACTTCTTACAACTACAAAGTCTCAAGAATCTGTAAAATTGACTATTGATAACCCCCAGCTTCACAGTCATTGAGATATTGGAATGAACATGAGGCATTCTAATAACTTCAATACCTGCATACTCTGGTTGAGAGCGTTTGTCATAAATGTCACAGGATAAACCTTGAGGACTCTGGCTCACAGTTAGATCCAAGAAATTACAAGAGACGCCTTTAGATGTACAATTCAACTTGCAAGAGGTTTTTGGGTATATGCCGCTACCAAAAGAGTCTTGGTCAAGGTACATGAAGTTCTCAAAATCTGGAAAATCAGGAAGAAAAAGGTCATCCACAAACCTATGAACCAAGGACAAACTATGAAGCACAACAGGACATGTGTTACTCTTTAAGAGACACTTAATGAAATCAAACTCATAGGTGAAGAGAAAGAAATTAGCCAAATAGACCGCACAATTTGTACCCATGGGAATACCAATGCATTGTCTATAAACACCCTGGCCAAAACAAAGAAACAAATTGTCTAATAAGAAATCCAGCCAAGAGATCAAATCTGAAGCCTCTGCAACTTTGAAGCTATGAAGATTTTCAAACAAATTGATCTCTGCTTTATTTTTCAGCCACAAAACCTAAAGTTCAAAGCTGTTTTTTGAACCATCAAAAACTTAAAACGATGAAGCTTCAGCATCCGATTAAACACTTTATTTATCAGAACTCTCATGCGAGCCTTTAGATCCACTAGGTCAATTTTAGTGTATAGAGTTGAGAGATCAAAAGACTGCAACAGAAGTGGGGAAGCTTTATCAATTTCAGATCTCGAACGATAAAGATTATTTATTACCTCCACCACTCCTGTAGAGTCATTGAGAATCCAACTACTATCACAAGGAACATCTGCTTTTTGAGTTTAGACACCCAAAGGTCATTGACCATAGGAAACATAGCTTTGAAGAAAGAACACAGCCACTTAGAAACATCAGTCAGAGAACTAGAGCTGGCTCCACAGATAAATCTAGGTTTAATTGGATTTTTATGAAACTTCCAAACTGCACAAAGAAACGGAAGACGAGGGCCACACTTAACACCTTTAGCAACTAGGAATGAACTCACTTTGCATCACCTTCACCAGCTAATGAAGTGGACATTGTCTTAAAATGATGCAAACAATAATGAACAAAGGGTCTAAGGATGGACATATGCAAAACATATCTCTCATCAGATAGAAACTGAAGCCAAAAATGTTTGAATCTCCTTTGAATTAAGGAAACATAATGGGAACCATCACAGGAACTGCAAGAAATGAGTTTGCTCTCTGGTTTGAGATCTACTTGGACAGTGCAGAGGGTTAGTTTCACAAAGGTCAGAGTAAAAAATGATTGCATCATGTTTGAGAACTTCTTACACTTTATGAAACTCTTTTGGAATAGGAGGTGGTGTTTCTAGATGAGGAGGAGGCTTCCTTTGCAACTTGGCACCAGCAGATGACAACCTATACTTTTTCTCCTCCTCCTTGTCAGGCCAGTATTGAAATCCTCTTTGGTTTGTAAGCCAAAGGCAGGCACCAGCCTTGCTTTCATCTTCCATGAGCATAAAGGAGCCTGATGTAAACAGCCAAAAGGCACAACAAACTGGTGACAAAGTTCATGATCCTGAGCTACACTTTTCACTGCTGAATGACTTCTTCTCATCATCAAGTTCTTACTGCAGTGAAACACTCACCTTAGACCCTACACCCCACTCCTAAACTGTGTAACACCTGTTGATGACTTTTCAGGATTAATCATAACTACACCCAGCAATCTTGTGGACACATACACAGCACAGTCATTCAAAGAGTTTGCAGCATTGACACTGCCGACTACCATGTCAACTACAACAAGGATTTATCACAGTTTCAAATATACTCTTATGATTGGAATATGCAGGTTACAATGAGGCGCACCTTCAATAACCTTGTCCATGCTAATATAGCCTATTGAGTTCTCAATCCACTGTTTTTCAGTTGCACTCAATTTTTCCGTGAGGGGCGTCACAATAAACTGGACATAGGAAAAACAAAACCATACCAGATGAAACAAGTTCTTGCAAATAGAAAATTTGAACTGCCAATTTTTAAGCCAAATAGAAGCTGTGTACAGATATGATGTGGATAGAAAAAGAATCTAAGCTGCAATAAGGTGCATTTGATTAGTTTCAGCCATTCTACAATGAAAGTTTCTTAAGTAGGTCTAAAATGGTGATGGGTAGACACCTAAGTTACCCCAAAGTGACAGGTAGTGGTACCTCAGGACAAAGGGCATTAACACGAATTCCTTTTGCTTTAAGCTTAGACAGTGACCTTGTGAACATCACCACCCCCGCTGCGACAAATCACAAAATCATTTGCCAGTATCAATTGTGAAACAAGAAAAGCTACAGTTGCTACAAAATATGTAATGGTCACTACAAGGATCACCATTGAGAAAAATGAAAGAAATGGAGAACAGAATCCATTTCTTGGACAATTGATAAGTTGTGCTACACATTTAGGGTTCCAAGTTGATGAATAAAAAGAAGAGAACAAACCTTTGGAGGCACTGTATATGGGCTGAGAAACTGAGGGATAGAGGCCTGCAGCTGATGCCACATTCACAATAACACCCCCACGTCCTTCCATTGCTTGTACCTGAACATGTCCACTGAGAGCATGATGATTGGATCATGAAATACTTGCAAACCCACCTCTTGTTGCACCAGTACTATGGGCTAAGAAAAAGGATGGGAAAACAATCAAAATCTTACTGCAATGCGTGTGCCATCAATCACAGCTGTGAGGTTGATGTCTACTGTTTGCCGCCATGACCCTTTGCCATCCACACTCCTGTCATCTAGAAAGGACTTCAGATCTCCAACCCCAGCATTGTTGACACAAATGTCCAAACGTCCAAATGTCTGCTGGTGCATATCAAATGCTGCCACTATGTTGCCTGCAATGGTTGCAGTGATATATGTATCAGAAATCTCAGCTGAACCAAAAATAATTCAATTCCAAACATGTGCTCGGGGGATCATGGACATACCAGGTTTACTGACATCACATTGAACAAACAGGGCGGAAGGTGATTCCAGTCTCTTTGCAAGGTTTCTGTGAACTTCTTCCACCAGGCGCACTGTTTCATACCCATGCTCTTCTGAAATATCTGCAACTGTAATTCGAACACCCTTCTTGGCAAGTGCCAATGCTAGAGCCCGACCTAGAAGAAGAGCAATGGAAAGAGAATCAGAAGACTAAAGAAAGGAAGAGAGAGTTCTTCACAATATCAAATCCACAAATCAAAATCTTCAATTTCAGTTCTACTAGATGAAGACAACAACAAAGAGGGTTGTGAAGATGATACCTTTCTTTTAATCTACAAGTGTGACAGGCAAAAGAGGAGAAAAGAATACTGTGACACCTGGTTTGACTCCTCTCTTAACCACCCGGTTGTCATTGCAAGTCTAAAAGAGCTCATCCGACTGCATATAGGAGGAGGAACCAACCTATTCCACTGGATGCTCCAGTGATTAAAGCAGCTTGTTCTCCTCCAATCTTCATCTTCTTTTTCCTCAAGCATCCCCACACACAATCATGTCTGCTGTATTAACACTTCGATGCAAACACTATTATCATGTAGAAAAAGAAGTAAAAAAAATCAATAACACATGCATTTTCATCATCTCTCTCCTGCTGCCTCTTCCTAGAAAAGCATATTCATAAAACGGAAGGAAAAAGGGGGGGCCGGGGAGGGGGGAAATATATATATATATAAATCCAAACTCTGCTTCTACCTAATTCGATTCAGCAACACATACTATTCCACATCTCAAGAAGGCGTCTCTCTCTTCTCCGTCTCCCTGTGTCCGTGAAACAGAAAGAATCGAACCAAAACTTGGACCATAAATTGAAACCAAAAAACACAAAACCAAAACAAAAGCTCGAATTTCATGCTCACCAGATCAGAAAAGAGAATCTGTTGCTGTTTTTACTCTCCCGGAAACCGTTGAACAAACACAAATCGTATGCTCTGCCTGTGCGGGGGCTTGCTGCAAAAACACTCACCAACAAAGAGCGTTTCTGCGCAAGAGAAGAGAACAAAGCGCAGCAGACCGCTGCGACTGCCTCGGCGAGGAAGGCGAAGCTGTTCCCCTAAATGTTCCCTGTCATGTCGAATCTGTTCCCCAAGTGTTCCCTATCATGTCTTTTTAACTCCTACGGATGTTCCCACCTTTCGTTCCCCAATTCGTCGCGTGGTTCGCGCGGTCCTGAACGGTGGCGTCTGCCGTGTTCCTCTGCGTTCCCACCGTATACCCAATGTTCTCATGTTACCCATACTGAAAGCAAGGTAACCAAAGTAGGGTTAAATAAATGAAGAAACAGGTTACAGGGGTAACCTACTAACCAAAGACCAGGAGTGAAAAAAGAGGGATTTTTTTTAATTCAAAAAAAACAAAACAAAACTCTTTTATAAAATTTTATTTAATGCTGAATAATAAGGGTAATAATTATTTACTATTTATGCATATTCTGATTAATATGAACAAATGCTTATTGATAATTATTACCCTCAATATTTCTGATTAATATGCGTAAATATTGATATAAAATTTGTATTTGTGAATAAATACCAATGTTTGTGCGTGTAAATGGTTTAGGACTTACTATCTTTGTAAATGTAAATCTCATAATGAAATTTATTTATATGCCATGTAATGTAGAACACGAGATGTCTAAGTGCAAGTGTAAAACCGCGTAAATCTATTTTATTTTATGTAAGTGTAAAAATAAAATATATTTATATGGTTTTATGTAACCATGTAAAATAGTGTAACCGTAAAATAAATATATTTATATGATTTTACATGGTTGTGTAAAATAGGGTAAATGTAAAACAATGTAAACAATTGATTTCCACTTGGGGAGGGGAGAAATTTCATAATGTTTTTGGTGATAGGCCAACTAAATGGCCCTTTGAAAAAAAGGGAAAAAAAAACCATTAAACCATTTGTGCTTTGGGATGCACCACAATTAATTTAATTAATTAATATGAATCACAATAAATACCTAAGTTCTTGTAAAATCTATACTAAGTACAATACTTTTATAAGTAATACTCAATAATAACTTTTATAATAACTTTTATTATTGAGCACTGCTTATAAAAGTAGTCCAAAACCTTATCAATGAAGGGTAATTGGTATGGGTCCTTTGTGGTGGTGTTCAACTTTTGAAAGTCAATGCATATGGACAATTTGCCATTCTTCTTTGGTACTACCACAATTGGTGATAACCAAGTCGCTTGTTCTATCATGTCAATGAAATTGGATGTCAACAACTTCTCAAGGTCTTGTTTGACAATTGTTGCATAGTTGGGATTCATGTGGTAGCGTGTTTGATGTGAAGGGGGAATGGTAGTGTCAAGTTCAATTTTGTGCTCCACAATGTGAGGTGGGATCTTTTTGAGTTTTTTATAATTCCACGCAAACATATCCTTAAATTCTCACAATAACCCTTCAATGCTATAGCTACCATCCCCTCTAGGTTAGTGTTTAACTCGAGGTATTTTGGGTCTTCTATAATCCCCATATTGATTTTTTGAACTTGAGTGTCCTATTTTTAAAATCATGGATCACCTTGGCATCTTGCACCCATGGGCATCCCAGTAACATGAACACATAAGGTTCATCACCTTGTTGTTCATCACCATGAAGGTAATTATGTATGGTATGCCATGAATTCTAATCCTAATGTTTGGAACAATTTCCAAAGGTTTGTTGAATAAAAATTTAGCCATTTGTAAGTTGAATGGAGTTAGTTGGGGTGGTGGCAACCTTAATTTTTGCCTTAATCTAGTTGTTATAACATTCACCCTTAACCCTCCATCCAAAAACACATCATTCACCATTTTTTTTTCAACATGCACTATTATTACCACCATTTGATGGTCTACAACTGTTGTGACAATAATAATTGTGGCCTTAAAAGTAGTACCCTCATTTGGAATCGACTACCTGTTAGTTGTTGTTAAATATGTATTGAGATTAGGTGTTAATTTTAATAATTGGCCAATGGTGACACTAATCTTATTGTCAAATATATGTTGTCCCACTTTTTTTTTACTTCCAAAGCAACTGGGGCTAGTAGTACTTCTAGATCTTCCATGGCAAATGGTAATTCCGTCCATTCAATGGACCAAGATGGGTCTAGGATAGTAGCTACCTTGTATTGTACTTCTAGTATTTGTTCATCCTTTTGTAATTCCTCGACAATTTATACCATTAATTGCTTGAACTTCTCCTCTTCTTGCCAATCCTGGGGTTTTTTCCCTTTGAAAGGCTCTCTCTCTTGGAAGACTTCCTCCTCAAGCACCTTATTTTTAGATGTGATAGCCATCACCATATTGATGATGCCTTCCTCATTTTTCTTTTCACCAATTTGTAGTCTTATTTTTTTCCTGACAATTTATTAAATCCCCTCCTTCCATGGGCAATTAGTGGAAGCATGCCCTGGTTGCGCACAAGTGTAGCAGGTAAAAATGCTACTAACATTAGCACCTCGTGTCTTTCATCTCTTCCAATTACTATGTCTGGGCTGTTGGGCTACCATTAATTTTTGCTTCTTATATATTTTTCCTTCAATTTATTTTTTGAGTTATTAGGGTTCCAAAAACACTTCTCTTCTTAGTGATTAGATTTCTTGCAATATTGGCATTCCTTCTACCTTGATTTGCTAATGTTGGTTGGGAAATCATCTACCTTTTTATTTTTTCCCTTCATCATTGGGTATATGTTCAATATGACCTTGTTACTATCAACATTTATAGAGCTCACTTCACAAACGATTATCGCTTCCAAATGTTGGATCAAAATCCTCCTCTCCATGCCGATAGTAGCCACTCAAAGGCAAGCTAGTAGTCTTGCTCTAAAAAATGCATTTAGAAAATAGTCATTCGTTGGGTGTTGTAAAGAATTTGTTAAGAATTTGCTCATAATATTCCTTTACCTTTTCATTTAGATTTTGTTTCGCAATTTTCAAGGTCATGTATATTTTCTCATTCATTTGAACCTTGCAATACCTTTTACAAAATGTTTGGGCAAACTTGCTGAAGGTACAATCAAGGTGGCTATTCACAAAGTTGTTACCCCAAGCTGCAGTCATGTCCCACAATGTCCATTAGAAGCATGCAATCTTTGTACCTTCTTGGGTAACACCATTGACTTTTATTGTTTGTTTGAGCACACATACATGTGCGTTTAGTTTAAGTTTTTAATATATTATGGATATTTCAAAAGTTTCTTCCCCTTATCACAATTGTTAACTATTATCGTCATGGGAGGCATGGTACAATACCATGGAAAATAAGGAACATAGTTTGGTGGCATTCCTCCCCATCCTAATGGTATTGATGGGAGGGTAAGTTGGCCTTTCCTATCATCATTTCCTTCATTGGAATTTGATAAAGAGTTAGAGGAATCATTGGGTGGATCTTTCCCCCTTATCCTCTACCAAAGAATGTTTGTTGAACCGCCTTTTTGAATGGTTTTCATTAATAAAAATTAGCTAAAATGTAACCATCCCATTTATGACTACATGTGACTTACAATCATTTGTGACTTAGGAATATTTACAACTATAAAATCAAATTCCAACTATTTTTGTCATTTTTATAACTATGATGCAATTATTGAAAACTTCATCTATCAGTTGGATGGCTTTTAAACCTATTTTCATCCATTAATGGATTGATATGTCCCATTAATCACAATAGTCACCAAATTAATCGCATCCTAAAAATACTTCACGTTGACATAGGGGTGTATTTTTATGTAATTATTAAAATTATATTTATGATATGTTACATATATCATAAATATATATTTTGTGCATATTATTCATATAATGAATCTAAAAATTAATATTTGAACTTTGAATTTATTATTAAAATATGAAAATTGATTTTTTATAGTGAATTTTTTTAATTTCAATTCTGAAAATTATATTTTGAATTCCAAAAATTTGTTATTTGAATTTGAAGTTTTAAACATGATTCCTAAAAATATTAGTTGTATTCAAAAATATATCTAAAACTATAATTTCAATTATGAAAAGTATATTTAAACATTAAAATCAATGTTTCAATTTTGAAAATTGCTGTCAGAATTCATTTTTAAATCATTAAATTAAAAAATGAATCTGAAAATTGATATTTTATTTTAAACTTGTTATTGGAATTCCTTTTTTTATTATTTGAATTTGAGAAAAAAATATTTGAATCTAAAAATAAATAACTCAATCCTGAATTTTTTTAATTAATTTTTTTTAATATAAAACTTTGATCTGAAAAATTATATTTCAATTTTGAAAACTACTATTTCAATTCATTAAGAAATAATTTGAATTTGAAACTTGATATTTGACTTTGAAAATTGTTTTTTCAATTCCTTAAAACAATATTTGAATTTGAATTTTTTAATTTAAATTCAAAAAGGTTATTTGATCTAAAAAACTATATTTGAATCCTATTACTTATCTATGATAAATATTTACGTAGTAATTTTATTTTAATTATAAAATTTAATGATATGTTTAGCAAATTATTGTATTTATAATTAATAATTACCAGTAAAATATTTTTTTACAATAGTAAATGTAATTATATAGTAATTAGTTTAATAATAATAATTTAAAATCATGTAGGAATTTTTTTAATAACAATTGTTAATTGATTATTATAATTTGAATTTCTAAATTTAGTTAATAAATGATAGTAATTATATATATTTTACAGTAATTATATTATTTATAATTCGACCATGTTTTTAAAGTAATAAAATATTTTAAAATATTTTACTTATTTATTCATCTATGAATTGTGTATTGATAAGTGGTGAGTAACTAAATAGTTAGTTAGTTATATATTAAAGAATTATTTATTTAAGTAGTTGATAATTAATAATTAATATTTGAAGTGCATAGTTTATATTTTCAATATATGTTACATTAAATGGTTACCTAGTTATCTGGTGAACCATGTACTTAAATTGCTTATAAATATAATTTTTATAAAAAAAAAGACATCAAGAAAGTTTTGGAGTTGAAATTTAGTTTGTGGAAAAATTGCAACTTCAAAACTTATCCATATTGTTTATTCTTCATTTCTATTTGGGACACTATATAAGCAAGGAGTGTGGTCATCCAATTTCACATTAAAAAATTTGTACACATGGGATGAACCAATCAAAATGTTTAACCCAAAAGAAAAAAACAAATTATGCACAATTTGAAACTACCTACCTCCCCAACCTAGTTATCTATTTAATTAGGTAGGTACCTAATTTGATTTACCCACCTAGGTCAACTTATGTACCAACCTATGTACCTACCTATATTTTTACTTAAGTAGGTAAGCACGTATGTAATATAAGTTTGTAGGTACCTACTTATGTATGAGGTACCTACTAACCTAATATTAATATTTTTTATTAAATTCATTTTAAAGTGCCATTCTGGCATATTTACATTGGACCACATGTTATAATATAATATCATCCAAACATTTGAATTGAATGCCATAGATTATTTCAAAATAATAATAATAATTTTTTTGAATAATTAAATATTGGGACACGTGGCAGCACATCATTTGCCTTGAACTATGAACAAAATAATTGTATCTTAGTCGAATGTGACAATATGTATACAATGGAATCAAATAATGAACTTGTATTTGTTTTTTTTTTCATCCAATACCTCTTGTTGTTTGTGACTAATATTGCATGCAACTTGTGCAAGGTGATTAATGAAATTTTAGTTGTAAATGTCATTTGCATTTAAATTTTAGTCATAGAGACAAACCAAAAAATATTTATTTCTTATTTAGTGCTTCCTAATTAATCCCACAAAAAGTCCCTTTTAATAGATTGCATGGTCCAACTATGCTAAAATCCACCTTATCCATTGATGTTGCCTCTTTATGTTTTGAAGGTAGGGTAGTCGCTTGAAATAAGGGTAGTTGAAGTTTCGCCATGAAAAGTTTGAGAGGATACTTCTTGTAGTTCCTTCTTTGGTCTAAGTTGTTTCATTTGGCCTTTCAAAATGGGCAACTTCTATGTCTTCCATCTTTTCTTCTTTGTCGATCTAGTGTAGCTCATGTCCATGTATTTTTCAAAACCATTAGTTTGGTTTTTCGGGTTGGGTACCCCACAGTCATGTAGAATTGAAAGATGATAATGACATCTTATTGCTTGGTGCCCTACCTCCCCACACAACTTGCAATGTTATGGTGGGTCTTTGTCCATATACTCCCCCCTTGTTTTTTGGTGGTAGTAACTTTCCCCCTTCATTATATGTATTACCTATGAATTGAAAGGGTTGGGACATACACAAAATGCTTGATCTATTTATGAAGGTAAATAGTGGTTGTTCCTTCATGTGACAGTCCTAAGGAAGGAAGTTTTGTCATTTCGAAACTCTTGCCCCTAAATGCTTATTTAAGTTTCTTAAGCCTTCTCAAGTCCTTCCTTTTTTCATATTCTGAATATGGTTCTACCGCCTCCACCTCAAAGGTAACTATAGATGGGTCTCCCATGGTAGTGATCATAATGTGGGGTCTCATGAAATGCAAGTTCTGAGTTAGCCTCTAGTACCTTTCTTGTAACCCTCCATGACTACCCCCTAGTGCATATATCATCTCCTCCTCTCTTTTTTCATCTTAAAATCTTAAATTTTGGTTTATTTTTTATTTACTACCGTTTGTGCCACTTGCCTTTGAGAGTAGCCAAGTAATAGATCCTCTTGAGGGTGGAAACCCTTATGGCCTCCCCTTGTCATTTTTCTGTATTTGTTTTCCAATTGGATAGTGTTTATCTCCTTCCACTTCTTCATCAAAACTTTCTGCCCTTGACCCTGTATCCCTCCGCCGTGAATGAATCTAATAAGCGACATTTACCTCATGGTCCCACAAAGGTCTTTCCATTTTTACAGGTAAATATGGAAGCGCCCACCACTATTGTCCGAGATGGCAATATTTCCTTTGTTGTCCTCTCATGATAGCTTACATTCAATGTTTCCAATTCCTCTTCCAAGATTTGTTCCATTTTTTTTTCATATTCTTTTGTTATTGCACAAGTCATGATTGAAAAACATTTTAGGTTCTTTGTGAAAGTATGACAAAATTACTTCTTCCATTGGTTGATTAACAATAGTTACCCTCCCTTTTAACAAACCCCTTGTAACAATACTAAGGAATGTGGGGTTACTGTTTATCTCACAGTTTTTAGTTGGGTATTAAGTTCTAGGTACTTTTTCTACCTCTCCAAGGCAATAATACCTTCCATTCCTTATTCCAATTTTAGTTACTTTAAGTTACCCTCCTCTCAAACACCCTCTTAGTTTTATTTTATAGATTGTCCACTCTTTAGGATGGTATTATTTTGTTTGCCAATATTAAGTTTTCCCTTGTTTACCTTCAAGAACCTGAAATCATTCTCACAAATTCAACATTAATTTCATCTTATAAAAAACAATTCCAAATTCAATCCACGAGATGGTGCCAAATGTTAAGGGGTGAAATTGCGACCCCCAATTATTACCTCTCCTCCAAGGGGTAAGACTAGGAGACAAGGTTGACACCTTATTAATTCATGTAAATGACTACTTTCCTTTTTTTTACTTTAATGCAGCTACTCAAGTAGTAAGAAAGAGGTCATACAAGTGGAAATGGGGAAGGTAAAGGTTTGTTGTTTAAAACTAAACCTACTTTTATATCAATTTTCTAATCCAAAGAATAAAGGGTAAAACAAAGAGAAGGCAAGATGAAAAAGGAGAACTTGAATTAGGGTACTAACTCATGTCTATAGTACTTTCAATGTCTTTCAGATACTATTTAGGGGTTTGAAAACCTTTTTAACGCTATTGTCATCCTTCCCTTCTCCATGCGTGCAAGTTCTTTAGTGGCTATGCTTGCCACCTATAGCCTCTAACATCCTTCTTCTATGGCCCTTTCATTTACAACCCATTATTGTACCCTTTTAATTTCCACCACCATGGACTGGTTATTATCCTCTTGTGGCAACTAGTAGCTTAGGGCTCTAGGGACTCCCTAAGAGTTAGCCCTTTTACTCTCTATCCTAGAAAAGACATAGAATTACAAGTTAAAGGAAACATCCTGTTTTTATCACAAAACAATTTTGCCTTCTACATTTAATAGAATGTCAAAGCAATATATGAAATTCGAGTCCTTCAACCATCTTCAATTAAAATCATACACAAAATACATACTTCTTTCTTGATTCCTCTCCTCTACACTCCAAGTGAAAGTTCTTTATTTCCCATAAGTCTCTAATGAAATCTCTTTCTCTTCCCCTTTGTTCTATTCCCCTTCCCCCCATACCACACACAAGGCCCTTAAGATACATGGCCCTTATTCTAATCCCTTCCTATAAATCTCCTATTGATTGGATGAATTACCCCCAACCATTCACTAAACTTGAGTTACTTCATCCCACTAACTTCATCCCTTGGGTAAAAGATGGTTGGGTAAACCACTAGTAACTAGTAGTCACTAGGAGGCCTATGGAACTATTTAGTTTAAAGATTTATACTTGTTAATACTAATTTTCAATCTAGTTTAGTGTTATGCATTGAAATATCTACCGCTTAAATTTCATTTTTGAAACAAATTGAATCCCTTAACCTTTTGAGTTGTGATAATTTAAAATCTCGTCATTGTTTCTTTAGTCACACTTCCCCATACATATAGTTCAAAACCAAACTACTATTTGGATTGTTCATCCTTAGAAATTTGAAGATAGGTTCATCTGATGAGTCTCCCATATTTCCATTGGATGCATTAGTTACTTTTTTGAAATAATCCATTTACAACATTCACAACTAAAGGGAACCCAAAAAGTTTTCAAATTGCAATCCTGTAGAATTAAAATACTCCATTGTTTCAAACTCCATAGACAAAACTGTAACAATGCATCAACTAATGAACATTTTTATTCTACCTTTAGATATTCCAAACACATCATAAACATTTTAAATAAAAAGATTTGTTACTAGAAAGTAATCAAAGTTGTAATAACAATTAATTGTAAGCATACTAACACTTGTTTCAATGCAAATTATATATATATTTAAATGTTGATTTTTTTTAAAAAAAATTCCAAAAAAGAAGTTGGGAAGGAAAATGATTTTTTTTTTGGAAATATTTAAGAAGTATCATATATATTAAAAGACGTCAAGATGTTAAATGAAGCTTCCCCTAAATCCGCTCGAATCGTCATCCAGCCGGATGGACATTTCATCCATCCCGCCATCCTTTTATTTTTTGCCTGTTGCTCGCTCTCCCCCCTGTCTTCGCGTGGATCCATCGACGGACCTTGGCCTACAAGGTCCCCTATTGCAAGCCGGACGGACAATGGCCATGGACAGTAACTAAAAAAAAGGTAGTCTTGGTACATAGGTATCATGGGCCTCAAAATAATGACAAAGTCAAAGAACCGGCTAACGAAGTGTCAGTTCTTCCACGAAAACCATCAGCTTGGCAAGGTTGTTGAAATGAAAGGAACTGACGATTCTTTTGTTGCTGATGGGTTCTCCAGAATCGGAACCGAAAGGTTAAAAAACTGGAGTGAGAAATGTGAAGAATCGGGCGGGGGGGATTGACGGGTTAAAGAACTGGAATGGGAAATGTGAAGAACCGACCGAGGGGATTGACGGGTTAAAGAACTAGAGTGGGAAATGTGAAGAACCGACCGGGGGGATTGACGGGTTAAAGAACTGGAGTGGGAAATGTGAAGAACCAACCGAGGGGATTGACGGGTTAAAGAACTAGAGTGGGAAATGTGAAGAACCGACCGGGGGGATTGACGAGTTAAAGAACTGGAGTGGGAAATGTGAAGAACCGGCCGGGGGGATCGACGGGTTAAAGAACCGGAGTGGGAAATGTGAAGGACTGGGCGGGGGGGCTCGACAAGTTAAAGAATCGCGCGGGGGGGGGGTTCGACGGAGTAAAGGACCAGAATGGGAAATGCGAAGGATCGGGGCAAGGGGGGGGGGTCAACGGGGTAAAGAACTGGAGTGGGAAATGCGAAGGATTGGGGCGAGGCAGGGGGGGTCGACAGGGTAAAAAACCGGAGTGGGAAATGCGAAGGATCGGGGCGGGGGGGGGGGGGTCAACAAGGGTAAAAAACCAGAGTGGGAGATGCGAAGGATCGGGGCGAGGGGGGGTCGACGGGGTAAAGAACCGAAGTGGGAAATGCGAAGGATCGGGGCGAGGGGGGGGTCGACAAGGTAAAGAACCGGAGTGGGAAATGCGAAGGATCGAAGTGAGGGGGGGGGGTCAACAGGGTAAAGACCCGGAGTGGGAAATGCGAAGGATCGAAGTGAGGGGGGGGGTCAACGGGGTAAAAACCCGGAGTGGGAAATGCGAAGGATCGGGGTGAGGGGGGGGGGACCCACGGTTGTTTGAAAAGAAAAGTTTTTTTAAAAAACCAAAAACATGAACCAAACATTGTTGAAATAAAACACTTGTGCATTATGCACGAGGTTCACACTAGTTCTTTTTGAAATGGAATGACTCTAGAATTGTCACAATGATGGTGATAAACATTTGTCCCTGGAAATGGAATTATGTATTGCTTGTGTACTGAGCTGAAGGAGTTTCATGAATCATGATGCTCCTTCATGTCATCTCTGTCATTCATTCAAAGAAATGTATTTTAGTCTGGTAGATTCAAATCCTCAATTCCTAGAGACTACTAATAAGGAAGAAAACTCATGATCTTTCATGATTTCAGAGCAATCTCATAAATTCCCAATAACAAATTTTCTTTGCTAGCCATTCACCCACAACATGGAGAGTTAAGAATTCAGATGGTTCCCCTTCTAAACACAATCTCTTGAACAATTACAATTTGAAATACCATAGAGCTGAGACACTCTTTTTTTACTACTGATGCAAATTGCAAACAATTGAATTGAATTGAATTGATAAGCTAGGTAGCTTGCTTGCTTGCTTAGTGAAGAAGAAGAAGAAGAAGAATTTCGGGTAGCTCTCACACACACACACACACACACACACACAAAATGCAACAACAAATGCACAAAGGCCACCATAGCTTAGAAGAAATTTCTCTACAAACATTTCTCTGCAAGATGCCATCATAGCCAAGAAGAAGAAATTTGTACAAACATGAAGAAGAAGAAGAAGAAGAAGTGCCTTTGTGCTGCTCTATGCCAGTCAAACTCTCATTATCTTCATGTCTTGAGCACAAAGGTTCCAAAAGAATCACGCACATGCACAGAGACACGGAGAGGGAGAGAGAGGAGAGAGAGGGCCTAAACCCTGAACCGAATACTCTGCATGGCAACGTCATGGCGTTCACGTGTTCGCTTTTTTTCACTGAAAACGAATGAATGGCTGATACTTGTTGACAGATGATCAATTTCTGGTGTAAATTTCCTTTTTTGAGGTGTAAAAAATGAAAAGTGGGATCCTCTCTCTCTCTCTCTCTCTCTCTCTTTCTCTCGCAGTCTTTCCGGAAGATTTGATTGTGTTTTTGGGGTCCTTTGCCTTCTGTTTGTTTGCATTCGGAACGCTCGAGATTTTCCGAGTTCTCCTTTTTGGGGCTTCGTTCTTACGCAGTGGAAGAAAGAGAGATTATAATTTTTGTGTGCTGTGTGTTGTTGCTTTTTCTCCATTCGGAATCCCATTTTCTTCTTCAGGTAACAAGCCCTAAACATGCTCTAGGGTTTTGTGTCTTCTGATGATGATGATTCTGTTGCTTTCAGAAGTGGGAAAATTTGCGCTGCTTGTTTTCAGTGAGCCAGATGATGATTCTTCTCAAGCTTGTGAAGAAGAAGAACCACCAGATGAAATATTTTTTGTCATGAATTCGGATTTGAACCTTTTTTCCATACAAATTGAATCCACATTCTTCAGTGGACATCCCAAGTCATTGACACTGGGAATTCTTCTACTTCTTCTTTTTGGGTTGGGTTTGTTTGTTTGTTTTGTGCAGGAAGAAGAAGAACACTTGACAAACTTTCCAAAAGTCCCAAACTGGGTGGTGGTGGAGCTGCTGCTACTTGAAAACTGAGAGCAAATGGCAACCCTACAGGCAAAGACAGCATTGGTGACAAGGCTACTTGAGGCAAAGAAGAAGAGTGGCAAGACATACAATCAAATTGCAGAGCAGACAGGGTTGACCAATGCCTATGTTGCACAGCTGTTTCGCAGGCAGGCACAATTGAAACCAGGCACAGCCAAGGCATTCAAGGCAGCAGTGCCCACCCTCACAGATGACCTGATCGAAGCCATGCAAGAGATCCCCCTGAGAACATACGACCCCATCATCCTCCAAGACCCTACCATCTACAGGCATGTCTCTCTCTCTCCCCCATTCTTCCTCATGCACTATAATATCCTGTTTGTGCATCATTTCCAAGTATCCTGCAATGTCCAGCAAAATAGTCTTCTTGATGTTTTCCCACAAAACTTTCATTTTTCGATTTTTGCTTTGTGGTTCTGTTCTTGTTCCATGGGGTTGGAAAAAACAAAACAGGTTGCATGAAGCAACGAGTCATTATGGGGAAAGCATCAAGGACATCATCAATGAAGAGTTGGGTGATGGAATGTGAGTTCTGCCAGCTTCAGTAAAAAAAATTTCCATGCAGCAACCAAATGCGGCAAACGTCTTTCCCACTTGTTTTGTTTTACTCTCTGTCCATGGGGCTAACTGTTTGTGTGGTGGGTTTTGCATTGCAGTATGTCTGCTATAGGGTTTTATTGCAGTGTTGAAAAGGTGAAGGGCAAAGAAGGTGAGGACCGTGTTGTTATCACCATGAATGGAAAGTATCTGCCACACACAGAACAGGTCAGAGCTAATCCTCCAGTACAACATTCCTCTAAACAATGTCTTATCATTGTATACAAGATACTGTCCTGTCTGACCAAATGGTTGTGATCTATGTCATCTATTGAGTTCAGAGATATGAATGAGGTTAGAAATTGCCATTTCCAATGCAGAATTGTTAAGGGCAATGGTGTATATATTGAGAGGCATATGTGATCTCATGCCCTTGCATGTTGGTAGCTGAGGCTGTAATGTAGTGTAAGCAAATTGGTGTTCAGAGATGCACAAACAACAGTCTTGTGATGGGAGGTTGTCACATTGTTTTATGATCTGTTTGATTTGGTGGCAACCATAACTTTGTTGTACCTCATTTGAATTTTGAACCATTTTTCGGAGCAGAAATCTGATGCTCCTGCAAACAAACTGGGGGTTTTTTGCAGAAAGCGACGGATAATGTTGCTAAGCTAGCAAAATAAGGAGGGTTAATAGACCTTCTTTGTTTCTCTAGCATGGGCTAGCTTTTATTATGTGTACATATGGAATATAATAAAGTGTGTAGAAGCAGCAGTGCTGCCTACGGGATACAGTTGAAGTAGTTGAAGTTTTTTAGAAGGCTTTAGGGTTTGGAACTGTTACATTTTCAGTCTCCTTCCCAGAGCTCTACAGACCACCAAACCTTAAGCTGTGCACACTCTTGTGGGTATACATATTCATAGATGTTTAACTGCTTATATGATATTACTACCTTTTTAATTAACTGTTTGCAAATTGGACACTACTCCAAGAAGCTTTTTGCAGGAGACTAAGAAGAACCAGATGAGGTGGTGATGCTACACCAGACTTTTCTTCTTGGAATTGCATGCTTGAAAATGCATTTTTCTGAGATGAAAACATATTATGCTGTCTTTGTTTCCAATTCTCATAATCAAAGAAAAAGACTATCCCAGAGTTTGGAGTCCCATAAATGACAGTGATGTTGGCACCCAGTCTTGCAGTAAATTAGAGGTTGGAGTTAACATTGAGATCACAGCAACATCTTGCAGCAAGCTAATGATTTGTGCTATCAGATGCCAGAAAAACTGCACCTTTGAGGGGATATGAAACAAGTCTTTCTAGCTGCCAGTTTACAGAGAAGAAAAAAAATATACACCTCAGCTGGCATCCCTTACTGCCGCTGTAAACACTTGACAAGCCAATATGTTTCTTTGTGCTGTCTATAATTGTCAGCAGCTTTGGGCTTGAGTCAAGAAATGTCTTGCTCCCCATGCTCTAAACTGACTTATGCAAATTGTCAATCATCCTAAGTGCATTCCACACAAAATTGGCATTTTAAAGGTAACGGGTCGAATGTAGTCCCTGCTAATGTGCAAGATCTGAGTGAGCACAGCAGCTGGTCACAGCCAGATGTAGGCACAAAGAATTGAATTTGTGCCTTTCTCAGGCATGTCTATGGGTACAAGCCGTAAGGCCAATGTGAATAGCTAAGTGTTGTGGAGAAACGTTTTTCCTCTCAGAAAAAATCTCCTGTCATATCCTTCAATGTGAATAGCTAAGTGTTGTGGAGAAATGTTTTTCCTCAGAAAAAATCTCCTGTCATATCCTTCATACGAGTTTCAGGTCAAGAGTTGAGACCCCCAGTACACTCTTTTGGTCCACCATTTACCTGTTCGTCTGCATGAGAGATTCTTTTTCTTTTCCTGTGGCATTGCTGAACCAGGTGAGGGGGGGAATCGGGTCTTGGTCTTTGTTGTTGTCGTGTAATAAACTGGTGGGTCATTCATAGTCTTGAAGGTTGTTATCACAGAAGTCTTGCAAGGACCCTCCATCCAATGCTTTGATATCAATCCATGCCATACCATCAAATTTGATATGGGAATCCTTGCCTCCAAGTTCTGGGAGGCTGAAATCAGAACCTGAGGATTCGCCTGTTCCTCCTCCAGAAGAGCTCTCCTGCCTTGGTGAGCAGCTTGTGCTGGGTGGATTGGTTGGTAGCTCCTCGATCATGTGGAGCACCAGCTCAAGCTCCTGTGAAACTTGACTGATGAATGGTCGTTGCTTGATGTTACGGTCAGTGCAATGCACCCCTATCTTTGCCACTTGAAGAAGGGTTTCATGGTTGTTAGTCCTGGACTTGAGGTCGGGGTCAAGAACTTCTTCCAGGTTCCTTGATTCAACTTTCAAATGAACCTGCACAATCAGCATTTTGATCAGAATCCAACTCATCTAGTTGTCCCACATAATAAGCAGACGAAAAACATCCCTCATACTTGAAGGGGGGAATCTAGTAGTGAGCACAATCTCTGAAGGATCGATCCCACATACTTGGGACATATACTTGCTGGTTTTCAAAGTTTGAAACAAAAGGTCCTTGGAAGCTCTATCACATACAGTTGAATCTAAGGACTCTCTATGAAGTGGCATCTCAGGATCTACTGAAAGAGTACAAGCAAAAGATCAGCAACTCACCCAATCGGTAATATAATATGCAGCTGCTTCTCGTAAGTTATCACTGGCAGCCTTGCCAGTGACAAGCTGAAGAAGGATAACTCCAAAGCTATAAACATCATAATGAGTGCCTAGATTAACATTGTAAAAGTAAGAAGGATCGACATAGCCTGAAGTGCCTGTCAAGACTCTGCCGGCATGTCTGCCATTTAGCCCAAAATTGGTGATCTTGGTGTGGTAGTTGTGGTCCAATAATATGTTGGTTGGTTTGATGTCCCCATGAATGACAGAGGGTGTGCATTCATCATGAAGATGTACCAAACCTGCAAAGCCATAAAAGCATAGTGTGCACCAGTTGCAAATTTAACCATTTTCAGAGTCATAAAGCACTGCCAGAAATTTCAGAAGTGTAGTATTTGGAGCACACCTTAAAAACGTAAGATTCACTTGGCTACACTAGAGGGATCTTATTTTTTAAGGAGGAACATTCTGAATCTTTGTCTATACAAATCAATCAGCAGAGGCAGTTGCACTTGGTAAGGCCCTTGGACAAGAGCATAACCAGAATGTGGGCACCACCTCAGCTGCTGCATTGTGCAGTACCCTTATTCTGGTAGCACCCTCAACCTCGGGCCTTACCTACCGCAAACCAACCTTGATGAGGAGGAGGCAACCAACAAGTATAAAAACCCAACAATCCACAATCAGCTGCTGGGAGGGGTCAGCAGAACTCACCCTTTGAAGCACCTAGTGCGATATGCACCCGTTCTCGCCATGTTAATGCCTGACCCGTCCCCCCTGCAGAAGATTTTTTTTTAATCATGACACACTATGTTCATTGGCATCTCTTGCTGGTTGCCAAAGAACAGCAGCAGGAGAAATTGGGAGGACATGATGCAAGAAGGCTCAACTTTGGAGGGTTTATTGCCTTTTACCCTCTTCAGTTTGTGTTATAAAGACCCAAACTTCAATGAGTCATAAAATTTTCTGCCTAAGTAATAATAATGGGAAAATCCTTACCACAGATGTGATCCGCAAGGCTTCCATTTGCTACATACTCAAACACAAGAATCTGTTCTCCTGAAAAAGATACCCATGTCACAGACCCACAAAAGATGACTCTGTTGTTGTGTATAGTAGAATGACAAAATTGCACCCTGGAGACTGGTCTACAAGCATGAAACCACAAATCATAATTGAGTTTTCTGCAAGTTTTCTTGCAGATGCTGCTACACAAATGACTGAAATTCAAAATGGAACAATCTAGACCTTATGGGTAAGAGAAGACTCGGATGTGAAGGGACAACCAAAATCACCACATGGGAAATGGCTGTAATCGGGATTGTCTCTGATTCACTTACTTCAAACACAATGTTGATGGCTCCAACGTGAAATCAAAATACAGTGGTTCAGTTACATCTCTCCTATTTCAGTCTGGGTATTGGGAGAAATGTCTTGGATGGTGCAGTTGCTCTAGTATACAGGTTTTAGAGCCTGTATGATTTACATCAGTTTGCACACTTGTTCTCTCATCAACACGAACTAGTTAGCGGTTTTGTATTCACATACCTTTTTCTTTGCAGAAACCAATAAGATTGACCAAGTACTTGTGATGAATCCTGGATAGATACTTAACCTCTGCATAATATACCACCATGATGAATGAATCTTCCCCAAGTATCATGAAAATCAGTGTGCAACCTTTTTGGTTATGTAACATGTTTCAGAAGTAAAGTACAGATTAGGTCCCCAACTGCCAAGTTTGACTGATTTCATGACTGATCTGAAAATACAACCAAAATGTACCTGACCTCACACCAGAATTCTAGAACAAAATGGAAAGGTTTGGAAAGTGCACGAAGAGGGGTTAACAAAGCCCTGCTGCTCTCTATATCACCCACACTACAACATTTATAACAGGGATGATAGACACATTCAAGCAGTCAGTATTTCAGGTCATAGAATTATCCCTTTCAAGAAAAATGCAGCAGAAGAAGACCTAAAAGATACTGGATATAAGAAGAAAAGTAGGTGTACCATTTTTAAAGTCTTGGTTACTTTGTTGTGACTCTCGAGTTGCACGCTTGACAGTGACACTCTCACCAGAAGCTAAAACTGCCTTGTAAACCACACCAAGTGGTCCCCCATAGTCCAACTTGTTGTCAAAGCTAAAGTTGAGAGTGGCAAGCTTGAGCTCCTTGAGAGAGAATTTGCGAATGCCGGAAAGCTCAGAGAAAGACAACAATGTCAGCCCATTGAACGTCCCTTTTCTCAAACTTGGGTCTTTCTCATCATCTGAATCAAAAATCCCATCAAACAATCTGCTTCAGTCACATGATACCAGAGGTCCCAATGATGACAATGAAGATGATGATGATGCAGGCATAATAGAGTTATTCGTAACGTGTGCCTCAGATAGAGGGATGAAACTGCTCATTACAGGTCCAATAAGGGTTGAAATGTTGGGTGAGCATTAAGTTTGTAAATTAGTTTGCATTGGGTGTCACAGTTAGGATCAAACTTTTTTTTAGCACCTCCCAAACTCCTTTTAGCTCCTTTTAGCACCTATGGAAGTGCTAAAAAGAGTTTGATCCTAATTGCAGCCTCCAAAGCAAATCTTGAAGCAGACAGGCCTCCTTTGCTTGCCAACACACCCTTAGCAATGATATCAAATGCCAATCACAACAACAATCTGATGCTGAGCTTTGTTGTTTGGTCAAAAAAATTTGGGACTTCATGGATTCCAGCAAAGAGAAGATGACAAAATCAATAGGGTATGAAATAACGGTTGGACTAAGTACGACTTTAACAAAACCTCTAATATATCCAAAGAAAGCTCTAAAAGAACAGCTTATGATTTAGTGGTAGTCATCTGCAAGAACCAAACTCGTTTGTTTTTCCTGTATCATCAATCCAAGAAGAAGCAACCAAAAGTAAAATTTCTTTCTCTGTGAAAAATACTTCAATGCTTTGAGAAGCTCTACTAGATCTACTACATTACCTGGTTCCTGCTCAAATTGCTTCCTGCCAGAAAACCGCCACCCAAAACACAGCTTCAACCTTGATCCCCCCATCGAACTTGTGATTCCCTGAGTTGCACACTAACTGCCCAGTGATGCTGCTGCACCAATGCTGTTGTTGGCCGCTGCTGCTTCCAACATGGCTTTTTGATTGCAAATCACATCAACAACAACACAGTTGCAGCTCCCACTTACTTACAGCTCCTGCACCACATAGTATCCAATTTGCAAATCAGTTAGAAAAAACATCAAAATTATTCATACACCCACTCTGGCAATTACGAAAAAAAAAAAAAACAGCAGCGGCAGAAGAACCAAGTCCCATCATCATTATTCATTCAGCCATAAGCTTCTGAACCTTGAAAGAGTATAAGACTTACACTAGTACTACTACAAAAGGAATTCTGTGGAAAGGGGAAAAACACAAATTTCGCAACTCATTTTCAATTCTGATGCAAAATTGCAGGAATGAATATTCAAACTCTTTGTTGAACCCACCCACTCACTCACCCACTCACCCACCCATCCATCCATCCATCCATGCATGCTCGGGAATGTCGAGAAGATCGGACAGAGAAACAACAACATGCATAATTCTTTGGCTGTTCGGATCCTCGCTCTGTTTGTTTTTTCTCTAAAATAAAAATAAAATAAGAAACCCCGTTTGTGGGTAGCTAGCTAGTGATGAGCTTGAAGGAAGGAAGGAAGGAAAGAAGGAGGAGCTGGAGTTGGCGAGTTTTGTGTGAAAAAGTCCCGCCCGCGCGCGCGCAATGGCGCAACGCACCGATCTCCTCTCTTCCCGAAACTCGAGAACAAAAGCTCACAATAATTACACGCTGTGGGACCGGACTAGTGGACGAAGAAGGTGGGCTTTTCTTGGACAGCCAGCCCATTGTGGGACCAAACCAAGCTGGGCTTTTCTTGGACGCCATTGTGGGTCCAGACCAAACCGAGGGTCGGCTTTTCTTGGTCACCGTCGGTGGCACCAGACCAAGGTGGGCTTTTCTTGGACACCTTCGTGGGACCGGACCAAACCAAACGCGGAAGAAGGTGGGCTTTTCTTGGACGCCTTTGTGGAACCTGAGCACGCCAGACCAGGCCAGACAAATCCAAAGCAGACGCGGGAGAAGGTGGGCTTTTCTCGAACGCCCTTGTGGAACCAGACCACGCCAGACCAGACCAGACAAAACCAAAGAAGACTCGGGAGAAGGTGGGCTTTTCTTCAACGCCCTTGTGGAACCAGACCACGCCAGACCAGACCAAACCAGACCAAACCACAAGTAAATTAGGTGGGCTTTATTGAATGGTTAATGAATGAATGAATGATTGAATTTTCACTGCCCTGGATGGATGATTTTCACTCATCCCCACAAATAGGCACAGAATCTGATTCAAGGGTAATTAATTTAGTTGTGAATTTTAATGAATTTGCAATGCCCTGGATGATTTTACTCATCCCCCGCAATTAGCCACAGAATCTCATCCATTCATCAATTGCCCAAAGCAAGGAAGGATCTTCATTTAGGAACCCCCCCCCCCCCCCCCCCCCCAAAACACATAAATGGATGAGATAAATGGATAGGCATGGAAATTTCATCCATTAATCAATGCCCAAAGCAATGAACGATTTTCATCCAGAATCCTCCCACATAATTGGATGAGATAAATGGATAGGCATGGAACTTTCATCCATTAATCAATATTAAATCATTTTTAAAAAATTAGTTATTAAACATTGATAATCCATGATCATATAAATTGTTTACAAAATCATTCTCACTTCCATTTATTTTTAAATATAATAGTTTATTTTCATCTACTTAAACATTAGTATTTATGGCATCCATGATGATGTCCAATATCCCCTCAATGTTTTTCTTACCATGCTTCCCAATGACCCTTAGTTTCATCGAAACTCATTTTATGTAGGATGAATGTTTTGGTGATTGTCATTGCAACAATTCTAGAGCCATTCGGGATTATAATTTGTTATTTTATAATTTTTATAATTTATTTTTCACTCTTGTCTATTGTGTAAAAGTTTGTCCAACTTTGATAAAATGTTTTAATGTATATTTCATTTTCATTGTTGATTTGAACGTGTTTTTAAATTATGATTTTAAAAAATGTCCACTAAAATATTACAAAAAAAGTGTAAAATGAAATTTAATGGTTCTATGACTTTTTTTATATAGTTATTTAATAAAAAACTATTTATGTCAATTTATTATACCATTATTATTATTTTGTTTAAAATCATCAACAAATTAAAAATACCAATATAAGTTATTTAGAATTTCAATAATTTATTTTTGAAATTATGATGGAATTTCGTAATGATTTATTTTTTATTTTTATATTTTTAATAAAAAACCAAAAGCTACCATTATGTTGAATTAAAAATGGTACAAATTGTTTGAATTATGAACATTATGAGAATTAATGAATATTAAATTCATTAAGAAATGTATGCATGTAAAATGTGGTCTAATGGTTTAAAACACGTTTAGATGTGTTCCCTTCATGTGAAACATGTTGAAATGTGTTGGTCAAAAAAATTAATTATAATTTAAGCTTCATCTTTCCAAACATAAATAATGTGTTTTCAATAAGTCACTAAGGCTTTAATGTGAATCATGCATTTTAAAATAATAACATGCACAAAATAATCTCAAAGTTTTCAAGACCTTGATATGATACAAAATGATAGTAGGTTGAGAAACGTGCGATTTATAACTAACATGCAATTGATTTAAATATTTGAACAACGTAAAATTTGAAGTCAAGAGTCAAATTTTGAACATGTTGTCAAGAATAAAATACTTTTGAATATTCCAAAAGATTATGTATTCTTCTTGATAAAATTTTGTTATTTGAAAAAAACTAAATTTGAAAATCACATTTTTTTACAAATAATATAATTAGTGTCAAATATGCCAAGGTCCTAAAATAATAAATAAAATGTAAATACAAAAATGACATCAATATACAATAAATTATGTGATAAGCAAGATAGAATTATATTTTCTAGTAGGTCATATTTGCATACAAAACAAGAATAATCCAATGGGTTTTTACTGTCTACATACAAAACATTTGATATAATCAAGTTGTGATTATGTAATGGTAACATTTTCATATTTTATCCTATTATGCAATGTTAATAATAGTTTTAGATGTTTCCATAAGTTTCAAGGATATTTTTAATTCATATAATAAAAATCACTAATCTTTATATTGTAAACTTATTAAGGTTTATTATCAAGCAATGACATTTGTAATGAGAACAATGTTGGTCATCTATTCATATAATTAATGATGTTTCAAATTGAATATTTAATTCATGAATCTTTTTTAAAAACCAATAAAAACATCACAAACTTAATTAATCATGAATACATAGAAAGATTATTTTCATTCAATAGAAGATTCATGCAAACATCTTTCTGTACATTTATGATAGAAAATTTTGGATTGTTGAACGTGCCATTGTCCCAAGAGATTGTGAGTAACATATTGACTTTTGTCACAAGACATGCACAAAATCATTTTTGTTTATTAATTCATATTGTGTGTCTTATCTTGTAATAATGATCAAATGGTATTTTGCATGTATAATGTCTTCAAAACCTTCATAAGTCCGTGTTCAAGTTTGCTAAAGCTTGATTTTACACTTGACAACAAAATTTCAAATCTGAATTTCAAATATAATATGATTCACAAATATATTTATTTACCCGTTATTTGGTTGATTTATTAATTTTGTTATAATTTCATTTTCAAAAAAATTCATTAAGTAATTTGACAAACATGTAGGTTTTAAATGCTTCAATTTTTTTCTTCTCTTTTGGAATATGACTACCAATGTCACTTAAAATGCACTTGTAAAGCCATAGAATAATATTATGTGGCTTGTGTTATATAAAGGATGAATATTGAAAGGAATAATACATCTTTTTTTTGGTCCACTAATTCTTTCAATGGTTTCTTTTCACATAATGCATACATAATGGGGGGAACATCCACTTGTTGTGTAACACCTAAAATGAGTGCAAACCATACTGAAGGGGGAAAAAATGCATACCCAAAAATTAAAAAACTCATGGCAAAAAAATCATAAAAACACAATTTTAATGTCTTTCATTCTATGGTCAACTTTCCTTTTTATTTTGTGTTTGAAAGACAAATTTTCATTGGATCATTACCACACTCATAATGTGCATTCACATTTTGCCCTCTTGCCCTTTGTATGTATATAACCCCTACATAATATTTACATAATTGCAAGAAATCTCACAAATTTACACAATTTATGATCCAAAAGCAAAAAAAAAAAAAAAGGAGATTGAACACCATGAATAGTACTGAAAGAACTCCAAATGGTTGTTCTCACATGTTAAATGCAAAGGGATTTCTCCATTTTCATATTTTCCATTGACATTTGTTCTTTTGTTAACAATCCTTTTAATAATGTCAACATATCCACATGAAGTTTAATTAAATAACATGTGTCCATATGTCAATGATGTGACATGTTCAAATAACTATCATGGGCATGGGCATGATAACAATGAACACAAACAATGAAAAAACAAACCTAAGTTTAAATCTAAACATGAAACATAGAAACCAAGACAAATCACAAAAAACTATAAATAAGAACACAAATTGTGCAAAACAAAAGTGCAAACAAATCTTTATTATGATAAAATATAAAAACATAAACACAAACGAAACATAACAAAGTTATGGAACACAATTGTACCTTAGATTGATGTTTGATAAATTGAACACAATGGGGGTTTTACATCTATTTATATTCATTTGGATACTTAATTCACAAAAGTTTACATGGAGGTTTCCATATGCCCTTTGATTAATGAACCTTTTTGAAAGTTTTCTTAATTATAGTGAACCATGAATTAACTAAAAGTGAACCAAAAATCAATTATGAGTGAACTATGAATTAACAATAAACAAAAAAAATTGTGTCATGACCCTCGCCATAGGCTCATGAACAAGACAAGGGCTTGCAAAGGTGCAGGCTAAGGATGAAACTCGATAATCACATTTTATGCTCCGAGAGTGCAGGAGGATGTGAGAGAATGAGCCCACACATTTTCAAGTGGGCTCCCATTTTGAGGGTTGGAGTCCCAATGGACTCCCGAATCTTCAAAGAAAGATTTTAGGGGTCAAAACTCATTGGATTGAAACATTCCTTATACCATTGAAACAAGCTTGGAAGGTAGATGTGTAAAATGAGCTTGCATGTCCCATTTGAATACTTAAAACACAAGTTATGGCCGAAAGAAAGATCGAGAGTCAAATTGCCAATTTGACCACTAAAAGTTCATAATCGTTCTAATTTATTTATGTGTAGGTGACACACCACATATCATTGGAAAGCTTTCAACAAGGGTTACAACTTTTCTTTAGACACCATCTCAATCAAAGATTTGCACAAAAACTTATGGGCTTTCAAAGTCGTGAAAATTTTAAATTCGGGAATTTCATGACTCTTAACTTAGGAATCCTAGGACAAAATGACAATTGGGTGTAGGCCCTATGGCCAACCACAAATAATATTATAAAGGGGAAGATGGTGACTTCCCCCAAGTTCAAACTGTGGTGAGTCCATGTATGCTCGTGGCTCATGTGTGCACCAAAAGTGTTTTAACCATGCATTAATCAACTTGTTATTTGGTTTTTGCAAGTTCGTGTGAATATTTAACCTACTTGTCATTCATCCAAATCCCCAGCCTAATGTTTTAGCATGCCCTTCTACCTTTGAATTGTTACGAATTAGCGAACGTACCCCAACTCTTATTCTTCCATTGTTTCCACTTTTGGACTTACATTTAGGTCTTTCAAGGAGTGTGTGGGTGCGTCAAACTAGGAGTTAATTACAAATTAGTTAAAAACAAACTAAAAGTTAACTATAAGTGAACTACAAGTTAATTACAAATGGACTATGAATGGATTATAAAATCATCAATGGAAATCCATGTAAATGAACTATGTTTATCGTGTGATCATGTTGAGTGTTAGCATTCATAACAATAACATTGATATAATTGAATTTCAACTGAAGGATAATAATGATATGATGCAATGTGTAACATGCAATAAATTATCATTATTTGCACCAACATAAAAAAAAGACAAATTTATCCTTGTGGAACAAAAAAATTCCAATTGTTCTTGAAATGAAAAAACCTAATTCATTCTTATATGAAACTTTGGTATGAACAACATTGCAATACACCTTGAATTAAATTTGAATTGAGTTCGAATACAATGAATGGAATTTAAATCAAATCACAAGTCAAACAATTCCAATTGAATTGAATTGAATTTTGTAACAATTAGATTAAAATTTAGTAGAATTGGATTAAATTTCAACTAAAAACAAACGGGCACAAATTGGTAGAAAAGTTGTTCAAAATTTGAAACAACACCTTTCCATGCCTTTTCACTTGGGAATTGGCTAATTAAATTACAATTTGGAAATGTTGGATTTATGACAATGACATATGAAATTTAAAATTATCAAGCCTAAACTACTTTTTTATGAAGAATAATATAGGCCTAACCATATGTGTCAATGTTTTTTTCAAGATTTTTTGTTTGCAACCAAAATGGTGATCATCCCTCCAAAGATTTAACAAAATATACAAATCTGTCAAATTTTCACTATTTTTCTCACTTTCAGCAATTCAAAACCTTCAAAAATTCAGTTCATTTTCAAAAAAAAAAAGAAAAAAAAACTTCACTTGTCCAAAGTCTTAATTCCAAGAAGGGTGTAGATATCTATTAATGAAAATTTCACTTACAATTAAGACAACCATTTGGCACATAGAAATTTGGTAAAATTTTGTATTCCACCTAGTGCTTTTCTTTCCTAAAAAACATTCTAACTACAATTCAACTAATTCTTCTTAAATAATCCCCTGATCCCACCTTCCACCTTAGAATTTACATCTCACAAATAACATTTTCAGTCAATTTATGGATTTTAAAAAATGTTTTTTGAGGGATTACATTCGAATTACAATTTTTTAACCAAGGCAAGGATATTGTGTTTAGACTCATTATTATAAAGTATAATAGCTTAAGGGATTTTGGCCCCCCTAGGTAATGAATAATAATAATAGGTCTATTTTTTTTATATGAGGATTTTTGAGAGATGATATTTTGGCTTGTGTTGAAACTTGAGATTATTTATAGAGTTATATAATATCTTGAAGGATTTTGGTTTTGTTTTAGAGGATTTTTTTTTTAATGAAGATTATATCTTTGCATGGTGGAATATTTGAGTTTAACTAACTCATCACACATACGGAGATGATGATGATAAGGTCGAACCACACTCACATGGGGACGAAGCTTTATACGAGCCCCGTCCCCCCCCCCCCCCCCCCCCCCCCTCCCGGTTGCATGTGCTCATAGTGGGCCTCAACCGGGATGGGCCTCACATTGTGCACCATACCACTCCTCTCAATTCCACATGGTCTTGGTGGGGGTGGAACTAGGCCGGCCGGGGCCTCACATGCACCAAACCGCTCCAAATTTGCATCAAGCAACCTTCCACATGGAAGAAGAATTATTTATGCCCTACAAAATTATTCTCACCAATCCATTCATTGAAACATTCCAAAAAAATCCAAAAAAACCAGAATTTTCCTCGGAAATGATTTTTTTGCAAAGGAGTGGGTGGGTGGGTGGGTGCAAGCAAGGGTAAATGAGCATGGATGGTGGTACCTTCACCTTTGTGAACAAATTTAAGCCCAAAAAAATTGTTAGATTTGAGCTCAGAGACCCCCCATTTAGTCTAAGCTTGGGATATTTTGTAATATTTTTTTAGAAATAAATTTTGATGGATTTTGGGGATTTTTAACCATGGTACAAATGTGGGTACTGGTTCACCCAAGGTGGTGGGTGCATATGCATCTTCCTAAGTTTTGGATGAGGACAACGAGTAAGTCAAAACTTGAGTTTTTCATCAATCAATCTGTTCATCTAACTACTTACCCATGAGATAGATCTACATCCATGTTCTTTAATGGAGTTCAACCAATTGCTTCTTCTCTCTTCAAGAGGTCGAACCAAACAACACTGGTTTAAAAGCTATGAATATTTATAACCCAACAACACTCAAAACAATACCATCATAGTACCTTGGCCATTTTGACAAAATGTTTTGTTGAAGAATTCCATTTTTGACAAATGATGCATTGTCAACTATTCCATCACACTCTTTATTTTCTTTCGGTGTGGTGGTTTCAATAATTCATTATATTGGTGTGGTGTTATTAGTACTCACATCAACACAAAGGTGATATCTGAAAATTGGGACCATCAAGGCAATAATAAATAATGCTATGGTTATTTTAAATCATTTTTACAAGCATTAATTGCATAGTCAATTAAACATAAATGAATACTTGTATTAATACATAAACAAAGGATATGAGATAAAAGCATGGCCACCTTAAGGGAGCCCTACTAGACTCTTCCAGAAATGCTACAACAATCTAATATCCATTGTCCTGTACAAGAAGATTATCCCATATGCCCATAGTTCTCTCATTGATAGATTTGAAATTGGCAATCAAAAACAAGTTGAGCTAACTAACTTCAAAATTGTCAAGATTTGGTTTTTGCAAATCTTATATATAAAAGCAACAGTGGTGGTGGTGTTTGTTTGTGACAGGGTTGTCTGTTCTGCACAACCCTGTCACAGATTCTATGGCAAAACCGGATCCACAAGGGGGGGCCAGAGGGGGGGGGACGGGTGGGGAAGGACCGGGCATTGGGGGGGGATGGGCAAGGAAGGACCGGGCGAAGGGGGCCCAACACGGGCCAAGGGGGGGCACGGGTGGGAAGGATCGAGCGGGGGGAGCTCGATGGGTGCATTATGCATCGGGTTCACACTAGTCATATATATTAATTCAATTAGTTTGTGCGTCTGTCTGTCTGTCGAGGTTTTCAAATTCAGATCCCATCTGTCCGTCTGTCGAGGTCTTGAAACTCAGATCTCAAATTGAGATACCCAATAGATTTCAGAACCGTCAAGGTTTGAAAAAGTGTCCCTCCGAATTCGAGGGCTCAAAAACTATTCAAAACCTCAACCACACACTTTTACTTCTTTTAAGAGTCCCGAGTCTCGAGTCTCGAGTCCTGAATCCTGACCAATCCTGGTCCCAAGTCCCAACGCCAAGGCTTCAAATTACTTACTGGGGTGCCTACAATCAAAGAGCCGAACGATAAAAAAACCTGGCGTGAGTCGAGCGACACCCAGGTGCGTGGAACTGCGGGAGTAAGTCTTAGACCGGGGTGGTGACGAAGCCCGGTCTCCCCACGAAGACCTGGGTCCCGGGCCATAGACCAAGCTCTTTGCCATGGGTGGACCGAAACAGGGCCCGTGTGTTTCCAGGGGCTGTCACCGACACCGGCCTGGGTACCCGAGCTCGGTTGTCTCTCTCCTTTCTCTCTGTAGCTCGAAAAGGGACCCAATTGGGCACAGGCGGATTGTGTCCGAACGTCACGGGTACCCACTAGTATTCATTAAGCCGCGAAGCACTGCCTGGATTTTTCCTTTGTATTTTCCCTTGCCTACCTGAAGAAACCTGTTTTCAGCAAGCGGGATCTTCTGTGGTGGAAGGTACCAGCAGGCTGTACTGGGATCTTCTGGCCGGTGGAAGAAGGTACCAGCCAACTTATCACTATTTTTAAAAAGTGAAAAAATCCCAACTCTGCTTTACGTAGGAAAAGGACTGAGTACAGGCCCTTCCGTGATTTTTGAACTGTTCCCTTGGCCTACTGGCCTCGGGCACAGATCTCAAATCATGGAAGCGCCTGTACTCAGGCCTTTCTCGTATACGTAAAGACCCGGTAGATTTTTTTTAATGTATTTTTAGGATCATTACTTACCTGAATTTTGCACTGTACCTTCCGAAATCTGGTACCTTCTGGATTTTGGAATGTAACATTTCTTTTTTTCATCTTTTAGTCACCATTTTCTTTACTTCCTCTTTAAAGAATGCATGGTTTTCTATGTGTAGCAATGTGATGCCACCACGATAGATATTACAATATTTTGATACTCAACATGGTCTTTTTTGCAGTGATTCCAATAGCCCTTCACTTCTGATTTATGCAAAAGCTCGTGTTGTTGCTTATGCTACTATGCCTTCACCTTCCTCCTCCCTTGTTAGTTCTCCTTCACAAAGTGTTAGTGTTTTCTAATACATAGACAATGAAGCCCTGGATTCTACCTCTAGTATTGATTCAAAGGATAGGCGAAACTAAAATTCTAATTATTTAATGTCCAACGGGTTGCCAAACTTTGCTTCTGACTTTCCATTAGGAGGTTGAAAATATATTTATTTTCTTTGCCCTTAGAATAATTTGATTACCAAATATTATCACATAATTTATTTCAATTTGGATTTTTTATTCCCAACTTCATTAATAGTTATGTTTGTTGCATTGGAAATTTGTGTCCACATACAAACCTCACATTGCATTCAAATAAACACGAAACATAAACATCAATTGGCATTCCTTCTTGAACATCAATTGTTGATTCAACAAAGTGGAGTGTTTCATGGCTTGAAGTTGCAAAATAATATTGTGCTATTGTCATTTAGATTTTTTGTCAACTGTGTTGCCTTTTATATGTTTATTGACACATCAATTTTGATGTTGTGTTGGCTTCATAAAGCAAAAAATAACTTGAATTCTATGATTAATGTTTTAACTATCTTTTTTGCAGAATATTTTCAAGGGATTAAATATGATGCCATATTTAAAATCCCTATTCAACCCAAATAGTTCCAATGAAAGAAGTTGCAAGCCCACAAAGTTTGCCTTATTTTCCAAGTTTTAATGATTGACAGTTAAACTACTAATTTGATTTTGATTTTTTTTCTTCATCATAATTTCTAACTTAGAGTTTCAAATGGAGATTGCAAGCTCATTTTGATATCTATGATGTTAGAGCTTTCCAATGATATAAATAATTTTTGATTGTACAAATTTTATCTCTTGCACTTTTGCACACATATGTCAAATAATTAATTAAATTTGAAGATTCCATTTATTGAAATTTAAAAATATTTTTTCAATATTCGAAAAGATTTTTCAAAACAAGATTCTTCAAGAAAAGTAATTTTTGTAAAAATTTAGATTTTTTAAAATATGGAATTTGTGTCAAAGCTAACAAGGTATTATGGTTTTTTTTTTTTTTTTTTTTTTTTTTAAAGTTTTGTGGTGTAGATTAGATATGGTTACATTAAGCACTGCAGTTTTGGAACATGTATGGCAATCCAAATCAAAAGCATAGATGACAAGTTTTTTGTTCAAGGAATTTTTGTCATTTTTCAAAAGGTCAATTCCAAGTGGAAGCTCTTTAAGTAACCATCATCTATTAATTCTAAATAGGCATGGTTCACATGTTAGCTTCTAGCAACCATCCATAGGGGGATCTAGTCAAGCGTTGTAGCCCCAAAAACAATTTCACGTTTTGTTGAAATGTTGCAAACCAATTTTTTTTTTTTTGAAACCACTTTTTTTTGAGTGCCAATTGACACAGGCAAAATTCAGAACCAAATATACAGAGATATCATGACCTCCAAAAATCATAGCCGGTTTTTTTGGTTATTTTTCCAATTTCCTGATCGAGACAAGGTGGCCAGCATCCCCCCAAACAGATTTCGCCAGTTTGGCGACATTATTTCAAGGAACTCTTTTAAAATTGTAGCCAGTAGAAATAAATGTGGCGACTCCCTCCCCCGAAAAATAGATTTCTGGTCCTTTTAGGGGCAATTAACCCCTCTTTTCCCCTTTCTAATGGTAGCTGCCCTTTTAGAAAAATAGAAATCTGGCGAGATAATTCGCCCCTAAATTTTATTTTTAATTTTAATTTAAAAAAACGCTGAGCCACACATAACTCGCACAGAACAGATGACCAGAGATTAGGGTTTTCCCCGAATTAGGGTTAGGGTTAGAGCCACGTCGAAGCAAAAACTACTTTAGGGTTTGAAGGCAATGCAAACCCTAGAAGAAAGCTCATACGAGCCAGTTTCCGCTTTCAGAGAGTAGAGAACCTCCGCGCCGCCTTCGTCTTTTTTACTTCCTTGGCCGCGTTTTACAGCAATCGTGCGGGTTATTACATCGTTTGAGATTGCATTGTTGTGCATTGCCTTCAGTTGGTGTACGTTTAGTCTGGCCATCGCGAAGTTTGGCGGTGTTTTCCTCTTTTGTCCAAGGCCGTGGAAGCTCACATCTCGTGAATATCTCTCTCGCTATGGCCTCCGCCATCTCTCTTTCGCTCAAAGCTCAAGGTTGTAACTGGCGGGGCAAGGATGTCATTTTCACGGTCTTTGTAGCTTTTGTGATAGGCTTGCGGTTGTAACATAGTTGTCGACGGATGGGATGCCCATGCGAAGACGATTCTTGGTGCACGATTTATAATTCGTCCCTTTGCAAACGGATTCTAATCATACATCGAGCAACATCACCTCCTGTAGTGGAGAGAGAGAGGGTTTGAGGATGTGCTCTGTGGATTGTGCATAAAAGCAGCTTTCTGACACCTCTTGTATGAAACCACGTCCTGCTCGCTGAACGGGGATGCGTTTTACTGAGCACACCATCAATTACATCTACACGTCTTGTTGAGCAAGTTCACTCTGTCAGAGTCTTTTTTCTTGACTTCTGGCAATTTTTTCACTTGCCATAACGAAATTCCAATGCATTTATCCATCACCTCCACTCTGATTCATTCATGATGATGCTGGTGAATTTTTATGTTGTTGGATACATCTCGCCTGGCTGAATTGCAACTGGCATACATATTCTTATAATCCAGTGAGTGTTAGTGTCTCTGTCTTACAGTACGCCATTCCATAGTGTGCCCCTATGTTGTGTTGTGAAAGGCTTGAAACAAGTGCAGTGCTGGATTAGAAACCCTACAATTGAAGCAAAGCTCATTTTGCCATTTGCCCCTGTCTACAGTACGCATCATAGTGTGGCCCCTTGTTTGTGGAAGGGCCTGAAACAAGTGTGGGATTAGGAGCCTGGTAATTGAAGCAAGCTCATTTTGCCATTTTTTGCCTCTACCGCTTACCATTGTAAAAGCAACTTCTATGACTTGCAAGAGAGTTTGTTCCAGCTCACTCACCCACCGTGATCCACGATGGTTGTGGGCCTGGAGATTGTGAACATGAATATCTCCATTTTCTTTTGGCCAATTCCAAAAACAATGGAATAAGACAAGCTCATCTTTGTCCTCCTCTCTCCAAACACAAAGACACAGGCTCTCTCTTTTCCTGGATCCAAATAGAGTCTGTTGTACAGCCTCCTGTGTTGACAAAGTGTGAGAATCAAGTTGCTACACACCAGTGTTGGGCAGTTCTTTGATTTTGATAATAACTGCGGGATTGGGACTGGCTAAGTAAGCTAGGTGGATGAGTTTCTTCCACAAGGTGCATTAAGCCAGGTCTTTATTGACATAGCTTTTGCAAAAACTTTTCCTTTTGGTAAAGCTAAGGATGTTCAATTGAGAACATTCTGAAACTCTAGTGCTTACAACGGGCATTTACCAGTACCTGCATTGTTTGTGAGCCAATGCTCAGTAAAGTAGCATCCAATAAGCTGGTCGTTCTGGCCAGCTTCCTCAGCATGATATGGGACACAAGAGCTGCTATGGTTGACACTGGGTCTGCCCAAATTCCCCAACATGATTGGGGACAAGAGCTGCCATCAATAGCTACAAACATAGCTATAATGTTCATCAAAGCCAGTGTGGCCTGGCAAGTATTGCGCATTGCCAGTAGACACAGATGGGTTCAAAATTAATTGAAACAAAATCCACATAACTATACTACTTCACTGCAGGACATGTAGCTTCAAAACTCTAAAGTTAATATGTTACAGTTTCACATGCATCCTCACTGTTTCTGCAATGAGGTTATTGCCCAGAACACACAAGTTGGGGCTTATACATCGGGCAAGACATCAGTGTGTACCTTTTGCACAAAGAACAACCTTTCCTGTCTGGAAGTGAAATGACAGCATTCACTTATCCATGTACACGTCATGAGGATAAGGAGGCAGTTGTCAGTAACTGCAAGCTTTCCAAAGGTGCTGCTGTACATGTTATCAGAATAACATTTCTACCATGAATAGTAGCTCTCTATAGAGTAGTTAACTACTCTATAACCAGGGAATGCAACCAACAAATAGCCAATAATCCAGGAGTTTACAGTCTGAGACCAAGATAACTTAAGACAATTCCTGTGACTGACCTGTGAAAAAACAATTGAAAGAAACTCTTCAAGTGAATGTGTGAAGAATGCTCTGGAGTAATCGTAAAGAAATTACTAATACTAAGAGAGACAACTGAAAACATACACAAAAGCAACTCCATTAATTTATTATAAGGCCTTCAAAGGTCCTGTGAGGAAATAATGATGATCATCAACAGCCTACAAACTACACACCCATGCCCAATTGAGCCTCCACAAGCAGGTAATCCACTTATGATTCATCACGGATGCATGGCCATACATAATACCAGCAAGACCCGATTCCAACCTTTCTCCCATATATATCACACTCAAATGACTCACAACGCTTGCAACCTCCCGTTTCTCTCTTTTAACTTTCACCTGTACAGATTCGTGGCACTTTCAACGAGGCTCCAGTCAGTGGAGATGAAGTGGCCTTGGGCCAAAATTTCCGTCTTGCACCTCCCCTTGCAGGTAGGTAGGGAGCCTAAAAACTAGTGCCTTGATTGAGAAACATATGTGCTCTATTTTTTATTTGCCGATACATTCAGAAGCAACCTGCCCTGCCCTTTTGTACAATTCCCTAAGCTCTAGCTGCATTTGCTAAAGACCAACACTTGCACAGTTCTCTACAATTTGTGGAGAGAGATTCACACCAACCAGTAAATTGCAGCAGACTTCTTTCACTGGCCATTAAAGCCCTCCTGTGCAGGTGGCCAGAGTTGTGCCTACAACATACACTTGTGAGCTTAGTTCCTCCTCACAAACTTCAAAAAAGTTTGTCATCTCTTATGAAACCTCAATGGCACACAAAATCCTTGAATTTGATGTTAAGAGCGCTCAGAGCTTGATTAGGGCTGAAATGGATATAAACCACAGCAGGGCCCACCATCATAGCCCCCTCATCCTGATATAAATGGATATAAACAACTTCAGGCAGAACGGGTACAAAGCCCAAAGAGACCGTGTCACTCTTTCTCTCCCTCTGGAGACAAAGTGCACATGAAAGCTTGGCCACCAGAGATACCCCCATACACTAGCCCATCTTTGCTGCTGCTGCTTGCTGAGGGGCTCCCCTGGTGGCTTCCTCCAATTTGCACATTGACACCCATTGGGAACGGCTCCTACAACAGCCATTCCACACTCTCATTGGTTGCTATCCAGTTGGTTACTTCTTTCACCTCACATTGTCCAACTTTCCCACACTGAGAAGTCAGAAAAGGATCAGAATGGACCAATTCCAGATACAACTTCTCAAAATGGGTCTAAGTCTAGCACTGATTATTGTTACAATTGCATCTTTCAGGGGGGTGTGATGGCAAAAGACCAACCAATCAGACATTAAAAGGCCTGTAGGAAGTACTGGTAATATGCTAGGCAGCAGGTCAGTTGAATCCATAAACAGTACAAGGCCCACATGATTAATCATTATCATAGCTCATAAGACTATAGATGGCTGTCTTTTGAGCACAGGTTGAAGATCAGCTTACATGTGAAAAAGGGAGCACCTAAACAACAGCAAAATATTATAGGTTTCTAAGGTTTCCTGATTGTGGAGTGAAAGTGGATTGCTACAAAGCTGCTGCCAGATGTGAGTGCATTCTTTGTCAGAGTAGTGAAAGAAAATGTTCTTTAGCAAATCAAAATCCAACTGTAGCCAAGGTGATAGATAGCTCCCATATTTATGACATTGTAGAGAAAATTCCACACTTTGAGAGAACTATTGTGTCGCGTCCACCCAAACCAAAACAAACACAATGACAATGAGTGCAGTCATAACCTTGAGAGCACCACCCACAAAGTATCAGACCATCACCTTGGTAGATATTTAACCATGGGCAAAATAATGGACAAAGGAAGATGGAACAATCAGGGGTTCCAAGAAGCATTCTTGACAGCAAACTGTGAAACAGCAAATGAAAATACAACCACCCACTGCAGAAGCCTTCTCTTTGATAATGGAGTCTGCATCTTACATCCATACCATACCAAGGAACTTCTGTGCCCAAGTGGTTATCTCAATAGCTCACAAACCAAAAGACTTGTCTGACAATCGGCTAGTCTACCAAACCAGATATCTATTCTCAAGCAACTTGAAGCCAAGTTTCCCATAACCCTCTTTTCAATACCAAAGAGCATGCTTTGATGATGGACATATGACCTACACCCTAAGTTAAAAATTGTCTCCATATTCTAAAAAGCAGGACTGATGCAAGAGAAGCAGTGGGATCAAGCACTCTCAAAGCAACAGAAACAGAGATCCGCTGCCAGTAAGCAGCAACCCACAATGAAAGCACATGCTCTTAAAGACACATAAAACTCACAGGTGAAGGCAGTAGCTAATTCCAGCAGTTGGGGTTACCTGATCTCCAACATGTGGCCCCTCTGAATGGAAAAGAATAGGGCGGCATCGCTTATCCTCGTTCATCAGACTGGAGTTCTGAAAATGTGCAACAAGGGCAGCTTTGCCCTGAATGCGTGCATATGCAAGAGATGCAACTTTCTCACTGTTGAACTTCTCCCATTTTTTCCCATTAAAGGCCTGCCAGTGAGAAGCAACCAGTCCTCATTAGCCTGACACAGAAAACATGAGCACAAATTCCAGTATGTGCACACATTTCATCCTTCTCTTGCAAGCAATATGTGTTCAAATAAGGCAAAACCAACAATAAGTCACGAGTCCAAGGCCCACAGGCAAGTTCCTAAATGTAAATGCCCTGAGACCGGTCCATGATTTGAGGTGTGGTGCAAACCCACCTGATAGAATGGTACGATACGGGAAGGTGCTATCATGTTGATGAAGGCATAACCCACATTACACTTATTCTGCAATCATGTTCCCCAATCCCTTGCCTTAGCAAAGATGGACAAATCAGTGACCAAAATGAACAACACAAAGTTTGTCCTGTTTTGGTAGCAACTTCTGCATCCTCATGTCTTTGCATCCACTAACATTGACCAACACAGAGCACACTTCTACCTTGAAGTCAATTGGCAGATAAATGAAATCGTAAGTTCCACGGTGGTTTTCATCAATGGCTGCAAGCAACATCTTCGATGTGTATCTGCAAAGCAATCAATATGAAGATCAACTGCCTAGCATAGGTACCTAGTACACTGCAACAATGTAGAAACAGCACTTTCACAGCTGTGCACAGAAAATGGTCACCCAATTGAATGCATAGGCTTGTCAGACTACCAAACCCAAGAGTCCAGAATAAGTCACACAGATACAAGAAGAATGTCCTGAAAGGAACTTACTTGTTAGGGATGTTTTTAATCATCAAAGTTGTCCTAGGGTCCTCCCCATGCAATATACGGTCCAAGTCCAGTTGATACTGTTTCTTGTTCTCTGCTTGAGCAGTTAGGCTCTCACCCCTGCGACTCCGACTGTGATCATTCAGTCCATCCATGGAGCCTGAGACTGGTCCCAGAAGTCCTCCATTCACAAAAATGCGTGCACGCTGTTGTGGTGACATGACACTCAGACTTGGGGAAGAAGAACTGTGCTCTAAAGCAGGTGCCATGTTCATCAAACCATGACTTCCTCCGATATTGATTGCATGGGCTCCACCATTTCCACTGATACCCATGCTTCCACCTGACCCAGAACCCATCAGAGATGATGACTCAGGTGACTCACCTAGATAGCTATGCCGCCTCTCAATTTGAGAAGGCTCCCCTGCTGGAGCTGAACCAATGTGGTGGCGGGACAAAATTGTGTTCATGAGGTTCCCCTGGGATGCAGAGTATGCATTAGATTGCAAGTGCATCTGGCTGTTGTGACTGAAGGACTGTCCAACAGATGATGTATTCGGCCAAAGCACTGGAGGGGAACTTTGTGTGTGTTGGTGGTATGGGCTTGGGTTTCCCCACAAAAACTGGTTACCAGACAATGAACCATTCCCATTTGAGCTTGAGCTTGGAAAAAGATACGCCCCTGTACTGGAGACACCTGGCAATGGAACCACTCAGAAGAGATTGAATTAACAAGAGGTTCTCAAGGGACAGTGTTAATGCTCTTCGCTCTTTTTCCAGACTTTGTGCTCTGACATTTGTGTGTGCAGGATCTTAAGCCCCATACTTGTTGAGTGCCTACAAGCAAGCAAGCAACCTTCAACAATCCTAGAAATAAATTATAATACAACCACACATACAAATGGCAGCTCAAAGATCAAGGTGTTTTCAGAGCCAATTCAGAGGAGAAGGAGTAGCACACCTCGGTTGGCATGATCTAAGGACGAGTTGTCATTCAGGCTCCCACTGATCGAGTGCTGCAAACGACTTCCTTCTCCAAACCCTTCACGGGATCTCAAGGCTGCTGCACTGGAACCAGAAGTGCCAGATACTGAAGAAAATAAGTGCCCAGGATTTATAAGACCCTTGCCATATTCTGGGAGAGATTGTGGGTGGTGAGGAGGCAAACGGTGTCCCAAACCTATGTGCCCTAGGGAATGGCCAGCTTCCATCTGGGTTGATTGCGCCACATGACTGCCAATAGTTCCAACTCGAATGGGCGAAGAGATATGAGGAGGCAAGCTGACAGATCCACTCAGAGGCTTGTTGCCCAATGTTTGAAAATTCCCAAGTGGTAAAGAGTGATGCATCGGACGTAATGACCCATTTTCAACCGTGGAGTTAACAGAACCCCATATGGTAGGATGGCCTGGAAGGAATGACAACATAGCAAATTCTTTCAGTTGCTGATCCCCCAATATTGCCAGAAAAATTTAGATGCTCTCTCTAACGCCATCTCTAATAAATCTTATAATTCTCAGCAACCTGATCCTCTGGTAACTCCTACTTCTTGTCTGCATTGGAACCTATTGTGCACATGAAACAATACAAGAAGAAGCAAATGTTTGATGTAAACCTGGTGGAGAGCTGTTCAGCGGGGAGTGAGATTGCTGACGAATGGGTCGAATTTCATCTGGTTCTACATCCTGACTTAGCTGCTGCAGCAAACTGATTCAAAAAAAGTATAAATCAGGTACTTCTCTTGAAAAAGGCACATATAAAATTTCAATCTCTCATACCCAGCAGATTGTCTCTCCTATTTCTTCCATCCAGATAAAAGAATAGTAAACAGAAGCAAAACATGATGGTTTCCTGGTGGCTGCAGAACTACTTCTAGAACTAGTGGACTGGATGAAATTATCTTGGAGCAAATGATCATCGAGTGAGCACTCAGAGAAATCCCATCCACAATCTACTCCATCCTGCCCAGTTGATGCTGTGAGAATATAAATTGTCAGATTGAGGCACACTTGCGTAAGAAAACTATGGCATGCTCTTCCTTAACCTCACAGAGGCTGGAAATCATCCTCTTGATCCTTTCACCATGACATGAAGCACATGATCCAACTATCCAGCAAACAATTATAAGCCGACAATAGCAAACACCTGTGCTTCATATGGCCTTCGCAATTAGCATCCAAACATCGACCTATTTCGACAACGCCTGCATGTGCTTGGAAGAAGAATGCAAAGCAAAGTACCTGCATCCCCCATAAGGGCTACTGCCTTGTAGGCTAGTTCACTGAAAGACTTAAGAAGGGGACCCAGTTTTCTGAAGATGACCATGTTTACCTCTTCCAATAATTATGATACATATATGGTCCTATGTCATGGGTGGGCTTGGATATGGAAAATATTAGACACTGAATCTCATAGACAGTTCAGAATATCTGACTCAGATCATAAGAACACAATGGAAGATCTGCAATGTCTGGCAGTAGACATGGAACATCAGACACACCTGCGCCGGGCCCCACCAGGGCGACTAGGCTCCAGCTTGATACGCTTCCCAGCTATGTCACTCCTGTTCAAAGCACGCAGAGCTGCCTCAGCTGCCCTCACATCATAGAACTCAATGAATTTGTGGTGCCGCTTGTGTGGTGTCTCTCGTATCTGCAACAACATGAAAAATTAAAAATGGACAAATTACTTGCTCTGAGCACTGGAAGGTCTTGAAGGCTTCAGAGCATCATTGTGCACAAAAGACCAAAATATAATAAAACTATGAAGCAAATGACCAGAAGTGTGGATACAACCACTTCACCATCAGATATGAATAACGACTTCAACTGAATGCCTTACTCCGTTCTAAAACACTCATCCACACAAATGGAGAGTGAAACACAAAGAAAAGGCAGCTTACCTCTTTCACCTCTCCATAACCACCAAAAATATGGCGAAGGTCATCATTGGATACAGATGCATCCAGATTAAATACCACTAGGGTACCCTGATTGACATCTTTATCTGAAGGATTATCCTGCACTCACAACACCAAACAACAGTATGATCCTCTGTCAGTGCTGGATGCAAGACTTCGGTCAATAGACCATTCCAAGTTTGAATGTATGAATCGACAATCTGGCAGTGTCTAAGACACAGACCAAATCTGTTGTGAAGCCAATGGTACCTTGGGAATTGAGAAATGAATGTCCAATTTGCGGCGCCTGAGTGGTTTATTCTGAAGGGCACGCATGGCACTGCGTGCTGCCCGGATGTCATAGTATGAAATCATTACAAATCCACGATGCTTACAAGCTGTGTAAAGTGTGCGAATTGCACCATATTGCTGCCAGAGAAGACACCACAGCTCAAGTCATTACAACAACCAGGAAGAAGAGAGCAGTAAGAACAAGAATAGGGTGAGAGCAGGACTGAGGTGATCCTACTTCGAAAAGAGTTCGCAGTTCGGTATCCTCAACATTGCTGTTAATATTCCGGACAAAAAGAGTCCTAGATGGATGCTCTCCATAAGGATGCTCGCCAGCTACAGATCCTGCAGCATTTGCTGCTGCTTGCTGACCTGCAGCTCCTCCTGTGATGCTGTCCCCTCCTCGATTGCCACTCATGTACAAACCCATTGGATCCTGTAAGTCACCCTCAAGTTCCATGCCTCCTCCACTGCTGAAGAGGTCAAAATCCTCTGTCTCTTCCCCATTGTTTAAGCTCATGATGCCATCAAAATCATCAGTCACACCAGCCAAAAGCTCCTCCTCGTCATCTGGGAGAAGGTTACCAATGGTGTGTAATTCAAGTTCCTGCAATGTACTAAAATCATCATCCCCCTCGAGGTTCCCAATCATGTGCAAAGCGGGAGTATCCAATGACTGACCAAAGCCTGTGTCCGAACCTGATAGCCTCACTGCAAAACAAATCCTTGGAAAAGTTATGTTGCTGGAAGTGCAGGCACTGCAAGTTTGCACACAGACATCTCAACCCACCAGAAATATATACATACCAGACAAGACCTGATGAAGAAGATCTTACATTTGTCTTGGAAGAAAGCTGGAAAAGTGGCAGATAAGCTCCTGGCATCAATCCCACCAGCATACGAGTCCAAATTCTCAAGGTTCCCATTGATAAGAGGAGACGAGGACAAGCCTGTGATTTCTCTCATTCCACCTATATCACTTGTGTTGCTCCAAGAGTAGGATGAAATACCAGACTGCACTCGTTCTTGTCCAACAACCCCCCACTGATCCAAATTCTGCATCACACTGTGTGGACTTCCCTTTGGCCAATCCTGATTACTTAGAGACCACTCCTGGTGCCAGGAATCCACATGCTGCCCCATGCCAGTAGGAGGATTTGAGTATCCAGGAGGTGCTCGACTCCCTGTATCCATTTTGTCACTTTCCCTACTCTAAGTTGCAACCTGCCAAGGAAACAACTAACTGTAAATGCCCCCACTGAAAGTTGACCTAAGAACAAAGACATATGTTGTCCATCACCATGAATGCAACAATCTCACAAAACCATCAGAAAAAAACTTGGCAAAATAGACCGGAGATACTCATTTCAGACAATTCTACGATCAGCCATGGAACCCTAGCCCCAGCCAAAGAGACTTCGTTAACACGGGATGATGCAATCCCTCGCAGTGAGTCAAGGACTACAACCAAAACAATGAGGCCAGCCGGTACATAGTCCCTCGCCACAAAGTTAAAACAACATACAACGGCATCGACAAGCAAAACCTCGAAACCCATTTCCTCATCAGGCCACAACACATTCAGGCACCCAAAAAAATGGAATCTTCAATACCGACAAGTTCTACGAATCCACACCACGATGCAGTAGAGAAGGAAAAACCAAACCAAAGCGTAGGTAGTAAGAATCTAAGGACATCCTAATCTATAGGTAAGGGATAAGGTTCAGGAGTTTGCTAGTCATCTAAGTAGGTAGAGGCCAAAAATAACCCCAAAAAAACCCATCAGCACATACATATAAATATCTCAAGCTGCTGCTGATTCAAAATCAGAAACACAAAAGCATCATCTTGTCTTCCTCGGACTCGGATCCGAATTAGCAAATGAGACACCCAAAACAAAACGAAACCGAGAAAAAAAAAAAAAAAAAAAAACATACCATGGCAAACAAACCCCTGGCACAGAGAGACATATAGACGTACAGAACAGACAGATAAGGGAAGAGAACAGCAACCAGAGAGCAGCAACCGGAGAGAAAAGTAGGTACCTTATTATTCAAAGTAACCATCTGTCACGGCAGTTGATAGAATAATGCTCCCGGAGCTCCAGTCCTTATGGAAAGAAGAACAACGGCCATAGGTGAAGAGAAGGAGAATCAGCAGCCGTAATGAAGAGAGAGAGAGAGAGATAAAGAGAGAGCACAGCAGCAACGAAGACAGGAGAACAACAAGCGCTAGCGCGAGTGCGTATGGGGATTTTGGTTGCGGGAATCGAGAAAGGGAAGGGAAGAGGGGAGACCGGGGGGTGGGGGGGAGAGACGGGGGTGCGAAGGGAAAGAGTGCGCGTGCATTGAGAATGCGTGCGTATGGTGGAGAGCGTGGTTTTGGGGATGGTAAGTAAATTTGGCATCGTAATGTACGCCATCCATTCAGGTACACCTAGTAAGCTTAGCTTTAGTTTTTCGCTAAGATTTTCTTTTTCTTTTTCTAAATTATTATTGTTCCCCGTATAAGGTGTTCTCACGTTGCTTACGCATTTCCCAAACCCAAACCGAACCGAACCGAACGAAACGAACGAACGAACGAATACACCATGTGCTATGTATGTATGTATGTATCTATCTATCTATCATTCATTCATTTGTGCTTCTTCTCCTCTTTTTACTACTGCTACTACTACTACTACTACTACTGTTGTGCCCGGTTCTTTTTTTGGTTTTTTTGTTCTCACGTTCCTTAACACCTTTTTCCAAACCAAACAAACAAACAAACACCATGTGCTTCTCCTCCTTTTTTTCTTCCCCTTACCAACCAACCAACCCAACCAACCGTCCCCCTCGCTGCGTGATTATTGCAAAAGAAACAGGCAAGCAGGCAGGCTGCTGCCATCACCCTTCAAAACCGCCAAGTAGGTAGGTACCTTGCTAGCTAGCTTAGCTAACTAGCTAGGTAGATAAGTTTTTTTAATAAATTACCCCTAGTTCTTGACCTACAGTGAGTGAAAAGTAAGTTGCTGCCTTCGCCCTTTTGAAACCGCCACGCAGGTGACTAGGTAAGTAGATAGGGTTTTCCTTTTGACCCCCTCAAGTTCTTTGCACCGCCTAGTGCTTTGAGCCTTGAAAACTGGCCTTGAGATTGGTAGATGACCGGTTGCTCCATAGAAAAATTTTAAATTTTAAATTTTTAAAAATTTAATGGTGACGTGGCATCACCCCATTGGCGGAGAGGTCACAGGTTTCATGTCATGTTTTTGGGTTGTGATAAACTGACAAGCACACGTTGGATACCCATCAGATATCATGAGAATTTTTTTAATTTAAATTCCAAAATACTCTATCTTTACTACACCATGTAACACCCTCTCAACCATGGAAGGTAGGTTAGTAGTTGATCTCCCCCCTCCACTCCCCCCTCTCCCACAAAGTTCTTCCATATGAGTGTAGTGGAAGTCACAAGGGATTTAGGTCTAGGGTTATGCCCAAGACCATGGGCTTTGCCTGAATAAGGGCCCACATGAAGAAGCATAATGCTTGTTGGGTATCATGATAGGGGAGGAAACAAAAAACAAAAAAAACAAAAGCAAGAATTTTTAAAAACTCGTAATGCTCTTGGCTTATTCAAAATGCTGGACCTTATTCTTAGTGAAGGAAAAAATTTCGGTGTGTAACAAGCCCTTCAAAACTACCCTACCCAAAAGGGCCACAGGTCTTTTTATAAATCTACCAAATGTGGTGGGATTTATTTGTGTACCAAAGAATGGCTACCTATCTTGGGGATGGGGCTCAGTGGCTGGTGGTTCCAAGCTTGGTCTGACCCAATGGCCAATTTCTGACATAAATTTGACACTGGGAGAGATTCTGTCACATTATTTTTATTACCAACTTTGTAGACTACTTGCTAGACCTGGAGCTTGCAATGATAGTTCTAAAGGTGTGTTCACACCTGATGTTTAAGTCAGTGCTAAAGAAAAATCTAGATGGCATCCTAAGTGGCATGCAATGATAAAATTAGTGATAACTTGAATGTTAAGTGAATGTTACTTAACATTAAATCTTAATGGTAAGTTGGTTTAAAGTCCTAAATGACTTAGCATGATGTTAGTGGACTCAACAACACTAGTCCCTAATACCAAGTGTGAATGCACCTTAAGTGCTAGTTGTGTGTGTGTGTGCATTGGAATGACCTCTTGGTCCTAAGGAAAGCTTGTTAGGTTGATAAGATGTCAGGTTGATAAGTAGGTAAGTCATTAGCTTGGGTCGAAAGGCAGAATCACCAAGAAGGTAATGATTGTATACTGGATTAAAAGGAAACAAAATGGTAAATTGTCCATCCTTTGAAGTTTGGATACCCTAGTAAAAATTGTGGAAATGAAGTATAAAGGGTACTTTATTTTTTTAAATAGTATTTTATAAGGTTGTTTAATTAAGCTATAGAAAGAAAGAAGCATTTAAGATCAAGAATCAAATTTATATGCTAGGTAAAGCCCCCCAGGGTGGGTGCATTCCCAAAAATTAGGGGCCCTAGAATGGGGTCCTCCATCTGGGCCCACATTTTGGAATGTCCCTCACATGTGGGTTTTGCCCATTGTAAAATCACTAGGGTAACCTTATCATGAAGGTAAACATCTCTAGATCACGATACGAGAGGTGAATAGGTCAGGAGGTATAGGAGGCCAAGGGTTCTTACAGCTACTCCTTAAAGGTGGGAAGGATCTTAGGCCTAGAAGTAGGTTCAAGATGCCTCCTCTTTAGTTGGGGTTTTTTTATGTTGTAGAGAGGTTCCCATATGAGTGCGTTCTATTTAGGGAGGAGCACCCTAGGGCATGAGCCCAAGGATGTTCCCAAACATCCAGAGAATACACGAGTACAAGAACCTCCCCTTATGCAAACAACTCTTTTTTTGATTTTCTAGCTTTTTTCTTGTTTAGGGTAAACAGGCTAGTGACTGAACACTTAGTGTCTCACTCAATCTGCCTCCTTTCCAACTACAATCTAAATATCAAATATAGCGCCCTAGAAAACGCACCCATGGTCATTTAAATCACTCAAAACTGGTCAAAAATTAGGAAGATACGGTCCTTCAATTTTTTTGTTGGGGGGGGGGGGGGGGGGAATTGATTTTTAAAACTGCATCATACACATGGCAGCCCATGATGGCTTGTTTAGTCATCTAAAACCAAACACCAACTTGGGCACCAACAAATGCTATCTACACAGCTATCAAATTAGATGAAATATTTGGATGAAATATTTTCTCAAAATAAGCATTCACTTTTGATCATATGGCTAAAATTGCATTCAAATTCAAGTTTAGAGATTGATGGTTATGGGTAAATATATTCCCATTCACCAAATTCATCGCCCCTTCCCAAATGTTTGTGGGCGCAGATTTTTCATCACCCCCACCAAACATCCAACTCTCTATCACATTGCACATCTCTTTCTCTCCAACTCTCTCTCCAACTCTCTTAAACTCTCTATGGGTGCAGTTTTTCATCACCTACACCAAGCATCCGACTCCCAGTCACATTGTTTTTTTGGGCTTCTTTGAGCTCCTACGAGCTTGATGCTCTCAAGGTATTGTTTATCTTTAGTTTTTGTTTACATGTTTATACAATTGATGTTCCCTCTTTCTGTGATCAATGCCCCTTTCTCCAAATGTTAAGCTTTTGTAACTTTTGGTGATGGCAATGTGCTTCTTCTCTCCTCTCTTTCAACTCCCTTGTCTCTCCTCTTTCTTTTTTTATTTCTCTCTCATCTCTCGCACTTGCTAGTGATGGCACCACATCCAAAACTCTCCTCTCTCTCTCTCTTCTCCTGCACCTACAGTCGTGACACCTCATCCCCTTTCTACTCTCTCTTTCAACTTTCACACCTACAACCATGGCAAAAGTCCTTTCTCTACTCTCTCTTTCAACTCTTTCATTCCTCATCTCTTTCATTTCTTGCACCTATAGCAATAGCACTATGTCCCCTTTCTACTTATTTTCTCTCAAAATTTTCTTCTCTTATTTCTCTCACACTAGCAATGATGACGTTGCATCCCTTTTCTATTTTATTTCTTTCAATTCTTTTGTCTTTCCTCTATTTTTCATCTCTCACACCTATTAGCCTCAGCGATGTGTCTTTCTCCTCCATCAACTGTCTCTAAGCTTAAAACTCAAAGTTTACATGTTGGCAATGGCAATCAGCGTTCCCTCTCCTCTCTCAACTATCTCATAGCTTGGAACTTTGAGCTTGCCTATTACTAATGATGGTGATCAATGCCCCTTTATTTTCTCTCACCTTTTTCAGAGCTCGAAGTTCTAAATAAACTTTCTTACTAGTAATGGCGATTCCACCCCCTTTCTCTCCTCTCTCATCTTTTTCAATGCTTATAACTCTTTTGTTGTTGGCGATCCACCCCCCTTCTCTTTTATTTCATCTCTCTCAGAGCTTTGAACTCTCTTATTGTTGGCAATGTCAATCCACCACATTTCTCTCCTCTCTCATTTCTCAAAGAGCATTGAACTCTCTTATTACTGATGATGGCGATCCACCCCCCTTCTCTCCTCTCTCATCTCTCTCAAAGCTTTGAACTTTCTTAACATTTTTAAGCTCAAAGTTCTAAGCTCTCATCTTGCTGGCGATGGTGATCCACCCCCTTTTCTCCTCTTTCAATTTTTTCAAAATTAAAAGTTCTTTTGTTGTTTTTTTTTTCTCTTAATCATCTCAACTATTGTGATTGATATGCCTTTTTCCTCTAGACCCAAACCCAAACTTATTGAAATATTTCTTTCATTTATTGTGCAACTAGTACATTTTTTTCAACTACTATTCAACTATTCCTCAACTAATACATTTATTTCAACTACTACTACCTTTTCTCATTTGTTGTTCAATTGCTACAATTCTTTCATATGTTGTTCACTTGCACTACCTTTCCTCAACAACTAACCAATTACTTCCTCCTTCTTTAGTCATTAGAAGGTAATAATCTTGATGTTTAACATTCTTGTGCCTATAACTTAGCCCATGCCTACAACCTTGCATGTTGTTGAACCCATTTTGTGTAGCCCAAATTCACCCCCATGTACTTGTGCAAATTTGCTCGAAGACCTACTTGAAAATCATAGTGAAAGCGGTCACCCATTTGCATAACAATTATTGGAGTTCAAGCTAAAGTGAACTATGTTATAGCACATTTCTTAGGAGTTTTTCAAGTTGCTCATTTTATTGAGGAACCCATTTCTGTTGCTCATTTGGCTCGTTCGTCTTCCTTTTCCTTTCTTTTGCATGTTTTGATTTCCTCAGCAATTGCCTTTTCCATTGTTTTTTTCCTTAGGATGTTTAAGTATTCAAAACTAATCACAAAATGTGATTGAAAATAATCAATTAATGATTTTTTTCCCTTGGTGTGTATTACAAATAAATGAAGTAGTGACAATAAGTTATGCATCTTCATGGATTTTTGGGTCAGATCTAGAGACAACTAAATTTCCTATAACCACTCTTGAATATTTTAAAAATTATTTTCATCTTCGTTTACAACATCAATATTTGTTGGCTACTAATCTAATATTGTAGGACTATGGGGCATATTTACATAGTAACATTGGTCATTTTGTGACATGTAAATAGGTAGATCTTCAAATCTTGAATGTTGATTTATTTCAACTATATGGGAATGTTTTGCAATAGTAGATTCTTCCCCCCGTCGAAGATTATTCTAAGCTTTTTCCTTTGTTGTGTAATATTCTTCATTCCCTACATTGCTCACATTTGTTATAGTGTAAACCTTTGATGGTTTAGTCTTGTTATCCATTGCCCTTGGGTTCAAAGGCCATATCCATGTAATTATAAACCTAAACTCGATGTTTTGTTTTATGAATGATTGTTTTAAGGCCTAATCTACCCATCCAGATAAGGTTATTTTGTTCGGTTCCATGTGATTGTTTTTAAACATAGTTGCATCCTTGATATTTTTTAATGTTGTTTTAAAAGGTTTGAAATAAGACAAATCTAATGGTTATAATGTATGTGATGTGTGCGATGGCAATGTGATCATGTGTAACCTATAATTTTTTGTTTATTTTATTATTTTTTAAGGTAACATGGTTGCCATGTCCATCCAAAATTAACAAATGTTGGTTGTTCAGGGACATTGTACTTGGAATTGATTTGTTAAAGAAAGATTGAAACTCTTAAAATAGGAAAATAATCACCCATGTTTTTTTTTTTGCATTGCCATACAAGTACCTGGTTTTCAAATTTTAATGTAGTCATCCCTTAATTTCTCGTTTCTAAAGTTGTAAAAAATAGATATAACACCCTTGCAGCATTGATTACACAATTTATGATTAACCATTCTTGAGATTTTGGGATGATGTTGTAAGCTGCATTAGATCGTCTCCTAGCCAAAACTTTTGCTCCAAATTGGCTACTAGCTTAAATCCATGTTTCATCAAAGCTCCATATATTAATTGCAAGTTGATGTAAAAAGAGTTACATGAATTAGGTGTCATCCCCTAAGTTTTACAAACTCTAAATCCTTATGCCTATCGTATGTTAATTTCTAGATGTTTACACTTGAACCAATACCACCAACTATTGCATGGTATTCCATCCTGGAATGATGTAACCTTTGTCTATGTTAGTTTTGCAACCTTCATCTTCAATTGTTGTACACTAATGGATAGTCCACATTCTTACATTACTAATGTCCAATGTAATCATAGTTGTATTTTCTTTTTTTTGTAAGCACACCTCTTAGCCCCATCTTCCCAAATTTAGTCCTTCCATTTAGGTGGTTAATAAGGGAGTTCATTGGGATGTTCCATGACTTGCTGACCCTCCTTATGGCATGTGTCCTTCTCTCAATAACATCCATTGCTTCTTCTAACGCTTCATTTGTCCACATACCTTTTCTAAGTTTTGAAAGCATTTAATTCAACTATGGTGATGATTTTTTGCTTTGTGAGTCAATAGCAAGGGGAAGATTTTCCTTGTTAATTACAGGGTCTATTACTTGCAACTCCAACATGCTACTTTGTCTCCTATGAATGATTATCAAGTTCATGATTGCATATCTCTTTTTAATCCTAGCTTCTAACAGCTTGGCAAAATGCATTCTAACCTCACCAAGGGTATTTTTTTTTCCCTTGTAAACAACCCAAGAATCCAAAAGATGTAGTAAATTTGGAAATTTTGCTGTAGCATGTTCTAATATTGTTACAATAGAGTATGAGAATTTATAAGATTTTACAAAATCATCCCAATCTAAATCATCTTATGTTGTTGTGCATGTAGTGGGGAAAAATGTGTAGGAACAATTGATATGATTTAATTAATCTCTAGTTGTTTTTAAGTTCCTTGATGCATCATTTCAAACTATGAATTTTTGGATCCAATAAGAATTCAATTTTTTTGGAACCTTTAATTGTAAATATAATCTACAAGTTCAACTTGTATGTCTAATGTTGATCCCTACTCTACATGCTTTACTTTCACCTTTTCCAAATCTAATCTATTAATTCAGCTGTCTGTCCGTGCATCCGACGCGACAGTTCCGTGTTTTAATTCGCCGGCGGAATCGGCCCGGACAGTCGGACAGTTCCACGTTTTAATCCGCTAGCAAAACCGGCCTCTGCATTTTCTATGCCAGAACCGGTTCTGGCGATGAATTAAATAGGTACCCAATCAAACTGGGTTTTTATTCCTGCAAAAGCTAGCGGGTAACTTTACTAAACGGCAGTAATAAGTAAGTAGTAAAAACAAAAAATCCCCCATCGTTTGTCGTTTGTCGTGGGCACCGGTGGTGGCATGCTACATTTTCTATGGCAAGGGCAGGGGCAGGGGGCAGGGTGGCCAGATAGGGCACGGCAGGGGGGCACAACAAGGCAGGGCAGGCAGGGCAAGGGCAGGGAAAGGGGGCAGGGCGGCCAGACAGGGCAGGGCAGGGCAGGGCAAGTAGGGAAAGGGGGCAGGGCGGCCAAACAGGGCACGGCAGTGCAAGGCGAGCAGGGCGGGCAGGGCAGGGGCCAAATGAAGAGTAAAAGATAAGAAAAAATAAAATTTCACAGTGGCCGAAGGTCACGGGCACCCACGGGGGACTTCACAGTGGCCTTCGGCCACAGGCACCCACTAGTCTTCTTTATTAATTCAGTTGTCTGTGTGTTTGTGCGTCCAGGTACCGATCTTGGTTTCAGGACCTCAACGAACGGACAGGACCTCGACGGACGGACAGGAGCAGGTCCTGAAGTTGAGGTCCGAAACCGAGGTCCTGAAATGGGGGTGTATAGCCTTGTGATCATGGGCTCCAAGACGGACAGGGTTTTTTTTTTTTTTTTTTTCGCCCTAAACTACCGTCGTCGATGCTGCCGGAAATCTCCAAGCTCCCACCTACAAACGGACAGGGTTTTTTTTTTTTCTTTTTATTTTTCACCCTAAACTGCCGTCGTCGATGCTGCCGGAAATCTCTAAGCTCCCGCCTACAGACGGACATGGTTTTTCTTTTTTTTCTTTTTTTTCGCCCTAAACTGCCGTCGTCGATGCTGTCGGAAATCTCCAAGCTCCCACCTATAGACGGACAGGGTTTTCTTTTTTTTCGCCCTAAACTGCCGTCGTCGATGCTCGTCGATGCTGCCAGAAATCTCCAAGCTACACGGACAGGTTTTTTTTTTTTTTTTTTTCGGCGTAGTTTCGACAGAAACGAGGCTGGCCATCAATCGCCTCGTCGTGTGCCTTAAGTTGCAAGTGAATTAATAAAGAAGATTTGTTGAAAAAAAGAAGAAGAAGGTATTAGGCTTCAAATTTTTAGGTTTTTTGGGGAATGGGTTTGGAGTGAAGGGAAAAAAAAAAGGCAGGCACGAGCGAATTGTGTCCGACCGTCACGGGCACCCACTAGTCTATTTTAGAACCTAATTTTTGTTCTTTTACATAATTTACTTTCATCTTTTGCAAATTTAGTTTTGAAGATAACTTTTGTTCTTCTATTTGCTCTACTTTCTCTTTTTGACCTACTTTTTTGCAAGTAAACTCTAAGACTTGAACTACTATTCTTTACATGTTCTACTGTCACTAGCAAATCAAAATTCCTCAACTCGACAACATTAAGAATTAGGAATTATAAGCAGAGTTGGAATTGTTCTTCTACTCTAGCTTGTAGAGAAGAATACTTAGAGCTCTATAAAATTACATATTTGTTTTATGTAAGTTTAGTTGCAATTTAGATTTTGATTTATGCCTTCCTTTCTTTTTTGATGGAATGTTCAATTTTTATGCATAGTCAAAATCTTTGAGGACTCTCCTTTGAGGTTAATAAATGTGGTGCCTTGAGTGATTCAAAGAGAGGATGTCCGTTGTTGATCCTTGTGCATTGTATCCTTGTTAGGTTTAAAATATTAATGAACAATTTCATGCATTTTAATGTGAGCCTAAACCCCCGTAACCAAACAACCAATTTTGTATTTTGCATTTTGCTTATGTTGAGGGTCTGAAAAATAATTAAACCCACCCAAGTATGTGCATTAGAATGGGTTGGTCCTCTCCCATAACCAAACATGGCTACATATACAATGTGCTAATCTTTTCCCATAACCAAACATGATTACATACGAAACTATGCCTTTTTTTTGTTATTTCTTTTTCCCATGCCCATAACCGCACACGCAAAAGAAAGATTTCGTTTGGATTATATGAAAAGACTGAACATTATTTTTCAATACCGCGCATTCGGTCATAGGGTTACATTCAAACGCTTGCACAAAGCACCACTACCATTCACTCGCGTTGGTCTGCACAAGAGGGGTGTTCGGTTACTCGGTGATCACACCGGTGGGAGGCATGTTTACCCTAGTAGAAAACAAATATTTCCATGAGAACATGGGAACATATAAAATTGATGGAAAAGAAATATTTCCATGAGAACATGGGAACATATAAATTGGTGGAAAAGAAATATTTCCATGAGAACATGGGAACATATAAAATTGGTGGAAAATAAATATTTCCATGAGAACATGGGAACATATAAAATTGGTGGAAAAGAAATATTTCCATGAGAACATGGGAACATATAAAATTGGGGGAGGGTCTCCTACACAACGTCCTAGGGTTTTTTTTGCTGGGGGAGATCCCTCAAAATACACCTAGAAATTAAAAAGGGAGTTGTTGAGGTATGTAAGGTGCCCCTCTCCACTTAGGAAATTTTGTATGTGTGCTTTCCTATTATGACAAAATATTATATTTTAGTACCAGGCAAGTTATGATTAAATTCACCCCATCTTGACTTTGGTATAATTTAAACCTTGAAATACTAGTGTGACTCATATGTAGGGACCAGGATTATTTTTCACTATTATTATTTTTTTCGGTGATGGAAATCTTTGATTGGCCAATCTCAAATAAAATTACATCAACTTTGGACAATCCCAAAGTAGATGAATTGTAATCTCCTCTTCCTTTTAGGCTACTTTATGTAGGTTACAAAAAAAAGTAGATCTTAGGGCAAAGGACATATGATGATAAATTGGGATACTATTGGGAACGTGAGGATCTTTTTTGAGAACTCAATGGGAACAAAATGAGAACACATTTGGAACAACACAAATCCAACACCACCTCTCCCCCCTTGGGTGCTTGCTTGCTCATCTCATTGGTTGTCAAGAATTTCTGTGCCTACCTTTGTTCCTTATCATTTTTAGCTTAGGCTAATGGCAAGGGCACAATTTGTGGGTCATGTATAGTAGTGTGATTTATGTTCAATTAATTGTGGGGACCCCCAAAAGCTTAATATGTTGTTTTTTGGGTACCTAATGGGCCTCTTTGATTTCCCCATTATAAATATATTTCTGAAATTTTGGGAGATTGTGCAATGTAAAAGTTCCATTCCAAACATGGAAACTCAAATATTGGCCCACCTATATAGGTTGTAAGAGGACAACATTAGGCAAAGCATATGGGACAAAGTGAGGTGCTATTGGGACCACATTGAGAAATTTGGGAACATGTTAAGAACTTATTGGGGATTGAGTAGAGTGGGAACTACAAAAAAAGCCAAAAGAAAAGCCAAAACCCCCCTCCCACCCAAAAGAAAAAAAATTGGCCCCATGGGTCATGCTAGCTCACCTCATTGCATATCAAGAATTTCAAATGACTAGGCTACTTGTGTTCTTCACAATTTTGGGCCTAGGCTAATGGCAAGGGCATAATTGCAGAGGACATATGGTAATGACCTCAACATAACCCTAAACCCTAAAACAATTAATTAAATTATTATTTGTTGAAATGTTGAAATTTTGAAACCAAAAAAAAAAAAGCATTTTCATAGGCAAAAATAATTTGTGAATGAAGAAAGTAGAGAATTTTATTGGAATATTCCTTTTGGGACATGAAATGTTCAAATTTTAATTAATTAATTGACAAAACAACATGTGTTGACATTGCACTTGTATTATGGTAGTTGAAGTTTTGAGTTGACATGACGATGATAACATGTTAAGGGCACAAATAGGATTTTGAACAATGATGTGATTATATTGGCGTTGTAATTATAAAGACAATTTTTATGAAGGATTGATGGACTTGGAAATGTTATTTATTTTTGTTTTAAAATGAATTAAATATGTTTTTTTTTTTTTGGCTCTATGGAACAAAATACATATATTTAGGGAGTGTGTTACTGAAATAAGCCCAAGACTTAGTAGTATCAAGCAAGGCCCCGGGAAAATGAAACCCATTTAAACACTAAAAACAAAATGCTTGAATCTAAAGAAGGGATTTCACAAAACTCCAAGGACATTCTGAGTAGGGTAATGCCATAGGACTATATGGTATTACACAACATAATTTGATCAAGGTAGGCCATTATAGTTGAAAATTACAAAGTGAAATACCCTCATTTGGGAAATTATTATTCAAAACACATAATTTGGAAAGGGAAATCATGTTTGAATCACTTTTTTTTTTTTTTTTTTTTTTTTTTTTTAAAAATTTTTGTAGTCCCTAAGTAATGCAAATATTCTTCAAAAAGCCAAGATGGTAGTGGCCTTGCATAGCTATATCAAATACCATTGATATTTAGATATTGAGAAACCTTTGGATGTGTAAGACACCAGGTGTTTTGATTTGAAATAGGACTCACAAGACGAATAGTCCAAACTTTAGGAATTTGTCATTAGAATGTTAAGGCACATGGACGGCTTTTGCCTTTAGGTGTAGGCTCGTATCCCAATAATGCCCTCATCCTAAGGCATTATCCTTACATGATTAATTTTAGCCTACATCAAAGCAAAAAATTCATTCAAATTTTTTTAAAAATTAAAACCCATCGGTTATCAATTTCATTGTCAAAATAATACATCTAATTATCAATTTGGTTCCCTTTTTTTAAATAATAATAATAATAATAACCATCAATTATATGCATAAGGGTTGATTCTCAAATGCCATATTGAAAACCATGTAGGTTAATTATATTATCAGTTATACACCTATTACATGATCTTTTTATTCCTATTTTTTCAAATTCTATCATAAACATGGTTAGTGTTCAGACCTAATAACCTAACCTTGGTGATAACCGAGTCATCTTAGGCAACTCTTCAAAACAATATGACCCAATGAAATGAACAATTTCATTGAATTTTATTTTTCTTTGCACCTATGGACATCTCTAGGATACTATTACAAAGTTTAAGGTCATCAATTGAACTTTTAACTCCTAAAAACAATTCAAGGCTCTTGTTCTACGAATCTGATTGGTAATATAAAGTTCCATGTTCTACTATGAGACTTGGTTCATGTATGTCCAGTTAAAAAGTAAGGTTATATGATCCTTAAATTGCACACCTATTTTTTGCCTATTAAAGCATGAGATGTATGGCTTACAACAGTTTGCTTAATTAGCTTTACCATAATTAATTACCCATGTTCTTAACATTTTTTTAGGACTGAAGGTGGGCCCAAATTAATTGTAACTAAAAAGGTCAGCAGCTATTCTTGTGGTGAAAGAGTGCCAATGGTTTTGGACACAAAGACTGGAGTTATTTTTTGATTTAATGTGTTATTACAAAAGGTTACTTTCTAAATTGATTTCAAAATATTAGGAGATTATTTGCTTAAATTAATTAGGCTATTTTCAAAGCATAATTAACTCATTCAAAACATATATTCAATCATGAATGAAAACAAAACCAAGCCATTCAAGGCAAATTAATTTTTGGACTTTATTACAAAGGCGGCGAATGTTGATTTTTTTTTTAAATGCATGCTTTTATTAAAAGCAAATGGTCGCCAATTTTGAACCTTGATCAGCACACTTTCACAAGATAATTAATTTAGTTAAGGAATTGTTTGAAATAGAAATAGAAAAATTGTTTGTCCATTTCAAAATTAGTAGTTATCTTTCACATAATTAAGAACAAACTCATCAAGTTGTATCTGAGGTTGCAAACTTCGCAACTTGTGAGAAATGATTTAGTAATGTGCTGCACATTGAGTTTTTTGCTTGCTACTAAATAGACAACATGCCAAATTTCAAGCTTCAACTTGAAACTGAAAATGAGGAACCGAAAACAAGGTTGCATTTTTAGCAAAGTGACAATGAAGAAAATGACCAAGATTATGCAAATTATAAACAATGGCCCCAAGGTGAAGAGAGCTTGCTTGTTGTGACTTTCCAACCTGATTGGACGTAACCAAACAATCCAAGTTACACATGCTTTGACAACCACCAACCCCACTAGGATGTGCATGTTGTGAATCGGTGAGCTACACACCAAGATTCAAGTGTAGAGTTTCGCATGAATTCACAAGCATCAAATGAGTGTGCATCACAATGGGACCTCAACCAAACAACATGGACGAAAGCGAATATTGAAGAAAAATAGCAATTGGTCTAACAATGACCTACATAATTCAATGTTGGTTGTTGAAGGTGGATCAAAAATTGTGTCAACATCATGATTATGGGGTGTCCTTATCACCTCCTTAAAAAGTCACTTATATGGTGTGACACTAATTAGATGCAGAAGAAAATTAAGGGTGTTTGACAATGTAGAAGAAGCTACACTCGTAGACTACATCAAACAAATCCAAAGGATAGGGCATCCCATTACTTTGACATAGTTGTGGCTAAAGGTAGCAAAAGTGACACAAGAAAGGTTGACTCCCTTCAAAAACATAACCCAAGTTGGGGTTGGTTGCAGTGGTTCCTAAAATGTAACCCAAACCTTTCATTGCGTGTACTCAAGGCCTCGAAGTTGGGCATGCAAAATGATTATGCCCTAACAATGTTGTGACATTCTTTGACAACTTGCAACAAGTTTATGATCTACACAACCACACTACAAGTAGTATATGGAATTGTGATGAATCTAGTGCACATGTTGGTCATAATGGTGGCACATTTGTGCTCACCAAGGTTGGATCCAAATTGGTGCATTCCATTACTTTAGATGAACAAAAGTGGTTGTTAATGTTGTCTTGCATCAATGCACATGGAAAATTAATTCCTAGCTTTAAATTTTAGAAAGTAAACAATTCAAAAAATTACATTGAATAATGTGAAAATGGTTTTATTCTAATAATGCAACCACATGCATGGATGACTACATGTTTGTTTTCCACATGGATTTCTCACTTCATTGCAACAGTGCAAGCACGCAGGAGCAACATGTCTTTAGAAAATAGACACTTACTAATTATTGATTGCCACAACTCCCATGTCATAGTTGACAATGTCCAAACTACAAGGAGAATGGGGCTAGGCTTAATCATTTTGCCATCACATACATCTCATTCAAAGCAATGATGGATGTACTTTGCTTCAAGTTGTTCAAAACTATGTTCCAAGAATATTGAAATGTTTGGACACTAGCAAACAGAAGGAAGAAGATTTGGCTTAATGGGTTTCATTGGCTTTGAAAAAAAATCTCACACCAAGCAACATTTGAAAGGGGTTTGAAACAACTAGCATATGGTCATTAAACCCAAATGCGATGCAAGGTAAGATGCATCCTTCTAAGAACTTCAAAGTTGTACAAGAACTAGCTAACATAGACTTGGTTGTGGTTGATGACTTGCAAGTATAGGAATTTTTTGGAACATCTACGACTAATGATGTGCAAAAGACATGCCACTGTTTTCTTGACTTGGAAGGTAATGGTGAAAATGGATGCAATGAAAAAAAGGATGATGAATCAAATGGCATATGTAACTAAAATCATACCTTGCCAAAAGTTGGGTCAAATTTGGGGTTTGACCACCAAATTCAACAAGTCCACACATCGTCAAATGTGTTCACTATAGCCATAATTGATTCCCATGCACATAGCAACAACCCCATGCCATCAATTTCTTGATTCTTTCTACTTCTTAAAATAAAAATTAGTAGACCTTGAAAGTAGCTAGGTGAATACCCATTGATTGATTGCACAAAATCAATCAAGATGACGTCAAAACACTATTTAATAGCTTTAGAACATGAGAAGGCATCTAGGAAGGAAGCAACTACTAAAGAAAAGGACAATAGGAGGTAAAAACAACTTGCTAAAAAAAAAAAAAATCCTAGACAAAACAACAAAGTATAAACAAAAATGTTAACAACTATTAGATAGAAAAACAAAAAGAAGGTTTAATGAGGCTCAGTTAACAAAAATCATTGGACAACAAGGAGACACATTCCATGTAACAATCCAAGCTTGACTTTTGCCAAATTCTTACACCGTTCCATTTTGTGGCTTACTGTCTTTTATATGTCGCCACAACATGAAGATTGTGATGGAAAAAAGGAAATCAAAGTGAATAGGAAGTGAATGCAATGATTTGCAACTAATCGAACCTCATTGGGTGTATAAACCCATGTTGTATTCTTTACATCCTGTGAAGTGTTGCAATTTGTTGAAGTTATACTAAGATTCATGCAAGCAAGCCATAAGTACTCACACTCCATGCAACCACTATGAGCTACATCAAAGTGTTTTTTACCATCGCTTTAGAATGAGGTAAGTGTAGATAAAACATAACAAACGATTAAAACATTATAATTGCAATTGTTGTTTTTTTTTTTTTTCCCTTTGTGAAAAACATATAGAAAAAAATGCGAGAATTGACGAACATTCTTGGGCTGAAATAACCTTTTTCACACCTTATAAGGCTAAGTAGTAGTAAAAAATATGTGACATTTGTATTGAGTTCATATTACTTGGTATTAGTTTTGGGCATGGCATGTATCCATTCAAGGAAAGTCTAAAGTTGGTATTATGTTTGCTTAAAAACCTTATTGTAATGTAATGAACTCCATTCCCAACGCAACATGTGTCATTATTTTGTTGCGTATGTATCACCATCTAGGCCTATTAAATGTGCATAGTAACATGCGTAACTATCACATTTCTAACTTGCAATGTGTGTACACAATATAAAACATCACAAAAGTAGCCTCCTTGACAACTATCCAAATATGCCCCCTTATATGTCAATTTTGATGTTTGTACTTGAAAATTCACAACTAATTCATCCTTGGTCAAAAAAATAAAATTCCAATTAATTTCAACATTTGATCCATTTGCTAATCATAAGGGGGAAAATCCATATTTAATATTTTTTATTATTGGGAGAACTTAACAAACAATCCATTTAAGGTTCACATACCTTAGTTGTTGGCAAAACCAAAAATATATGTACCAATTTTGATTGGGGTTCCTATATACAACAAAAAAATGGCAAATAACATAGGTAGGCAAAGAATATTCTTACAACCAATGAGGTGAGGTAGCATCCACTCAAGGGGCCTAAGTTCTTTTTCTTTTGGGGAAAGGGTGGAGTGTTGGAATTTTGTTGTTCCAAATGTGTTCTCAATGTTGTCCCATCAACTTTTCAATGAGTTCCTTACATGTTTCCCAAAGGTTTTCAATGTGTTCTTCAACATGTTCCCAGTAGTTCCTCATTTTATATCGTATTTTTTGCCCTAAGTTCTATTATAGTGACCTATATAAATAGCCCAATGGAGGAGATTGCAACATAGATATATATTTCGGGGTTTTCCAAAGCTTGATTTTAAATTTTTTAATATTAATCAAAGTTGAAAATGGTGACAAACAAATCCATTATGAAGGATATGGAGCTTTGGAACATAAGGTGTGGCAAGTCATTACACCTCTTGTGCCTTTTTGATTGGGGTATAGATGTATGACATCATCTCCAAATAATTGTGTAGTGTGTTTTTTCATAGTAAATTGTATTGTGTGTCTTTTTTGGGGTTGTTTTGTGTTTGGGTTTCTAGGCAGGTTTGAAGTGCATTGGTTTAAGGTTGTGAAACGGAGTGTTGTAGCAAAGGTGGTGCTTGTAAGAGGCCTTTCATAATTGAAAGTGGTGAGGGTGCATTTGCGTCATGACACAAAAAGGGTCTAGGATGGAGTTGGAAATGGTTCGAGGCCATGTAGGTGGCAAATCTTTTGCCAATTTTGTGTGGCAGGATGTTGACGGCCCACGAGATGATCCTATGTTAGTTGAAAAGGGTGACCCAACAATAGAAGGAATATGAAAGTTGTTTTTTTTCTTACAAATGAGGAATGTTGACCTTAAAGCTACAAAAGCCACACTCGAAGAGGTGTTGCCCCTATGGCACACTCATAATTATGCATTTGTTTATTCCTAAAGACACTGATTTTTTGGTGTAAGCAAACCAAGAAGTAATCAAGGCTAAGATGTTGTATTTGCAAGAATATTAAATGATTGTGAACTTTGTAAGAAATAAACATTCACCTTTTGCCTTCAATTATTGGTTTGCTAATCTAAATCATAATGTAGAGGTGGTAAGATTATGTTTTATTGCTTGTTAGGGCTAAGAAGTTGTATTTGCAATAATATTAACTAATTGTGAATTTTATAAAAAAAAAAAAATTATCTTTTATTTTCAATTTTCCATTTGCTAATATAAGTCATAATGTAAAGGTGGTAAGATTATGTTTAATTGTTTGTTAAGGTTAAGCTACCATATTTTAAAGATTATTAAGTGATTGTGAACTTTGTAAGAAATAAACATTCACCTTTTGTTTCCAATTCTTGGTTTGCTTTCAACATTTGCCCTGGGAAATAATTTTTGACTTTACCATCATATTGGGTTTTGACAAAAAAATCATTGACACAATGAAACAACACAACTATGTAACCTTGGAAGTTGGGGAGGGGTGGGAGACATCATTGGCGGTTAAAAATGAAACCACTAGTAAGTTTATGCCAATACTTGTTAACTATGACTTTTGTTTCATCCCTTCCAAGTTTTGTTTTGATTCCTCACACCATACTAAACAATGTTTTCAACTTGTTAGTTAGAAGGGGAAGTAAATGAGTGACATCAAGAAGGAACCTTCTTACATAAGGAGGTAGTGGTTATATGAAAAAGGGGGAGAGGGCAAATCTAAATGGTGGTGAAGCCAATGAGAATGGAGTTGCCCTCCCATTTGCTCATAAGGATAACTTGCAAGCTGACTAGGTAAACAATGTAAGTATGTGAAGGTCCATGATGATCATAAAAAAGAAAATAAATGATTTGTTATGGTGATTATTAATAAGAATAATATGGCAAGAATAAGCAAGTGGGCACCAAAGTGGTAACATATGTCTAGGCTCCCATAATTTTTTTAAAGTCTAACAAAAAAAGTGTAGGGGAAGAAATAGAGGCTATGGTCATTGTGCACACTGGGGGCCTAGTTCTAAAAATTATGAGGGAGCAAAAGTGTTTTCCAAAAAAAAAAAGTTTATGAGGGGTGGGGGATTGAAAAGTAAAAATTGACATGGTCCCAATTTTAGTGGATTGATTCTCCTTCCAGTCTCAAAAAAGAAGGTGAACAACAATGAGGCCATAACTTTGGACCTAGTTAATGAAAGTGACAAGGTGCAAAGGGTGAAAAAACACCTACTTGTTGAAGCTACCATGTCATGGTCACCCCAAAAAATCATAGAAACCAAGAGAGCCACAAATTGTTAATGGAAGGAGAATTTCAAAGTGGTGGTGAAAGTTCCTTACTCATGATTTTCTCCCAACTTTTTAATATAATGTTTTCATACACTCCAATGTTTGATGCCTATAAACATCATTGTCAACATCCATAAACAAAACGCTATAACATTTCATAAACCGAATACATCCATCCAACACATGAGGGAGGGTGGGTAGATGGGGAATAATGAACAAAGTGATTACATTTTGCCAAACAAAAATTAAATATCCATGTGAGGTAGTTCAAGTCCATGCTTTGCCCCAAATTTTGCCTATGAATTTTCTTTGAAAGACTAAGCATAACAATAGTGTGGGTGCGAAAACCCATGGCCCATTCCCTTTCATCCACATTGGGTTCTTCCATGCAAGGAGAGTTGGAGTCCTAAACCATCCCCAATCCTCCATCTTGAAATGCATGAGAAAGTAAATAACTCAAAAAAGTTGGTGGGGATGCTTTTAGAAGTCCAACCTTATTGACCACAACTAAAGGTGGCCAATCATCATGACAAACTACACATGAATGACAACTCGGATCCAATATGTCATCAACCAAACATGTGGGTGACCTCATAATGAACTAATATGCATTATGAATCACTTTTGGCGGTGTTAAGTTAATCCACATCCGTTGAAACTAATTGGAATGTGAACTAACTAATGTAGCATCCACCTACATTGGTTCCCCAATCCAATCCCAAATTTAATCCCATGCTACCAACACAATTGGCCAATAATCCCCCAAAGGTGGGATATTATGCAACATGTATGCACACGAATGCATGTAATGTGTGGTTTGAACTTTGCAAATGTTGCAACACATGAATCAACTTCCAAAAAAATCATGATTTGGGATCTGAAACGCCCTAACTTGTGCCAACCTATGAAAATATTTAACATGGCCATTTTGAAATGACTAGATCTATTGGCCCAATCTTGTCCAAATCATGCACCCCCAATAATGTGATGTTGTTTGGTAAGAAATGATGGTAGCTTTGAATTATTGATGTGGCGAACAAATCAAGATGTTGTTGTTGCAATATCATAATGTAGTGCAAGGAGGCTTGCTGAGATTGTGGATCTTTTTCCATGTAATGATATCACCATATTTTATTGCCAAATTGAAGAACCACAATTAATCCTTAATTAATGTTTTCGACAAATTCGAATAAACATATCCCATCCATAAAAATGTACCATTCGATAACCTTAGTGTCTAATGGTTTGAAACTTGGTGGTCTAAGTCTCAAATCCATGAATGACTATGGGTTTGGTGATGGCAAAAGATGCCAAGCTTGATGAATGAGATGATTGGTTGATGTTTAAAACTTTGACAAAATCCCCCATAGTGGTTTGGGATCCAATGGTGAGGCCAAAATGAATGGCCTTCCACTAACATTTGACATTTCTAGTTTAATACTAAAGGGCCTATCATAATCATCGATGTTACCTTCCAATAAATCAAACTCGTGGTTCAAAGCCCTACAAATCTAGCAAAACATATTGATTTGTTGGACTTTCCTACTTGACCCCCAATGAAAGTAAATAACAAAAAAACCTTACAACTATTTCTTATTTGCCACCATGGTCAATGGGTGGTTTCATGCCAAAGTCCAAATTAACGTTTAGGGGGTATAAAATTGCCCTTCCAATCAATACACTAGATGATGTCAAATGTGTAACCATTGTATGGGCATGCATTATGTTGTAGTTTGCAAGTTTGGTGGGGTTAATTTGGATGACAACCTTGTGTTTGGCTAATTTTCGAACTCTCTCTGACATGCCCTTTGATGTAAAAATATGGTATGGCCAGGGCTTCAAATTAACATCGATCAAAACTAGACCTTCCATTGTTGTTTTACCCAACATTAGAGGTTAAACACTTGAATCCAACAAAAGGCTTTCAAGTTGGTAATGTTGTCCCAATATTATCATCAACTTAAAAACTCCATCCTCCTTACTTGCCACAACCATACCAAGAATAATCCAACCTGATCAATGGACAATTGTGTTAAAAGTCTTGATTCATCAATTGGTGTATCTAACATTCCCATGGTATTCCCATCCTCATATAATGTGGTTGCCAAATGAAACATTTTCGTCAATAGAAAATTAGGCATAACCAAAGTTGTTGTAGAAAATAATTGTGTTTAACATAATGTTATTGTTGATATGGTTTAAATTGCCATTATTTTCAAATCTTGATTAGATAATATGATCATAATAACCTATTTTTGTAATAATAATGTGGGTTTTGCAATTACAATGACATTTGGAACTCATTGCAACTTAACATATTTCTATAGGTTTGAGTGTTATCAAACAAGTCGTATGAATTGCAATGAATGCAACCCACCATGCATGAAGTCATTTACATATGCAATTTGTGTAACTTAGTTACAACTATGTAGGAACAATTACTATGCAATTGTAATGCAATTAGTTTACAATTATAATGGCGATGTCATGTTGATATTATTTTTCATCACTCCATCAAAATTTGACACATGACATTATGGAAATTTTTGAGTGAAAATTAATTTCTTTTTGAAAAATTTGATTTCCACCATCCATTATGAATGTTCATTTTATATGGTCTTCTATTATGACATGTGGCATAATAAAAAATTGTCACGTGACATATTAATTGAAGTTTGAAAAATAAAAATAAAAATAAATTTAAATAACAAGGTTGGTCAATATACAAGCATAGTTCAGTAGATTAGTAGGTCCTGCTTCTTTACCTATGTAGGTAAATTAGATAGGTAGGTCAAATTAAATAGGACATAGGATGGACCTACCTACATACATAAATTACATACCTATTTACCTAACTACATAAATAAGTAGGTAGGTGACCTACAAAATAGCCATGTTAAAAATAATTTAAAGTTTTCTTGCCTTTAATATAGTTTTTTTTTAATCATCCCAAATTGGCACATGTATTTTAATGTGAACACACAAGAAAATACATCTTGTTTGTATAGTTTGTTCAATGGGATTCAAATACAAAATATATGAGTGTAATTTTTAGTTGCACATTAATTGCAAATTCGATTACAATTAAAAATAATAATTCCCACATTTTTTGTGTTTGTCTTTAATTTTGTAAAATGTACAACTAATTATGTAAATATATGATATGTATATATATAAAATCAATTATTTAAAATAATCACTTTAATTATTTTTTGAATTAATAATTTTAATTCAAATAATTAAATTTCAGGTATTTAATTTATATAATTAATTATTTGATTCAATTAACATTTTTTTTTTTGAATTAAACTAATTAATTTAGATTGAATATTAGACATTAATTAATATGCAATAATTAATAAATTATTGGGAAAAATCATTATTGATCATTGAAATATGATTTTGTTGGTTAATAATTTATTAATAGTTGAAGAAAAATCACACAAAAATGAAAAAATAATACTTATGTAATGGCAACATAGTGGCACAAGTAGTTATATCAATGGGAATCATAATTGACAATTAATTATAAATGTGATATTTAATGGGTCATGGAAATGCATACATGTGGCATGATCATATGTGTCAACAATTGTACATTAGTCGCGATGTAATTATTGATTAGGTGTTATTTACATTAATTATAATGTAGTTGTCACACGTAATTAAAGTGCAACTTATCAAGAAGTGAAACACGATTGACTATGTTTATATGTACATGCATACATTACACCATATAGATGTGCCATTTGAAATTAAGTTGCAACTACATTACAACTCCTTGAATTTCTTATATGTCATTTTATTTGTTAATTGCTCGTATTTCCATGCTCCAATTGTAGTCTAGTTATATATTAGTTGTTTTGGAATTCTAGTTGCAAGGTAGTGTGGTTGTGGCAAATAAGATTTCTCATAGTGTTACCACCTTCTCCTTAAATCAATGTGTTCTGAAACTTGGAACATTCATACCAAGGTTGGTTGTGTGGGTTGACTCAACATGATGTCCCACACATGTTTATTTAATATTCTTATCTAGGATACCATACCAAAACTAAACTACTTGGGCCTTTATGACCCCCTAAGTCATTTTGGTCGATCAATGCATCCAAACATATACTTCTTGTAAACTTTCATGGGGTCCACATTGAAACTCCTACAAAGTGCAAAGTTTTTCAATCCCAACTCCTTGATAGGAGGCTTGTAATTCCCTAAAAAACTTGTGATAAGGTTGAAAGCAAGCAAAACTCGTTGCCCACTTGTGGAAGAATGCTAGTAGTGGCAATTGTTTTGGAAAGAATTATGGTTTTTGCCTAAGAATGACTATTCGATGCAATTACACGAGTAGATGAAAAAGTTTGTCTTTATGCAATAAAATAGTAGTTGGGCGACCAATACCATTGCTAATCCTTAATTTCAACTTCATGAACTTGGTGAAATTCATGGTCATCATCCATGGGTGGCCCTTTGAAATGTTGGAATAAACATTTCCAAGTTATGAAAGGAATAAACATATGGGGATTTTGTAGTTGTTATATATCACACCATGTGTTGAATTATTGGATGAAATCATCTAATTTGATAGTGCCCACCATCTTTAAATTTTGGCAAAGCTTTTTGTAGGTGTCATATATGTCCTCCTTGTCCCATGACAACATTGTAGAAACTGGGTGTGAAGGTAAATTTGTTTTAAAATATAAGGAATCCGCTTGAGATGAAAATGTAGGTGGTGTAGGTGGTTTAAACTTCACCCCCCACCTAGTAAATGCATTAATGAGCCCACTCCTTGTATCTGAACCATGTGTTACTTCCATGGTAAACCTTAATGCTGACTTGGGTGTTCAAATGTTAACCTTAAATATCCAAACCCTAAAACCACTATAACCAAAGGTTGTTATACATGTGAGCCGTTGCTAAACCTAATATTTAAACCATGAACTAGAATTTTCAAATTTAAACACATATGTTACATTTGTTTAGTTAAGACACCTACATCCACCAACACATTCCAAATGGCCAAATGTACTTGGGGCCTCACAACTACATGAAAACAACAAATGTGGTCTATTGGCCATCAACCCAATCTTATCACCACAAAGGTCTATAGGTCATTCCCTTGATCCCACCCAACAACAATGATCAACATCAAATAAATTACAACCTACCCTGCACTAAACCCTAATTCCTATGTATGGGTAACTTAAATGTCAACTAAAACCTACTTAGTAATCAAAATTGGGTGGTAGCATTGTCCCATGTTTAGCCATTAACCACACCAATTATAACCCATGGGTTCACTGTGACAATCAACACACATGGGAAAGCACATGGTCTTTCACCCATGGTTTTTGACTAAATAATATACATAGGTTTTGAAGGAGGTCATCACACAAACACATGTTTGCCTTATGATGTTGGCCAAAGGCACATAACATGACAAACCCCCTTACCCCTTAAAAAAAACTAACAACCCAACCAACATAAAAACATGGAAATGGGTGCAATCCCAATAACACGAAGTGGGGTAACAAATCATGCAACCCCACTTTTTGTAATTTCTTCCTAAAGATTACAACAATAATTCAAATATTTCCACATGATTCATTGATGGCATGATATTTTTCCACATGTCAAGTGTAAAAAAGGAAACTCACTAATAACATTTTGAATTGATAAATGATTCACATTATAATGTTGGATGCACACCACTAGTCCACCTTGCGCCCAAGAGAAAAAAACCTTTAGAAATGTTGAAAATTTCCATCACTAAACACTCCTCTCTAGGATTAGGTGAACACAATATATAATTTTGCCTTCATAAGAACAAAAGATGAAAATTTGAAATTTAAGTTGAAATAATCCCCAAAATAAAGATAGATTTTGGATTTGTCAATATGTAATCTTCAACAAATCTACACACTTGTAGGATTATAGATCTTGGTGATAAAATCCAACGGTGCAAAAAACACTTCAATCCAATGCCACATGTGAAAGTTATGGGTTTTGAAAGTTTTAGGGATAGATGAAAAGTTTTCATCCGAACTATGGATGAACAATTGGCCATTTCGATGAAAGTCAAAAATGAAAATGAAAACCTTGGATGAATGGAATATTCCAATATGGATGAAAAAATTCCATGAAGATGAAAACATGTTTAAAATGTTTTATAAAAAATATGTGATAGGTTTAGATTAATTCAAAACCTACCAACTCCAAAACCTATCCCAAACCAAAGCTCAAAAATGTAAAATAAAAATAAGGTTTAGGGAAGGTCCGAATTGGACCTATACTTTATCATATCCCAAACTTAGTTCAAGCTACATGAACCTAATTCATGACTTGAACCTAGCCAAGCTTAACAAGCTTGGAGCTTGTTGGCAATGATGAAAGAGTTCAATGTTCAAGCCACTACCCACCTCCCTCCTCCATCTTATTTTTTTCCCCTTCCTTTTCTTCTTCTACTTCCCTTTTTTTTTTCTTTCTATTCTCCTTCTTTTCCTTCTTCTCTTTTCCTTGTTCCCCTTTTTTTGTGGTGTTGTTACATGCATCCAAAAAAATGACCATAATGGGGAGCGCTTTTGCTTGCCATTCTTATTTCAAAGTGGCAACTATCGATGCATGCCCACCACATGAGACGACCATAAGGAGGTGGGAAGTGCCACTCACCAAGGCCCCCTTGCTCAGTTGTTGGCCACATGAAGGCCATCTTTATAATTGACAAAACCTTCACCTTCCTTTTATTCCCTTGAAGATCTTGATTCATAATGTGAAGGGTTTTACAAACCTAGCTTTGATGCAAAAGCTCTCATTATATTATAAAGACATACTTCCATAACTAGACATTCTATTCTTGTAAAAAAAAGCGCTTTGTGATAGGAAAACCAATCATTTAGGTGCTAGGTTGTGGATGGGTTTAGAAAACTAATTTATGTAAGACATTTTAGGTTACATTCAACATATGGATATAATTAACAAAGGTAGTGTCTACACATTAATATGAAAGAGGTTTGGATTAGAAGTAATGGTAAAAGACAACTAGTCGATACATAATAAGGTGCAATGGACAAGGTTGAAAAATATATTGGGGTGGGGGGGGGGGGGGGCGAGGTTTAGAGTGGTGAATATATATACCCAATTCACAATAAGAATGTTGTTTCCTTTCAATAAAACTAATTAAAAAGCTACCAAAGGATTATAGGTGGATTTTCACAAGGTATTCAAATATGGTAGAATCTCAAAAAATAAAAATAAAATTCCTTTAACTAATTAATTTGACATGTTAAGTAATTAATTTAAAAACAGTTGAAAGCTCATTTCAACATTGAAGATTTTTTTGAATGGGTAGGGGCAAGTTGAAATATTCATGGGACAATGCATGTAGTAGGGATGAAATTAAGATGGCAGTAAGGCTTGATATGTTTTATGTGTCAATTTGGGAGGTAGTTTATTGTGAGAAAATGGTTAATAATAACTTGATCAAGGGGGACTATGTGGTGTTTGACCACTATTCAATCATCGATTATTATATATAAACTTGGAAAACCTATTGGAAAGGAGGGGGGTCTTTCACATGAACATAAAGTTATTGGGTCGCTTGGAGGTCATAGTAGGTATGATTGAACTTTGGAATGGGTTGAAGGAAAACATACATTTTTTCTCCAAATTTTGGATGAATATCAAATTTTAAAAACTTTTCCACATCATGTAGGCCAAAAAAGATATACGATTATAAATTGATATTAGGCATTGCTTAAAAGTAGCACAAGTGGAACTATAAAGAGATCCCCAAAATGAAGTAACAAAAGAGGTGGTGGGAAAGGCTATGAAAGTTCAAAAAAGATTTGAAGAAAAGATTTTAAGCAATTGATAAAAGAGAAAGGTCATAATGCAACAAGGGAATTGGGTGTTTGCAAGTTACTATATACACAATTTTAAGGAAACTTGGGACTACATATAATGTCATAAGTAATAATATGTAAGATTTCACTCAATTTGAACTTTCAAAAATTCAACTATAAATGATTTAGACTTCAAAATTAAAATAAGTCATGAAAACTATTAATATGGAATTGATTCATAATCATGCCTTGTGCAAATGTATACCAATAAATTTATCAAGGTTTTTTAAATAACCGTATTTGATAACATATTTTCATTTTTAATAAAATTTGAAACTCCATTTTATCTTCGTCAAATGGTTTTAAAAACACTTGGCCCAAGTACATATTTATTGAAAGAATATTTTACAACTTAAAAAAAATCATAATCAACAACATTGTCATAAAATAATGTATTAATGAACGTTTTAATATCATATGATGTGAACTCCAAAACTTTAAGACAAATTGAAAGCTTTGATGGACAACATTGTTCTTCATGTTAATAACTTTTTATATGCAAGATTTCACTAAAACTTCACATGAAAATTAGTTAGTCATTTTGTTGTATTTGTGGCAATGCTTCAAGGCTCTGCAAATTAAAAATATACATTGTTGGACAATTAAATCACTAATATGTATACTAGTTCCACAACATATTGATATATTGGGATATAATCCATCATTTGTAACAAATTTTCGTTAAAAAAATATTTTCCTAAAGTTTGCCATGATGCATAAAAACATTCAAGTATTGAATATTGTCATTTTGTGATAGTTTTTTGTGAATACCATAGGTTGCAAACACCCAACTCCTTATTACTTTTTAAAATCGAGGCTTTTGTTTTCAGATCACAAAACTAGAAAATGACATGGGTGAATTTGTCTCCTCACAGTTTAATTTAAATGTGTGGTGCAAAGTGTTTTGTTCCATGTTGTATGTTAAAAGAGGATTATGCTTTTGCATTCAAGGAAGCCATGAATGTTTTCTTGCAAAATTTGAAGGATAAAATCCCAATGCATTTAATAAATCCTACTACACCCATAATAAAGGAAAAATTATTTGTTGTTTTAAACATAATGGCTAAGGGTAAAGCCCTTAGCCTTAACAGGATGGTAATGGAATTTTTTCAATCATATGGTTAGTATAAGCATGGAATACACTAGCATGGTTCAAATACCAATTCAAAAAAAAATTGCTTCCTTTGACTGTCACTAGTGTTGCAATTTCATAATTGCATAAAGGAGGAGAAAGGAAACATTTATTGAATTGGCTATCCATTACATTGTTCAACATAACATGCATTAAAAAAAAAAACAAATGCCTTTTAGTTACACCTATAGCCAACCCTAATGGAAACTATTAATCATAATTAGGCAACTTTCATGAGCCAAGAAATCCAAACAATCAATTTTTTTCTCAAGCTAGATTTTTCAAAGGCTCACAACAAACTAGATCGGGATTTTATTTTCAATTGCATGAGCAAGATTAGGGTCTTGGTTTAGTGTGTTAATATGATGAAAATTGTTTCTAAAAGCCAATGCCAACATTGTGGTGTATGGGATTTTTTTTAAAGGCTTATAATTGAACAAGGAGTACAACATGGGTGCCTTATAACTCCTTACATGTTCCTACTCATTGAGCAAGCCCTTAACGTGATGATCCATGTGAGGAACTTAAAGTTGGAAAAATTCAAAAGGGAGGGGTTTAATTAATAGTTTAATACATTGATGACATAAGTTTTACAATAAAAACTACATGAGCTAGCATGTCTTTGTTTGCACAAGTATTGAAGGTATTTAGTTATGTTTTTGGCCTTCATAGTAATGAGTATTAATCGGTTGTTTTTGGATCAAAGGTAAGCAAAAACTAAAACTTGAATGGATTAAAACGTTCAAATGGACATGGACCTCCTCAGAAGTAATCCTAAGTTGCTTAGGACACTTTTTGACCTTTTTATGGAATTTGTAAAGGTAAAGAAGTTCTACTAATCAAAATTCATTAAACCATAAGCTATTAGTCAGCTACAAAGCTTTCCAAAAGAAGGAGGACCTAGGTTTGGAGGATCCAATGAATGTTATAGAAACACTTCTTTTTAAATGGGTGTTGTATGTTTTTGAACCAAGGGATTCCAATCTTCAAGAGCTCCTAAGACTCAAGCTAAAAAGATTTCAACTACATATGTACATTGTAAGTGGGCTCTCAACCTTGAATGTTGTGTACAAGTAAATCATAAAAGTGCCCTTTGTTTAGCCTTTTGGAATTGAATTGGGAAAACTTGGAGTAAGATGACAAAGGAGTTGAAACATGCTAGCCCAAGAACTCTTGAGGACATGTCTTTGGCAATTAGCTTTTGGTGGAATGCAATGGTTCAACTTTGGGCCAAAGGCCTCTCAAAAGATAAAGTGCCCAAGTTGCGTTCCTTAGCTCTAGATTTTTATTATTATTGACATTCATGTGGTTGTTGAAGGCATGCTTGCAACCAATGACGAGATAGGGTGAAAATTCATGTTGTCCATGGAATAATTAACTAGGTATACAAAAAATTACTACCAAGTTGGAAGACAAGCGGGGAAGCTTGTTAAGAGCATGCACAACAATCACTCCTTGGCATGAAAGTGGCTAAACATGTTTGTGAATAATAGGTCTTTTGCCTTTTTTTCATTTGTCAAGTTTCCACTTCTTTTAAATTTGAATGCAATTATGTGAACAACAATTGCACATTTAAAAAGAGGTGAACCTACTACATTCTATAAGGCTTCTATTTTGGGGAGTTTCTATACTTTCATTTAAATTTTTTTTTTTTTGAGTAGTGGGCCAATCAAATTGGCTCGTTGCAAAAAAAAAAGGGGGGTAATTTTCACTTGGGAGGCACCTCATTTAATTAATAGTGAAAGGTGAATAGGAGAGGTCAACATGAATCACACTAGGTATAAGTACCCCTAGTTAGTGCTTAGGCTTTTTAGATAGGGGTATTAGCTAAGGTGGACAATGGTATTTTCAAACAACTTTAATTTTTATGCTGCCAATGAGAAAGGCTCCACATGTAAATTAGGAAGGCCCAATTATTATTATTTTTTCCTATTGGGTTTGGTGAGGGATTGGGGGGGGGATCTTTTTTTGTTTTTTTTTTCTCCTGAATGTGTTCCCTTCCCATCAAGTTCTCCAAGTTTCCAACGTTCCCAACACTGTTGTTGTTCCCCAAGATGCTCTCCCAGCAGCAGCAGCAGCGCCCACCACATTTTGAGTAATTTTCGTCACTGGAAATTAATTTAAATTTTATTTTAATTTTTTTCCCTCACAAATTGAGCTCTTTTGTCAAGGGGCCTGTTCACACTTGGGGCTAGCAGCACAAAACTAAAGAACTCACGACTAGAGGTGAGTGGTGGTTAAAGGATCTGGTTCTAGAAGGAGACCGGATGCAAGTCATGGTTTTGATCTGGGTTCTAACGAGACCAAGTAGCCCAGGTGCGTTCCTATTTAGGGTCTGGGGACCCAGTCCTTATATATATATATATATATATATTTATTGGCGAAATTAAAAAATAAAATTAAGAACTCGAACTTGAAGTGTTTTTGGAGGTTTTCTCAATCGCCAGAATTGAGGGGGAGGAAAAAAAAAAAACTAAAAACTGCCAAATTTCTCTATTTGGTTTTCAAAGTGAAGCCAAAAATATCGAAGAATGATTAAAGCTTTGTATATTTCATATATTGTTGGCTAAAATCTTCGTAGGAGTGAGTGAGTGAGTGAGTGATCACCACTTTGTTTTTAACATCTTCCTATGCATGATCGCCACTTTGGCTAAAAACAAAAATAAAATAAAATTCTTTAAAAAAAAAAAAACGTTGGGACTCTAACTCTGGTCCTAGTTGCTTTTGCTGAGACTGCTTCAGGTCAGGTCAGGTCAGGTCAGGCCCGGTTTTTATTATATCCAGTGGACACTTGCGGTCGAGTTACGGTTAACCGGACCTGGGTAACATTGGTGTGTGTAGGTTGTATATCTTCTTCCTGTTACTAGACGCTGCTGCTTCTGCTGCTCCATAGCTCGCTCCCTTTTCCCTTCAGCGGCATCGCGATCTCTGAGAGAGAGAGAGAGAAAGAGATCCGCTTCAAGACTTCGTGCAATCAGGCGGACTTCTTCGATCTTCCAATTGCCAGGGAGAGAGGGAGGGAGGGGACGTAGGCAGGCAGTCAGGGAAACGACATCATCAGCTCGAGTGTGAAGGTTCGGGATCATTGCATTAGTGCATTACCCCGTATCAATTTCAGACAACATAACGTTTGCTGCAACGCTCTTGTTGTTGTTGTTCCTGCAATTGTAAATAAGGAAGCTCTTTTTTTTTGGGCATTATATTAGCATGCATCAAGGGATCATTGTTATTACCTTGCATTGATTTCAGAGACTTCCGTTTTAATAATCTCGATATATCTTGTTTCAACGCTCTTGTTGTTGTTCTTCCTCCTGCAATTTTGAATCTGGAAGCTCTTCTTTCTTGGCATTCTATTAGCAGGCATCAAAGCTCCTATCAATGCTTTACCGTGTGAAGCTTCTTCTTCTTCGGGTTTAGTTTTGTCCGCTGCATAGGTTCCCATCAGACACGCGAGAGTACTTACTTTCAGACACTCCAGTTCTTCACAAACTTCATCAGATCATGGCTCACAACCCTAAGACTTGCTGTAAACACATCTTCTTGAGTCCATCTCTCAGGCAGCTTAAATAGATATATTATTTTTTTGGCTTTGTTCGCCACTTTTCTATAGGCTGCAAAGAGCGATATACATATATATATTTGTCTTGCTCGCTGTCTTTTCTTTAGTCTGCAAAGAAAGCGCTATATCCTCCTTTTTTAAGGAGGAATTCCTATTTTACGGCCGTCAATATGTGCATCTAGCAGGAAGCTGCTCATAGTTTTATGTCTGATTTCGTTAGCGTCTTCGTCGTCTTTTTTTGTGGCATTTTGGTGCGCACTAACAAAAGCGCGATTGTTCAGGAAAAACATTGTTCCAGAGCAGCAGTGGAGATGGCGAATGATGGAGTAGTAGGGCTCGTGTATGATGCTCGAATGTGCGCGCACCAGAACGAGAGCAACAGCGAGCATCCGGAGCAGCCACAACGAATCAGCTCCATCTACCAGTGCTTGAAATCTGCGGGCATTGTCGCCAGGTTTCTTCTACCCGCCCTCAATTTCCATAACACAAAACAGCATACATTATCACTGACTTGATATGATTATATTTATTGCAGCCCAGAGTTTTACAAAAGACTTGGCAAAGTTGTGCAAACTTTTGTACAGTAAAAGGGTTGTTGAGATTGTTTTGGAACCTATGTAGCTGCTTCTGGGGCAGGCTCTGAGGAGCTGCTCGATATCCTTGCCATTTCTACAAATTTCTAACTATGTGAGTTCTTTTACAGTATAGTATCTGTCTATTGTTTTCGAACTCTTTTTCTGTGTGCTTCTCAGACAGCTATCACTTTGGGTTGTGATCATGGCATGGAAGTCTACTGTGAAGTACTACTAGGGCAGACCACCTGATGTGAAAAATGTGTTGATTTTATTGAGGATTCTCACCTGTGGGTATTGCATGTTTGCGTGTTTCTGGGGAAAAAAAGTAGTGGTCAATGTGGTCCAAAGATTTCATATTGGAATTTAGCAGTCTCCAGCTTGCAGTGATTTTTGGAAGATTTAGAAAAATTGTGTGCATATCATTGAGACTTGTTTGTGACAATTTTACTCAGATTGAGCTTGCATACTGCTTTTCTCAGCATTTTGGTGCAAATGTCCTCTTGTTTGCCCTTAAACATATTTTCAAATTTGACAATGTGTTGTTGCTGCACTTGATTGGCTGTGAGTGCAACAATCTTTGCTCTCATCTTGTTTGATCTTTTTTTGGGCAGATGTGTAAAGGTGGAAGCAAGGGAAGCAACAGATGAGGAACTGAGGAGTGTGCATACTGAGAGTCATGTTGAATTGATGAAAGCAGTGAGCAGCAGGACCTATGGTAGGCATGGGCGCAAAGGAATAGCAAAACGCTATAATTCAATCTACTTCAACGAGGGTTCCTCTGAGTCGGCCCTCTTGGCTGCTGGGTCAGTCATTGAGGTCGTGATCTAACCTTTGTTTTCAGTTCTGGATTGTATCAATTTTCAAACCTACCAAGACTATGCTGTATTGAATTTTGGGGATGTGAATTGTGAATAGAGCTTTGCTAATGTGCCAAGCACCTTATAGACCTGTGAATCATTTGCAGGTTTCTGATCAGGTAGCACAAGGGAAGCTGAAAGCAGGAGCTGCAATTGTCAGACCACCTGGGCATCATGCAGAGGCTGATGCAGCTATGGGCTTCTGTCTCTTTAACAATGTTGCGATTGCTGCACATCTACTTGTTCATGAGAAGGTACTACTTGGTTCCAAGGGGACAAAGAACAACTTAAGTAGGAACAAGGAGGCACTTGTAAAGATGTGCTAAAATATCCTTCTTGTTCCATCCTAAGTGCTTGTGTTAATCTTACCATGTAGTTTTTTGTTTCTGAATTGTGTTCAGAAACAATTAGGAGTGCAGAAGTTGCTGATAGTAGACTGGGATGTACATCACGGCAACGGCACCCAACACATGTTCTGGAGTGATCCCCAGGTCTTATATTTCTCTGTTCATAGGTATGGCTTTATAAATAACTTGCACACTTGTGCACATGGTAAATGAGGTCGAGGATGGACAAACAAGCATCAGTTTATCTTACAGTGAAACTCTGATCAGGCGCAAGTATTACTGTTTATGTGCTAATATCTTCACCTGCAATTTATCCCTCATCTGGTGTGGCTTTTGAGAATGTGCTCTAGGTTCGATGATGGTTCCTTTTACCCAGTAGGAGATGAGGGCAATTACGACCATGTTGGAGTAGGCAAAGGAGCAGGTTACAATATCAACATTCCATGGCCACATGGCCAGTTTGGAGATGCTGATTACTTGGCAGTGTGGGAGCATGTGCTCATGCCTGTTGCCCGCAAATACAACCCTGACATGGTCTTGATCTCTGCGGGTTTTGATTCTGGTCAGTGTAGGAGTCTTCATACATGAAATGAACTCACTTCTTGGTCAATCTCCACCACAGAAAGGACATTTCTGTTTAAATTACTCATTAAGTTCTTGAGAAATTACCATGACAACATTGCCAAAGTACTTAGTTGCTGGCAGAGGTGGTGCAAACTGTTGGCAATATGAGTTGTAATTTCAGGTGTTGTGTTGCAGCGGAAGGGGATCCACTGGGTGAATGTCGAGTGACACCAACAGCATATTTTAAGATGACAAAACAGGTGATCATCTCTCCCTTGTTGGCAGGTTTGTAGGAGCTGGGCGAGGAGAGTAAAATAGATTAAGTGTGTTGCTGACTCTTGTGTGGTTTCCTAACTAGTAATTTTGTGATCCAGTTGATGGAGATAGCAGAAGGTCGGGTTGTAATTGCATTGGAGGGAGGTTACAATCTAACATCAATCTCCAACTCCTATCTAGCATGCATGCATGCGCTGTTGGGTGATGCGTTTTTGGAGAACCCCACTCACTTGAACAATCTTTTGGCACCAACCTTGCCTCTGATTGAAAAAGTATGATTGCTGCTGGTCCATACTTAAACTCACCATTTGTACAGCTTGTTCTTCAGTTTGGAGGAAAAAGTGATGCATTGTGGATATCAAATCGAGGCTTGAGCATTGGTTGTCTAAACTATTGAGTACCAGATAAGTCCAGAGAATGACATTCTTCAAACTTTCTGAATATCTGAGTGTCATCTGAGATCAGAATTGTTTGGGACCCTTGATGGCATGGCCCAATCTTTCCACATCATCAAATTATCATGGTTGCACTGTAGTTGATCGACCCGTGCTGAAGGTCTTCAACACTAATGATCATATACACTTCACATTTTGAATCCCATTGTACAATTTTCTGAACATTAGGACATTAGCAGCTCACTCCCTGAAAACTAGTGTATGATGACCAAGGTAAAAAACATGATTGATCCATTTGCAGGTACAGAATGAACTTCAGAAATACTGGCCTGTTCTCAGCATAAATCAAAAGGTATCTTGTCCAAGACCTATTGCAGGACAAGTTCTTTCTTGTGTCTTCAAATATTGGAGACTGGTTTTTCACGTTGGGTCTTTTCCAATTGAATTGACCTTGATAGTTCATTTTGTTCACTGGATCATTCGGTTGAAACTTTTTGTTTCCTGTGTGCAGGAGTTAGCCACTGTGGACATTGAAAGGGAGTTGTTGGCTGAAAGGGAAGAGATACAGCTCAAACCAGAGGTTGAATATTCAGTCTCTGAGGAGATGCCCATCACAGATCTCATTGAGCTTCTTGCCAAGTTATCAACAGATGGCCATGTGGCAACTGATGGGACTGAGGCCTTGTTGGATTCTTATAACCAACCAAATAGTCCACAGGGAACACATCTTGAAAACTTGGATGCAGCAACATCATCAGTCCCAGATCTTCCTGGTGGGAAAGACCCAACCAATTTAAAAGTAGGACCTGAGATCATTTTCAGCGAGACAGGAGATATAAATCTGTTGGATAAGGATTCTGAGGAGCATATGCTGGAAATTCAAATGGGGCAAACAGCACAGGGTAGCAATGGCATCATACATAACTCATCAGCGATGTTGGATTACAATCTGTTAGAAGATATTAGCTCTAAAGGTGGTGGTAAGTCTGCTCTCTGGGCTTTGAGGCTGAAATGTCAATTTTGATTGTATGTTGATCATGAGTCATGGCCTTTTCTTGATTCATAATGTTGTGAGTTGATTGGTGCAGATGAGGGAGCTAGAAAGGCAGCTTTATTGAATACAGAGGAAACAGCAAAACTAGAGTCAAGTAAAGAAGTCATGTGTCAATCTGTGGATGCCATGTTTCCTTCAAGCACAACAAATGGTGTTGATAACATTCAGGACAGCCACAAGTTTGCAACCAAAGTTGGTCACAGCTCAGAGATTGTGCATACTTCAAGTGCTGTACATAGAGAAGAGCAGGTTCTTGCTACCAGGGAAGGTACTGAGAACAGCTATGTGTGGTATGTCTGCTATGGTTCCAACATGTGGCTACCACGGTTCATGTGCTACATTCAAGGTGGTCAGGTACATTGGAGAAAAAACCTCTCAAATCTATACAAACCCCAGACTCGAGTCCTTATGGATCCTCTGCCTTATTCCAACTTAGGAGACATATGTGCTTCAGAAATTTATGTTTCACTATTCCAACTTCTGAGTTTTGATTCAGCATTACTGATGAAGTGAACTTGATCAGACCACCAATTTTCTCTGAAGTCTTCTCTATGGTGGAAATTTGTTGAATAATTTGCCCTTTGGGGGTACAACAGGCTCAGTGCTGGAGGGAAGAACTCTTGACTGGCAAGACTTCTTCTTCACTCTTCATACACAATTTCCAGTGCGTGCAAATGCAATTGGAACCTTCATCCATGTCTTGAGAGTCAGAGACCATGAATCACTCTGTATAGGACGAGTTTGGAAAATGAGAGAAAAGAAGAACCAGAAGATGAAATTTTCAGGAATATATGAAGATTGGGCAGTATATCCAGCTATATCAGGGAAAAATTCAAGCTGAGGCTGGTCTTTTGGAATGATGGTTGCAGGTAGAAGGAATGGTAGACTGTAGCATTGGATGCAGGGACCCATCTCCTCCCCTAGCATCCCTCTGGCTGACAATACCCAATCGACTGTTCTTTGGTCGCAACTACTCCTACACCTGGGGCATTGGAGGGGTTGCCTTCATTGACCCACTTCCTGAAGGGGATGTCAAAACCCATGTCCGAGCCTACAAAATCACGTAAGCCTGCAAAACCTCCAGATGTATTCCAATGCAATTGAACACCAGTAGTGATGGTTGAAGACAAAACAATATCTACAGAGACAATTGAAGCCAGTATAGTCATCATATGTGGCATGTCGAGTGTGGGATTATGACGATGTCCTCATCTGCAACCTGAATGTCTGAGCCCCTATCATATCTTTTGGAGGACAATGATGAGGTTTCAATGTTTCTGGCTGGATTGCTATGCTCTGTAATTTGTGGGGAGCAGTTTGGAGCAGTTTAAGGACATATTTCATCAAGAGAACTGCATTGAAGGCATTCCAAATCAGGAATTTCCCATAGATGCTAACCTCATTCAAAGTCTGAAGAATGGTCTGCCAGCAACATCTTACACCATTTTTGAGGTATCATTTTTATGACCTGGGCATATGCTAGTTTGAAGACTTGTCTAAGGAAATTACCCCCCTTCTAATTTATAATAATTAATGCAGGGGAATGTGATATGGTTCAACTTCATTCATCATTTGGAGGGCATCACTGCTGGACCAGGATGATCTTCTATTGGCTGGTTGCTTTTGTGCAGGATGGGTGGTATGGAACTATCATATACTTGGGAGATCAGGATGGCCTGCCTATTCTCAGTTTCACGTATATCTCTTTTTCCTTATGCCAATGTTGTCTGTAACTAGGGAAATGGAATATGTTATGATCATTTAATCTTGCGCAATATACAAAATTTGCAGAGTAAGAGAACAGTTTGATGCATTTGAAAAATTTCCATGGATACTGATTCCCTCAGACAATATCAGGTGTTCTCTGGATGACATGGCAAAATTTAGATCTGGGGACCTTGATGTGCATGGACCCTCAGCAGCATACGAGCAAGCTATTGTCCGTGGCTTGATTGAGAACATGGACCTCTCCAAGGAACAAGCCAAAGACTACATTGTAGGTGCCAGGTGTCCAAATCCCACTCCTGGAATGTGATTTTTTTCAAGTGGTGCCATAATTATGATCACCATGCCCAACCATAGACTTGATAGGAGGTTTTGTGGTTGTTCTGTGAGCCCATGTACATATATGCAATGTGACAACGTGAATGTAACTTGGACCACCATGCCTAACAGTAACTTGATTTGATTTCTGAGTTGTCAATTCACATATTTACAAATCAATGAACTGTGAACTGAATTGGGTTAGAGCAAACCAGGGACTCCACGCAATTGCTATTCTGCTGTTTAATTGTTGATCTGAATATTACTTTTGATTCAGTCTACTCTCTACTGCAGAGTTTTGGTTGTTCCCTGCTTGTACTTTTTGGTTCTTTGATTGAAACATGTGACTCCATACCGCTAGAGACATATGACCAGAACGTGCTGCTGTGTTCGGTCTGCTTATTTGAAGAATTCCAAAACTGGGTTTCTAGATGCATTTCAAAGATGATGATTTCTTGGGGTGGTTCTGTATCTGGTTGCTTTGCATTGTAAACTTCACCAGTTGTGGATTCTGAGTTTTCACACGGAATTTTGGAATTTGGTGCGGTTCTCAGTTGGGTATTGGTTAGGTTCCATGAGGAGCTGATTACACACAGATGCCATCAAAAGACAGCGTCCTTTACATAACCTCTAAAGGCGTGATAAGCCCAAAATGACCATTTTAGGAATTTTAGGTTGATGCAGCAACCTAGAAATGTTATTTTTTGTTCCAAAACTTATTTGTGGGGCCATGTGAAGTGTGGTCATAGCCTTGGAATGGCATGCTGACCATCATAAAGCAGGCGACTGATTTTTACAACATAAGTTTTTTGGTTCATAAATTGGAAATAGTAGTTGTGTGGAATTTATTTTTTCATAGGTTATAAATATGAATGTTGTGTCTGTTTAAATTATATATATATATATAGATGCAAGATTTTATTATGGATAAAAAATTGTTTTGTTTATTAATATTTTAAAATTATTTTAAATGCATGACATCTATGTTTAAATAGTATGAATCTATGAAAAAATGGATTTGGTATAACTATTATTGTCAAATTATGACTAAAGAAGGGAAAAGGAAGGTGGGTTTTTGTGATATTGTGATATTTTCTAATGCGAGAACATGACAACAACTGAGTCCCATTTACAATTCAGATCACAAGATGATATGGGAAGACCATAAATATCACAAAGATCAAAGATGATACATATTGCGAACTCGTTTGTTGTAATGTTTCTCCCCTTAAGAAAATCATCATGCATACCCCAAACCTATTCACTTGCATTCATGTGACAAACCCATTGTCTATTGTCTCTTTTGCTGCAAAGTTGAAGGTTTTCCTATCCTTCAACTACTTCCAGCACTCACTTATTTGTGTGGTTACATACTCCACACAAGGCACACTTGAAAAGAAACATTATCGTCAGTCAGTGAGAATTAACACGATTAGATTAACATCTATTGGCCAATGATCTCAACTTTGAGAGCTTGGCATTATATGGTTTCTGTACTTCACAAATTACACCACTTTCAAGAGGCGTTTAAGCTTGAGATTTGTACTTTATACTTGATTTTTTCTTTCATCAGAGTTTGGATGGATAAAAAAATTCATGCAAGTCACTTCTTCATATGATTACCATTGCAATTTGGTACTATGTATTGTCTTTTGTGATAATTTTTTAATGCAAACTTGTTCAAAGCAACTAAGCAATGTGTTGAACTATTGATGTTCACCATTGCAATTTTTATGATTTGAATTTTCTATAAAATTTTCTATTTGATGTGCTTGTCACTGTGGTGATTCTGAGTTGGATACAAGTTGAGGAAGTCTGGATGCATTCACACCTTGAGTATATTTGGTGATTTGGCTCCTCTTGCCCGGCCATATGTTGCAGCTAAGTACCTATCAAGGCCCATCCTCTCTAAGAGTTAGTCCTTTAGGGAAAGCACCCAAGGCCACAATTTGCAGCTAGGGCCCTAGTTCCTACCTATTAAGGTCCCTTCTCTCCATAGTTTGTCCTTTAGGGGAAGTACCCAAGGCCAAGGCCGGCCACATGTAGCAGTTAGGTACCTTAGCTCACAGCCGTAGCAGAAGCTTCTTGGGGCTTTGTGTTTTCTGAGCTTTCACATGGCCGCTCGCTGTGTGTATCTACTACATCTGTCAAGGATATTGAGGGGATTCTTTGGGTTTTGGAGTCTTTGGGAGTACCCAACAGGAAGAGCAGAAGGAAGTGGGGAGTGAGGAAACAAATTATAGAGGGGAGCAAGAAATGGCTATGTCCCTGACAGCTGCACAAGGCGTTGCAACAGCAGCGGCATCATCGGGTCTGGGGTTGAGCTTTGAGAAGCGGAATGCGGGACCCAAAAGATCATGTGCGTTGGGAGAGATGACTAGGACAATTATGTCTGTAGATAGATTCTTCGGAGACACCCAATTCCTTGAGGCAAGAGGAAGAGGAGGAGGAGGAAGATACAGAACTAAGGTTAGGGTTAGTGGGAAGACTGAGCGAGTGAATGGGGTGCGAGCTCGGAATTCCTCTTCATTTTCTTCTTTCGATCATATACCCAAGCATTTCAGGGGTGATCATCTGAAGGAATTAGGGTTGAATGAGAATTTTAAGAACGTGCCACGACATTTGTATGGGTTGAATCCCGCACAGATGGATATGTTTATGAACGAGGATAGTCCCATGAAGAGGCAGGCTGAGCGGGTCACTGAGAACTCTATCTCCTCAGCACAGAACTACAAAGAAGGTAACCTACAGCCGAAAAAATTCTTCCCCTTGTTGTTCTAAAGAGGGAGATTTCTCTAGGTCTTTTGTGTTTGGAGACAAACATTATTTTGTTGTCTTAGCCATGCAGAGGTTGCTTGTTAGTCTTCTCTGTCAGCAGTTTCTCTCTATCTCAGTGTTTCAATATTCAATTGGATTCTACTAAGGTGTTTTCAGAACTTTTGTTGAATTCCGTGGAAATGATTGATTTGGCTAACAGTTGGACCGGAGACTGGTTTTTGGAAAAACATTCATTATTATGGATTTTATGGGTTAGGGTTTGTGAATTGCAGATTCCACTGCCAGTTTTGTTGAGATGTAGCTGCTGAGGAAGCATCAGGAAAGTTGCATTCAGCATGTGTCTCTATGCATCGGTTACTACCCTGCTTTACTGTATAGTGCAAATTGCAGAATCACTTCTGTGCTACCAGCTCCTTAAATACCTACTGATTGCTGCAATTTCTTTTTGGTGAAGGTACGGGGCTATGGAGTCTTACAGGTCTTGAGAATGCACCCTCAAGATTAAGTATGAGTGTAAGCATGTATCGTGGAGGGGGTGGATATGGCCGACCAAAAACTGCACCGCCTGATTTGCCATCCCTTCTTCTCGATTCCCGCATTTGCTATCTTGGCATGCCCATTGTGCCTGCTGTCACAGAACTCATAATTGCAGAGCTCCTTTGGTTGGATTATGATAACCCTGGCAAGCCCATTTACTTTTACATAAATTCCCCTGGCACTCAAAATGATAAAAGGGAGAGCATTGGATTTGAGACTGAGGCATATGCGATTGCAGACACAATCGCTTATGTCAAGCCAAAGGTGTTCACTGTAAATTGTGGTATGGCATTTGGTCAGGCAGCTATGCTTTTATCAATTGGGGACAAAGGCTACCGTGCAGTCCAACCAAATTCTGTAACTAAGTTGTACTCCCCAAAAGTGAATCAATCTAGTGGGGCTGCTATCGACATGTGGATCAAGGCTAAGGAGCTGGATGCAAATACTGATTACTATATTGATCTTTTGACGAAAGGTACAGGGAAGCCACGTGAGGAAATTGCACATGATATTCAGAGGCCCAAGTATTTCAGGGCACAAGAAGCAATTGAGTATGGCCTTGCTGACAAGGTCATTGAGAGCCGGGGTGTGGCAATGGAGAGAAGAAACTATGATGAGATGCTTGCACAGTCAAAAGCTGCACGACAACAGTATGCCCGGCCTGGGAGCCAGTCAGCTCCAGCTGGAGGTCGATAGAATTCGTTGAAGCTGCCATAACAAGCATTTCAAGCTTGTTGATTTGAGTCATGTTGTCTGGTCTTTGTATGAAAGTCAGGAGACAGCCTGGAGCACAACCAACATGGGTGTATTGAGCAAGTTATGATTGAGTCAGGTTGTATTGGATGCAACTAAAGAGTTGAGTCTGCTGTACACCTTTCTGCTGCATCAAATGTTTGTTATGTTTGAATTCATCGCACTCCAGGTTGAGCTAGAACATCAAGCCATATGTGCAACAATTGATGGCAGACAGTAAGCATCCAAATTCTGATGCCGATCTCTGCTCTGGGAAAATCATTTCTATAGACTGTACTATCCACATGTCATGTTTATAGATTTCACGATTATGTTTCCTACACTGTCTTGCATAACTTCAGGTTCTCCTCTTACGTAAACTTGGCCACAGTTCATCAACATTACAGTGCATGGCTGGTGCAACCAAACAGAGGATATTTTGGAAGGCCTCTTAAAAGAGTCTCCACTTGCATTTCTGCATCACAATCTAAGACTGTGCTTTGATCCAAACACAAGGGACATACAAGCACTATTAATCAATTATCATGGGTTCCTGTTAACACAGCCATTGCCAGAGATGTCACAAGTACTCAATGATTCAAGGCAGAAGACACAGATCTACACGTCCTCCTCAGATCCATGTACTAATGTAGATTGAGTCCCAGTGAGATGAGTTGTGGGGTCACCCTCGGTACAATGTTGTATACTTCACGCACAATTCAAGGTTCCAGATTTCTTTGCTAAAACTCACAAAGCATATGTGGCCAATTGCCTGGGATTCTCTCCTCTGAGAACAAACCAGTCCCCTTGCTCTTTTGTTCCAGATCACTGATCAGCAGCAGGGTGAATCATTTACCTTAGTAGTGTTAGGGTTCATGACATGGTTGGTATGTCACACCAAGAGCTTCCAATATGCACACTCTGCCCACAGCAGCTGGGTACTTGAGTTTTCCCAACTAGGATATTTGAGTAAATAGAAGATTTACTAAACCCAGAACTCATACAACTTGCACCAATTTCATCATTGAGTTTTTCCTGCTGCAGTGTTCCGCCGCTGACAATGAATTTCTCAAAATCCAAATCATTGAAATTTCCACTTTTGAATTGGCAGTGGTGTGGTAACACCAACTAAAGCCATAAGTCATTAAAAAAAAACCCAACCAATCATGGCGTCTTAGCATTTCCAGCACCAAGAAAACAAATGTGAAAACCAGATTAAGGGATCAGTTACAAAATCTCCTGCATTGGCACTCACTGATCAGATACAAATTTTCTTTTGAAGCCTTAGAATGACAGAGAATCTTAAATGAAGTTGAAGAAATGCCTGCAAGAGCTTCAGTCACCAATAAAACGCCCCCAAAAAAATTTCCTTGTTGCTGATGATTGTAAACAATACAAATAAGTCGGTCACATTTTAATTATCACTTTGTCTATTCTTCCTGCTCCCCTCAAAAAAAAGTGTATGACAATTCTCTCCCCACTGACAACAACAACCACCCCAAGGATTTAATAATCCAGAGGAAAAAGCCTTGAGATACTCGTGCTTGATATGGCTGTGGCATCATCTAGAGGAAAAGCCTTGAGAACTTTGTGCTTGATATGGCATGAAGATCTTATGCTTTTCTCCCTCAATAAGAATCTATCTATCCTGAGACTTTCCCTCTGTCACAAAGACCAAAAGACTCTGTGGTAATGAAAGGTGAAGAAGAGCTCCTTTACTTGACAGACAGACAAATCAGAAAGCCAAGTATCTCCGTGAAAACTGCTTGGCACCTACCAAGCCTCCAGCAGCAATACCTCCCAGTGCTCCAGCTATGGCTGCAGTTCGAAAGCCAGCAGCTGCCTTGTATGCAGCCCCAGTGGCAAGGCCTGCCATGATGTTGTTGAGGATATCATCAGTGCCTCGCAAGTAGTAGGTTCCGGATTCCATCCCTGCATACAGAAGGCCCAGAATCCCGAACGTGTTGCCTGTGCTTCTACCTCTATGGCCTGAAGCATTCAACAACCTGTTGACACGGATCTTGAGCGTGTCTCCTTCTTCTCTGGACCTCAAACCCTCACCAAACCCTCTGATTCCTCCGAAAGCAGCCCCGGATAAGTACCCACAGCCTGTGTAGTATGTCAGATTCTCACTCAAGTTCCGTCTCTCTACTGCTGCCTCATCCGGAAACAGATGCTCTGGTTTCGTCGGCAGACGGTAGACGCTTTCTATAGACTTGAGATCCGCTGCTCCGTAAAGATCAGCGTATGGATTGTACAGCCGTCCTCCCCCCCCTGTATCCTCCGAGAAGAGAGTTCCAGTTTGCGAACTTTGATTCTCGTCCTTCATCATCTTCTTCCCCTCCTTCTCCTCCTCGGAACTGACAAGCAGATGCGACAGGTGATGATGTACCCTTGGATCTCTTGTTCCCCTGCTATATCGTTTCCTCTCCCCACGGCGCCGCCGCCGCCGGCAACCAACCGCGACCACCTCCGATCTGCCCCCCAAAATCCCAGAGCTTTAACCACCTCTGAATCTCTTTCCTCTTCCTCCTCGCGCCTCTGTTCTTCAGCACCCACGAATCTCAAATTGTCGTTGCAAGCTGATCAAACCCTAAAAATCGAATATCTGATCATGGGAAACTCCTCACAGAGAGAGGCAGCAAAACTCAAACCCGCAAATCTAATGTGTATACGTAAAAATGAAAGAGAGCGAAAAAGAATCTACAGAAGTTAAGGAAGAAGAAGCGTGTGGCGATAAACCCACTTGACGACGACGATATCACCAACTACGTGAAACTTCTGCTGCATATGTGATTTTCGAACCTAGAGGGAGAGAGATGAAAAAACAACAAAACGAAACAACAGTGAGCAAGGTCGATCTTTTCGGGTTTTACCAAATGTAAATGGACGGCCGTGACAGGAACCAGAGAGAGACGTAACGATCAAGGAAAAGGGAGAAAGAAGTAGAGACGCCGAGCAGCAGCCGCCGTTTTCCCCGCCAAGGAAGCACGGCATGCAGAAGAACGCGAGAGGTTGCAAAATGCTCTCTCTCTCTCTCTCTCTCAACGGGCAGGGAAAAAGGGAAAGAAACGAGACGGGTGACCCGGAGAAGTCTCGGCCCGGAGGCTGGGGTTTCCGGAAAGGGGAGTTTTTGGCCAGTTGAGTGTGCAAGTTGCGTGGCCGCCACGTGTTCAGAAAAACTAACTTATATTGCCCCTTTTACTTGATTTGTTTTTTTATATTATATCATTTTCACAAATGTTGAGAATTCCCACCCCAAATTAATTAATTAATTAATTTAAAAAAGAAAAGAAAAAAAGAATTTCAAGCAAAATGTTGAATCTTCAAAGGAATATTCTACAAGGAAAAATTCTCGAAATCAAAATTTCAAAATTAAATAATTATTTAACGGACATGTGTTGAACTCGTCCCGGCACTTCTATTACTACGGAATGGCCTCTTGGTAGAGACATTACGGAAGGATGGATGGATGGGTGGATGGATGGATGATAAGTGGTCAGGAAAACAGTTTTCTGTTGGGTTCCGGTTCCATAGCTAATCATGGTGGTTAGCTCAGTTGGTAGGTTGTTAGTAGGTAGGTAGTAAAAATAGCTTTTTGTCTATGTATAAACCATCTATTAAACATTAATTTTATTATTTAAAAATACATCTTATTACAAAAATAAGAAATGTATTTTAAAATAATAAAAGTAAAGACATTTTAAATAAATCTCAATATGAAATGCTGAGTATCATCAGCATTTAATGCACAAGGGTCGAGACTAATTATAGTAGTTGTACAGTTAGGAGCAGTGAAAAAATATATGTAGCAGCAGCACTGGAGGCGCTCACGCAAAAAGGAAAGACAGGATGAAACTCAGTTTACCACCAAAATTGAAGGTTTTTTTTTGTAAAATCTCACCCTGTGTATGACCAAACTCAGGGTTCGGGTGCTGTGTTTTTCTTCCTGGTATGAGTACAATGGTATTGAAGAACTATCAGTTTAGAGTATGGCCTGAGGCCACTTTCAGCTTTAGGCTTGGGGGGGCTGATTTCAAATTTTCCACCAATAGGAATGCTTGATTTGGGTTGAACATTGGCCCCAACTCCTATTAGTGTAAAGAGGGCCTTATACTAGTACCATAGTTTGTCATCCATTTTAATCCAATCAATTACTTTTCAATTCCACTGGGATCCCAAAATCATGGATTTAGGGTTTACGGAATGGGAAGGCCAATCTTTTCTGTTTTGCCAAAATTCAATTCCTTTTCCACATTTTACCACATTTACATCAATAATGTGGCAAAACCCACAATATTGGGAAACAAACAAAAAAGCATCACAAATCTTTACAAATAATTCCTTTATCACATTTTTGGAAGGTGATTACCTTATTGGGTTATGTACTCTTTTTCACTATGTGTATGTTGATTTTTTTCCACTTGGATACTTGCTAAAAATGGTCATGTGGGCCATCACAAATATTTGACAATATTTTTGCAAATTGTTTGGTTATCAAATTGTATGTGCATATGACCCAAGTAAGATTTTTTTTTTGTTTTGTTTTGTTTTGTTTTGACATTAGAATTCATCATTTAGGCTTGAAGAAGTGTCACCATTTCATAAGATTAGGGTTATTGGCAAACATCTTGAATGGTTGATACCAAAAGTGATGGTGACATTGTATGCAATAGTAGCACTAGTAAATATCATGAGAAGCTTTTTACTTATTTGGATTACATGTTCTTCTCTATTGTGTGTATGTTGATTTATTTATTTTTCACTTGATTACTTGTTGAGAATTGAATCCTGGTCCAAGAATACTTCCCAAATGGTAGCCATGTGTTTTTAGTAAGTAGAAATCTTATTTGAACTTTCTAGATCACCATAAATGTTGGAATTCCTAGAAATGTTATTCAAAGATGATGAGTCTCATTGTGAACATTTTTGGCTCGATTACTTGTGTATAAAACGAAGTTCAATTAAAGTGATATTGTTTCCACGTGTGTTGATTACATTTTCTCCCTTGTATACAAAATCTGGTGTCTTGTAACTGAATTTCACAACAAAAAACAAATGGGTTGTGAATGGTCCCTTTGCAACATGGTTTTTTTGGTATGGTGAAGTTCATTGATTGTATAAATTTGGACATGTATAAGATATGGCCGCTCTAACAATAAATGTGTCAAAGGTCATTGTTTAGAACCATGGAATATTCATATTTTTGTGGCTCTTGATATGTTTGATTTTTTGCACAATAAATAATTCTTACCAACAAGATATTACATGATGTTTTTATCCTAGATACAAATTGTGATGGAAACGCATTTGCAAAATTCTTTTAGTATGTTTACTCCAATTAAACAAAATGTTAAAAAAATATGCAACATCTAGGTAGGTTTTTAGGTTCAACGGTAATTCTCAACTTGGATATTGCAAGTGATAGATTGGATGAAAATTTTATTTTGGGCTACAATTGCTCAATTCTTTTGTTCATATTGTTGTTCTTTTGTAGATGGAGAGCTTTAACCAAGTCATGAAGGGCTTGCTTTGAAGGAATGTAAGGAGTTTCTAGTTTTGGTGTTCGTAAAGGTTATCATGTCAAATTCAAATGTGCATGTGACATTTGTTAGCAATGTGCTCACAAATAGAAGGGCGGTGCTTCTAGATCTAGGCCAAAGATAGGCACCTTCAATACTCATTCATGTTTTTGCCTCAACTAGTTGCTATCAAGGTTTTCATTTCATTTTTTGCCATAAACATGCAAGGAAGATTCATGAAGTAGCTATTAGAATGTTAGGAAGTTCATGAAATATGATAGATTGTTAGGTTCTATAATCAACTTGAAGTAGTTTGTGTCCTAAAAAAAGGCACAAAACGTGAATGTTTTATTTGAGAGCCCGTAACCTCTCATGTTGAAGCACTTGTTGCCACCACTCTACATTGTGCAAATTCCAATAGTCACATAAACTCAAAGCTTGAAAAATGGTGTAGCCACATGAACATACAACATTATGCAAGTTCTTGCCTCAGAGTTATGAACATACACAAAATTCTCATATCCACATCTAGAGATAAACATACTTTGTGTGGCCAATTAAATGCACCTACCCAAATCAAAAAGAACCTCTTGGGCATGCCACCACATATGAATTGAAGAAGCCATCCACCTTACATGTGAAATCCTTCAAAAAAAAACATTGGTTTGGAGGTGTCAACATAAACCAATAAAAAAATTGTCATCAATAAAGCTTTGAAATATGCATATTACAATTTTACCACTTCAAATTGCCATTCAAAAGGTTAATGTTTTACAAATCAAATGAATCAAAAGGCCATTATCTTAGAATTATGTTTCATGAAGCATCAAAATAAAATTAATAAACCAAACAAACATGTAATGTCATGAATGAGATGGGTTAACCAATCCAAAATGGTTTTAACCTTTACATGTTCATATATGAATATATGTCATCACCAAAAATGATGTATTTTGGCACTAAACCTAATTCTTAAATTTCTAGCAAGATACAAGTGTGCCACATTTTTAAAGAAATTGGAAATTTCAATGTAACAAACTTTTTAAAAATAGGTCATATATTCATGAAATACATCAATCATTAAATGGTGAAAGAAATGGTGCATTTGTAATGCTAAAAGGAGTAAGAAGTAGCCTTCTTTGTGCTAGCACAACTAGCCTTCAAATAGCTAAATTAAAATTGAAAATTAAAAAAATGAAATAATTTTTAAAGAGTTTCAATTGCCAAAAGTGGGGAAATTTAGTAAAATTTGCTAAATTCCTTTTTTTTCCCGCCCAATAAGTAGCCAAAATTATGAAAGTATCATTAATAATTTGTACTTCATATCTAGTTTATTGCCAGATTTGACTAAATCTTTCACAAGATGGTCACCACTTTTGCTACATCTTCCTATGGATGATCTTCCCTTTGGCTGGATCACAAAATTCTTTAAGAAACCACTGATAACAACATGCTCAAAATGACCATAAAATGCCTAAATTTCTTGTTCTTTATCCTTCACTTTGATGCACATCAGATAACCGTGGATGAAATTATTCAAACTGTGGAGGAAAAAATATACCAGATAAACATGCCTAATTGCACTTCAAAAAATTGGAACAGGTCTTTACATATCTGTGAAATTGTAGGAAAAACTACAATTTTGGCTGCAACAACCCTACACTGGTATACATTCATTTAGAAAACCCATCCAGCTTATGTTGATCTAGTTTGCATCACAGGCATCAAACACAATCTTGGATCAAGCAATTTTGGCTACAAATTGTTGAAGTTCAACACTTGATGTTTGATATGCAATTTGCTACCATTCATGCCAATTAAAATTTTGCACTAATGAGACTTCTGCTTGAACCAGTGTTGATACCTGAATAGTAAAAGAAGAAAACAAACTCTATAATTATTACTTCCTAGAACTGCCAACCACAACTTTGGCAAATTATTGATAGCAGCCTGGACTTTTATTTTGGGAAAAAGAAAAAGAAGGAAAAAAAAAACTCAGTACCCAACTGGTCCTACTTTTGTCAAAAAGATGTGTTGATCACAAACCTGGCTGTCAAGTCATCACTCACATGCATGCCATAGATATTGGGTTCTGGAGATTGCAACAGATAAAATAACATAGATAATCAGCAACTGCCTACCATGACAGCACCTCTGTTCCTTTCAGCAGAGACAACATTATGATCCTTCTGAACACCCTACTTCATCAGGCAAGAGAGTTCACGAAAATGAAAAATGGTGGGTCACATGAGTTCAACCAGGTAACTAGGTAAAGTTCAATCACTTTATAGCTTGGAAAGTGTTAGTGAAAATCTGGCAAGAAATGAACCCTGTATAGGTTGATTGCATTGAGTTGTGCAGCAACTTTATCTTTCTGTGTAGTCTCCCATCTAGCAACCAGGGCAAGAACAAGACCTGGCTGTGACTTCAAGTATCTGCGCCTCTAGATTTTCCAAACTCCCTGCGTCCCTACCTGTCATCTGCATCCCAATACAATAAGCAATTAAAAGTCTCTGGCAAACGCCACACATGTCCACCCACATTCCTAAATGCAAAATTTGTGCTGGCTATGCACATCAACATTTCTTGATTATCCAACATGGACAACACTAGAAACAAGTAGGAATTCTAGAGAGGGACTCAGAGGACATTCCTTTCATAAACAGAAGAAAGAATGCACCATGTCTGCTGATGATCAGACAATTACTATTTTCTTCTCCTAATTACATACTGGCTCCTTTGACAGAAGGACACCTTTTCACCATTGTGACATGGTTTATTATATTCTTTCCCAATGGAGAAGCCTCTCAACATATAAACTTTTGGATCACTGATGTCTTGCATGTACCATGTGACAGACAAAATACACTACTTACAGTTTGGCCATATTGTTGTACAAGTTGCACTCATGATCAACTGTAACGGGTCTGACAGAGCATAAAAAAAGATTTCGGAAGAACTTCTCAAACCTGTGCAATAAAAGTGCAAGTTGCCTGCTCAGATCCATTGATGGCTGTAATGTTGGAGTAGATGATGTTCAGACCCAATGCATCAAGGGCTTTGCTGAGTTGCAATAGTGACCCTGGTTTTCTTTGGCATGAAACTTGCACATTGTACATTCCTTCCAGTTCTGATACTGAAATCTGCCCAGCAAAAAAATGTCAGGTTAACACAGCTCTTGGAATTTGTCCTCAATATTTCATCTTCTGTGAAAAATGCCATGTATCTTCTTCTATACGTGACACGTAAGATTCATTAGTTTTGACAAAACCTGGTTGCTTTGGTGGGGCTGGTGGTCAACAGCAGCATGTGGCTCTTGGTTTTTGTGGTTATGGTAGTAGACATTGTCTTTAGCTGTGCCTTGATATTCTCCATTTATACCTCCATTGACTTCATCATCCTCAGATTGGCCACCATTAACAACGTTTGAGCTTCTTTTCTCCACACTTAAAAATGAGATCATCTTCTCATCCTTCACAACGTCATCCTCAAGCATTTTCAGTTGCTCCTCAAGACTCTGCAAGTATGTGATCGCATCTGCCAAAATTGAAGCTTTGTCCATCTGCACCAATAACACATGCTATTTCAGCACAGCAGCTTGGTCATTGATTCACAAATCTGATAGCAGAGAACATAGTCAATATATCTAGTCTTTGTCAAAGGACCATCCCAGACCTGAACCCATTGGAACTGGTGTTCGTGAATTTGAATCTGAGTTTGAGTTTGAATTTGAGTCTTTGAGATTCCTCTTGTGAAAACACCATGACAGTTTGGGGTATTCACCTATGTGTAGTCCAATCAGGACATATGCCACATCTAGTCAGATACTGGGTGATTGCCCCTGTATGTGGATGGCATAGATGAGTACCATCCTAACCAAATCTAGTTTGGTCACACTTCCCAATCTCCAGATTTGAAATGGGAAAATACAAAGGGTAGGAGGCACAGCCAGTTTCCTCTCATACAATGGCCTGCTCATAGCCTGTGTAATCAACACCTGACATCAGGTAAGCAATGAGACCCCCCCCCCAAAATCGAATAGTTTTTTGTGGTTGAATCTCAAATCTCACCTTGCTGATGATGGGCACAACTGATCGCAATCTGTACAAGCTTTGATTAAGCTTCTTCCTTCGATTGCGTTCTGACACAAGATTTCTGGACATAAAAGTTCCTGCCAATATTTGCTCAAACCCACCCTCAATCTCCTCATGTTCCTCCAGTTGATCCATTGCAGATTCCCATATATCATCTTGTCCAGTATTGTTTTGTGTTCTCTCACTACCCATGTGGTTCCCGTGTGGATATTGTCGACAATCTTGAGGTTCAAGACTTTCTGCAGGTTGCCTAGCAGTCATGTTATGGTCAGGAGGAGATCCATGCAGACTGGACTGGCACTGACATAATTTGATACCTGCAGCAGTGTGAAATTGATTGCACATTGATCCCTGCATCTCAACTTGACCAGGAAGACTTTTGCAGGTTGCATTCCTTGGCGAAATTCTCTCTTGGACTGCTGCAAAGCCCTTGTTCTCATCAGGCTGAGTTCGAAAGTTCCTACTCTGTATCTGCTCAGAACCATGTGATTCAGTGCAGGATGTAACTAAAGCAGGTAAAGGTGCACAGACTTGATCATCCCTAGTGGCATCCAGTGGACATAAGTTATGTTTGCTTATTGTATTCCTTACAGCTGGATGTAGTGGTCTGTTCTGCAATCCAGCAGCCTGTCTGCACCTTGACGATTCCCTAGTGCTAAGGACTATGTTCAGGATTTCTCCAGAGACATAATTTGTCCCTGAGGAGTAGATTGGAAGCACCACAGGTGAAGAAGATAAGACTGGAGACTCTAGCTGTTGTGTGCAAAAACCTTGTGGTACAAACATAGAGTCTCTACCAAATTGCACTGGCAGAGGCACATTTGCAGCAGATGCTCTGAGAGATTGCTCCACTCCCGTCAGACTTTCCCATATCTCTTCCCTTGGGCCATCCCCACTGGCCATTCCTGGGCATTTTTCCAGACACACCAAAAGCTCCATGTTAGAGATGGGGCTACTACTGCAGACAAGCCCATAATGTGAAACTAGTTTTAGGATTCCACTCATAGACTGAATTCTTCAATCAGGTCCAGCCCAGCAAGGCCAGACACATGATGGGTTCATTGAAAACTCAGGGTTTGCTGTTGCCTTCACCATGAAAAGATGCTTGGATGCAACAAGGCTGTGTTTCACACTGTAATGAAGCTGTGTGAAAACCTGGGGCCTTCAGTCCTTGGATGAAGAGCCATAAGGACAAAGGGACACTCAGTCATGTTTGCTCAACAGTACTTCACAACACATTTCTGCAAAGAGTACAATCAGGTGATGGCAGACTTGCACCTAACCTTGCACAGGTTGACAATGGTGGGGAGTGGACCTAGACAGGGGCAACTGCTCTCTTGAGTCAATAAAGCTGTGCCAATCAACAGGTTGTGACCTATTTTCAGAGCTGCAGCCACCCACAAAATCAAAGACATGTTCAACCATACACTTGAAGAAGTCATTTGAAACTTTTGAGCATTTGTGTGGCAATAACTCAAGGTGGCTTGCTCTGCTCCCTCATGATGTCAGGGCCCCCTATAGGATCCTTGAGAGTTTGAAAGGTAGATACAGAGGCCTAATTAAAGCTGTGACTAACAATAATGGTGCCCAGAGTTGACAAATTCTTTGCCAGCTCCTGCTGCTGAAGGTGCGAATCTGTTTGACATATGTGACCTTAAAATCCTCCAGTCTCTTCCTCCTTCCACTACAAATCAAGCTATTTTGTTCAAAAAAACATTATTTCATGAACACACACCAGACACACCTGAGCAGCTCCCGTGAGCATCAACTAGTTTAGCCTCAGCTCTGTGATACTTGTGATGCAATCTTCAACTTTCTTGCTTGATCAATCAACATCTGCAGGCAAGGAAACAAAACCCACATAAACTGTGATCAAAGTCAAATATACCCTGCTCCATAACGTGTCATTTAAGACTTAACTCTTAAATCCAATCTTCAATTTTGCAAAACAACAAAAGCATAGTGCAGCAGAAATTTGAGCTACAAGCTCTTCTGGAAGGAAAGACCACTAAGTCTTAAAATCCAATTTTCAATAAGTGCCACTTTTGTAACAAAAGAGAACACAAAAGACTAGAGAAGCATCGTTATTTGAGCTGCAACAGCTCTTCTAAAGAGAAAGACCTAAGTCTTAAATTCAATCTTCAATAGGCCTCTTTGCTGCAGCAGCAGGAAAGAGGACACAAAAGCATACTACAGCGTTTATTTGAGCTGCTGCAACTCTTCCAAACAGAAAGTCCCAAGTCTTAAATCCAAAATATTCAATAGGCATCTTTACTGAAGCAACAAGAAAGAGGACTCAAAGAATAGAGTCCAGCAGGAGCAGCAGCAGCAAGCTCTTCCCGTCCCAATTATCATCTAGGTCAAAAAGCTTGCATTAACAACCCTATTGAAAAAAAAAATTCTCTAAAAAAGAAGCAAAACTCCAGAGAGTAGCTAGAAGAGCAAAGAGTTAACCTTCCAAACTGCATAAATCCAAGCGATAGGATCATCTGGAGCTTGAACTCTGGATGCACCACGCATCTCTCCCTCTCCTCCCGCGGCACACAAAGAGAGCGGAAGAAAAGCACCAAGAGAAAAAACCCTAGAAATAAAAATAAGAATTTCAATTTCAATTTTAAATTAATTAAATTAAAGTTAAATTAAAAATAGTGCTCTTCTAGGGGCTACTTTTTTTTTTTTTTTTCTAATTTTGTGATTTAGCTGAAGTGGCGATTGTGGCGATTATCCATAAGATGATTTAGTCAGCTTTGGCGACAAGAAAATATCAAAGTTTTTTTTTAAAAATTCTTTAGCTTCCTTCTATAATTTTAGCTACTTGCTGGAACTTAGGATAGAATCTAGTAATTTTTTTAAAAAATTAGAATTTTTTTTCAATTTTTTGGTGACTTAAAAAACGTTTAAAAACACTCAATTTTTTGCCAATTTGATTATTAATTTTTTTGCCATTTGGCAAAAAAAAATTGCCCAAGAAAACACTGTGTCAACAGGTGCAGCTTCAACTCATGTCTTTCCAATAATGGATTAATTTTGAAGATAGACTCCATCCAGATTTTGTAGACATTCTTCCCCTATCCATCCATTGACACAATATTCCAGAATGGAATTTGATTAGATATGTAATTCCTATGTTTTTTTGAAACTCAGAAAACCACCGATTTTGGTTGTAAACTGAGTTTTATCCTGTCTTTCATTTTTCCTGTAAACTGAGTTTCATCCTGTCTTTCATTTTTCCTGAGCGCCTGCTCGGCTGCTACATATATTTCCACTGCTCCTAACCGTGCAATTACTATTATAATTAGTCTCGAACCTTGTGCGTTAAATGCTGAGTATCAGCATTTCATACTTCATACTGAGATTTATTAAAATGTCTTTTCTTAATTCATTTTGAGGCTGAATGGCAACTGTGGCCTGGCCTGATGGGAGTGGTCGTTAAAGTTTCCTTTTGAAAATGCGTATTGTCTTCTGTATGATTTCGTTTTTGGGGGTCTAATAGTTAGTTAGAGGTCTCCCTTCATTAGGTTTTTTGAGCTTGGAAATCATAACACATTAAGCCGGCTTGAACTTGTACGTTTTATCTTTAAAACGGCACAATATATTATCAAAGCAATTTTGATTGATATCCATGATTTGGAAAAAAAAATTGGAATGTTTTTTTTATGAGTATTTGGAAGTCATTCTATTTTTTAATTTTTATTAGCTAATGAATTGAGTAAGTATAATTTAGTTGTGAATTTCTAAAGTTAAGACTATCAATTTTTAAAGAGATAATTCTAATTAAGAAAATAATTTTTAAGAATTTAAATTTTTTTAATTTTCAAATTAAACTTCAAGCAACATATTAGTGCATACAATTGGTAAACATGAAAAAATAATAACTTATAGTTGTGAAAACATTCAAAGTAAAAGGCTTAGAAAAATGATTTGTGCGTTTTTGGTTCCTTAACCATTCCTTGAGTGGTTCCTAGTGTTCCACCAAAGGATGTTTTCACTTTAATAGGAACCAAAAGCATTTGCAACCAATGTTGTCCAATTTTTTATTTAAAAAGGAAGCTTTCATCTTGGTTTTATTTTTTATTCTTTTTATGGAACCTATGTTCTAATCTTGAAACCACTTATTTGGATTTTTAAAACATTTGATTCTTATCATTTTCACAAATAATTTAAAATTGGTGTGGTTTAAAACAAGGTTCAATTCCATTTCCATGAAACACAACTAGAGATCAAATAAAATGATAATTTAGCTTATTCAACTAAGACACATTATTGAAAATAATAATAAAATATAATATTTATTATGTACAACTAATCAATTATAATAACTTGGCTAAAATGTAGGGTCAATTTTGTATTTTTTAATATAAAAGTGTATTTATGTACCTAGAAAACCTTAACCTTTGTTAGATGGGGCAATGCTTTCACTTCAAGTTTTAATTCAATTACAAAAATAGGTTAATTATTTAATTAGGTTCTAATGGCAATTCCAAGGAAAATTGGAACCTTTCATCCAAAAACCTTGAAAATTGTAAATAAGATTTAAAATGAACAACTTGATTATTTTGTCAAAATTGGAACAAGTAGATTTTAAATAATAACAAAACTCATTATAGAACTAGGAAACTTTGAATGTTTTCATTTCAATGATTAAATATGATATATGTTTACACTAATGTGCATTGATTTTTATATTTGAGATTGTAAAAATAGGTTTTCAGTAGATATTTCAAAATATAAATAGGTTTTGATGTCTACTTTTCACTATGGGCTTTTGGTTTCAAGTGGTGTCAAGCAGATTTTTACAATGAAATTAATATAAATTTTTAACGAATTGTTAAAACATATGTTGATATTCATTTCCTAACTTATTACATATCAATTTCATTAATTTTTCTAACCAAAAAATAAGTTTGAACACATATTTTTCGATTAGTTTCAAATAAACTTTTTATTTACATTTAAAGTTTATTTGTTTTTAATATTTTTAGAATTAGACAATCATAAACTTAATAGAGCAGAATGATGTTACTTGACACATATTTTCACCTAATTTGATATTATTTTATGGTAGTTATGTGAACGATGTAAGGTTGAAGTGGAAACATTTATTTTTTATGTTTACTTTATCTTGCTTTGACCTTAAAAACTACTTATAACTTGGACTTTAACTTCCTAGAATTTAAAATTTTGCCAACATTAGTTGTAACCAATGTTGTTTTGGTATATAAAACTAGATATTGGTACCAATATTTGTATGAACATTAGTATCAAATACCAAACCAATCTAGTATGACCTAAATCTAGTAATAACTTAATACTAATACAAGTTGGTAGGGACTTAAGGTAATACCAATTTCATACCATTCTATATATCGAGCATATACTTATAGTCTATTAGCCCAAAATATATTGACACTAGACCAACATTAATTGTAACCATTGTTTATATATTTCATGTTATACATGAAAATTTAATTGCTATTGAAATTTTAAATTTATATATTTAATAACATTCATTATGTATAATGAAAACATATGGAATTTTTTTAAATCAATTGAATAATAAAAATCCCCAAAAGAACTTTGAAAACAATTATAACAATGCTTTCAAATAATAAAGGTCTTGTCCAAGGATATGAAAAGATTTTAAATGAAATATTTTTGATAAAAATTTAAATAATAATATCGCAAATTATTAACATTTTAAAAAATTCAAAACATTCCAATAATGTTATATGAAATAAGTAATCACTTAAGGGGCAATTGGATTAATAATTTTATTGGATTCAAAGTTCTCGCATTATGATAACAAAGAAAATGGATTTAGGAAGTTCTAGTTGAAGAGGAATCTCAACCAACTATCGTGGAATTAACATCTATCTTATAAGCAAAGCCAAATAATAACAAAGGCAAACATGGAATCATATCTAAGATCAAGATGCCATTTTGGAAGACTTTGAAGCAAAATTTATTTAAACATGTAACAATAACTTTTGAAGAGGCTAAATGAATGTTAGAAATTGAATAATCTTCCACTCCCCGAACTAAGGTATGCAATAAGTTGTTATTTTGTTTTCGTGAAAACACTCAAGAAATTTATGTTTACACCTTATTGCAAAAACATCTTTGACTTCCATTTTCTCTTTGTTTTGAATGTTTACTACTATAATATGCTGTTTATTTTAATCTTTGTTAAAAATTGGGGTTTTAACTTGACATCATGTGTCTTTTAATAGTTTGTTGATGCTTGAGTTCATATAAATTAAGTATATAAATGTGCATATTGTGATATTGTTCTTTCTTGATTCTTGTGGCCATTTCTATGGCCTCTCCCAATTTCTCTCCCTATTGCATGAATGAGGAATTGTTAGAATAGTTCAAAACTATAACTCATGATATTCAAATTTTTTTTAACAATATTTTCAATTTCAACTTCCTTATGATTAATTGATTAATCCTACATAAAATATTACATAAGAAAACATATGCATGCAAGTAATAATTATAATTTAATTATAGTATAAATATAAGTAACCTAAAATATATATATATATAATTATTATATTATGAAATTATAATATAATAACCAATTTAATGTAGATAACTTGCTAGACATAGCTAATAAATTATACAAGTTAATAAAGTAAGTGTTGTCAAAAGTAGGATGTAGGAAAATAACCTAAGCTATGTACAAAGCTTATAAATAATGCATGTACAACCAATTTTTAATCCATATAAACAATTTGGAATGAAATGCAATATGAAAATTTGAATTTCTTAGCATTCCAACTAATTCACAAATCCATATTTTAAATTTCAAAAGTTCATTATTGATAATGAATGCATTATTTTCAAAAAATAATTGTGCAATTGTTTTCATAATGAAGTTGTTGTCTAGGATGAGCCATCATTTCATGTATTTAAAGTAAAAATGTTCCCCATAAGCATTTAAACACAAAGCAACTTGTAGAAATTACCATTGCGACACCAAAAGTGAACCATTATAGCTTGCATTCACCCTTTTTCCAATTTGGCTTTTATTGTCATTTATGTGAATTTTGTTACAAATTTTCTTAAGCAAACTCCAAATTCGCCTTCAATTTTTTTCCTTGCCTTTATGAATACCATCAACAATTTCAAATTCTAATAGGTATTTTGAATTCATCCTAAATGTTTGGATCTTTTTTCAATATTGTTTGGAAGTTAATGATGACATAAACAGGGCAACATGGTCGATGATCGTGTAGTCACTTTTGATTAAATATTTTTCAATATAACCATCTTGCCAAGTTCATTTGTTTTGGGACGTAAAATCTATCAAGCATAATATCTTTGATAGGGAGTTATCCCTTTATTGTACAACCAAAATTTTTTAATGGCAATAGGACTGTTCAAAAAGGTGATCATATTTTTGATTATTGAACTAAGGTGGTCATTTTGATTACCATATGTTTGCGCAAACAAAATCATTTATTTAAAAAGTAATATGAAATTGTGGTAGATAGGTATAGGTAGGTAATAAAAATGTAAATAGATAGGTGGTAGCCTAGCCTACATAACCTACTTAACCCATCATACCTAGCCATGCATATAGGTTGCAAGTATTAAGAATTGAAACCCTCACTTCCACAATAATAAACTAAATTCTTATTAATGGACCACATTTTCATATGATAATTATTTTTGTCAAGTTTTTTATTTGATTTCTTGTCAAATATAATAAGTTTATGTAAATATGTATGAATGTTAGGAAATTAGTAGGTAGGTATGTTACATGATGGTAGGTAGGAGGCAAAAGGTAGGTACAAGGTATGTAAGACTATTAAGTAATTACAACTAAGAAGGTTGGAGGTAGGTAGCAAGAAGATAGGTAAATTTAAATATGTTGTAGGATGGTACATGTATGTTGTAGGACATGGTAGGCGGAAGGTAGGAAGTAGGTCATAGGTAGATAAGTAGGAAGTTCATGTAATTATAAGTAGGCAACTTGGAGTAGGTAGGCCTAATCAAGTAGTTTATAACATGACAAGTAAGTAGGTTAGATAGGTAGATTGTAGGATGGTGGGTGGGAGCTAGGATGGTAAATTTTAAGTAGGAGGTGTGAAATAAGAAGTAGGTAGGTTAGCCTAGGCTACCTTCCTTCCTACATAGCTTGGCTTATTAGCTATCATAGGATATCTCATTTGATTAGAATATCATTGTCCATTTTTTATTAAGGATGTCGGGGTTTTTTTGTCCAACTTGAATGGATGTCCCACTTGATTAGAAAATCATTGGCCATCTTGACTAAGGGTGTCATTTGCTTTTGTTCAACTTGACTATATGTTTCATTTGATTCAAAATCATTGACCATTTTGATCAAGTTGATTATTTTTTTATTCAATTTGATTGGAACACATAGACAAATAAATCATTTTAGTCAAGTTGACCAATTTAAAATACACATGACGTTCAATCCTTGGATTTTTAGTAAAAATGTAAATGTCCATTAGTTAAAAAGGAGTACATACTCAACTTGAATTGTTTGAAAAACCAAGAATTTAAATGATATTTATAGTGTGTGGCATTCTTTATAAGCTTGTTCTCAAGCTTGTTTCACAACTTGTTTCCTTTACAACAAGATGATGAGATTGTGGCAATAGTTACTTTAAGGGATTATGCATGCACTCGAAGATGAAGCTTTAATTGGTTTTGTGTTTGTTGCATTGTCATTGCAGGTACCAAATCTTCAAAAATGGACAAGAAAGTAGTATGGGGGATCCTTCCTAGGTTGTAGATCAAATGTAGTTCGAAAGTAGAAAGTTAACAATTCTTGAATTTTTTGTGAAACTATCACATAACATATGATCTATGACAATTTTTTTTTTCATTTTCAACATTGAATGTGTTTCCCATTATTTTTCCAAATCATAAATTTTTTTGTGTACATGACAATTATTTCATGCAAAAAAAGAAGTAATGTGCTGTTGTATGATTAAGCTCCATTCATAAATGCACAAATGCATTGTGCATGTTGCATATGTTCAAACTAGTGATGGGTGCAATGAATATTGTAAAATTAAAAAAAAAACACCATTCAAATGTCTCAAATATTTTGTGATAATTATTAAGGAAGTTGAACCTACATTTTTTAGGCAGTTCAAACAATTGGATTTGGAAAAACATATGAAAGTGAATTTAGAAAAAATTAGTAGCATATATTTATTTCATTGGACAATATGCATTATAATTGGAAAAATTATCTAGTTGTTTAGTAAGGTTAATTTATAAATAAATATGGAGACAAATAAATCATTTTGGGGGATAATTAATCAAATATAATGAATATGGCATGCATATTTTCGAATGTTAAAAGGTAACCATAATTGAATATTTAAGATATGAACCTATTGATTTGGGATTTGTTGGGGGGTGTCGTAACTTTAACCTTGGGTTTGCGACCAAGGTAAAGGCTTGCAAATGTGCATGCCAAGAGTGAGCATGGGAGTCACATTTCATGCTTTCGGGAGTTTAGGAAAATGTGAAGAAATGAACCCTTGCACTCCTAAGTGGGCTCCCACTTTGGGAGTTGGGGTCCCAATAAACTTTCAAATTTTCAGAGGGCAATTACAAGGGTCAAAACTCATTAGATTGAAAATTCCTTATATCATTGGAAAGTTCTTGGAACGTGAATGTCTAAATGGGCTCGCATGACCCATTTTGGTACTTAAAACATAAGTTATGGCCAAAAGAAAGGTTAGGAGTCAATTTGGCAGTTTGAATTTTGACCACTAAAAGTTGGGATTCTCCCCGACCTATTTGTGTGTAAGTGGTGTGCCACATATCGTTGGAAAGATATCAATAAAAGCTATAACTTTGCTTTACACCTCATTTCAATTAGAGGTCTTCACACACAGTTGTGGGCCTCAAAAGTTATGGGAGTCTCAATTTAGGGAATGTTGAGACTTCAACTTGGGAATCTCGGGACAAAATGACATTTGGGTGCTAGCCCTATGGCCATGCATAGAAAATACTATAAGGGGGAAGGTGGTGGCTTCCCCCAAGTCCGAGCTGTGGTAAGTCTTGTGAGTTCATGTTTGCTTATGGTTCATCCATGCACCAATAGTGCTCCAATTATGCACTAACCAACTTGTTATTTTGTTTATGCGGGCTTGTGTGAATAATTGATCCGTTTGTCATTTTTCCTTGTCCCATTTCAGAGCTCCAACATGCCCCTCTACCCTTGAAGTGTTGCAAGCTAGGGAACATGTTATAACTCTTTGTCCTTTCGATGTTTTCACCCTTTAAATTCACAATTGAATCCATCAAATAATTTGGGGCTTCATTAGGGGGTGTAGGTTTTGATTTCAATTTTGAATTGAATGGTAATGTGCATGTTCATTATTATTTGCTTGTTGATGGCATTTATCATTGGTGGTCATGTTTCATATTTACCATCCATGAGTCAAAAGGAAAGGAAAACAAATGATTTTCCAAATTACAAAAGGCAACTTGTAATATGTTGATCATTATTATGGTGTCTTGTAATTGAAATGACAAGTTATGGCTAATCCTTGTTGATGGTGGGATCTTAGTGTGATTACAAATGTTGTGATCACATGTGTCATATTACACAACATGGTAATGAAAGTTGAGGAGGGCAAGGTTTTGGAGTCAACCATTGAAGTGCCTAATGACATTCAAACGAGGTGGGGTTAATATTTGCAAAATATTTTCAAGGCTCATAAAATTTGAGAACTAACATGCATATTACAATTTTTAAAATGATATAATAATCACCTTTGAATAGTGAAAGGATTCACCCATCTTTGATCTTTTTGTATTTCACACAAATTTTGTATTTTGTTGTGTTTAACATATTTAATTTAAAAAAAATGCAATTTAACTTGTAAAATCTATGAGATTTTGATTACTGAGTTCTTGCCCAATTTCTATGATTGTTGTATTACTTGTAGCAAGAGCGGAACCTTTTCTTATTTTAGTTATTTGAGGTATCACAATGTTAATTCGTGCATTGCTATGTTTGAATTTGAGGTGAATTCAAAGTAGTTGTAGTTCCACTTGCTTTTAGAAATGAAAGATTCTTGTGATTCACGTGATTTTAGCTGATCATTGGGCATGGAAAATAAGGCCATCATACTATAGTTTCATGTGATGGCAATCCTTTCCAAAGTGGCTATCATCATATCCATGTTGGCATGAACTTGGGCAATGATGATGTTACTTTTTGGTTGCTTCCCATATTTCTAGTGTTTTTTTTGCCTCTTTTAACTTGGTGATTGTTTTGAAGATCGGGTCATATTGGGGGCAAAGTTTACCACATCAAACACATATACCCCATTGTTGTTAAAGTTGTTAGTATGTTTTTTGACATATACCAAACATGAATGAAGGTGAATGCATTATGATGTAGGTGTTACATTTGTACAAATGAAGAATTTTACGAAATGTATCTTGACTCCCTATCCTTGATTCACAAAGAACATTAGAGTAACTTGGCAACATCATGCTTAATGATGCCCACTTTGTTTCTAGAGACCTTACAAATCTTGGAGCACAATGAACAAGATGAAATTCATTGAAGTGACTTTGCACATTGTACTAAATTGTTGCAAACTTTTACTTCATCCCTATCACGAGGTCTTCCAATACATGGAGAAACAAGCAACATAGTTGTTGCTATTCTTTTGAAACAAAAATTTTACCCTTTTTTTGTTTTCGATTATGACTATGCAAGGTTGTTGACTATCATAGATGTTTTGATAATGTTCAATGATGTTTTTGCATGCAATGATGTCATAAGTACAAAGCATCAAGACCCTTTCATTAATTGCATCTTAGACTTGGTCGAAATCTTAATTTTTGCCAAAGTTTTTAGTCATTCTTAATTTGCAAGCACAACAATGAGACGTGATTTCAATTATTATTTTGCTTTCATCATTTTTATTTTTCACCATTTCTAAGGGTCTTAATGTCCCCACCCACTCGAGAAGCTCTTAGCACACACCATTGCACCATCCATTGAAACTTATTATGACTCATTTGCAAACGAACCACAACCAAGCTCCCAAGCTTTCCACCATGGTAACAAATCTTGGAAACCTTCTTACTTCCCCCTTGAACTACTAAGTAAGTGGGTAAGTATGTTAAGCAAACATGTTGGAAATGTGAGTGGTTACTACAAAGGTAGCTCAAGTAGGCAAGCAACTTTATGGCCACTAGGTATTGTGGATGCTTGGTACATGGCTAATCACTTTAATGACAAAGGAAAAACTATTTCTCTACACACAATATCTATCTTGCTTGATGGGTGCTTGTTCAATTTAGTGACCAAACATGAGCATGCCAATGCTAAGCAGGTACCCCTAGTACCTTAGCCAATTTGACACTAATTATATTATTTTTAAAATTGTTGAAATTTTCAAAAATTATTTCTTCCAAATCAAAAAAAATAAAAAAATCGTTGTTGAAGGATACTAGTGAATAATTTTAGGAATATTCCATTATTTATGTCAGTGTCAAATTTAAATTAAATTAATGTACATTTCATGGACATGAAAAGACACATGTTTATTTCTTTTCTCATATTCATGTTGGTGGATAAGGGGGAAAAAAAAATTGAAATAATTATAAAATGGAGGTAGTAGTTATTAAAAAAAGGTGAAAAACAATCATTAAGAAAGTTAATAATTAAAAAAAGTAGTTATTAAGACAAAAAGAAAAAAAGAAAAAAATTAAGATTGAAAATGAGATAGTTATTTCTGAAATTGTTTTTTAGAAATGGGCCATGGACTGCGCCAAATTTAAGAAATATTAAAAAAAATAAAATTCCCTCCTATACCAATTTCAATTACCTTAGTACCTTGGCCAATTCGACACTAATTATATTACATTCAGAAATGCTGAAAATTTCAAAAATTATTTTCTCCCAAATCAAAAAAATATTGTGAAGGAGAATAGTGAATATTTAGGGATATTTCCATTTGTTGAAATGAAAATTTCAATATTTAATTAATTAATTAATTAATTGTTCCAAACTACTCATCACTGGAATTAGGCTTCTTTGCTTGGCACCCACCGAACATGGAACGATTTCTTTTATTTTTACGATTATTAAAAAGTGAAGAAATGCATCTAGTCATTTTTTGAGCGCCTCCCTTCAAAAGATGGGCCCACAGTTTTCCATTCTGCCAGAATCATCCACTATTCATCCATGAGGAGAGCGTGCCGTGCCAATAATCGTAGCAAATGGACGGACGGAGAGCGTTTCGGGTTCAACAGCGAGAGATTGTTTTGTTTTTGTTTGTTTTTCCTTGCCCGTGTTTATCTGTTGCGCGTGTGCGGCGTGGTGGTGGTGGTGGCGTCTCTTCTCTCTCGCAGTGTGGTTTTGCAGTGTGGTTTTTGGTTTGAAGAAGGAGTTTTGCGACAAATTCTGCAGCTTTGATATTGTTGTTGCAGCTGCTGTGGAACGGGATTTTTTTTTTTTTTGGGGTTCCCCTTTTCTGTAAGGTACTTTCTCTTTCCTTTTTCTTCGTTTGTTTTCCTTCGATAATTAGTTGTCGCATGTTGCTTCTTTTTTCTTTTCCTGTCTGTAAGGTTTCTCTTGTGCTTGCTGCTGGAAGTTGACTGCAGAAACGGGAGGGATTTGTGTCTTTTTGTTCGACTTCCAGGGAACTCACCTAATTCGTATCCTGGATGTACTCTTTGCTTCTGGGTTTTGCGTGGCTATTGAACGCCGTGTGAGTGACACAGAAGTGAGCATTACAATAAAACTTGTTTTTGTTAGTAGCTGATGCACACTTGATGTGCCCTAATTCCTTTAGAATGGTTCTTGTTGCGTGTTTTATATGTGATGGATCGTCGTGGCATTACCGCAGCTGTGTGAAAAAAGGCATTGGATACCGCAGCACATGCATTTGATATGGCGGTAGCACATGCAGCTGTGTCTTCTGCCACGAAGTATGATTTTGGTGCATGGTCGAGCAGGCAGTCTCTGGTGAATGCAGGCAGACAACAGAGGATATGGCAAGGGGAGTATGCACTGTTGCCGGGTAGAGCAGCTGAGTGCTTTAGGGGTTTAGTTCTCGACTTACCGCTTGATAAAAAAGAATCTCAAGCGGGACCATGGGGACGATCGAGAGTGGGCCGGAAGTCACAGATTGTCGCTGCCAGTCCACCAGCTGAGGAGCTAGCAGTGCGAACTGAGCCTTTGACAAAACAGGACTTGGTCGCCTATCTTGCATCTGGATGTAAGCCTAAAGAAAAGTGGAGGTCTGCCTTTCTCTTCTCCCCAAGACCTACCCTCATTTCCTAGTAATCACAGGACATTTGTTTGGATCTCTTTGAAAATGGATGCTCTTTGTCGTGGATCCTTGTGCTGATGTGTGCAGGATGGGGTCTGTTTTTGCTTCTGTGTGTGATACTTTCATGAAAGAGTCAAAGTCATGATAGATGGTCACTTCTACATGTTGTAATGCCCAGCTGGACAGACCTTAGCTATATATGTTGCACCTGGCAGAACCTACTCACAGACACATTGGCTTTTTTCCTTAAGGTTGGTTAAAATGTAGGGTTGACGTACACAATCTTCAATTGCAGAATTTCAGTAGAGAAAGAAAAAGAAGATTATGTGCTTGGTATTTGTTGTTGAGGGATGATGGCCAAAGGAAATGACTAAACAGGATTGGATTGAGCCATGTAGGATTGGAACAGAGCATGAGAAGTTTGGGTTTCAACTGGACACACTGAAGCCCATAACCTATGAACAGATTGCACAGCTTCTTGATGGAATGGCTGAGCGATTTGATTGGGAGAGAGTGCTGGAAGAAAATAAGATTATCGGCCTCAAATTTGTAAGAGTTAAGACCTACATTTTAGAAAACCAGTTCTTAAAGTTGCATGTTTTTGAACAGCAAGGCTGTTCATGTCATGTGAATGTCTGGTTAGTATTCTTTGTTGTCTCATTGTAAAATCGTAGGGCAGTTGGATTTGGCCAAGCTCAATTGTGATCGGAAAACAAGTAACAACTTCCCAGGTCTTCAAATTTTGCATATCATAGCATGGTGATTCCAGGTGGGGCGTTGACTGAGGAATTGGTGTGTCTGTTTGTGGAGGGAGTGATTAGGATGGTCAGAGTGTTTCACTGGAGCCTGGGGGTCAGTTTGAGTTGAGTGGTGCACCACTTGATACGCTGCATCAGACATGTGCAGAGGTCAACTCTCATTTATATCAGGTCTGATGGCAACATCCTCCTTTCATGTTGTGTACACCACTGTCAAAGATACCATGGCTGTCTTTCACTGGCATAGTGTTTCTGGTGTGCTTGTGACATTGTGCAGAGCTTGGACATGCTATAGTTTGATGTATGACAGACCATATTCTTTTGATATGCACAGCTGAAGGCTGCCATGTTTTTGAAAGTAATGGTCTCAGGAAGTGTCTGCCTGCAGTGACCAGTGCTAGATAAATGTTGGAAATTCTGTAATACATATTCTGTATTGGTGCCATGATGTATGTTTGGCAATTGAGGCGGTTCGATATGCAGGTGAAGGCAGTGGCTGAGGAGCTTGGACTTGGATTTGCAGGCATTGGCTTCCAGCCCAAATGGCCAGTGGATGCCATTCCTATCATGCCCAAGGTGTCTTTACATATCTGTCAAGGTCACTGTAATGTACCTGGGGTTTGGAGAATGGATTTTTAGATCCTTTAAATTTGAAATCATGAACCTAAGTCCTAGGTCCTAGGTTGTGGGGAGAGTTTCAGACCTCTGCAGTCCACTGTTTGGCAGCTTGTTCCTGTTCCTCTCTTCATACTCAGTGGAAATTCTGTACTATCCACTCTCATACTGTTTGTTACTTCTCTTAATATTTTTTAGTTACAGTCTCCCACTTTCTTGAACATATGCCCTAGAAACGAAAACTTTTGAAAAAATTCCTGCTCTTCCCACAACAATGTGTTCTCCATTTCAAGTGATGTACATAGCCATAATCTGACTGGATGGGAGTTCGAGCCAGCAATAACATGCAGGTTGCACGGGGAAGGTCTATGTCAATGAAAGTAAAGTTTTATCACTGTTTTATTGAGGAGGATCAGGATTATTTGTCAATTGGGATTAGGAATCTTCTTGCTGAATTCTGGCCTTTTCTGTGGGTACTGAGACTTCAGACAGTGGGTTAGCCTCTGACTTTTTGTGTTACATTCTTTAAATTGAGTTCAACCTGCTTTGGAACAGGGCAGGTACGAAATAATGCGTAACTACATGCCAAAAGTGGGCAAGTATGGTCTAGACATGATGTTCCGAACATGTACTGTGCAGGTACTTTTGTTTGCTCTTTTCTTTTTTGTCCATGTTCATTGTCATTTTAGGTCTACCATTTCTGAAATACAGCATTCAACATGCATTAGCTCTTGTGCCAACCCCATCGGTGGTTGTACTTGTTCAGGTGCCTAACACCATGACCTCAATGAGACTGAGGGTGACTGGGTTGATCATTCATGCAAAGTGGGGGCTTTGAAAGCCAGACATTATTGCATTCTTCTTCAAATAGAAAGGGCTTTTATCAATGCAATTTAGAAGGAGGGGTTCTTTCATGTAGGATGGAGCATATTTTTCAAACAGTTGAGTGGTTCCCTATTTTCTGGAGTAACAAGTACATTCCAAATGATCCACATAGCTATCCTTGTTCTTTGGACATCCTTCAAAAAAATTGATGGTATTGAGCAGGTGAATCTGGACTTTGAGACTGAGGAGGATATGAAAAGGAAGTTTCAAGTTGGCCTTGCTTTACAGCCTGTACGTGCTGTGTGGTGATGTAGCCCAGTGACAAACTTTCTATTTGATTTTGGATCATTGCTCTGTTTTATCTCAGTTTGTGGGTGGCACTGGTGTTGTTTAGGTTGGTAGAAGAGAATTATAAGTTCACTTTCTGTTTTATTGTTGTATCCTGACTCCTAACTTGACCGTCACCTTTCTGATAGATTGCAACAGCACTATTTGCAAATTCACCATTCACTGATGGAAAGCCAAATGGCTACCTCAGCTTCAGAAGGTGAGATTCTCTGGTTCTTGGGGTATTGCATTATTTTTGTATAGGATGCAATGCTGTTGATGACTGTGGTGATCCTAGAACTCAGACCTCTTATGATTATCTGGTCAGTGGTTTTTAAACAACATGCACATCTACTCATGTGTCAAGTTTCCTACATTTGGGGGTCTTTGGCAGTCACATATGGACTGATGTAGACAACAACCGTACAGGCGACCTTCCATTTGTGTTCAACGGTGATTTTGGGTATGCCTTAGGCTATTATTTTGATTATCACATTCTGTTGAGGTTATAGTGAAGCATGTCCATTTGCATTGTGGGAATTAGCTTCATTCTTCAAAGTTCATATATGGCTTTTCCCCATTTGGATGAGATTCAACAGTAGTTAGTGCCATGGCAGCAATGGAAAGTACCATGGTATTATGTCATTGATTTGCTATGAATACTCTTGCTTTTAAGCTGATTCAGACAGGAGTAATGAGGAGTGTCTGGCTGCAGGTTTGAGAGCTATGTGGATTATGCTCTTGATGTGCCCATGTATTTTGTATACCGCAAAAAGCATTATGTGGATTGCAGTGGCCTGTCTTTCAGAGTATGTGAACCAGAATTAAATTCCATTCATGCTTTTATAGTGAAGGAGTAAAAAAAGTAGCTGAAGGTGATGCATATGCAGCAGTTTTATGGTCCTGTTGAGAGATTTCCATTAACACTTCTGGGAAAGGGGTTTATTTGAAGTGGCTGTGCAGCACTACGGTGCAACCTGGATTGGTGACTAGAACCGACAAATTGTCAAAGCTGTCAGAATTTGTGATGCTTGAAAGATAAGCTAGTTTAGAAACTGTTATGTAATGCTCAGGTAGGGGGGTGTGGTCCTGTTGTGCAGGATTTCATGGCAGGGAAATTGCCTGTTCTGCCAGGAGAATTTCCTACCCTGAATGACTGGGAAAATCATCTTACCACCATCTTTCCAGAGGTGCTCAATTTGCTGAAATTGCTTTCATACTTATGTCATGTGCTCAACTTTTAATGAAGCAACATCTTGTTAAAAAACATTAACATAATGTTATATTCTATTCTGACCTTTGTGAGGTGCAGGTTAGGTTAAAACGATACTTGGAGATGAGGGGGGCTGATGGAGGACCATGGCGTCGATTGTGTGCTCTGCCTGCTTTCTGGGTATGTATACAAGATGCTTTTTGATTCCCTTGTATTGGTGTCCTGCCATGCTTGGGTGAGCTTGTTTGCCCACAATTCACAAGTTAGATTGGGAGGTCGATTGTTGCAATCTTTAGACTTAGATGCCATATATGACAAACTTACAATATGAGGCTCATGGTTCTTATTTTACAGTGTTCTGTTACTGTTTGTGGCAAGTGTGCCTGATCTGAATGAAGCAAGATGTATATTTTATAGTTAACTTTTTAGAGGCTATACAGATGTATGATGTTTGTCCGAAGTTGGCATATGGCAGAATGCCTGCAGTCTGAGTGACATTATTGTGGACATAGGTGGGCTTGTTGTATGATGAGGTGTCACTACAAGGAGCACTAGATATCATCAGTGACTGGACAGATCAGGAACGAGCTATGCTCCGGAGGAAGGTCCCTCTCTAAACTGAAAGTTGTAAATTAGTCAGGCATACAGCAGTTATTTGCAGATTCACTTAATCAATTGCAAGTGCCTACTTCTTTGAAATTTGTGTGGCCATTAAAGGCTTTTTGTATGTTTTCTTTTGTGCATCTGGAAGCAGTGATCTTTCAGGGGCATATGAAATCAGATATTGTCTGCAGAGGAACTGTAGTCTTCATTAGTTCTGGGATCCAGAAAAGGATTCTAAAGCATATTAGATAGACTGGAACAAGCTGGGGTCTGCAACTGTGTCTTATCGGGACTGTTGTGGGGAGGGACAGGTGCCACAGCAGGGTCTACAAGTTCCATTTCGGGATGGCCTCTTGAAACATGTGGCGCAGGATGTCTACAAACTTTCAAAGGTTTGTTGGTCTTTTGCAGTCCTCTACCATCTTTAGGGAATTTTTACTTTGTGACACCTATTTTTGTTGCTATGAGCTGCTTTGGAGCTTCCCGTAATGATAAGCAGTTTTTCTTTATAGTTGCCATGTTTGGAGTAATAGTCACCTGCAGTAGGCACTCTTGATATGCTATGCTCTGAAGTGAAACTCACTTCTATTAATTGGACTGCTGTGTTGTCGGAACAGGATGGGTTGTTGAGAAGAGGATATAAGGAGGTTGGCTTTTTAAATGAAATTGAAGAAACTGTCAGAACTGGTACCAATCAGTCTTGTTCTCAAATTCCCCTTGTTTGCTCAAGTTGACATTGATGATGATGATATTCAACAATTTCTGAAGTTGAGGTGTATAAAGTACTATGAGAAGCCTGATTGTCATTTGGGTAGAAAGCACCATGGTGATTTGTAGCAGCACTTTGGGTTGTTGGATTTGGAATGAATTTTCATTTTGTATAAGTTTGGTTTTTAAGGAATATTTGGCTACCAAAATCCTATGTTCATGGGAGCAAGAGGAAATGTTTGTGATGACTGTGTTGTCAGAGGGTTGTTGGTTACAGGTGGCACACAATGCATCATGAGTTTTCTTTGCAGGTTTCTAGGCCTAAAGCTAGTTGCAATTGTTGATTGCAGGTGTGACCCCAGCAGAAAGGCTGTTGAAACTGTATGATGAGAAATGGGGAAAGAACATCGACCCTATTTTTGATGAACTTCTCTACTGATCATTAGTAATAAATGTAGTGGTCTTTGGAAGGATGATGTGGTTCTCAAGTGCACTTTCCCATCTTGTTAAAGTGATCAAACCTCCTGTCTCATAGGACATTTTGAAGTATAATAAATGTAGGTTACTGTCCTGTGGTGTCTCCCCAGTTTTGTACGATTTTGATGGATAGGGAGGAGATCACTCCATTGGCAATTTTGACAGATAACCTCACTGTCACAAGGGCTGTAATAGTTGCTGATTACAAAAATGTCAGGGTTTCTGTTGTGAGGGTGACAAATATGGAGGGTTCTTTGTTGGGGTAAATTGACAGCTTTGACAGCTTTTAATGGGTTACTAGTAATAAATTTGCTCTGCTATGTTTCCTAGACGGTCTTGCACATTTGCTTACCTCTGTGTTGGGGAGTGTGTATGTATCCAAGTTGACGGGTTGTTTTTTTTTCAAGATTTGTTTTGTTTCAAGGTCTTATTATTATCATTGACTGAGAGCATCTCCACTGCATGTAAAATAATAGCCTGTACACAGTATAATGCAGTAAGTATAGTGTCAATTTGAGTTTGGACCTGCAAATATGCATAGGACATGCATTGGATACAGAGCTCTCCAAGACGGCAAGTAAGGGAGTATGCCTATTGTTGATTGGTCATAATGATTGGGCTATGTGATTACATTAATGGATCTTTCACTTCACATTGTTCAGTGTTTCAGGTTTATAATTGGGAACGGGACAATAACTTGCACACTATTTGGATGTGGTATAATGTTTGTTGTTGTTTTGGCAAAGCTTTGCCAGCTGACTTTCTTTTTTTCCTGGCAAAAGAAAAGTGTTTACCTTTGTAATCTAGTCATCAAAATTTCACAAAAAAATCACCTGATTTCTGTATAAAGTTCCAGTAGGTAGCAAACAATACAGAAGGATGCTTAAGTTTTTTCAGTTTCATACGATGTTTATAGTCAGATTTGGCTACATCATTTTATAAACAGTCACCACTTCGAACACATCATGAAATTGAAGCACAACCAAAAAAGAAAAAGCACTGCTGTTTTAGACATTAGTAGAAGTTGACACTGTGTGAGAGTGGAGATGTTCTTATATGACCTAGCTAGCAATCGCCACCGAAACCCATTAGTGAAGTGGTGGGTCTCTTGCTGCAGTGCAAAAATCTTGGATGCTACTCACACATTTGCCTTGTCATCCTTTCACATCAAAGATCAAGGGCTCATAAACATCTACCAACCTTTGCTTTTGACATTATCAGAACACGTTGGCATGTTGATACAAAGTTGAGGTTTGTATAAGGTTGTGTGTTGATTCATATCTTTACAATTCAACATTGGAATTTGGCATGGATATGCAAACTGAAGGCAATGTTGAACAAATGAACTTGAAGGTAATTGTTCACATGTAGTTATATGTTCTTTGCATTTGATTGTGCAAAGGTCAGTCGTAGTTTGAGTTCATATGGATTCAACTTTTTGAGGAATCGATGTGTAACTTGATAATATTGGTCTTCTCAAATGTTTAGTTGCTTTCAATGTGTTGAAGTACCGTAGTGCAAAGTAATACATGTTTTTCTTTTGAATAATTTCAAAGAATTTATTGCACCTTAAGTGCCTCAACTCCTATTATGGTTCCATCAATTTTCAGTTTCCATATGTTTCATCACAAACTTATTAATTTCATTGGTTTGTTCAAAGTTTGCACATTTATTACTTCATGGGTTTGTTTTTTGCAAATAGATGTTGTGCATTTAAAACATGTATGATGCATGTATAGTATGATGAAATATTTTTGAGCACTTGAAAATATTTCATTTTATTTATACATGCATCATCATATGTGTTTTAAACACATGACATTCGTGTGTAAATAACACAAATTCATGAAAAAAAAAGTTCACACTCTTTTCATTATTAAATTGTGGGACAAAAAGTTTATAATGCTATAATCATAGACATGTTGGGATTGCATGTTGAAACATGCTTCGAAATTGAAAGCGCAATATGTAATTGTGACAAGTTTTATATGGGAACATCTACTCTTTGATGATTCCATTTCATGTGTTTTGAAGTATTCACAATTTAACACAAACTTCCCATTTCATAATTTGATATTGGAAATGGTGCAAAATTTGTTATTTCATGGGTTTGTGTTTTTTGCACATAGATGTTATGTGTTTAAAACACGTATGATGCATGTATAAGTAAAATGAAAATATTTGGAATATTTCATCTTAATATATGTGCATCATACATGTTTTGAATGCAGAATGTCCATGTGTAAAAAAACTTACTAATGAAATAACAAATTGTGCATAATTTTCATTATCAAATTGTGATTGAAAATATTTCATGTTACTTATACATTGTATCATATGTGTTTTAATTGCACGACATTTGTGTGGAAAAAAAACAAACCCATGAAATAATAAATTTTGTTTGAATTTTGAATGAAATAATGAAATTAGTAAGTTTATGATAAAAGGTTTTTAGTTTTTCAAACAAGCCTAAAACCTTGGATATGAATTGTGTGCATATTTTCATTTGTGTGATTTTATTAGTTTGATAGTATTAGCCATTGCCATGGTAACCAACAAAAATGTGGTTTTTCTCGTGCAATAGGCCATGGTTTATCACGCATGTGTATAATATGTGGTATTTATTGTGTCAAATATTACATTGAAATTGTAATTTAACATTAATTTGTGCTACGTGTTGGACATATGTAATATATTCCACATTAAACACCACATATATGTCCATTGTGATCGATAAATACAAAAAGTTTATTTCACACATGTCATGAGTTGGAACCTATTGTGTGAAAAAAACACATTTCTATTTTATTGAACAAACAACATTTATCTTGGATCTAGTTTGCATCCAAGATATAAACTTGTACAATATTTATGGGTAAACATTAAGTTAAATTTTATTCCCATTTTTCAGAAATATTTGAAAAGACCATTAGCAAAATGTGGGATAACATTATAATGAATATCCAAAATCTCAAATTGATGGTCAAATTGATGTATTGAAAAATTATAAAATCATAATTTTTTTGGGAAAAAGAAACTATGAATGATTTGGACTAGTGATCATATCATTGGACAAACAAATGCATTGAGTTTTTATGTCATATGAAAATCCACCATTAAAAAATCTTCATTGGGAATTAAATTTCACAAGGATAACCTTGAAACCACCTCACCAACTAAAACCATTGGTTGGTAGTAATATTACAACATTGAAAGTTTTGTTTTACTAACTAGTTAAAAATGTCAAATTCATTTATCAAGGGTATAACATTAATTAATGATTTTATGTGATATACAATATAATAACTCACAAATGCATTTGAAATTTTTTTAGAGAATTTCAAAACAAATCTTACAATAAACTAAAACCCCATGGTTAGGAACAAAAACTTTGGATTTAATCCAAGGTTATATAGTGTCAATTCCAAGACTTTATAATTAAATATAATTCCATAAACATAATGAAATCCTTCTTTTCTAAATAAAAATCACATTGTTTTACATTGTTTTACATTTACACTATTTAGCACAATCATATAAAATTATATATAAATGTATTTGTTTTATGCTTACATTATTATTCATGATTGCATAAAAAAAAACCATATAAATGTATTTATTTTTACACTTACACGATTTTACACTTGCACTTACACATTTCATGTTCTTCATTTACACGCACAACAATGGTTGAAACATTTTTATTATCGATGGATTTTCCAAACTCAAAAAAAATCCCGATGTTCAAAAAGATTTGGGAGAAAAAATATTTCCAGGATGCTTGACAGCATATCGGGCAGTTTTGAATTTCATGCTGCCCAGGAATATTCAGTGCCTGCCCAGGAATTTTGAGCACTCTGGGAAAAAAATTCTGATGCTCGAAACTTTTGGTCATGTGAGAATTTTATTCTGCCCGAAATTTTCGGGCACCTGATAAAAAGTTGATGAAAGTTTTTTTTTTTTTTTTTGGTCCCAAACATTTTTGGGCACTCTGGAAAAAGCCTGAGACTGCCCAAAAATTAGGGCAGTTTGGAAATTTCACTCTGCCCAATAAATTCGGGCACATTATAAAGAATGAATTCTTTTCTTTTGGTGTTACTGCCCACAATTCTGGGTGCTGTCTGACATGAGAAGCCCTTGTGAGAGAACACGAGGGCTTTGCAATCAATCAAGGGGGTCAAATTTAACCTCCTTATTCCACCCTAACTTGATCACAAATCTAGGAAAAATGAAGATATTTTAACCTTGAGGTTAAGGTGTCCCAACCCATGTATCCCCATCCTTAACCCCAATGCCACATCATTTGCCAAGTCAGTTTTTTTTTTCTACTTTTTGTACAAATGGGATAACATTGGGTTAGTTTATTCTCTTAGTTTTATTCCTTTTACAACCTCAGTGTGAATACAGCATAAGGGATATTATATCTACTCCTTGGGTGTGGGTTAGGTGGGTTGATCACTTGGGTTGGTGGGCCACTAGTTCCTCTTCTTGTTACCTCAAGAAACAACCACTTGGTACTCACTAGAACAAACTTAACTTATCACATTTCTTAGTACCATACCCCAAATAAGGCACACTTTAGACGAGGAGGGTCGAGGGTCCAATTTCCTAGGAACCAATTTGGATTGATTTGAAGCAGATTGAATCCTTGAGTTGTGGCTGTACCTTGGTCCCTAGCTTGATTTTTTGGTTCTCCAATTCAGGAGCTCTTCTTTAAGCATTGTTTTTTTTGGTCTGAACCAATTGATTTTCCCTCCAAAACAGGTGCCATGTAGGTTTAGCCTCAATTTGCCACTTTTTGGTCTTGGACCCTCGTCTAAAAAGCCTTGGGACCAATTTTAAAGCTTTTGACCAATAAGATATTGCTTGAATTCATTGGTCCCAAGGACCTTGGACCCTCGTCTAAAGTCGCCCTAAGTTCTAACGAGTTTTAGTGGTCTTTTTTCAGGTACTTACTTCTAAATGATATTTCCTTGGTTAGGACGAGTTTGTCATCTCATAGTTCCACTTTTGGTTCTCCCAGTTCCACTTGTGAGAGGTGGTTAATTGTTTGTGGGGAGTGCACTAGATGTGTGTTACACTCTTCGATCACCATGAGTTACAATTTGGGAACAGGTGTGGTTGAACGCATGCACAGAATGTAAATAAATTACATTATGGAATATACACTTACATGGAATAATGTAAGTCCCAAACCATTCAATGGAACCCATGTTCCACCCTACTGGACTCATCTCATTCTAGGCGGAAACTGGCTGTACCAAGCCTGTTCCATACTTCATTACACAAGATCAGGCAACTTCAAACTTATTTTACTTATCACCCCAACAAACATACATACATACATACATACATTCATACATACATACATACATACATACATACATTCATTCATTCATTCATTCCAATGGATGGATGTTAAATGTAACATATTCTGAAAAAAGAAAAGAAAAAAGATTATATATATGAGTTCATGGCTACATTAATACTCAATTCATGGATGAGTGAATGGATGTACCTTTTGTGGTGGGGCTGGAAGGGGGGGGGGGGTCAGAAGCTCAACCCTTATATTTTGTTATGTTGGACGGTTATCATAAACTGGACCAGACCCCCTGGTAGTTGTGAGGACGGTTCTTCGGATTCATAACCATGGTTCTCAAGAAGGCAAGAACCAGTTTCCCAGATGTAACCATGGTTCTCAGAAATTGAAAACAAATGAATAAATAAATAACCACCTACGTCGTCTCCGGTTCTCTAAGATAACCACCGGTTCTTTCAGAGGGGTTGGGAACCTCAGAACCGGCGGTTCTTTTCCTTTTTTTTCTTTCTAATTTCCTTTTATTTTCATTTTTTTTGGAAACCCAGAAGGTTTATTATTATCATAAGGTACCCTAATAATAATAATAATAATAACATAGCCTGGTACTAAACAGAGCAGATGTCAGTTCCGGACGTAACTGTCATCCTCCTGGCCCTTCCTAACTGTCGGAACTGTTGGTTGTAGTGGTCCTTTCTCGTCTGGCGGAAGCGCAGCGGAGATGACAGTTCCGGTGGAAACTGTCATCTTCCTCGTCCCGACTCCCCCGCCCGGCCCGCCCGCCCGCCCGCCGGAACTGTCCGCCCAGCGTCCCCCGCTCTCTCTTCTCTCTCTCCCCTGCTGGCGGATGTGCTTGGCTTTTTTTGTGGGCAAGGGGGGGGCGTGTGATTAGGGTGGGGAAAAAGGCTTGACAATGTGTTGTGCATGCAGTTGTTATTTGGTTGATCGTGATTGTGAGCAATTTAATAAGCTAGAGAGATTTGTTTTCCAGCTTTTTTGCTTGTAAGCTATGCCTGCTAGACAGCGGTTCTTTGTGGATCTCAAAGATGGAGAGACCACCGTGGTATCATGGAAGAAGCTAACCAGTGATGCTGATAAGAGCATGTCGTCAGGAGCGCCTTCGGATGCTCCTGTTGGTGCAAATCCTGCTCTGGAAGCCCGTATCGCTCCTGACGTGCAGGTAAATCTTTTTTTTCTTCCGGGGGGGATTTTTGTCTTTTCTTTCGATGTGCCGAAGAGAGACACAGGAATCTGAGACGGCTTAGTTGGTGCTCACTTTGGATTTTTGGGGAGATTTGCGATTGTGCTTGAGGATTTTTCACCAATGCTGTGTTGCAGAGTGACTGTACGAGTCGGTTGAGAGAGAGAGAGAGAGAGAGAGAGAAGCAGCACTTGGGGTTTAGTCACCTCTTCTTCTGTTTTTTGTCTCGTCAGACTTTCTGAAAATTGATTGTGTATTTGTGCTTCGGCACGATTGCCTTGCGTCGTCTGTTTCCAAACCATAGCATCATGGATTGCTCCCGACGTGCAGCTTGACCACAGTGAGATGTTGTTGGGTGTACGACTTTTGATTTTCATAAAGAATATGAGCACAGAATTCCTACATTGGTTGTTGTGTTCACAGGTACGGCATTGTTGGTTTTACCAGATGCTGCTGAACAGAGCGGCAAATGGGTCTCTTCATTTGCATGCTTTCAATTTGAACCCTTCTGCATGCAGTACACATCTCCATATCTGAGCCTTGAATATGTAATGCTCCTAGAGTATTCTTGGAGTATGAGTCAAAGAAAAGAAAATGGATAACTGACCATATCTGTGAATAGCATTGTGTTGGACTTTCATCTCTTTGCATGCATGGTTTTTATACTGTCACACTCTCTATGTATACCTCTCTACTATGACTGTACACTTAGATGCTTGCATTAACAGCACCAAACTAGAATTAATTGAATCACAAGGTTGCTGCAGCTTGAATGTGGACACTAATGATGTTTTGGATTAACGAATGTATCGTGAGTGCTTGTCAACATCTTTATTGAGTCTTCAGATTGCTGCCAGAATAATGCAAGAGAAATGCAGGATGCAGATTTTGTATAGCTGTTTGCATGCATTTTTTGAGGAGAGATTATGGTACACTTGTCCACACCCACCATTGGAAGCTGATGAAATCGGTGCTGAGTCATGGCAGCTAGTCACTGCTATTCATAGTGAAGGTGATTCTCTAATGCTTTGTGAGTGATGCTTATAAGGTTGTGACGACACTCATTCTTTTTCCTGTTAGTTTTGTTTTTTCTGGTTCTGATACAATGGTTATGATGATCTTCATGTTAGCCAGTCCTAGCGTGCCTCAGGCTATCACAGAAGTGCCTGGAGGGGTGTATGGTTTGAGGGAAAGTCTTAGTGTAGTACTACTGCAAGAATGGAGGGAATTTGAAAAATGTGTACTAAATTTTTTTGAACCTTGTGTTCATTCTCTGTGAGACATGCTCAGGTAACTTTTGCAAGTTTCTTTGCATTACTCTGATATGTATAGAGATTGTTGCTACAGACAAGGACTCCAGATACACTCCCACCTCCACCAAATCGATTCAGCTCTGTTGTTGAGAGGATTGAACGACTGTACAAGGTGGCATTTCCTTCTCATTGTTTGCACTTTGCTGTCATTCTTTGAGTTACAAACAATTGACTAGCATCTAAGGGAGATTCACAGTTGTACAGTTTTGTGGGGAGGTGCGAACTTTTCGAAGTTGACAAAACTAAGTTTCCACCAGGTCAATGAGTTTATTTAGTATGATTCTCTAAAATTTGTGTAATTTTTTTCTGTGCAAATGTGGTAGGGAGGAAATAGTGATGAGGAGAATGTGGAAGACAGTCCTGACGAGGATCAATATGACACTGATGATCCTTTCATTGATGATGAAGAGCTGGTACATCCTTGTCTGTGTTAAGTTCTGATGGGTAGGTTCAATGTTGTGGGCAGGCAAAGTGTGTTTAACATGAGATTCCAAACATTCTGACCAACAATATGGTGCTATCTGATGTTGACAAATTTGTTTGTTCTCCATCAGCCTCTTGTTTCTATGTAGATCCGCTAACAAAGTTTCACAATAGCTTGAATCTTGTTCTGTGCATGATCTGTGGTCTGGTGGTACTTAGAATGAGTATTTCATGGTGGAGAAGGCAAAAACCAAACACACAGGGTTCTTCATCAATAGAGGAGCTCTTGAGAAGATGTAAGTCAGCAATCTTTTTTGAACCTTCACAAATTATATTGCTGTTGGGTTCCCTTCTTATCTAGGTGTCATTGTCTTCACTGGTGTGCTGAAGGATATGTCCAGGGTGTGTAGGGGGCCCTACCAACCACCTACCCTATATGTATGCCTGCCTTTCTGTACCTTAGGTTCAGATGCTTGCATGTAAGCAAAAAAAAATGATGCATACCCTCACAAGCTTGTTGCAGTTTGAATAAGAAATACTAGTCACTTCCTCTAAGCTGACATCATGACTGAGTCCTGCTGCTTCCAGAATGTGACAAACTCTGGATGCAGATTTTTGCTATTGTTTTTCCCGCAAAATTTGGAGCACATTATTGTACACTTAGCTACACTGACAGTTGAGAGCTGATGAAATCAGTTGGGATAGTGGCAGCTAGTTGCTGCTGTTCGTAGTGAAGGTGATTGTCTGATACTTTGTGAGTGACACTCAGAAGGTTATGACTATACGCAATTTTGTTGTGTTCATTTTTTATTTGCTGGAATGGACACAATGGTTGCCTTCAAGGTGTTCTTGTGAAGTTCTCTCTGCAATCTTGTAAAGATGTCAGTGTTTTCAGTGCTTTCTTTTAAGTTTAATCCCAAGTACACAAATTTGGAGAAATTTCTCTCTTGTCAACCTGCAGAGGAGTGTGAAGTATGTGGAATGCTGAAGTTTAACTTTGATTTGGGTTCCCTCCAGTTACTGACCTTCCTAGAACATCACATTCCAGATCTGTAGCTCCTCCAGATCCTGCAGTTATTCCAAAGAAAAGGAAACGTAGGGATGTGAAGAAAGTTGCTGGTGAGAAAATTGTGGAGGACTCTGCAAAAAGACGCATGAAGGTGAAGGGGAGGATGAAAGTTGCAGCACAACTGCTCCAAGATTCAGGAAGACATGATGGAGTGGGGCCAGGAGTAGGTTGTGAACAGATTCTAACCAGGATTTACTCAAGTGAGCCAGAAGACTTTTCCATTGATGAGGGCAGGCAGCGTTTCAAACTTGATTTAGCTGTGCCTCATAGCCAAGGCAGGGTACAGGAAATCAGACAGGTTTCTAACAAAGCAGAGGAGAGAAAACAAGCTGGACCTCTTGTCTCATCACAACTGGAGCTCTGGAAGGATGGGAAGTCAAAAGCCCACGATATCACTGCAGGCAAGATTTTGAAGCCCATTGGAGCAGATGTACAGCACCCAAACCCTGGTTCTTTTAAAGACCTAGCCAACATACAGAAATTGGACCCCAGGTTTGGTTTGCCTTCAGAAGAGAAAAGGTGGAAAGAATCAACCAAGGATTTAAAAGTGTTGATGCCAGTGTCAGTGAATCCAATGATGCCCAAGATGTCACAGCACTCAACTAAGGAGGAAGGGATGAGGGATATTGAAGGTGCTGCTGGCAGATCAAGTGGTTCCGGGGTGAGCTCTTGCATTGGTTTTGCATCTAATTTTGTACCTTCATCAGTCTGATCTTTTGTTCTACGTTTAAAGTCAAGTATGAGAGTTAATGACAAACTTCTGATTATCATTTGTCAAGACTGTTTGATCAAGGCTTTCAGATGTTCTATATTCTTTTTCTATGCCATTTTCTTGCACATGTGATAGCATGCTATGAGTGAGCTCTTTGTTGGTGGCCTGTGCACCAGAAATCAATATCACCAGGTCCAAAGGAATCCAGCCCAGGTCGGCGTTCAGGGTGGCCCAAAGGCACCGTGATGGAAAGAGCCATTCAGGATCTTGAAAAGGGTGTAGCTGAATGTAGGTTTTCTGTCTTGCCTGCTATCATTAGCTCATAAACATCTGGTCAATCATCTTGGGGGAAGTCCCTTCCATTGAGGTGGATGTCTTTGTGTGGTGTTGTCTAATTCTGTTTCATTGTTTGGTCTTTTGGATGTGACAGATTGCCCACCAACAGCTGATGGTGAAGAACCAGAGCAGCCATCACAGTCAGGAGGAAAGGCTAAGAGGTTGCCACGTGAAGTAAAGCAGAAGCTTGCCAAGGTTGCAAGACTAGCGGTGAGTTCTGGGTGCACAGGCCACCAATGTGTTCTTCCTTGTTCTGGGAATGCCTCTGTTTTTACTCCAAACATGTGAAGACCTGTGCAAAATAAGGGTATGGTGTCAGTGAACTTCTGGGTTCTAGGAAAGTGTGTCCTTGGTTTGTCATCTTCAGAATTTCAGAGACTAAATACATTGGTTCATGCCTGACATTGGACTATATCACTGCCAGGATGAAGTTAGTGGGTCTAGAATGGTTGCCAGTCACTAACATTCAAGTTTAAGTTGAAGGTCACTGAGCATTTTTGAGACCGTTGCAGTTGTTCACACTGCTCATTAGCATTTTATGTGTTTTATAATGTTTGCTGATAGATTGTTGGATCTGAAATCCCTCTAACCTTATTTGGTCATTGCTCAATTCTATCCAGGTTGATTTTAATTGTAAGCATGGAAAAGTTCTCAATATCTAGGAATATATGGTGTGTTGTTGGGATGGTGATAACATGGGTTATATGGTTTTTGTGAGAGAATGCAGCAGGCAAGACAAGGCAAGGTGCCGGATGAGCTTGTGGATCGTCTCATGGGTATATTAGGGCATGTCATGCGCCTCAACACTCTAAAGGTGAAGTATCCCCACATGCTTTCACTGATTGTCCTCTTGGTGTGTCAAACTTTCCTTTGGATCTGCTCATGACAAACTTTGTGGCCTGAAACCTCTTTGCCAACACCACAATTTCTGCCAATCTTTCACTTATGTTTGTGAATAATGTTTACCTCAAGTGCCACTGTCGTACCAACTTTGAATATCCCTCAATAGCAGCAATGAACTTGTGACAATTTTAGTTTGGGGGGCCCATGTAATTGCTGTTTTTTGAAGTGAGCAATCCTAGTGTAGTGTTGTAACACTAAGCTGTGGTCTCCAGGTGGGCATCATTAAAGCTTAGTGAAAATTGCATTGCAATCTTTGTAGTAGGAATTCTGTAGTTGCTTATTGTATTAATGTGGGTAATGTGTTGGTGCTATTGCATGGGGTGGACATTTGGTTTACAGAGGAATCTGAAGGAGATGGTGGAGCTGGGTCTGTCAGCCAAGCAAGAAAAAGAAGGTCGAATACTGGACATCAAGCGTGAGGTGACAGATATGGTTAAATCAAGAGTTTTGTCACTGCAAGCCCAGGTTCAGATTGTTACCCTCCTAACATGACAACCTGATTTCAATACCCCCACACATTTTAGACATACATCAATTTTGGATCTGTGTCAATTGGTGCTTTCTTTTGGCCCATTGCTAACTGCATGTGCAGGTTCTACAATTATTGTCCAAATTCATGTTTGCTCATTGCTTGAACACCCTAAGGGAGAAATGAGTTCCTAATTCCCTAGGTTGGTTCCAGGATGCTGAAATGCGAGAAGGTTCCTCAGATGATTTCCAAGCAGCACCCAGTTGTGCAGAAAAAGGTGGAAGCAACAATGCAAAATATAAGTGGGACCATGCTACCGAGGACCGTCTCTGTGATCTCTATGAACAGTACCTTGAGGTCTCACATCTTTTATCTGATATATTGCAAGTGATGGATTGCATCTCAGTTCCAATATTGGCTGAACAAAAGAAATTGAACATACTTAGGAAACAATGTAGTGACTACCTATTTGTTTTTGCACCATTATGAATGCATCTGTGGAGGAAATTTACAATCCCTATCTTTCCTTGCTGTTCTAGCCACAAATCCTGAGCAGAGAAGATGTACCTTAGGGACCATCATGTCTGCTGTAAGTTCCTCCAGCTTGCTAGGATCATCATTTTTATGTTAGAGAAGTACATTGATTTTTGTGAAAACTGTTTTTTGGGGATGTCATACCAAGTGGTAAGCCAGGTCATGACCTTCCCAGACTTGGAGGCAAACTTCTTTTAAGAATAATTACCTTGCAATTTGCATTAGTACTTTTCCAACTATTCATTGCCATTTATATCTTTGTTTTCAGAGCTTGGCTGTTGTTGTGGCCTACTTGAACAGGGAATGGATGAACATAAAGGACCACAGACTCGAAAGCTGTACGTTGAGGTTAGATTTTCATTTTGTCTGAACACTCAGTTTTTTTTTCAAGCAAAACTTATTTGCAAAATGGCTTGTTTTACTTATGTTGTCCGGTCTGTCTATTGTTTTGAAGAGAAAGACAGAATCATGATTCTTACATCTCCAGTAACAAATGTTCCTCTTTGCTGCTGTATGTGGAGATGTGGACTGTAATGAGTGTGCTACATATATAATGCTCTATCTCTTTTGATGCAAATTTACCTGGACAATTTTGTATTTCTTGTTGGCATGGTGTGTAGTTGGCAGAGATATGGCCTGAAGGTTGGATGGATAATATTGGCATCAAGGCTGCTGTCTGTCGTGCTAAGGAGCGAAAAAAGCGTCTCACTAAAATGGGCAAGGTAGGCCTTTTATGTACTTTCTCATTCTCTGGGATCTGGTCCAGGTGCTATATATCAACTTGTGTGTTTTGCTTTCTGCTTCTGTCTGCTTTATCAAACTGAGTTTAGGCCATAAAACAAAGTCTTGTGGGGATTGTTTGTTCAAACTGGGACTGGGATAAAGGGCCACAAGGCTGCAGTGAGCAAATTCATGTTTGCTTGGTCATCTCACTCTCTGTTCAAACTGGTTTTGGGAGGCAAAGGGACTTTGTGGATGTTGTTAACTTCCTTCTTTCTCTACTTGGTTACAACCAAGTGGCTTTGGGTTTGCTATGATTTCTGCTGTTCCATGTTGGTGTCAGAGCTATCAATGGCCATCTTGTGATATTTCTTTTGCAATTGCTCTCTTTATTGTTCAAGTGGGTCTGTGGGCACAAGGAGGGGGAACTCTGACGCTTATGGCCTGTGTCCATCTCTCTCTGTTGCATGGCCACATCATCTTTGGCCATAAGGGTACATCCAGCAATTCAAGCTGTGCCTATGTTGGATCTGACCCAGCTGTGGCTATTCTAGCAAGTTTAGAGTGAGCAAAGCTACAGCAATAGTATGTCTCTCTATGTGTCTGACTCCATCATAAGTCACAGTCTCTCTTGCTGCAGCTCCCTTGCCCTGCCTTAACTGGTACAGAGTCTATGGCCACAGGGCTATGTCCAGCAATTTGAGCTGTATTTTCTTTCTTCCTCCATCAACCATGGTCTGTATCCACTAGTCTTGGGTGAGCAAAGCCACAGTATTGTGTGCATGTCATCTGTCTTTTGCTCCCTGCCAAACTAGTGCAAGGTCTATGCAGGCATGCTGTACAGACCATGTGACCAGGGTCTATGACTTCTGTGTTGGTCACTATATTGCATTTCAGTATTGTGTTACTGAGATGCCTGATTTCTTCCTTGAGCAGATTCGCCTTCCTCACAGTAACAAGAAGGGAATGTCAGTTACTGTGTACATGAACCTCCCCATATGAAATCATTTGTTTTGAAGAAGTTGTGTGTACTTATGAAGATATCTCATTTGTGTTGAATTTGTGGGAACAAGCCTCATCGTTTCTGAACAATCCAACCTAGTCAGCTTCCACCAGTGGTAAGTGGTTCCAAAATGCTTTCTTTGTCAAAATTTCACCTATTTAGCATGTGGAATACAAGGTGAGGATAGAGGAGGCATTGGAGGCCCATGAAGCAGCATTGCATGAACTTGCAAATCCTGTACCAGACCTCAAATTGGTCTAAAGCTCCCTCTTCACCTTTGGCTGCATCATAATGGTATGATTTCCATGTCACTTTCAGTCTTCTAAACAAGAACCCACCAATACTCTTCACTCAAACCCTTAGGCTGATCTTCACGAGGTGGGAGCCTCATGTCCTTATCTACTCTCTGTGTGGCAAACTTTCATCTTTTGCTGTCGTTTTTCAAACCAAATGATAAACTTGATGGACAATGAGCTGATGCAATTCCAGTTTCCTGTTTTTTTTCTTCCTGCTTTGCAAATTCCCACTTTCTATGAATTTGCCATGTCTGCACACTCTCCTTTTTCTGCTTTGTCCTAATTTTCCTCCCTTATCTCAATATGAACCTGATCTCTCTCCCTTGGTTGGTTGTGTGGTGCTTGCTTTTGACTGCATCATCCTATGCTGGAAGTTTTGCACTGAATATTCTGCCTGCAGGAGCCGAGAAGGAGGCAGAAAGTGCTTGGTTCTTACAATGAGAAGCAAAAAGCTTCTGAGGACCACTTGGCAGAGATGTTGACAACCTTGAACAAATCTGGTCAGCAGTTGGGACCTTTAGCCACAAAGCACAAAGCTGCAGTTGCCAACCCTCACAATTATGCAAGTCTTGCACTTCCTAGTGCACTGAAGCCATGGACAGTTGCTATGGATGGGACAAGTGCAAAGAGCAAACCACCTGGTGAAGGCCCTATCAGAAACCTAATGGATTCAAGCAAGCATGAGCTGAAAGAGAAGATGCGGGAGGGCATGGAGCAATTTAGAGTAGGAAGCAGTTTTGGGGAGGCAGAAAATGCACTCATGACAAAGATTAGAAAGAAAACAATAAAAAATGAATTTGAGGTCAATCTGAACATGCCTCCTGCACAGATGATCAAGGGTGACGGTGCCAAGGACCTTTCATATAATTTGCCTCAAATCTCCAAGAAGAAACTTTCCTTAATGGGTGAAATTCATGGGGAGGAGGCACAAAGAGACAAAGCAATCGTAGCACGACTGAAACAGGACAGACCTCCTCCCATAACTTAGTGGGTCAGTGGATCCTTTGTTGTACTTCATTTTAGTTTATTTTAGTGGATCAGTGGATTCGTGTAGGTTTTTATCTGTGCACTTGGTAGGCCATTTTCAGCAATGCTTTTCTTGCTTGATGCTCCCTTCTGCTGCAAGTGTACTTGTCTTATTTGCAACCCTGAAAGTGGCGAAGCGTCATGCTTTTTGATACTCAACTTCTTGTTTTGAGCTCACAGCTGTTAAGCCACCATGCATGGAGATTGCCTGATTCAAGTTAAAACATCTCTCTGTTTTACCACCACAGCTTTGCACACTTTCATTCTGCTACTCAGGGTGCATTGTCTGCTCTCTATTTTGTTTCTCAACACACTAGTGCAATCGCACACGGTGCTGTTCAGCATCTCAATTTCTACTTCCATATCCTTTGCAACATTTGATGTTACAGTTCCAAGCCAGGAACCTTACAATGTAGGATGATGACTTAATGAACTTTAGGGGGGAAGGTGCCAGCAGAAATTTTATGGATTGTAAGGTGCTCTCCACTCTCCACATACAATACACAAATTCTGCTAGTTCTTTATACTTAATTTTCAAATGCAAAAGTCTGGACAATGTCCAACTTTTACATTAAAATTAACATTGAACAAAGACCCCCCCAAAAAAAATTCTGTGAGAAAAACATCCAAATGAAAATCATATTCGAATACCTTAAACCCTAAACCCTAAACATCAAACAAACAAAAACTCTAAACCTTAAACCCTAAACATCAAACAAATGAAAATTCTAAACCTTAAACCCTAAACATCAAACAAATGAAAACTCTAAACCTTAAGCCCTAAACATCAAACAAAGTGCACTACATATCTTGTAAGGTCCCAATTACGGTGTGGGTGTCAAGAGATTTGTTTGAATTTGGTGAAGATCCCATCTTTCGAACCTTCCAAGATCTTTTATATACCTTTCACTTAGTCTACCAGCTTTGTAAGGTCTCCCAAGTAGGGTGTCATCATGATATGGCTGAAGGTTTTCAAGTAGGTGGAAGGGCCTAAAATTCGGTACATTCCACTAGGGCCCAAAGACAGGGTGACTTTAAGGATAACTCTAATGTTGTCTGTGAATATGGACAAACTCTCTGCAACTTGATACTTTGATGATGAACCCCCTTTCCCCCAGAACAAAATCAGTACAACAATTAGGTCCACCATGCCGTTCCATCTGTGTGTTTATCAAGTTGGCAACCTACACAGCTTTATAGCATTTGTGGGACGTTTCAGAGAGATTTTGTGAAGATATCTAAGCTCCATTTAGACTGACTGACACATATGAAATATATGAATTGCCCAAGCTCAGTAAGTTCAAAGTGGATGATTTATTTGCCCAAGTTCAGTAAGTTCAAAGTGGATGATTTATTTGCCAAGTGCAGTAAGTTCAAAGTGGATGATTTATTTGCCAAGTTCAGTAAGTTCAAAGTGGATGATTTATTCGTGTGTATAATAAAGTATTAGAAAGTCTTAAGGTCTTATTAAGGTTGGTTGATCCATTTAAGGGGATGACTGGTAAGAATGGGTTTTGCCACGGATGTAAATGGAAATTTCGACAACATATTATTGCCTCTGAATGCTAAACACTTACATTGGAACTGAAATTCGACAAACGTATGTAGTAGATGGACACCTTCAACACTTTTTATAGAATAATTAATTAATTAATCTTGAAGAGTCCTTCTTGAAAATGGAATATATTCCCGAGCGACCCAAAAGATTCTGCTTCACAAATTATTTTTTCTTTAATTTTTTATTTTTTTTGGGTGAAAATTTCAACATTTCGAGAAATAATATAATTTTTAATGTCGAAACTGCCAAGATTCTATGGTTTATGGTTTCAAGAACCCGAGTTAGTTGTTCATTCACAGCTGGTCCAGGAATGGAAGAACAGGTATCTATAAATCAAATTAAGGGGGGTTCAAATTCAAACCCTGACCGATTTTAAATTACAAAAACCTAGAGTCTTGCTGTGGAATTAAATAAATCTAAAAGAATTTTTAATAATAATAATAATAATATATTATTATTATTATTATTATTTTATTTAAAAATAATAAATTGAGAATTTTTGAGAATTTTGTGGGAACATGCTATTATTCAACATGCAATTTTGAAAATAAAAATATTTTTTTGGACTCTGGAATTTTGAGCACGCCAGGAGGGTATATAAAATATTTACTTTCCCGAATTCAGTGAACAGCCGTTACAATTGGTACCGAATCCAATTGAGTTAATTTGGTACCAATTGGATTCATCTTTCTACACTTGATCGATGGGAGTAGGCTAAGTAGTTTACTTTGAACAATTAACAGGCAAGTGAAGGGTAAAACTACCCCCCCCCCGGCGGTTCTCACACATATATGACTGCCATTCTCAAAAGAACATGAGTTTTTTTGGAATGAAAGAACAGCCCCATAAAACCCAAAGGTTCTTTCATGAAAACCAAAGGTTCTGTTGAGATTTGTTGGGGCTTTGCCTACCCAAGGCAAAGGATATTGTGTTTAGAATCATCATCATAGAGTATATAGTAGCTTAAGGGATTTTGGCCCCCCTAGGTAATGAATAATAATAATAGGTCTATTTTTTTTATATGAGGATTTTTGAGAGATGATATTTTGGCTTGTGTTGAAACTTGAGATTATTTATAGAGTTATATCATATCATGAAGGATTTTTTTGGTTTCTTTTAGAGGATTTTTTTTGGAAGATTAGGTATATTTTTTGCATGGTGAAATATTTGAGTTTCCATAATTCTTCTTTTGCATTAAGTTAAGATACTTTTTAATATAAAATGGCAAGGCCACAATGTCACACACCCCCCCCCCCCCCCCCCCTTGTTGAAATAACTGGAACTGGAGCTTTCTTTTAATTCCCAGTTGGGTTTATCCGTAAAGTCATCATGCCTCATTTGATGCTTCATCCCCCTCCTAGGCCCTGCCTGTTGTACGCAAAGTCATGAAATCTTATTAAAATAAGGGTATGAAATACTGAAACTCAGCATTTTAAACGCACCAGGCGCGCTCGAGAGTGTCATAGTTATAAGCTGGACATTGGAATTTGGGGACAATATTATATTGTAGTACCTTTTTAGCTTTGGTATCTGGCTGCCGAATAATTACTTTATTTTGAAAATTTGACTTCGACATTTTTTATTAAAAAAAATCAGCAAAAATTTATTTAAATTAAAAAAATATTCAGCAACGAGCCTGAAATCACTTAAAGTGTACATGCAATGCAATAATATACATATTAAAACTCTAAAACTATCCTATAATAACTTCTTGAATCCTATGAATTTTTGACATTAATGACTAATAATTTTATTTTTTTTAAATTCAACAAGAAGGGACCTTAATTTTCTAAAACTTTGGCATTATATATATATATATTGCTGAACTTGAAAAGGTACTACTACGATAGTAGTAGTAGTATCAATGTGCAACTCAAGTATAAACCTATTTGTTTGTACAAAAACACACATTAGGCAATGGGGGTGACAACCGTAAATGGTGACAATCAAGTCACAAGTTAAAAAAACACTTCTCGTATACGAAAATCCTTAATGATTGTTCTTTTAGTACCAAGAAGCCCCCAAAAAAAAAACAAGTTGATATGTACATGGTTGATCGTATGAGGGTGTCAAAATCCTCACACTTTTAATATTAAAAAATAAATTAAAAAAATATCCCAATTCGGTCACCTAAACATGAGAGCGAAAGAAAGTGAGTCCGTGGTTACACACGTGGCCGACTCCAAACTCCAAACGTTTCCTACAACCGACCATAATCACTCCCCACCATGGCAATGTGCAATGCCTTACTTACTACGGACGTAGTTTTGTCACACACAAATGGTGAGGCGATGGACAAATTGCTTGTAAGTAAAGTAGGTATCCATTTAACCAAGTGTTAAATGTGTGTGGCATTCCCGGTTGCTTGCTTGCCCACGGTGTTTAGTACTAGAGAGTGGGGCGAGAATTTGACTCATTCCAACTCCTAGGTTTATTGCCTTTGTTCCCAACATGTTCCCTTCAAGTTCTCAATGTGTTCCCATCAAGTTCTCAATATGTTCTTTAGGTTCCCAATGTGTTTTCCCCCCCAAGGGTGTTCCCAATAGTACCTCACATTAATCCCATAAGTTTTGCCCAAAGCCCTCCCCTTCTCACCTATATAGGTGGGCCAAAGAGGCAAGGCACTCTCTATAATTCAATATCTATTTTGGGGGAACCTCCATAGTTTCAACATTTAATTTAATTTATTTATTTATTTATTTATTTTTTTTGTGATGGGCCAATCAAATTGGCTCATTGCCCAAAAAATAATTTTAAGTTGAACTTGTGAGGCACTCCCAACTAATTAATAACAATCACACTATGTCACTTTGAGCACCTTGAGATTGATATGGCAATAGAAACACATGGTACACACATTGGGAAGTGAACTCCAATTGTGGCCTTTTTCCTCCTGTTTGGTTTAACTGCCACTCCTCTGAAGCAGCCCAAAGCTTTGTTGTGTCTATCCATTTCATGAAGATCAAAGCCAATCCCATCAAAATCTGATCAAAATCTTTGTAGCTTTGGCTTGGGATCGAATCCCTCGATACGTCCATCATGTAAAATCAGTTTTTTTCTTGTTGCATAGCTACTCAAGCAAGGTTGCCTTTCAAGGTGTTATGCAAGAATTTAAGTGAATGCAAGGGTGCTATGTAGATTGAAATCAAGTTAAATTTTACCAAAATACTATAATTTAATGACCCGACACTCAACCACAATAAATGGCCTTTTTAATGAAGCCTTCAACAAGCTAACTTACAACCCACACATTTTCCTTTAGTCATCTAAGCTAAGTTGTCTAAAGATTCAAAAAATAAAACTAACCTAGGAGTGATGGCTTAGTGATATAGCCCATTTTGGGACCATGAAACCTCCAAAAAGGTCTTGGGTTCAAACCTAATGGAGTGCAAATGAAAGGTCTTATTAGGTCAAGTATGCCATATATATACCCCAATGGTTTATTAGGTCACGTTTGTCATATGTCTTTCATATACATATATATAACAAACTCGTCATCCAAGCAATGGCATGACAACAAATTGTCTACAATGACTAAGCTCACCAAAAAACCAAATATGTTTCATGCTTACCAAAATAGGTAACTTCAAAACAATGGCCATATAGGCTCCTTGGGAGAATTCAAGCACATAGGTGTACATTATAATGAACAACCATACATGCAATTTTTGCAAAGTCAATGGAACCCACAAAACCCATGTGAAAATACCAAAACTTAGTTATATAGGAATCACTTTCATCACACATATGCTCCAAGGATACTTCATAAATAAATATGTTAAAGACAATGCAAAATAAAAAGTTGTCAAAACCCTTCTTGAACAATGCATCAATCCCAAATCCTTAACAACAAAAATAATTCCTTGAGCTACTAGATATCATCTTCATACTTGGGAGAATTTGAAGTGTTACCAACAACATTGTAAATTTCTAAATTGCTTTAGCAAGTAAACTTACTTTTCACCCTAACCTAATGGTTCATCATCATATGTCCAAGTATCAATGGTGTCCCCAAATATGGATATTTAGATTAGATCATCATTGCCATTATGCTCTAGAACCCAAGGAAACATACAAACTCTCAAATTGTGAATATGTAAAGACATTATTGGGCTCCTCTAGTAACATTTTCCACAATAGAAATTTCATACATAGGAGCTTATTGATTTGTAGGGACATATCACATAATAAACTAACAATTGGGACAACATCCATACATCATTTAAAACTAAGAGCAAAGAAATTCAGGCTCACATATGAGCAATTGAAGAAACATCAATGAGGTGAGGTTGATGTACACTCACTAGGACTTCAAATTGTTGGTGTTATCAAAACCAATTGAAAATAGTTTCATATTTTAAAAAATAGTTTCAACATTATGCCCATTAGCCATATTATAGCAAAAAATAATCAACAATATTTTATACTTTGTTTGTGATGCACTTTAGCCATACAAAATTTTCTACGATTTTGAACTTATGTAAGAATTGCCAATCTCATGCATAAGGTTTTGTGACACATAACTTCTCCTTGTGTATCTTCAACATACTATTGAAATTCTTTCATTGTATTTGCCCTAGCAACAAGTACCCACATGACAATTACATCTTCTTGTTTTATGGTTTGCATGGTATGAGAGGGAAGAGGTCATTTCATTGTCATGCAACTTATTTTGATCTTATAAAAAACACCTAAAAGAGAACCCAAAATAAAAAATGGTTGCAAACATTAAAAAATACTTATGATTTGTTATACCATTATGCACCTCCAAAGAAAAATGACTAAAAGGGTAGAACGACATTTCCATGGACCAAAAACTATGTAAAACATGTAAAATAAATTGCAATCCTTGTCACATATGCTTATGTGGTGCCATTTTGATGGCATGTTAATCGTGGTAAGTTGAGTTTGATTACTAATATGGATGTTGTGAAATCTAAATTGAATCATTAAATGTTTCAATTTTAAAAAATTTGTTTGAGCAAAAACCATTTAAAGTTGAGCAAATGTTTTATTAAACATCGTTACTTTCACAAAAGGCCCCTTGATTTTCATAATTTACAAATTCTTTGACACACAATTTTTTTGTAATAATAAAAGGCTATTATACACACCTTTCTCTTTTTTTTTTTTGAAAATACAAAAAACCAATAACTTTTTTTGTAATAAAATAAATTTAGGGTTTATTTGAAGTTCATTAGTCCTATGCAACCTATAAATGTGATACAATGTGTTTAAAAAATAGTTTAAAATTATAATACAAGAAACTAAACTTCAAATTAGTTAACATGTTTTGGTATGATTTGAAATTGTGGTCATGTTTTAAAGATGAAATACAAAATCTAACATATGTTTTACACAATTAAAATTTCATATTTATTATAAGATGTTTAACCCAATCTCTCTCTCTTGCACGCGCGGGGGCGGGAAGTCTTTGGCGGCCCTGGTATATCAATCTAGTCTTTGCTGATTTTGTAGGAGTTCTTTGCTCGCTCTTTGTGTAAGTTTGTGTATTTGACAACTTGGTTCTTTATCTTCTGATTCTTTTTTGGGGCTGGTTCAATGGTGCAGCAACCTTTTACTGCACATAGGAAACCAATTTTCCGAAGTTGATGTTGAGGAGCCAACCCATCTTGTTGCTATAAAAATTTCCTTTCTATGTTTGGCAAAAGGACCTCAAATGGACAATAGTCCTTAGTCTAAAGTAAACATATTACTCATGGGAACTTGGTTTTAGCCAAAAGTTGTGTGAGATGGGAAGAATTAAAAATGAAATAAAATTGTGGATCAACTCAAGAAAAAAAATTAGCCAAAAGTTGTGTGAAATGAGAAAAATTAAAAATTAAATAAAATTGTGGATCAACTCAAGAAAAAAAATTTAGCCAAAAGTTGTGTGAAATGAGAAAAATTAAAAATTAAATAAAATTGTGGATCAACTCAAGAAAAAAAAAAATCAATTTTTTGGGTTCTTTTTTGTCATTCCAAAGATGTATGAAGGTCAACATATGGGGGTTGAACACAATTGGCACAAGCTTGTAACATCAAATACCTAAGGCATCAACTTAAAACCAAATCAAAACACTAACATGCCCAAAATGAAACTTGTTTACTCATAATGGTCAATCTTATTTTAATTTCAACAAGTTTCAAAAAATGTATTTGCACAATGTTAGTATATTCACAAGTCATCATTTCTTTACATACATAAGTTCATGTAAGCTAGGATTAGGTCTAACGCTTAAAATAGGTGTTGGTCACTCAATGGCTAGAACGTCCATCAAGGGTTATTGAGATGAATAGTTTATTTAGTGGCCCCACATGAATGATGACAAAATCCACATTGTGAGTAAATTGAGAGAGAAGAATGCAAAAATATAAAGTAGCTAGTGTGCATCAATGCATTTTCATAGTCTTAGCAAGAATAAGAACTTTGGGATTGGCAACATTTGAATTTTGAACCTTGTTTCCTTGATTGGTAGACATTAAGATTGTATTAACCAACTAATGGTTTAGCAACTTTGTTTCCAATTATTTTACAATACTTATATAGGAATATGAATCTAGTATGCCTTTCCTTTGAAAAAAAAACAATGTTTCATGATTTTTAATCATGAATTCTATTTGGATTGGGAGGTTTATGCCTCCTTTTTGTGTTCATTCAAGCTATTCCATTGTGGTCTAATGGCTACCAAACTCCAATATAACAAGCAAGGTTTAAAGAATTCAAATGTTGATAATCTTGCAAAGGAAAAATCTTCATGGTCAAACTAATCAAGACATACCCATTTGCTTCAAATGTTGCATATCTTGAGAAAAAAAAATCTTTATGGTTAAACTATGGAATCTCAAAATATTTGTTCCATGTGCGGCCTGATCCCGGCCGCCAACCCCTCCCAAAAAGCCATATGCCTAATTTGGAAGGGAAAGTTGAAGATGCCTCCTTTGCACAAATGGTTGGTGTACTTTATCATTCATTGTTTTTTCTATGTATGTTTCATGAATTAATTCATTATTAAACAACAAATTTTCTTAACTTGACAATTACCTTGCATGATTTAAAACTCCCATTTAGGATATTCACCATGACATACACCGTTGTTTTGCATATGTGTGTGCATCATCAAATTTTGGAATGCAAAACTTTTATTTAGAATAATTTCAACAAATTTGTTGAATATCTTGGATTTTTTAAATTTATTTCTAAATAATGTAAGTTGTGTTCTTGGCCCAAGTGTTTTTTGGTTCTACAACTATTTTTTTCCTTTTAAAACCATTTTTGGGTAATTTAATTGAATTTCCAATGAAAAATACTCAAAATTCAATATCTCCTATACCTTAGGTACAAAAATTTAAAAGAACCTTCATTAAATCATACTCATTGAAGGCTTTATAACAATATCAAGAGTGCAACCAAATTCTCCTATGATTTTTACTTTGGATTTAGATGGATTTTCATGAAATTTTGTTCAATATTCAACCATTTTTCCATCATAGGTCAAAAACATTATGGAACCATCTTGGTGCACTCGTGTTCATCAAAGGTTTTTCCAATGGTACCAAGAGTGTGGCAAGAGGCATCATGGTTTGGGAGATTTTAATGTGACAAATAAACAAAACAAACAAACAACCTTCCTTCATGATATATGTTAGAAATAACATAACTTAATTTTCAAATAGGAAACACATGTGAAACCACCAACCATGTGACAAAAAGGCTTACTTTGAGAACCTTTTTCACCAATACCTCTTGGAAACACAATCTATTGGCCTTGTGACAAATAACTCAAAAGGTTATCATTATTCCTACAACAATTAATTCACCTTTTGTTTGTGTTTTCTTATCATAAATTGACCTTGTTATATAAGGATATGGAGAAGAGGTAGTAGAGGGAATCTATCATCTAACCCATTCCTAAGTTTGATCAATTGTTTAACCCTTAAGTATTTCACACATTTTGTAGGTCAACAGAAAATATAATTGATTAAATTGTGAAATTTTGTGAAATGTCCTAAATGATGCATCAAATATGATAATGAGCCAATCGCAAGTGGGTAAGTGCATATTATGGTGTCCCTTATGGATGAAACAATGTAAGAATTCCAATACATCTTACTAATGTAATGTATCCAAAATCCAATTGGTAAGGAAATGAGTAAGGACTCATATCATTGGTTTATATTAGTTTAAGAAGGTTATCCTTAAAAAGAATACCATATGACCATTTTTGAGTTTATGGGGACTTTCAAACATAAACTTCACCTATCAAATATGATATTTTATATGGATTCATAAATTTCAAATTACTTTATCGAATGTCTAATGTACTTGACCATAGGTTATATGATTAAAATGGAAACCAAAATTCTTATTGAAGATGTCATTGCAAGTGGCAATACATTTTTAGGTACTTTTAATGGGTAAGAAATGGTTGAATCCATAGTCCTATTCAATATAGTTCTTGGAGAAAAAATATTTTTGGTAGACATTTTCATTGTGAAGGTGTTGATAACACTAAATGCATTCCTATCATGTTGTTTTTGGTATGCCCAAGTGGGTTAACCATAATTAGTGTTGGCCACATGCCCCTTCCCAAGTATAATTGCAACCCCGCCTTATGTTATCTTTCATTTGATTAGCTCCCCATTTCTTTTTATATGTTCAATTTGTATCATGTGTGGCAAGGGCATGTGTGAAGGCAATGCTCATATCGCTACTAGCCCAAAAACATATAGTGAGTTGTATTCACATTATTAGAAGTCATTTTTTTGGTAATCGATGTTATTTTTTGGGAAATATGACTTGAAAATTGATGCATTGATGAATTTCAAAATTGAATATCTCCTATACTTTAGGTATAGATATGGGTCTACCTTGAAACAATAAATAGAAAATGAATGCAAATTGAAGTCAACATTTCAACACCTATAACCACATGTTGGACCACATAATCCCTACCTTTGGACATATCCAAGTGCGGATTGATCACATGCTAATTCATTTTCAAAAATTAGTATCCCCATATTACTACCAAACATGTGATTGATTTCCTTTGGCCAACATGCTTCCACAAGGAATCTAATTTGGGCATTAGAAGTTTATTGTGTGTTTCAATCTTGTTGTAAACTTTACATTTTACTTAATGCACCCTCTCATCAACACCTATTGTAAACTTTGCCCATGCATATTGGAAGTGACAATTCATTTCACACATTTTCTTATGCTTCATACTATTTTAAAGTTAACTTCTACTTGTGCTAGAGCAAGAATCACACAATTAATATCAACCTTAGGGCTTTGGTGACTTAAATAGTCAAGGCCATCGACACACACTGAAACACACATGAAACTTGAAACTCACACACAATGTTGATACCAACCATTGACGACAACTTGCAAGTGCATAATGAGGTAGCATGCTTACTTGAACAATGAACTTGAGCAACTTGAGAAATGTGACAACAATTTGGGAAGGGAGACATCAGCTTGCAGATGGTCGGCAACCAATCTTGCAAGCACCTTTACTGAGACATCACCAAGTGCAGTAACCTGGGGTTTGCATTCCTCACATAATCTCCTATTTGGACTACAGCATTCCAATGACATCATGAGCAATCTTCCAAAACTTCAACCCTTGAGTGTCATGAAGCCCCAATTTGGGCTTTGATCCAGCTCCCTTTTGCATTGAGCACCCACCCACCACCCATCCTACCCCGTCTCTACCTTGGTCAGTTCCTTACAAAGTGCAGTTGAAAGTTGTAAAAACTAGGCACACCTTTGTTAAAGAAAACTTAGCAACAACATCATGAATAATGTTTTACTAGGTGTTGCACCCCTCAAAACCATATCTGGGCATCCCAACTAGTTCATATAAAGAATCTGGACATTTCTTTCATTCACACCTTGTTCACTTTCTTATTTCCCATTTGCTATTATCCACGGTGTTTATCCAAATTCTGTACAAGCAAATTATACCCTAGGCTGATAGATGCAACAAAAGGCTATGGCAAATGGTTTTCAAATCACACACCTCTTTCCTTCAGTAATGTCTATTTGATCAATTGCAGCTGGAATTCTCAATTCTGAGATCTCTCTTATCTTTGCATATTTGTAGGCCAGCCTCCACACATAGGGAACTAGATCCCGCTAACATTACTGGATGAAGTTTTCGTTGAAATCAATTTGTTGGGTCATGTACATGTTACGGTCCACCTGGTTGAGACTAACCTGACTAGATCTCTGACTTGACTGAAAACAAACATATCTTGCAAGGTTCGTGAGGATTGAAAAACACCCACCTTCATATCTTGCAAGTTTTGGGAGGATTGAAAAACACCCACCCGCATGTCTTGCAAGTTTCGGGGGTATTGAAAAACACCCAAAGCATATCTTGCAAGTTTTGTGGGGGATTGAAAAACACCCACCTGCATGCATAATTTGCAAGTTTTGTGGGGGATTGAAAAACACCCACCTGCATGCATATCTTGCAAGTTTTGTGGGGGATTGAAAAACACCCACCCACATGCATATTTTGCAAGTTCTGGGGGGATTGAAAAACACCCACCTACATATCTTGCAAGTTTTGGGGGATTGAAAGGCACCCACCCACATTTGTTGCAAGGTAGGGGGGAGTTGAAAACACCTACCCTCATGTGTTGCAAGGTTTGGGGGATTGGAAGCACTCACCTGCATATCTTGCAAGTTGTAGGGATTGGGAAAACACCACCCACAGATCTTGCAGGAATTGGGATTGAAACAAATTATCTGCATGATAACAGTTTGTTGCCCAAAGTCACTGAGTAGTACATAGCACTTGGTCAGTTGTCTTGAGAATGATGAATTTTTTTCATGTGGTTTCCAAGAGGAGCTCATTCTTTCCTTGTGAATTCTCTTGAGAAGATGAAAAATGGGGGACAGAAAATACATACAGGAAAAATGTATGTGACATTGATTGATTATGGGATATTCTGGACAAAGTGATGATCATCCCCATTCCCCTTGGCCCTAGTGAAAACCATTAAAGATCCAGGGGATGATAACCGGTGTTAACAAGGACATTGCAAAGGTGTCAACAAACAAAGAGCAACCCACAAGCTCTATTTATGAAACTCTTATTCAAGAATGCTGAAGTGATCTCATCACTCTGAGCTCTTCCTTCTTTGCTCCTTCTCCCCTTCTCCCCTTCTCTCTCTCTTTCTCTCGTGACACAACTTTTCTCACTCTCCTGCCTCTAATGGTATGTAACCTGGCATCCCTCTTTTTTCCACCCACCTCCTTTTATTCTCTCTAGATCATAGTTCCTTAGCTAGATCATGTATGAGAAGAGTTTCTCTGAGAACTTACTGTCATTGTGGGCCCAAGAAAAGAAAAAGAAAACAGAAACAACAAACAACAACCACCAGAAAACCGAAGAAAGACAAAAAAAAATGCAGTTGTGAATTTCAGATGGATTGCAGATGATGAATTTCAGACATTCTAGTAAGATGGAGGATTCTTGCAATTTTCTGCTGGAGACTTGAGAATTGTTGTGAAGAAATTCACAAGCACTAGTACTTTCTCCAAGATGATCATCAGATGATGATTTGGAGCATTCTTGCAATTTTCAGCTGGAGATTTGAGGGTTGTTGTTGGTGGAAGAAATTTGCAAGCAAGCAGTTTCTCCAAGAGAATCAATGATGATGATGATTTGAGAATCATTTTCCTTCTTCTTCTGCAGCCAGAGCTGCTCAAACTTGCAGTCTTGATGTTGTTGTAGTAGTGGGGTTGTCTGCCTGTCTTTCTTTGTTGGAAGAAACTAATTTTGTGTTGGGTTTTGTTTTGGGAGAATCCAAACAGCAGGTTCACTTCATGGAGAAAGAAAAGATCAATCAGTTCATGGTTTCATGAAGAACCCAAGGAGTTGTTCAATCTAATAGAGGTGCTTGCTTGCTTGTTGTGAGGAATCATGAGACTTTGTTGCTGGTGGCATGGGAATTGCAGGCTAGCAGCAGGCAGACACAGCAACAACAGCAGCTTGTGGAATCTGAGAGCAACAAGAAAGTGGTTCCAATATCCAAGGAGTACTATGAGAGTAGCAGCAATGAAGATGCTGATGATGAGCATCATGATCATCATGTGCGGCACAGTGGTAGAAGAACAAGAACAAGAACTCCAACTCTGGAGACTATGGTCAGTCTGGCCAAGGATGGCACTGTTGATTGTAGTGGCAAGCCAATTGACAAAAGAACCTCTGGCCGACTCAGAGCCAATTTCTTCATCATTGGTAATAAGAAAACAATCTACCATTGCTTAGCTTGCTTAGCTTGCAGCTTCTTCTTGGCACAATTTGAGGAAGGAGATCAGGACTAGCTAGTGCACCTGCAAGTCTTGAATCACGGTTCTGCTCAGAGTTTTGAATCCAGTCAGTCTCAGCAGCAACTTCACAACGGGTTTTGTGTCCAGGAAGAACCAACCACAGGAGCTCATTCCTGGGATGAAGCAAATCTGCTTTTTTTGGTAATGGGTTGTGGGTGACAAATGTTCAGGAATCGAGATTGGTGAGAGATTGGCATTCTATGGCATGTCTGCCAACTTGGTGACGTACCTGACACATGTGTTGCATGAGGGCACGGCAGTGTCAGCCAAAAATGTCAACAATTGGATTGGCACCACCTTCCTGGCACCATTTTTGGGTGCTTTTCTCGCAGATGCTTACTGGGGTCGCTTCTGGACCATCTTCATCTTCTCCACTGTCTACTTGGTGGTAAGAAATGCAGCTAGCACCATTGGCATTATGTTGGAAAGGTCTTGAAGAGTATAGATCGAAAGTGGGCTTATGTTCTCCATTTGAAGATCTGGAGTTCAAATTAGGACATAATTGCATCATGCTTGTGAAGGCCTTGAAGAGTACTATTGCAATGAGTTTATATTCTCCTTTTGAAGATCTGAAGCACAAATTCGCACAAAATTATATCATTCTTGCCGAGGTCTTGAAGAGTAAATATCAAAAGTTGACTCGTGTTCTTCATGTGAAAATCTGAAGTTCAAATTAGCACAAAATTGCATCATTCTTGCTGCTGTTTGTTCTTCAGGTTCTGGACTCATGTTTTGTGGATTTGTGTAGGGACTGATCATGTTGACGCTATCAGTAACAATAGCCGTGTTTAAGCCACCAGAGTGCGACCTCGGTGCCGGCAGCAAAACCTCCACAGGTGCTGCTGCAGTTGGGTGTCCATCGGCGACGGCGGGTCAAGTGGGTTTCTTCTATTTCTCGCTCTATCTCATTTCCGTAGGCGCGGGGAGCATGAAACCTTGTGTGGCGGCGTTTGGTGCGGACCAGTTCGATGAGGAAGACGCGCACGAGAACGGCATGAAGAAATCCTTCTTCAACTGGTGGGTGTTCGGCATCAGCATCGGCGGTCTATTGTCCGCCACAGTGTTCGTCTACATCCAGGACTACGTGGGTTGGGGTTGGGGATTCGGAGTTCCCACTGTCTTGATGGCTATGTTCCTGTGTGCTTTTGTTTCCGGCTCCGGATTCTACAGACACAAGCGACCCATGGGAAGTCCGCTCTCACGTATCGCGCAAGTCTTCGTTGCTTCTGTTTGCAAGTGGCGTCTTCAGGTCCCCGCTGATTCTCAGTTGCTGTTCGAGATTCGCGACAAGGAATCGGTGGTCCCCGGGAGTCGACGGATCCCCCATTCCAACTCCTTTCGGTAATGCATACATACACCCCAACCCACCTTCCCTTTCTGCAACTGCTGAAGCTTGTGGGTGGCGGGGTCGATGATTCTTGTGACGAGATCTTCTTCTTCTTTTGGGTTCTGCAGCTTCCTTGACAAAGCAGCAATCCTGGAGCCGGAGGAGCTGGACGCTAGAGCAGCAGCTGCTGCTGCAACAAGTTGTAAAGAGATCATCATCACCAGCAGCCCGTGGAGATTGTCCACCGTAACGCAAGTTGAGGAAGTGAAGCTAGTGCTCCGACTGCTGCCGATTTGGGTAGCAGCATTGCTGTTCGCCACTCTACCAGCACAGATCTCCACCTTCTACACGCGTCAAGGGACGACTCTAGACATCAACTTAGGACCCAACTTCCAGATCCCTGCTGCTTCGCTGCAGAGCTTAATACCCATCACCATCGTCACCTTGATCCCCTTATACGACCGTGTCTTCGTCCCAGTTGTCCGCCACTTCACAGGTAATGTCCGCGGCATTACAATGCTCCAGCGGATTGGCATCGGCATCTTCATCTCTATCCTTTCCATGGTAGCTGCTGCTATCACGGAAATCAAGAGAGTCAAGGTATGATTTCCTCTCCTCCAATTTTGGATGTATCAAGCGGAATTGGGCCAGATTTTCTTTCTTGTGCAAGCTTGCTTTGAGGGTTCTTCTGGTTTAGGGTTTTAGGTTTCTTAGCTAGATTCTGATTTCATATGATCATCGGAGGTGGTGAATATCTGTCTGCATTGATGCTGGTGCTGCTGTGGCTGCAGGTGGCAAAAGAACATGGATTACTAGATCAACCCGACTCGACAATACCCATGAGCGTGTTCGTGCTCCTCCCACAGTACGTTCTTCTGGGCACCGCCGAGGTTTTCACCAGTATCGGAGCACTGGAGTTTTTCTACGATCAAGCTCCAGACAGCATGCGCAGTTTGGGTACAGCGCTATTCCTGAGCACAATCGGAGTCGGCAACTTCCTCAGCAGCTTACTCCTCACCGCCATCGTGAAAATGACAAGACTGGGTGGTGGTCATCATTATCCTCCACATCAGAGTGGCTGGATCGTCGACAACCTCAACAGATGCCGTCTTGACTATTTCTACTGGCTACTAGCAGGTCTCAGTGGGTTGAATCTCTGCTTCTTCATGGCTCTGGCTCACTGGTACAGCTACAAGAAGATCAACAAAACCACCGACTTTTAGCTCCCTCCATTGCTATTCCTCACCACGACCACGACCACCACAACTATATTCCTGTGAAGCGCCTCCCTCAATTCACATCTTCATTTCATGACCAACCCCCAAATCTTTGCGACATGATCAAACCCTAAATGCAACAGAAGCGGCAGATGCTACAAAAGCATTGACCAAACACTTGCGCAAGAACCCTAAACCCTAACAACTTTCCAAGTGACACAAAATTCCCAGGCTGATCAATTCCTTTTGAGAATTCCAGTTTTGCGTTACAATCGTGCACATGATGAAGAAGCAGCAGCTGCTGTAGTCCTGAATTCGGAGTTCTGCAAAGAACAAGAGTTTTTGAGTTTTCCGAGTTTTTGTGCAGAAAATTCCAGAGTTTTCAAAGTTTCGGAGTTTCAGGACTTTTGGGCACATCAGATCAGAGTTTCGGAGTTTGTTTGTTCGGAGTTTTTGCAGACCAGAGTTTCAAAAGTTTGGAAGTTTTCGAGACTTTTTGCAGACCGAAGTTCCCAAGTTTCCGAGTTCTCCAGATTTTTGCAAACCAGAGTTTCTGAGTTTTCGCAAACAGAGATTTCATTTTATTTTTCATCCCGTTTGGGCGATTTTCCTCGCGGGCAGAGGGGGCTGGGGGGGGGGGGCAGTTTTGGGCAAGCTGCATAGGTGTACATAAAAGGACTCTTCAATCAAGGATTTTATACCTGGCAGTTCATTTTAATATTTCTAGCTTTTTTCATTAGATAAATATGTGGGATAAGTAGCAAATTGTGGATTCTTGCATTATTTAAATGAATTTTATTTTCAAAAGTCAGAACATCTGGTGTTAATTACACGTTATAATAGGCTTTAATAAGTGTAGTTTATTTTGGAATTTTTTTGTACAGCCAAAAGGGTTATATCAGCCATTAGAAGATGTAAAAAGTTACACTCATCCCTTGAGAGATGTAGCCAGATCTGGCTATAAATCATATATGAAATAGAAAAAAAAATTCCTTATATATTTTTGGTTACATGTTGCAAAATGAAATATAAAAATCGCCCAGAAACTTTTCAAATATAAAAATATTTTTTTTCTCTATTTTTTTTTTCTCACCTCTGGTCGATTGAACCCTTAAAAAAAAGCACCTCATTTCTTTTTGGAAAATTAATTTCACTTATTTGGTGAAATTTCGCCAGTATAAAACAAAAAAAAGATTCATAAATTGTGGATCTTTGCATCATACCTGAAATTCTGAATCTAAAAAAACCACCCGTACACACCACTTACATACTAAAACCCACAAAAGATTGATGAGTGATCTTCACATGATTCAAGTAAAGTGCAGCTGCACTGGTATCCCTTCTTTAAACAATATTAATCGTGTTCAACATAACGTGTTTATTGTTTCCCAATTCTTCCTCAGAAAAATCAGACAGCTTAAGACTAGGAATTCCAATCACTTGGGAAGTCATTATAGCCATTGTTACCTCAAGGAACACCGCTTGGCACTCACTCTAACAAACACAACTTATCACATATCTTAGTAGCCTATTTGGCTCACTTTAGACGAGTGTCCAGGGTCCAATTTCCTAGGAACCAATTTGGACTAATTTGAAGCAAATTGAGTTCTGAGTCGGAGTGTACCTTGGGTCCCTAGCCTGATTCTTGGTTCTCCAAATCAGGAGCTCTCCTTTTTAGCATTGATTTTTGGTCAGAACCAAATTGACTTTCCCTCCAAAACAGGTGCCATGTAGGTTTAGCCTCAATTTGCCACTGTTTGGTCTTGGACTCTCATCTAAAGGCCTTGGGACCAATTTGAAGCTTTTGACCAATAAGATTGCTTGAGTTCATTGGTCCCTGGAGCTTGGACCCTTGTCTAAAGTCGTCCTAAGAGCAAATATGTTTTTGGGCGCCCAAAGATGCAGTGAATCCAACAAAGGTTTTTTTGAAAAACTTGGTGCAAAGCCACCATATTTTGAGGGGGGGAAAATAGAAATTGCATATCAACAAAATATAGTGGGGTTCTTAGAAACTTTGACTTTCAACAGGACTTACCTCAAAAGTTGGAACAAGTGTGTAGGTGAACAACCCATGCTTGTACTTGTTCACTAAACCTATCATGAAAGCATAAACATATTTTTTTGTGATTGATTTGATCCATAACAACCCATCACAACGTTGGATGCATTTCGAACATGATGAGTTTTCAAGGTTTTTCCAGTCTTGGGGATCTATCGCCTATCATCCTCCTCACCAAACTTCAATCCACTATGCATGACCTGATCTCACAATCTGATGACCACCACAAACTGAAAAAAGATCTTCACTGAATAATTATTCCAAAATTTCCTGTTTCATGTTCTTTGCACTTTCACATCATTTCACAAATATGTTTGGAATGACTAAACAGTAAAACCGTAAAATGAAGAAGCTGTCAAAGTCACAGAGGAAAAATTGGTAGGCACCTGTGACTAGTTTGCTGAGAAGCAGCCTTGAAACAGAATGCTCCTTCCTTCATATGGTCTCCAAAGGCAATAACAGGTCTTTCACTAAAGTCAACAGTCAAGAGAGTAGTCTCCCAGCAGCAGTATAATTTGCTGTGTGTGGTAGTGATCATGTTATCTCTCTGAGAGGGAAACATGAGGACCATAGAGGTGATCTTTGTTAAAGCCCCTGAACAGTAAAGCTTCCAGCCAGTCAAACTGCCAAGTCACTTAAGACTGGAATTGTCTTCAAAACCAAAATTTCATGATTGACCCCAAAACCAAAGCTATCACTGTGGACAACTGCTAAGAACCCTGGTACTCATACATGCTAGTAGCAAACATGAAGCATGACTCCATGAATCTACTGAGGCTCAAAACTGTGAATATGAGAAAGTCATGATGCTGAGGAAGTCTGGGCTCATTATAGCTATGTAAGCAAAGAAATATGCAGTCTACAGAATGTGGAAATTGGCCCCCACTTTACCCAAAAAAAGATTTTTCGATTAATTTTCCTACTTCAAACAGCACATTTAGTGCCAGGAAAAGGCCCCATATACAACAATCAAATAACATTAACACAATCTATTAATCTTATGTCTTGCTGTTTTATGAACTGTAGAGTTGTTGCAATCAGGAAAGACATAACAATCATGTTGATGTCTGCTTACTTTCCACAGGTACGAAGCCACCTATTTCTGTGTTACTAACACTCACACTTAAAGGACCTCACATTGAAGGTCAAGGAATACCCATTGCAGCAAAACTGACAGCATTTATAAATGAACTGATAACAATGGAGATTTAGTAGTAAACAACTGACTGCTCTGGCCCCTGTCCTTCAGCAAGATGAAACTTCACCTGCAGATGTGGACAAGCACAATGTTAGGATTTCCCCTATGAGCAGATTCAGGGCTGCACATGAGCATTCTGAACTGCCAGTCTTCACCCCATAACACTTGAACAGATCACAAGGCTTATATAACATGTACTGAAACAAAACAGGGAAAAGCAAACACCTGAGTGAAGGGTAGAAAGTGCAGTCTGACAGAAGTGAACTTGGCCCCATAGAAGCCATGTCCATGTATCATGCTCTTGCCTGCCACTTTCACAACTATAGAGCGCAGACCCTGTCAAGTAGAACCTCACTTTAATCAGAAATTCATCATGGTAACATCACTCCAGTAACTTGCTTTTGGGAACACAGAAAATTGGGGTAGGATTCAACCTTGTATGCTCATTCCAGAACAAGGGCAACATTTTGCAAGGAGGTGGTTCTGGCCAAAGCCAGCAATGAAGTTGAATCTAATTGCATATCAGATCTTTCCAGAATATTTCTCAGGGTCCTTAGAACACCTAAAATTACTTTAAAGGTACTGTGGGACACAACAGTCTGCAAGATCTGAACATACTTACTTGGGGATAGCCATAAATTATGCTCTTAATCTGTCTCCACTTGCTCTCAGTTGCTCTAGCATCTCCTGAATCCCTGCAACATTGCCCCACCAAAACCCATTAGGCATGATGAGAGTGGTACATTTACACCTACACGTGGAGCTGAGAGGATGAATGCTGGCCACTACTGACAACAAACAAAGGACACGTGTTCTCTCCTGTCACAGAGGGCATACCAGGAATGAATAACGTTTTTCAGCTCGTCGTGCAAAAGCACTTTGACTCTGAATACACTCGGGGAACCTTGCCTTCCCGCGAACCAGATAGAGAAAATCAAAGGCGGGCTGGTATCCAGGAACTTGTTGGCGAAGGTGTGCAATCCGATGAGTTGCTGAACCCCACCCCATTCGTAAGACGTCGCCAGAACGGGCTTGTCTAGTGCTGCTGGACAAGGAGGGCATCCCTGGGGCGGATCCTCACGCAACACGCCATCCCCGCCCCCGCGCTGGAACACGGAGCCTCCCTCCGCTGCCCAGTGGCAAAAAGAGGGCGGTTCGTCGTGATTCTCCTCCATGTTACAAATGCGGTCGTAGATCAACCGGTGCTTTGGTTCCCAGGTACGCAACGCTTGTCTCTTCATCTGCTCTGCCTCTATGTGATGAATCCTGGAGAAATGCGGACTGGCAACGAGATTGAGGCCGTAGACTGTGCCGAAAAGTCCCTTCCAACCTCCCATACAACGCAACGCATCCAGCTCTCGCAGTCCCGAGCCTGCACAAAGCTCGTTCCACAAGCTTGCGTCCTGCGTCGCGTCCCGCCATTGCCTACACACCAGGGCACAAGAGCGCGCGATTTCTACTGCAGGTAGCAGTAGCAACACATTCGCGAAAACTGCATCGGGCAAACTCTCACATCGCCTTCTTAAGCTTGTCGACACCATCTCCAACAAGAAGACACAAAGAGCAAGAAACCTCTCTGTCTCTCTCTCTCCACCGGTACTCTATCCGAAAATTACTCAGCACATCAATACTCGGAAGTGAATTCGTGCAGTGTTCAACAATTTTTCATGCCGCAAAACAAACAAAGCTTGCTCGCTTGCGGATCCGTGCAACGTTCAACCGCTTTTCCATACCGCAAAACCAAACAAAGCTTACCAACAACAAAATGATCGTTTCCCCCAGCAGATGGCGAAGGAACAGATCGATCCGGACAGAAAATTCGCAGGAGAGGAAGAAGAAGAAGAAGATCAATCTGGACGCAGAAGACTCGAATTCGTGCAATGTTCAACAAGTTTTCATGCCGCAAAACAAACAAAGCTCACTAATAATAAGGACACAGAATGCTCATTTCATTTCACGCAGAAGAAGAAGAAGAAGACACGGAACAATCTGAGAAGAGAAAACTCACCTTCTCAATTGCCACAGACACACAATCAGCGAGCGCTGCAAACGGCGAGAGAAGGGAGACTTTCCTTCGCGGGAAAGAGAACGCGCATTGGACGTTGCAGGCAGTGGCCGTAACACAGGAAGAAGAAGATTGCGCGGGAACAACAAATGAGCCCTTGGAGTTCAAAATGGGGGCCTCGTTTACAAGGGCTTTTCGTATAGGAGAAGGGCCCGAGTACAGGCCCTTCCGTGATTTGAGATCTGTGCCAGAGGCCTGTAGGCCATGGGTACAGGTCAAAAATCGCGGAAGGGCCTGTACTTAGAAATAGTGACAGGCTGGCTGAAAACAGGTTTCTTCAGGCAGGTAAGGGAGCTGAAAATACGAAGGCAAAATCCAGGCAGTGCTTTACATACCATCAACTGGGCACTGTAATGTCCCAGTTAGGGTGTCAGCATAATTCAGAAGTTCAGTGCCTATTGATTTCATCTGAGCTAAGACTATAAGAGCATTCCCACCAGTGCTCAGTATCTGACCCTGCAAATTAAAATTGGATGAAGAAAAGTCATCATATGTGGGCTTGGCTCAGGAAAATGGTTTTCTCCTGCATATTTTGCTCAGTTTGTTGAGGCTGTTAAAAAGTGCAACAAAGATATGCACCTGTAGAGAAGAGTATAATAAATATGATATGACTGGTGCTCCATGTTTTTGACTGGCCAATCATAATGATTGATCCAAGTGGTTTGCTATTAGTAGTTCCCACCTATTTGCAGTCCCTATTTCAGTTTTCTGGGTAGGCTTGGAAAAAAGTAAACAACTAAACTTGGATGTGAGAAATATTTTTGTAGGGTCACATGTTGAGCCCTGGTGGGGATGCTCTAAAAGCCCCACATTATTTTGTCCGATCAAATTTCATCTCAGAATCGGTTTAGCCCATGCTTAAGGAAAAGAGGCATGGATTTGTGTCTTTTGTATCTCTGTGTTTTTACAGTTCTTTTTCAACACTACATTCATGAACAACTTTTCAATATCTTCTCCACCAATTTGCATCCCATTTGAATTATTTAATTGAATTTAGTCAAGTTAAAATTCAATGCAAGTCGTTTCAATTCAATTTTCAGTCAATGTAATTGAATCAAATCTAAATTTAGATGGCTTTCTTTCTGCTTTTGATGTGCATCTGCTTCATTTTGTTTTGTGCTCAGCTATTTTTAATGATGTGCACAAGAGTGCAGTAGGCATGTTGCAATCAGCACTGTGCATGATTCCATATTGATTCTGAAATCTCATGATTAACAAAGAGAAATTTGCCCAGGTTCTTTATTTATGTGTAGGTAAACCCCGGAGGGCGGGGTGATTCCCAAAATAAGGGCCCTAGGATGAGGCCAAGTCCAGCCCTTCATTTTGGGAATCAACCCCTTGCCCTGCCCCCAACACACACACCCATGCGCTTTACCCATCCTACCCTGAGAAGCCAAGGTTATTATTGACTTAAAACATGGATAGATCACAATGTGTATGAGGGGAGAGGGTAACTACACTCCTTTAAGAATGGGTGGGATCTTCCACCTAAAGTTAGGCATCAGAATCCTCCCAATCATAAAAGAGTAAAGAGTAAGCATTCTATCCCTACTCCTTTCTATGAGGGATATTCATGAATGTGAGGTGCCCTCCTCCAAATAGCCGAGGAAATTTCTCTGAGTACTTTACAATCCCAGAAAATTCTCAAGATAGGTCCTTCTCCTATACTAAGGATCTGGCACAATTATTCACACCAATGAGACAGGTAGCCATACTGTCAGAAACCCCCCCACTTTCCAGCTTGTGATCTGATGCCTGGAGTACTTGTCTAGAGCAACATTCTGTTTGCAATCACAGATTCTGTACAATCGTCAAGACACCTCATATCCTAACAACTACCAGCTAAGATAGGTAGGCCAATCAGTACCTGAAACTTGCTTTTGCAGTGGCACTAGCACTACTGCCACTAGATTGTTGACACCTTTGTCAATGGTGCATCTATTCTCTTTCGCATGATGAACAATGTTTCGATACTTCCATCCTCCAAGGGACTCCTCCAGCTACAAATGTCAAAAATAACATCTGATAACATTTATATCCTAAAGCTACTTTCTCTATGGCATGGATGTGGATTAAGTGGTATCCTTCAAGAAGCATTAATCAAGGTGAACTTCACATAGGTTGTAAAATAAAGGAAAAGCCACTGCTCATGCCACATAATCTGCTCTGTTTCCATCTGAACAACTGATGTGGAGCGAGTGTCTTTCTCACAAATCCAGAAAGACTAGATGATGTGCAGAGCCTTTTTCACCCATGAACAAGACTCATGAGGGTCAAAAGATCAATCAAGAAATCACCATGCTTTTGACGAGGACAAACCCAGACTACTGCTAACTACCACATTCATGTGGCATCTTTAGTCCCTCAGTGCACATCACATTGCTTGAATAATATTACGAATTTGATACACAACTTGGAATGGATACAAGAGATAAATCAGCTCTTTTTGCAGGAATGACAATGCTTTGAAGTTTCAAGAGACAACACCCATGCAAGGGAACAACTTATAATAGCTCCATAAAATGGATCTCTGGGAAGATACCAATGAATTCTTGCACAAGAGACATGCTGAGTGTGGATGTGCCTGACCTTCACATGATCAAAAGGAGATCAAAACAGAGGATAAGTGGAAGGAAAGCGGATAGAGAGCCATTTGCGCTCATAAGCAGCCCAATGAGACCACCCAAGTTCTTCCAGAAGCTTGATACGAAGCTCATAAAATTGTTTTTGGGGCGGCTTGCTCTCATCTTGGATCAGGTCATTAAGTGCCTGTCACCAGACAATCAAAATGTTAACTGAAGTCAGCAGAGGAACAATGTGACAATTGGCAACTGAGGAGACCTAGAGCTAAATGATTAAGAAGTTGCAGCTTTCAGGTTGGAAGGCTCTCTTTGAGATAACAGATTCTGAGCTCACCTTCAGTGCCTTCCCAAGGTAACCAGCACGCTTCTCCCTTCTGACAGACAACATGAGATATTTGGGTGACCCTGTATCAGCCCATTTTCGCAATTCTGCATAGGTCTCTTCAACTTCATCTGATTGTTTCACTGGGACTTGACCATTCTCTTGGTCCACTGCAGGGGTTCCTGACTTGACGCCCTCACCCTTTGGGTCCTTCCCATTTTCCTCTCCTTTAGAGCCTGGAAAAAATAGCAATCTCCCCCAGAAAAACATTCAATGTCACTTGAAAGTTCAATCATGGTGAGTTTTGTCACATTCATTTTTGTGGTGGGTACAGAGGAACCCTGACTGAAGAAAGTGGCTGATGCTTCTATGAAGCACATTATCTCACCTGTTGCTGAATCCAGGTGTGAGGGTCCTGACAGAGCATCTGGTTCCTTCTCTTTCTGCATGTGAACATTCACACTTGAGTTCATTTTAATTTCCAATGAAAGAGTGTCAAACAGCATTCTTGCTAAAATAAACGCAGATGTGAAAGGGGCATCCTGCTTAAGGTTAGCTGCAGAGGGAAATAAGGGTTCTTGCTAATCAAAACTCAAAGATAAGCAAGAATGCAATGAGGATCCTGCTTATATGACAGGCTCTTTGCTTGAAATAAGAAAGTATGCAGATATCAGAGTAGATCCTGATGCATTGTCTGCAAGTTCATTCCACTGTAAGTTAGGCAGTGACCAAAGGGCTATGGCAAGGGCTAGTGACATCCTTGAAATGTTGGACCTGGAAGCAAGTGAAAAGGTGTTACTCATGTTAGCTCCAGATGCCAACCTCATGACATTCAATCAAGCACACAAAGATGACAACTAAGGTGGACAAGAGGAACAAAGGATCACTCTTACTGCAGACTCCTCTTGTTGGATTAGGGCAAGGCCTTTCCTGTACAGAGCTTCAGCCAAAGCATCACGCTGCTTCTCCATTTCCTTCCTAACTTGCTGCATATTGGCACAAAGTGAGTATCTGTTATCCAATGTTTTAAGATATTACACAGAGGAAGACAACATCAGATTGCATTAGCTAGAGACAATAACTGCAAGAACTTGGAAGCAGGAAGGCAAGAGAACTGAAAGTACCGCTGCATCAGGATCTTCAGCTTCACTCTTCATTGAGAAATGTCTGGCAAGTGAGTCTGTCTCTACAAGACTGATAACTGCATCAGCTGCATGAATCACCTGTAACCCACAATGTTCCCATTGCAGACAGCACTAAATGAAACTTCCTAACTGCATGCTCCACATAATCCTTTCATGAGTACCATATCTACTGTTCTAGGATACTACACCAGTAGCCCTAACAAGCTAGAATGATTTTGGCTTGAACTACTAGCCATGCAATTGGCAGCACTCCAGAGAGGTCGACATGGTTCCTCTTTTGCAATACAAGATTAGAAAGCAGAACCCCTGAACAGACCTCCACATAGAAGTATAATGTGGTGTAGTATTTCAAGTTAAGCCAGATTGAAAAATGAAAACTTTCATGGTTGAACTTGCAGTCCACATGCCCAGTTTGTCAGTGGTACATTTGAGAGGCCAAATTTTACTTCTGCTAGGTAACACTCCTACTTGATATGATAGGATAAGTTGAGGACCTTCTCTAAGCTAAAATTTGGTTCGTCTTTCCCTTGGGCACCAGCAACTTTTTGCAAAATCTCCACCATAAGCTGCAGATGTGTTGGGTACTCAGACTGCACGCAGTGAGCAAAGTGAGGTCAATTCATAGTTAACACACTACAAAGAATGACCTCATGTACTGTCCATCAACTACAATTCCTGTGTTGCAATTTTGTACTGTAAAGATGTTGAAGGCTTGAAATGCAACTTTTTAGGTGGACACCATGAGTCCAACCAACATCATCATAACAGCTGCCTCTCCAAAAGGGTAGAATATAGCTTAAGAAAGCCATGAGTACCTTCAGAGCAACAGCAAGCTTCTCCATTTCTTCCCGCTCTTCCTTTGTCGACAACAGTAAGCTCAGCAACACTTTGATCTTTGCATCCCTTACCTTCACCCACCATTGTTTCCTTCTCACTCTGCTTGAAAGAACTAATGCTTTCTTGACATATCAGAAAACAAAAACATGGAAGCAAAGAAGAAAGGGATAGGGAAACAAATTCCAGAACAATACTTTTGTTCCAATATCAGGAGTTACTAAAATCCAGCTGAAGATAGAAAGAGAATTTGATATGCAAGTTACAACAGCACCAGTGACTTTTTGGTAAAGTAGTTACCTCCTCCTCCAGTGTTTGTGACGTGCTTTTCTTTTCAGACCGTTTCTCTGTTGCTTTATCTTTTTCATCTGCCTGGTGCCAAGCAAATCACCACATTCAGACCTCATGTTCAAAATTCTCCACAAAAGCAGGGAACTGATTGTGTATTGAGGAAAGGCAGACAAATGATTTTTGGAAAGACAGTCCAATATGTGTTGATGAGTTGTCACTGGTCAGATTTTTCAATGAAAAGACCTCCAAAAGAAATTGGGCTGATTTCTCCTTGAACAGGTTGTTTAGATCTACTCCTGTATCTCTGTAGGGAAGGTGTTCAGGTTGCAAACCTTGACAGGTGGAGGGACCACAAAAGAAAGCTGGTATTTGGCAGGACATGCAGTACCACCATTTCCTTTACCTTGACCATTTCCAATTGAAACCTTACCATAGGTTATTCTACCGATCAAAAGTGATCCCAAAGTAGCATCCTGTAAATAATTAAACCATCCATGAGAAAAGGAGAGTGACAATTTTTTCTGACATGCTCCATTCTTCTGCTCTCCTAGCATTCCACTAATGATGCCATACCATCAGCAATTCAAACAAACCAGTTTTGAGTTATGTTCCTGTATCACTGCCCTTGTTCATTCCACTGTACCACTCACCCCATAGAGCTCACCATTTTCTATTGCAACACTCAATAGATTGGCCACAGCAGAATAGACAAACTTGCAACAAATAGGGCAAAATCAACAGGTGCCTGAAATGGGCACTCAACCTTAGGTATCTTGTCATCAGGTGGAGCAGCAATATAGAAAGGTCGTAATTCCCTGCAACAGCATCACCAAAGTGCACCCCAATAAAGGTTTGACCCTTGGAAGCACCTCATCTTTATTGAGCCAACAACAATCTGATCTAATTTAGTGCTGGACATACAGCCTAGAATTAGTATTAACAGAGCATGCAACAAAGAAGCACCATAAGATCACATTCAGAAGGTCATCACACATCCTCATTTCTATAGCACCACAGACATCATTCACAGGTTTAGAAGATTACAGCGGATAACTTACCCAGATGCCAAGAGAGCCTTTCGGAATGGGTCACCACCAGTGATGGCACCATCTAGGTATGAATAGAATCCAAGCTTGATCACATTCTGTTGGTCATGAAGAACAACAACATAACCAAAACCTAAGATTTCAATCTGTGTTTCAGTCAAGAATGAGATCAAACTTGTTGCCTGTATTTGACTTAAGGGAAAAGTATAAGAGGAACAGTGCTAGAAAATGGACAGTCAGCAGCTCAAAAGAAACTGTAATAAGGAATGCAAGACAACACCTTCTCTTCTAGATGGCGGTCAAGCAGCAGAACAGCCTTTTTCAATTTCTCAAGATAAGCCACGTTGTCATGCCTGCCACAATGTCACAACACCAATTTTCAAACAACCGAACTTAGCCCTCAAATGTGCAATAAAGAGTCATCATACTACCTTTGGTGGAAGACTTATGCGTCAATAGCTGGACATGCTGCAGTAAAGTCATCTAAGGTTGGTTAAATCTCCAAATCAAGCTTAAAACCAGATTTTGTCACACATTTGTCTTCTTCCTGTCAGAGTTGATGTGATTGCCGAGTGCCAAAAAAGTGCAGTATAGTGGAGCAAAGCCATTTGAATTTGGTAACTAGATATACTCAGATATGAGCCACATTAGAATCCACTCCATATATATCCCTACATTCACCCTCTGCTCTTGAATAGGTCTTCTTACTTAAAGACATCAGGCTGTGGCATGCCTAGCCCAGAAGGTAGCCTCATAAACATCAAGACACAGTACCTTGAGAATGTGCATTTAGTGTTGAGAAAATCACCAGATTAATCTATTATCACCTAACTGAATTGGATGATTGGAATAGCTATGCAGAGCAAATTCAAGCACCTGATAAGTAATATAAGAGAGTAATCGCCTTTTGTGAGTTTCACACTTTTTGGGTACACATCCCCATATAATAGAACCCGCTGCAGCCAACCATACTAAAAGTGAGCAAGACATGCCTTTTCTACTCTGTGAGATCAGAATCGGCTCCAGTGACCAAAACATAGTAAGGTCACATAGCTCTCTTCTATAAGCTAATCTTTGTTGGAAACCTCTTAGACATTCAGACATTAAAGTTCTTCAAACTGCAATGGCTACTTTGTTCAGCACACAAAGTTGACCAGACAACAGGTAAAAATCAAGAGTGTGCACATGAACCAAACCTTGTTTGAATCACACAGCATGAGAAATTGAGACTCCATTTCAGACTCATACATACGTTCATTCAGCAAAGGAAATCGTGGGGTGACTTTCCCTGCTTCTGTCAGAGTGAACTTGTACCTGCATATTGTTCAACAGTCCAGATCATGATATGTGAACCTGTAGACTTGATGCACATTTCTAGAACACAGATTTTCAAAGCCCATAAAAGTACAATGAGAAGATTGTCAGTTGATAGCAGTTTGCAAGTTCCAGATGATATCAGGGGAAAGAGCTCACTTACGTCAAGGTCAGACCATGTATTTGGCGACCATCAGATAGCTTATCTCTCCCTGCTGACAAAGGCTCTAGCTTCATTTCCATTGCACGATAAGGTGTCCGAACCTGCCCATACCAATACAGTACAAGTTACAATGATTAGCTCTACAGAAGAAAACATCCTCACAGAAAATGGCCTTTAAACAACTATTGAATAGACCAACAGAAATGGAAGCAACAATCATTAGAACATGAAAAGTCAGTGACCGCAAATATGTAACGAAACTATAACAAGAATTTTAGGAGGCAGAGTCTGACTACTAGGCAAGAATGGACCCACTCTTGTTTGTTTCCTTCCTCAAGAAAAATCAACATCACCTTATTAAGGATTGCAGATGGAGACAGTTCCTCTGTTGTCAATGCTGCCTTGACATCAATACGTGTTGCTCCCTCACTCCCATTGACAAGTATCTCTGTGTGTGAAGCCAGGAGGCCATGAAATTCAATCTGATCCACAGAAGAACAAACAGATTACACACATTCTTGTTCATCACTAGCCCCTAGACTCTGATATGCTCACCAGAGATGGAAACATCATGAACTTCTTATTGTGTAGTCATGTTTGTTGCAGAATAATTGTGTTCTAATCCACTTAATGTTGGCTACTGAAAGTTAACTGGACCAGCAGAAGTTGCCTGGTCAATTTTTAGGATATGGATGAAACAAGCCAAATCTTGGTCAAAACATTAGGACTTCTCAACAAGATTGCAGACAAATCTCCATAACAACTCTTTGAACACTTTCATATGCCAGTTCTGGCAACACCAAAACTAACACAACAACAAACAAGTGTGGTCATAACCTTATGAGTGTCACACCCAAAGTGTCAAAACTCCTTTCCCTCATTGTACATAGCAGTCATGCACTGCCATGAGTCCTGACTGACTTCATGAGCTCCCAATGGTGCGATGTACATAAGTATAAAACCATCCATCCTTCAGGCAAACCACACAAACATTTTGACATTAAGACAAAGAAATAATACCTCAATGTCTGCCAAAGCCACTGTCTGACTCCCACTTCCACTTGACCAAAACTGGGCCATTGTCAGCTCCATAGTCAGTCCTCCTTGGAGTGGAAATGCAAATGACATGGATGAAGGCCCTTGGAATGTGACAAATCTCTCCCACACGACAGGCTTCTTCATTGGGACAAGCTGTAATGACAGGTGGTGCTCAAAAACTATACACAGCAGAAGAACATGAAAAAAATGTGCTGGAAATGCTTGCACCACTTTGTTCTCTCCCCAGGGTACTACTTATCTCAATGTGCACAGATGCAATTTTCAGCAACATGAAAGCCAGCTCTTTCCCCAAAACAGTGATCACTCTGAGTAACAACATTTCAGGAAGAAACCATGTGTAACCCTCAATATCTAAATCCAGGGATTTCAGGAGATTGGTATAGTAAGAAACCTGGGCAGCATTGATGAAAAATTTTCGTGGTGTGTCAAAGCCTCCCACTCGCAGTGTGGCTTCTGCCCAAGTGGTGCCTTCTGGAACAGCTATAAATCTTCGCTCTACCTGGCCTGCTTCCACTTACTTAGTTATAAATGAAAAACTTGCATGAAACATTGACGAGGTATTGTCAGTCTGCAATAAAAGTTAATGCAACTAACCAAGAGCAAATACCCTATGCTTCATTTGTCTTTACACACAACAGCACTATCACATGGTCATACAAAACTACACAATGGAGATTGCACCTTGGCTTGGATTTCAGTACCACAATCTCATCTGTAGGGTTAAAGTCAGCAGACAAAACCGTGGATCATTGATCAATCCCCTTAATTGAAAAGTGATTATACCACATAAAAGCAACTAGTTGTGAAATTATACCTGGAATAAAGGACAATTTGGAGAATGAAGCTAATGGTGGAGTTGCCAACAGTTCAATAGGCTTGACAACAGTTATAGGTATTCTGAAAATTGGTCCTCGCCATGGAGCCTCACAATCAATACCCACAACCTCCGCATAGTGCAATCCTTCATTTAGGCCTGTGGGATCTACCACGATGCTACTCCACACACAGGACACACTTGGTCAACAGAGGCAAGGGTGCCCATTTCATTGCTCATTTGCATAATTCTTGTGACAAAATGGAAAAAATCTAGGTGTTCAATTTCTATAACAGTTTCAGAAGCAACAGGAAGACTTGGTCAGGCTAGCACTCAGGAGACATAGCTGTTCCCTGACACCAATTGTGACTATATATGATTTTGCCATAAGTGGGTTCTGCGAGTAAAAAGTACTTGAATTTGCGTCCATTGTAGGTGAGAAGCAGATACTCAGGGCATTTGATCCATGAATGGCCTCCAGTCTCCAGTCTCACATTTTCTTCAAACAGGACATGAACATCAAGTTTGTCCGCATCCTCATGAAACTTCGGTTTTACTTCCACAGCCCACTTCCAGAGATGCATGCAAGTAACATCATCAATGAAGGACCTATCAGCATTTTGCACAGAAGCTCTTCCTGTAGGTGAACAGACTTCTACATTTTGGACTAAATAAGACTTCTTCATTTACAGTGCTGTATCAAGGAGAAACCTCCCAGGCTTTTAGAGCTCTCTCAAGCATGTGACCCCCCACAGATATATACCTCACTTGCTTGTTGACAATCATGTATCTCACGCAAATAAACTCCTCGTTGTATTGCCCCTGTTTCCACAGATGCACTCCAAATCAATTCAGTTTCAACAAGTAGAAAAAATACTGAATAATAAGAAACCTTACAAAAACTCCCTTTTAACAAAACTCCCAAATCCTCAATCATGAGTCTCTGGATATGCACCTGACTTAGGACCTCGGCTCACTTCAACATTGTACCAAACGGATGGCTTATCCTTGCATTGTTGGAGATACTCATAAGCCCTGTGCATACAATAGGTCTCATCTTATTAGTTTAAAAGGTGTTAACAACAAAAAGACAATGTGTTGAACAGCTTACGAAGTTACCTGTCAACTTGCAAGAGACCCCGGCCTGTTGTCAGAGCTTCCTCAGCCAGCTTACTCACAGGGGCTGCTGTGTTTTCCAAGGCTTTCCTCACCACATGGGGACTGATTGCATGCCCTTCTGCCTGAGCAACACAAAACATCCAACATTACAAGAACATTATCCACAGTGCCAATAGAGACAGAAAAATCTTTACACAAATCAAAATTCTATTATTGCTGAACCTAAAATTCTCTGCTCCACTGTCAATAGGGCAAAACTCCAAAAGAAGGGGCTAATAACACTCACATGCAAAAGTTGAACCCTAGCAGGATATCAATATTATTCCAAGCAAAGAAGAAAAGACCAATGAAGTTACACCTCAGAACATAAGACTGGAAGGGATCCTTCACTTCTAAAATAGAAAAGGACAAGCAGATTCAGAATTTACAAGTGCTCACAAGACTTTCCTTGCATTAATCTTTGGCATTAGACAGGGTGCCATTTGTCAATGGACGACCAAGTTGGGAAAAAATGAGATAAGAATATGGAAGCCTCACCTTCATAGAGCTTAAAACAAGGGCTACACCCCCACATGCACAAGGAGATGCCATCGATGTGCCATTCATGAGCATGCGGGGCTGAAGTGTCCATTTCGGCACAGGTGCTATGGCACCTCCTGGAGCACTCAAGCTTACTCCTAAATCTCCATCTGCAGTGGGCCCTCGGCTAGACCTAACAGAAAGCCATGTTGAATTCTTTTGTCAAATAGCTAGAAAGATCCTTGACAGCCTTTACTTGCAATAAAATTTCAAGAAAACAGATTATGATTAGACTCAGAGTGCAAACAGAATTTTAAAGGTTTGTCTTAGCTGCATTGCATTGTCACAAAGACCTAATGGTGGCAAAACTGTCTATGACAGCCATTACACAACAACAACATCAACAAGGATGCCATGCAAGGCATCCCAAGTGGTCAGCAGCAGTAAACAACACAGAAGAAAGTTAACAAATATTCCTGAAGGTATCCATTCTTGCCGGCTACAGGTATTCATTAAGTCTCAGTTGAAGTACTTAGGAAACATTATACTGCATCCTCTACAAATTGGTGAACTCAAACTCTTAGTGGAGAGGAGTTATCTTACCAAGTATACTGAATGCCCTCCACAAGAGGTTCAACCAATGAGTGAGCTGATGCTGCCATTGCAGGGGACACAAAGGCCCCTATGCCCAAGATGCTTGTGGATGTGCCACCTGGTGCACCAAGAGTAGTCAAAGATGGTCCATTATTCCCCGCACTGCTCACAAATATCACCCCATGCTTGTTTACAACCTGAAAGTGTCAACACTAACAACTCAGGCAGAGTGTTTGTCTGTTCACATGTATCCAAAGAATTTATTGTCAACAATAGCTCTTAAAATCTTCTGACTGAACATCTAACTAAAATATCTGCATGACCTATCAGGTTTTGCTCTTGCCTCATCAGCAAGCTGAATAAAGCGGCCATAATCAGGCATTGAGGTTGGCTCCCCGTAACTCATATTGATAAGATCACACTTGTTCTGCACACCCACACAGCAAAATTGTATGTTGAGATGTATTCTTTGAGTGTGACAACCAGAGTCCTGCAATGGGTACCCATACCCATGGGTACCCAATACCCACCCATACCCATGGGTAAATGGGTGGGTAATGGGTATGGGCTTGGACGTATGGGTGGGTAATGGGTGGGTACGAGGGACCCGGGCTTTACAACGACTGAGTTAGCAGATTATAGGGCGACTCGTCGTATAGTAGTCAAAGTACTCTTAAGTAGCTTTATTTTGGTGATGGACTGATGGGTATGAGTTGGGTGGGTAATGAGTATGGACAAGGTGCCATGGGTGGGTAATGGGTGGGTACAGTTGTCAAGCCCAATGCAGGACTCTGGTGACAACCCTTCAACATCCCATGTTTGATTGCAGGCCTTGGTGTTACTTGTAACCTCAAAACAAAGAAAATATCACTCTGCCCCCACTTACAGTGTCTAAGAGGCATATTTGGACTTTGAAAACAACACTATTGAGTCAGAAGCCTCTATGTTGAAATAAATACCATTTGGAAGGTGTCACAATCACAGTATGACCATAATGACTACTGATGGAGCCCCAGCATTGCAGGGTCATACAAACACATAAATGAAATAACCTCTACTTAAGTACTTGAACCATTAAACTGTACCTCAATAACTGCTATGATAGCACGAGTGAGACCAGTTCCTGTTTCCATCCCTTCCAGTCGAGAGTCACCAATCTTACATGACACAATCTGAGCTCCTGGTGCCACTCCATTCAGTAGTGGCTCCTAACCACCAAGCACTTATGCACATAAGTATTAAACATTTAGCTCTTGGACTTTCGTAGCTTTGTGCACCTCTTGTACCCCTTGCAGTAAGGGAGCAGGAAAAAAGGTTTTTGGAAAAAGGACAAGTAGAACTTAAGTGATCCATCTACTGACTGACTTGGGATTAAGCATTTATCTGTGATCCAAGCAAGGTGGTTTTTTTCCAAAAGATGAAGACATACCTCAGGATGGTGGGCAGCAGTGATACCAGCCACATGGGTGCCATGAGGTGAGCTGTCAGTGACAATGCTCAGCACATTGCCATCATCAAAGACATTCAAGACATAGCTGCATGCATCCATCCGGCTGAAGAATCCATACTTCCGTTCTATCCTGCACACATTTATGTTCATGGGCTCTATGAAGAGACAAACACATGCAGTTCTACAGTAGAAGAATCATTATGTTGCCCTTAGCTGTGAAGATCCTTCAATACTCAGGATGCCACATAACAAGTTGGAGAGTACATTAGGACAATATCAGTACAGGATTCACAAACTCACATATTTGTATTGATGAACATCAGACAAGGTGGGTGACCAGACAAAGAAAGGAAACAGAAAGAATGAAAGAAAGAAAAAGAGACAAGAAAACAAGTGTCCCTTTGATAATTGAATAGCATTTGATTAAACAAAAACATCTGGACTCTCAGAACCCTACACCGATGCAACACATGAAAGAGCTGCTTGACAAATGAAAAAAACTTGTTCTTAACAGCAGTAGCAACCAGAAGTGCTTAAGCATGAGATCAGCAGGCTACAAAAACACCAAATACTAAACATTTTAACCCATATTGTGCTCACATGCCAACATCAAGGACCAGATGTCAGGCTGATTACCTGTAGTTGGTCAAAGGAGTACAATCTGCAAGCTTTCCAAGACCACTGCCATCTTCCATGTCTTGAGTATCCAGCGCCGCCCTCCAAACATCACCATCATGCCAGACTACAGCATCAATCACTGGACCCTTGTCCTCATATGCCTGCCATAAATACAAGGCAGACATCATCCTCCAAGACTTGATCACCAAGAGAGACACCATGATTTCCCTTGAAGTTCCTTACATAAGTAAGATTGCAGGCCTACTGGATAATCTCTGTTCCTCTACCTGGCAAGTGACCACATATAGTGCACATGCAGAATGTGCTAAATTAGTTTTAGGAGCTGCACACAGGTCATCAGTTGCAAGGTCTGCATCAGCTATAGGATCTACAAACCACACAAATATTTGCTACCCTGCTGAAGTGGAACGCATCATGTTCATGCAAGTTCATAACACACAATAAAACATGTAAGGGACAAAATGAGACCAGGGGACGACTAAAGTGCAGGGAATCTAACCTCAGCAAACTTTTGGAGGACATCAATGCGGGTCTGGATATCCTCTCGATTCTTCTTCAATTGCACGTCCAATGGTTTAGGATATTTCTGGAAGTTTATCTTTCATGTCAGAACATCCCACAGTATCCACTGGACTTACTGACATATAGCAAATTGCAGTCCATGAGGACCGGTGAACATTGTGTGCTAGTTTGGAAAATACACAAAATGGAAGAGGAGAAAGCAAGCAGGAAAGTTTTCAGTGCAAACCAAGTCAAATGCCGTCAGCTCTCGAAGTGCAGCTGTCACAACCTCCCTCTGTTTCTCGTCAAACTTTTTCTTACGCTCTGTCTGTATAAGCGCATCATTTCATCAGCCAGAGTCACTAAATCCTGAGTACAAGATTGTGAAGAAACCAAAATGAGATAATTAAAGCCACACATTCTGCCCAGATGATGAAAGTGCTGCAACATACTAACTCATCTACTCAAATAGGCAACTAGCATTCTCCTACTCAGGAAGATCCACAAGCAAGAATACTGATTCACTGTGCCAACAGAACAATAATGGTCCATGAGTACCTTGAGCCGCGGGGTCAGTTCTTTAGTGAACAGCGAAAAGGCCAACTTAGAGCCCACCCGCCATTTGCCTGTAGGGTTCTTCCATTCCCGGTTTATCTGTAGGCGGGCCCCTACATAATCAAGATGCAAGTGTCAGTTCAGGACCAAAAAAAAAAAGCATTCACATGATTTCTGGAGTTAATATTCTGATCTTCCGTCATTCTTCTTAATGAACATCCTGAAGGAAAGTGTCACTTCTCCAATAGTATTAAGAAAAGTACCTTGGGTTCTTTGTTACCTTACAATTATTTTGCTTTATCTTCTCACCAACATACTTTCTCTTGCATTAAAAGCCAAAACAATGACCAGAACCATTCTGAATACACCATAAAAGTACCTGAGGCTCCAATTATGTATCCATGTTCATCTGCTTCCACAACTGTAGATGTATCCACATCCCCACTCCCAGTGCTGAAAATAGACAACAAAGACTCCACATGAACTTTCATCTGTATGTCCTGTCATTTGAATGACAATTTGATTGCTAACTGAGAGCAAACATACTGTCACAAACAGCTGTTGCATGTGATTGAACAAAAATTACTGTTGTTTTAGATAAACTTCATTGACTGGTCAGAACCTCCTTGCAGTTCTTAGTATCCTGTCATGCCACTATGCAGAGCTCCCACATACCAATCCAAGACATCAATAATTTTTGGTTTGCCATCAGTGGTAATTTGCATTCCCTCAGCTGCTGGGTCCACGCCAGAATCTGCATTGCACAATGCAGATGAGCTGAGCTTCTTTACCAGAACATAACATAGTACAGGATGAACAAATCCTTGGTTGCTCTCATTCATGGCTGTTGGGGAACCTGGAGACCATGTTCAGCAATCTCTTGCTTTGAACCCTGGAAAGCCCTTCAACTGAACCTACAAGTTTGACATGAAGCCGGGACCACATTTCATGAGTAAAACTGAGAACCAAAATCGTACTCCAAAAGTTGCAATTTACTGTTAAAGCCCTCTTTCATTCATTGTCTCTGGTGCTAAGAAAAAAAGGCACTAGAGTCCCATTTCTAGCACCTTCAATGAAGAGATTAAATTTGAATATGGTCTTCTAACTTGTAACAACTTACTGTCCCATGGCAGTGCCTTACCAAAGATGGCAATGACAACACCCCTCCCATCATACTGTGGATGTTCCTCAAGAAATCTCTGTGCACCAATCTCCTTCTTGGGCATCAGATTTTCAACAAACATGGAATTATCAACACTCTGTGGCACTGAAGACATGTCCTCAAACCCTGGCATTGCCAGGACTGTTTCTCCGTTTGAACTACAATTCCCTGTCCCACTCCCAGGTGTTGGAGAAATTGTCTCAGAGGTGCCTCTTTGCCCCTTCCACCTCCTTCCTGCACAGATCCTTGATTGTACAAGATGGGCACACAAGGTTTGCTCCAAAAGCTTGTTCCTGACTGTCCTTTGCCCTTTTGACAAAAAAGGCAAACCCCAACTACTACAGACTACTGATCCTCTTACAATATGTTCACTTCCTCTGCACACACTAACATGCCAAAGGTTTCCTTCGAGACCAATGCAGTCTACCTTGCCACTATTTTTCTGGACTATGGCTTGTTGAGGACTGGAAAGACGAATCCTCGCATGCACAAAGCCACTGTAACCAACCTGAGCAGCCTGAGATGTTGAAGAAATACCTCGTGGATTGAGAGAGGTGCACATATGCCTTCCTCCTACAAGGAAGGTAGAGTCTCAGGTTATGCCAAATCCAAGAAGAACTTCACTCACTTGTGCTATGACTGCGGAGCAAGTTCATAGAATGTGCACACATAAAAATTGACCAAGACGTTGGAAATACCAAAAAAACCTTAGAAAGGAGCTCAAAAGCTTTTAGGGTTTGGTTCCAGAAAAGAAATCAGCGACCTCAATTCCAAATCTCCAGGACTTAAGAGGTCTGATTCAATTTGAAAAGAAGAATGGCGACGGTGATTCTAACCTTCTGACTCTAAACTCTAGTTTCTTTTCCATCTTCTAAGTCTGTCTTGGCATCATCCTCCAAATGCTGCACGGCACAAGCAAATAAATACTGAAAGGAAAAGAGAAAAGAGAAAAAAAAAGGCCAGAAGAACCTCAGACAGATTATTCACCTGTGCAGATCGATAGGAGGCTCCGCACTGATAACTTACCAGACGCAACTGCGATGGCAAGCAACTGAAATGCTTCTCTCCGCGAGGAAGGCGATTGAGAAGAAAAAATTGGAAGGAAATTTTGATAAATGTATCAAAAGAGAGGCGGAGAAGAGATGCAATAGGATGAGAGACTAGATAATGAAAAATGAATCTGCAATGTGCTTGTAGGCGCGCATGAAAGCTCCGAACTCCAGAGATCGCAACTCTGTCTCTGTCTCTCTCGGTCACCACAAAAAAAAACTTGCTAAGCTTCTGGTTATGGTAAGGAGCATTACCTTACATTCAACTCTTGGGTACTTTTGGGGTCTTTTGATTCCTGTACTTTTGCAGGTATTTTGGGAATTGAGATGGTTGATGGACATTGGCCTGTCAAGCAGCGTTTTTTTTTAAATCGCCGAAAGGCGACACTGCCCAAATTTTCGCCAGAAAATCCCCTTTTTTCTTAAAATCAATTCGCCAGACTGCGCCCCTTACTAAGGAGAGAGTCGCCACACGTATGCCTACTGGCTACACTTTTAATGCTCCTGATAAAAGTATCGCCAGTTAGGCGAAGTTTTCGAAACGATTTTGGGTTTTCAAGTGAACAGGTTTTCAGAAAATGTAGTTTTCGTCACGTCAAGATCTCTTGAATGCAGAGCTCTTTTGAGCAAAAGTGTGCAGGTTTTTGGAGAACGTGAAGTTTGGGCGCTGAGTTTCTGGTTGTGAGAAATTCAAGGCTCAGAAGATCTAAAATCAACCTATAGTGACTTGGTTCAATGGCAAACACAAGTTCACATGTTCAACCTCCATTGACCACTAACGCCCACAACATTCCAGCTCAACAAAAACTTCTCTCCAACTTCAAGCAAAATCTTGAAATTTCTCAGGGGAGGTTTAAGGTTTAAGAATCCTAAAACCTTTTGATCTTTAGTTTTCAAAGCACCATGGTAAAGAACTCTAATGAAGATGGGATATTTTTTATTATCAAGGTGAAGAACTTGTGACAACCATTCTTGTTGTCATTTTGGTCAATTGCCACATGTTGTGTTAAAGTGGCCTAGCTTGTTCAATCCTTGGCAGACAGATGGTTTGCCCATTCCATAAACCATATTTCCACATTAAGCAAAAGTTGTTGCCAACCCCATCCAAGTTTCATGGTGCCTTAATCTTAAACTAGTGGGTACCCGTGACGGTCGGACACAATCCGCCCGTGCCTGCCTTTTTTTTTTTCCTTCACTTGGATGGTGTATTTTATATTATTTCCAAGAATTCAAGCAACAAAGTAACTCAATTGTATTGGGTAATTATCTTTATTCCTCCCATATATACTCAAACCATAGTTAAATGGGTTGCAAGAATTGATGGTGGGATACAAAAGAAGGTGAAAGAACCACAAACCAAACCCCCACTCTACCCTTCACCCCAAACCCATCCCCCAAAAAACCTAAAAAGCCTAATACCCTCTTCTTCTTTTTTTCAACAAAACCTAATTTTAAAAGCCATGCAAGTCCTATTAGGAGCCGCGACTCTCTTCTTCTGTTGCTGCCGTGTTGCTGCATTTGGCTCTCAGGACCTGACTCTCAAGAGCCGCGACTCTCTTCTTCTGTTGCTGCCGTGTTGCTGCACTTGGCTCTCAGGACCTGGCTCTCAGGACACTGGGTTTCAGGACCCCGACTGGGCCGAGTGCAGTTTAAACATGATTACATCTTCATAGAATCTGTCAGAGGCCGGTTCTGCCATAGAACGGCTTACCCAGACAGAGTCCAATTCTGCCGCGGAACGTCACGTCGGACGCACGGACGCACGCAACAAGTGACTTTATATATAAGATTAGCAACCCAATTTGAAGGTTGCTTATTGCCTCCTCTCTTAGATGCAATAGTGATAAACCACATCATTCCATACCTACTATGGACCCATCAATGTTATGCCATGGAACCAAGTGAACAAAATGTGGTTTAAGGTTGTGAGTAAAAATTTATCATGGAGTGGCCTAGGGATGGTTAGATTGGACCATAGATGTTATTTCAATTAAAGAACATGGCATGAAGAGCTAGTCTTTTCAAGCCTGTTTTGAGCTTGAATTCCTTTGTGCAATTGAATGTTGAGCTAGAATTGACATTTATTTAAATTGTGATTCAAATATAAATTCAAAAAAACCTTAAGTTAAGCCTACAAACCCCTAGTAGAATGAAAATAGCCCCCACATTTGTCATGCATCATTGGACATCAATGGAAAAATCTACATTTTGGTTTTCAACTCAATTTGTGGTCTTATTTCAAAGCATTCATATTTACCTTTCATATTTCATATTATTAATATTGTTAACCTTTGTTTTGCCTTTATTCAATTCTGCATTGACTAGATTAAGCTCTAAATTTTGTGGATTAATTTATGTTTTCATATGATTCACTTATGTATTCAACTTTTAAATTGATGGATTAGCCTCTATTTTCATTTGATTAGACTATGTATTCAACTTTTGAATTGATGAATTAGGTTTGTCTTCACTCGATTAAATTTTGAATTAATGGATTAGGTTTGTTTTGACTTGGTTTGATGCATTAACTTTTGTTCTAATGGTTTAACCTTTGATTTGACCTAATTAGCCTCTATCATTAATGATGATGAAGGTCCAAATTGATGGATTAACCTTTATGTTGACCTGATTAAGCTTGTGGATTCTCCAATTAAGGTTGATTTGATGGATTATAGTCTGTTTGACCTAATTAAATTATGGATGCTCCAATTAAGGTTTGATTTGATGGATTAAGGTATGTTTTGACTTGATTAAGTTTAGATGCTCCAATTAGGGTTTGATTTGATAGATTAAGGTTTGTTTTCATCACATTAAGTTTTAGATTTTGGTCCAATTAGGCTATGAATGGATTAAGGTATGGATCGACCACAATAAGTTATGGATGTTCCAACTAGGCTCTGAATTGATGGATTAAAATATGTCTTGATTTGATTAAGTTCTTTCCATATTAATATAATTTCTCTCAATAGAATTCAATAGTTTCAAATAATACATAATGGGTTGATCAATTTTATTTGTTGGATCTTGAGCAAATATTGCCCTTACTTTTAATTGAGATGTGTCAATATGAACATGAAATTTTAGTTCAAAGTTATAACTAATGAATGTGGGAACTTGAAGCTTTGGTGATTAACCTTTGATAGGTTGGTGGTCCAATTTTGTCCCCAAAAGGTATTACAACCCATTCAAACCCCCCCCCCCCCCAATTAGTAACAAAAGTAATCTTGTATTATTCTTCTAGTGTTATGAAAATTTAATGGTATTTAGAAAAACCATCTAAAAATGTATAGACCTCATGTCCAATTTTAATATTAATAACCTCATTAGTAAAAGTAAAATCTATGGATCTTCTTTGTGGTGGCATTTAGCTTCCTGAAATCCATACAAATTCTCAACCTTTCATTTTTCCTACACATTACAACTATGGGTGATAGCCATGTAACCTTTTCAACATGTTTAATAAAACTTGCAACAAGTAATTTGTCAATGTTATGTTTGACAATTGTTACATAATTAAAATTCAACCAGTACCTTGTTTAATGAATAGGTGGTATCGATGTATTCAATTCAATTTGGTGTTGAACTATAACTAGTGGTATGCACTTCAAATCTTTGTAAGTCCATGCAAAAGTGTTTTTGAACACTTTCAGCAACTCAATTAGTTGAGAACTAATAACAAGTTCCAAATCAATGTTGATTTTGACTTGTTGCAGATTTGTAATTGTAATTTCTAACTAAAAATAACTTACAACTAACATGTACAACTCAAATTTTATTAGTTGTATAAGTGAAGTTGCATGCAACATCTAGTCACAAATGATGACTTAATATGATGTTCTCACATTTCACATGGATGATGTATATGATCAACATATACACCTTCATTCGTTGTGTATAAAATTTGCAACTATGTACTATGTTGTAACCCATTATAAAGTGCCATGTGGTAACATAATATTTTTTTAAAGATTATGTTTTTAAATTACATATTGGATTTTCATCATATATTTTGGATGTGGTTAAATCATACCACATGGCATAATAAAATTTTGCCATGTGGCATGTTAATTGAATTCTGGCCAAAATGCATTTAAATCAATATTTAAGGCGGTAGGTAAATAGGTAGGAAAGAACGTAGGTAAAACTAAGTGGGTTGGTAAACTAAGAAGTAAATGTGTAAATATTTTAATTTTGTTTTAGGTTTAACCTTTAGAGTTAAGCCTCTTTCATTGGCTCATCCCAAATTACACATGTTTTTAATATAAAAATGTAAAACAAATTAACACCTTCCTTATATACTTTTACCACATGGAAATGGAAAACAAATCATATGGGATAAATTTTTTAGTTGCTACCAAGTTTACAATTAATTTAAAACTAAGTTGTAATTAAAACACTTATTCCATCTCCTTTGTCTTCTTTTTTAAGTTTGTATATTATATATCTAATAGGCAATTTACTAACTAACTAAATGATTAGAATTAATTGATTAATAAAGGATTAAATAATTGTTTACCCACTTACCACATACTAATTAGGTAGTAACTAGTAGTAGCATAAACTATTTAAATTATTACATAAACTATTAAGTTATTAAATAATTTTAAACGTAATTAATTAATATATAATATATAATTATATTCAAGTAAATAATAATCAGTATATTATTACTCATAGTAATAATAAGATATTGTAATTATTAATTATTAATTAATAATAATAGATAGTTACATACCAATAATAAGTTTTAATTGTATTATTATTACTGTAATTTTTACTAATACTATTAATATTACTAATTATTACTACAAACCAATGAATTAATTTGTAATCTATAATTATTATTATTTATTTAAAATTTAGTTAGTAATTCTACCTACCTAACTATTTAACTATTTATTTATCAATTTTTCTAGCTTACATAGCCATAATATATGCAAAATGTATATTGAATATGCCCTAAATAAAGTATAATTAAATTCTTGAATATGCAAATATACCCCTAATATATTTAAAACACCTTAACATATATCAAAGGTATATGTTAATCACATAAAAGTAACCAAATTGTGGCTATTTTTGTAAATAATTGGACATTAGAGCCCTTTTTGGATGAAAAACTTGAAAATTTAATCATCATATATGGATATAAAACTTAATAGTTGCAAATAAATTACACCATAATCACAAGAATGTTTGATTAAACTTGAAGGTTTAACAATGTTTCGATCTGCCATATGTAGGTTATAAGGTGTTAGTTTTGGTTTTGATAGACCCAACTACATTTGTAATTTTTTACTGATAATATTAATTGAAGAGCCACCATCTAAGAACACATCCTTTATGACGTTTTTTCCTACTTGAACCTATATCATGACCATCTGATGATCAATGGTAATCAAAGTAATTGCCAATTCTGGTAAACCAAGTTTTGATGGTATTGGGTTAAAAATGTAATGTTTAATATTAGGTATTGTTCATAACAATTGTCCCAAGTTAAGTGTATACTTGGTCTCCAAACTTGTTTGTTAATATTTTAAAATTTTCTTCCAAAATCTTATTTGTTATTATTTGTTTTGAAGTCATAAGTTGTTGAACCACTTCATTGGTTCAATTGTTTTCAATCAATTGATTTGTTATAAAATTATCAGGCAATCCAACCCAATTACTTGGTTCTTTAGTGGTTAGAGTGGGTTGTTTGTTAATTTCACCACGTTATAATTGTGCCACAATTTCAATAAATGAATCCAAAGATGTTTTTTTTTTGGTCAATCGTTTATTCCTTTGGTTTTAATTGGTTCCAACTCTTTCAATATTTACTATTATAGTTGTTGATTGCAAATAATGATAATAGTTACCACATTTAACTAATACATTGTTTGGTCTAGGTGGTTTAAGTGTTGTAAGAGTAAAATTAACAAATTTAATTCTAAACACATAAGAAGAAATCTTGGGTTTTTCCACTATTCAAATCCGCTATGTTTTCAGTGAAATGGGACAAAGTTCACTAATTTATGTAACTTACATGGGTTTTGTAAAAAATGATTAGTTGATTAGAACATTTATAGTGAAATATTTTTTAATTGTTTTGGATAGTGACATGTTGCACTATGTATTTTGTAATTAAAAAAAGATTGACATGGATATTATGAGGCCCAAATTAATATGATGTGGATCAACATTCCACGTCATCATGTAAAAAAATTTTGATGTTCTTTTTTTCTTTTTGGTTTTGGATTATAAACTTTTCATGGCATGTCATGACAAAAATACACATCGTGATTTAAAATTATGATTATTATTTATGTAATAATTATGATTATTATGATTATTATTATTATTTGTGTTTGGTTTGGATTTCTTAACAAAATATTTTGAAGATATTCACTCTCATCGCACATGTTTCGTATACCATATTTATACATGATACATCAATGTATGTACACATTACATACATTAATGCACACATTCATCAACGTTTGAACCCAAGACTTCATGGAGATGCACCAAGGTCTTCACTACCAAACCATTTCAAAACTTTAATGAAATTTTTTTAAAAATTGAAGTTTATTAATTTTTATATGAAATTATTTAAGACATTCAAACTTTTAACATGCTTTCTTTTTTCAAAATTTATTCAAATGCTACAAATGAAACATGACCTTGTAGCTTATTCAATAATCTAATCATGAAAAAAATATAATTTATAATTGTGTAATTTGAAAGCTTCAATTTTTTAAAAAATAACATGTTATGAATAAAACGAAAAATCTACAAATCTTTTATGTTTAAATTCATCTACAATCTTTATAAATGGGATTCAATTCAATGTGAATTCAAAAGTGATTTCATTAAATCTTTAACAAAAATATTTTTGTTGTGTAAAATACATGTTCAATTTTTGAAGAATAATAAGTTTTTTTTTCTATCAATATGATTATGTACATTTTTTAAAAAAACCTTTTGCAATGTTATTCAAATTGTAATCACCAATTAGTAGTTTTACCCAAATTTGCCTATAGAAGAGTTATGGAATCGCAAAAGTGTTGAAATCTTTCAATATTACGAATTATAAATTTTGAATTTAAATTTGATTTTTTGGGAAAAAACCATTGTTGATGTTTCCCCCTTTTTAATTTGTCAAAAATTGGCCAATAGAAAAAAATAATTAATTAATCAATACAACCATTTTTTTCAACATCATATTTGTTTAACTACATTAGTTATAAACTAATAAAAATGCTTAATTGCACAATTGTGAAAAACAATTATAACATATTATTTATAGAATAATGTAGCAATACATTTTACCTTTGGTGACATTTTGGCATTAAATATTTGGATCACACCCCCCCCCCCCCTTCCTCAAGTCGACAATAGTTTTTGTTTTATCTTTGGTTGCAAATTTTCAAAAGTTAGTGGTTCTTTTAGGGGGAAAATTTAGAAAATAAGGCATATTCATTGATTTTTTTTTAGGGCGGTCATTCTTTAAAAAATAAAAATATATGCAATAAAAATATAAGGTGATATATATTAATTGTTAGGTAAAAGGTGTAGTTTAATTACTTCTAAAATATGATATTATTTATCCAGAAAATACTAATTATTACTATAGATTATGTAATAATTAAAAAGTGAAAATCTATAATTAATATATTTTGGTTTAAATATGTGTATGTTTAAAAAATTAAATAATAATAAGGTGAGAAACAATAGCTTAAACAATCATCTAAATACATTCTAAAACATGTTTTTTTTTATGCACATGATTTAGAACGACAACACTTAGTGACCCCATATGAAAATAATGCAAGTGCAATGAATTTTTGTTAAAAATTTGAAATCATAAATTTGAAAGAACAAAAAGATTATTCATAGTGCTTAATGATTAATAATTTCAATGGTAAAAACCATAAATAGTTCCAAAATCAAACTTATTATATATATAGTTAGTTAGTTAGTTAGTATATAATAGGTTTTAGAACTTGTAACCAAAATATAAAAGGATTTTAACAAACTAATATTTCCATATCCTATATATTAATTCACTAAGTCTGTAATATGTCTGTGACCGTTGGTATGTCTGTGACCCCTTCAGGTTTTAGGTTTTACATCCGGTCTATTAGATACGTTCTCATCACCGTCTGATCTCTGACTGTTGAGTGATTGATAGCGAAAGTTAGTATGCAAACTGTCAAGAGGATTCACCACTTCATAACTCTTCCTTTTATCTTACATCTAATCGGGAATTGACCGTTAGATGCTGATCACCTGCAACTGAACATTTTCATCACCGTCCAATCTCTGACGAATGAGTGACCAAACACGTAATTGTCAGACGCTTCAATTTGGGCCTTTTTCAATGATTTTTTTTTTTCGCTTTTCCAGTTTTCGTTACAAAATTGGAGCCAGATACCGAACGTTAAGGCCTATAAGCGGTATGGTGTCTTTTGGGGAGGTCTCGTAGGCTATCAAATGGGGGGAACACCTATTAATTACGGATGTCTATTATTACCACACAACAAAAAAATTGGCTTCAAATGCTAGAATATGTCAGAAAACTTGGTGCCTTGTAGGCACAGGTTACCATTAGTATTGTCTATAGCTAAAACATAACTAAATCTTCTTATCAGTGATCATCATTTGAACAACACCACAAAATTGAAAATAATTATAATAATAGTTTATTGATGTCATTATTATGAAATCACCATTTTTAATTTTTTAATTCTTAAATAATTAAAAAATCATATTTAAATACTTAAACATAGATTTGTAACAAAACATTGAGCTTAAAAATAAATGTTAGATCATAGTATCAATAAAAATAATAATATACCCAAAAAAACCATTGACTAAGACTTATATTTTTCATACATCAAGAAATAAAATGAAGAAATAATTTATGGATTGTTTTTTGAAGTTTTGTATTGTGGCATTATGAACATTTGTAATAAAAATTTGTCCAATGATGAATGAACTAAGGGGAAAAATATAAATTTATATTTATGTAAATGTATAAGTTTGAATATTGAAAATTTTAGATATAAAGGTTTACATGGACATTAGACTTTGTATATATGAACAATGGACAAGTAATCTTTAATTCAAATATAAATGTGAAACATAACAACTTTTTAAACAACCATTTTAAGAAATTTTGATGAATGTAAAATGCAATTAGATCGTAATGGATTTAAGACATTCAAAATGAATTATTCAACTCATGTGCAAATGTCGATAATTCAAGAAATGTGAGGTCTTTATAAGTTATTGCATGTTTTTTTATTAAATTATGATAAGTGTAAAATGCAACCCATGAACAATGGTTTCAACATGATAAAAGTGTATAACCCAACTCATGTACCAAGTTGATAATTGAAGAGATGTCAAAAAAATCACTAACCATTATAATGCAATGTGTAAATCTCAAATGCTACCTTAAATTTCACATCAAAGATTTGAAATCATTAAAAAATAAAATAAATTGACTTCTTGTGTAAGTGCAAGGTATAGCTTATGAGTAACATTCTCCATTTCTTATCAAACCTTGATTCAACTTATGTTAGATGTTAAAAATTGAAAAGTTATTAAAATAATGACTAAACAATATTACCATTCTTCTAAGGAGTTTAGGGTTAAGATATTTTATGTCAATTTTTGTCATCATTATAAAATGTAATGTGGAAGAAAAAATCCAATGCTAGTGAATAAGGCAATCATTGTTTTCATTATGGAAATAATGCACAAATAACTAAAAAATAAATTCATTTGTTATTTGTGCATGATGATAATAAGTCAAATAATGGTCAAATTGGACAAGTAGTTGAAATGGGTGGTAGTGAAAAAACCCAAGATTTTGTTTTATGACATGTTTTGCACTTTAGTCTTCTTGGGAAATTCCTTGAATGCTCTGCTCAACATTAGAATAGATAATACCATTACAAGGAATCTTGTATTATGTAACCATCCAATTTGCAACTACATGTGGCTATTTGTCATTTGCAATTATGTTTTATAATTTTACAACTAGTAACAATTTTTAAAATTATTTTGGCAACTATGGTGCAACTATTAAATTGTACACCCTTTCATATTCACTAACTTCTTGCGTTTTTCATTGAAGAATAAACCCCTATGTTCATTTTGTCACAAATTTAGTTGTAATTTGGTTACCTTTTGTGGTGTGCCTATACATTTATGTACATTAAGTTATTTTAAACTACATTAATAGTATATTTAACATGTAATCGAGGTATATGCAACACATATTAAACAAGTATTATTTCATATTATGAACATATTAAGAATTTAAAAAATTCATCTTCAGTTTATATTATGGTTTGTTTACAAATATAACATGTTCATTTTAATTTATAATTAAATTATGGTAAGGATGTCATATTCAAATGACATAATTTTGATGTCAAACCAATATTAATTGTTCTCAATATAGTATTATCAACAAATTGATTAAATACTAAAAATTATGGACTAATAAAAAATTTAATTAAAACGATTCTTTATGAGTTAATAACTTATATTTGTTTTTTCATATTAATTATTCAATTAATAATTATTTATCAATTAATATTAATAACTAATGGATTAGAATAAAAATATGAAAAATATGAAATTCATTAATTTTACGTATTTTTATTTAATAATTTAGTCAAATTTAAATTATAAATAATAATTTAATACCTATAATCAATAGATTATTTACAAAATCTCAATTAATAATTTAATCTGATTATTTCACCAATTAAATATTTATATATATAATATTCAATATTTACCGATTTATTTGATGAATTTTTCATCTTAAGCTTTTAATCGAGCAAAAAAATATAAATAATTAATGAATAAGTTAATTATTAACTAATTAATATTTATTAATCAATAGTTATCGTAAATAAAAAAACTATTAATTAATAATTATTTAGCTTATAAAAATAATAATTAGAATTTCAAATTTTTAATTATCTATTTATTATTAATGATTAACTAAATTGAAATCCTATTTAGTTCATAAGTTGCGAATTAATAATTAATTTTAATAATACTTCAATAATTAACTTAATGAATATTCAATTAATCATCTAATAATTCGTATTTGCTAATCAAAAGTTATGGTAATAAAATAGATAACACGTGTTAGCTAATTAATAGTTATGTAGCTTATAGACATCGTAATCAAAAAAATTCAAAATCAATAATATAGTTATTATTAAATGACGAATTAAATTGATTTCCTATTTAGGTTACAAGTTCAAAATTAGTAATCAATATTAATTAATTGGTACAAATTTTTATTATAATTTAATTTATACTTCAATTAATATTTAATTAATATTTGATGACCTATCTGACAATTCAAATTTGTTAATCAAGAGTTATGGTTAGTACATATTAAACTAGCTAATAACTAGTGAGTTATTAAATATTGATGAATTAAATATTCATGAGCTAAACTATTTACTTAATATTAATGATTAATTTAAAATGATTACCTTTTAAAATGATATTGATCGATTGAATAAGGTTATAAGTTCATAATTTAAGAATTAATATCAAATATTAAGTATTTATTATTATTTAATAGTTAATTACATTAGATAGTCAATCAATAATAATTTATCTATTTATTTAGTTAATAACCTTAAAGTTAAAAGCTAAGTGTTAGAAAACGTTTAAGTTATTAATAACTTAACAAATTAAGTAATTAATTAATTATAATTATAATGAAAATAATAAGTATTGAATTAATTGATTAATTAGTAGAAAGTATGAAGTAAAAGTGAATGCTAGTTTTAGAATTAAATTATTATGGGTAGGTAATTAGTTAGTGACTAATGAATTAATTACTTATTTAATTAGTTCGTTAATTAAATTTCTATCTACCTATTTACTTATATAGTTTTTCAAAATATTTTTAGTTGCAATTCTATTTCCAACTAAGGTGCAACTAGAAAATTTAACTCATATGTTTTTCTTTGTAGTTTCATTTTGGAAACTATGTAATAAATGTGCCTTCTTTTACGTTTTGGCATTTTAAAAATATGGGCAATTAAGGATGAGCTCAAAGAAGCTTAACCCTAAAAGCAAAACATAAAATGAAATAAAAATACTTAAATGCCTATTATTTAGCCCACCTACCTTGTTACCTACGTACCTAAGTAGGAAGGTAAGTAAATAATTAAATACATAAGTTTTTAATTATTAATTTATGTAAATAGGTAAGTAGGCATGTAACTTAGGAAGGTAGGTATGTCCTACCTACTTAATTTTACCTACCTACCTACATACGCCTATGTATTCACCTACTTATTTATTCAAATAACTATTCATATGATTTTAATCAAAAATATAATTAGTATGCTTCGAGGCATCATTCAATTGTGCCACGTGTCACAATTTAGGACCTTTTAAAAGGAATGTTCATAATGGATGGCAAAAAAATTCCCATGCAAATTTTTTCATAGTGCCATACAATGGATTTTGGGATTGTTAAGTGGCACCATCACAAGTCATTGAAATTTGATGGCATGGATTTGATCAACATTTAGAATCATTCTTTTAAAATTACTTTAATTTAAGACATGTAGTAAATAATGTGTGGATATTTGATAGTCGTAAACATAGTTGCAAAAACAAGACTTAGCTACAAATGTTATACAAATGGTCAAAGGATGAACATGTATACATTAATTGTATACATCATCTATCGTCGATTTGGTGATGTTATGATGAGTTTTGATTTGCAACTAAATGTTGGGTGCAACTTCACTTGTAACTAAGGCAATTTTAGTTGTAAATCTTGGTTGCAAATGTTTTATAATTATAAATTAAAATTACAAATTGGCATTTTTCTTTTAATGTACAAGGGTATTAGACATGTATCCTAATTGGTTTAATATGTTGTGATTTAGTCTTTGATATAGGTTCCATAGAATTAAATGTGATGGTTGGTACTACTCAAACCTCTTTTTTATTATTATGACATATCTCAAAAGTATGACCTATTTTACCATAGTTAGTACATGTTGATGTAGATTTTGTTGTAACATGTACTATTGGTTTAACTATTGTATTAACCTCTAGTGTGGTTAATAAAACAATGTAATTCAAGCTAATAGGTCCATTTTTTTCACATCTACAAATATGTTTTTATGGTCAATCAAGATATTTCATTTCATACCCGCAATTGCTAATCTAAGGTAAGGTAATAAACATGTTCTAAAAATAGTAGTGAAAAAAAAATGTTGCTTTAACCTATAAATAATTTGTTAGTTTCAATAGGTGTCAATAATCAACTTCAACATGTTGAGTAGTTTGTTGTTGCATGTTCCGTAGTTACATATAGACCTTATCATCATTTGTCACAATTTTGAATCATTTGCAAAATGTTCAAGCTCTAGTTTTTCAAATGTGTAATTTGGATGATCTTGGATAGAATTCTCACCCCATTAAAAAATATTGTCTTTGAGAATAAAACCAAACATGTTGATAATGTAAGCTTCCATGATTTCATCATTAACTTTAATGGCCTTTTTGAATATTTTGTTGTGAACATTTGGATCAATGTCTTTGACATAGGTTGGATATTATAACTTCATGTATGACAACTTCGTTGTTGGTTTTTGTACAAGTTGTACAACATGTAATTGATACCATGGTGGTATAAACATGCGCGGATCAACATGTTGGTTTTGGCCATTCAAATGATTGAGTAGGTGAATTGAATGGTGGTCCTCCAGGTGAACTTCCTTTAGATGAATCTTTAAGTTGTTTTCCATTTGTGATTGATGAGCAGAAACTTTTAGTGCATGAGCTTGTAAATTAGTATTAACATGTCCAGTGGTTGCTACCCAAGTAGTAACCTATTGTGAAACAAATCCTTTGTCCATTAAAATAAAAATGGATATTAATGACTTTTCTAACACAACTATTTTTGTTTAATGCAATTACTTTTTGTCCCATGTAACTAAGAAGTACTTGCATAAGACAAATGTAGTTGCATTAGATAGGTCATTAATATCCATTTTTCTTTTAATGATTCTTGTTGGTGATTAGTTGAACCATTGTAAAAAACAGATTTCCAATTAAATGTGGTGTGTACATGGATGGTACATTAATATGTTGTTTTGGTATTGGATACACATATCCAGGTACATAACTTATATAATTCCCAAAGATCAAAGGATCAAGTCCTTTCGTTCTAGTTCGATATGTTAAATACAAATTAGGGTCTAGAGGTATAAAAGGGGATATGATATTATACCATAATGGGTATGTGGATGTAGGCAAAATAGTGGTTTTACTTGGTACAACTAATGTAATAGGTTGTTGTCAAGTTAGTTGATAGTTAACATGTACTGCCATATGACCAATACTAAGATTCGTGGCTTGAATTCCTAATATAGACACATTGGGTAATAATATTGTAATGGTTAGAATGACAAGTTGATGAACATTCATCACCTCCTCTCTTCATAATTGCATTAACCTATTAAATCAACAAAGGGGCAGTGGTTGAATTAATGTCCCATTTGTTGACAATAAGAAGAGGTTATAGTTCTAACACCTTGATTTCCTCCTACAAGTGGTATGTCATGTGGAACGTGTGATCTTTGAACTTGATTAGAAATTGATTTGGTTGGTTAGGTGCTTTGTTGGTATGTAGTTTCTTGTTGAACAACCACATCCTAATGTTACTTGAGGTTCAACAAGTTCCAGATGTGGTATGGAAAATAATTAATTAGAAGGTCTTTGATAAATGTGTTGAAGTTATTCCAACTTGTTGAGTAGTTGGATTCATTCCATTTTCGAATTAGTAGGTACCAAATCGATACTAAGACTTGGTTGTTGGTATTGAAAACCAACAAATATTACAATTGGTGTAGGTGCACTTGTTTTTAGTAGGTAGTAACATGGTTTGCAGTTCACCATTATTGTCGTGTGAAAACAACTTCATCAAATTGTTGAATGGGTTCATGATTGTCATGTGAACATTCATTGCTTGTGGTTAGGTTAATATTTGTGGTGTCACTTGGTGAGTGGTTGAGAGCACAACAAAATTTCTAAACATAACCAATTCGGTTGCATTTTAATATTATTCATTGACTTCTCCCCTTTGTGCTTCGTCTATCTTTGGTGCATTCACTAGTTTATTTCCCATAGGTTGCACTTGTTCTTCATCTTGTTCTTGTGCAAGTTCTAAAATAGGTTCATGTGTAATTTGTTTTAATTTTATTCTAAAACTTTTGGCAAATATTATTGACATCTTTTGAAATCAATAGGTTTTAGAAAAGTTCTTGCACTATTTCTGAACATGAAATTAGAACGATTCTTCCTAATAGTCAAAATTTTATAAAAAAAATATTTTAACAAGTTGGATGCTTAATTTCCTTCAAAATCTCATACATTAACTTTGATCTATCACCTATTATTTTCAAAGTAAATCAAGAAATAGAAACCTTTCCTAAAAAATACACGAAACAATAAAAAAATGATATAAACCAAAAATTTTAAACATTAATGGTTTTCAAATCTAGTCTATTACAATAAAGAATCCAACTTGAAATTTTAAACATGATTGTTTTTGAATTTTGATCCTCTACATGGTCGCCAAATGTTGACAAATTTTTAATATTCCCATTAAGGTTGTTGACTTTTGATTTTGCCAATACCAGATTAAAAAAATAATGATAAATACATTCAAACTAAAAATCCAAATCCTATGTATAATTCTTAATACAACATGTACCCATATTTGCCAAAAACTTCAAGAAATGTTATTGAAGAAAATTTAATATGTTTCATTCTTCAAAATGAAAGAAAATTGAACATAAAAATCAAAAGTCTTTCCATCAAAAAGATTCAAATTATCCTTTCAAGTCTCTCCTTGTTATATATACAAGTTAATTCAAAACTTAAACAATTTAAATAGTCCATTTAGATAGTTAGTAGTTAGTGTAAACATTAACATATCCACAATTAAAAAAAAAATTGCATGTTTAACTACTTGTCCAACAAACTACCTATTTTGTCAACCACCTATTCTACAAACTACTAGTTGATTAACTACCTATCAACTTACTTACTAACATATTGTAATGTTACCTATCAAGCTTTATAACTAGTTAAATCATGTCACCTATTCAATCCAATAATTTGTTAGGTGACATGTTACAAAAGTTAGGTAACAATAATATAAGGTAAAATAGCTTAGAGTAACATAGGGTGGAATAACTTAAAATAATTGAGACTAACCTAAAATATAATAGCCTACAATAATATAAGGTGGAATAACATAAATTAATAAAAGATGGTTCAAGTTGAAATAATAAAAAATGACCTAAAATAACATAAGGTGGAAGGTGGAAGAATTTTAAATAATTTAGAATAGCAAAAAAAAAAAAACCTAAGGTAGAATAGTCAAGGTTTCCCCCTTAATTAAACTGGTCCAACCCTGGGTAAAAATGTCTAGAATAATTGAAAATAAGGTAGGGTAGAATAATAAAAAGTAATGCAAAATAATTTTAAATAACCTATAATGGCCAAAAAATCCTAATTCTAATAGCAAATTAAAAATGATCACATTAAATTGCAAACTTTGTGAACAATTTAAGGATTTAAGAAACTATTCGGTTTGTTTTCCTACCAAAACAACATAACACAATTAAAATGAATTGTAAGACATCAACTTAACCTAGCTCAATTACAAATCAACATGTCTAGACTATTAAGCCATGTGGAGGATAAACTCCAAGCACTCTTAGAATTCCTATGTCCTAATCCAATATTGTTTAAATCAAAAGTACCTAAGGAAAACATATTAATCAAAGATGAGTTGCTTAGCAGAGTGAAAGAAAAGAGCATACATTTGTTTAACAAAGGGGAGGAGGAAACCAAAGAGTTACAAATCAAATTGAAAAAATACCCAATCTTACATATCAAAATGAAAGAAGAGAACATAGGGCTACCTAAGATAGATGAAAACATAATTGTCGCAACCTTAGCCCTGGGCTCATGACCAAAAGAAAGGTTGGAAAAGGTGTGCATCAAAAGTGAAGCCCGAGAGTCACATTTCATGCTCCCAGGAGTGTGGGAGAGTGTGAGGAAATGAACCCCCACACTCCCAAGTGAGGTTCCATTTTGGGAGTTGGAATCCTGAATCTTCAGAGGGAGTTTTTAGGGTCAAAACGTATTTGATTAAAAAGTTCCTTATATAAGTGAAAATCTTTTGGAACGTAGATGTCTAAAATGGGTTCACATAACACATTTGCATATGTAAAACATAAGTTTTGGGTAAAAGAAGGGTCGAAACTCGAATTGTCAATTTGATTCCTGATCACTAAAAGTTGAGAATTGCCCCAGATTACTCACATGCAAGAGGCATGCCACATATCTATGGAAAGCTCTCGACAAGGCTACAACTTTTCTTCAAACTTCATTTCAATCGAAGGTTTGCCAAAAACGTTATGGGCCTCCAAAGTCGCGGGAGTCCCAATTTCGGGAATTGTGCCCCAACTTTTTATCCTTCCACTATTTTCACCTTCGACTCACATTTAAATCCATCAAGGAACTTGGGAGTGCGTCAACAATTGCATGTATTAACAAGATTTACAAAAACAAATTCAGTAAGTTTATGGATTTTCATTGGATAGCTAAATTTTTTGTCCTTTTAATAGTAAAGATTGTAACAACAATGCAACAACATAGATTTTTGAAAGTTCAAACACAATGTACAATTAAATACACTCCCACAACCTGCACAATAATGATAGATGAAGATTTAGGTTAAACTGATTTTGCAAACATCTTTGATTTCATCAATTCAAGTGTTTTCACACATGAACATGCATTGAACAAATTCCCTAACCTAACACACGTCTTGTTTTCTTGGTTTGAACATAGGAAAGATAGGGGAATACTAGTTGTGGGGCCTAAACACATGTCACCAAGCTTTTGGAGGTTGGGTCAAGGAAAACCGATTACAACAAAAGGTGTCCCTATAGGCTAAGTGATTTCACTAGATTTATAGTGAATTCACTAGTTGTAGTGAACAAGGACTAACAAAGAAGCAATGAATTCACCAACCTAGTGAATGGGGATTAGTGAACTGCACCCACATTTTATAGTAGTGACCAAAAGCAATGATGATGCTCAATGTCCTTTATAGGAGACAAAATGTAGTGGGGGACTAGTAGGTATACCAGTAATTTCATTTTCTGACCACCTGAATGGAAAGACCATAAGTAGGAAAATTGAACCACCAGATGTACTAATAGAAGAAGATGGTGAGGTTGTTGTTGCATGGGTTTTGAATATGTAGGAATGTGGGCTGTCCATACCATTGCAACAATTCAAATGGAAGTTGGCAAAAGTTACTCAAATTTGACCCACCCCATTTCAAAATGGGGTGCATGGGGATTCCTAGTGGTACTAATTTAAGCACAAACATTCGGAATTGAGCATCTATCTTGCCAAAGGATTGGAGATTAGTAAAGCCCAAGGCTTCACCACCAATACTTGCAACTTGTTCTACCAGAACCTAACATCCTTGTACACCCAACATTAGTGTAGTCCAAATCACATTTGGAACTTTGATGAAATTGAAATTCAAGTAGGGAAACAATCAAGACCTAGAATTTTTAGTAGAAAGGGGTTTTCATCAAGTATATAACACCATCCCAAAGTCTAGAGAATGGTTAACCATCAATTGTGTAATGAATGTAGTAAGGGGATTGATATTAGGATTCTAAATATTTCAAAGTGAAAGAATTAGATATGGTTACATTAAGCACTGCAATTTTGGAACATGTATGGCAATCCAAATCAAAGCATGTATGACAAGTTTTTTATTCAAGGAATTTTTGTCATTTTTCAAAAGGTCAATTCCAAGTGGAAGCTCTTTAAGTAACCATCATCTATTAATTCTAAATAGGCATGGTTCACATGTCAGCTTAGAAGCAATAGAACAAGTTCAACAGTTTGGGCTAGATACGATTACGTTATTTTCACACACCTCCCATGTTTTGCAACCTCTAGATGTGAGTTGTTTTAAGCCCTTCAAAATAACTTACAAAAAATAGAGAGACAATACCATGCTCAACAATAATTACAAGGAGGGAAACCAGATTGCTCTTGTAAATTGGGTAGATAAGGCAGAAGATGTAGTTTTGTCCAAAAGAATCATCAAGAATGGGTTACACAAATTTGGCCTAATTTTAATCCAAAGGCTATAGATGGCAGGACTAAGTCTAGTGAACTATACATTGCAAAAAACAACATCATCACATGAAATGAAAAGAATTTAGAATACTTTGATGAAGTTCTAAATGATATTCGAGATGGGGGTGAACATGGATCATTTATAAAGTTGATCAACATAGGCACTACATAAAAGCCTTCTACAATAAGATTTAATGATGATGTACAAAAGTAGCCACCAAGGTAGTATGTGGAAGAACCTAAAAGTTTGGTTATCTTAAAAGATATAGGAATAGAAGTTAATATGGAATGCATAGCTAACCTAAGTGAACCTACACATGTGTTTCAAGGGCAATTGTTACATTTTGTAAGAAGTCGAACTCCACTTTGCCTAGAGAATCTATTATCTTTGCCACATCTGCCTGCAAGGAAGACATGATGGAAAGAACCATTAGTTGATTACAGTTAATCCCACGTTGTTATTTGTAACCAATATCTGCAAATTCTGCGTAAGAAAGCTATGGACAAAGAATTAGCATAAATAACAAGAAAACAAAGTAGAAAGGAAAGGCATGAAACAAAGTGAAGATGTGCAACATATACTGCTGTAAATAAAGCAGTTGAAAGGCTAGTTGAGAAACCATACAAAACATATTTCAATTGAGCTTGGTTTACAGTGGCAATTAAAGAAGCAATGGAAAAATTTCACAAAAATTTCCAAGCTAGTTATAGGCCCATCCATTAAGGTACAAGGGTGTAAACTTGGGCATTTCAACACCTGCACAATCAGAAGTTAGAGCAAGGGCAAAAGCAAGGATGCTTGCAAAAAGCCATGTTTTAGCACAGTTGTAACAACCTTCCATTGACTAACCAACAACAAGATTTGGGGGAGGGGGGGAAGAAGAGGGGAGGGTACAACAAGACAATCAAAGTCCAAAGAAGGGGTTGGAGGTCTAGGAAGCTTTCCAAGTTAGTGAAGGGGGTTGGAGGTTTAAGAACTTTTCCAACTTAGAGAAGGGGTTTGAAGTCTAAGAGGAATCGGGTAGAGATAAGAAGCTAATCAATGTGAAAGAAAAAGAAAACAATAAAAGAGATGGAGACAAAATCAACTAGAGATAAAAGGGAGCCTAGGAGGTGGTCCAAACAAAATTGAAAAGAAAGAAAATTGGAAAAAGTGAGTTCCTAAAACTGGAGATGAAATCGAGCAGAAAGAAAGAAAAAAGAACCTTTTAGCTGGAAATAAATTTGACCAAAGAGAAGGATTCACAAAATCACAGAGGGGGCCTAGGAAGTTGTCAACGGAATTGGGGAGAGATAATAGTCAAACATATTCTCAGCATAATCAACCAGTAAGAGAGAAGAGGCAAGACCCAGATATTTTCCACAGAATTGAAAAGCAAGAAAGAAGAGGCAAGACCTAGATTCTCTCAACAAAATTGACCAGTAAAAAAGAAGAGGTGGGACCTAGGAATGGGATAGAATCAATTCACTTCCTTCACACCCTACACATAGACAACAAACACTTGGGTTAGTTTAGAGTATAAAGAAATGACATAAAACAATCATGCCAACAAAGGGTTCTGAAATCCATCATGCATTTAGGATAAAAGCATAGTAAAATATGCCAAAAAAATCCCACATAAGTACATCACAAACTTGCCCCCTCCATGTATTTATAGATTTACAACACTTTAACAATTTGTTCGAGGATCAATGTTAATAAATTGTTGACATAATGTTGTCATGGCATTGTAACACAATGTTTGATCATCACAATGTGTTACAATGTAATCACAACATCATATCAATGATTGTATCAACACTTAGTTAGCATTTCACCTCGAACACATTGTTAAAATGTTGTAAAAGCATTAAACCTTATAGGGGGCAAGTTTGTGATGTAATCATGGTCACATCTATGGCATAAACATGAAAAAACCTATTCATAACTTGAAATTTCATAATAAAACAATTGTGCACTCCATTGAGTTTATGGTTGGTTATATATAAAGTTTGAAAAATTTTAGCATAAGAAAAATGGATGAAAAATATGTTATAAACATATTAGGTTTTTAGATTTTCAAACATACTTTTATATGAAAACTTTAATAGATTTTGACTATGATATAACAAAATTTAAAACACATTAATACATATTAATGCTTCATTCATTTGAAAGTATAAAAAATCCAATTACAATTGTACTTTCATCATCCTTTCATATACTTATTCAAAAGTGGGACACATACTTTCCTGTACTTGTATTTTTAAAAATGTATTTAAATGCATATTAAAGCATGCAATCTTTTAATATTATTCAATGAAGTTAAAAAAATCCACTTATTGATCCTTAAAATAAAAAATATTCATGAGTTCAATGTATTAAGGCTTACTTATGGATACTTTCCATAAATAAATCAAGTATCCCTCGTTGGCATACTTTACCATGTTTTCACCCTTTAGTTCACTCCATCCTCAAAGACCATGTAGCAAATTGAGTGTGCCGTTGCTTGCAACCATGTAGCAACTACAACCAAGGAGACTTAGCGATTTGTTGAGGAGCTATGACCAATGACCAAAGAGATTCAATAACTTGTTGCAATGTGCGTTGGGAGACTGCCCATTGTAAAGTGCATTGGGATGAGAACACAGGAGAGTGAACATCACCTAAACCGTAACGTGGCGACGCTAGATGTAGTTTAGGACATTAGGGTTAAAAGAATAATAGTTTGCCCATCACCATTGATCATGACAACTTTTGAAACTTTTGATCCTGGCCCTTTATGTTTGATGAACATTTTTGTATGAAAAGTAGCTCAATTTTGGCATCCATCCAATTTGGACATAAGTGACATCTTGACCATTTGTCAAAAATTTGATGTTTGATGACAAGTTGCCTTGTGTTTGCTGATCAGGGTCCCATGTGTTTATTTTGGACTTTTTCTAGTTTTATTCTACAACATTTGATGTGATTTAAACAGTTATGGATGTGCTTATAGGAGAGGAACAAAATCTTTTTGGAAAGTAGGATGAGCCAAACCTTCATATGGGTGCTTTTTTCATCTATTTGTTTAAATGTTGGGTGACCGACCTAGCTACCTTACCCAATTTGTCTCACTTTTCTTTCCTAACAACCCATGTATATTGTTCAATAAGCACTACTAGCATGCATGTCTAAAGTTCTTTAGGGAGTAACAAATTATATACAAATTCCAAATTTCATCCATAAAGTCCTTAAAATCATACTCGGTTTAGCCCTTATTTCGTACCTTGTTGATTTGATGAATATCTTTTTGTTGTTATTCATAAAAAATAAAATAAAATAATGACACTATAACAAAATTCAGCATGAGAGTGTTAATATTGACATTTAATGTGATTGGGGAAGGTGTGTTAGTAGCCTTCCTTTATTTGTTTGTTTCAAGATTTGCTTTCAGACTTGTAGTTAGGATCAAACTTTTTTTAACATGTGTGAAAATCTTAAAAACAAGTTTGATCCTAACTATGGAACCCAATACAAGTCAATTTAATGCTCACCTAACATTTCAACCTCTATTAAGCCCTTAATGAGCAATTTCATTCCTTGTTGTTTAGAACATTTTAAGGATAATTTTAATATAATAATATGATTGTGTTACTAAGTCAATATGCCAAAAAAAAAAGGTTTCAATGCAAGGCCAAAATGCATAGATGAAATTAATTATGTTTTGTACTAAAATATATTAGCCTAAGGTTTAACACTATGTTATAAAAACCAACACAACCAATTATGCTCAATTAAAGGCCAAATCCCCACCCGTTTGAGGATTGATTTTCCTCTCAACATTTTAGGGAGGCATTTCCGCGTATGGGATCTCTTTTTTCTAGGAGGCATATTTGCAGTTACAAGGTGCTCTCCAAGTACAGTAGCAAATTTCTGGGAGTGTTTTAGGAATTGCTTCAGGAAGCATGTATGGCATAGGTAGGTGGCATGGAAAGGCAAACAAAGTATGTAAACTATGCAAGACGTATGCACTAAGGTATGGCATAATGTATCCTGAGGTAGAGGTATCCCAGAAAACTGCACTAATTAATCAGTCTCCCCTGTTCTTGAAAAATCTCATGTGCATCCAATCTACTTATATAAAGAAATGGGATGTCGGTTGTCCGCACGGGCTTGAAGCCAAAATTATTCATTGGTGCAGCCTCCGCAACGTTCGCTCTCCTGGACAAAGTGCGCCAAAATTCGGGGCCGAAACCGATTCGATTGGCCCGTATATAAAATAATGGGTGTCTGTCCGCACATGCTTGATGCAATAATTCCCCATTGGTGAAGCCTCCGGAATGTTCGTTCTCATCAACAAACTGTGCCAAAATTCTGGGCTAAAACCAATTTGATTGGCCCATTGTTCCTCGAACAAAAAGAAACTATGGAGGTTCCTCAAAATAGAAGGTTCTGTTTTGATGTATATAGTTCCTCCCCTTGGGCCCACCTATATAGGTGAAAGTGCCAAAGCATATGGGCTAAAAGTGAGGTGCTTATATGGGGAGCATGTTGAGGAACACATTGTGAAGTTGGGGAACATTTTGGGAACCCATTAGGAACTTAAAGCGAACACTGTGGGAACACATTAGGAAACAGGGAAAATTGAATTTTTTTTTTTTTCCCTCTCCCCCCCTAACTTAAAAGGAATAAAAGCAAGGCACCTTAGGCCCTCCCATTGGCTGAAAGGAAAATAAATCCTCCCCCCCAATAAAACTTGCATGGAAAGTCCAGTGTCCACTATCCTCTGTCCACACCAAAATACAGCTTGAAAAGAAAAACCTTCCCTCGAACCTCCAACTTCCCAACCCTAAACCCAAAACTTGAAAGGAAAAAAACCAAGGCACCCTGAGAGCATGATTGCACTTCCCATTGGTTGGATGAAATTTCTCTCCTCAAAAGGGTTCATCACATTTTTTTGCCTGAGCTGTTACCCCTCGCAATAAACACCCCGGCTATATAGGTGAGAAGGGGAGGATTTTGGGCAAAACATATGGGTTTGATATTAGGTGCTATTGGGAACACCCTTGAGGAACACATTGAAAACTTGGGGAACAACTTGGGAACATGGTAGGAACACATGAAAAAAAACCTCTCCCCCCTTCCCCCTGCCCTCAAAACCCAAATTAAAAAGTTGGGACGCCTGAATGGATGTTGCACCTTCCCATTGGCTGCATGCAATTTCTATTTTCAAAACTGTTAGTTACATTTTTGGCCTAGGCTCATGGCATGGAAATAAATTTGGGGAAGTAGTCACCTCTCCTATTAATTAGATGAGGTGCCTCCCAAGTTCTTTACTTTTTTTTTTTTTTTGGCGATGTGCCAATTTGATTGGCCCATCACTCCAAAAAAAAAAAGAAACAATGGAAACTCCCCAAAACAGAAGGCTCTATTTTGAACTGTACAGTTCCTCCCTTTTGGCCCACCTATATAGGTCAAAGGAGGACACCATTTTCCAAGGCATATGGGATAAAAGTGAGGAGGTATGGAAAAAATGTTGGGGAAAATATTGGGAACCCATTGGGAACTTCAAAGGAACATAGTGCGAACACATTGGGAAGCCGGGGAAAATGAAAAAAAATCTCTCTCCCCCCCTCTCCCCGCCCCCCCCCCCCCCAAAACATAAAAGGAAAATAAGAAAGCCACCTTGAGTGCATGCTTGGGCCTTCCCATTGGCTGCATGAAACTTCTCTTCCCAAAAGACTTTGTCACCATTTTTGGCATGGGCTAACACCCCTTGCAAAGAACACCTCACCTATTCAGTGTTGGGGCACATTTGATTTTTAAAAATAATTGTAGGTTTTTCAAACATTTCAGATCGAGAGAACTCTTTTGTAACTGTTTCAAAATTCAGGCATTCCAGATGACAAAGTTGGGATGGTAGCATTGGTGAATGGGTAGAGTCAACGTGGCTAAATAGTTCAGCAAATTGTATTCCATTATTTTATTGGTCTCGCCTACCAAGGTCATGATATTGTGATTAGATTCATTATAGAGTACAAGTAAGTAAACCCATTTTGCAAGCAAAATGATCAGGAGAAAGGATTCACAGGACCTTGAGAACATAACACTTTAGTCTTTTGCTTATTTATCATTTTGCAAGCAAAATGGGTTTACAGACTAGTAAATAAATAAATAAATCAAGGAAAAACACCCACCCAGCACAGAATCGAAGAAGACAAAAGAAAGGACCCAAGTTCAAACAAAGACCACACACGAAAGTGCAGAAAGCACAATGGGGAGCTCTAATAGGAGAAAACATGAAACCCATTACCAGTAGCAAGTCATGGAAAGAGATGAGCTAAAAGCTTGGAAGGACACCAAGCCTAGAACAGGCCTCTCTTGCTGCCACAACTGCCCGACGCAAAATTTATTCTATTATTTACCCCAAATAATTTATTCCATTGCCATGTGATTTCATGTTTAGAGTTTTATGCAATTGTATCTACCCCCTTGGAATATGGCCTCTTATCACCATGAATCCATCCCTAAGATATCTCTAAATCTGTTCTATTTTCCCAAAAATACAACTCTGAATGCACCGCATATTTATCTCAGACAGCCCCTCAATTCAACCCTATTTCAAACCCCAAAGAAGCTCCCAAACCCTCCTAATTCATCCCCAAAATTTGCAACACTTGTGCCCTCAAATGCCCCCCTTAAAAACTTCCCAAACTTCCTACCGAGTCCCCACCCTAAGGCTTAACCCACTTGGAAGCAGAACCAAGTTTTTTTTTCCAAAATTCCAATCCCCTTCTGCTTCTGGCACCACTTAGGAATTTGAGGCCTTTTTTCTTTGTTTGTTTTCTCTTCTTTAGATAGGACACCTAGAGACAAATGACATGATCCACTCACTACAAGGTGGTGCCTTGTTAGGTGTTCTCTCCAAAGTCTCCAGGGAGAGAGGGAAAGAAGCATAGGACACAGAACCTGGGTGGTTTTGGCACAAATTAGAAATTCTTTTCAAATATCCAAGATTTTCAAAAAATATTTTCCCTGAAAGAAAAACAATTTGTGGAGGAAAATGAAGAATGTTTTGAAATAATATTCTGGAATATTTTGTTTCTTCTGAAATGGAATTCTCAAAATTAATTAATTAATTAATTAATTATGTGCCAAACAGAATTAAAGCTGCCAAGGAACTATGATATTTCGAAAGTTATTACATATATAGATGCAGAACTATGCTATCACTAGTTTCTCAAAACTTGATTTTCTGACTCAGGAAAAGTGTTTGGACTTAGATCCTTTCTTTTTTTCTTCTCTTGTTCCCTTTCTGGGTATTTTTCCTTTATTTATTTATTTACTTTATTAATTCCAGTGTACCTAGTTTGTCTAATGTGGCAGACCCCAAGCAAGGGGACAATGGGAAGTGAGGGGCTACTTTGTTGGACTGCCTATTTGGCACATCTCTCTTCACTTGAATATAAAGATCAGCATGCAGAAGAAATGAACCCATTTCTACAAGTTGTTCTCTCGTTTCAAGAGTGGTGATGATCAGTACCTTGCACATTTTTGAACTATTTTTTCGGTTTGTGTCCAGATGAAGCTGGTACAGAGAACCTAGTTTCTCATCAATATCTGCCTCTGCCTCCTATGTTCACAAAGTGCGGAAACAATTGAGTACCCAAGTGCATGTGAGGGTCAGATAGCTCAGCTCCAGATACAATGGTAGCATGCATTTGAAGTGAAGTCGGTTGTAATGAGGTGCGCAGTACTAAGCCCCTAGTTGAAGCTTTATGAGTTGTAGTGTGATTTGTGGGAGCCCAATGCCTGTGTTAAAGCACTCACAGTGTTGCAGTGGTTTCCAGATGGCTTGTTCTGTGGCACCAGTTGCTTGCTTTTACGTATATCCACCAACCTTCTTCTTCTTCAAGATTATGCTTGTCACTCAAACTTCCTTCTTTGTAGGGTTTAAGGTTTAGACTTCCAAAATTGAGATTGGAAGTAATTTTGGAGTCAATGCTTGAATCTAACCACTGTATCCCTTGCAGTTTAGCCACCTTTCCATTCCCCCTACCTTTCAGCTCCCCCTTCTAAATTTGGCTCGGCAATGGGGTATATGTGTGAATTTAACTATCCACATGCAGTGATATTTATTCTCTCTGAAAATAAACCATTAACTCTTGCAATAGAAAGCTGGTTCACAGATACATATTTGCATACAGAATCTAGATCTACATTTGGGTTTGCCAAATTCTGTTTTTGAGTTCATTTTGAACCAATAGGCATTTACAGCAGATTCAGATTTTTTTGCTCGTTTCCATGATTCACGTTCAAGTGTGGGTCATCCTAAAGCCAACAGTAGCAAAGCAACTTTTACACCACTCTTGGGATTGATAATTTGTAACAGCTAAGACGACTTGCTTCTCAATCATGTGCTCAGAAAATTGGTATCATCAACACATCCCTGGATGAGTTACCTTCTACACCTTCCTACTTGCAAACCAACCAAAATCGGCTCAATGATCATGGAAATAAAGCCAGAGGAGAAATTATATTGCATATCTGTTAGTGCACAAATCCACCAATGCAAAGGATCAAGAGAGAGATTTTTGCCAAAGTTCAGACCATGTCAGTCTAGCAACCAACAGAGAGCAACAAGATTGACACAAACTTGAGCTATGGCTCCAACTGACATGCAAATGTTGACAAGATTGATGTTCATTTACCTTCTTCCATGTCTCATCCCACCGTTGCAAATGATCCAAAAGTAACAGAATTCCACAAAATACCCTCGTGTTGTAATTTGTTGAAACAGTTCCAGTGCCTTTTGTGGTTGCCCATGTTTCGCATGTACCAAGTGAAAGATTCTCATGCAATGGATTCTTGTTGAACAGGCTCCAAGCATCTTGAATGCTCGACATTTTGGATACATGCCCACCAAGTTACTCCCCACATAGACATCCGAATCCCAAACACTTTTTAATGATGTGCACACGGACCCACATGCCCTCTTCAAGTGCAAATGCAAATTCAAGCTTGCAAACAAACATAGAAATAAGCAATGAGACCAACACCAGCAATCCACACAACATCAAGCATCAAAAGAAAATCAACTGCCACTGAGCTAGCCTAAGGAAAACTAGCACCCAACAAAAAACTGTTTCCTGATCACCTACCATCCATCCGTCACAGTGTGCTGGTGGGTGTGGGTTTGCTCTGGCCCCACTTCTAAACCCTGACTTTTCACACCAGATAACAGGCCATACACAGCCAATTTTTCTGATTCAGATTTCCATTGGGCAAGCCGAGGTCATTGTCCAATCCCTAGTCCGTAAAATTAGCAACTTCAAACATTCTTAGAAAATTGATAGAAATGGAACACATAATAGATATGCATCAATTTTGATAAGACAAGAAGAATGGGGCCCATCATACATACACTTTTCTTTTTGGAACTTTTTATTGGATCTTGCATGATATGTAACAAGTGTGGTGGTTAAACAATAGTGACAGAGTAAAGGGCTGCTTGGAAACATGACCTCCCAAGAAGAATCTGAATGTCTTTCAGTTTGTCATAACAAGAATAAGAAGAGTGGATTTTGAATCTATGAGATAACAAAGGAGCAGACATGGTTTTTAATCTATTCTGTGCAGAGATGTAACATGTAAATTTTTGTACCTTATGAGATGATGAGTTTGACTGATCATGGTTGCTGAGCTACCAGTGGTTCATGAGGTGTGTTGTCACTGTAGTGTCTCAAATACCATTTCGCAAACTTCTTCAATCCCTCCTTCAACATTTGTTTGTGGCTTGGTTGTGGCTAAGCCTGAGCTGCAGAGATGTTGTTGGCATCGATGAAGGGGACATCACCATCACAAGGCATTTTCACAATTTCTCTTTGGGATTTCAGGTTGAGATACTTCTCAAGAATGTCAACCAAGGTATGCAATAGTGTCTGGAGTACTAGTATACCAACATTAAAAATGCAGAGCCACACATGACCTGTCTTTTTCCCTCCACTACTTGTGCTTTTGTCCACCACATCAAGAGATGCAACACATCCAGTTTTGACAATGTCATCAATGTAAGTGAAATCATGAGCCAAATCTTTGTTGTTGGCTCCTTGGTATATGTGTTGATGGGCAAAGACTAAGTTTTACTTTCACATGAATGTCATGAAAGCAACTTTTAATGTGCCTTGCAAGGTGGGCGAAAGTTGGAAAATTGTCCTTACATTGCTTTCGAATCACATTTTAAATTTTCAATCCTCCCATTTCACGATGATCGTGATCCATAACTTCAAAATAGTCATATGTAAAGAGAGAAGCCTAAATCCAGTGACTAGGATTTGGTGCAAGAACACTGCATTTCTCATCCTTGCATTTCTCATCCTTAACCATAAACTCTCAGAATTCATGAAGTTAACTGAAATTGTAATTGTCTAGGTACTTGGTTTTGTTGAAGATGAACACACTTTCAACGTTCTTAACTTCATGAAGAACCAATTGTGAACTGGTTGAACATGCACTTGGATCTATGCACCCAATTTTATAGTCAACAATTTTTTGCATTGTAAAACTTTCCTTATGACCAAGCCATTGCCAAGTGGCAAGGTAAAACCTGTTATTGTGCAAGTGCATAGTTGCAAGCAATTAACTCTTGGAATCTAGGGTATTGTTTTGGAAGATTTTATGGGTCTTGCAAAGAAAAGTTGAACACATCAAATAAGAATGTGGTAGAATTTTGAATTATAAACTACCTTTTTCTGCTCATAATTTTTCTTCAACGAGTTTGTGTTTGCATTTTGCCCATTTTGACATTGTAAATGCCAGATCAATTTGATTTTGTATTTGTCCAATTTTTTAATCTTGTTTTCCGGGATGCATAGCTTTTGAGCTTGTGGGAAAATTGGATCTTGGATTTTGGATTTTGGATTTTGGTATGATGAATTATTTCACATTTGAAAATAGGGAGTCACGAGGAAGTCAACTTTGGACTCTTTGAGACTGTTTGTAAATTGTGAGAAGATTCGTGAATTAACAAGACAAGTTTTGTGCCATATCTAGATTTTTTTAGTGCAAAATTTAAAGACTCTTGTTTAAACTTGTTGCGCTATGTAACCAAAATTTCCCCATTAGCAAATAGCTGCATCGCCAAATACGTACTTGTGGCAATGCGTGTGCCGTCAGTATGTTCGATCACATTCTGGGCTGTTGTTGCCACTGTGCAAACATTTGCAATCTACAATCCGCCATCATCGCCACTTGCCAAAAAAAAATCTCCAAGTCAAAATTTTCACCACCTATGCTGTTTCATACATGAGCTGTGTAGGCACCTTGGCAATCAGCCACACTTGAAACAAAAATGGCGCTCTCAATCCCCCTTACTATTGAATCATTGGATGAGTCCATAATCAATCAAATCATATGCAACCAGGTGCACATTTCAGATAATCAAATATCTAATTACCAAGATAATCGAACCTTGAACCCCTACGCTCTAACATCGTCACGAACACAGTAATGGGGTTTCGAACGCGCATGCATATCGATTCTCCACTATCTAGCAAGAGTCAGATGAAGGCCTTCGTCCTTAAATACGAACTATGAGATCAGCGTCGCTAAACGTGTTTTCTGTGACTAACTGCAACGCTGAACGAAGATATTAGGTGAAGAAACTTCTTCGAACTGGCACGGCCCATGACTTGAACGGAGGAGGTTTGTTGGCCCCGCAGCCAAAACTTGAGAAGAAGCTGAGAGATTAATTACGCAGCTCTACAGATGCGAAATATATAATCGGTTCCAAACTGTACAGATTTCTTCAGCCAATATTGGTTTTATTCGAATGCGATTCAGACATGTTAAGGCACGCGTAGTATAGATCAACAAACTGCAACAGTTACCTATTCACAAGAAAGTGACCCAAATTTCCTGAATTCGTGTACCCCATCTCTGATGACTGTAATTCAAAATATTCTGAAGTACCAAGTGCGAAATATCTGTGTGTAATAATATTCTAAAGTAAAACGTTGAAAAAAAATGGGCACAGAATAATCTCTGCGCGATTATGTACATTCACTTGTCCTCCCCTAAGACCGGGGCGGGGGAAACTACTAGAATATTTCTGCTAGATTCCGGATCTAGCAGAAGAAAGAGTTGTAGCTGTACACAACTAACTAGGTGTTGATTGCACCACAAGTTTTCCGAATCTGTCCTTTACTGCCTGTGAGAACTCCGACGTTCCCAAGCTTCACCATGGAGCGTGCGAAGCTGAACCCCCACGGGCTGGGGCCGAACTGGCCTGCGCGTCCCTGAGGCGCGAAAGACCTCACGAGCCCCGAAGTTCTTGGGTCATGAGTGAGCTCTTGATCGATTTGCAGAATGCCGTGGTTCAACTGGAGCTGTTGGAAGTAGCTAGTGTCGACGATGAACTCGGTACCTTGGTCCAGGGCCACGGGGTTGCCCAGGCCGCTGGCACCTTGAGGACACACAGACTTCAGAGTAGCGACCAGAGCTGGGGCCATAGTGGGGTCGGCTACCCCAGTTCCTTGAAAGTTGTAAAGACGGTCAGAGAAAAACAAGCAGTGCGCAACTCCGACTGTGTGAGCCCCTGTTTTCATGCAACCAAAAATTTTCACATGTCAAACGCTGCGTCTGATCGAAGGATTAACATATTCTCAAGCCAATATTCATGTGATAACTTCTTGCTCGTAAGCCAGCCTTGAGGTTCGACCCTAGCGTTCTCATGTGAACCTACATTGTCCGCGTCCACGAGCTAGCAAAGTACCATGTAGACTTACAAGGACATTTTTCCATTAGGCTGTTGTGATGATTGTGATCACAGCAGCTTTCCGTTATGTATTTTCAACAAGTTGTGCTCACAGTCATCTTACAGCTCTATTAATCGAGCATTAGTCAATTGCAAGAGCTATGAGAGCTGTGAGACAACCTGTGACTGACCGCCACTCACCATACACTAATATCTATCTTTTTTTATAAGAACATGTGTTCCCAAAGTTCCTAATATGACTAATTGCATCTTTCCCTACAGAAAGAAACAAGGCCCTATGTGAATGGCTTTCCATTAGGGTGCTGTGATGTGTGTAACTGTAATCACAACAGCCTGATGGAAAGAGACCCTAAGAAAGCCATGTGAACATCGACTGTGATGATCAAAGGCTTTGAAATCTCGAACGAGAAACTGTAGAGAATTATGTACTAGCAGTGACAGGAATTGGTACCTAGAAGAGTGGTAAGATCGTTAACGTTGAGGCCGATGGAATTGAAAGCTGCAATCGCCTGCGTTACAGTGTCAGTGGGTCCGGGCACGTTGACGGCCGACGCCAGTGACACGACTCCATCTCTGCGTCCGGTGGGAAAAAGAATTTGGGGTCCTCCTGCCTGTAAAGTATTACCCAGACTTGTTACTTTACACTCGACAAGACCTTACTACAAGCAATCGTGATATGCATCTAACTATGAAGATCTCCGCGACTACTTGGGTTTCTTAGCAACATCTGTTAAGTTTTTGTGAATATGAAGGAGCTGAATAAGGAGGCTGGTTCCGAAGAATATCAAATGTACCAGAAGAACTACATCACGAGTCGCGAGGGCGATAATGTCAGCGCAGGAAACGACGCCCGGGCAAGCTGCCTCGAGATTAGTCTTGATAGTGTTGATCAAGTCCTGACCGTGAATTGTTAGATTCGGTCCCGCTTCAATCTCAGCTTGGTTTCCCGGAGTGCTCAATATCAGAATGGATGCATCACAGCCCTGCAGAGTAACAAGAATACAGTCCAGAGGAACCAGTTACAATTTATTACTAGTGTCGGGATTCTACATGATCAGGCTGAGCTGCTTGTGATGTTGCATTTCTCCGTGCATTCTATTCATTCAACCACACCTTGAACCGAACAAAGTTTGAACTTCTCATGATCAAGGAGTTTGAACACTGATCTTGCAGAGTGCAACCCAATTAAAGTACCGTGACGAAGCAGTCATGGAAGAACATGCGCAGCAATCCCGCCGTGATGGTTTTATCGCTGTTCCATTTTGCAATAACTGCAGCTCTGATGATGTTTTCCGCGCCGGGGCACGAATTTCTGTAGAAGTTTAGTCCATAGGTTGGCGCTGCAGTTGCTGTGCCAGGACTCGGAAAGCTTGCTGCAACGGCGCCCTCAGCTACCCATACTACTTCACTGGTAGCCACCATGAGCACCACCAACAAACCAGCTACAAAAGTCAACTTCTGCATCTTTCAAGCTGCTGTAGAACTCAGCTACCAGCTGCTGTTCCAAGAGATATAGTACTGGAAGTCCTAGAGATGGCAAAGCTGCAGCTTACACTGATTGGTTATACTACTGAAAGCTTCAGATCTAAAGCTTCACCATATCAGGATCTGTAAGAAGAGTTTTTATGCAGCTAGCAGAGGATGTCCAAGATCAATTAGTACTGTAAAACTATGTAATGCTGAGATTTAGCTCAGGATCAGTATTCTGCAACTAGCTAGCAGCAGCAGTACTCTCTAGTATTGATCAGAATGGGGTGGTGTCTTCTTTGTAGCAGCAGACATCTACTGAACTCACAATTGCAGAGCTGTGAAATCTAGAGACATGTGACACTCTCTTTATACAAATGCTAAGGCGCTGACTTTGTTATACAAAATTTTGACGCGGCCATAAAACTGTTGAGCAGCTGGATCATCAATCTTCTTGGATCAGTTGGGATCTAAATAAAGAAGTCAAAGGCGAAGTTACAGGCTGTGTAAAACCCACCTCCCTGGCTTGTCATTGTAGTATTCATCTACAAAGCTGTAGACTTGGAGCTCCAAGATCAGGCTGCACAAGCTCTTCGAGGATCAACGTAGACCACTTGTGGTTATAATTGTTTCTTCTGGAACTGAAAGCGAAAAAGTTTACGTTTACTAATATAATATGTGTCAGATCTTCACTGCAATCTAATCCAACATTATTCCTAACTTATTAGGAGTGGGCCCCTCTGGTATTGGCCTAAGTATATCCAACCTCCTGTAAGGTCACATCCCAAGAGTTTTCAGGCCCAAGAGAGCTTAACTTCAGGGTTCTTGTGAAACCCAATTGTGAAAAAAATCATTCAGAAAAAAATATTCTTTTCAGATGAAAATCAATTTTTGACAATATCAAAAGGAGAGGGGGGCTACAATTTGATATGGATACAAAGTGATCACATCCAAACAAACACCTATCTTAAAAACTAAACAGAGAGAGTTCATGTTGTGGTTTTGACTACAAACATCCACTACAAGCATCCACTAGAATGAAAACACCATTTTTACAACTTGTTTTACATGATTAAAAATGTTGTTTACAACTATTTTGATCTCTTTACAGAACGTAATCTGTAAAACACTTGAAAAAAAATTCATAAGTTTATTTGGATCCTCCACCTCATTTCAAATGTGAAAGTCGAACCAAGAAAAGAGGAAGTACATACACCTACTTCATAAGAGTTGCAGGAAAATTAACAATTTCTACAGTCTCAAGAAATAGGTGTAAAAACTAGTGTTGGCAAGTTCTTGGATTTACACAAGTTTAGATTTTAGATTAGGTTCTAGAATCCTTAGATTGGAGGGTCTAAGTTTCTTTAGAACTGCAAGTAGAACCTAATCAAATAACCAACATCTTTTCAAAATTGAATTAAAATTTGAAGTGGGGTGTTACTCAAATTAAAACAAGTCTAAATTCTCTAGGTAGTACAACTTTGTGAAAACAAAACATAAAATTGACTTACATTGCAAGGAACTTATTGCATTTGATTAGTTTTACATGATTAATATTTAAACTTTGTTCACTAGTTGAACAAACTAATGCTGGGCCAAAAAAAAAAATTGTTTAGTTATGGGTAATGAAGATAGAATTGGACTTGATCTTAAAGCAAACTAACTCTAAATTCTTTATGAAAATGATCGACATTAAAGATTTTAAAATTTCCAAAGAATCAGTCTCAAGAACAAATCAAAGGTTCTATCAAAAAAAAAGAAGGGATAAAATCAAATCAAATCAAATCAAAATCAAAATAAAAAACAACTAAACAACACTGATAAGAACCCTCTTGATCTATGTATGTTTAAGTTCATGATAACATTTGTGTAAGATATTGTATAATGGGTAAAGCCCATGGGTAGGGGACATTTCCAAAATGTGGGGCCAGACTTGGATGAAAGGCCAGTGCATTAATGAACTAGGTAAACAGGATTGAGCCTGCAAATTGGCTTGAATTGACAAGATGCAGCAAGTTTTTCCTACAACCAGTAAAGATTTTTTAGACCTTGGTCTTAGTCTCCCAAATTCTAGTGATAGAATATGCACTAAAGAAAATTATTAGGTTGTGAGCTGTTCACCAGTTGACCAAAGAAAACTCTGGAGGCAATCTCTTTGAAAATCATTTCTTGCACTCAAGAGCAGACAAGTAAAAAAAACATTTTATCAGGCAACTTAGGTTAAGCTTAGAACCACAAGTTTTAGAAATTATGCAAAATTGCTTCATGAATTTGCGCTCTTGGTGAAAAAAATTGCATTCAAAGCTAATCCCAGATTTTGCTTCTGTTTTTAAGGAAACCTGCATGCAAAAGAACCTAGTTAGGCGTGTTATAATAAACAAGTTAACATCAGCCCTTGCTGTATATCATCCATCATTGGAAATGGAAAAAATATTCTTCTAAAATCTGTAATCTGAGAGAGTGGAACTTAAGATCAAATTTAGCTTGATCCTATTAATAGCAAGTGATTCAAAATTTTCAACTCAGAAAATAAAAAGATATATAATGTCACAAATTCTCTCTTTTAAAAAAAGGTCAAATTTCCAGGGAAAATAATACCAAGAAAAATTTGCCACATTTTGCCAAAATGTTTAGTTGTGTAGCTGTTTTTCACCAGTTTTCTACAGTTTTGACAGTTTTCGAAACACTTAATGCAAATTAATACTGAATATTTTTCAGGACAATTGCTAAACCATGATGCTACTATATCACAGAATTTCGGGAAAAAATGGGAGATAGCCAGCCCTTTTATTTTTGGAGTGAATTTCACACAGTTGGGAAATTTGATCTCATAAATTCAATCATTGTTTGAAACTAAAGTTCCACATTTCGTAAATAAAATTGAAACTGTCTTTCAAAATCACTACATTTCCATAGATGGCTCAAGTAGCTAGGGAAAAAAAAAGGATGTTTAAATTTTTCCTTTCAATTTTTGTTAATAGCTGAATTTGACTAAATCGGCTTATGAATGATCACTACCCCAGCTACATCACAACATTGCGAACAAAAAAACACTGGGCCACACATCTGAGCTTTAATCAAACTCCAAAAAAATAAGGTTGTGTTAAGCTTTGATTTTCCTTGAAATGTGAAGGATGGTTAACCATGAAATTGTCACTATTCAGGGTTTATGAGTCAGGGTTTATGAGTTCATAAGTTGGTAATTGAGTTTGAAAAAACCTGGAAAATTATTTCTAGTGTTGCTGCATGGAGTCTTACTGACCATAATAATGCCAATGGGGTTCTGAAAACTCAATGCCCACCTCCAAAGATGGGCATCACATTTTCAAAAAACTTGTCATAAGTTTTTCCCTGTAAAACATGCTATGGATTCCAGGAAAAGCAATTAAAAAGAAGAAAGCACACGATTTTTTATGCCAGGTAAAAACCCTCGGGGTTGAGCTTTAGAGGAATTGAGCCTGCACTTGGCTCCACACTTTGCAGGGCCCTTTTGCCCATACAGCCCCACCCCAGGGCTTTACCCTACACATTTCTATCCAATTGGCACAAAAAAGCAGCAGCTAATGCTATGGTTTGTTGAATCCAGAACCCGAGGAGATCGAGGAAAGGTGTTGGGAAGCTCCTTTACTTTATTAAAAACTATTGCTGAGCTTCCATCGTGAAGGTTCCTTCCACCATCCACCACCAATTCTCCACTCAACTAAGTCCTGGCTTTCATTATATTTGGCAATCCAACATTGTCTTCATTCTCTCACCTAACGAAAGTTGAGGTCTTCGCTAAGCTTTAATATGCCATAGTATCTTGTACTGCGAGCTGGACTTCTGAAGGTACTTTTTCAAAATTTCCCCTAAAACATATCCATTGTTTCCTCTCCACTGAGCTTACTACCCATTGGTTTTAGCTATTTTTTTGGGAAATACATGCAATGTCTTCGCGCCAGGCTGTTGACGCACTTTTGCAATCCTTTTTCTTCACATTAATAATAGAGGCTGGAAATGATGCTTGCGCTCTGGACACAAATATATGAGGTTGACTTTGGACAATGCTTAGAATGCCAGGATAAAATCAGCATGACAGTTTCTGAGCTCTTTCCATGTTGACATTACGAAGATTGGAGATTTTGAGCGAGCAAGGAATTACTTGGTTGGTTCAATGCTCAGTGTTGTGCAGTTATGACTCTTCAAGAGAACCTCTGGTTCCATTTCTAACCTTTTTAAAAAATGTGAATGAACCTCATTTCCCAAGTTTCAAGACTCTTGGTTCGTAGTTTTTCAAAAAGAAACATTTGATAAAGTTATTCATAAAGTCGCCCTCCCTTTCACCCCCTATCCGCTCTGCTTTCCCAGCCCATCCCCTCTTCCAGTGGTATCGGCAAAGCAATGAAATTTCATTAAATCTCAGCATGAAATGTTGAAACTCAGTATAAAATTGCACAAGGTTCTAGACTAAGTACAGTAGTTGTACAGGTAAGAGCAGTGGAAATATATGTAGCAGAACTGGCGGCGCTCAGAAAATGGAAAAAGGGGATGAAACTGAGTTTACCACCAAAATTGGTGGAAAAACTAGTTTGGGTCTCAGTTATTTCCTTCCCTAAAATTTCAATCCCAGCTAAGCATTTGATGCCCTATTATGCCGAGACTGGCCATTCTTGCCCCCTAATGACTTTACTAATAACTTTAATAAACCAGTCTAGTTCTAAACCAGATCCACCTTCTAACTACCTACACACATTAGCCCAAAACTGAATCTTTAATAGTTTCTAGCAGTGTACGATCAATAAAAAAGTGTTCATATGTACTCACTAAATGCCTAAACTCCAATAAACAAAAGAAAACAAACTTGCAGATATATACTTGGCTAAATTTGGGACACTCAAGCTTGCTTGCATCTGTTTATGGGTGGGGGGCAAGGAGGGTGGTAGTTCATGTTTCAAATGTAACAATTACATGCCTAATTAAGTACCTAGTTACTGGTGATTAATCTAAGACTTTTTAAGGGTTATACAGCATATTTCTTGGCATATTCATAGGCTGACCTTGAGTACACATGTAAAATGTGCACTCAGAGGAATGTATAACATTTTTTGGTAACATTGTCCAATAATCAAGAGGCTTTGTTCAGATTAAATGATCTTTAAATCATTGAAAAAGCTCTTTAAAAGGATTATAACAAAATCTGCCTTTGCCTTTGGGATTTGCGACACACTTCCAGCTTAGGTTGGCTAATTTGGGTTTTTTACAGTCTACTCAGAAGTATTTTAGCCTTGCAATTCAAAATTAATTTTGTTCCTAGTTCATTTCATTTTACTTCCACCATCAAAATAAGATTAAATTCAGGGAGCAACTGATATGTCGGTGCCATCGAGCTGTTACCTTTGCTAGATCTTTTGTTAGATACCGTCTTGCAAATATAAGATGAGCAACAACCAAGTGTGGATTTCAATGTTCAACCAGGCATTATTGTGTGAACACTGAATTCATTTTTTAGACAGCTTCATGGAACATTTCTTATTTTAGTGGTTACTGGTTTAAATTTGGCATATGAGGTAGACCCATTATGCAATGAGCTGTTTGTTGAGACTTAAGCAACTTTGCAAAATTGGACAAGATGCTTTAGGGATGAATGTGATGTGAGCAATTACATGAAAATATATGTTCCATCTCTAGAAATTTCAGATTACAGTAATTGTTTCGTGTAGGGTAAGAGTGGAGTGTGCTCTGGGCTACAGTGCTTTACCATCCATAATTTTGAATGTCTTGAAACAGACACTTCAATCAAAGAATTGAAATTTGGTTCTGAGAGAACTCAAACAATGTAGAGATCATAAAGGAAAATTGTGATACAGCAGAAAAAGCAACTCAAAGTAGATCATTGTTGTATTAGATAACAAAATGATAGAGGTTGCTGAGCATATCAATCATAATCTGTTTTGTGGCAAAAGGAATACAACTCAATTTCAAGGCAAGATCACAATTTGGGTAAATTCTGGAAGTTTAATAAATTCCCAATGACTATTTTACAACGCCTAGAAATATAATAATTCTGTTTTTGGCAACATCAAGTATCCCCTGGTGATGAATCAAGAATCTAAAACTGTTTGCAATCTGGTTGGGGAAATGTAGGTAAAAAGCATGTGGACAAATTGCTACAAAATGATGGAGAAGTCTTCATAAACTCAAGTATCCTGAAATTTTGAACCTTTGATGTTGGACACTTGTTTGGAAACAAATTACGTTACTTTGCAATTGATTATTGAGGTATTTAAATGCACACATAGGACATGTTCCCTTAGGTATGAATATTAAAATTGGCAATGGCAACAGATTTTGTCATTTAAGACAACATGGAAACTTGCTAGAATGACAGGTATGGACCTTTCCATGTAGAGGATAGCACTTTACATTTAAATGAAATTTACATGTAAATTTGTGCATTTAAAGGGGTTGCCAGTTTGTAGTTCATATGGACCCTAGAAAGCTTATTTCTTTCTTTCTTTCTTTAGAAAACATTTTATCTAATACTTGAGGTTTTAAGACCTAAACTTCAGGATAGCAAGAATTTACATTGAAAAACAGCCCATGTTCAAGCTGTTCAATGTTTAGGGATTAAGGACAGATGTTCAAGGGGAGGCAGTAATGAGGAAGTTTGGACAATAGGATATGTATGTAAAAGTAGCTTTATAATTAACAACCCTTCATGTGTTTCAAATTGTAGGTGGATTTGACACATTTGCATGAAACAAATTTAGTAATGGGTGCACTAAATGCTTTAACTGATTCATTTTACAGTAGCAAAATCCAGATTTGCAGAGCTTTACACTTTATATGTTTTGTTACTTTTTCAGTTTTCACACATAGTTTAAGCATTATGGTTTACTGTAATTGTTAACTGGAGAAAGCCTATAGTTTACAAATTGGCTTTAGGGTTAAGATAGAAAATGCCATTCATATTACAGTTTGCAAAAGTATAGAAAGCATGTAACATACATTGCTGTTTGCTGTTTCTCTACACTCCATGCTGAGCTAGAATTACTAATTTGTTCATTATTCTCCATGAAAGTAATGAAAAATCAAACAATTGAAACAATTTCTCCTTCTCACTTGGAATTAGCAGACTACCACCAAACTTCAACTTCCACAGCAAACAAGTACAAATAGCCAGCTATGGCAGTTAAATTTCAAGCACTCTGGCACATAGTGAAAGATAAGTGAAGCATTTGCTCACAACAGCGAATAGAATAGTTATGATACAAGTTTGATATCATACCTACTTATCTATTAATATTGCCATATTCTTCGGGTTCCTCTCTGTTGATATTGCCTTTCCATTATGGTGTTAAAACCCTCACAGTTTGTGACATTGTCTTCCCATTATGGTATGAAGATTCGACATTAACAACCAAAACGGGTCATTCCACTTTCATATGTAAACCTTTTTTTTTTTCCCTTATACCCAATACTTTGTTATCCAACTCAAAAAACACAAGGAATTTTCCCATTTAGTTGCATATAATATATTGAATTTACAAAAATGCAAATAATAGTTCAAAGACAATGTTTCACAACACATTGAACTCAATCTTTAAATGTCAAGAATAAAATGTAAATATGAGTTATATTTTGCTTCTCACCATAAGTAGCATTCCCCAATAGTGGAACTAGCCCACCTTGGAGAAACCTACCAAAGTGTAAGGTAAAGCCCTCAGGTGGAGACAATTCCTAAATAAGGGGCCTAGGAGAAGGGAATAGTTGAAAGAGCCTTCCATTCTTAAAATGTTTCTTACATGTGAGCCCTACCTAATGCAAGAGATGAGTCAAACCTTATGTGATAAGGTATAATAACTTCACAAGTGAACATTTTGTTTTGTGAAATGTCCCACACAAGGCAACCTTGTATGATGATGCCCTCTTGTTTGTATGACAAAAGAAATTACAAAATACATATTGTGATCTCTTATGGTATTAGGAGGAGGTGTTGCGTACTAGGTTGCCTTGATTATTATGCAAGGTAATCCTTTGGTGCAACAAGGCATTGCACTTTATGAACCAAAGGTTGTCAAGGCAATATGCCCAAGCTGGCAAACTTTGGTTCACAAGGTCTAATGCCCAAATGAAAATATGGTGTGAAATTTCACACAAATGTGAAAAGTAAAAATTGAAAGATAATATCTTGTTTATATATATACATATTCCTTGTTTTTGAGAAAAAAAACATCATTTTTTTATAAGAAATTAAAAAATCTTCTCCACATTTCCACATTGATTTTGGTTTGACCTAGCAATTTTGGTTTACATTTTATAAAAGGTTAGACAAATTCCTAAAACCTATCACCATTTACTGTGAAATCCCTTTTGAAATGCTTGCAACTAACATTATGTAAATAGTTTGTTAAAAAATCAGTGATATATTAATAAGACATTACCTAGACTAAACATACATAGGTCACAAGAGTTTGCAGGATATTATCGCACAACAGGGATTACACATGTATCCAACATTAGAATAATAAGTTATGGCCCCAAAAAAAAAAATTCAAAAATATTTTTAAGCTTATAGGTCAACGGGTCACTAATTTTGCATTTTTTTTGTCAAAACAATGACCATTCAAGGGCTGATCAATCAAAATGGGACCAACCCAACCATTTAGCCTAACCTAAAAAAGAGTGATGTCATGCCCATTTCATGTGGTTGGAACACAAATGAAGGTTTGAAGATGTGTTTTATCTACATAATCTTCACTAGTGTATCAACAGAGCAAAAATACTTTTTGGTGTCTTATGGTTAAAAGTTGCATTTTATACTTAGTTTCATGAATAATGCAATTATTATGTAATTGCTAGAGAGTAGGGCACAACAAAAAAATCCAATCTTCTTCTCCTTCTATGATAAAAAACCAAATGATGCAAACTTTTCCAAACCCCAAAAGAAAAAGTGATCTCTCTGTGAAGGAAGGTAGTTTGTTTGTTTTGTTTTGTACCGATGAGATCCATCGAAGCGGGATGCTTCAGATCACTTTCTTGGTCTCTTTGGAAAGCTCTCGAGGAGGAGGGGTGCATGGGCTTGGTTTCATATGCATTTGGACTTGCATAGCAAAAGTTCTTGAATATCAAATGATTTTTTCACTGAAAATTAAATTAAATCATAGCTGAAAATTTAGGAGGAATTGGAATGTGCCTTTGGTGCTGTTGGAAAGATCTTGATGAGCAGGATTTAATGAAATTTATTTGATAAGATTTGGATTCAGCTCCTATACTCTATAATGCATGTAAACACAATATCCTTGCATTGGTAGGCAAGGCAAGGCCAACAAAGTGCATAAAAAATCAGGTTGCCAAATTTTTTTTGAAAAAAGTCTTTGAAGTTTTGGAGGGCACCACCTTATATCTAAAATTATCCTTCATACAAGAAAAGGGATCTTACGCCTACTCACACCTACTATTTATGAGTTCAATGAACATTATGATTATTCTTAGTCTTAAATAAATAGATCCTTCCAATTCTTATAAATACTAGACATAAAAATGATTCCTACTCCTATCACCTTGTGATTTATGAATGAATTAACTCGAGAGCAAAATCAGAGGCTACTTTACCTGGAAGAAATTCTATAAACACAATGAACTTAATAGAGGGCGGCTGCCTTGAGCAAAAATAAGAGCAGGAGAAAGTAGAAGGGGAGGAGAACGAGACCCTGGGACGGAATCATGAGCTTTGAGGATCTTGAGATGGGTGGCGGAGGTAATAGCAAATGGATCTCTCTGACGCAACTACAGCAGCAGCAGGGGTCCAGTAGTAGCGATGGCGTGGTGGCGGGAGTGTTGAGAATCAATACTGGCGTTTCTTCTTTTAAGCGTCTCGTTAACATGCTGGGTACGTCCAAGGATACTCCGTCCCTGCGTGAGAAGTTGCATGAGACGAAGCACAGTATAAACAAATTAGTCGAAGAGACGGTCGCTAGGTTAAAGGAGGAGAAATGAAACGGACCATCTGTCATCCGCGAGTACCGGTAAGAAGCTTAAGGGTGCGAAGCTTGCTAAGGACTTCCAAGCTGTGTTGGTTGAGTTTCAAGGTGCACAGAAGCTTGCTCAGTCTCGAGAGAAATCGTCCAGTACCAGCGTGGTGCAGTCATTTCCATTACCTCCACCTACTATTGCAAACAGACTGGAAAACAAGGAAGAGGAAGCGGCATTGCTGCAGCAAACACACCAGGTATTATTACAGGTCGAGAATGAAGCGCTCTATAATGAAGCTGTGACAGAGGAGCGAGAGCAAGGCATCCAAGAAATTCAACATCAAATAGGGGAGGTGAGCGAGATTTTCAAAGACTTGGCTCAAATTGTTGCAAATCAGGGTTACATGATAGATGATATTGAATCCCATATAGAAAGCTCACAATCAGCCACCATTCAAGCAAATCTTCACCTCACCAAGGCAGCCAAGAACTCAAAATCTTCAGAATACTGGAAATGTGTTATTCTTGTTATCATTGCTACTGTCTTTCTAGGATTCCTTTTCATCATGGCAGCATAATTGTTTAGTGATATGGCTTTTGGCATTGGAGCATGAGGAATCCATGATTTCCTCTCTTTCCAGCTATTTTCCCATTCTATCCAAGGCCAAGGGCTTTTCCCCCAAATGTCCTCTCACAGGTACCCTCCTCTGCAAATGACCTACCACACAACTATTCCTCATCAGCCTTTCATATAAAGTGGTAATGTTGACATGGAAATGTTCTTAATAGATCAATGTGGATTCTTGAGCAATTGGAGGATGATCATCAGGCTGGCCAACCATAGCTAGGGTTTGAGAAAACCCTGTGCTGCTGGGCTACTGCTTCTATAGATATTCTGAAATGGTTGGTCAAGTTGAAGCAATTCCCAACAATTAAGGATTTAGTTTGAAACAATATTCTTCAGTCCCTTGGAGGTCTATTGTGTTTCCAAGGAGACAACTTGTAAGGTCAAAGGTGATCGATCATTCATTTGAAGGAAAACCTGCAACTTGTACAACAGACAAGTTTCAATAAGAGTAGTAAACAAATGACACGGTGCTACTCCAAACATTGCTTGCTTGCAAACAGTTCAGTCTCAGAGTTTTTATGATATTTCTGAACACTTTTTTTGCTAGGTGTGACCATCATGCAAATCATGGCAAATGAAGTCTTTCTTTTGAAGCAGGTACTTCATTTTACTTTGTCCCCTTTCTTTCATTTTTCTAATTTGTAAGATCTTCCATTGGCTGCTGTAGTTCTGGAACGCCCACAGCTTAGGATGCTGAACACCAGTCACATGAGTTTCTGTTAGTCTGGTTGCATGATGGTACATACCTAATGCAGTTGTATTACCTAGTACTGTGGCAACTTCCACACTAATTATATCATTTTCAGAAATGTTATGTTTCCAAATAAAATAATTATTTAACACTGAAATGTTGAACTTGCCAGTGCTACTATGGTATATATAATATACATGTACTAGTATGGCATTTCTGGCTGAGCGCAGACTGTAATGTAGTTTTTACAAAGTATATATGTGTATGATAAGCCCTCATAGTGGGAGTAATTCTGAATGGTAGGAGTGAGAAGTACCTTATATGAATGATGTATGCATATACATTTTTTAACCCCTAGATTGATTCCACCTTTTTTTTGGGGGGGTGTTGATGGTGAATGGTCAAACAAAATGCCATGTTAATTTGAAATAATAATGCAATTCATCTTCATGTTAAGTACATTGTTCAACAAAACTGCTAAGTTGAAATTAAGAAAATTCGTACATCATTGAACAAAGGTCTGTTTTTGAGTTGTGTGTTTTTTATTTAGTTCACTTTATTTTGAAGCTAAAGTTAACATAAACAAAATTGAAGTGATGAAAGGAAAACGAACTTGACATGGACTGTTGATTATGTTATAACAATCACACGAAAGTTATTCACAAGGGGATGAAATCACCCAGTTTTGGCATAATATGGGATTAAATTCATAATAAGGTAAGAATTTTACAACACAAAATATATTTGCACCCTTATTTTGGATCCTTGTGCATGTGCAAAGGAGACATCATGCAAACACTCTATGCAACAATCTTTCTTCATTTTTTTTGTGTGAAATATATGTTTGCAAATGAGTAGGTGTGATTGTAGAGAGAGAAGGGAGTGAGAGATTTATGAAAGAAGTATGGTTTGTGAAATTTGTGAGAGATTAAAGATCATTCTTACTTGTAACAACTATAGCAAGAGCATGGAGCAAGAGGTGAAGGAAGAATGTCATGCAAGAGCGAGAAATTGCAATGCACAAGGGTTTTGTTGTTCTAAAGGTGAGGATTAAATTTGTAACATTCAAGTTGTCCTATCTTCAAAAACTTGGAGATGGTGTTAGTAGAAAATCAAGAGGACAATGACAAATAAAAATTTCAACTATCATTCATTAGATGTGAGCTTGTGGTCAACTTTCATGTTAATGCTATGCTATGGTTTATTTTCATGTTCTTCTTGAAGCTCTTCAAACTTGTTCAAAAGTTGACTTATACATGGTCAATACAATTGATCCACAATGGACATCCTTTGAACCTAAAATTTGCATCAAACCTAATCCATGAATCCTAAAATGTGACTGACCACAATAATAATCTTGCAATTCAAATTTTAAGTAAGTTGTTATTTTCACAATACCTTGATTCTAAAACACATCTTGCCACACTTGGCCATGACCCCCTCTAGCTCTGGAATCTGAATTGAGTAAACAAAGCATGTTTTAAAGTTGTAAGCAAAAACATGCATTTATAATGCATTGGAAATTGCTTAAATAGATCATATTTTCATAACATTGCCATGCATGGTATTGCTTGGTAATCCTAAATGAGTATTTCATTAGAGTTTATTCAAACATCAAATCATACAAGGATTTTCACTTGGATTTGGAAATCCCTAGGTAGAATGGAACTTTATTTCATAAGTTGCAACTTTGTATGACTTTTTGGAACTACATATGAACTATGTAAATTTTCCCAAAAGTTCATCAAACTGGGAGATGACTTTGTATAGGTTTGTTATGAATTTGAAATGACTAAAAAAACCCCCTCTGTGCATCAAACTTGGTGATATTTTTCTATAGGTTAATTGGAGGTATGTTCATCAATTGGAGGTTTCATGAAAATATTAAAAGGTAAACCTTAACTCTTTGAAATTCTAATTCTTTTTGAATGGGAATTTGTTTCCATAAAATTGAAATTTGTTTTCAACAAATTGGAAATTCAATTCATGAAATTGATGTTTGAACAAATGGAGATCTAATTCATCAAATTGAAGTTTGTTTCAATAAATGGAAATTTGATTCCATGAAATTGAAATTTGTTTCAAGATATTGAGGTCTAGAATTCCATCTATTGGAGGTCTATTTCATTGAATGAAGGTTTGATTCCATCAAATTGAAACATGTTTCATTTATTGAAGGTTTGATTAATGAAATGCATGTATGATTCCATGAATTTCAAGGTTTGTTTCATTTATTAAAGCTTTGATTTATCAAATGGAACTATGACTCCATGAATTCAAGCTTTGTTTCATTGAATAGAGGTTTGATTCCATCAAATTGAGTTTTGTTTCCATTGAATGGGGGTTTGTTTCATCAAATTGAGATTTGTTTCCATCATATTGAGGTATGTTTCCATTGAATTGAAGCACGTATCATTGATTCAAGTTTTATTTCAATCATTTTGAAGTATGTTTCATTGAATGGCGGTTTGTTTCCATTGAATTGAGGTATGGGTTCATTGATTCAAGTTTTGTTTCCATCAAATTGATATATGTTTCATCTACTAAAGATTTGTTTTATTGAAATGAGTTTGTGCAATTGGTTTGAGCTTTACTTCCATCAAATTGAAGTTTGTTTCATCTATTGGAGGTATATTTTCATTGATTTGAGGTTTGATTCATCAAAGTGACATGTTTTATTTATTGGAGGTTCCTTTCCATCAAATTGAGGTTTTTTCCCATTGATTTGAAGTTTGCTTAATTATATTGAAACATGTATCATCCATTGGTGGTCCGTTTTGTTCAAATTGAAGTTTATTTCCATTAATTTGAATTTTTTTCAAAAATTAGAGTTATTGTTTCATCTAATAACACCGTAGTTTTTTAATTCTATAGGGTTTTTATCACTATTTAGTTTGTAACATTAGGGCCTTGTATGGAAACCATTTGGAATTCTAAAGGCCATGTAATATTATGTATTCCATCAATTTCCAAGTGACATTTGGGTGTTGAAAAGAGCAAATCTAACAATTTTTGCAAGTTTTATGATAATGTCAAAATTTAACAATGTCCCAATGTGATTTGGGTTTTTGTGGCTTGGACAAGGTTATGTTGTGCATATATAGTTGAAAGGTTATTTTTATGGCATTGGGTCTAGGCATGGTAAGTGATGATCAAGAGCCAAAGGTGGTGATGTAAACATGGAGGTATGACTTGGATGCAAAATGTGAAATACAACTTAGTCAACCAAAGGTGAAGGTGGATAGGAAGGAAAAGCAATTATGCATTCTTGTGAAATCATTCCATTTGAATACCATTGTCACAAATTATAACTAACACTTTTCATTGTATTCAAAATATAAGAAGCATATGACACAACTTATGTTTAGCCTTATGTAAACAGTGGTATATGGGGAATACAACACACCTTATCCCAATAAAGTCTTTGAGGAAGACACTTTGAAAGACTAACCTTGGTATGTTTTGAAAAAGTTGAAAATTAAAACATATAATGAAAAAGGAAATGAGAGAGTTATATTGTAAAATGAAAAATTCATGATAAAATCAACACAACATCCCACCTGAAACATTCTCAAATGTTAATAGAGTGTGATTAATGGTACACTTACCCCATTCATAGCACTTAGACCCCTTATTTTTCTTAACATCTATTAGTTTATAAATGAACCAACATTTGTACCCCATCATTTAACTTTTGATTTAATTATGCATCTACTCCAAGTGGCAAATTGGAGACAAAGGTATAAGTTCTTCAATCATAATCCACTAGTATTGGCACCATGGCGTGGAAGGTGCTAATCAACAATGAAGATCAAAGAGTTATGATCAAGGCAAAAATGAAGGTTAATATAGAGAAGAAGAAACATGTGTTAGAATTAACAATTTTGAAACAACTAAAAACCTTGGAATTTTAATAAATGCATAATTTTAATTCAAAAGTTAAGAAATTTTTTATACTTGTAATTAAAAATCATAGTTTTAACTATAGTTAATTGGGTTATCTACATGGTTGCCAATGATGTTGTACATGTGAAGTTTAGGTAATGTATGTGTAGGATATTAATCAAAATAACTATAGCTTGAAATAAGTGATTGTATTTGGTTTTTGTAACATCAAATTGTTTCATGAGTCTTTTTCATTTGCATGTCAACCTCCCAATTCCCCATTCCACCTATACATTATACCTTACATGCATTTTATTGTATGTTTACATTCCATCCACATCATGCCCAAGGGCAAGTTTGCACCTCCCAAGTCATCGCATCACAAACATCATTCAATTTTGGTTTCAATTTTATAATTAAGGGTGTGATTCCAATTCTAGTTCCAATCCCAAGTTCCAAAACATCCGATTTTGGTTTTAGTAACAAAAACATCAAAATGGGAAAATGTAAAAAAACAAAAAATATAAAAAAATTGATGAAAATGATCATGACAACCATCACAAAGAAGAGGATCATGATAATCATTGCCAAGAATAAGAATAAGAGAATGACTATAAGAAGACAACCATCATGACCATTGTCAAAGACAATAACAAAAGGATTATGAAAAGAATAGGATTATGCCAACCATCGTTAGGAACATGAACAAGGGATGGCTAAAAGAAGAGGATTATGGTGGCCATTGCAAGAAACATGAGCAAAAGGATGGCTAGAATAAGAGGATCTTGATGACCATTGTGATGAAAAGGATCACAATGACCATTGTAAAGAGTAGAAAAACAATAGGATTACCAAAAGAAGGGGATCATGATGACCATCAATAGGAACATGAACAAGAGGATGGCTAAAAAAAGAGGATGACAACAACCATTGCAAGGAACATGAACAAAACTAGGATGGCTAGAATAAGAGGATCATGATGTCCATTATGACAAAAAGGATCATAATGATCATTGCCAAGAATATGAACAAGAGGGTGGGCAAAAGAAAATGATCACAATACCATCACCATGAACGTGAACAAGAAGGTGCAGTCACAATAAAAGGAACCACTTGTGGCAAGTATGTCCTTTCAAGGACTAAATTGCACATGTGGCCTTCTTGTATTGGTTTATAATGCATTTTTTAAAATAGCTTTTCAAGTTGGATAATGGTTGGATATCAAATTTGAGGCCAAATATGACCCAAAACATAGTTTATTATTATTATTATTACATCATGCTCTACATTAGAATCAAATGTACAACTTTTTTTTAGCCATGATGATAAATTATGAACTATTTTAGTCATTAAACACGTTTGAAACCATTTTAACTAGTCATGTAAAAAGGTTTCAATACAAGAATGTAAAAATATTTTTGAATGATTGGAGACCTGGCCCACTTTTTGTGAAGTATATTAGAGTTCATACAAAATTTGAAAGCATTTGGTGAAGGTTTGAATAACAAAAAACACATTCATATTTTTCTGGATGTTTTTAGCACTTGTCAACAAATCCTTTGCATGTGCAAAAGGACCTTCATAACACAATGAAATGACTTCAAATTCATAGGATGATAACTTCATGAATGAACATAATGTGAAAAAAAAGTATATTTATATCATTTAAATGTTATATGTGATACATTCAAAGTAAACAAGGTACATAAAAAATTGACTTCCAACAAGTCCTTAAGTTCCTTTAAATATGATCTCACCCAAGAGGATGACCAGAAGAAAAGGATCATAACAACCAGTGCAAGGAACAAAAGTAAGAGGATGGCCAAAATAAGATCATGACGATCATCATGACACAAAGGATCACAACTACCATTGTTAAAAATAAGAACAAGAAAACAATTATAAAAAGAAGATCATGACAACCGTCACTGTGTATAGGAACAAGAAAATGGCTAAGAAAAGGGTGAAAGCACACTATAGTGACCTTATATGAACATCACATTGGCATGTTTTCCTATATTTCTTAAATATAGAAAAACAAAATAATTACTTTTCAGTTGAATTTTTAAAAAAAATAGTCACATATGTTAAGTTAAAATAATCAACTTTTTAAAAATGAAAAAGCACATTAAAATCATGGATACAAAATAAGTAATGGACTTTTGAATTTTGGCAATAATTTTCATCACATTTGTAAAACTCACAAATATGAACTTTAATTATAAAATGTATTAATCTCATGTATTTGAAACTTTGGGATATTGCATGATTAATATTTAAGGAATTAAAAATGCATTGAATGAGCAAAATGTGAGTTAAATTTATTGTGTTATGGACTTTTCAAGGTCCCAAAAATTGTAATGATTTTTAGAATTTTTTCAACATAAAATGATTTTTTTAAACTATCTTTTTGAAAAAAAATTTAAATGTCTTATAAAATCATGATTGGAAATTGAAAATGAAATTTTAAAAAATTTCAATAAGATCTAAATATTCATATTTTAAGCTAATTTTCAATTAAACTAGATATGGACTTTCAAAATGAACTTTGATTTGCCAAAAATAAAACCCCTTGGTGTGCTTCCACCCATAAGAAGAACATGGCAATTATTGTCAGGAACATGAACAAGAAGATTGCTAGAAGAAAATGATCATAATGACCATTGCTAATAACAAGAGGACAACCATTGTGAATCAAAGGATCATAGTGAAAAATGTGAACAACTAACTTGGGAAAAAAAAGTGCAACATCACAAGGAAGATGTGAATGTGCCTTTTCAAAAAACCACCAATGCAAGGAAGATGAAGAAAACTTGCAAAAAAAACCACAAAACAAGTAGAAGAATGTAAATAAAAACTTAAAAACTTTGCATGAAAAACAATAGAGTCAAAGAAGAACCTGAAGAAGAATATTAAACTTTAAGTTATTTTCAACTTTTAAAGCCTATAATGGAACCAGAATTGTGTTTTCTTCATAACCTTGACCCCATTTCAAGTTTTAGCACACTTTAGGACCAAACCTTTGGTCTAATTCCAATTAGAATGCATACATGAAATTGGGGGGTTGGTTCCAATTTTACAACTTGGGTTCAATTCTAGTTCCAAAACTTGTGGTTGGTTTTAATTAGGTTCCTTGGAATTGTTCAACTAAAGTTGGTAGCTTGGAATTGTTGAAGCAAATAATTTCCCAACATTTGTGGAAACCCCTAAACAAACTTTGTAGTGAAAACCCCCAAAAAATGCCCAAAAGTGTAAACCCTAAGAAGTTCCTAACGTGGAAAACTTTCCAAAAAATAAAAAATAATTTCAATTTTTTTCCACCCTTTATTTTCATCATTGGCCCCTAGTTTGTAATTTCATCCCCATATTTGGAGACTTTAAGGATAACCAAAAATAAAGGATGAAATTGGGATTGGATATGAGAGTTGGGAAAGCTTTATTGTTATAAGATTTTTGGAATATTCAACAATTATTACACCATACCCAGTCTAATTGACATATTTGAAATCTTATGACATTTTTTCGATATATTATATCCTCAAAATTAATAACTAGATTGTCACATATGACATTTCCATGTGACAACAAAATAAATTTATTGATAAAACTAAATTAAAATGGAACCCAAAAACATTCCAAGTTTCATATGATGTATTTTGATTTTTCTTGGTATCATGCCACTTGAATTATATATTCATGTAAAAGATAACTCCATTTTACAAGTTTTCAAAGCTATTGCATTGATGTATTCTTAGTTTATTTGTTAATGTTGTTCAATTAAAGTGGTACATTATTTGATTTATGACCATGACCAACCCCATCTAGCATGGCACTTAAAAGTAATTAGGTTTTACATATAAATTATATTAAGAATACTTCCCACTCATAATCATATTGTTGTGGCCTTGCCAAGTTATAAATAAAGCCTAAAATAAAGAGGGCTTGAATGATTTATAATTCTTGAAAATGGTCCAATATACATTGAAAAGCATTGTTATACAAGATGTGTGACCATCCCAAACATTTTGCACATGTTTTGTATTGAATGAGGCTACCATCATGTAACAAGTAGGTTCTAACATAATGCATATGTAAAATTGCAAATAGAGCATCAGCTTTAATTTTCTAATTATAAGGCGGGGCACATTATAAATGATAATAATGTCTCCTTGAAATGCGAAGGCATATTTTGCTTTTACTTTTTTACATGCAAATTTTTATTTATTTAAAAAAATTGTTTAAATTGTCATTATGACATAATTTATGTCAAGAAAACAAAAGAAGAGTGAAATATTCATTTTGAATAGAATTTGAAACTTGATTTCTCTCATAGGTCAAATCCTTTGCTACAATCAATATGTTAAATTAGAATGTCAAGGCAAGGCCACAACTTTGAAATTGTAGAATTATTCTCCTTCCAATAGATTGAAATATATTTTTCTTAAGTTGAAATCATTTGTTAGAATGAAAATTTATAGAAAATGTCTTGTTTTTAAACATATTTGCAGGACATAATTCACTAACAAACTAATTTACAAAAATCTCATTAGTATAACAGATGAAGGTTGATTGAGGGGATTATTTGAAGAGGCAAATATAGAAGGCGATGCTTTCAACATGTATTGAAGGATGATTTTTGCTGGTGTCATTGATGTATTTCCAATTATCCACCTATTCTTTTCAAATTTTCCTTGCGTAGTCCCTTTAGACTTGAAAAACATAAATTTCCCTTGTCCATCAGGCTTATTTTTGGCAAATGTTCCTTCATAAATGTCACCATTTGCAAATAACCATGTTCCCTTTGTAAATCCACCTTTTAACCAATCACCCACAAACTGGAAGAAAACCAAAATTAAATCATTGTGATGTAAAATCTAATACCTATGTGAACTTGAAATATTCAGATCTACATGGCCATGGCATGTGGATTATTTGAAATTATGTTTGAACATGTTGATACTTGGAAGTTGATTTTTATTCATTATTATTAATTTTTGTTCAAATGAAAATGTTTGGATTGTGTAATTTGTATTAAGTATTGGGCATGCACATGCAACATCAAGGAATGATAATTTGCATGTTTAAAGCCAATGATTTTTTTTCTTCATCTTGTCATATTGTGCCCTAGCTGTGGTGTAAAAAAAATGTTTAAATCACTTACACTAAGCATGTTTTTTTTCAACATTTTGTGTACTTTAATTTGGTGGTTCCTCAAATTACCACATAAATTAGCCAATGACAATATTGATAATGGCTTAATTTATTACTCCATCTAGTTTATAATATCTAGATACATTTACATTCAAATTTGCAATTGGAAAATCAAAAACTAATAGTTTGAAATCCTAATAAGTTTGAATTTATGAACATTTTCAAGTGTGATGAATCACACATATGGCAATGTGAACAAATTTACTTTTCAATTGATATGATCAAACATTAGTTCTTTAATGGAAATTAACTAACAATAATTGTAAGGCATTACTTGATTTATTGGGTTTTGAAAATGGTAAGTGCCAACACCATCTCTTTTATTATCTTTCCATTGGCCTTTATATATGTCACCATTTGGATATGAGTATTGTCCTTCTCCATCTCGTTTATCTTGGAACCATGACCCTAAAACATACCCCAACGATTCCTTACATGATGCACCACCATCACATTTCCATCTCAAGAAAATTATTTTATTTTGCTTTTGGTAATGAATGAAGGGAAATCACCTTGATATATTGATTTATCAGGGTAATTCATAGTCCCCATTCCACTCTTTTGGTTTTGTGAATAGTTTCCTTCATAACTTGCTCCATTTTTGAAAATGTATCTTCCTAGCCCATTTCGTTTTCCATCAAGGTACACACCTTCAAATGTGTCACCATTAACATAGCTAGCAATTCCCATTCCAATTGGCACAAAATCCACAATTGCACCTGACCATGAGAAAACCTAAACCCATACAACAAAATCAACCACTAAACACTCTTGATAAGCTTTGAATCATATTGGATATCTTCAATACCTCATAAAACCTTCCATAATTCAATAATTTTGTTTATTCTTTTTGGCAAAGATAATGGCAAACAAACAATAAATTGAGACATCATCCTTATAATTCCACCAATGTTATCTTCCATTTTTTTACATCTACAACGTTTGAGCATGGATCGAAAATCCATGATCCGAGATTATGTGCAATGTTCCATCTACCCTTATTTACATCCTTTTAATCAGAAACATATGTTTTACCAATGGACCAATTTTGGGAGTCTATAAAAAAACTTAATGTATTTTAACTTTGAGACATCAATATGCATAAAATAATTTATGAAATTCATTATAATGCGATGTATGTTGCAGATAAACAACTTAAATGTATTCTTCTTATTATTATTATTAATAATTTGCCTCCAAATTGACATGACAAATATTTTAATTGATATAGCATGTCATGCAATGACTTTAGCACCTTGTCAAGTTCCTCAAGTTCATCTTCATCTTCTTCTTCATCAGACATTTTTTTATAATTAGTTGTGAGTCCTTCAAAGCTCTATCCTCCTTATGAAATTCTAAATATTTCCAATGTGACTTGTAAAAGGATGTAAAGTGGTTAAACCTTTCAAAAAGGAAAGTTTAAATTTACAAACATTTCACACCTTAGTGCAATTGGGTATGAATATGATTTTAAATATTCTCGCACTAAGATATAAAAACATGATGGCACAAAAATATGGTATTAAAAAACTATATAGAAAAAAATCGTTATGTGTCAATTGAAAGATTTTTGCTACAGATGGAATATAACATGCAATAAACTACCTAACATGAAAACAAGATATCCCTAGAATACAAATGGATCACAAAGAATGGATTTGATCAAAATAAAAAAGGAAATTTCAAAGAACTAATGAACAAAATATATAAATGATAAAGAAATACAACCTTCAAGATACACCATGAAAGAGGATGTATTAACCTTGGAGAGATTTAAAGTTAGTTATTATGAGTTAATATTAGGAATAATAAACTAAGTTGATTTGTCAAATGAATGTCATCAATCTCCAATTCTAAAAATTATGAGTCATTTTTCATAAATGCGCAACACAAAGTTGCCAATTTCTATTTTATTTTTTCGAACATGGATTTGAGTTTTAAAAAAGAATCTACATAATATTCATATCCATGTTTCTAATTTTGGCGCAAATATGTTCTTTGGTACATTAATAATATAATGTTGGCATACACAAAAGGAATATTATGAAATTAAATACCAAAAAATCAACTAGGCCATACATGTGAAGAGGTTTAGATAACCACCTAATCATAACTAGCTATGGAGGAGATAGCCACAACTTCCTCCATGTTTCATTAGTAATAAAAGTCTTAAAACTATGGTACTATGTTTTATTCACAACATCCATTGTATTTGAGACCCCACCTCCCCCACCCTTTATGAATATCTACAAAACTATTTGATGAAAACATGTATATATAAAGTATAATCATTTGTCTAAGCTTCACATTGATCATGAATGTACCACTCATCCTCCCCTTTTTGAGCTATCAATAAAGTTCAACAAAGTGAAGACCAATCCTCAAAACTAAAGATAAAAGTGTATATCATAATCATTTTTCTAATCACAGGATGGTCTACCTATATTATGCCTACATAGACTAGGGGTTACCTAATAAGGGATTAACTATGTTAGGCCTACTTACCTTCTTACCTATGGACTACCTACCTACTTAAGAGTTGCATACTTATTTATGGGCTCCCTATCTACTTACCTTATCTACCTATTTGTAGTTATCTACTTACCTATCTACCCATGGGTTATGTATCTATCTACATATGGGTTGCTTTCCTACCTACTTACTTAGGCTAGGGGCTATCAAAAATATATACGGAAGGTTACATAGGACCATCTTAAATGCTACCTATGGGCTATGTAGAATGTTACGTAGGGCCCACCTAAAGGAGTATAAAGGGACTTCCCAAGTTGGGGATACCTAGGGCTTATTTAAGAAGCTACATAGAGTTTAACTAGGAGATTACCTAGGAACTTCCTAAGTTGGGGGATACTTAAAGAGTTATTTAAGAAATTGTCTAGGGACTTTTTAAGTTAGGGGATACCTAAGGGGCTACTTATTGGGCCACATGTGGGACTATTTAGGGACTATTTAATGGGATATTTAAAGGATTAAAAAAGGGCTATATGTAGCCCCTAAGTAGTTTTTAAGTTTCCCATAGCCTAGGTGGGCCCCTAAATAATCACTAAGTATCTTATATCCAGGCCTCTCTATCTACGGAACAATCCTTATGTTCCATTTTTCAATAAAATACGACGCGCTATAAAAATAAAATATGGAATATACAGAATTTATTCAGAAATCTCTTCTATCATTGGCTTTCATTGCTAATTCTTCAACAAAGAGTGAATCTAACAGTAGTGTAAAATCCCTTCAAGTGAAAAAGGAGTAATATTCGATCGGTGTAGCTCCTTTTCCCATTTCAAAACTGAGAAATCGCTTTCAACGGTGGTCGTGTCAAGGAAAGGAGAAGCCAAGCCCCCACAGAACTCCATCAACTCAGGAAACTAGTTCTTAATGGATGGGGTCTTCCAAACGTTGTTGAAGTCTATCTACTCACTGTGACGAGCTAAGGCAATTTGGAGCCTTGGCTCCTTGCTGACAACATTCAGAAGTTTTTTGTGCTGATCCACAATCAAATCAATGGAATTCTGAGTCAAGGAAACCGACAGTCGATCGTGGAATTTTAGGACTAATTGAACGACGTTGTGTGGTTTCAACACTAGTAGTTCATGCGGCAAGCAAGGAGGCATGCCATCGGTACTAGCATCGTTCACTTCGTCGCGCAAAGCCTCGACTGAGCTCAACCTGTTGATGATCGACAAAAGGATTTTGCCAACGGCATCCAGAACTTCAGTGCATTCTTCTGGCTTTAGCGCATCAAGAATTTGACTGGTGAGGATGCCCTGATCTTGAATGAATCGCTTTAGGTCAGCGTAACTAACCTACCTCTCCCCAATAACAACGACGTCCTGCATGGCCGATAAAGTGTCATCATCAGGAGTGAATTCCATGAAAGCAAAATGTTGTAAAGAATCTAGCAGTGATTGAACAACAGTTGTTTGTTGTTGTAAAGTCTCCCGCTGACCTTGCAAGCTCTTGACGCACTCATTAACATGCGTTGAAATCTCGCTAATGACAGAGATCAAGATCTAGAAAGCAAGAGTTGGAAGCTGGTCTAAACGATCGGATGGTTCTATTTCAGCAAAATATGTTACAATTTTCAATCGTTTCTCAACCAGAAATCGAGCAACGCGCAACATAGAAGCCCACCGAGTGGCTGAAAGGTTCGGATAGATGGCTTGCATTTCCTCAACGAGGTTCTTTTAGCGCCTCAAAAATGAAATAATGGAGATAAACGTCTTGTAAAAATTATAACCTACTCACTTGTAAACCTTCTGCATAATGATGTCTATTTGATGCAACAAACACCACACTCACATGAAGTTTGGCTTCACAACGTTTTGGATCCATGTCACAACTCCAGAAAAATGCACAATCATATTTGCCGCCCCGTCTGTAGAGCAACCAATCAACTTGTCTTTCCATAAAGGACAAACAACGTCAAACAGTTTCTCAAACATCTCAAACATGGCCAAGCCAGTGTGCCGACCAGCAAATGGGAGAGTAACCAAATGAAGGTTTTCCAGAGCAGAGTTCTAATAGTACCGAATGCGAACATCAACCCAAGAGGTTTGCCGAAGGTCGGTTGACGCGTCAAACGCCACTGAAAACGCCCATTTGCTGCATAGAACTTGCGAAATGTGTTCCATCGAAAGGGCACATGCAACTTTGGTGTAGGAAGCAACCAAGTAATCATTGCAAGCCCCAAGCTTTGGAATGTCGCAAACCTCTTTTGCATCATGAATTGCATCTACAACCATGGCAAACGACATTCCACGTCCAACATAACGTGTCGCTAGCAAGAATTACTTTGATTTGGTGATCTTTACGAAATAGCTATCGTCTTCCTTCCGTTTAAAAAAAGACAATGCGTTTTCAAATGTTTGCCCTTCCATGTCGGTTGGATGCCAGAGCATGTCACCAATCATAACATCAACGATGCTGTTGCTGCTGATGGTCAATGTGATAGCTTCAAATCGGGGCTTGATGTAATGGCATATAATTTCAACGTGCTTGACAGTGACGTCGAAATATTTCGATTTCTCCTGATGTGCCAGCCCTTGGTATTCTTCCCATCGAGTTTTGTGATTCAAGCGAAGGTGCTACGTGTAATTATCAGTTCGAAATGGAGGTCCTTCGAACATCCAAGTCGTCAACGATTTTTTAGAAGAGCCTTTGCGACCAAAGCATATGCAAAATTGGCAACGGACAACAACAACTTCAAAAGACATCGAGTCATGGGCTGTAATGGAAAGTCCATATTGTATGGTGTGTTTCGTCTGGAAGGGCATCTTGCGAGCTCCAGCTTTGCAGGGACGCTTTGGAGTAGGCTCAGAGGTCTCCATCGATCGAGCAAGAACGCAGTAAATGGCAAGGGAACGTCATTTGGTGATCTAGAAATGCGCCATGGACTTTCAAAACTGAAATAAAGTTTTTTTTTTATACCGACGGTATCAAAAAAATGTTTTTTAACGATATCATATCGTTAAAAAACGACACCCTACGAAAATGAAATACGAAACTTACGGATTCTATTAATAGATTTTCGTATATAGAGAGGCCAGCACATGAATCGAGGTGTGGCAAGGTGGCAACCAACATGCTACAATGAAATAGAAAGATGAAGCTTGTAGGTGGGAAGAGAAGAAAGAATGTAAGGAAGAGAAGGAAAAAGGAAGAAGAGAAGCGGAGGGAAGGAGAATGAAAAAAAACAACAAGAAAGAATGAATCTTTGAAGACTTGCAAAACCAAGCACAAAGATTAGACAAAAAGCGTCACAAAAACAAAAGCAAGAAGCATTGATGCATCAACACCAGAATTTTTGAAAACAAATAATGGGGATAAAAATTGCTTGTGGGACCTTTTAGTCTTCACGAAATAGAAGCTACAAGACAATTGTTACACTAGGAAAGAAGAAAAACCCTAAGGCTTTGGATGCTTGTATAAACTAGACATCCTAATTACTAGTTACATGGACCCCTTAGACCTAGCCCCTAAAACGAAAGGCTGAAAACTTGACTCTTCTTACACCTTTTCACCCCATCTGGGTATCAACATTTTAAAGCTATGAAAAAATCTGAATCTCATGGTCGATTCTCGGACAAGAAATAAGTGAGGATTTGGATATCAATTTGGGTATCAATAAGTTTGATACTCAGGTGATACCTGAACACTCCTTTTGATACCCGCCCAACACGAGAGTTAAGACCGGGTGATCATTTTATGCTTGGGAAAGTGAGGTGAGTGGCACATAAACTATTTACTTGCAGGCAAAGTATGGTATACATACATTTGCTCAAAGCCCAAATCATGTCAATTACTTAGTGAATTTCAAGGTTTGCCAGGCCTCCATTTGAGTAAATCTTGAGTGAAATTTCTCCACTCAGGTCACTTTGAGCTGCTCAAACTGGTCGCCCTGAACCGTCCACTGGTATTTTGTTGCTCATGGGAGGTTAGAGAGCATGTGAGGCCAGATCTGTCAGCTTGGACTATGTGCCTATTCAGTCACATCAGCAGGCATGTAGGAGCTGAACTTGTAATAATTCACCATCTCCCAACTAAAAAGTGAGAAAGACATGGATTTGGGCACTAAAATCCCACAAAAACAAAAAGGATGGGGTTTTTTCACACTTAGGAATAGAGAGATCCTATGCCATCCAATGAGGTGGGCAGCATTCCAAGGCCCAGTTTTTTCTTTCTTTAATTGGGGCAGGGGGGAGCCAAAGGCTGAATTTTGAAGGATTCTTTTTGTCTCTACAAATGAGTTAAAATAATACAAACGAGGGTTTTTCACAATTGGGTTCATTAAGAACTCTTGAAGTGGTGTTACACCACTTTGTTCACTGGAATAGTATTGGGATGGGTGACCTTAAATGTGAGAGTTAATAATATATAATTATCCTTGGGGCCAACAGCACATGGACCCACAAGGAATCCACCAGGCCCTTGTGTCATTCATTCCTTGCAAAGCGCTAACACGAAACTCACAGCTGGCTCTGATGATGCTGGGCTTTACAAATTGATCCAGGTTTGCAGATCTGGAGGTGTGTGCAGTGCAGAAAAAATGGTTATGGCCAATGGAAATTGCTAGATTTGGTGGTGGTCTGAAGCTTTTTTCTCTTTGTTATCATCTATAATGAACTAACATTCAAATGTGTAATAGGGTTTAGTAGGTTTGACAAACATCTGTTGAAGAAATGGCCAAGGTTCTACGGTAATATTTATTTACAGACAGGGTTCTTGCACATTACTTGCGCACTTTGTGTTGGATATACGTATATTACTATCCGGTTTATCTTCAGAGTCCAAAAGATGAAAGCCAGTTTGGACAAACAAAGCTCCAGATGATGGCAGTAAATTGATTGAATCTGTTCAGATTTGTGCTGACGCTGTTTCTTGCGGCAATTGGAGTGGGGATGATGTGTTTCAGAAGGTGAATTGGAGGATCCACTCATGTCCAAAAGTTTTAGAAGATAAGGCCATAATAAAAATATGTCTTTAATGGGTGTCACATGCCCACTTCGATAGTCTGATCATACATAGCCAGCCCATACAAATCAGTAGGGCAATAAAGGACTGAATTTGGATTGATTGCACGGTGCTGTTGGAGCAGTTAAAGTATGTAGCAAGAAGCAGACCCAGCCCATAACGATAGGACACTGTCTCTGTCCGTGGAGATGTTTGCTTGGAAACCCATTGCCAGGCTAGATGCTAAATATCCCCCAACAGAGCTCAGATTTCCAACCTGCTCAGCTGCTGCAAAAACATAAAATAGTTCTTAAAGTAAAAGAAGAACATTGCTAAGTTCGTGTAGATGTTGGGGGTATTTAGCGGTGTCTGGCCGTTGCCAATAGGCAAAGATAAATCATTGCATGGCTTGCTTACTTACTTACAATGTGTTGCACAGATTTCAAAGCCAGTGAAAACCGCAAAGAGGATCATAGTTTATACTTGTAATTCAAACTGTTAAAAGCATGTAAAAGTGTCCTCAGTGAATTTTGTGAGTAGTAATTAAGTCCTTACAACAGATTACATTTTCAGTGCATGCATTGAGATATTAGGATATCTCTGCTGGCAGTTCCAAAAGCCTGGAGTGCACTGAGTGCAAAATATCAATAGGGCTCAGATTCTCGTCTTTTCTCTCACTAATAGTTTTATTTCAAACAAAGTACACTGGACTTGCGAGACCGTATACACCACATGAAAATAGTAGTTATCAATGACCAGCAAGGTTTGCATAAAAACTTGAAACCCCCAATATTAAAGTAGGTACTACCTATATGAAAAATATCATACAAAAATAGCAGTTAACAATTGGACAAACACCCAAAATATTGTCCTAATCTTCATATGAAAATAGTAATTGCTCTCATACCCACACTACTAAGTACTATACAAAAATTTCACATGAAAATACTGGTTAAAAATGATGATCAAGGTTTTCATCATCTACACCCATAATATATATTGTACAAAATCTCACCCACAATATCCTACATAATCTTGTATTCAGCACAACTGGACCGAACATGTTTGGCACCTCAGACAATAATTTAGCTGAACATCCATACCAATAATGTACGTGTCTGTTGACAAAATCTGGTAATGGGTGCAGCAAATGAGGAATTTGTCAGTAACATTTTCCTGTATACTTCTACAAATTTCCAATGTGGGCGTTCCTATATTTTCTAGTTGGAGCTCAATTGGGCGACTCATGTTGCCTGTTTAATGACTTGCTTCTTTGGTCATTGGTTTAGGCCAAGTTTTTTTTTCCATGCAATCACTCTAACCTATATAGCACTTGGGACTTGGTAAAAAATATGCACAAAATTGAAGAGGAACTGGCTACAGTCATATTAGGTTTAATGCTGAATGAACTTTGCAGGCATTACAGAGGCCTGTAGATTACATACTGGTATAACACATTGGTCCTAATCTCAACCTTATACATTATTCTGAACTGGAACCTACCTTCTCTTTTTCAGTCTTACCTTTTCCTTTCCGTCCCTTTCCCATCCAATTTCTCACCTTTGTCATTGATGTTCTTGAATCGTTTCATCCATGTGGTCTGGTATGGTGAAGCTGAAAGTATGCACAAACCTTGAAGCCACAGGTCAAGATGACATATCTATTGTATTAGTTGAGCTTGCTCCTAGGAAAAAAAGAATCGCCAGAGGACGAATGTGGCAAGCGATGCTTGAGAAACTTCACCCTGATTGCAGAAGTTGGACTATTCTTCTATTCGATGCTTTGTCTTCCTTCTTTACAGTGTTTGTTCCTGTTTCCTTGATCACATCTTGTTCCCATCTTAAGAAGATTGGGAAACAACAAGGGGGAAGGAAGTGTGGACATGCCAACTGTGAATCAAGAAGCTAAAATTCCACTGTCAGCCTTCATAACGGCGTGGTGTGCTTCTGGTTGTTTCCCAGTTTCGGTTGCGTTTCACGAAGGCCTTGGTGGCAGGACTCTCTTCTACTGAAGTGTCACTATCATCTGCTGACTGCCCAGCTGAAAGCCGCTGCAATAAACGCTCTTGGCTTTGTGCTTCTGTCCGATGGGACCGCACATTTGTTGAGCCCACTTTCCGATCCTGCATGACCAACAATCAAAAGATAAGAAATTTCAGTGATGTACATCATCTTCAATGAAGTATGGAGTATGGGGGAAAAAAGGACAAAAAAATGCATTATAATAGACAACTTCAAGAACTGCATCTCTTTTTCTTTTCTTTTTTCCATTTTTACACCAACCAAAAACACACATTCAAAGGAGGAGACAGGGGATGTACATCTCTGAAGGGAAACTCTTCTGCCTCGAGCATATGAACGACATGACCGATTTTAGGTCGTTTAAGGGCATCCGGGTCGACACATCTCAAAGCTACAAGCAGAGAGCGCTTTAGTGCCCGTGAAGTTGGCTTCAATTCCATGCTTGGATCCGCCACCTCCTCAGAACGCCTATTCCCAACCATTTGCTTCAACCAGTCCACTAGATTTATCTGCAAATTCCCCACTTATACCACTTCTTAATCACCATGTCTAAAAATTCAAGAATGCTCGAGTGAAAATAGTCTACAAACGACTAAATGCCTTCATCAACCCTAAGTGGTCATACTAAGATAAATCTTGTCATAAGATGCAGAAGATAAAGTGGAACCAAAGACCCATCATCAGTGGCCATAGCATCTATCTCACAAAAGCAGGTGCTAGGCTACAGTTCAAGGAATCAACAATCCAAAGTTCCTAAGATGTAATCATGTGAGGGTGGAGAGGATTATTGTGATGAGTTGAATTTCAGGGGTACCTCGCCAGCAGCACGATTATAATCAACAGGGTCACGGCCAGTAATGATCTCCATAAGAAGCACCCCAAAGCTATAAACGTCACTTCTCTCATTGAGAAGACCAGTATTTGCATACTCTGGTGCCACATATCTGCAAGTGTGCAACCCTGACTGAATTAAGCACAGCCATTCCCTGAGGACCTACCTACCAGCTCTTGGAAACCTAAATGCAACTGTGCACTAAAAGTCAGATAGGTGAACAGATGATCACTAAAAATGACACCCACCCATTTCAATAGATAATATAATTCACCACTTTCTAAAACCCTAATACCAGCTTTTCCATATTCTAAAACCCTATTTGGATGTCATTACAATCTTCATTGAATGTTTTAACGCCATCAGAACCCTAATAAAGAAAAGAAAAGAATGTTACCCAAAAGTGCCCATAACTCGAGTTGTAACATGGGACTTCCCTGATCCCAAAAGCTTAGCAAGACCAAAATCTGACACCTTGGCATTCCACTCAGAGTCAACAAGGATATTACTGGACTTGATATCCCGGTGCACCACCTTTGGCTCCAGTGCCTCATGCAAATATGCCAGGCTGCAACCCACATTGGCACTCACAGTTGGTGTTCAAATCAATGAAGAGTAGCTAGTATGTAAATATATGTGTGTGTCAATGCAGTTTAGCAAATGAAAACAGCATTTGCTGGTTGAGATGTTATTCAATAAGTTTCGCTCCATATTGCGTGTCTCTGCAATATGGATCTTTTATTTGGTTCTCACTTTCCGTACCAATAAAATGTTGGATACCCAAATCCCACTATCCAAGAAAAGAAATAGTTTGCTTTGGTGTTTAGTTGAATCTGCACTAATGAAACAAAACCATCTATTTTGATGCATGCTTATTATTTTCACAAAATACATTTGTAAAGTAACAAAACTTAATTCTTACCCTTTGGCAGTGCCAAGAACAATCTTCATGCGTGCCTCCCATGGGAGGGGATTAGTTTTGGACATTGGCCCATGAAGCCATTGGTCTAAATTCCCATTGTCTACATATTCATATACAAGCATCCTGTAGACAAAAAAGATATCATCACAAATATGTTATGTTGCATCAAAATTGCATTGTTTCAATTATCAGCAATACAGCAACAACGGTGAATTTGCAGAGAATGATAACAGGCAATGCAGAACAGCTTAGCAACAAGACCTATGTCGTACCACATGATTCTACCACTATTTCTTAGTTCACAAAGAAAGATACTGTGGACAAATTGATGAGTTACCTGTGAGCACCTTCTGCACAATAACCCAGTAGCCTGACCAGATTTTTGTGCCGCACCCGGCCTATGGCCTCCACCTCCACCCTGAACTCCTTTTCTGCCTGACCCCTATTAAGAGAGAGCCAAACATGTCATTAAAGTCTGCTGAAGTCAAATTCCAACTACACCTAGAACTGTATGTTCATTGTTTAAGAGATGATATGACAAGTTGCAGGGCAGTGCAGTCTTTGTGGGCACAATTTCTCAAAGCAAAAGTTTGTCAACATCATAGATTAGGGGACATTCACAATCATAATAACCAAAAAAGGACATTCGATCCAAATGAAAGCTGGAAAAACAGATGTAAGACACACAAGAGAACTTGATGAATCTCCTCTGGTGGTCATAGATATGTAAAAAAATGTTTTACAGGTAGACCAACTAAAAACTCTGAAACTAGATTTGCAATGAGACTGTGTATTGTGGTGAACTGCAGGCACCCTTGGTTAAAAACTCCTATTCTTGCTAAGTTGAGGAAGTTTGGTGAATCTACACTCTAAGTTTATAGGACTGCATTCGACAAAGCACTTTCACTTGAGCAGAATTCAATTGAGCACATACAAAAGCGATTTTGATTGAGCATGTATGAAGCACGTTTGGTTGAGAACATTTGATTGAGTGCATATGAAACCACATTTGACTGAGCACATACAAAAGCACATTTGGTACCTGTTGTTGAGAAGGTTTTTGACTGCAACCATGGTTCCATCTGGGAGCTGGCCTCTGTATACAATGCCATAGCCACCTTCTCCAACCACATTGCTCTCCCCAAAGTTGTTGGTGGCAGCTTCCAGTTCTCGGAGAGTATACCAATGTCCCCAACCCAAGTGAGAGACTTCAGGTGCAGCAGAAGCAGCAGCGGAGACAGGAGAATCAATGCTCCTCGCAGATACAGAACCTCCACTCAAGCTTAAGAAGGAGTGGGTTTTGTTGTCCAGCGGTGGGATGGTGTCATGTCCAAAGGCGCCTCGTTTCTCAGCGGAGGCTTCGAATTGAGGAGGAGAAGGAAGGACCACCATGTTGTTGTTAGGGTTTTCATGTGTGTAGTGGTGATGGTGCTTTACGTCACCATCCATGTCAACAAAAGCAGCAACAGCAGCAGCAGTCCCCCTTTGTTGTTCCTTCTCAGCTCTCCATGGCCCAATTGAGTTCTTGAAGCTGCCAGATTGTGGGTCACCCACATGGACGACACCTTTCTCCATGGACTCCTTCTCGCCGGAGTTTTCGCTGATTGTGACAAGGATGGGATCTGGTGGCGGTAAGTACGTGTTTCCCACTCTGTCAATCTTCACTTCTTTGATCTCAAGCGACTTCTTCTCAAGAGCTTCTTCCTCCTGCTGCTGCTGTTGGGAAAGCTTTGAATGCTTCCTTTTACTGCTGCTTCTCCTCCGCTTCAACAGAAGCCATGTGCACAGGAACAGAAGCGTGATAACAATTATGACTGCAACCGCTATGCCGATTATTCCCCACAGCTTCAAACCCAAAACATTTGTCTTCTTGGAAAGCTCGCTTGACAGATTGTTGTTCCCCATCGAAACCCAAGAAACACGAGCTGCTCCTTTCTTTCTTCACTGCCTTCCCTGAGCCCCCTCCCTTCAGACTTTCTTCAGGAAAATGCCAGTTTGCCAGAATGCTGGTAAAGAAGCAGCAGCCACAATTAATGGGATACTATTCCCACCGGAGGAAACAAAAGCTGCTGCTGCTGACATTGTTCTTGGGAAGACATGGGAAAGCTGCTGCTGCCAGGATGAAGCTTCAAGTCCAACAGATGAAGGCCGCCCCATGAACTGCAGAGCAGCTGCAGCCACTACTATTACTACTACTACTAAAAGCCACAATAGTAGAGCAATGCATGATGGAGGATCCGAAACAAAAGAGAAAAACAAAGACGTTGCAGAATAACCCACCAAAAGAAGAAGGGGGGGAAAACAAAAACACGGAGTTGAAAGAAGAAACACTCTGGGACACAAGAGCAAATGGTACTAGGGAATGCCTGCAAACACTTGAGACTGGATTAAACGATCCACTTTCAGAGAAAGAGATGGGTACACAGAGAGAGAGAGAGAGAGAGAGAGAGAGAGGAGAGTTTTCCAAAGAGACAAGAATACAGTTAGAGAAAAACAGACAACAAAAAGTAGAGAAGGAAGTGGAGCAAAAAAAAGAATAAACAAAAACCAGAGAAGAATGATGAGGAGAGGGAAAACGCAAGCAAGAAAGCAAGCACCCAGAAGAGGAAGAGGAGGAATGAAGAAAAGTAGGCAGCAGCAGCAGCAGCTGAAGAGAGAGAGAAGTGCAAGAAAAGAGTTGAGAAAGGAGGAGAGAAGGAGCGTCAGTGCAAGGGCAGGGCTCCTGATTTGTTGTGCTCTGCTCAGCTGCAAGGGATGTAGTAGGTAGGTAGGTAGGTAGGCAGGTAGGTAACAGAAAGACAGCTACAAAGAAGAAGACCATCAACTGCCTACCGAGTACCTCACTTTCACCTTTTTACTACCTACCTACCTACCTACCTACCTACCTACCTACCTTCTTGCACACTTTTCTGTTGTACACAACTTAACATGTCTAGCCCCAGACGATTTTTTTTTTAGTTTAATTTTTTTTTAATTTAAAATTCAGAAATTACATAAACTAGATTTTGGGGCCAGTTCTAGTCCCCTTTTTTCCAGGACTAGTTCCTGATTCCAGTGTTTGTTTTTTTGGCTGGTTCTTCAGTTTTGTTTTACATTAAAAAGTATCTTAAGGCAAAAGAAGAATTATGGAAACTCAAACTACTTCACCTCACAAACATGTAATCGTCCCCAAAAAAGAATCCTCTATAAGAAACCAAAGTCCTTCAACATACATATTTATAACTCTACAACTAATCTCAAGTTTCCAACACAAGCCAAAATAGGTATCATCTTTCAAAAATCCTCATATAAAAAGAGACCTATTATTATTATTATTATTATTATTACCTAGGGGCCAAAATCCCTTAAGCTACTATTCCACTCTATAATGAATCCATACCCAATATCCTTGCCTTGGTAGGCAAGGCCAACAAATCAACATAGGTAAATGAAATACAAAACCCCCAAAAAACTTAGGTAGAACCTAACTTAGATACCTAGTCCTCCCCTCAACTAATAGGTACCTACTAACAGCACCTCAAGAGTGAGATCAATGGAAAAGACAGATCACATGGTAGGTAGGTCCACATAGAGTGTATGAAAGTAGTTATTTTTGGTTTCACACTTACTCACCATGTTATATTAACTATGAAAACACTAGAGTTATGGAGCTCTATCATGAGGCTGTTTTTGGGGTTTTTTGAGGGGTTCTTTGCCAAAGTGCATACTTTACCCTAGAGTACATACATTACCCTAGAGTCGGTTTCATCATTAAATAATCGTTATGACAGTGAATTCTGAAAATACGAAGCTCTTGGGTGTTGAAAACCATCATCGTAGTAAGAATTATTGCAAGCTACAATCTGAATAATTTCACTCTTTGTATGACAATATCATAATAATAAAATCATGAAAAAATAATAGTTTCAAATTTATAAAACTCGTGAATTTTTTGGGGAAAAAAAAAATTATTTGTTTTTGGTCCATATGGAAACTGAGGCTTGGGCTACAATAATAGTGTATAGCTAGTCTGAATGGTAACTATGTACTAGAGAGCTGGAATCAGCCAAACCTGGCCTAAGACATGCTGTTATATGGTATAAAATGGTCTATAAAACATACAATACAGAATCAGCAAGACTTGCTGATTAGGTTTAGAATATGTGTCGCAGCAGTGGAGGCGCACACGAAAAAGGAAAGACAGGATGAAACTCAGTTTACTACCAAAATTGGTGGAAAAACTAGTTTGGTTCCCAGTTATTTCATTTTGCAGAAAATTTTCATTACCAGGTACGCGTTTGATGCCCCTATTAAGCCGAAACTGCCTGACTTTACAGATAAAACTCTAGTAGATCCCTGCTAAATTACCAAGCAGCTGATGTCCTTGTTCAAATTTTAAAAACAATAACTTTAGTCATAACTCAATGACTACTAACAACTATTAAAAATTTGTCAATGTGAGGATGGGAAGGTCCCAAAGATCATCTCTCTTTTTCAATAATTATCATCAATTCTTCCAAGGAACACCATAGCAAAGCCCATAGGCCATATAGCCCAAGGGTCTTTGTTGAATGTTCCTACATGTGATACCTGAATGAGACTATAATAGAGACCATAGGAGATCATCTCACAATATTTTTATTTGTATATTATTAATAATTTGGACATCCCTTTCCTATTAAAAAAAAAAGGGGCCACTAATTTTGTGAGGGAAGCCACCAAAAGTTCCCTCGAAATTGGCATTTTTGAAAAGAAAACACACAAAGACAATGATAAAGTATAAATAATAAATAATAATAATTAATCATTTTGGAATTTTGGGCTCTCATGGTCTGCCATGAACCTGGAAACTTGGCTTAGGATTATCTGCTTCTGCCATGTTATGATTTCATGTAGGATTTTGACCCAATCCCATTTGCTTGGTCTGTAACTCAAAACTGCCCTCTTCAAAAGATGCAAGCATGGGCTATGATGATACATGCCCAGCCATCATCATAGTGGCATTGGCAAGCTCTTGACTTCAACCCCCTTGGAGACCCACCTTCTGTTGTTAGATCTCAAAGTTTATACGGTTTAGATTAATGATCATAAATTTGTCAGACCCCCTCTACCGTGGATTTGTTCCCCCCCGACCTGCCCAAAAAAGTGTATATATATTTTATTTTATTTTTTAAATTTGAAATTAGAATTTTTTCTCCAAAGTGGGTGAAATATATATATATGGATATGGAATATAACTAATATAATGCAAGCAATTAAAAGAAACAATTTGCAAATAGATTTGTTACAAATGCGTATGCTCTTTGTGCACTTCCCATAGCAAAATTATGATGCCCTTTACAACCCCAACCTTGTGCAATTGGTTTTTTAACAATTGCCCATGCACAAAAATGGTTATTTCCACACAATATGATATGTCAAGTAGAGATTCGTTCTAACAAACAATAAAGCAGTGGGTGAAGTTGGTTCTCGATGATTGATGATAACCATCGACCTTCAGGGAACCACAGAGTTGGTTTCATGCTTCTACCCAAGAAGAAAACAAGCCATTATTGTATTCATTTTCAAATGGATAATAAGAGTACTTCAACAAGGAGTTCACTTGATGATGTCGCCAGTTGTGAAAGAGAATGTTGCCATCATCACTTCATTTGTTTTTCACATCAAATTGTTTCAACATACTTACTTGATCCAACATGCATGTTCAATCTTGTGCATCTTTGTTGTTGATGATGTAGGTGCAAAGATGATGTTTAAATTGTGCATCAATTTGTTAGGTGATCATTTGAGCACTGTTTTTTCTCTTTTCAAATTTGCTATGCAAATGAAAGTGGAGATCATCCGTAACAAGATTTAGCCACATTTGGCTATAAACAAACTATCAAAGGTTGAAGAGATTTAATCATCCATCTACAATTGTTCACTACTTACCACCTAAACATAGAATCAGGTGACTTGTTTTTATTGTTTTTGGAATCTGGCATTGAAAACAACAAAACCCTTTTATCTAGAGTAAACCTAGTAACCATTGCATTGACTAGATTACAAGCAATTTATCCACGATTATCTTCATTCATATGGATGTCAATACTAAACACATTTCTCAACTATGAATCAATTAAATACAAAATCATCCTTTTTTTTTGGGTATACTACTACCCCTATCATGTAATGCAATACTTGTTAGAATTTTGTTATTAAAAGCAATTTGATTTCCTCCTTTTTTTTGGGGGAATTTACGTATCTATCCAATTCATCAATTATATGATTTATAATAAAGTTGTCAATTAGGGTCATGCATGAACGATAGGCAAGTATCATTTTTTAACACGTAACGTTGCACACAATTGGACAAATAACCATATGGGTTTTGAAAATTTACCACCAATAAGTCTCGGAGTTGCCACTCAACCAGCTCAACATGCAGGATGGACGGTGTTTGGGCTGGAAACACTTTTTTGGTGTAGTCATGTCCTATAGCTAACCACTGCAGTTAGCTGTTTACTAACCAACCATCCACATGCATCTACTTACCTTGTAGCCACCAAATGATTTCCTTACCCACCTACCAAAAAAACCCACTTACTTTCCCTACCTACTTATCTATGGGTATTTACCCACTTACATAGGTAGTTACAAGAGAAAGTAGAAGGGCTTACATGATAGGTTACCAAGGTGAAAGTTTGGTAACTCGGTTGTAAGCTCCCGAATGGCCAATTATGCCATTTTCTTGACCTATGACATAATCTTCTTAAGATGATCATACACTCGTAATAGTGACCAAAATATGTTTGTTGAACACTAATCCTTTTTTTGCAATGTTAAATGTGCTTCTCTAGACCTTAAATGTCATGGAATGGTCTCACCCTTGCCCCCATTATGTTGGGTGTATTATCATCTACCTCACCCTAATGGGCTTGCCTGGTGCCTTACCTAATATAATGGGCTGAGGCTAGACCATTCCATAGTACATAGGCAATGGGTCTCCAATTTATGGTGCAGTTGGTTGGTGGGTGTTGGGCCACATAAACCCTCATCTTCATGGATATGCATAACCCTGTAAAGTTTAGTCACTACCCATGTGGGGGGGGGGGGGGAGGGGGGTAGGGGGAGAGAGTAGATGCAAAACATAACATAACATGTCAAGATAAAAACATAAGGCCATTCATTCAAATTCCAATCTCTACCCTTCAAATAAAACCAAATCAATGTGTAACATTGAATACACATAGCACCAATAGTCCCAATCCAACTCAGGCTAGTAGGTAGGAAAAATGGTGGGCTAACCGACCATTTTGGTCCCTTGTGGCATTTGGGGATTAAGAGTAGGAATTATGTGTAGAGAAAAGCACTAGGATTGGGGGGCAATCCCAAAAATAAGGAGCCTAGGATGAGGCAATAGGAATGTCCCCACCTAGGGCTTTACCCATCTTATAGCACGAGGCAAATGTCATCGAGAACCTATAAACATACAAAGATTCTCAAGTGTATGAGGATGAGGGTTCCTACACCCCTTTAAAATGAGAGGGATCTTGCTTGCACCTACTTAGGTAGTTCTAAGGAGTCGGTGTAAGATAAACATGCCCTCCGTAAACATTAAGAAAACTCTTTGAATGTCGGCACTCATGGGGCTTTATCCATCATAAAGTATGAGGTGAAGGTTGTTTTGAACTTGAACATATGCAAATTATGAAGCATGAGAAAAGGAAGGGTTCTTATGCCTACAAGTTGGTGTAAGTGCTATGGTAAGGCCCTAGGGGGAGGGCACTATTAGAATTTGCCTTGTGCAAGCCCCTTATTTTGCTAAGGTCCTTTATTGAAAGCATTATCACACGGTAAGCTTGGTTGTTTTCAATGTAAAAGTATTATATACCCAATGGGTAGGAACTTGTAAAAAGGGATCTTTGTGGATTTAAAGTGCCCCTCCAAATATACTACGGAATTTCTCTGAGCCCTTTGCTTTACATTAAGACAAGAGGTGACCTTGGTGAAATCAACTAACCTAGTCCCCACAACCATGCCAACAACCATGAAAGACAATGGGGATGAATAATGAATACTCCCAATTATTTTTCACCTTTGTTGAGAATGCACCAAAAGATATGAAGAGGATCCATCAAATGTGGGCATCTTCCTTGGCACCAATACCTATCCAAATTCATGGTAACCTATCATGATAGGTGGTATCAAGGTTCTATTTAAGGTACTAAGATTACAACTAACTACATTAAGCAACCTTCATATGTAAAGTATCACTATTGGGCAGTTCTCTGGTTTCCAAAGAAGAGTGAAACCATTTAGCCTTTGTGACATGCACATGGTAATAGGAATGGCAATACTATTATTGCTCACAAAAGGTGACATGGGGTGGCATGGGTGTCACATAACCACCCAAAAATGATCATCACAATGTGTTACAATGCATTTACAACATCGTATCAATGATTGTCTGAACATTTCATTAGCACTTAATTTTTTTTAAACATTGTTAAAATGTTGTAAAATCACTAAACCTTGTAGGGGGCAAGTTTGTGATACGGCTAGTCAATTGTTACAATAGACAACAACTAGTGATCAGTAAAATCTTTATGTATGACATAAAGGTTTCTATGCCACTACCCATTGCCACATTGCTATATATATATATACACATATATATGGATGAAGAACAATAAAGCTTGTGTTGATTTGGGACAATAATATTTTGAGCGAGTATTTGTGCACGAGATATTGTGTGCTTGCAAAAAGGCACTGCACAACCTAACATTGGCTCTGCATTTATCAAAGGGTATGATTGGTCCAAATGGCTTGCTATTAGTAGTCTCCCCATTTTATAGTCTCAGTTTTCATGTTTGTGGGTGAGGCTTGGGAAACAATAAGTAAGCCATCTTAGATGTGAGAAATACTATTGAAGACCCAAATACCAAATATGGGTGAAGCCACTTTAAGAGCCTCTTGAGTTTCTACGTGTCAAGAACAACATGATGTAACATCTAGCTTACTAAATTTTGAATACTTTTAAGAGACAAAAACTTAGATAGAAAGCATCAAGTCTGTTCTCTCACATAAAAAAGAGAAAAAATCTCCTAATTATGGAATCCATGATACTACTTCATGATGTGCATATTGCTAAGTTTTACAGCCATTTTCTATGTCATATGCGCATACTGTAATACCCTGGCAGCTTCAACACGATCTAAAGTATTTGTAAAAATGTTGAAATTTTCACCCAAAAAAATTTTAAGATTAAAATTTTGTGAAGAGAAATTAAAAAATCTATTGAATTATTTTGTTACGACATGAAATCTTCAAATTTGATCAATTATTCGACAGACAGACGTGTGTTGAAGCTGCCTTTGTACTACATGATGTGCTTATTACATACTTACAAGATGGCTGCCTAGCAGCTAGCAATTGATGATCCAGTGAATGTCAGGTTTTGGACTTTTGATGACAAGCTCTGTGTACTTTAAAGTTGTACATATTACACAGCTGAAGGGAGGCAACAGATGATGCAGTAAGTAACAAGGGTGATCTGACAACTTCAACCCAAAGTTCGTTAAGGACTTTTGTTTCAGCTCTTGAATTTGTTATCATTCATTGTCATTTTGTAGTCATGAGTCCTCTTGATCTCACAAATTCAACCCAAAGATAGTTAAGGACTTTTGTTTCAGCTCTTCTTTGTTATCATTGATTGTCGTTTTGTAGTCATGAGGCCTCTTGATCTGACAAATTCAACCCAAAGATCGTTAAGGACTTTTGTTTCAGCTCTTCTTTGTTATCATTGATTGTCATTTTGTAGTCATGAGTCCTCTTTGCATAGGGTCTTTATCTGATATTTGTTGATAGTTTGCTTTTGTTTTTTCTTTGGGTCGTGTCTACTTTGCATAGGGTCTTTATCTGATTTTTTGTTGATTGTTTGTTTTTGTTTTTTCTTTCGAGTGTGTCTACTTGTGTTCTCATTTGCCTTGTACTTTTGTTGGATAAGTACCCATCCTTGATTTTTATTTATAGGGCTTTTCTTACTTGTGGTTAAGACTTAGGAGATCGTTAATTTCCTGACCCAACTATGTCTTTCGCATGCTTCCAAGCTTCAGGATTGTATTTTACAAAAGAAGAAAAAGGAAAACAAATTCAATCTTTTTTTTCAGGTTAGGGAAAATGGGATGTGGTGAGAAGGTTTGGTAAAATCAATTCAATTTAGGTTAGGGAAAATGGGATGTGGTGTGAAGGCTTGGTAAAATCAATTTAATTAAGGTTAGGGAAACATGGGTGTGGTGAGAAGGTTTGGTAAAATCAAATTTAATTTAGGTTAGGGAAAATAGGATGTGGTGAAAAGGTTTGGTACAATCATTCTAATTTAGGTTAGGGAACATGGGTTGTGGTGAGAACGTTTGGTAAAATCATTCTAATTTAGGTTAGGGAACATGGGTTGTGGTGAGAAGGTTTGGTAAAATCAATCTAATTTAGGTTAGGCAACATGGGTTGTGGTGAGAAGGTTCGGTAAAATCAATCTACTTTAGGTTAGGGAAATGGGTTGTGGTGAGAAGGTTTGGGGGCAAAATCAATCTAATTTAAGTTAGGGGAAATGGGTTGTGGCGGAGAAGGTTTGGTTTGTTTCAGCAAACTTTGCAACGCTAGTACATGTAAACCAATTGGAGTATATGCAACCTACAAGGAGATATTTCCCTAGAATTATGGTCTTTCCATAAGTCATAGCTTAAGTAAGTAAGTAATTAAGTAGGAAATAATAGAATGGAGGGGCCTCAAAAACTTGCTCAATCAGCAGGTACTGACCTTTAGGTTTGCAGGAGGCAAAAGGTAACAAGTTTTATGTGTTGCATGAAGACACATGGGGAACCTTTGAGATGGACAGACTGACGAAGTCTGATAATTTCCTTTCCATGCCCATGCCGTGCGACATGGGCTAGCCCACCAGTAGTTGTACAATTGATCAGAGTTTGACCATGGCTCTATTGCATGGGTTTTGCACAAGGGCAAATGAAACCATGTAACAAATTGGTTGGGCACGCAAGTAAAGAAGGGCGATTTCACTACAAGAAGAGCAAGCAAGTGTATATATATGCAATATAAGCATGTAAAAAAAAGTTTAGGTATATGGGTAGGTATCTATTATCTAGGTAGGTCAATAAGACTCCAATAGATAGACACCAATAATGTTATCATATAGATCCGACCATCCAATTCCACCAGCTTATGTGAAAAATTTGAGTAAAGGTATGTATGTTCTATCCATTTGGAAGGCTCAAAGAAGCCTTCTTTTTTAAGGGGGGCTGATTTTGTGTTTTGTTATTTGTCTATCCAACTGCCAAACTTGTTGTTATTATGATGGAGCAATGAAATTGGTCCACAATCTCCAGAGTTTGGGGGATTTGGGAAGGCATCTCCTCTAACTACTAAGTAACTACCTCTTCATACTTATGCCCCAAGACTTTCATCTAGGTTTTTGTTCCCAATGAGTGCCCACCTAACGTCGGGAACGCTCCTTCCTCATTTTGAGTAGCCACATTTCAGTATATGATGATTTTGTAATGCTTTTAGGCTAGGTTCATTTGTTGTTTACTATTCACTTCTCTCTTCTTCATTAGATGGGCTGCCTCCCAAGTTTGTTTGATTGTTTTTTCTTCTTCTTTTTTTTTTTTTTGGATGGCAATGGGTCATTTTGATTGGCCCTCACAACCATAAAAAACTGAAATTTGGGAGACTCCCCAAGATAGCAATTTTTTTGTAACAATAGACTGCCTCCCCTTTTGCCCCCATATAGGTGAGAAGGGGGAGAATTTTGGGCAAAGGATATGGGATTTTATTTTTAAAGGGTGTTATTTGGAACACCATTGGGGAGCATCATGGGGAACCAGGTGCGAACACAAGGATAAAAAAAAATTCACCCTCACACCCCGTCGTCATAAGTCATACCAAAGTCATAATTCATAACCCCATGTCAAACAAGTATTCAATTGTAGCTCATTTAAATACAAGGGACACTCTCTACAGGTTGAAATTGTATGTCCCTCTGCAAATAGACCTTTATAATACACCTTTATACTAAAACTTTAATATAGTATTTATTTAAATATTAAAACAGATTCCATATTTTTTTTAGATTATTATAAATTTATTGTAAGCCTCCACCTTCTATATTATTATTTTTATCTTTTTCTCATACAAGTGAAGTTAAATGATCATAAAATTAAAATTAAGAAATTAACTTAAATTTATCTTTTTTAAAAATATAAAATTAAAATAGTAACTCACAATTTTTTTACTTTTAAATTAAAAATATTAATGGCTTCACCTTCATACAAATATTTCTCATGTAAAATAATTCTAAATATTACATCACATTCTTCACCATTCTAAATGTTTAAGAATAATAATTTATCTAATTCATTTTTTTACATGCAATTCATCAGTATAAACAATGAATGTAAGAACTAATACAATTGGAATCATAATATTTAAATATAAGCAAGTATGATTATGAACTTATCAAATTAACATCACACAACCTTGGATTAATCCAGGGTTTTTCTAGTTAAATTAAATGCCAAAGTCATCATGCATCCAATCCCAAAATCCAACTATATCATCATTATGTATGAGTTTGACTACATATTTATATACTCAAGTTTTATCATAATTGGGTTAGAGCCAATTTTTCCTAATCCTTGTCTCTTGAGTTTTGTGTTGTTGATGGAGATATTGCAATCCATTACTATCTTACACTTCCAAATTACAATTGTAGTTCCATTAACACCAACAACAAAAAAATTATTCTACAACTTGATGTGTTGCAACATTTGTAGTACAACCTACAACTGGTTTAAATAGATAGTTTATAATATTGTGGTTATTTGGTTTTCTTTTCTTTCTTGGGGTTGGTTTTTGCATTGTTTCATGTCCTAAGCACTTATAATCTTGAGCAAAATTTAACACAAATGCACCCCCAAAAAACATTTTATGATAGATTGTTTATTTTGAGAAAAATATTGTTCACATTTCCCCTTTGCCTCTAACTTTGTGACAATTTTAACATTTTATGTGTATTTTAAAATGTTTAAATAGGTTATAAGATTCTTGTTGCCACTTAATGTGAAATTCCTCTTGAAATTCTCACAACTAGTTTTCTGCCAAAAAATCAAAAAAACAAACCCCTCACACGTGTCCCTTGGATGTATTGTTAATGAAATAGAATGGTTGATGTTAGTGTTGATCTAGTACATATAAGTTGATACCTGGTATTAGCAATGGTACCAACATTGGTATTAAAACTCCAATCAACTCGATATTTATTCTACTTGGTATCTTTTTGATATTAGTATACCCTTAGTATGTCTTTTGCAAAAACCCATTTGACACCAAACCAACATGGTTTCACACTTTTAATACCAAAATGCATACTAGTGTTTAAGGTTTATTGTAGCCATCTCCCTTACTATCAATGTTTGTTTCACATACACGTAATTCATCATTCTTTTTTTGAGTTGTATGATGTGATGTTGAATCAAAAGTTGATGGCAACAACATTTTGAAATTAGAATATGACATTATTTTTTGTCAACATCCACTTCCAACTTCAATGTAGGTCAAGCACAAGTTTGCTAAAGGTTCTCCAAATCTTATAAATTTTATTCACCCCTTTTCGAAGCTTGCATTTAGTTTTGTGTTTTTATTTTCAATTTGTACTTCACATGTCAAGAGTTGTGAACAACAAAAAGAGAGCGAAAATGGCCCTCTATGTTGTAGTGATTTTACTTTTGTGGTCGTTTGTACGTATATTATGGATCATCTTCATTGCCCTTATTGTCATTGTAATGATATCCATGTAGATTGAAAGCTAGTGTGCATTGTGAAGTTTTGTGCATTGCTAGAGGAAGAAATCTTTTTTTTCCATTACTCAAATTCACTTTTTTTTTCCTTTTTTTTTTTTGTTTGGATTGTGGCGTCACAGATTGCATCTTTCTCATGGCATGTCATGATAAAATTCCATGATGTGAAAAAAAATTAAAGTTCCTTTTTTTCTCAATTTTGTCAACAAAAACAATTTGGCACCATTGTAGCATGATGTACATACATGTTTGTGTATTCACCCAGGTGTATATGTTCCTAATACATTTGTACAAAATATATTAAAGCATGTATCCATCACGAATTGAACCTTTAACCTCATGCATACATAATATGTCCTCAACCACCAAACTATTTCAACATTTTATTAACAAGGATGAAAAAGTTTATCATGTTTGGTATGAAATTGTTTAGGAAATTCAAATTTTAAGATACATTTTCTTTTGCAAAATGTATTCAAATGCTACAAATGAAAAGATGATTTTGAATTTTATCCAATAATGTATTCAAAAATATATATAATTTATAAATTTAAAATTTAAAATGGGAAAATAACTTTAAATAGCATTTCATAAATTAAGCAAGATTTTTTTTTTGTTTAAATTGACCTAAAATCTTTATAAATTCAATGTGAATTCAAAAGTGCATTTACTAGGTTTTTTATTTTTTAAAATATGTCCATTTGTTTGAAGAATTGCAAGTTCTTATTTTCCCCAATATGATTAGGTGTTTTTATATTTTTTGAAAGAAAATTGTCGTATTTGGTTATAAACAAGTTGTGTAGTTGGAAACTTGTTTAAATCTTTTGATATTATGGTTATTACGATATTTTATCGTTAAAATTTAACAATATATATTTTAAATTTGGCTCGAAAAACTTCCCTTTCAATTTTATTTTTTTGATGTTGTTGCCCCCCCTTAAATTGGCAGCAATTGGTCATAAAACGAAATATTAATTAAGTATTAAATATAACCATTTAATTATCAAGGCCATATTTGCTTAGCAAGATTAATCAAACAGTAATACCAATGATTAATTACATAACATTCTTTTTTCTAATGATGTAAGAATATATTTTACATTTGTTTCTTTTATAAAAGGAAACACAATTTCATTTGGTGAAATTTTGGCTTTAAATAGATAGATTAACCCCCCTCCCCCCAACCAACATTTTTCATGGTTTCAAATTTTCTTAACTTGGCAATTCTTATTTGGGAAAAGAACAAAAAAAAATAGTGCAAATTCAATGAAAAATGCAAACTATAGAAAAAAACTTGGCAAAAAATCGGGATCAAAAAATTGAAAAAAAAATGTTACTCCTAATGAGTAAAATATAAAGTGGTTCTAATCATTCCAACCTTAAACAAATAAACAATTCTAACATCAAATTTATTTCAAAAACTTTAAACTCAATCTTTCAAAAATATTTTATCTCAATGTTGTTGCCCTTTTAAATTGGCAAAAATTGGCCATAAGAAAAATATTAACTAAGTAATCAATATTACCATTTAATTATCAAAACGATATTTGTTTAGTAAGATGAATCATACACTAATACAAATAATTAATTACCTAACTTTGAAAAAAATCACAACATATTATTATTTTTTAATGATGTAATATCCTTTTTAAAAGTAAAAATTAATTAATTTGGTGAAATTTTTGGTTTAAATAGTGGGACCCCCCCCACCCAACAACCAACATATTTTTTTGATTTCGAATTTCTTAACTTGGCAATTCTTGTTGGAAAAAAATAGTGCAAATTTAAGAAAATGAAAAAAATACGAAAAAGTTACCAAAAAACTGAGATAATAAATTTGAAAGAAAAAGGTCATTCTCAATGAGTATTATTTTTTTAATTTTTTTAGTAATTACAAAATTAAACACATAAACAATTCCAACATCAAATGTATTTGAAAATGTCGTTTAAGCTTAATTTTTGAGAACATTATAAACCATATCAAAAAATATATTAATTTGAAAAAAAATATTAATGATGTAACTGAATTTTTTTTGTGATGAATTTCCACCATTTGACAAACATAAGAAAGGCCATCAACATCAAAAAAAGTTTCTTTTAAAATTTTAATATTTTTATAGCCAAAACATGGTTAAATTTTCTTATGGATGATATTGAAGAAGATTTTTAAAATGAAAAAAATGAAAAAATGAAAAACATTATTGATGTCATTATTATTATCACCATTTATAATTCATTCTTTTTTTTAAATGAAAATTTTAAGTTCATCTCCAAATATTTAAACATAAACTTTCAACAAAACAAGCTTTAAAAAATCAATAAACCGTGTTTAAATAAAAATAATATGTACAAAAATATTGATAATTTTTCATAATAATATTTTTTTAATAATTCTTTTTTTTTAACATGGATTTTTTCTGCATACACTAAGGGGGAAAAAAAAGGGGGTGTGAATTTGGGGAAGATTTTTTGAAATTATTTTTGGTGTGGCATCATGAACTCTCATTATAATAAAATCTTCCATGATGTTTAAAACAAACCAAGGGAAAAATACATATTCTAATTTACATAAATGTACGAGAATTAAATATATGAAAATTTTATAAGTAAAACTTTTACATGAATCCTAAATTTTGCATGCATGAACATCTTGACATAATGACTGACCCATTCAAATATAAATGTGAAACTTCTCATATTCTTAAACATCCATTTCAAAAAACTTAGTGAATGCAAAATGCAACTCATGAGTAGAAGATTTAACAACATTCAAAATGAATGATTCAACTCATGTGCAAATGTTAATGGTTCAAGAGATGCAAAAAAAATCACTAACCCATTCAAATATAAATGTGAGACTTTGTAAATTTTTAGACATCCATTTCAAAAAATTATGGTGAATGCAAAATGCAACTCATGAGTAGTGGATTTAACCACATTCAAAATGAATGATTCAATTCATGTGCAAATGTTAATGATTTAAGAAACGCAAAAAAAATCACTAACCCATTCAAATATAAATGCGAAACATTAAGTTGTTATGTGTGTTTCAATATATATTAGTAATTATAATATGCAACATTTGAATAGTGGTTTCAATAAGCTCAAAGTGGATGATTCAACTCATGTAAAAATGTTGAAAGTTCAAGAAATGTGAAAAAAATCACTAAATCATTGAAATATAATTTCAATATATTGAGTTGCATGTGTTTTAGTTTATTATAATAAGTGCAACATGTAGTTTGTGAGAAAATATTTTAATATATTAAAAATGAATGGTTCAACTTTAATAATTAAAAAGGTGTGAAAATAATCATTAATTCATTCCAAAATATGGGGTTTTAAATTGTTACATGTGTTTTAATAGATTATGGCAGGCCTCATAAGAGGTGGCATTCTATTTTTAAACGCCACTTATGCCACTTGCTCCGTAGGCCTCCGCGCCACATTATAAGTTTTTTTTTTCAAAAACTTTCAAAAAACGCGATCCCACTCGGCTGTCTTTGGCCAATCTTTCTCTAGAAGGCATATTCCAATGCAAGCAAACCGAGCTGCTTCGCAGCATTCCTATCTAGCAAATATGAACACATTGCAAATACACATGATTGGGCGTAAAAACCACACTTTTCTGATAATTAGGGCGAAAATTGCATTTTGGGGTAGCAAGTGGCGCCAATTTTTGGCGCCGCGCCACTTTATATTAAAAAGGATAAAAAGTGGCAAATGCCACTTATTATGAGGCCAAGATTATGGTAAGTGTAATATACAACTCCTAAGGAATGGTATCAACATGTTAAAAGTAGATAGTTGAACTCGTGTATTATGTTGATAGTTAAAGAAATGTCAAAAAAATCATTAATATTATAATGCATTGTGTAAATAAAGTTAAAAGCTACCTCAATATCCACACCAATAATTTGAAAGTATTAAATAATTAAATAAAGTCCAAATTGTACTCATAAATGAACAACATTGTGAACATAACAAATATAAATAAATTGACCATTAATTAGTGCAACAAGCCACTTGCAAACTTAAAATGCCCAAATGTGGTTAAAATGTAGTCAAATCGAACAATAGTCACAATGTGTGGGTGGAAAAGGACAAGACAACATAAAATGATAAGTTTAAAATGTTAGAAAGATTCAAGGTTTCATGTTTCATCATTTTTTTTTGGTTTTCTAACTTCTACAATGGCATCTACAAATTTTTTTTTTCATTTAGTTGTGAAACAAATCATGAGGAAGCCAAAAAACTTACAATTATTAACATCAGTAGTGATTAGTGCAACAACCCATTGGCATTGTGGATGAAACACCCATTTGCAAAATTAGTGATCAAGGGCACTGTGGTCAATAACATCTTGGGGTGTTCAACGTGCCAAATTGTAAAAAAACTAAATTTTTTAGCTTTCGGATCTTTCAAATTTCCCTCATTTCACTATTATTCTTATTCAATGATCCATCTGCAATAATCCACATTCAAGTTGTTTAAGTGATGAGGTGTGTAATGTGTCACCTCGCAAGTCAAGCTCCAAGTAACAATAACATTATGTGATCCAAAAAATATATGTTTTCTTACAACCTTACACATGGCATCACTATTATGAAAAAACATGTTATGAATTGACACACCCCCAAGCTCCTTGATAGACTCAATTGCAAGTCCAAAGGTGAAAACAACGGAAGGATAAAGAGTTGGGGCACGATTCCTGGTTTGTAACATTTCGGGGGTAAAGGGGCTAGCTAGAGCTTCGGGATGGGACTAGGATGAATGACAAGCAGGTCCATTATTCACATGGGCCTACACAAACCAAACAACAAATTAATTAGTGCATAGTTAGAGCGCTTTTGGTGCACGGACGAACCATAGGCAAACACGAACTCACAAAATTCACCACGACCTAGACTTGGGGGAAGCCATCACCTTCCCCCTTGTAGTATCCTCTATGCTTGGCCACGAGGCTAGCACCCAAATGTCATTTTGTCCTGGGACTCCCAAGTTGAAAGTCCCAAATTTCCAAAATTGTGACTCCCACGATTTTGAAGGTCCATAACTTTTTGTGCAAACCTTCGATTAAGGTGAGATCTAAAGCAAAGTTGTAGCGTTCATCCAAGAGTTTTTCAACAATATGTGGAACGTGACCTACACGTAAGTAAATCAAAGCGATTCCCGACTTTTAGTGGTTGGGAGTCAAATTGACAATTTGACTATCGGCCTTTCTTTTGGCCATAACTTTTGTTTTTAAGTACAAATGGGTCATGAAAGCCCATTTGAAACATTTATGTTCCAAGAAGTTTCTAATTATATAAGAAACTCTTCAATCCAATGAGTTTGACCCTTGCAATTGCTCTTTAAAAATTTGGGAGTCCATTGGGACTCCAACTCCCAAAGTGGGAACTCATTTGGGAATGTGAAGGTTCATTCCCTCACACTCTCCTACACTCCTAGGAGCATGAAATGCGACTTTTGAGCTTCACTCTTGGCCCGCACCTTTGCAAACCATTGCCTTGGTCGCGAGCCCAATGCTAGGGTTACAACATGAATGAACATAAGATTGTTTTGGTTTGGTACAAAAAACAAAAGAAGGTGGTAAAGGAAGGTAGTGCTAGTGAATAGAAAGGGAAAAGAAAGGAAAGCAATGTCTCCCATGTCCATTACAAAAAAATATAGCTAGAACCCATACAAGTTTAATGACCTAAGTGTAGAACTTAGACAAGTTCATGATGATTATGAAAAATTAATTAAACAATGTAAAGATTGGCTACTCTCTTGTTGTCGAAGGAATGGAGGAGTTCTTCAAAGTTGAAAAGGAACTATTAGATGATTATGAAGATGAACTTGAGGAGGCTAACTTCAATGACCACAAGCATTCCCATTGCATTTTTTACACTATATTATGCACTTGAATATTTGTGTGTTGTTTTTACACTTTACAGTTCATTTGAAGATTCAATTATGTTACTTCCTTTTACATTTTGTAATGATTGCACATGAAGCATATCTTTTTTGTGCAAATTTTCATTTACCTTTTTAGTGATGTATGTATGTGATCATGAATCACAAATAATAAAGTAAATGTGATTACAATTTTTTTCATTTGAGTTTACAATCCAAATGATTCTTAATTTTTCAAACACATGTTTTTTCTTATTTTTTTCAACATTTCCAAGGCTACAATTTGGCCTTCACATGTAAACTATTATGTTGGTAATGGACATTAAAAGAAATTTTTATTGTCTACAACTCCATATATGACTAATTTTGGAATCATTCCAACCATTATATGTTTAAAGGCCCTTTGTTGTAATAAACAAATAACAAAGGACAATAAGTCATTAAATGTGCAACATGACATTTTTCATCATATAGTCATGGAAGACATGTCATATATAATGTTAAGGTGTCATATAATGAATTAGTAGAATATGATTGGTAAAGCTTGTTTCATTTTGCATTGATGGAATGTTTTAATCATAGGAACAATATTATATTGTCTTTGGTAAGGGCTAAAAAGAGTAAAGTACACATAAATGCATATGCATTAATAATAATATAATAGTATGCATTAATAATCAATATTAATCCAATTGTATAGAAAATTAAAACATACATAATCAAAACAATACCAATTTTCAATTTTTTAAAATAATGTTCACATTGATTTTTTTTATAAATTTATTAAACCTTCCAATAATTACTCCTACTTGAGGAAGGACATGTTATCATTTGTTGAGTAAAAAGTTTGGTTCCTTGAAAGACCTTAACCTCATCTTGTGAAAGACTAGTGCCTTCTTACATAGCCCAAATAGAAAAAACCATTGGTCAATTGATTACATATTATTGATTACATATTTATGTTTTGTAACCCCCCCGCCCCCCCCCTTTCAACAATTCATGTCATCTGAACAAAACTAGAACTTGTGAACCTTCACCTATGAACTAAATGACAAACCAAAATAAATAAGACTAGGAAAACCAATGGAATTAAACTTGGCAATTATCCTTGTGGTATAATAATGTGAACTGGTTTTTTGCAATGTTGATCATTGGACATGCAAGGTAAGGGGACATCGTTTTTTGCATGGAACTTCTAAGACTTCAACTCCTTCATTGGTGATATCCACATGTTCATGCCGATTAGGCCACTCAATATGCACATGTGATTTTCTAGTTTGGGTGTCAACACTAAGAGAAAGAAATTGACATGATCATGCCGATGTAAAATCCCCATCTAATACTAGAAGTAAATTTGGTTTTTACTTGTAGGAACCAAAGGTCTCCTCCCCTTCCAAATGTGTGATTTTAGTTGTGAAACATAAGCCCAAAGCATATTCAAAATTACATTTATAGTTGCCATATTAGGATGTTTTACATAATAGAAACTCATTCCTATTAAGTCCTTACCCTAATGGGCCACCTTTCTTGTAATACAATGTTGATTGCTTGAAAGCTCATACATAATCATTAAAAGGTGTAGCATATAACAAAAAAATAAAATTCCCCAATTGTTGAAGCCATATGTTATGCATTGTTTCTCAGAGGTTATAGGTGGGCATGTCCACAAGCTCCTAAATAGTGAATTTCTACAAGATTGAATATATGTTTATTGGTGTCAATCTGAAACAAGTTTAACATATTGAAAAAGTGACATCCAATCATAATGGAATGGTAATGGCAAAAGAGGGATGGAAACGTGACATGCATCATGAAGCCTCCCCGTTACATGACACAAACGCGCCAAAGATTGAACCAATTCTCCAACTTTTGAAGCCCAACTACATTTGTCACCCCATAAAAATACCATCAAAATCATATATATCACAAATTTAGCATGCAATAAATTAATAATGAAAATCATGTGAAGTTTGTTCATTCACGGGTTCGTACATTTTACACACGCATACCATGCATTGAAAACACATTTGACACATGGATAAATGTGTTGATGAATAAAATATGAACTTATGAATGAATGAATGTCACATGAATTTTGCATCTTCCTATAAATTTATGTGCCAAATGTGTTTTCAATGCATAATATCAAATGCGTGAAATGTACAAATTATAAATGAATGAATTTTAGATGATTCCATTACTAAATCATGAGATGTTAAATTTACGATGTAGCAATACAACACACATCAACTTCTTCCAACAAGGTGACATTATTGTAATCATAGCACAATGTTTTATATTATTCATGCATTTCTAGTTTTATTTGTTGTTTCATGTGTCTATCCATGGATTATGTCTAGTGGAAGTAACACATGCCCTCCTTATCAACCATTGGTTCACTTGGATCCCCATTACCATACCCAATTCACAGTACATTCTAATTTCCTTGAACATTAATAGCCATGAAACGCTTGAAGTTTGGATTAAAAACACCATTCTTTGACATCACCTTCTTCAATTTACACCACAATACACATTGAACTTTAGTGTCTTCTAATTGCATGTCACAAATGGCAATCATCATAATTTTACAATAGACTATATCATACACATGGCAAGAAAATGTTGTCCAGTCCTAGACACATTTGACATCATCAAACATGATCTAAATCTTCTAAAGGATGCCACCAAGCTACATCCGCTTCACCAAATCAAATTCGTTCCCTTCCCCATCCATAGACATCTTGAAAAGGAACACCTTTTATCTAAACTATTATCCTGGAAAAAAACTATCTTGGATGTAATCATAACCACTATTGGCCCTGGGCATTGAAATGCTAGAGACATATAATCTAGGTGCATATTCTTTAAGGTGTACCAAAACCTTGTCACAATGTCACATTTTTTGTCTTTTTTACCTAGTCATTTTTTACCATGTAACAACATGTTTATGGATGATTATGATGAAATTTAGAATTGTAATAGTTTAAAATAAAATCCTTCTAAAATTTTTGACAACTTTTGATTCATTATTTTTATGGGGCTTAAAATATAGGGTAAAATAGGACTACATTAAGAACTAGGCCCTTTTCGTCCTATGTGGTACACCTTAAAAGATTTTCACCCCTCTATTACCTAGATGATGCTTGTAAGACACAACTAAGTGCCAAATATTGGGAAAACACAAGCTTGTGAACTTGTCCATCATTTGACATAGCCTTTTTCCTTAAAGAAGTTCCATTGAGCCCTCAACATCCTCATTGACCAAATGTTTGGAGAGAAACAATTTACGTGCAACCAACATAATTGCGGATGGGGTAGCTGTCAAGGAATGAAACATCTTGTCATGGACCAAAGCTTTCACTTGTTCAACATCTTTACACCTCCCCTTAATGACATGATGTTCATGTGCACTTAGGTAAATTGTTGCTCAAGTCAAATTAACATGCTTATGCACCACATAATACATGTGAATTGCATATGTATTGACATAAAACAAAGTGACATTCTAGATTTTGCAAAAGGTGGATTAATTACAAACAATCCTTACACAAAATTATGAACAATGTCACCAACCCAAGTAGTTTCATTAGGGCTTCCATTCATAACGAGGTAATTTTAAAGATCATTTCTACTTTCAAGATGAGCCAAACACCTCGTCCTTTGAAAAGTAAGAGTGAAATCATTATTATCGGTCATCTTGACCTTGCACCAAGAATGACCATTGTATTTCCCAACCATGATTTACATCTGGTTAGAATGGCCATCGATATTATTAAATAGTGGGAGTTAAAAAAGAACATCACCATTAAATGTGGATGGGATGCAAGGAACACTTTCAATGCGGAGTGTATCATAGTTGAACTTTTTCAATTCAAAGGTGGCATGGGGGGCAAAAGACATTAACCTGAGGCCCACGACAACTATTAAGAAAATTGCCTCTTTTTTTCTTAGTGTAGTTGTCCTTGCCCACTAAAAAAATAGGAAGCGAACACATGCATAACTTTTTGGTTTGATTAGAATGTAGCATCAAAAGCAATTGAATTAAAAATCAAAAAATTAGAGGGGATACAAAGATAGGCAATGATACATGCTCATCAAAAGAGTCACACAAGTATATGACTATGATGTCATGATCTAGAAAGAAACCACGTGGTTCATCTTTCACTTGAACACCTTGGGTGATGACATTGGTAACAAAGGCACTAGTGCCTAACATCAACACAATGTCCTAGGAGCTTTTGCAAAAGTTTTTGCCAACAATTTCAAATCTCTTAACATGAAAACTCCATTTTAATCCTTGGGCATTCAAAAGTAGAGCTTGATAAACAAATCTTATAATGTTGTTGTCATCATACGCATCATCTTTGGAAATATGCATAGTTCCAATTTGGAAAACATTGCACATAAGCATTTTTAGTGACATGGGCAATCCCATAATCATCACTAAGTATTGTAAGTTTAGGTTTACCCTCAGTATGAAAAGGTTGCCATTTTACAATGCGAACACAAAATTTGTCGCAACCCCACTTTGGCCAAGTGTGGGGGTGAAGCCCAACACTTGCAAAGTTGGGGATTTGGAGTCCTCCGGGACTCCCGAATGTTTAGAGCTCGACAGTAAGGCCCAAAACACCTCGCATTGAGGTGTTCTTGGTGTCATTGGAAAGGTCTTGAAGCATAGATATCAAAAAATGGCCTCGCATTGGCCATTTGGACATCTGCAGCCCAAGTTATGGGCAAAAGAAGGGCCGGGAGTCAAACTGGCAGTTTGACTCCCGACCACTAAAAGTTGGGAATCGACCTCTTTCCGACATCCGAATTGAGAGTGCGACATGGCGTTGGAAAGATCTCGACAAGGGCTACAACTTTGGTTTAGACCTCGTTGCAATCAGACTCTGCAGTCGGGAGTTATGGCCGTTCAAAGTTCCAGGAGTCCCGTTGGGACGATTTCGGGACTCCATTTCGGGAGTCCCAAGAATTTGTGCCATTTGGATGTAGTCTCCACGGCGAGCTGCAGAGAATACTATATGGGGGAAGGTGGTAGCTTCCCCCGAGTTCGAGTTGTGGTGAGTCTTGTGTGTCCAAATGCCCGTGGCTTGTCCCAACACCCAAGGGTGTCCCGAATGCTAAACTAACCTCTTGTGGTTGGTTTTTGGATGCAGATTCACACAAGTTAAACTAATCCCTCTTCCTAGTCTAATCCCGGGGCTCCCAACACAACCCTCTACCCCTTTTTAGTGTTGGAAGTTGGGAATGTGCTCTAAGTCCCAATTTTTCGCAATTTCACAAGGTGAAACCTTCAAGTGGGTTCACCCCGGGACTTAGGGGTGCATCAAAATTGATCCTCTAACAAGAGAGCGAAACAAAACATAGAGAGAGTTTATTTCTATCATGGTACAACCAATGATAAAATGAACAACAAAAGACAGAAAAGATGGGAGGCAAGAAAAAATTATTTATTGAAATGACCACGTTAGAAATGAAAAGTGATAACACTCAAATGTAAACAAAAAGAATGGGGGATGAAAAAAATAGTTTTGAAAAGCATGAAAAAGAAGTCACAATGGTATGATAAATAGACAATAAATTGTTAGCCATCAATTGGATAGATTATTCTTCACAAGCCACAAATTTTCAAATTAAAGTGTTAATACATTTGACCATTATATCCAATAGTATCATGGTTTAATACATAGTTGTAAATGAAGAATACAAGGTTTAACACAAAAAACTAAAAAAATCATTCAAAGTGTTATGAATATTTATGGAGGAAAACAATTTTGAGACCATATTTATAACATTTGGATAAAAAAAAGCCAATGAATGAAAATAAAGCTAACAAATGAAATAGAAAACACGGACCTACAAAATAACAAGAAAGAATGTAAATATGAAACAAAATGAAAACCCCTTGATAAGAAATTGTCATATAATTGAAAATAAACTATGTACAAAATTGGGTGTATCAAAATGTGCCAGAAAAAACTAATGGACTCATGTACCTATTGTGGCAATAGGGGTTCATAAGGACACATTATAATTACGAAAAAATCAAATGTCATCCAAATATTCTAATGATAATGTTTGATTTGCAGAGCAAGCGATGATGAAAAATAATCTTGGAAAGGACTAGAGGTTGCAATTTGCCCAAAATGATGGTTGCAATAGGCATTGAAGGATGGAATTCCTTGGACTTAACCAAAAACATGAACTATAGGAAATTGAAAAGAAAAAAGATTTAAAATTTGCATTAAAACATGGTGAAGAAATAATGGCACCATTCTATCATAAAAGATTATAAGATATATTTTTGAACGGACAATTAAATGTAATTCAATTAGATGAAAAAAGGGATAAAATAACCCATAATTGTTCCTATCAGAGTGTTGATTCATTTGACCATGTTATATCCAATGGTCTTATGGTCTATTACGTAGTTATATATGAATAATACGAGGTTCAACAAGAAGAAATACGTAGGTGGGTTGCTACAAAAGATGTCTAAGCCTTTGATCCAAATTTTAGCAATCCAAGATAACATTAATGGAAAAAAAGAAGACACAATCAGCAGGAGGAACCACCAAATTGAGCATCAAAGGGAAAAAAAATAGTATAATTTGCTATGTTTTGTTTAAATTAAAAAGAAAGGGATGTCCTTAAAATCTTAAGCTTTTGCAAGAAAACAAGACATCATTTGCAACTTTCATCAAAGCTATCAAAACTAACCAATAGGGAACATTGGCAAAAGAGAAAAAAAAATTGAGCTAAACTTCTCAAGGGGTTTTTTCCAAATTCCTCAAGTAGGTGCACTAACTAGGATCCTTGGCATTAATTAGCAAAAATGGCACTGTCTTGGTGGACAAGTAGATATTTTTTGAAATCTTGCCTAGTTATGGTGACTTTTAGTTTTTTTTTTCTCAAGATATGGCAATTTTTATTTTATTTTTCTCAAAAAGTTCTCTAGTGGATTCACCAACCCTTTTGTTTAGGTTGTCAAGTTGGAAAAATTAAACCCAAATTAATTTAGACGAGAAAAGAATTGGGGAGCATGACAAAATGAAACAACTTGGATGAAGGTTATACAAAAATGAAACAACTTGGATGAAAGCATGTGTTGTTGGCCCAAGGGTGAACCCATTGCCCAACAAATTTCTTTTTACAAAATTAGTTTTTGCAAAATAGTTGAATTTTTTATGACAAAAATTACTCAAAATCCAATATCTCCCATAGCTTAGGTCTAAGAAATTATGAAATTGCCTCTATAAAATCCTACTTAATGATCATTTTCTAGCAATATCAAGAATACACTAAATGTCCCTAGAATTTAGTTTGATTTTGTTGAATTGTTTTTTACAAAATTGTTCGATATTCAATAACTCTTGCACCTTGTAACTCAAAAACCTTACCAAACCATGTTAATGCACCCTTGCTTATCAAGGGCTCTCCAATGGTAACAAATGCCCAATAAAGGTTGCCATGGTTTGGGAGATTTCTACTTGATAAACATAACAACAAACTACCTTCTTGCTTACATAAATGACATTCCATAGTTTTAATGTTTTGTTGATAAGGTTTGTCTTTCTTCTCATGCAAAATTTTCTCAAATTAAATCACATTTTCTGACTCCAAGTTGCTACTATACTTTTTACTTGAACATGGGACATTTGTATTTGTTTTGGTGATGTCCCAGAACAAATGATAGATTATTTGTTTGACTCTAATAAAATTTTCTCACAATAATTAGCCATGTTTCTCTTAACACCAAGATTATGTACTATGTGGGGAAATGATAATGTTATTATTTGTTCACTGTTGTCTCGTGCTAATTATAATTTAAAATTTTTTTATTGTTGTTGTGTCCTTGCAATCTGTAATTCAAGTGTTCTAGTTGCAGCTACATATCGTGACCCTATTATTTAGGCCTTTTTTTAGTCGTGGGCATTGGTAATTTGTAGTTAGTATGTAGGCCTCAAATGTCCATTTCGACAATTCCAATATGATGAAAATATATCATCTTGTTTTATGTGAATTATTTATAATATTATCTTAAATTTTTTTATTATAGTTCATATCAAACATCTAAAAAGAAAAACATTTGTCCATATACCTATTGAAAACCCTTGAATGCATTATTTGCACAATTACATGGAGTCCTTGAGCAAATTTTCCTAGACACAATTCATTCAAAGATAAGTTGCTTGTTTTAGAATGTACATAAAGGGACCCTAAAGTTGACAAAAATCAATCATTATTATGCCAAGGCAGCTTTGTGGTTGTATGTCATGAATTGTCTTCTATTAACTAATTCAAGTTGTTTTAGGAGGGGTTGAATGGTTTAGGAATATTTTGTTACATCTAGAATTTCAATTTATTGTTAGCAAAACATTAACCATGTTAGGCCTAATTCTCAATTAAAGCAATTAATTTTCATGTTAATTTGGTTGATCAATATAATGAAAGTGCCAATCTTGTGGACCTAATTTGTAGGCCTTCATGATCTTATAAGGGTAGTTGATGCCAAGGAGTTGGCACGATTTGGTTGGGTTCAAACACATGCTTATTAGGAATTGGGATCACCCAAACCTACTAACTTTGTGATATGTTTCTTTGATTTTATGTGAAAAAAATCTTGCATATTGGTGTTTCTTTTTGACCTTTTTCTTTTGTCTTGGTGTTCATTTCAATGCAAGAAACATGCAAATTCATTCATTGATACTCTTAAACCGAACAATGTATTAACAATATAATCAAATCAATGTATACAAGACCCGAACAACTTGCCAAGTATCATAACATGCACATGCACATTGTTAATCTGAAAAACATCTTATGGATCATAGCTACAACTCAAAAGCAAATCGGACTTGAGAATAATTTTCATATGCAACAACTTTATTACAATGAGAATAGACTTGGTACAGAACTTAATAAAAGATATAATTAGATTTTTTTTCATTTTCTTGTACTCTTCCATCATATTTTGTAGATTTGACGCCATGTAATAGCTTTTGCCATAACATTCAATAAAATATTTTTTTCTTTCATATTTCCTTGATCTTTACATATTTGTCAGATTTTTTCCATAGGTTATGGGCACATGCACAATTTTTTCGAAAATATAGATTAAAGAATAGATTTCAAATTACTTAATATGAGGGAACTTAATTGAGAAAACTTCTTTGTTGAATCAACACTAAAAGACATAAATTATTTGGTTGTTCAAAATGGTAGGGAGGAATGATGCAAGTATGCAAGTAGAAGGTGATAATTATACATGAAGCATCAAGAAATTTAATGGAATGAATTTTTAGATTTGGAAATTTCAGATGATAATAATTTTTTGTGAATTTTTTTTTATGGAGATAGTGGAAGGAACTTAGACTCTTGAAGAGGCAATTGATGTGGGAAAATGGAGGAAACATAATAAGACAACCATGATGTTAATATGTTTAGTAATTGATGAAAAACACATGAGTTGTTTAATTAATTGTAAAACTATAGCAACAATTTGGCATCTCTTGATTATTGTCCATGAATAGAATGCCATGGAGAACAAACACATCATGCAACAATGATTTTTTGAACTCGAGATTTAACCTGGTCAAAACATGTCTTTAGTTTGTGGTTGCAATGGAAGCAATGGCGACTCAACTCAACAATATGGGTGAACCCACCACAAAGATTGTTGTGATCACCAAGATTCTTTATGATTTGCCAATTGATTATTGACATGTGATATCTACATGTGATAGTGTCCCAAATGCCATGAAGTCTTTTGAAACTCTAACCATGAGATTTTTAAAGGAATAAACATTCACGAAGATTTTTTTAAAACAAGATACTAGTGATAAGGCTTTTTACTCATCAGGAGGAAGATTTTTTAATAAGTCCAATGTAGAAGGAGAATCATCAACTTCCTTTTCCAATCCATGATAAAATTGTGATTAGAGTGAAAAAACCATGGGAATTTTTTCAAATTTTGATGTGTGTGTCTCCATGAGCATCCCATCATTAGGAGGTGCAAGATACTTTGTGTTTTTTTATTGATCATTACAGTTGATTTAGACTTGTTTTTTACATCAAATCTAAGGCAAAAGAATTTGAATGTAAGCTTCGAGAAAGTGGAAGCAAAGAGCCTACAAACAACAAGAAATGTTATGGTGAAGTTCAAGAGTGACAATGGTGGTGAATATGTAAGTTGTGCATTCAAATAACATTTAACTGAAACTAGGATGAAACATGAGACAAATATTCCATATTGTCCTGAACACAATGGTGAAAAGGAACAAAACAATAGAATAATCACAAAAAATGTCAAGGTGTAAGCAAGATAAAGTGAACAACTTGATTACCTTGTCAAAACTAGAAGAAATAGATTTAAAATAACAACAAAACCCATTATAAAATTGTGGAACATTGAATGTTTTCATTTCAATGATTAAATATGATATATGTTTACCTTAATGTGCATTGATTTTCATATTTCAAACTATAGAAGTAGGTTTTTCAAAATACGAATAGCTTTGATATTTACTTTTCACTATGAACTTTTGGTTTCAAGTAGGTGTCAAGTAGGTGTCAAGTAGGTTCTTACAAAAAGGAAATAGATTTTTTTTTGATGACTTGCTAAAACATATGTTGATCTTCATTTCCTAACTTATTCCATATTAATTTCATTAATTTTTCTAACCAAAAAGTAGGTTTGAACACATATTTTTAAAGTAAATTTCAATTGTATTTTTATTTACTTCTAAAATTCATTTGCTTTTAATTTTCTTAGAATTAGATTATTATAAACTTAATAGAGCCAACTATTGGTACTTGACACATAGGGTACATGTATCAAGTAACATTCATATGTTGCATTCTTGAAGGCTTCACTTTAATCTTTGCACAAAGGCAATGCAAACAATTATGTATCTTTTCAACTAAGCTAGGTTTGGGGTTCATGAGGAGAAATGGCATATGAATTATGGATAGGCTATAAACATTTAGTTGGACATTTCAAGGTGTTTGGATGCACAACATATTTTTTGTGCCAAAGGAACTAAGAAAAAACTTGACCCAACATTTGTGAAGGCCATTTTTGTTGGGTATAATACAATTTTAAAAATAGTTCGATTGTGGAATCCAATCAAGAAGTAGATAATCATTTGTAGAGATGTATTCTTTCGTGAAAAATAGACACCTATCATCATAAATTCACATGAAGACCCTAGTGAATATTCCACATACAATTTAGGGACACAAGTCAACTAGGAGAAACAAGCGTTGTTCCAACCATATGACATTTAACATAAGCATTTCAACCAAATGTATGTAAAAACTATTCCATAGGATGGAGGTGTAGGTGCAATTTTATAAGATGATGCAACCCAAGATGATGCAGGAGGAACAATCCAACAAGATGCAACATGAGTGGCCCAAGATGATGGAGGAAGAGCAATCCAACAAGATGTAGTAGAAGTAGCCCAATATAATGTAGGAGGAGAAATTCAAGGTGGAAAAATATTGGCTCCAAATGAAGAGGAGTTACAATCTCAAGTAATTCATTTTAATCACATTAAAAGAGCTCCAAGGCAACTTGTTGATTATTATATTGTAGGTGCATCCTCTTTTGCTAAACTAATTGAAACAACATATTTGTTTCAAGAACCAAAGGTCTATTTGGAGGTGATATTTGGCCCATAACAAAAAGAGTGGAAGCTTGCCATGGAGGATGAATACAAATCTTTGTTCCAAAATTGTACTTGAATCTTAAATTATCTTTCGATTGGTAGAAAAACCATGTTATGTAAATAAGTTTTCCATTTGAAAACCAATGCAAATGGTGAAATTACAAGATTCAAAGCAAAATTAATGGCAAAAGGATATTCTCAACAACATGGCATAAATGACGACGAGACATTTTAACCTATTGTGAAATTTGACTCCATTAGAACAATTTTGGCAATACTACAACTAAAGATCTTTATGTAACCCAATTTGACATCAATACTACCTATTTATATGCAAACTTGAAAAAAGAGATTTAAATGTGCCAACCAGAAGGTTTTGTATCCAATGGTCAGGAGCATAAGGTTTGTTTGCTATTGAAAACCTTATATGGCTTAAAACTTGTATGGCTTAAAACAAGTAGGGAGAAAATGGAACAATAAACTTCAACAACTTTTTTATTTCATATGATTTAAAACCAAGCCTTGCAAATCCTTGTGTTTATGTCAACAAAGGACATCTGAAATTGATTAGTGCCATTTTTGTTGATGATGGGCTGATATGTAGTGAGAAGGGCACCACACACAAAGATCACACGATCAAGAAGATGAAGGAAGAATTTGAGGTGACCATAAACAATGCATATGTGTATGCGGGATTCCACATCTTTAAAACTTGATAGTAACATAAACTATGGGTTGAGCATGTTTTGTATATTAGCAAGATTTCCAAATGTTTTGGTTTTTAAAGTGCCACACTAGTAAGCACCCCTATTGACCCCAATTCACATTTGGAATTCTTTTTTATTACCACAATAGAAAATAAACCTCTATTTTACCCTAAAGCATTGGGGTGCTTTGTGTTTGCCCAACTTGCAACCCGACTTGACATTTTTGATGTCATACATATTGGGGGAAAATTTACATCCAAGCTTAGTAGTATTCATTTCACTATTGTAAAAAGGATTTACAAAATTCTACAAGGGACAATTCACTGAGGTTTATGCTACCAAGCTAGTGCCACTATTAACATGCTTGACGCATATTTAAATGTAGAATTTACTTGGGATCTTACGAACAAAAAATCACGAACATGATTTGTAATCCACATGAATGGAGGACCAATTTTATGGGGAGGCCAAAAGCAAAATGAAATTACATGATCAACCATTGAAGCTAGAGTATTCACATCAAGTGTGACCATTAGATAAACAATTTGGGTAAGGCAATTCTTGAAAGATTTGGGGTATGTTCAACCAATCCTTACACCACTTTTCAATGACAATCAAAGTAACATCTAGTTGATTTTCATAATATAAAGTTAGACCAAAGAACAAAACATAGTGATGTTTAATACCATTTAATAAGAAAGCATCAAACCTCAAGTACTATGAATGTTTTTAGTTAACATTGTTAATCAGATTGCATATGTGTTAACCAAATCAGTCCTTGGAGATTATTTTGCAAAATTATGCAAGCTTTTCAAAATTGTCAATATTCTTGGAATTGAATCTATCACTTCAATTTAGGAGCATCAAATGTTAATGTATACCAATAGTTACATGTTGTAAAGTCATTTGAGCTACTTCATAAGTGGGAATGTTGAACCTTATAATAAATTATTAGCATAGCCAAATTGATGTATCCAAGACTTGGACAACTTGTCAAGTATTAAAACATGCACATGCATATTGTTAATACGAAAAACATCAAAGTTGCAACTCAAAAGCAAATAAAACTTGTGAAAAACTCAAGCACATTATTATAATGAAAATAAACTTGGTACAAAAGCTAGTATAAAATAACTCTATTGGTTTTCATTTTCTTGTATTCTTCCATCATATTTTGTAGTTTCGATGCCATGAAACAACTTTTGCTATAACACTCCAAAAAAAAAATCTTTCGTATTTCCTTGACCTCCACATATCTGTCAAAAAATTTCAAAAGATAGTATTGGGAGCTTATGGTTTATGGTGCTACTAAAATATTAAACGCATAGTGGGTTTTTAAAATACCCTAACCTCCATTAATTAAATGGTATTTGTCCATGTGCTTTTGGAAAACCCTTTGTTTGAAGCTAATTCCAATGGCAACTTGCAAGATACACAACATGACCTTCTCCTTCCAATCATTGTTATTCATGTGCAACACATTTACTTACAAACATGTGTAAATTACAAGTTGCATCATTCATAAACACGCAAATTCGTCAAAAGATGACATGTTAAATTGTGTAAAATGAACATGCACAAAACACCACATGAGTTTTGGGACAAAAAAATGTTCATGATTTTTTGTGGCATTGATGAAATTGTTTAGAATAAATGTTGGCAACAATTTTCATTTGAGATCTTGTAATTGCCTCTTCGCAACAAGCTATGAAAGATAAGTGTATGTTCAAAGCACCCCAAATGATTTGTTGCAATACAAAGAATTATGGATTTGATTAGAATGCAACTTGGTACATATACATACATTTAAAAATCCCCTAAAATGTATGGTCAATCATGTTTCTTTCTAAACGAGTTGGAGAAATAATGTGTACATTTGGTGCATGTATATTTAGAGGGGATATAATTATTCTTGCAATACATGGGGATGATGTAATATCTCCATTCCTTTGCTCTTATATGCATTACACTAAAACGACCACTTTATATCTTTATTCAATTCTTTAGATTGATTAAACTTCTCTTTAAAACACTACCAAGAAAATAAGTCTAAGTTTTTAATGTCAACATGAAAGACTATTTCAAATAAACTCTTCAAAGAGTTCCCAATTTTCAACCCAATAGGTCAATGGTAAATCATTTAACCCATTAAAATATTCTCCCAAGATGAGTAAATGCATTTATATTATTTGGTGACGATAAAAAATAATCAATAGTCTCGCAACATGTTTATTTTGAAGGGACTATATATGGATAAATTTCTAATCAAGTTTTTTTTGAATGCCTTAAACCTATAAATGCTTGCATTGTAAGCTCAACGTGAACCATTGATTACAATTCAACAAATTGTTAAGTTTTAGTTCCATAACTTTCCTTAGTAATAATGATTTTAATATTTATATAAACCTCCAAATAATAATTATTAATAGTTGAATTAACCTTTGGATATTTCCAAATGTAGAATTTTTTTATATTTAAGATGATGTAACGTTTAGTTAGTTTTAGGACTTAGTAAACCTTTTAAAATGCGTTATCCTTTTAGGTTGTAGAGAGGTGAAAAAGGATGTAAAATTAGATGTGATCTTACTGATATATTGGGAATACAAATCCATAATTAACATTAACATTTCGCCATGACAATATTAAATTAGTATGTAGAATAATCTTCAAACACTAATGATGTACTTGTAAGATTTATAGGATGTAATCTTAATACATCTTTATTTAGTTTTCACTTCTATCAAACACTTAAATAGATTCAAAATCAAACTTAAGTATTAACATTTTCACCTTAGTAGCCTCATGTGAATTACAACTTACTAAACGATTTAAAGGGGATAAATCACAATTGCAAAAAATCTAGAATGCGACAAATGGTGCGAATTAGGTATTCAACTCGATGCTCCATGGAAAGGGGGTTGATTGGGCTTTGTAGCTAACGATAATGGCCATCACTAGGAACCCAAGTTCGACAATGAAGACGAACATCGTCCTCTTCACATTGACATTCTCTAAACCTTTTTGGTGCAATTCCACGAGCATGAACAAATTCTAAATAAATTGCTAAGGCATGTGGGTTAAGAGACATTTGACGATCCCATGCTGAACGATTGACTCAAATGCGCACCATTCTTCTGGACAATTATTCTTTGCACGACCATTGAGAGATAATCACATCTAGCGGTGATTCTTCAAGTTCTTCCTTTTCTACTGGTGCAACTGGAAGATTGAGGGTGTAGTGACATCATCCGCCATGACAAAATTTTCACATGTATCAACAAAAACCAAAGGGTAGTTGAAACAATTTGGCATTTGCATTCGATGGGGGTTGTTGCCTCTATTCAAGAAATTAAGGTAGCCATAAGGTGTGGCAATGATAACGAAGCTTCGTGAAAACCCGTCTATCTTAGTTCCAATGAATTCGTGAAGCCTTAATATTGATGGTGAATCTAAAAATACATGGAAATCCTTGTAATTCTAAATTTAATTCCAATTTACTATGTACTACATAATTATTTAGTACACAGTAAGGATAACTAGGGAATACTAAAAAAGTAAATGGTGAATGGAAAGGTTATTACTACCGTTGAGTTGATTTAGTCAAATGGGAATTCAAGGATGATTATTTATTAGTATCGGTAAATTAACCCAATAGTTAGTTATTTAGAATAGTTAGGATGAAAAAGTAAGATGTTAAGTCAAACGGACGAAATTGACAATGATTAAGCTTAAGAACCCCATCAAAATTTCCAAGATAAGGAAAAGGATGAGTCCTTCAATTTCAATAATCATAAGGATTATCATCCTATTTGATTGGACAATAGAATATTTTCAGTGTTTCATTGGGCATAAGGATTTTCATCATAAATTCCATAGGAGATAAAATCATTCTCAATTCTCATTAGTTCATGAAGGATGAGGAGGCCATTGATTGGAAGGAAGGATTTCCAAACTTCCATTGGACAAGGAAAACAAGTTCAAGGAGGGGTCATGGGAGGTTTACCAAAAGAAGGAATGGTACTTTGTGTGTTTTTTCTGGGGGAAAAGGAGGAGAATGAATGCGTGAGAAGAAATTAGTTCTTATGTGTGAAAGAATGTTGTTCATTAAAAAAAAAAAATGCAAACAAAGAACATGGAAGGAAGTTGTGTGTAGCAAGTAGTTGTAGGGGAATTCATGGAAGGATTTTTATGAACAAGCTTCTGGATTCTTATTTGAAATAATTGTTCTTCTCAAATCCACCATTGGATTTGTCTCAAACTTTAAAAGGTTTCAATTTAGGAGGTGTAGAATGTTCTCTCAAAATTTTAGCATCATCAGTTTTGCTACAAGGGAGCTACACTTGTTAGAAGTAGAAGGGGTGAAATTGTCTGTTTTTAAAAAAAAATTGGTCAAAATAGTTTTGTGTTTCGAAGCATAACTTTTGATTTTAAAAATAAAAACTTATAATATTTTGTAACATTGTTCCTTTAAAGATTAACATTTTGAAAATCCAATGCATGTTAGACTAAGAGGTCATATGAAGATATTATGACGAATGGAATGAAAGGGGGGTCAATCATCAAATGTGAACATTGATTTAACATCAACATAATGTTCTTTCACATTTCATCATGGTGAGTTTTGATTTTCCCACAATGTTTTGGTATTTTCCAAGTGGACACAACACATTAGATTATTAGTGAACTTCATTACATTACATTGAACCACCTTAACTTGTTAGAATACAACTACATAATAGTTCCACCCCAAGTGAGTTTTGTGAGTGCATATCTTCATGTGGAAGGTGTGCAAGAATTCCTCACACTCAACATGAGGCAATATCTTTTGTTGGGGCTTAAGGTTCTGTAAGAAACATATCATCTTGAAACAAAGTTGAAAATCATCCAACTTTTTCTAAAGTCTACACTATAGGTTGCATGCCATGTGACCATTTTCAATATTGTTCATTCCAAAAAATATTTTTCACAACACATGGATTTCATGAGAATTTCAAAGAAGGTGTAAATGGCGTTGTAAACAAGTCCATGACAATATGTGCTAGACATCCACCTACACATCAATAAAAGTTTAGTGATGAAATTGCACTACAACAACTACTAAAGTAAGTGATATACTAAAGTAAGTGATAAGAAGCAATTATATTTGAGCTCAATGTTCTCAAAGTCTTCCTCTTTAATAATAACATGGAATGTGACCTTTTCTTTTATTAGTGTATGATTTGATTGTAAGTAGTACACTAATACTTGTAGAATTCCATAATATGTTTTATAGAGTGAACAAATTTTACTTTTATTAGGCTCTTGACATACTTGCCATGTATTTGAAAGGCCTTACGATCATCTCAAATATTAAGTATTTTGAAGTTGTAGTGTGCATCAAAAGCCTATTAGTAAGGACAAATTGCAAGATTATTTGTATAGAGGAAACATTTTGAAGACTTTGCAATGTGATGTCTTACATGGGGTCATGAAGGATAATCCGTAATTTGTTAACTTTTTTAATCACCATATCTAAGATTTTACTTGTTTATTGATAATGGAAATAATGTGAGAAATTTCAACATCTTGTCTTCAATGTTTTTTTGTCTTATTGTTAAATGTATTATCAAAAACATTGAACGTATGTACAACTAATGTTGTGAAATCAATAAAAATGTCTCCTTCACTTATTTTGTCATCACAAAGTTCTTTATCATTTGTAACAAAACATGTGATTATTTCCTTTGGATGAAAAATAATGCAATTCATTAAAATTGGAAATTTTATGGTATGTAACTCTATTCATGAAGAGGAGATGCAAATCAACTTTTGTGAATTGATGGTGCATATTTGATTTTAATAATCATTAATACACACTCAATGAGGATGAGAAGTTTGGATGTGAATAATTTGATTTATCAACTTTATAGTTAAAATGAAAAAATCAACTTGTGAAAGGATTATGAAAATACTTGGACAACAAATTATGAAATTATCAAAAATATAAAGTGAAGGACATCTTGAGTAAAAATCATGGACAATAGATTCACCATGTCAATATTCATCTTCCATTGTCTCAAATAGAAGTATTTTCAAAAACATGGTTAAAATATCATTTCATTATGAATATGTCAAAATATTTCAATGTTATTGTGAATATTGGATAGACCTATATGTTTCAAACATGCATAAAATATTGGATTTGCACTAACATTAATATGTTGCTTTAATTCTCATGAAATATGGTTGTGAGTCCTTATAGATTTCATAAATAAGCCTTTAATGCAAAGATCTTAACCCAAGTAATTCTTAGGCTTTAAATGGCACATTAAAATTTCATAAAAAACTCAATTTTTTTGTCTCATGAACTAAACCCATAAATTTTTATCCATGCATTGCATATTAATGAAAACTTATAGACAATCAACAAGTTACAACAACTAAACAATTCATGAATCAAAGGCTAGGAAACACAATTGATTATGTGATAATGTCATTATGAAAATAAATTGCACAATAAAAATGCAACATTGGGCTCTAACAACCATAAATCAAACTTGAGTTAAAGTATCAATCATCATCATTACTCTCCAAATTTAAAAAGATGAAAACAACTATAGGCTAGACTTAGACAAAAGGATAATATGAGTATTATTATTCCATTTGACCCTCTTTTAGTGGGGGGTGTAGTTAGGTTGGGGGGGGGGGGGGATGAATAATATCTAAAGAGTAAATTAGCTTTTACATTGTTCATAGAAATAAATAAATAGTAAAATGAAATTATTTTAACCTTACATTGAATGTTTCGAACCAAAGTTCGTCTAATATATAGGTTTACAACTAATATCAATATTGGTATTGAAGACCAAACCAAGCTGGTATTAGTTGTGAATATACATCACTTAAAACAACATTTGCTGAATAAAAAGGTTGAAAATTTTGGGAGATACCAAAACAATTTGGTATAAAAGTTCAAATACCATGCTTAATATTTATACTAAGATTCTATGCTCCTAACTACCCTAGTATCAAGCTTACATCTGCTTATATGAAAATATGGAATTGTAGCAAGACAACTTGGTCTTAAATTTAAAAGTAACTTATTTTGCAAGAATTGGATTGGGGTAATTCCAATGTTAGAATGGGTCACACTTTGCCCATTATGTTATCACTAGAATAATGGGGTTGCTTTAGTTGCCAAACAAACCTTGGATTTGATAATTTAAAAAAATCATGAAATGAAAATACAATATTTCAATAATGACATACCATACCAAATGGATGGAAGTTTTTGAATGCATATTAATAATATATTGGTTGAACTTTCATCAATATTAGTCTTGTTATGTGTAACAATTGGTATAACAATAAACATATGAATATTTAAATATGTATATCCTAAATTCATGATTCATGTGTGGGTGAAAAACATGATATGGTTGCTCCCTTGTGGGCATTTTCATGATGAATATTATAAGAAATACTTCTCCAAATGTGGTGAATTTATTTTTGGGTTTCATTTTAAGGGTTTTAGGGTTATAATTTTAACTTTCACAAAGTTAATGTCATCTAACATTATTTGGAAATAATATAATGTAGATTAAAAAAACCATGGTTATATTTATATGACACATGTATAACAAACCCAAAATTTCATTTTAGATTACATTAAGGTTTAATTTAATTACTAGTCCAAAAATCATTTAAAAAATGAAAAGTATACATTTATCACAATATTTGTCACCTTCCAATCAAAGGTGATTGAAATGTCAAAATGTCAATATACCACATACTTATGTTTGTGCCCCAAAAAGATTTCATTTGTGAAATGATAATTATCAAATTCTTCAAATGGTTCATGAACATGATTGTAATTATGTGAAATCACATGTGAAATTAATTAAGTTTAAAAAATAAAGGTTTAAAATCATTTCAATCATTTAAAAATTATATATTTCATTTTTCACGACATAATTTTAATTTTTTTCATATAAATATACTCCAACTTGCCATAATATAAAAAAAATACTTAGTTTATTTTTTATTCTCTTTTTTGGGTTATGCTTTACCATAATATGTAAAAGATTGTGCAACTCCTTAGTTTTGACATGGTTTAGGTTCAAACCACTTAGGAAAACATACAATGTGAATATATAAAGGAGCCACCATGGTCTATTTTCACCTATATTATATATAAATTAAATTGGTATATAAGTTTTGGTGGTCATTTTGTACCAATTTTTAATAGGTATAAAAGGTTTCACATGCCCATATATTAGGACCAAATTAGTATAACAAATGCATTGCACCAAACCAACATTGGTTTGGACCTAAGGTGGAAATTTTAAATGAAAAATTTGGATGACATTTTAAGCATGGAGGGAGGCATGTTATTTTTTTTGAAATCAAGGGATCATACTAATCTCCTTATTTCAATGTTTCTGACACTATTTATTTCTTTTATCACCTTTGTGTGAATATAGCTTTAAGTCCACACCAAAAGCCTAGCAAATGCTTAGAGCATATTGGGTAATTTACAAGTGAAAAGACTAATAATTCTGAAATGAAAAGAACTTTCAACCTTTTAGCTATCAAACAAAAGTTTTGAAACTTAATTACATGTTGCAAGGGAATCCACAACTTTGAACGTAAACAACATGTCCTTCAACTTTTAATAGTTCAAATGAAAGAAAATCACAACAAGTTTTTAAAAATATATGAAACCTTGTTAGATTTGATAAAAGAAAGAAACACCCATTTGGAAGGCAAAAGGAAGGACTAACAAGAGAGGACCAACATCAAACCAAGAATAACAACCAAAAGCACAAAATTAAAACACAAACACACAAATAGAGGTCACAAAAAGAAAAATAGGGATGTGTCAAATGGGGTAAAACTTAAGTCCTAAAATTTGCATTTGTTGAACAATGGTCAAAAAACCTAAAAGAAGACCAAGTTTAAAAAAGGTTTCTTTAATAGCAACAATTCACCTCAAAATGGAAGCAATTTGAACTTTTTGTAGAATCATTGGCACCATTTACTTATAAAATGAAATGCAAAACTAATAAAGGAGGGCTTCAAAAGCCCTTGGCTAACCACACCATGTTAACACATTGATTAAAAAATTTGTTGATTTCTTAATGCAAATACCCAAATACTTTATTGTAAAAAACTTATAAACATGTTTTAGGATGTTGATCATAGTATAGCTTGTCCTGTGCTTGGATTGTAATTGTTGTAGCCATTCCCCAATAAATTGTAACTCACAAGACTAAACTTGCTTGAAGAGGATTGACAATGTTGACATTAAACAGAATGCAAACCCACTTGCAATGAACATAATATTAACCTATGACATGAAGATTAGGAGGGTGATGGGAAGATATGTGTTTGCTCATGCAAAACATGAAACTTAACATCTATAACAATGAAAACAAAAACATCCCAAAAAATCATCATGGGTTATAATGCACTTCCCCCATAAGAACACTAAAAAAAAAAGTTCCCCATTGAGTTTATAGTTTGATCACAAATGTAATAAGCTATGTCCCAAGATGTTGGTTGGAGAAGGCCCAACCTAGTGCACACCAATGGAAAAAATATGTCTAAAGCCATATGAAATGAGAAGATGACCAAATGAATAGAAAACTCAACACCCAAATTCAAGCCTAGACATGATTTTAAGTAAACATGATGAGCATCAGAAGACATGCTAAAAATAATGTTGAAAAAAAAATGTTCATGTAAACTTTTGGAATGCTTTCTTGAAGACAATCAATTCCCCTCTTTATTCAAAAGGAGAAATGTAAGCCTCCACTACCAAAAGAAAACAGGTCACACACCAATTTCATGTGAGCTTGGAATGGAAGTAGCCGTGTAACTATTGGCCCATATAGGCTATAATAAGAACAAACAACCATAGATCTCCTTTTTAATTTGATCCCATCTAATGTTGACTTGCTTTTCGGAAGTATAGGCCCCAACATACTTCTAGACAAGGCCTCCAAGCTTTGTATTCACCCAATACCAGGTAAGATAAGGGATTTTCTAGGTTTAGGGTTAGATGAGATTAGGGTTTTTCTAGGTTTGTCAACCAAATGTAAACAACTGAATCACATATGACAGTAGCCAATTTTAATCTCACGATTTGAAAAAAATGGAGCATGCGGTTTCAGCTTGGTAGAAGTTCCTCCCCAGGAAATGTCAGGCATAGAAAAGTATGGAAATTAAGGGTGCTTAATTTCACTTGCATGCATTTTTGCATGTAAATGAGCGTTGGCTCATGATTTGTTCTCATTGGTTTGATGGCCATATCTGTCACAATAACAGCACTGAAAGATAATAATAGCATGACAGTGAGGTAGTGCACTGGTGCCTGAGTAAGCATGTCACGTACCATTATTTAACCCGGATTTGTAGACATAAAATCCAAACATAAGGTATGGATGACAAACAAAATTTCCACATTATCAGCCTTTTTTTTGGCACTACCAGCATTGGTTTCATTTACTCTTGTTGCTCACTGACTACTCAAAGATGACTACCAAAATTGAATCACGGGAATTGGGAACTGCATCTGCATGTGCCTCACTTTTTCCTCAACAGGCAAAGCTTCTTCTCTGCAAGCTAGTTTCAAATTCGAAAGCATCATTTCAGCTTGATAGATTGCATGGGCTCCAGATCAATACTACTAGCTACTGACTCCAGATTACATTAGCAACAGATGAAAACTAGCACCAGACTCCAGAAATCTTACACCCACAATATTGCACAAAGTCCATGATGACCTCAGAGCCCATTCAAAACAACAAAACCATAATGTACATGTCACCTATCTCCACCAATCACTGGCCTTGGGCCTTTCCATTCAAGGAACAGCCAAGAAGTTCAGGACTCAGGGGAGACATAAAGCACCAGCAGAAATTTCCTAGTGTATTTGCAAGGCACCATATTCAATGGAATTTTTCCTATGCAGAAGGTAAAGTCGAAATGCTTGACCCTGGGGGTGTTTTAGGTGTTTTGTTCTCTGAAATTCCTGCCTCTTTTTTTCACTATCCGCCAAGTATCATGGCGGAAAGTGAAAATAAACAATGTACTTTACCTCACGTCCACCTTGAGGAGTGTTTACTTTGGGAACACCCTGCTGTGAGGCTGTTACCCTACACTTCCATCTTACCTGCCCCCCACAAAATCATTTTGAAAAGAATTCCAGTGGAAGGGTGAATGGGGTTCATGTGCTTGCAAAGGCAGGAAATGAGGGAGAAGAGTCTGGTCCAAGCCAGTTTTGATTGAGAGCTTATCATCTCCAACCGCAGTTCCCAGGTCCACCCACTTTCCTACTGTGGGCACTGTTCCTACTTCTGCTGTGCACAATATATAACTGCAGACTAGGTCAACCTGGTCATGCACTGAGGTGGGAGCTGGGAGGGACACAAATTGCTCCAACTCACTAAACACACTCGCGCTTCCGTATTATAGAAACCCTAAATGTGATCAACTAAGTCTGTTGTTCATATCAGGGTAAAAGAATGGTGTTGTTACAACTGTCCTTCTCAAAGTGAAGGCAAAATTGATTCAACGGGCAAAGATTGACCAGAGTTGCTTCAATTCATAAAACTAAATTTTCTTCAGTGAAAGATGGAAGACACGAGCTAGGTTCTGTTCTACAAGAAGCAGACATGTACCTCTGTGTGTGTTTCACAACCTTCACCTTGCAGCACTTTTGACATGTATCTGTGTGTGAGTTTTGCATTGATCATCATGACCTTGCAGCATTCACTTTGGAATCATTGTCACAAAAAGATGTGCAAAGGTGGAATGTCAAACCCAGTTTGGTTGAGAAAGGGCATGGACTTGGCACACCTTTGAGAAAGGTCTTCATAGATTCGGTACTCTGCCTCATAATCGTGAAGTCCAAGCTCTTGTTTCTGGCGGGTATGGTAGTGATGTGGGCTCCTATCTGATTTACCAAACCCAAAAAGATCCACTTCCTCGCAGATGCTGAGTGCGAGCATCACAGCTTGCATGCCAGAAGAGTAATGGAAATTCTCCCCATCATGCACAGCATGCCATCTATCCAAGGACTGCCCTGTTTTCTCCATGAATTCCTTCACAGAGTACCACTTGACAAGCCTTGCAAGGAGGACGTCAAACCGTGGATCCGTCACCAGTAATGGAGCTCTTTCTGGCTTTCGACATACAGCAACATCCATGATGTGAATCACTTGACAGATGTAGAGGACAATGGGAACTTTCATGCCATATGGATGGCAGAAGCAGTCAACTCGCCTCGAGCAGCGATGGAGTATGTTGCTATTCACAAAAGAGATGGTGGTTTTGGATCCTACAAACTTCTCATAGCCAGAGACTCGAGCATTGTTCAAGCGCATGACCATGTCATGAGAGTCGATAAAGCTTCCGTAAGACTGCTTGAGCAGAATTCCACTATTCCCCACCACAGCACATTTTCTGTACTTGCTCTTCTTCTCCTGTGTCTGGTTCAGGCTGCTGCTGGAGTTCTCTGGTGGGAGTTCCTTGTTGTAGTGGCGGACGATGGGGTCTTTGATCTCCGTGACCAAACCGTGCATGGCTTCCTGTGGATCAAACCTCTTGTTGTCAGTCCATTCTCTCAACATTGTCTTGAACAGCGGCCATAAGAGATTGTGCTTTGGAGTGGAGATCTGTGCCAACAGGAGTCGATCTGGATCCCTCAATGCAGACACATGCGCTCGCCTGAAATGTCCGTTGGAGATTCTTGCATCTAGTATCTCCTCTACTTGCTTCCGCATAAGCGCATCAGGTGGATCGATCGCTGCCACTTGGAACAGCGTCTCGTTCAGCCTACTATTACGACTACTACTCTCCAGTGCGCAAACTCCTCTAGACAGAGAATTGCTGCCTCTGGTCCATTCTATCGCTGGGAAGCTCACTTGCGAGACTTGGAGGCGCGACCAAAAGATTGACAAAACTGTAATTGATGTCAAAACTGTGAGCGCCAACGCTCGAACCCGTAACGACATCACACAGCTGAAAGTCAGTGGTGGAGAAGGAGGAAGCAGCTCCTTGGCCCTTCCTCCCAATCCCATGTGTAAAAACGCTGTAGCAGCAGCGCTCTTGCTGATCCCTTACAAAAGGCTCTCTGCTACCATTGCTCCAGGATTCCTCGTTCAGTCTTCCATAGGGACATGCTGCGATTCTCTGTCTCAGTCTCTGTCTCTGTGTGCAGCAACTTCCTCCTCCTCGGAAAATCAACTAGCGGACGTACCCGGATTGCGCCAATCTGCGTCTGCTTCTCGCCTACAGGATTCTCTTGGTTTGCAGGCAGCACCTCCGGCTCACCAAGTTTTTCCCCTCCTTAAGGTCCTCTTCTCTCCCATCGACAAAAAGGTTTGTCTGTCCGTCCAACAGTTACATTTGCTTCCAATCCTCTGTCGCTGCTGCTTGTCCGTCCCACTCCTGGATGATTCCGAGCTCCAAGACAGCAAGTCTTTGTGATCTGCCATGATCCCTGAACCTCTGTTTTCTTTTTGCTTTCTTGGCTCTCTCTCTCTCTCTCTCTCTCTCGGGCCCGACAGTCCCTTGTTCTCACATCATAAAACAACACAGCTACCGCATGTATTGTCCAACACCAGTTCTCCGCAGAAGCTCGTCCAGATCAGATCCGGATCTCCTCATAAAGCACCTCTCCTCTGTCTACAGGTTATGTTTCTCTCAACTCCGTGTGTATATATTTCTCAACTCTCTCTCAGAGGCAGAGAGCACAAACTGACAGACAATCATCTGAAAATGCTCTACCTGTTCACCATCTTTCAACGCTCCTGAAAAAAAAGCAAAGTAGTAGGAGAAGGTGAAGAAGGGAGGAAAAACGCGAAGGGAGAAAACACAAGAAGGAGGAGGAGAAGGAAAAAAAAGAGGTCGGAATTCTCGAAGCACCTCTCCCATAGCTGCATCCGTTGCTCACGAACATCTTTCACTTTCTACTGTGGCGGAAAGGCAGGCAGGCAGGTCCCCAGACACATTAGGGCCCCAGTGTTTATTTTGGAGGGGGGGAGGGGGTCAATTTTGAGATGTAGCCAAAGTGGCGATGGTTCACAGGAGGATTTAGCCAGATTTGGCTGCATGCTAAATATGAAAGTAAAATTTCTAAACATGCTTCTATATTTCTGTCTAGCGTACTTGAAACGATGTGTGAAAATCCGTAGTTTGAAAAAAAAAAAATTGGTTAAATTAAGACTATTGAGAAACTCAAAAAGCACTTTATTATCGCACTTTCTAATTTTTAATATAGGTTTGTGGCTTTTCATATTCACCCCAGCCCCCCAGAAAAAAAAAAAAAAAAAAACACACAAGTATTTATTGCCCTTAACCAATTTCATAGGTAGTATCGTGTCCTTATGAAGCTAATCATCGAACTCACTCACATCTTCAATCTCAGCCTCCTAGTGTCTTTAAAAAAATTTTCCTTTTTCTTCTCCAATCCTAGAAACACGGAGGTGGCGGGTAGGATCCTATGGCTGAGTTGGTTTGTTTGGTTTGGGTTTTAGTTTTGGACTCTCTAGACGGTTTCTTTTGCATCCTTACAGGGTCTCCACCCATGACCATGAACACTAGTACCCATAGGATTGTGATCACGAACCAAATGGTGGGCTTGAATTGGTGAGGGTGGTTCTAGTTCGATGATTCAGGCCAGCTCAAGCACCACCCATTCTCTACAATGCAGCCTCACATCCACACATTTAGAGCCTACTGGCCATTACACACCATGCCACTACCCACACAAAAGGTGTTGCAAAGCTCTCCTCACAACACAAACAAACTTTGGAGTTGAAAGTTCTGGCATTTGTTTGATGCCTAACAACACAACTCAAGCATGCAGGCCTTTGAAAACTCTCAAAAAACAACATGTGCCTTTGGAGCTTTGATGTCACTCAATTGTTGTGCTTCTGAACTTTACTTTTGACTACTATTCTAATGGGAGCCATGAAAGGCTAGGTTTGTAGTGCAACTACATGCAAATCATGGAAGAATTGCCTAGTGACTTCGCAAGGTCAACTTCAAAACAAGGATGGTAACATGAACATCGGTCTTGAAGCTTTTGCCAATCAATCCTTATGGATTTGACATGTGTTTTTTGGCCTTCTCCAAGGGCAACAATGATATCAATATGCTAGATAGCTCCCCGCTTATTAAGGATATGCTCACATGTAAGGGACATGGCAAAGTACATGGTTCATTGTACCCTGGGTACTATCTACTTGCCAACAACACTTATTGTAAATGGAGTTGCTTTGTCCAAACAGTTCATACAACTCAAAATTTTCAAAAAAAGTCTCATTTTGCAATGATGGACGATCAACAAGGAAAGACACAAATAGATGTTTTGATGATTTTCAGTTTAGATTTGCAATAATTCGAAATTGTTGTAAGGAATGGGACTATCCATAATTTCTAACATTATGATAACCTGTGTAATTTTACACCACTTGGTTGTTTTAAATGAACATTAAAACCATTTAAAACCCTTGTTTGATCCTAATCATGCCCCGCAAAGTTGAAGTTGTAATGAAGATTGAGTTCAAGGGTTTTGAGTTTGTTGTCTTTGAAAATTTTATTTCAAAGTCTATGAAAATTTTGTTTGAATATGGTGATGTTTTTATTCATGAATCTTCTTACGTGATGCAGACCACATTGTTGTTGTGATTGTTGTTTTGGGGGGGGGGGGGGGTGGGGTTTTGCTGCCAAGGCTGAAGTGTGAGGAGCATTTATGATGGTTGGAGCACAAAGACTTCCATGCAATGACCATGGGGTGAAAAGCTTGGTGCCCAAATCATTTGTGTTTCACCTTTAGATTTTCTCTATAACTAAAAGCGACCATTTTGTGCTTTTAATCTCTGGTACAATCATGGGCATTCTTTCCTTTTTGCCCCTTTGTTTGAGAGTTTGACCGAGTCATTACATGTCACCATGTCCATGTTCGTCATTGGGTTGGGCAGGGTGTAATTCAAAGCCCTGAACCCACTTCTTGTGTTCTTGTATAACAAGAAGGAGAGGGAATTATTAGTGTCTTATGAAAGCTTTTGTAGTTTAGGAGCAATGTTAGGTTGGCATCGACATGCATTACCTATGCATAATTGGGTTCTATTAAAAGTTTGCATCAAATTTTGATACACTATATTTATTTCATATTTTAGTTTTAGTACTTGAAGTTGTGAAGAGTAATGAGGATGCAACTAAATTTTGTGAGACAATGTGAGAAAATTATTACTTTTTCAATATATCATATGCACTTAACATATTTTTCAACTAGATAATTGAGAGGTGCTACAGCAGAACTCTTATCTAAGGTGTAATTTTTTGAAAAAAAATCAACAATTAATGGTTTTGAGGTATTCAAAAACAAGGTTATCACATTTGTTTGTCACAATGACTTTTTTTAACACATTCAAACAGAGCAGAAGGAATGAAATTGAAGCAAATATTAAAGTCACAACAAAATGTTATGAATAAAAACATCTTTCAAATGATTAAACTTGTAGGTATGCATACTTGTTTTGGAATGACATGTTAAATTGTGAATCAAGTTCACAAAATTATATAAGAAAATGGCTCATTGTCAACATACAAGTTGTGTAAGATGGTTTACCAAAAAAATAAGTTAACGTTTTTATAACCTTTACTGTGTTCCCATGTTCTCACATGACACCATACATTTAAAAAGTAGACATGATGTGATAATATTGGAATCCAATAAGGAAATAAAGGTTTTCCTTACAATTTGATGGTGGTGGTGGTGTAATTCTCACTCTTCCTTATGTTCTCACAAATGTTAATGGGTTTTAAATATATGTTTCTATTGTTAATTGAAAAATCTTCAATTATTTACAACATGTGAGATTTGATGTATGGCCAACAATTCAAATATGTATAAATGAATTTTGATTTTAGACAAGAAATGCACCTTGATAACAAGAAAGCACATATTCTCACTAATTTTTTTTCATAAGAAGTCATTGTATCTTGAAGTGCAATGTCAAGTTCTTTTGCACTACAGTTGCAAATGGCATGAAACATAAAAACCAATAAGCAAAAGCTTCATGTGATACAACATTCCAAGAATTGTTTTGCTGCAACCTTAATGAGTCATTGGTTACAAGTCCGGACAGAAATGTCTAACATTTAATGTCACTTCACATGCTTGCAAGCTTATTATTAATTCACTTAATGATATTAGTTCACTTACTAACTTATTAACTGAACTAACTAATAATTAATGTTTAACATATTTAATACATGTGTTATATTTATATTTAGATGAGGGTGCAGGGTCCAATTTCCTAAGAACCAATTTGGACTCATTTGAAGCAAATTGAATCCTTGAGTTGGACTGTACCTTGGTCCCTAAACTGATTCTTGGTTCTCCAAATCAGGTGCTTTCCTTTGAGCACTGTTTTTTGGTCCGAACCAATTGTTTTCCCTCCAAAAGAGGTGCGATGTAGGATAGCCTCAATTTGCCACTTTTTGGTCTTGGACCCTTGTCTTAAGGCCTTGGGACCAATTTAAAGCTTTTTGACCAATAAAATTGCTTGAAACATAAAAAAAGGACCGAACTTTTGGCTAGAGGAAGCCCATTTTACAATGACTTCACTGGAATCACTGGGATCAGGTTTGCCTCTGCTCTGCCTTGCTCACGCCCTTACTTTAGTAAAGCCCACTCCCTCAGGCTTTACCCCTTGGCTGTGAATTGGGAGATGTGTGTCTTGGGATTCCTTGATCTTTTGAATTGGTCGGTATACAAGCAATCACTCCCTCTGCCTGGTTTTTAAATTAATTCATGATTGGTATTACATTTTTATTGCAGGTGGTTCTTTTTTTAAAAAAAAAAATTCTGGGTGTCTGAATACGGAGTGTTTAATATTCCCACCATTGGCCCCACTCCCCATCAAAGTGAATGAACACTAGACACTAGAGTTATTAGTAAAGTCACGCGATTAGGGGGCGAGAACGGCCACTTTTGACATAACATGGCATGATCAAACGGTTAACTGGGAATGAAAATTTTACAAGCTTTTCCACCAATTTGGGCGGTAAGCAGAATTTCATCCTGTCTTTCCTTTTTCCTGAGCGCTTCCATATATTTTCACTGTTCCTACCTCTACAACTACTATATTACTTTCGAACCTTGCGCATTAAATATTGAGCTAGAGCATTTCATACTGAGATTTAACAAAAATTCCTTACTTTGCGGATACCACTGAAAGAGGGGATAAATCATAAGGGTGACTTGATGGATAACTCCTCTACACTTTACAAGACTTACCAATTTTTATTATGTTTTCGGAACTGATTCTGCTTTTACCCACACTCCTCCAATACGCTACTCATCGTGCACCAAACCTATTGTTCTTGTTGGTTCTATTGATTATTATGGGTGCACTCAAAATAAATAAAAATCAAGGAGCCACTTTGATTGAACCATCACAATCTTTTTTAAATATTGGGCACTCCCCAAAATACAAGCATATAAATGCTTGGCTTTGTCGGCCCCTCCCCCATTTATACTGTATATACATGAAAGTCCAACTTCTATTTTTTTTTTAAAAAATTACACAAAGGGACAAGTCCATTGCAAAGAGAAAAGGTACACCACGAAACCAAGGAGGATCCACCCTGGCCAAGAAACCAAAATACCAACCCTATTATGTATCTAGTAATACGAAAGTTCTCAACTTTGGGAATAGTCACCCAAAAATTGTCTGTCACCATTTTGGACTTGGGCTTAATACCCCTGATATCAGTGTGGGTACCTATTGGTGGTACATGGCGGTGTTTTTATACTTTCTCAAATTTGTGGTCACGACGCATGGTGATCATCCAGTATTAAGATTCAGCCAAATTTGGTTACAAATGAGAAGTGAAAATAAATGAAGTGAAAGTATCCTTCTTCTATTATTGCTGCTGGCTAATAATGTACTGGGACCAAATTTAGACATCTGACAAATTCCTACAATATTTTTGAAAATAAAAAATCTGACAATTAAGAACTTGGGATTTTTTCCAATTTGGTGAGGTCCAGAAGTTGGCGATTATTTTCCAGAAAAAAAAAAGAGAAATTTTATTTGAAATTACACTGAAAAAAAGGATTTGTCCCATTTTTTTTTAATTTCCCAAAAAAATCCATAGAATGCTTCTTTTTAGCTTTTTCTATTGTAAATTTGCCAAAAATAAAAAAAACACTGGGACAGAAGTATGTACTACTTGCTATGAGTATGTACTTACAGCTTCTTAAAAAATTCTGGCCTGCCTGGCAGCAAAAGGCCCTTTTTTGCTCGGAACATCATAACCAGCATTGGCTGGCAGCTATTATTAAATTTTTGGTCCCAGGGGATGGTCAGGAGTCCAGCCTGGGGGACTCGGACTAACAATAACTAATCACTAGCAACTACTATAGAAATGCTTTCAACCAGGCTTTCAAAAGCTACATCTCCAGCAAATTGTAGTGATGCCAGTTTGAAGTTATTTAAGTGGTGATCTAATGGAGTTGGATTCTCCAAGTCACTCGCCTACTTTTCTCCTCATTCTCTATGGCCAGCAAGTGCAGATTCACAGATACACCATTCCTGTTTCACTTTAGGGTTTTTTGTTTTGGAGGGTTGGGTGTGGGAAGGGTGGCATATTGAAAATGCTTTGCTTGTCAGAATAGTTACTTTTGACTGCTCTTGTTCTTGGCATGGATTGTATCATAGCCTTGGGTGAATCAGCATCCACATTGGTACCATTGTAAGAATCCCAAAAAATAATAAAATTATACATAATTTCTAAATATTACAAATATCTCATGAGTGGACTAAATCAGGGTCTCTAAGTCCAAATCTAACATTTTTTTTGGGCTTAATATGGTGATGTGGCCTCATTGAAAAATGTGGTGGTAACACAGTGGGTGCTGGTTCACCCGTGTATAAAATTCCTTGGCCAAAATTTGTACTCCTTTCTCTCCAGTTTTACCAGTTTTATGAATCCTAATTAACAAACCAAGGCCAGTTTTAGTTTGTACCATTTGGCCTAATCAATCAGGGTATCGAACAATCTCAGCCTTTCAGATTGGCCACAGTGAACCAGAGCACCCACCAGTGCACCATGGAGGATGGATGGTAAGTGGTCAGGAAACAGTTTTCTGTTGAGTTCCAGCTCCTTAGCTAACAGTGATGGTTGGCTCATTTGCTTTTTTTTACTACCTGACCTTGAAAACCGCTCATTTGAGGTTCTTTCATAGAAACCCAACCTTTGCAAGTTGTGAAAACCACATGTGCGTTTTCATGAAGTTCTTTTATAGAAACTTGAGCTTTGCTGAACTTCAAAGTCTCTCGGTTTTTTCAAGGTGTTTTCAAAAAAACCCCAATCTTCCCAAAATTGCTTTGCATTTTCTATGGAGGTTCTTGAGTTTTAGGTTTCCTGCGATGAAGAAAAGGGCGAATCAGATTGTTCAACACCTCCATTTTTTGTGAGCTACAGGAATGCAACCTCAGAATGGCAACATTCGTTGCTCCTTTATAGATTACTCAAGCTTTATTCAAGTATGGTGACAGTGATTTCATCAAATGCATTAAACAAAGGTGAGAAAACATAAAACAAAAACTTTTTTTTTATTGTTTTGTTGTTGCTCATGTGTTTTTCTATCTTTCTTTTCCTTTTCCTCTATCAACAAGCTCGAGGTGTGGTATGCAATTGCAAAAATTTTGTGCTTCACTTATGTTGCCAGCACCTACATATGTTTTATCTACTTCTCAAACCAATGTTTTTGGCTACACTCCCCACAATTTCTTTGTTCCACTACCATGGAATCTTAACTCCAAAAACCAATGCTAGTGTGTAAGCTGAACTTAATACTCTTTGTGTTGTTGGGCGTTTGGCAGGGTGTAACAGTTATAACATTGTGAATAGCTTAAAGCAGGAGGCCCCATCCAAGGTCGACATGTATAATCCAATGATCTTATAATCCAAAAGGCATTGCTAAAGAACTTGAAAAAAAAAAAAGAAAGTTTTGGAGGCCTTGCTAAAGGGTTTCAAGCACATGGGCTTTCTATAAGGTCAACAACAAGCAACCTATTGATTTGAAACAAAGTTAGGTCATGAAATGCATTGTTTGTCACGTTGAGACTCGTGGCCCTGAGCTCCTGGCCTTGTGCACATGATGTCACAAAGGTCTCATTACATATAACAAATCTCATCAGCCTTGAAGAAGCATGTGGAACAAGATCACACTACTTTATTTAAAAGGGCTATAGAGACGGTACATGTACTGCATCTTCGAAATCCTCTTGATCAAGAATTAGCACTATACAACAAAATGTTACTACTAATGCCATCTCTGGATTTGTTTTCCTTTTCAAATCCATTTTTGAAAAATCATGAAATGCAAAAGGGGTTTTTGGAAGACATCATGTTGTTTGTGGTCAAAGGTTTTCTATCATTAAGGAATGTTGAGTCTATTTAATTCCACAAATTAGCTCTTCAATTGCACCTGAGGACGAATTTCCCATCTATAATGGTTTTTTAACAAGGAAGTCCTTCCTACATTGGTGAACAAAACACTAGTAGAACATGTGCAACTTGCCTTGGATGAATGCTTGTTAGTTACATGCACATTTGATTTTTGGATATCAAAAGCGGTTCATGATATATTTTGTGGTGGTGGTTAATTTTTCCTCTAGCAATTGGGAGGTGAAACACATCACTATTGGGTTGTTTGAAACCAATGATATTAATGGTGTTGCCATGGTTATGAAATTGAAACAAATCCTTGATAAATTCTCACTCACACATTCCCAAATGACACAATGGTTTTGAAAGGCAAAGTTTCTTGTGTGGTTTAATGGGAGTGGTCCAGAAGAGGAGGATAATTCTTGACTTCTTTGGTCAATTTGGTATCAACAATGAAAACTTATTTAAAATTAACAATTGGCTCCACCAATGTAGAAAGGACTAGAAGTACAAAATGGCAGGATTTAAGTGCAAGTTGAATTACTATGAGTCAAATGTAAAAGACCAAAAACCTCTCAAGAGACATTCTGAAAGAATGCTTTTGGATTTCTTGTATTCATGTATTGAATAATAACTGTTACATTAGAAAGATCAATGGGATAGAAAGAACAACTTGTTTCATATGATGTGCATTTTCATTTCCATGTACACTTTGGTGTAATTTAGCAAACAATTGCAATTATTTTGTGAATCATAAGTCTTGGTTACAACCAAGTGAAGCTCCAGTTTCTTGTACCCCAAGATCTAACAAGTGATTTTGAACTATCACTTACATGAGATTTGCCATGTTGGTCACTTTGTAGAGAACCTAAGGCACATGACATGTCAAAAAAATCCACTGAAAGCCTATGGCACTGTCAACAAAGTTGTATAACCATCTATTTGTATACTTTGCAGAAGCCCTGGGTAGAAAAAGAATCAAGAACTCATGGACCAAAAACATAATTGCAATAATAAAGTGTATGCAATATAAGAAAAATAAGAAAATAGAAGCAACAAGACCTTTTTTGTGTGGGGAAATTTTTTTGCCAGATGGTGATTTTATTTCAAAATGGAAATAAAAAAAATAGTTTTTGAATTTTTAAGTTGCCAAATTTCCAAAAAAAATCTATTTAAAATAAATGCTAGATTCTATCCTAAGTTCCAACAGGTAGCCAAAATATAAAAAGATGCTAGAATTTTTACTTTTATATTTTTCTTATCACCAATTCTGGCTAAATCATCTTATACATCATCACCACTTGAGCAACATCACAAAATTTTAAAAACAAATGCTGAACAAGACCAGTGTTGGGTGGTTACTTTGTTGGAAGGGTTAAAAGCACCTGATTAGGTTTCCATTAGAAAAAAACCAGATTGAAACTGGGGTTTTGGAACCAGTTCCAAAACTGGAACTGGAATGTATATATTTGAAGAACCGGACTCAAAAAACAGATTCTCAGTTCCATTTATGTGTGGAACCAGAACTGGAACCCAGAGTTTTGAAAAAAATAAAAATTCTTTGAAATAAAAAAAGACTAGAATTGAGACTAACCAGAGGTTAATTTGGTAGTTAATCGTCGGTTCCAGTCCAGGTTTACCAAGACCACACGAGAACCAAGCCTGATTTTTAAAACTGAAACCTGCAATCAAAACTTATTTTTGGAAGAACTGGCCATTGAAGTAACACCAAGCACATGAGGACCCCATGGAAATTGTCTCTCCCATGGCGAGACAATCATGGATTTGTTTAAGCAAGGAGTAACATATCTTCTTAGGTTTAAGAAAAAATAAAGATAACAGAAATTGAGGCTATATAAAAGCCACTGCTAAGCTAAGGAGGGGGTAAGTCAATAGTAGGTGAGAATTGAAATACAATTTCCCAAGGATATCAATGACACTTGCTCGTCTAAACCTTCCAATACACTTTGTCAAAGCACTCATAGAAGTTTCGTAATGTATTTGGAGGGCACTTTAGATCTTGAATAACCTTCGTGGAAGGGGGAAGGGTTGAGCCACCTGCTTCTGAAGAGTCAGAGGGATGCTATTATGCTTGTGTAGGCGTGAGTAGGCTTATAGGCATAAGATCCCTCTCACTCTTCAGGAGTAGGCATCAAACCCCTCCCCCCTCCCTCTTGCATCTTGCCATCTCTCTACTATGTATGTTCATGTTCATGATATCATAATACAATGGTAACTTCAGCACATGTCTATTGCATAATTAAATTAAATTTGAGTATTCTGTGCTTAAAAATGTGATTTTTTGGGTAGTATTCATAAAGATTCTATAATTTCCTTCACAAAATTTTTTCTTTTGGGAAAAATATTTTTTTGAAAATTTCAACAGTTTTGAAAATAATATAATTAGTGTTGAATCTGCCAAAGTATTACAGTAATCTTCATCTCATGTGTGTCGATGGGTAAAGCTCACTGGAGAGGAACATTCCCTATATGTGGGGCTGGAGTCAGCTATTGCCTTGTCTGGGCCCCATTATTTTGAGAATGCCCCTACCTTACCCTACCCTAACCTGCCCTACCCTGGGGCTTTGCCTTACCCAAAAACTGGGAAGAACCAAACAGGTCTTGCTTCATGTGTCAGATCAGATTGCAGGCTGCTGTGGTTCCCCGGTTCCCTCCTTCATCATTGACAAACCAATGGGAGTATTGAATTGATCACTACAAGTAGCCTACTGAGCGAGCAGCTGCCTAAACTTGAAACACAAATCTCTGAAACCATACAGGTCTTTCTTCACATGTCAAATCAGATTGCAGGCTGCTGTGGCTTTCTTTCATCATTTACAAACCAATGGTACATTTACAAACCTTGTGTGTGTTTACATTTGGTTCCACATGCCTTGTACTTCTTGTGGATGGATTCCCATCCTTGTTTATATATATATACTAGTTTGAACCCCGTGCCTAATGCACAGGTGTGTGTATTTGACTGTACATATTACAAAATTACAACTACAAACTACATTTCCAAAACCTCTCTATATACCACATTCCACATGTATCCCATCGGGACCCTGGCCGCTGAAAATCTTGATGTTTGCACTGCTTGTGACCCATGAGATAGCAACCTACAGCTGACCATGAGTAAAGACTGGAGACGGCAAACATATGTTGGGTTTGTTGCTGATATTGATATCAAAATCTTGCAGGTGCCCCCTCCCTGGGGCTGGGCATGCTTTTCTTAGACAGCGACACATGCGCAAGAGGGGGGGGGGGAGGGTTTATTTATTTCTGCCAGGGTTTTCTTCCTTGTATGATGCCATCCATGGATGGATGATGAGACAAATGGATGGAAAGCTTCACAAAAAATGACCACGACGTCCTTTACTATATGTAATATATGCAAGGGTCCTATAATGATAGTTGAAATGATTACTTGGCTGCAAGTACCTACTGAAAAGCACCCAGAATCTAAAACACAACATGTTGGTAGGTACTTCAAATTTCAGTCCTTGAGTAAGTAGTAAGTACTGGCCTCAGTACCACCCAGTGTGTTTAGGTAGTTCATCACCAGTGTTTCTTCAAGGAATTTTGGTTTGTAGCCAAAGTGGCAATCATCCATATTTGTGGGAAAAGCGATGATCATCCCCCAAAGAAGATTTAACCAAATCTGGCTATAAACCATCATAAATAAAGTTTAGTTATATAACCCTAAATGAAAGAACCCACCCTCCACAGAGAAACAAAATTTTGCTGAGGTAAAATTCTGATTTAGAACCTGCCCTTCCCTAAAGCTAGAGATTTTTTTGGGCAGGTCTTTAGGTGGTGTGTAGAACCCAGCATCCACCCTGCCTGTCCGCCTCCATTTGAATCCTTTGTGGGGTTTGGTCATTTATTCCTGTCAACAAACGGAGGTTTGGTGTTGTGTGCTCTGTGACTATGACTTAGAAATTCTGAATTAATATGAAATAAGGAAATGTAACCTTTAAAAAAAGAAGTAGCTCTTCAGTCTAGCCAAGTATTTCTTGCTAAGGTTTTCCTCTTGGTGGGCATATCAGTTTTGTCTATCATGGGAGCCCTGCAGACTTTTTCTCTTGACAAATTTATTGATACAATTGTAAATTTTAAACAATCTTTTTCTAGGGTTTTTAATTTTCAGATGTTTAAAAGATAAAAATAAAAAATAAATACCTAGTAGGTTCCACTAGGTTGCGAAGTTCCAACATTGGAGAAGGATGCTTCAGTGTCTTTGTTTTTTTTTTTCCCCCTGAACAACCGATTCAAGGCAATTGCATTAATCTTAAATTTTTAATTTGTTTGACTTTCATATCTTGTTTACAGCCAAAATTTGGCCAAATGTTATGGATGATTGCCCCTTCAGCTAGCCATCATGAAAAATAATTAAAGAAAAAAATTTGCATCTGTGAGAAAATTGACAAATTTGGTATGTTAATACCACTCAAACTAGTGTCATAAAAACCACGAGCAAAAAATTAGGGGTGAGGTCACCCCCACTCTGAGTTTCAAATTTAAAAAGAAAGAAAATTTCTTTTCTGAGCTCTTTACATCGATCAAGATATCTCTTCTGTTTCAGACACTTGCTTTCTTTCTTCGTTTCTTCATCTTCTTTTCAGTTTTGTCTTTTTTCTCACAAGAAGCCGATTCGTTCTTTCTTTCACCTTCTCTTATTGTTGGTCTTCTTTGGCATCATGCATCAACTCATTTTCATTTCCCTGCAGTGGTTCTTGAAACAATTTTTTAATAGTGAACGAATAGATATGCTTGTTGCGTGCTTTCTGTAAGTCCTTGAGTTGGGGAAGGGTGTGGGCTTAGGCTCACTGTACATTAGGAAGCAAGAACTGGCCCAACTCAAAATGGAGCATTAGTGACAAGTGTTTTACACAGGGGAGGTGGGCCCAAGATCAAGAATATTGTGGTCACTTAGATGACAATAGTTTGAACCCCGTGCCTAATGCACAGGTGTGCGTGTATTTGACAGTATATATTACAAAATTACAACTACAAACTACATTTCCAAAACCTCTCTATATACCTCATTCCACATGTATCCATTGGGACCCTGGCTGCTGAAATTCTTGATGATTGCACTGCTTGTGACCCATGAGATAGCAACATACAGCTGACCATGAGAAAAGGCCAGAGACAGCAAATATATGTTGGGCTTGTTGCTGTTATTGATATCAAATTGTAATTATCGTTTGCCAAAAGTTTCTCTATTTTAAAATATTGTTTGAAGTTTGAATTTGGCTTGCAATTGGATTGTGGATTATCAAGTCAATTCTTCACATTAATGATAATATGGGCCATGTTGTCCACTTCCAAGTTGCAACGCCTTAAAGTTGTCAACACCATGACAAAAATAAAACTTATTCAATTTTTATTTGTGAACTTGGGATTCCAAGAATCTATTTTACTAAAAAAAAAACTCACCTTTTGAAACTGGTCTTCATGCATACACCACCAAGTTAGTGGATCTACACATGGAGATGAAGAAATAGACACCCTCCTGAACAAAGACAACTCTCCAATGACTAATATTTGAGAAGATTCCTCAATTAAGGCCTCCATTCCAAACATATTTCATTTAAGCTCCAATCCCGCATCATCAGTTGTTGTAGCAAATGCAATGGTGTACAAGTGTCAACCATTCAAAACACACCATCACAAAATGAATCAACACCAAACTCACCAAACATTTGTGCAACATTGATATCAAGTTCCCCACAATGCACAATACCAAGGCCAAATTTGCTAATAAAGAAATCTACAAAATCACAAGTGTGCACACATTCAATTGCATTCAAAGAAAGCAAAGTAGTTGAAATCCATGTGCGTCTATGCATTGTGCATTATGCACTCAAAGAACACAATGAGTTGTGCACAATGTCAAAGTTGAGTAGTGAACATGCATGCAACATTGATGTTAAATTCACACATAATGCACAAAAACATTGCCAAGTTCTCCAACAATTTTTTTTGCAAAGCTATAAAATGTGCACATGTGCATTTAAATAAATAAGAACGATGAAAATTCCAAACTCTAAATGGTATTTAGATGCATTCAAAAAGTAAAGCAAGTTGGAATCCATGTGTGTGCATGCATGATGTATTAAAAAAAAACTTGCAAAGTGCAAAGCGCAAACATTCGATTGCACTCCTATTGTTGCAAAACCCTAAATTCCTAACATTTAAACCTAAATGACATAAACCCTAAACTTAAATGCATATCTGGATTATCAAAACACCACCTCCTTGGATATTTATTCTATCCTGATATGTTGGTTTGGATAAGTTATGCATATAGTGGATATGCATAGAGTTGAATATCAAAATGAACCAAAAATTTGGATATGTGTTTATACATATTTAGCAAGTATTTGGATGTATGTTTAAAATTTTCTATATAACTAACCAACATTGGTTCAGACCATCAAAATATTGACAAAGTAATTTCATTTCATATCATTATGAAAGCATGGACAATTCACATGAGTCATGTGTAAGCTATAACAAGCAAAAACAAAAAAAATCATTGGATTGCATCATTTGAGTAATGGAAGTAGCATCACAATTTTGTACTAAATTTTGATGAAAATTCATTTTGTGTATTATTGTCAATTTAACTTTCAACTTTTTACATATATATCGAAAACATGGCTTGCATAAAGTTATCCATACATTATTATGTTGTGGTTAATACAAATCACTTTGTGATTTAGATTTCTTGTTGTGTTTATTATGTTTTTATTACCTTTTAGATTTGAGCCTGTTTTTGTTTTTCTTCTTTTCAACCTTTGATACTCCCTTTAAAAAACTCTTTCATAAATTGTTGAAGAGTTTAAAAAACTTAATTGCCTACACAAGCCATTCCACCATAAGGTCTTCTCCCCCTAGAATTTCATCTTTCCCCTTGTTACTTCTATTAGGTCTTTAGTTTCCTTTTCTTTGTTGTGTTCATCACGCTCTTGACATAAGTATGCCCATGCCCATATATGCTTCACAAGTAAACCACTTAGCAAGCATAACATGTCCACTTTTTGCATCCTAAACATTGACTCTTTGAGAATATAAGTCCTAACAATGAAACCAAAAACATAACTTGGGAAAGGTTTAGACCTACGGGAATTAATTTTTAATTAAATCCCTCCTAGCACATAAGTAGGTTACACAAGTTGAATTCACATACAACACGTATACACCACATTCACAATACAAAAAGATAAAGATGAAACTTTCATGTTTTTGGTCTAGAATCACTCATGCACTTAAAACTTGGTCTTTGTGTGGGTTATATCCAATGGGGATGTCATCACACACATTTAAAAACCTTGCCTTATGAAAATCATTCACCAAAAACATACATTTGCTCTTGTAAAACACTTTCATAATTAAAATGACACATAAGTTTGTTGCGACATAGGTACATTACACAAAAGACTTATCCTGATACTAACAAACTAGCAAGTGAGGCGCTATTGGGAACACCCTTGGGGAACATAATTGAAACCCATTGAGAACTTGGCAACATGATGAGGAACATGATGGGAAGAAGATAATTTTAAAAAATTCCATCCTCCCCCTGCCCAAAAGGAAAAAATGATGAACCCTCTTGTTCTCTCATTGGCTGCATGCATATTATATTCCTAGATATGGTTGCCACCAAATTTTTTTTTGCCTCAGCTAATACACCTTCTACAAAGCACAGCACACCTATTATGGAACCCTAATTTGTACATTCAGCCTGGTATTTTAATGTTAATGGAAAGGAACCCTAGCTGAACGTTCAACGTGGGACTCTCATGCTAATTGAAAGCAGCTTTGGAAATCCAAAGCCGAAGAAGGTGCAGCTACTCAATGGAAATGTTCCCTTTACCCTTACATTTTTTGGGGGCCAAGCTGTTTCGTGCATGTTTTTTAGGGCAACATTCCCTTTCAAAGAAGAGTGATTGTGGGGGGGATTTTCCCTTGGTTCCTCTCTTTCTCTCCTCTCATTTTCTGTAGAGATAGATTATGGCAGATAGGAGTCGTGAAGTGGCTTTGTTTGAAGGGGAGATAATGTCATCATGTGTTGCTGCTGCTGCTGCATCAACAACTGTGTTGTTAGATGTGGGCTTTGGATGTTGTGACGGAGAAAAGATTGTTGAGGCAGGGACTCTGTCATCTGAAGACTGGAAGGGCCTGGTAGCTGAGGTTGAGAACTTGCGGATTGGCCTCATTTTTCGTGTGCACAAGGAATTGTAAGTTGATATTATGCCAACATCATCTGACTGACTGACTGACTGTCTGTCTGTTTTCCTCTCAAAGTTCTCTGAACTCAGGAGCATGTCAAGATAATTGGGTCAATTGCATGGTAGTAGAAGGCCAACAAATTGGTGTTGGTTGGGAATCTACTGTCCAGAGAGGTTTGTGATTGAATCTTTTGAGGGTCTTTGAGGAGAATCAAAGACAACAAAACTGACTTTAAAAAGATTAGAAATTGACATCAAGCAGATCTGTCATTTTTCAACCTGAGACAACTCCAGTTCATTTTCATCACCTTCAATTCAAGTAGACTACTGTGGAGGATTCAGCTGGGGTTTAATTCCAGGTTGCTGCATCTCAAATCACTTGTCAATCCTAATCTTGATGTGGCACACTTGAACCACAGTTGAAATTCTGATGTTGAACCTGATACCTTGTATGCCATACTTTGCAAGCATTGCCTTGGAACCACAGACATGCCTCAATCCTCAACCTAAATATTGCTCATTAATTCTTGACCCAAAACTCCTAAACCCCACAGTTTGTCATGTCAACAGTCTTCTGTGGAATATGATTGGAAGTCATACAAGCAATAGACTAAATAGGTTCAGCATCAATGGCCAGGGAGTTTAGAAGGAATTGTTTTTTAACAACAATGACTTGAATTGGCCACTTGATGCTGAAGCAATATGGAGATGGGATAGTGACACTGCCAGCAGTGGCTTGATGCATGAGCAACCTTCTAAGGGAATTGATTCCATCCTGAGTTTTGTGAGCTCTGTTGGTGTATGACATAGAATTGACTTATTCTCATTTCAAAAGTTCGAGATGCATGTCAATGTTGGGTTGCATGTGTGTCATGTGCATGTGACGTTCGATTGAAACTCTTGGGGATGTGTGTTTTTCCAGGCTTGTGAAGCAGTCAACATACTTTCGATCCATATTCAGCAATTTCAGGTATGGAAGAAGCAAGTCTCCCAGTATTTTTTGGAGAGACTTTGTGAAGAGGGACAGAGGAAATTGCAGGTGAAGCTCTCTCCTAGGAAAGTAGTTGGTGGATGCTGATGTCATAAACAATTTTGATTGGTCCAGAGAAGCAGGATATGAGCGTATAACAGTGAAGTGGGACACACCAACAATATTCATGCTTTTGCAGTACATGCATGGTGTCAACCTTAGCTTATCTTCATCCATGGTTGCACCATTGTTGCAGGTACTCATCAATTCTCTTTCTATTCAAGGGGAAAGAACAACTCCCAATCTTTGTAGGTCTGATTTCTTTATGCTATGATCATGCCATGAGAATGCCATCATTAGGGTGGTGAGATTGCAAGATGTCACCCTTAAAAGCATTCTGGGTGACCTAGTGTTAACAACATATTCTAGGAGAATGCTAAACTGCTGAAGAAGTTTGAGATTTAGACCCGTTTTTCCTGATTAGAAGTGACATCATTCTTGACACAGTCAGGCTTATTATTTGAGCTCTTACAATTTTGTCATACTAGGGTGCGGTGTTCTTTGGGGTGGATTCAGCAATCTCTGCATGTGAGGATTGGGTAGCTTCTATGTTCCATACAGGAAGCAATGAGAGCAATGACAACATTCTTGTCTGCCTTCCTTCAATTTGGACCACTGCATCAGACACAGGTATGAAGATCTCTGTACCAGATTTAAATATCTACCACATGACATTCTTTATTATTCCTGTACAAGAAGCATATTACTCATGGCTGAGATTGGAGTTTTCTGCTGGTATCTGCTCATTACTGATCAGCAACTGGATCTGAATATTTTATTCCCAACTCATTGCTGTGATTGCTTTTGGGGTGAAGGAGTCACATCAATCATGGAACTTTGTGCCAAAGGTCTCGCCATCAACTTTGTAGGCTCCTATTATACCCTTATCTGTCAGCATTTGTCTATATGTTCATTGACCTGGGTGCTGCATTCTGCAAAGATTGAGGATTACATGTCTCCAGGTGGGAAGGAAAGAGGAAAGAACAAGAATGGAGCTTGCTTAATGGAGATGAAAAAGGAGAATCAATGAAATCAAAGAAGAGTTTCTTAGTTGGTTTTGAACTTGTCTTGGATGTATAGGCAGAAGCTCTGTTGTGGGGGGGCTTTGTTGATATTCCATTCTTGCTTCTTTGGGCATGTGTTGATCATCCTGAGCTTACTGTTCACAGGTATGTATAGCCCCCCTCCCCCCCACTGGCCTGCCCAATTACCTCATTTGCCTGTTTCTATGGGGGATTTAATTGTGAAGTGTATCTCAGAACTGTTTTCAAATGGAATTAAGAGGGCAGGCATGGATACCCACAATTCTCTGATGGCATGTACACATTTGACACCAGGAATAACTAGTTTGCAGTAATTCACAAAAGTTCTGAAAATTCAAGAATCCTCAAAGGCCATAAACTCACTATGATGAAGACAGACTGTCTTCAGCTGGCTGCACATTGAGTCACAAGATCTTTAAAGGTTCTGTGGTCATCAGATGTGACAATGACCTTGATCAGTATCAAGTTTGAATCATTCACCAGTGTCTCTTGAAGGTGAAATCTGCAAGCATGTTGAGGAGAACTGAATTAGTATCAATGCAAATGGCAGTCTCCCCAATTGTTTATCAAGACTCAAAATTGAAGTCTCAGTTTTGATGTGGGGAAGTAACATTTGATTGTGCTGTGCAGTGAGATGCAACTATGCAATGCCCTTTTGCGATGGTATGAGAACAAAACAGAAGAGTTGCGATTGGCAGAGCTGACTAAACATCTTCATGAAGGTTACACAAGCATTTTTAAGAAGGTTAACCATCCCTCTCATGCTCTTTTCTGTTGTTTTGAGGGGTCTGATGGTTTCTGATCTAGCAAAGACAGCTCTTCACTAAATCTACTGATGAAGGAACTCTGGTTTGTTGGGACATTTGTGTTGAGCAGATTCAGCTGAGCCTGCTGCCTATTGAGTTTATTCTAGGTGAGCCCTGTTTGCATCATGTAGTTTTTGTTGTGCCCTCCATATGCAACTGCTGATCGCCTCTTATGATTGCTTTGCTTAAGATTGATTTGCATATCTCTGGGTACGAAAGTTGTTGAGTACAGTGTTTACCCTCAATTGATATGGTTGCACCAAATGTTTCCTGCATAATTTTTGTTCTTGCATTTTTCCTCAATTATTTAGGATATTTTCATATATTGTGTCCGATGCACACTTCCCTGTCCCCACATTGCATGGGGCTATCTTGATTTGAGGGGAGTACCAGGAGATGGTAAAGGTCTATTTTTCTTCAATGTAACTCCCATCTTTCGGTTATCATCTTCTCAGTGAAACGGTAGGCTACAGATTTGAGTGAATATATGAGAAACTTGTGTGACGTTTAACCTGCAGGGCGGCTTGTTCCAAAATATCCACTGGAGATTTTTCAAGTTGGAATGAGGGGGGAAGAGTCATTGTCTGGAGCTAATATACTAGAATATTGCTTTTCATCTATTTTGAAGTCTCCATTGGAATTTCTCCAGAAATCTTGGGTGGGCAAGCCTGCTATACGCCTCACTCAACACTCCCAGGTCTGTTGCATAGCTCCCAAATATACAATTATTTGTTTCACTAGTGTCAATCAGCATCTATCATGTCTTTATTAGTGCACAGGCTTCATGACTGGAAACTTGCAGGGATGAACCCAAATCTGCTCTCATCTTGCCAATCTGTAATGTCAGGACAATACACACCAGAAGGGAAATTTCAGCATGCGAAAAGAAAGAATTATGAGTAAAGGAGACGGATCTGAGCATAAGTATTTGGTTGAATGTGTGGTGTATTGATATGAAGTCCACACTGAGAAATTGTATTCTGATTTTTATGGTAATTTGTGTGCAGGAAGTGGATCTGTCTGGTTGCCAACAGGTAACAGGTCCACTCTTATTTTGGTCATCAGCAGCCTGCAATCTGGAGCTCTCCAAGCCCAGCCGAATATCAAATCCTTTGTTTCCTCATAAGCCACTGTGGCCTGACATTCCTTGCTTTGAAAATTTGAAAACTTTCACCTTATCTCAGTGCTGGCGAATACAAGAAGAAGATTTATGTGAATGGCTTGCTGCAGCCTGCCCAAAACTTTTGATTCTGAGGCTTCAGGATTGCCCACAGCTAGCCATCTCAATATACATAAGCTTATCAGCTTGTTGTCCGCTTTTGGAAGTTTTGGACTTATCTGTCACTGAAGAGATTGTGGAGATGAAGGGGGCAGTAACAGTGCAGAAGTCTCAAGTTCTAGTGGTATATCCAGTGACTCATGGGTCGTATAACAAGTCAGATGGACTTCAAAATTTAAAGGAGCTTTCTCTACGTGGGCGCTCAGAGTTGTCTGGTTAGTTCTTTCCTTGAGATGTTCTCTCACAATCTACCAAGGAATATGGTGGAACATACATGAAATGGCATTGATTTGTGCATCTCTTTTTGGTTCCCATTCTCTGTGAGGTGAGGGGATCAAGATTATTGCATCATTCTGGATGCCTGGATAATTGTTTTCACTTGTAGGACCACACATCCTGATAAGCACTTGCCCTGTTTCTTCTAACCTTGAAGCTGCTTGTTACCTGAGGGCATGTTTGTTATGGTGCAATCAGATGGAATGTTCGACTCTCTTGGGCATAAATGTCCAGCCCTTCAGGCGGTGGACATTAGTGGCTGTTCACAACTGACTGATTCAGGCATTGCAACTTTCCTGAACCTTTACCCTAACTGTTTTAAGGTATGTCAGCTGTGTAATTGTTCTCAACATTAAATCATACCCTTGGAGTGGATGATCATCTTTGCTCTTCTCAAATCTAGACTTAAGAAAGGTGGTTTGCAGTTGGAATTGTTAGTCCATGATGTAATGTTGAAGCACTGTTTCTGGCACTGTGCAGCTTTTAGGTTTGCTCATACCACTTTCTGAGGGTCTGTGTGGCTCTGGTCTATTTTGAAAATTGTTCCAGGATTTCCGGGCTGCAGGCACTTCCTTTGGGCCCGCTTCCTCCAGAGCTCTTCTGCATGCTGTCCCTGTGGATGTAGCCAGCACCTCCAAGAACCATGCCCTTCAAACTTTGGACCTGGACAAATGCTTTGGTAGATTCTCCACAGTTGTGTTTTGCACCTATAGAGAAATTTCGAGGAAATTTGCTGCTGAGTTTACTGATGTGCGCTGGTGTTCCTGCAACATGATGTATAACTCTGTTTTCTATACTGAAAAGGAATATTCTCATTCTGCTCCCTTCACTCGTTATGTTCCTACATACAGGATGTCTTGAAGCTTTGATTTGTTTTTTACTGCATGGTTGTGTACAACCATCCCATGCAATTGGAAGAGAAATTCATGAGCAGTAGGGTCATTATGGTAGACTTTATAGTGGGCATCATGTAATCCTGTATAACTGTATCAGCTGCTCAACATGGAAGTGTTTTCTAATTGTCCATTTTGCTTTTCTGAAAGAAGCAGATGTGAGACTTCTCCCTTTGTTATGCAGCAGCTGGTTGGAAACTGTACTTTTAGACCACAGGGATTAGAAAAGTGCAACAAGCTAGAAGAGCGACTCCTAATACTTTGCGAATTTTTCTGTGCAGGCTTGGAGGAGAAACATCTAATTCAGTTGTTAAAATTCCATCCTTTCCTTGCTTATTTGTCCATGGCCTACACCTGTGTCAGTGACACTGCATTATTTGCATTTTCTGGAACAGATCTACTGCATCTCAATCTCAGAGAAACACAGGTGGCTGAGTACTCTTAACTTTGGAACTCATAAGCAAAACATTCTTGTATGATCTCAGTTGCCTTTGTACTTTTTGGATCTGTAAAGGGCATATATCTATACTTTCCATGGTAAAGGAGTGAGAAACTGTTATTCTCCAACACACTCACTGTTGTGTTATCTTTAAAATGTTGTTGTGGAGTTTTCTCCCCAGTCTCATAGATGTATTCTCCAATGCTTGCAATGCAGGGTGTTTCTGTGTTATTGAGAATGAATCTTGTTGTTTTGAAAGAGCTGCTGTTGGTCCCTTTAGAGATGAGGAACAAGTCACTTTCCACAACATTTGGAATTCATTATTTATTGCTTTCCTTCAGCCCAAAGAACACCTCCATCCGCCTTGAGGATACTCATCATTGCTCTGTACCTAACAGGTGTCAGGGAGGGCTGTCACACACATCATGGCAAAGAACTCAAGGTTGAAGGTTCTCAATACAAGAGGTTGCACTCAAATGGCTACAAACAACTTAGAGCTTCAATGTGATGGACAAAGTTTTCATTTGGAGGAGGTGATAATGGGCTGGGGTTTGTCAGACTCATCCTTTAAATCCATGGGCCTTGGAAGTTGTAGGCTTCAGAGCCTTACTGTAGGAGTTGGGGGTACAGTAAGCAACACCACATTGAGAAGCCTGTCTCATATAAGCTCAACTCTCAAGCGCATTTCTCTTTGCTTCCAGGTTCGGATGTAAGAACATTCATTGCTGATGCTGTGACATGTGGTGCTCCCAAGAGATTCCTCATCTGGGTTTGGTCATTGTACACAAAGTCCTTGATTTGTCCGATATCAATTCCTGTTTGTTGTTGCATATCAAATGGTGGCTCATTTTTTCTCTACAGTCCAAGTGTGGATTTCATGATCTTCACTCCTGTCCTATGCTAGAATGACAACTTCAAACTGCAAAGCAGTACCTGAAGAGCAGCTGGCAGCAGTTGAGTTCAAGTTCATGAAGACATTGTAAAACTGTATGAGAACTGTGACAAATATGACAACTCTTCCTTAGACTTGTTTCCAGTTTGTTGACATCAATGAACGAAGTGAAGTATGAGGAAGTACCTACCTATCCAGGCACTGACTCCCTGGTTAACTTATGAAGGATTTCAACTGTTGATGAGAAAGAAAATGTGAAGTTGTCTCTTTGGACCTCCAAGTGCTGTGGCTAAAGCAGGTGTTGGACATCAAGTTCCAAGGTTCTGAGCAGCAAAAAAATTTAGCATGGGTTATTGTGGAAAAAAATTTCTTCTTAGTTTCAACCATGGCTTACTTGGGTGTTTGATATCTCAAGTTTTCTGGGTGTGTTGGCAGGTAATATCTGATGAAGGAATGATGAGTATGCTCCAAGATCTAAAGGGCTTACATACACTGGAGCTCCAGCACTGTCTTGGACAGATCTCTCGTGAGAGCATTAGGATGTTTAAAGGAGGGTGTGGTCTCAATCTAACATGCCTCAGACTGGAGAGAGTTACACCTTGGATGGAGGATAGTGATGTATTGCTTTTGAGCAGTACTTGCCCAGGCCTTTGTCGTCTCTCTTTTGTAGGATGTCAATGCCTTACCAATGGTGAGTGAAATGTCAATATCATCTCATGTGGGTTTCATATTGCTCATTCTATGTAAATAGTTGACATATAGAATGTAATCCTGAATGTAGATGCCAACTTTGGGTCAATTTAGGTGTTGGACATGTTTTGGAGTGACTGCTTGTAGACCTCCCAGTTTTCTGGCCTTGTCCTGATTTCCTCTTAAATGTCCCCCATGCTGTTCTTGTTGAAAGACACATCTTTTGTAATTTTGTCGGTTTTCAAATCTCCTCATGGGATAAATACCAATCCAGCAGATGTGTTTGATTGCCCAGCAAAATAAAGTAACCTTTTGATCTGTGAGATGCACAGTTCTGTTTGTGCACTCTTCTCTGACCTAGTCACATTATTTCTTTAAAGTAGCTCTAGCCACCACATACTCTTATAGGATATTCTTTGGCATAGTGTGACATTGTCAGTAACCTCCTGCCCCACTAATGTCTAGTTGCATCCATCTATATTGCTGTTCCCTGGTTTGAGTGTTTTATCAAGTCACAATTGACAAGCTTATCTGATGAGGAGGTTGCATGACAGATTCTCTGAGGATTATTGCAAGCAAGTGGCATGGTCTGTATGACCTCAAGTTAGAGGTATCTCTATAATGCTCATGTTCTCTGTTGAGCAATAGTTTTCAGCAAGAGGCAATAACACAAAAACACATATGTCAGGAATTTTTGTTCCATTTGTCTGTGTTTTTTGTTTTTATCTCATCTTTGGCAAGAGTTTTATTGTGCACAATAGCCCAATCCTAGACCTGATGCACCTCTGGAGTTGGTAAATAGGAAACTCAAGTCTAGACATTTGCTAGTGGCAAATTTGATGGATGTATTACTTGGGAAGGTCTCCTGGACCACCTTGATACTTTTTTTCATGTTCATCAATACTTAGTAAATTCCACATACATGCAGGACTGCTACCAGATAACAGTGGATGGAGCTTCATGTCTGCTACTTGGGTGTCAGGCCCTGCAAGTGCTCCACTTGCGCCACACTGTAATTTCCCACTTTCTCCCTGTATCTATGCAGGACTGTTGTTTCAACCTTGTCATTTGTAACTGATGATTCATTTACGGTCGCCACTTTTTGAATAGGAAACATTTTGCCAAAACTCAATATTTGATCCAAGTTTTTGTTGATCTCAGATTCTCAAAAATGCAAACTTGACTTATCAAGTCATGAATCAGTGATAAGGTCCCTGACACCAGTCTGACTGAAACATCCAATGTCCTGTTCTTGAAATGAAAGGCCTCTGCAATTGTCTTGATAATGTGCCTGGGTTTTAAAAGGTATGTGCTTGCAAGTTAGTAAGTCATTATCAAGGCAGTCACTGTGTATGTTGCTCTCTGTGTTCAGGGTAAGGGGCTGCCTGGCAGTTTCATACAGGATTCATCCATGCATGTGAGTTTACATAGGCCCCTCTTCCTTCCTTGTTTTTGCAACTTTGAAATTGGATTTGAATTTTAGCTGCTAACAGAAGATTCTCTTTATTGCTGGCAGCTACCTTTGTTGCAAAAGCTTGCTTTGGACACGTGTGATAGTGTGGAAAAACTCTTCAATAAACCTACAGTAAGTTTTCTAAACTTATTTTCTTCAGGATTGGGTGATTGGTGTTGTTCGCATTTTGAATTAACCTGCCTTTTAGTATGCCATATTGGACAAGAGGCCACAGTCATCCCATTATATGACTGCAATTCTATTATTAGTTGTGATGGTTTTGATTTGTCAGGTTCCTAACCCTTTACTTTGACTCTTGAGACTTTGACTCAGTATGTTAGTTAATGTTTGACATTTAACATCCACCTATTGCTGGGAGCTGATGAATTGAGTGGGGATGTTATGGTAGGTGCTCAATTCTATATGTTGCTGTTGAAGATTCCTGAACATGCATGTGATGGTTGCTGTCATTCAAACTGCTCCTCAGCTTTGTTTTTGGTCTTGTTTTCTCCTTTATTTGGGGTTGGGTTTCCTTTTTTATGCTTGCTGATCAGTTGATGTGGTCAAATCTGATTTATCATAACCTTATTATCCAGTCATCTCTCAATTATTTCCAGGTTGGCTTGATTGTCGAGAAATTGTCAGTACTTACAAAGCTATTTTCAGGTATTTAATAGCTGTTTCTTAGGCAACTCAGTTCCTTTTTGACCTTTTTTTCCTGGATTGTATCCAGAACACAAGATACTCAGCACTGAGAGTAGTGCAAATTGCTCGCTGCCATCAGCCATCATTGTTCTGCTCACCAAGCACCAGAGCTAACCACCACTACTTTGCTCAATGTCACAAGGATACCATAGTCCTGGAGTGGAACACTTGTGGGCTCAAGGGAAGATTTGTTAATGAAAGACTCTGCTTTTCTTGAGTGATATGTGATCAGAAGAACTGTATAAACCAGGTTTGAGTCCTTCGGCAAAACATGTCTACATAATTGCTTAATTCTTGAAAGTTAGACCATATAAATGCAATGTATTAGTTCTCAATAGTCCTTAGAAACTGTGTCAGAGCCTTGAAGCAAGGATCAGGGATGTCCTGCACAGTAACCTGTGTTGGTTGGTATAAGGTCTATTTCTGGTCTGTAGAAACTGTGGGTATCAGACACTCATCCTCTCTTTTGGGACATACAGAATCATCTCCTTTCTATTTATTTGCTCAAAATTGAGCTGTCTGAAACACAAAATTACACAAGAAGTTGGTTAGGTGAAATACTTCGATTAGCATCTTCTGGTGGTGAACCAAACCAATAGGTATTTGCAGCAAACTGAATTTGGGTTTGTGATTCCAAGTCCTTCCTGAAGGAGAGTGAGAGACTCAAGGTTCATATCTGAAGATGCTTAACCTGTTTCTCATTTTTACATGTCATGTGTTACTTTGGGGAAACATTACCAAAACTTATGTTGTCCATTTTTTTACTCCTTTGATTGGGATGCATACCGACATGTAAGCTAGTCAATCTTTATAGTTGACATCATTTCACTTATGGATGATGCTTCCACAACCACCATACATTGTATAAACTTGTGTGGAACAAAATGACATGCTACGGTAACTGACGGTAATGTCAAAGGTCTCAGTAAACATATCCAAAAGAATTTGATTACAATTGTTTGGCATTGGAGTTGGAACACACCCATTTTGAATTATGCTTATGCACTAAGGATGGAAGCTGTGGCTGAGGGGGAGAGTTGAGGGGGGAGAAACCCTTGCACAATAGTTTGTAATGAGCATTTTCAAGCCTAAGACTAGGAGTTTACAATGTGGAATGCAAAATTTAGATGATCACATTAAATTTCACTAGTCAAATATGGTAATGAGACTAAAACTAATTTAATAGATTGCAGTTTCAATGACTTTGGAAATTTGAGGATGATGTCTTTACAGAATTCTAGACTTGAGTATGTCCCATTTTGTATGATCATCCATTCATGTATCCATATCATACATGTGTGTGATTCAAAACTTTGTAACATTATTTGCATACCAATTGATGAATTGTAATGTTAGCATCTATCATGTTGGCAGTAGTTTATGTTTTATGTATCTTGTTTCATCAATTACACATGGATATGAAACTTTGTGATATAAGTGAAATCATCTACAAAAATGTGCCTAGGGATTAATAAACAACATAAAAGTCATTCTGTAGTATGTAGAATGGTTAATAGACATCCATGCAGGTATCACACATTGCACCATACTCAGTATGAAGAACAATACACAAGTACAAAGATTTGTTACAAAATGAAGGTGTTGCCCTTTTTCACACACCCAATTGCGAGGGCTCAACCTCAAAATGGATGTATTGCATGCTTTGCCACACAAAAATTGAGAGTTTCACACTGAAATATCAACATTGCAGGAAACAATGAAAGTATTACCCATTTTTCCATATTTAATATTAGGGTTTGCAACAGTGTGAAATTATTGCACACTTTGACACATTCAAGGTATGTAAAGATATAAGATATTACACAATCTGCTAACAGTGATAGATTCCATAAATATCCATATAGATATATTGCACTTTTAAACATATTCAATAATGAGGGGTACATGACAAGCTGCCCAATTTTTTCTTCCATATAACCAAACATGGCATCATAAGATGCAAGCCTATTATTTTGACAAATCAACCACCAGATGCTCAATCAAGTTGAAGGGATTGAATGGCAAACAAGACACCAACAACAAATGAATATGCCATTATGTTTCCTGTAGAATTGCATGTCAATGAATTGCAAAGAAAACTTCACAAAGAGACTTTGAAGGTAACATGGCAATGATTGCAGTCATAACCTTTTGTGTGTTGCTGGTCTAGTGCGAGACCATCACCTTCACTATAAATAGCACGTAAGCAGTGACAAGTTGCTATGACTCATTATAGACTTCATCAGCTCCTAAAAGTTTATGAAGTACATATAATAATCTGCTATTCTTTTTGGGAAAGCTACTAACATTTGCATCCTAAGTTTTTGTTGCACTCGTAGAATTACTGTGAAGATTTAGTCATGATGTTGGCTTGCACTCAGGATAAAAAGCTAACAAAGAAGTCAATAGGACCTAAACTGCTGAGCCAGTATCAAAAAGTGCTAACCACTTTCTCACCCTAGAAATCTCAAAAAAAAAAAACAAAAAAAATAAAATCACACATATTCAAACTAGGGATCTTTGCACAAAATAAACATAGCTGCAGAAGAACCACTCAACCCTACAACTTCTCACTTGGTAATGTTCAACTAGACAACATGACTTCAACATTCCTGCCAGGTTGCAAGTTGATTCCAAGAGTAACCATCTTCATTTAAGGGTCATGAAGAGATTCTGGAATTTTCTTGAAAGCAATAACTTCACATATTGGATCCCCTAACTTGCAGTTTCTCCCTTTTGTCATTATCTGTATAGGCAGCAAGAAAGCTTTTGATGCATTACTTCAGATATTGAAATGTTACACTTCATACATAAACATACCTGCATCTCTATGGAAGGTATTGATGGTTAACAAACAGATCTTGCACCTCCAGATATGTCATTCTGTGGACCCTGGAAGCTTAGAAACCATAGAATGCTGTAAAGACAGGAAAGCTAAAAGCATGTCAGGTTTAAACCTATGGACATCTGTCAAAAGTCTGTTATTGGACCTAAAACCTTCAAAGCCTGGAACCCTACAGACTTGCTACCCCAAAAACATGCAAGCAAATTCAACTCACATTTCTGTGATCCACAACATGCTTGGAGAATAAAAGCAGGACCCACAGGTTATTGGCATGGGAGTGTGATAGGTGATAGGTGTTGCAGGATATTAGGGCACAATGGAAAAGAGGCAAACATTGAGGTGCATGACCAAGTGTGTTCCATTTGAAGCACAATGATCAGTTACTGTAATGAACATTGTAGGTTACCCAATCCACTGGAATCTATGTTGCCAAGTTCCCAAAGATTGCTTTAGTGTACACAGCAAGAGACCAAAGTGCAAGGCCTGCAGAAATGTATAGAAGAGCAACACCCGTTGCCCCTAATGCTCCCCCTCTGTGACAATTCACAAACAAAACATCATATCAAACAGCAAATAGAACTATGTCCAGCAGACTATTCTGATTTCCCACATTTTACTTGTAGCTTAGAATGTGAAGCATGAATGTGTTTCACCTATAGCTTTTGCTCTGTTACATGCAACAGATGTTCTGATTACCCATTAATGAGTTCCTTTGAGTATCTTCATAAGAACTGAGAACTTCTCATTACATACAATTTAACTTAACCTGAATTTTTTTTGAGAAATGGCTCTACAATAGTCATGGATATTCCAGATCTGACAATGAAAAAGAGGAAACCCCACCCTATCCTAAAGAAATGAGGAAAAAAAACCACCAGACAGAAACGACTAGCTGTTTGAATGACAGTGATGGTCCTGCACTTGTTCCAGGAGCTTCAACAGCAACAAACGAGCCATTGACCACCTATGATAACTCAGTCATGACTATTGGCTAGCTCCACGAAAACCAAAAGAGAAAAAGAAGACAAAATACCCAAGAAGAAAGAGGAACACAGAAAGGGAAAAGACCAAAAATGGGAAAAAAAACCAAAAAGAGAAAGAGAGAAAATAAAGAGAAGAAAGGAGAAGGACTTTGAGAATAGGAATTTGAACTATGATAATTGATTTGATGATAGTCAGACAAGACTTTAGGACCTATCTTACTAGGCCACCAGTCTTCAGTGGGCAGAATTGGGCAAATTCACTATCCATCCCTCTCTGAAGTTGCATAGAGTTTACCTGCCATCTTGAGTGGCCAGCAGCAGTGTAATTGCCACCATCTGTGTAGCCGTTTTCAGCTTTCCCAGGCTACTCACTGCCACAGCCTTCACAAAAAATTATTCATTAGCATAAGTCAATCTCCATATTGTGCAATCAGTGAAAGTGCTTGTTTCTGAGCAAAACCTGCAAAACCAAAATGAAGACAACAAGAATGAGTGCAGTCATAACCTCGTGAGTGTCACTCACAAAGTGTATGGATATAATGTACAGAAAATATCTTTATAAAAATTGAAACTTTCAGAGCTCTTATAATATCATGAGATGACCTGATGATAAGGTTATACAAAAAAAATTATAGTTGAATGTTACAAAAGGAATCACAGCAAACCGAACAAGAAAAATGCTGTGACTAGAGAACAGAAATGCAAAATGGAATGCAAAATATAACAAGATATAATAAAGAGTGGTATGAACCATAGCAACAAGCCATAGCAGGTTCAGTGACCATCAATAGCAATGCATCTGGTGGTGACTAGTTACCAGAAGATTCCACTGACTTCATCAGCTCCCAGACTTAGTCATGGGGCAATGTGAGAAATTAACCAACATACCAATTTTCTGTTTCAAGTCTGGAGGCAACAGGTAGACACAGCCACAATGTTGGCCAGTTCAATCTACAAAAAAAGCAAGTTGCCAGCAAGAAGAGCAAATACCTTGTGAAGATTGCCACCCTGTGATGCCGCCCATTCCCGTAAAGCTGACATTGTGATCTGTCATGACTCCTCTTAATAATCCCGCATCAGTCGGACTAAACCCTCACAAATTAAAACTTCTTAGGCACATAAGGAGAATACCCAGAAGTCCCATCAGTTTTAAACAGGCATAGTAGCAGAACTATGATGGGAACTTTGGTTTCTATAATTTGGTGATGGGTGCAACAGTTATCAAATTAACAAAATTCATCCATATCTGTTTCCTACAAACTCGTGGGCTTTCTAGGAGTGGCACCTCGCGTCCAATTATGGCTATGGCTGGAAGAGGAAGAATCCACGGGTGGAGCCTCGCCCAGGACATTGCCAGTGGCCTTGTGCATAGCAGCACCAGTGCAGCTGCCACCATTAACTGCAAGAGTCACACATGCATAATTCCTCCTGCTGGACCACATGCAAATGAAGCATCTACACACAATTGTTTCTCTAGAGTTTATGAATGGAAACACTGTCACTATGTCAGCTCTAGCCATCAATGGATATGAATTGTTTTGCACCAGAGATCCTGTTGTCTGGTTAACAAGGCCCCTAAACCTAGTTTGGTCTACACACAAGCACTCACCTTGTCAGCAACAGGATCCAGAAAAGCTCCAAATTCAGAAATGACACCCATCTGTGGACCAAAAGACCACTAATTTCAATGTTGTACTAATTACTGGTAACAACTCAATGAGCAAAAAAATTCTGAAACTTGACTCACTTTGGTGCATGATACAAAAGAAAAAAATTGTGCACATTTTAGGGGGAAGAGGCAAATTACCTTGCGGGCAAGATAACCATCAAGCCAATCTGTTAGTGCTGCTGCTACAAAAATTGTGGTTCCAGCTACTGCTGCATACTCTTCCGACGAGTAGAATACTGCTCCAGAGACCCACATTTGTATTCACTTCCCAAAATGTCCACAAGTACTTCAAATGCCCAGGTTGAGCCAGGCTGGTGCTAAAGGTTCTTTCCATGGAAGTTGTATGAATCAGCCAGGGTTCACATAGGGCTGGTTAAACTCAATCTGGTGTGCAATCCAGGAACTCCACAATAGATAAAAGAGAGTAAAGCAGTGCAGCAGCAACTGCATGGTTGAAAGGAACATATATTCCTAATTTCATTGCTTGCTTCGAAACCTGAAGCTCACCCCAAGGGATGCTGATGTCTCAGTGGTATGTAAACACTAAACCCTAAACCCTGTTTGGTGTCACAAAGGTCTTGGGTTCAAACCCACTAGTGAGCAGGTGAAAGCCTTGCAGTGTCCTTTGCCATGAGGCCTGACTTGGGGTATAGCTAACAGATTGTCAGTTGGATCTGCTGTTGTACTCCCCCCCACCCCAAAAAGACCTGAAGCCCGTACTAACCCTACACTCCACACCCTAAAATTCTGCATGCAATGAAACAACTACAAAACCTCAATCAAGAAATATGGCTGAGGATTGAAGTTTCTTCTGCTCCTCCCATGCTGATTTCTGAGATCATCACTACTCTCAGGCAGGTTGGTTTGAATGAAGAATGGCCTCCCTTAAGTTCGAGACGACGACCCGTGGAAGGAGAATTAGAATCTCATACCTGTAAGCAATGCAGGCACGGCTGCCACCCGGCACAAAGTCAAAACCGTGGGCAATGTGAGCAGCTTAGTTGGTTTTGAACCACTCCTAGAGATTTCCAGCAGCTCATTTCCATCCTCACCAACATTCGCACTTACAGTTTTAAAGAAAAACACATAATCTCTTTTGTTGCTACAGCTTCTGCTCTTCCTCCCACCGATAAAAACTTCATCGCTCCTTCTTCTCCTTCTGAGTCGAAATCCCTCACGGAAGCCCAGAATTCCCAGATTCCGAAAACAACTCCCGACTAAACACCCAGAAGGTTTAGACCTCAGTTTCCAGGAGCTTCTTCCTGGCAATTCATGGCCATTGGAAAACCTAGAAGACGACAATAATGATGACGACCACGACGACAACGTTGCCATGGAGGGTAGATGTGAGAGCATTGCAGAAACACAAACATTGTTCTGCAAGACAGACATCGTCTATGGTCAAAACATAAGATCAATCATCCCCCAGCGGAGCTCAGTATGCGACCCTGCAAAAATATTTCTTACATCGAAGTTTAGTTATTTACTTTTTTGCAAAACCCCACCCATAAAACTAAAACTGGGACTGCAAATAGATGGGAGACTACAACGGGAATGGCAAACCACCTCGACCAATCATTATGATTATCCAATCAGAAAGAAACAGGGGGCGACAGTCAAATCATAATTATCACACTCTTATCTGGGCAGGCGCCTTTTACGACGTGAGAAAAAAATGCTGGGCCAAAACCATTCTGCTGATTCAACCGGCATATGTTTCGTTTTCTTCATCCAATTGTAATGTGCAGGGGCATGTACTGAGCAGGGCTGGGGATGCTCTAAGATCAAAAAAATCCACAAACCAAGATTATTGACGACAAGCTATCCGAAACTGCCAGAAAATCCAATACCTAAAATCAAATCTCTTTGCAAACTTTCATCCTTTCTCTTCAGATGGGATAACAAAAACACAAAACGACGAAGCTCCCAAGACTCTTGCTCAAACACCTCTGCTCACATTTGTGGATCTCTCATACATTTGAACATATCTCATACTTAAGACAATTTTCTTCTTTACTTTCTGCACTGAGCTTTTTTTTTGGCATTTCTTCAAAGGAGTTCAAATTGTCAAAATTTTGTCTCAAAACCTTGTCAAGCAATCAAACCCAAAAGACTAAGGAAAAAGCTCATGAAATCAAGTGGCACCTTTTGTGCATACAATCACAATTGCACGCTTTTCAATTTCATAAAATTGGAGTTGGAAGAAGAAATTTGCAGAAAATTGGTAGGTGGGGAATTGGGATAGCCGATTAGGCCAATTGTGGCTACCGAAGAATTATATATAAAAAAGTTATTCCAATTAGGCACTTTTGATTGGATTTTTAAAAAATTGAACACATTGAGGTATAATTTTTTAACATTAGACCCAAAAAAAAAAACATAAATTGATTGCAAAATGGTTCCTATGGTACCAAGTAAATGAGATTTTGAGTTTCCAACATGATATTTGTTTGTCATTTGTTTGTCTATTTACACTTGCATGGCTATGTGAGTCTTTTTTTTAAATATATAAAATGAGGCATTTGCTGATTCTTTGTCTCATTTTAAGATCTATTTGAGATTTGAGTGTTTTAACAAAACCATTTTTGTACAATTCAGCGCTTTTTGAAATTTTTATTGGTGAAAATCAAGCACTCTTTGAAATTATTTCAAAAGATTTTAGCACTTTGGTCAAAAATAAAACTTTAAATTTTATTGAGCATTTTTTTAAAAAATTAATTTCATTAATTTCTCCCTAACCCACTATCCACCTACAATACAACCACTCCTTGCTCGTAGGTACAACAAGTAGGCTCATGTACATGAAATGTGACTAGGCTGGCGAATATATTTTATATTCTCTTTAATTTTAAACCTGTACAAATATTTTTTTGCCCTTCTTCCATTCTTACTCTTCCTTTAAACTTGGTTCTTAGTTTTGTTTTCCTTTTTCCTTTCTTACTTTTTCTACATAATAATCTAGAAACCATCTTTTTTTAATTCCTTGGAAAAAATTAATTTTTTTCCTTTAAATTAAAGCAAGCCCTTGAATGGTTGTAATCACAGCTTTGTTTTTTTTTTTTTTTTAATTGTGATATCAAAATCTTGGTGATTTTTTTCAAGAATTAGCAAAATAAGTCAAATTTACACTAGGAAAAAAAAAATCAATTTTTTGGTTTAAAAATCAACAAAATTTGTTGAAAAAAAATTAATAGTTATAATATGAAAATGTTAAGCCACTTGTGAAGAATTAATCTATTGTGTGCTACCATAATTGGCATTTACATTGATGTACAACAATCACACAAAAACCCTAATTGTTGCATGATACTTAAATCACCCCCCTACCTAGGACCAAGGTTTGTTTAAATAAAATAACAATGTAGGAAGCTCCTATTGTGAAATCCACGATGAATGAACACCCTGGTTTTAAAGTGAGAAAACTAATAAGCCACATGTAAATGTGAGGTTCATCATTAATCACTTAAGTGCAATCCCCCAAATCCCTAGCCAAGTGTGAATCATCGTGAAAGAAAAACTTAGCATAATCTTATTATCTAATCATAAAATAAATACTTGTGTCTACTTGGTGCACCAAAAGCAAAACCATTTTTAAACTAGTTTTTTTTAATGTTGATATTAGACCATATGCTTCAAATACTTCAATCACAAATCAACATAGTGATGGCCTTCAAAGATTACCCACACAACATACATTGTAAATCGGCAAAAATCATTGTTAGGGATGAATAAATTTGGCCATCCACATTGGGAAGATGAGACTGTGTGCAATTATGTACATGGTCCTTCCATGTTTAACCATCTTAAACCTCCAACAACAATATTCCAAAAGGTAAAACCTTTTGCACATGTAAAATAACACACCTTGTAATCACATCCACATAATTGATGTTGTTTATTACAAGTATACATAATCTAATGGTTCAAATTTATGGACCTAAAGTTGATAACCACCTTTTATATAAAGACATAACACAACATATTTTGATGTTGAACAATTGTGAATTTTTTCATTGCCATTGGCATTACATGTCAAAACAAGGTTATTCATTGTTCACATGCTTGAAACCACACATTTAGATCATCGAAATTCATTATTACCATAACATCATTTTAAATTGAAATTAATAGCTTAGGTTCATAGCCTAACAATAAAAAATATGCATGAAAGGCTTGTTGATTAAACCTACATCCCATAATTAACCATGGTAGTTACAAATCCCAGTTTCTATTATTTCCATAGACCTCACTTAAATGTTCGTACCATTTGCTTAGTTGGACTTGCTTTAGATTGATTAATTGGGACTAGCTTAGTGTTGTTCCCTTGTTGGTTGCACTTTTCCCTTTTTGAATTTTCCCAAATCCCTAGCCCTTTCCAACATTTGAAGTTTGTGATTGGCCATGTCACAACTTTGAATGTAGTGTGAAACAAAATGATGGACATCATATCCATATGTGTTATAGTGGGAAGATGGTTGGTTAAAATTAAGGTTGGAGGCAATGGCTTGAGTTGGGTTGAAACAATTTTGTTTTTTATGTGGCCTACCACAACTTCAACATTTGTCTTCTCCATTTTGTTCAATGGAATATAATAAGAAAACATCACTTGATTCATGTTTGACCCCTTTAATCTTTTGTGGTGTGGTGTTATGTGCCTAACCACATGGTTATTGAATCCATCACGATATCGAGGAATTACTTGAATTATATTTATTGAATTTGAAGATCACCAAATGTTCCTCCACCATATTCATTTTGATGTGTTTTGACAATTGGAAAACACTTGCATGGTGGGTTATGCAAGTTGAAATAACATGACATTTTGCACTTCACGTTAAAACTTTTTGTTTAAAATCCCATATTAAACTAAATTGTTTGGGCTTTGGTAACACCTTGTGTCACCATAATCAACCTACACATCTACACGTGGGCCTTTCATAAACTCTCGTGTGGTTTACACTAGAACTTTGGCAAACTTTGCAATTTCTCCATTTGGACTCTTAATGATTCTTCCACAACTAGGTTGCATGTCAACAAAAGATCTTGTGTACTAATGGAAGGGCTAGTAGTTCCTCCACTTTCAAAGGATCCATTGCTTCTAGTAATATTTCCAATTTTAATGGTTCTTTGAATTTTAGTGGTTCCATTGCCATTAACATTTTTCTTCCATTTTTTGAAGTACTATTGGGAGTTGTTGATGCACTACTTGGCACAACAACCCCCGTAGTGATGGAAACATAATTGGACAACTAATATAGGTGCCATTATTCGATGTCAATTTCATGAACATGTTTAAATTCATGATCATCCATAGGCATTTCTTTTTAATGGTGGAATAAACCATTCCATGCCATGAAAAATGTGAACAATTAGGGATTATGCATCTATGGAATATCACATTAGTTGTTAAAATTTTGGATGAAATCATTTAGTTCAATGATGCCAACCACCCTAAATACCATCAAGGTTCCCTGGTGGTTCCATATATGTTTTCCATGTCCCACACCAACAATGTATTGACCAAGCTTGGAGGTGAACTTGTTTTTAAGTGTGAATAATCACCGTTAAATGAAGATGAAGGTGGTGTGGATCATTTAAACCCTAAACCGTAAACCCTTCACCTAGTAAACCCATTGGTACCTCTCAAAATATCCCATGTTATAGGATCTTGTGTCACCTTCATGGTGAACCCTGACCTTAAATCGAAATGTGTGAACATGTAAACATACCTTAATTTTAAAAAGGAATTACATCCATTAAAATTTCATAAGGCCAACAAAATTTGGACACATTGTGAACATAACAAATGTGGTTTATTGGGCATGCATCAACTCAATATCATCACCACAAACAAATAATGAGATACTTAACGAACAAATTCAAAACATTTGCAATAACACGGACCCCTTACAACTTGCATAAAACTAAAACTTAATCATTGTCTATGGGCAATTCAAAAGTCAAGTAAGACCTCCACAATAGTTAAAATTGGTGGGTACTTGTGTCCCACATTCAGTCATTAACCACACCAATTGTAACCCCAAGGCTCATTGTGATAGTTACATGTGTGGGATGGCTTGTAGTTTTTCACCTTAGGTTTCCCACTATGAAATATGCATGGGTTTTTGAAAGGTTGACCCAAAAACGTGTGTTTATTTTTAAATGTCGACCAATGGCACGCAATTCAACAAGCCCCCTACCCCTTGAATGTAAATGACAATTCAACCAATATAATGATAGGAAACTATCATTCCTATTAACAAAACAAAATGCCAATGAACTTTTAATTCAACATGATCCCCTCTTATAATTTTTGTTTGGGAATTATGATAGGAATCCAAAATATTTCACATAATTGATGGTGCAACATTGCATCACTTGTGCGGTACAATTATGTTGGTGTACTAGCATAAACATTTAATTAGTTGTCAAAAAATTGACAAAAATATTCACACACATGCCATCTCCCATGTTTCATAAACATCTTCCAAGTTATTTGTAGACACATAGATCTCTTTTCTAGGTAGTCAATAATGTAGACAACATTCCAATTGGATTTCATATGCAAATGGTATGAAAATTTGAAAAATAATTCCAATTTCTTTGAACATGCCACCCACAAAACAATTGTTCACAAATGAACAATTCCAAAATTGTGGGGTTGTTTACTAGTGAACATGTTGAATCCATCCATTAATTGCCAACAAATTGCATTGATGTCAATAATTGATTGTTTTCAAATAGGTGAATGCCTTTATTTTTGTTAATGAACAATTCTTGTTGAGATTTTTTTTCTTTATTTATAAATTTAAAAATGGATGAATTTTTTTGGATCCAAATGATGGATGGACACACCTACATGTGGATGAGAAAAAATGAAAAATAAATAAATTAAGAAGGTCATGTGGTAAGTTTGGATTGGTGCCAAACCTACCCACTAGGTTCAAAAAAGTTTAAATTATTATTAATTTTTTTTAAGTTTTAATTTTTTTTTAAAGGAGGTTTAAATTGGAACCCTCATAATCCTTATCATGAAACTATTATGAAGCTTGTGCATTGTTGAACATTGCTAAACCTAGTAAGTTCAAGCCAAGGTTCATTAGAATTCAACAAAATTTGACAATTGCATTGTCAAGTTCATGGTCATTGCAACATCGTAACATTCTTCCCCTCCATTTTTTATTGTTATATTAGTAGTTATTATCAACAATTAAAAAACACAATGACAACCATGATGGGGCTGGAACATCTCCCCCCCCACCCACCCTACCCCCTTCTTGATAGAACTTAATTGGATGTTGGAACTTTAAACTCCAACAACAATAGTGGTGGTAATGACCTTTTGCTATCACTAGTGTTTCACTTTTCATTTGTTGAACACAAGAAAAGAAAAAGGAGAGAGGGATGGAAAAGGGGGCTTTGCTACACAAGTAAGCCTTCTCTATTGTTTTTGAATTTTTTTTCCTTCACAAAGCCACCAAGGGTTGTTCCTCACAAGAGTTTTTTCATGTTTTTTTTCACATTCTAAGGTAGCTTGCAAGTCTTACTACTAAGGGTTCAAGTTCCTAGGGTGAAACATGATCACTATAAACAAAATGAACTAAACCTAAGAACTTGTCATGAGGTGTCCAAGCAAAAACTATCGTGCATAATACAAACTAAAACTTATGTTTAACACACAAACAATTCGATTAATTTTGTTGATTGAAAATATTAGCCACGTACAACAACAAAAATCCAAGCAAAAAATATAGAATAAAAAAACAATACAAAATCATGTGCAAAAGAAACTTGCATATAACACAAAAAAATTTAGAAAACAAAAAATACACTATGTTTTGAGATCTCAAATCATCAAAAGTGATTTGAGAACTCACAACTTGAAATTATAACCCAAACATCAAATAACCCAAATGCGCATTCACACTTGAATTAGTTCCAAGCTAAAATATAGTTATATTCTAACCCAACTTATCGTTGAATTAATTGTGACTTAAGAAAACAATTAAACTAACTTTCCTAACAAATCCATTCCCTATTATAAGTTGCAATTTATTGAATAGAACCATAGACCATTTATTTTTATTTTGAAAATAATCCATAGTGTTAGGTAAATTTGACCAACTTCTCTTTCCAAGGATAACTAGTGTTGTGTGATTTATAAAAAAATAAAAATCTTTAGTTTTAGTTAAAAAAAAAAAAAAATTGGATCTTCTTTGGGTGTAGATTTGAGCCCAGTTCTTTTGATTTAAAAACCCTATATTTCTAGAGAGACATTTTTTTTAATTCAAAAACTTTTGAACTTGATTCAAAATTGAGTCTAGTTCCACATAGACATTACACACTTTTTTATACTATATATTGTATAGATAGGAAGTTTAATAGCTAATTAAAATTAACATTTATATAGCTATGGGGTTCAAAAACTAATAAAAAATAATATTCAACTTTGAAATTAAACCTATTTGTTAATGCTTAAAAAACAATTCAACTTGCCCATTTAAATAATTTGCCTCTGATTTCAAAAATGTTTTCTCATGGTTCTGGTTTTGAGTCTGGATTTAACAAAAGACTAGTTCCAATGTCTGGTTCTTGTGCCAGTTCCAACAAAAAGATGTGAGCTAGGGTCCATGTCACAAAAAAACCTAACCTTGAAGCCCTAGTTTTAACATTGGAAACCGAAACCCTCATAACACAAGTGTTAACCCCATTGATTTCAAAAGTTAACAAATTTCGGCGATTTTTTTAAATGATTTTTGGGACCCAAAAACTGGCAAATTTTGTTCTTCTAGTGCAAGTTCAATTAATCTTACTAAGTTTTTGAAGAACATTGTCAAAATTTTGATATCACAAAATTGAACAAGAAACCTGGCTTTTCATTTATTTCAAAGATGAAATGATATTAGTTTGTTAATGGTGTGAAGTATCAGTTTACATTTTGAAACAATCATTGGCAAGAAGCATAAATCAAAGGCCCATAATTATGTCTATAAAAGAAAGCAAAAAATCACCTTTGACTTAGTAAGTAACATCATTTAAAAACCAAACTTTACAAAATAAAAAAAAGAAAATGAAGTACTCAGCTTAAGAGTTTAGTTACGAGGTGTCATTTTGTAGTGGGTGATTTTGGGTTCGCATGCAGTGGCATGAGTATTTTGTGGAGATTATTGCTTTGCTTTCAAAAATGCAACACAAACTCAGGATGTGCAGATTTTGTATAATGGCTACAGTACTAGCCAGCAGCTTGTCTGAAGAAATCACTGAACATATGGAAGGCTGGGCTGCAGCTAAGACGGTCCTCAAGAAAGCCTTGTAGTGTGTTTGAGCTCACCTCTCCATTTCAGGCATTGTTGATAGGCATCTGATACACACCCTTTCAATAAGCTGAAGAAAATCTGCAATCTGCCAATGTTAGTGAACTAGTGATCAAAGAAGAGGATGCATTCTTCTTTGTTGGCTTATTTGCAACTAGATAGCCATTTCCCTTGAATAGTTACCAGTATACAGTTGCTTTTGATTAGGTCTCGAAACCTCTTGAATTCTTGGACAAGCATTTACCAGCATCATCAGAGGTGGCACTAAATTTTCTGAGAATTGCAAATCTGAGAAAGTGGAAATCCATGAAAAGTGCCCCAAATAATGCATTGTTATTGTGTCTGTTTAGCTCATGAAAAAGATTGCACTTTACTCTTCATACTCACTATCCTTCGAGCTTGCTGATGTGCTTGAGTCTGGAAATGGTAGCAATATCCCAAGCTGAAAACTGGGGTAGGCTTGCTGGTAGGTGACAATGGTGTTTTTTGTACAAGGCCTCATCCACCTTCTAAGGTAAGAATGTCATCCTCAAAACCTCCTCCAAATGCCCCTTGATCTCATTCAATCATTGCTCTCAATGCCCAAAATTTTCCCTTTGACACACTACTGCCTCAAGTTTGAACATCGAGTGCTTCAATAACAAGTCATCATACCGGTTGCTTTAGCATCCTGAGAAAGCTATTAGTTGCCTTCTAAAGGGCAGCTATCTCTTGTCCAACCGTGAGGACTCCCACTCTTGGAACTATTGTCTTGGTCTCTTGGTCCTCAATCTTCAACATGGCCTTCCCCCATTTCTACCTCCAATGTATGTTAGGTGAAAAGAAAATCCTCACTCAATTCCACCAACAAGGTGATAAGTCACTCCTTTTGCTCCTTATCTTGTTGTATTATCGAGTTTAGGGTTGATAATTTCCTTCGATTGTTCCTAGACTTTCCCCAAGTGGGAATCCACTACCCCCTTACTATATAGCACCCACTGCCCCTTGAAGGCTATTACCATCCTTTATGGGGAGTCTACCTCTTGCCCCTTACTTTCCAAGGGTTGGTACTCCTCCAAGGTAGTACCAAGCTTCAACCCTTTTGTCACTCCTGGTTGAAGTGTTCCTCCATGATGATAAATTGGTCCTTCTATTCTTGATCCGATTGTGCGACTTGCTTGTAGCCTTGTACCACCATCACCTTTTCCCTTCTCAAGGTCTCCATTTGGCCTAATGCCATGCCTACGATTAGCCCTTTTTATTTAAGGTAGCTTGCACATTCGCTGTCTTTGTCACCAAAGCCATGTCTAAATTGTTACCAAGCCCCGGGTGATGGTCATGGACTAGGCTTAATGGTAACACCATCTCTCCCATTACCACCTATTCCATGATTGTTTGGGCTTCACAAGTAATGGGTAGTCCTGATGGAGGTACTGTCTCCATTGTTGACTTGGTCTGTTGTGGGAAGGGAATGAAAGTAATGGTTAGGTGTGCCTTCAATTGCATCCCCTCCTAGTACTTCTTGGTCCTAGAGTTAATCAATGGGGTTCCAAAGGTATTGCCCCCTCCTTCCCTTGCATCCACTAGAAAAAAATAAAAAACAACAACCATCATCTTACAACTATAAAATTGTCACTACCAAAATTTACAACTAAAATTTCATTAGTTGCATAAGTTTAGTCCCACACAATCCATAATCACAAGCACTAATGCATTGTGATCTCATTGTGATCTCATCACAATGAAAGATATGATCAACCAATTCAATCTCATGTGTTGACCAAACATATACTACACCTTGCAACTATTTCTCATTTTTTTACTGACTACTTTTTATTATTTATGACTAAAGAATAGACCAATTATTTAGTTGCCACAAGGCAACATAACATAATTAAACCTCTCTTTAAAATCGAACAAAATTAAATCCACATCATTCATTTTGGATGGGTTTTAATCATGACTCATGGCACAACAACTTTTTCCCATATGACATGTTATTTGAATTTTGGTTTAAATGTATCAAAAATCAATATTTAGGTGAGTATGTAATTAAGGTAGGTAGATAATTGGTAGATATTCTTATTTTATTTTAAGTTTAGCATTTAAAAATCAAGATTTTTGATTGGTTCATCCCAAGGACATTTTGCTTAGTAATTATGAAAATCTCAAGTGAAAAAGAAAAAGCAAAAAAATGGAATAAAGTTATTTTATGAATAAAATTTGTATTCCATATTTTTTGTCCTCCTTTTCAAAATTATAAATTATACAAATAAGTGTGCATTTTAAACTTTTAAAAGCAAATGCCATTGGGATAAACCAATCAAAGATGCTTGACCCTAAAACTTGTATCCAAAATAAAAATAAAAATCCTCTTTAGAAAAAGCCTACCTACGTAACCTAGGTTTATATACCCACCTACCTACCTTGTTTACCCACCCATATATTTTTGCCAACATTTAAATAATATGCCACATGAATTTTAAAAATCATATCACATGTCACAATTTAAAACCATTCAAAATGGATGGTGTGAATTTAGTTTTGTATTTTAAAATTCAATTTGACTCATTTAACTAACCAATTATCCACCTAGCTAACCACCTACCCCATACCTACCAACCTAATTAATCTACCTATTTAATTACATATGTATTTACTTATTTACTTAACTTACCCACCCACCTTACCTAATTGGCTATGTACTTATTTAACCTACTTACTTAATTGCATATATTCTTTCTTAGCTATTCACTTATGTACATACCTAGCTACTTACATTTGTAGATATGTAAGTATAAGTAGGTAGGTGGATAGATAGGTATAACTATTTATCCATATATTTATCTTATTTAAATATTGATTTATTTACCTACCTTAATATACTTTTAATGTCCATTAATTCCTATTTAAATGACAACTAGTTAATCATTAATTTTTATAAAATTAATTAAAAATAATCAATCAACTTTTTACCCACTATTTAAAAAAAAAACTAAACTAATTAACATCATTTCCATCACAAATGAAAATAAACTATAAACCTATTAGAAGTTATTAAGTTGCCCTACTAATTAAACTAACCCCTAAATAAAAATGAAAACTAATATCCTTTCACAACTAATCATCTCATAGGAATGTAGCATGCATACTTTTAAAGCCATTTAAAACAAAGGTTCAAGGATCAAAATCCCAAGGACCAATTTGAAGCAAATTGAACCTTGAATTGGAACTTTTTTCACCTTTTTAAAAACATTTCCTCCTAAGGTACAATGAGCATGTCTAAAGGTTTGGGGTCCAATTTGAAAATTCAATATAAAAAAAATGTGATTGACATGTAAAAAGATTAGGTTAAGCTTTGATTTTTTTTGTCTTTGTTTTTTCCATGGTTTTTTTTTGTTTTTTTTTAATTTACTCTTATCTCAAACAATGGATGAGCATAGGCACAAGTTTTTGGTGGCTCGTGTTTTTAGTATGGCCATGCATCAAGTGATTACATTGCAGCAAGTAGTTATTGAACAACATTGAGATATGACGAAGGCAATGGAATGCAACATTTGCGCTTCACTCTTCATTTTCTACCCCACTTTCCAATTCACCTTCATTTTGTGGAGTTGAAAAAATTGAAATTGCATTCCTTTTAGCAACAAGCTTGTGAGGATTCACAAAACCAACCATGTTAATTGTAAAATTGGTAAAAAAATGGGGGAGATGGTGTGCTCTCAACAATGTCCTCAATCCATAGCACGTCTTTCATTTTCACATAATTTGAACAACAAGGATAAAAAAATAATAATGAAAAAAGCAACAAAACAAAGAAATGAGCAACCTTGGACCATAGCTTCCACTTTGGTTCTCCAAACCATGAGCCTTCCATTAAGCTCTTTTTTGTTGTTCAGACCAATTGGTTTTCCCTTCAAAATGATGCCATGTAAGCTAAATCACAATTTGATTTGTCTCGATCCTGGACCTTCATCTAAAGGCCTGGGGACCGATTTAAATTTTTTTGATCAATAGGAATGCTCAATTTGCTTGGAGCTTGCTCCTTGGACCCTTGTCTAAAGTGGCCCTAAAAGTTAAGTGTGCTTAACAGCAGAAGCAACAATAATGTCAGCATGGTAAAGCCCCAACTACAAATGCACATTGGGGATGAGATAAGTAGAACTTGCTCCACGATCAAAACTTTGCAAAGTTCCTGTAAACCAGTAATAACGAGGACACATAAGACATGTCATTTGCATTCGAGATCATATTTGTTTCTTCCAAAACAATCTCTTTCCAAATCACACCCAATAATAGAAACTGCATTTAGCTAAGATAAGTGAATTTCTTACAACCAAAACTGAATTTGCCAAAGCCTAATCCTCTTGGGAGATTTGTAATTTCTCCGAGTAGGAGAATCCATTGAATTCCAAAGAGCATATCTCCCAAAGAGTATCTCCTTCGAATCACACCCAATTAATGATCAAAACTGCACTCATTGTTCTCGTCAACAAGATGAGTGAATTTGGGCAGGAGTCAAGAGGTTAGGTAGGGTACACTCTTCTGAGCCACCCTATGATGATCTAAAGGGTGTGTGACTCTCAAGGCTGAGAGGATTATGCCAAGAACCTTTCAAACCATGTGCTCTTCTGATTGTGGGTGGATCAACCCACCAGGTGGAGAGGAAGGTTTAGGGTTTAGGGTTTAGGATAAATATTTTATTTTTTCGCAAGATTGATAAATAAAGTGAATAGATCAAAAGGGTAGGAGCAAGAAGAAGAGTAAGTAAATGAAGCTTAGATTATTTCTTGGCCTGGCCTTGGGTAATCACCAGTGTTTAATTTTCCTGGCTAAATTTATCCAGTTGGTGGTTTTTTAAAAAAAAATTAAATGGCTGAAAACATGTCTTTTTTAGTTTTCCGGTTGCCATATTTCCACTTCTTTTTTTTGAATTTTTTTATTTCCAGATTTTTCTGTTAGGTTCTAGCATGTAGCCAAGAATATGAAGGATCCTTTTTTTTTTAATTACTTTCTTAGCTGGTCTATAGCCCAAATTTGGCTTTTTTTTTTTTTGCTTACGATTTCTAGTTTGGCTACATCATAAATTTGAAACTCAACGGTGGGTTTTCTTTACATTGTGGCAAGAAAAAGACAAATTGGTAATAAGAGCATATTCGGTAGATCACTTAAACTGTGAACCAGTTGTGTGTTCGTGCATAGGCGATGAGAAGATCAGATCGGTACCCAGAACTTGCAGCCTTTTTTGCTGGCTATATGTATAGCCAAAAAGCTATATTAGAATTTGAAAGTGCTAAAATCATGAACTTTTAAAGACTTGGAATAGCCAAAATTCGACCAAAATTTTAGAAAACTTGCCAGATTTCTGTACATTGTTCAAAGATGTTAACCAAAACTATAGAAAGAAGTTTCCAAAAAAAAAAAAATTCAAATTCAGTTTGTAGCCAAATTTTAGTAAATCTTCATGTGGATAATTGCCACTGTGGCTACATCACAAAATTGATTTTTAATTTACTTTTAAACGCTGGCGAGAAAGTCGATCAGGATGGCCACCAGGTACCACAAAGCCTGATGAGGGGCCACCCAACAGCATGAATCATCCATCCATCCATCCATCATTAGTCGTTGAATTTCGTGGCCGCACAATAATCTTTCTCCGACAACGACATACAAAACGACAATCGGAGAAACAAAGTTCGCCATTAAAGCTTGTCGTCATTGTCACTGACGCGGAGACACTAAATTGTGCCTGCCCTGCCCGGGAGCTTCGCTCGCGCAGCGAACTACGCGGCGCGTGATCGGTAAATGTCTCTCTCTCTCTCTCTTTTGGTTGCCTGGAAGCTGCGGTTGCCATGTATTGAACTGAAACTCCTTCCTTCGTTCTTCACCACGCCAGCAGCACCTTCGCCGTTTGCGCGCCACCTGTGGTTTCTCCAGGTTCGCCTCCCCATTTATGAGGAGCTCCCTCTGTGGTTCTTTCAGACGCACACATCTCTTCTCTCGGTCTCTTGTTTCTTTCAGTTCTTTCTGTTCTTTCAGTGACGTGTTTGGGTGTGGCTGCTCCGTCTTTCTTCTTCTGCTTTCCCTTCTATCTTTTGTGGACAAGACCTTCAATCCGCCCAGCAACAATGCCTGTCTCGGTTTGAGATTGTTTGTTTGTTCGTCGTGGGGATTTGAGGGGAGCTTCTCTGCAGTCTACTGGGTCTTCTTGTAAGGTACTTTTTCCAACAACCCCAGTAGTATGGACCCTTTGAAGTTGCTGCTGCAATGCGTATCATGTGGTTAAGTGAAGGTTGAAACGCTGCACACAGAGAGAGAGAGAGAGAGAGAGAGAGAGAGAGAGAGAGAAAGAGAGAGAGATTTTGTGCTGATGATGATGAGCATTGGAACTAGAGTTTGCATGATTTTCAAGACTGTTATTTTTGTGTTCTTCTCTGCGGTTTTTGTACAACACTCTTAGCGACTGTTGTTGTTATTTGCAGTGAAAAAATCTGAATTTGCAAAGCGGGCGGCTAGCTAGCCATGGCGTTGCCGGTGTTGACAGCCTTAGATAAGGCCAAGACGCAATGGTACCATTTCACAGCGATTATCATAGCGGGAATGGGTTTCTTCACTGACGCTTACGATCTTTTCTCCATCCCTCTCGTCACCAAGCTCCTCGGCCGCCTCTACTACACCAAACTCGACGGCACAACGCCCGGAACCTTGCCTGCCAACGTCAATGCAGCTGTGATTGGGGTGGCATTGTGCGGGACATTGGTCGGGCAGCTCTTCTTCGGCTGGCTCGGCGACAAGCTGGGCCGCAAGAAAGTCTACGGCATCACGCTGCTCCTGATGATCATCTCCGCAATTGGGTCCGGGCTCTCGTTCGGCCGCAGCGCAACCGCTGTGATTACGACTCTCTGTTTCTTCAGATTTTGGTTGGGTTTCGGAATCGGCGGGGACTACCCACTCTCGGCAACTATCATGTCAGAGTATTCAAACACCAAAACGCGCGGGGCGTTCATTGCTGCCGTCTTCGCCATGCAAGGATTCGGGATCCTCTTCGCGGGGATAGTGGGCGTCACGGTGTCGGCGATCTTCAACCATTCCTACCCGGCTCCGGCTCCTTACGCCTCTCCTGCGGCCGACTTCATCTGGCGCATCATTCTCAGTATGGGTGCTGTCCCGGCTGCGCTTACGTTCTACTACCGTTTGAAGATGCCGGAGACGGCGCGATACACGGCTCTCGTCGCCGGGAATACCAAACAAGCTGTGATCGATATGAGCACGGTGCTGGACGTCGAGTCTACAGCGCAGGGAAACGAAGTCATTGAACCCGGGAGTATGAGGGAACAGGCGCGGTACACGCTGTTCTCACGGGAGTTTGTACGCAGGCACGGTTTCCAACTCTTGGGCACCACCTCATGTTGGTTCACTCTTGACATCGCGTTTTACAGCCAGACGCTGTTTCAGAAAGATGTGTACGCCGCAATTGGATTGATACCGGCGGCCAAGAACATGACTGCAATCGAAGAGGTTTTCAAGATCGCACGCACGCAGACACTGGTGGCGCTGTTCGCGACGGTTCCGGGCTATTGGGTGACGGTTGCCCTCATCGACAGGATTGGGAGATTCAAGATCCAACTCCAAGGATTCTTCTTCATGACCGTCTTCATGCTGACCCTTGCTATCCCTTACAACCATTTTGTGTCTTACGATGCAAGTGGAAAGGTCCATCACCGCAGCAAGGTTTTGTTTGTTGTACTGTACGCACTTTTCTTCTTCTTTTGCAACTTCGGACCTAATAGCACCACCTTCATCGTGCCGGCCGAGCTTTACCCAGCCAGGCTGAGGGCGACTTGCCACGGGATATCAGCTGCGGCAGGCAAAGCAGGTGCCATCATTGGAGCTTTCGGGTTCGGTTACGCTGCGGAGAGCTCGCACAGGAGTCGAGACGATGCCGGCTACCCCAGGGGAATAGGGCTGCGATTTTCGCTCTTCTGTCTGGCGACCGTCAGTTTCCTGGGCTTCTTTTGCACCTTTCTGGTGCCTGAAACCAACCAAGTCTCGTTGGAAGATCTGTCGGGCGAGAACCAGGACGGTGCCTCGCAGAGCGTTCGCAGTTGGTTCTCCGATCACACTAGACCGTCGGTAGTTTCTACCGCTGGAGTCCAACTGCCCAACCATGGTCACATCGCAACCGCCTAAAACCCGACCCCCCCGACCCCCACCCCCCCCCCACCCCCCCCCCCAAAGATAGGAACCGTTAGGATTGCTTTGGTTCCATTGTGTACCACGATTGAGGATATTGAAAATTTTTTGGTGAATTTTGGCTACCTCTTAAAAAATAGCAACCCTTGCTGACCCACTTCTCATTCTCACTTCAGATGGATGGGTTCTTTTACCTCTCTCCCCATTTTCACAATTTGTGGACTCACTCCTGGCAAAATATGGTATGGCAGTTTAGTCATGATTGTTCTCCTTGGGTAGTTGCACCAAGGTACTAGTTAGAAGGTAGTACTATTTCCTAGATGGCCCCCATTTTGGACCGACATTTCTCTTTTTTTTTTTTTTTTCCTTTTGGTGTTCTCTTGCAAATATAATCGGGTAGGTTTACATCAAATATGTAGGTAAGGGGTGGGTATGATGTTTAGGAATTCAAATATAACCCCACCAACTTACTCATATGCTACTGCATAACAATGTCCAAAATTGTCAGTCTTTTTCAATGTATATGCATCTTTAGATGTGCACTCTTTCTTAACTTCCCAAGTCTTTTCTACATTTGATCATATTTCCTTGATACAAACCCCATGTTAGATGATGTTGATGGTAATGACTATGATGAAAATCTTAGTGGAAATTTTTTTTCAATTTTTTCATAATGAGTTCATTAAAAAAAAATGCTAATGAAAAAAAAAATCCTCAGTTCTTCTTTAAGCTTTTGACAACTAATGTTCCATGGGCTGTGTAGCGCATGGAAAAGGGGGTTCCTTGAACATGTGGATCTGCAAACACCCTATGGCAATATATACTCTAAAGGTCAGATTCTAAGGAAGTTTTTAAATGAAATGCAGAACACCTATCTAAGTTATCAACACGCTATTGTTTGATATCAAAAGAAAAGAATGACAAAGTATTTCGGAAGAAAAACATCCAACCATAGTGGAGAGGGTGAACAGAGGGTGAACAGAAATATAAGAAGCAAACCATGCTCATTTCTTATCTTTTTGAAAATACTTTGATGGCAGGAGAACTTTTCTTGCACCCAAGAAGTCTAAGTATAAAATGGTTTGGCAACATCATATATCATACATGCCATTGATAATCTGCAGGTTTTACATGGCCATTGTGATAATTTTACACTTTGTCCATTTGATAATTATGAAAACATTCCATAATTATTTAGCTACCTCACTCCTTTCACCAACCAAGTTCCATGTATATGAAAAAACAAATTAACATGTGCCTTTTCATAATTGATTTGTTTATAATATGGTTTACAGTGGAATATTGTGTTTAGTTTAATTCATTTCAATTTTTAAAATTTAAATTCAAATAACATTCAATTGAGTTGCATTTTAATTTGTTGGTTTATGCAAATTCATTCAATATCAACCTCTAAAAGCCCAAGCCTTTTGAAGGTGATTTTCACTACCATAAGAATATCATCTGTATTTTTTCATGGATCTAACCAAAAATTGAGAATTAACAAAAATACACTATCAAATTTGAAGAACATAACATGAATAACAAGTTATAAAAATTTCAAATTGTTTAATAAACGTAGGAATAAGATCAAGCAACTTGAATGCACCAATATGAAGTAAGGCAACTCTTGCCCAAAACTATGGCAAAAATTTTGAGGACTCGAATTTGTTTTTTAAATGCAACACCACCCATGCAATGAAGATTCATGGTATATATGTGTTACCTATCCTACATCTAGTTTTCAAAAGATTTGGTACACATATAAATGGTACACAAACACCTTCTACTTCCTACTATTATTTGTTGCCAAATTAAGTTCTCTTGTGACCAATGGCAAACCCACCTACGTCACATATTTGAGGTATTAGGAAACACTGCCAGTGTTCTTCTTTTTGGCGAAATTTTGCCACTTGTTGACAAAAAAGGATTAGCCAAAATTTTATGCATAGTGTAAATTTATAAAAACATTTGGATTTTTTATGCCAAAGTTTCCAAGCTACAAAATTGAAAAAAAAAAAAACCTTGAACCCTGCTGCCCTGTTGAAGCGTGTTTCCTTTTTTTTTGCAATTTTTTGCATTGTGGCGACATATATTTTTGGGAAAGCTAGGAGGTTTTTGGAAAATTAGTGCAATTTCAATTGAATTTGGGGATTTTAGGATACATGTCGCCATTTACTGGAAAACCAACCAGCATGTTGCAAGAGGATTAAAATTTTTAATTTTATTTTTAGGTTTGTTTATTTGTTTGTTTTTATGGTTGTTTTCTTCCCCCTGAATTTTTTCCACTTAGTCAATAAAATTTTAAAAAACTGGAAAATTTGGAGATATACGTTTTTCCAATGTAAATTCGCCCAGAATTGCAAAAGAAAAAAAAATGCCAAAGGGAAAGGTCCACCCTAATCCCCCACCATTTTTTGAGGGCGGATTTTTTTCATTGGATACTTTGGGACCATGAGCAAATAAAGATTCACATAATTAGGGTGTGGGGGCGAAGGGTTAGGACGAGGGGGGGACCAACCCCTCATAATTGTGCCATAATTCCGCCCCCTCTTTTTTCTTTTCCTTTCCCTCCTTATTTATTTATTTTTTCACTTTCCCCCTTCCCCCCACTTTTTTTTTGGAACGAATTTTCTGACCAAAAACATACTTTACAGAAACAAAATGGGCAGTTTGGGCAGCCAAATTCACAAGTGAGAATTTGGCCGAGGACTCTTTTTCAACAAAAAAAAATTCAAAAGAAATTGTATATTCTTGGACATCATATCATAAGAAAGATCTTGAAAAGTTAGACTAACTCACCACCCCAAAAAAAGAAAAAAAAAAACCCCCCATCAAAGTTTCAAAATTTTAGAGCCATTAACTTCCAGTGTACACTTAACAAACTAAGAAACTGTGCTCGGTATGTGATCCTGCACAGTAAAATTGGATGAAAAAAATCCAACATTTGCTGGTTTGGCTCAGGAAAATGGTTTTAGTCCCCCACATAATTGGGCATGCTACTGTGCCTGGTAAAAGGCGCATCAGCCCTGTACAGCTGCAGAAAATAGTGTAATAAATATGATCTTACTGCTGCTCACTGTTTCTGATTGGCCCATCACAATGATTGGTCCAGGTGGTTTGTCATTAGTAGTCCCCACGTATTTGCTGTCCCAGTTTTAGTTTTATGGGTGGGGTTGCAAAAGAGTACGTAACTAAACTACTTGGATGTGAAATATATTTTCGCACGGTCACATATTGAACATCACTGGAGATGTTTTAAAATAATCTGAATTTTTTCGTTTTGCGGACAAGTAAAAGGTTGCAAGGTTACATAGGCCCATTTTGGAGAAGAATGTTTCTCAGGTTGAAGGAGGCCCCACTTATTTCAATCATGCCTATGTGCAACGTGATATGGTTGGCCTCATGTAACTAGGGAGATGCGTCCTATTTTTGAAAGTCTAGTTATTACTAGTGCTTCAAGGTTTACAGGTTTTTTTATGGACATTCATCATGACACATCGTTTAGGTCTATTTTGGAAGATGATTCCATTTTTTCAACATTTAGAGCTTGCATTCATTCTTGTTCAGGCAAGGGGGCATGGCTATGGTTGATTATTAAACCATTTATCTGTTCATTTCGCAATGCACATTTTACTTTCACATTGGTTTGATTCAACTTTTGACATGTAATTTTTTCACATGTGAGTGTGGGAATACATTGGATGCATTTAGTTCGTTGCCCGTTTAAGGTCAATGGATAGTCACACATGATGTCATCCGAAATGTCATGTATACTTTTGTTCGAGTGAATGAACATGTTGTACAAAGAGAGCGGTGGTATGCCTTTATGTTAAGAATTTCATTACGAGCCAATCTCTACATGACCTAAAAAGACCAAGTCTTTGTTGCTGATGTAATGATTACTAACCTGATGTAAGAAACAACAACTTTGAGTGTTATTAATCAACCAGCAAATGTAGTTATGTAACTTAGCACCATTGCTAAGATTTGCAAATATGAAGGACTTTAGGAAGGGCACCATTTCATTCCAATGGCTATGCAGGTCCATGATGTACCCGGGTGTGATATGGATCATTTCATTAAGGAATGTGTTTGTCTTTCCCATAGTAAACTTTCCAAACATGGTTTAGGAAATAAGAAAAATGTGAAAATTAGTAGCAAGGCCCTTGCTCCCTAAATACCTTCAGATCACATCACCTCAAAATGCCACCCCTAAATGTGCAAAAAGGTAACCTCCACTGGGATTGAAAGAAAAAAAAAAATGGACTAGAATTGAAACAATTGGATATAGAGAGAAAAGAGAGTTAATAGAAGGAGACTGGAGTGCAATTGGGATAAAAATTAATCTAAAGGTGCATTCTCACTTCGTGTTAAAGGACTCTAGTATTTAAGTCCCTAACAACAAGCTAATCATTTAAAACCTAAACTTATTTAACATGAAGATTTTATGTTAAGTTAACATTAACTTTAATATTAAACAATCACCAATTTAACATTGGGTAACCACCTAAGATGCCACCTAAATTTTCACTTAACACTGACTTAATGTTATGTGTGAATGCACCTTTATTGGAATTAAGTCAAGCATCTCAATCTGGAAAATACCTATAATGGGAGATGTGACCAATTAGGTAATAAATTTTCAGCATGCTATCTTTCACAATGAAAAAAAATTTATTTTTATTTTTATTTTTTTTTCTCTCTCTACATGACTTCTACATTATTCGAGGTTGTTTTCCATGCCTTGCTCTTACTTGCAATTTATTGGTAAAATATTCTTGCTTTGGATGTAAAATTCTGAAAATTTACAAACAAGTGCACTACTATATATATATAACACAAAAAAAATGGAATAGCGGGGGGCACTCAACATTATGTAATAATATGGTCTGGTAAGTTACTTGAAAAAGGTGGAATGCAAAAGAAAATAGGGTTTTAATTTAATTTCTCTGGATTCTGAAAGTATTAAAAAAAATTAATGTCGTCTGAAAATATTTAAGCAGGGACTGTATATGTGTGAAGGTGGAAGATGTGGTATAGAATTTGAGTTGTAAGCCCCTTACACCTCAGTATCTAGCCCATCTTCCATAAATAAAATAAAATAAAATAAAATAAACATTGTTGAATTTCATGTTTTTGCTTAGATTTAGAATAGATACTCTGGCATTATGATGAGACTTATTGCAAATACTTATGCCCATATTTTCTTAATTCTATGACAAAAGCAACCATTATAATATAGGTTGGGCTCAAACCAGAGAAATGCATTTACTACTTTTGAACTTGGGTGTAAGTTGTAATCAAGCTAATGTTGAGGCCAAAAAACAAAGTTTTAACATAACCTTATGGTCGTTGTCTTTTTAGCCCATTACCAAACGCTTAGTTTTGAAAAAAAATTGTTTTGGGTTTTTCATATTGGTTATCAGCTATCAAATTTTAACATATAGGGTTTAGGCGGGCAGATTTCTAAAAGTTTTGAATAATTTTACAACTAACTAGTTTGGTGAAGGACCATGGGTTGATTTTCATTATGCAGGGGGGAACATGGGGGTACTTTTAATGTTTGGTTATGTGAAGAGAATGGTCCAATTTTACAAGGGCCTCAAGTTTGGAGTGGAAATGAGTGTTTGATGATAGGCAATTAAATTGAACAGTAATATGACTATAACAAGTTTGGTGATGGGGTGTGTAGGTCATCTTAAATACCACACAACGGAACATAAACAAGGATTAGAGTTTACCAAAATCCAATGGAAAAATAATAGCTAGACATTAATTAGGGAAAGGTTTTCAATTTCCCAAAAGTCCAAGCACATCCCATATCTATCAAAAATAACATGCCCAAATTCACAAGACTACAGTATGGTGCAGGTTTGGATACACAATTCTATCTTTCACCTAGGGGGGACACCAGTAGTAGAAAATACATGAGTAAAAATATATGGTGCAATATATTGATTGTTGGGTAAAAATTATAAGTTAATTAGTTTAAAATAAAATACATTTTACTCAAATATTCAATTTAATTATAATATAGGTTATGTAATAATCCAAAATAATGGATTATAATTAATATAGGGTGGTTATAATATGTATATATATTAGATAATTAGATAATTAGATAATAATAGGGTGATAAAAATAGGTTCGATGATTATCTAATAGCCCCCCTAAAAATGGTCTTTTGATGCACATAGATCCCAAACTTTACACCAAGTGTTTTCCCCATGATTTTTCAAATTAACAAACAAAAATATCTCAACATGTCAAAGCTTCCAAGTTGTGAAAAAGTCTTAAATCTTTCATCAACTTCTTCCAAACAAATGGAAACATGCATTTCAAACATACCATAATCTATCATATTTTTTTGAGAGCTAGGAAAATTACAAAAGAATCAAGTTTATCCCTCTTGTAGGGCAAAATAACACACCCCCAATGTGTTGGAAGTTGGGGCTAAGGGATTTAGATCATGATGTTGAATGTGCCTCATAAGAGGTGAAGTGGATTATAAGACCAATCAAGTCAAGACAAAAAGAATGTCTCACCATCTTCTAAACAAGGACCAATAAGAAGACATAGAAGAGTTAATAGATGCAATCATCTGATTATTAGAAGCAAATGGATTGACAAAACATTGAAGGAGGCCATAGATATAGTTGAAAATGGGACAACTTCATTAAAAAAGGTAAAGAGGCACTAGAACATACCTCTTACCTCATTGTCTAATCACTTGTATTCGTCAAGTTGAAGGATTGGATATTAGTTAAAACAAGGACTAACAACACAATCCTACCAAAGGTTCTACCAAAACTTATCGTCCTTTTACAACAAACACAACTATGTTGTAGATCACATCTGAAATTTTGATGAATAGGCATCCAACAAAAAGACAATTAAAAGCAAGGGATCTAACAAAACAAGCTTTACATTAAATGTACAACATGATATGCAAGTCTAGGGAGTGGTTGACTATTAACTATGTTGTTGATGCAGCAAAAACAACATTTCCAAGGTTTTACATATTCAATGGAAAGAGGATACTTGATAACTACATACAATTTTGCAAACCAAGAACTTGTATGGCTATGCAATCAAAAGCATGAATGACTACCTACCTTTTCAACTTTTTAAGGACTTTCTTTTTTCAAGAGGTCAAACTAGGTGGAATATCCCTAACAAATAGACATTTGTTCATATTAGATGGGCATGGATCCCATGACACCTTTAAGGAAATTGAATGAACTAAAGAGTTTGGGTTGGATATGATCACTTTACCTTCACATACATCACATGCAATTCAACTTTTGGATGTGGGTTGCTTCAAGCCTTTCAAAATTACTTTTAAAAGGGAAAAAGACAATAATGGTTAGTAGGAATTACATTGAACCAAATAAGATAATCTTGGCAAGGTGTGACTTTATAAAAGTATTTGAACATTATGCGATGAAAGGTAATGGATAGGGAGGTGACATAACAAATTAGAAAAAGTAGAAGGAAGGAAAGGCAAGAGAAACACATAAAAAAAACACTTACAACATTGACTACAATTAAAAGAATGGTTAAAAGGGAACTTGCAAAACAACAATGAACCAATTTCATTATTGTTTGGTCATCTTCAACAAATAGAACGGCAAGGACAAATTTCATTGCGATTTCAAAATGGGTATGCAAACTCACCTTCTCAGATACATGGGTATGAATCTTGGTTCAACAACATAGGCACAAAAATTGGCCAAGTAAAAAGCTAGAGCTCGAATGCAAGCTAAAAGGGAAATTGCATCATCCTTACAACAACCTCAAACACATAACTAAAGTTAGAAGGGTGGGGTGGGGGGTGGGGGTTGGTTTAATGTTCAATGAAATAAAATAGGATGACAACGAGCAATAGGGGGTTGGATTGAAGATGAATAAGAGGATTAGAAGCAACAACAACATTCCTGGGGATGAATAAGAAGATAGTAGAAATCAATATTGAGGATAAACAAGAAGAGAAAGAAGGGGACCAACAATTGTTAATAAGAATGAGCAAAGGAAAGAAAAAAGTAATAACAACTATTGTTGAAAATTAACAAAGGAAAGAAAACAATATCAACAATTATTACTAAAAATGAATAAAAGAAAAATCAAAACAACAATTATTGAAGATGAATTGGGGGGCAATGTAAGAAGGTCAACAACTAAGGAGTAACATAAGTCTAGGAAGGTCACAAGCTGAGGTGTAACACAAGAGCAGCATGAAAGTCATACTTGGAACACAAGTGCAACAACAACACACATGCAACACTTGTGTCGTAGAGGCACAATAAACACATATGCATTTAGGAAAGGAGCAACACAAAGGGGTCAAAAGTTGAGGAATAACGCAAGTTTAAGAAGTTCACGAGGCAAGGAGTAGCGAAAGTCATATTTGGAACACAAGCGCCACAGTCGCACATGCGCAACAAAGGTGCAACATGAAACACATATGCATTTAAGAAAAGTTATTGTTCAATCAAGAATAAGGTGCCTTGGTGAAAGCTACCACCTAAACAAAAACAATGCAGCTAGAATCCTCAATGAATGCCACCACCTACACACACCAAAGACTTGGTGTTAGGAGCTTCAATCAAAGGTGATGTATCCTCAACACATAAGAGGAGCAAGTAGAACCACCTAAACAAAAACAATGTAGCTAGAATCCTCAATGAATGCCACCACCTACACACACCAAAGACTTGGTGTTAGGAGCTTCAATCAAAGGTGATGTCTCCTCAACACACAAGAGGAGCAAGTAGAACCACCTTGAGAGCTCCACAAGAGTGGGCTGCCATAGCTAGAAGAGTTTTGCGAGAAAGGGCATCCAAGCTTGCAAGTGGGAAATGAAGGAGAGAAAGTTAGAGCCGAAGGTGGGGAGAGGAGAGAGGAGAGAGAAAGGGGAAGGGGTAGCAAGTTGTGGAGCGGCACTATGTGGGAGAGTGGTGTTTTAGTTAAGGTTTAACAAGATTTAAGGTTTGATCACCAGACAATTTTTTGTTCTTTTTTGGGTTCTGATCTCGGCCATTGAATAAAAGTGTATGCGTTTTTCAACATGTGCGATCAATTAGAGAATGTTAATGTTTGGTGATAAGTAGGATTTGTGACTAGTGTTAATGTACGATGTTCATTGATAGGATGTGCAATGTTTGAACATAGGTAGGCCTAATGTTTGATGACTCTCTTTTTTTCTTAACAATGAGGCTGAGACCTTTCAGAGCCCATAACTTTTGTGTCTGAAATCCAAATTGCACAATCTAAAGAACACTAAGTGCACCCAAACCTCCTTCACAATCCATCTTTGGACCTTAGAGGCAACCGAGGTGTCACACGATATTGCCAAGTTCCTCTGTGTTTTTAGGTGTACTATGACCAGCCTCTCTACCCTACTCCAAACTGGGGATATTGGGCCACAGTTTTGTCAAAATTGGGACAACATCAAAAATCAGGATGAAAAGAGTATACAGAAAAAAATAAAATTTCACCCCCAGTTTCTAGATTTGCCTTCACTGCTGCTCATATTCTTCAATAAATCCAGTCTTGTCAAGATTCTAGTGGAATTTTGAACTGATACCCAGTTTCATTGATTCTATCAGTTTAGCTCACTTCATGGTTACCCTGAAATCAGGGATGATACAGGGATTACAGGCCTAAACTAGGGCACAAAGACAGGGTGATTTTTTAAATAACTCTATTAGAACTATCCATAAAGTACCCCAAACTGGGTGTAATGGGCCCCAATGACTTTCCAAAACAGGGGAGGGGGGAAAAAAAATTACACACACAACACCTCTGAAACAGAAACATTGAAGAAATAATAGAGAAAGTCAATAATGAATGTAGATGTGCATTAGATGATGCACACTTGTTGCATGCCCCAAATCAGCAAAAGTGCGGTGCCCACATTTGACCTCTCACCATGTGTGTGCATTGCAGCTATAATCCTGAATGTATTGCTTGAATTTTTCTGTCATTCATAAAACATTCATTCTTTCTGGCACCCATCGTAACTTCAACCACATGAAGATACTGGGTACAACACTCAATCTTAATCCCATGCTGGCTGAACTATTCAACTTTGTTTTAAACATAGACGACAACGCTTCCAGTCAGGAAATCTCAAATCACCGTGAGCCAAACGAATTTCTTACCTAGAGTAAAAAGCATACGGAGCCGATGTCATCATCTCTATTACTGACAAATTTATGGTTTGTGTCCTTTGAAGAGCAAGGTCTACTTGCTTTTGTGATGACAACATAAATGGGTAGATGAAAAAGTTAATATGTGAAGCTTAGGATACATGAAGCTTCAAACCCAATACAAATTTGAGGACCTTGGCCAAACAAATAGAAGAGTAGAGGACGATCCATATACCTCATTCATTGACTGTGCAATTTTGGAAGGGAACTCCACCTCTTTTCATGGTCTACTTGCAACTGCTTCTCCACATCTAGCTACTTGTCCCTGTCCATTTTGCCCATGCCACCACCCCTTTGCCTATAACCACCATCTGCATCTCAGAAGAAGCGTTGTTCAGATTCCAATGTTGCACTACTCAATCCAATCAAAGATAACAAAAGACATTGATTATTACAAAGCATTACTTTCTTCCATCTCCAATACCCTTCACAAAGGAGAGATATTCACAATCCTTTGTGAAGATTATGGGATGTTGCTCAACATTTCATCAAAATCCCTAAATTCAACATCATCACCAAACAACAATGTATTTGCAAAACATATATTGTCATTTAGAATAAGCAACTCAGCTGCCACAGACTGCTCATATATATGACACAAGAATATTGGCTATTAGTGTATGAATAGGTCAAATCAAAGGGTTCACATTGTGCTACATTGTACAAAGTACCATTGCAAAACACATCTGAACCATGTTGAAACCACCTCCCCGAAGATATGCCAGAGACTACTGGCACATGGCATATAAAGTATACAACTTCTTGTCCTATTTTTGTGACTAGAAATGTTCACAAGGTGAAAAGACATGGTGAAAACATCACATGGCTTACCTTGGATTGAGCTTGACTGTTGTGGGTGTAATCACACAACTCGTGAATGAGTTTTATTTGCAGACATAACCCACCCAGTAAAGGGATGCCAGAGGAAAATTATGTGGCACTTGGTTCTTTTTGCAGGAGAAGAGATTGACGAGCTTGCCAACTTTGTTAAAATTTCACCAAGCATATTAAGGTGGTGGTAAGCAAAGGCATACTTTTTTAATAAGAAGGAGATCTTGTTGGAAAACTACCTCCTTCTTCCTTTCCAATTTTCCCAGTCGCCTTTGCTTCAAGTAGTTCTACAGAACACACCCAAAGAGTGAGGATCCGGGAGAAAGAAAACCTCCCCCTCCACCCTCTTTTCAAAACTCTGCACTACAGCCAATTTGAAACTATCACAAAGCCATGGAAGATCGTGTTTCTCTCTACGAGATTAGCAGGAATTCTCTAGGAACAAAAAAGAGAATGGAATCGTGGGCCTCGTGACTAATTTCTGGAAAACGAAAAACTGGTTCAGCCACATGCTGATGGTTCGTTCTCTTTCGACCTGCAGAAAAAGCGGAAGGGGTCGAGAGGCTTTCTCGCTTCCCATATAACCCATATTGAACGAAAAAACTTCTATAGAGTCTATATAAACCGTTTAGATCCCATCGTCTGTCACGACTATACTTGAACAGGATCTGTTCTATAGTGCGTACATTTGATCTGTGTTCTCTAACATAGACAAGACCCTCATCCCGGACGATGAGAAATTGCTCGCTGTCCTGAGCGCGATTGCTGCGATGGTCGCACCAGCTTCGGCTGGTTGCTCCTCGCCAGATGAACGTCCTGCCCGTGACCTAGTCCTGGCAGTTGATGGACGGTGAGCGTTCTGACGGGTATTTTTTAATTTCCTGCACTTTTTTTTTCCCGTCACTTTTCTTCGCAGGACTTTGTTAATGACAATCTTTTTGTCTCTCGCTTCTTTATCGGTTTTATGATTCAGGTTCAAAAGCTTTTTCCCAGGCCACGGTTTCTTTCGACCCCCAATGCCATTCCATCAGGTGATAACCGATAAACACAGATCTTCTAGAGCCCGTTCCAGAGCTTAAATGAAGGTTGTGACTTGCAAATTGCCACCATTGATTTACATCACAATTGGGAACTCGCAGTACAGGATGTGGAACCAGCAGATGGCTGCCAGTCCACCTCAGAACAAGCTTGGAAAAAGTGCCTAAATAGCACACCTAAACTGGTTACCTATTTTACAGGTTTCCCGTAAAGTCAGGAAAACACAGCTGTACAACTATTATAATAATTTCGAACCTTGTACATTAAATGTTGAGTTTCAGCATTTTATACCCAGATTTAATAAAATTTCATTACTTTGCAGACCTCACTCAAAGAGGGGATAGGGGGGTCAAAGGAGGCCCAAAGACAGGATGACTTTAGGGAAAACTCCTTTATATCATGAGAATTGTCTCTTTTTCTTCTGGCAGATACTCTTTCATTCCATCTTAATTCTGGTCAGAAAATTCGTTGATTTGGGTAGGAGACACTATCAATGGACAGTGTGGGAATTTAGTGGCATTATTTTTATGGCTTTGATTTGTGAGAATTTCCTTTCTAGTTTTGGTACAGTTCGAGTGCTGGTAATGTGAATTTCTGATGCTCAATTCCAACAGGGAAGTCAGGTTATCTACACTTTCAGTCTTCCCGACCAGATTATGAGAGACGAGTTTTGAGAACAAACAGTAACTGTCGATGTGCAACAAACCCCAACTTCTCTGCTCCCTTTGTATGATTTCCTTTCACATTCCAGTTGAACAAAGTCCAGTTCCTTTCCTTCAACTCTCTCCACAAATGGCAAAGGGACTGGCGTCATTAGATCCATGCTATTTATGGCCTGTATTCCAAAAATTAGCCAAGGTATCAACCCTTTGCACTGTCTCTCAGAACACCCCTAAACTAAATCTCACTGATGCATCAATGCAACAGCCTCAAAGTCACCCTGGCAGTAGTAATCCAGGCACTACTGTTCCTTTAGTTTTGTACACAAATGCATCTCAATTCAAGAATTTGGTTGATATGTGCAACTCCGGAACTAGTCTTTGTTGCTGGTTTCCTTGGAAACAATACATTATGCCTTCAAAACCACCAATCTGCCTGTGCAGGGTACAAAGAGGAGTACCAACTTGCTTGTAAAACCGTTTCTTGGAACATCTTGAACTGAATTTCATTTCATTTCAAATTTTCAACAAAAACAAACCTTTGAATTTCTGATGTTCAAATACTCAAAATTGCCATGAAATCAGTTCTGGATTCAACTGAAGACACAATGTCCATAGCTTGCTGTGTGTTTTGTGGAAGAAAAGGGACACCCAGAAGGGATGTCAACCCGTTCCCACTTCTGCAACTTACAGTGGATATAAAGAACAACAGATTTAACAGATTCATACCTATCTACCAAGAAACCAAAATTCCCAGTCTAGCGGGTAGAGACAATGTCATCGATCTTGAGAATCATGCGCACGCACTCTGTAGCCAGTGAGAGTGCACTTGTGCTGACTAGCAATGGCTGCACCACATTTTCTTCCAATATGTTTGTAATTTGTCCCTTCCGGACATTGATTCCTGTGTTTACCTGCCCATAGGTACATAAAATTTTCAAATTGTCATTGCTTGCAGTTGGTCACCATTTGGTACTTAAAACGCTCATATTGCCATAAGCAGACCATTACATCAACATCCAAACAGCTAAACAAATGGAACATACAACAATGCACACAGGGGATGGAACAAAAACACAATTAAGAAATACCTCCCCATTGGCATGCCGATTACGAAGTTCAGTGACAATTAAGATAGGGTTCAACCCAGCATTCTCTGCAAGTGTGTAGGGAATCACCTGTTTCAAGCATAACTCAGCTGGTAAGCTCAAAGAAACCTAAACTAAATGAAATCCATCATACAGAAAGCCTGGTTCAAGATAACTTTTCACATCTAGTGTCAATAAAGTTTGCCACAATGTGATTAATAGCAGGAAATGTATCTGGAGAACACTGAAAATAAAGATTCACCCTCTGCACTACATATGGCAACCCCCCACCCTCTGCCCAAAGTTTCATGATAACTTGGCATAGCAGTTATCTGGTTGCTGCAAAACCAAATGCAGAAAGCAATTGAAGACATTCAGGAGAATAGGTAAGATGGGATGAGGAAGTAACATCAAAGGGTCAGCCCATCAGTTTAATCAACTCAAACTATTGACCTGACATTTAACAAAACCCCTAGAGAATATGCAAGAACCAGATATCAAATGAAGGGAACAGTCATAAGCACAAGAGAGAAAGATCACCTCCAGAGCATCAGCAAAAGCACGGATACAGAAACTGTCCATCCCTTGCAAAGTTTTTGCCCAAGCACCAAGCTGCCGAGACACCTCAATCTCAGGTGCACCTCCTCCTGCAAACTCAATTATCTTATGAATATGCATATACACTGACTAGTGCCATTTGAAATGTTGGCAGATAATGAGGATATAGGAAAGATTAAGTGCCTGAAAACCTTCAGAGAATTCAATTCCAGACTAATGAGCAAAAGACCTAACTAAAAAGAGCAAGAGCACAATTGTACCTGCAATGAGGAAACGCCAGTTGACCAAACATCTCACCACACACAAGGCATCATGCAGACTTCGTTCTGCCTCATCAAGAACCTGCCACCCTCAGAAGCAACTACTAAAAACCATTGGCACAGGAGAATGGATACACAGAGAATAGGGATGCAATTGCAAAAAGCTGCTTATAACAGTTCATGGCAGGAGAGCAAATCAGACCAGAGCATTTGAACCCCGAACTACCACTGTGGTAGTACGCCCCATATTCTTGATCCCTGTCACCTTCACAATCTGGACATCATTTACAGTAATGTCAACTCACTCATTGAGGTCAAATGCTAAAAGTACCACCTTTTTTCCTCCCTGATTCTGTACAGGAATCCATACAAAGGAAAATCAACATGCACCGACATTCATAAAAATACAAATGGTACTCTTGTATAGAAAGCTGTTATATTCTAAGTTTGACCTGTATGCAACAACAGAAAGGACAAGATGAAAGACAATACCCGTCCACTGCCAACTGATACTTCCTCTACCAAGTCAGCATGACCAAGTTTCTCAGTGCGGAAATGCTCTACGTTGGCAATGGGAAGACAGTTCAATGTTTTGCTGATAAATTCAATATCCTCACGCTCCACATCTTTTACAACCAGAATTTTTGCTTTTGCAAGATAATGCAGTGACAGGTCAGTAACAGCATCACGCAAGATACTCTTCTGGATCAGCAGCACATTGCACCCTGTAGCTCTTATCTTCTTGATTATTCCAAGAATATAGTTGCGCTCTTCCTTAAGAATCCGATCCATCTGTCCAACCACATGGCAATCAGACTTCAGTTGAGAAGAAAAGAATACAACTGGAAAGATCAACCTTCGACAATTTGAGAAAGAAAAATCCTAAGGAACAGCATGGAGCATATCCCCCCATTGGTATGAAAATAAACCTGAGTATAATCAGAAACAATAACATTTTGTTCAATGTCTGTTTTGGGAGGCGATATCTGAAACTGAATTAGACCAATCTTGGCATTTTCCACTCGAGTGGGTCCACCAGCCAAATGGCTTGCTTTATTGTCAAACACCAAACCATTGATCATCTCTGTGTCATCAACCTGCATCAGGAAAAACCAGAAATATCCAATAAATAAATAGGAGGAATTTATCCCAGGAAATAAACAAGTCCTCCTCAAAGTTTAAGCTTTAAATTAAACAAAGAGTCAACATGCCACATTCACCATGAAGTACTTTGTGATAGTTAGGTAGATAAGAGGCACACAACAATAAGTAGCACTTTCAAAGACTACAAACACATACCGTGCCACCAAGCTTCTTTAGAACTTTTATGTCTTTCAGGTCAACAGAATTAGGTCGGCCAGGGTCTATCACATTCAATACTGCATCAACAGCCATTGGTGCTAGCAATGATGAATATTGGCTTACAACCTGCAAGAATTCAACATAACGTTGGGAGCAAGTCAGACGCATAAATAACAAAATCTAAGACTCCTCCAAGTGCGCACTAATACAACCTGCATGAGTGCAATACATATTGAAGAGGGCCATATATCTGTGGCATTGCAAAAACCTCCACTATAACACCCATTGTCAGGTTTGCCAAACCCCAACAAGAAGAACAAGAATGAGTGAGGTCATAACCTTGTGGGTGACATTGCGAGCATCACCCACAAAGCTGCAGACCATCACCTTCATGACGCATGGCAGTGACTAGCTGGAATTACTACCCACTGCATTCATCAGCTCCCAAAGTGGGTGCAGATGAGAACATAACAATCTGCTCAAAATTTCAGGCAAAAACTAGCATACTGAGTTTCTTTCTCATTTCCAGAAGCAACAGGAAGACTCAGTCATGTGTCAGCTCAAACTCAACCAAGCTAACTAATCTACAAAGTTAGTGGTGTCCTCATTCAAGCTGCAAGAAGTTTCTGAGGCACATTGACCCTATAAAAACAAGCATCTAAGCCCCAAGGCCAGCGATGCCCACACAGAAGATCACAGTACAATGTTAAAACGACACAACTTTTATACCTTACTGTTCAGGGAAGTGCTGGCACTTTTCACTAGTGCCTCACGGTCAGAAAGCTCCACTGGTATGGCCATGGCTGTCAGCACCTGGATATCAAAAGCAGCATCACCTGAGAATTAACTTCATAAGTACCAAGAACTTTTTCCCCATAATTAGCATTTAAGTCAATCTGAAAAGAATTGAGAGATGACAGGGTGATGGATATTTCAGATCTAGCCAAAAAAACAGAAACAAGTCAAAGAAGGTGGCATCACTCTGTGAATGTGCACAAGGTGAGAAAAACCAAACTCCTATTCAAGTTGCTCCTTCTTACAAAGCCCTACAATCACCACAGTCAGAATAACTGAAGAGAGATGTCATATTGGTTGTTCATAACCAAGAATCAACAATGACACTTGTGGATTGAGATCATCTCGTTAGTTGCATGGATGATCATGAACCATGTCTGTCTCAAGTGCAACCTCACCTCTACAGCTTTCTCAGAAGCCTTGTGAAATGCCTCAGATATAATTGTTGGGTGCAGTCCTTTACTAAGCAAATTCAGACACTGCTTCAGCAAAGCACCTGCCAAGACAACCACTGCACAACCAAAATATTCCTCAACATTCAGCCATCATGCTAGAACTTTTATTGTACACTTCACACTAGACAAGCACTGTCAAATCACCAATGGCCCTAGAGTTTACCAGTTATATTTGCAAACTCAGAAATCCAACAGCTCTGGGGAATCCTTAAGCACCATGTGGCACAAACTGCAGTTCTTTGAGAATGGAGCAGTTAGGTGCCTCTAGTATGGTCACTATGGTCAATTTTAGGCCAGTGAAAGAAATACAACTAAAAGATCATCGATGAAGTTGCAGAGAAATCTCCACAACAACAATTAAAGGTAACACGACAATGAGTGCAGTCATAACCTCATGAGAGTCGCTCACAAAGTGACAGACCATCACCTTCTAAAAGATATCTAGAACCTGTTAACCTTTGCAATAGCCCTGCATTTCCTACAGCAACCCATGACACAACAAGAGCACAGCCCATTGATACTCAAAAGAAACTTCAAATGCACAAGTAAGTTGCTTGCAATTCAAAATGTAGTGTTTGACCTGTTGTGGTCCCATCTCCTGCAACTATATCTTGTGATTTCGAAAGCTCAACCAACATCTTGGCAGCAGGCTGCGTCACCTCCATCTGCACCACATCCACCTCAAAATTCAGCTTGGACTTCCTTGATACACTCAAATTTGATCCCTTCCAACATTCTCTAAAATCATGCATAAATGAGTGCATGGATCACCCCCTTGCTGATGACCATGCTAGCCAGGTACCCATGTAAAATCAAATGGACACAACGAATGCAACATGCAGGAAAGAAGACCAAACAAGAACGTTAGCACCTCTCCCAACCGAAACCCTAATCCCGCTTTTCTTACCCAAACAAAAAGTCAGGCAAGAACCTTGACAAACCTAAAGAGGCAGAGAAACAGGTCCATCTGGTGACAAGCGTTATGGAAGGGGCGCAAGGATCAGCCGACATTGTGACAAAGCGATACAAGATCGGGACAGCGAGTGAAAAGAAACACAAAGTATGGGGGATAATTATTTGAAGAAGGCAAAGAAAGTCGGAGACCTTGTTGAGGATGGTGGCGCCATCATTGGTGATAATGACATCGCCATTTGCAGTAGACAACATCTTGTCCATACCTCGCGGACCCAGGCTCGTGCGTACAGCGTCCGCAACTCCCTTGGCAGCCAGAATATTGGCATAGCGAACGTCATCCTTTCGCTTTGTATCTACGTACTTCTCTGTGTTGCCGCCCGCTTTCATCACATTCGCACCTGGCATGGCTTATACTTTCCTTTCTCTTCCCGCTCCCCCTCTTACTCCTTTCCCGCTCAAAACAGCACCAAAATCTCAACCTAGCCACGACCTCGACGAGCCCGTCCCTGAGAACAAATCAAGTACTATTCTTTCAGAACCCGGAACCTGAAGGAGTCAGTTTCTGCGACCGAAGCGCGTGCAAATACACCAAACCTACATTTCCTGCTTCTCCGTCTTGAGCTCGCGCGATCTTGAATTCGCGCGCAAACAGAAACCCCCCGCAACGATGACAAAGGAAGAGATGGAACTGTTTTAGGGTTTAAGGCTGCGGAGCGGGGGCAAGAAAAACCGTACCTACGGTATGCGGACCTAGTTTTCGCCCTTTTCCCACCACAGGTGAACTTTCACCCACGTTGGTGCTTTCACCTTTTTTAGTGAGGCCTCTTAGTGGCCATATTAAGCCAAAAAAGTGTTAGAGCTAAACTTAGAGACCTTAACTTATAATTTGATCTAAGCATGGGATATTTGTAATATTTAGAAATAATTTAAATGGATTTTGAGAATTTTACCATGGTACCTTGTGGGTGCTTTTTAACCAAAGGCCAACACCCCATACCTAAGTTACCCCAAATGAGGTCTTCAAATTTATTAGGATCTCGACAATTTATCAAGATCCCCTCTTCTCTACTCGGATGAGGTAGTAAATTGGGACAAGAAAGAAATTGGGTGCATTCATTTGAAGGTGATTTTTGATATTCAAGTTCGTTGCACCACAAATCTTTGGGATTGGGTTTCTTCAAATTGAGTAGTTTGATTTCAATTTCGAAATGTGGACAATAGAAATCATGTAATGAATTAATAATGCATGTCTTCATGTGTTCATGGATTTGATTACTTGTGAATAGTGGAAAATGTATATAATACATTTTCAAGTTCAATGGCAATTATGTTATTTTTTGAAATGTCAATTTTTTTTAGAAATTATGTACTTGAATTGAATGTTAAAAGTTAATGAAATTGTTTATTCATCAATGGGTGTAGACATCTATGTTAACAATGATTTTCTAATAACCAAGTTTTACATTGGTACTGAGTTCTTGTTTACTACGCTACACGCAATACGACGTATCCAAGTAACAAAAACAAAATCTCATAAAATTACATATTTAGTCTAGTTATCAAATTGAGAATTAAATCATGCATATCCAACAACAATAGTGAATATGATATATGTTATTAACAATGTTTGAGTACAAGATAATATTTGGGTGAAGCAGCCAAAGTGAAAGATCATTATTTGCCCCTTATATTAAATTCATTATCTTGTAAGCTTGTCCAAAATAAGTTGACCATCCAAAATAAGTCTAGATAAAACATTGATTATCATCCTTTTTGGGGCAAGGAAAAATATTAAACAATTTGCAATTGTCATCAAAAATGGCAATCCAACATTTGATTCCAATTTTTTTTGCAAAGTACTAAAAACATTAGGTAGCAAAACTTCTCATTAACTTTCACATTAGTGTTGCATAAAGTTATTTAAAGATTTTTATCACAAAAATTCTAATAACATTTAACCAAAAATAATAATTCACTAAAAGAAATGATGTCCTTTGTAATTAAAACTAGATGACTATAAGTCTTAAATGACTGTATGTATGACTTTAGTCATAAACTATTATTTTGAATCATGTGTAGAAAATCATAATCATATATTAATGAGGTATGTGACTAATAGATGATGAAGTGATAACAAGATGGAAATGTTAGTTTTCATCATTTTTATTTCATCTATATGACATGCATGATTGATGACAAAATGATGTGAACGTCCAATTGCCATTACAATGATTAAAAAATGACTTCAAGTTATTTGATATGAACATAGACAACCCTAGCCCCCACCTACCTATGTACCAAAGTGGGGTGGGTATTTGTTTTTATTAGTAATAGTTCAATCCAAGCATTTGAAAATAAAAATTTCAAATAATCACATGGGTCTGATTCTTCAATTTAAAAAATATATAAAGGATCTCCTGAGTCTAGGTTTTAGAAACCCAAAGAGGGGTGGTTATGAAATGGGGGTGGGGGTTAAAGGTGGTGGTTAGCCAAGTATATAAGCCCTAGTTCTTTGATAGAAACCCGGACAAATACACTTTGGTTCTTTTCTCAAGGTTTCTAGAAGACCCTTTTAAAAGATGGGTTGTGTATTTAATCTTTAATTTTTTTAAACTCATAATAAGGCAAGAATTTTGTTTAGAAGTTGCAATATGTAGCACAACTATAAGTTTTGAAGGTAGAATGTAAAACAAGATTTCAAAAAGGATTTTCATGTTTGCCATTGAAGTCAAAAAAATAAAATCCAACTATTGATTAACCCCACATAAACTCCAAAAATAGATGGGAACAATTTAATTTTCAAATTGCAAAAGGTAACACAATTACAAGTTTTAAAAGTGGAGTGCAAAACAAAATCTCAAGAAGGATTGTCATGGTTGCCATTGAATTTAAAAAATCAAAATTCAATAATTGATAAACCTCAAAAAAACTCCAAAAAATGTGAATTAGAATGTGAAGGTTAAATTTTTGTCATGATTGATGCTTCTAAGTCATAAGCAAGTCTTTTAAACCTTTCCATTCCATCTTCCATCTAGCCCTTGACTTCACAAACACATAGTTCAGCTTGGATAAGTAAAAAAACAAAAACATGCGTATTAAACTCACGCAATTAGATGGAGACTAATTGAGGACACAAACACATTAAAAAAATAAAGACTACATACATATAAACACGAGATGAACATAATGAAAACATGAACATTGAAGACACATTGACAAAAGACATAACTAGGACTAAAACATTGAAGATATAGTGACATTGGAAACATAAGAGATAGAAAACAAGATGGATTTAGGACATAAGACATACAACCCTTAAAAGACATTGAGTCAAAAGAGATTGTTGGAAGAAGGCCCAATGGACTTAAGACATAAGACCCTCAAAAGACACAAAGACAAAAAAGATTGTTGGAAGAAGGCCCAATGGACTTGAGACATAAGATCTTCAAAAGACACAAAGACAAAAGAGAATGTTGGTAGAAGGCCCAATGGACCTAGGATAAAAAAACTTCGCAAGACATAATGATAAAAAAAAGTCTTGGTTTAGGCACAATGGACTTAAGACAAAAGAGAATATTGGAAGAAAGCTTAATGGATTTCGAACATAAGACCTTTAAAAGACACAAAGATAAATGAGACTATTGGTAGAAGTCTTAATGACTTAGGATGGAAGACATAAAATCTCCAAAGATATAAAAACAAATGAGACTACTAGCAAAACACATTTAGAACTTAGGACAGACCACATAAAAGCACTTCAAACTAAAGTAAAAGACATAAAGACACGTAGGACTGAAAACAAAAGGGACTTAAGATTGAAGACACAAATACACTTAAGACTTGGGTCTGAAGACACAAAGACAAAAGAAATAATGATAAAAACCACTTAGGACTTAAGGTTTGACTGCCATTAAAAAGGCAAAGATAAGTACAAGGCGCTCACAAAATGGAATGGAATCATTAAAAAAAACTACCAAAACTTAACACTTAACAAATGCTTCCATTCATCACTTTCAACCTAACACTGAACATGGACAAGCCACTTCCACATAAGAAATAGGTGAAATTAAGAAACACAATGCAAATCCAAGGAATCTTCATCGTCCACTTAGTCTTCAAATTCAACTTTCAACTTTGCCATCAAATCAAATTCTGCCTCACATGCATATGCAACATCAATTTGTTTCAAATAACCAATATGTGGATCAAATGGTCAATTTTTATGGACAATTACTTGTCCATATTTTTTATTTGAAGGTGACATCTCCGAAGTGCAATCAAAATGTCAACAATAGAAAAAGGTTATGTTTTTATTTGGTTGGTTGGGATGCCAAGTACGTATCTTGCCAATATAGGGAATGTTGGAAACTTGTTTTGTTTTTTACACCACCAAGATAAAGGGCACTTGTAGTTTTCAACATCAATTAGATACCGATGGAATCCAATAAGTTCTTTTGACACAAAGTCCCTATAAGTGTCTACATTTGTTGAAATGTTTTGAAAAAAATCTTCGACATTGCCTTGAGATTACAAGTGTTCAACTTTTTCAACATTGGCAAACATCAACAACTTGGTTGTTTCTATCAATAAAGGTTATAGGAACTATTGATCATATTCAACAACAATAACATTTTCATGAGCTAAAAAAATAATACTCAACCTCATGTTTTTAAACCTTGGATCAAACATTAAAGCCAACATGTTATGGCCCCTTTTCCTATCAATATGCATGTAGAAAGGAAATAAAAGGTTGAATAAACATCCAAAATCTTCCACTTCATGTGGACCTTGAGCTCGCTTAACTCATGATCAAAAAAAATTTCTTCCACCAGGCTATCAAAAATAGGTTGGATTGTCAATTCTTCCTAAATATTTTGACACTTAGATGTAATAAATCACACGACATCTAAGAATAACTAGTGTTCTTAACTCTAGTTCAAAACACAACCACTAACAATCAATGACAATAATTTCACCATAGCTTCACATATAACCCATATTCTTAAAGACGATACATGAGATTGTAATGTCAAAGATTGTGTATTATAACATAATGCAATGGCATTTTGAAAAGTTTGGGCATCTTGGAAGAATAAAACTTGGCTTGCAAATCTATCATCAATAATCAAAACCAAAAAATGCACAATCATGCACTTCGCAAACACATGTATAAAAATAATCAAGAAGCATAAATAAAAAAACAAATACCTTGTTTTCATAAGCATGTTCAACTTTTTGGGCCACAACCCTGATTGAATGCAATTTTTGTCCCATGTTTGCCTTCCCTTGCCTTACTTTTTGGGCTAGTTAATGCATTTTTGAAGGAAGATTGTGCCACCTTTATGGATGCCAAAAATAAACCAACAGACATTTTTTCATCTATAGTAGCATATTGACAAACCTTCGACAATGTATGCCCGAAACAAATGCCATCAAATGGCTTCAACAAGCCTTTATTGCATGATACTATAGAAATCAAAGCACATGCACATGTCTACAAGTTAGACCCTTCATCTTTAACAAATGCAAGAATTTTCTGGGTTAAGGAAAACCTACCCAATAGTTTTTATAATTTAGGAACCATTGTAACACTACTTGTGTCTAAAATTTTAAACAACTCAATGGTGACATGTCTGGCCTCCTAATCACTTGAAATAAATTTCACCACAATAACAAAGACTTCCCTTGTTCCTTTTGACATCCATAAGTAAAAAGTGCATGTGATACACAATTAGCTAATGTTAGTACAAATAAATGGTCATAATCTTTTCAACCAAACGTAATCGAATTTTTTCAACAAAACTTTTCATGGGTGGAAATAGAAGCCAAGTATATAGCCTATATAGTAGCCTTAAAGCCAAATTGATTAGATAGTCTTTATAGGTATCAACCATTTAATCACAAACAAATTAAATCTTCCAAACAATTTGAATTGCATCATTTTCTTGAACTTATTAGCAGGGTAATAAAACCAAAAAATTACAAAAGGAAATACATGTGCCCTCTTTTTACTCGTCTCATGATCAAGTAGAAATTTTGGGGCAAGGTTTGTTGGATCTTTTAATAATTTTTGCAACAAAATAGAATGGTTGAATTCAACATAGTTTTTTTCATGTCTTGTATGCCATCTTTATGGTATGCAATGACGCCCTCCTATGTCTTATGCACATAGGCAAGTTCAGGAAGAATTGTTTCATCATGGCAAACAATGCATTTCATAATTTGGTTTTCGAAAGGTTAATAGGTTGATTATCATTTACCTCAAAGAATGCCCATGTGATTGAATTGCGATAATCCAGCTTCCAAGCTTATTTATATTTCCACAAGTTTTCCAAGTGTGTTTCAACAACATGATGTTCATCAACACCATCAACATCACCATCAGTAGCTAGAATCTCCATCTTAGACCCAATTTCATGCAAAGGTTGCACATTGCCAACATTGTAGATATTATCCTATCTTGCAAATGTTGGAAGAACTTCATCAATGGAAGTAATGTCGTGAAGCATTGAAGAAAAAACCATAAAAACAACAAAACCTAACATTGTAGTAACAAAAGTAGTAAACCCTAGCATTATAATAACAAAAGCAAGATGACAACAATAATGGGATAGGATACATGTTTAAGGTTCAAGGATATGGAAAAGGATTATAGCTACATGATGACAACAAAGTTGAAGATGGCACCCAATGTGTAGTTTCATGCTTTAACTATGATGATTTTAGCTTAAGGCATAGGTAATAGGCAATGGCACAAATAAGGAGATGATGTCAGCACACTAAACTACACGATCAGAAGGAGATTATAATACAATACTAGACAATGATAGTAACAAACATGCGAATGTGAGAGATCAAAGGCAAATATGCCAACCATGGTGGTTATAGCTTAAGGTAATGAATCAACATGATGGCACAAAAAAAAAGATGAAAACACATTCAACAATACGATTGGTAAATATCATATTCTTTCATCCTATTTATGTGTTTCATATGTGTTTTAAACACATGACATTTATGTGGAAAAAGTGTAAGCTTTTGAATGATGAATTTCAAACAATTTCCATTGCCGAATCATGGGATATAAAGTTTGTGTTATGCATTTTGTTTATTTTGTTTGTTTTGTGTTTTTGTTTTGAAATTTTATATTATAATTATTGTTTTAATTATTTTTATAAATGTTTGTTTATATTTATGTGTAAAAGTTTTGAAGTTTTTTGTTATACATAAAACATACAACCTTTTTGCACACAACATACATTTTGCACTCTATTTTTTTGCGTCATGATAAGAGGACAAATTAGTGAATGAAAATTTGAATTTGTTTTAAGACCTTCAATCTTAAACTCTAACCATACCCTTTATGTGCATATGTTTTCATCTTTTTTGTATAATTACCTATAATTGTTTACATTTTGAGAGTGTAAGATTTTTTAGAATTTTTGGTAGAAAAATAAACTGATTATTTTTCTCATTTCCCCGTAATACTCTTGTAAAATTTACAAATGGTTCCATTAGAAGAAAATTGTCATTTTGCAACCATCATATGTAACTAATTTTCCATCACATGTGACACATGCAATTATTACACCCCATAGTTCTATAAAACAAGTTGCAAATGATTAGTAGTTACATACAATAATATGTATGTGGACAATATATATGGTATGAATTTTTATTTTATACGTTTATATTATTCTACAAGGGTTGCACATTGTGACATGTGTTCATTTGTGAAGGTCAATTTAGATAGTGTCATGTGGCATTTAAACATTATTTCAATATTCATCATTATTCATAAATAAATAATATTATAACCATCCAATAAAATGTGAATTAGATTTTGATACATGTCCATTTACGAAAGCCAATTATGTGGTGACACATGGCAATTAAAAAAAAGCCCATTGATTTTTTAAAAAAATTAGGTAGGTAGGTAAATAGGTCGTAGGTAAGTAGGGAGGTATGTAGAGAAGTAAGTAGGATGGTAGGCCATACTAGGTAGGTAGTAGGTATGTAGGATTGTAGGGTTAGGATAAGTAGGTAAATTCAAAATAATCATGTTTTGTGTTTGGGTTTAGTTTTTAAGGTTGAGTTTCTTTCATTGGCTTATCACAAATGGCATAAATGGTATTTGGTTTGTGAACAAAACAAATGCACTTACTTAGATGGTGTGCACACTTGAAATCTAGGGCCAAAAATATGGGATAAAAAATTCAATTGCATGTGCAACCAATGTAGTTGAAGCCTACATGCAAATATTACATGCTACCAATGCCATATTGATTTAGTTCACTTACTAGCTAAATTAATTATGTTATAAGTAATAAAAGTTAATGGATAATAATATAATTTAATGATAATATTATTAATTGGTTCGTCAATATTAATATTATTAATTATAATAACATTTTAATAGTTACGATTACTTATAATAATTAATGATGAATGATATTATATGATTATTACTTAATTTAAATTAAGAGTTAACTTAGGTTAGTAATTAACCTAGGTTATGGTACTTATATGCAAATTAATATAGACTATTAGCCTTAAATATACTACCATAATTAATGTTATAGTTAGAATTAAATTATAGTTATTGAAGAAATAATAATATTAACAACAAAAGATGAGAATAATGAGAATAATATTTAATACTCACTAATAATATCATTTTAATATTTATTAATAAGTACAAATATTATGATAAAACTTAGGTTAAAGTATTTATAAGCTAGCATGTGTAACCTACTAAACATAAATAGAATCATCATAATTAATAACATTATAATTTTAAAAATAATTATTATTGAAAAAATTTAATATTATTATTTATAATAATCATAATAATAATTATTGAATTATAATAGTCAAGTCATTAGTAGGTAATAATATTAATAATTTTAAGTATAATTATAATAGTTTAAAAATCATTGTATTTGATTAACTATAATGATTAGTAATATAAAAATATATATATTCCTAAAATAATTTTGATTAAATTATTCATGGTTGAATTAATTTGAACAAATGAATTTTGATTAAAGTAATCATTTGTAGAATAATTTTGGTTTAACTAACCATAAATAAAATAATTACATGGTTAGATTAATGATGGATGAACTTTTTTTTTCTAAAATAATTAAAAGGTTAAATTAAAAATGGCTAAATTATTTTGGTTCAATTAAACATGGTTAGTTTAACGAAGGTTAATTTAAACACGGTTAGTTTACCCAAAGTTAGTTTAATTATGATTAATTTAACTTCATAATTAATTTTCCATGGTTAATTTAGCTTCATAGCTAGTTTAACCATGGTTAATGTAACCAAAGGTTGTTTAACTTTAAAGTTAATTTAACCAAAGTTAATTTAGTCTGATAATTTATTTTGCTATGGTTAATTTAGTGAAAGTTAGTTTAACATTATGGTTAATTTAGTCTTATAATTGGTTTAACCAAAATTAATTTATTTAGAAGTTTTAGTTATGGTTAGTTTAACTTCATAAATTTTTTTATAATTAATTTAATTTTGATTAGTGTGAATATAACCTAGGTTTAATCAATGTTTTGTTTTGGGTGATGCACTCGCAAATTCCTTGTTAGACCCAAGCTGGGTCCAAGTCAATCAAATAATGGAATTGTTTGGACCTTGGGGCACATTCTTAATTTTTTGCATTAAAAAGGGTAGAGGGGCGTGCTGAAGCTCCGAGATGGGACTAGGAGGAGGGACAAGCTTTAGTTACTCATTCAAACTTGCATCAAACTAACCAACAAGTTGGTTAGATCACTTTTTAGAGCACCTTTAGTCCTAGGACAAGCCACGGGTGACCTTGGACTCACAAGACTCACTATGGGCCAGATTCGGGGCAGCCACCACCTTCCCCCATATAGTATTCTCTGTGTTTGTCTATGGCACCTTCATCCAAAGGGCTTTTTGTCCCAGGACTCCCAAGGAGGAATCCCAAAATTATCCCAGTTTGGACTCTTGGGACTTTGCAAGTTCATAAATATTTGATCAAAACTCTGATTGGGAAAAGGTCTAAAGCAAACTTGTAGTTCTCCTTGAGAGCTTTCCAACGATGTGTCGCATTTCACCTGCACACACCAAGGTCGGGTTGATTCCTGACTTTTAATGATTGAAAGTTAAATTGTCAATTTGATTCCCGACCTTTTTTTTTGCCAGAATTTGTGTTGCAGATGTCCAAATGGTGCATGCAAGGCCATTTTCGACATCTAAACTTTGATAGCTTTCCAATGATATAAAGAACGTCTCAAGGCGAGGTGTTTTGACCCCTGCAATTGAACTCTAAAATTTTGGGAGTTACGGAAGATTCCCAAGTCCTTGTTTCGGGAGTGTGAGTGTCATCCTCACATTCTTTCAAAAGTGAGTTGTGACATTGGGTAACATTAGTTAAGATGGGTTTAACCTTAATACTTTAATTATAAAACTATAATACATAGTTTAAGTAGATATATTTAATGTATTAATGTAGGTATGTATTAGCTTAGGTCATGGGTTTTATGACATGTGTCCATTTTTTTATAATTGCATCTGATTTCACACACAACCATATTGCCCAAAAATTATACAATACCAATTTTATAGTTACAAACATAACCAATGTAGTTATAAACAACACTACACAATTGCATAATGAGTTGTAAATGACATGATTTTAACTAGTAAGTGGCATAATATACTATAGGCCTATGATCATGAATAATTCCATTTCAACTTGGGTTTTGACATTACAAAAATATTTCATGTTGGCATAAAATATTCCTTTGAGGTGACAATAATATTTCATGTTGGCATAAAATATTTTTTTGACATGACAAAAATATTCAATGTTCATATAAAATATTGTCATGATTGGGCAAAAATATCCCCATGAATATTTTGTTTTGTTCATTTGCTCATAATTCACACTAACATGTTGATGTCATAACATCATTAACAACACCTTCATATTGAAAACCTTCTTCATTCCTTCTTTCCATCAAGATTATAAGCTTGTGTTCTTAAAGTTGTGTTTAAAGTTCATTATCATCAATAATAATTTTCTTAAAAAATCACCAACAACAAACTACATGCAAATTGATCATATCATGACAATCATGTAAATAATTAATCACATTGCCTTAATCTCATATAAAGAAAAATGAAATTTATAAAAAATAAATGCGACCTATTTTTCTTTTTTCATTTTGATATTTTGGAATGAAGTGGCACTCACTTCAATGCCAAATTATTATGGTCACATGATAGCTAATTGTTGAGCTGATTGAATAAACATTTCATTGTTGTGTAGTTTTATTCAATGCATCATTAATCTATCTAATCTTTTAGTAATGTAAATACTCATCTTCATACTTACATATAAAGAAAAAATTGATGTGTCTATTATAATTTGTAATGTTGGATTTGTGGCAATTTATATTTATTTTTTTGTATTAATAGTTATGTCTTTTTAGTTTTTTTATGAAATAGAGTATTGGTTTATCTTTTTAGGTTGTAAAGTTGTGTTTATTTTCAAGGAACCCCAAGTTTTTTTAAAGGTTTACTTGGTTAAAAATGCAAAGGAAGATTGCTTTCACATTTGTTATTAAGGGTGTAGCCTACATCAAACATCACATATTTTTACCAAGTGTAATGCCTTTACCTTTTAGGGCCTAGAACAACAAATGTAACTTTAGTGATGATGAAAGAACTTGTAAATTAAAAATGTCCATGCAATCAATCATTTAGGCCCAAAAGTAAGATGTAAATTAATGATATCAAACAATCTCACTACCAAAAACAATAATCATTAGTGGGCATCAAACATTAGTGCAATTTGTTAGCATGCTCGCATTACTTGATATGTCTATGTTTTGACTTTCAAAAGTTGTGCAAAAACCATCCATCTCAATGTAGATGAGCCCACTTCCATTAATGGCAATTACCATCTACATCTCGTTGCATATAAAGTCTAAAATGCACATCATAATTTGTTACTACTTAATTTTTGATTATTATTGGGTCATGTCATGTTTAAGGGAAAAAAAAACTTGGAAAATCCATGTCAATTTTTTTAAATAGGCAAAAATGAATATATCACGTCTTTTTGCTCTTTCATTATTTGGAAATAAAATAAAGACCACTACCACCTAGGTATTACATAACAAAGATAAAAAATCAAGGGATATATGTGGCATCCAACAACCATATCAAGATTACCCCCCATCTTAGCAATTTCAAGCCAAAATGCATGTAAAGAAAAAAATATCCATCTTGTTTTGAATCACAAATTCAACTCATAAATGACTTTTGCAAAAATGAATGGATGACCCTTTGGTAAGACTTTGATATTAAGGATAATGAAATATCTTTGCAACCCCACACCCCATACTTTGATAAAATTTCTAGTGGGGTTAGAAAGGATTGTATCATAGGTATTTTAGGTTGATGTTAGTTGATGTAACAACCTATGCAATCAAGAAGACTTGTATTGTCAACATTAATTCAATACAACGTTTAATAGAAGTTGGTTCAATTGTATTAAAGTTGTGAAACCCCAAGTTCCCAACATCACCACCACACCTTAAAAGTTTTTAAAAACACAATTCGATAAAAGGATCCATTACAAGGTCAATAGGCAAAAAAAGAATTAATCATAATAGATATGGCAGAACATAAAACATACATATATGAATTGTACATTGAAGTTTTGATACGTAGCAAATCAAACAAACCTTTGTTAGTAATTGCAAGAAGCACGATAAAAACTCATGGGAGTTTCACATTTGTCATATTTGGGAAATGCATATTCATGCATCCTATGTCCAATTTGGTCATTTATTTTGATGGACAATTGCAACAAATTGTGCAATGACAGCTAACTCTTGCACATTTGAATGAATAGTTGAAGGAAAAGGATATTAGATTTTTTTTAGGGTTTAGGGTTTAGGGTTTACTAGTTGTAAGAAGCATGATAAAAACTCATGGGAGTTTCACATTTGTTAGATTTGGGAAATGCATATTCATGCATCCTATGTCCAATTTGGTAATTTATGTTGATGGACAATTACAACAAATTGTGCAATGACAACTAACTCTTGCACACTTGAATGAATAGTTGGAAGAAAAGGATATTAGATTTTTTTGGGTCATTGGCAATTAATTTACGTAAGTAAAAACTATTGTTTGCACTTGAAAAATAGTTGAAAACGACATTTTCTAAGTGCAATTGATAATTTTTAATTGCATAAATTGATTACAAATGACATTCTTTTTTTTCTAATGAAAACACAACAGATGCAATACCCTAAACACGTTTAATAGAATCTCATCATTCAAGCCATTGGTTATGTTTCTCCCCATGCTTGTATTTAACAAATCTATTTTGTTTCCTTCACCTTTTATTGACATTGCTTATCCTTTTTCTTCTCTTTCCATCTTTTTTTTTTTCTTTTTTTTCTCTTCTATCTTTGCATTTCATATAAGCAAATCCCTTTCTTGTTGTTGTCTTCCTCCTTGAACCTCTTTTTTTTTAACCAATTCATGGCGTTGTTATTCTTTCCACTCTTTGTTTTTCTTCTTCTTCCTTGCCTCTTGTTCCTTCTCACCTCAAACCTCATTAAACTTTTCATAGACATTCAAAATGCAACCTCTGTCAACCTCTTGTTCTTTTTGCATGTTTCACAAAAACACATAAAACAATCCAACTTGGATTCATAGATAAATACTTAGATGTGCCTCTCTCCTCACAACACAAACAAAAACAATAAAAAAAACACACACATGAAAGCACAAAAATAATTTGTTGGTGCAAAGGAGAGAAAAAAAAAACCAAAGAAAAAATATTATAATAAACAATGGTCATGAATTTCAAACTATATAAACTTGATGCTTGTTTTAGGATTTAATAACATTGTGAAAACAACTAGACTTCTACTTCTTATTTTTCCTTTTTTCTTGTTAAACAATTCTTGAAATGAAACCACACAACAAGGCAAGATAAATAAACATTTGGTATTTCTCCCACAAGCAAAAGGAGAGTCTAGAATAAGGTTTCTTGTGATTTAACTCTTTGTCAAATTTTCAACCTAAATAATGCAAGCTAAACTAGGGTGTTAAAAAAAAAGACAAATGTTAAAATCCTTCAAAAAAAAATCTGAAACTTTTTTATATGTTAAAAAAAAACCCTTTCATTCAAGTTATTGAAACATCAAATATTTTAGTTCATGTTGTAAAATAGTATTTATAAAAAATTAAAATAGTGAGAAACTTGGTTTTTGTTAAAATAATCAATCATTTTAACAATTAGTGGTTAAAATAAAAATAGTGGGGCTACTTAATTATAATATCCAATGCATGAATTAGTCAAGAGTCAAATATGTATGGGAATTTTCAACAAGGGAATTTCTTAATATTTATTCATGTTGTAAAATGATATTTACAAAAAATAAAAATAGTGGCAACCTTGGTTTTTTATAAATAAATTATTATTTCAGCATTTGGTGCTTAAAAAAAGAAATAATGGGCTATTTAAGTATATTACCTAATACATGATTTAGTGAAAAAAGCCCTTATTCATTTTTCATTAAATAAGTGAGAATTTTCAATAAGGGAATTTGGTAACATTTTTTTCATGTTATAAAGAACATTTACAGAAAATTTTGTTCTTGAAAAATTGTGGCAAACTTGGTTTTTGTTTAAATAAATAATTATTCCAGCAGTTAGTGCCTAAAAACAGAAATAGTGGGCAACGTAATTACACTATCTAATGCAAGAATTAGCAAAGAAGCCATTAGACGTGTTGCATTAAGTAGAGGTGGCAATTTTGAACATTGGAATTTCTTTATATAATTTTTCATTTTGTAAAATTAACATTTACAAAAAAAATGGTGGCAAAAGTTGGTTTTTGTTAAAATATTTAATTATTTCAGCAATTAGGCTACTGCTTAAAAGCTGAAATAGTGGGCTACTTAATTACACTGGGTTTTTATTAAAATATTTAATTATTTCAGCAATTAGGCTATTGCTTAAAAGCTGAAACTGTGGGCTATTATTAATTACACCACCTAATGAATGAATTAGGGAAGGAAGGCCGCCCTCCTGCCCGCCCACCTGCCCGCCCTAGTTCATTTTGCGTTAATTATTAAAAAATGTGGGAATTTTCAACAATGGCATTTCTTTATTGTCTAAGTAAAAGAAAAAACCGCCCCGCCGCTACAAAGCCGGATGACCCATCAAGCCCTAGCTCTTTTCCTCTTCCGTTCCTTTCCTTTTTGCGTCTCGCACGCAGGCACGCTCTCTTCGCGCTTTCCCTCCGAAGCTTTGCTTTTCCTGCTCCTCTTCTGCTGCTGCCACTTCGCACCGGGGTCGCGAGTCTGTGGGGCTTTTTGTTGATCCAGGTTCATCGGAGCCTCTCTACTCACTCGTTTTCTTTGCAGTATTGCACTTGCTGTTGTACTTTTGTCTTTTGTTGACACGGGTTTCAACGCCTGCTCTTTGCGGTGCCGTCCATTTCCCTGTTGTTGTTGTTGTTGTTGTTGCTGGTGTCGGCTCTTTTCTTCTCTCTGGATACCTTTTTAAAAGAAATATTTTGTTGTTCTCCCTTTTGGTCGTTGTTTTGTTCTTTCTTGTTGTTTTTAAGGTTTTTTGTGTTTTTCCGCCACTTCCGCCCCGGCTTGGTTTTTATTTCTCGAACCGTCTTCCATGCTTGCAGAAACCTAAGGGTATAGTCACCGGCAAGGGCTCATCTGCTTTTGAAGGCCTTTTTCTCTTGTGTTTTTGCTTGTTTTGAGTAATTGCTAGTTCTTTATTTTTGTTTTTTGGTTTTTGGTTGCCAGTAGGTGAGTGGCAGTGTGTCGTTTTCATTCTGGTTTTGTTTCGACGAAGGAGGAAGATCTGATGGATTTCGATGAGTATGACTACCTTGAGAAAACCGTGGAGAATCCTGATGGCCTCAAGGAAGTGAATGGGAATGGCGCCGCGAGGGTTGATGATAGGGATGGAAGAGACCGGAGCAGAAGTTCCAAGAGGAGAAGCGATGAGGACGGTAATGGACACGAACATCGAAGTAAGAGGACACGCGGAGGGGATGGAGAAGAGAATGAGAGAGGAGGGGAGCGAGGAGAGAGAGAAAGAGACAGCAGGGGGGACAGAGACAGGGGTGACAGAGATCGAAGCCGACGAGACTCAGCCCACCGTTCTCCTTCCAGGTCCAGAGATCGGGCAGGCGACAAGGAAAAAGAAAGATATAGTCGGGGAGATCGAGAGAGGTCAGAGAGACGTGACAGGAGTGAGAGAGGAGGAGGAGGGGAGAGGGACAGGGGGGAAAGAGATCGTGATGGAAAGAGAAGCGACAAGGACTCCTCCAGACACAAAGATAGACAGCACAGCAGTAAGGCTTCTGACGGCGACCGAGGCCGCGAAAAGGACGGAGAGAAAGAAAGAGATAGAGACGCGGAGAGGTCCAGGGAGAAAAGCAGAGAAGGTGAACGCCATAGGGACAAAGAGAAAGAGCGAGAACGGGAGAAAGAGAAGGAGACCGAGAGAGAAAGCCACAGGGAGAGAGAGAGAGAGCGCCGGTAACTTTTCTTCCTCTGTCTGTTCTTCTCTTTGCATTGTTCCAAAGTTTTTGTCACACGTCTTTTGTTCCTGTTTCTCCTTTTGCAGTTTGTGATACTTCCTAGAGATGGGTCTTTCTTGGTAAGTCTGCATCCATTTGTTTGTAGAGTGATGGAAATCCATGGGCTCCTCTTCAATAGATGTGCAAATCATCAAACAATCTTTAAACTGAAAAGACTTTGTGTTCTCCACCAGCCGCTCGCGGGAGTTGAAAGATAGGAGGGAAGAGGTTGTTGCAGCTGAACCTGAGGCTGACCCTGAGCGAGATCAGCGCACTGTTTTTGCCTACCAGGTGCCCTTTCCTACATGTTCTCATCACTGAAATTTTTTCGAACACTGGATCCCCTGAAGGATCTCTCACTGGTTTCAATTTCCAGCTAAGAACAGTTTATCTGTCACACAATCTTTGAGGGTCTGCTTCCCTTTTTTGGGATTTCTGTCCTTTTTCTGCTTTGGGATTTACCCTATGTTCATATGGTTTGCAGCATTGACTGGTCACATGTGTTATGTGGTTGTTTGGACCTCCAATGAATTTTGTCTGTAATAATTGTGAACAGTGTGAGGGCTCTCAGTTTTGCTTGATATGTGAATTCTGACATGCTGTGAAGCTGAGAGGAGATAGAACTCTGAAGAAGATGCTTACAAAAGCTTATGGATCTCTATAGAATTCATATGTTACAGCTTTAGGATACTCTTCCACTAAAGATGCCATGGATTTGTAATGGCTTTACAATTGATGGAACTTCAGGTTTGTGAATGCAGTTTTAAGTTCCTCAACCAGATTGCCCAGCAGGAAGTTGTAGATTCTAACTTAAGTACTGAGGAGTAATGGCATTTTTGTTGATGAGAACCTTGGTCTTTAAATCACTAATATGCTGACTTAAAGCTTTTTAGCAGTCACTCTTACAGAATTGCAACAGTATAGAGTGTTGCAAACTGTTGTTGTTAGAGTTGTGTAATAGAAGTGTGAACTTGATCCTTTTAGTAACCTTGGAGACCCAGATTTTTGTTGAAGTCATCTATCTGGCAGCATGCCCTTGTTGTGAGTCATAGAATTGTGTGGATGTGATAAAGCAAGGTTCATGTTGTCAGAAGGGTGTGCTTCTTGCTGGAATTAAAGTTAATCAAATTGTTGTCTCAAATTGAGGGGTGGGTTGTGGCTGATATATGATTGTTGGATGTTACATACCTTTTTTTTTTTTTTTTTTGAGAATCACGCACAAGTTTTTTCAGGGAATATCCTCATCAGTTTCTTGTAAGCAGTTCATTGAAAAGACCAGTCATTGCCAAATATGTGTGGTGTTTTTACATTGTCCAGGTTTAAATTCCCTGCCACTTTAATGTGGACCTCCTTGCACAGGAGTGCCCTTTTTCAGGCTTCAGACTTTTGCTTCCCTTTTTACCTAAGCAAAGAGACTCTACACACTTGGTTTGTTAATTTTACCAAACTATGTGGACCTTGGTTTGTGTTATGGTTCCCTTGTGTGGTTATCATCTATTTGTCAATGTAAGGGTATGTCTGTAGATGAGAGGGTCTTGCAAGAAAGCCCTTTACATCATCTGATGGCAGTGGTTTCTACTCCCAAAGTTTACATGCAGGCTCTGATTCATGTGTTTTTGGGAAACATTGTTCCTGTTGAGTTCAACTTTAAGTGTCCCAATCGTCAGAAGATTTGTCTTATAGGTACACAACAGTATGGGGTTGGGTGATATCGCCATGCAGGTTGATTTGAATGGTCAGAAAAGTTACTTGTGCCTCAGGCAGTGTAAGCTTCCACCTCGTGCTGTCACTCTGCCTGAGGGAGTTGACATTGCAACAGTTGGGTGGCCCAGGCAGGCATCCTGTTGAGGGACAGTTTTCCTGTGCTGCTTACTGTGGAATATGCGACAGGAGACACCAGTGAGTATTTTATGGTTTCCGGCTTGTGTGTTGTGTGTGGTTGCAGATATCTCTGAAGGCGGACGAAAGGGATGTTTATGAATTCTTCTCAAGAGCCGGGAAGGTCAGTTGTTGCCAGTAGCCATGATGAGTAATGTGGAGTTCAAATAGAATTCATAAAGCCCAATTACTATGTTGTGCACTTGGAAGATGTTTGGGGATGCACTGGGTCATGTTTTCAAAATAGAATAGTCCTGGTTTCCTACTGGGTTTGCCAAGAGCATGTGATTAAGAGGTTTATCAAATTTGAAGCCTACCAAATCTGCAGAGAATTCAATCAAATCTGTTCCCTTTTTATGCAAGATTATGCATAAAGAGGCTTGGCAATTGTTGTGATTTCAATACTTGTCCAGTAGCAGGAGTTGTGCTACAATTCACTCTGAATTCTGTATTGCAGGTCCGAGATGTCCGTCTTATCATGGATCGAAACTCCAGGCGTTCTAAGGGGGTTGGGTGAGGACCAGTATCTATCTAGTTCTCCTGCAAGTCAGATGGATGCTGGAACCATTGGCATCCTGTTTTTTGTCCTATGGTTTGAAATTTGCAGATGTACTGTTGGATGTTTTTTCTCTTTAATCTGCATTTTATACTTGTATTTGTTGTGGTGAGGTTTCTTAATGCAATGCACTAGTACTGATATGGAAGTTGCTCTTATGCATGCAGGTACATTGAGTTCTATGATGCCATGTCAGTACCCATGGCTATTGCATTGTCGGGGCAGTTACTTCTTGGTCAGCCTGTAATGGTGAAGCCTTCCGAAGCAGAGAAGAATTTAGTACAATCAACCACTGTAGTTCCTGGAGGTCCTGGTGGCTACATTGGTCCATATTCAGGAGGAGCTCGACGCTTATATGTTGGGAACCTTCACTTAAACATGACAGAGGATCAGCTCCGCCAGGTGATATTTATGAGCTTGAGACATCAAGAAATCATTCTTTCATATCTTTGTGTCATGAATGAGGATACTATTGACTTTTTTTGGTAGCTATGTCCGTTGAGTGCCAGCCAATATCATGACTGGGTGTTCTTGTTGCTTCTGGAAATGTGATACAAGCTCAGGATGCAGATTCTGTATAATGGTTTGCCCATATTTTGGGCTGATTGTTATGTTCTTAACTTGCATGTGCAACCACTTGCAAGGTGGCCATGGGTCCTAATTGGGCTTGATATTAAGGTTAGACATCACTAGAGATTGCTAAAGCACATAGGCTAGCAATTGTGTGGTGAGATTTGAGAAATCTCAATAGAGGAGGAAATGTGCATAACTTTTCTTCTTCATACAACTGATCCAGATGTTCATAGCCTTATTGTCAGGTCATATCTCAGTTCTTATCAGGTTGAAATAAGTCACAAGTATACACATGAAGAAGATATTGAACAAAAGTATTCAGAGGTTTATTGTCTGTATACATTCAGTGACAGTCATGCTAAGACTAAATGGTGGATGGCAGGTGTTTGAGCCATTTGGGCCTGTGGAGCTGGTGCAACTTCCAGCTGATCCTGAAACTGGGCAATGCAAAGGATTTGGGTTTGTCCAGGTGAGGTGCATGCTTGTTTTCAGTGCTTCACTGAAGTATTGCTCTACACCTGAAGTGCCTCAGCTGATTCTGTATGTAGCTATCTTTTTTATCTGTTGCAGTGTTTATTGGGATTATTATCTCCTGTGTAGCACGTCAGGCTGATCATTTTCACCAAGTCATTCTCTGGGCGCTTATCAGAGTAAGAGAGTGTCGTTCATATTGTGTGTAACAGTATGTGCACATGTTTTGTCTGTAGTATGCTCGCCTTGAAGATGCCCGTGCAGCACAGCAGAACCTCAATGGCCAGTTGGAGCTTGCAGGACGACCAATCAAGGTTTCATATGATTCAATTCACCTCTGTTTCACTCCATCTATAGGTTTGGTAAAAGCAACATTTGTGTGCAGATTTGGATGTCAGTTAGTCACGGAAGTCTATGTTCTGACTATGGGCTTGAAAGTTAATCCACTATCCTTGACATCAAAGCCAAAGGTCCTCCTTGAGAATATTGAGGATTATTCTGTTCAGGTTTACTTAAGTTGCAAGTTTGAGGAAGTCCCTGGTACTTTGAGGGTATATATTCTGACTTGTACTTTGGAGCTGCTCATGAACATAAATGTTGCTTTGGGAGATCTTGCAATTATTTCTGTATAGTTCTCTACAAAGACTATCAGTCAGCTGTAGCATCTTAAGAACCAGGTTGGATTGTTGTGTCTTGCCAAGGTAAAATGATATGAAGATTACCCTTGTTGCAGCTTTAATGAGAATATTATTGACCTGATTGGCTATGTCTCTTGAGTGCTGGCTGACATTGCAACTGAATTTTCCCATGGCTTCCGGAAATGCAACAGAAAATCAGAACACAAATGCTTGTATAGTGAGTTACCTGAAAGTTTGGGTAGATTATTGTATACCTATTTACCCAACTAGAGGGCTGATGAAGTCAGTTGGGAGTCATGGCAGCTCCTCAATTCTATTCATGATAAACGTGATGGTCAGATGATTTGTGAGTGACACTCATAAGCTTAAGACCACACTCATTCTTGGCATGCTACCTTCCTCTCTGCAGTTTCCTCTGTGGAGTTTCCTCTGCAATTTCAGACATATGTATGACCAAGCTAAACTTGGATTGGGTGCCCTGTCTTGGTCCTAAGGTTTGAGAATCTGAGAATTAGTGACAGTCTAGTGTTCTTATGGACAGATTCTTGTCCTTGATTTGTGCAGGTTTCGGCTGTTTCTGACCAACTTGGAATGGAAGACATTGGAGTCAATCCTGGCGAGCTCGATGATGATGAAGGAGGGGGCCTTGTAGGATAACAAACTTCATTTGTCATTTCCTGCTTCAAGCCTCTAGGGTTTCTACTGATCTTGGAAGCAACTTGATTCATTTCTACAAAAATGTAATTGTGGTATTGTTGTTGTTTTTACAGTCCCTCAATGCACGCTCAAGGGCATTACTCATGCAAAAGCTTGATCGAAGTGGAAGCACAACCAGGTAATCTTGACCAGTGTTATGCACTTTGTTTCTAATGACTAGTTGGAGTTTAGTCCAGAGTCTTTGGTTGTACATTGGATTTGTGACCAGCAAGGGAGTTGGGTTTCAGTGCAGCCTTAAATAGCCTGTCTGCACATGGGATCTTTAGTTGTTAGTAATACTCTTTGTGTGCTTTTGGATGTTAAGTGGGCGTAGGGTTTAAATTCTTCAACATGAGTTTGTTTGATGAACAAGTTGCTCTATTCCAGTTTCTTTCACCACAGAAGTTTTTGCTTGTGTTTGCAGTGGTGCTGTTGCAAGTGTGCCTGCAATAACAGCTCCAGCAACCAACCTGCTGAGCATGGCGGTTCCTGCTGCAGTGACTCCACTAGTGGCAGCACCTTTACTTGGCCAGAATCCCTTAGCTTTGGCTTCTCTCAGTTTGAGTCCAGCGCTCAACCCCAGTCTTGGTGGCCCTGCCATTCCCGCTGCTGTGGAACCAATTGGGGCTGCCAGTGAATTTCTTCTGCTCAAGAACATGTTTGATCCTAGCACTGAGGTGTGTTTTTGATGGTTCATGTAGAAGAGTCTGTCGAGTTATATTCTGTTTACTCGGGTCACATCAATGCAGAACGTTCAAGAATCTTGCAGGTGCAGACATCACCTGATTTTTTCCAGGGTGTCATTACTTCTCATTGCAAGAAGACCTCTATGAAATAGTGTCTGAACAGGTTGATTTCAGTGATGATTGTATCATTTGTAGTTTGCATGTGACCACTGCAGGCAAGACATAATGCTGTGGGTTTCTATTGTGCAGACGGAACCTGACTTTGATCTAGACATCAAGGAAGATGTGCACGAGGAATGCTCAAAGTTTGGTGTGGTGAAACACATATTTGTGGACAAGTAAGGGGGTTACCTACAAGGTTGCATTGCATTGTCTTATCTTGGTCTCAACCCCTCAATATGTGAAGATCGGCAGGAAGAGGGCATCAGTAGATGGTGGAAGTTTGACATAGCAGCTAAACAACTAAGCCGTACATAAGGCATGCTAATCATGAACATATGATTGGACTATTCCAGGAACTCTGGATGTGTAGCTGAAGAGTGTGCATCAGGCTCGGCACGACTACAGAGATTGCGCCCTTGCAACATGGCCCTGCCCTTGAGATTCTTGCTATGAAAACCTGGTTTGCTGTGTTTCTTGAGGGATAAATTGAGCCAGTCCTGCCTGACTTATGTTGTTTGTTTGTTGTATGCATCCATATGTCAACCCTGTCAAAACTCACTTTTCACTCAATTGACAGTGTAAGCCTGGGTGATAAACAAGCCTGTCGTGCTGAAGGGTTTGGACAATGCTTGGGCCTTCTCATTGACTTCTTTTTGCAGAGCTCTAGAGAAGCTTTGCAAAGGCAGGTCACTAGAAGAGAGATTTTCTTCTTTTGACCCTTAGATATGAAGCCCAGTCTTGCAACATTAAAGTGGTCTGGAGGATTCTACTTACTAACTATTTATGAATTCATGATCTTGGTCAGGGATGTTTCTTGGGAGGGGTTGAAAAGAAGAAAACAGTATCAGAGTGAGGCGATATAAGTAGACCGGAAAGTCAGAATGTTGACCTGGTTTGGAGTGTCTTTCAGACAGAAGGTTCTTCTGTTGATATCCTTTTAGAGAGAGATTTGTTTGGCAATGGTTGCCACATGTCCAAGTCAGTGCAGGTGGTGTGTTTGGAACAACCGAAGGTCATCTTTTCACAGGTTTTCCATTATTGATTGTGCAGACAATGTTCATCTTTTGCAGGGTGATATCTTCCACTCCAGGATTCAGTAGTAAGCTATCTAGTGAGCAGGGCCTGTAGATATAAGCTGAGGACTAATGTTATGAGGGCTGTATTCTCTCTTCACTCTCAGACATTCAAACTCTTGTCTCTTATGCGATGCATTATGCTATTATCCTTTCCATCTTGACAAAAGCTTGTCTGTTTGAGTGTCTCTTGTTTTCAGGAACAGTGCGGGACATGTTTATCTACGATTTGACACAATTGCTGCGGCTATGAGTGCCCAACGAGCGTTGCATGGTCGCTGGTTTGCGGGGAAGATGATCACCACTACTTACATGGTTATCCATCATCCTCTCTGTGATGTTTATCTATGTTCCTATCTGGCGAAAGCTGTGACCCTGGTGTTGGATTGTATTGTAGCCAATTATGTCTTCCAGCACTTCTAAGTCACTCTTCTGAACTCTCTTGTACTGACGGAAAACTTCTGGTATGTGCAGACTGCGCCTGCCTATGAGAATAAGTTCCCTGAAAGCAAATTAGCGACTTAATCAAGGAGTGTCAGGGACTCAAACGGCAAGGAAAGAACATAGGATGCTGGAGTGGTCCTGCACATTTTGCTCATGTTTTTTTAAAGTTCTTTTAAGTGATCAGTGTCTTAGATGTTTCCAACTGAAGAAGATTTGGATGATCATTTGTTTTAAGGGCCTTTTTCCAATGTTGCTTCAAAGTTATGTACTGTGGTACAAAAAGCCTTGCAAATTTGAGTGGCTCAGCTTTTCAGTATCATCTGTTGCACTTGATTTCTGGTTGAGATCAATTAGCTGTCTTCTGGCTTTTTGACAAAGAGCATTGCTATTTCTCTGGTGTCATCACTGTCTGTTGACTATGTTTGTTTATGTTTTTTGAGAGATCCATATGTATAGTCATTTCTTGTGTTTATTGAAAGATCGGTATACAGCAGTTGTAGATTAGCACAGCAGACGGAGAGCTAGCTGACTGTCTTGTATGTACTATGGAGCCTGAGGGTGGGAGCACAGAAGATCGAACACATAATACAGGATATGATATCCAGAAGTCTGAAACCCTAGTGATGAATGGAGTTCAGGCTACTTGTTTCTTGAGTCACTGGATGTGTTGATTGAAGGTTTCAATATTGAAAGTTTTAGTGCTTGTAAAAGCCTAAGCCGAAAATCATGACATTCAAGCACTTCTGAAAGCCTAAGCCAAAAATGGTGATGAACAAGGTTGGGAATGGAAATTGCACTCAAGCATGGAGATGGAGCAACACACCCAAGATGCACCCAAGAACTCACATGCAAGATGTTCCCCAATAGCACTGCAATGTGTCACATATCTGTAGTTCAAAAGTGTGCTCTTGTGCTGTTAGCAGATGAGCAAAAGAAAGTATTTTCACAATGCAGTGTCACATGTCCTTTGTTCAAATATGTGCTCTTGTACTGTTAACAGATGAGCAAAAGGAAGCATTTTCACAATACGATATCGTTTAATTTTGGTGAAGTGCCAGTCAAAGTGGTCCATCATTATTTTATGTGCGAAATTTCACCAAAATGCGAAGACAAGTTTGGGGTTGTGACTAGTGTTGGCTGGATATTGATCTTTTGTTTTTTGTTAGGACAAATTCCTTCAAGGCTTTACCTCTTCAAAAGTCATTTCTAATCATTAGTTGTGATATGTGATTCCCTTCAATGTTATTGTGAGTGTCAGTTGAGTTTTTAAAAGGGTGAATTGTTATTGTGTTCCAGGAATATGCAATTTGGTTTCAATGCATTCTTTCAACTCTCAAGAGTCAAACTGATCTTTACACAATTTAGTAGTAAGTTATAAATTCATAGTTGATAGACATGCTTGAAGATCTCCAGTTTCTTATTTTTTATGAAGCTTGGAGTTAAAGAGTTAAATGCCATAATTTTGTTGCTTGAAGACTTAAAATCAATTTTGTATTCATATTGCTTGAAATCTAGAGTGCTGATGTGGTTTACCTCACAATGTGTTTTCTAAAGGGAATCTATTTGGATGTTTGAAATTTTTATCAATCTTGAGAGTCTTGAAATGCTCTTGAGTCAAAACCTTGGTCCTATAAAACCAATCTTTGTGCTTGGAAATCAAAATCTTATTTTTGCATTAAACTTTGAGTTAGAAGGTCTTGATTCTTGAGGTCATAGTTTTCAAAACCAAATTGCTACATAAATTTTAAAGTGAACTTGACCTATTGCACCAAGAACCATAATCACTCACTTTCTTTGTTTCTATTTGTGATCAACAAGTTTCCAATCATTTTTGGAGTTAAGTTCTCTTTTTTTTGGCACAAAAGTAGAGTGGAAATGGGAGAGATTGAAACATTCAATTTAAATGAAGACCCATAGCAATATTATGATGATGCTAATGACTAGGAAATGGGGAATTTAGTTGAGGTTTTACATCTAGTGATTGGTTCAATTTTAATGTCAAGCAAACCATTTACTTTTGAAAGCTTTGTAACCTTGAGCAACTTGGATGTGGAAGCATAAATTATATGGGAGGGTTGAAAATTCAATTTACCTTGAATTAAAAGGTATGGGTCTCTTGCCACAAGTTGTGTCTCCCTAATATTTTTATGTGTTGAATGATGGTAGGAAGCTAGATCATGTTATGCCTCAAACATGCATTTTGTGATTTGCCATTATGTTTCTTAGACTTATAATTCTAGCAGTACCACCAGAAGAGGAAGGTAGGATTTCATATTAGTAACATTGGATTACTTCTATGAAAAAACATATTTTGGTTGATCGTCAATTGCTCGGTGTAAATGAAAGAATGTTAATTCAATTCTTGTTGCAAAGGAATAATGTTAAGAAAAATTCAAAAAAAGATTTGGTGTTGGTTATGGGGCCATCACAAATCATTTCTTTGGTGTCAAAACTTACATACCTATTTCTATTGTGAGGAATTAGTGGTTAAGGCATTTGGTCATGTGTCAAAGTCTTCAAGTTGTGTTCCCAAATCAAATGCAAATGGTTTCACATGTCATCCTTTCATTGGTGGCCAAAACCATGGAATAGTAGGTGATGCTAGCTTTGGCTTCATGTGTTATAACTTCTTTTGACTTATGGATGTCCATATTTGGACATGACACATTTGCTCTTGTGATTAATTTCATAAACTCATAGCGGGCACCTTGTCATGTGATAGTGGGACTTTTTGAAACCATTGATATGAGTGGATTTGCAATGGCAGTGTACGTATTGCCTATGTGAAGGATGAGGTTGGCAATATGTCCACTATTGCACAAACTCTTATTTTAGTGTTAGATATGCTCTTTTGGCACTTAGAGTTCCTTGACAAACATCACATTTTCAACAAAACATGCCAATATGCAAGCTTGCAATAATACCAATGTTTGTGTTGGTTTTTTGGAGGTCAGTTTGAAGGCCACACAATGGTGATAGAATATGATAGCAAGACTTTGATGTCATTATTGGTCATTGCATTTCAATTCTTGAATATCAACATTGATGGTCTTATTAAACCAACACGAATTGATGACAATGACAATTCCATTTTTGGGTAGTGAAGCCACTTTGTGAAGGTTGTTGGAAAATCAACTGTTTTCATTCCACCACCTATATGTGAAGCTTGAAGATTCTATGTTATGCTTGACTTGTGGAAGCCCAACGAAACACAATTTCCAAACTTTTGTTTTTGTGGTTTGACAAATTTTAAGATTTTCGAGCCCCAAATCAAAATTAAAATAATTTTAAGCATAGCTAAAGTGTTGTCAAACATGTTGTGTTACAGGTTAGGAGTTGACAATTTGGATAAGCTTGTAATGATTATGAAGATTTCTTTAACTAATGTAATAATAAATTGCCCACGAGAAGGGTAGTCCATTGATGAATTCTTTATAAAGAGATGGGTATCATTGATGAAAATGATATGATGTTGGATGTGGTTGCCTAATTCAATGTTCATGAATATGAATGTTGATAAACAATTTACTTTATTTTTTTGATGAAGAGAAATTTTGCCACACATGGGATTCTTGAGGTGTCAACTTTAATGATTCAATGTAATGGTTAGTTAAGTTGTATACTCCTAATGATGCATGGGACCATATCCTTTTTTTAACTTCTCAATGAGTTGGTAAATGTCCAATATCCCATGCACATTTGTTTCAATTTATTGTTTTGCATTTTATTTCTAAAATTTGGCTTTTAATAATCAACACCATATGGGATTGAACCAATTTAGTTCTAAAAGTAAGTTTATGAAATGAAATGATTGAATTCCTTAAAAAATTATAAGAAATTAATTTTTTTTAAAAGAGTGTGGAAAGGTTAGGGCAAGCCCATCCTTGAATGGTACCACTAAAAACATCATACTTTAATTTTCATGGACCCATTGAACTTTGAAAAATCATAGGAAACACCTAAATAAACATGTTCATAATTTTTAAAAAAAACATTTATCAAGTTTCATAGATTTTGATCTTCAATAATATCAATAATATTGTGTATTTTGATGTTCATAATCGTTGTATTTAGCAAAAGTTTCAAGAACATAGTGTTGGTAGTGCTGGGTTTTTTCCCTTGAACTTTTTGATTAGAAACACAAATTTGAAACATGATTTGAAAATTTTCTTGTGAATTTTCTTCCTAAAATAACTTAGAAATCATTTTATTTTGAGTTTTTATTTGGAAATTAATTGATTGAATATAATTTAGTTATAAAAGTTCAAAGTTGAAACTATTGATTTTTTAAGGGGCCATTTTAATTAAGAATATATATATTAAATACGTATCTTCTATTATTTCATTTTTAAGTTACAAAATCAATTAAAAAAATCTAAGATAAAGATTTAGGTGGGGACATTTTTTGAATAAGGGCTTGAAAGAAGGTGATAATTAATTTGAATTAGCATGTAAAAAAAAAAGTTCTTTCATTTGTGAATTATACGTATCATAATAATGCATTCCACTTGATTTTTCACACCTATTCTTTAAGAGTGGGAAGGTCTTGCACCTATTGGTAATCATAATTTGCTTCCCACTCTTAACAATTAGGTATAATATACTTGGGGTTCCGCTATTGTTATGCACCACTAGTGACAATAAACTTGTATGTATATTTCAAATTGTGATTATGTTAACAAAAATTACAATAAACAAAAACCAAAAAAACAAATCTCAAAATTTTCAAAATAAAATAAAAATCTTTTACACTATACAAGTAAAAATGAAAAGAAAAGGCCATGAGTCTTGTTGTGAAAAATAAAATAAAATAGCAAGCTTCCAATACAAGAAAAAAAACAAGATTTCAAAAGATGCATGCAATAAATTAAAAAAAATAAAATAAAAATCCAAGAGATTGCAACCATAGAAAAGATCGTTATATAAATATGTCATTCTAGGTAGTTATATAACAGATTTTGATTTAGAATAATTCATTTCAGCATATTATGGGAAGGAACATGATAAGATGAAATACTATGGAAACCTATTCTTGTCCTACCTAAATCATTTTCGATGAAAATTCATCATCACAAATTTCTTGTCTTTTTAGATGGATGGATATTTGACGTTAAGAAAATACAAGATCACTACATCACCAAAAACATCTTGAAATAAATCACTTCCTTTAACAATACACAATGAAAGACACATTCTCCAAGCTCTACAAATTTCACACTTGAAAAATAATATTCGAACAAACTTCACCACACACACAAAAAAAAACTAAAACTTTGCAACTCTTTCTTGCTATAGATAGTTGATGCCAAAAGGTCATATAGCAAATTAAAACATGTGAACACAATGTCTCCATGAAAAAAACCCCCAAAGAAAGCTTGACATTGACAAAGCAAACAACAACAACAATGCACTACCCATAACACCTCCTTTGCCTTCCCTTTGTGAATCTTCAAAACAAAAACCTTGAAGATCTCATGCAAACCCCACTTCCATACCTCTTCTTGCAATACTCACAAAGCTTTGATTGCAAGAGAATGTGGTTTTTCTCACACACAAAAAGGCCACAACTCGTGACACGATACACTTTGTTTTTTCATCCATTACAATGTATAACACGAGTTGTTTATTGTGGTGTATCTTACATTAAGATGACAATTTGACATATGGTGCAAATGCAATATGATGTCACAAATGCAATGCAATGGCACATCATATTGCATTTGCACCATATGTGTCTACTAGACCTTCTCTAAAGAAGCCTCCCCAACACAACCATTGTAAAAACCAAGCTACCAAAATCTGGCAATGTACAAAGACCTTGCCAAACCCATCAAAAACCTTGATCCCTCCTCCAATGTGAAAACTGTTCTTCATCGAAGAAGCCATGTAAAAAAGTACCTTGACATATTATGCATCAAGAAAAACCTAAACTATTTAGTGTGGAAAACAACTATTTCAATGCATTTTCTGTTGAATCCACTAGTCCCTAGGAGCCCAAAAAATCAAATCAAATCAAAAGTTTATATATATTTGGTACTCGAGCTATATGAAGATTGAATTAGTCCAATTGTAATTTTGCTTAATTTTGTTTCTGGGAATCCTAAAATCTTGTGCAATAACAACAACAATGTAAGCAACTGCACAAAAGCGCACAAATTTAGTACCAAGGCAAACAATTAGGTCGAGTAGTAGTAATCTGGTGATCCTGTCAAAGCTTGGTTCAGAATCTTTTTACAAGGACGCTGAGAGATCATGATCAATCGATTGCACACACACACACACACACACACACACACACACACACACACACACACACACACAGAGAGAGAGAGTTTGCTTATACGTGTAAGGAGGAGGTACGTGGTGTATGAGTTCATGCGTGCTGTGATTCGCATTTGTGCATAAACCTCAAAAGAAAGAAGTAGTAAAAAATATGATTTAAGTTGTTAATTACGGACTTAGCGACTTCAGTGGTATAATTAGAAGGAGGATCTCGAGTAGGTAGTGTACGAGGGATAATGCTAATTAGATAAAATGATGTGTTGTTGTGTTGTTGTTGTTGATGATGATTTTATTTTTTCCTAATTTTATTTCGCTTACATGCAGCAGCTGTGGCCATGTACCTATTTTCAAGAGCTTCGTGTGTGTGTGTGTGTGTGTGTGTTTTACTTTGGTCGGCGTCGAATTGTTGAAGTCTTATAGTGGTGTTTAGGAGATTGTTGTAAGCGGAATAGCAGCAGAAGAGGAGGTCCATATTGAGGTTTGGGATTTGTTGTAAGGCGGCGGATTTGGACTGATCATCCGATATTTTGGAGAATTGCAAGAGAAAGAATCAGAGTTAACACCTGAGGGGTGAGACAAAGACTCCAGAAGAGTGGCTCACAAGTTACAACACAAACAGCAACGTTGGTGTGAGGGACGGCGGGTGAGAGGGTTAATAATAATTTAGGAAGACACAAAAGAAATTCGGTCCCGGGGTTCCTCCTCCGCTGCATGCATGCATAATTTGGTGTTCTCGGAGGAATTTGTGGGAATCATGGCCCCGCATCAAGAGGAGCCGTCTCCGCCTCCTAGTATCATGAGTCCGGACGCATCTGGAGTTCTTTTGCAAGTTGTTCACGATGTCGAGGTTCATCATCATGACGGTATTCCCATGACTCTTGTAGGTATGTATCTATCTACATTCAGTGTGCTCGTTGATTTCCCTTTATTGGCAACAAAAAGATAATCAAGAAATCTTCCACCGCTCTTGATGCCATGTGCGTGCGTGCGTGCGTGTTTTCTTTTGTGGTAATAGTGCTGGTTGTAAAATTAGGGGGGAAACAGGGAGCGGTTATCGGTCGCAGTGTCTGCGAACACTCCTGGAGTAACCTCTCTCTCTCTCTCTCGCTCTCTCTCTCTCTCTCTCTCAGTATCCGACATAGGGTTGTAACTGACAGCTGATGGAAGTCCAGCATAACATGCAGAAGTCAGATCGCATGTGTGCTGGATTCCTACGAGTCGAACGAAATCGCAGATGTAGTCATAACGACGACGTTTTGTTGGACATTTGTTCCTGTGAGGAACCCAGGATACATGGCGGAAAAGCCGCGCTCGCTATCATCGAGCGGCAGGCTGAGGACGATCCATGAGAGAGGACGATCCGGTGAGGTGTAGACGCGTTTGCTTATTCTAACCTGCTTTGTGCTCACTGTTACTACAACAGAGACTCGCAACAGATGATCAAAGTAGTAGTTCCCGGCGCTGGTTTCTCTCCTCTTTTGTTCTTCTCAAGACAAGACAAAGGTTCCTGATTAGTAAAGGCTTTGCTGCTGAGAGGGATGATGCTCTCTGTTTCTCTTTGATATGTAGTGTTTTGGTGGCCACACAGACACTGGAGCATATGCTTATATTGATGATGCAAAGCTGAAGAAGAAGCATGGAGAAGAGCAGCTACAAGTGGATGATCAATCTCCTATTGAGGAAGTGGCACTCACGGTGGCCACCACCGATGATCCAACTACTCCTGTGTACACATTCCGCATGTGGACACTCGGGGTTCTCTCGTGCTTGATTCTGGCATTCCTCAATCAATTCTTCTCCTATAGAACGGAGCCTCTCACAGTCACGGCAATCTCCGCTCAGATTGCGGCTCTGCCACTCGGCCGCCTCATGGCAGCGGTTCTTCCCACCACCAAGTTTACGGTTCCCTTTACCAAATGGCAGTGGACCATGAATCCCGGACCCTTCAACATCAAGGAGCACGTTTTGATCACCATCTTTGCTAATGCTGGGGCGGGTGGTGCTTATGCCATTGGCATTGTGACCATCGTGAAGGCATTCTACAAGAAGAAGATCACCTTCTTCGTTGGGTTGCTGATAACCATTACGACCCAGGCATGTACTTCGCACTAATATTCTGTTGACAAAAACAGGAATGTGTGCTGTGTTTGCTGCTTTGTGGATTCAGCATGTTTGGTGTGATTCTAGAGCTTTTTACTCATGGTTTTTTCAAGAAAGACATGGGTCCTTCTTGTTGCATTAATTAGAGGATGTGCATCACACATGCTGGGTGCTCCATTTTCATGATGTATGTCAATGTCTTGCACAACTATCATACCTGTGGATTTTAAGGATTTCTTAAGATCATCTGTGAGACCAACTACTGTGATATAGTTTGTTTTTTTCTTGAAATTGGACAAATTTTTGTATTTTTTAGAAAGGAATTCACATGTTCAGTTAAGTTTCTGGATTGATTTCAGTGTTTGTGTGGTGTTTGCAACTTTGCTGGAAAGTGTTCACTGAAGTGACATGTAGGTCAAGTTGCCATATGTCACGTGAAACAAGAAATCCAATATATTTTGAGTTGCCAGAATATGGATTTGTATAGCCATCTCTAACACTAGAGTATGTTTCAAGTTGGCAGAAATTCGTACTTTGTGCATCCATATGTGGCACATTCTCTTTATTCTGGGTAATGTTGTTTGTTGGCATGGCAGATGATTGGATATGGTTGGGCAGGAATCTTCCGTGGCTACTTGGTCAAGCCTGCTCATATGTGGTGGCCTCAAAACTTGGTCCAAGTCTCCCTATTCAGGTACACTTTCTGATCATGTTTCAACATATTGTAGGAGAAGGGAGAGAGACTGAATGAATGGATAGAGAGAGAGAAAGCAAGAATCAATGCAAATGGAGAATGTTTTTTGGTATAACAGCCTTTCTGGTACATTTCAACTGGAAATCATTTGCAATTGTACAGGACTCTCCATGAAACAGATCAGAGACCGAAGGGAGGGATGACTCGGACTCAGTTCTTCCTCATAGCACTCACATGTAGCTTTGCCTATTATGCCCTACCAGGCTACCTTTTTGCAATGGTTTCATCTCTATCATGGGTTTGCTGGGCATGGCCAAACTCAGTTACTGCTCAACAAATTGGGTCTGGATATAGGGGTCTAGGTGTGGGTGCAATTGCATTGGACTGGGCAGCCATTTCGTCCTATCTTTTGAGCCCACTTGCTACACCTTTCTTTGCCATAGCCAACATATTTGTTGGTTTCATCTTAGTCATGTACGTGATCACCCCCATTGCCTACTGGAACAATTTGTATGACGCCAAGACATTTCCTGTGTTCTCTAGCAAATTTTTCCAAGCAAATGGGCAACAGTACAACATTAATCAGGTGATTGATAGCAAGTTCCAACTCAATGAGACTGCATACGAGTCTTATGGTCGCTTGCACCTCAGCACTTTCTTTGCATTCACCTATGGGGTTGGATTTGCAGCTCTTACTGCTACTCTCTCCCATGTCATACTCTACCATGGCTGGTACATTCCTCTGAACGTCCTCCTCTTCTGTTGCAAACTGAGTGTCAATATGAGTATATGTGTACTTATTTCGCTCTGCCACCTAATGAATTAACAGTCAATTGAATTTTTTTTCTCACAAATGTACTATATTGTCTCAATGGAGAGGTAGTAATTTGGATGCATGCCAAGTCTAAATTTTGGTTCATACCATACAAATGACAGGGAAATATGGCAGCGCAGCAAATCAGCTCTAAGTGAGAAGCCTGATGTGCATGCACGATTGATGAAAAAATACAAGGAGGTGCCTCAGTATTGGTTCCTGGGCTTGCTTGCAGCCATGATTATCCTGTCTATTGCTGCTTGTGAGATCTATAATGAACAACTGCAACTGCGCTGGTGGGGTGTACTCCTTGCCTGCGGAGTGGCACTTTTCTTCACTCTACCTATTGGGATCATCACAGCAACAACTAATCAGGTCATTCAATGACTCTAGATTTCCTGCCACCAAATTTGTTCTTCTACTCAATTCATCTTCTGTTCATATTAATCAATGGGTCAGGAGGGGTGAAAGGAGTAAGAGTATGGATGGGGAGTTGAATGTACCGCAAATGTACATTCCCCAGTACTTTTGGGCCACAGAAACTTTTCCTTTCTAGGTCTCCAAGAGATGTAAAGTTCAATGGAAAAGTTTGCTTTGGCTTGTACCACTTTGATCTGGGAGCTTTGTGATGCAGTCTTGGCTGCCCTGAGGCAATCTATGGTCTGTTCTGGTGGGATAAGATGCATTAAGTTACCAGTGCTGTGGGCTGCAGACACCAGGGCTGAATATCATAACTGAGTACATGATTGGATATATTTACCCAGGAAGACCTGTTGCTAATGTCTGCTTCAAAACCTATGGCTACATCAGTATGGCACAGGCTGTTTATTTTCTGGCTGATTTCAAGCTTGGGTAAGAATTTACTTTATAACAGAGTGCAACTTAGACACATTGGCCATATGTCTATTATGTTAGATTATCTGCTTCATAAGTCATACAGTTCAGAAGGAAAGTTGGAGGTCATGATAGTTCAACAGCAAACCATTCTGCGGAGATTCCAGATTAATGGCATTTAAAGGTTCATAACTCCATACTTTCTGGGCTGCTTTCAGGCACTATATGAAGATCCCACCTCATGCTATGTTTCATGCTCAGGTAAGAACTTTGGGGTGCTTGGACCATTTGTCAGGAAGATTCAGATTCTTGGCTTGGAATTTTTGTGCAATGTCTTCATTGACTTGTTTGGTGATTTCATGTCCCTCAGAGCTTTGTCTCATATAGATATCTGATTTTATTTGCAGGTGATGGGAACAGTAATTGCTGCCATTGTGAATTTGGGTACTGCTTGGTGGTTGCTCACAACCATCACCAATATTTGTGAACCAGATCTCCTTCCAAAGAACAGCCCTTGGACTTGTCCTTCAGACACAGTCTTTTTTGACGCATCAGTCATCTGGGGCCTCATAGGACCGAAGCGAATGTTTGGAAGTCTTGGAATTTATAGGGCAGTCAACTGGTTCTTCTTACTAGGAGCACTTGCTCCAGTGCCTTTTTGGGTGGCTCACAAGCTCTTCCCCAAGACAAAATGGCTTCTCTACATTAACACACCAATTCTGATTGGGGCAACTGGAATAATGCCACCTGCTACTGCTGTGAATTATACCTCTTGGTTTGTGGTTGGGTTTATCTTCAACTACATAATATTCAGGCATCGCAAGGCATGGTGGCAACGCTACAATTATGTGCTATCTGCAGCTCTGGATGCTGGGCTTGCATTCATGGGAGTGTTGGTCTACTTTATACTCCAACTGGAGCACAAGTCAATCAACTGGTGGGGAGTAAACATGGACAATTGTCCACTGGCAGCATGTCCAACAGCCCCAGGGATCATTAGGACAGGCTGCCCTGTATTTTAGAATCAGGTCTGGAGAAATAGCATAGCAATTACAGAAGTATTTGTAATGGAAATTGCTTGTAGGCATTGACATGGGGTTACAATGGCTGGCCACTTCTTTTCATAGTTTTCGGGTATTTGACATCATTGGCGCATTCCGTATTAAAGCCAAGGGGACCTGCCTATCAATCTCAACACACATCAGTGACCTAGTCAAGGTTTCACCACTGATCATGTTGCAACTTTGGGTCTTGCTGATTGCTTCTGAAAGCAAGGAGGTATATGTCACAGCAGTCGCTTCAATACACTTTTTGGTGGATGGGGCCTGTTCCAGGTATCAAATCACATTGATTTCCAGTAATGATTACACCGCTTGTAAATATTACAATTTGTAGTATACAACTTGGTATCCCTTTTGTCAAGGAGGGAAAGGAGAATTTTCATGTATCATACTGTACAGTCATTTCACCATAATATGAATAATATCTTTGGACTAACATGATGTATATTGATTGTATTGCCACATGAAATATGAACTTTACTACATATTATTAACATCTTATGTATATTGATTGATTTGCCACATGAAATGTGAACTTTACTACATATTAGGAATATTTTAGTGGGTGGAACTAAAGAAGCCCAAGAAGCCTCTTCCCTTACAGTTTCATTCTACATCCCACTTTGCTTTGTAGGTTCCAACTTTTTGTTTTGATGCTCCTTCCCATGATTTTTCAAATGCTAAGATTTTTGGTCTGTATCCTCACATCCTCAAAATCGTCCCTCCATTAAAGGAAGCCCATTTGCAAATCAAATTGTAACTTTGAATTTGTGAAGGAAGGAACAAATGACCTGATTTATGTGAGGGAAATCCTAAACAACCATTTGTTGCAATTCTTGCCGGCGCAAAGTATGACACCAAAATTGAGCCATTGAAGGCAAATGTACAAGAAAGTGCACAAGGGTAATTCTCATCAGGCTCGTATACAACACCTTGGTTTGTGCCAAATATGGTATCAAGATTCAAGGTGCGGAGGTAAAGCTTCTTTGCACAAGAAAATAATCTCAGTGTTGATGACAGATTTGCATGCAACTTGTCCTGTTGGGTTTTTGACAGTGTTATTTGTGAGGTCATTTGTCTTCTACATAGTGTTGAAAACCTTCTTGGGAGTCTATGTATCGTATGGCAAAGAGTAAGGTGTGAGTGGTATGAATCTGCTGCACAAATTAATGCAGGATTGTGATGTCAACTTGGGGAAAAAACCTGGTTGAGCAGGATAAGGTAGAACAAAAGATTGTAGGGTGGCCATGCCTGGTGGAGTCAGAAACACTCGAGGCATGAATTGAAGGAAATATCACACAATCAGCATCCCCTCTTCTGCTTATGGATAACCAACCCTCTTGGACTTCCAAGACATTGATCAACTCTGCATGTAGAACACACTCTAGAATGTTGGCATTTGGTGTGGAAGGTTATTTTCAAGCATGTTATGGCTGTTCAGACCATTTCATTGCCCCTCATCATCCTGCTTGCATTTGTTCAATAGGATTGGAAAGTCATGAAACAAAACATTAGATGTGCATCAGTCACATCTAATCAGAATCTGTTTTCTTTTTTCGCGTGTGGACGACAGGGGCTTCATCAAAGTGTATAAACTATATTGTTGATGTGGATCCTTCTTCATTTGATGTTCATGGCGCATGTTTGTTGAGGCCATAGATTTGTCAAAGACCAGTCATATTTGTCAATGCAGTGATGGGGCGTAATGCCTCATTTCTGGCATGGCACTTTCAAGATGGATGAAATGATTGATTAATCGCAACGACAGTGCAGACAAGACAAAGTTTTTTGGTGGTGGAGATACTCTTCAAGAATTCAAAGATGTAAATCACTTTCTGGGTTAGCCTGGTATGAGCAAGTACTGAGATCCCAAACCTAAAAAGCCCTATTTTGCTGCAAAAAGAGTGAGCCTTGAGTATCGGGTAATTCTCACTTACCTGGAACAATGTGTGCAAAAGAAAAATCTGGTTCCCCTTGAGAACAAGCAGCTCTGCCACAAGAGGTGCTCTGTCTTTTGTAAAAAATCAAAAAATTATTTCAAATGAGATTAGATGAATGGAGATAGTATTGGTTTAAAGACGATATGTTTTTATTATACGATCGCTATAATATTTTAAATAATTTTATGAAATTAAATAGACAATTACCAACATCATACTTATATGTTGAAACCAAATGAAGATTACTTGAAGACAAAACATTATTAAATGATTATGTGCTCACCATTTTTAATTATGATCAAATATTTTGATGGATGGATGGGTGGGTGGAAAAATGGATAGATGTGGTCAGATTTGTTATGTTGTAACACATATAAAAGTCAAATTTGCGGTTAGATCCATGGTTAGTTAATAATTATTTAAAAAATCCATGGTCAAATTTGTGATGTTTTAATATATATATATAAATCAAATTTGCAGTTGAACTTGTGGTTCACTAACACTTATAAAAATCAAATATGTGATCAGATTTGTGATGTTGTAACACATGAAAAAATCAAATCTGCAGTTAAATCTATGGTTAGTTAACATTTATAAAAATCAAATATGTGTTAGATTTGCGGTGTGATCTATATCATGTGATGGATGGATGAAAGATGGATGGAGTTTTATTTTATTGATTAAAATAAGGTGTAGATTAAAGTGTAGGTGAAAGATTGAGAATGTAAAATTAGGTGAAAGATGAATTGAACCATGTAACATTTGAATTCAACATGAAATGTTTTCAAGGAAATGACATCACACAATTTTTTTAATTTGGTGATTTTACACTAATAATTGTGTATGTTGATATTTCGTAGATAATGAAATGTTCAAAAATTGTGGATCTTAGTATTTTATAAAATTGAAATGTTTAAAAAGAAAATTGTGGATGTTGAAATGTTTCAAATCATAAGCATCGTTGGCATCTAGAATTCTAAATTCTAAATGATCATAAAAATTTCATAGATCAAAACTTAGCTCTTGAAATTTTAAATAATGATGAAAATTTCAAAGAATTCAAAACTTAGTTCTTGGGATTCTAACTATAAAAATTCCAGAAAATTCAAATTTAACTTTTGAAATTCTAAATAATTATGAAAATCCAAAAAATTCAAAACTTATTCATTAAAATTCCAAAACTTAACTACCAAATTCACAACTTTGCTAGTTTTGGATTAGGTTTGTGAACATCAAAATCAAGTTCTCATTTTGATGATGTGGGTTCCACATCAATAGGAAGAACTGATGAGGATGGAAGAGAAGAGGCCAAATCAAATGGAAGCTCAATGTGTTCCTCAAAATCGACAAGTTGAAAAGTAGGAATCAACTAAAATTTACCCTACAATTTAGTCTTGATTAAACGTTCAACTTTGTTTTGGACGTGGATGAATGAAGAAATTAGCTTCTGACATACCCACCACAATTTCTAACCATTTTCCCTCAATGATAAAGAGATCAAGATTTCCAATTGTTGGTGCAATTGAAGCTTGCAAGAATCTAACCTTCTTAATGGTTGTTTTCACACCACACACATTACAATGCACATTGCCATTCGTAGTTACAACAACAATATCCAGCACATAACATTTTGCACATAATTTCCAAAGAGGAGGAGCTATCGAATTGAGTATAAATAATACTCCAACAACTTGGAAGAAAAAATAAATCATGAATGAACCAGTGGTAAAAAAAATACAATCTAGAAAATGGATTTTTTTAAATAACAAAAATAAATTACCTATCTCACAGGAGGTTGGTGGCCTATTAATTTGGTGTGGAGGTAAAACAATTGTGCTTTCACATTGTCATCAACCACTCTAGACAATATAGTATAGGGTTGTGCTTAGAAAAACCAGCCACTAATTGTTATTGTCACATTCTTCACCAACATCATAGCACATTGACTAGAATTTTTGAGTTCAACCAATTGATCGTATTTTGTTTTGAATTGATTACCAAAAGCAAGAACATCGTATTCAAATTGACCTTCATCACCAACAATCATGAGTTGTCTTTCATGGCTACTTTTTACACCTCTTATTTGTGGTAACAATAACAACAATAATAGTGGTGGAAAATTTGGACTACGATGACCTAGATCTGATTTTTTTTATAAGAATCAAAATGGAATAACATTGCAATCAAAACAAGTTCAAATGTTATAATGGACAACACAATAGTGGTGGATTCCACTATAAAAATAATTAGCATCTCCCCTTTTTCAAACCCCCTTTGAGACACAATTAGCCTCAATTCCTAAATTCTTAGGGTTGTATAACATTTTCATGCTTTTGAATGTGGGGTTACTTAACCCACAAGGTGATCATAGTCCAGCTTACCCAATTAGGTAAATATAACCTAGATCATTTTTTTGGTTATGCAAACAAAAGTGTCATACCAATTTAACACCAACCCTTCAAAAACCACATAATGAAAACCCATATCCAAATCATCGACACCAATAGTTAATTTACCTTTATGAACAACAACAATAGATGACAACATTGTGAAAGATGAAAATCAATAGAATTTATTTCAATGTAAGATATATATACTTACATATGAAATGCACATCACTTTTTGAAAAATCACTCATTGAACAATCACGGTGAAAATGAAGCAAAAAAAAAAAAAGTGAAAAAATATAAAGAAAGATATATAAAGATGAAAGTTTTCTATGTTACAAGGAGAAGTCAAAGATAGTAATGCAATGTTTATGTTCAAGAAACTCTATAGAATCAAGATCTTTAATGGATTGTTAAAAATAACGAATAAATTAATTAGTTAAAATAGTCAAAAAGAGACCCATTGAAAAATAATATTTTTTGTTAGTAAAAGGAAACAATTGAAGATTTTTCTTCCGTCCACGGGCAACTTTCATATGTGTTAATTAACCATAACTATAGATTCGATTTTTACATGTGTTACAATTTCATAATTTGATCACAAATTAACATCTATAAATGATAGATAACCATGGATTTAACCACAAATTCGACTTTTATATGTGTTAAAACATCACAAATTTGACCCTTATAAATATTAACTAACAATAGATCTAATTATAGATTCAACTTTAGAAATATTTTTAAACCACAAATTTAACCATTTTAAATGCTAAAATAAAATCTGTAATTAGTTTGTTAATTAGATGTTATTATGTATTAAGTACAAAATCTGCCAGTTATATGTGTTAAATTTAAATCTTAAAAATATTAATGAACTAGTTATTAATTAATATGTTAATTCTTACTTAGTTAAGTAATTACTTGAATTACTAATTAGTGTTCCATATTCTAAATAAGTGTTATGTTTAACTACTTCAATTATTAGTAAAAACCACCTATCTTATATAAAGAGATGAGTTTAAATCTTTTAATATTCTTGTTCATTTGTAGTGACGTTTATCAAATTATCTAGTTATCTTTTGAATTTAAATTATACATTGTATTTAGTTTGAGTTTGCATAGTTAGAATCAAACCTGCACCTTTTCCAACAAGGTTGAAATAGAATGGTTTGAAGTCTGCCCAGAAAACCCATTGTGGAAATGAACATCAACGAACTACACCTCTTGCTTGCTTTCAATCTACAATTTCATCGATGAAGGTACCTAATGCGCTCTGCATTTCTTTACAAGAAGCCAAGTCATAAGTTCAATTCAAAACTTTGGAATCAAGTACAATTTTACATTGGAAGTCAACTCTTCTGTTTTTTTTTTTTTTTTTTTTTGGTGTAAAAAAACCACCATACTGGCTATCTTTTGGAGAGCACTGAGATGGTAGACCTCACTAGAACACAAATGCTCTCAAAAGACCCATAGATGACCATCAACCACTCTGTCCAAACTACCTTAAACAAAGGAAAGTATTGTATGACAGACATAGAGGCAGGGCAGGTGGGGAGTGTTTCTCCTAAATGCTCTGTAATAAAATACAAGGGGACTCCACAAGGAAGTCATATACTATAGCATCCCAACAACCTACAATTACACCGTCACTGACAATATAATACAACCAGCCAACTTTACAGGAGAGAGACACACTTGGCATAATGAGCCCAACTCTGATTAGATAGATGGCCTGATCTCTGTGGTTTCAAACAAACTACCTTCGAGCCACTTGCAGTGCAGTAGATGGGAAGCTAGGAACAACACCAACACCATCATCGCTGCTTGTTAATGTGGGCGCTTTCTCTCCATCACCCTGCAAATACCACACCATATGAGATTTCCAGCTTGAAAAAAAGAAAGTCATAAGTTAAAATTTCCTTCCCTTCTCCCTTCCTTCATAGAGAACATACCAGGAAATCTTGATGTCCCAGCTTCATACAATTTCAACAGCTTCATGTTATCATACAATTGTTGCAAGTAATGCATTACTTTGTCAGGGAGAGAGGCTTGAGACAGCAAGTGTCTGGGTTGAGCATTCAGGTCAATCATGCCTGATACAGGCTGGTTGTTCTTGAGCATCAGATGGTCCTTCTTATCACCAACTACATTGCTACTCTTGCGTTCACCACTTGAATTGGCAATGATTATCGTCTCTGCTTGGAGTGCTTCATCATGATGATGGTGGTGATGGTGGTGGTGGTGGTGAATGATCTGTTGCTGCTGAGTTCTGTCACTATTGAAATCCCTTGCTTGTATATCAACAGCAATGCTCTCCTTTACTGTCAGTTTTCTTGTAGGATGCTGCAAGGCAAGCATTCCTATGAGCTTTGAGTGCTGAAATCAGTCTATATCCAGACTGTTATGAATGACAATAAAAGAGCTTTGGATTTCAATTAGAAAGAAAATATCAAACACAATCAATATGTTAAACATTCACTGTCTACCCTATCATGATGGAAATTGTGACCAGTGATAGAAATTTAATGCAATTATACAATCTGGTCTGAATTTCACAACCCCCTGACTGGCTCTGAGTGCCTTCAGAAGAAGGCAGGGAAAAATCCAACAAACACTTCAAAGATACCTACTGTGCTAGTTCCAGCCAAACCAAATCAAACATGACAGGAGTGAGTGCAGTCATAACCTCATGAGTGTCACTCACAAAGTATCAGACCCAAACCTTCATCATGAACAGCACTGACTAGCTACAATTACTCAACAATGACTTCAGAAGAATCAATTTGAGAACTCACTGCTATGTGGCAGATAACATGCCTAGGAACACAACTGTGAAACAGAAAGGAAAGAAGACTCTTGCCTCTACTCTCTGGCCTGTCAAAAGGTACCGCTCATGTGACTTTTTCACCCCTACGTGCACATCCACATCGCACTGTAGACATAGGGATGCCCCGTCAATCCCACAGAAGAAAAAAGCTGCAACACAAGCAATAGTGTTGTCCATGGTGCATGTCAAATGGGGTCCCACCTTTGGAAGTGAATAAGCACAAACATACATTGAGTTTATAACAGAAAACCAGTTAACCTAAGCAACTTGTGCTTGCAGTATCCAGTGCAACATATTCATGAACTTGAGAGAACCCTAATTGAAAAGTCTACATGCAGGGATTGCTGTCAGTTGTTCCCAAGGTCAAGCAAAAAGCGAAAGTACCTGGAGCATTCTCACAGATGTCACAGTGAGGCACAGCTCTAGACCCTGCCAGCTCTAACCGCATATGTCTGCTTGCTAACTTATTGCAGCCATGGACCTGTGTTTCCACTCTGTCAGTACTCAACCCAGCCCACAACTCTCTCTCTCTCTCTCTCTCTCTCTCTCTCTCTCTCTCTCAGAGGGTGGATTCAATATCTGGCAAAGCTACCTCAAACATCCCTTCTTATGTACTAGCTATAAGGACCTCACTAAAAAGTTGTTTGCCAAGAAAAGCACCTGCTCTTTACAAACCACAAGGTAAAGTATACATGCACATTCCACAAAAGAAAAGCACAAACAAAAATTGAGGATTTCAGCCAACTTCTTTCTATGAGAAAAGACTTGTTAGTGGAAACCATATCTGAAGTGTGTAGCAAGAGACTCAAGCTTTGCCTCCTAACGTCCAAAAATGAGAACTTTGCAATGGGAATTGGTCTGCAACTCCAGCAGCTAAACAGAACCGTATCTCAAGAATATTCCTTAGAAGACAACAATGGACAACATTTAAGACATCCACTGGATCATCTTATGAGATCAAGTAATAAGTTTTGAGTCCCACTCTATGGATCCTTGGCATGAAATTCTTCTATTTGGAATCTCATTGGCAAAGGGAGTAAGTATTCTGTGATACCTTCTCGTCACATCTGAGGCAGAGAGCCGCCTCATCTGCTGCACAGAACAAGCGAGCTGCTGCCGCCTCACACACATCACAAAGAATCTTCATGGTTGTTGTCTTCAGTCCAAAGACCTTCCTATATATATATCCTTGTGTATCTCTGCTCCAAGAAGTCGCGGTAAAGACCTCCTTTGCCGAATCTGGCGAGGGGGTGGTGATAATCAGAAACAGTTCTGGAAAGGCAACTACTATGGAAACGCTCTCGCCATCGCAAGCTCAGATCTGTCCAGTGTCTAGTGTCTACCTCCGACTCCTCCTGGTGTGTTGTTGTTCCCTTCTGTTGCTCTCTACTTTCTGCCGTCGTTCGTCAGCACCTTTCCCATTCTGCTAGGGGAATTTATGACTTGGGAATCAAACAATGGAGCTACGCTAACCTTGTCTTCGATCAAAGCAAATCACTTTCCTCTCCAACAAAAAATGAAGTCTTGGCGGACATTTTCTACTCTTCTTCAAGACTTTTGCCACTGAAATCGTGAAACCCTAAGCAATAGCACAGCAATCTTGTCCTGGAAGCAGCAGCAGCAGCAGCAGCTCTCATGGGGAAAAGAAGAGCGCAGCAAAAGTCTGAAAACAAATCCCTTTCATTCATTCATCCATTCATTGCAAAAACCCTTTTTGTCGTCGCCATCTGCGCACCTTACGAGGTTTTCTCTGCTGAGTGTGGTGGGCAGAAGAACAATTTTGCATTTATCTGTGATGATTGTGGTGAAGAACAAAACATGGAGTCTAGTTAAGTTTTATTAATCAAAAGCACCAATCCATCCAGAAGGGAAAAAGAAAGGGAGGAACACAACTTTGTTCAAGTCGCCTGTTATTAGGTGGTAATCTCCCTCACCCTTCTACAACAATACCAGTTTTGATGTTTATGATTGGGGCTTGAGAAATTGTAAGCAAGCCGTCTTGGATGTGAGAAATTTTTGTCAGTGGCCCAAATACCCAATATTGGGTAACCTGAGTTTCATCATGTCTTGGATATTTGGTGGTAAACTGAGTTCCATCCTGTCTGTCTTGGGTATTTGGTGGTAAACTGAGTTTCATCCTGTCTGTCTTGGGTCTTTGGTGGTAAACTGAGTTTCATCCTGTCTGTCTTGGGTCTTTGGTGGTAAACTGAGTTTCATCCTGTCTGTCTTGGGTATTTGGTGGTAAACTGAGTTTCATCCTGTCTGTCTTGGGTATTTGGTGGTAAACTGAGTTTCATCCTGTCTGTCTTAGGTATTTGGTGGTAAACTGAGTTTCATCCTGTCTTGGGTATTTGGTGGTAAACTGAGTTTCATCCCACTTCCTATGAGGAAGTTCATAGGAAGTGCATCACTCTGAAATTGGTGCCATGACATTTGAGTCATAATAAGAAAGTGAATAATAATAATAAGTGGGTGCCAATGCTTCTCTATGCATTCCTGTAATAGACAACTCGATCATCATAGCTGTAGCTTGGTGAGACCTACATGAACAGCAAGAGCAGTCTTTCATCGTCACTGACTTATACCCTATTTTGGACATCTACTGAATTCCATAATTCGGAAAGCCATTATGTACAAGTTCTTTTGATGGCTCAAGTGGAGTGCTATCAACGCAATTACTGTTCTCCTGAAAGTCACCATGTCTTCACATTCTCTTTGGGCCTCCTTTCATCCCCTATCCCCTCTTTCAATGGTATCCGCAAAGTAAGGAATTTTTATTGACTCTTGAGTATGAAATGCAGAAACTCAACATTTAATGCATACGGTTCAATTGTAATTATAGTAGTCTCACAGGCTGGAGCAGTGAAAATATATGTAGCATTGGTGGAGGCGCTCAGGAAAAAAGGAAAGGCAGCATGAAACTCAGTTTATCACCAAAATTGATGGTTTTATGAGTTTCACCCCCTTTGAATGCTAATGTGTACTTTTTTGCAAGTTTTTTCTCAATCTCACCCCAGTTATGGTCAAACTCAGGGTTCCAGTGCTGTGTTTTACTGATAACTCTAATGCCTCAACCCCAACCTCAGAAAATTGGCAGTTCTGTTGTATCCTGAAATCAATCCTAGCTTAACCCTAAAAGGGAAATCGAAACATTTTTGACATTTTTTGTTCTTTTTTTTTTGGGCACAAGTGAAAAAAAACAGCATTGCGAAAAGAACACAACCCAAAGACCCGCAAACAAAAATCACACACACAACCAAAGGGTACGAACCAACAAGAAAACAACAACTCAAAAAACAAAGCCATTAAAGGTAGCTGATAGGACCACCTAATGGCTATGTCATCCTGACAAAAAAGTAAGGATCGCCCTCTCCAAGCCTTGTCAAATGAATTAATATAATTCTGCTTAGCAATGGGCAAAATTAGATATAGTAAAGGACGTCGTGATCGTTTTTTGTGAAGCTTTCCATCCATCCATCCGTCCCGTCATCCATCCATGGATGGCATCGTACAGGTAAGAAAACCCTGGCAGAAATAAATAATTTCCCCCCTCTGCACATGTGTTGCTGTCTAGGAAAGGCATGCCTGGCCCCAGGGGGGGCACCCCCAAGATTTTGATATCAATATCAGCAACAAACCCAACATATATTTGTCGTCTCCGGTCTTTTCACATAGTCAGCTATGTGTTGCTATCTCACAGGTCACAAGCAGTGCAAACATCAAGATTTTCAGCAGCCAGGGTCCCGATGGATACATGCGGAATGTGGTATATAGAGAGGTTTTGGAAATGTAGTTTGTAGTTGTAATTTTGTAATATGTACCGTCAAATACACACACACCTGTGCATTAGGCATGGGGTTCAAATTAGTACTTATTAAAGCAAGGGTCTTCCCCCACTATATTATGGCATACTCAAGAAGAGCCTCCACATACAAGCCTCTGAAGGTTCTCCTTTCTCCACAGTTCCATGTAGAAAACCAAGTCATTGTGCTCAAACCAAATGAACCATAATGTGATACTTTTGAGCAACACCCAAATGTTACGGCCATTGCAAACTCGTTTGGAAATTTTGTTGTCAAAAGTGCATTGTTCCCATGAAGGGAGCTTCCAAGGTAGGGACTGGGGGCCAATAGATTGCATTCATTTCAGTATCATGAAGGCCCACTCCTAGGCCCTTTGCGCCTGTGGGCACTTGTAGAATCTATGAATAATACTTTGGTGTATCCAAGTCCCACCATTCACATGCCCTCGAGATTTTGCTGTTTGAAAGCACTCACCAATCATTCATTGTAATAGCTTTGTGCCACGTTGACCAAACAAAGCTAGCTTATTTCTTTAGCTTGTGTCTTGTGTCAAGCTTCCTTCCATTACAACTTAACCTTCATGTGAGGACATTCTCTCACTTTTGCTTTATACCTTTCTCCAAAGCCTCATGAGACTTTAGCCACTACCGACCTTGCTTTGTAGTATAGTCTAGGAGCTGAACATTCCTAACCCACTTCCACCTATTGAGATCAAGGCCAAAAGAAGTACCTAACAACCTAGACAATATTTTCTCCTTTGCCCACTTCCACCTTAATGACTTGACCCAAACAAGGGGTGTTATTCCACCCTTCTCACACCAATACGTTACATTCATGTTCCAATTTATTCCAAAACCTAATGCAATACCAAGTTCCTTAAGGATGTTAACTACGTTGAAAAGTGTAAGACTATTTGCACACAATGTAAATGAAGTGTCATCCGTGTATTGGGAGATGGTTTGTTGACTAGCCCCATCTAGCATGATGACCCCCTAAACTTTCCCCCCTTCTACTACTTGTTTGATTGAGAATTTCACTTAAGGATGAAGAGGTAAGGGGCCATTGGGCACCCTTGCCTAATGCCCCTTTTGATATTGAAGGTATTTACTAGTTGGTCATTCAAATTCATAATTGCTTTAGCATTTGCAAACAATAACTTAATCATCAAGATGGCCTTCAAGGACATACCTCACTTCTCTAACACTTTGAACAAAAAATCCCAACTAACTTTGTCATAGGCTTTGGAGAATTCCAATTTAAGGAAAATTATTGATTGCTTAGACCTCTTTGCCCAATTTAAGGTCTTATGGGCAAGAAACACATTGTCCAATATATAGCATAGGGGAAGGAAAGATGTTTATCAAAACTAATCACTTCCATAAGGCTACCTTGTAGCCTTTTTTATAACACTTTTGTGTAAATCTTGTAAGAGACATTGAAAAGAGTAATGGGCCTCCAATTGGAGTGCTCTTCTCGTGCCTCTCCTTTGTGTAAGAGAGTTATTAGCCCTTGGTGACTCCTTCATAGAATTTGCCAATTGTGATCACCTCCACCCATCGTCTTGTGGTAGTTAGCCCCCACAATTGACCAAAATTGAATGAAAAATTGAATAGCCACACCATTGGGCCTTGGAGCTTTCCCCGCATCCATTTCCAAAGCAACCAACCTAAGCTCTCCCTCTATGATAAGATGTTTTCGTTCATGGTTCATTTTACTAGTGAAGCTAAGTTTAATGGAATTTAAGATTTTGTTGTGGATCTTGATTGTTTTTTCTAAAGGGAAATCATTCGTCATACAATGTGGAGTAGAAATTCATACAAATTACTTCCATTTCTTTCTTTTCTCTAGTTATTTGGCCATGGTTATCTGGGTAACTTTGTGACAATTAATGTCCTTGAATTTTTTTTGTCTCACAATGATTTCAAACTACAAATTATCCATTGCATGTATGAATTTTTATTATGAAAATTTTATTGTTCTACAATCTCTCAACCTTCATTCTTTAAATTTGCATTTTCAGGATATACTAGCATATTCAAATTTAATTTTATCACATTCTCTTGTTTAAATGAAACAATAGTTCAATTTTTTTTGCAAACAATGAAATGTACAATGCAATATCAAACAAATTTAATGCTTTATCATGTTATGATCAACATGGCACAACAATAATTTATGATGACATGGTTTCTTTATCAAATATAAACTTGATAACAAACTTGGGTGTAAATCTCATCCTTGCAACTTTTTAATAAAGATAAGTGAGAAGCCTTACATGTAATTGTAGTTTCTAAGCTACCAAAAATGCAAGCTAATTATTTTATTTCTATTCTAAACACTATACTTAAAAAAAAACACTTACAAATTGTCCAACTCTAATAATTGGTGATTTCAATATAGATATGTTAACAAACACATCATAATCAACAACATTACAAAACTTTCACAAACATATCCAATATCAAAATTGTATTGCACGAAAATACCACAATTTATAATACATGATTAAACCATATATGGACTAATGCACTTATACAACAATGCTACTTCAGACTAACATAAGATCATTGTACAAATCACAAACCAATTCATTTTGCATTCAAATTTCTTGGACTAAGGTATCAAAGCTCCGAACAATATGCACAGCACTTTGAAGCTGACAATGAGTGCAGTCACAAAAGTGTCAGACATTCGTGTTCATAATAAATACAGGTGACAAGCTGCCATGAGTAACTAACTACCCACTAAGATAATCAGCTCCCAATAGTGCTTGCAAATAACTACATAAAACCCTACCCAAAATTTTAGGCAAACCATTACCCGAAACCTCCCTCTTATTTTTATGTCACATATCTAAAAGGAAAGCATGTGTCCATGGTATCTTCATTAATGTTGCAACAAGCTTGTAAAGATAACCTCTATTTTATTTTGGCTTGTCTTGTCATAAACCAATGCAAGCAAGCATCTAAGCTTCAGGCCTAGCGAGGTGTACATAGAGGGTAGTGGTGGGCCCTCCTGCATCTTGAACATATCATTGAATCACACCACAATGTGAACATCTGCACTTTAGAATAACCTTAAACTACAAAAGGTTATAGCTGACCATTCACAAACCAATACAACCTAGTCCAAAAACCAACCTCATACAAAAATGCAATTTTTATATGAGTACCTTGGAAGTTCATTGCATATGTCAACGAGATAAAGTAATCGGTGGAAATCTGAGAATTGTAACCCATACATTTGTGACAAGCTTTTGCCATGGTACTCATGTGTAGCACAAAATACAAGCATTGATGTTGCTTAACTCCATAAGCACACTACAAACCTAATCACACTTGGTCTATCCCAATGTCAATATGCAATGGAAGAGGAATTGTCTTCTTGTATAACTCACAATTCAAGGGGAGCCAACAAGGGATTCATATTGAGTACCTCTGAATCTTGGTGGCCTACTTGTGAATCCACAAGTTTAGTCTCTTTAGGGGTCAATGCACTTGAGAAAAGGGCTTGCTTTGCATTCATGTTGTCATGACCTACTGGAACCCTTGCAATAGTCCTTGATGACTCATTGTTGACGGAACTTGAACTAATCAATGTCAAGGGCACAGGCTCTTGTACTGGAAAATTGGTCCCAACATCCACTTCAACATTTGATGGGTCCACAAGGTGACCATCTTGCAAAACATTTTTAGTGTCATTAACACCCAATAGTTCCCCAAGGCGATGATGTTCCTCCAAGACAACAATGTTGTCAGCTCCACAACACGATGGGCACGTCTTACACTTCACAAAACATCGCTTATGAAATGGCACGTGACAGTATACACACCTTATGATATTATCCTCCTGCAAACCATAAAGACAACAATCTCATGAACACATACTAACAAGTATTCACATTTCTCCCAAACTAGCTATAATGCATCTAGGCCTTCTTGATCTCTAATGTTTTACAACCTTAAGTTGGGAGGTAACAGTGTAGTGATACGGAATTTAAACCTTTTTTCCCCCTCTCCACCTTTTACTAAGCACTGACTGCTCTATAAGGTGGAAAGTGAAGTAGAATCTATGACAACTCATTTCTGAGTACGGATTTGGACATGATGGAGCAAAAGTGGACCACCCATTACAGCTCTGAAGAGAACATGGGAAGTTTTCAGTTGCCTGTATGGTCTCAAGTTTTTGAGGCCTCATGCTATTGTAACGTTTGGTCATTTTGGCTCATTTTGCTATTGGCTAGCTTGAGTCAAATTTCTCTCCTTGTTTCTTCTCATGAAGGGTGCATACCATTCTAGACATCCTTTTGGGAGCAAGTCTTTTCAATCAGAGTGGAAAACTGTACTTGGAATGGGAATATGAAATCATCAGGGTCATTGCACAACTCCACTGCAGCACAGCGCTCCCCTGATTTCTGACAGAAAGTCAAGTCTCGCTTTATGTGCACAGAAACCTTCTCCAAAAGTGACTGCATGAACTCTGGTAGAACTGTCATGTGTCCAACCCACAAGCACAGATTCTGTGGAAAATCAAAACCTTACAGGTCTAAACTCTCTCCCCCACCTATTGCATGGCTGGGCTAGCAAGATAGAAAACCAGGAAACCCTCACATTTACTGAAATGATAACAACAATCACCTGTCTATTCCATGGGATTCCAAGTCTTATATGTCACAGTGGTGATGAGTAATCTTTAATTCTGAAACGAGCCCCATGCCTTCCATTGTGAAAAAAAATTGAGAAAGAAATTGGTTGCTATCAACTACCAAATGTGTCATCAGACCAGATGAAAGTTTGTAATGATACCAGCAAAGGCGCCTTTGGAAAGGTCAACAAGGTCTCGTAGAGCAAAGAAGTCATTGTTCTCAAGAAGGTAACTACAAGAGGTGGCAGTAGCCTGGATCCGTTGGAGTGCAGGGCAGCCAATGCAGGCCACCATCTTGCTCAGTCGTCCTCTCATCTCACGAACATGTGCCAAAATTGGAACTCTGGAGTACAGGTATGGATTCACTGCACTCACACACAACATTGGCTGACCCCAAACCCCCCCACCATTTCCTCCCCTCAATTCAATATGCATGAAGATTGGTAGAGTCTTGCATGGGGTTTGAAGCATCTGAACATACACTGCAAGATGAGTGCTGAATTGCATCTGAACAAGATGGAACAGGGAGGTACCTGATTGTAGATGGAGTCAAGGTATGCCTTTGCAAGCTGTGAAACCTTGTGAGGGGTGAAATCCCAGAAGTGCAAAACATGTGCAGGTATAACTGCAGTTTCATTCAAATGGCAAGTTGAACAATAAAGTTGGCCACTGTATTCGCACCAACGTGGCTCACCTAACCCAAAGCTTTGAACCAGACTTGATACCAGGCCTATGGGGATTTCAAGATGCATGTGGCAGCCAGCACACATGTGTTGTTGAGCACGAAGTTGCTGCTTAAGTGCTCTCTTCTTGTGAACCTGTAGTATGAGCCTAATGGATGACCCCAGAACAGGCTTCATCACTGGTTCAAGAATATCTGACCTTGGTGAATCCTGATGCTCGGCATAATTAGCCCCAAAATCCTCCAATGGGAAGTGAGATCCACCCACTTCATCCTCCAAATCTGAAGAACGTGTGTTTGCAGGTGCTTGAGTGTTGCCAGGAGGGGGAATGGAATATCCTGTGGGGAAAAGAAATCTTAAGAGTGGAGCAGCATTGTTCAAAGGAGGACCTGCTTGAAGAAGAGACTGCAAACAGGTGTGAATCAATGCACTCCGGACCTCAACAACATTAGGCGAAGTGTGGCCAAACAGTTTCCAGGACTCAGATTGCACTTTCTCCCAGCAAGCTGGCAGAGCTATTTCTGCCTGCGATGAGAACCTGCGGCTTAATTGCTGGTGTAAGGCAACAAATTCTCTATACCGTCGTTCTACTTCCCATTCCTTTCCATCTATCCCTCTGACAAGTATCCGATACACTGTGTGGTCTTGGATGCCCACCACCCTATCTCCAAACGAAGCTCCCCCTTGTTGTTGATGAGCCCCCACAACTTCAGCCCACAAAACCTCAACAGATTGGCTCCCCGACAATTGAAAGGGTCTCAAATCTGAACCCTGAACTCTTCCTGACATTGAAGCAGTTAGGCTCCCATCTCGCTCAAGGGGATGGGGATGGAGATGGAAAGGTTTTCCAACTTCAAAGACTTGATGCCCACTACCATGAGTATCAAAGAGCACATCCTCCATATCTGGAACTATGTCCATATAGGTCTCAATCACATTTGATTTCTCCATGGACCTTGCAAGCTGGTCATGCACAAATGTTAAAACAGTAAGATATCAAGAGGGCTTCCCAACCCGAAAGATCAGCTGTAGTTCCACATACCATATTCTACAATTTTTGCACAGTCCCTTGTTTATGGAGTCATATGCAACAGCATGATATAAATGTTCCTATTTGAGAAATGAGATAATGAAAAATGCTAACAAGAACAGTGACCAATGAGATGAACTTCCAAGCAAATGCTTGAAATGCTCTGACACTCACTCCAGAAATCAATTTCCAGAACAGATACTTGCAATATGACCAATATGACTACATTTACAACCCCAACTCTTTTTTGTTCTAGAGTCTTGGCCAAAGAGTTCACCTCATCGGTCTCTAAAGGCTGAGTTCTCTGAAATAATTCCTTCTTGCCAACAGCTGCGTCATTTCCTCCTTTCCCCAGTATCTTCAGGGGGAATTGGAGAGCCCTCCCCAACTTTGTAAGGTCCAGTTGCAAAAGCTCTTCTGCATGCCTGGAGCTTAAGCGCATAACAGACCCCCGCTTATGACCAACCTCCCCAACAGCTCCGGTAGGGGGCACAACTTCTTCCTCTGTGAAACTGCCCATGATACTTGATCCAACAACTTCCATCTCCAACCCCGATTTTGCAGCAATGTTTTGAGAACCATTTCCATCACTAGACTTGGAGACCATCGCTCCCAGTGCAATTCCTGGTCCATCTGTCATGGATAGATCTCTCAACTCACATCCTTGGCTACTTGATTCATATTGACTGCCAGTCAGTCTCTGAGTCGTTGGCTCTTTCTCTTTGGTTCCAGATTCTGTCCAATGTGTTTGGTTGAATTCACTGAAGGAGCTAACTGTCAAGAGCCCATCTTTTCTGACACTTGATGACTCTTCTGTAACAGAATCCTTGCAGGACTCTAAGGTTCCAGCCAGGGAAAAATCCTGGTCCCCTAAGGATGACTTTCCCATGGTGAACCCAGTTCCAGAAAATGCATGAGCATCTGTGTCACCACCATGTTCCTCTGGGTCAGGTCTCTTGCTCCCACTCCACAGACTGTGAGGTGTTCCAGAATTCTGATCTGGTGATGAAATGGGACTCAATGATGCAGATTGAGTTGTTTCATTTTGATCCAAATGTGCTTTGAACATATTGTCCTGACCAGATTCACCATCCTCATCAAGCTCAATTCTGCCAGTTCCCCAAATGTCTTCGGTCATGAAACTATCTCCAGTAGATCTCTGCAGTTTTGAAGGTCCTGCCCTGATACTCTCTTGATCAGCACCCACCAGTCGAATTTCTTGGAGGTGAAGCAGATTCTTAGACAAAGTTTTTTCTGTAGTCAAGTCATCAACTGTGTTACTGAAACTTTCCAAGCCCTCCCCATTCTCATGAACAAAATTTTCCCAGTCATCACCACCAAATGCAAGCTCTGAAACAGCATTCTGAATCAGCCATTGGTGGTTAGTGGCACTATCTACTGGATTTTTCCCATCAAAGCAGACATGCTCATCCTCTTCCATATCAACCCCAAACATTGAAGAATGCTCAGAAAAGTCCTCATTGTCACAAATTCCTTTCTCTGGATCAAAATTGACCAGATCTGTGCCTTCAGTTAGTACACCAAGGATTGTCATGTCCGTCTTATCTTTGTCTTGAGAAGAACCAGCATCAAAACCCCTGTTCCCTGAAGCCCTAATCTCTTCCTGGAAAGCAGGGCTGTTTTGTTCAGGAGAACTACAAGAGCTCTCAATTGGAGAAAGGACATCTAGTACAGCTTCAACTTTATGCTTCTCCATAGCAAAATGAGATAACTTTGGATCACTGAGGTCAAGATCTACATCCATGGAGAGGTTCATATCGACTGCATTCAGTGCCAATGCAATGGAAAGAAATTCATCAACTGTGTCGTCCCTTTGAAGCAAAGCCCATGGTTGATACCACTGCTGAAGGACTTGTTGGTGCTGCACTATAAGCTTTAGCCGAGCCCCAAGGAGTCTGGTATTCAAAGACTGCCGGATCCACAGCCGAAACTTTCCATGAGCACTTGTAGCCCAATTTAGGTCACGGATAGGCTGAAGTCCCAGAGAGCCCCAGAAAATTTCGCTTCCTTGCACAGGGTCAAAGGGCAGTTGCTGCTCAATACTTTCCAGCAAGCCAAAGAAGGAGGGCAGTGTCTTGCTCGACCTCCATGCTGCAAATCTTGATCTTGGAAGCTTCAGACCATGCACTAGTGCCTGTTCAAGCAGAATGCAGAGGCATGCAACTGCACCAACAGAATTCTCCAATGCCTCTCCCCCTGATTTCACAGACTCTGCCAATACTAGCTTCAATGCTTTCTTCAGCTCTTGCATCATTTCATTGCCCATCTCCATTTCCAAGGCGGCCATTTTTTCACCTTCTTCTGGCAACCTCGTGTCCACATTAATATCCTCCCAAGTTCAAGCCTAAATTCTTCAGATCCTTACTGGAATTTGAGTTTGCATAAGAACATTATGATTGAAGGCGAGGAGTTTATAGAGGAATCTTGGTGTACAAATCTGCACTAGTAAAAAAGAGAAGAAGTGTTGGAAGCAAAGAGTGAGTGTAAAGCTAAACTTGGCAGTAGAGATTAAAGAAATCCATCCAAAAAAGGGTTGCACATTTTCATACCAAAAAACAGGATCCAAATTAAGTACTCTAGAGGAATCTGCTCTTCTACTTGTTTTTAACATTGGGTTGTGCCAAATCCCAGGAGCAAGGAGACACATAGGAGACTACTTATATAACACTAATCTGCCACCCTTGAACAGATTCAAACACTAATGGGTCAGATGTCTAGTATGATATGGCAAACCCATCTCATTTTATTCTCAAATTAGGGTTCTTGTTGCATGGGTTAAAATCAGTTCAAACCCTGACAACAACATCATATGAAACATTAAGGTTCAAGGGCCAACACACTAAAGCTGTAGTTGGGATGGGGCAGGAAAGCTTTCTGAACGACTTGGGTACACTAGAGAAGGGTTTTTTTACAACACAAAAAAATTGGACCCCATAGCCTCAAATTAGGGATCTTGTTGGATGGCTAAAAGCAGCTCCTTGTTCCCTGACAACAACATCATATGAAACATTCAGGTTCAAGGCTCAACACAGTAAAGCTGTAGTAGTTGGAATGGCGTTGGAAACCTTTCTGAATGACTTGGGTACACCAGAGAAGGCTATTTTTACAACATTAAAAAAAGTTGGGTCTCAAAGTCTCAAGTTAGAATTCTTGTTGATCATGGCTAAAATCAGCTCCTACCCTGACAACAGTATCACATGAAACATTCAGGTTCAAGGACTCAACACAGTAAAGCTGTAGTTGGAATGGGGTAGGGAAGCTTTCTGAATGACTTGGGTACGCCAGAGAAGGCTTTTTTTACGACACAAAAAAGCTGTATGCAAAACTTCAAACGATTCCATGAAAGAATTCTTTCACCGCCGTCTGAGCATCATCAAGATTCCTAAGTACAATCTGAATTGTGAAGAAGTTGGAGGGGACTTGAGTGAGTGATATTTGCTCTGGATGCTGCAAATTCCCCACCCCTCGTCAGACCTAATAGTTTTGAAACCCTAACAACTTTGTCAGAACTGAAGCATGCTTCATTTGGGCGTTGCCTTGAGAAGGTATGAAGAAGAGCAAATTTATGAGAGAAAACTTACAAAACGTGTATGCTGATGAAAATACTTACCCTTCTGCAAGTACAAATCGACCTAGACTGGGAATTTTCTTGCATTATTGTCGTCCTGCCGTGATTTTTGAATCTCTGTTGGACTAGACGGAATCAAATTGCGTTGAACCTCCAAAAAATCTTCATGAAAATATTAAAACCACCCCGAGTGCAGCAGATCAAATTTTTAAAAAAATCCGCCACTACCGACCGGTATACATTCCGATCTTCTCTTCTCCCAAAAGGGGGGGAAAAAAAAAAGACAACTCACTCTTCAATCCGGAACCACCACCACCACCACCACCACACCACACCCTAAGGAAAGAACCCAGAGATCGTCCAGACCACCAAAAGCAGGGACTTTGAACCACCATTAACGTGCTCCAAGCTCACACATCATGGTCCATGGACTGGGGCTGAAATCTTTCTTTCCACTGCAATATCCAAGGAGGTGGAAAAACAGAAAAAAACCAGCTTGCCCCGGCGGGGCCCCCGGAAGAAAGAATCCTTGGAGTTTCTCCTCCGGCCGGCCTTCCAAACCCATTACATATAAATCAAATCCATTACATATAATAGGGAAAAGAACCAAGTAGGAAGCACGCACTTGGAGAAATTTGCTTGTGCATTTGGAGGGGCACCTTAATATTCTTGACGATATATGTACGTAATAGAATAGTTTTCCTCAAAGTCACCTTGTCTTCACCCTTGTCTTTGGGGCCTCCTTTCACCCCCCTATTCCCCTTTTGATCTTTGAGTAAGGTCCGCAAAGTAAGGAAATTTGATTAAATCTGGGTATGAAATCAGCATTTAATGCACGAGATTCGGGGTAATTATAGTAGTTGTACAAGTAGGAGCAGTGAAAATATATGTACTAGGAGTAGGAGAGAGGCACCCAGGAAGAAGGAAAGAGGGGGTCAAAACATGCTGAAACTGAGTTTACCACCCAAAAAAAATGGTGCATTTGCTGGGAACTACAACAAGAGCGGACCAAGGTGGTGGTTGAATGCCAAAATGGCAAATAATGCATAACCAAGGAGTGATATTTGGTATCCTTAGTCAACAACCAATTGATAAAACCATGCAAAACTTTATTAATAAACACACTGTAGATTTGGAAAATGTACAAAGTTATAAGAAAAAGGATAAGGGCGAAGTTGTAGGATGTCAAGTTAGCTCAAACTAGATGTCAAAATCTTTCCATGTCAAAAATCGATCATCTGCAAGAGGTTGGCTATATTTCTTAGTGTCTAAAATTGACCATTTACAATAGGTCGGTCATGGTGATGGGAGGTGTATCTTGAAGGGGTGAAAGTTGGAAAATAGTTAAGTCTATGGCTATTGCATAACTTAAAATGTGATTTAAGTTTTTTGACAAAGAAAGTAACTAAGACAGATATTTCGTTGAAAAGCATGTTGGAAAATGTATGATGGTGTAAACGTTTTGAGATGGAATTTTGAAATCAAACCAGTTGTTATCCGATGAATTATTCAAACAAAAGAAGACATACACAAGTAAAGGACGATAGAAGATCACATGTCGCTTTCAGGTGTTGTTGGAAAGGTAAGGTGTTATTGTCCACTTGTGCTAAGGTTTCAAAAAGGAAAGGATGTTGATCAACCATAAACTTAACAACTATGATTAAAACTACAAAAATTCAATTCCCTAAATAGAATGTTGGGGTGACAATGGTTATAATATGAGCCAACATCAACAAAAATTATTGGGAAAGAGGTTTTTTTTACGAGCTAGAGGTCCTTTTGGGCTATCAAAAGGTATTGAACCCAAGAGACGCCCAAACATTTGAAGGAAGGAAGAGTCAAAAGAAATAAAAGATTCTATGAAAGTAGAGGAGGGAGGTGTGCATCGTAATAAATACAATGGCTATTGCACAAAACACTAAGTTACAATTCCAAAGGCTATATGAATGTCACCCATTCTAAAAAGAAGGTTCACATTTTGAACATCCTCTAGCAAGGCATCTTTGATGAAAGATGATGTGAAAAATGAAGTGTTTAATAGAACCCCAAGACTTTAATTATTTCTAAAGGAGTGGTAAACTAGGATGGGGTGTTGAAATTAGGCAACAAGCGAAAAGGTGACCATGTTACATGTTTCTAAGGTTGGATGGAAAAACCTATCACACGGAATTTGATCTAGAAATGTTCACATACATATGATACAATTGAAGGGGGACACATGATGTGAATGTTATCTACAATGGATAAAAATACACAAGAAGGGAAACAACTAACTATATAACATAAAGTTTTAAAATGAACTAAAACAAATAGTGCCCCCCTTAAGGGATTACCTTGGCGAGTTCCTATGGTAAATGGGATGACTATGACATCACCTTCACAATTACAATGACTATAAAACAAGGGAGACCCAAATGCATAAAATGCATGAACAAATGGGATGAGTTGTATGATGTCTCCACTTGCTCCATGAAGTTCTTGAAATATGACCCTTCTTAACATTTAATTAAAGGCATTTGCCACGTCTAGTAAGAAAACAACCTAAATGATGTGAAGGTCTAAGGTGCACATGATGTCGTGGATTATTGCTTCATAACCACCTTTAATTGTAATTCTAAAGTGGTGTGGGGAAAAATGTGTTGCAAAAGCCTCCTAAAATTTAAAACATAAAGTGCGACTTATTAATCAATATAGTGTTCCCCCCACTACAAATGGGACAAATTCCACCTGAAGGCTTAGTCATGGCTAAGAGGTGGGCCATTCCAAAGACACATGTAATTTGAATTGGAATGTGACCCTATGCGATATGAGAACAAAGATGAAACAACTAACAAAATCCACTCGTTGAACCTTCTAATGAAAATAGTTTCAAAAATGTTCAAAAACCATCCCAAAGGACCACTTGCCGACATGCGTTGGAATGTTCACATGAAGGAATCAAAAGAAAGTTCGAAGTCTTAGTCTAGCTCGTCGTCTTCAAGGAAAAACGAAAAATAAGTGGTGTTGGAAGACATGGGTGTAAGGGAAAATGGTGCCAAAGTGTGAGTTGTTTGAAAATATTCCTTTACATTTCCAAGAGCTAAATTACAGAAAAATCATTTATGAACTAGAGGATCATGTTGGGGAAAAGGCATTGAACCTGAACTTGCTGCCAAAACTTAAACCCGCAAAAATAATTTTTTTAACATGTTTTCCTAATTGCTTGTTAAAAAATGTTTTAGTTGAATTTGCATTTCCGTATGTCCTATCATTTCATCAGAAAGGGGTAAATCAAAACAACATTGGAGTAACAAGAAGAGCACGTGTCAAGTTGCCACATCATAGGGATCTTGCACTAACTATCCAATGGAAAATGAAATGCCACTTGTACATCATGTCGTAGAATAGTAAGGATGTGGTTATATAAACGAGGATGACAAAAGCCTAAATGAAAGGACCCAAATACATCTAATGCCGAAACCCAAGGTTAAGTTAATGTAGGCAAGGTGCGAACAAGGGAGGTATAGAGTCGAGATGGTCACAAGTGTTTGGATTTAAATGAATTAGATGTTGCAACTTCACTCAACCATGACACAACTAATGCAAAGGTAACAAAAGTGATGTAATGTGTGCAAAAGGCATCGCTTGAATTGGGGATTGGTTTAAGCAAGGGCAAAGAAATCTTAACCTCTATTCGTAAATTATAAGAATTAGGTTCTACTCCATTTCAAAATAATTTGCCAAGTGGACCTAATAATCAAAATGAGTTAAATGGGTTAAGCAAAAAGAACCACCTATGGTAGAGGGCACCTCAAGTGATGTAGTTATAAGCAAGACCTTATAACAAAGCCATGAAGAAGTAGATGCAAAAAAAGACAATCCAAATGTTTTTCAAGATGTAAGGGCAAACACAAGTGGAAACATGCAGTTGTCACCCCTAACAAGGCTTTTGGGAAATGTGCAATCAAAAGGATAAACAAATCTTCCATTATATATCTAACTAATTAGTATTTGGATCTAACAAAAGGGAAGGATCCCCTAGGTTCAAGACAAGGAAGAAGATGAAGAGATGGAAGACTATGAAGATGCCCAATAAAATTATATTGCCACTAAGAAGGGAAACCACCTACGCAAACATTAGCTTGAATCCCAGGACCATCTTCAAGGTGGATGTGGTAACCTAAGAGTTATATGATCATTTCAATGTAGTTGCTACAAACTTAGTTGGCCTCAACAAGTGCGATGTTGGGATTTAAACGAAAACAAAAGAACATGGGGTCGCTTTCAAGACCTCAAAGCATTTGCAAGGGGTAAAACTACCCAAATCAACCAACTAATCCCCACATCAAATTTGAAATGGAATGAAAAATCATTTTATGATATGTGGGGATTTGGATGGCATGGGCAATTAAATTCACAAGAAGGAATAGGAAGGAAGGGCTTGAAACATAAACCCTTCATTAACATTTCCAATACATTATGAATATATCCACTTTCTTAGCTATATTGTTTGTGGGCTGAACAACACCTAAACAATTCACAAATTAAGTGAATATGTTCATAGCATCTCCCCAAAAATTGATAGCATGTTATTACAAAAGCATTAGCTTTGAGGGGATAGAGCAAATATCTAATTGGACAATTGAAACATCCCCAAGGTATTTTACTAATGATCCAAATTCAAGAGCTAAAAAAGGAGGAGTTAATTCTTTTGTGGCAAGAAAATGGGGCAAGTTAGTCACCTAAACAAGCACATTTTGATTATTCGGCTTCATTGGTTTAAAATCTTAAGGGTAAAAGGTGACGACATAGTAATGGCCAACATCTATGTTTTTAATAACATAGCTAAAAGGTGCGAGCTTTGGGAGTCGATGGTTAAGTATCTACTTAAAGATTGTGGATGGATCTTGGCAGGAAATTTCAATATGGTTGAACATCAAGCTAATAAGACCAATGTGTGGGAAATGCATAGTTGATTGACAAAGAAAGGTTTTTGTGGGAAGTAGTGAAAATTTCCTTAAATGTGATGGAGCACCCAAGATCCTCAAATAATCGCATGTTCTTATGGGACAACTATAGGCCCAACAAGTAAAGGATCATGGTTCACCTCGATTGTGTGTACTTCCCAATTGACTCTACTTTCAACCCAAAATGCCTTCCAATTATGTATTTGATTAGAAGGGATAACAACCTTTTAGATCACCTTCCTATTCATTCAACCATCCAATTGAGCGAATTAGAAAAGAAAGGAGGAACTTGGAAAATGAACATAAGATATTTTAAGGAAGTGGTAGAACAAATCCAACAAATTTGGAATAATGTTCATGAAGCTACACCTTTTTCTCAAAACTACAAAAGGTCATTCGATTCTACAAGTAATTTTGTAAGAATAAAGCCTTGGAGTACACAATCCAAGAAATAGACCTTTGGAAAAATTTGGAAAATGCACATAACAAACTTTAAGAGAATGTCAAGGATGTACATTTACAACAAGTTGGAGAATTAAACACTAAATTGAGCGTATTAAAAAACATGAAGGTTGTTGATCAAAAGATTCACTCACCACTTCAGTGGAGGATAAAGGAGATGCTTGCACCAATGAATTATTTGCAACAATCAAGGGATACACATTAATGTAAATGTTTTGCCCATGTTTGTACCTCATGTAAAAAATTGCAAAGTTGTTGTTGGATCTTTATTTTTTTGTATATATTATTGTCTAAAATAACTTTTTGTTTGTGATTTAGTTGTCTCATGTTTGAAGAGAATTGGTCATATGGTATTTGTTCATTTGTATGTACAAAAGAATTATCAATGAACAAATCTTTTTTTTAATTTTCAAGTTTAAATTGTTTGATATTTTCATATGCCAAATCATAATGTTCAATTCTCTTGGTGTTAAAAAAAAATGGGTTCTTACATGAGTCATTTGATTAGCATCAATGTCATTACAAAAAATGTTTTCCCATTCATCGATTTCATTTTTTTTTCATTCTTTTTTTTAAATTTAAATAATTATATTTAGTGCTAGAAATACATACAAATTTCTTTTTATTATTATTATTATTATTATCAATTTAAGTATGTATCTTTCCAAAAGCATGATCATTTTCAAATCATTTTTTAGTCCACAAAAATGTTTAAATAGAAATAATAATTATCTATATGGTTTTTAGGTTTTTATGAACATTAAATGACATCCAAATTTTTTGTTTCTAAAACATATTTTATGTGTTTTAGTATCATAATTAGCCACAAATTTTGCAAGATGCAGAAAATCTTACTTTTTTTTCATTTTTATATTTGTCAATAAAATGTTTTGCAATGTACATTTGTTGTAGTTGGTGGTAATTATTTTTCATTTTTTGTGATAATAATACAAAAGCTCTATCATTTCTTCACATGAATTTAAGAATTGAAATGATCTTATTGAATGATGAATTTTTTTTTGATAATGATATATCATTTTTTAATGTATTAACATTTGTTATGCATTTAAAAGCAACTTTTATTTTTTATTATTTTCATTCAAATTCTTCAATTTGTTTGTTTGAATTTGCCTAACACACATTGAATTCTTGTGTCATAGATTTATCAAATTTTGTCAAATAGAAAAAGTAATAGGATGTAACTACATATGTATATAAAATAAATTGTGCATTTGTATTTGCTTCCCACAATGGTTTAACATGTACATTATATTAACTACACTTGAATGTATATCATTTGGCTTTCATTTCAAGAATAATGTTGGTTTTTGTAATGTACATTGTAGTGTGAACAAATAAGTTGTTTTGTTTATTTGTGATTTTACAAGAAATTGAAAAAATGACTTTTTTAATTCAATTTCATTTCAATAAGTTTGCTAAATATTTGAATTGTCATATGACATGAATATTTTTAAAACTTTTTTATTATCTAAAGGTGGTAATATTTTTGTAATTTTCATTGGAAGTTTTGCATATTGAAATCGACAAATTTTATTTTATTTTTAAACATGTCTGTTTATGTTGATGTATTTGACTATTATGAATTTCTTTTTAAAGTATGGTTTGATTAATAGTTCGATATTTATCAAGATTTCTAAAAAAATTATTTGAATAACTTTCAAATTGAGGGGAGTTATCTTACCATAATAATCCATGGTTATGAGCTAAACCTTTTAATTGAAATTTTGTGATGAAAAAATAATATTTGATTTTACAAAAAAAAAATCAATTTTTTTAATAATTTAGAAGAACTATTCATTTTATGTGCATAATATCGTACACATGTCACTAGATCATTTCTAACAAGCTTTCTTTTGTCAAATGTATCATCATTTCTACTTGAATGTTGAACATACAAATTTTTTAATGTTTACTAAAACTTGACTAGTTATTTACACTTGTAGTAAATGTTATTAAAAATGTTGGAGGTCTAAGTTGTCTAATCATGGCAAAAATATTGAAATTGATATAAATAATCAGAAGATATTTTAACACAATTGAATTTCAATTACTTAAATTAGATTTTTTTTGGTATAAATGAACATTAGTTTATACACATTGGTTCTTAACATGCAATATAATAATTTCTCTTTTTGAATACATATCCATTCAAAAGATAACATAAAATAAACTAAAACTTTATTTTTTAAAAAATATGTCAATTACGCAATATGCAAATTTTTGATTAACACTTGTTAATTCAACTTGCATTTTTTTGGATACATGAACATTGAAAAGATGGTCTTGAATGTCCAAAAGACAACATTGGAAAATTATATTCTTCAAAATGTTTATCATGAAATAATGCTATTGGTTGATTTTTTTTGTAGATGCAATTGTAAATAATTTTAAATGATTGTCAATCACTTGTTTACATCCAAAACATTTTGTACTAATGTGTCTCCACAATTTTCTTCTATAACTTCCTCAAAATTGTTTAAAACTTTCCATATGATGATTTTTTTCAAATTCATCCTTTTACAATTGATCATTTTGATTCGTATTTGCAAGTTTTATAAAACCTTACCAATTTGGTTTAATTGAAACTTTTACATATATATATGATGGAGTTCAACAAATTTGTTCTACCACTTTCATAACAAGATTTGAATGAATGTCACATGGCATATATATAGATTCTACATTTTTTAAACATTGAAATCGAAAAATCTTCATGTGACATTCATGTTAATACATTTTGCACTAAATTTAAATTTATTGGAACATTTACAATATTACCATGCATATTGTCAATATCCACCTAATTGAATTTTTTTTGGCAAATGCAAGACAAGGTGAATTTATTTATTTTCTATTTTATTTAACATTAAAAACTCATGTTTGGTTTATTATTTACGTAGAATTGTGTCTAAAAGTTTTTATAAATCAACACGAAAATAACCCCTATCCAACCTCATTCTGTTGCACGAAATCCATCGTTGGCTAAGCAATTATTTGGTTATGCCATTTTAGGTTTTGCTTTAACAGAAGCTATTGCTTTGTTTGCCCCAATGATGGCGTTTTAAATATTATTTGTTTTTTAATTTTTTGGTGTTGGTATTTTGGGGGAAATAAATACATTTTTGCTGCACCCTATTTGCAAAGCGAAGAGAGTTGCGCTCTCTGCCCTTCATGGGCAGAGGGCTGCGCCTAAAAAATTTATATTTTTTATTTTCCAAATAAAATGAGCACCTCAGGGCCGAACGATTTGTACGTTCAAGCCCTTCACTTGCCATCAAAAGCATACACATAAAAAAACTAACAAAGAAAGGGGATCTTTAACCTTTGCAACTGCTTTGATAGTAGAGCTCTAAAGGCTCATTGGGGTGTAACCAAAAAAGAGGGGTCCTACAACTCATCACACAGACCGATCGAACCCCTGATGCCCTTGACTTTTTCTGGTCTACTGATGCTCGGCCTTCCCTCCCCGAGCTCAACGACTCATGGTGAGAACCCTGACTTTTTACTGTCACCCTCGACTGATCAATCGCACACACACACACAAGGAAAGAAGTTCAAATCCACAGGTTTCCATCCAATGACCTCCAGTACTCATGAATAGTCAGACCTCAGCAACAAAAGAAAAACATTCCTCAATTCATTTACAGAGTAATTACAACCCAAGAGCCCAAGCTCTCTTCTTCTGAGTTGCTGTAGCAAAAACGATCTAGCTTAAAGACTACAAGGCGCAGCGGAAAAATCCAGTATCTCGCTAACTCGTCCTGCCACCGTATCCCTCCTTCCTCACCAACTTCTCTCCCCTACAAAAACTCACCCACTCTTCCGCACTCCTTTTCCTTCTTCTACTTGCAGATCCTCATTGGCTTCTTCTCGAAGCCTCCACAGTCCCATCACCAGTCCGTTCCATCCAACCAATCCTCTGTTCACTCGTCATTACTCTCCGCCTCCTTCAATTCAACTCCACGATCCTTCATGAATACCGGCCGCCATCCTTTCCATACCCTAAAGCACACATCAAGAGAAAGACTCCATGCACCCCATGCAGGATTAATGAGCGCTGAAAACCAAAACGACAATCATAGTTAGCCCTAGAGAGAAAAAATTCGGTGTTCGCACTGGACCAGATCTACCTATCTTCGTGTTACATATGTAACCCCTCCTTTGTTAAACAGTTGAGTCTCTCAGCTTTGCTCAATCAGGTTCCAGGTAATAGATTTGCAAGTCCCTCCTTGATCTCTCCCACTGCTTCCCATCAGCGTCCTGAATAATGCACAGGCGACAGCCTTCCTCAAAGTCATAGTTCCCTTTTCCATCCACATGCCCAATAAACCGGTATGGGCCTTCCCAGCTGGCAGCCAAAGCGCGCTTCTTGCCTGGTCTTTTCATTTTGACCATAGTTTCTCCAGCAATGAGACCTTCAAATAGGTGCTTGCCCTTCCTGCTTGCATACGAGCTCCGTTGTTTCTTCTGTGCTTGCTCAACATTGAGCAGTACATCCTCATGTATGCTTGCAATAAGGCTCACCATTTCGAGGAACTGTGCAGCTATCTGTTCAACATCAACTCCATCATCCACCACACTAGTCAGTGCATTTAGATAGTTGTCAGTTCTGAGTCGGGGTGATCGACCTGTGAGAACCATAAATGGCGAGAACTTGGTGTTCGCTTGCACCCCACATTTGTATCCAAACAACACCTTAGCTAGGTGTTCGTCCCAGCAGTCCACGTTTGCTGGATTCGTGGCCAGAACGGTGATACTATGCTTAATGGTTTTTATCATCCGCTCAGCCATCCCGTTGCACTATGGCCAATAAGGTGTCGTGCGCTGATGCTGTATAGAATAATCCTTGCACATATCTTCAAATTCTGCACCCCACTTCCCTCCGTTGTTAGTCAGTACAAACCTAGGTACCCCATACCTGCAAATCAAATCGTCCTCAAGAAATCTGGCTGCCATTTTGGCACCATGATCTGCCACTGCCTTGGCTTTGCACCATTTTGAGTAATGGTCGATAGTTACAAGGATATACTCGTTCCCTGTCCTGGTTTCAGGCAATGGCCCAGCTGTGTCCATCGCCACCCTGTAAAACAAGTCACAGATTGGGATGCTCTTGAGCCTTTCATCCCCTGATCGGACACTGCCTTCACTCTTCACGAGTTGACATTGCTGACAGCTTCTGACCACTAATCTGACGTCTTCGGTTCGTCAGTACCAGAAATACCTTCGACAGATTTCGGACAGGAGTCTCTGTTCACCCGAATGTCCCAAATCTTCATGCATCTGCAGCACCAGTGATCTCCTATCATCAGGTCTTGGTACGTAGAGGTTTTTGAAGAAAAGTTTTTGCTCTTTCCAACAGTAGTTGGCCGCTCTCTTCCTGACCCTCTTACCCTCATCAAGTTCAATTAAATCTGGCAACACACCGTCCTTTATTAGTGCCAGACAGGTAATATCTTGCCAGATGTCAGGGCCCTTTCTCTCTTCTCCATCCTGTTCGGCCTCATCCATGATTGTCAAATTGACTTTGTGGACGCCGACCTCAGACATGCCTTGAGCGGATAGGATCAATTCTAGCTGCTATCTTCGATCATAATACCTGATCGCGGCCTTCCTGTGACCCTGCTGGTCCTGCCTCACCTCCCGGTCCTCATCCTTGGCTGCTTCCAAGTGTTCTGTGCTTGGTTCAGCCTCATCCCCTGAATCACTCACCACCACCGAGTCAATCATGAACAGGTGGTGGGGATCTGAGCTATACCACTGTTTGATACCAAGTCGACCCCTATTATGCTCAATATGCTCCCTTACTCTTCTCCTGCTTCCACGCCATACCAGATGCCGATTATGCTGAACAGATAGCACCTTCTCAGTCATCTCGGCCTTCCCACACAGAGTGAGTGGATCATCCAATATTTCCTGCTGGAAGTCCTCGTCGTCCATAGCCTGCCCCACCGGATTTCGACTCAGGGCATCAGCATTCGCGTGCCTTGCTCCTGGTTGGTGGACTATCTTGAAACTATAGTCCTGCAACAGATCGATCCATCTGCCCCTTCTTCCGTTGGCATCCGACATAGTTGCCAACCACTCGAGGGGCTTATGATCCGTTCTCAACGTGAAATGCGTCCTGTGCAAATACTGCCTGAAGTGCAATATACCCCAGATCAAAGCATAGCACTCCCCTTCCATAGGATGAAATTTCTTTTGAGCTACTGTCAACGCCTTACTGGCGTAGGCTATGACTCTCTCGAGCCTGTCCTCCTTCTGTGACAATATAGCACCTACTCCTTTGGTCGACAAGTCCACATTAAGGAAAAAGGGCTCCTTGAAATTTGGCCTCACCAGAATCGGAGCTCCTATTAGTGCCCTCTTTAGAGTATCAAATGCCCTCTGGCAGTCCTCGTTCCAGATAAAAACAACGTCCTTTTTGGTGAGCTCAAACAAAGGACCTGCCAGCCTTGAATATCCTCTAATAAATCTGCGGTAGTATCCTATCAATCCGAGGAATGATTTGACATTGACGACGATTGTAGGCGTCGAGAATTCCCGCACTGCATCGATCTTACTAGGGTCAGGCCTAGTCCCTTCTTTGTTGACTATGTGTCCTAGGAACACAACACTTGCTGCAACAAAACAACATTTGCTCGGGTTCAACTTCAAGTTCACCTCCCTGAGTCTGGAGAGCACAACTTTCAGGTGCTAGATATGAGCCTGCCATTTTATACTGTGTACATTCAGGTCATCAACGAAGATTTTCAGGAATGAATTACCCAGATCCTTGAAGATTTCCGACATGGTCCGCGCAAAGGTACTTGTGGCATTCTTGAGTCCGAACGACATTACAGTCCACTCGAACAACCCGCTCTTAGTAACCAGAGCTGTCTTCCCCATGTCTTCGGGGGCCATCCTGATTTGCCAGAATCTTGATTGCAAATCTAATGTAGTGAACCATGCAGACTTTCCTAATTGGGAGATGATGTCTTCTACTAAGGGCATGGGAAAAGAATCCCTCCGAGTCTGCAAATTGAGAGGTCTATAGTCCCCACAAAATCTCCTGCTTCCATCCTTTTTAACAGGGAGAGTCACTCGGCAGGCGTATGCTGAGTTGCTTGGTCTCATTTTTCCCAACTCGACCAACACATTAATCTGCCTATTAATTTCAACCTCTTCCCAATATGACAATCGACCAGGGGCTACCTGACACGGTGGGAACCCTTGTGTGTCAATCAAATGTTCTCCAACCTTGCAACATCCAAGCTCTCCTTTGTTCCAAGCGAAAACATCCTGGTATTACTTTAGTACTTGCCACAACTGTCGTTCCATTCCTTTATCCAGATGCTGATCAATTCGGATCTTTTGACATATCTCACCCCACCGTGTCTCCTCCTTGGGGTTCTTCACGATCCGCTCCTTGACACAGTCATTCTGGTCATCCGCTACCTACAGTTGTTTCAATTGCAGTAATGTCGATGCTTGTCCCGACTCCGTTGGCATCGTTCTGCGTGTGCAGCCCACTGGATCCAGTCAGTGTAGTCATTATCATCAGTGACCTCCTCCTTCATGAAATCGGTAGCTTTGTCCTGCAATGTGAGCTGTAGAATTTGTTGTGGTCCTTCCTACAAGACTAACTCCTCTAATTCGGTGTTGCCGAACTCGGAGTCTCCCTTAATCGCATCCACAATCTGACTTTCTTCATCAGAGTCTTTGTCCGAGCCAGACTCAGACTTAGATTCCAGCTCGACGATTCGCCTATTATTGCTCTCTTGGGACAAATCGGATGCTCTGTTCATCCTCTCCGATTCTCTTGGTGCGTCTCCTTTAGTGCAATTTTTGTTGCAGTCACCACCATCCGAGTCCGATTTCTGTATCAAATTCACCATGGCCAGTGGCAGTACCTCCACATCAGCTCCAGGACCTTTCCGAACTTGGATCAGTCCCTGCTCAACATCTACAATTGCACCGATTTTTATCAGTAGTCGAGTCCCAACAAGATATCATAGTTGTCCATATCCACAACCATGAAAGTCATCTTGCATTTCACCTCTCCGACCTTGATTGGAACTTCACTAATTCGGCCAAGTGCTTGTGTAATGGCACCTGAGGTCGTCTTGTATGTTTTCGAGCTAGACACCAAGTGCATCAACCCTAGCTCCCGAACTACTGCAGCTGCCATGACTGACATGGATGCTTCAGTATCCACTAGTCCCTCAATTAGGCATTGGTTCACTTCGATCGTCAGATGGAACGTTTTGCTCCTATGCGTCTTACTGATGTACAAACGTCTTAGAATCGGAGCAGTTGAAACCATCGATACTTGAGTGTTTCCAGCCTCCGCATCCTTCTTCTTCCGGGCTACCTTCACTAGATTCTCCAGATGTTCCAACTCTCCTGGAATCATCATCACCGTCTCCATCAGCGTCAGTGATATTTTTCCTTTAACAAAATGGGACAGAATCTTCGATCTGATAGACTCCTCCCTATTCGCTCATGTTCCTTCGTTTGCATGATCAGGAGTTCGTCCCGATGCTGCTGGTGTAGCCTCCACCGACATCCTTCTTCTTGGCACCCGAGTGTAGGAGAACAAGCTCTCACCCCCACATAGCTCATTAAGCTGATGCAGGGTCACTTCCTCATCATTCAGCATTACCTCTAGGAAGTTGGCTGACCCGGGGTGTGTCCTCCCATCCCTTGGCTTCCTCCAGCACTTGTCCTCAGAATGCCCTAATCCTGTGCAGAAAGAACACTTCACACCGCAATTCTCCGTCCTATGCGGCATCCCACATTTGGCACATTTGGGTCGGGGTTCATTACGCCTCGGACATGTTATGGCGGTGTGGTCTCCTTCCTTACAAATTTGGCACACTGTAGACAGGCTGGAAGAGGGTGATGTGGTCGGTCTAGACACATTCCCCTTCATGAAATTGATGAGCGAATCGTTAAATGCATTGACTTGCTTCTCCATCGTTGTCTTAGTGACTCCCTCCTTTTGTTCTTCCTTCAGAGGCTCGAATGGAGTTTCACCAAGCTCACCCAGTACCCTCTCGAGTTCTGTGGCAGCATCCACCATTTCCTCTATGTTAGCATACGTACGCACAACACAAATCTTTCTGATTTTTGGTCTCAATTTACCCAGAAATCGCTTCTTATGTTCGGCATCAGGGATTTTCCCTCGCTGGAACAGTTTATCCAATCGCTCAAAGTACCGTTGCACCCGTTCCTTCGGTTCCTGCTTGATGACATCAAGTTTCATTCGGATGTCATCAGTGTCAACCTTACCATACTTTTGTAGAATCAGAGTTCGCAACTCGTTCCAGTCGGCAGGCGCCAGCTGCAGCTTTCTGAACCAGTCCCGGGCCCTGCCTCGCAAATTAAGCTTGGCAATTTAAAAAAGTTTGTCCGCATTGAAATCGCGCACCTCAGTAGCCATACTGAGCCTTTCAGCCCAGTTGACAGCGTCTTCGTGATCACGTCCCCAGAATAACTCGTCCATGCCTTGCAGACTCGTCATCCTGTCAAGAAACTCACTCCTAATCCAAAATTCTCAAAAATCAAATGTTATTTCAACCGTGGAATGTAGTTTGCTCACCTTCATAGACAGGTCTCAAAGGCAAAGCTGAAAAGTTAAAAGGAATGAGAGAGAAAGCTTGTTCATCTGAGGATTCTAGCTGGAACTGCCAGCTACCATTTGCATCACACCATACCTACCAACAGATCAAACGCGAGCGCGATCCTCCATGTTCTATCCTAATGACTCGATCCCCTGTCTAGAACAGATCTCCCACTCCAGGGATGTATATTCGGGGAAAATGGTTTGCTGTGGGCATTGACTTGGGCACCCAGATGTCACCGACTCTTGGTATACTACGCAGCTCTTCGGCCAACGATGGCGTCACTCTACGCAAGGTACGTCGTAAAGTAATATTGGTGCTACATTCGTGAGGTTGAGACCCATCCTCTCAGTCCATTCCTCGCCTTCACCCAAACTTCTGTCCTTGTATGGAATCCACTGTGAACAATCTCGACCGCGATGTCTCCTACGCGAGCTGCTTCCAGGTCGAATCCCATAATGGTCACCACACCAAATCCCTCAAAACGCAAAACTATGGCACCCCTGGTAGGTCCTCCTTGGCTAGTGTAGAGATCGAAACACAGGAGGAGCCTTTCTTCATGGGTTACCCGTGCTAATATCTCGGGCGATGTCTCTTTTGAACTTGATGACGACATGATTGCTCATCTGACATTTCATACACACTACCAGGCTCGATCTAGAACTACCAGATCACAACCGCTCTAATACCAAAAGAGAGGGGTCCTACAACTCATCACACAGACCGACCGAACCCCTGATGCCCTTGACTTTTTCTGGTCTACTGATGCTCGGCCTTCCCTCCCGAGCTCAACGACTCATGGTGAGAACCCTGACTTTTTATTGTCACCCTTGACTAATCAATCGCACACACACACACAAGGAAAGAAGTTCAAATCCACAAGTTTCCATCCAATGACCTCTAGTACTCATGAACAGTCAGACCTCAGCAACAAAAGAAAAACATTCCTCAATTCATTTACAGAGTAATTACAACCCGAGAGCCCAAGCTCTCTTCTTCTAAGTTGTTGCAGCAAAAACGATCTAGCTTAAAGACTACCAGGCGTAGCGGAAAAATCCAGTATCTCGCTAACTCGTCCTGCCACCGTATCCCTCCTTCCTCACCAACTTCTCTCCCCTACAAAAACTCACCCACTCTTCCGCACTCCTTCTCCTTCTTCTACTTGCAGATCCTCGTTGGCTTCTTCTCAAAGCCTCCACAGTCCCATCACCAGTCCGTTCCATCCAACCAATCCTCTGTTCACTCGTCATTACTCTCCGCCTCCTTCAATTCAGCTCCACGATCCTTCATGAATACCAGCCGCCATCCTTTCCATACCGTAAAGCACACATCAAGAGAAAGACTCCATGCACCCCATGCAGGATTAATGAGCGCTGAAAACCAAAACGGCAATCACAGTTAGCCCTAGAGAGAAAAAATTCGGTGTTCACACTGGACCAGATCTACCTATCTTCGTGTTACAGGGGAGGGAAGAAGCAAAACGCAAAATATATTTTTCTTTACTTTTGAACTGCTTTTGAACTGCTTGATTTCCTGTAATGAATAATTTTGATAATGCATACCTTGCGTGCTTTCTAATTGGTGATGAGGCCAAGGTTAGAGAAATAAAAGGGTGCAGAAATAAGACACAAAGATCAAATCAAACCGACGAAGGTCATAGGCCGTAAGTCTATATTTTTTTTCTCTTCACCATGCGCTTGTGGCTTTCGATTTTTGTTTGCTCACTAACTGCTTTTATGTGGTTTTACACCACTAACCACGCGTTTCCTTCTTTTGAACTAAGAACTAAGCACAATATATATTATTTTTTTATTTTTATTTTGCTTACTCCCTAGCTCTCCTAGGCCCCCTTTTCGTTTGATTTCTAGCCTCCTATAGTTTAGAAGGCAACAAGTTTTGCTTGATTTGATATGCTTACTAGCATATCAAATGAAGGGCTTATAGTTTAATTGGTTCAAACGCACTGCTGGTAACGGTGATATTGTAGGTTCAAGTCCTACTAAGCCTATATTCTATCAAACTAAAGTAATTAAATTAGGCTAAAATACTTTACAAAAAGGCGTAACACGCTGCACGTTGAATCTACTTTGTATAACCTTTATGAACTACCCACAGCGTGGTAGCTAAATACGTTGGAGGTTATTTTGAACTTCTTCGTTATAATATGGTTTTTGCGCCCTAACAAAAGAAATGGAGGCCGTAAAGATGAGATAAAACAATAAAAACGCATAATGTTGCGACCGCCAAGAAGCGGAAGGCCTACAACGTAGAGTCATTGTTTGGGATGGGAAAAAATACATATTTTGATATTAGAGTGGCTTTCTGCATTAATCTTTTGCAATCTTTTATGTGCTCCATAATCCATGTGTAGTTTGCAAGCATATCTTTGTATTTTATCATTCTTTAAATTGTGAGGTGTCCTTTTCTGTTTGAAGGTTAAAATAATAGTTATGCGAAAGAAGGAAATTGCGCTCTACACAGAAAGGACTGAAAAAAAAATAGATTTTTTTTTTTGTATTTTCCCACCAGAGCTCCGGTCTTGATGTAATACTAAGCTTGGCTATGGGGTTCTTTGAAGATTTGTAGGCAAAAGTTTAATTATATGGTAAGGATTTGAGGGTAGAGCTGATGGTTGTGAGAAGAGGGCCAAAACTTTATGTTAGTCATAGCTCTTATATATATATAATTATTTTGCTGCGAAAAGAAAGAATATATTGTTATGCCTTGGGAGTAAATAAATTACAATATGCTCTATTCACGGTTCGCATTTCAGGTCATTGTTGTTTTTTATGAATTTATCGTCCAATTACATAATGATGGATCTTCGGCCTTATAATAAAGACTCTCTGGGTGTATAACTTAGTTGGTAGAGCATTAGGCTTTTAACTTAATGGTCGCAGGTTCAAGTCCTGCTATACCCAAATCCTTTTATAGAAGTTATCCGTAATTTATTAATTATGGTAGTTTATACACACATCCAAATATAACATTGTACCTTTGGGGAGGGCTTGTATATTATGAGTAATTACGTCAAACCCAACAGGTTCATCATGTTTGGAGTGGAAAAAACAATTCTTTTGTTGTTTTTTTACTTTTTCTTATTGAAAAAGAGAGAAGACTACAAGTCTTTAAGCTTAGATAGTGCAAAACGCCTTTTTACTTTGTTCTTTTTTCATCAAAAGGCAAGAAGGATATAATTAAAGGGCGAAGAGGATGTCGCAAGAAGCGACTTTGCCTTTTATATAAAAAAAGAGAAGTAAAATAGGTGTCATTGACTTTATCGTATCATATAAAGGGGCGTACCTTGAGGACACCTATTTAAATATTCATATTACATAATTTGTGCAGTAATGCTGCAGTAAAGGGGTCGCTTGATAGCCACTGTAAATAACGGTATAATTATAGATCGGCCTATAACTAATGAAAATAAAGAAAAGAAGTGTTGCAATAGGTATTATAAATTAACAATTTTACAAAGGCACCGGGCTTATTGCCCTAGGTTTTCTCCTGTTCTTGGCACTAAATAAATAATCGTTTATTGGGTTCTCCAATAAGGTCGATTAAGTTAAAGGATCTTGTCATGATGGTCTATTTTGTTTTTTTCATTGGATTTCAGGAAAGTATGAAACCTATAATAATGACCATTCATCCATGGCATCTGCATGTTAAGAATACAAAATTGACATACAGAAAAAACGAAGTCAAGAAGGCCCTGCAGTTTTGTCATTGAGATTATGGGCTTTTATCTTCTGGAAATTTCCTCTAGTTTCGGAAAAGTTTTGGAAATTCTCTGCATATTTGCAGAAAATTTTGATTCAGTTTTCTATGAATATATTACTAATATATTTGATATTTTATCTTCAGACATCTCGATATCTTAATATTTGAGGAAGGGGAAAATAGAAAGCTCCTGCAAATTAATTTGTATCTATCATTTTGCGGAAAATGATATGTTTTTGTTCGTTTAAGTGCTTTCGACACCTCTTCGTTTTTTAGGTCGGTTTAAGGTTGGTGCGAGTGTCTTTGACATTCCTTTCTGTGCCCTCTTCGTTATAAAATAACTATATATATATATATATATATATAATTTTTTTTTCAATTATCTGCCATTTCTAAACATATTTGCTTAAAAATATTTGTAACTATTTATCACAGGACCCATCGGAACTTTGAATTTGACCATGACGAGGTTCCACACCTGTAGAAATGCACATATATATAAGCAAAAAGCCAAAAGCAAGAAAGGTTGCCGCACCCACCCTCATAAGGCTGCGCTAAAGGAAAAAAAAATTGGTACCAAGGCTGAGGTGTTGCACCGAAAAGGAAACCAACGCCGAAGGTGTAGATTTCTTTTTTCATTGCCTTCTAGTTTTGTGTTGTTTTGTTTTTGTTGTTCTGTCCCGAAAGTCAAGTCTAGCAAGTTATATTCTATCAGTCCTTGTTGTTTTGTCTTGCAAGTTATGCTCTGTTCTATAAAAGAAGAGGGAGGCTGCAAGATAGGAGCATATGCAAGCAGAGTTGGGCTAAATTTAGGAGTTGTTAAGATGAGGGTAAAATAGGGAAAAAAGGTAAGAATAAAAGGGGAAATTCATATTCTATACTAGCGATACTATAAATATTTTTTTAAAGACTAACAATACCATACATACTACTTGAAAAGAAATATTCCTTTACTCTAGTTTATCAAAAGTATCCTTTAACCTCAAGGCCGAAGGCAGATTTCCATTATTTTCGAGTTTTTAAGTAATATTTGGATCTATGTTACCATCTCAATTAAAGAAATATCCGTCTCTTAGACAAATTATCCAAATCGTCCCAAGATATATTGACTTATCTACAAGCAATCTTAAGCTTATTAGAGTTACTTTCATTTTGATGAAAATCAGCAATAAGTATAGCCAATACTTAGAAAGGATTCAAAAGCGGTCTTTTTATAGGAGGTTTGGGTTTTTAATTAATTCAATTTTTTAAATCATATTATTAATTGCAATAATCTACTTCCTCATGAAGATGTATTATTCAAGATTTACAAAATGAGCAAAGTCGAGCCAACAGGTTGTTAAAGGACAGAAAGGACTCGCAGTCGCGCTACAAGATTTGTGCGGCCTTTTAGAAGTAATAGCTAAAAACTTAAAAACGAAGGTCATAGGCCATAAGTTTATATTTTTTCTCTATTCGCCGTGCGCTTGTGCCTTTCGATTTTTGTTTGCTCACTAACTGCTTTTATGTGGTTTTATGCCACTAACCACGCGTTTCCTTCTTTTGAGTTAAGAAGTAAGCACTATATATATATATATATATATATTTTTTTTAATTTAATTTATTTTTAATTTTAATTTTTGCTTATTCCCTAGCTCTCCTAAGCCCCCTTTTCGTTTGATTTCCAACCTCCTATAGTTTAGAAGGCAACAAGTTTTGCTTGATTTGATGTGCTTAATCTTTTGCAATCTTTTATGTGTTCCATAATCTATGTGTAGTTTGCAAGCATATCTTTGTATTTTATCATTCTTTAAATTGTGAGGTGGCCTTTTCTGTTTAAAGGCTAAGACAATAGTTCTACGAGAGAAAAATCATTACTTTAAATATCATTAAGATTCACAATTTTTATAGTATGAAGGAATTTTTTAATATATGATCAAGATGCATAAAAATTTGATGTTCAAATGATTATCTTTGACAACAATAACAAATGTGTTGAGAAGTATTGCACTATATATTTACATTTCATAATATATTTATTATTAAATTTCCTTTCATCATTATTTTGACACCTCTTATTTAGACCTTGATCATTTGTGATAAAAATAAACATTGGTACAATTTCTTTACATTTTTTTTGCATGCTCTTCAAATGTATTTTCCACCATGTCATTTTGGCAAATTTGAATCACATTATGATTTGTTTTGTCAAATGTTGGACAAATATTAATTTTGTTACAATTTCATTTTTTTCACAATCAACATGTTTAAAATGTGATTTTATTTATGTCCTATTTAAACTTAAATGTGGAATTTCATGAATAAATGTTAATGCAATTTCTTGTATTGTCCATTTGGGATGAGTTTTTGTAATTTGTGATACTGCATTATCTAAATGGAAAGTCTAAGTAAATCTTTTTCGTTTTGTAGAATGTTTTTTTTGTTCATCATTTGTGTCCATAACACATGTACAATTTTTTTTGTGTCATTATTTTCATCATTTGTAGAAATATCCATGTTAGTTGAAACATTATCAAATAAGTCTACATGTTCAAATTAATTATTTCCATATATAATATTTAAAATATTATTTCCATTTTCATCTCTTACTTTCATCACTATTTGACCTTATTTTTTGTCCATACATGAATTGAACATTGTAAATATTTTGATACCTAGTAAATTGTTATTTCCCCCACAACCCACCATCTATTGAAAAATTTGACATTTGTTGAATATAATTCTTTTCATCATTCATTTGCCCATGTTGTAAGTTGTGTAAGATTCATAATTTGATTCACACCTATGACATCATAATAATGCTTCCAAAACACCAAGTTCTAAACAATTCCAAAAATATTCCATATTATTTTTATGAAATTCTTTTGATTTCATTGAATAGTTTTACGTATGTTATAACATCAAACAAATAATGACCAACATTGTATTTAAAATTAGTGATTTGTCCCAAACCAAAGTCATTCAATTTCATATCTATATCCATAATATATGTCTTTTACCAATTTAAAATCATATAATAATTTTAATATTAAAAGGTTGTTTTTTCTTTGCAAAAGTTTTTTAAATATGCAAATAATTGTTGTTCTTGTTTTGAAATATTCCATTTTTGGGGAAATTTATTTTTTTACAATTTTTTTGAACATTAAATTAATTATTGAATTTCAACTATTTTCAAGCGAAATTTTGAATTCAATTATGATAATGAAAACTCCAAATTTTATTGCAATACCATAATAATGTTATCATTTTTAAAAAAAAAAATCCATCTTCAATTGTATGGCAATATTTTCAAAATTTTCAAAATACCAAATTTACAATGTATTTTTTGGAAAATAATATATTTATATTTAAATAAATATTTAGAACACGCAAAGTTTGATATTAAAAAAGAATTGTTGTAAAAGCAACATTTTGGTTAATTCATGTTAATATCATTGAACTATATTTTAAAGTATGAAAAATTACAAAGTTTTGATGCAACAAATGTAAAAATGACCCAATAAAGACATCATTCAGCCTTAACCAAAAACATTTTATTTCCTCCCAAGTCCAAAACAAATTTAGTTCTTGTCCAAAAACGTTTAGTCCAATTCAAATCAAAATCCAAAAATTATTGTCTTCATATTTCATTCATAAAAAATATGTACCAAAAAAAAACATGTACACACAAATCAAATTTTAATAAATTTCATATTGATCAAAACCAAATAGTTGCAAACAATTATAAATGTGATGGTCTCATATCGTCTTAATTCTTTTAGGGAAGGCATCCACTCCCATGCAATCTTGTTTCACATGCAAGGTTTTTGTAAAATGTAATCATTCATTACAATGCGTTTAGTTATAGCATTTTTTAATGCATTCATGACCCACTAGTGTAAACCTGGTGCATAATGCACCCGTTGAGCTCCCCCTCGCCCGTCCCCCCTTGCCACTGTGAAGTCCCGCCAATATTTATAAGTTTTATTTTTTCTTATTTTTTACTCTTTATTTGGTTTCTTCATTTTTGGAATTTTTTTTCTTTTAAAATTATTTTACTGTATTTCCCTTTCCTTGTTTCATTTGTTTCCATTCCTTTTTTATAGTTTTTGCGTTTTTACTTTTTTTTTGGTTTATGTTTGTTTCATGTTTTTATTTTTTCTATTTTTATGTATTTATTTATTTTTTCTATTTATTTTTTCAAAAAGATTCTAGTTTTTAAGTTCTATAATAAAAATAATTAAAAAAAATTGCCCCCCCCCCCCCCCCCCACCCCTGCTGGCCCCCCCTGCTGGGATTTTTTTTTTGGTTATAACTTCCTAACTGCCGCTTAATAAAAAGGTAAATTAGGTAAAGGAAGGTAACTTCGAAAAGATAAAAACGGACAGACAGACACACATACACCATGTTTGTAATTATATATAAGATTCAAGCAAGTAAAGATTTGAATATGTGTTTTTCAAAGACAAATGAGTGTTGCCACAAACCTAATAATTGTGTTTTTCTACTTGACAAATGACTATTGCCATAGTAATGCTTATGTTTTTCAAAAAAAAAACTTATCACTTCCTTGAAGTGTTTAACTAAAAACCACATACAAAGATACAAAAAAGGAATTCAAATAAGGTTTTAATGTGGATCTTGTGTTGCTAGTCATTAAAAAATTCAAGAAAAACAACTTATGTTGTTGCACAAATAAAATAAAAGAAAAGAAAAATATTGGATCCAAAAAAGTAAGTGCAAGGAAAAAGTTGGCTAGAGAGTTCCATTGTTCATCATCATCATAAAATGCATATTGGACATAGGCACAACACACAACGAACATCAAATTAATTATGCACCAACATGCATGGTACCAAAAAATATTCATCACAACACAAAATGATAACAAACGTTGTACCACAACAAACATAATAGTAGTTGTTCCCAACTTCAGTAGCTTTGCAATGCATACATAAGTTTCTTCATCACATGCATTCAACCAACATTATAAATTAGCAAATGGCAATATTAGACTTTGATTTACAATGGGTTTTATATTTTCAATATGCATTCTTTGATGTAAATGTTGTATTGTTAGATGTGGTCATATTGGAAAGTTATTTTTAAATGATAATTAATGCCTCATGAAACCAAGTGTGTCTTTTTTTATTTTTTTCATGTCAAATTTATCTTTGTGTCTCATGCTCCTTATTACCAACCAATAACTTGCCATCAATGGACTTACCACCCAATCTCCTAGGTCGTTCCATACTTGTGATTGGGTTTGATATGAGTACCAATTGGTAGGTTAACAATGCACCTTAGGGTTAACACACATGTTCATTTCTTCCATCATTCTACTATTATCATCTTCAACTCAACGTGTGTTTAAGTTTTTCATGCAAACATTGTATTTGCTTCAAAATTTGTGCAATGGTGAGAAGTACATTTAATGTTGTTGGAACAAATCTTCCATTTTTTTACAATGAACATATTCCAAACTTGAACTGCAATTTGATCATTGTTACAAGTATCATTCATACCTATTGCATCTCAAGCAATCTATTTCATGCAATGAATTAAAACCTAGGCAACTCCATGGAGTATGAATTGGTTTAATTATGATTTTTGTTAAATGTATATGATGTGATGATTGTTGGATACAACATTTCAAACATATTCAATGTGAGATAACTTTTGCTAGGTCTAGTTAGTTGTGACAAGAAGTTCTTATAGTTTGAGGTGTAGCTTCCTTGCACTTAACAATCTCGCCCCCATTAATTAAAAAATGGTTACATAATGGAAGCAAGAGCTACCATAAATTTCATTGGTTTCTTAAGGAGCTTTGTTGGGCTCCATATCCTTTGTGTTTACAAGGGCTAGAAATAACTTTCTTTGAGTCAACTTTCTATTTGTGCTATGTGGGGTAGGACATTAGGCTTGCAATTTGGTGCTCTAGAACCATTACATCCATTACATTTTGGGTTTACAATTAGCCAACAATTATTACCTAATATTGGAGCCATTTTAAGCTTTTATCAAAAAATAGAACACATAATTTATAGAAGGGTCATTGTAGTCAAACTTCAAGTTTTTTGTTTGTCATTCAAATTGGCTCATGGATCATTTTTTCATGCCTACTGAACTATTTACAACCAAAAGGTTTCATGTGCTTCTTGATTTGTAGGAGGCCATAAAGGTTTTCAAAAAAATAAAATCAATTGAAATCTCATGGCAAATCAAAAGTTCAAATGCAACAAAGCATGGAGGCATTCAAATGTTGGCGTGGATTTTGCTTGATATTTATGTTCTATTAAAGGATCTTGCTTCAATATATATTGAAACCAATTTGTGTTTTCCTCCCTCAAGATAAATATGGTGTGGAGGAGGTAAGACAACCACATAATATATCATAACATTAACTCAAAAAATAAACACCTTAAGCTAAACATATCCTTGAAATGGGTTTTATGCCCCAAGAAAATAAAACCACTTCAAAAATGTTTATAACCCACCTTTTCAAATACAGAGAATTTTAAAAACATAATCGAGTAGGGAAAATATTCTTTGAAAAATGTGAACTTTAAAATCTAGTTAGGCTAAACTTTAAAGTTGATTTTTATTTTCATTTTTTGGTAATGTAAGAATCAAGTTGTCAATTGAACAACAAATTCATCCTATATATACTAGAACCTTAGGATCAAGGAAAAAACTCTAAATGTATGGAGTGTGTTGTAAATAATTAAACAAAATTTTAAATTTAATTGAAACTTCACTTTGAAAATTGAGGGAAAGGTAAGAATAATGATCAAGGACATGGAGGTTTATCAATCTAATAATATCATCCCCTTCTCACCCCCTTTTAATTTCTTTCATGTGTTCCCATATGCTTTGCGATAGTTCATCATTATTTATGTCAATTTAAATTTTGATTTTAATGTATAACATGTGCATTTTTGTGTCCATGTAAGTGACGGGGGAAAAGAATGAGATAATTTTATTAGGAAAGGAGTGAGATAGATATTACAAAACTTGGGCTCCATTGCTATGCATTACAAATGATGATGAAATGACAAAAAAAATTTAAGGGTTTACATTTGAAAACTTTGTTATTTACAAATATATATAAGATTCAATTGTACAAAAGAACATGCAATTATCATCCAAAGGGAGATTCAATTAGTCAACCCTTGTTTTTAATTCATTGAAAATTTGGAAACAATTAGGTTGGATTAACATTAAATCAACTAAGAAAGTGGGGATTAAATCCTTGAATTAGGTATTTAATAGAGAAGTTTTAAAATTGGAAATTAGTTTAATTTCAAAGAAAAAAAAAGAGATGTTAATCTCTAGAAATAATCTCAACATATTCAAATGAAATAACACATATTTATATTTGTGTGAAATTACATGTAAACATGTGTATGAAATTGAAAAGACACAATTTTTTATTTATTTTTGAGTTTTTGAAAGGGACACAAAAGATTCCAAAAAACATTGAAAAAATTTTAAGAGATTTGTTTCTCTTTTGATATCTTAGGATCCACAAGGGCACTTTGAAACATTACAACTTGTAAAATGCTTATTTAAAAGAAATTCCAATTTGGAATCAACCTGTAATAAATTTGCAGTTTGGAATTGTCTTTTTGTACAACCTATGACTATTAGCCCATCCTAGCTAAACCAACTTTGATGAAATCATTGTCACTAGAATAAAATAAGGAATAATGATTTTTAAAATGGAGGTTTATCAATTTAATATATCTCCCTCTCTTCTTTTAATTTCTCTCATATGTTTCCATATGATTTTCAATATAGTTTCATCATTATTTATGTCAATCTCAAATTTGATTTTACTATATAACATGGACATGAAAAGGCACACTAACATGTATTTTTTCATGTTATTTTTGAAAATATGTTGAATAATATTTTTTGAATTATATATATATACCACTTAAAACCATAGAATTTGAATAAATCTAAAAAAAAATTAGAATAAAAAAGTTCCAATGACAATGAATTTTCATTAGGACGAGAATAGGCTCCCATAATATTTTGTCTTACCATGTTCTTTCCCATAATATGCTAAAATGAATTATTTTAAATCAAAATTTATTAAATAATTACCTAAAATGACATATTTATATAAACATTGAAAACTATGACCTGTTTGGGACCTGGAATGTAATGTTGAGATCTGGAATGGGCTGACTTTTTGGGACCTTGTGGTATCGACGAACGTAAACTCGCACGAAGCGGCGCCCGACCCCCGCGGACAGGCACGTCTGGCGTCCGCTGGTCCAAGGGTCGCGGCTCCTGACCGCCGACTCTTTTGCTCTTTGTACCCGGTGGACAAAATGCGGCTTCGGACTCTTCCGCGTCTTGCCTGGTGAAGGAAGGAAGGGAGGAAGGAAGGAAGGAAGCTGTGTTGCAGCGGCCTTCGCCATCGCCGTGGATTGCCCCCGTGCTCCTCCTCATAGATCTTTGCCGTAGATGGTCTTTAGAAGAGAAATGCCAAGATGATATGCATGCTTACTCTGTGACGCGATGGGTGAAATTGGGTATCCAAAAGATTGTACCTTTAAGAAAGAGAGTAGAGAGATTCTTTTGGCCGTAGGAGAATGGGGGAAAGAGCAAAGGGAGATGGAGTAGACAATAGCAGGGGGAGACGAAAACCGGATCTAGAAGTGTAAAGACAAGTGTTTACAAGAGGATTCTTTTGTTTCTATTTTGAATTCAATAGCTGATGATCCAAATCATCTTCTATGACAGTAAGGGTTTTGAGGGTTTGCCAACAAAGTATTCTTCGGCTTTGATCTTCCACAAATGCAAAGGTTTTTGTGAATGCAAGGTTTGCTATGGTAGTGAGTGTTTGTCAGATTCAAACAGGGATGATTTTCAAAGAGACTGGTTTCCGTAAGGGAGTCTTGAAGAGGCTCACGATTCTCTGTTGGTGAACTTACAGACAGGAATTAGGGTTTGGGTATTTGTGTCTGGTAGCTTTGTGCATGAAGGATTTGTGTTTGTGACATGGGAGAAGCAATGAAAGTGGAAGAAACAGCAGCAATGGCAAACCAGCAGGAGGTGCAGGAAGAAGCCTTGAATGAGAGTGATATGCCCGTTGCTGGGGTTATGTATGGAAGTGAAGAAAGCATGGAAAACTTGGAAGAAATTAGTGAGGATTGGGTTTCTCTTTTCTTGGATTCATCTATTCTGGACAAAGAGGAGACACCACCATCTGTGCCTTGTGATTTTGGACAATTTTCCAGCATCATCAAGTGCGGCAATGCTGCTGAGGAATTCAATGTCCAGTTTTCAAGTCATGATGTGCTCTCAAACTCTACATGTTTCATCAACTCTATAGATGATGATCAGGCCTCTCATTCAAATTCTATTATGGCAAGCTCTCCCTTCATGCATTCAAGCCTTGGACAATTGGACAATCCACAACTTTCAGATACTGCTGTTGATGTGAATCCAACACTTCAAGATGACATTGCACATGTACCTAATGGGCCTCTGTTCTCAGCTTATCCCCCACTAACATCACCATCTGTTACGGCTTTATGCAACCCTGTTGCTTCAGCTTTTCCATCATTCCTCTCAATGTCGCCCCCTACAGTATTTGACTCTGATGCTGAAGCTTGTGCTTTTATGGAGTCTCTGCCAGTTCCACCCATGAATGCTCATGATGATGGGACCAGGATGATTGCACCTACGAACTCTTCTTTGTTGTCACCTGCAAGCAGCCTTACTCAAGTCAGTGCAGAATCAAGGTCTCGAATGGGAGCAGATCATGTGTGGAGATCGAATGACACCAATCCAGATATGCCAGTAGTGCCAAAGTGTGAATTGATAGGTGATCTCTCTTCAGGGTCAGAAAGCCCCACCTCACCAGTCAACCCTATTTTCTCTGAGGTGCTAGGGTGCAGTCTCAGTTCACAGTTGCCACATAGAAATAAACTGCAAGATGAAGAGGGAGGGTCAGGTGAAGCAGTGTTTGGGAATGAGACAGCCTTGAGTGGAGCTTCACCTCCTACAGTTGAAGCACAGCAAACTGCACCAGAGACTCAGAAGTTCAGTATGCTAAACCTTCATGGTATTGGCAATGGAATAAAAGTGGGTTCGCTAGGAAGGAGCGGAGATAGAAAAAAGAGACCTGAAGTGGGTAGAGAATCTGATAAGGGTCAGAAAAGTGAAGGGGAATGGAAAGAGTCTCTCAATCTTCAGACCTCTGGAAGCTTTGATGAAATGCGAAGTGATCAGAGTGATGCAGAAAACAAGGAAGAGGGGGGTGAGGATGACAATGGAAAGCGACAGGCTAGACTGATGCGAAACCGCGAGAGTGCCCAGCTTTCTAGACAGAGGAAGAAAGTGTATGTGAGTGAACTGGAGGGAAGGCTTAGGACTATGGCAGCCACAGTTGCAGAGCTCAATGCCACCATCAGTCATCTCACTGCTGAAAATGTGAATCTCCGAAGGCAGCTGGGTTATTATTATCCACCCCCTGGTGAGTCATACTTCCTGTGTGCTGAATTTTGAATTTCAAACAGTAGAAAAGAAAGTCTCTTTGCACAATATGTTTCTTATGGCTTAAAGGGGATGCTCAGGGCCAGGTGATTGTGTGATCCTATGTGACACTCACAAGGTTATGACCACACTCATTCTTGTTGCATTTGGTTTTGTTTTAGTATAGCTTCAAGAGAATTGTTGTGGAGTTTTCTCAGCAATTGCATAGATATGGTAGCAGGGACTGAGAACTTTCTTCTTGTCGTCTTCAGGTATTTGCCCAAGGCCTGGAGTTCCCATGGTCGGCCAGCAAGTATTACCCATGACACCTTATCCAGGCATGGTGGGGGGAAGGCCAATTTACCCTGCTGGTCAAGTACCTTCTCTTCCAATCCCCCGACTAAAGACTCAACCACCCCCTGCTAGGACCTCAAAGAGATCAAATGTTCTGGGGTCAAAGGAAGAGACTTCTGGTGACAAGAAGAGGGCCAGGAGAAAAATTGCGGCTGCTGCATCAGTTGCTGTTATGAGTCTGCTCTGTGTTGCCATGCTCTTGGGTCCCTTTAACAACACACAAAGCATTTCTGGTGGCGATATGGACATCAGGTCTAATACTCAGGTCAGTGGCATCCGAGTCGGGGGTCGGGTGCTCACAAGCTGGAATGACTCAGGGAATTCATTCAATCTTAACCAGAGCAGTCAGTGGAAGCCTGGGCCGGGATGGACACCACTTGAAGAAGGGGAGTATGGGCCTGAAAGAGAGGGGATCACAAGGATTTACTCGAGCAGACCAAGTGATAGAAAGAAGACCAAGATCATCAACCTGGAGAAAAAAGGAGCAAGGACGGAGGCAGAGACCAGGTCTCCTTGGCAACAGCTCTTGGGAATGAATTCGAGTGTGCCAACATCTTCAGAGAGAGGAAGCCAAGGTCGACCTGACTGCTTTGGCCCATTAGAAGCTCCAATATTTGTTGGCAGCACATTTCCAGTGAACATGACTGAGCCTTTTGCGGCATCACTGTTTGTTCCAAGGGATAACCGCCTTGTGCAGGTGAATGGTAACCTGATCATTCAAGCAGTTATGGCAGGAGACAAAGCTGCAATGCAGTCTTCAGGGAAGACACCCAAGGCTGGGATCAAGAAGGGAAAGGCACTGAAAACTGTTTCAACAAAAGCATTGGAAGCAAAAGGAGCCAGGCTTCCCACACAAGCGGTGCTGGTTGCAGATAAAGCTGTGGCTGCCAATCAGAAATCACAGCATGGCAACAGCAATACTGTTCCATCAGTCGTACAGCCAGGATCATTGCAACAATGGGTGATGGGTGGCCTTCAAGGTATGTTTGATGTCACTTCATTTCACTGTGAGCCTTCATGTCTTTTGAACCCTACTTCATTGCATAATGGTACACCATTCATTCATCACGTAGGGTCACACTTTCTGTCCTTTGACTTTTTGATAGCTCTGAAGGAGACTGATCAAAAGGACCTGAACAAACAAGAGGGAAAGAAGCCTAAATCTTTAGTCGCCATTCACAAAACCCAAAACAACAATGGCCCATATGCTGTGGTTCCAAGAGGACCATTGCATTCATGGGTTCTCTCTGGGCTTTCAACAGGTAATCTACATTTGTCACTATTCCTCGAGGAGTGAAAGTCCTTGTGACAGTTTGGTTCTCCTGTACCTTGCTTATGAAGACAATTGAAGTGTCTTCTACTGTCATGGATGTGATTGGTGTGCAGATAGAATCTATGTACATAGCAGTCAGTTACGAAATGGGTGAGGATTTTTTGAGCTTATAAACCTTTTACCAGTATCTCTCTTGCCTCAATTTCTTCAAGAAGTCAGTATGTAGAAATCCAGAAGAATAAATATACACAATAAACTTGAAACATCTGACCCTGATTCTGAGTGTGAGCTAAAAGCAGCATACAATTGTATCTTTGAAGCACATTAAGATAGAACTGAGATTATCACTAATAACATATGAGTGGCTGGAAAAAATGAAGAGGTGCATGGGGGAAAGGGAAACCTGAGCTGCAAGAGGGAGATCATAATGGCTCTGCTGTCAGAACATGAAGAGAGGTTTGGCACTTGTTTACCTTCTTGGGCTGGACTGCCCCTGAATCATCATGTTCAAGAGCTTGGAAGGAAGGATCATGAACTGGGTTACTCCTTTTCATGCAACAACACACTTAGTAAGCGTAATCTCAGCAGTGGCAAATAGGCATGGTTTGGAAAACTGGGCCTATATCTGCTGTGGGTCCCTGAGGTCATGTTCTACTGGCTCTCTTCATTTCATCTGACAGTGGTATTTTCTCTTGTTTACCAGGACCTGTGCTGACCACAGGTATGTGCACTGAGCTGTTCCAGTTTGATACATCACCTGTGACCTCAGCTCCATCTGAAGAATCATCAAATGCTGCTGCTAAGGATGTTGCAGAGTCGGTGGCTTCTGAAGCTGCACAAGGAAACACTCACAGCAATGCCTCTTCTAAAAATTCTGTTCCTTTGATGCCTCAAAGTCGGAGGAATCCTTTTGCAGTTCCTTTGCCCCCCACGTCACCCTCTGGAAGAGTTTCAGGTGCAAAGAATGGGTCAGACCCAACAGTGGAGAAACTGGTGAGGGAACAGCTGCACCAGCAGGGTGAGATGGGGAACCAGTCAAGCATGGTGGTGTCAGTGTTGGCAGGTCCACAGGAGTTTGCAGACACAAGTAGGAGGAAGGGTGCCAAAGGGATGTCTCGAATTTTTGTAGTTGTCCTTGTGGACGGGGTCAAATATGTAACTTACTCATGTGTGCTCCCATCAACTGGTCCTCAACCACACATTGTCACTGCCTAGCACTACTTCTTTGCGCAGGTTATAATCTCTCTCTCTCTCTCTCTCTTCTTGTGGGTATGTGCATGTGTGTGTGTGACTCTTGACTGGAGCAGGATTTTTGGCTATGGTGTGGTTTCCACAAACAAATGCAAGCTTGAAACTGAAGGAGCCATGGTATACCTGAGTAATTCATGGAGTAATTCATGTGCATGATATACCTGGGTTGTGGTGGCAGTGTGCAGCCAGTGGAAAATTTCTTTGTCAGAAAAATGCATTTGGGTGTTCATATTTCCACTACGAGATTGCTGGCAGCAGTATAGATTGCCAGTTTGGTAGTGCACTACTCAAAAGCACTTCTTTAAACTGCAATCTGCTATGTCGAGAAGCATCAGAATTGAAAGCTCGTCCCCTTACATTTGACATCAAATTAGCTCCAAAAGCTAATCTTCTCCACTTAGAGCTCACAATTGATTGTACAGTCCTTGGTCCTCTGTAGGTAGTAAAGATGTGAGGTGGTCACTGATTAGTTGTAGGCACATGGGATTGCGTTTTTTCTCTTATTACTGTTAGGTAGACTTGATGGGCTTTGAGTTATATTTGTGGTGTGAAGAAATTTTTGCACCTTACGGTAAACATGTAGCATGGCCATGGTGGTGCCATATATTGTGAATGACACATTCACTTAAAAAGGATTTGGTTCTGGCAGGATTGATGATCTTTCACCATATTCTGGTTATGTGAGGGTCAAGAAGAGTTCCAGATGCTTGTTTTTCTTCAGATCTTGTGTATTGAGGGTCAGTAAAGTATTTTCTTTTTGAACAAATGTTGCAGTAACTAGGTGTCAGGTAAGCCGAAGGCTGGCTGGCTTTACTAGAATAAGGGACCGCACAAGGTGGAACCAAGTGTGTGCCCTGAGTACAGTAAAGCCCACAGCCAAGGGCTTTACCCTACAAGTAAGGACCTGCTCTGATTTGTTTTTCCTTCTTTTCTGTGGTACCCACCAGGTCTGACAGGAAAAAAGTGAGAGCTCCATTTTTTGAAGTTATCTCTGCAGATATAAAATTCATTGTTTAGTCTAGGTCACTAACTTCTAGTAGATTCGCTGAGGTAGTAACAAATTTCTCACTCCTGCTTACGTTTTTAAGCTACAAGCCCAGTCAGTACCACACCAACAATTTGCCTTACATAAAGCACTAATAAACCATCTTCACCTTCCCAAACTTAGTTTCATACTAATGTTCTGTTGCAACAACCTTTCCACTCTTTCCCTTGCAATTTGTGAATCTTGTTTTAGATGGTTCATCATGCATGACACAAGCTTTTCCGTCTTTGAAACAACATACATCTTCAGCATGTCTCTCAACATCTCGCTCTGGAGTCTGATGCTACACAGCTCCTTGTTGATCCCCGATAATTTGTATTCGTGCTCTTATGCACCAGCTACCCTTGAATTTGATATGAAATTGTCTTTACTATTTCTTCCTACCTTTGAAAAAAGGAATTGATTGTAAATGTCACACTAGCCTACACGGAATAACCAAAACATGTTATGGAATGGTCAAGCCAACCCATTATATGTTCGGTAATGTTGTGCCACTCTTGCCAATAGGATGGGCAAGAGTGAGGCCATTCCATGACATTAAGGTCTGCGTTGGTAGATTCAACAACAACAAAAAAAAAAGCATCTTCAATAGACACCTTTTGGTCAATATTATCAGTGTATGATCATCATCGAAAGATTATGTCATATAATGTGGTCAAGAAAATGACATAATCTGCCGTGGCGAGGTTATATTTTTAGCATGCTAATGGCAATCTTACATGGATTGTGGCTTAATGTGCCAAATTACAATGCCAAACAAAACATTGCATGTTCAAAGCCAAAGTAAAGGAATCTGTTGAACTATGTGGTCACCATCATCATGGTGCCGACAAATGTGATGTCCCCTACAAGTGGCATTGATTTGGTGTTGAATAAAACACTCATTAAGAGCTGCAATGTATGAGTAGCACACACCTTGCCTATCTAGTGTAATGGCATCAACAATATTTTGGTGAGATCTTGTTCTAGATGGATTTGCAATCATTTTGGCAAGCAAATTGTCTCCTCTTACAAAGAAGGTTTGAAATAGATGAGATATTTCATTTCCAAATTAATGAAGCCCTCAAATGTATTTTTCAACTTTTTCATATTGTAGTTATTATATATTAAATTCTTAATGTCAAAGTATGTTTGGACACAATATTCACTCTAGCCAATCTCAAACATACTTGTTATATATATTTTCATTATAGTAGAATTCATTCAATTTTATCTTCAACTTACCATAAATTCAACAAAGAACCTAATGGTTTTACAATGTTATTGAAAAAGGTCTTGAATTAATTTTTTTTTAAAATTATGTCCAAAATTGAACCATTTTGAAGATCCCTCCCCCCCCCCCCCCCTAATCATGTTTTCACCTTAATATTTCTATCGCATTGGTGAAACATCTACCCTAGTATGTATAATTGCCAAAAATGTTATTTTTTCTCAATATGGCAATTGTTTTTCTTTCTTGCAATGTTACCAAAGCAAATAAGTATTGGCCATTAATTGTTAAAAATGGTGTGGCAACAACTAAGTTCATTCATTCGACAAGATGAAACAACTTTCACAAAATCTTCCATGTAAATTTTAAGGTTATGTTTTGTTTTTGGTTGGAGGGTCTTGGCAAAGAAGAAGTCATGAGGTGAATGTGTTGGCATGGATGTAAAGGTTGTATTCATTGTCCTTTCCCTAAACACAACATATGTTGAATATTCTTATTGATAACAACAAATGTTGAAGCTTAGAATTACAAATTCTCCTTAAATTCATCCTCAAAACTTTTCATGCACTCCATGTCTAAGTGATTTTGTTGCAATTCATTATTATTTTGGCTACTAGTTTGTAATACATATGTGTAAGGAGGAATAGATGAGGCTAACAAAAGCAATGGGACAAGCAAAAGGGAATTGTAGGTTCAAATGGGTTTTTCCATCTATTAACTTAGCTTTTCTGAAAAAGACCTTCGGGCTTGTACGCTTTGGATTGCATCTCCTCTTCATAAATTGGTGACAATGGAGGTTTAATTGGGTTTTTTTTTTTGTTGGGGATTGTAGTGTGATACATAAAAAAAACTCATTTGTGCTGTATTTAGTTTTAAGGTGTTATAATTTTTTGATTGATTTAAACATGTATGAAAAATATATAGTTGTCATGTTGTTGTTTCTATTGCCATGCCGTTGTTTTGATGGTCTCATCTTGAGAGTTGCTGGTGTTGTTTTTGGTGATTATGTCCTTATGATAATAAGGGTAGCCCTCAAATCCAGTAAGAGCCTCAAAGGTACTCTTTATCCTATACATTAGTTAAGTGTAGGTTTTGCAACCTTCCTTGGAAAGTGTACATGTTTACATGGATGCATGTGTACCCATGTTTGTGTGCCAATGCATTGCAACAAAAATCCAATAGTGTGAAAGAACAAAGGAAAAGGTCAAAAGGTGAAACTCCGAAAATTAAACCTATCCATTGACAAACTCAACAACATATAATAGAACTCACCACTTTCATTTTTCACTTTGACCCCATGCAAATTCAATTCGGGTTTTAAATGATAAAAGCCCAATAGTATCGTAGTATCCATCACTTAGATGCATCAAAACATCAACACTTAAACAATCCACTAATGTACACAATAGTTCAAAGTTAGAGGGAGATGAGAAATCTTTACAATGTCATTCATTGTAAAGATCATTGATGCTTGGCAAGTTTTCATCATTGTGAAGTCTCATATCCCTTATAGCTTGAAAGCATATACAATCAAACTATGACACCAACCACCCGACATTCAAGTTCCTTTCCATCTATCATCTCCTTGGGACTTTCTCTCTTTTGTCTCTCTCTCTTATTGCAAGTTTCAAACCCCTTCAAAGAAAATCCCTTTCAAATGTCATGACTCATGACCTTTCCCACTGCTGCTACCTTTCGGGTCATTGGTCTTTAACACAACCGGTTTCATCTTTTTTGCACCCTAGTACTAATACTAGAACTAGGAGGTTCATCTCAGAAAGAAAAGGGAGGTAATAGTTGTAGCCTTTTGATAAGAGTGGAAGAGACACTAATTCGTCAATGCTTAGTTGGCAAACTTCAAGCGTCTTTCAAATTCTTTGTAGTTGCAAGACACAAGGAGTGTACCCAATTCCATGAATTTCTAATTTGTCATCCAATAATTTCAATCAAACTTTCTAAGGAAAAAGTTAGAACTCTTGGGAGAACCAAGTGATTGCAAGAAAATGTTTGAGATCCTCAAGTTTCCAAAACAAATTTTATGTGATTTTGGAAGTTTTCAAATTCTTGTTGCAAAAACAAGGAGTAGAAGGTACCCAATTCCATGAATTTCCACAAGTTGTTCTTTTTCAATTGGAGCTTTCTAGAGAGTCAGAAGTCTTTGAGAGAATTCAAGTAATTTGTAAGAAGATATTGGAGATTTAAAAGTTTTGAAATCGCTAATGAATTTGAAGGTTTCCCCAAACACATATGAATTTCCTAAGTTTGCTCATTGCAAGTGAGCAGGGAGGATTTGGATTACAGTAATGGGTCTTCAAGTTTTGGTGGGTATGATAATCCACATGAACAATTGTATTTTGTGATACTTGAATCATCATCCACAAAAAACTTGGATTACTAACTAATAGGAAAGAAAGATTGAGGAAGAAGAAGAAGTTTTGGTGGGCATAATAATCCACATGAACAATTGTGTTTTGTGATACTTGAATCATCATCCACACAAAACTTGGATTACTAACTAATAAGAAAGAAAGATTGTGGAAGAAGAGGAAGACAAAGAATCAGTTGTTTTGGTGAGATTTTGGGAGGAAAGGCCAAGTAGGATGGGAGATGAAATCACAACAAGAGGAAGAAGAAAAATGGGTGCAATCTCTGTGGTGAAGCTGGGACAAATTTAACTTCTTTAATCACCCCGGGGAACCATTAAGAGGAGGAGCATGTGTTTCCCACACACCTGATTTGATCCCATTATGTTGCGGAGAAGGAGCTTGAGTCTTAGTAGAGGAAGGTATGATAAGGACAAGCAATTTGATAGTATGGAGAATATGTGGGATGGGCATGAGCACTCTTGTTCTTCAAGGGTTGATATGAATAATGTCAGCCCAAGTTTACACCAGGTATGCTGACCCAGTTGTTTTTGTAAAATTGGGGGTTTTGGGTTAGGTTTTTGGGGTCCTTTGCAGATTTGGCTTTGTAGATTGAAGCAGAGATGACATTAGATAAGCTCTTTTGTTTGATTGAGAATGCTTTGATTTCTCACCCTGATTTTTATTTTGATTTTATTTTTAATTTTATTTTTGGGGCTAGGTTTTTGGGTCCTTTCAGATTCAGCTTTGTAGATTGAAGTGGAGATGATGTTAGATGAAAAGCTTGATTGAGAATGTGTGTGGTTCTTTAGGGTGCATCCTGTTTTTTATTTATTTATGCTGCTTTTTAATGGTCTTTCAAACTATGTGGTATTATTCTGCAGAGAGGATGCAAGCTTGATTGCCAAGGAGACAATGCGGGTGTGTGTGCTCATGACCTAATCTTGTTTGCATTTGAATCAGGACTTGTTTGTTTGTTTGATTGCTGATTTGTATCATTGGTAGAAGGTTTAAAGCTTTAGTGTTGGGAGTTGGAATTTGGTGGGTGTTTTTTAGGATGTGGAGGGAATGATCGACGGGTGTTGCTGGATATTACAGTGGAGATAGAGGGGCAGTGTGCTGAGCATATTGAGATGAAGGAAGGTGATACAGCAGAATCAGTGGCCAAGAAATTCTGCAGGCAGCAATGTCTTCCAGATCTACTGGTTGCCCCACTGACTGACCACATTGTCAGTAACATCATAAGCATAAGGTGTGTTGGGTGTGGGTCTCATGCATTACTTCACTTGTGTGCAGAATTCTGAACTTCTAAGACTTGAAACTGCAGAAAGTCCTCTCTTCATGAGTTAATGGATAAAAAGGTGGTGGCAAAGTTTGAAAGTAAAATCCAGTAAGGCCTTTTGCTTGAAAGGACACAAAGCTGTCAAGAGGTTTGATCAAACTGGCGTTGATCAAGTAATAAATCAGAACTGGGCTCTGGTTTTTGTCAGTGACAAATTCTGCAAAGTGAACCATTGAGTGATGAAGGTAAGGTAATACAGTGTTGAAAGCAATCTTTGTTTGCCTTGTCAATTTTTGCAGCAAGGAAGACAATGATCTTGTCTACTGCCCTAGAGATGAATGCCCCCCATTATGCAAAGAAAATTGGCCCACCAGACATCTCAATGCAGATGCTCACATGCCCTCTGATTGTGTCAGCAAATGTACATGCAGCTCCAATTTGAAATCTAAAGGATTATGGCATCTGGCCCAAAAGCACAAAAGATGGAACACTGGAAAACCCACCTGGGTGGCACTGAAAAGACAAAGACATAGATGCAGAATACAGAGAAAGATGTCAGGGCGGCTATTTGCTCCAACTATTGCAAGTCTCGGAAAGTTCAAACAGCAAACTGACAATTGCAAATGCAAACCAAAGTCCAAGGCTTGTCATCCGTCCAACAAGGTTTGCATTACATTCCACACATACAGTTTGTTCTAGTCTGGAATATTATTGTTTGCATACAGTTGATTTTATCTAGACAATCCATTGATGAGTCACCCAGGTATGTAGTCTTGAAAACCACTCCATCACAAGTCTCTTTTGAAATGCTCAGCATTAAGCTACAGGAAGTGTAATAATATTTTGCATAGCTTCCAGCTTTAGATTCTGAGCTCTAGACTGAAGTACTTGTTGGAAACAGAAATCAGATCATGTGCGAGGCTGTGAGCATTATCTCACACCACTACAGAGACAAGGAGATGCCAAGGATTCTTGTTCCCAGCAGTACCAGAAGAAGAAGTTAGAGAGACAAAATAAGTGTCTCCCCGAGGTACACACCTCAATCCTTTTGAACTAGTGTAGCCTAGTTGTGTGTAATATGATAGCGTGCCTACACCATCATGAATACAGAGGTGATTTAGATAATTGATGGATTCTCGATGCTGCTGCTAGACTACGCCAAAACATGGCATCCACAACTAGTCCTTTTTTACTGGGTTAGTTGCTTATGCCATTTCTAGTTGATTATTCCATTTGAGTTCATATAGGCCTAGTCATGGATGCCATGTTTTGGCATAGTCTAGGCCCATTTTCATTATAAAGCTAGCATCTATGCTGGTGGGTATTTCCAGAGTGATCTGCACTTTGTTAATTTTTATCATCTCACCCAAGTCCGTAGTTTTGATGAGGATGTAGATTATGTGCAAGCAGCTGTTCAATTCCAGAAAGCTTGAACAAATTTTCTTTCTGTTTCTGTGAGAATTAGGGGGGTCAACATCAGAAATCTTCTGCATCAGTTCCTCAGTTTGATCCTGTGCATCTTGTAAGTTTCCTTTTTTGTTTGCCTTGTTCAATCACTTTTATACCGAGTGTAGAGTCCTATCTGAGCAGAGTGCATGGAGAGCTATGTGCTTGCGAGGAGAAAGTGCAAAGCATTATCAGAACTATGGTGAGCTGCTATACACAGAGGGCCTCCGCATGAAGGAGAAAAAGGCAAGGCGGTGTGAAGAGCAACAGAGAGAAAATGAAGCCAGGGAGCTGGCACAAATGACTGCAACACCTGAAATCAGGTAGTCGACTACATATGTTTTTTCTCTTTCTCAATCTCTTTGTTCACTAATGACCTTTGCTTCAATATATGGCACTCCAAGACTTCAGCAATGCCTTCCTGTGGTGGCATTTCTTTGCTTTGTTGGGAATTGAAATTCCATTTCTGGAACTTTTCCCTTTTGGATCTCTGAAGAACATTGTCCTCAGACATTGCTTTGTGTTTGAGGGGCTTTTGTGCCCTTCTGTTAGAAGAGAAGAAAATTACCAAGCAAAAACATGTTCATTTTCATTTGCTAAGAGCAGGGTCAGGTGGCAGTCTGACTGAGGCAATGCTTGGATGTGAAGTAAGCGAGCAAGGAACATGAAGTGGGATCACGATGTCTATTTCAGACTCCAAGTTCCTGACAAATCAAGGCAGGATCAACTGCAGGAACTCAGAAATGAAGTATATCATCCATCTCCAAACTGAGACATTATCCCCCTTAGAGATTATGGGAACAATAGGTCTTCCAAAGTGTGGGTACCTGGGGACTTTTGGATCCTTGAAGGAGGGGATTCAGGCAATCATATTGTTCATTTCTATACAGCTGTTCTGGATGTAATCAAAATGGGTTTGCAGGTTGTTGCGTGATAAGTCACAATGAGCCTAATTATCTGCAGATTTTGATGATGACAGATCTGGGAGTCCAAGTTAGCAGAGTGCACATTCAGACCAGCCATTCATCACAACCGGAGAGACCAGCATGATAATGACAAGAGGGAGAAATCTTGTAACCGCTTTTTAGAACTCTTCCAGGATGCTGAAATCCGTCATCGACGTCAAGAAGAATGTGCTAGATGGTACCCTATAGAGTAAGTGGAAGCCGATACCCTCATTAAACTCTACCAAGAATAATGCTGCTATATGCATCCCCTTTTACAGCTTTACTTTATCTCTATGTCATATATTAGTTCTTGAGTCTCACCACTGACTTCAGAAAGGAGATTTTCGTGCTGACCATTGAATAGCTCCAAACGTGAGATGATCACGAGTGTTATGACTTTGTCTAGCAGCAAGCATGTGGCCTATGTAATGTGTTGACTGACTGAATATCTCACCATGCTAATGGGAATTTAGAATGTAAGTGACTTGTGTTAAACTGGCCACACTAGAGCCACAAATGTCATACAAGAATTCCTTCTTAAGCACCTCTTTGGATAAAATTGTCAACAAGACTTCAAGATAAAGGAGTGTGACTGACAATTCTTTTTTGGTAGCTTATAGCACGGTGAGTGTGTAACTAGATTTGTAGTTCTGTAGGAGACGTAAGTCAGAAACTTAACCCTATATATCTGGTAAGAACCAGGCCGCAAGGTGTTAACCATATGGGCAGTGCTGGAACAGTCACATATAGTGCAAGATTTTCTTTTACAGCTCATAAAACTGGATTTTGGACTTGGTATATATGCAATTTTTTACATGTATCTGATGACTTGTTTGGATGGTTGTTGCAGTGTTACATTTCAGCCTACTGTTAGTAAGTCAAGGTGTAAATGTAAATGCAGAAATTATGAGGAAGGTTCTGTTTTCCATAGATTGTGGCAGCATGCTGCCAAGTTGAACAGAAAGAAGGACATGAGGGGGCATGTATGCCAGCGATTGACTGATCCCCTCACTGGTCAGCTGCTTTTCCAACCTCTGGCGGGACGCAAGCCTCATCATGATGTGAGCATTCCCTGGCCTCCTCAATTTCCTTCCTTGGCATTTGACAACCCATCTTACCAAAATACCTATGAGATATGGGAATTGCAGTCTTTACATTGCAAGCTGTACACTTGCTTGTTGCTTATCAGTTGCTCAAGAACATTGCCCACATAATCTACTCTTGAACTGGTTATGGGTCTTTAGATACTTTGCAGAGATTGTGACACATTTTTTGTATTTCTTCTCAACTGCAGAGGAACCCAAGACAGCTCCCAATTGGGGAGTTTTTGTATCGATTGAGATTCAGTATTGACAGGCAAAAGGAGGAGTTGCTGGAGCAAGATCTTGCAAAAAGGAAAGAGCTAGCAGAATCCCCTCATATGTTATGCAGGTCTAAGAAGTTGCTTGGACGCATAAGAGAACGTGGTTTCAAGGCTATATTTGCCTGCCTTGATAATGACAAGGTTTGCATTTTCACTATCTGAAGGCATCCATCTTATTCCTTAAATCTCTATTGCCTTCATTTGTACGTAATAATTTTTTTGGTGTTGCATATGCTCACCTTGAGAGGGGCGAGTATCTAAGATACATGTCTTAGGGGCATTGCTCTCTGTCACATTGGCTTACTGGCAGATGACACCTGTTACATCTATATATTTATGTGTTCATGTTGCATAATCTGGTACTTGATCATTGCTTACTGTGTTTGCAGGATGGTCGCATCAAGTTAAGCAGTGCAGATTTGCAGCATCTGGATGCTGATGTGGCTGAGGATGTCAATCAAGCCATGAAGATGACAGGTTCTGAGAGGGTTCTCAATTTCGATGACTTTGTGAATTGCATGCTTGCTGTGGAGGTACCCATCTCTTTGTCAGGCACAGGACCCTTGAAACTCAGTTTTGCAACTTTTAGAACTTAAAGAGATGATTTCTATCCTTGGTTCAGATTCTTTCAAGGAAACAATGATCTCTTTATTCCACTCTAGACCTCCACCTTTAGGCCAATCTCAATTTGCTGAATGGATCAAGAAAAAGGGCTATGGAACATTTTTGCTGTCACTGGAATCAAAACAGGCTGGAGGAGGACGATGTAAAAGCTTTGGGAAGAAACTTGGCTTTTTATGAATCCTTTCCTCACACTAAGTTCTTCTGCAGAGAAGAACACACAAGGATGTCAAAGTACACCACCTAATAAAGCACAAGTATCATACTCCACCCAACATCATGAAAAAGTGGAAGATGAAGCGTATGTCCCGAACTCTTGCAATGCGAAGGAGGGGGCATGAGTGAGTTTTTCAGACTGACAAAAAGAATAAATTACCAATGTGAACTTGAGGATAACTATGTTCTGCCACAGTTGCATCCAATGATCATTCCAGAATCTGAATGGCATTGATTAGAGAAGCATAGGTCATGTTGATATGGTCAAGAAAGAATTAGCTCATTCAACCTTGCTTGAAGTTTCTGATATGCTTCGGGTGCCAATATCCCAACCAAACACAAACAGTCAAATACATGGGATCTGGTCAGTTACACATTCTTTGCAACACATCCCCTCTAGCAGTTGCTGGAGAAGTGGCCAAGAGGTTACTAGTACCTTAGTGCAAACAAGGTCCATGTTCCATAACATGATAACCCTCTTGCTAGTTTGTTAGTGAAAAGTTCAGTTTCCTGTTAGGAATAGGTTTGTGATTTTCCTTCTGTTCATGTGCAGCACAAGAAAGGAATGGTACAACGCAATCTGCAAGGATAGAATCAAGAGCCTACAAAAGGTGGCAGACATTCGTAACGAGAGAGATTGTGCAGAGATGGCTGCATGCACATTCAGACCGAAGCTGTTTAGTACTAAATGGCGCAAGATGGTACTTTCAACGATCTAATCAAAATTATTTCTGAGTGTGTTTGCAAACAATTCTCTCATCATGTTCATACTCAACAACAGGGCTGACCATCATGGATTTGTGATGGATTGTGGGTCTTCTTCAGAGACTCAAAACAGGGGTTCATTGGAAACAACTTCAAAACTGCAAAACAAGGGCCAGTCCTTCCAAGTCACATCAGAAATACAAAACAGCGGCCAGTCCTCCCAAGCCACATCAGAAGTGCAAAACAGTGGCCAGTCCTTCCGAGCCACATCAGAAATGCAAAACAGAGGGTCATAACAAAGCTGGGGAGAATTTGGTATCCTCTACAGCACAAACAGACCATGTTTGTGACTTCAAAGAGGAGCAGGCACTGGGTAAATCTGAACCCACACCACATGGCTCCAAATGTACTGACTAATAAGAGCAGAGTGATACATGAGCAGCTAAGGAAGATATTTTTCACCCTGACTAGAATCACACTTAAATGCAAGATTGTTTCTAAAGACAACATGACCCCCTTAGTCAGGCTTCTTGGGATATCTTTTGCTCTCAGTTTGGGCTATCCTGTGGAAAGTAGCCAATCTGGTGGTAATCTGCTTGTCTCTAATTACACAATCCATTGTAAAGTCTGAACACAACTACTGACTCACACTTTGCTTGTGCTACTTTGATGATGAAGCTGACAATAACATCTGCTGGTGTCTGCTTGCATGACCAAAGCTCTGACTAGGCAGCATGATTCAAGAGCCCGAGAGCAAGGGTATTGCGATTTTGATCCAAGTTCCTTGTGGGCTGATTAATTCAAGAAACCGGGCAGACTGAGGAAGATGGTAGTGCTCATCTCTCTTGCATATGGCAAGTTATATTTCCCCCTATGTACCCTCTGGAGAAGAGAAGTGGACCAGATATACGGAAATGCAAGAAAGACTGCCACAAGCTTCTGCCCATAGAGGACAAGAAACCATTGATGTGGACAATTAGAAGCAGATGCAAAAGAATTGACTTTTGTAGGCCTCTCTAAGAAGCAATAACTGAGGTGCTAACCATCTTCTGAATAAAAACCCAGATATACCTACAGGACCAAGGATGAAGAAATAGCATGACTGTGCTGCCTCAGATTGGAAGCACTTTTGTCTTTTTAGCCATATGTACAGATGCTGACCCTCCATTGAACTGAGGTAGGCAACCTAGCTATCAATCACTACTGTATCAATGGATTACACAAGCTTGTGGAACCCTCAGGCCTATCAGCCCCTGAGGAAGAAATGGAATAAAGCTCTTTTCTTCTTCAACCAAGGCAATTATGAGGTATCCGCCTCTGACAAGAAGGGAGTAGAAGAGCCCCTGTCAAAATAACTGGGGATAGATGTCCATACAAGCCCTTGCTGAAGTGTCCATCAAAGCTTGACACTGTGATATGTGAGTGAGTGTGGTTGGATCTGTCATTGTGTCATCCTGGAACCCCCATTTGATTATAGCTGCAAAAACTATGCATTGAATGGGTATGGCATGCAACACTTTTTATACTTCCCACAAATGGGGAAGAGGAGCATATACAAGTAGAAATTTGATTGAAAAGTTTTGGGTCAAGATTTTCATTGTCATCAGGTAATCTGAAGAAAGCAGCAGAAGTGTGTGGAAGTCAAAAGCCTCAATCTCACTGATCCCTATTTTGCCTTCTTATTCTCTGCATGGGGCGGGGCAGCAGGAGTGGGGAGATGAGACTTCCGTTCTATCTCCTCTGCTTCATGTTTCTTTTTCTGTTCAAAATACTGCTCGAATGCTCGTGGAAGGAAGAATGGAATCAAGAACCCAAAAAGATTACCAACATAATACACCGCATTTGCTACCACCAACCCCCTTTCAAACCAAAACCATGCTATCGCCTGCATCCCAACAACACTCACAAAGCAAAGAAGACAAAAACAGCTTTAGCAAAAAATCATAGTCATAACTTGCAATTGCCCAACACATCATGGTTGTTAGCATTAAACCCTAACTTCAACTTCATCGTGTCATGCAGATTGACATCCACATTGAAATGAGAAACCTGATGTGAGATTGTCAGTCTGCTTTGATGTCAGGGATAATGGACATTGGCATTGAAAGGAGAAGTTTGATGTCAGATTGTCAGTGTGCTTTGATGTCAGGGATAATGGACATTCACATTGAAAGGAGAAGTTTGATGTCAGATTGTCAGTCTGCTTTGATGTCAGGGATAACAGATGCAAGAACAATACATATTTAGGAGGGAGAGAAAACCCTACCTCAAACGTGGGATCTTGGGGAAGAGTTGAGAGCGTGAAAGTAGATTGGACCCAATCGGCAAGAGAGAAAATGCGACGAGCACTGTACAAGATGGGTAGCAACACTCTGACAGGCAGAGAGAAAATCTGCAAGCCGTTGACGAGGTTCTCAGTGAGAATCTGACAAGAGAGAAGAAACAAATGAGGAGTGGCGGAACGCACGGCCTGCTGGTTGCCGCGTGCAAAACCACCCAGAACGAAAGCCAGCGGCAGGAAAAGCCCTACAGAAGTCCCCACAATCACATAGCCCTGAAAGATACGGTTCCCCTTAAAGACTTGAAGATCGCCGTCTTTGTAGCTGGGGAAAATGGTAGCGGATAGCAAGAATGCGTACAGAGTGATAAAGATGGGGAAAAGAAGATCCGCTACTGGTACTAATCCGCTTGCCGAAAACACGACAATGAAAGCCACCAGCTGAAGCTCTATTACTCTCAAAGACCCCATCATTCCACCTAACCCTCCCGCCCCCGACCTGCTGTTTCTTTCGTCATACCCGCCTTCCCCATGCCTTTTACTCCCCCATCGACCCGCTGCCAAAGTCGCCCCCGACATCTTCCCTCCTCCCAGCAAAAGCCAAAAAAACACAAGGAAAAAAAAGCAAAAAAAACACAAAAACCCCACTTTTTTCTCACCAAAACTTCTTCTCAACTCAATTTCTATTCCCGTCCCTGCAAACAAACCCTCGTCAAAAACCACCTATCTACAAAAAGCCAAATCCTTGACCACAGTACAACGAATATTTACCACCTTCTCCTCCTCCGCCTCCTCCTCGTCCTCCTCCTTCTTTATACCACCACCCAATTGCACCCACATGGCTTTTATTTCTAGCTCGAGCTATATAGATCACCTCCCTCCACAAACCAGCGAAAAAAAAAAAACCCCCGGAAAACAAACAATCGATTACTTTTTTTTCTTTTAAAAAAAAAAACCTTAAAGACCACTCTCAAGCATCCACTTCGTCGTCGAAAAACTCATAACTATCGCCACAGACAGCAGGCAAGCGCCTAGTTACTTTGCTCGCAAATTCGCGAGAAATACACATGAACGCGCACACACAACGCAAAAGCAAAAAAGTACTTGACACGATGCAGCAGCAGGAAGAAGCGCCGAAAGCAGGTTGCAGCAGGAAGTCCAATACACAACCCCAATGTTAATTCACATCCGTTAGATTCTGACGGTACCAGTTTTCGACCGTTAGATCTGTTAGCCGCCTGACCAGCGCGCCAGTATGGGCACACTACCTACTACTTTCTAAGCTACCTACCAGACTCTTATCACCTACCTGCCCACTTTTGATGTGATTTAGAAGCACATGTCAACACTTAAACACTAAGTGTTGTGAAATAGTGAAACTCAGATTCGAAGCAAAATGACGTTCTTGAGAGTCATGTTCTTTTGACAATTTGAGACGACATTCAAAGTATGTCTCAATAGGATAGTTTTGGGACCATTTCTGGATTTGTGGGTGTCATCCTTGCGTAGTGGTCATGCTAATTGTCTCTGTATCGTTCCAATTTTATCAGATGTTTTCGAAGATATGAGTAGTCTTAGGAAAGGACTGTTGTTAGTCCAGGAGTGGCAAGACAATTTTAGGAATTGAATTTCCATGCAATCGATGAGAAGTCGCTTCATGGAGTGAAGGTGACTCCTTTATTATATTGCCCCCCAGCTAATGGATGTGCATGTGTAGATTTTGGATGCACCCATCCCATCCAATTGATGGGTTGTTTTGAAATTTTACCCATCTTCTTGTTGGGTTTCTTCTCAAATATGAATGTTGGGTAACTGATTTAATCATGTATCTAGATCATTTTATTTTTTTATTTGTTTTGGGGTTGTTACTTGCCTTTTTGTATCATGAGGTTTCATTTCACTATGAAATGTTTTTTAAATCCTTATTGGCTTGTTGCAAAGAAAAGAAAAGTAATTGAACTTGGGAGGCAGCTCATCTAAGAGGTGAAAAGAGAGGCCAAGTTGAATCATTTCTATGTAGTTGAAAATCTCTCCAAAAACAAGTTTAATTATAGTGTGTTTTCCAGTCCCAATTTGTTATGTTTTAGGTACAAGAGAAAGGTCTGAATATAAACAATAAACCCTTGTGGATTTGAAGTTCCTAGACTCTCACAAAGCCAATACACCAAGTGCAGGGGCCAAAAATCCTAAAAGGTCAATAGTCGACCCCTTCAAATGTGTAAGGAAATGGCCTTTTTGTCAATTTCTTATTTCGTTTATGCAAAAACACAAAGAAGTTTTGAATCTAATCTTTGTCTTCCACTATCTTTCAAAACCTCACATAGTTTGAAGTAAATTGTGAAATTGAATCATACCAGCTTTTGGCCTTAAGAAAGTAGTTGGAAAGGCATAAATTATGAAATGAAGAACTTTTGAGCTTGCAACCAATACCCTTGCTATTGATTCAATTGTGGTTAATACACATTGGTTGGATTTGACTTGCTTTTCTTTTTACAAACTTGTAAGTTGTTTATGAATGTGATAATGAAAAGTTGAATACATGGATGATTAGTTCTTAGTTGTTTTAGGAAAAAGAGGCACCTTTTTTCTCCTTGCATCTAGATACTAGTTTCTTAATAAAGATTTTCAATTGTTTAGCACTTCATCAAGTGCATAATACATGGATTTTATCCATGTTGAAACCAATCGATGCAATACCCTCACCAAAATATATGTGCAATTCAACTAATGAATCTTAAAGGAATATATATGTGTGTGTGTGTGTGAAAAATTTAACTAATGAATGTTGAACTATTGTTGAAAGTCAAAAAAGGTGAGTTAATCATAATTACATTCATCATACATTTTTCCAAAGCATGCATCCTTTTTGAGGTTTGGAGACATTGAGGTTGATAACTTGAAACGTGCATGAATCTCCATAAGATTTTTTACTTTTTTTTTTTTAATGTGGGAACTAGAATTGATCCCAGTTTATTTATTCTTATCTATGTGGGGAGGAAAGAGATATCTTGATGTTGTTACAAAATGTATTTTGTATATTGCCAGTGGTTTTATTTTCATTTTAATAGGAGCGTTGACCATGGGACTCTATGGATCTAATGAACCAACACTAGATTTTCAAATTTTGACTAATAAATCTTACCCCACAAAATTAGAAATAATATTATATTTAAGATTCTTTATACTTATGTCATTAAATTACCAATAATCTCCTTTCATACTTGGCTACCTGATACTCATGGAAAGGCACATTATAGTACATGCATGCTTTTAACTAGAATAATTCTAAGAATGGAAGGATATGGAATACTTCAAATCAATATGGAATTATTATCTCATGTTCATTCTTTTTTTCCTCCATGGTTAATAGTAATAGGAGCAATTCAAGTTGTTTATGCAACTTTAGTTGAAAAAAAGGGTTGATTCACAATTGGGGTTCCAAAAGAAAAAAGGATTTCAAGATTTTTGTTTTCACTAATTTTTATAAATAACATATGCACAAGAAAAAAATTAGTGAGAAAAAAATGAAACGTAAAAATTAAAATAATTTGTATAATCATGGTGATTTTTCACACATGTACATTGTTATGCATCAATATTTTGTTTTACAAGAAAATGTTTAAAATGTATAAATAAGATTTTAAGGATAATTAAACATGTTATCTTGTATGATTTTTTCTTGCACATGTGACCTATGACTAAAGTTTTAAATTTTGAACCTTGTGAATATAAAAAAACTAGTCAAATGATTTTTAAAAGAATCTTTTACTTTGTATCCCTTTGGTTCAAAATTTAAAGCCTTTGAAATTTTAGTATGATTTTTTTTCATTGATTTCAACCAATGAACATGTGCTTGCATTAAAGGAGACATGTTTTTTTAACAAAAATAAATGAAATCAATTATATGAAAATAAAATTTGAAGAGGTTTTGCCTTTATTTTCTTACATATAATGGCCTTTCAAATGGCTTCATAACTAGGTTTTTGAGTTGCAATTACCACTTGTAATTTCATTGTAACTCAACATATTTTTACATCATGAGTGTTATTGAATGAATTGCATGAATTGCAATGGATGCAACTAATCGTATGTGGAACTATATATGTATGCAAATTGTGCAATTCAATTGCAACCATGCAAGAACAACTACTATGCAACTCCAATGTAATAAATTTGCAATTAATGTTGTAATGTCATGTTAACATTATTTTCATCTATCCATCAATGATGAACTCTATTGATTTTCATTGCATTTTTTTTTGCAATTCCAAGCACAATGGAAACATAGTAATGGTTATAATTAATTAACAACTATGTGACAACTCACATCGGCACAAGGTAATACTTGTGTGTAACTACAATGTATCTACTTTGCAAATGACAACTAAGTGATTACTATGGAATAACTATTAAGCAAGCTCATTCATCAACAAACCTAATGCTTGTGTGATTTTTTATTCATTCATCAACAAACGAATATTACATGATTTTTCATTCACCCATCTAAGCACCCATCAATGAACCTAATGTTTGTGTGATTTTTCAATCATCAATTAACAAATAAAGTGTGTTGATGTCATTTGCAACTAGGTGTTTAATTATGGGTTTCGATGTAGTTGTATGGTAGTTGATTTTAATAGTACAAGACAATTATATTAAAATTTACAGATCAAATGTGCAAACTTTGTACATACATTATCATTATCCAAATTATAAATAATGAAAAATTTCATTCGATCAATGTTTATAAACATGAAATGGATCTGAAATTGTATGCATTGACATTCAAGGTTGGAAAATGGATTATAAGAACATTTATTTTCATTTTTATTGAAATACAAATTGACTATAAATCTAAATATATTGATTGATTTATTTATAACAAAAAAATTCCTTTGCCTTGAAACAAAAGGTCATCACAAGGATGATGAACGACAATAATCAAATATTGCCATCTAAAACATAATGTTTCCATAATTAAATTTTTTTTTGTTGAAATGAAGCTTGAGCATAATTTTTCCATTCCACCTTGTCTATTTAAAATCTACCATATTATGATATTCAATGTCACATATGAAATGAAATCAATAATATATATATATAACATTGTAATGCAAAAAAATCCAAATGTCTGTCTTTTCAACTTAAATAAAACTAGTTTACAATTGCAATGTCATTAATAGAATTTATTTATCACTAAAATGCAACATACATAAGATTGTATGCAAAAGATATGGAGATGTCCGCCCTTTCAACTTAAAATAGAATTCGTTTACAATTGCAATGACATTAACAAAAGTTATTTATCATTAAATGCAACATACATAACATTGTAATGCAAAACATATCTAAATGTCCATCCTTTCAACTTAAATAAAACTAGTTATTAACTACAATGTCACTAATAAAACTTATTTATCATTAAAATGCAACATACATAACATTGATGCAAACTAAATTGTAATCAAATACACTTCCATACAACAATGGTTTTCAAAATAAAATGAATTAGATAATTGGATTATTGAGGTTAGAATTCACATACCTTTATTGTTTTGGAAATTTTCTTCTTGCATGTTTTAGTTTGGATTACTATATAACAAACAACACATTCAATGACATAGTTATTATCCTAAACAAATTATACAACATCACATGTGCATGTTCTTGTATTCAATACTATATTTTTCAAACAAAACCATCATTTTATTTTTGAAAAAACCTTACCTTGTATTACAACTTTGATTTTGATGCATTCAAACATTATCAAAATTTGGCCTTATAACACAAGAACAACAAAAGTCATCATAAATGCACAAAAATAACATGTGTGTTTGAACAAACTAATTTTATTTTAACTCCACCTTCCACCTCAAAAATCCAAATGATCAAACACACAAAAAAAAACCTCAACATGATTTTCATGAAAAATAATTCACCCTTCACAAATCCCTCGTCATTATAAGTTACATATTACAAATCAACTTCTAAGGAAAATGGAAGATTTTTTCACATTTTTCTCATTTTTAAAGAAAAAATTAACCTCTAAAAAAAAAAAACTTTCAACATTCAAGGACAAAAAAGAAAAAAATCAACTTCCAAGAACAATAACAATAAACTTCAACCTCCAAAATTTCTAAATAAACAAAAAAACTTGTAACAACCTTTCAATTCTACTTCTAAACTATGGGGGAAAATTCTAATTATGTAGCACATGATATGATAATTGCATCACCAAAAGACCGAAAAAATACACAAAATGTTGATAGAAAAAACTTCTTCCCCTTTTTAGTTCATATTGAGTCTCTTGACAATAGGCATAGGTGCATGAGGGTCATTGATGCAAAGGGGGCAATCTATTGATTTATTACCATGTGTCAGTTGCTTAAGGGCTTTTCCCCCAAATTCCAAATTCCAAATTAAAATTTAGTTACATAATAGTTGTTCATAATGACCATGTAGTTAATGACCAAAAATATTTAAGTTTTTGTTATGATATACTATATTATTTTATATAAAGGCGTGGAAATTATTATACATGATTACACCATTTTGAAAACATTTGAAATCCTTTAAATATGAAAAAAAAACATTACAAGCATTGCATATGATGTTTTATGCATGTTTTTGAATATTTTATGCTCATTAGATTCAATTCAAATTATTTCACATGTTTCCATAATATATGAAAAACAACCTCATGCAAAAATACTCTAAGAATTTGCAACATTAGTATTATTTGTTTATACTAAAACATGAAAATCAAGTGTTGGTTATACTTGCCATGGCTCATATTTATGTGATTGCACCCAAAAACTTAAATTTATCATAAATTTTTATGCCAAGCAATGCCCAAGGAACGTGAAATTCATAAAGTAACTGCCCCTCAACTCCGCCTCTAATGAATGTTTATTTTAATATTGTTTTGCTCCTTGGGCATTACCTTACACAAAAATCTTTGGAGGATATAACTTTCACAAACAAATTGTTAATTAATATGTTTATGAGTATTTGAAATAAGCTTCCACAATTGTCCATGAACAAAATACTATTGGACACAAAGTTTAGAATTTGGATTGATCACATCTCAATTCATTTGGGCTATGGATTCAAAGTGTTTGTGAATAAATGTTTTGCGTGCAACATATTGACATTGTTTCCTTTAGCAAAAGGGTCTACATGGTTGTTACATGAGTTGGTGATTTAATGTTCAATCATGTAGTTTTGCAAAGCTAAAGGTTCATAAACAAATTCATATGTGTCCATTTTGATTTTGCTATTAAGTTCAAAGTTTGAATTCGTACCATGACCAATTCCTTAAAACCAAGATGTGATACATACTTCTCCTTTTGGTCTAATTTTGAGGGGATTCAGTCCTTTGGATATAGGGATATAGTAATTGCTTTGTTGAATTCAAAGCACTTGCCATGCTTTTGTGATCAAAGCCTATTCAACAAGGTAAAAGCGGTTAATTAGATTCTTTAACACAATTATATTATTATTATTACATATAGTAAAAGACGTCATGAAGCTTTCCATCCATCCATCTGTCTCATCATCCATCCATGGATGGCATCATACAGGGAAGAAAACCCTGGCAGAAATAAATAAACCCCCCCCCCCCCTCTGCGCATGTGTTGCTGTCTAGGAAAGGCATGCCCAGCCCCAGGGGGAGGCACCCCCAAGATTTTGATATCAATATCAGCAACAAACCCAACATATATTTGCTGTCTCCGGTCTTTTCCCATGGTCAGCTGTATGTTGCTATCTCACGGGTCACAAGCAGTGCAAACATCAAGATTTTCAGCGACCAGGGTCCCCATGGATACATGCGGAATGTGGTATATAGAGAGGTTTTGGAAATGTAGTTTGTAGTTGTAATTTTGTAATATGACCGTCAAATACACACACACCTGTGCATTAGGCACGGGTTTCAAACTAATATAATACATACTTGCGCTCCAGGTTGCTACGCACTACCAGTGACAATTGCCTTCATAGAAAGGAAAACAAAAGCAAGATAGACAACAAGATACAAACATACAAAATGGAATTTTGTCTATGATGGATTATAATTCAGAATGATTCTGAAATTGTCACAGGGTCAATCATCAAAAAAACCCATCTTACCCAAACCAGTTCTGATGAAACATTGTCACTGGAATTAACCAAGGAGTGATGTAGTGAGCATTGTAGTGCATGGTGTTGAGGACACACAACACACAAGACTGGAAAGATGGGATGATTTTATAAGTAAAGTAGGGGTATTCTTTGTCTCCAAGTACAGAGGCTGAAGAAAGATCATGAGGTCTGAGAAAGAGAGAGATTTCAATAGGGTCCCAAGTAGGATACATTGTGATGATCAGTTGGGGGAATATCTTCCATCTATGGGCTTTACAAAATCATAAAGCATAAAGCAAAATTTATCATGAACCTAAACATATATATATATATCACAATGTGTATGAGAGCGACCAATGTTACATGATTCTGGGTTCTTGGGTAGGTCTGGGTCTGGATTCAGGTCTAAGAACTGGATCCAACATCTCTACATGGATGCAAACCTGGCAAAGAATTGGACTCCATGCACCTTGAAGGATTTTTTAACAAGATCCAAGTCATAGGGTTAAGTAGGGGTTAGGGTTTTATCTTTAAATGCTTCAGAGCTCAGAGCTTAACAGCATCCATAAATCAGCTTTTACTGGATGCACCATTCACATGCAACTCTGTGACATAACATAACAAGATATGGCTGCAATATTTTCCATCAGCAGCTGTCATTGAAGAAATAAAAGGTAAGAAGATTGATGAGTGCACATACAAAGCAACACTCCAGGGTTCAGGGTTCTAAAATTTCACTGTCTTAAGACTCATCTCACATTTGCATTGTGTTCACCCCTTTCTACTTGTATCACCATTGCCAACATTCTATCAGAGAGCTCCCAACTCCAACCATAAACTGGATTGCTCCTCCTGGTGCCAGCAGAAAGTGTATTGCAAGAATGGGCGCCAATGTGATGTCAGACTTGCCACCACACTGAGGCCCATTGGACTTTGTGTTGGAAAAACATTCAAAAGTGCTCTGTCCTTGCACTAACAAGCAATGCACAAAACTCTCAAAACCTAGATCCTCAAACCTCCTGTGAATGGTCTAAAAAGGTCTAGAATGGGTAGGTTCACTGACTGTTCTGAAAACAGACTGTAATCAGTGCCTACTTTGAGGGTAAAAATCAGTTCAAGCATTTGACAAAGGGCATGTAAAGTCTTGCCTGGAAAACTAGTCTTGATGGCCAGGTACTCCTATTATTCACACAGGAAAAGGACTGATACCAGAGTTGTGTGTTAAAATAGTCATGTTACAAATACAAACAAACATTAGAAAGAACATGCTTCTCCTGAAGCTCAAACCAAAACCTGAACTTCTAAACCAAACTTAGAAATGACCTACTTGGCTACCTCTGCTTCTAGCACTCAGACTTTTGCAAACATATCAACATGGCACAGAGATCATATCTTTGTACCAGTACCATGTAAAGCAGTCTGCAAATAAGAGCCCCCAGAGATTCTCAATCCCCCAAAAAACCACCTTCTGCAAAAAATATCCCATACAAACCTGTGGTCTGGGCCCAAGCCGGAAGTAAGAAATGTCTATGGTGACAACCTCAATCTGAGATAGGGGCAATAGGTTAGGTTGCTCATCTCCACTGATGATCAGCATTGTTTTCTTCTAGAAGGGTACCATTCCCAACAAACTGTCAATCACAGCCCCAGACCAGAGGAAACGGGGGACAACTGTGTACTCAAAGACTTTGGTTGTAGAAAATGACACAGGAAGTCTCTGCTCTTTGCTTTTACCTAGTTCTTCTTCAACTGCAAGATTGGAATCTGGTTTGAATGCATCAAAACCTAGAGATACTGCACCATTGAACAGAACCCAAATGGATGGAAGCATTGCATGGGCACCTAAAAGTGCACTATTTCACACTACCAGCATCCTCTCTCTGTGCCAAAGGAAGCTCCACATTGACCAGAAAATAACTCTTACCAGCATCTCGGACATATTGCACATCACCATTCATCAGCTTTACAAGTTTGCGGCACATACTCAACCCCAGCCCTTCTTGTGTCATCCCCCTCCCACGATCAAACATCTCATGAACCAGCTCCTCTGGCAACCCTGATCCTGGATGTGTTACTCTGCAACCATCATATGACTTCAACCTTCAGCACCAGACTAACCCCTGAATTAGCAAGCACTGAAATCTAGAACAAATGTTGAGAGTAATAAGATTGAAAACAAAAATACACCCTGGTGTGTTCAGGTAGACACATGATAGCCAAGATCAAGAACAAGTGACTAACAATCTAGGAACTCAAATCCCAAAAAACATAGCTGCACCTGAACTCTAGTTGCATGACATGTACACCACCACCTAGGCGCTTTCTTGTTGGGACCACCTTGATCCCAACCCAGCCCTCAGAAGACGGGGTGAAACGCACTGCATTCAGCAAAAAATCCGCCAACACCTGCTGTAACCGAACTTGGTCACCAAACACGCACATGTTCTTAATCTCCCTTGGTGTCTCCCGAATGATCTGAAGCCCCTTCTCCCTTGATGTGATCATACCTTGACTTACAACCGCATCCATCACAGTTCCCATCTCAAACTCCATTGTTTCAAGTTCCAGGTACCTGCCCCCATTGCACAGGAGCCCTTTATTTTGGGCCTTGACAATGTAATTGCTCTTGTATACAGAAAAATAATCAGCCCTACTTCTCAGGATGTTCCCTAACAGAATCAGGAAACCAATATCAATCTCCCAGATATCTGAAAAGATGTCTGTAGCTGAATGATACACCTCTGAGATTGCAGAGGAAACTCCATAATCACAATTTGATGGTAACTTTTATGTCAGATCCAGCAGAAGAAAAAATGGACAACAAAATGAGTGTGGTCATAACCTTATGAGTGTCACTCACAAAGTATCAGACCTTCAACCTCATCATGAATAGCAGTGACTATCTGCCATGACTTCACACTGACTCCATCAGCTCCCAATAATCCTATGTGCACCTGCCCAAAATTTCAGGCAAGAAATGGAACAAAAACTTGGTTAACTAATTCTAAGGCGATTTTTATCCATCAGCATTTGACCACATCATGATATGGTTAGTTATTTCTATCTTCATCTGTAGAACCCATAACCAACTGTGGTCTCCAGAGGCCCTGTCAGATGAAAAGTCTAGTGAAGGCCCTTAGCAATCAACTCACTGTTACAAGCCTGGTTGCATATCCTCCATGGAAGATGCAAGAAGTTCAAAGGTAAACTAGTCTATAAGTATAGAGATGGGGTTGTATCTAATTTGACCTGAAAACTAGTTAAGCAGCAACACACCAAAAAAAGAAAAAATCTCATCTTCAATCCCTTGGGAAAAGCAAGAAGGGATTATTGCTGTACCCATCCTCAATACTCTCAAGGTCCATGTCATCTAGAATCTTCCGCAATTGCCGCTCACAGACTGCACTTGTCTCCACAAACTGCTTTTGGTCCTCTGATAAGTCTGTATCCTCCATCAGATTTCGTGTAAACATAATGCCATACATAGGGTTCTTAATCTCCTGCCTAATGTAGGCCAGCTCCTTGAGCTTTGCAAATGCCACCTTCTCAGTTGCTCGTTGTACTGTGAGTGCCTGCATGCATGTTACAAAAGCAACAATTCAACAAACCACAACTCACCTCATCTGGAAAAGTCAAAGAGTTTTTTCAACCTCAGAGAAGAGTAAAGGCAAGACCCACCTGGAGTAACTCCACACTTGCGATTTGCAAGAAGCAAAACACGCCAGTGATGACCCCATCAGCATCAGTTCTCTTGTTTGCCGTGAGAAGGGCTTCGACATACTTGCCATGCCGGTCAAAGAAAGAGAATGGAAACTTGTCTGTATCTTGGCCATCCATAGCACTGTTGAGCAATATCATGAACTTGGTCATTGAATCCTGCCCCTTGAGCCGGCAGCACATCATTTGAATACCAAAAACCTCACCTACTAGCATCTTGCCAAGCACCTGCATCCAAATTCACCAAAACCTAAAGTACTGTATTTGTCCATAGTTACAACTACTCTTAGCTTTGCATGTCACAAATCATTCAGAAAACTCCTGGACATCCATTGAGAAACATGGACAGAGTGGGAATTGCAGCAAAACGTAAAGAATGGTGAAAAGTACCTCCTCTCTTTTCCATCCAGTGAGCTTCTCAATGGATGCATTCCACTCTGAGCAGTAACCATACTCATCAGAACCAAAAATAGGCGGGATCAAGGGATTTGGATTTTGCACTATTGCTTTGTAGTCACCTTGTATGCGAGTGAACTTGTCACAGACTAATTTGTGGCCAGTCACATCTTGTCCCACAAAACAGACACCCACCACATTCTCTGTCACATCCCTACTTGAGCATGCATTTACAATCAAGATCACTGCTCCTTTTTCCTTTTGTGAACCGTATGTTTTTAGTTTAATCTCCACATTCTGCTCTTCCTCACCTGCAAGGGAGCAGCACCCAACTCACGATTAGATTACAGCAGCACTTGATCACATTCACATGTGTGAGCAAGAGGAGATAAATTGAATGCCATAAGAGATCAAAACCATACCTTGCAAGGCAAGATAAAGCAGGCGCTCAACAACTTCTGCAGAATCCTCCAGAATCAAATCCTTGACAAGTGATCGACCCATAGCTTCCCCAACTGGCAACCCTGTCAATTCTGCAACTTTTGCATTCCAGCCATTTATAAAGCCACTTGAATCAACTGCCAGAATTGGCGCTGTTGCTGTCTCAATCAACCTAACCATCTCATTTGCTACTGTGCTGAGCTCATCCATGCCCTGCAATTTCAGGTCATTCAAGCGCGCATGAATCATTGTCTTAGTGTCACTGTCATCAATATCCTGAAAAGAGCCTCGCAGTATGAGCTGGAGAGAATGGATAGCATCCATCTCCACATCCTCCCAAGGTAAACTCCGTCGCTTCATGACCTCCAGAAAGGCCTTAAAAGAAGACCTTGGGTGCATTTTACGTCCATCATCCCTTTCATCTGGGTCATGCTTTGCTCCTCCCCACTTGGTTTCCTTTGCTGTGTGAGACCTGAACCAGAAAAGAAAGTCCTTGGGTGTGATTTTTGCTGCTGCCATTCCACACACAGCATCCCCAAGCAAAGCCGCATGTGGATAACCTGCATCTGCCAGACTGTCTGTACTAAGACCTGTAGAATCCTTGTGGTACTCAAGCAGCCAATCTGCAATTTCTTTAATCTGTGACTCTGTGGGAGTAATCCCCAGAAGCCAATACCTCTTGCCATAATATAATGCAGCACCATCACATTTTACTAGATCCATGATATTGGGGGACTGTGAGACAATGCCAATGGGTGCATCCCGCAGAAGCATGTCGCAAAGTAGAGTTTGAGTCCTCAGAATGTGCTTCTCTCTCAGCTGTGAAGAGAGCTCAACTTCCATGTTCAGCTGGAGCCCAAAAACCTGCATCAGAAACTCACATGCAGATCGGAGTGGAAATGGTACAGTGCGTGGTGATGTGTGATGGCAAACAACCAAGCCCCATAGTTTCCGACCTTTCTGCTGGTACCCACCACGCCCATTGGAACCTTCATCTGAGTCATTGATGATCACTGCCATAACAAGTGATGCAATCGAGCCCATGTTGCCCATATACTGGGCATGACATCCATGAGGAGCTCGGAGTGTAGAGCCTGCCAAGCTCAGTGGCTTCCGCAGATCCTTGTCTTGAATGACCTTCACAGGTGGTGCACAGCAGTCACCTATCATCCGAACTCTGTTTTTCATGAACAGGAACCTGGAAGCCTGTGGAATATCAGTGGCCGGATAATGCAGACCTAAGTAAGGCTCAAGATCAGACCTACGAATCTCTGCTAGTACCTCTCCGTGCTCATCTTCATGAAACTTGTAGGCCATAACTCGGTCGTAACCTGTCAGTTCTCGAACTTCTTCAACAACAGTATCACAGAGAATACCTATATCTCCACCAGGAAGGGACTGCAACCTTGAAATTGCTTTTGCTGCCAGCTTGTGAGATTGCAAAGCTCCAGCTGACGACACAATCACATCATTCTGATGAACCGGCTCGAAATCGATGACCAACCCAACATCAATGCGGTGCATAATTGCATAGAATGGCTTCCCTGAGCTGCGAGAATGTACTGAGATAGGGTTTAGCATGCTTACATCCACTGCAACAGACGCCTTCTCTAATGCAGCTGCACTGGAAGGAGTGAACAAAGACCTAGCATCCGTGCCTATGCCTAACACATCCTGCTGTCCCATGCTGGGAACGGCCTGCGGCATGAGATCCAGCATCTCCGGTGCGTTCTCTGAGTAAGCCAATACCCTAAAAGTGCCATCCTCCACCGCAAGCATACACCCGAACGTTTGCGTGAGCCCACCTCGCTGCATCCGCTGTAGGTAAGCCGTCACAGCCTGCGCGGGGACGCTTTCCCCTGTGGACTTAGTGGCATGGACGGACTTGGTATAGTCGAAGGAATCACCGGAGTCCCCAGACTCCTCGTACACGGCTTGCAGCTTCGCATCCGCCGTCGTCTGCGCCACTCGCACACTGTGCTTCGACTTGGCAGAGCTCGCAGAAGAATAAGTCAATCTGGTAGTCGACATAGTGCATATCCCTTCTCCTATTCTCCTCCTCTCTCCTCTCGTTTCCTCCTCCAGAAACCCCAACTCTGCAACGCAATGAAACCCTAGCAATACAACAACCCTCCAGCACCAACCAGCCCCAAACCCTGAAACGCTACTGGCTTTGGTGGCCCGACGACCAAGCTTCCCGGCAACTAAAAGCTCAAACGCTTTCCATCTTATAGCCTCAAACGACCAGCGCCGAAAGCGGCTCTATAATTGGCACTAAAACTGCTGCTTCTTCTCATGCCACCATAGGGCATCATCGTCATCATATTTACGCTCTTGCCATACAAAAATTGATGCAATTTTTAAATGAAAAACAAATTGGTGTCACGCCAAAAATAGAAACAAGCTTCCCAAGTGTTCTTGTTGCGCACACAAGCAGAAACGCAGCAGCAGAAGAGAGGATTATTCTCTCTCGCTCTTCTTCTCTTCTCTTCTCTTCTCTTCTCTTGTGAGAGGGGGGATGGCTTCAACCAACGTAAAAAAATACCATTTGTGATAACCTGCGGGTATATTTCCCTCGTCCTAAGAACCTCCCAGCGCCGCCTCGGGTCCTGTGGCGTTCGTCTTTCGGCCTCGACAGGAACTAATAACCGCCAGTTCCCGTCATTAAAGGCAACAAGATGATAAGAACCGTCGGGTCTCATCCGGGTGGACAACAGGATGATATCCTGTGGGTATCTGTCCCTCGTTCTGAGGACCCCCTCGGTTCATGCGTTGGAGCGGTTCTTCGATCGCGATAATAACCGCCAGTCCCCGTTATCGAATCCAGGACGGCGGAGCCCCGCTGGGGTCTCGGATGGGTTGGGAGGGGAGGATGGTAACCGGCGGGCGTTTATCCTTCGTTCAAAGAGCCGCCCAGCACTGACTAGCTCCCTCGTCGGAGCGGTTCTTTGAGCGTGATAATAACCTCCGGTTCTCTTGATTCGAAACAGGGGTAAGGTAAACCGGGTCCGTAGGCGGTTATCTGATCCGTTTCCAAAGCACATTGAGAACCGCGTGCACATCTCAGAACCGCCATGATACCCGGAAGTGGCTTTCCGGGGGGGGCGGGGGGGGCGGTTAGTTTCTAATACCCCCTTCGCTCGGGCAGCCATTTCCGGTTTCCTGCAGATTCCACATCTTTCTGTTTTCTTTTTTGTTTCCTTTTAGAGACTAGCTGTTTCTTTTTTGAGGACTTGGAAAGATAAAACCAAAAAGATAAAAAGATAATCAAACTCTCTCAACGCCAGTGGTTTTTTTTTTTGGGGGGGGGGCGAAAATTTCAGGGCAAAAAATTGGCGAAAATTTCGCCAAATTTCGATCTGAAAAATTATGGTCTCGACCCATACTAATGATTTTCCATGGAAAAAAAATGACTCAAATTCGCCAGATCTTGAAGAAAAAAATAAAATCCAAATCGCCATATTTTTATGATAACTTCCAATAGGTAGCCAAGAATATAGAAGGATGCTGGTTTTTTTTTTTCAAAAACTTTGATATCTAGCATATAGCCAAATCTGGCTAAATCATCTTATTAATGATCAATACTTCAGCTACATCACACAAAGCCAATGCCCTGTCAGGGCGGATCTTATGGCTCACAGCCATGGTTCTCAAAAAAATCAAATACCCGGATTGACATATAGACAATCACAGCTGTTCTCCCCAAAAAAATTTAAATACCCGTGGTTCTCTTTTTTTCCGAAACACTTTTAACCACCCTAAAAACTGCCAGTCTCTCTTGTCGGTTCTTTGCCGGGTCTTTCATAAAGCCTGGCGGTTCTTTGAGGGTTCATGAAATTTGAATTGAATCGAAATTGAAATTAAATTGAATTCAAAAAAATTAATTGAAATTATAATTTAATTTAATTCAAATACATTGAATGAAATTAAAATTCAATTCAATTTAAATACATTGAATAAAATTTTAATTTAATTTTAATTTAACTAAATTGAATGGAGATTGATATTGAAAACCAAAAGGCTAGTTCACAACTTATGAAACCTTTAAAGTTGTCTTACCTAAAGTTAGCTCCATTGAATCATTTTCTAGAATTAGTTATTTAACAAACATCTCCACACTTCACACCTACAAATAAATTTTTACCTCAAAACTCCATGCTTAGTGGAGAGAAATGGGAGAAGGGATGCTAATTTTGGGTTGTTTAGGGAAACAATTAAGTTTAATGACAAAAATGGCCAAGCTTTGTAAAGCATAATTTCCCTCTCATGGGCTAACATTATTTGGACATAAACAATCTCCCTTTTTATTTTTTATGTGTATTTTGAGGATCCCTCCACGAGCTCATGCCCTCGAGTGTCCCTCCCTCCCTCCCTCCCTCCCTCAAGAGAACGCACTCTCATGAGAACCTCCCTTACAACATTACACTACACTTAGATCACAAGGGATAGGAGGTGAAAAGGGTTTTGTTTTTTCACCCACTCTTAAGGAGTTAAGCATATAAGATCACTTCTCTTTTGTAAAGATCCATTTATGGGATATAAAGTGTCATTGTAGAAATCGTTCTTGAAATTTTCTTTGAATGTGCTTTAAGTCCAAACAAAACTATGGATGCCAATAAATTTTCCCCTTTGGTGTCACAAGAGTTGTTGCCAGGGACATGCAGTTTTTTGGCATGTCAGCATCCAACCAACGTGCATGGACTTGGTCATCAACAATGAAACAAGAAGCTTTGAGCAGCAAAATCAAGTTGTCAGTTTCATCGTGGACAACAATCTAGACGATTGTCAGCATGGTAGATCCCAGAACAGATACAACAAAACGCATCACAAACACGAACTGGCCCTCCCTGCCAATAGATAAGATGCTTTAGACATCTAACCTTCTGTGTCCACACTCTGAACACCCAACAAAATCCATTCCAATCTAAACACTTTCACCAAAGAAACCAGCTCTAATAAGGTAAAACAAAGTTGGATCCAATGCTATCGTCCCTGCCCCCAGGGCTCGACGACAAGAACAACAACAACAAGAAAGAGCAGCAGCAACAACAACAACAACAAGGAGGAGGTCAAACACAATGCACATTTGCACATATGAGAGACTCTGCATAGGCAACAACTCTTTCCAAGCTTAGCATGGAGAATTGGAAGGAACATTCAACAACCTTGAAGATAAGACAATACAACAACACCCCCATTACCAACTGAGTTTTCAACCACTATCTAATTGCACTTCCTGATTAGTGTAGGGAAAGGTGCAAGGATCCAGGACTTGGGGCATCCCCGAAATGAGGGTCCCAATGGGAGGAGGTGAGAGTCTCCTTGGGACCCTCATAAGATGCTCTCTACATCTACCTTGCCTGGGTTTTTTGGAAAGTCTCACTCTGGTGGGCCAGAGTGAGACTTATTTAGCCTACCAAAAACTGAAGCCACCATTTCTATGAATGACTTAGAACAACAAAAAGGCTCAATGTACAAAGATGAGATGATAATTAGTGATAACTTTTTAGAGATAGTAACAACCCCGTTTTGGCTTCTTCTTTCATCTTCCAACCCCTCTTGCAACCTCTAATTTGGTGTTAAGCTAGTATAACCTAAATGACCTACTTTTGTCAAGCCTAGTATAATCGAAATTAACACCAAGATGAAACTCAAGTTTGGTTAAGTTTGGTGTTAATTTGAGTTTCAATCCCCCCCCTTTCAAGCCCATTGTATTTTTTCACTAATTTATACAAATCTCACCCCTTTTATGACCAAGTAAGGGGTACTAGTGCTATGCTTTCCTTACTTTGCGGATATTTCTTTTATATCAAAACATATTGTCTTAGGGGAGCTCCACCCCAGCAACATTATTTCTCACATTCAGGATCCTTTATTTAATTTTTCCCCAACACCACCCATGAAACTGGGACTACAAAAGGTAGGAGACTACTAACAGCAACCCACTTGGACCAATCAGACCATCTAGCCTATCAACATCAGGACCCAGGCTTTGGCTTGCCTTTTCACCAGCCTCAAGCATCCTCTACAAAGATGCTCAGCCAAAAACATTTTGCTGAGCCAAACCAATATGTTTTGACTTTTCTTTCAATCATATCTTGCTGTAGTACATGGCAACAAGGTTGGAGTTCCTCTTATTACACCTTAAAGCCCTACAACAGTAATCCTCCAAAATTGAATGGCATGCAAAAGTTTTTCCTTTTGTGTAAGGGTTCCCTCCAAATAAATGGCCAGGTCTTTACAACATGTAGTAAACAAATTTGTATTTGTTGTTTGTTGATGTCCTTGATGCTGTCTTGGGTTGTTGCTGCCCAAAAAATAAGGTTTAGGCTAAGAAGAATGGGCATGCCAGTTGCCAACTACAGAAGGGTGAGAGTGGGATGATCCAAGATCTCTCTCTCTCTCTCTCTCTCTCTCTCTCTCTCATTCACATGATATTATAGTCTGCTCCTGATTAGTGCAATTTCCATTGAGTGACAAAATAACATGAGATTTGGTGTATCCAATGTTTGTTGATGTGCTTGATTCTGTCTCGGGGTTTGCTTGCTGCCCAGACAAAAAGGAGTTAGGCTAAATAAGAAGAAACAATCGACATGCAATTATACAAGTGTTGGGCACGAGTGTATCATTGTTTTGGAGAGACCAGTTGGGTTCTTGTATCTAATTTTTTTGGGGGATCTGCTATTTTTACCCAAGTTTTGGTAGGTTTTTTTTTTGTTAAAAAATTCCATATTAGATACAAGGTTGGTGTGATTAATTAATTGACTACTTTACTTATTAGCACAATGCTTGATCATCCTATTAATATGTTGTAATTTTTTTATGCCAACCGATATCAAATATTGATGGGCCTAGTGGTGGTATCTTAGAGAGTCTTCAAATCTCATTCCATGTTTGTTTTCATAAATTGGCCACAAATAATTGCAATTTTTTTTTAAAAAATTGACAACAAGCCCACTAGCACACACTCATGACAATTGCATGCACCCAATATTAAGAATGATGCCAGGTTTTGTCCCTAATTTCACTTTGTCTTCTATGCAGCCTTTGCTCTTTGCATTGTAAAATTCATTAATCCTTCCTGATTAAAACCAAGCAATGGCATTTTGCAACAAAAAAAGGTTTTTAAAATGTCATGATACAAAGTATTATGTGCTAATTTTTATTTTTATTTTTTTTAAACCAAGAGAATGACAAATTAATTCTCCAAGGGTAAGGGTTTAGGGTTTAAGGTTGAACCCTATAAAATGGGGGGTTTAACCCCACATTCCATAAAGCATGTAATGGTTTATGAACCCTAAACCCCCATTTCATGTGTTATAGTTGTAAGCTCCCCTCTACCCAAGGGTTTTGATATAGGTAACCCATAACCATAACACTTTAGGGTTAACCAATTTCACCTTGGTAACCAACTCTGTAGGAAATAGGTCTCATACATAGGTAGATAGGTAGGAAAATAGGTAACTACTAGGTACGTAGATGGTTTGTACATAGGTAAGGGATGTTTTTACTACCTACCTAAAAACAACCTGCTTCTGGGTTGGCTAGTAAGTAAGTAGGTAGGTAGGTAAAGGGGGAAAGACACAACTGAACTAACCACTATGGTTAGCTAACGAACTGGAACCCAACAGAAAATTGTATCGTGACCACTTATCATTCATCCTTCATGGTGCGCCGGTGTGCGCTGGTGTCGGGTGGCCCCCCATTGAACCCATGTGCTTAGCATGGGCTGAAATTTGAATCGCAATTTGGTAGTACCACGATCCCTACCTGCCACCAGACGCAGAGGCGGTCTGGACCCCGATACTACCAAAAATTCAGTGGAAGCCAAGGGGTGCTTATTTTGAGAATGCCCTCCCCCCCCCTCAAGGGTATAAAATTACCTGACATAAAGCATCCTTGCTTGAAAAAAAAAAAAAAAAAACCATTTTTCTTAGGCCCGGATACTACCCTACTATGAACCATGCATTGATTTGCTCGTTTATAATTGATCCCAAATCAAGTGCCTAATCAAAAAGTTTGAACATAATTTCCAAAAATCTAGGTTTAGGGTTTAACCTAGAGTGTCTCATCAAAAAAAATTTAACATAATTTCCAAAAATCTAGGTTTAGGGTAAAACCTAGAGTGCCTAATCAAAAAGTTTTAACATAATTTCCAAAACTCTAGGTTTAGGGTTTAACCTAGAGTGCCTCATCAAAAAGTTTGAACATAGTTTCCAAAAATCTAGGTTTAGGGTTTAACCTAGGGTGCCTAATAAAAAAGTTTTAACATAATTTCCAAAATCTAGGTTTAGGGTTTAACCTAGAGTGCCTCATCAAAAAGTTTGAACATAATTTCCCAAAATCTAGGTTTAGGGTTTAACCTAGAGTGCCTAATCAAAAAGTTTGAACATAATTTCCAAAATCTAGGTTTAGGATTTAACCTAGAGTGCCTAATCAAAAAGTTTGAACATTTCCAAAATTCAGGTTTAGGGTTTACCTTTACTTGCAAGTTGGAAGACTTTAGGAACGCTTCAACCTAGTACCCACTCAACTTGGTTGGCCTTAACACCTTGGTTGACCCTTGATCTAAAAGCCATAATTTGTTTCCATGGAAATGATAGCCATGAAATTGGCCACCTAAAATAACATTAATTGTGGCTCATTCTAAATAGGTTTTTTAATTTGGTGTGGAGTAGGGTTCCAAACCCACAAGATTCAAAGATTTGTAAGTTTCAAGGTTAGGGAATTTTATTTTATTTTTAAAAAAATTAAATTAAATTTTAATTTATAAATTTATAAACAAATAAATTTAAGGGAATGCTTTTACTTCTTATAAGTTACACACAATTTGAATGTGCCCAAACACTTTTAGTTTGGTTGTCTCTTGCTTCCAATTCAATTTGTTGGAGCCTATTTGTGTCAATTCATAGGTAGTAATTTATAATCAAATACTAACAAAAAAAATTCCAATATTACTTTTGAGATTTCTTGTTTAAAAAGGTAAATGTTTATTATTGGCTTAAGCCTAAGAACTAAGACCATTCTTTTCCCCTCTCACACTCATTTGCACACAAAAATAAATTCATCTCATTTGGTCAAGAATTGGCATTTTATTTTATTTTTGGCGAAATTTCACCAATTTCAATTAATTTTTTTTTAAATGTTATTTTGGAGGTTTTTAATCAGCATAAGTGATGGGGAGGGGAGGCAAAAATCACCAAATTCATATACTCGGTTTTCAATGTGTAGGCCAAATTATAGAAGGATGGTTAAATACAAAATTTTGAATACCAATAAAACCACAAGGTAGATAGGAAAAGGATATTTTACTAAAATTATAAATAAATGAATAAATAAATAACAAAAAGGGGCAATTGGATTAGTGGCAATGTCCATTGCATTCCAAAAATAAGCAATAATGGAAAACTACAAATGGACAAAAGGGCTCCAAATTAGTAAAAACCTACAAATGGCTTGGGTCAAGGGATGATTATGAACTATGTAATATGTCCCCATGAGCGAATTACTAAACACTAGTCGATTGTGCAGGAGTGCGGAACGAATTGGGACTCATGAGCTAATGTCCAATCATGTGATGCCACATAAGCGAGACACTCCCTACAATTGACCTATGGACTAGGGTTGGGACCTTACTCAACCTTACTTCAACAAAGTTGATAGATTGTTGTCAACTATGTGAGAGTAACCTTCATATCTACCCTAGTTGAATAGCCGACAAAAAAATCATATTTTTATACATTTTGAAATTTTCCCAAAATATTTTTCTCAAAGAAGATGTTTTTGTGAAGGAAAATGAAACATCTTTTGGAATATTTCAAATATTTTTATTTGTTGAAATGTGAATCTTCAAAATTAAATAATTATTCAACAAAACCCCAACAAACTCGCTATTCAACTACAATACTTGTATTTACATGTATATTGTTGGGTTTGCCCATTATGTTCAAGCCATGTGGATTGGCACATTTGGTATAATCTAGATCACAAAATATAGCCAAAAAAACACCACAAAAAAATAGATGGTTTTTTTTTTCTCAAATAAATGATAGGGCAAGAAATGGGCATTTTGTCACATCACTTTTGTTGCATCATTAGATTGGGGGTGCTAAGAAGCATTCAAATCACCACATCTTCATCATCTCAATTTTTCCTCCTAGTTGTGATGGCATTCACCATGTGGCACAATTCTCACCATCAATGAAAAAAATTAAATGTCAAATGAAAAGCCCTCCTTCTCCTACTTCTAGTGATCATCTCACCAATTGCTTCTCTTACAATTCACATCAATGAAACCCAAGTTCTCTTAATTGTTTAAATCCCCAAGCGATCGTGTCACCATTTTGCCCAATTGATGTTACACATGCTAGCATCTAGGTCACATGTTATTCTATCAAAAAAATGTTGATTGGTGTAAGGTGTTCAATAATAAACCAACATTGGCATGTGCATGATGATCATGTTCATGTTTTATCTAACTTTTATAATTGGTCAAATAGAGTCAAAAGGACACATATCATTTCTTTTTAAATGACTATTAAATCATGTAGTCATAGTTGCAATCATGTAATCATATGTATGATTATAATTGCACAAATGTTCATAGGGAATAATGTTCATATATGATTACACGACTAAGTTTGGTGATTGTTGTAAAATGACATAAACATAAATTTTGTTCTCAAAAGAATTATTTTTGTTCATTCAATGGTGATTTTTGAGTTTATCACATGTTGTAAGTGTATGTTGCAAAATGACATAAACATAACATGTGATAAAATTTCTTCTAAATTGAGAAAATTTTAGAAAAGTGATGACTTGTAGGTTGTTTATTTTCATGAAAGCTTATGACATTCCTCCATTCTTCATTGTCGAGACAAATGCAAACATGTATTTAACTCAATCTTAATTTTGTTGAAATTGTTGGGAATTTCAAATTTTAGCCCATCAAATTCTTTGAATGGCATAATCACCTAACTTGGTTCATTTGGATCATTGCAAGTATTCACCTTCTATGGATGGCCAAGGAGCACACTTGAGAAAAGAAGGGTTTTAAGGATATAAAAGCCATTGACATGGAGGACAAGCAACCATGTTGCAACATGTGTGTTGCAACATGGTAGCTAATGGGACCTTGCTTCCAATGAGACCTTGCACCCACCAATGTAAGATCATCTTCACAAGCAAAAAACAACTCAATGTTTGCCAAAACTTGGACATGTGCAAAAGTCTGTTTGAGTTCCAACTTCTACTTCACTAAGTTAAATAAATCATCGATCAAATTTAAAGGAATGCGCAAGTGTTTGTGCAACAAATTCTTGACACTCATTTTGAAAACATGAAACATGAGTTGAAGTTGCTTGAAAACCCAAAAAATTATTTCCTTTACATATTGTTGGTTAATGCACAAGTTAGACACATTTCTTTCATGGTTTAGGGTTTAGGGTTTAACCCTTTGTGAAGTAGCTGAAGTGGCTGGTAATTTAGGGTTTAGGGTTTAAGGGTTTAGGGGTTTAACTCTAAACCCTAAACCCTCTGTAAGACAATTTAGCCATATTTGGAGATAAATTTATGAAAGTAAATAAAAATCTTGCATCCTTCTATTTTATTTTTTGGGGAAATTTGGCGACTAAAAAACTCCCAGAAAAAACTTTTGGCCAAAAGAGAAAGAAAAAAAAAAGCACTGCTTAGCGGTCGAGGTTCCGTGTTTAGGGTTTACTCTCACTGAGCTTTGCGTGTGTTTTTGGTGCGTGTTTTTCCTCTTTGCAATAGGAGAGAGTGTTTGCTCGTGTCGATTGGGATCCGACTGCCATCGCCCTTGGTAGGCAGCAAGCCAGCCAGCAAGCACTCTCTCTAATCCTGCAGAATTATCTCCAGCCTCAAGTCTTTGGGGGTTTTCAGAACAGGGTTTTCCATGGGCTTCATAGATTGACAGCTTTTCATATAGTATCCCATCATTCCCCAGCTCAATCTTCTTATCTCAGAAAGAGAGAATTTGGTAAGTGGTGTATGTTTTTTTTCTCTCCTCCCTTAGTCTCCCCTCTTCCGTTTGTTGATTTTTTTGGTTTCTCTGAAGGCAGATTGCAGATGGTATTTTCGTGTCCGTCTGGTGGTTTCGAGATTTTGGGGTATTCTCCTGAGGGTTGAAGAGTTCTCTTGTGTTTCTTTCCCACATGCAGATATATTGGCATGTTTTTATTAGGGTTTCTGTGCTTTGTTTCTAATCCTTTTCTTCAATCAAATGCTGGGAGCTAAGACTTTTGTGGTAGAGGGTTCTGTATTCTGTTTTTTATTTCTTCACAGTCTTTCTGTGAATTATGCCACTGTGCAGTGGAATCTTTGGATTTTAACTTACATAACAGCGATCCTATTGGTCATGCTGGAGTTTAGGGTTTATATCCTTGCCCTTCAGACACATGTTGGTTGTGAGATTTCTCAAAGTTCAAATGCTTTTTCACATTGTGGCTCCTTTGCTCACTACTCTACCTCAATTGGATTGTGCATCTGAAGTGGTGTTCTGGTGACGGTGGTTCCAGAGTTTTGAATTGGGATGGCACCACTTGGATGTTTACAATCTCAAGTGCTTCTTTCATGTTGTAGGCCACAGGTTAGTCACTTTTGGTGCAACATGGCTTGAAAAACATGTTTCTATTTTGTATGCAAATTCAACAAACTCAAGTTGGTCATCTGATGGTCCAAGTAATTGTGCTTGCAGTTTGTAGCATTGTGCCAAAATTCTGCATTGTACTCTGCTTGCCCAACATCATCATTCTTGATCCACACAACGAGTTCTTCCAGCTCAACCCTTCTGCTGACATCATCTCAAGGTTTCTCATCATCTCAGTGGAGCAGCTTTCTCTACTTGCCAGTATCAGGAAACAATGTGCAAGCCCATAGTGTGCCTTTCATAAACAGCCCTCGATGTGGTCAATGTGGGTGGGATTTTGCAACATTAGCCCATCTAGAAAAGCAGGCCTGGAAGCCATCTTGCAGGAGCAGGAACTCACAACAACAGCGGTCCTTGCGTCTGATTGCCAAGGCAAATGATTCCATGGCTGATGACTCCCTTCCTTCTGGAATGTCTCTGGAGAATGCACTAAAGCTGCTGGGGGTCAGAGAAGGAGCCTCCTTTGAAGAAATTCTTGCAGCCAAGAAGATCATGGTGGAAAATTGCAGTGAAGATCAAGCACGCATCACCCAGGTTCTCTTTCCAATCTGAAAGTCAATTCTGGCATGGGTAGAGCAACTTTTATCTAGGCACTCAGCAATGATAGCATACTGTAAACAGTCTGGTAACAAGGGCATCATGCCAACAACAGAATGAACCCTAAATTGCCTACGTGCCAGAAGATACTCAGTAATGGCATGGTTTTGTCTGCCCTTCAGTGTGATGGATTGCAATTTAACTTTTGTGAAATTAATTTCACTATTGCCCAAACCTTTCTGAAAATCTTTCTGTCAGTGGCAGGGCAACCCAGGAAGGGTGTCTTGGGTGATTCATGTCACTAGCATGATTGTGTAGATCATGAGAAACCTGCCCTTTTCTTTTCCTACTGACTGAATGTAGTGAAGTAGTAACAGGAGCATGCCAGAGTAGTTGATGGTCTGTTAAACATCTTGGCAGCTGCAGTGCAATTGGGGAAGTTCAAGCCTCAGGTTTTTAAAAAAAATCTTTTGTCTTTTTCAGGCTTCAACTCGGATGTCTCAGAAGAGGTATGTTTTGCTTTTGTTCTGTGAACTTGGGGCCAATAATGGTTCATTGTGTTGAAAATTTCAGGTAGAGGCAGCATATGACATGTTGCTGATGCAAAGCTTGTCACTGCGACGGGCAGGCAAAGTTATGGATAATACTATCCGTTATGCTGATGTCAAGAAGCCAAAATCTCCTGTCTCAGGAGCAGGTCCTGAGTGGCTAAGAACTGCCCTAAAAAATACCCCAGTAGCATTTCAAATACCTTCTTCATCTGTAATTGGCACACAAACAGGAGTTTACTTGGCACTCGGTGTATGGATGTTTGCATCTGGGCTTGCATCGACTCCAAATGAAAGTTCTCTATCTGCTGGGGCTGATGTCCCTGGCATTATTTTGGCAATTGGATTTGGCCTCTCCCTGTACTTTCTGCGCAAGCAGAATCTGAAGCTGGGTAAGCATAACAGAAACTTAAATTGTACTGTTTGTATCTTTTGAAAGTATTTCCTTAGACTGAGGTTTCAGTTCTTTGCAGACTTTTTGTTGTGTTCTTCATAGTCTCAGAAGTTCTGCCCTTTTCTCCTCTGTCAGCTGGAAATGCCTTCCTCTTTCTCCTACATACACATTGGTAAGGTATTATTTGCCTATTTGTTAAATGATAATTGCCATGTCCCCAGCTGGATTCTGAATGAACTGTTGTTATCAGATGCCTTGCTGTCTGTCCAATTTTCAAGTAAAATATTTCAGATCTGGAGCTGCTCTTGAGCACGGGTGATTGGTTACAAGTCCCATACCAGTCCTACAGAGTGATTTGGTGTAGGGTGTCTCTTGAAGGTAAGCATATCCAAAGAGTGGTCATCTGGCATACTTGTTCTTCCACAGTCTCCCCCCCCCCCTTGCATTTTTCCTAACATGAAATTATTCTCTGTGCAGGAAAAGCCACCTTAATTACTGTAGCAGGGCTGTTTGTGGGGGCGGGTTTGGGGGGATTGGTGGAGTCATGGCTACAAGTGGATATTGTGCCTGTTTTAGGGATTGGATCACCAGCAGTAGTGGTTAGTGAATTTGTGCTTTTCTCACTCTGGGCCTCCTCGTTATATCTTCGCTGATATAAGCTTCAAGTAACAACAGTTTTTGCATGCAGTAAAAAGAGTGTCCATTTCTGCTGTGCATATTTCTTTTGTAATTGACAAACTAAAGTTGAGAGAAACTTGGGTAAGTTGGGCAGGAAATTGGCCATAGTTTGTCGACAATTTGTTGACAATTTGTCTATGAAGGAAAGCAAGTGCTTTCAGGTTGAGGTCTGGCATGAAGTTCCTGTAGAAACTTTATATGACTTTGATTTGAAACTTGGCTAATACTACTTGTAATTCTATCCATTCATATGCTGAGGCTTTGTGTCTTTGAAGGCTACCATTGTCATTTAACTTGCATGCATTCAGTATCTGTTGAGAAAGCTTTTCCCATAGTACGTCACAATTTTTTTCTGTCAAGCTGAAAGTAGATTGGTTGCCAATTTGTGACATGCCATTAGGTGAACATAGAGTCCAATAGAATTGATGTTTTTGAGCAAATCCATTCTAGCTGTCTTTCTAGTGACAGTACAATTGGGCTGGAATTCCTAAAAGAACATAATTTTCCCACTGAAAAATGTTTCTGCCTTTAGACCATGGTGTGATAATAACTTCAGCTACTGGGGCTAAACTTTTCCAATTGGATTTCATATAATTTTCAAGTCTTTAGTGTTATGAGAAGAAGGGTGGATTTCCTCGTTTCTTGTCTTCTCAAGTTTGGTAAGCATTATCTTATTTTGTCTCTTTGCTTGAGAAAGAGAGATTTCAATTTTTTAGACAATGTGTTCATTGCCTTTCACCAATCTAATTCAAAGTGAGATTTTTTCACTTGGCTAATACACTTATTAGTTTTCATGTGTTTTGCCACAAATTTTGGCAATTTATGGTTTGGGGTGCATGTCACCTTTCACCTTTAAATTTACACAAAATGATTGGGTGTTTTTTTGTTCAGCCAACAAAAAAATAACAACCATGCCCATCTGAATCATTTTAAAGAATGGACTTATAGAGAACGTAATTTCTATCAATATTCAACCACTTGATCATGCGTTCACCCAAGCACAATGCTGGTACTAGAAGCCCCATGGATAACATACTTTTCTTCAAGTCGAAGAGTCATTATGACTACATTCAAGATAGTTGTTTTCCTCGACAAATGGTTAGCCAAAATGTGTTTTTTGTTTAAAATGTTGCTTTATGGACCAACAAGTGGTGTTGATTTGGTGAGGTGCATGCAACCTTAAGTGATTTGCAAAATTGTTGGTTGATGTTTGATCATCTCAAGCGTGCTCAGGAGTGGACCACCATGGCCTGTCATGTTTATGACCCGATGTATTATAAAGTGCTCACCATTACAATTTGTGACATGCAATTTGAATCCACAAAAGTTCAATGTGTCATGTAAAGAAAATTAAACCTGGCAATGGTCAAGTTTGGTTTTGCAAACCATAATTTCAGAGGTTTCATGGCGGATATGAATTTTTTTTTTAAAATTCATGGCTATTTTTTAATTCATTTAATCTTGTGCTTTTCTACCTAATTACCTACCTAGGTAAGTAAGTGGGTCTTACTTTTCTGCCTACCTATGTAATTAGCTAGATAAGTAGGTCCTAAGTAAATACGTAAGTATGCAGGTCTTAAAACCTAACAACCTACCTACCTATGGTTATGTATGACTTACCTAGCTACTTAAATAAATATTTATTTGTATTTTCCAAAATATAATTAATATGTCATATAGAAATCTTGTGTTGTGCCACATGTCACAATCTTACACCATCATTAACAATCATAATGGACAATGGAGATCAATATTTTAAAAAGAAAATAATCTTTATGTCCAAAAAAATTTCACGGTGCCACATGTTAAATTTTAATAGATGAATGACAATTAATGACCTTAACATGACATCATGGGTGTAGTTATAATGGAGTTGCATAATAGCTGAACATGAGTTGTTTTGACAAAGTTGCAATGAGTTGCAGTATATATACAGTGAGTTGCAAGGCCTTTGTAAAACACCATTTTTTCTCATAGTGAGTGCAATGTCTTCACATGCAAATTCTTGCTACTAGGAAGGATGATCCATAATGTAAAAAATGGAAACTAAGTGACTAATCAAACAAGTGTTGATCCCTATAACTCTTTTGATGGCAAACTTCTCCAAAATTATATTGTTGTAGTAATTTAATTTCCTTTGTTTTTCTAGCCCTCTCCAATCTCCAAATTCTCGACCTTAATTGTTCCATTTTGCAAGTATCCACACTTTGTGTCCCATAGGTTGCATATCATGATGCCATTCACAAAGAATTTGAAACATTTATAACATTAATTAAGAATAGTATTCAAAGAAATTTTTGACATTGATTTCATCAACATCACAAAAACATTTTTGATCAAAATACAACAAAATTGAAATGGACATCACTACATTCACGCATATAGTTATAAAGCAAAACACTACAAATGGAAAAATAAGATTTTGGTTGTATAATCTTGCACTGCATTAAATCAATGCTACTTAATTCAATTCAAAGATAACATCAAGATATAATGAGCTTTGAATTTAAATGGAATGGAACTTATAGTTTTGAAGGTAAGGAAATTTGTAATCAACAACCATAAATTATGCAAATAATCCCATTTTAATATAGATGATAATCATTTAAAATGTCATAAACAATTTGCAAAGGCTTCAACAAAGCCTTTTGATTTTATAACAACCAACATCTTGTTAGGACCATTAAATATTGTGCTTGGATTTCTAGGCTAGGTTTTTCCATGGGGTTACCTAGCGGTATTACAATTTCTATCTAGGTTTTAACTAGCAAGTAGTGAGACCATATGACTAACAACATGTGATTTTTAAATGAAAAATGTTGATATTTCAGACATTGCATGTGTCTTTAAGTTTCAAGCATTTATTGAATGCATTCCATCTAACATGTTCTTTTTTAAAGGCCCTAGAACATGAATAAATTCACAGACCATTTTTCCTATTTGCAAGAAACCTCAAAAGGAGGTGAATCTTGAACTAAATAGACTTGTTGTTCAAAGAATGGTGATCACACTAAAAAGACATGCCATTGTGTAAGTAAATATTATTATGAGGTTTCACCAAACATAGTGAACACAAAAATCGAATATAATTAAAAGCCAATCCTCAAAATGTTTACAATTTGAAATTTCAAAAGTTTCATTCCACTACTTTCATGCATTTTAATTTTTCAACATGTTAATTTAACTAAAGAAAATTTCCATTTTAGACAAAATAAACAATAATCATATCATATTAACAAAAGTTATGGTCAATTTTGATCAACATTATAAGAAAACATGACTTTTCAAAAGGTCCAACTTGATTAAAATGTTCACATTGATCAAGGGGGATGGTCATTTTGATCAAAAGCATAGGGCATGAAAGACATGAGTTATTTGATTGAAACAATTGACTAAAATGACATTTTTAACCATGCGACAAACCAAACATATGGTCAAAAAGGCCAGATGTTAATTAAGACAACCAAGGCTTAATCAAATTAACTATATTCATTGGCCATTATGATTTACAATTAATCAAATTTGTCATTTTAATTTGACATTTGGTCAAATCAACCATGCTAATTTAGTTACTTGACCTACAAGTTTATTTTGTTTAAGGTACATGTCAAACCTCAGTTCATTGTCAGTAAGTTTTAAGTTAAGCTTATTGCACATAGTAGGTATTTATAAAGTTTAATAGGCTACTTGTACATGCTACCTTTAGGCACATGCAGGTACTTAAATTTAATACATCAATTAACTAATATTTAATAATTGATAATTAATACTCAATAACTTATTATTACTATTTTATGTAATTAATTAGCCAACAAAAATAATTTATCCATCAAATTTTTAGTTGATTAATTATTATTATCAATTTATCCATTTTATCCAATTTATTGGCTAATCTTTAATGGTAGTTTATAATAATTAATATAATCAATACATAATTTTTAATAATTATTGATAATTGATTATATTAAATTTATTTTTTAGTTCATAGTAATTCGTTATATGTTATTCGATAATTATTCATTCATAGTAAATATTCAATAATTAGTTATTTAGATTAAATTATTATTATTTAATACATAATAAGGTAGGTAGGTAAATTATTTTATTTTATTTGATATATTTATTATTAGGCAATGTAGGTAGATAATTTTACTAACTTTTAATTATTAATTAATTAATATGATTATAATTATATTATCTAATTATCATTTTAAAAAATCATATATAGTTGTTGTCAAGATATTGTTGACTATTTAAAAAGATAATAATAAAAACCAACCAAAAAGACCACCAAAAAAACTTAATCAAAATGGTTGGTTTCGAAACAACTTGTTCAAAATGGCATTTTGGTCAAATTGAAAATGGTGACATTTGGGGTAATTTTGGTCAATTCCTCCAGTTTAAAAAACCATGTTTTCTTATAATGCAATTATGTAAAACACGCCTCCAACTGCAACCAACATTTGATGGTGTTTTGGGAGATAGTAATGCCCTTTTGAGTTAACTAATGAATGTTTGTGTCCAAGGTTTGTGTAACCCAAATCTATATAACAAAAGAAACAATATACGAACAAAAATTGGATTCCTAGCATAGTAATGACATTCGTCATTTTGCACTTTAAAATTCGTTAAAATTCATGCTTCTTTGGGCTTCCATAACATTCCCGCACCAAGAATGTCATAACTATGATTCCTAGGAGGTGGTAATATGATCCACTCATATTATCAAATCACTTTGTCTCACTTGCTACACACCCCATCTAGGAACTGAAAAACATCCATTTATTTATTGTAGGCAACAAGTAGGTTAAGCTTCGCCTTGTGAAAGTTCATTGTAATCCAGCTCTCCCTTACACATCCATTTTAATATGGTTATTTCTTTCCATATGGGTTTACGTTATTGTGCCATTATGTCTAATAATTCTTTAAAGCAAAAGAAAAACGTTAAATACCTTTAGGGCCATCACATGATCCTATGGTGTCGAGCAAGTTTATACTTGTGACCTTGATTTCCTTTTAGACATTCTAGCATTGTGGCACCTACATGATCAAATTTGTTAAGCATTGGAGACAATTTAGAATCATCAAAGCATATACACTTGCCAATACCAAGTTCTTTGCAAGTCCATTTCACCATGTCTTGTACAAGTATGATAAGTCACAATAGCCACATTTTTCCTGACAATAATTTTTTTTGCTTTTTATGCCACCCTTGGCACTTACATTCAAAAATTGGCAAAGTTAATGCTTAGAGTGAAACTTGCATATGATAGTTTCCAATGAGTCAAACATTGATCCATAAAAGAAATCAAGACAAAATGTTATGAATTTTCAACTATGAAATTTGCAAATTGAACCACATGTTTAGTGATTGTTCAGGTTGTCACATGTTTGATTGTTAAATTCAAATTCTTGTTGACCCAATGGAAGCATGGATTTTTGCAAATTTGGTTAGGCATGATATTGTAAACCTTCATGTGATATGGGAAAAAGGTGACATGGGATGAATGGCAAAACCCTTGTCTAGGCATGTAGAATCTGATGAAAAACTCACTTTAGTTTATGAAGACAAACCTATAGCTCCAATGCAAGTACCCTAATATTAAAATACATTTTCTACCTTTGCCCAAGAATGTGGAGTGGCATAAGGTTGTATGTCCACAATTATGATTCAATTTTTAAAATCGAGGAGCATAATTTTTAGAATTGGGTATATACATGACATTGGTCACAAATAGTTCTGCATACCTACAATAAATTCCATCCCATAATTATGTGCTTACGCATTTATTCTCTTTCAACCTATTTCTACAATGTACCAAAGCCAATGAGTTCCAAGATTAGTTCCTTGATAAATCGATCAAGTAACATACATGTTCTCAAGAGTGCGCAATTACAATGGAACCACTAATTTGGACCTGCAACTAGGCATAAGGACAACATTTACGAATATTTCTTGGAAGGACACCCAACATGCTTAGGACACATATCATTTCCAAGCGCCATTTCCCTCTACCTACATCATCAACAACAAACATTTTAGTCCAAAGTGACCACTTCTATTCTAAGAATGCCCTCTCTTGAGGGTTTTACCATGCTTAAAGCACATATATTGAACATAAAAAAGAATTTTCATGCTTATATGGTTCTTGTTGACTACATTGTGGAAATGATAGTAGTGACCCCCATTATGATAAAGTTTGTTCGAAGTAAGCATTAAGATCTTTTAATTGTGTTTCATAACTTACTAGATGATTCATAATTTACTAGAATATTTCATTTGTAAGGCCATGTAGATAGCATGGCTAACTAAAACTAGTCATGCATTGTAGTTGAAATGTTAGGTGAATATATTTTTTGACTTAGTCATAATTTTCATTTATGTGGCACATCGCATGACTAAACATAGTCATGCATGAGCTAATCATCGCACATACTATGACTAAATGTAAGCATGCATGCTACTGTGTTTAACTAAATTCCAAACATTTTAAATAAATGTGTCTCGTTTTATCAAACTTAAATTTGCAATCTAGATCATCCATTTTTTCCTCACCAAATACTATTTCCAAAAACTAAAATTGACATATACTTCAACAAATGAAACTTGAAATTAAACCACATCCATTCGTCATTCACTTGGACATTTGGTTCAACCTTTCACACTTAGCTTTTCATCTCACACATTGTTCTTCCTCTCACACTTGCTTTTCACACTTAAGTTTTTTCTTCTCAGTTTTGTTTCTCCCTTTCTTCTCTCACTTCACCCAACACATTTTATTTTGACTACATTTGCATTGTTGCAAAGTTGAAGTAGTGGCAAGTGAAGCAACATCGTTGATTCCCACAACCCAACGATGATTAATAACAAAATGCACTTTTCAACATGACATGGTGGGCAAAGCTTTGATGTAACCAACGTATTTGTAAGTTTGCCAAATGTGTCTTCAAGGAATTGTTGGATTCTACCAAGGAATCTAAGGGGTTGGAGTTAGACAAATCCCATAAGGTTGACAAAGACTTCAACAACAGTGATGTCAAAAATGAGGTAGAATCAGGTTTTATTGATAGGTCCAAGAAGAAACCCAAATTGCTTAAACATGTATGGGTCATTTTGAAACATTGGGATTTTCAAAAATTCATGTTGGACAATTTTTGTTCAAGATTGTGGGCAGTGGATAGCTATTCTAGCAATACTAATTTTTGGGGATAGGGTCTTATTTGATCATGTGGTTATGGAACTCATTAATATGTATAAGTAGCCTTGAGAATTGAAGGAATGTAATGTGTTTTTTTTTGGAAATTCAAACCAACAAAATAATATCAAGCTTCCCAACACATGTACATTTGATGAGAAAATCTATCTGTTACAAAAGCCTAAAACATGTAATAATTCTAGCACAATTACTAAAGCTATCAAATTGGAGTGTTTGAGATGGGCATATAGTTGTTTCCTAAGACCTTTTATTACAAAGGTGTTTCTTTACAAATTTGTGAACAATAGTGGGAAAGGTGATTGACTGATTTGAATGGATTAGTTTGACATACAATAACATTAACAATGACCGGGCATAGTTATATTTGATTTGCATACAAGCATAGTAATGACATTTGTCATTTTGCACTTTAAAATTCGTTAAAATTCATGCTTCTTTGGGCTTCCATAACATTCCTGCACCAAGAATGTCATAACTATGCATACAAGTTTTTTTTGGAAAATCTAAACTTTGGTTAATCCTCAAAATTTATGTGACTTATTTGTTGATGTCAAACTTTGGTATGGGCATGGTTGAAAATTAACATCAGTCACTTTAAGACCTTCCACTATTGTTTTCCCAACATGAAAGTTTGGGCATTTAAATCCAAGAAAATCCTTTAAGGTTGATACCATTATGCCAATGCCCCCTTCAATTGGGAAACCCCTTCCTTATTATGTCCCACGCCACACTAGGGAAAACACCTACATTATCAATGGTTGGACACATTAGAAGTTCCTAAAGCTTAGTAATAGCCACATTCCAATATGGATGGAGGTTCTAACATTTTCATCTTGTTGGCCTTGGAAGCAATATGGGGAATTGTGGTTAAAATTAGATATTTGTCCAACATAGCCACCATCCCTACTGTTCCCCCACCTTCATATAATGTGATAACTAAATGGAACATTATTGTCAATTGAACATCGAGAATGGCTAGTGTCTCAACAAAAACAATCATGCCCATACGCTACCATTATCACCCCTAGGAAACTATTTGGTGTTTTCATTTTCAAAGTGGAACCAAATCTTTTTTTTCATGTCATTGGTGTCACGAATGCCAATGCCATGGAATTAATCCATTTGAATGTTCATCCATGACTTGTAATAAACATGTACCTAACTTTTAGTTTAATTTCAATTCACTTTTAGTTAACTTCTAGTTAAGTTTTAATTCACTTGTAGTTGGCTTTTAGTTGATTGTTAATTAAGTCCTAATTCATTTATAGTTAATTTTAAAGTTTACCTTAATACATTTTAAACTAATTATTAACTCATTTTTAGTCAACTTTTAATTCTCTTTCAATTCACTTCTAGTTAATTCTTAGTTCATGTTTAATTAAATTTTAGTTAACTATCAGTTCATTCATAGTTGAATTTTAATTTACACATGGGCACACATGGGTGAACATGGGCCACATGTAAGTTGGAAGTTTTTTCAAAAACTTCCTTGAATTAGGTGCCCAATAAGTATAAATAGAGGCGGAATTCCCCATTACCTTTAGTCTATTCAACATAAGTTTTGGGTATGTTTTCTTGTCATATAACCTTGTCATGTTCTTGTTTCATTATTACAATAAAATTTCGTTGAATTCTTATTTTGCACTTGTCATGTTCTTATTCTTATTTTTCTTGTTTCACAATTTGGATTTGGAATTAGGCCTACCTTTAATCTTGTCTTGGTTTGGAAAAATTTGTAGATTTAGTTATTTTTGTGCCCGTGACAACTAGTGAATCAATACCAAAAGTTATAGGGTTAGAAATTATATTTGTTAACACCAATGATTGTGGTAGGTAAACATGGCATTAAGCCTTGCCACATTCAAGATTCAACATTTTGTTAGTACCCCATGGTTTTAATGTTCAAGCATTTATTTATATCACCATTATAATTGGCAAAAATATTTTGACTAAACTTGAAACTTTCACATGGTTTCCATAAACTACTTAAGACACACAATCATTTGAAATAATTGACATCATTTCATATGGGCAATCTAGCTCCACAAAAATATCTTGGATTGACATTCAAGTTAAAAAACAATGCATTTGTTGGATCAAAGCACATTATGGCGACCCCTTTTGGGGTGTCACATTTTATTATTTTCCAAGGATGTGCATGTTTGAATGTATCTCACCTCGAACTTTCGAAAGATTTTCACAATATTTTTGTATATTATGTTAGAATATAATTTAGGCAAGAGATTAAAAATAAATTATTTCATTTCATTTTATAAAATAGGAATTGGAATATATTTGTGGAAACGAATGTAGTGTACCAATGTATTAAAAAACAATCCAGAAATATTTTAAATGATTTTTAGTTTTTATGAAAGTTGAAGGTATATTGAACAATGTCATTTCACATAATATGAACCATGTTTGGATACCATGTGACTAATTTGAAAATTCTCAAAAATGAATTTTCCAACAAAGATACGATAAATGTGCGATAAATTGAAATTTGACAAAAATATCACATCCACATAGAAGATGACAAGCATAGCTATATGGGCCATTTAAAATTTTCATTAAAATTGATTATTTTAATTACTAATGAAGCCCTAAAGTTAGTGCAATTAAAACAAGACTATGGCCCTATTATACCAATGTATATTATAAATATACTCATCAGTGTTTCAATATAAATTTTATTATTTTTATTTTAATAAAAAATTACATAACATTAATTTTGTAAAAAAATTGTTGTAGGGACCAAATACCAAAGTTGATACCCAAAATTAAATGTCCCATGTTTTTGGAAGAATTACACTATATGTACTATAATACTAAACCCAAAAGTGTTCCAAAGGGGGTTGCCATAGTATGTTTTCACCTTTTTGGCTCCTTAGTTTTTCCCCAAAACAAACATGCATTGGATTTCATACATGTCATCATTTTTGTTTTGAAATCCTCCAAGTATGTGAAGTTTAACTCCATGGTGTTTGATTGGCTTTGAGTTGGCTTGGTGGCTAACCTTTTATTGGTCATGCCTTTCCTTTTATAACATTTTCTAGAACCCTAATGTTTCCCCACATTGGTTGTTTATGATTGACCTTGCTATATTCCAAATGTAAAGTAAAACAATGATTCACATCATGCCATAGTAATGACATTCATCATTTTGCACTTTAAAATTCGTTAAAATTCGTGCTTCTTTGGGCTTCCATAACATTCTCGCACCAAGAATGTCATAACTATGCATCATGCCTTATAATGATTCGTTAAGGTTAGGGTTGGAAGTGGTGGCTTGAGGTGGATAAGAATAATCCTTTTTTTTAATGAGGCCCATCGCACCTTCAACATTTTTATTTTTTTCCTTATTCCACAAAATATGGTGAAAAAACACCACCTTGTTATTGTTTAGTCTCATTGGTCTTTTGTGGTGTGACCTTAAAAGGTTGGGCATGTGACCGTTAAATTGGGGTGTTAAAGGGTTCCTTGCGATGCCCTTATTGAACTCAAGAATCACCACACATTCCTCCACCATGTTTAACTTTATGCATTCCAATAACTAAAACACATTTGTTAATGTAAATTGTGTGGGCTACAATAATATAATATTTCGCACTTGTCACTTAAGCTCTTTTTCCAAAATCCCATACTAAAATTGGTAGCTTGTGTTTATGTGATTCCTATGTCACAATGTTCAACCTTTTCATCCATGTGTATGCCTCTTGCAAAACCAATACATTCACCATTCTTCAACATAAGTTACATGAACACACCTAAACTTGTGGTAAACATCCATTGGTGGCTTTTCCAAATACTCAAACAATCCCTTCCATGCCATAAAGAATGTGAATAGTTGTGGATTATTCATACATTGCATATCACACCATATGTCAAATTCTTAAATAAATTCATCTAGCTCAATGGTGCCAACCATTCATGATAGGTAAAGAGAATAAAACAAATAATAAGGTCCATATAAGTTAATCGTAAAAGCCTAAAAAATGGCAATTTCTTAGAAAGATTAGGTAGACATTTTGGGCTTAACAAATTGACAAATAAAAAAGCACAAGTTGATTTGTAGGTATACAAATTGATAATCATAGGGGTACAAACACACACAAAGGAGCTAGGATGACCAAGGTGGTTGTGCTTTAGGAGTAAATATTATTTGGGTAGGCATGTGGCGTGATAGGTGGATCCAAAAAGTCAATGAAAAATTCAAATTTTTGGACAAACTTCCTTACATGTGTTTGTAATGTGTCGCTACCTACTAGAATTCAGGCTAGGTTATACTATTCATTTTGCCCAATCTATAGATTTTGTTTATTTGGATACTTCACTCGTCTTCTTCCTTTAATTGTAAAAACTTTTGGAATAATCCAAATTTTCCAAAAAACTTTATAGTGGGATTTTAATCCTAGGGATCAAAGTTGCCGAACTGTTATCATTGGACACTCTAGTTTTCTTGCTAGCATAATAGAATAGCCAAACATCACAAGAAGGTGACATTTGATCATGGAACGATCCATTGTTATAGAGTTGTTTTTGATAAAAGGTTACATTTCATAGTTCCAAAATTGATATGGAAAACCAACTTCTTATTGTTCATTTTCAAACTTAAGCAATTCCATCTTGTGCATGTACATGGGTGCAGTTCAGATAATGTCTTGGAATGGGGCAGTATTTTAACCAAATACCTAATGACAACTAAAGTTGTAATTTGCATTTGACCTTGTATTTCAAAATTTGTCGGGTTGCAAAAATTAAGTAGTTTTGAATTTGAAGTTGGTGCATAAAACTCATATGTTCTAGCTTGAGTTTCGTAGGCATTTTTAAATTTTTTTTCTTTGATGTGCACGTTTAGGGTTGAAAAGAAAACAAAATGCATTCCAACTAAGGAAGCTTAGGAAACCTTACTAATCAACCTTTTGGACAACCCTTTTTTATATTCCAACTAGGTGCTTCATCAAAGGAGATTGACCTACCCAATAATTTACATATCAAAGAACCCCCTTTCCACCACATTGCCAAAGAACTTATGCATATATGATCTATCCAAGAACCCTTTTTTCACCACATTGCCAAGAAAACTTGGATATTTGACTAGTCAAATTAGACAACAAGAATTTTGGGTAACAATTTTTTGGGGTCAAAAATTTAATTTTAAAAATGCGTAGCCAATTTTTTCAATTAAATGTAGGTAGGTGGGTCATAAAATAGGTTCATACTTAGATGCTAGCCTAGGTCGTGCTGGGTAGTTGTACATTCCATAACCTAGGGTTGTACACCATCTTCTCATATTCCCCTAGGCATGTACAAGAGCTGAGAGTTGAACCTTTGACCTCTTCAACCACATGTACACACTAACAAACTCCTTAACCAACTCACCAAAAGTTTATGTTATGATAAAATTTGTGAAACTTTGTTATGAACATGTTCCATTTCAAATATTTTTCAACATTCAAACTTTGAAATGCATTTTTTTCTTCATTTTTACGCAAATAAAACATATGAATATATTTTTTCAAAATCTTTCAAAGCTGATCTATTCATTCATGTGCACAATAATGTATAAAATTTTAAACAATTTGTGAAAAAAAAATTCTTGAAATTGAATTGTGTTCACAAATTCAACTTATATTTTTCCTTCAAGATTTATAGTTGTGTGTAGATGTAAACTTAGTAAGTACTATTGAGTAGGAACTAAAAAATATTAAGTAGTACAATTAGTATGTAGTAGCTAGGAACTAGACATTAGCCTAGGTAATATATGCTACCTAATTAATAGACCTACCTAGTTACCTAGGTAATAACTAGTAGCCAATCAATAAACAAAAATATAATTATAGTAGCCTAATAAATTAGTAGGTAGTTAGGGAGGTAGGTACACATAGGTAAATATAAGTTGGTAAGTAAATAGGTTTAGGTGGGTACGTATGTAGGTAGGTATGTAAGTAGGTTGTTAGGGTATGTAGGGAGGCAAGGATGTAGGGAGATTGTTAAGGTGACTAAGTAGGTATGTTGGTTGGCTAGTTGTTTAAGGTAGGTAAGTAAGTAAGGTAAATAGGTATGTTTTAATTAAATAGGGCATGGTGAATGGGAAGGTAAATAGGTAGGGTAAATAAATAGGGAGAGATGGGTAGGTATGTAGGTAGGTTGTTAAGGTGTGTAAGTAGGTATGTAAATAGGTTGTTAGGGTATGTAACATAGGGAGGTTGTTAAAGTGATTAAATAGGCATAGGTGGGTAGGGTTGAGGTTGTTAAGGTAATTAAGTAGGTATGTAGGTAGGTTGGTTGGCTAGTTGTTAAGGTAGGTATCTAAGTAAGGTAAATAGGTATGTTTTAAGTAAGTAAGGTAGGGTGAGTGGGTAGGTAAAGTAGGGTAAGTAAATAGATATATGTAAACAAGTATTTAGGTGGGTTGTTAGGATATGTAGGTAGATAGGTTGGCTAGTTGTTGAGGTAGGTATATAAGTAAGTTAAATAGGTGTGTTTTAAGTAAGTAGGGTAGGGTGAATGGGTAAGTAAGTAGGTAGTGTAGGTATATTTGACCTATTTAACTGGCCTACAACTATGATTTTAAGCAATTACATACCTTGTTAAACTTAGTTTGGCTACCTAACTTAGGTGAATAATAAGTACTTAAGTTTTATTGATAGACTATAAATTCTATTAGGTAGGTAACCTAATAAGCTAGTAGGTTAATTATAATAAGTTAGTTAATTATGTAGGTTAACTATGTAGGTAGTTTTGACCTAGGCCTATTTAATTAATGTCAAATCAATTTGTTCAATTTGACTAAGGCATGGTCATTTTGACTACCCTTTTTCTTTTGTTTGTCTCTTTTGACTAGATGACCAATTGATACCTAATAAAATATGTCACTTTAGTCAAATATATTAATAAAAAATAACACATGTATATTTCATGCCCCCACCCACTAGTCAAGATGGACATCACTTTGGGTCAAAACAAACATTTTGGTCAAGTTGGACCTTTTAAAAGGTTATGATTTGTAGGAGTGAATTTTTGTTTATTTGATAGGTTGCTTATAACTTTTAGAATTTGCAACCCTTTCCAACAAAAGCAACCCCTCATGATTTGTAGTAGTGAATGTTTGTTTATTTGGTAGGTTCCTTATACAACTTTTAGAATTTGCAACCTTTCCCAACAAAAGCAACCCCCATTTCTTGTATAAATTTGAATGACAAACGTGTTTTTTCAAAGCATTAGTGCCATAATTTTTGTTGTAGCTCATAAGTCCTTGTGTTTTTCTTTAGCCTCAAGTTCCAACCTCCGAATTGGGTGGCACACAACACATCACATCATCCATGGGTTATGAAAATTTATTTGTGCACCATCATTCACCACAAAGAATGCCCAATACCCTGATGATTGATGGATATGAGACCACAATCATCAAGGTTGGTTAAGATCCTAGTTTAACTTTAGTTTGAGATGAAAATTTGATGTCTTCATTTGATCACAAATTGTTGTTGAAAGTATTATGCCATTTGTGGATGCCATTATAAGAACATATATATGGGCTACCATATATTCTTCAACTATTACCTACAATTATAGGAAAAGGGGCAATTTTTTTTAAATTACAATATTATAGGCTATAACTAATTTTTTCTCATAAGAACTATAAAGTTCAATATCTCAAGAAATATTAAAAAATAATCAAAACCACAATAATGTAGATGGTAATTGAATTAACTTACCTCAAAGACAAACACCGACATCATGATGATAATTACAATTTGTAACAACTTCGCCAATTTCACCATGATGGTGATTAGGAACACTTGCAATGATAGAATAAAACTCTTTAACATTTAATACATGACTCTTGATGACCAACACAAGGATCACCATGATGGTGAAAATACAATCATAGAAATGCAATGAAAAAGATCGAAAAAAGTGGTAAAGGAAAAAATTTAGATGTAATGTGATTAATTGTGGTGCAAACACCTTCACATAAAAGTGCTACACTTGAATGAAAAGGAAGATTATGATTGTTGACCACCAATTAATGACCACCATCGAGATTAACACCGAATTTGAAAACAAATGCATGTGATGACCCACAACAATGGAACAAACAAAAAACACCAATGGTGATTTGCCAAAAAAATGATTGCCATAAAAATATGATATACAAATTGTTGGTATTTTCTTTTTCAAAAAATAGTTGCTAGGTTTGAATTTAGTTTAGGACAACAAAACTTGCAAAACATGAAAAATCACAAGTGTAATTGGACACAAAACCATGCAAGGTGCAAAAAGATAAACTCAAAAGTGTGTTGGACAGAACATGTTAAGGGCTATTTAACATCTTGCATAATCTCCTCCTTTGGGCTACCTATCCAGGTTACAAGAGTAGACCTTTGGGCAAAATATATGGGATAAAATGAGGAGCCATTAGGAACATGTTAGGGGAACACATTGGGAACCCATTTGGAACTTGATGGGAACACAACAAAATTTTATGGGAACAACAAAAATTCAACAATGCCACCCTCTCTTTAATAGAAAAAAAAAAAACTTGGGCCCTTTGGGTGCATGTTACTTCACTTCATTGGTTGCAAGAATTCTTTTTGCCTACATGTATTTTTTTTTGAGGGTCATGAATTATGGGTGTAAATTCGTTCCTTTTTCCCCCCCCCACTTTGCAATGAGCCATTTTGATTGGCCCATCACAAAAAATTACCCAAAACTTTAGGGGTTCCCCAAAATATAGGTTTATATTGGAAGGTAAAGTAACCATCCCTTTGGTCGAGGGTACGTAGGTGAAAAGAAGACCACAACTTTGGGCACATTGGGAACTTGATTGGGGAACCCTTTGAATGCTTGCTTGGGGGGGGGCACTAGCACCCACCAGTGCACCATGAAGGATGAATGATAAGTGGTCAGGAAACAGTTTTCTGTTGAGTTCCAGTTCCCTAGCTAACCATGGGGGGGTTAGCTCAGTTGCTTTTAAAATTTTTTTTTACCCCCACCTTGATACTAGCAACTCACAAGCCGGTAAGTAAGTTAGTAAGTAGGTAGGTAGTAAAAACAGCCATTACCTATGTATAAACCATCTACTTACCTAGTAGTTACCTATTTTCCTACATAGCCTATATTTACAAGACTTATTTACTACAAAAATTGGTAACCAAGGTGAAACCAAATATTAACTCAGGTTAGGTAGGTTCATCCATCCATAATGGACATCCAGTGGATGGTGCGCTAGTGGGGTGCTGGTTCACTATGGCCGGCGGGGCACGGGAAGGAACAAAGGGTGACCCGGTCCCTTTAGGAGCTTCTCCAACTCAGAAGAGGCAGCACTGTTTTGGAGTGAATTTGGATTAAGAGCAGTGGTTTTTAAAAATAAAATAATTTAAGGGATTTTATTTTATTTTTAAATTTATAGCCAAAGTGGGGATTATCCATAAGAAGATGGAGAAAGAAATGGCAATCAACTTTAGAAATATTTAGCCAAATATGGCTATAATCCATTTAGAGATAAAAAAGAAAAGAAAATATTTTAATCATTTGTTGTATATTTTTGGCTAAACTATGAAAACCGAATATATGAATCTGGCGATCTTAAAATGTTTGAATCATTTATTTTCTCTCTCTCTCGCAGGCGAACACCCTATCACTTCTATGTGGCCATATCACGCTTGAACTCTATGTACCTCTTTTGACCGTCCGATGATGTAATAGTTTCAGAGCGAGTGGCAATCGAACGGGCGTGGTGCGATTGGCACCAGCGGGAACAAACTAACCTAGGTTGTTCTTCAACAATAACCACGGTTAAAAACTTGGTCTCTCTGGGTTAAGGCGGCTTCGTGTTTCCCCGTCCTTCGTTTTCAGAGGCGCCATTGTTGTTGTTGTTGTTGTTGTTGCTCGGTTGTGAGCTTCTTCTGTGCTTTATCCGCACGGCTTCAAACTGTTTTCTTTGCTCTGAGATTTTGAGAGTTTTGTAGTCGTCTGTTTGAAGAGACTAACTATGGCCAACGTTGCAATGTCTGCCTCGCAAGTGGCTATTTCGCCATCTTTTTCTTCCACAGAGCCGCGCATCACCTCCGCTAGCCTTCGGAACACCGTCTCTCTGTTGTCATCCAGACTGGTCAGAATCATCTGCCTTGAGGACCGCTCTGTTTTTGGGGGGTTTTTTTTTTTCCTCCGCCCCCGCTTCCTCCCTTCTTTTGAGCGGACTGTGGTGGTGCTCTGGCATGACGGGTTCTGTGATTGAAATCGGGCTCTTCCATTTGGGGAGATCCTACTGAGTGAGCTTCGTAGTTTTGCTGCGCTTGGAGAAAAAATGTAGCTTTTGGTCGCTAGTGGTGAATCGTCTTGGAGGACCTTTAAGGATTGACAAATCCTGGGATTCTATCTGCAGTCTAATCAATTGATGTTCTTGTATATATATATATATAGTGTGTGTGTGTCTTTTTTTCCCCTCGTCGGTGTGATTTTCAGTCTTCCAGGTTTCTCAATCCCAGGATTGACAGTCCAGGATGAAGAATATTGGCAAACTTTGAAGGTCGTAATTCTGTATGGAGAGGGCACCTGAGATCTTCTTGAGATCCAGCTCGTGTCTATCCATAGCTTGTTGAGAACTGGCTAGAACTCTTAGCCTTTTCTTTGCTAAACATCACATCCAAGAGCTGCTCTGCAGTGTCACGCACTGGGAATGGCCACCAAATCTGTTCTTGAAATGTTTTGTATCTGCAGTTTCTTCCTTCCCTCTCAAGCAGCATTCCAATGTCGAGTCTGTGAATGATTCACAGATGCAAATTACATGTCTTCAACACAAGGAAGAACATTTTGTATGTCCACAAAACAAAGAGAGGAAGATCACCATATTAATGATTTTTGTTTATTCCTGGTGCAACAGGCAGCAAGGCCAACAGTTGCTGGCTTCTTTGGCAAGAATAATGAGCTCCAGAGCAGCCTCAAGGTGACCAGAAGCACCCAAAGACAGGTACTGTGGCAGTATCACATTATCTCAAAAGCTACAGGCCAATGGCTACTGGTCAGCTCCATTCTCAGCTGATGGACTGCAAGGATTCACATTGCGAAGCTGAAAATACAGTTGCAGTCTAGCTTTTGACCTAATTCCTGAGAATAGGTTGAGAATTCAAAGCAATTTGTTTCGTGCTTTGCAGGTCCATAGCCTGCAAGTCAATGCAGTGCAAAAGGCAGAGTATGTCTGGATGGATGGACAGGAAGGACAGAAAGGTATCCGCTTCAATGAAATGCGTTCCAAGACCAAAGTCATCCAAAAGGACATTCCTGCTGGATCATTAGACTTCCCTGAATGGTCCTTTGATGGCTCCAGGTACTCATTACATGGCCGCTGTACTCAGATAATTGTGATGCTAGTCTGCCATATACACACACAATGCTGGTCTCCTGCTTGAACAGAGCTGAACTCAGTAACGGCAGTTTCAAGTTACTGGTTGATCTTTCTGTACTTTTGCAACATGCGCTTTGACATGCTCGTGTTGTATGCTTTGTTGGTATCAATGTTTGATCATCAACCAAAACCCAGTGAGAGGTTTGTCATTGTATTTGACCCATTGCTACCTTCAATGGCATTACTCGAAAGCTTTTGGTTCAAGACTGACCCACTGAGTTACTCACAAATGCCTTGAAGACTAGTGTGTGCTCCACATAAGCTCTTTGAATCTAGGAGCCATCATTTCTATCAAAGAGTTTTGTGAAGGCAGGCTTTGTGGAAGTTAATCTAAGACTCAATTGCTACTGTTTGAGTGTCACAGCACAGGACAAGCAGAAGGGCGATTCTCAGACTGTATCTTGAAGCCTGTATTCTCATGTCCAGATCCAATTCGTGGGAACCCTCATGTATTTGTCCTCTGTGAGGTCTTAAACCCAGATGGGACTCCTCATGAGACCAATACACGACGTCTGATCGCAAATATTTTGAGTCGGGATATTCTGGATGAGGAGACCCTCTTTGGTTTCGAGCAAGAGTATACAATGTTCAATAAGGCTGGTAAGGTTTATGGTTGGCCTGAGGGTGGATTCCCACATCCCCAAGGTCCCTTCTACTGTGGGGTTGGCCTGGAAGCTGTCTATGGACGACCCCTAGTGGAAGCCCATTTGGATGCATGTATCAAGGTATTCATTCCTACATTCATTTTGGCAGTCTGTTGTTTTGTCAAACTGTTCTTGTAGACATAAGATCCCAAGAAATACAGTTCTCGTGCAGATTTGGAAGATGTATTTACAGTTCATGAAAGATTCTATTTCCTAATCTAGGTGACTTTTTTTCGTAGTTATCACTAGTCATACAGTATGAGTACCCATCATGCATCCATAATAGACAGATCATGACAAGGGTTTCCAGCTTGCACTGGATTCTTGCAGGTTTAATAACTAGAGGCTTGCAGGTTTAATAACTAGAGTCTCTTTTGGATCATGACAAGTCACTCCATCTTGCACCTCAATTTTGTCTTTCCAAGAAGTGAGGAATAATAAGTTGTACTATCTCCAAACATGGTGAATGTGAAGGAAAGAATTTTGATTCTCTAGACATTGTTCTGCAATGTACTCATTGTGTGTGTCCCTTTCAATGACAGGCTGGACTGAAAATCAGTGGTATAAATGCTGAAGTGATGCCAGGCCAGTGGGAATTCCAAATTGGCCCAGCAGGACCACTTGAAGTGGGTGATCATGTTATGATTGCCCGCTGGTTGCTTCACCGTTTAGGTGAAGACTTTGGCATCACTGTAACCTTTGAGCCTAAGCCTATGGAGGGAGACTGGAATGGGGCTGGGGCCCACACTAACTACTCAACCAAGTCCATGAGAAAGGATGGTGGCATTAAGGCCATTGAGGCTGCAATTGAGAAGCTGTCAAAGAGGCACAGTGAACACATTCAACAGTATGGACTTGGCAATGAGCGCCGACTGACAGGTATGCTTGCACCTTCTGCTGTGTTGTTTACTAGGGTTGATTGTCCCGTACATGACTTCTTCCCACATAACTGAATGCAACATAGTAACGCCTTGTCAACTTCAGAAAATTTGTCCCATCCATTTCAGTTTGCTTCTCGGGGAGAGTTGTTTTGCACTTAGTTGCCAAAGATGATAATAATAGCAAAAAATGACTGAGGTCTCACAAACAATTAAGGTATACAAGTAAAGCCCATGTAAACATGTCAGCATCTTGAGCACAATCATGAATGCATTCATTGTCAACAGGGAAGCATGAAACTGCAAATATCAATACATTCAAGTCAGGTGTTGCTGATCGTGGTGCCTCCATCCGCATTCCTCTCCCTGTCTCTCTTGCTGGCAAAGGTTACTTGGAAGATCGACGGCCGGCAGCTAATGTTGACCCCTATGTTGTTGCACGCATGCTCATTGAAACAACCCTGAAATACTAGGGTTTCTTCCCAAGAATGCTTTCACATCAGGAACATATTGGTTTGATGAAGTCAAGGGTGAACCAATGATGATGCAGGATGTTTGAAAGTTACATGAAGGTACTAGCCAAGCCTAAACAGTTCTTTTCTAAAATATACTTGGCAATGTATTACCATTTTTCATTTCATTTAGAAGTTCATTTTGATGAAAGCCATGTGTTGGATTCCAACGACAGTGCTCTGCACACATATTTGCTGACTTCAACTCATATTAACTTTTCAATTGTTTTAATTTGATTGTTTGAACATCATTTTTCTAGACCCCAATTGTAGGTTTAGGGTGCAAGGGCTTGTTTAGGGTGATGAGCTCAGAAAATCTGTGGGAAATTGCTGAGATGGCAGTGTCAAAATAAGCCTGCTGTTCTCACACAGTTCCAATGTGGTGGCTGATCAATGAATTTTTGTGGATTGGAGTTAGGGTTTGAACCGGTGAGTAATGACATGTATGTTTTGCAATCACAGTAGTCTGCATCTGTGTGAACTATTGTAATGGTTTAGTTTTCTTCTACCTTAAATCACCATCATCAAATCCTCAAACTTTCAAGGATATGCGCAGAAAACAACAATTTGTTAAAAGCTTCAACATACCCCTAAAGGATCCAAATATTCAAAAGATGATCATTCCTGAAGCTTCCAAACTTGGGTTGACCATTACAAGATTATCAAAATCTAGACCACAAAGTAGATTGAAACCAATGGTAGGATAACATTCTTGGCTTTCAACTCAGTTGGCTGCATGTGCAAGGGCTTTAGCATGAAATCACACAGTATGTGATTTCTCTCAAGTTCCCCTAGCTCTGTGTCCCTAGCTTCTTCTTGTCACCTGAGTATGGAAAGTAATATAAGTGGGATCTATTTGTGGCTGCCTGATACTTGGATATGGTGAATGAGGAAATAGTGCTTTTCCAAAACAGATAAGTATATTGCTCAAGTCATATGTTGTCTCCTATATATCAGAAAATTATATATGTTTGTTAATCTCCACCGGACATGGTTTGTCCTTGTGTCAATGAAACTTGGTTTGGTGAGATTGTGGGATGTGGAAGCTCATTGCATGGCTAGGCCTGTCACAAGTCTCATGTCAGTGAGTTTTTTCTAGGGCACAACTGCAATATCAAGAAGCAGGGTTTCATATCTGCTGACATGCACCCTGCCCTTTTGTTTCCAGGAATTTTGCTGCACTGGAAATCAGGCACCTTTCTAGAAGAAAAATGGTATGTAACAATAACGGCTATGGAGAAGAAGTAGAGAGTCTAATGCATGAAACTTTTCAAATTGGCCCTAAGTTATGCCACTTCTGGAAAAACACATTTCCAGTGTACTTTGTGCAATCAAGCAAGAACCATGCAGAGTTTAACCCAAGTCTACAATCGTAACCAAATTTTTTCTCTTGCTTTGACTGCTAACGTTGAAAAAGCAAACATAAAAAACAAGAAGATTTTGATCAATCACACTTTACTGCATGTGTAGAGCAAAATGGGATGTGATTGTTTCACATCAGTTGAAAAGCTATTCAATGCTAGGGATTTGCTGATTGGTACTGAGCCACTGTCCCTTGCATGGCTGCTATCTGGCCAAGAACACAATCCAACTTCTTAACACTGATTTCAGCCGCCATTCGAGCAGGGTAGTCACAATGCTCATAAGGCCGGTATTCACACATGCTCTTGATCTCATCACGCAATGTTGTCTGGATCTCCTGTTTCACACCACATGAAACAAACAACCAATGGAACATCCCTGTCATGCTTATATTCAAGTCTGCTGATTTTATTGTGAGAAGATTGACACACACCCGGTCTTGGACGAATGATGGTTCTTCTTTCCACTATCTGAGAACAAACTTTTAAGCAAGATTTTTTTTAAAAAAAGCTCTTACTGGATGAGCACAACAGATTGCGTGGCAGTACATGGCTGTCTAAACTTCCATCATATTTTGATTGAGTCAACTTGAATTCACCATCTACAACTTCAAATTCCTCTGGAGGACCAGTGCCTTCCAAGTACCATATTCAGCAAGCATCTCTTAAGGACTCATTTTGGACTTAATATGATTGCAGAAACGCAACTCAAGAAAAACATCATAAGTAACTAAAAAAAAAACAGAACTGGTGTCAGTTCCAGCAACACCAAAAAAAACAAAAAAAAACAAGAAAGAGTGTGTTGTGCCAGTCGAAACCTTGTGTCACTCACAAAGTAATCAGACCATCACCTTCATCGCTTCATCATGAAATGGCAATGACTAGCTATCATTTATTGCCCACTGAGTTCATCAGCTCCTGACAGTTGGGTGTAAATCAGATTATAATAATCTGCTAAAAAGAAGAAGAAGAAGAAGAAGAAGAAGAAAAGAAGGATAGCAGCATTACTTTGACAGCTTGCATGAATTCCTGACATTGAACTGTAACGACCTCATTTCGAGGGCCTCCAGCTTTGGCCAGCTCTTCCATCACCCCACCTGCCAACTCCACTGTGTGCACAATTCTCTGTCTCACACAGGGATGCCATCTCAGTTGTTCTGTTCCCCAAAAAATAATCAATTCTAAGCATCCAGAGAGAGAGAGAGCGAGAGAGAGAGAGAGAGAGAGGTGTACGACTGACAACCTTCTCGACATGGTGTAGTCGTTGCAAAGATGTTGAGGGTGCTCCTGGAGTAGTTGTAAGAGTGGCCGCCATCACCCCCCTTCTTTCTTCTCTCACTACAAAATGTCAGCCCTTTTGTCTGTTGCGAGCTTGGGTGCTTGTTGTTACAATGAGAAAGCCCCTCCTCTCCCAAGTTCCCTACATTACTACACTCTTCCGTTACTCCCACCTGACCACACACGCCTTTATTCTCCTTCCTTGCCTAGCGGAGATGGGTTCTGCGTTTAACTCACGAAGCACAAGCATGAGCACAGAAGCATCCACACACGATCGAGAGCCACAGACAGAGAGGGGCTGAGAGAGAGAGAGAGAGAGCAAAACCCTAATCCAACCCTAATTCCAGGAGGGAAACATCTATATATCAAGCGTTTTGGGCCGGCGGGGTGAAGCAACCCCTAAATCCGCCCATCCCGTCATCCATCCCGTCATCCATCCAGTCATCCATCCAAACAGAATAAATATATTTTTTTTTAAAAGGGAAAAAACTAGAAAGAAAATAAAAATAGAAAAACACTTTAACAATTAGAAACTTTTTTTAAACACTTAAACATGAAACAAAAAAGGGAAATACAGTAAAATAATCTTAAAAGAAATTTTAAAAATAGATGACAAAAAATAAGAAACAAAACAGAGAGCAAAAGAAAGAGAAAAAAAACCATACATGAAAAAAAAATGAGGTTTGTCTTCTTTTTCCAAATTTCAAACCTGCATCTAATCAAACAATAATAAAAAAGTTTTTTTTAATTATTTTTATTATAAAACATATTAGAAAAACTAGAATTTTTTGAAAAATAAAATAGAAACTAAATAAATAAACAAATATATTTTTTAAAAAGGGAAAAAACTAAAAAGAAAATAAAAACAGAAAAACACTTTAACAATTAGACACTTTTTTAAAACACTTAAACATGAAACAAAAAAGGGAAATACAGTAAAACAATCTTAAAAGAAATTTTAAAAATAGATTGCTAAAAATTAAGAAACAAAACAGAGAGCAAAAGAAAGAGAAAAAAAACCATACATGAAAAAAAATTGAGGTTTGTCTTCTTTTTCCAAATTTCAAACCTGCATCTAATCAAAAAATAATAATAAAGTTTTTTAAAACTATTTTATTATAAAACATATTAGAAAAACTAGAATATTTTTGAAAAATAAAATAGAAACTAAATAAATAAACAAATATATATTTAAAAAAGGGAAAAAACTAGAAACTAAATAAAAACAGAAAAACACTTTAACAATTAGACACTTTTTTTAAACACTTAAACATGAAACAAAAAAAGGAAATACAGTAAAACAATCTTAAAAGAAATTTTTAAAATAGATGACAAAAATTAAGAAACAAAACAAAGAGCAAAAGAAAGAGAAAAAAAACCACACATGAAAAAAAATGAGGTTTGTCTTCTTTTTCCAAATTTCAAACCTGCATCTAATCAAAAAATAATAAATTTTTTAAAAAAAATTTATTATAAAACATATTAGAAAAACTAGAATATTTTTGAAAAATAAAATAGAAACTAAATAAATAAATAAATGCACAAAAATAGAATTCTTTTGAAAATAGACAAAATAAGAATAGAAAAAATTAAAACATGAAACAAACATAAACAAAAAAAAGAGTAAAAACACAAAAACTATAAAAAAGGAATGGAAACAAAGGAAACAAGGAAAGGGAGATACAATAAAATAATTTTAAAAGAAAAAAATTACAAAAACTAGTAATGTAGTTTACAAGGAAATATTTGGTAGATTGTAGTGTGTGCATGTATATGTATTATTTAGTGTAATATAAAATGATTACATTCGTCACATCAATGTCTATCCCGACAACGAACGCAACGGGTACACGCTAGTGAAGAAGAATGCTGAAGAAGGTGAGGCTCCAACTCCCAAAGGGCCTTGGATTTTTTTATTATCAAAAACTTTAAATGAAGAAAAATCCTTAACTTAAAGTCCTTTGTAAAATTTGTCCTTTTATCTTATGCAAATACATTGTTCAAAATTTTAAAAACCTTTTATTTTTATTTTTAAAAACTTGAATTAAATTAAATTAAATTAAATGAGTTCTTAATATTGAATTCCTCAACATGAGTAAATTCTAATCATTTAACCAACTTTTCACGATTATCATGATTTTCACATGACAATTTGCATAAAACATATGTACAAAAAATTTAGTAGTTTTCATTCAATTTGACTTGGTTTCTTTATTTTTGAATCTTTTGATGACACCTTGAAATAAGTGTTTTTTTTTGAGCTCATTATGTGTGCAATTCCTGTACACAAACCTTCTTGATGAGCACCTTGACATAAGTGTGTTTTTTTTTAACTCATTATGTGTGCAATTCCTGTACACAAACCTTTCTTGATGAGCACCTATATATGGGGAGGTTTGTCTTCACCATTTGTATCATGGTAGAGCCAATGTAGAGTACAACATTTATTCTCAAGCAAAGTGATTAAACTTACCATTTGATGGGACAATTTTTTTGACACAAAAAAAATTAGCGAGCATATAAAACTATTTATTGACATGAACCATCATTTTGAAAACTTAACATAAAATAACATAAAATACCATAAAACAAACACATTTACAAAGTCGAACAAGATCTAAACAAAGATGTTTGTTTGATGTCACGATGAAGATACATAGCAAACTTGTGCATTTGGTTTTTCTTGTCTACTCCCAAAGTTGCCACTAATTTGTATTGATCAAAATGTTTAACATGTTGCATTAAGTCACAAGGTAGTTGATGGTTATTCATCCAATCTTCAATATCATGTTTTAGTCACATGGATGACAAGATTCCTAAATCCTTTGTAACAACAATCATCCTACATCTGTTCATATTGTATAGGCATTGACAAAAGGTGGATGTTTTTGCTTTCTATGCCAAGCATTTCGCATTTGTGACTAATGAATTTTGACATTTTTGCATAGCAAACAATGGCAACAAATATTCAAGTTTTTTATGCATTTGGTTTATCTACTTGTGGTTTTTTGTTAATATATTTGATTTCATTGTCAAGGATAACAATAATGTCTATTGTGGATAGAGACATTCATTCAAAATAATGCACTACCTTATTAAACATGGCTCGTTCATTCAATTAAAGACCATGTTTACATATACACATTGTAGGTCATCATCCTCTATGGCCCACATGAAATTTGAAAACTTCCACAACATTCTTCGATGACAATGGGTTGTTTTTTATTGCCATAGGTACCATTCATGTTAGTGGCACACATGGGCAACATAAACTTTCAAAATAAGATTAGGCAAAAAAACAATTTAATTAATATAGGGTTTTAAATAAAGATTCCAATTACCATTTATTTAAAAATATTAATAGGGTATAACTAATGTGGTAGTAGTACATGTGTCAATCAACCGTTGGAATTATAAATTTTAAAAATGGGAATTTAAAAATTTGTGGAATTGAAAGAATGATGAAATGATTTCGAATAACCAATGTCTTGGTGTAATTGGTTGATGGACACAAAACGACGAAATTGAAGTTTTGGATGAATTTGTTTATAGCAATTAATGACATGTATTTTAATGTAAATTTAACTTTTATATTAAAATAAGGTATATAACATTCCATGACCATTGTTGAATATTAAAAAAAACATGTTAAATAATGTTGTACATTACAATACTATATTAATATGGGGTGTAATTTTTTTTTAATACCCCTTCATAAAATTACCCTTTAGTTCAAATGTCCACCAAAATGACAAAGGAGTGAGCTCCTTGAATTTGAGCCGCATTGTTGGCTTCTCATTTTGCCATAAATGAAATTAATGTAAGGAATTGGAAGGTTTTGAACCCTGCATGTAACAAAGATGACAACTAGCTCTTAGGTTTTATACAGGTACATCCTTACCCTTTCTTTTTGTCACTGAAAACAGAATTTGTGAACTCCAAAACATGGCAACATAATTTGTGAACTCCAAAACATGGCAACATAATTTGTGAAATCCCAACATGGCAACAGATTGTACTTCTGTAATCTCTATGATTCTTCTGGATCCAAAGAAGCACGACCCAACAATTGTTTTCAATTTTTGAAAAGAATAAAAATAAAATCACACGATGATATCCCTTAAAGCATGATTGCTCCAAAAGAACAATCTTGAACAATAAGTTTTTTTCCCTTTTTTCCGGTACCACGACAATGGAGAATCCTCAAAGACAAACGTGCTTGTAAGCTTTCTTTTGACCTAAAAGCTTTTGGTAGTGGCAAAGCATATCCAACAATTTCATAAACCCATTGAACCCAATTTTCTTTCTTAAGTAGGTGGGCTCTTGGTAAATTAGGATGTGCATCATATCATGGTCTAAACAACTCAATGCAAAACCAAGCCTTGGACATTTAACAATCAAAATTGTCCTAGTCTATTAATTCCAAACCCTAGATACTCAAGCATCAAAGGTGTTTTAAACATCGATTATTGATGGGTTATTCAATAACAATGGGTTAGGATATGAAAATGAATTGAAGAAAAATGGAAACACATTTCTTTTTCTATTTGAAAATGTGAAATGATCCATTATCTTTATTGTGGTAATGCATTCAAACCTTATTTAATCCTTGAAAATTTATTTTAAGTTGAAATAAAATATGTATTGTTCAAAGACTCAAAAAGCCTTTGTTAAAATATTGATTATAATACTTTCTTAAAGGTTATCTTGCAAAGTCTAAAAATATTCCTTGCAAATGTCTGGTTGATGTGTAGATTCAACCTTTTAGATTTGATGGTGTGGATTTTTTGGTATTGTCATATATATATAATTTTCTTACGAATTTTTTAATTCAATTTAGCTAAAGTGTTCACCTTCCAACTTGTATTGGGGTCACCCAAGATTTATATGAAAAAATATTTTTGGAAAATTTGTGTGAAACTCATAATTGTTGTCATTGCAATGAATTGGTTTCTAAGGAAGTCCTAAACACATGCAAAGTTGTTTCCAACTATTACAACTTTAAAAATTGTACAACATGCAAAAGGATATAATGGGCATCCATGTTCCAATAAATTCTTTGAATGAGTCATAAAACATGTCCATGTGTTAAATGATTACTAGTTATGGACATGTGGTTTTAGTGGTATGAATTGTTATATTCACATTATTATATTCACATACTTTTGTTAAATCATATTATTCTTGAACTTTTTTGGCATATTTTTTTATTTGATTGAATTAGGGTACTAACTTGATAGTTTCATGTTGATTATGCCTTTTCTTCCCTACATAATCATTCAAGCTCAACTTGAAAATAGAGATTGTTGACCACTATCAATTTTTAGTATTGAGCTTTAAGTTTCTTATGATGTTATTTTTTTCTAGTGCAACTCCATTTGAATGAATCCCAATGATCCTTTATTACAACTAGACATATTCTAGTGTCAAATTGTTGTTGTGACAATCAAGGTAAACCATTGCTACTTTAATGGAATGTACATTAGACCAAATGCGTTTCAACAAGGATGAAATGTGTAACCTATATCACATTTTCACAAGCTTTTTGTACTTGTGAATCCTAAACCCTAAAAACTATAAAATGTACATTTCATATATTGCATGTAAATTGAGATATTATTGCATGTCCAATTCATATATTGCATGTACATTTTTTTTATGTTTCTAGGTGTGTATATGTCAAGTTTAGTAAAAGCTCTAAAAAAATTAGGGCTTTGTATTTGGTGTTGTTGATGGGTGGTAAGAGTTGCACACACCATGTATTCTGCAATGGAATAACACTTCCAACTTATAGACTAAAGACACGCACCATTTCTTGGTGGCTTGTGGTGACACTTTACATAGAATCTTGACATTGAATATCTGATACCCATATGCATATCTCATGCTAGTTGGTATGAGGTTGTTGTTTATTCATGTTCATGTCCAAGATATCCTCAAAAAGATGTGGGATGTTATATAGGCCCACCTAATATGTCTATTTGAAGAACATTCAAAATACTCAAGTCCTTACCTAATGTCTAAAATGAAAAAACTTTAACACTAGTTCAAAATTGGTATGTTAAAATGGAGATATCAGCCCAACATTAGTTGACACTAGAGTGAGGGCTCATCCATGACCATTCCCTTCAAGGCATCCAAAGATTTCGATGGTTTTTGTGGCGCCTTACCCTAGACTTATAATCACCAATACCATCTCATGTTGACCTTGGTGTTGTTCATGATTTACACAAAAGGGAACAGCTTTTGGCCCTGTTTTTAAATTGTATCTGACAACAGATACCAAGTAGTCCCTATAGATGATGAAGATCTAGTGACCATGTCCTTGAATGGACTTTGACGCACTCCCAACTCTTCGAAGGACCCAAATGTGAGTCCAAGTGAAAGACGATAGAAGAAGGAGTCGGGGCACACTCCCTAGCTCACAACACTTGGAGGGGTAGAGGGGGGTGTTGGAGCTCCGAGATGGGACTAGGAAGAAGTGACAAGCTTTACTCACTCACACGGGCCTGCAAACAACCCACACAAAGTGGTAAGTGCATAGTTGGAGCATTTTTGGTGCTAGGACGAGCCATGGGCAACACAGACACACAAGACTCACCACGGCTCGGACTTGGGGGAAGCAACCCCCTTCCCCCTTATAGTATACTCTGCAGTTCGCGGCGGAGACTACATCCAAATGGCTATTTTTTTCCCAGGACTCCCGCGTGGGAGTCCCGAAACTATCCTGGGTTGGAGTCCCGAAACTTTGGACGCCCATATCTCCCGACTGCAGAGTCCGATTGCAACGCGTTCTAAACCAAAGTTATAACCCTCGTCGAGATCTTTCCAACGCCGTGTCACACTCTCAAATCGGATGTCGGGAAGAGCTCGATTCTCGACTTTTAGTGGTCGAAAATCAAACTGCCAGTTTGACTCCCGGCCCTTCTATTGCCCCTAACTTGGGTTTCAAATGTCCAAATGAGCAATGCGAGCCCATTTTAGACATCTGCGTTCTAAGAGCTTTCCAACGGTATAAAAAGTGCAACAATTCATTGAGATTTGACCCTTCAACTCGACCTCTGAAGTTTTGGGAGTCCACTGGGACTCCCTCTCCCAAAATGGGAGTTGCTTTGGGAGTGTGAGTGCTCACTCCCTCGCACTTCCTTAGACTCCCGGGAGTATGTGATGACTCCCGGGCTTCCTCTTGGCCCGCACCCTTCCAATGCCTTTGCCTTTGCTTTGACTCCCGGGCTTCCTTCCTTTTGGCCCACAACCTTGCAACCCCTTGCTTTGGTTGTGAGCCCAAAGCTAGGGTTGCGACAGACTTAGAAAAGACTATAGTCAGTTTCATATTTCAATTGTAGTTCGAAAAACATTTTTCGATTTTCAAAACTTAATAACCCTATTTATAAGTGAAAAGATGAGAATTGTTGGTACCTCATCTGATGGAGGATCATAAGAAAGTGCTTTCTATTCAAATTATAATAGAAGTAGAAGTCAAAATGTCAATGGCTCACCATATCCAGATCACATTAATCATGACAAATTGAATAAAACATTTGGATATGTGATTATGTTCTAATGAGTTTAAGAATGATGTAACTTGATGTAGTTAAATTATTATTTATGTAAATATTTAACGGGTAAGTTTGATGATTTACTTGTTGATAGGGTTTCATATTTTAATTATGATTTGGTGAAGGTGCATTGAGTTTCACATGATAGTTTATGCGAAAGTCATGTGAAAAGTCTTTAGCACATTAAGGTGCTTTGACTCACATATGATAAATTATTTGAATTTTTTTTTATCACATTATTATGCACGTGAAATCACATAAGGAACCATGTGATGTGTAAATTTTAAGTTTTTTTTTGTTTAATTTTCTTTTGGTTAGTATATATGTGTGTGTTTGTGACCCTTCATCATCTTCTTGACTCTTGTTGATATGTATGTTATGTGACTGTTTCTTTCCACCCTCAAGCTCAAATCCTTACATCATCTCAGACTGGGAAAAAAATTGCGGACAAGTTCTGCTTTGATTGGAGCACTTTCTTCCTGTTGTTTTGATCTGTCATTTAACTGCGACTCTATGCCACTCTATGTAAACTTTAACACACATCATAGATACATGCATTCAAAGTGGGATGCACAAGAAAGCATTCTTATTTATGCTTTCTTTTAGCTTGATGGTGAGTGGCATTAATGCATGGTATTGAGGATATGCTTCTTGAGTGCACACCAAACCAAATGTCATGACCAAGTAGTTATTCCCATTGCCTCTAGAAATGTAATTTTGATCACAAAAGGTATAACTAGTCATTCTCGAGGATCTGTTGATTTAGCCATTTTTAGTCTTCATTTATCGGGTGTTTCCTCTATCTTAGGTTCTATCAATTTTATCACTAGTCTTCACTTTACAGATTTCACATATAATGTTAGAATTTTTTGACATTTTTATAATCAAAGGCACAAATATTTATTTTAACTACAAAAACAAAGTGTATGTGATTAATAAGTAGTTGATTGTGGATGTCTTTGGAATCTATGCAAGTAAGTATGTAAAAAAGTCAAAAAGGTAAATCAATAAAACGATAACATTACATGCTTTATAGAATTGTAAAATTACATCCACGAATTTTGCAAGAGATCAATGTTATGTGAAAAGTTTGGGTTTGCCATACTCGATGAGATACCCTACAATTATATTTGTGATTTATTAAAAAATAAAGCTGACTTACTTTAATAATAAGAATACCATCACATTGATGAGAGTAAAAAAAAAGAAGAAAATACATTGAACGCAAATTATGTACAATAATTTGTGTAATGAATTGGATAAATGATACAAATATGTCAAAGAGAATAAGGGGATAATCAAGAATACATCATTCAACTTTAATTTTAGCTACAAAAAATTTAATATATATTTTTGCCCATATAAAAATTAAAAAATAGTTTAATAATTTTCTTTCATAATTTAATAATGAAATGTTTTCATAATTTAATTATAAATGATTATGTCAAATCATCATATGTAGTTTAACAAAATTTAATTGAAAATTCAATTGTAAATGGTCAATTCATGTTAATGTTAAACATATTGAAATGTGATTAATATTTTTACCATGTGTTATATCATGTTTTTTGCAACAAAAAATTTAAACTATTTAATCAAAGTGATTAAACATTACAATAATCATATGAAATTGAAATTTATTATTCACACGGTTTGAACAATATATTCCATTTATCATGAACTTTTCACATGTTAAAAACAAATGATTACATATAAAAATGTTATAGTCAATTTATGTATGTATTTTTTTTTTAAATTAACAATTTTGTATGTATTTATATATATTTTACTTCCAATTCTTTTATTTAAAATTTTTATACATGTTTAAACATAATGAACATGAGAAAAAAATTCAAAATGCATTTTACAAAAAGTTATCATGTTTTTAGGTTTATGGTTATTAGAATTAATAATTCATGAATTAATAACTCATATATAATGTGAATAATATGTCCTATGTATTATCACTTTTTAACACGTGTCAAAATATATCAAACAAGGGTTGGAACATCTAATGAATCGCAATTTTTTTTCACGTTTAATATTATATAAATTTCTTGAATTTTGTCAACATTTTTATTTTCACATTTTAAACACAAGGAAATTTTATATGGGTTCTATACATCATTCATCCTAAGTTCATTCACACCTTTCATCAATGGTACAAGCTCAAAATTTTAAGCTCATGTAATTACATTTCTAAAACAATTGTTAATGTCAATATTGTGTAAAGAGATTAATTATTAAGATTGATAATTTTGGTAAAAACTATCAAACTCAAAGTTGAACAATTTTGGATAGTTTAAATAGACTTAGTTCAAATGCTACATTAGTTCTTAATTGTCTAACGCCTTTTGGAGGTCAATTCATAATACAATTGGTTAGAACTATGATTATTTTTATAAATGTTTTCATTATTTCACATAAACAGGAAAATTAGTCAATCACAAACATATTAATGATGATAAGTGCTACCCACCTACACCTCACAAACATATATGCAACCCCTATTAATATTATTTTTCAACCAAGTGGTTCTTTGTTGCTTTCAAATAAAACTCGTAAAAAGTCAGTACATGCTTCATTTCCATTTAAACTCCACACAAATTGACATGGTTTCCTTGATTAGCATGCCATTTGGAACTTTTGGACCACACTCCACATGGCCCAACAATTACAAATGAAAAACTTAAATGTTTACTTATTGCATCAATTTGGTACTAAAAAAACCATTTTTGGTTTATTAGACTTTAGCGATTCCACCCAATACATCGCCTCAAATTATCATTTGAAGTTGGGTAAAAAAATAATACAAACTTAAATCCAAGTAAATATCTATGTTGGGCACAAATCTGAACGGAACCCTAATATATAGACTTGGATTGATAAACCAACTCAATAAACTTTGCTATAATGTTCCCAATGATACCTTTATTACCTCACATAGTGGTCAAATTATATGTTCTTAAAACTCCAACAAGCTTTTTACCTACAAATAGCAAATAACTCTTAAGCCTTCCCATTCCACTTGCCCATTGAGTATTGAAAGTCCATAGGGCAATACAGATTGTGAGTTTTTGAAACCTTAAAAGTTCTATGTTGATGTTGCGATGCACATTGTGACAAGAAGAGGCAATATTCTTCTCAACTTGTGCATTTAGAAGTTATTTATTCTACTGCTTGTGAGTTCAATATTGTTGTGCCAAGTTCATTTTGAAAACCAAAAACTAAATTCAACAAAGTTCAATGATTTTTCCTTGAGATTTATGTTTTTTTTTTTTTTTTTTTTTTTCCCCATTTTTCTTCATACAAAAACAACAAAATTTAATTCAAATGCAATCTGCCATTTCAATCAAGATCAATGCCTTCATGAAATACCAGACCAGTATTGGTATTTGTTGGTATCAAACTTTAAAATCACAGCTACTGCTACTAGTAAGTGATAAACGAATAATTAAGGTATTTATACCAGCTTGGTATTTAATCTGTAAAATGTCTCGATCTACCAGGACCAACTTCAACATAAGATAAATAGACCTAATTAGTCTGTGTAAAATATGATACATGCCCAACATAGATAAATACATGTAGAAAGTTTGCTGACATAACATTCATTGACTGGCTCTAAGAAGTGGTATGGTTGTTCTTTATGACATCCAAAGAGTAGGTCAATAGCTAAAAAATAGATAGGGAGGTAGGTATAAGCTTGACTATGTATAGATCATGTTAAAGGACATATGTTCTTCATAACCCAGCCTTCCAGCACTCATTTCATGTTAGTGGTCCTAATTGAAATCTGCATAATCCTAAACTGCAGCAACAAGTAAATGAATACATCAAGTTAAAGAAGAACCTTGCTGTTGGTGACTAGTCACTGTTTCGTCATATATCGTAACCAAGACCTCCAATGAATACTGGAGCTCAATGTTGCCTCAATTCCAACGATGACTAGCTCCCTCTTGGCTCATGTAATTGCAGTATTCATTCAACATGGACCCATCACGAATCCCAACTGCTTCTCCTCATTTCATTGACCAGTGCAAACACAATAACCTGCAAACAAAATTGCTCAGTATAATTGTACCTGTATTCACAGTTTATAGCATTCTGAAATTATTCATGGAACACTCTTCTATTCCTTCTCCTACTAATGACTTCAGACTAAACATGAGGTTTGATGCAGGTCTTCAGAGATCTTGTGAGTGTCACTCACAAGGTATCAGACCACCCTCTTAACAAATGGCAGTAACTACCTGCTACCTGCCATTACTTCCTAATGACTCCCAACAGTGGGCATCCGTAAGTGTAATGATCTGCTCCAATTTTATGCAAACAAGTATACACTAAGACTTTGAACATAACCATTGTCTCAGTTCTAGCAAATCAAAAATTGAACAAAAAAAGACTCAGAGTGTTCATAACATTGTGAGCATCACTCATATCAGACCATTATCACCTTCACCATGAATGGCATGGACAGGCTGCCATTAATCCTCACTAACTTCATCAGCTCCCAACAGTGGGCTCAGACCCGCATGTAAGACTCTGCTCAAATTTTCAGTTCTATAAGTACACAAACATATGCATCCTGAGTTTCTCTCACATTTTGCGAAGCAATGGGAAGACTTGGTCCTGAAAATAATTCCATCTGCATTTCAGCTCAGGATAGCTAAGCAGCAGTTATTGGGGGATGGAGCTTTGAGTGGGGTTATAGAGTTGCAACTCACATGTGTAGCTTCATCAATCACACAGAGATGTACGCACTGACCATCCAAAATCATATCTCCAACCCTCACACATGTTGCAGTCACCACATCTGCCCTGTATGAGACTTCAAAAAGTTTTCAACCATGCCTGCAGGAAAACAACAATGACAAAACAACTTAGTGCTTGAAGTTACAACCATGTCCAACACTTCCTGTACTAAGTCCAGATTTGGAACTGTTGGTCCATTTGTTTCAGCTCCTAACAGGCAGCTAGTTCCCTAGTGCCTCTGCCCCAGTGCATGGCTTTTTGGTGCATCTGAAGTTGAACACAGGTTGATTCTGCAAGAGAACTGGCAGTTCCTTCCAAACCAGCAACAATTCAATAAGACATGTTGCTAAAAATGTGGGACCAAATGAACTCCACATCCTTCTGTAATCTCTCCATTAGAGGCAGAGCCAACATACAGCAGGACACCGACAGACTAAAGTAAATACCTCAATGATCACATATTCCAAGCAAAATGCACTTGAATTTGGATTGACAGCATGTTAATAATTTGCATGAATAATATACAAAATCAAACTTTTATTAGGTCTGAATTAGTAATCAGGCCACAAGAAATGAAATTCTAAATCTTGCAAGTGTGAGTAAGTTTATTTCATGACGATGAATTAGATCCAACTCTCCAACAGGAGGTCTGGTCACAACATTGATTTGTGACACAAAAGAGAATTTTTTTCCTTATGTCCATGATGCAGGCTAGCATGCTTCAACTAAAACCAACTCAAATGTTGTAGATTGCAGTACTTGGGAGTACTATGATCACACTGACTAACATCAGTGTGTTCTAATCCAGTTAAAGCTCGTTCTAAAAGAGTGTTCCACAACTTGAGCTGAAAATGGATGGCAGACACAGCATGCTTGTAGTGAGGAGCAACATGCACATGATCTCTCATGTTGGAAGTCATGGATGGCAGGAGTTTTGAAGGACACCTCATTTGCAAAAATGTGGATTTCAGGCCAATGCATTTGGCAATAAACTATAATTCAGGCCTTTCAAGTTGAGGACTGCCTCTACCAAACTTCCATGAAGGATATGGAGATTTTCCTCATTCAGAAGAAAATGCCAAAAAAGAATATGCCTATAACATCTGTAACATCAGACCCTCTTTCTTGACATAGCTATAGGTCCACTTGCTACTACATCTGTTCAGTCTTGTTGATATGTCCATCTGGTCGTATCTTTTTGTGTAGCTCCTTGTACCGTAATCGGTCCTGTTGACACCCAAATATTAGCATCACATTCAATCATTGTGCAGAGAGGTTTTCAGCCTTAAGCCTCAAAACTAGAACATAATGTGCAGCAAAAAAAGAAAGTTCAGAAGGAACTAAGCATCTTCAGGTGAGCTCAGTGTTAACAATTCATGAGCAACTTCCAAACCTTGCAACTCATGGAAAATTACAGGATTGTCAATAAATGAGAACCAATCCTTGGTTGGTCCTTCAGTACTGACACACTGGAGGTTACATTTGTCATGGATCACTATGCTACTGACAGGAAGTGGAAACAACTCACTTCTTGACCATATGAAATGGAATCAATTCATAGCTCAAGAAACACACCTTGCTAGATACAGATGGCACCACTCGCGAAAAGGCTGCCTCAAAATGATGAGCCCTTACAAATGGATGGTTTATCTTCACACCACCTGGCGGGGGTGCCTTTTCCATCTTTACAGACTCATCTATCTGCTCCTGCAAAGCTGCAATGCAAGCTTCTCGGACCTGATGTTTCCAAGAAAAAATGGCAAATCAGTTTCAATAGTGATATTTCTGGATTCCAATCTATACAATGTAACATGATGTCTTACACAAATACACACAATTTTCATGAGATTCTTCCTGCCAATGGCCTTGTGATCATTGACATGGTCCACATTTGCACTGAGGAAGAGGAGTTTAGAAAAATTGTTTTGGTGCCCACCATTTCCCCTGTATAACCTTGCAAACAAAAATTTCTGTCTGGGATCCATTTAAATGTTACACCACAGCAAGGCCAGAGATTGACTCAAGACTTGAAAAGTTGCTGGGCAGAAGGCCTTCCAGAGTGAGAGGCACAGAGAGGTCTTACAAGGGCACCAAGATCAGCACCACTGAAACCCTCACAATGTTGGCTCATCCCAATAGATGGTACATCGACATCCCCTGCCAAAGGGACCCGTCGCACCAGAGTGTCCAGAATTGAGGCTCGGCCAGCAGGGTCAGGCAACGGCACATACAGCAGCTTGTCGAGCCGCCCTGGCCTCAGCAATGCAGAATCTACCATGTCTGGTCTGCCATTTCAAACACAGAAGCCCCAGGAAGTTTTAAAAATAAATTATTGTTGCAAAAGACATTTCCAGCCTGCTGTCATCTCAACATGCATTTCTCCGTCCTGTCTGATAAGCAGTGGAGGGCAGGGGATTTCAGCCTCACATATCAGATTAGGCCAGGATTAAGAGCAATAGCTTAAGACCCAATTAGAAAATATCAGGCTGCTTCAAGAACTGCAGAATTGCACTCTAACTTTACTGGTTGCAAACTTAAGACTATATTGCAGAGACTTTGGCTTGTTTGGCCTTTATAGTACCAAATGCACGTAAACAATATTATCATAAATATTGAGAACTTCTCCATACCAAAAATTGAATCTACCTAAATAGAATTGAGAGCTGAGCTGATAATAAGGTTGTATATATTTCAGATCTGACAATATGTCAGGAAACAGGAAAAAGACGATCATATTCTAAGAAAACAAGAGGTAAAACAGGAAAGATAAACAAAGAAACAAATGAAAATTTGAGGAGCAGTTTGAACAGTCACATGGATGTTTTGCGACCTTCAATAGCAACATGTATGGTAGTAACTGCGTCAGGTCCTAGTGGTGGGTAGAGATCAATTTCACACACATTGACAGGAAGACTGAACCCTGATGCTGGCAGCTCAACCAAACATATAAGAGAAGGGAGATGACAAAGGGAACCAAGAAAGAAGAGAAATACAAACAAGAACCCCCAGAAAAGAACCAGACTAGTATTGAGGAAAAGAAGAGAGAAACAAAACTTTAAGAGCACAATCCTTTGACATTAGCAAAACCATATTAAACTTGTGATCAGTCAATAGAGCTTGACATCAGGGCCCTCCACTCACATACTGATGATCTCCTCAAGGAGACCCATAGACAAGTGTCACTACACAAGTCAATACATCCAGATTGATTTTCTGGGCAAGGATTATGTTTACCGATTTGTGGCTGCAATTAGGTAGATATTCTTCCGTTTCTCCAGTCCATCCATCTCTGTCAACAACTGTAGCACACAAGAACACATTTCTTGGTATGCTTAACATAAGAAATTCAGTGGCTTTGTGTGAACAAAGCCTTGAATCAGATTCTTGAACCTATAGGAAACCAGGAAAGGTGAACAATTGAAGCACTCCTCACTGCAAGCCAGAAGAACCTAACACAACAAAAGAAGGTTGGATCAAGATGAAAAATGAAGGAATGGGCCATACTGTATTCAGTTCAGTACCTAACATCAGTATAGGTAAGGAACTAAACCATCTCAAGAAAACAACTGAGACTAAATCTACACTAAATAATCTGTCCTAGCTGACATTGGCAGGGAAAGAACTGGTGACAAAAAGTTCGTAATACCTGATTGACCACTCGATCGGCAGCACCATTCCCATCATTCCCACGACTGGGAGCCAGTGCATCAATCTGAACCAAGGAAAGAACCCTTTCTTAGGAACCATATGCCTCTTCAAGTTCTCTTCAGATGGTAGGGTCTGTAATAGCCAAGACGACAGTACCCAAGCACCTATCTACATCCAACATATTAAAATTTTCAACATTGCCCTTTTGTGCTGAACTCAGATGCTGATCTAATTCTGCATTTTGCTGTTTAGTATTGAGGGTAATTCCAAAACAGCAGACAGTTCACCAATCATAGATAGGGGAGCAGGCAGGTTCTCTTCTGCAGTAGGGATGTGGGGTTTAGGGTTTAAACCCTAATGATGTTTCCAACATTCACTTTGATGACCTCATAACACAAATTCCACATTCCAATCACTTTAAAATGCATCCTCTTGCTTCCATGAAATTTCACCAGACATACAGCCATGAAAGCTCATGGTGATTTGAACATACCAAACACTCTGGTGGGAAAAAAACCAAGGAAAATAGAATCTGGCTGGATGGACTGAGTCCACGCAGTAGAGAAGACCCAAACACCTCCCTTAACTTTTGACCTAAATCCGGTCTAGTGGCTTGGACTACAGAAGCCCTTCCACTGATCAGTGCTCAGAAAAACAAAAACAGGTCACCAGCACATCAACCCTTAAAAATATGGCCACATTTTTCACAGTTTAAGAAAGTTCAGCAACAGTAACAATAGAACCAGGAGATACCCAAAAAATGCACAATTTGCAGCTTAACTAATCCATACATCCAGTTCCTCATGGCTGCAAATCAATCTCTCAAACTGTAGCAGAGTGCACTATGTGAATAGTTTGCTCACCTCATCAAAAAAGATAATACATGGAGATGAATTGCGCGCTCGTGCAAATAGTTGGCGAACTGCACGTTCACTTTCTCCAACAAACTTGTTGAGAAGCTCTGGTCCCTGCTTATTCATTGCAGAAATACTCAAAAGATTACTCCATGCTAGTAAGCTCTTGGATGTTTTGTGTAACGATACGAACCAAGATGGGTGGTTTGCCAACAAACTGTGACTGAGTTCTGACACTTTGTGAGAGACTCTCATAAGGGAGGACAGACCAATGGCAGTGACAAGCTATCATGACTACCCACTGACATCACCTGCTCCAGGGGTGGGTGCAGATATAAAACACTCTGCCCAAAATCTGGGCAAACAATCTGATCTGCTCCAACAAATAGCTAACAAAACAAAACAGGGATTGCACTGTCTGTGAAACCTGATTCATGTGAACTCAGTGGCGGGGTTCCCTTACCTTAACACACATAAAGTTTGCACCAGCATCATTGGCAATAGCTTTTGCCACAAGAGTTTTGCCACATCCTGGAGGTCCATAGAGCAAAACTCCAGTCGCCAAATCCAGCCCCATACCCTGTAAATTTCAGAATGAAAATAACTCTCATGAGCATCAAGAATCCATGTTCATGATTAAGAAAACCAGAACAAGTCAAGAAACTTTTCCTGTTCAGAATGAACAACTCAAAGTGATTATCACTTAGCAGATGAGGATTCAGGTGCTCAATCTAGTGAAGAATCTTCTAGGAGTTGGTCAGAGTGTGAGCAGTTCATCCCCTTTATATACACCACAGTTTATAATCACAAAATATGGTCCTGCCAGCAAACACAGAAGGCTTTGCACACTGATAAAATGGGGAACAAGGCATGGAACGAAATACAAATCAATACTAAGACGGCTAATAACAAAAAATATTTAAAATTCCCAAATGATTGAAGCTAAATCTGTAGAAGAAATTATTTCACATGTATGAATGCAGTCTGAACCAAATAGAGTCCTTGCTGAACATGTGGTTATGATCTATGTGTCTATTGTTGGCAGAGAACTTTTTAGGAATCTTGCCTTGAAACCTGAGTTCGCATACCTGATAGACCTCTGGATATTTGATGGGTCTAGAAATGGAAAACTCCAGTTCTTTCCGCACAGACCCCAAGGAACCCACATCATTCCATGTAACATCAGGAATAGTGGCGAAACCTTCACGTTTTGCTGAAGGTTGGACTTTCCCAACTGCCTCCTGTCCACCCATAATCCTCATGCGTCATTGAAAAAAATTGCTACATTTGGGAAGAAAACTAGCCAGAAGGCACAATAATGACCTTGACATGAAGCCATGGCTAGCTGACATGAAGACACAGGGGTAACCGGAAACTGAAAAGGTGGACATATCCAACAGGAGCTTCTAATCAACAGTAAATGAGAATATGTATATATAGTTTGAAGTTAACTGTTGTGTTAGTGCAAGCCAAACCAAAAAAATACAAGTTCAAGTGTAATTTATCCTTGTGTCATGCATGAAGTATCAGACCTTCACCTTCAACATGAATGACAGTGACTAGCTGCCATTACTTCTGACTGAATTCATCAGCTCCTCACACAGGATGTAAATAAGTGTATAATATTTTGCTCAAAACTTAGAGAGAACAGTTATATAAAAATCTGTCTCCTGAGTTTCTGGAAGCAGTAGGAAGGGCTCAGTCATGATGTGAGATGAGTCACTCAAGAGGTATAGTAAATATACAAGTTGTTTATATCCCCATCCAAGCTGTGACAATCATGGAAAGGCAGGACACCAAATGAAAAGCACAACTTTCAAAAACCTTGTTACAACCTAACATGTAATTTACAAAGCTTGTGAGAACTGCTTGGAGAGTGTACTGGAGTTAAAGTTTCACTAAAAACACATGAAGAAATCAGAATATAGCTAAGATAATCATGCAAAAAAAAATGGAGAGGAGCCAACTGACTTCAAAGTCCCCCATGGTGATGGCCAGAGGTTCCATTTCTTCCAAAGTCCATGGCCGCTTCCAGAGGTCCTGATCCAGTCCTGTATCACTGTCATTCTCCCCAAAGGCAGAGAAGCTTTATTAATATGGGTCCCTCAAGGATCCTCATCTCCTGCATGCAAGTGTTGACTACTCATTGCCACAACAGATCAGGAGACTGTTCCAACTTTTGCAACTTGTGCATTGCTGTTACACCCTTGTGAACAGGTTCACTACAGTATGAAGCATCACCTAGCCAGCAAAGTGAAAGGATCTATATAGAATCGGTATACCTGGTCTCCTTCGTGGACAATATTCTCTTCACTGCAATTGTTGCTGCTTCTGTGGTCACTGCTGCCAGGTCTGCACCCACAAAGCCAGGTGTCCTCCTTGCTATTGCTTTGAAGTCCACAGTTCCCTCTAACCGCATATTACTTGCTAGAACCACCAGGATGCGCTCCCGAGCATCTTCATCCGGAATACCTTGACAATGAAATTTCATAACTTCCATTTAACTCCATTTTAATATGACATAACCAACTTCTATCTACTGTGCCAAAGATCTGCTTTGACATAGAAGACATCTAGTATTCACCAAGATTCCCAAAACAATTCAAGATGATGAATCCTTTGTGGGATAGAGGAACAAAAACCTAAGCCAGTCATAGATCAAAAACTTAGGTGTGACTAGAAACCTTTGTGAGAAGCAACTGACGTTGGGAGGACAACTCTGAGTATACAAAAATACAAGAAGAACAATGAAAGCACCATACAAACCTAGGGCAATCTCCCGATCAAATCGGCCTGGTCTTCGCAGTGCAGGGTCAAGGGAATCAGGCCTATTAGTGGCTCCAATTACAACCACATGTCCTCGATGCTTGACTCTGTTATATACTTCAGAGCTTTCACGATTGCTGAAATCCCCAGATGCCTGCCTCAGATCATCCATACAGATAAGCAACTGGGCTACTATTCGCCGCTCCATCTCTCTCTGTGCTGTCTCTCTCTTTGGAGTTATAGCATCAATTTCATCGATGAAAATGATGCAAGGGGCCACTTTCACTGCCTCAGCAAACAGTGAGCGGACCTTTGCCTCTGACTCACCTACAACAAAAAGTAAGCACCAGTTAGCACAGAACACTTAGTGTGAAGCGACAGCTACTAACTTGTTTGGCATCTCAAGATTCCTGAACATGGATTTGGAGGATGAATTCAGAAGTATGTAGGCACAAAGCCCTGACTAGAATGTCTTTTAGGCTAGTGAAGTCAATAGGCTTCACATTCTACAGAAAATATTATACTTTTAGCAACCTTTGCAAACCTTCTATCAAAACCACATCAATTGAAGCTCATTCACAACAAGGATAAAATAGACATCAGAAACTGAAAGAACTTGTTTACAGTGGCTTTTAATACTAGCATACCTGACATGCCAGAAACAACTTCAGGAGCAGACATCTTGAGTAGAGGAACACCAGTTTCCACAGCTATGGCATGGGCCAACATGGTCTTTCCACATCCAGGAGGGCCATGTAGGAGGACCCCCCCAGGCAGCTGTGCCCCAAGGAATCCATAAAGCTCTGAGTGCATCAGTGGATACTCAATAAGCTCCCGTATCAGACTCAATGTTGCTTCAATGCCTCCAAAATTCTTAAAGGAGACCTTTTGGGGAACAACCACAAGTGAAGTTGCCTTTGTGACCCCAACGTCAATTTCAAATCCACGTCTCTCATTTTTTTCTGCAACATATTTACCTCTCTTGTTAGTTGCCCTGGCTCTGTCAACCTCTCTTTTATGCTTCTGTGATAGCTTGCTCTCTTCTGAGGCCTCCATACTCTTGCTTTCCATAGCCCGCTCCAAGCAATTTTCCTCTTCATTATTATCATCATTAGTGTTATGTGAGAGTTGGGGCTTTGTACCAGCCTGCATACTCCTTGGTCCTAGCATTTGGGGTGAAACCTTTTTGGCCAGAGGCAGCAGGCTGGTTGTTGGCACAGGGGTTGAGTTGTGGATGAAGAGCTGTTGCTCATCAGTCAGAAAATCCTCTCTACTTTCCCTGTCAATTTGAGGTTCCTTCTGAGCCAAAGCACCAGCTGTGTCTGAAGTTCCAATGGTGGCTGGGGATGCAAATCTGGGCCACTCAAGGTCTTCATCCTCCTCTCTCTTGTCATTGTTCTCTAAAGCTACTGAGGAACTCTCTCCCTGCTGCTTTTCTCTCTCGACCAATACACCTTTTACTGCCACAGGGCTCACCCAAACACAAGAGGCGGAAAATGTACCCACTGATCTGTTCTTCACCAATAATTCAGGAGGTTCCGAAGGCACAGCCACCAACGTTTCAGAGACAAGCAAAGGCTTGCCATTGTAAGTTGACCTCAGAGAAGAATTCAAGAAGTTAGAGTGGGGCAAGCCATCCCCCATTCCGTCAAAAGCCAGTTCTTCTTCAGAAAAGTGATCATCTCTTTCCCGTCCCTTCCGAGATTCGTGCCTTTTCCGAGGGGGAGGCAAAGTAGGATCCCTTGCCCTCTCTGCTGTCTTTGGCTTCTGGCGGTCACCATTGTCAGCTTTGAGAAAACCTCGATTACCAACAAATCCTGCCTCCAGAAATAGAGAGGTGGGAAAAATCACAAAGCTGCATTAGTAAGAATCTCCAGAACCTGCAAGTCCCCCCTAAACCCTAGGCCCTAACCTTCAAGCAGGTCTATCAAACAGCTTTGAAAAGACCTCGATTGCCAGCAAATCCTGCCTCCAGAAGCAAAGGGGTGGGCAAAATCGCAAAAGCTACACTAGTAAGAATCTCCAGAACCTGCAGGACCCCACAAAAACTTAAACCCTAATCCCGAAAGAGTTCCATCAAACACCAGTTCCTCAAACTGCGATGATGCAGAGAAGAAAGGCTTACCAAAGCTTCGGGCACCGGCATTTGGAGCACCTCCATCATCTTCCAGCGCATCACTTTTACAAGTATCATCACTATCGATACCTTCCGAATTGTCGCTGGAATTTTCGAAGCCTTCAAATGTCAGATCCTCATTCATGTCGCCGGCGACGTCATCTCGACGGCGACTGACATGCTCTTGTTCCTGCTCCAACAACCTCTGGTCCTTCACACTATTAGGGCTTGCTCGCGAATTGTTCCCGAGAGGTACATCATCGAGATTGGCGGGAGCCCACAAGCGACGCTGCACGAGAGGCACCAGGGTGGCTATATACTTCCTCAAAGGTCCTGTCTGCTTCCTCTTATACTCAGGGTAGTGACGTCTCAGAAACTCAAGAGCACCATCGAGATCCTCAAGGTTATGAGTTTGCGCATACTCCTGTAGCCTGTTAACCAAATGAGGATTCGAACGACCCTGTTTGCTTGCTTGCAGTTGCCCGACGCCCACTCCCTTCCTGCTGCTGCTGTTGCGCCTCATGGTCGCCTTGTGAGCAATAGACACAAACAGCTCATATCACATGGCAAGAACCAGCAGGAACACAAGACCAACTCAACTACAAAACCTAAAACTGAAATGATTATATTTCAATGGCAATCACCCAAGTAAAGAGAACGAAATTTGAGCACTACATTGAAGTCGCGAATGAGGACGTGATGCAGGTTGTGATCAGATCCGGCAGATCACGAAGGGTATCAGGAAACATGGAATGATATAGGTGCTTCGTCGTTAGAACACAAACGTACACTGCAAAATGACAGCCGTTTTCCACTGCTGTAGGGAAACCCTAAAAATGATCAAAAACTGAGCAGCACTGTGATGGTTACAGCTCCCCCCCCCCCCCCTCCCCACCCAAGTATGAAATGCTGATACTCAGCATTTAATGCAGACAAGGTTCGAGATTAATTGTAGTAGTTGTACAGGTAGGAGCAGTGAAAATATATGTAGCAGCAGCACTGGGGTTCGAAATTAATTGTAGTAGTTGTACAGGTAGGAGCAGTGAAAATATATGTAGCAGCAGCACTGGGGTTCGAAATTAATTGTAGTAGTTGTACAGTTAGGAGCAGTGAAAATATATGTAGCAGCAGCACTGGGGTGGGGTTCGAGACTAATTGTAGTAGTTGTACAGTTAGGAGCAGTGAAAATATATGTAGCAGCAGCAGAAGTGGGGACACTCATGAAAAAGGAAAGACAGGATGAAACTCAGGTTACCATCAAAAAAAATTGATGGTTTTCTGAGTTTCATCCCTTGTTGAATGCTAATGTACTGTTTTGAAGGGTTTTTTTTAAAAATCTCACCCTGTGTATGACCAGGGTTCTGGTGCTGTGTTTTTAGGTCCAATTTTTATATGAGGATTTTCTTTGAAAAATGATATATTTTGCTTTGTGTTGAAACTTGAGATTAGTGTTAGAGTTATAATATCTTGAAGGATTCTGGTTTCTTTTAGAGGATTTTTTTTTCTTAAGATTATATTTTTTGCGTGGTGAAATACTTGAGTTTTCGTAATTTGTCTTTTTTGCCTTCAAATACTTTTAATTGTAAATGGCACAGCCACAATATGACACACCCCTTGCAATCGACTTTGTCAAATCGGCGTTTTTAAACAAACGGCCCAAATTCGCCATATTCTGAAAACAAGAAAACATGTTGCCACATTTGTATAATATGTTGCAGTGAGTAGCCAAATATAGAAAGGATGTTTAATTCTTTACACACAAAGAACCAGGGCTGATTTCTCATTGCTAATAGGGTAAATAGGCTAGTGAGCAAACACTTAAGAACTCGAAGGAGGTTGGATCCTCACACTTTGATCCTTTTTTTTGAACCTCAAAGAACATTTGTAGCCCTCCATATAGTGTTAGACAAAATTGTTCCATTGTGTAAAGGAACAAGGAAAATATGGTGTGTTTGGTGTAATGGGATTCAATGTTTGGTGATAGGTGAATTAAAATAGATTAGGATTTCAAGCTTGAAATCTTTGATGTATTGTATTTTTGCCAATGCAATACAAAGAAGTTTTGTAAAGCCCTAGTTGGTGCGTCCATCTAGTTTTTAATCACTCAAAATAAACTAAAAATGAGCAAGATATGAGGCTAGAACTAGAGAGGAGTGTAAACCTATTTTTCCAATAAAATTGAACCAAATTCATTATCCTTTGCCTATGTTTACTACATTGATGTTTTACTTATGATGTTCCAAGAACATTTGTAACCCTCTAATTTGTGCACTCAATGACACAAAAATTGTTCAATTTGGTTAAATAATGAAAAAAATAGGAAAAATGTTCAATGATAGGTAAAAGTTCATTGATGCTCAGTTTTTCTCCTAATATCAATACCAATGTTTTTTTGGGTGAATTTTTGCAACTTATGAATTGTTTATAGATTTTTTTTAAAAATGAAAACATAATGATTGTACGGATTTTGTGTCCTCTTTTTAAATATAAATAATGAAATTAACCACATCTAGGCATTTAGATTAATATTATTGTGAGTTGTGCCATTTATCCAAATGTGAACTTATAATTTGTGAGGTGATTTTCATCCCCGTACTTCTACTTTTATGAGACGATTATATTTGAAGGTACATTTGCTATTGGTGAAAATAAAATGCAAATTGTATTTATAAATATTAAATTATGTTTCGAGTTTAAAACAAATATTTTGCTTCCTATGCATCGTTTATGATTTGGATTTGATAGATATATTCTCAAAGTTCAAACTCTTCAAATTTTGAGATTTAATTTTTAATTGTCACCCACTTAAACCAACTTTTAACGAGCTAATAAAATGTTCAACTCCACAATATACCTTTAGTCATTTAAAACCTTATTGCCATCACATACTCTATTCAAATTTAAATTACAATAGTTCATTAAAAAACCAATTACAAGGTGCACCTACTTACCAAATTTCAAGCCCTACACCTAATTTAATCAAAAGTTGTGCCATAAAACCCGAGAAGGTTTATGAAAGTAAAAAACTCAACTTGATAGCAAACTTCTAATATCTAAAATGTTGTCGTCATCACATACTATATCCAAATTTAACTTGCATTGATTCATTAAAAAGGTAACTACTAGGCACACATATTCGCCAAATCTCAAACTCTACACCTAATTCAAGAAAAATTTATGCCGCAAAACCCAAGAGGTTTTCTAAAAATTGATTTCAAGCTCCAAATTTACCCCTACTCATTTCCATTCTTTAAATGATATTACTATAATATAATTTATTCTCCCTCTTTCCACCACCTATTAGGACTAATCATTTTTCACCTCCCAAGGAAAATTAAAGGAATAAATTTTAAGGATTTAAATAAAAAATCATGTCCAAATTTCTCTTCTTCTTTTTTTTTTAAAGGAAGGAAGCATAAGAAGACTTCCAACTTGAAGGCCAATGGAAAATTCCAAGTTTGATGACCCTTAGAATGAATATGATGTTTGGAGGTTAATGGGGAAACATCTTTGTTTGGTGACCAATGGAAGGTTTCAAGATTAGTGACTCATAAAATTATCCATATTTGGTTGCCTTTGGAAGGAAAATGAAAAACACATTTTACACTTCCTTCCATTTTTCACCCCCAAAATGTTTTACTTAAACCATTTTTCCATTAATTTTTAAAGTTTTATTTAACCATGGTTTCAAAATGTTATTTCGTGTTTTTCCTTCACTTTGGAATTCGTCTCTAAATTTGACACTGACCTAGCACCTTCGTGATGAAGATTCCAAATTGCGAAAAATGCGCCCTCATCTCGAAATCAAACCTTTTCAAGTTTGATATTATTGAATTTATGCGAACTCTCATACCTTGGTGATTTTGTTAGAAGTTGACCGCATTTCTAGCAATGAATCTAAAATTGTTTATGAAGGAATTTATGAAATTAAAAACATTTCAATTTTTGCATGATTTTCAATTCTCGGTGTTGGACATTATCGTTGGTTACACAATTTAATTTGTTGACTACTTCTTAATAGCAACGCAAATTATTTAGTTTGCAACATTTGTCGCATCTTAGATTTCTTACAAATATGAACTACCACTATGGCATAATTTAGGATTCAACATCTACTTGCAATATTTTTTGAACATATCCATGACTTGAATAAACATTTCGTTCATCGTGAAATCCAAGCTACAACTACCATCCTACCACACTACTTATTTTAATTGGTATGTTGTTTAGAATTAATCCAACATGTTTGCATCGCTTGAATATTATTCTACTTCCATTGAATGCTTCATTGACACACTTTCAATTGCTTCGAGAATCTCAAATCATCCTTGTTTGCATGAATATCCACTAAATATTTGATTGAGACTAATGTTTTGTGAAACATTACGAATTTTGTTGTTTGCTTCTAACCCCAACCCCTTAAAGATTTTTCACCGCAATCACACAATTGAAAATTTTAAATTATGATTATTAATTTTTGTTAAGGGAAATAATTAACCCTACACCTCATTCATCCATAATCAAATCCCAAACAAAAGCACCCCCCATGCGACCATGTGCACCAATTGTTTTTCATGTTAATTTGAAATCGTCAAACCTTAATAACCTTGTCACACCTCAATACCCCTAATGTAATTCTTGAAAATTGAAACTACTTTGCATGTTTGTGTCGGTGGGGTTCACATTACCCAATTAATTATTTTAAAATTATTTTAAAGAATTAATGGAATTTTCAATACCAAAAATTGTTCAAAATTCAATATTTGTCACACCTTAAATTTTTTAATTTCCAAATCACCTTCATTAAGGATTTGCAACAACATGAAAAGTGCACCCAAATTTTCTTATATTTTTTTGTTTTGATTTAAATGAAATTTAAATGAAAACTTATTCAATGATTAAGAAAATTTTCACCATATGTTGGAACAATATGACACTAGTTCAATACATTTTTATACATTGAAAACATTTCAATAGTATCATGAAGGTGTCAAAAAGCACCATGAGTTGAGAGATTTGAACACAATAAACAAAACAAACAAACAACCTTCTTTCATACATGCATATTGTTGTTTGGGCTACATTATTGATCTTATGATAAAAGGTGTTTTTCATTCATTGTGAACATGGATTTTCAAGCCAAATTGAGTGAAAAAAATGATTATAGAAACAAAGTTAAAATTCATGACTTCGTATGCATTGATGCAAGTAAAAACAAGTTAAAACTCAAAACTTATATGCAAGGAAAAACAAGTTAGACCTCAAAACTTTGTATGCTTTGATGCAAATATTGTTTTGTGGGAAAAAAGGTCAAGGCCATCTAATTAACCTAGCATTTTTATATTTGGAATGACACAAATAGTCATAGATATAAGCTTTTAAATATAGAATCATAAATAAAATTCAACAAACATTACACAATAGCAAAAAATTGAATGAAACATCAAGTTCAATGCATTTGTAATACGATGTTCAACATGAATTTTTTTTTTTGGGGATTTTTGTATTGTATTTGCATAATGATTAATGTTATAAATATTTTTCTCACAATAATTTCAAATAAATAACATGTGATGCATTGGTTAAAATCCCCCCTTCAACCCAAAGGTCTAATGTTTAATACTTTGCCCAATTGATTTTGCTAACAAGTGAAATGGATGAAAAAATACATAGAACATTTAAATAAAATTTAAAAGTTAATTACCTTTAAGAAGCAACTTCCCCAAGGAAAAAAAAGATTAAGTGTTGGTCCCAAGCAAGTTGTCGGAAGGAACAATGTAACTTCCCCATGGAACAAAATGAAGTTTTCGGGGACCAAAAAAATTTCCTTGGAAACAAATGAAATATCCCATAGAATAACTTGTATAAAGAGTAAAAAAAGTTCCCGGGAGAAAAAAACAACTTCCTTCGTGAACAATGGATTTTCCTTGAGGAAAGGCCCAAGTTTTTTGGGGAGAAAGGCACCTTCCCTGAGAAGCAATGTATTTTTCGGAGGGAAAGACCCAAGTACCCCAAGGAAACATATGTTTGAAATCTTTTTGTATATCACAATTATCACATGTTTGTTTTTATATAAGCTTGCGACCTATCATTGAAAAGGTTTCAAAGAGAGCGATACATGTTTCATTGGAAACACTTAAATCAAAATTCATATGCAAAAGTTATGATCACATAAAATTTGAACACATTTGTTTTTTTGAGCACATATTTGCTTCGTCGAGCATTCTTGGAACAACTTAACTTCATGGACATGAATGTTCCCTGAGGAGAAGGGCACTTGCTTTGAGGAACAATGTATTTTCTTTGAGAAAAGGCCCAAATTCCATAAAGAAACATGTGTTCCGAACCTTTTTGCAATCATAATCATCTTTTGTTCATTTTTATGTAAACTTGCAACCTATCATTGGAAAGGTTATGAAGAAAGCTACAATTTTGTAATTGGAAACATTCCAATTAAAATTCATATGCAAAAGCTTATGATTGCATAAAATTTGAACATATTTGCTTTTTGAAGAACATGATTGTTTTTTAGGATAACTTCAGCTTGTTTCACCCTAGGATACATAATTGTTTTTTTGAGGCCAACTATGTGACCAAGGAGCAACCATATTCCCCAAAAACAAATGTGTTCGAAACTTTGTGTGATCATAACTTTCGCATATGAATTCTAATTAAAATGCTTATAATTAGAAAGTTGTAACTATCATCAAAACATTTATAGTAAAACGAACATGAAATGATTATGATTGCAAAATGATTCGACGCATATGTTTCCTTGGGGAATAATCATGTCCTTAAGGGAAAAAAAATTAAGTTGCTTTGAGGAACAATTTAAACATTTTTTTCTCGAGGGCGCAATCATATCCTTGGGGAGAAAGAACTTAAGTTGCATTGGGCAACTTTAACCACTTTTTCCTAGAGGAACAACCTTGTCCCAAAGGAGAAGGAATTTAAGTTGGCCCAACAAGTAATTTAAGCCTTTTTTTTCCCCTAGGAATAATCATGTTTTTGCAAAGAAGGAGTTATTTTTCCTTTGAAAACATGGTTGTTCCCTTAAGCAACTTAAGCCTTTGCTCCTTTGAAAACATAGTTGATCCTTGGGGAATAACTTAAACCTTTTTTTTTGCAAGGAATAATCATGTCTTCAAGGAAAAGGAGCTATTTTCCCCTTGAAAACATGGTTATTCCCTAGGGCAACTTAAACCTTTGCTCCTTCAAAAACATGGTTGTTCTTCAAGGAAGAACTTAAGCCCTTTTTTCGTTTGCCTTTGTTTCCTCGAAAACATGATTTTCTTCAAAGAATTTTTTCTTGAGCAACTATTTTTTTTTAAAAGTTCAAAAAAAGGTTTGGACCCATGACCTTTGAATTACAAAAAGGATCTTAACCATTGCATTAATTTGTTTCTTTGAAAATTATCTATATATATATATAACATTAACCATTGTGCAAGTGTAAATAAAAAAAATTTGTTTTTCTTTGTAGGGCATTGTATTCTATTATAATTGCATTGAGCCTGGTGTTGCATTTAATTTGTTGTTATTGTTTAATGTTCATTTAATGTAATTTTGTACATTTTTGAGATTATGATATGGTATATTATATTTTAATCAACATGTTTTTAAATAAATGGGCTTCTTATTACACACACACATATATATATATATATGGAGATGTAACTAGGGGAAAAAAAAACTACAAATTTTGAAATTAAAAAAAAACATTGAAAAGCTATGAATTTTAGAATGTAAAACATAGTTTGATAGGTTGTTATAGTTTTCAAGTGTTCATGTTTGCAATACCAAGTGCTCAAATCATTTCCTTTCTGTATTTGGCAAATGTGCCACCTAGGACCCATGTGTGAATATTTCAATTTATTTTATGTTTACCCACTTATATTTGCATGGTATAAAGACATTTGATAACCTATTTACCTTCACATGGTGTATAAGATAAATGGTGGCGATTTTTATCACCCTTTCCCAATTATTGTACTCTACCATAGCCTAGGGTTAATTTCTACATTGAAAAAATGAATAGTTATATATTTTCAAATTTTGAATTATTATTATTATTATTTGCATCATTTATTATAATATTGTGATATGAGTAATGAAATTATTTAGAGTGTAGTCTATGATAATTACGATTGATTCCTAACATGTCAACTTATTTAAATCTTCACAAAATTCCATTTCGCTACTTCGAGGATTATTTAATAACAAAATTGACCCTAGGGTAAGGTACCTAAAGAACCCACCTTTGGGCTATATAGGAGGTAGGAAAATTTTACACTCCTAGGTACAACCTCCAAGTTCAAACTAGAACCTTACTCAATTGCACAAGCCAAACTTTGGAAAACAATTTCTAGCAATATAAATGGTAAGGTAAAGTTGCTTCCTTAATTGGAGAGCATACCTTAGAGAGAGTGTATTTTGTCTTCCCTTTTGCCATAGGGCATTTTGAAAAAAACAAAATGCTAGGCATTTTGATTTTCTAAATGCCCCTCAAAAAAATTTAATTTTAGAGTTTAAGAAAAAAATTGGTGATTTTTTTAATAATAAAAAGGGAATATTTGATAGAATATTATTTTTCGAAAAATATAGTGATTTAAAAAAAGAAGAAAAAACATTACATGAAAGCATGAAAGAGGTAGTTAAGTTTTGAAAAGGCATTCAAATAATGATAATAATAATAATAATAATAGTAATAATAAATCCAGAAAACAGTGGTATCATGCTCAAAACCCTAAATGTTTTTTTTTAGGTTGCCTCTAACCATGGTAAATATCAGGGTCTCTTGAGTCCAAATTTACCATTTCCTTGGGTTAAATATGGCCACTAGCCTAGGTACCTACTACAAGGCCCTTACTTTACCCTCACAGCGAGCCAGGCACGTAATTGTAGTGTAAAAGCGCGGAATCGAGATTCTACAGTTACTGTCCCAAAGCGGATGATTACGCAGTTCACGTAACCGGCTGTAGCCGGCGCTGGTGTTCGCCTCGCCCTTCGCGTTAGGTTTTCGTTCGGTTGGGGTGCGGTGCGCGCACTCGCCCGCAATTCATTTTTCCCAAGATGTGCGAGGAGGAGAAGGAGGAGCTCCAGCAGCAGCACCGGCAGCACGTATAGACATTTGCAAACGAGAGTTGTTGCGTCGGACGTGGGGTTCCTTTGCTGCCTCGTATATTATTACTCCCTTCATTTGATGCTCTGTTTTTATCTCTCTGTTCTTCCTTTTTGGGTCACACTCCCAGCGGTGGAAGTTGTCTGTAGTATAGTCCCTCTCTGTCTCAATTCTGTGCTTTAACCCTAGCAAGCGCCGACCGAAGGTGGTGGTGGTGGTGGTGTATTACGGAAAGAGTTCTTTTATGCCCTCTTCTTCGCCTATTCGGGAGTTTTCATAATTTCCAAGTTCTTATTTTTCGACATCCGTTGCCTTGGTGTGTGGAAACCTAGGCCCTTGTGCGGTGGTACCTACCCTCCTCCTTCTACTTCACTTGTCTCAGAGTTTCACTGTAAAGAGTAGTCATGTGTTGTGAGTTCTGACGCTTGGTGAGTGAATCGAGGCGGCTCCCTTGCTGTTGCCTTTTGGGTAGTTCAGTCGCAGTTTTCATTTGGTACAGGGTTTGTGGCGGAGGAGAGAAAGGGCTCCAGGAACGCAAGAATGGGTGCAGGTTGGATTCGCTGAAGCAGGTCTCGTGAATGTAACATAGAGTGTGGCATGCGGGGGGTTAGAGGTTTTAGTATTGGAGGTTTTAGCAACAGCGCTATAGGAGAGTGCCAAGCCTTGGAGCTTAGGTTTCACAAATAGGTTTCCTACATTTGCACAGCTGTACTTTGTAACCAGCTACAGCCGTCAAGAAGAAGATAACCCTAAAAGGTTTTCCAAACGCCTTGACTTTGTCAGCAGTGGGAACTCACTCACTTGTTAGGTGCTCTGCAAGTGGTGTGCCTTCTTGGCTCCATTGTTTGTGGATCCGTGGTGGCACCTTTCAGACAGATTGTGGTGGTGGTGATGCTGTGACATTCATATTCCAAAAGCTGGATAATGTTCAGGGTTTGGAGGATTTCTCGATTTCTGGGTTATTGGGCTCTCCAGGTTCTGGTTTTTTCATGAATCGAAAGAATCCTCTTTGAGAATGGTGTTTCAAGATTTTGGGGGTTTGTGTTTCTGAGGTTTTCAAGTGGTGCTTTCGTGCACTGAATTCTTTGCAAAGCAAAAGCTATAAAGTATTGCAAAACGCCAACCAAGCACATACTGTGGGGGGAAGAAAGAAGTTCAGTGGCCAATGCTGGCACAGGTGGTGGACCTCTGATGGAGAATCCGCCCAGCATTGGCCAAGCATTTGCTGCTACTCTTCTTGCCTTCAATTTGCAGGAGAAAGTCATATCTAGAGTGTGTTCTGAAATCACATTAACTGGCGGAGGGGGGGAGGAGCTGGAGGGGAAGCATGCTGAGTGTGTTAAGGGTGCACTTACCGTCCGATATTCCTATTGCGGGATGCGAGCTTTTGCCTTATGTATTGCTGCGTCGTCCTGATTCCACCATCACCACTGATGATGTCCCTGAGTCCTCTCCTGTTGATGGCTACCATTTGCGCTGCAGATGGTACTACCTCTTTTCTGACTCATGCATACCAGTAGTCTGAAATAATCATCTCTTCTGTCTTTCTTTCTTGTCTGCCTGTGGACAGAGGGGAATTGTAGTTGGAAATGCACCATGCTAGTGACTCCTGCAGAACCTGGAAGGTAACATCATGTGTTAAAGTATAGGAAGTGTATCAAACACAATTTTGGCATGTATTTTCTTGGGAGAGTAAGCTTTTATGGAATGACTACACCCTCTGCTGTTCCAGAGTTTTTGGTGGCCTTTTCTTTGCAAACTTAATTGCTGTCCTATAGTGTATCTCCTCTCATCTTTTTCACCAGTTATTAGGTTTTCTCATCTAGGAGCTATCTGAGTTCTTGAATGCTTCCATGTTCTCCTCTGTCTTTTCTTCCTTCTTGCCTTTCTCTTTTAGCTAAGTTTTTACGGCCTGTACAGCACTTGAAGTTTGGGACCTTTTTTTCTGACAACTTTTTGGCTTTTGTGCAGTAGTTGTCAAAAAACATTCTAGTATTTCTTCATTGGGTAGCAATCTGAATGTGCAGGTATCGAATCCAGAGTGATAAGAGGGTGGCAGTTTGCAGTGTGCACCCATCTGAGGCTGCCACACTGCAATGCTTGGGATGTGTTAAAGGAAAGCTTGCAGTTGCAAAGAGCTATCATTGCTCCCCTAAGTGCTTTGCAGATGCATGGAGACATCACCAAGTCATGCACGCAAGGGCAGCAAGCTTCCCCCAAGAGAATGGAGCTGAAGAAGATGAGCCACACTTGGGACACTTCAATTCAGGCTCGATTGGAGGGACAGAAGGGGCTTTGATTGGTGGTAATGTGCTTAGCAATGGCTCTGTTTTCTCCAGTCCTGCAAGGATCTCTGGATCAATGGATCAAGTGGTGAATGGAGATACTTGGTATGAAGTTGGGAGGGGCAAGACTTATACACCTACTGCTGACGATGTGGGCCATGTGTTAAAGCTTGAATGTATGGCTGTGGATTCAAGCACTGGTCTTGGGATTGCTGCAGCAAGTACAGTTCTAACATCACGAGTCATCCCAGCTCCTTCACCAACACCTCGCCGGTTGATACCAGTGAACTCCTTGGATGGGCCTGCGGGTTTGGAGATGGAGGGTCGCATAGCAGCACCAGGGACCTTTACAGTTCTTTCATACAATGTGCTGGCAGACCTTTATGCCACCAGTGATATGTACAGCTACTGTCCCCCATGGGCTCTCTCATGGGCATACCGCAGGCAAAATCTATTAAGGGAGATTGTGCAGTATCGAGCAGATATTTTGTGCCTCCAGGAGGTACTTTCATATTCTTAAATCTGTTTGCAGCAGAGTGGGTTGGAGTCTTGTTGCATTTTTTCTGCATCCATCTTTGGGTAAGTTGCTAGAAACAGTGGATACATGCTAGTTTTCATTGTAACGGGGCCTTTGGAGCTGCTGAGTGGCAAAACCTATTGTCAAGTGGTTGGTAAGAGGGGTTTAACGCTTTATGAGACTTTAGTAATGTGTGTGTTTGACCTGGATTTATAGGTGCAAAGTGATCACTTTGAGGAGTTCTTTTCCCCAGAATTGGAAAAGCATGGCTACGCAGCAGTGTACAAGAAAAAAACTGCCGAGGTCACACCCCTTCTCTTGAACAGAAAATTTACAGAGTTGGTGAGGAGGATCAGTATCTGTCCAGCAAATTCCTGATTGAAATAGGTGCTTCTCTAGTATAGGAAAAGTTGAAGATTCTGAGGTCAAAGTTTTCGCATTAAGTGGTACTACTACAGCATAATTCACCAGCAAAGACCTGAGGGTGTTCTGTTTCAGCTTTATTTGATTGCAATCAACTGAGGGCTATGTCACTGCTTATCCCCAGGCAGCTGACACAAGGATGCATCTAGCATAGAACCTGGTATGTACAATCCAGAGCCCTCTATATGGCTGCTGTCAACTGTTGCTAAGTGTCAAGATTTGTCTGCTTTTCACAGGTGTATACAGGCACGGTTTATGCAATTGACGGCTGTGCTACATTTTACCGTCGTGACCGCTTTTCACTTGTTAAAAAATACGAGGTAAATTGCTGTCCATAGTTAGTTTTTAATGGCAACAAATTGTGGAACACATGGAGGCATGCTTGCTGTTGTATTTTCCTTTTGCCCAGATAACAGTCATTTTGGAGGTGGAAGAAAAATAGAGGCTGTGACTGACAACTGTCTCATTCTTACTCAACTCTCAGGTTGAATTCAATAAAGCTGCTCAGTCTTTGTCGGAGGCACTTGTACCCTCTGCAACAAAAAAGGCAGCTCTTAGCCGCTTGCTCAAGGATAACGTAGCACTTATTGTGGTTCTTGAGGCTCGAGAGTCAGGGAGTACAATAGATGGACAGTTGGCCTCTGGCAAACGTGGTCAGCTGCTATGCGTGGTGAGTGGAATGCACTAACTTTTTAGCATTGGGATTGTAGTAGCTATAACTCTTGGCCACCTTGCAGTTGTTGTGGGTTCAATTCACCATTAGGTCATGCTAGATTTTGCCAATCAGTACCAACCCAGCTGTCAAGGTAGTCACTGGGTAAACAAGTCATCCAAAGTGTGAAACCTAGCAGCCTTCCTGAGTCCTTTGGGGAATAATAGGTGACTACATTGTCTGTCCACTTCAGTAGCTGTAAGTGTAAGATGGTCAGGCATGCTTGGTCATAAAGATTCACATCATTTTTCTGCATCCACCATATGGACTGGAAACCTCAATATTTGAAAAGTTGCACATTGTCCTCCATTTCTTTCCCAGGAGATGTCTTCACCTGTCTCCAGTGCAAACTGAATGTCATTGCAGAGACCTATTCATATAGTGAGTAGCTATGCAAGCTTTCTCAGTAACTCTGAAAACACTTGGTGGTCACTGAAGAGTTTGAAGAAACTCATATTCATGAGCATGATTTTGACCATGTTGGTTTTCCTGGCAGGCCAATACACACATTCATGCAAATCCAGAGCTTAAAGATGTCAAGCTCTGGCAGGTATCTTCACACTGCTCTGACCTCAGATACCTCTTCTTGGGACATCATTAGCACAGGGCACAAGAGCCTAGCAAAAGTTGGTGTCCATCTGTGAGGGAGCATTGTATATGACTGGCAAATGGATGAAATGGTGTCATCTCAAGATTCATGTGAAGGAAGTGTTGTATAGCTTCACCAAATTATTGTGCAGATCCCATAAAACAGGAGTTTGGATTGCAGCTCCTGCAATCTTGACTCATAAGCTGGCATCTGAAGTTATTTGTCTCGTGATAGCTTTTTGGAAAGTTGGTTAACAGTTCCAATCGATTCCTGGTTTGGATTTTTATCCATAGAGCTGGAGGCTCCAGGTTTTCAAGATTTGGGATGTTGGCCTGAAGGATAATAGTTCTTGGCTAAACTTCATTCTATTTCAAATTGTTAGAAATCAGGCCAGTATCTGTGGATTTAGTGCACTTTTATTGGATTTAGTATCTGACTTTCTTTGTTCAGGTACACACTTTGTTGAAGGGACTTGAGAAAATAGCAGCCAGTGCAGACATTCCAATGTTGGTGGCTGGGGACTTCAATTCAGTTCCCACAAGGTCAGTATATATGTATGATTATTTGGACCCAATTCTGGAGGTTTTTGATTAGCAACTAGAGAATGACATATCCGGCTGAAAACCCTATAGGGCCAAAACCTTGTCATGGGATGCAAATGAGAATGTCACAGATCAAAATGCATGCTCCTGAATAAAGTGATTATTATTGAATTATAATATGATGGATATTTGTGGCAGTGCCCCACATTCACTGTTGGCAACAGGACGGGTTGATGCAGCACATCCAGATTTGGCAACTGATCCGTTGGGTATCTTGCGCCCTCCAAGCAAGTTGTGTCACTCTCTGCCTTTGGTGTGTATTCTCCCTCAGAAGCTGCATCCTTAAAGTGACCTGTTGTTACCTCAGTGGTATCTCATGTGATTAGAGTTTGTTCATGTTGGCAAGTGAAGGAAAGGCCATGTCAGGCTCTTGAAAGGGGGTCATGTCAATTGACAACATGCTGAACCCTTGCAGATGAGTGCTTATTCAGCATTCGGCAGGCTGAATGGAGTGGGCCCAACCTTAGATAGGCAAAAGCGGCGTATGGACTCAAGCAGTGATGAGCCTTTCTTTACAAACTGCACCCGTGATTTTCTGGGCACTCTTGACTACATCTTTTACACTGGTGACTCCTTTTTACCTGTGGTTGACTACTTATTGTATGGTTGCTAGAGATGCTGAATTCTACTATTTGCTTTCATAAAAAAGAAGGATCTATCTTTTTGAATTGGGAGCATATAGCAGCATCTGTGCAAGATGGTCCTTCCTAAAGGTGTTGGAGATGACCTTGTAGTGGTCAATGGGTGGGGTTGATGAAAGCAGCGGATTCACTGGGTGTTGAGTCACTACTGGAGCTACTTGATGAGGAGAGCTTACGTAAAGATACTGCATTACCATCTCCAGAATGGTCGTCAGATCATATTGCACTATTGGCTGAGTTTCGCTGTAATCTTCACCCATTCACTTCAACCCATCTCTCATTTCCTCTACGCATGTCTCTTGTGTGTGTATGTGGTATCCATTTCACTTTGATATGCTTTTGCTGCTTTCCAGTGTATGAGTATGCAGCTCAGGTAGTCTATTTCGGTCAACATTTTCATAGTTTGGATGACTTACCTAAAAAGAAAGGGAATCTTCTGTTCTTTTTTTCCTCTCACCTGTATATGGGCATCTTGTGTTGATAATGATTTTTAGCTGGAAATGTTATGTATGGATTCAGGGCTTAGGTTGGACCATGAAAACCAGAGTGGACGAGACCCCTTTCCTAGTCTTCAACGTGAGGGTGGACGTTTACGCACATAATCAAAGGGTCATCCATATTTGTATGGTGTTCTCCATGTGTGGGTGTTGACCCTGAAGCTGTATTGGACAAGAACCCCTTATGGGTCCAAGTCTTCAGCACAGGTAGATGCACATGGTCAAAATCCTGTTACTAGAATATGAAGGAATTGGTTTGGTACCATTTGTCTATTGAACCTCTGCTCAAGTGTATGTGTACAATTCACTAGGTAACCTTCAGTTGGGTGTTATAAATTTGTTTAGAGCAAGTTGCTTGTGATATATGCCAAATAACAGAATACCCAATGTGGTCTGTGTTTTGTTTCTGCATCTTCAGAGCACATCATAAAATGAAGTGGGTCTTGGGTTTCTCTAATATTTGTTACAGTTGCTTGAGAGTATTGGTTGCAAGATTCATGTGTAGCTTAAGCATGCTAAGTTTCATATTTATCTTCTTTCCTAATAGATAACTTGGTCCTCATGCTTGCTTGCTTGGTCTTGAAGCAGTGAATTGGTATCACATCTAGTACTTAATGTGCAGTCATTTCAGATGACTTTTACCTCTGTACATTAATTCTGATTTCTTGGAATTGTCTTACTGGGTCGAATGCCTATCCAGTTCTTCTCCCCAGGTTATCCTTAGTTAAAGATTTGTAGACAGTGCAATATTTCACTGATTTCTCATATTGCGACACAGATTTTATTTGCAGTGGCATAGTAACAAAGCAGGATTTTGCCTTTGGGATCTATATCTTTCAAGCATTTCTCAATCTTGAGTCCGCTTTCAGAGCCCACTTCATGTTCAAGAGATCATGCTCCTGAAGTTCTGCATGTTGTTTCCGTGTTATCTTACTCTTTCCTGAGTCCTGTTCCAGCCAGTCTTGTAATAGAACAAAATATGTTGGTTAGATTTATGGCATTGACCTAGACCTACTTCTGGGAGCTGATGATGATGTTGGGATGTTATTATTGGAGGCAGCCATTAGATACATGTTGAAATTCACTGAACATGTGTGTGCATGTGTGCATGTCACTATTATTTGAGCCACCCCTCAGTTTTTCCTGTGGTTTTTAGGGTCAGTCTTCCCTTTTTCCTCTCACTGATATATTGGAAGAGCTGACATCTCTATAGCCTTATCAGTGGGTGATTTTGTAATTTTAAAGCATTGAGTTGCAATATTTATGAAGAAATGTGTTGTTCTAAAATTGTGTTCTGTTGTATGAAAAGATTTGGAACACCACTTTTGTTAACTTGATCTGTAGGTGAGTCCTAGATGCATGTCTTTGCAGGTGAGCATATGTTAGTGAGAGAAATTGCCCTGGTTGTTTCATGATTTGGAACCCTGCTACGAAAGGTGTATATGGGCTGCTCCTGATAGGGGCAGCTGCAACCTCCAATACAGTTAGTAAGAGTACAGATATGGTTACATATACAGCCAGATAAGCTTATCAATGATCAAATTTGGACTAATGCTCATGTTCTCCCCTAAGAGCCAAAGGCCTTTCTACAACCATTTCCCCTATAGTTGAAGCTTTGGTTAGTAATATGGCCCAATCTTGTTGCCTGTGAATGAGGTTACAAATTGAATGGTTGGATTCAAAGTCTACATACTCAAAAATCTTTGGTAATAATTTCAGTCAAAATCCAACAAGGGATGGTGAGATAGCAAATCTAGATTCAGCTCAAATAGGATCAGGTAGGGTTTAGGTGGGAGTCTGGATCTCAATCTTCATTGGTGAAAAAAGACTTTTGGCATGGCACTAAAGCATGCATTCTATTATGGCAATTGTGATGACCAGGTCAGGTATTGATATCAAGAAAGAGCCAAAATGTGATTCTTCAAGTAAGAACTTATGCACCCATATTGGGTATCTATGCTTGCATCAATATTTCTCACATCCATTACTATTTATTTCATATCTCAATTCCCACCCATATTGGGTATTTCTAAGCTTGCATTCACTATGTTTCACATCCACTACTATTTGTTTACACATCCCAAGTTCCACCCATGTTGGGTATCGAAGCTTGCATCACGATTTCTCACATCCATTACAATTTACTTACACATCCCAAGTTCCACTCATAAACTTGAAAGTGGGACTCTACAAAGTGAGAGATCACCAGGTGGTAACAAACTGAGTGGACAAATTAGATAATTCAGCCAATCAATCAACAATAGTGAAAGATTATGCCATGGGGACCAATCAAGCGATCAAGCCAATCCATAGCAAGATTTAAACTATGTAGTGGCTGTGCAAATATGCTGTACCAAAACTATTGATTTGAACCAAACTAATAAATTTTTGATTGTTCTACATCCAAAACATGCTCTTGCAATGCACAGGTGAAGATGCTCGAAAATAGAAACCAAAATGTGATTTTTGAAATGTGAATATGAAGATATCCAAAAATGGTAACAACAACAAAAAGATCCTTCCAATGCAAACTCTTGAGTGAGCTCACAAATTTCTAGAATTAAAGAATCCTCGGATTATGGATTGTATCACTAAATTAGAGGAATAACATTACAATGATGCAAAAGTTGACTATGTCACTCAACTTTTGTGCTGTATTTTACACTCTTCCATAGGTGTGGTACAAGTAAATCACTTCCTTTAATTGGCAATCACAAATGATTGACCCAAGTTATGATATTCACATGGTGTCACAATAAAAGTGCTTTTCAAAATTCATGTTTATGGGTGGGGTAGGGGAAAAACACTTATCTCTATGTTGGCTAGTGATACCAACCCAAATGAATGGCGTCATCATTAACAATGTTCTTAACTCACATTACCCATCTATGATTATCACTACTCTCATTGGTGTAAAATGTGAGTAATTGGGTTCCAACTAGTGGTCTAATTGCTCTTATTTATCAAAACCTCACCCAAATTCATGTGGAGATTCCCTATTAGTACACCATCTCAAAACTCACAAAAAGCCCCATGCGACTTCAAGAATCATTTGTCCACAACCATAATGATTCGAAATTCCAAAAAACCCCATTTTCAGCATATTAGGCGTTTATGCATAAATGAAATCTTTAGTATTTCCACCCCGGTCATGTGACTACTTGTTTGATTTGATTGAAATTTGACCACTTATGGTAATCATGTATTAACAAGTGATATTATGCACTAATCAATAGCTAGCAATGTCCATAGTCACAACATTAACTATGCTATTCACTAGGCTCAAAATTGTCAACCCATTTTGTTTCTCTAATAATTTCAAATTGCTAATGTGAAAATTTAGGTAAGCCCAAATTCCTTGTTAAAATTTTGTATGGTAGATCCTATTATGTTGCACTCTCCTGATTCAAGTTTTCAAATAACAAACAAATGGAATGTAAAAAACAAGGATGAATGAATCTACATGACAAAAATATGTAAAATGAAAATACAAATTTAGGAATTTTTTTTAGACATGTTTTCATACGGGATTGTGTGAGATATCAAATGTCCATGAGAAAGCAAAAAGTAAATTAAACTAAAAATTCTACTTGCATGGATGTGTTTTGTTCATGGAAAATTGTGAAATTCAAATTTCCAAAAAAATTATACATAATAATAAACATACCTCCATAGATGTTTTTTCTCACATAAATCCATGAAATATCAAAATGCCCATGAACAAAAATAAATAAATTCATGGACATTATTTTTTCAATGAAATTTATGAAATATCAAATATCCATGTGAAAAATAGTAATAATAACAACAACAATAATAATCCACTACTACCTCCATGGACATGATTTTCTAATGGATTTCCATGAGATATCAAATGTCAACAAAAAGAAAGGAAAAAATGCTTCCATGCATGGATGTGTTTATCTCATGAAAATTTGTGAAAAATGTCCATGAACAAATATTATTATTATTATTATTATTCAAAAAACCATCTCTATTTGAATGGATGTGATTTTGTCAAAGAATTTTTTTTCTGAATATGTAGATCTATTGGTTCTTCAACAAAGTGGCCATCGCATGTGAGCCCTTAATGTTGTTTTCAAAAATGTTACATGTTGTGTTCAACATGTTGTTTGATTTCATAAACCTTAAATAAATTTCATGTATTTTTAACAAAAGGTTATCCACATAATTATGTTCAAGTTGATGTTGACGTTTCATCGACTTTTATCTTAATGTGTTCACAAATACGTTTGTATTTTGAAGCATTTTGATGACCTAATCATAATAAATTAGATTTTTTATTTCCAATATACCGTAACATTTAATTTTGGTCCATAAAGGGAGTTATCTCCCCTCCCTTGCATGGGGATCCCTTATACATTATCGAAAATAATTACATTGTAAAATTTCAAGAGTTGTGAGGCCAAAATCCAAAGCCTCAAGCAACAACTGTATGAAAAAATGGGTAGATCATGAGCAAATGCATAGATTGATGAGAACATTGGTCAAAATTAAATGTTTGAAATCAAGATTTGACATTTGAAAGAAATTGGACGAGAAATTGGGTTTCAAATAATATTTGACAATTATAATGAATATAAAACATATTTAAAAATGAAATGAACAAGTAATGATGGGTAAATTCATTTGTTTTACTTTTCTTTTTAATCTTGTTATTTGTTTTTTCTTTTGGTACTAATTTTTTAAATTATAATATTTCTAGAACATCTTTTGTTATGAATTTATTATGCATTAAAAAAATATTTATCATGTGTATATGTGTGCATAATTTTATTTATTTCTTGATTGATGCACCTTTTTCCACATTTACCTTTTGTTTATGTTCATCTTCATTTACCTTTTTGTTTTAACATATTGTTTTTAAAAAAAAAAGGTAATCAAGGTGTCGTTAATATATAACTTAGCTATGCCTCCATTTCAAAAAGTATGTGGAAAATTATCATGTAACGAATGTCATCATTTTTCCAATAGGTGGTGTTCATTGTAATGTTTAAAATTCAAAATCAACAGAATTTTTTTTTTTTCATGGTTCCATTGCAATTAAATGAACTTGTGTTATTAATTATTGAGGGAAAATGGCTTGAAATAGTTGTGCGTATGATAGAATCTGAATTTTTGGATTTACCTCATCTAAAACAAGTTCAACTCCTCATTTCAGTTTGCATTCATGGTAAATTTGAATTTTCACCCAAATCTACTTTTGTTGGTTTTCAAGAAGACATCCAACAATTTATCCCACAAGCAAAAATTAGTTTGAAACGCAAGAGTTTAATTGTTCTTTTGGCAATTATTCTTAACAATAATGTTTAGTGTAGTGTGAAACACTAGTTTGATTTTTATCAATTGAAAGCAATTTCTAAATAAAAACCCTTTTAAACATTAAGGTTGTTAATAGGGTTTAAGGTTTACTATTCTATAGTTACCTTTAATATATGAATATATGTGAAAAAAATTATATTAAATTTTGGTTTTAATAGATAGGAGAATATTTGGTCAACTTGCCATTGTTGATCACACACAACACCACTCATGAAGTTTGATCCCTTGACTTTTAAAATGGAGGCAAACAACCCTACTATCAAGCACCTTACTTGTTATGATAATATGTTACATTACATTTTAGTTGTCAAATAATTCATTTTAAACATTACAAAAATGAAAACTTTGAAAATTCATATTTTATTGAAATTTTGTTTTAATGAAATGATTATAATCATTCATAGTTATTTTCTTAAAGGAAAAGGAAAATTCTCATACATCAATTTTACATCAAGTGCCCAAAATGTGCACAAGTTGATACTCAACAAATTTTTCTTCCCCATGAATTACATGCAACTCCAACATACTCATTTAAAAATCCAAAATCCTTAACAACATATGAAACACCTAACATTAGCCATCAATTTTAATTTTTAAAATTAAAAACATGCAACAAGTCATGGGTGGCACATGAATTTGTGTTCAGTTCTCAAATACATGTGATGGAATATTTCATACTATAATTTCATAATATGCAATGTGCATACCTTTTGACATTGAGCAATTAGAGATACTTGTTTTAAGTTTGACTTCAACAACCACAAAATATTTTATTCCTGAAAACCTAAGCTAGCACTTACTGTTTATAGTAACCCCATTTCTTGGCATTTTTCTTGTTTTCAGTTCAACTTCAAAAGCTACAAAACACATTATTCCTGAAAGCCCAAGCCAACACCTGTTGTTTGTGCAAACCCAACCATTTCCTGACATTTTTCCATATTGTATTAGAGACATGGAAAGACTTTGCATAAATGAGTTTTGCAACCTATCCAAGATAATAGATGTTTCCATGAAAGAAAAAAATTGGACGTTATCAAGTGGCTTGAGTGTTGGACAATGCGGACATCAACTTGCATTGGCCAAGAACAATGGAGTTGTGGACATTATTGAAACCCCACAACTGAACCCTTATGAATAAGCACGAGCTCAACGTATTGGTTTTTTTTTTAGATTCAATAATATACATGATTGTATTTCCTTTTGAAAGTGTAAAATCATTTGAACAAAAAAAAAATTGAATATCATTATTCAATAACATTTCAATGACCATTCTTTTGGAAAAATAAAAGATTAATAAATGAATAAGATTTTTGCTAATATAATAATACTACTTATGTTAAAGTACTTTCAATTATTATATAGTTTTTTTCATTAATTAAATTTATTTCACCCTACATTATTTACAACCAATTATGGTTATTTTCATTTATTTTTAATTTTTTTTGGCAATTTCACCTTATGTTACTTTTGATTATTGTAAGTTACTTTTGGTTATTTTAGTTTATTTCACCTTATGATATTTTCGGGTATTGTAAGTTTTTTTGGATATTTTATTTTTTTGTTATTGTAAATTATTTCATTTTAGGCTATTTGTAGTTATTATAAATTACTTTTGGCTATTTTAAGTTATTTCATTTTGGGTTATTTTTTATTATGTGAAGCTATTATTGGTTACTTTTGGTTATTGAAGGTTATTTCACCTTAAGTTACTTTTGTATATTATATATTATTTCATCCTATATTATTTTTGGCAATCCTAAGCAATTCTAATATATGATTATTAATTATTTTATTGAGGCTATTGGTACCTATTCTATTGGTGCTATTAATGGTTATTTTATTAGTGCTTATTAATGCATACTAGTGGTTATTCTATTAATGGTTATTGATGACTATTATATTAGTAGCTATTGGTGGCTATTATATTGGTGGTTATTTATTTGTGCCTATTGGTAGTTATTTTATTAATGGTTATGGGTGTTTATTTTATGAATGGCCATTGGTGGTTATTATATTAATGACTATTGGTGGTTATTCTATGAATGGCCATTGGTGGTTATTATATTAATGACTATTGGTGTGATTTTTTTATTATGACTATTTATGTGATTTTTTTATTAATCGTTATTAGTGTGATTATTCTATCAATGGTTATTGGTGTGATTATTCTATTAATTGTTATTCGAATGATTATTTTTATTAATGGTTATTGGTGGATATTCGTGCTTATTAAAGGTTATTGTATTAGTAGGTATTGGTGGGTATTAATGGTTATTGGGTTAATGGTTATTGATGGTTATTATATATATCGGTATTGGTGACTATTATATTAATGAATATTAATGATATTAATGGTTATTGGTGATTATTATATTGGTGGATATTGGTGGTTATTAATTATTATTAATGGTTTTTATATTAATGGTTATTATTTTAGTGGTTATTCGTGGCTATTCTACTAATGATTATTGCTGGTTATTTATAACTATTATATTAAATGGATATTGCTGGATATTTTATTGGTGAATTTTTTGGTTATTAATGTTATCATATTAATGGTTATTCGTGAATATTCTAGTAATGGTTATTGGTGGTTATTAATGTTATTATATTAATGGTTATCCTATATATAATTACAAACATGGTGTGTTTGTACCTATTTGTCCGTTTTTACCTTTTCAAAATTACGTTCGTTTACTTAATTTACCTAAGTTACTTTTTACTAAACGGCAGTTAGGAAGTTATAACCAAAAAAAAAAATTCTAGTAGGGGGGGCCAGCGGGGGGGCAGCAGGGGTGGGGGGGGCCAATTTTTTTAAAAAATTATTTTCATTATAGAACATTTTTAAAAAACTAGAATATTTTTGAAAAAAAATTTAAAAAATAAATACATAAAAATAGAAAAAATGAAGATAGACAAAATAAGAATAGAAAAAATAAAAACATGAAACAAACATAAACAAAAAAAAAGTAAAAACTATAAAACTATAAAAAAGGAATGGAAACAAATGAAGAAACCAAATAAAGAGTTGTAAGGGGGGACGGGCGAAGAAGGACCGGGCGGGGGGAGCTCAACGGATGCATTATGCACCAGGTTTACACTAGTTTTATTAATGACTATTGATGATTATTTTATTGGTGCCTATTGGTGGTTATTTTATTAATGGTTATTGATGGTTATTATGTTATAAATTATTGTTAGTCATTAGATGTTATATTACAACTATTGGTGATTATTTTATTATTATTTTTGGATATTCTATGTTATAATATCATAGGATATTGGTAGTTATTATATTATAGGGTATTTTTTTAATTTTTAATTATTATACTTAAGATAAATAATTCATAATAACATAAAGTAGAAAGAACTTGAATAATTTAAACTATATATTTAAATAACATATATTAACTTAAAATAAAATAACTTAAAGTTATTGCCTAAAGTTGAATAATTTAATTTAAAATAGTTTAAAAAAATTATAATAAGTTAGTTAAGATGCTTTAAGATAAAATAACGTATAATAATTTAAGGTACAATAATTTATAATAACTTATAATAACATAAGATATAAGTTAAAATAATTAAAGTAGCTTAAAATAATATAGGATATATCACAAAGAAACAGATATAGAATATTTTAAAAATCATTAAAAAAAAACCTGTTTATTAAAGTAAATTATAATAATGAATTATGTTAATTAATATTGAAACATGATGTTTACATAGTGGTATTATAGTGAAATAAAATTCACCAAGGTGAAATTAATGAAATGCAATAAATTTATTTCACTTTTCAGATCCCATAATGATTTAAGCAAATGAATTGCACCCCACTTTTGTAATATTGTAGGTTTAACATCTTTTCATTAAATTTGTTTGCTCATACTAGGATAATTCCTTAGTATGTGTAATTGTCATTGTACTACAATTTGAATATGATGTTGTAAATTTAGGTTGTAATTAAAATTTTAAGCACAATAAACATAATCATTTAAAAAAAACTATTGCAATTTTTCAATGCACAAATGTGTTTGTTGACATGTGCAAATTTGGCTGTGATTTTTTCCATAAATGATTTTTGCATCTCATTCAAAAAAATATTGAATCTTGAATTGAAATCGGAGTTCTGCATTAATTTTCCCCATTGGTCTTTTCCAATCAAATATATTGCAACATGAAAGTGTCATTTAATATTTTTTATTATACTTGACACCATAATTATTAATTGTGATTGTTTTGTGAATTTGTAGGGTAAATACATTTTAGGGTGGACCAAAAGTGGCACTTCATAGTTCCATTTTGAAAGTCTTTATCCTTTGTATTTTGATTTTATTTTAAAATTTGTGAATTTGACGTTTTTAAGTTGATTCAAATGATGTTACATTTAACATTATTTGTCGAATTTAAATTTGGGTCACCATTTTAGCTGTTTTTTGAAAAAATAATCAAAATTCTATTTTATTTGTAAAAAATCAAATATGATTTGATATTGTCACAAATATGATTTTTTAAATATGATTTTTTAACCTTAAGGATTATCAACTTTCAAACTATTATGTCCCAAAATTTCAAAAACATTATAAAAACACATATTTAATTTTTAGATGGACTAACACTTTTTAGGTTCTTTAGTTGATGAAAGATGAATGGATGAATGAAAGAAAGAGTGGTGCAATTTTCTTAGTTGATATCCTTAGTTATTGTAGTCTATGAAAGGACAACAAGGTGAAGGACAATGCAAGAGAGAGAGAGAGAGAGAGAAGGACCTTTAGATCTTCTTGTACCCAATGAAAGGAGGGTAGGATGAAGGACAAATGGATGAGAGAACAATCTTTTAGTTCTTGTTCTCCATGAAAGGAGGGTAATGGGAGGAAATGTACACCCACCAGGACACTGTGAAGGATGAATGATAAGAGGTTAGGAAACAGTTTTCTGTTGAGTTCCAGTTCCAGAACTTAACTCAGAGTTAAAGGTTCATCCACAACTGAGTACTAACAGGCATCATCCAGTGGATGGTGCACTGGTGGGTGCTTGGTTCATTGTGGCAAAAAAATTTCTTTACAATTTTCTTTCACATGCATTTTGAATGAGCACTTGACACAAGTAAAGCTTGTGCTATTTTATTTTATTATTTTATTATATTTATTAGGCTATTGGTTTTAAAGGTAGAATCTCCTGAATGATGAGAATTTGGATCATCCAATTAAATTTTTTGGGGGTACCTTCTCATTTTCCAAAAGCCAATGGAAAAAGGGGAACTCAAATTACCAACACTCAAAAAAAAATTTCCCATCAGTTTTCTCCCAAATAACCATAGCCTAGGCCCTAAGGTCAGTTTCCACATTGACAAAAAAAAAATATATATATATTTAAAATTTGAAAAATAAATAAATAAATAAATAAATAAATAAATAAATAAATATATATATGCATTTTCATCATGTACTATAATATTGTGATATGAGTGATGAAATTATTTAGAGTGTAGCCTATGATAATTATGATGATTTTTCAACATATCGACTTCATATTTTCACAAAATTTCATTTCACTATTGTGAGGATTATTTAATGACCTTAGAGTAAGGTTTGGGGGGGGGGGGGGGGGGGGTGGCTAGGCTACCTTACCTTTTTCCCAACCCCAAAATATAAATTTTTTTGGGGGAGAATATTTTAATTTGCAAAGACCCTAAAATTTCCCATTTGCCAATTTGGCATCCCGGATTCTTTCTAGGGTAAAGGGGGGGGCGCTACATTCATCCCTACAAATTGCAAATGGCCCACTTTCCAAAAGCAATTAAAAAAGGGGGAAAACAAATTACTGAGAGCCTTATGAAAGAACCGGCGGGGGAGGGAGGGAGATGGATGCAGATCTAGAGACGCTTCAGGCGGAAGATAGTTGGACAGAAGAGACGCGTGGCCTGCCATCATTAGTCGAAAAAAGAGAGTTTTGGATGATGTAGGGCTTCAGGGAGCCTAATGAGTGGCTGGTCGTTCGTAAGGAGACTGAAAAAGGAAGTCCTTTTCAGCTCGCGCGCGCGTTTGCTTGCTTGCTGGCTTGCTGCCGACAGTAGATGAGTTGCTGCTTGAAGGAAGCCATTTTCAGCTCGCGCGCGCCTTTGCTTGCTTGCTTGCTTGCTGCCGACAGTAGATGAGTTGCTGCTTGAAGGAAGCCATTTTCAGCTCGCGCGTTGCTTGCTGCAGACAGAAAAGGAGCGAACGATCGCGACTCGAATCCCAGTGGTCCCTGTTGTTGTAAGTAAGTAAGCATGTAAGTAAGTAAGTAAGTATCATCGCTTTGCATCGTTTGGATCTCTTGTCCTCTTCTGCATTGACTGTGGCTTTGTGATTTCCCCCGCCTCTCAAGGCTTTGGATCTTTTTTCCTGTTGCAGAGGCAGATTTTGTGGTTGTCGATGTACAGGCAGGTTTCTAGAACTCTTTTTTGTTTTTTTTTGTTTGGGCGGTTCAAATTGGGTCTTCTTGTGAAAAATAGGCTCATTGCGAGGGTTGCAATGATTGAAGGAAAAAGAGAAAATGGCTCCGGAAAAATGTGTTCAGTTTAGATCTACTACGGTAGTCTGAGATTCAGCTCCGGTGGCCATGTAGGTGGACTGGAATAAATCAAGGACGGGGTCTTGAATGAGTCATCCAGCGAGCTTTACGGTTACGGATGGGCTGTGTGTTGGGATTTTAGCGATGAGCCAGAACGAGGGTTTTCATTTGTCAGTTTGAAAGCACAAGAACTAGAGCAAGGTGAACTTCTAAACGGTTTGTCAAACATTTGCTGTAAAGAACCTTCGCAATGTTGTAGTGGTTTCGCTCTATCAACAGGATAGAGCGATTGCCCTAGAGAGACTGCAGAGAATTTTTTTTATCATCTCTAACTGGACTGAGAGAGACATTGCAAAAGAATTCTTGATCTTTTCTATTCTACCAGCTCATTTTACCTGCAGTTGGGAATGCCATCAAGGCAGCAATGGAAGTGTCTCCAAATCAGATTCAGGGTTAGGGTTTGAAATTGTTTCATTCAATCAATAGGATGAGCGATTGCTGCAAAGAGACCGCAAATTTTTTTAAAAAAATCTTCTCTAATGGGACTCAGAGAGATTACAAAAAAAATTCTTGATCTTTTCTGTGATATCAGCTGACTTCACTTGCAGTTGGGAATGCCACTCAAGGTAGCAGTGGAAGTGTCTTCAAAGCAGATTCAGGGTTAGGGTTTGAAGTTGTTTCATTTGATCAACAGGTTAGAGCCATTGCTGCAGAGAGACTGCAGAGATTTTTTTTAATCAACTCTAACAGGACTGAGGGACATTACAAGAAAAAGATCTCAATCTTTTCTATGCTACCAGCTGATTTTACCTGCAGTTGGGAATGTCACACAAGGCAGCACTGGAAGTGTCTCCAAAGCATACTTAGGGTTAGGGTTTCCTTTTCTGACGATAAGTAGAACCAGATTTGCTGTAACTCCTAACTTAGGTTCTCATATCTGACAGCTTTATATTCCAGAGGCTGGTGAAGTGTGTGTATTGATGGACAGTACAGAAAGATTCCTCAGACACTCTGAGTGAACCCTTCTTGCTTGTCATCGGCTTTTATGGTTGTTCTGGTTTTCTGACTGTTGGTGGGAAATCTCTTCCATAGATATCCCAGTGGTCACCACCCCTTTAGGCTTAGAGCTTGGATGGGAATGACAATTAGGTGGGAAAAGGTACTGGAGTGGATGCTGCTCATAACTGCAGCATGATATGAGCTCAGGTCTTCATAACTTCATGTGCACCGAAGACTTAAGGTGGATTACAATTGGAAAGGATATGAGACTGAAGCATAGCTCTAGTTTCTAATCTGTAAAATGCTTTTGGTTGGGTTCAGATTGTCTTGGAGAGCTTTTCTTTGCAGTGTGTCGGTTTGAGGCAAATTTTTAAGCTCTCATTTTGGAGCACAGAGCTGGGAATGGATGCAAGTGGTAAGGTGAACTTTTTGTTATGGGGCACGCCTGCAGTTCTGGAGACCGCAGCAGATGTGATGGTATGTCTGGTGCCAATATGGGTGGCAATTACAGTTGGTTTGGTTGTGGGTTGGTCCTGGAAACCTCAGTGGGCGAGTTTTATTCTTCTGGGGATCAGGAGTAGGCCTCGCCTGTTGTGGCAGGCACCACCTGGATTGGGTGGGCGGCGCTTTTGGCTAGCAGTGACTGCTGTCTCTGCCTATCCAATACTAAAGGAGGCATGGACAAAATTTAGGAAGTGGATGTGGCCTCTTGTGCAAGCAGCAGAATTCCCTTCCAGCAGTGATCTATCTGTTCCATCAAGGTAAAGGGAAAAATGGTTCCATGGAAGGTGCAGGTCTTTGTATATCAGCAGTTTTCTGCATTTAGATGGTGAAAAGCCTGTTTTTTCAGTGGACTAAGACCAGGTAATGGTGTGGTACTGTAGTCAATATGAAGTGACAGATAACAAGAAGAGGACATTAATAACAGATGAAGACTTGAGCTCATTCATGAAACGATTGGATGAGACTGATGGAGGTCCAGTGTGGCAGCTGATGATGGATCGTTCAGCCCCCAACATGAATTATCAAGCCTGGCGACGTGACCCTGAGGTAAGCTTTGATGAATCTGCTCTTGAGACGTTTGCATTCTGTGTATCTGAAATTTAAGCCATGGTAATCTATGGCTAGCAATAATATGATTTGGCACAGGTCTGTGAGTTGTGGGACATGTGGTCTGCCAGACCTCAAGAAGCAGGAATGTTGAAAATGCATAATGATATGGCTCTATTTGTAGAATTCCAGGGATGTGCACCAATATTTCTACATTCCCAAAAAGTTATTAATTCTCATTCAATCTCCAGAACTCTCAACATGGCAGAATTCTTTTGGAATGAATCTCCTGAGGTACTATGATAATGTCTTTAGTGGTTGCAGGGTAGGCTATCTTGCATTGGATTCATGAGAAGTAAGACATCTTTGAGTAGGGGAGATAAGTGGGTCTGACTGATGAAGTTTGATTTGACTGTACCCTGGTGTTTGTCACTGTGTCAATGGTTTTAGATGGGTCCTACAGAGTATCGAAGCCGAACAGTGTTGGAGGATGTGACTCCAACAATTGTGCGTGACTTCTTCTGGGATGATGAATTCAGGAGAGTATGGGATGGCATGCTTGTCTACACCAAAACATGGGAAGAGTGCAAAGACACTGGTTTCATGATCACTCAGTGGGTCAGGAAGGTGTATTTTATTTCCTTCTCTTGGCTTTAGCTTGAGGTTTGTGTGGTTGGTTCGTGAGCTGCCATTGTCGAGTCCTTACAGCAACAGGCACATATGTATGAATCTGTATGTTTTGAGTATAGAGCATTCGGTTTTGAGAGTTGTGTTTTTTGTAGGGTCATGGTGCACTATGGGATGGATTGACATGGCAGATGGTAGCTGAATTGACACGACAGAGCAGTTCAATTATCGGTATTTTTCCCCATGTTGGTATTATGTGGTTACATGATAAATTGGGTTGGATCTGCAGTACCCCTTCTTCTGTAAGGATCGAGAGTACATTCTTGGTCGACGCATATGGGAGTCTAATAACACCTACTACTGCATAACACAGGTAAGAATTTCCAAATTTTTGTGAATTGATGATCTTTGAAACACTTGTGTTCCTAAACGGTATACTGCATGGTATGATGGGAATGCACAAATTGGCCTGAAGCTTTTAATGACATGTTTATTGCAGGGAGTGCCATATCCTGCAGTGCCACCACAGCACGCACCAAGGAGGGTGGATATCTTCTTCTCAAGTTGGCGCATTCGAGCAAGTAAGAGTTTGGAAGACTTGCTTGTCCGTCAATCTATTTATTGGCAACTTTCTTGTCTGGTGTGTGGAGTACATTGAATGATTGCAGAAGCAAGAATTGGTGCACACTGTAAGTTATGACTGTTTTCCAGGGCTCACTTGTTATGGTGGTGCTTTAATATTTGAAAGCAGTTGAATCAGCCAAGAGAGATGGACAACTCACGGCTTGTGAAGTAATGCTATACCACCATGAAGAGATGGGAATTCAGCGTGACCTTGCCAAGCTAGGTGTGCGCCAGGGGATGTGGGGATGTGTTAAGAAAATCGAGCCAGGTATCAGAATCTATCAAGCTGCCCAGAGACAAAAACCTCTTTCCAAATGTGCAATGATGGCACACATTACCAGTAAGGTGCCAGCTGCTCTACTAAATGAGCACAAGGTAATGACAACCAGCGACTGCAGCACCTCTGTCACACGGAAGGAGAAACATAAATGGAGGCACGGTTATTTGCGATGGATGCTATTGGGAGGTGCAGTGGCCCTTGCATGTGGAGTTGACAGGGGCGCAGTCGGCAAGTTCCTTGTGTTTGGGGTCGCAAGACGCTTGAGTAGAATTGGGCGAAAGTTGTAACATAATGACGTTTTCCATTGAGTTTTCCTCCCAATTGAGTGAAAGGGCACTTCAACAATTCTATCACTGTTGAGCTTCTTAGCTAACTTCTGCTTGAGTATGTACTTATACTTTAGATTCTCAATTTTTAGGTTTTTTAACTGTGATGCTAAAGAGTGTCCACTCTATTTTTTGATAATGTGAACATAATTTAGGCCAGCTTGTTGGTCTTACAAGTCTCTAGCAAATTATGGTAGTGCTGAAAACTTTAAGTACCTTCATGGTAAATAGGTTTAGGTCCAAAATGACTAGCTTGGTGTTAGGGGACTTAGTATTGGAGTCCTTAACACCGAGTGTGAATGCACCTTTAAGGGACCCTGAGGTAGTCCCAAATTTCTGTAAAGCTCTTGTAAGTGGACTTTTTACAGGGTGTAAAAGTCAGGCACCACTTTCTATTTTATTTTATTTTATTTTTCCCATGATATGCAATGGGGGAGAAAAAAAGGCCATTGGGCTTTATGAAAATGGAAAGTATCTTAATGCAAAAGAAGAATTATGAAAATTCCAATATTTCACCTTGAATCCTTGAATTGGACCTTTCTTCACATTAAAAAAATAACTTTAATTTAATTTAATTAATTAATATTTAAAGGTTCAATATAGATAAACTGCAAATTTGCTGTCAAATTCCCTGGATAAATTTTCATTGAAGGTCAGGGAACCAAACCATGGTCAAGTAGCGGTTAAGTATGTGCAGTGTGCTTTGAGACCTCAGTTTGGATAAGTTAAGCTCTCTGCTGCTCTGTGGTGCGATATGGGTATGTGTGTTGCGGTTGTTTGCGGTTGTTTGCGGTTGCAGTGAGTGACCGACGACCGAGAGCCATGGCGGTGGCGTGCCTCACACTGGCCTGCTGCGTTAGGCCCTCGTCTGCACTACTACTTTCCTCACATTCGTCTTCTTCATCATCGCCTGCCTCAGCAGATTCGTCTGCTATCACTACCTTGGTGGGAAGCTTACACACCACCACGGGTGTTGTTGTCTCGGATAGCAACGGTGACGTCGGAGGTGGAGAAGGAGGACAGGTGGAGGAGAGTGCGGGAGTCGCAAGAGGAGGAGCAGCAGGAGGAGGTGATTATGCAGGAGGACAAGGGTTACATGATTGGACGCGGACGAGGAGAGGCGTCATCTCGGCAGCGGCGCTGGCGATGCTTTCCGCCTTCTGTTCCAACTGTCCTTCTTCACACGCCTTCAGCCTTGGAATCTGTAAGGTCGGAACTCATTCCATGTGCTTTGTTTGTCCTTTTATTTTAATTTTTAATTTTTTTTTTGGTGTGTTGGCTGTTCTCTTCCTCTTTCGATTTGAGGTTTTCGGGTATGGTTACTATGGAGCCGGAGCCGATCGCAGTCTGATTTTCAACGGGGATTGTAGGATGCAGAAGTTCAAATGCATCGAAATTTGCTCGCAAGGGTTGTGAGGAAGTGTTTTGTGTACGGGAGTTGTATTGTGTTCTGAAGTTGCGTCTTTCTGCGGTCATGAACAGCTGGACCAAAGGAATGGCTAAAGGGACAGAAGCAGAAGACAGCCAAATTCTTGTTTGCACCTATTAATGCCTCCCGTGACCGCCTCGACTCTGCCCTGCTCCTGCTCTGTGAGTATAGGTGGACACGAAACTGATTGGTTTGTCATTGAAGTTATTCTTAGAACAACCCTGTCTTTGGCCCCTCTTACATTCTGAAATCCTGTTTCATCCCTAAATGTTGGTTATCCACAAAAGAAAGCAAACTCAAGGCAAAGAGCAACAGTTTTTTCACGAAGGGGCATTTATTGCACAGCATTCATAGCAGTGACAACAGAAAGCTAAATCAAAACTCAAGCTGAAATTTATTTTATCACCAACCTAGGGGAAAAAGGAGTTCCAGGCACTGCTTATTACTTCTTTTTTGCTGTCAGGTGTTGATCTCACCCCCCTTAATGGGAAAACTGCTGCTCTTCACCTTGAGTCCTCTTCCTTTTGCAAATATCTTTAATATCTGGGAAATATGCTGGAGAATTTGTCCTAGGGTTACTACTTGATCACTATGGGGTTTCACGGAGTTTTTTTTAATGGATCTTTTCCCATGCTTTCTAATTTGAGGGGTCATGTTTATACAATCCAGCTGGAGCTGATGGTTCCTCATTTGGGGACTATGAGGAGGCAGGAAGACTAGTAAAGGTGGCTGCCCGAGATTGTATGCCTGCTCAACCAGGTTCTATTATTGAAATCCAGACTCGAACTGGTGTTGAGGTATCCAACTTTAGCCCTTTTGCCTTACCAGCCTATTTATTTCATCTGAAATACAACCCAGAAATTTCATATATCTGTCAGTTCCTTATCCTTTGCTGCTCATGTGATTTTTCCTGTAGTACAATGGAGTCTGCAGTGTTACATTTGCTCCACACCTGTTATCATGACTGGAATTTACTGGGCCATTCAATCGAATTTGCAGGTGTGCACATTTCGATTGGTTCTAAAGAATGCTGCTTCATTGCTGGATAAAGACGATCCTTTGAAGGTGAATGCAGATGCTGCCTTGGACGCATTGATCAGGTTCACTTTTCCCTTCTCTTTTTGGTGAACTTTGATTTTAGAGTTTCTATTGAGAGCTTGGTCAAGTATGGTTCAGAGAAAGTGGAATTTTTTTCTTCAATATGAAGTTCTGTGGATCAAACACATTGAAATACAACTTGATGCAGGGTTATAGCTAATGGTCTTTACATCTGGTACAGCAGAGTAGAAGATAAGATAGACAGCACACTTCCTAGCATATAAACAGTTCTAGATACAATGAATAGTATCAACAGCATTTAGAGCCATTTCATTTGCATTAACATGACATGGAGGATTTGCTGTAGTGAATTTTGTTGAGAGGGAACCATGTCCAAGGGAATCTGCAAGTAAGAAAGATCGTGGGTGCAGGTCATTTGTGGCATTGGACAGGCTTCTAGCAGATGGGGCAGCTGGTGCTACTTCTAGGAGGTATGTGCTGAACCGACCCTCTGAACTTTGTGCATTCTCTGAGGTTTCTTTTACAAACTTCAAATTATGTGAATGTCTGGAAACTCTGTAGGGCTTCTGGAATATATGAGCAGGTCTTCAATTTTTAGGCAGTTTGGAGTGATCAACATGTTGTATTGTGAAGGGAGAACGTGATGGGTGCACTGAAGGAGACAACAGTGGCTCTTGATTCTTTTGAAAGAGGGGTGCGAAACTGTCTTGGAATTGCATGATCTGTTGAAGTTGTTGAGGCAGAGTTTATGTATTAAAAAGTCCCAGTACAACTTATATGTCGGTTGCACAAGTTTGTATGTAGGTTTGAAGGTTCGATGTGAGGTGCATGTAGACATGGAAAGCTTTGCTATTTTAAAGCCATTTTGGTGGGGGGGGCAGGGGGTTCCCTAAAGTCTGTTTCATTCTTTTTGATAGTTTAGATCAAAGTCTGTTCCCTTTTTGATACAGTAGATCATCAGTGTAGATGTCATTCACAGTGCTAGAATTTGAAATCCTTGTCAATGATGTATTTTTCCCTCTTTGTTCTTTTTTATTTCCTGAATGCAAGGAAATTAGCTCAGCCTGTCAATTCAGTGTACATTTGACATCAAAGGGTATTGGAATTGCTAATGCAGAATGCATGTCCTGATTGACCTGTTTGATAGACGTTGTCAGATGCTAGCTTGGAAGATTTCACTCAGTGCTGTTCCTTTGCTGTTCTTTTATTCTACTGTATGCAATTAGGTGGGTATTTAAAGTATGCATATCTTCATCTGTGTAGTAAAGTTTCTAATTTGAGTCGTCTTCATTGGCTTTCACAATGGACATGTCTTTGTCACATTCTGTGAGCCGTTTTCCCTTAAGCATTTTCATACCATTCAGTCTTCACACCCTGTGTTGTAGCCTCCTTTGGTTCCTACTCCCTCAACAAGTCCTTGATGTTGAACTTCATTGCTATTTCCTCCTCCAGTTGTACGCACGTCCTTTTCTGTGTGATTTAAGCTAAAGTGATTCACTTTCAGAAGCCCATTTCTTATTGTCAAGTTGTAATTCTCCTCTTCGCGAAGTCTGGGAGTTTGGGCCCCAGTAGCCTACTTGTAGGATACATGGGATAAACTTCTGTCTGACATGTCTTGTTGCAAATCCTTGAACATATATGACTTGACAATAGCTTCTTGGGCAAAACAAAAGCTGATATTTATATAAATTTGTATAGTCTTATTGGTTTGTCAAAATGTGCATGAGTTCATGTCTAATGGATTACATATGTCAAATTACAATAGAAGCACATCATTTAGGCAACAGTTTTAGGCTTGCAATTTTGATCCTTTCCAAATGCCTGTATGCAAAACTATAGCGTATTCATCAACTGGAATAACTGTATCAATACTCTACAGACATGGACATGCATGTCATTCCAAACTTCAGAAAATCAGTTATGCTTTGGAACTAGCCCTGGATGAGTCTATTAGCACGTAACGGAATCGAGGCTAACAGGTGCATTCCATGGTTCACTAAACAAACCATGATCAGCTGAATGATAATTGGTGCCCTTCTTGGTCATGGAGGATGAAATTTGAGGTCCTGAAGTGGATGACAATATTGATCAGAGAGAGTCTAGGTTGACGAACCCGTTTGGTCTCACTGTCAGATCTCTAAAGTGGATGAAGTGCATCGTGGAAAGGCGGTTAGTTAGCGATAGCGATTGGAAGGAAAGCGCTGCGGGTGTTGGTGAAAATGGGCGTTGCATCCTTTTCTTTCTGGAGTGGATGAACGGCATCTTCCCGAAGGCGGTTTGTGGGATGAGAACGAAGGCGGTTTCGGGCGAACTAGGCGAAGGTAGGGAAGGGATCGCAAGCGATGTGAAGCCGCTGTACTGGTCTTTTGTTGCCTGCTGCTGCTAACTGCTCCCCGCAATCTCATTGTTCCTTTTGTCTCCACACTTTCAGAGCGATAGTAAGAGGAAATTGGAGAATTTCACAAAAATAACATACAAGCAAGCCGATACGTTTCAGTACAGAAAGTGCTCCAAAAACATGAGAATCATTGCTGTGGTTGGGATTTCGAATTGAAGACGTGAGCTCCAAACGTGAGCTCCCAAGTATATACTGTGTGTGTGTGTGTGTGGGTGTGTGTGTGGAGGAGTTGAAATTCAATTCTAGGCTTGACAGCAGGTACTATGTTAATAAATATCCAAGTGCTAGAATTTTCTTCACACAAGTGTGTAATTTGATGTGATGGGATGCATGTTTGTGATTTAGTTTTTAGGGCTTTGAAATTTATTTTTTTGTAGTGGACTGAATTTGAAAAATAATAGCTTCCTCATGGAATACTTGGAAGTCTGTATATAAGTATTACATATGTGAGGATTGAATCATATTGGATATTGTCTTTGATGAAGATAAAAGGACAATTTATGCAGCTAATTTAGTACTAGACTTCCATTTCATGATAGAAAGAGTATTTTTTAAAAAAAGAAAAAAAGGATATAAAATAAACTATTAGCCCACCCAATAACTTGGCTTCAAAACATTTGAGACAGTGTTATGTGGATTGAAAATTCATTCAAATCCAAAAGACAGCAAAGGATGTCGTCTCCATGTATGCGAAATGCATCAACAACAATGCATTCCCCTAGAGTTGTCAAGTAAGAAATCCTCTCAAGTGTATTGCATTAACATGTGAAATATTGTCTATGAGTGATGTTACTTCTACCTCACATTGGCCTCACATGTTGATGACATGCACACACAGTTTTGATTCAAGTATTTACTTGACGACAAAAAATTCTCCCACATAAAACACTGTGGTGTTTGAACTTGCTTCATGCAATTAAGATCTTGGCTTCAAATTGCATGTGAATTCATAATCCAAGTTGAAATGAAAGTATAATATCATCTTGGAATTTCAAAGTATTGCAAATGTTGTTTCTGCACTATCTGCATTATATATGTATATATATAATGTGCATGGCTTGCCTACTTGTCACAGTATTTTTTGACATATGATGAAGTAATAATATGAACTTTGATCTTGATGAAAGTTTCTAGGTGTTCCTTTTGAGCTTCATTGATGGAAAATATATAAATGAACATTTTTTTTACATATGGGACAAAGCAATAACTCAATCAAGCAATGCATGAAACCTAAATATGCTTCCTTGTAGATTGGACACACGTAGAAGAGAGCAACTGAATTGCTTAAGCATTCACATTCATATTGTCATATCACCCATAATACTCAAAATAACCATCCAAAAACAACATCTTGAAAAGATGTGATGCACAATAAAACTTCTATAACACATTATTGCACAATGGTTAACAATAAAGTCTTAAGCCCAAAGATTTGATTAACACAATCTTGCACAATGCAGCAAAACAAATTTCAACATCAGATCCACAATCCTTAATGCCTATATATTTGTCCTTTGGGCAACATATTGGATAAGCATAGTAAGATGTTCAGATGTTGTGAATGTACATGATGGTTTGATTCGATCTGAAGGGTGGCACTTCAACAACAAGATTGAAACATTTACCAATGCAACCAATGTAACTACTACAACACCAAAAGTTTCAAGCAGTGCGGTGACCCTTATTGATGGGGACTTTGAAGCAATGAATTTGACTGGACAAGTTAGCACAAACACTACAATGAGTTTTGATAATACTACAGCTGCCCTTGTAAACTGGGTTGTTGGCAATGTTATACAAGTTCTTCCCAGTGCCATGTATATGCAATCTCCAAAATGGCCAGGTTCATTTTGTGTGCACTTGAACAATCCTAATTCCACAACTGGAAGTACTTCTGGTGCTATTACAACCACATTGGCCATCAATCCTGCATCAGGAAAAGTATTCACTGTTCAATTTGATATAGCCAAACATCCCGACTCTCCAGTAAATTCAGAGTCTGTGATCAAGATATCTTCTATTTCAGGAGCAACAGTCAATGGGTTTGGTCTTCATAAGCCAACATACAACACCACGGACACCAGGATGTCAATTTCATGGTCAACTCAAAGCTTCATCTACACAGGCACAGGTGTTGCAACCAACATCAAAATCGAAAGTATGTCAGAAAAGTATGGATCCCTTGTTGACAATATCAAAATCCTAACTGGAAAGCATGCCCTTAGCACTGGTACCCATTTTGCAGAACTGCACCTATGGCAAAAGATCATGCCCATCTTCACTTTTGTGGCAATGTCACTGGCTTTGAGCTACCCTTCTTTTGGCATTGCTAGTTTGTAATTTGCATGCAAGTTTTGCATGTTATTAGTCATTCATATTAGAGGATTTAATTGCATTAAAGGACATCATCACTATCACACTAGTTTGACACCTTTTTTTTTAACAGTGTTACATTTTGCATTCAAAGACAATAAAATCACAAGTTATTATGAAACTAGTAATTAATGGTCTATCTATATCTAACATTGGGGGAACACACCTAAATTTAATTTACACATCAATCTTTAACCATTTCCTTTATGACAAATCAATTGAACTATTGGTTAAATTGGCTACTCTAGATACATCATAATTACCAACGATCAATTGAAATGATATCAACAAGATGGTTCACATTTCTATGTTGTACCAAAGTAATGTACTCTAGGAGATTGTGTGATGAACATCCATTGTACCATATTACAACCTCATGGTTAGTGGAATATAATTTGCAAGAGCATGGTTCAATCTTGGAAAAAAAATATTTATCATCAATTAGGTCATGCTATTCAACAATCCATGAAGTCTAGGCTGGATTATACAAGCAATGTAGATCCCCTGTAAATTTTTGCCTTAACATGATCTAGCAATATTCTTACATTGGATGGAGATTTAAAATTTTAAAAATGAAAGAAAAGCAGCAAGTTCATTAATGAATGGTGCACAAATGGTTTCTAAAACCCTGAAGATAATTTCCAACCTTCAAGGTAAGTTTTCATTTTAAAACTATAGCAATATAGATGTATTTTAAAGATAACACAACATACTAGATGAAATGAGACCTACTAAAATGGATACACATATTATTTCTATGTAAAGAAGTTTGGGTAATGTCGAATAAACATGATATAAGCATGTTCAATAAATTCAAATCAATAAGTTCTGAAAGAAATGTGATTATTTTGTTTGAATTATTATTTTGTTTGTGTTGTAAACCAAAAATAAGTTAAGATGGTTCCAATGGTATTTGATCCCAACTGGTTCTATTGAAAGGAAACAATTCCTCTCCTCCTACACAAGACTTTTTAAATCTATATTAATCATAGAATATAAACACATACATCATATAGTTAAGTTCCAAAACTCCAAGTACCATCCCTTGACTTATTCGTAAGGTTCAATTTCATTTTACAAACTAATAGAAATATCATTCAATTTATTGAACTTGGGTAAACATTTTCTATGATGTTGTGGAACTTGCCAAGGTTGGGCAAGTTCACATGGCCACATTATGACAAGTTGAAAGCTTCCATTGTTGAAAAGGCATTGTATGTTCTTTTAGCAATACCCAAGTTCACATTTTATTGTCCACATGGTGTTGGTAAATTATGTATTTAACATCATGATAAAATAGAAAAAACCCCTCTAAATTTAAACCAATATTGGATCATTTAATCAATACATAGAAAGAGTTGCATTAAAGAATTCAGTATTTAATATTGTACTCTATTTTTCTATATCAATCTTTAGTTCACAATGCAACCTTTGGAATTGTCATTTGAATGATATTGTTTGCTCCTTTACAATGTGGTTCATTTGTGAGCTTTGGGTTGAAGTCAACAATCTTTTAATCAACATGATTTTGAGATTAATCTTGATCAAAGTCAATTTAACACATTGTGCACTATAACTTTAGAAGTTTTGAGCTTGCCATTTCAAGCTTCTTTTGAAGCATGTGACCATTTATTAAAGGATTCATCAATATCTAACAAATGTTGAATATATTTTTGACAATATATGTAATTTTTTTTCTTTTCAAAATTGTTTTATTAATGTCCAATGATTGTCAAATAATTAACATCATGGTAGATTTTTCTTACGGTAACATTTTTACAAGTCTCTTTTCGCAACTTCCATGTCAAGCATTCTTTTTTTTTGAACTCAAAAGATAATTTCTTCTTCACCTTCATTTATAATTGATGTTTGTCTTAGCCTAACTTTTGCAATGCTTGTTTAAGGCTAGGGTTACAAAATTTGTTCATTGCATTAGAAAAAAGGTCAATATTTCTCATGAATTTGAATAGTTTGTACATTATATTTTTGAGATTTGTTTTTAGGTTTGGATTTCTTGACTGAACTTTATACATTTGCAAGTCAATCAATTTTTAAGGTTTAATTCCTTCCTCATCATTGGCATTTAAAACAAATTCTATGCTTGGATTTAAATTTTTACTAACTCAAAAGATTTTCAAGATTTGAACAACACGCTTATAATTTATTTATAAGTTCCTCAATTCCAACTTCACTGAAAGACTTGAATGTTTTATTTGATGAAGTTTGATTACCCATTTTGAATCCTTGCAAAATGATGGTTTAAATCCTCACTCAAAGTAGTTACTTGACACAAATACTTTCGTGTATCTCATACAAGATCTTGTCAACTAACCCCAATTCACAAAATCATGTTAGTGAATTCAAAGTTTGAATGACTATAATATGTGAATAGGATCATGGTTCTTCACACTAACCATCATTAACATTCAAACTAATTGGTCCACATACTTGAAAACACATGCACAATACCACAAGTTCATCTTCCCTATTGATTCTAAAGTCAAAATTGCACCCAATTGTCGAAGAGAAGTTTGATTTTGATTTAAGTATGCACAAGGTAGTTTAATTATGTCCCAAGACACTTCTACAACCCTTTTGAGATCATGTTCATAGAACTTAAATGACATTGGTGTATGAACAAGAAAAAGTTCCAACCAGTTTAGATTACAAATGTCAATATTTTTTTGAATCATTTGGTTTCAAGTAAAACAAAGACATCTATGTGTATATGCAACAAATTACATGAGGACCTTTAAAACTTTGTATCATTACTTTATTCATCATTTCTCAATATCAATTGTTAAATTGATCCTTTTACCCTTTTTGTGCTTTTCAATGGAGTTGTGATTGGCCACCTATGAAAAATAGTTCTAATCCCTAGGGAGATGCACCACTACCAAAATTTTCTCAATTTTTTCATTAAAAAAAATAAATTAGTAACCAAGTTTTGGGAAAGTATGGTGTAACATTCATTGTAAAGTGTTCCAAATTCTTGGTGTAAAATTCAACTGGGTATGAATGGTCCACCCCATTGTACTCATTTGTTGCAAAGTAACTTAAAATGAAATATAGATGATTAAGTTTACCTCCTTTGTTTCGTAATGGATTTGGGGTTTAGAAAATGATTTTGGTTTGAACTTAAACCTTATTATTTTCCAAATAGTTCACAAAATTTTTTGTTGGTAAACTTTAAGGATTCCAAACTACAATTGTCCTTTGGAAGTTCATAATCCTTGAATATTTGCTCATCAAAAAAAAAATTGGGCCATTTGTAAAGTCTTTATGGGTAAATGAAATGAAGCATATTGTTATTTAGCAATTTTCATAATCACCATAAATTGCATTGTACTTTTTGCAATATAAAAGACTTGGCATAAAATCCATTGCTTAAAAATGTGAAATGGTTGTGACTATTTTGTGCACACCAAACAAACATTCACACATTTTTCAAGATTTTCAAAAATAAAATCACCAATTTGGCACCACCAATTCCATGTGTGGTGCATCACAATATTCCTTTAAAAGTTTAATTCATTTACCCTTAGCCTATTTTTTGGACAAAACCATGGGTGAAAGCATGGTAAAGTATGCCAATGAGGGATGTTTTTTTTTTAATGGAAAATATCCATAAATTAAACTTTAATACATTGAAATCATGAACCTAATAGAGAAAGATAGATATTTTATATGAGGTAAAATAATTCACCATGAAAATGAACAAAGGAATAAAAAATAGCCAATTGTGCAAGATGTGACTAAAGTTTGCCCATATATGGCCAAAAACAAAGGAAAAAAAAACTTGAAACCTTCATGCAATTGACCCACAAACTTGGATGCAACCAACAAAAATAAATACATGTGACTAAAATGTTCAATAAAAAACACAAAGTTCCCAAAAAAAAGAAAATTGATTGAAACTTTCATACAATTCACATAATGTTAACACGTTGGTTGATGTGAAATTATGTCGTCATGTTTTTTTGAACAACCCTATCATAATACAATATTTCAAAATACATCAATATACACCACAACATTGTTGTTGTTTACATAATGGCTCCAAGTCAACCAAAATATACAATCATCCACAAGTTCTCATTTCTTGCATGAGGAGTCCTTGCTTTGTTTTACACACTTTTTTTCCCCATGTGTTTACTAGTTTAGTATCCCAATTGCAAAGTTAAAAACATCAAAACAAATCTCAAAGTCTCAATCAAAGTTTTAAATTTGGAACACTAATGAAATCACCTTGAATAGTTTCTTTCATGCTTCAATTACAATAAACACACATTTTCATTCCATTCAAACCCCCATGCACAAATCAAAGAGTTGGTAAGGGCATAATTGGTTAGCTACATAAAAGCCTTAAAAAAATATTAAACATGAAATTAATTATTCAAATAATTATAAGCTTAAACTTGCTTTGGAGCTCCTAATCCAAATATTTTCATTCGTGTCATAAAAAACATTGGAAGGTTCTAGACATTTGCATGTGACATGAGGCTAAAAAGTCACAATCATTCATGGAACATAAAAAACTCACAACAATTTGACTCTAAAGAAGTATTGAAATAATAGGAGAAAAGATGAATCCAAGAATTTTCCACAATTTGAATGAGTTAGGTTTTTATTTTTCATGGTGAAATAGTTTGATATTTGGACGATGGAGAGGTTTGCCTTTATTTATGCCCTTAAAAAATGGTCTATTTTGTTCTATTCATGAGTTATAATGTGTAATTTGCGTTAGGACTTACAAAATGAAATGTAAATCAAATTGTTATGGCAACCCATGTCCACATGGAATAAGGAAGTTACTATATAATTTAAAATAAACTTGTTACATAAAAATCCAAGTGTTGATTGGTCAACTATTGGAAAATATGCAATAAAACCCAACTTAGAATTTGATAATGATCCACATGATAATCCACATTGCCATGATAATGGAATTTGATGAAGCTTTTATAAGGATAAAAATCAACATGGAGTTGGGGCTATTTAATGCTTCCTCATTAAGCCATCCCCTTTAGTGTGATATGGTGTTCTTGCTACGGGTGTTGGTAAGGCTACCATCATAATTTAGATAAACCATACCATTATTATTTTGATCATGCACAAAATCCTCAAATATTAACATTTTAACACATTGATTTACAAAATAGTGTTGGTCATTCAAAGTACAAGATCATGGATAGTTGACTATGTTAAACAAAAGACGGTTCATAATATATCATTGGAATATGTGAATTAATTTGAAAAAATACGATAAATAAAAAGTTTCTGAAAAACATTCATTAAACATTGTAATGCATGTTTTTTAGCACAAGAAGGATTATAAATAGCCTCCAAGTCTTTTGAAAATTACATATATTTTGAAATCTTTTACATAAACCTTGACATAATAATATAAAGAAAAATTTTAAATTTTTTTTTGAAATTTTTAAAAAAATATTTCTACAAAAGTAATCCTAAAAGCACGTGGGTGCAGCTCATGTTATCTTGTTTGCACATGTGTATAATGTAATTGAAGTATAATGTTTAAAATCTTACATTGAGGTTTTGTATGCTATAAAATCTTGAGTACAAAAATTATGCACACCAACAAACAAAAACACCTTTATTAATTTAACACATAAACACGTACATACAAAACAAACAAACATTCGAAACACAAAAAAAAAGATTTAAAAATAAATTTGTTATAAGCTCAAAGCTTCCATGTTCATTCCTAGCTCCAAGATCCACACCCACACAAAGGCAAGGGGGATAGTACTACACACAACTTTGAATTAAATAGTAGTCAAATTAAGTGGGAGCAATGCAACGAAATTGGTGAAAGAATGGCATGGACTTAAATGGGTTAGTGCTCGATGGAAAAAATGAAGGAAACAAAATGGCATGGGAGCAACACAACAACACGAGTAGGTGTTAACCATATCACGATACAATTTATAACACAAATAGCTAGTAACAACACCCACAAAATAGATGACAATGTGAGCAAAAGGTAATAACATGACAAAGTAAACAAGAGAAACATGATGATTTGATGACAACATGACCAAAATAGGTGGAAAAAATGTGATGAATAAACATTAATAATACAATAATTTGAAGTAGTGAAAAATAATGAAGGAGAGAAAAAAGGAAAAATAAGAAAGAGAACAAAAGGAAATAAATTTTTTTTTAAAGAACTTACAAAACTTTGAGGACTACCAAAAGAAGCACAATGAAAAAAAAAAAAAAACATTTCACAAGCATCTACAAAACACAAAACTTTCAAAATCAAATACACAATATAATGTTTTTTTTTATGTTGGGCATTTTTAAATTTGAAAAAGTAGGAGACACAAAACAGCACCATTTAAAAAAATAAAATATCATTAGGTTTTAGAAGTGGCACCACCAAAAAAGAAAGACCCTAAAAGCTTTGTATCCTTTAAAAACTAAGCATCCTAGCTATTAACTATATAAACCCCTTATGACTTGTTGGATCACCAAGTTCACCCGCTCGGTTTGCCCATTGGTTTGGGGACGGAATGAAGTGCTCATCTTAAGTTTCGACCCCATGCACTTCCACAAGGCCCGCCAAAACTTACTTGTAAACTTCGAGTCTCTATCCGACACTATGTCCTTTGGAAGGCCATGACGCTTGAAAATGTGGGAGAAGAACAATCTCCCCGTCTCTTGAGCTGTGGCTTCATCCTTTGTGGGAATGAAGTGTGCCATTTTGCTAAATCAATCCACCACAACCATGATGGCATCAAACCCTTTTGAAGGGGGCAAACTTGCCATAAAGTCCATTGACACACTTTCCCACGACCCTTCTGAAATTGGCAAAGGTTGCAACAAACCCGCTTGCTTTTTGTTGAGGGTCCGGTTTTGTTGACAAGTTAAACAAGTCTTCACGTACTCCTCCACATCATCCTTCAAGTTAGGCCGATAGTAGGACTTCTTTAGGAATGTTGTGGTGCGCTTTACACCACCATGGCCCGCAAGCGGCCCATCATGACATTCCTTCAAAAATGTGTCTCACATCTTCCCTTCCGGCACATAGAGTCGGTTTTGTTTGTACCACAATAATCCATTTCTCAAATGGAAGTGGGACTTGGCTCCATTTTGGATGCTTTGCCTTACCTCTTTGGCAAAAGCATCCCGGCGACTCGTTAGCCTAACTTCTTTTTGAAGTTCCGACTCTGTAACACACACCACTCTAAGTTGGTCTTTTCGGCTCAAGGCATCGGGAACTATGTTATCCCTTCCCGGCTTGTGCCAGATGTCCACATTGAACAAGGCTAATGTGTCTTGCCACCTTTGTTGTTTTGATGACAACTTGGGTTGAGTTGCGAAGTACTTCAAGGTCACATTGTCGGTCCACACCATTACATCTTTGGAACCTATGTAGTGGCCCCAAGTCTTGAGGCAATGTATGACTGCCCACATTTCCTTCTCATGTGTTGGCCACCTTCGCTCCGTCTCACTCAACTTCTTGCTTTCAAAGGCCACCGGTCTTCCATCTTGCATTATGACACCCCCAATTGCAAAGTCGGAGATGTCGGAATGGATTTCAAAGTCCTTGTCAAAGTCGGGCAACTTCAACACCAGCGCCTTCACCAAAATGCCCTTCAATGTTTCAAAGGCTTCGTCGCATGCTTCATCCCAATCGTAAGTGACGACAGATTTCTTCAAGAGGTTTGTCAAAGGGGCCCCTACTTTCGCAAAGTTCTTTATGAACTTGCGATAATAGGAGGCTAATCCCAAAAAGGATCTCAAGGCGGGAACCAACTTGGGCGGCTCCCAATCCAAAATTGCCTTGACCTTATGATCATCCATCACCAAACCATCTTGAGTTATCCTATGCCCAAGAAAGTCCACTTCCGTCACCCCAAATTCGCACTTCTCGAGCTTCGCATACAACTTGTTTTCCCTTAGCCTTTGGAACACCTTGCGAAGGTGCTCCGCATGCTCCTCCATGGAGCTACTATAGATCAAAATGTCGTCTATGTAGACGACCACAAAATCATCAAGCCATTCGCGGAAAATGTCATTCATGAGAGTGCAAAATGTTGCGGGTGCATTGGTGAGCCCAAAGGGCATCACCAAGAATTCGTATGAACCATACCTTGTGCGACAAGCAGTCTTTTCTTCGTCCCCTTCTTTGATCCTTATTTGGTAATACCCCGAACGTAAATCAATTTTACTAAAAACCTTGGCTCCCAAAAGACGATCAAATAGATCATCGATGCGAGGTAAAGGATACCGATTTTTCATCGTTGCCTTGTTGAGTGTTCTATAATCAACACACATCCTCAAAGTCCCATCCTTTTTGTGAACAAAAAGAACCGGTGCCCCATATGGCGACTTGTTTGGTTTGATGTAACCTTTGGTGAGGAGTTTTTCGAGTTGAACCTTTAACTTTTTCAACTCCTCATGACTCATTCGGTATGGGGCCTTGGCGGGAGGTTCCACTACCGGCATCACTTCAATCGCATGATCAACACGTCTTCTCGGGGGCAAGTCTTCGGGCAACTCATCAAGCATCACATCCGGGAACTCTTCCAAAACTCGCCTTATGCACTTGGCGGAAGTCACCAACTTGGTGGCTTCCTTGGGCTCATACTCATCCACCACCCGCATGACACACATCATGCCAAAACCTCCCACGCATTCTCTTTCCCAAGCTTTTCTTAACATGAAGTGGATGGTTGGACCACCCACACAAGGCATCTCATGTGCCTTGACTCGCACAATCCCACTTTTAGATGGGATTCTAACTAACCTATTGTGCCCTTCAATGAGCACATTGTTTTGGGTAATGAATTCCATTCCCAAAACGCATTCCATTCCACCCAAGGTGGAAACTAACAAATTCACTTTTCCTCTCCAATTCCCCAATCGGAAAGGCATTCCCTTTGCTTGCAATGTAGTTGGATGGGGAACCCCATCCGCGAAGTGCATCTGAATGGGTGCCTTGAGCTCCTCCAAGTGGAGCTCCATCCTTTCGACGCTCTCCCGAGTTATGAAGTTGTGAGAAGCCCCTGTGTCCAAAAGACATAAGATTTCCCGCTTAGCAATCTTCCCCTTCAAGAATATAAGCCGATTGCATTCCGGTTGGGCTAAAGTGGCATTGAGAGCAAGTACCTTAGAGTTCCCAACCCCTGTCTTGGACTTGGGACAATCTTTGGAGTAATGCCCCACCTCGTTGCAATTGAAACATGCACCCTTGGGTTTGTCCCCAAAATTTCCCTTGTTTTGGTTCCCTTTGAAAGGAGCCCCCTTCTTCACGAAACTTCTCTTTGGTTTGGACCCCGAGCTTTGAAATTGTTTGGGCTTATCCTTGGTTGGGCTACCTTGCCCCCGGTTCCATTCTCCCTCATGCCTTGGCTTCTTGTGAAGGAATTTGTTGTCATTCTTGAACTCATATTTGTCATTTCGCCCCACATCCGAGAAGTTTTCCACTTTCGTGATGGCCTCGGATAATGAGGTGGGCCAACTCTCCTCAAGCTTTCGCTTGGCCCAAGTTGGAAGCCCCATCACAAATTGGCACACACGGTCTAACTCATGCATGTGTCGGATCTCCAACATGAGTTCAGAATAAGGCCTCACATATTGCCTTAAATTTTCATTCCTAGCATTCACAAGGTCACGGAGCTTGCACCTAGAAATGTAGTCGGAGTTTCTCGGAATGAACTCCGCTTCAATGCGGTCCTTGAAAAACTCCCACGTATAGCCATGGTTCTTCCCCTCCTCTTGTCTCATCATTTGCCACCATGTGGCGGCATAGCCTTTCAAGTAGGATTGGGCAAGCTCAACGGCGGAATTTCGTCCAACCTTGGCGGCATGAATGTAGTCGTCCATTTCCGCAAGCCAAACATCCACAACCTTGCGGTCGCAGGCACCATCGAAGTTCTCGGGTTTAGTCGGTTGAAACCTTTCACCCTTGGCGGTTCCCGTTTTGAGAGCCGCCACTAACTCACCAAAGTCGGGCCTCCCCATTTTGAGAAGTACTTCAAGTTGCTCTTAGGTGAATAGGACCGAGCTCCTTTGTTCTTCCTCACTCTCGGGCTCATTTCGGTCCTCCCGGAACCTTAGTTCCTCCTCACCTATGGATTCCGGCGGGGCTACTTGGTCTTCGGCTGGTTCCTCCAACATAGTGTCTTGCGGTTGCTTGCGGTTGCTTGCGGTTCTTCTTGGGAGCCATCCCAACCCAAAGAAGTGAGCTTCACCTTGAGCTTTGATACCACGTGACGCGCTCCTTAGTCCCGGGGTGAACCCATTTGAGGGTTCACCAATGTGAAGTTGCGGAAAGTTGGGACCGAGGGCACGCTCCCGGCTTCCAACTCTAGAAAGGGGTAGAGGGTCGAGTTGGGAGCCCTGGGATTAGACTAGGAAGAGGGATTAGAAGATCAAGCTTGAATCTGCATCCAAAAACTAACCACGAGAGGTTAGTTTAGCATTTGGGACACCCTTGGGTGTTGGACTTGCCACGGGCACTTGGACACACAAGACTCACCACGGCCCGGACTCAGGAGTAAGCCACCACCTTACTCCCTATAGTATTCTCTGCAACTCGCCGTGGAGATTACATCCAAATGGCACAAATTCTCGAGACTCCCGAAATGGAGTCCCGAAATTGTCCTGACGGGACTTCCGGAACTTTGAATTGCCATAACTCCCGACTACAGAGTCTGATCGTGACGAGATATGAATCAAAGTTGTAGCCCTCGTCGAGATCTTTCCAACGCCATGTCGCACACTCAAATCGGACGTCGGGAAGAGGTCGATTCCTGACTTTTAGTGGTCGGGAGTCAAACTGGCAGTTTGACTCCCGGCCCTTCTTTTGCCCATAACGTGGGCTGCAGATGTCCGAATTGCCAATTCGAGGGCATTTTCGATATATACGTTTCAAGACCTTTCCAACGACACCAAGAACACCCCAATGCGAGGTGTTTTGCCCCTTGCTGTCGAGCTCAAAATATTCGGGAGTCCCGAAGGACTCCAAATCCCCAACTTTTCCAAGTGTTGGGCTTCAGCCCCACACTTGGCCAAAGTGGGGTTGCGACACCTTAGACTTAGATTAGAACCAAGCTTGATACTTTGACCCTTATTTTACCTTTTTACCCCACATAAAATGTTAACATTTTGAAGATAATGGAAAAAAAATAGAATTCAAGGTCGATTGTCACAAAATTATTGAAAGGAAGGATTTGGATATCAATAAAGATATCACTAAATATGATATTTAGAGATGTGTTCAAAATCTCATACCTTCCTTTCAATATTTGCCCAACATTTAAATTCTTCAAAAATTTCTTGTATCCTTTTTGTACTTTGAACATGTTCAAAAGTTTTTTTGGGAACATGTGTGGAAAAGGCAATAATGCATATAAAATTTGCATTAATATGAAATGGTATCCCAAGAAGTGATTAGGACTTTTATAATTTGCGAAGGATTCATATTTTATTTGTCATTAACTAGAACAACAACAAAAAAATCCCCTCTTGAAACAATGAAAGGTGTTAGGGTTCCAACTTGCAACCCTAAAATCACACCATATTCTCCTATCCGTTATCTAATTTTTGATACAATCCATCAAGTTTTTCAAGACGACGATGTCCAACTCTTGTATCTCAAGTTAGAAAACATTTTGTGGTTGAACAACACCAATTTTCATGAAGGGGCAATTTGGCACAATTTGGGGAGCCCAAAGACAAAAATGGGATCATGTTCCTTTTCCTCCTGTCATGGGATCCCAATCTTCATATCAGATATCAGCTTGTGTGCCATGTGAAGCCATTAGGATCTGACCTTCCAATAAATTGTTATTAGCATACTTGTTGTCAATCTTTTACCTATGTCAAGCTTTAGCAATAGAAGGTTTATACTTGGTAAATCTCCCCAAAATTCCTTCTATACCAAATCTAGCACTATAAAGAAAAGTGGGTAATCAATTCAGAAGTTGCTGGATTCTTCTCTTCAAAGTGGAGCCTTAACATAAGGGACTTTGTGATTGTTATCGATCTAAACCTAAACCCTTCCTTGCTTTGCTTTGCTTTGCTTGCTTGTGGACCCACCAATTACACTCAAGATTGTTTGTTAGTACTTGCTGTTGGAAGCATTTATCACAAGGCATGTGTGGCCTTTTTCTCTTTCTTCTAATGAGGTTTGTTTTTTTTTTTTTTGTTTTTCTCTTGCTTAGTTGTTGCATCTTTGCAGTTGCAAAGTTTCAAAAGGCTGTTTTCATTTACACTGCAAATTCCCCCTCCCTCCAATAATAGTTGCAGCAATATGATTCTCACTTATTCTTCACTGTTTTTGTCGTATGGCAAAAAGTCCATCCATAATCCCTAAAAACGTTATGGGTACACGGGCTCACAAGGGCGCCAATGAGTACATTCCCACTTCCCATTTGATTTTTCAATTGTACAATCCCAACTACTTTCCCTCTTTCTTTATTTCTTTCTTTCTTTTGTGGCCCATTAAAATGACCTAGTCTTTAAGAGGGAGTTTTTCTTGGGAGTGGGGATGATGGGTGTCGTGGTGGTGCAAAGGATGTGAAATGGGTTTGTGATTTGTTACTATAAATGGTATTTAGTTGTGGGGTTATCTATCTCTCTATCTTTTGTTGTTGCTTTGTTTCAGTGGATTCGTTCTTGTGTTGTTGTTGTTGCACCAGATTGTTGTTGTTTTCTTAGAGCGAAAATGGTTTAGTCTGTGGGTTGTGTGAGGAGGGCAGGGGAGAAAGGGGGGGTGGGTGGGGGGTGGGGAGAGCAAAATTGCTACTGCTTAAAGAGAGGGGGAGCCTTGGGGGGTGAGGGCTGGTGTTTCTAGTATGGAAGAATTTGAGCATGGAAGTTGGGGAAATGAAGATGATGATGTGGAAGAAGTGCCAGGACCTTTGGCAATGGTTGTTTTCCATGAAGGTGTTGTAGATGTTGATAAGGAGGTCACAGCTGCTCCAGAGGTAAGTACATAGTTCTATCAAATTTGTGTTTGATTGTTTTTGGGGGGTGGGGGTTTAGGGGGATGGGAAAGCAGGAAGAGGAGGAAATGCCCTGAGGAGAGCTGTTGTTGTTTTGTTTGTCTGGTTTTGCTTAAGGGGTGTTTCAGTCAGGTTGTGGTCTCAGAAGGGTTAAATTGGGGCTCTCAATCTTTTTAAGTGTTGTTGGGGGGGGGGGGGGGAGGAGGGGGGAACAGAGAATGCGCGATACGAGTCCAAAACAGAATGGCAAATGGACATCTGAGCCTATTTGGTCAGGACGGAGTCCGAGAAAGCGCAAGCCCATAGCAGTTCGAGATCACCCCCCCCAAGGGCGTAGACCTGGATGTGGGCGCAAATCCAACCGTCAACCGAAGCTTGATGCCAACGAAAAAGTCAAGAAACAAAAGGGAGCAGCCATATCTAAGCTAAAGTCTGAGCACGTAGCAGGGCCTTCTTCATCAATGGCATTCGTTCATCAGATTGATGAAGACCCTGTTGTTGAAGGGGCGGAAGACGGGGAGGATCGGAAGCGCATTAAAGAAATCTTGCGAAAATATCATGCAATCCGACGCAGTTTACAGCAACAGGCGGAGGCTACAAAACCAGGGTGCCCTAAGCTGCGTCGTTCAGATTTAAAAGCAGGGAAGATTATGAGGGATAATATGGAGCACTTTGATTTCAACGAGATTGGTGATGTCCCGGGTGTAAATGTTGGGGACTGCTTCTTTTACCGCTTTGAGTTGCTCTTGGTTGGATTACATAGGGAGGTGCAGGCAGGAATTGCCTGCTATCGCCCCAAGAATGGTGACTCTGTGGCTTCTAGTGTCATTGCCTCTGGAGGTTACGAGGATGATCAGGATAATGGAGAGTTCTTGGTCTATACAGGGCAGGGTGGGAACAATTACTATGGTGATAGGCGCCAGGCAAAAGACCAGACAGCAACCAGAGGAAATTTGGGATTGCAGAACAGCTGCAAGCAGAAGACTCCTGTCCGTGTTATTCGGGGACACTCAAATGTCCCAAGCAGTCCTTCTGGCAAAGTCTACTCTTATGATGGTTTGTATGAAGTTGAGAAGTTCACAAAGGAACAGGGAAACTCTGGTTTCATGGTATTTAAGTTCTTCATGCGCCGTCTTCCTGGTCAGCCAGAACTAGGGTCCAATGTTGTAAAGTTCATGGGGAGATTGGCCAAGGTGCCCTCGCAGCGCACTGGGCTGGTCATGCTGGACATCTCTTTGCAGCAGGAGCCAGTACCGGTATGTGTTGTCAATACTGTAGATGCAGATCGACAGCATCCAGAGCCTTTCCAGTATACGACAAAGGTTTGCTATGGAGAAGCATTGATCAAGCCTTCTGCTCCAAAGCCTTGTAGCTGCACAAAATGCCATAATGTTTCTGGTGGTTGTCATTGTGTGGCAAAAAACTTGGGGGGTAAGCTTGCATATAATCATGATGGAAATTTGGTACGAGCTCTTCCAATTGTGTATGAATGTGGCAGCCATTGCAACTGCAGCCAAAACTGCTATAACAGAGTAACTCAGAAGGGTGTGCAGCACAGGTTGGAGATTTTCAAGACAGTCAACAAAGGGTGGGGTGTTAGGTCATGGGATTTCATTTCGGCTGGCAGTTTTGTCTGTGAATACACAGGAGAATTGTTGGATGCTAATGCAGCTAATGACCTGGACAATGATGAGTATCTCTTCAACCTCGACTTCAAGAAGGGGAATGAAGCACGATGGGGGCATGTATCAGATGTCCCCGATGGCATTGCCTCAGGTATCCCAGGTGCAGTGCCTGATGGAGCAGATTATGTGATTGATGCTAGTAAGCATGGAAATGTGGCACGCTTTATCAACCACAGCTGTGATCCGAACCTCTTTGTGCAGTGTGTTTTATATGATCACCATGACCTTAGGATTCCTCACGTCATGCTCTTTGCAAGTAGCAACATTGCTCCCTTCCATGAGCTCACATATGACTACGGGTACACTCTGAACAGTGTGTATGATGCAAATGGAAATGTGAAAACAAAGGCTTGCCACTGTGGTGCAGCCATTTGCAGCAGAAGGATGTATTAGCTAATGATCGAAATTTTGAGGTATCATGTGTGCTAGGAGGACAACTCGTCATGCTAACACTTGAGCATCAGACCAGAGAGGTGGCAAGAGGCAAGTACCAACAACCTTATGCTGAGGTTATATTTCTTTGTTTGGAGTTCATCATATGTTAGAATGCTCTTGTTGGAGATTCTAGATTACTTCAAGTTGGAGTAATTCATTTCAATTGTCCAATTTAAATCCCCTCAAATAGTTGTATAGAGCTTATGCTTATTTGGAGATGAAGCCATTCTGGTTTTCTCTTTGATTGAGGCAAGCTTCATACACTGGAAGGTGATTTGGGTGATGTCTTTGTAGACTAGTCTGACAAGCCCACCTTTTTAATCCTCTACCTTATCTTCAACAACTTTGTAGCTGAAATTAAGTTGTAGAGGTGTGTGAAGAGCCAAGGTTGAATTTTGATATTTGGCAATTGATCCATCAATTTGGTCTAAACTTCTATCCCACTAGTGACAAAGTGGACAACTCATTGTCATTAGGTTTTGGACAATTTACTTTTGCTATGAATGCTTATGGTCATAACTTGAGTTTGAACCAGTTTTGTTCCATTTGGTCTATGTGTTGTGAGCATGAACAAACAATGAACATGTCCAAAATTATTGGAACATGGTAATATTCCAAATTGAGTTCAAATGATTTTAGAATATTGAAACAATTCAAATGTTTCAAGAGTTGGCTGTTATTCTTTTATTTTTGCTTTGATCCATTTGGTTGATGAAACCAATGGAGAGTATCAGTAGCTAGTCGCCACTATTCATTGTGAAGGTGAGAATTTGAGATGTAGTTGATGAAGTCACTGGGGAGAATTGATAACTAGTCACTACATTCCTCATTAGGGTGAAAAGTCTTTGAGTTATCATTACTTCCATTATTGTCATAGTTGTTTTGAGTTGGTTGAATTGATGTAATTGTTACCTTCATGAGGTTAGAACATTATGACTATTGTCATTTGTCATGGTAGTATTGGTTTGGGCAAAATTTATAGAATGTTTATCTTCAAAATTTTATTCAAAGCTCCCTTCGAAAACTCAAGTTGAGTTCTTCAACTTCAATGTTTAGGGAATAGGAGGTCCCCCCCTAGCTACTTGTAATGGATGATAAATTTATCCATGTTTATCTTTTTCTAGAGTTATAGTTCCTCACAAATCAGGTTCTGTCTTTTCTCTTTTTGTTTTCCTTTTCTCCTTTCGTTTCTTTTGTTGTATGAACTTGTAATTGGGGAACTTTTTAATTTTTTGAGAATATATATATTAGGTCCTCTTGGTCCTTGTCCAAATTTCTTGAGTTGTTGGTCAATCTATGTTTTTCTTTTTATTTTTAATGCTTTTTTGTTTTCCCCCTACTATGTTAGTTGTTGGTTGATATGATGGTAGAGTATTCCAAAAGTTAAACTCGTGACAAAAACTTAGGATGGAGGTCAGTGGTCAAGTTGACCTCTACCTTCTACAATGGTTTGATGAAGTCTAACAAGGAAGTGATAAATAAGTTGTTATTAGACATGTTATTGTTATTGTTATTGTTGCTTGTCCTTGAATAAGGTAAACAATATTGGTCATGTTGTATGTTATTCCCTTCTAGTTCATCCCTTTTATATTATTCTTTCTTGGTTTTAGAAGTCCTTGTTTGGAAGTCTTTCTTTGACTTGGAGTAGTTTAAACTTTGTTTGACTTTCTTAATTGCGAGCATGGAAAATTTCCAATTCTCATGCGAGTATGGAGATATTCCAATTCTCGTAAATATATCTTTTAGTTGTTGATAGTGTATGTTTTCCATATAGGTTGTTAGTCCTATGCGTAGAGGATGTCTAGAGGCTATCAAAGATGTTCAACTAAATAGATCCTTTCACCCCCTACCTTAATTCTTGCTGTGTTTATTTTGGTTTTGACTAACATAATGACTAACAATATATCCAACCACATTAAGGTTATTGTTGTAGAATCCTTTCCCAATCTAAAATAATTTTGGCCATGTCATTATTTTTTAAAGTGAACATAATGTATCCAAATAATTGTTAATAATGTGGTTGGATATATTGCTCTAGGCCCAATAGATTTTAGACATTGTCTTTTTTGTAATCCTATCATATTATATGAAATTATATGTTTGTATGAATGGGGTTTGCACTTTGGAAGGTTGTTGTAGATTTAATGAAGATACTATTAGATTTTGAAAGGTTATTAATAACAAATATTGAGTTTGATGAAGATGCATTTGACAAAACGCATTGATCATGGTTATGTTGTATGATGACTAAATCCATTAAATTCAAATGAACTCCAAGCAGTAATTTACCTTCTTGGTTAGAGTCTTAACATATATTTGGTGGTTGAAGTGAATATGTTGTGCAAGTATTGGTTTGTGAAGATACCAATTGATATTTATTGGATTTTAAAAACCAACTCGGTATTGATATTAGATATTTTAAAAGTTCTCATACAAGCTTAAAATTAGTATTTGATTTTTAAAGAAATTTAATGAGGTTGCTTTTCATATTAATGTTTAGGGTTTTTAAGGTTGATTTTTGATTTAGTATGAAGTAGGTATGTTTCATGTAGGAAGAGTAGTACCACTTTGCTTGGGAGTTAATATTAATATTTGCTTGATATTATTTCAGCTTCATACTAAGCAAGTACTAATTTTAAGATTGTTATTATTTGTGGTCCGTAAAAAGTAATATCAATTTGGTGAAGTTTTGGATATCAAAACCAATAGCAACATATATATTATTGTTTTTTAATAGTCACCCAACATTTTTTCAAAACCAAGGAAATGAAATTTTAAAAAATGCAAAGGAATAAGTACATGATTCATCTTGTTGATTATAATGGAATATGCTTTAAGCTTCCCCTTTTAAGCATTAATCATCAACATTAGTTTTAAACATTCATGTTGCTTCAAAATTTGCAATGTGAATTTAAGATTTTCACAAAATTATTTACCCACCTTGTGCACTTTTCCATTGGATTGATTTAGTTCAAAACTTTTCAGTTTTAAATTTTATTTTGGTTTTATTTGTTGATGAGTAATGAATTAGGTAAAGCAATATTGAAGTTTGCTAATTAAGTTGTGCTTAAAGTGATTAGGGTACACATGATTAATTGAGTTGATTTGATTATTGTGAAGAGAAAAACATTTCATAAAATTTTAATTTTTAAATAACATTTTTTGTGAAAAGGATTAATGGAATGTTACATTTTATTGTAAGTAATACAATATGATGTGAAGTCCAGTGGGCAAGAAGATTCAAATTAGAAGCATTTGATGAAGGTATGGTGTATACATTATTATTGATTAATGAGTTTAGGGTCTAACGATCATTTGGGTTTGATTGAATTTCATTTGTAGAAAAATCATGTAAATCACAAGGTTATTCATTTTATAGTTAAAAAAAATATGAAATTTTATAGTTGAAAAAAAATTCATTTAAGTTGTGGTTTGTTGATTATTCCATTAAAAATAGATGCAATTAAACTTTTTTGGAATTTTATTTTTGTCATTAATTCCCAAATGATTGGTAACATGGGTTTTTTCTTTGAATGAAGTTAAAAATATAATTTCTTGCTGAACTATAAATTTATAATTTAGACTATAAATTTCAATTATGATTTACAAAGGTTTAGTAACTTTTGTGCATTTGTCTAAAAACGATTATATCATTTTTCTTGGCTTTTTAATCATTCTAAATTTTTTTTGATAAAATAATTTTTTTGTTTTTTTATGCGTTTTTTAAGTTTTAAGTTTTTGTCATCTTGATGTTTTGTGTTAACCCACAACATGATTATGTTTCTACAAACTTGTCACACAATCGAATATTTGTGTTCAAATTTGGTAAGATGTATGGTCATTGTTGAACTTTTAATCAAAAGATAAACAAATGCAAAAAAAAATCATTATTTTGTACTAAATTATATTAATATATTATGCTCTATTTAATTGATGTTTTCTTTTTTATCGATTTTCAATTCATTAAAATTTATTGTTCAAATTTTACAAGGACATCTTATTTTTCATTATCAACACCAACAAAATCATAACAAAAGAATTATAGTTATTTGATTTTTTTATTTAACTGTTTAGTTACAACTATCATACAATGTCGCAACCCTAATCTTGGCCCATTATGAAGGTATATTTATCTTTTCAAAACATTCGTTAATTTTCTTATGCTACTAAAAAATTTCTTATCATGTCATTTTTTGGTATAATTTTGAATTTTTTTATGCATTTTTATTTTCACCAATTCATTTTTTTTACAATTCAATTTTTGATATTAAGTTATATAAACCAAAATGTATCTTTCCGAAAAACTTTCCCTACATTGCTTCTATTGTAAAGGTGTTCTTTATATTATATTTTTTTATTAACAACTTAAAGAATAATTTTTGTTTTTCAAAGTTCATTCTCCCTAACTATCACTATTTTTGGCACTTTGTTTTGTATTGTTACTATTAAAACCATGTTAATATGGTTTTTCTTTTTTTTAATTTTGTATTAATTTTTCTTTTCTTTGAATATTTTTTGGGTTGCTTACATATGTGGGTAGTGATAGATCTTAAGGTTTTAATATTTATTCATAAATGAAACAATAATAAATAATTGGATTACTGTTATTACTTTGGTTTTAATTTTTTTGTTTATTAAATTTAAGTCTAATTCCCTTGGTTGGTCTTGTTATGAACCATTCATCAATTTTTTCATTTTTCATTTTGAACTTATTGTTGAAATCCATTGCTTTTTGGAAGCCCATTTTCACATACACAAGGTCCATTGACACCATTAAAGGATCATTTTTATTTCAAAACAAAATGTTTTCAGTAAGTAGTTTCGAAGGAATTTTTTAGTTTTTTATTATAAAACTTTCTGATTGGGTGTGAAAGATGTTATTAATATCCCATTGCCAAATTCCATTTGGCCTTTGAAAAATAACCATCCAAATTTAATAGTTTACCATCACCCAATCTAATCATTATGACTTTAGTTTTGATAAGAAAAATAAAATGGTGTTGTTGATTATAAGATTTAAATAAACTCAAATATGATATTCAACAAAATAAAGATTATCTATCATAAACCATGTCAGACTAGTATAACAACTAAAATTTAAAATTTTGGTTCATAGGTTAAAGGATAAAATCTTACATTAGAAATAATATTTTTAGTAAATGGGTATTACTAGATTTTAATCAATGAAATTTTTGTTAATCATTAGAATGTTAGTAAAAGGCAAATTAAGTGCAATCAAGTCCAATACTACAAATGATAAACTAATGTGATACAATGATTTAAATAAAAATTTGAAAAAAAATTTGAATGTGTATTTGAAACAAACGTTGACAAAGGATTTGTAGCTAACATTTGGTTCAACATGTAAGGACAACTTCTTATCACATAACTTATTACACGACAAAAAACCAAGTTGGAATAAAAAGGAAAACTTTGAGAGGGTTATTAAAAATGCATGTTAGAATTCATTATCATCCATAATATTTGTCTTTAAAGAATGACTATTATGCCCTCATTAAAAATATGATTTTCTTAAAATTCTCATAGTTCTTCCAATTGCTTTTGGAATTGAAAAATTTCATTCTTTCAAACATGAAATAAAATACTTTTATGAGATTAAAAATCTTGGTTTTTAATACGGTCCAAATAAATTCCCATGATTTTTTTTTTTCAAATCCATTATGAAAACATTCCCTTTTAGTAGAAAATTTTCAATATTTCTCCAATTTTTTGGTTCTAATTTTTTAGTAGCAACTTGCAACACTATGAAAAGTAACATCTAAATAACTTATTTTTGGTAGTTTGACTCCTTAAACTTTAAACGGTCCATCTTGTGTGTTTTCCTACAAAACCTTTCCATTATATGTGATATTAAAATTTCAAGCTTTTAAAATTTTGAATCAATTTTGAGAAGTTCTTTGAATTTTTAAAGTTTTACAATTTCACTTTTATTTTTAAGGCATGAATGTTTTTAAAATGTAGTTAATAATTTTTTTATCTTTTTACCTTTTTTCCCCATCAAAATGATTTTGTTATATGAATAATTTTGATGGTCCTTTATAAATTTCACTCATTTTGATGTACAGTAGCCTCTCGCCTAAGTATGCAACTTGAACCTAGGAGGAGTGTGCGTACTTAGCCGGTAGGTGCGCATTTAAGACCAATCATTTTTTTTTGTAACCACAGCAGCAGCTTTTGCAGCATCCTTATCAGTATCCTAAACTTAAACCCTAAACCTAAACCTAAACCTTAAACCCTAAATTAAAACCCTAACTTAAACCCTAAACCTTAAATCTAAACCCTAAACCCTAAACCTAAATCCTAAATCTTAAACCCTAACTTAAACCCTAAACCTTAAACCTAAACCTTAAATCTAAACCCTAAATCTAAACCTAAACTTAAACCACCCTAAACCTTAAACCTAAACCCTAAACCTCAACCCTAAACCTTAAATCGTAAATCTGAACCCTATTTTTTCGAAAAAATAATGCGTACTTTACTGGGATGCGTACTTAAACGAGTGTGTACTTAGGCGGGAGGCTACTGTAATAGATATTCATTTTGAAATGTCCTAAAACAAAACCTAAACTTAAAATTTTATCAAATGAACTTTTGGTTTGAATTCATTAACATTAATATGAATGAACAAATAAGAATTTGTCATGATTGCCATAGTTTTAAATGATGAAATATAAATATATATTTAATTTTGACTAGTTTTGTTTATGGTTTAACACCTTTTTGATTTGTTGGATTGTGATTGCACCTATTTTGAAAATGAAATTCATTTTAATTTTTAGTAAAAACAAATAGTTTCGACCAAAATTTTCAAATTATAAGTCATTGAATTAGAGATTTTAATTATGTTTTCTCAATGTGATCACAAAATATTTAGGCCACTGAATAATATCTTGAGTTTTGGAAGTGAAAATGATAAAAACAAAAAGTGGAAATGCCCTTTTGGAATTTTGACATGACAAATATCATTTATAAAAAAAATTTGGAAGCAATAGTATTGCAAGTAGATTACCAATTTCCTTACAAGACCTCACAAAGTTGGGAAAGAAAAATGACAACCCTTGAACACACAAGCATTAAAGTGTTTGAAAAAAACACAATTTCAAAAACATAAAACAAATTCTTTTTAGTGAAAAAGACAATTTCAAGAATACAAAGAGTTCAATTACCTCATATTAAATCAAAGTACAATGATCAAATCTCTCAAGTTTCACAAAAGCTTTGCACCTAAATAAGGTAAGGTTTTCAAGTCCAAAATAGTGATCCCATTAAAAATATGTAAAACTTTAAGAAAATCTCTCAAAGATTGATAGAAGAAAAATCCTATTCACCCTTCTAAGAACATAATTTCAAACGGTTTTACATGTAGAAACAGATGGAGATGAAACCGCCCTGCATATTTAGTCTTTTAGGGTAAGGCCAGGATTTTGGATACATAAAAGTGGACTTTCTCATGCTGGTTAGACAACACTAATGCATCTTGCTTTGGCATTAGCTCATGTCTACTGTACTAATGGAAGGGACCTCAGAAAGATGTTTATCTGTATTTAAATACTTTGCTAGGGCAAACCCTGCATTCATACCATCAACAGCAGCACTTACAATTCCACCTGCATAACCTGCACCTTCTCCAATAGGATACAGGCCTGCCATTGTCACAGATTCGAAGCTCTCTGTCATCCTCTCTATTCGTACTGGAGAACTGGTTCTTGTCTGCAGCAAAACACTCACATCAAAGCTAAACCATAAACCCTAATCTGCCTAGGCAACGTAGTGTTCTTGGTTGAACCATGACACACACAAAAGGAGAGAGTCATCATGATCATCCTTATGAAGATGTAGAAAACACCATGCTCAAAATCACGTGTTGGAAAAGATTCTTACCTCAACTCCATGAAGGAGTGCACGCTTGTCTATGAAGCCTGATAACTGCACCATTCCCAGAATTTCACACCAGATTATGTAATCAGTGGCCAAGTATCCACTCTTTCGAGCATGTATGTCAGGCACAGACAATTACATACCTGATGCTATTACCATTAGAACACTGATGTGAACTTGTAAGACCATTCAAAGACAAAACAAGGGGGGATACCCAAAAAAGAGGAAAGGAAAAAGAACAGTGGGGAGGAAGGATATGGTCTGGACTACGTTACTAAGTGCTATTAAGTTTGAAATCTCAATGATCTAGGAAGTTAGACTTCAGCAGGATATCTGAATTGGCAAGGGATGCGGGCTCTGCAAGTGGTGGAAGTCAAGTGGTAGCAAACCCCACTGCTACTGCTTGACTTAGAATTGCAGAGGCTTCCATCTTTTGAAGAGTGATTGAAACCCATTTTCTAAGTGGTTAGGGCAATAAGACTTTTTACATGCTATAAACCTTTTTGGCTGTAGTCCCCACTGAGGTGAGAGAGAGAGAGAGAGAGAGATTCACTAACTTGGTCATTGAAGTGAATGAGACCCTGCTTCAGAGCAAGGGTGAGATGGGCTGGGAGAAGATCATGGAGAGGAGAAGACTGAACACCAAGACGGTAACTGGAAGCAGGCAGCTCGTGCTCTGCAAAGCCCAGACACACCACCACACTAATCACCAAATCAAAGGCAAGGCAGTGCTAATGTTGAGGTGAAAAGATACCACTCAGTTCAGAACACAGCATTTAACCTGAGTGCATTACATGTCATTGCCCACTACCAACTCCAAAAAAATTGAGAAAAGGGGGGCGGGAAATCATTTCATCCTTTTCGATAAAATGCATATCAAGGGTACCTGAAATTTTGTCATTCAAGAAATCTGGAACTGTCTGTACTGGGGAAACTAGTTTCCCCCCTCCACGTTGAGCAGCCTCCCTTTCAATGCTTCTCTGAATTTATACACATCTTTGTTTTCAAAGTGAAATCAACTGGGCTTTCTTTCTCTTTCTACATCAGAGGACCAAACATCTCTCCAAGTAAAAAACCTTCATTCAATGGCACTCCAACAACACCTCAAGGGACCACCTGCTAATTCTTTTGCAAAAACTGGGAAACATGTGCAGAGTCCCAACAGAGATGATTAATGGGCACCATCAAGCAAGCATACCAAGTCATTATACATTTTGACAGAGTGAAACTGCCATTTTCACATCATGTATAATTTCCCTTCACTCTCAACTGAGTTGACTTTTAAAGGATATCATAGCAGGACCAAGCATCTGAGAGAATGAAGATGGTTTCCATTATACCTGGAATGCTATGCCAGCAAGGGGTCCATGATTTGCTATCAAGGGTGAAAAATCATTGGCAGAGACAGTGACAACTAGTGCAGCATTCGCCCATCTGGATGACCGTTTGGAAAATGACATTCCGTTGATGCAAAGTTCAGCTTCATCAGTGCTTGTTGGCACAATCTGCCACCAAGAACATCAAGCACCAAGTGTGAGGGTCAAGGCCAGAAACAAGAGGGTATATTGATCCACAATTTCCACAGTATTTGAAGTCCCTTCATGCTTCCAAATGTCAGAAGTGCCAGAATGGGTGATGATTAAGAGGTTGTCCACACTTCACATAAACTGAAGTTTAGTATCTGCCCTCATGGAATAACCCACTCAAGGCAACAGGCCTTACAAATTAGCTGAAGACAGTGTTCTATCTGTATACAAAACAAAAATTCCTGTCTGCAGTATAGAAGGTAGTAAGTCTGAAGGGTTGGAGACAAATCATGTCTACAAACTAGGAGCATAGAAAGTTTAGAGATCTGAGGGACAAAATTAACATCTCTGGAATTATGAAAAACACATTGAATGACCTGTACTCAGCACTGAGGGGAAGTGTAGCCAAGTGGGTAAGAGACCTGGCCACCAGGACACATGCAGAATGAATAGCAGGCTTTGTGAAGGTGCTCTTCAGCATCTGAAGAAACATTGAGCTCATTCAGGTCTACATCTACCGCCACCTTGTAATCGGCAACTGGTACTCGTCCCTTTCCTCGTTGAACTTCAGATGCCCATCTGTGATACTGCCACCAACAGACCACGAAATTATTTTATTAGTCTTGCAAGATTTTCTTGGATTTGTTGCATTCGCATCTCTAACGTAGCAGAATAGTGAACCACAAATGAAGCTAAAAAATGACTGGAAACTACACTGACAAGACTACAGATTGGAACCGAACAAGATTGGAAAAATGTGGACTCATGGAAGAAGTAAAATGTACCTGGATCTCATTTATGAGCTCTTGAGGGTGCTCAATACGAAAACCCACCTATGATGTCAATATGTTCAAAAGACAGTATAAGCAGAATACATGTACCCTACAAGAATTTCAATCTGCATAAAACAGTTACTTGAAACTTCTAAACATTAGTCCTTGGGAAGTCCTCCCCAAGATAGTGTGTAAACCAGTGTAAAATGTCAAAAAGAGTGAATCACATCCATGGCCAGTATTAGAAACAGAAAAAGAGTACTCTGGTCTATGGATTACAAGGATTAAAGGTCATTTCAATCAAGAACATTTAAGTCATGCAAAGTAGCCAAAGACTAAACAGAGCTAATGGTGGTATCTCATACAGAAAATGACTTACTGCAAAATCCTTAGGAGACATGAGCACATTGTGGGAAAGAAGGTTTTCATAAACATCACGTGCAGAATGGCCAACAGCCAACACTACTGCATCTGCTTCCACCACACTAGAGATTCCTAGACAACCTGATGCTTCCGTAACACAACACGTTCTTATGCCCACAACTCGCTTGTCACGGACAATGAGGTCCTCCATCCTTGTTCCAAACATGATTTTCACCTGTCCAACCCACTCTTTCCATCAGCTGGATGCATACAACAGTTATATATCTAAAATATTGATTCTGGAATCAACTGCCAAATTTAAAGGTGTTCGTAGAAAGTTCTTGATATAAGCTTCCTAGAATATCCCAAGCAAGAATAAGTGGACAAGAGGGGTAGAACAGAGGACACTAAATCTTACCCCCCAATTTTTGGGGGTAAGATTCACAAACAGAGCATGTATTTATTTTTTACTTGTATCCTAAACATGCTACGCCCTACGCAAAGGTTGAAGGGTATGTGTTCAGATCACAATCGAGGATCTATAAGGCTTTCCGATGAAAAGACAATAAAAAGGAGGAAACATGCATTTTGAAAAAAAAATGGCGAACGGTTGGTGTACAAACCAGATTGATAGCTGTGCAATACGTGAAACAAAGGCGGGCTGTAAGCAAAGTGGACAATCTTATTATCTATCACCACTGAAATGCCGAGATTGGAGATGGCATGAACATTGCAGTTAAATGAAGGTGCACAACCTATGCATCGCATCCTTTCACCTTTTGTTTAGTCAACAAAGAAAGAAATATTTTTTTATTCTTTACTAACTTATTGTCTCCTAACACATGCCCTTATTTTGCCAAGCAAACCAAGTTGTGAAGAAAGGAAAAGTAATATATATATATATATATATATAGAACTCTTTGATGGTAATACAATGTACTAAGTGGAGTGTAAGATCGCCGAAGCATCTACGTCAATGAGAGCTTACACTTTTGAAGGTGCAAGGCTAGTGCCGAAGGCTATTAATGTTGGGATTTAGTAGAAGTAGATCGTATGACTTTGAGAGGAAGCAGAGAGCATAGCAAGACAATTAAGCAAACTTTCAATTGTTGCATAAACATTATCTTTTACATAGCTAGAACTCGCAAAGATATAAAAATGATGAAAAGAGCCATATGAGGCCGTTGGCTCACGTACGGTTCGAAAGCTAATTTGCGCCAGCAATAGAGTAGCTTAGGTTAACATTGGAGCAGGAGCAGCTACCATTGCTTTAACGAGAGCTGCTGTAGGTATTGGAAATGTATTTAGTGTGCGCCTTGCCAAAACACGTTTGGATTAGCAAAGGTTAACAAATTATCGTACAAAGCAAGAATAAGTGGATAAGAGGGGCAAAACAAAGGACACTAAATCTTACCCCCAAATTTTGCAGATGTTGGCGGAAGGCACGGAGTATGTGGATGAGGCGATCAGTTCCCACATGAGGTTTTCCATCAATCAAAATGTTGGAAGGGGCACCGAATTGGACTAGTGTTGCTAGGACCTGTGAAGACCCACTAACATATTAGTCTCCTCTGGTGTCTATTCACTACAGCAGTAATTTGAAGGTGGCATGGGGACTCAGAGGTCAGTTGAAGGCGAAACCCATACAGACAACACCTTTCACAAAGCTTCTGTGACATCCATTACAGGTAAATGATGCTCACAGTTTGCACACTGCCACCATTTTTCCCAATACGGGTTGTCAACTTGCCATCACTCCATGTCCCTGCTCCCCCCTGCAACGTTGTCCATTCTTTCAGTCCCAAACTGTTCCTATACATAGGAACCTGGCAATAAGAATACATGCGATTGCAGAGAGAAACTCCACAAAACCATGTCGGACACCGAAGAAAAGAAACAAACATAACCTTGCGACCATCACTCACAAAGTATCAAACCATCACCTTCATCATGAATAGCATTGACTAGCTCCCACTACTCCCACTGACTTCATGGGTTTTCAACATCATCAGCTCCTAACAGTGGGTGTTAAAAACTACATAAACATGGCTAAACATCAGTGATGTGAAAAATCTGCACCATGAGTTTCTGTCACATTTCTGGAAGCAATGGGATGACTTAATCATGATACTCTCTTATCACTAAGAGGCATGTGGATCTTTCAATAGTTAACTTGTTTCAATTTTCTAACTTCTAAGAGAAGACTTTTGTGGTCCAACATTCAATGACTCCAAGAGCTAAACCTCCTCAGTGGTAGTAAGTGCTTGGTTGCTGGGAGGAGCCTACATGCAACCTCTTTCCTTGCCAGGCATACAGTCTCAAACTTTCTACAATTAACATAATTAACATTTTGGAATTGAAACCTTGCAAGGTTGCAACAAGGCCACTGACCAGCAGCTCTCACAGATTAGGGTTTAGGGTCTAAGTTGTAACATGACAACTATTGTCAGCAGAATTGTGAGTGAACCAAGACACAAATGATTATTGCATAGTGCATGCCAGGTCAGTTATCATGCCAGCTCTGATGTAACTCATGCCAGGTGCTGATTGAAATAAGGTAACAATCTGTGCACATGAAGTGGCATGTCATTTCTGGAAAGAGATTCAGACTCTGCAAAGAAACAAAATAGAGAGTTTCATTTACAAACCTCACCATAGCAAAGATTGCTTTCATGGTCAAGTATGTGCCGATTCATAAGTGCTCCAATATCACGTCCACGGGTCTCTACAGGTTGACCCCTCTCCACCAGCGTAACCACCACACCACTCTCAGCCAATACAAGAGCAGCAAAGAGCCCTGCTGGTCCACTACCCACTACCACAACCCTCGGCCTCTCCTTTACATTTTTCCCACCAATAGTAGAACGAAAGCTCTTCATGGCTACTCCAGGTTGCCTCAATTGTGAAATCAAGTCTAATGGTGCCCAAGGGCTATTGCAAAACTCTAACTTGCTGGGCTTGTTCTGTAGCTTTAACAGAAAATGCCTGCTTTCAGGCTTAGCCCTTAGACATTCTCCTACATCTAATTGCAGTGTATAGACAAATTTTGGGTCCTGGAGACATCAAATGAGCTTATTAGAATCAGCCGATTGAAAAACATTTCTGCAAATATAGTTGAAAGATTGGAGCATACAGCTCAATGTGTTCCAAACTTTGCAGAATTGGGTTATGCCAAATCTGTATCACAAATTTCTGACTTCAGTAGTCACTTGTGAGCACACCATTAGGTCAAAAGGATTCTTTAGAGGAAAGATTTAACCTTGCGGGCATCAAAAGATTTGCGCACCACAGAGAGAGCAGTTCTGGGCAAAACTCCTGTCTGCATTCAACCGGAAACTATGATTAACTTTGTTTCACACATTCTGTAACCATAGAGATTTCAATGAACTAACACTCTGACCTGACCTAACTTTTCCTTCGTATTTGGAGGTTCCTTACCAAGCAGAAACTTTGTCATAGATAATTAGGCACACCTTAGCATGCATCCTTACCAAGCATAACCTTTGTTGTAGCTAATGAGGCAGACATTACCAAGCATACCCTTCTTGCACAATTTCAAATTAGGTCAGGTTGTTAAGTAGGTGAATGGCAGGTCCAGAGGGTATTCTGTTGTTTGAGGGCATGGGAAGAAGGGCCTTGCTTGCTTCAAACCAAGAAACACCACAGTGCTTTAGGGTTTAGGGTTAGTTGCCAATTTAGTGATCACACTTTGCATATTCCTCTACTTGTGGAATTATGGAAAAGCTAACCTTGCAGCCCAGTGCTGCAGCAGAAGCTTCCAGCACTGCATCAGAAATGTCAAAATTGTCTTTGCCAAGGTCCAACTCCAAAGGCACTTCCAATCTGAAAATTTTCCAATACCCATCTTTCAAGAATCTGGAACTCTTTCCAGCCAATGATGGACTTCTCCTATCCGGTTTTGGCTGTTTTCTCTCTGCAGACGCTTCCGAATGCTCGTCTTTCCTGACAAAATTAGAACCCCTTTGTTTTTGTGAGCCCTTATTACTACCCATTTCTGCATACCTCCCTCTATCACTTGTCCTGAGCTCACTCGCCACTGTACTCACAATTCGAGTTTGCAATTGTCTTGCCCTACTAGGAGTACACTCCCTGTAGTAATGCAATTCCCCAAACCGTCCTCCACTGTAGAGTCCAGGCCTGAGTGAATCATGCGGAAGCTGGCAGAAAAATCCAGAACTCTGTGTATTATGGCACAGCCGATGATATCGCCTCTTCTTACTCCTCCTCCTCCTGTCTATTTGCTTTGTTCCAAGGATGTCAAGCACATGAATTTCACTATTGAAGGTGAGGAAAAAAGAAGCAGAAGAACAACAACGAACATCCATTGCAGACTCAGAAGATACAACCGCAACGTGAAGTTGTGCTACGTATCCTTCACATCATCCTTCCTGTCAACCAGCTGCTACAATACACTACAACCAACACCAGCTGCCAGAGATATCTCAACACCACAACAGTAAAGTGGGGTTCAAGGGTCAGTATTCAAAAGTGTAGGCCGGGGTGCGACTATTCCCAAACTAAGGGGCCAAGCATGTGCCCACTCATGAGCGTTAACCTACATGAAGTATGTGTAAGAGGCTTCTTGTATAGGGGAATGAACCCCTTTGTGGGTCTTCGTGGCCCTTAAGGCCAGGAAATGGGTCCTCAGGTGCCATTCCCGCGGGGGATTTAGTGGCCGGGAATGGCAGCTGAGGCAGCTGCAGTGGAGCTCAATTTGCCCATTGCATTAAGAAAGGGAGTTCTGGGAGTACTGATGTTGTGTTTGTGCCTGAGTACCAGAGTTTGAGGTGAGCATTATGACACCATATAGCTGCTGCCAGGGTTTTTTCTATTTGACTCTCCAATTACCAATTTGGAGCCAAGGAGCAGTTTGAATCTAGCCCTCCATGGACTTTGAGTCTAGACTCTGTACTGAAGACTTTATAATCTATTAGATTTCGCTGGGCCCAAGCTTGAAGAAGCTCATTCTTTTACACAACTCTGGAACAAGAATCTGCTCACAAGGTAATTTCCTCTTTGTCCTCCTCAATTTGACACCTTATTGTGTGAACTATCACACCACAATTGTCATCCTGTCAAAGCCTAATTTTGATGCAGCTCTTCCATGTACATTGTACATGCAATGGTCACACTACTTTCATTACTTGTTGGTGGGGGTACTGCTGTTATTCCTATAGAGGATGTAAGTTTTTGGCCTCAAATTTCTGGAAACATATCAATGCCAACATTTCACATGGTACACAGGATTTCCCACAATACACCAGATTTTGCTCCAAATGCATAAAAAGTAAGCCAGAGGCAGAGTAGGTATCCAATCCTGTGGTTTATCCTTGGTGCCTGCAGTTTTAGCAGATCTTCAAGAATTGTTCCAGGCTACAGTGTTGGAAGCTAATGCAATGAGGGAGGCCAGTCATCAGATGATCCCTCAAATGCACTTCAGAAGCACGGGCCAAATAAACCTGGGATAGTTGGAAAACCCACTGGAAGTGAGCTTGCAATTTTTAGTGACAATGGTGTAATTTAGAAGCCTGGAGTGGTTGGTGAGGTTAGCATCAAGGTCCAAATGTGACAAATAGCTATTGAAATAACTCTGATGCCAATAGGACAGAAATATACTTTGGGTGGTTTCATACTGGTGACTGGGTTTTTGGGATGAGTAAGCTTATCTCACATTGACAGGCTGCATCAGAGAGCTTGTTAATCATGGAGGTAAGTGGGTAAATATGAAGACAGAGGGGAATTATATATATTTGGAAGGATGACAAATTATCTCAAGCTTGTGTCTCTCTTTGTATGTTGTTAATTGTACTATAGTTGGTCAAGAAAACATGGTGATTATTACTCAGACAGTGAGAATCTCATGGTTTTGATCTGGAACTCCAGGTGAAGTGTTCCAATTTCATGGTGTAATTTGATAGTTACCTTCAGTAGCAGAGCGAGTTTGTGTTATTGGTTTTATTGGGTTTTCTTTGTAGCTCCAGATGCACAATTTTGGTAAAGAAGTAATTGTACCAACTTGCTGTTGACAATAGGCACTGGTTCCATGAGAAAGGCTAGGGATTAAGATTCACATAGTGCTGCTGCCTACCTCTCTCTTCAGCATTGCTCTGTTGATTAAAATTGGCATGATGACATGTATGTCTCTCCAATGTACTGGTTAATAGCCAATGCCAAGCAACTATTTGCCACAACTCTCAAGTTGCCCATGATAATTGGTATTGAGCTTCAGCAAAAATCTGATTATGTGTACACTTGACTTGGCTTGAGTTATATGATGCTAATGGATATCAAACCCCTCTTTCTGGAGTCAGGTTAATGCAGCAATTGTACTGATCAAAGGTATAGAGGCCACATAAAAAGATGTACAAGAATTTTGCAGGAAAAATTTGGCATGACTCAAGACATGTGTATATTCTTTGCTGATGAACTGTTCCACATGGCCAGTGGAAAACTTCTTGCAGAACATTTTGTCAACGATATGTCTGAGTCAAGCTCAGGTTTACAAAATTTTCTGTGTTGTGCAGAATTTTTTGATGATATGCAGGGTTGGCCTAGCAAATAAATCTGCTTCATTGCTTCATCATGAGCAATCAGCTGGGTGCTTCAGGCAATTTAACAGGAAAGCCTGGTTTGCTATCCACAGCATCAGATACTGGCTGTCTGCAGGGGCTTGCAGGGATAAGTAGTGCAATGATCAATACATGGCCCTTCATGTTAGTCTCAGGGTCAAGTGTGCAGACTGACATTGGGAAAGGGGATTTCCAGGAGCTTGGTCAGATGGGGATTGTAAAGCCCTCATTCTGGAAACACACAAGATTTCTGAGATTCCTGGAGTTATTCACAAACAGTAGCATCAGCAGTTGCTGGCTGACCTAGAGGTACTTACATCAAGATATCTTCAGATGTTCTACACAAAGATGTGACAGAGATGAGGCAAAACTGTTGCTTGTGTGTGTAGAGCCATCAACTTTGATCTAGGCTAGAGGGAGGGCTCTGAAGGAGCTTTTGGTTGGACACAAGGAAATGACAGAAGCAGTTGCTTTTGAAATGCTAAGAAGCCTTGACAGTTTCAGTAAGGGGACCATGAACTCACGTGCTGGAAATTCCTGAAAAGTGATCAGAACCAGATGTATGGACATTGTAGGTTATACCCAGTTTCATGCTTTTGCAGATTATATTGACTGAAAAATGACTCTGATTTTGAATGCTGAATACCATTTGCATTTCAATGAGAGCCTGGTTAATTGATATTTTGAGACTCATTACCTGTCTTGTTCCTGAACGTTTTTGGCTTGCATGCTGCTCACAATCTGGATTGAGTGAGGAAGCCCAGAAGCCAGCTGTGATCAACATTACAGTTGACCCATCTGATGGCTCTGACAGTGTCTGAATTGGACATCCAAACTAGGAAATATTTTGTTATGTCGCTAGTTGCCATTGATTCTGTTCTTCCGGCTGATTTGGGAAAAACTGACTTCATGTTCTCACATGACCTGACCTCATTGACTGACGGTGTTTAGATCAGGTAGCTAAATGCTCTTTTGAAAAAGCTGTGGGAGATAAATGACTTCTCACTTCAGGTGGGCTGATACCTGATACATTGTTGCATGCATTGCAGAACTTCTGTATTTAAGGATGTTCTAAATGTGATGGTCTGATCATGAAGCTGACACTATATGAGCTCATTTGTGTCAGCCTGAGGTGATGAAATAATATTGCAATGGTCCCACCCTGGAGACTGGCTATACATGCTCACACTGACCTCATCTCTCTATGGTTGAGTTGTTGGAATGATGGAAAACTGGGGGGAGTTACCAGAAACATGTTTTGTTGCCAATCTTAGTTCTTCTGTAGATGTGATATGGTTCTGTGATAATGATCATCCCAAACATTTGCTTTTCTGTCGTGTTACAAATCACATGTGAGCAGAAAAGTCTTATGGCAAATAATGTTACATTAACTTGCTTCTCCTTGTCCTCCTTTTCAACACTCATGGACTCAGATTATTTGAAGTCATAGCTGACTTTGCTGAGTTGTAGTACCTTGCCACTGCAAAGGTCCACTCTTGACAGACTGTAAATTGTGCTTCTGTATAGATGAGCATTCTTTGCATCCTCATAAGTACTGTTGCAGCTGTCGGGCATGAAGATGGATTGCCTGCATGTGCATGCACCACCGAATTGAACCTTCAGCTGTTGAATATCTAATTATTGGAGTGGGGACAATCTCCTTATATGCTTTCAACCTTTTAGCGTATTGGACTTCATCTTGTTCTGTATTTGAATATTTCAACTACCTAATTCTCCACTTTCTCAATTATTCATTTGTTGAATTGGTGTTGCAACTTAAATGATTCCCTCGACAATAATTGTCCACCCTTTGAGCTTTGGAGCATAGGCTATGTTATCTTTGTGTGTCAATGGACACTTTTTTTTTCCCCCTTAACAGCTTGTGCACACCAATTAACAACACAGAATTGAACATCAGTAGAACAATCATAGTTCAAGTAGGTCCAGAATAGGAACTTTAGAGTCTCCTTTTTGAACTGGTCCTCGGCCCTTTTACAAGGCTGAAATGTTGGGAGGCCATCCATTCTATGACTATTCCCAGCTGAAAGCTCTTATTGCCAGAATTCTCATGGGAACCATTGCAGTCACGCATACAGAATTTTGAGGGAACGTTATGTCATTTTTTAGAGTTCTTCATATTGCATAAATCTCATCCAAGGTCATCATCAATTACATGTCTGTATCTCATATCCATAATTTTAACATAATAGTTGAATGACCTTATCAAGGATCATAAATTAATACAATCTTCCTTTTTTGTAAATGTAATCTTCCCCTTTCGAGAAAAGGTAATCCTTCTTATTGAAAAAAGGTGAGAAAATCCTTTATGTAACATAATGGGCACACACCTGACCATTGTGCTGTGCACCTACAAGTCCACCCCTATTGGGCTTGCCTGCAGACTTACCTGACACAATGATCAGGCTTGCTCAATTTTCTAAATGGTTTCCAGTACAATAATGCTGATGGAGCAAATGCTGGCTCTTTTATTGGGTAGGGTAAGGCCCTAGGGTGAAGAAGGCAGTAGAGGGGCCTGGGTGAAGTCGTAGTTGAGCTTGGCTTGGCCTCACATTTCAGGAACATATCACAGTTAAAAGTTTTTAAAAACCAACATGAGCATTTCCAAAAAAGAAATGCCTGCCCCCAAAAACAGAAAGTGCCTCCTTTCAGTAGAGGAGTTATTATGCCCTCCCAGTACACTGGGAAAACCCTAAACCCTGATGAAAGCCCCTCTAGACCTTCTCTTCTTTACACATTAGGGGCTGATGTGTAAATTGAGGTCTGCAAGGCCTGCCTTAATGCTAGAAGTAGCTTGGACCTTCTTATGGATGGAAATAGGGCAACATCAAACACACTTATATAAAATAACTAGGAACTTGGAATTAGGTTAAAAGTTTAAGTACTTTGGACATAAAGCTCTAGAAGTATGGAAGGGGAGGCAAATGATATGATATTTCACCTATTTCAAAGATATTCTCTATAGTTATGCATAGATAACCGAGTTACCTAATCTTAAGTGCAGTGTGTTTAAAACTAAATCAAATCAAATCAATGTAAATATTGTGGCATGCACCTCTTGCATTTTTACACCTTTATTTTGCTATAGAGGTGTTATAGAAGAGCTTGTTTACAAATAACCCATTTGTAATGACTTGTCCGAGATTTCCCAATGTATTTGAAGGGTGCCTAAAGTCCATAATATTTGCTCTTGACACGAGAGGTCACCTTACCTTTTTCTCTGGGCGGGCTCTTACATTTTTGCAAGGACCCATTTTCTTTCCACAATTAATGAGTAGGATCTTGACGGTTAGATATGAAAAACAATCTATAATAGCTCATTGCTTGTTAAGCTACTTCTTTTGTACTTTTGCTAAAATAATACATCATCCCTCCTACAGCGAACCAAGGCTCAAGGGCCGATATGCTTTTTTCTAGTATTCTATTGTGCACTTAATTGGACTGTGCCACTTTTTTTCTGAACCAAAGTTTTGACGGGATGGGATCCACGAACACACACGACACTCGTCGATCTGCAGAGAGTGTGCGTTTGGCATCTTGCATCCAAATAATGAACTCCTTTGCAGTGCGGGTGATGATTTGGAGAACTCTTCGGGTCCCACTCCACCCAAAATGTTCATCGTAATTATTTCAACACGATTTCAACACGGAATAGTCCTCCGCCGGCCCGGTCCCACGTAATAATTCCACCACCAAGGGATTCGGGAGAGGGTAGATCTATCGCCACCGGCTTGGAAGCGCCATCATCGTCAATTATTTTCTTTCCTAGCGTCAGTCTTTTCACCGACTTTCCCTGATCACTTGGAGCAGTAATTGCTAGAGGTCCCCGCCCATCTCTTATCCAAGAGATATCAAAATCCTACCAACCAATTCCTAGCTGCGCTTCCCTATTGAGAATTATACCAGCCGTAACACTCTAGCTCGAAGTAATCCATGAAAAATTGCAAACAGTTCTAAAGAAGCTGTAGTACGTCGAGAAGAGAGACGTCGCAGAACGTTAAACACCCCAATGGAACTTTGCGGGGTGACAGAAAAGGGCCTTTGATCGCCCCTGCACAGTTCTGCTACAGGGTTTGACTAAAATTTGAAAAGTGAGAAATGAATACAAATTTTGATGAATTGTTAATTCCAGCGAGCAGAAAGTAGGCTGTGAAGTTCTTGCAGAACACATCACAACATCCACCGCGCGGTTCTGTGCAAAACGATGAAGGGGCACAAAACGACAGGACTTGCAAACTTGGATGGGGAAGGGGTGTTTAACGTCCCGCAGAGAGACCAGCTACTGCTGATTGGTATCTTTCCACTCCAATCCATTTCGTGGTTTTTTTCCACGCATTGGCATGTAGCGGAAATTTCGGTGTCCAGACATGTCTGCAGGTAGACAGCCATTGTCTGACTGATATGGGGTTGGTCAGGAAGTAAGTTATATAGAAAACAATTCTGGTCTCATGAGTCATGGCCCATGCATGAGATGCATGGTGGAGGAGCAAAATTTATGGCCGTGACGTCATGGGTGAAGACTCAAGACTTTTACAGATCAGTCGAATATGGTCAGAAGTATGATTCCAATCTCACGTAGATATATAGAGCGGGAATCGATCACAGCTGGATTGGTACCAGTGACGATATATTAGTGAGCATCGACTCAAGTCCTTGCCACCCGCCGCGTGTGGTCAGACCTAGTTGTTCAGCATGGCCGGAGCTAGTGCATGATGATCTCAAGCACCGCGTAGTCTCAATGACGAGATCTGTATGGAGGACCTAAAAGTGAAAGACATCATGAGTACCACCAGATACTGTAATCATTAATCCTAGTCTTTCTGTAAGATGCGAAAGCATTGGAATCTAATCTGTAATCTGCTCGTCTAGAACTTTCGGATTTTGGTTGGCCCAGTACAGAAGACTTGTAGGTGTACTACTTGTCTGGGATTTCTCTCAAATGCTTCTTCCCCTTTTGTGCATTCATTCCAGCACTTATTAGATGGAGGCGCTGCATGCATGCGCCGCTGGGTGGTGAGATGTCCGTTTGTAGTGGTATTCTGTTCAATGAGACTCTTCTTCCACTTCGTCTTCTTGGATTGAAAACACTTTCGCGCCTTAATTTTCATGATCGTTATGTGCGGCTTCTATCCTACTACGTCGCTCTGTTTGAGTTTCGTTTTGCACCCCGTAGAACAGCCTAGCTCTTCTTGTTTCTCTGCCGACGTTGAAGAGAGGCAGCTTCTAGTGACTTTAGAGAAACCACACTTGTAGAACCCGCAATTATGCAGCTAGCAAGTCTCCCATCAAAGGTAGCTTACAACCTCCAGCAACCCTACTTCAATCTTTGTTTTTTGCAACCTATGAGTACCTGCTTTTTATGGGCTTCTTTCGCCCTTGCATTGCTTCTTGACAATAGGACACATGATGATCTGCAGTTAATGGTCGTATGGACCTCGTAGAGCGGAGCCATCATATACCCAGTCCCTAGTCCCCAGTCTTATAAACGAATTTCCTCCTGATCTGCAGGCCCAATTGCACCTGATGGAAGGTGCAATTGCCATTTCAATGCACTCTAGAGTCTACAGCCAATTTTTGCAGACACAACAATATTTGAGGATTTGCACTGTGAAGCAGGCAGCTCTCCAACACAAATTGCACCAATATTAGATACGAGGGTTGGACTGAAGGCATGTAGCGGTTGCCTGAAAAAAGAAATAAGCAACTTCACAACGGTCCACAAGCTAGCTAGGCGTCTGGAGATCATTTCTTGGTTCTGAAGATCATGGCGCTGTACTCATGCCACAAGAGGATAATCATTACCACCATGCTCGTATTGGGAATTTTGACAATTGCCAAACTGGGACATGCAAGCTTCGAAGGCGGTGTGCTTATCAACAATATCGGACCTGCACTAGATCCATCTGGTCAGCTTCTTCAGTCGTGGACTCTAGGAGGCAATCCTTGTTCAGGCACATTCAAAGGAGTCACATGTAATTCAGGTATTGTAATCTGGTTTCAGCACTTCGAGACCAATAGCTGATTTAGGATCTCGACACTTCGCTGAAAATTTGAATGTAGAGGGAAATTCACTGCGAAAATGAGTTGATAGATTCACGGTTCCTAGTTTGATTCACGATGAGCCAGCTTGATGCTTGTGACCGGAGATTGTTGTAAGTCCATGTCCTGGCAAGAATATGTACTGATGGGCACTTTCTTCTGGAGTTAACAGCGGGCAGTGTCGCGAATATCTCGTTGCAACGCTGCGGCTTATCAGGCTCTATTCCTTCACAATTCGGCCTCCTTTCGAGCTTGCAAGGTACATCCTATAATGCACCCTCACATAGCTTAATTAGTACTGTTGTGATCTTCTTGTTGCCGGAGGTGGACATCTTATTCATCATATGCCGTGTTGGTGTTGATGCCTTCTGCAGTGCTGGAGATTTGCTGCAACAACTTAACTGGGAGCATCCCGGAATCACTCGGCAGCCTGAATCTGACATCCCTTGATGTTCATGACAACACTCTCTCCGGTCCGGTACCAACAGGTGAGTAAATGTAAAGAAAGATGATCAAAGAGTGCACACTGCACAAGCTGCCTATCAGATACACATTTGTTTCATGGCGATTGTTATAGCCTTTGCGAATTGTGAACCTAAGAGCGTGTGCTCCCCAGCTGTGCTCAGTATGTCACCCTGCACAAAATATTTGGATGAACGAAAAACTCTACATATGGCGGTTTGGCTCAGTAAAATGGTTTTGGCCCAGCATTTTTGCAAATTTTTCTGAGGCGGGTAAAAGGCACAGCACAGCCTAATAGCTGTAAAGAAGAGTGTAGTAAATATGATATGACTGTTGTTCCCTCTTTCTCATTGGCCAATCATAATGATTGCTCCAGGTGGTTTGCTATTAGTAGTCTCCCACCGATTTGCAATCCCAGCTTTAGTTCTATGGGTGGGGTTTAAAAAAAGAAAAATAGTAAACTTGGATGTGAGAAATACTTTTGTAGGGTAACATACTGAACACTGCTGGGGATGGTCTAAAAAGACAGGCCACAGACTGTACTCTATGTGAAGCAAATATGAAATGAAATGAAGAACAAAGTTTTAAGTGCCTAGTTGAATTTGGTTTTGCTCATAGTGGAATATTGTGCACCTTTGTTCAGGATTGATCCATGCAGCTGGTAGCTTCAACTATCGCAACAATAGTGGACTCTGCAGCGCCGGGAATGACACAATTCTTCCGAGTATACCTGTCTGTGAGTCTGTAATCCAAGGCAACGTGAAATCCTTGTCCAGATTGAATATGCTGAAGATGGTTGCAAGTATTTTCATGGCAGTTTTCATTGCCATGTTGGGAAGTACAATCGTGATCTTGTTCTTTGTTTGGGCCCGATCAAGAAAAAGACCCCGCATTAGTGACGGCTCAGAAACCTATAGCATCCCCAAAGAGAACACATCCCAAGAATGTGAGACCGAATTGAAGGTTGCTGAGACTGGCAGCAGTTCCAACAGCTTTTTCAGGAGCTTTCGAAGCACACGCGGTAGCTATGGATCAACTTTACAAGGCAGCTCCTGCAGTGGAAGTATGTCGGATCACCAGCTAGCGAGGGTGCTTGCAACACCGTCGTTTGCATCATCAGATCAGGAGAGCCCATTACCACCTAGTCCGTCAGAATTTCGGTTATGGATTTCGCTCAACGAGCTGGAGATTGCCACAAATTATTTCTCTCAGATGAATCTTCTTCGAAAATCCGCGCACTCGGCAGTCTACAAAGGAACGCTGCCATCTGATGGTTCCGCAGTTGCTGTCAAATGCGTATATAATACACGGTTTTGGTTTGGGAAGAAAGACCTGCGGTTTGTAATCGAAGCTTTGACACATATAAGCCACGAGAACGTGGTCCAGTTCAAGGGCTTTTGCGTAACCAAAGGTGGATCTGAATGCTTTCTGGTCTACCGTTTTGTGGCTGGTGGCACTCTTGAGCAGCGACTCCATGGAAATGTCTCTCAAGAAAAGTTCCTCGATTGGGCAATGAGGGTGAAAATTATGGGCGATGTTGCAAAAGGTATGTATTTATGTATTTTGTTCCATCATGCGTCTCTCATCAAATGGAAGAATTAGTTGATTGCAAAAATGTAGCCAAACCCAATCTATGTAATTTTCTTAAAAAAGTGATGCATGCTTGTCTTTCTTTGAACCTACCTCTTCCAAGCCCAACTATCTCACTCCTTTGCCCTACTACATGCCCCACCTACATGGATATGAAACAGGCAAAAAAACCGTTGTAGTTGTTTCATATGCATGTTATTCATATTAAAATCATCCATTAATCTACCTCTTTCAAGCCTGTCGGCCTAACCTTTTTCCTCTACCCACCTACATGAAATAAAAAAGAATAGTTTTAAGTTTAGGATAAATAATGATGAACTATTGAAAACCATATGGAAACACATGAGAACCTTGCCCTTGGGGTCAAGGGCATTAGACTCTTATGAATGAATTTGCCCTCTCACTCAATCTCTTCAAAGTAATTGTAAATGTAGTGAAATCACAATATTAGGGGAAAAATTAGCATCTGCTGATTGTGATGCACTAACACCAAATTCCTTAAATGACATCAATAGAAAATGTAACAAAACCCAATATTAGGAAGAATTTGGGCTAGCACCAAAATTCTTAAGGAATTTGCAGTCAGGTAGACGGGGTACATTTTTCGAACCTTAGGAACTCAAGGGTAACCTTAAGGTCATGCCTAGCTTCTTACAACCTCTTCTTGCTCCTATGCCTTATTTGGTTCCTCGTACTTTCCAATCCTTTTGGTTATGCCATTTCCTTTCCACCTAGTTGGTGGAGAGGGGTAAGAAGCATAGCTTATTGGCATGCATGGTCAAATTTAAGTTCATACGGGTGGATTATGATGTACCCCACCTGCTCGACATGTGTGTAAAACCAAACATGGGGAGAAAAAATTGCCATGCAACTAGATTTCTTCTAAGAATTGTTAATGTGTAGGGTAAGGCACCGGCCTCAGGAGCTTTGCAGGTTTGAGCCCTTGTGAATGCGGGCAGAGCCTGAGTGAAAGGGGTGAGAACCTATGAAGCACCACTGGGGGGACCTTACACTGGGTCCCTTTTCTGCATACAGCACTTTGGAAAAAACTTAGGACATGACACAACGTGGGAAGTGTTACACTCTGTGAACCCATGCCCAGAGAGGTTTGTGGAATTAAGCCCATTCCATACATAAAGGAATTTTTTTCAATTGCTTTATGTAACCAAGTGCAAAATTAGAAAAGAAATTGTTTGCTGACCAAATTTCTTCAAGGGAATTGCGAGTGTAGGAAAACCCAATAATATCAGGTGCCCACCGAAAAGATATTGTCACAGAGTGGGAGAACATCGACAAGCATTTTAATGGGAAAGTGCCATTTGTAAACCAGCCCAGTTCATGTTTCTTTTGCAGGGCTTCAGCACTTGCATAACGGTGGGAAGCAAGCAATTGTTCATCAAAACTTGTGGGCAGGAAACATACTACTTTCAGAGAAAGATGGGATGGCTCTACTATCAGATTATGGCCTGAATGACATCATAGCAGAAGAAGACACATACTCCAGTCAAAAATTATTGGCATCATTAGGGTATTTGGCACCAGAGTACGGGTACATGGCACGCCTGAATGACAAATCTGAGGTTTACTCATTTGGAGCACTCTCTCTTGAACTACTAACAGGCAGAAGACCAGTTTTCGTTGATGGAAAAAACAGCTCAAGTTTCATCAGCACATATACTTGGGTTAAGACATTGTTGCAGTCGACTGGAAATATCAGTGAGGTCATAGATCCAAGGTTAGGATCACTGTATCCAGCTACCAAGGCAGCAGGGCTCCTTAACATTGCTCTTTCATGTATGGTGGAGAATCCATTCGATAGGCCAACTATGGGGAATGTAGTCGAAAAGTTAAGTGCGTGGGATGGAGGAGACTAAGCTTCTTACATCATCAATTGTGTTCCCTCTCATTGTACAGTGACATCTACACCATAGACACACTGTTTTGAGGAATGCTGTCTGTTAATGTGTTGCACATGGACTCTTGTAATTTTATGTAATTTTCTCTTCCTTGATTTTCACTTGGAGCTGGAAAGCCTTGGACACTTAAGAAGGCTGGGATTTGTTTGTTAGTGGGATCTGAATAAAGAGGTCCCCATACTTTTAAAATAATCAGTCATCAGACTCAGTATACTTTGGCAATAAACTGTCATCAGAGGTACATCTTAGGAAAAGAACACACATCATCATCACAGAAGTATGGTGAGAGCCATTTTGCACTTCAGTCCAATTCAAATTATAGATACCAGTAATGGATCTTGGGATGCTATCAACAAGTCAGAGTTCTTGAAGTCTGAAGACAATAATGCAGAGATTAAATTTTGCATCTAGCACAACCACAAATGATTATATGGCATTGAAGTAGTAAAGGCTTAGCCAGCAAGCCCATGTTCTCTGTATTTCTAAGATGTCTTCCTAAGAATGTTCTGGTTAATTTTTAGGTGCAACAAAGGGCCTCCTGCAACCTAAGGGTGGATCTTGAAGAACCCAGCTGTTCACCACTTAAATGGAGATACTGAGCATCTCATAAAGTGAAGGATAAAAACTTCTGCACCATTTACTTACTATAAATAAGTCAACCTCAAAGTGTTGAAAAATGACTAAACAGCAAGGTGATAGAGATTTCAGATCTAAAAACATATCAGCAAACAAAAACAAGAGAAAACCTCACCCTAAAGAATAGAGAAAACAGAACCAAGAATAAGGAGCAGTTAAATAACAGCAACAGACACTTGTGTTCAGCAACCTTTGACAGCAATATGTATGGTATTGACAAACTACCACAACATTCCCACTGACTTTAGACACACATTTTAAGCAACCTTCAACAGCAACATGTATGGTATTGTCCAACTACCAGAGCATCCCACTGACTACATCAGCTTCTGAGCAGCAGGTGGATATGTAACTATATCTCTCATAGGAATCGAGAAATATCCAATCTCACTATTAAGAAAAAGAAAAACAAGGTTAACACTTCTGCATAAAGACACAGAAATTTCCAGAGAAGGATAGTCAAAACTGAGAACAAATGACCATAAAACAAATACCAAACAAGGACCAAAAAAAATAGACATTCTTGTGCAGTATGAACAACAGTGCCAGTCTCACACCTGCTCAGGGACCATCAACACTGTGGTGGATATATAACAAACATACTGAGAAAATTCTCCCAGTAATGGGAAAACATAGCCATTAAACTGCAGAGCTCAACAAAACATAACAGAGAAGCAGAAGACCAAAGAAACCATAAGGATAGTGGATTATAACCAGAGAGAGAAAGAAGAAAAGACATAGAAGAGAAGGAAAGGAAAGCCTCAAACAAAAGAAGCTGGAAGAAAATTGAACTTAAAAGGGCATGAACTTCTGAGGACAGGACAGAAACCAAATTGCAGAGCTGGTGCCGGTACAGCTACACCTGGTGAAAGTTGACAAAGATAAATCTTGCCTTATTCATCAGAAATAGAGTGAAGTTTGTTCAACTGTTTGCAACTTAAGTGACAAAAAGCTTGGGTACCATAATAGGCACCACTCCTGAACCACTTATCATGAAATCAAACCCTTTGAACATGGCATCAGGCAACCTTGTTCCTCTGATCATAGTTGTGGTTTGATTCCTCCACAACTGAGGAACTCACCATCGTCGAAGCCCCCGGGCTACCATAGGATCTGATGGACATTCCACAGCCACATGCCCACGGCCCCCACAGTTGTTGCAAATAGTCACCTGTAATTGGCAGTTGAGATTAATCCCTGATTATGTCTAACAACAGGTCTGATTCCATCCCTCAAGCTGCCTATGTCTAACCCTTTTAACAGTCAGCTTCAAAGGACCTGACAGGGTGAAAGGTACAGATATGATAATGTGAAGCCCACTAAATAGAGCTACATACCTGAAGACAATCCTTGCTTTTGTGACCTGGTTGATGGCAGTTATGGCACACCATCTCAATGAAGCTTGGCACAACAGATCTTGGAGCAACAACAAGCTGAGGACAATCCCGAGCAATATGACCGGGTTGGCTGCACCCATTGCACACAGGACTATTCACACAGTCCCGAGCTAAGTGCCCTGACTGTCTACAGTTGTTGCAAGCCTTCTCATTGGGACAGTCCACAGCAAGGTGTCCAGGTCGGTAGCAGTTGTTGCAGAGACGTGCCTTCGGAATCCCTACTTCCTGAGCTGCACAACCCTTTGCAATGTGTCCAGGCTTTCCACAATTATTGCAAATTGGCTCACTGCGGCACTCACTTGCAATGTGGCCAGCCTTCTTGCAGTTGCGACACAGTGGCTCCATTGGGCAAGCAGCAGCAATATGCCTGTCCCAGAAACACCAAAGACAAGAGGAATGTGAACAGATAAACTCTCTGCCTCAATTTTACTCTAATCGGTAAATCTCTGTGTGGTTATGCTTCAATTGGAGGCCCTCTCCACTGAACCTGCACAAAGCTAACAGATTACAGTTGTGACCCTGCCTCTATATTTGACCCTTCATACAATGCAGCAGATTCTTACCAACATCACATCCATGAGGATAGGGACTGTTTGCCCTTAACAAAGTTAAAGAAGCATTTTAAGGGGAATTTATGGGGAACATATGGCAACAGCTCCTCAAATACAAAATAGGAAACATGAGCTGCTAACTCACCCTGAAACACCACAATTGTTACAGACTGATGCATTGGGACAGTCACGGGCAAAATGGCCTGCACGCCTGCAGTTATTGCACAGCTCAGCTGGAGCTCTGGAAATGATCACACATATCAAAGTTAGTTCCTGACCTAGCCATTAAAAGAATAGGCTAATACCAACCAATTGACCTGTAGGAATAACTTACAAAGTCCTTGCTAAACTGACCAGCACAACCAGTGACACAAGTGTCACAAATGCTTCAGGTACTGTAGCCTGCTGAATACTGTCCTCCATCTCTCCTCCAGGTATCTAGTTTGAACAACTGGAGAAAAAGAGACCATTAGGAAACCCTAACTGATACCATGAATGGTGATTCCCATACGATACTCAAGGAAGTAAAAGCAAGGTAAGATGTGTACCCTGTCCAAAAAACTCCAACAAAAAATTTCCCCACAACCCCTTCCCCAACTCTTCATCGACATCCACAAGACACCTATCTCCAGTTCATCATCACACCTTACATAATTTCCCTTCCAACAACCATTTCTCCCCACCTTCCTCAAAACCCTACTTCCTTCTCCATCCCTTCAACAGCTCAAATATCATCCCCCACCCCATAACCCCAACATGCTCAACATCATCACGCCACTACCCTCATCCCCAAAAATCCCCCATTTCTGCCTTCTTTTTTCACTCTTTCCAGATTTTTCTTCTTGTGCTTCATATACTTCATCATCGTCATCTTTTCTTCTTCTTCTTCTTCTTCATTATCTTCATCACCTGGTCGAAGCCGAACGGACCCCGAAACCCCCGTTCTCACGCCCATAGCTCTTGTATGGTAAACTTCGCCTCAATGCCCTCTTCCCCACAATCCCGCTCTGCATCCGCCGTCGCCCACCACCACCACCTCCACCTCCACCACCTCCTGCTGTTGCTCCTCCACCGCCATTTGTACCGCGCGCAGCTAGGTCGTCCAAGCTCATACCCAGCTTGGTCTGCGTATCCAGAGACGCCGACATCAAACCCTAACCCACTCCACCCACCTGTAATCCTCGACGCTGCCTCTTCGGCAGATCTTTCTCTCCGCTACGTCCTAAGCGAAGCTCAAACTCCGAAGCGACGGGTTTGGCCGCCGCTTGTTATGGAACGGCCGATGAAGCACGCAGAGCTACGAGAAGAACGCGTTACTATCAAGAATTTGCAGAAACAACAGAATTTAAAAGAAATCTTAGAAAAAACTTACGGTTAGGGTTGAAGGAAAACTTAGGGTTAGGGCTGAAACGTTATCTGATACCATACTGCATGTCAAATTAGGGTTGGAGGAGGACGCACTCCTGTCCCTCCGAGCTCCCTCGTCTCATCTATGGTCCTGTGTTTGTTATTGATCTCAATAGCTGCTACAGTTGGAGGTCACTGGAGCATAGCAACTGCTCATAAAGTGAACGTTGGCAATATCATGGTCTCGAGCAAATGTTTTGTTCTCTTCTTCCCACTCAGTAGCTCTGCAGTTTCGTTATGCTGTTTCTGGTGTTGTTGACGAGCAGGTGCCCTGGTAATTGAGGCTCAGCTCGGGAGTTATTGTTGAGGTATGGGGGTGCTTGCAGCAGGGCCTAGCTTGCAAGAGCTGGTGTCGTTCACCCCGGGAGTAGAATTGGATGAGTCGGCTCCGTTGTCGGCCTCCGACCTCCACACGCTGCTAGACAGAATCGAATCTCGGTCGGAGGAGATCAAAGATCGTGTGCACAAAACGGTGACCAAGAATTACCATCAATTTTTGAGTATCATCTCCGCTGCCCATGGGACCGTGGCGGACGTCGGGGCCGTTGCTCGGGATCTGAAGTCTATTCTCGACGCACTTGGGGAGAGGAGAGAAGAAGGAGGAGCGGGACAACGACAGGACGGCGGTGGGACCGAAGCTCGTCTTTCGTTTGATCTCGAGATTTGTCAATTGGCTGCAGATGCGGAGAAGTTACGTCGCGATGGCGAAGAGAGAGAGCAAGCGGTTGCTGTGGTGCAAGCCATTGCCGAGCTTCACGAGACCTTGCAGAGCACGGAGAGGGAGTTCCTTGACGGTCGCTTGATCGAGGCCTCAGGTGCCTTGTGCGAATTGCGGGAGTCTCTCGGTTTGCCTGCAGACTGGACAGGTGATAGGGATGATCAGAAAGCTAGGGATAATCAAGAGAAGCTCAACCCATATACGTTCTTACAAGACGCCTGGGTAACTTGCTATTCAAAGGTCAGTCAAGCTACCCCCCACAATTTGCATACAATTTCTGAAGTAAATTGAGCTGTGGTGGAAACCCTAAGCCAAAAATTTGGAAGTAATTCTCTGTTGTCAGTGCTACTTACAAGATTGTGCAATTGTTGCAGTTAATATCATTCTTGGAGGATCTATTCGCGCAATCAGTGGTGCTGGATGAAAGCACATGTGAGCTGCGTGTGACACCATGTCTGTCCTGTGGAGATTCTGATTCTGGGGTGGATATAGTTGAAGTGGAGCTGTGGACCATTCTTGCAGCAATGGATGTGCGTGCTCAGATCATTTGCCAGTTTAATTGCATTTGTCTCTTTGACTTAGCCTTTATCTATGATTACAACAGTGAATGTGAACTGCATGTGTTTTTACAGAATGTTGGGATGCTCAACATGCGGCTTGCAAAACTAGGTGATATTCTGTTCAAGGGAGTTCTCGAGCCCATTCTTCACGATATGCAAATTGAGGTGGTGATTGGGGAGCTGGTAAGCAGCACGAGCCAGCAAAGGAAGGCTGTTCTCAGTTGGAGGTCTCATGAATATCAGGTGCCTGCATGTGCCCTTGCTGTAAGGTCTCTGACATCTTTCCGGTTACTGCTTAGTCATCTTGAAAGTTGGATTTCAAGCACTACTCACTGGCAGTTGCTACATTTATGAACTGACCAATTAGGGGGGGGGGATGGTAGGGGTGTCTCTCTCAGTCAGACATTGCAGGACAAAAAGATGTGTATTCAAAACTCCTCAAGGTTTTCAGCTTTTTGAGGACAAATCTGCTGGTTGAGAATGACCAATGGGTGCAATGCCTGGGGCGTATCATATGGCCTAGACTAGCAGAGGCCATCATTACAAAACAGCTACGTAAGGTATTGTCAATGGATTTCAGGTTTATGTCAGTGTTCTGCTGTTGTTGTCCAAAAATCTTCAGATATATTCTCTGGTGTTTTCTAGGAAGACATATTTTTTTGGAGATTGATATTGCTGGTGTTCTGTGTGTTGCTGGCTTTAAGAGTCATCTCTTTCTAATATTAAAAAAAATTGCAAGCACACTCATTTTATGGTGAAACATCATGAGATTCTGGTTGGACGTCACTCAGATTCCAGCAAACCATCCTGTCACCTTTGAAATTTTCCAGTTATGCAGAAGTGAAGTGTTTAGACAATTACTTGTTGCTTTTTGGTGCAACTTCATGAGCCTAAGAAAGCTGCATGAGGTCGGTATCAAACCTCATATTTTTTATGTCTTTTGCAGTCTGTTCCAAATGATATTGCAGAGCTTGCAGAATTTCAGAAGTCAGCCAATGTCACAGCAGAATTTGAGGCATTTTTGGGAAGCGCAGGCTTGATTCCAGACTGGGATGAGACCAAAGGTGATAGGCTTAGCAAGTTCTCATCAGATGTGGAGGTCCACTTTGCCCTGAAAAAGAAGAAGCATGTCCTGGCAAAGGCACGTTATTTGCTTGTTCAGAATGACTACACAAAGTTTGAGGTATGATTCTTTCCTTAATGAACAAATTAAGTTCTGTTTCAACTGTTTCCAAGATGACATCCCTCTAGGTACATCTGATATGATAATCATGTGGTGGCTGTCTTCCAGAGTAATAATGAGGAAATTGGCACAAAGGATTCAGATGAAAATGGTGATATGTCATTGTTGTGGGCAGAGAAATGTGCCATTTCCTACCCAGCCAAACAGTTGCTGGAGTTAATGCACAAAACTCTGCAGGTACTGTAGTAATGCCTGTGCTTTATGTAATGTTTGTAGTCTGATTTGATGTCAATTCAGATGCTTTGGTTTAGGAGAAGGTTGGAACATGCTCTTTTGCCATTGGTTCCCTTTTTGTATTTTGTATTGTTGAAATCCAGTCATTTTTCTTTGATGTGTGGGCATGATCAGGCATGTGATGTATCAGTCACCTTCAAAGACTTTTTGTGCATTTTTCTTTGATCTCAGTGTTCCCTTCTTTGTTATCATGGGGCATGTAGGATGCATGTATGTCAACTCCACAGATAGCAATGGAGCTCTACCACGCTGCTCGTGATGCCATTCTCCTCTATCGCTCCATTGTTCCTGTTATGGTGGGCTACATTTCTGAAGGACACTTGCTTGTAAGTTGCATTATCACCTCTAAATTTGGTAACCAGAATGCCATTGTTCTCTCTTGAATGCCATTATTCCCTCAATAAAGATTTGCCTAGATTCATTCCTTGCAACTTTGATGATATAAGTTTTTGGTCTCTGAAGGTGGCAGGACAGCTAGATAGTGTACACCGGGTTACTGCACTCTGTCACAATGACTGCTTCCATATTGCTCACCAGCTACTCCTTCTGAAATTCCAGGTGACTACCCTCTTATTTGATCTTCCTTTGTTCTGTAATGGAACATTTGTTTTGGAAAGTGCCTCAGTTTGTGCCATTGGTTCTCCACTCAATGAAGAAAGCTTTTGTTGTAGCCTTCACACACGGTAGTGATGGTTATGAGACTGTGTGGGTGGAGACAGTATTGTGGTGCACTTCCCTCCAATGTCCAGGAAGTCTTCACTTTTGTTGACTTGGTCCCACTGTTCCGCCGGCTGGGGTGTGATATTCTTGAGGGACATTTGCACTTGATCAAATTGAACCTTATGGAGGTGAGGTCTTACTCCGGGGTCCTTAGATATTGTCTCAACTGAGGTGAATTGTTAGACATATCAGGGTTTTATTGTGGAACAGGATGAGTGAATAGTTATTCCTGTTCAGTTTGTTTATAACCCTTGACCATTAGGGTATGCCTGGTGATGACCACACACTCTTGTAACAATTCAGGGAGAGAACCCATTGATGCAAGGGTTAATTGAGGAAAGTGTGGATTGGTGTATTCAAGGACCTTTTCCTCACTGAAATTACATTGTCTTGGGTCTTTGATGAGGATGTCTCAAGATTTTGTGAGCTCGCAGACAAGGATTTACCCTGTAGCTTCTTAACCATCATCAGAGACCCTGGAAGAAGAGAAATGAGACTTTCACAACTGTAATCACTGGTAGCCTGGTTTCAGTACCCTATGGTACCCATTTGTACATGAGCACTTTGAAAAAGAATTTAAGTGATGACATGACTATATCATTGCAGGCTCTAAATCATGCAAATGGATTCCAGCTTACAGACCAGAAAAAGCACTTTGACACTGCCAACAATGCACTACACCAGGTATTTTTCCTTTGATTGTTTAGATTTGACAAGGAATTTGGAAGGTTGGTTCATTTCATACTTCCAGACCTGGTGCAGCTATGAACATGTCTATACCCCCAAGCCTTCTGCATGTACGTAAATGACTACAGTTTCACTTCTGTTGTTTTTCTGTAAGGAATATCATGTCAATGCTTTGCAAGGATTTTGAGAGGATATATCTCATCCTACAGATGTTTACAGATGGACATGCAAGTTTGTGGACAGTTGCAGAGAAGCTTAGATTTGTGTCCAAGTGGCTCATTTGTACCTTAGTATGCTTGGTAGTCACCAGTGGTGTTTGGAGAATATGTTCAGGGTTCAGGAGATCTAAACCACTACACTCTATGTAGGCCTCTCTATGCATTAGGCTTAGATGCTTGCTTGTAGGTGAGCACACAGAAATGAAATGAAGCTTACCCTCACAAACTTGTTGCAGCTTAAATGAGGATACTATTGACATTCTTAATTAACTATGTTTGCCAACAACATGACTGAATCTTCCCACCTATGTAAATGCAAGTGAAATTCAGGATACAGATGACCAAAATTTCAGGCAGATTTTTATATGCTAATCTACACCCACTGTTAGAAGCTGATGAACTCAGTGGGTTGTAGTTGCAGCTGGTCACTGGCATTCATGGTGAAGGTGATAGTCTGGTACTTTGTGAGTGACATTTATAAGTTTATGACTACAGTGAGTCTTATCGTTTTAGTTTTGGTTTTGCTGGAATGGACAGAATAGTTTTCTTCAAATTTTTATTCTTGGGTTCTCTCTGCGATCTCATAGATATGAGTTTGCATTACTGATTGCTTGAATGTGTCTGGTCCTTGCAGATGATGATTGTGTTGACCGCAGTGTTGAAGATATGGCAACCACTTCTAGCTGCCAGTCTGTGTGAATTAGCAATGGGCAAGCTGGTTGAATCTGTAGTCAGCCGACTTGTCGATGAAGTGCTGGCTTTTGAAGATATTTCAGTTGAAGAATGTGGAAAGGTATATCTTGCAAAATTCTTTGATGACACGATCTTAATAGCAGAAATCTCAGCCATATCCAGAGCTATTTTTACATGAAATTGTCTGTAGGTCCACTCTCAGCATTAAGAGGCCATTCATGTTGTCTTGTGTTTTCAAATGGGTGTTCTCTGATTTTTCTTGTGTCTGCTAGTAGTCACCACACTCATGGGAAGTGGTTGGTGCCTGAATTTGACAATTTTGTGTATATCTTGTTTTTGATGGATTGTGAATGGTTGGGCGCAGTTGCGCAAGTTGATGCTGTTGGCACTTGAGAGCTTGTCCCAACTTCTGGGGTCTGCCTCTGGAGAAGGCGATGGTCCAGATGTCACCCAATCAAGGGATGCTGCTGAAAAGTTGGTTCCTTCATGGCGCAAACTGGCTCGTCTTACAGGCATGTGAAGACTAAGAAGCTCTTCTCATTTGAGATTTCTGTTAAAAGTATCAGACCTCCTAAGTTAAGCTGCAAGATTATATTTGTGTAGGCTTGGGTTTTCCAAGTATGGATCATGCTTAATGTCAACATGTGTGACTGGAATGGGAGCTGAACTGATATTGAATTAAGTCTAGGTTTTTGGGATTCTGCAGATTTGCTGGACATGTCACTCAGACCCATCACCCAATCTTGGGAGAGTGGAGACTTGACTTCGTGTGGTTTTTCTTCTGAGGAGGTACTGTCACCTAGCTACCTAACAGTCTAATTAGTTGAACTAGTAATATGGTGGATGACACAGCTATTGCATTGCCCTTCTCTTCTGTCTGAGATGTCTTGTGGACCAGAGGACATCACCAGAGTTCATAACTCAGGTTGAAATTTGGACCTGACATCGTCAGAAAGAATAACCTACACAAGTAGATTACATTTTAGGAGATCATTATTCAGTATGGGGGTCACAGTTCTTCATGTAAAAGATGTGTGCACTAGCTTGCCTTTGGTGGAAAGCCAGCCAAATTGATGTGTCTTTATGTCTGTAGGTGCAAAAGTTGATCAGGGCCATCTTCTCCGAGACCCCTCTGAGAACTGAATGTTTAGCCCGGATCTCTTCTCATTAAGGAGACTTGGTGGGGTTTCACCAGTGCCTACTACTGAAATAGCGTGCAGAGTGCACCCTTTCATTATCAGCATAGGTTCTTGCTATGCCTTAAAGCCCCAACAATTGGGCAGTAGGCTCACTATTTTGGCTGTGGGAGCCATCATTTTGTGGCAGCAGCAAGTATTCACCTACAATGGTTGTCTGGAATTTTTTTTGCTGAGGTAGGTTGGTCAATCTGAATGTAGGAAAAGGTGCTGACCAAGTTTTCTTAGTCCATTTCACCTTGATATACATACCTTTGTGTACAGGTCTATTTAACCACAGCCTGCCAGCAGAAGCCTCTTATCCTCCGCTAATGTCTGGCCCCATGATTTTATCTAGTGGGTTACTGCAACTGGACTGTAGACACTTACAATGCAGGACCATACTTTCAGTTCAGTGTCAAGGGTTTTCTTGCTCTGACCTGGTCACATGTTGGTCTCTAATGGTGTGCAGTAAATAGATGCTTGAGCCACTGACTTGTGGATCTACATCCCAACAAGTTGGCCTCTCTTTAGGAAATTACACTTTTGTTGTGTGTGACTGCACTGCTAAAGGTCTTGTCTCATGGGTACACTCAGTGTAAAGCTATCCTGCTGGCAATGCATGGTCCTTACAATGCATGCTAGATTAATGGCAAGTTTATGGAAATCCCTGGTTGCTTCAAACACTGGGTGGTTGTACCAGCCTGCTGTTGTAATTTCTGGTACTGCAGTTCTATAATTGAACATATAAACAAACTAAGTATATGGGGGGATAACTGAATGACTGGCCAGAGACCATAGGCTACTACTAACCCATAAGGCCCGATTTCAATATAATTTTCCACAATTGGTGTAGAATGCACTAAAAAAATTGTCTGCAGCTAGGCTCATTCCACATTTGATTTCTCACTGTTCCACAAGAGGTTATGCTGCATAACGACCTGTATTTGCTATGACAACTGCATTTTCACTTTTTGCTTGTGGTAATGTTTAGTTCTGAATGAGGCTGAAAACATCTACTATGGACCTGATAAACTTAATTTAGGACATTTAAGTCCCATTCCTGCCAATCACATCAGTTAACTAAGAAAGAAATTTCAACTTGTCCTGCAGTCCCAGTAGCAACATTTGCCCTTGCCTGTGGAGCAGATCCACAAGATCTCCACAGAATTTCAAGTCATCCAGTTGAATCAAGATGATTAATATTTGCACAAGCAGCAATGTTTCAAAAACTGTGCAAACTAGTAGTGTACTATAAACTTGCATTCGGCTGATCTCCAGCCAAAAGCACTGAGATCTCCAGACCTCTACTAAATGCTTGGTTGAATGTGAGGCGGGTCTGGAAGGTGGACATGAAGGGAAACCAGGAGAGCAATGCAATTGGAATGAATATTACCATCCCCATGCAAGCATCATATAATCGTGCAATTCCACGCACTGACTTCCATAGGCCAACCCTTTCCACCACAGGCTTGACAGCTATTGCAATCTGTCAACACAAACAGAGTTCCAACAGTACCAACACTTTGTAAGCCAAAATTAATGTGAAATGGTGTTGCCATAGTGTTGTGTTACATTACCTGTAATGACTCACCCAGGATCAACATCCTTCCTGTGGGGAATGTAATGTACCATAATATCCTAAGGAAAGTCAGACACTGGTCTATGACTTTAGTTTACTGATTAAGGTTCAGCCCTGATACATATCTCCAGGTAAAAACAAGTGGTTGGTGTAAAATGGTAGCTGAAAATCAAACTCAGAAGTGGACTTGACAAAAATCAAACCAGTTCGGTAGGTACAGTGAATAGAAACTAAACTATATCACATCATGACAAATCTACAAGGATTCACCACAACAAAATGGGGACAATAAAACTATTGATAGGTGTGATACTTACAGAGAGAAGGCCCCAGCCTGTTGGTATGAGAGCCAGCCCAGCTGCAAACATGTCACCAACTGTAAGAGGTGTATATGCAAGAGCAAAGGACAGACCACCAATGCACACCAAAAACAGCACTCCCTGAAACAGCCTGACTAGAAACTGGAAGTTTGCTGATGCTTTCTTGCTCAATGTAAAACCCTGTCATTCCCCACCAACAAGCATACATTAAAGAGTACCCCAGTTTGGGAATGGCCTTGTAGCAAGACAACATTTGTACTATCACAGAGTATTCTAGAACTCAGTTTCAAATACATGCAAATCAAAAGAATTTCCAGAGAATGCAAATCATTTGGGTGATGCCTTAAGACTGAAGAGGCTGGCAACTGTTCATCAGCATCACAAGTAACAACTTATTTCTCTTGTTTAAATGATGGATCAGCTTTTTGCTTTCGGCATTTCATTGAACGTGAAAGTGGAAAATAATCTACCACACATTTTTTCCAAATTCAAGGTTTACTAGGCATCCCATGTCATATATCAAAAACCTTCAGCTCTACATTTGTGTATGAAGCATATGCACATCCATTCTTGTTACAAACTTACACAATAAGGACAAACTGCAGAAAATTAACATTTACAGTCATAAACCATAAGTTACTCAAATTTCCAACATTGTTAAAATCAATCCCATGAATTGCAGTTAAACACCCATATGGGCAGCTATGGGTTAAACCGTGAGAGGTGATTGGCAGCTATGTTATCCCTGTTACATAAGTTTAAAAGTATCCACCTCCCAAAGGCAGTAGCCCCATGGGTGAAGAGAGCCACAGCACACTAAATTGGCAAACTCCAGGTCATTCTTCTTAAACACTCAACCCATCTTCAGAGGGCATTGCCACTCACTGAAAGTACTGCAATTTCCAGTTTGCAGCAACAGCTCAAATATATATGTTCCAATACATGCCTACCGATTTAAGTTTCAATGTCTAACAAAAAACAATACCGGTACTACCCAGACATACCTTAAAAAGGAGCAGTACCCCCGCCAGCACTACCCAGGAGAACCCATATACCTGCCATGTCCATGTCCCCGTCAATATTCAAATTGATAGGAAAAAAATGAAAAGTTGTAACCAGTATGACAGGTACTCACACTGAATTTTTTATCGCGGCCAGTAACATGGAGGGCGTATACAACACCATACTGGATTATGAAAAAGCGAAAACTCAATATACACTCCAAAATTCGACCTCTTGTTGTTTGAATGTGTGCATGCTCCTCATTCCACCAAGCTTCCCAACTCTTTAAACCCTTGTCACCTATACCCCCCTTGTAGAATAACCAGTTCGTCCAATCCTCAAAATCCTTCACTGTCCTACATGGGCAACCAAATAAAAACAGTTGCTCAATACATTCGTAATAGAAGATGTGGCAGCGAAAGCTGCATGTGCTAAATACAACTTCTCTATGCATGTGAGGAACAATTGTGTCAGTTTCCGCAAAACCAAAACAAAATGAACTGCTTCCCAAACAGACAAACTAGGAAAATGGAGTAAAATGGAGTTATACAGCAGACCAATTTGAGAGACATGAAGCAGAGAGTACACACTTTTGCCAGTCAAATCCTGAAGGATTAAAGATGTATGGAGCATATAGCCAAGAGATAGCGAGAAACCAACTGCTAAAAGTGAGTAAAATATAGCTGACTGATGTTCGACTTTGAGCTCCATATGCCCTATAGACTATCAACAACATTATAATCTCCATCCTGCAGGAAACAATTACAGGTAAGTTTAAGCATGTGATTCTTCACCACATGACCAACCAAAGTAGACATGGAATTGGGAGTGTGCATTAAGCATATGGATTGGCAGACAAGGATCACAGCTATATGCAAAGCCAACATATCCCAGTAATGCAGGACATAGACCTAAAGGAAGTTAGCAAAAGGGAAATACTGATTAAAGACACAGGAAGTGCTATCTACAATAGCCAGGCCTCATTTTGGATTATCAAAAGAGCTGAATGCCAAATGGAAGAAAGGTTGCATCTTACGCTTTAACAAAATGGCTACGAGAGTATAAACGATAGTTCTCTGCAAATGGAATGTGTTCCACAACAAACCCTCTTCCTGTGGACCGATACTGCACACAATGATACTGCATGTCATTCTTTTGCACACCTGTCACTTCAGTGGAAGGATAAATCCTAAGTGCAAGGAGCAACACACTTCTTATCTATATCATTTAGCTCTCTCCATGCTCCAAAAGAATAACGGGGCTAACCTTTGCACCCCCATGAAGAATGGTCCGCCCAAAGTAGTGTGTTCGTGTTCCCAGTGAAAATGTGAAGAACACTGAACTTAACTGTAGTTGCATAGTGCAGAAGCTAATTACAGCCTGTGATCATATACAACATAAGACTTGCCGGGTTATGCACCTTTCCCATTACACAGATACACAAAACAAGAACAGGATGGAGCTAGAGAACTCTTCCCACTGTGTAAACTTCAGGAAATCAAAATTAATGACACTGATAGGAAACAATAAACTGAATTGTAATCAACCCACAACAGAAATAAGAAATGAAGCACTATAATATGATCCACGAAGAACTCTGAGGGGCTCATGCACCCAACATACAAAACAAAATTCAGAAATTCTAGATGCTAACTGGACCTATGAGGAAGCATAGTGCTTACAGTGAAAACACCCTGCTCCAGGAGGAAGTTCATAATCATGGGTACTGCCGTGAAAACACCAATCTGGAACAGAAATTGGGTGTTGAGGGCTGTTTGCAGTGCAGCATTACTAAGGACGTTGCCTGGAGTTTCTAATGATGCCTCCACTCCTGATAATGCCTGTTTCAGCATTACAGAATCAGTCAGCTATCATGCAACCAATAAGGTACTAAGATAAATAGTTTGAAAGCAACAACATGCCTTACAACTTACCAGATATACTTTGCCATAGAGGAAGGCATAAACTGTCAGAACCGTCATCTGTACAAAAAGAAAATTGGATGAGTGTTTGAGCTTCATCAAGGCTTGAAGGCAAAACTGAGGAAGATAATAACTCTCATGAGCATAAAGAAATCTACATACTCATTATTAAGAAAGCCAGAACAAGAATTAAACTTCTCCTTCTAAGTCAAAGGAAGACTTCCAGATAAGAACTTACAGAAATGGGAAGAAAGAATGGCACAAAAGGGACAAAACTAGAAAGAAAAAAGAAGACTGAAGAAAAGTTGACATTGAGGATGAAAAACATCCATCTAAGACAAGGACCAGATGCTATACAAGAAACACCAACAGTCACAGTTATTGCTCCAATCAATAAAGTACTGAGTTACTAACTACAAAGATTCTCTATTAGGGCATCATCAAATGAGACAAGCTGTGTGTAGAGTTGGGGAAGTTTTGGATGAGTGTTTGAGCTTCATCAAGGGCTTCAAGGTTAGATTAAAGAGAGCTGACATTCAGAATGAAACACAGAATCATCAAAGACTGACTGCAATCTATACAAAAAACACTAGCAGGCACAACAATTGCTCCAATCAATAAAGTACTGAGTTACTGACTGCTAAGATCCTCTAGTGAAGCATCACCAATATCAAACTAGGAAAACATTTGTCTAAAGTTAGGGAAGCTATCAGGTTGTGCACATTATCAGCTGGACATTTTCTATCTGGATTCTAACAAGTGTTTAAATCATATGGGTGCATTTTTGGATGCATTTGCACCAGCCTGACCACTAACCAGGCTACCTGAAGAGCACTGGTGTAGTCACCATAAGACAAAGCACTTTGTAGTCAACATCTGCATCCAAGCTAGATTAATATAAGGTTGAACTGCAAATGCATAATGAATTTCTCCCTCCCTTATTAGCCACTATTGCTCTGCCCTGAGACTTTGAAGTAAAATAGCCAGAAAGATAAATGCAATCTGGAAATTCCACATATGACATCAGCTGGGACTGACAAGAGTCACACTGACACCTACCATTGTTGTCACATAGAAACCCACAGAAGTAAAGAAGAAGGACAGCATCCGGAAAAAGTCAAAGAGTTGGCCCAATCGGTAAACATCACGACTCAGAGTTTGCTCTCCATTGCCTGAGGCCACTTTGGCTTCAAATGCAGCAATTTGATTCAACCCCACATCTCGTCCTTTTCCAACCTGCAAAACTACCCGAATACTTAGAAACAAGTCTAGTTCCATTGTACAAAACAACAAATTCACATTGCATTTCTATAAGCAGAACAACGCTACATTCAATTTGCAGCAGATGCAGTAGCAGGGCTTCCCATGTACAAGTACCTGAATGTATTCGTGATGGGTGATGTTGCCTTGACGAAGTGTAGAGTTGAACCCTGTAAAAATAAATTTCAAAATTGTTGACATAGTAATCACATGTGGGACACTAGAGCTCAGAATTCCAGAAGGGGAAAATTTGTAGGGTAAAAAAACCCAGAATGGATATTATTGAGGCACCAATAGACCCAGATCATTGTTGGAACACATGATGTGTTCGAAGATCACCAAGACCATAATTGAAGTGAGCTCAAGACTAGGTCATAGACCCAAACCTGCAAAAATATCTTCACTGAGATTGATGCCCCTAGATGGTTTGCTGATTCCACCCCTTGATATATGAAACAGTCTGTCAAAAACATCTGGATGCCCATAATGCATCCTTACCCTGTGTACCCACAGATGCATTATCAGTATTCACTTAACAAAGCAATTACTGTTATGTAGGTCAAACATGCAACAAGACCTACATAGACAAATTCAACTCACGTCTATTGCATAGTACTGACTGTCTTGTAGGCACTGGCTTTTCAAAACAGTCCCAGGGGGAATTTACTGTTAGAAGAGATATTGGAGTATTAGAGTATACAAAAGGAAATGGCTACTTGTTTATGTGTCCAGACCAGGCAACACATCACTGCCCAAAAAAACTATTTCATGTCTAGGGACCAAAGGGCACATATGAACACATTACTTGGACATCATCATGTTTTTCAAAGCCCTTGAGTCATCACTGAAATAGTCGATTAAGATACAGTCATTCCAAAGTTTAAAGAGCAAGAAAAGAAGAATAAGCCTGGAAGATCTCACTTGAGTGGCCGAGCCAGCACGCGCTGCCCTATTGTCACAAAACTGCTCTCTTGCAGCGACATAAACCATGCCAATGAAGACACACTGTACCCAATACAAAATTCATAACATCACACCATGCAACTAGAACACATGGGCTAAATGAAAAGCAGCAGTATTAGCTGCAGTTACACTCCAATGCACACAGAACTCTGTTATATCCCATTGCCTCCTGCAAGATGTCCTGAAGGAGCAAGAGCATTACACATAGTATGTAACACAAGCACACTGAAATGACACAGGAGATATAAACTGGTTTAAACATAAATTTAGTTTGTCTTCAACTTTTCACCTTCCTGTGAAGACGTGTTCACGCACACCAAGAATAGTGGGACGTCGACGACCATGTTTGTCTGAGTCAAACTCTTCTAGAAGGTTTCTCATCTTGAATGCTTCCTCCATATAGTTTTCCTACAAAACTCAAATACAACAAAATAATTCCAGATTGTCTTTTGAAAGGAGTGGGCAGACTTGAACATGCAATTTGGAGCCAAAGAATAAGAATTAACCCAACCTGGTTCATATCAATTGTTTGAAGAGCATCACCACGTGTGAAGATAATTGCATGGTTTTGATTCTCTGGCTTGCCCTCTCCCAGCAGGAATTTACCAGGCAACTTAATTGAGTAGATCTCCTGCGGTTAAGAAATAATACAAACACACAGGAAAAAGCTTGATTTCCAACAATAGTTAATGCTCAACCAGATGATAAAAAATTGTCACACCCAATACAGCCTGCATCATGTTCCATCCAGCAAGTATCCTTCCAAGATCTTAGTTGGTAGGTTCCAACAAATCCTCCAAAACTGGAGGAAAAAGGAAGAAGTCACTACAATTGAAACCCATATTCCCATTAAAGCAAGTTGTAAAACCTTGGTAGCACATTGCAGAAATTGATCAGTTTGAAGTTGTCATGAATGAGAAGAGTACCTGATCTTTTCCACTTGGATCGGCTTTGACAAGCTTGGAATAATATTCAGATTGCTTCCCATCCTTGCCCTTTTTCACCACATGGATGTAAGCAATCCTCAATGAGTCATTCCTGCCAATGCAATGTACATACATGTTGAAATCTCCAGCAAATGTAAAAATAAAAAGATATCTTCACAACTACTGAGAATTTCTCCATACTTAAGACTTTTAGTCAATACAAATAGAATTGAGGGATGTTTGAACAATGAGGATAGAGGCCAAAATAAAACACAGAGCACCAGAGGAAATTGATGAGCTGTTGATGCACCAAAAATCAACTGCTAGAAAGAAAGGACCCTAATATTTGGAAATCCAGGTTCCAGCCACCACAAGTCAAGAGCAAAGTACAAGAGAACTATCCATATTGAAAACTTACTTCTGCATTAAAAATGAGATATCTGCTGCCTTCTCTTGATCCTCCTTCTTGGAACTGGACCTCTGAGATCCATAAATCTGGGCACTTACAACATATGTGAACTTGAGCTCTGCTTGGGCTTGAGCACTTCGTCTGGAAGCCCCTTCTGAGGTCATTGGTGATGCTAGCCCCTGCTCTTCATCTTCACACATAGAAACAGATCAATGGATTGTTGCATCAGTGGCCTTCCCTGGACAGGAACACACCAGCACATCAGAAAGCTCTCAATTGTGGAATGTAAAACCATCTGAAGAATATATTCTTCCAAAATGTTTGAATCAACCTTGCAATACAGAATGATAATTTGACAAGAGAAAGTGAGCTGGGACTGGAAGCACAAAAAAATTTGCCTAAGAACAAGCACTGGGAATCACATGGGAAATGATACTAAGATGAAGACCTAAGAGATCTGTCTTAAATGCCCCTTCTTCAGCCGCTTGCAAGATGAGAGCCCTTTTATAGTACATCATCCCCCGAACTGTAATACAACACACAAGTAATCTGTCAGTATAACTGCTCAGAATTTTGTTATCTGACAATGAATTATTTGATTGTGAACTCTTGGGTTTCAACCCTACAACTATCCTCCAAGCAAATCTGCTACTTTTATTTCAGTACCTATTTAGCAGAAAAAATACAAAACCCCACAAGAAACTGCTACATGATGATGCAGTTTTTAGAAGGTCCTGAATGAGCCGTGTGTAAAATCCTCCTTGTGAAAAATGTAGTGTGATGATTTGAATGGTTTGCTCTTGGAATTTTATCAATGACATTATTTACCTACTGCAAGCCATACTGCAAGCAATATTGCAATGCAAATTGATCCCATTCAATGATCTGGATGGTTAATGGCGCTGACCTGTCCGTGCCAGAGTCTGGCCTCGATAAGACGCCCAGAGGCGCAACTCACGTGTATCTTTTATGTCATCTTCTGTTTTCTTGTATAGATCATCCTCCTTAACAAGAGGAAGCATCCTTTCCTTGAAATTTGTCCAATCATCTGTGCAGATCATCACAAGTTGAAACCAGGCACAATGGATTAAGACATAAACGTTCTACATATGACATTAAGACTTGCATGGCATAGAGCCTTGATAGTGACAGCATTCTTAATTTTATTACCTCTTCCAATATTTGTCAAGGGTGTGCTCAACCCTGGGATTGCCAAATCAACTCAATGCAGAACACTGAGATGCAACCATAAGACTAACCATATCAATCTACATCACAAAAGTTGGGACATAGGTGTAGAGTGCAGTTACCAGGAAATATTTTTTGTAGATAAAACAAGGTGGTGATTCCATCAATATTTTTCTTGTTCAATTGGACTAGACTATACATCACATCTTCCGCATAGTATGGAGTGAACACACTGCATGAACAACATCACCCAGTTCTGTATTAAGTACAGTGCTTTTCACCAGTTTCCAAAGGCTGGCTCCTAAATGTCTGCTCTGAGACATTTCTGCCTGAGCCAGCATACCATGCATGTTTTTGAGTTGGAACATAACTATTTATGCTCCCTAGGCTGAAAATTGTTTGTACAAATATTAATCTCCTGAGGGACAGTCTACCTATAGTCAACACACTGGATCTCATGAGAACTCCAAAGTTAGAACCCACTCTACACTTAAGCTGAAAATTGTCTTAGGATGGGTGAAATCCCAAGACAATGGTGTCACATAGACAAACAGAGCACACATCCTAAAGGAAGAAGTATCCTGGGTGGCACAAGGGGAAGACTTTCTATGTAATGCTTGCTCCACATAGCTCAGATCAAAGATTTTTCTTCATCTTTATCTTTCATCTCTTCTCATGTTAAGGCAGCATTACATTGAGTGCCTGGATCAAAGGAGCATACAGTTACGACTCACCTGAAGGCAAGCATTTTGCGAACTGATGGTGACTCAGGAATTTTCATGAAGAGGGAGTTGGTGAAATACTGCAAGCGTCGTCGTGCTTCCAGGTTGCTAGGGACGCTTAATGCAGAATCCTTGATTGAGAGAATATAGTGGAGTCTACTTACAAGCATTTTCTGTTTGTCCAAGCAAAAAGATTAACAACTAAACAACACTTCAACGGCAAACTTGCACAACAACTCAATCTCCACTCCAGAATAATCACAAAAGAACCTGAAGATCTAAAGCATGATGCAACCAAACCAAAACATGGTTATGAGACTTGGAACATCCCATATACTTGGATTGAAGACCTCACCTCCTTGTCAGAAGGCCAGGTTAGACCACTAAAAAGCTGCCCCTTTTGTTTCGCAGCAAGATGTGCAGCATTTCCACAAGTAGCCCTGTAGTGGCAGTTAACAAGTTAAAATTGTGCCAGCATTGGACAAAATAAAGATGGTTTAGAGTTCACAAAACCATATCCACATAAGAGCTCAGGCCACAACTCAATTGTGATCAACAGGATCCCAATTTGTTCACAGAAACTGTCAAATCAAGAAAGGAAGAGGTCACCAAACCTGATATTCTGATCAGTGATAAAGTCATGCATGACCACTTCATACAGATCTACCAACGCCCGCCGTGCAGCAGAATGCATCTCACTTATCTCCTGTTCCCTCTCTTTCTCATCTTTCTTTTCTGCCTCTTTCACCTGGAAATAGAGAATATGAAAAGTCTAGAAGCCAGTCCAACAAATCATACAAATCAAAGCTGATTTTCAATGAAAGTTTGGATGGTTTACCAGAACTGCAGTGAGCTTTGCGGTTTTGTCAAGCACAGTTCCTAGCTTTTTCAAGTCAAATTTGCGGAAATTCTGATCAATGTCGATACCAAACTCCCCTTTCTCAATAGCAAGATCTATTTCACGGAATACATCTTCAACCCTGTCACCAAGATGCTCAATAATGAGTAACATAAATTAAAATGAAAAAACCCAACCTCTTGCAGCCTAGGACAGGCACAAAATGTTGGAGGGACAGTAACTGGGTGCTGCCTGATTCCACTGAGCATTGACTTTTTTCACAATTTTTCCTCTCTAAAAATGTTTTCAGTGACCAATATTGGACCAGTGAGCACCTCATGGTGAACAAGCACATTTTAATGGGAGGGTACAGAACAAACCAGTGATGTCCATCTTCATTCAATAATGCTGACAAAACAACCTGCAAGCTTTCATATGCCTCTTGCACTGCATATGCCAAGTATAGGTCATTCTTCATCCTTTCCCATAGCTCATCCTGTGCAGTAGCATACTTGGTCTCACTCAAAATGTCTTTTGCAACATAAACCTGTACCCAAAAGTTCTCAAAAGAAAACATCAGTCCTTCAGAGACCTTCAGTCTAAAGAGTCCTCTGCCATTTCATACGCATGTTGGCTGAAAGATTGATACCTAGTCTCCTTGGTATAGATTATCCAAACAAATCCACTAACCTACCGAAACTAATTGAGCAGATGCAAGCACAAGACAGCAACAAAGTGGAGGATTTAAGTCTACTAATCCTATAAATCCCCAGGTCTTACAAGTAAAGATTCACTTTACATATATGAACATTCTGCCCAACAAGAATCTTAGTGTGCAATAGCCAGTGCAGACCTTATTGGCAAGTAAGAACAGGGGCCACTGGACCAAGGATTGTTGTGGATGTGTCCTTGAGGTGGTGATCTTATTGTCAGGCATCATCAACAGCAATTTCTCTCTGGAAGAAAATGAGAAAAGACATATCAATTTGCATGCTCAAGACATGGATCCAATAGAAACTGAGAAACTTATTAAACTTTACTACAAAAAAGGCAAAGAGCAACACATCTGCAGAAGAGTTCTCATGACATGGATGTCCAATTACGTCCAAAAACAAAGCATAGTACCTGTTACTGATGAGGTCTTCTTCGCGGAGACAACCAATTATCTCATTCCAAAGTGGAGCAAACCTAATTGCATTCTCCTTCTCCTTAACAGCCTGCAGGGTTCCATCAGGAAAATCAGAACATTGAGCTGGCAGACATAAACCTGATAAGAGGTGCTGCAAATAGTTTCATCAACACAATATCCCGAGAGCTGCTTAGTCATGAGCAATTCTCTACCACAAAATGTTATATGAATATTAGCTCTGACACTGGTTTGTAGTATGATTAGATCCCTGCAGTGACACAATACAAGACTGCATGGAGTCTGGTCTTCATGAAAACACAGGAGGAGAAAACCATGCAAAGGAGAGCCAACACACCTCAGCACCCATGGATATACTTCGTGGTCTGCACAGCCAACACAAGGGGACCAGTCAGAACTAATGCAGCAGAAAGTGTTTAATTGACAGTTACAAGAGGTACTCTATGCTTTGTTCATCATTGCCCCTTCCATTCAGCTACATAATGATAAGAAAACATCTTCAGAAGCACTAATTTCTTACAGTTCAGAGGTCTTGGTTGGCTGCATGTGCTTCACAAATGCTTCTGGAAAGGTAGTAAACCGCTGTCGCAACGTATCTAAGGACCGAATCTGCTCACATCAATGAGTGTTAGGGGAGGAACAGAAGGACCTCCTAATATCTGTGGCAAGAGAGACATCCTCAATTGTGCTTCACTGCGATTTGTAAGTGTTTGTGTTAACACAAATCTGCAAAGGATTTTCAAATGCCTCCCACACAAAAGTTCTTACCCACAGGTCTGTGTCCCACACAAGATTCATGATGAGAAAAAATAGTAGACTTACCTCTCCAAGACCCATCCTTGCACCCTCCAGTGCGCCAACAAGGGCAGACATCACTGTATACCACACTTGAGTATCCAGAAAATAAATCTGTAGATCCAGTTTCTCAACTTGTATCACTATGATTGCTATCACCTTCAACTAGAGACCTTAGCAACTTTCTGTCAGTTCCCAGAGGACTTAATTTTACTTTTGAAATTAATATCTTGGCACAACAGGGACAAGAACTGGCACATGTAGCCAAAACGATGGCTGTTCCATCTGTAGATACTGTGAAATTTGACAATACTCTTGACATTCACCAAAAATCCAAGATCTTTCAGGAGTCTAATGGTCACATTCTCACATAGCTGTACAATGTTTCCAGTCTGATAAGGTGTACATGACAGAAACAAGTGATAATGTGCAGCAACACGAAACTAGCTGCAACATTTTCTTCTTTAGCTGGTGTTAGAACCTATTGACTTTTGAGTATTGAAGTACTTCTAAACAAATGACCACTGTCTCAGTCAAACATGGAGCATAAGATCAAGATGTAAGAGGTTTACCATAACCACTGGAGCCCACAATGACAAAAGTGTGAGCGCATTATGGTTACCTGTCAGACCACAAATATTTCAACGTCAACATCAGTACTGTACCAGCTCTCACTGTTGTTTCAGTCAACACCATTTTGGTCAATAAGTTCTTTTCTCCAAATCCAATACAGTAGTAAAATTGGAACACTGGCTTCAGGACTAGTGACATTAGACTTGACCAGCAAATCCTCTCTGCAATATATGAAGTGGGAAAACAAGTAAGCTTGATGAAGTTGCAGAGAAATCTCCACAACAACAATTAAAGGTAACACAACAATGAGTGCAGTCATAACCTCATGAGAGTTGTTCACAAAGTGACAGACCATCACCTTCATCACGAACAGCAGTGACGAGCTGCCATGACTACCCACTGAGCTCATCAGCTCCCAACAGTGGGTGTAGATAAGCATATAATAATCTTCCCAAAAACTTGGGCAAACCATTATATCTGCATCCTGAGTTTCTGTTGCCTTTCCAGAAGCAATGGGAAGACTCAGACATGATGTTGGCTAGCACTCAAGAGACATTGCTAATCAAAAAAAGTCAATAGTATACTCATTCCAGCTGCAACAAGCTTCTGAAGGAAAGAGCTTTTAGTTCATTTTAGCATGTCCCCGTATATGCAAGCATCTATGCCTAAAAGATATAGGGGCCTATATAGAGAGTAGTGGTTGGGGCCTCCTGCACCCTGAACATATCCTTTAAGCACACCACTGGTGACTACTTGGATGCACAACATCCGCTAAAGCCACTAGAAAAAAGCTTGATGAAGTTGCAGTGAAATCTCCACAACAACAATTAAAGGTGACACGACAATGAGTGCAGTCATAACAAGTAAGAGTACATACTCCTGGAGATGAGATCATGCCATCGGTACTGGATGTTATGGAGCCCTATGATGATTCTTGTGGGTGTTACCATGGGTTTGATCTGAGGAATCAAGTCACAATATGTTAACAGCTTAAGAAAGAATCAGTACCAAAAAATCAATCAGAGTTTTCCAGACCTTGGCTTGCTTCAAAAAAAGGTACCTGGAGAAAGTAGCTGAATGCAAACTTGCACAGCCCAATTAGCAACCAAAACATAGTGTACCTGTGCAATATAACATCACAATAAGTGAGGATTCGACTGTCCAGCATTTAAACAAAGATGAGGAAGAATACATTTGAGGTAACCCCAAACTGGGATCGAGACCTTCCACTGAAGTAAAAATTTTCAACACACCACCAACTGAACACCTTTTCTCTGGCTACCACAAGCTTCTATCAGGTTCCACAGACATGAATTTGATTTTTCTAAATTACAATTGAATGCTAGCCGCCACAAGTCGGTCAGTTAAGCATCAATTTGTCCACTCAACCCCACCTCTTCATTGCACACTTGCCCATTGACAGCATCATTAAGAGTGCATAAGGCATCTGGTAAAATGTTGTGCAATCACTGCTTATGGAAAAGCTCTAAAGTACAACAAGGTATTTGTTGATGTGCACTCATGTCCACAAAGCTTTGAGGAAACAACCCTACAGGAATTATTAAGCCTCTAACAACTCCATCAACTTTTTAATCCAGCTATGTTTGAACATGAAACTTTAGTTTGTTGTCCAAGATGTGTACAAGCACAGAATGGAGAATTCTGAAAGATGCCTACTATGAACAAAGTTATCACAAAGCAAACAACTTAGCTTCAGTGCCCTCATGTCTAAAGGACCTAATGGAGTTTTGTTAATAGACATAGACTTAAATAAACACCAAGACATTTCTATAAACACATAAAGGCTCTAAGAGGACCCCCTTATATCTTTGTCTTTTCTGCTATTACTTATTGACCCTTTTACAAGAACATGTCAGTGTAAACATGGCAACATGACCATGATCTGAGAAGTTCACCAATGATGAACTTCAGAATAGTGTCTCAAGCTCATTGTAGGATATTATTGGAATGGTTTAAAAACTCACTTGACATAATCACTGGTTGTCTCAAACATGCCACGACCAACATAATATCGTTCCTGGAATAAAATTACAACAGACAATAATAGTTACAACACAAAGAGACAGACACGATGAAGTGAAGGAATGTACAAATAAGTGTGACTTACAGCACAAGAACTAATGGCTCTAATCGATTTGCACCTTTGTGTAGTCTCACATCTTCATTAGAGATTTAACAATAAAATTTAAAAGCTTAGTAAAACAGGTAGCAAGGGAGGTTGACCAGTGCCAAGAGTACCTCCTTCACCCATTTGAAAAATTGAAGAAATGACACATCTGAGCATCTGTCAGCTTGTGAGCGCAAGAAGGGAATACGAAACAGCAATGACAGAAAGAGTTGTATGCCACCATAAACTCCAAGAATCAAATAGTAGAGTGTGAACCAAGTATTTTTTGCTGGAGTCTTACTCTCCTCTGTCAATACCTTCCTGCCACAAAAACACACAGCTTCAGGAAATGACAATTCCAATATAATTTGCATCTAGAATTATGTGGTGCATTCAGTATAGGAAAGACAGGTGTAACTAGGAACCTGAAAACACTGCAAAGACAATTCCATTACATGCAACCAGAGACAAGACCAATTGCCTGCCGCAACTGCTGCCAGAGCTATATCCACTCCACAAAATAGTTTGAAATAACAGAAGAACTTACACATAAATGAACACAATGACGGCCGAAAGGAGAGCAAACCACAAGAAGCGAATGAGCATTCGGGCCACAGTACGACCACGGGTGCTTCTGTAAGCTCCAAACATCAATATGACATCAAGCACACCTGCACACACATTGAAACCAAATGCAATTCAGGAGGACAGTTTCCAGTTCTAAAAAAGACACAAACAAGTTGCTCATCATCCCCATGTTTAGAACCTAAAATCCCAAGATACTTTGGGAGTGCAATGGGAAAGTAGAAAACAGATATGGAAACTTCTGAAAACTGGAAGGATCAATATTCCTGACTGAACTGGTAACTGTAATGGGCATGTTTGAAGCACATCATGTGAATATTATGCAGATTGGTGCTTCCTTGTCAAAAGACAAGATTTGACAGAAATTGACAATCTCTATACGGGGAGCAAGATACTACACAGCCTCCTGTTTAACAGATAGTCAGCCTGGAGTGAGGAAAACTTACATTGCACAAATCTCATCACAATAAAAGTGGACCCAACACTCAAGATGTACTTGATTGAATGGGTGTCCAATTTTTGATTGCAGAATGCAAAAATGGTAAGGCCCTGCATAGTCAGCATCAGAGTTAGAACTTTGCCTCCAGATCCACATCACACTATACAATGAAAACAAATTCATATCCACAATTATACATTGAGTGCTGAGTGAAGTCACTGTCAATCTACTTTCAGGGTTCTCATGTTCAAGAAATTCAAAGTCCCAGCTCTACTCCATAGTCAAGATGAACCAGGTGGTAGACACTAGACACCACTTGGTGAAATTAGAAAACCAGTTTCCAATGTTTCCCAATTATAAATGTTTTACTTCCAGCTCACCTGAAGCATGCATACAAGAAAAATCCAGAGACGATGAAAGCTGTGGTAGAGATGTAAGAAAGTCCTATGCTCGACAAAGTGGGTCTTGCCCAATTTCCTCTCCCTTCGCCTGCTAGCAGTAAAGGACTGCTCTGGCACCTGCACACCATGAAACAAGAGAACCTCAGGCAACCTAACATATCTTCAGGACATGGGATAAAGCAATCTCTGCAGGAACCTCAGCAGATCCAACCAATAGACACTTGAAAGAACATTGCCAGTGGTATTTCCTATTCAAGCTTCTGAATGACAGGAGATATTTCCTTACATTGTCATCATCAGAGTCAATGTCTTTCTTAGGTTTTAAAAAGAAGCCTGCCTCTAGCCTCCATGGCCATGAGAGCTCAAAACAAGAGGGCGCCCTGCATGTGGGACAAACCACAACTATCAGTGCACCTAACCAGCCTGCACCAGAGGTCAATATGAACCTTATTACCATGCATTCTACTAAAATATATTGTGGGTAACATCTGGAAGGCTGATCCAATGAGATTCTCATCAAGTGAACAGGACAGGAACAATGACAAAATCACACTGTCCAAGACCACCCAGAACCTAATCTATGAAAGTAATTATGAGAGCTACAACACGTCCAACCAAGAGACAAAAAAATAGAATTTGGGACACAGGCCAATCAGTGGCTTCCATGCAAAGAACTCAGAATTCTTTCAACTTCAGTGGTAATATGTGCAATGCAGAGTACACTTGCAGAAAAACACTATACAAAAAAAGAAATTCAATTTCTTTATGCAAAGATGGTGAACACCACAACAATCCATATGGGTTGAAATATGCAAGTAAGCACCAGAAAAATTCGTTGAAATCATCATAGTTACGCCATGCTGAGTGAGCAGCCCTTCTATGCGCAGGCACATCAGATTCCTGCATCCATCAAGTGCCCAACAAATTGAGGATTCTGGGAAATATGCTGGTGTCATGAAAGGGAAAAAAGAACCTGCATTGGATTTTCAAGCAGGGCTTTAACATCATTCCATCAGTAGGCCTATCAGGACAAGCTGATGCCAACAAGAGCACATGTAAATATTCTGAGCAACCAGAACACTCCATAGCCACATTCAAGTTAATCTGTGTAGAAGAAAACGTCATACTCAGGGTCCATACAGCTCATTCAAGATCCAATAAGCTTCTGAAGGCAAGGTTCATTTCATTTTAGCAGAAGCCAAAAACTTACAGAACGAAAGACCTTTGAAAAAACATTCATAAGCTAATCAGCACAACAGCAGCAAGCCAAGAACAAATTCACTGCAAACAGAAGATGTCATGTTTTCATCCCAAGAAGCACAAAACACCAATGTGAGGACTAAATATTTAACAAAACCAGCAACCCACGAGAAATTCTACTGAGGATAAATGACATGTACGTGGTAACACAAACAGTCAAAGGGGCCCTTGCAAGGTTTTTCTGAGTCACTTCAACTGAGACATTAACATCCATGGTACCATATGCCACGATCCCTTTGACTGTCTGAATGTGATGTCTACCACCAAGCAATGGATAGTCAAAGCACACCATGCAATAGCAGGTCCAGTACCAATGATCAGGGTCATCAGTAAAGGCAGGGTTTAGGTAGTCTAATCCCAAGCAACCAGTTTGACCATCAACCATTTGTGTGCTCACTTCAGAGACTAGAAGAAATTGCAAAGCATCTGACTGCACTTGTATACACTTGCCCTCATTGCTGATCGAGTTTGCAAGAAGCCAGAAAAGAAAAAGGGAGTAGCAACTCACTGCAGCCAGAATCTCATGGATGGGGCAGATAATCTTTTCCAAAAACGAGTATTGTGATCCCTCTATATAGATCTTTTCAGACCTCTCCACCCGCGGCTTCTCCAGCAAATCATACATTTCATCAGCCATCTGCACATAACAACCAACAAGATTAAGCTCTAAGTAAAGTAGTAAGGCTTCTCAGATTTTATCCCATATTCATCCCCTGCACCTCAGAGGGAACAAAGAGTTTCTCAGCAATGTCAAATCATGTGATAAATCACTTATAAAGGGCTAGCACAGCACAACAAACTCCGCAGAATTGACTCACATGATGAAAAATGTAGCAAAGGCACTCAGGAAGAAAGCGAATATTTGCAGCCTCCCCCCAAATCAGTAGATACAGTGCCATTATACAAACCTTGTGTTCCACTGTTGCACTGCAACAGACATGAATTGAAATTAGATTTCAAAACAAAGTCCTGAAAAGTTAATACGTACAAGCAGGAACTATACTCCCTGTCCATCCTGGGTAGTAATATTGTTTGATCTGGCAACTTGAAAAAACAGATGCACCAGCCTCCTAAGATGGCAAATTTAACAGGACAGACATTTTAGGTGAATGGTCAGCATTATACAAGACAAAAACAATAGTGCACAAGCCAGAGTTTCAGCACATATCCATGTCACTGTAATCTAGCTCTTGTAAATATGGCACACATATGAGACAGAGGGAAAGCATTGGGAGAACTCACTAATAAAAAGAGCACAGTGGTGATTTCAACAGCAAGTAGACTCTTACCTCTTAACTTGTGATTTCTTTCTTAAGAAAAGGCACCAGCGCTCATAATTCTCAACAATTTTAGAGTGGACATGAGTGACAACAGCCCCATCCAGCTGTAATTATCACAATAGCACTATGAAGTCACCAGTGCAATCAACACAAATCAATCTTGTAAAATACCTCAAATCTAGTAGACATCTAAACAAACCCACATTTGCACTGGATCCTTCTAACATGACACAAAACAGTTGCATATGTCATTATCGCCTAATTATTGCCAAGCTGGATATAGATGGATAGATATGAAGTGCTGGTATTGGTGGCAGAGTATAACACTACTGAAGGAAGAGAGACATAACAAGGAGTTCAATGAACCTTGCTGTGCTGTGATGTCAGAGAAACACTCGAGAGGCGGGACTGTGCATTGGCCAAAAGAAGAATCAAATGCTCTCGCTGATTTGCCACATTGTCTTCCTATGGTCACACACATCATTCATTCAACCAGTTATATTCCACATCACCAAATCTATCCACAAAAGAAGCCCTAAGCAGATCCTGCATAGTAACTATACAGAAAACCTAATACCAACTCCAACCCTGTAAGATAACCATCAGGTAAGGAATTGTTGATTTATCCTTTGAAATAGATCACTGACCAAATTCGACTTCCAACAAATCCTGTATGACATCAATGTGATTGCAGAGATAAAGTCCACAAAAACATGTAAGTAGAAAAGTGAATGTTTTGTCCAAACCAAAACAAAGCAAGAAGCTGAGGTAAGTGTCAATATCAGACCATCACATCATGATAAATGGCTCGTTGCCATTTATGCTATCTAGCAGCCACTGCTCCCCATAACATCATCAGCTACCAACAGTGGGTATAGATAAGCATTCTAAAATCTGCTGCAAATTGAGGGCATACAATGACATAGAGATCTGCAGTCTGAGCTTCAACTAAGTCATGATCTTGGCTACAACCTGAGAGGTATAACTAATCAAAATTGTCAATGGCATGCTCATTCAAGTTGCAACAAGCTTGTGATGGTAATTTTAGATTGTCACTGTACAAGTAAGCATCTAATCCATAGGCACAGAGAGGCCTAAATTGGAAGTTAGTAGTGGTGCCCACCCTAAAAATGTATTCATCAAAGCATAAATGCATCATATGATGCAGGAAAAAATGCATATCAAGATATTTCCTTCAACTTGTTGGATCAGGCAAATTAACCACAACACCTTGTTCACAGAACAAAAACTAAAAAACTGTACCCTGAAAACAAGAGAACATACATACCTGGAAACCAAATGCATACTGCAAGAAATCAAAAACATCCACAGCCCTCTCGGGCCGTTCATAGCCATCCGGAAACTCGGGAAAGGGTGGTGTAGACCATTCCAAAGCACCAGTAGCAGCAGTTACCTATTAATGAGCAAGAGTCAACACTTGATTGTCCCTATTAAAGCTCATTGCTGTGTAGAAGAGACCACTCCATACCATTTACTTGCATGTTTCATTACACTGGTCAAGCTGTGAATTTCCTTCTTTCTGCTATGCAATACTCTGAGACAAGAGAATTCTTAGAGACTATACATAAGCTCGATTCAACAGGATTTCCACAGGCAGATGCAGAATTTCAAACAACCTCAAACCTTGAACTGATGAAATAACCACAAGACTATCCTTGATGGTCTGAGTATAAACAAGGTAAGAGAAGTTTGGGCACTGGGAAACCAAGGATGGTAATTTGCAGCTCTAAAACAGTCACTCGGAAAATTTGGTGATTTGTTTGCCTGCATGTGAATGAGTGATCATAAACTAAGAGACAAGAACCTACCTCAGGAAACATTTGAAATGCATTCACAACACCAGGAGTTTCAAGGGGTAGAATATTGAACGGCTTGAACTCCCTGATCTTCTTTGCATCATTCTCCATCTGCTTCTTCAACTGCACAGCACCAAGTGAAAATCCAGAACGTTTCAACATTCAACAGACATGCATGTCAGAAGACCATAATTGATAGCAGGCATCATCTTCCATTGCAAACATGGGCCCAACTTCCCTTCACAAGCTCAAACATTTGAGAGGTCTCTCCATCTAGCATTCCAACAAGATACTATAATCAACAAGTACATTAAGAAGTTGGAAGGAAATATGTGAATTGAGTTCCAATTGGTAGTGACAATGAATTAAATTTACAGTTTTTCAGAATGGGTTTATATCATCAAAGTGCAAAATACTACAAATGAGTGCAATTCTGACCACTCACATGATGATCCACTGTTTCCTCAGGGCTCTCCCTTCTGTAAGCATCCACCACCTCATTTAAAATTCTTGCTTTTTCATACACCTTCCTCTTCTGCTCAGCCCTTGCTGCTGACCTGCACACTCTCAATCAGAATACTTGTCATTAAGAGCAATCTCATCTCAGTTCAAACATTTTGTCACCTGCATTTCAAGATGATGGAAAACTACCTACAAATGTATAATTTCTCACTCTGTAACAATCACATCCAGGAGATTTCAGAAAATGTCCACAACAACCCTTTGAACCACAAAAGATTGAGCACTATGACATGACCCTGTACTGGCCATCAACCAAGACATCCATGCAAGGCTTTGAGAGCTTCAAAGACCTAGGTGTGGCATTGGCTAAAGGGAATGAGACTTAAGACTCTCAGAACAGAGCTGCATGATGCACACACTTTTTCAACCCAAACATATCAAAGAAAGACTGAAGGTTGAAGCAGGCAAAGTTGACTGTGCACCATTCACTTATACATTAAATAGTGAAGCTGCCAGGATGGTGATAGATTGGAATTGGTATAAACTTTTGATATTTATATAAGCTAACTGTTCAGTTACAAAACAGTCATCAGAAGTTGCAAAACACTCTGTTAACCCACAAATTCCAACAGCATACCTGTCACTGTCTTCATGCCGCTGGCTGCTGCCAATCTCCTCAAGTTCAACAATTTTGTTCATCTCCCTGTATTTATTGTAATACTCCTGCAAGAGATGAATGTCATTTGGTCTATCTATCTTCTCTCCTCCCTTCTTTGCGCGATTTTGCTGCAATCCACAAGACCCCAGAAACAACATGAACTTAGAACTGGTATGACCTTGTTAACATTGGTTCCAATGGGCTGCAAAAGGTTCAATTTTCAAAGAGTGACATCCACGTGCAAACAGTGACCACACAATACTTGCTTATAAATCTCCTACTGAGGAATCTTCACACATCCTCCAAAGCAAGGTATAATCTTACTAACAGTAGGGCTCACTTTGCCAGAGTATACAAATGCCACATTAAGGAAGGGCAGAAGAGGCATAAGTGAGTAAGCTCATACTTCAATGATAGATTTCAGCCCAGTCTTGAACTGCATCACACCCCGTCCCTCACTCTGGGGGTCTAGATTTTGTGACATTGAATATGCATATTCACACACTGTCCAACCCAAAGTGCCACAACCCCACAACCAGCACTTTAGTATCTATCATACCATTGTCTGTTAACAACAATTGAGGGAGCAAATAACCTCTGCTTTACAATATGTCCTCAAGAAACTCACATTTCCTGTAATCAGTAACAATTTCACTGGGACCACAGATGCCTGTAATCCTAAACCCTTAATTTAGGGTAAGCTGTATTTCATTTTAGCTTGTCCACGTAAAAGCAAGCATCTAAGCCTATGGCAAACAGAGGCCTACACAGAGGATAGTGGTTGAGATCTCTTAAACCCTAAACATGTCCTTTAAGCTCACAACTAGTTATAAATATATCAGGTCTGACAACATAGCAGCAACCAATCCGCAACAATGAACAAGGGAACCCAATCATAAAGAGAAGAGACTACAAAGACCAAAAACACAACAGAGGTGCAGTCTGAATCACAGCAACAATCAAATTCATGCAATGACTGCAAGATATCATGATCACCAATAACCACCACTTGCTACTTATGATGCCAAGACCAAATCCAGTGTCTTAAGGACTATTGAAATGGAAATGCAGACATTCCAAAAAACTTAAATACAGCTGCAGACTTCATTGGCATGAGCAAGCTTCGGGCTCTGGTCCACGAACTCAGGCCCCAGGTTGCATAGGGCTTGGTATCATGGCACAAGTAATGCTCGAACACTGAGAGTCATTTCCCAGTGAAGAGCTTCTTTTAAAACACAAGCAGATACAGTCAGATTGACAATGTCTCATTCGTATGCATACAATGCTGCAGCGCCACAAGGCAATTGAAGACGTCACCGTGCCAAGTATTTTCTTGTGACAGAGATAAAGCAAACCTAATATTTGCTCGAGCTCATCTATGAGAAAAATGGGATTCACACTCTCATTTGGAGCTGTTATGATATAGCATAACCAAAACTGCAAAAAGAGGATCTGACATATGGTGCAAACGAGTAGCGTCCCCAGCAACGAGCTTGAAAACAAAGCTGGCAACTATAACGGTTAATACTGGCTAAATACAGTGTGAGGGGGCAACAGCAACTCAGACGGTGGAGCCAAATTACACACAGAGAAGTGAAAAGCAGTTTAATGTGTCCCACCGAAATGGAAGAATTGTTGGGAGACAAGTTTACTCACATATACGAGCGACCTGAGGATTCTCCGGCTGTATCTCATCAGCAACGCGAAGAACGGCATCGATGTTGGTCCGATGGGACAGCGATTGAGGGACGGCAGCAGAAGACGCTGAGGATTCATAACCCAACCCGTACTCGTCTCCCACAAAGCTCTCCTTGGGTTCCTCCGCACCCAATGCCGCGCGCACCAGATCCTCCCATTTCTGCAACACTCGCTTCGAAATCAAATTCGGCACCCTGGGCGGCCTCTCCATCGCTGCTGCTAAAACTCAGATCTTTCTACACCCTTCAAATCCTTCACATATCATCTACTTTCGTGGTCTACTTCTACATATTCTGGACCTCCTCGCAATCTTCAGTCTGCTAACACCTGCTCGCTCTTGTTTCTCTAGTCCAGAACCCTCCTGGCTCGATCTCTTCACTAGTTATTCTCAAGTCTCACACACACCTTAGGCAATAGGACCTTCTTGCAAATACAACTAAGATACCCAATGGCGCAACAAAACAAAAAGGAAGCTTGAAGAATGCGCGTTCCCAACTTGTAAGAGCTTGAAGAAAGAGCAAGCACGTCCGCCATGACCGACAGACCCACACGCGCAGAAGGGCTCCGTCTACACTCCAACACCCCTTCCACAGCGTTTTTTTTTTCGGCGAAATTTCACTCAAATAGTCCCCCAGAAAAAAACAAATCAAATCAAATTGGCGAATTTCTAGCGATTTTTTAGTTTTAATCGCCAAATTTAAAACCAAAAAATCCCTTTAAAAAAAAAATTGATCGCAAGATAAGTCCTAACTTCCCACATCTAGCCAAAAACAAAAAAATATTATTTTAAAAACTATTTCTTCTTTTCTTATCGTCAAATCTGGCTAAATCATATTGTGGATAAATCGCCAATAAATCAACAAAACTGAATTTTTCTTAATTTGTAATTTGAAAATTAAATTAAAAAACCAAACAAACACTTCGTAAAAAAAGTACGATGAACTTTGGGTAACGAACGCGGGAAAGAAAACTGAAACTGAATTTCCAGGAAACTCTCTGTCCGTCCTCCTTTTTCAATGCTCCTTATTTACCGTGCTCCTCGCCCACGCACTACAACCGAAGTTTCATCCACATTTCATCCAGTGTTCTGCTTGGCTATACTTTTTGACATACACGTCAGTCAGGGAAGATAGTCTAAAATGTTCATCTATATATATATATTATATATATATATGCATTTTCAAAGGAAAGTGTATAATTATTATTCACATTCAAAATAATATATAAATGTATAATTTTGAATGTGTAAGTGTAAAAACCATGTTACATTAGTTTTGTAAAGCCAAGATAAAATGTAAGTTTTCATTTTATTTTTTAATCACACACATTTATAATTATACATACGATATTTCTACTCATAACACAATGTTTAATTTCATTTAAAATAATATACATTTTAATTCCCAACTGGAAAGTTGAAAGTGATACCTTGCAACCAAAACCCTAATTATACAAAAGAAAAATTCATCCAAATACATCCAATGAATGATGAACACCAGTACCAAGTTTCCAAACCCCCACTTTATCATCAAAAACCCAATGATAGATGGATGTTTTAAAGTCTTCATTATGATAATTGAGATTGATTTTGTCATGGTGCGGCGGGTATGGTAATGTCACTCCCCATTCCAACTACCTCATATTCCCAAATGGGAACAACCCATCATATTATCTTATGGGAATGCAAAGTTCACACATTGACACAAAATGCTCTTGGATATCAATATTCCATGGGTTTGAGTTCCATAAAAATGTGGATATGCATGACATGGTCAAATGTCCTATTACATCAACATGGGAACAACACATTTTCACATTCTTCACATACGAATTACATGTTATCATATGGGCACACAAAGTTCACATGGATGACAAAACACGATCCCGAAATCGGTATCCATCAATTTCTAGTACATTGATGTCATGTTCCCAAGGATTCGTGTTATCATGGCAAGACCTCACATTCCCAAGAGAATGGTATCACATTCCCATGTAAGAACTTAGACTTCCCATTCCATATTATGTTCCTTGTCCATACCATATCACATTATGCCACATGCCATACTAGTGCCACATTTGCACCACACCACATCACATCATGTCAATGCCATGCCACATCAACAAAACATAACACCAAACCACATTAATATCACATCACATCATGTCATGTTAATGCCATGCCACATCAATGACATCTCATCCACCATGGTGATGCCTATGTGACAAATGGTCATAAATGAGAGTCCATCGGTCTTGCCAATATCAACAATTTACTTGTGAAATTTATTATTTTGCAATGTGAACTTTTGTTAAATATGTCTTTTATGTGTTATAATAAAATATCAAATAAAAACTATTTTTCATTGTTTCCTCACCATAAAAACTACATTAAGTTAAGATAATTTGTGTCTTAACTTAATATTTAACTACATTTTGTTGAGTATTTTGATGTGAAATGGGAAAATCAAATTTGTCATAAATTTTCTATTTGTCACATGTAAACTTGGGTAAGTTAGTTTGGATTTTAGTATGAACACGATTTAAAATATTTAGTGTATGGAATATAATTTCAAGTTGTGTGATTTCAAATCATCTTTTGATGATTAAAGATTTTGAAACATTTTTTTTTTTTTTTGCGAGTTTTTTTGGTGTCGCATTTTTAAAAATGCATTTAATTTGTGTGATTTGCATTATTATATTTATAGGTTTGAATTCTTGTATTGTTGTAAATGAATTTCATTTTGAGTCACCAAAAGTGTTTTCTTAAGTTTTGCGTAGTTAAAGAAAATTAGTTCTTTTGCATTGGGTTTTTTGTTAGCAGTAAGTGTAATGTAATTGTGTTTTGAAAGGTTTGTATTTTGTTTGTGTTATCTTATATATAATTACAACAGTGTGTCTGTCCGTCCGTCCGTCCGACGACGGTTCCGCGTTTGAATGGACCGGCGGAACCGGCCCGGACGGTCGGATTCCGAAATCGGGAATCGGCCCGGACAGCCGGATTCCGAAACCTGTGGCAGCAGGGGGGGGGGGGGGGGGGGTGGTGGGGGGCCAGGGAGGAGGTTTTTTTTTTTTTTTTTTTTTTTTTCGGCCGCCCTAAACTGCCGTCGTCGACGGACAGTGTCCGACCTCTTCTTTCTTTTTCTTTTTCTTTTTTTTTTTTTTCTTTTTGCCGTGTCCGAAGGTCACGGGCACCCACTAGTTACAACTAAATAGCATTTGTAATTAGGGGGGCATATTTAATTTATCTCACTTGAAGATTTTTGTGATTTTTTTTTTATCTTTTTGTGTTACTAAATGAAGGATTCAACACCATTGCAACCTTATTATACCAAAGTCTGAAAAAAAAAGTTCAAAAACACAAAAAGGGGGCCCATGTTCCCATCATAAGCGAGCTTCATTTCCTCTTTTTTCTCTCTCTCTTATCTTTCTTTATTTCTATTGGTATGGACATGAAAATTTGTAACAACGGCAAAAACCACCACCACCACCATCACTGTTAAAATTTGGAGCTCCAACCAAATGGGGTGTTGTCAATGGTAGGAAGGGTGGGAAATTCACACATAAGATCTCAAATTAAAATGTCATTTACATTATTGAAAGGAAGACCATACATGTCCAAATTTTTAGATCCATTAAAAACAAACATTTCTAGAAGTCAATTCTTATTAGTTGTGTGAAACAAGTGCACACCAATTGCCAACAACTTAAATCAATATTGATGAATCCAAAAAGTTAGATTTTATAAGTGGTGGAATGGCATGTCGTCAACAAAAAAGGATAATATTTAAATTATTGTTGCAATATTCAAACAAAAATTATAAAATGAAAATTTGTGGTGCATAAATTATGCATCTCTAATTATAATTATTGGACGTGCTTATGTTTTAATCTTGGTTTGGGAAATGTTGGCCATGGTTAGGCTTATCAATTTGAGATGAGATTTCAAGATGTAAGTTTCATATACCACATGGTTAGACTTAACATTTGATGACTAGGTTGTATGACATGGATTTTAAACACAACATGGATAATTTGTAAAAAACACAAATTATTACATTGGGAATTCATCAACCATGTCCAATTTAAGGATCCCCCTTAAACAAGGATAGAAATAATTAATAAACATTAAAGTACAATGTTGTTAGTGCTATTGCAGATATTTTGAATTCAATCATTGATTACCTATTGATTATTTGTGATGGTGAAATCAAATGGACGTGCCATATACCATTTTTTGGGTGTTCACAATGTGTTTAAAGTTGTTCGCCTTACAAAACATTTTCATGGATGCCCTTGAGCTACGGTTAAAGTAGTCAACCCACACATTCAACATTTCAATTAGGGGCTAGGATTTGGTTACCTAGGATTTAAGGTTAAAATTCACCACAATAATGACATAAGATTCCATAATAGGGGATATTTTGAAGGATAACAATGGGTTTACACATTGAAGCTACAATTCAAATTACTTGCACCACTATCATCTAGAAGATTTTTCAAATTTCAAAGTTAATTCACTTCCTAGTTAATCACCCCACCAACAAGCTTCATCAATATTCAAAAGTGGTTAACAACATTGAACTAGATCATTTCATTCAAGAGTTTGATAAATCGTATGATATGCAATCCATGGTTCTTCACACCTTTCATGGCATGGAGGGGTTTGTTCCAGCCTACTATGGATGATTACCATGAATTTAGCTACACCCACGAGGTCAAAATCAAATAATGGTGACTATATTTGTTGCCCAATTATGTTTCCAACATTGCAATGACGATGGTTATCAACAAGATGTCGACAATCCCAAGTATTAATTTTGTAATTGGAAGTGAAAATCCAATTGTTGGTGAAACCACTAAAAACGAAAGTGTTATTAATGGTGGAGTCATTAGAAATGGTGGAACCACTAAGAGTGGGTGTATGAACTTTTCCACCCAAATAAATAAACTACGAAGTGTATAAGAGTTTTAAGTGTGAATTGCATGAAAGTTTGCAAATGGCATATGTGTGGATCAAGAGGCTCATCATTATGACACAAGGTGTTATGAAATCAAAGGGCATCCATATTAAGGATAGGATTATGGCCAAATAACTTTGGCATCAGGTATGGGATGTGATGTTACTTCAACCCACATAACTAACCTTAGCAAGTGTATTCCAAATTAGTTAGTGGAGGTAGGCATGAGGCCTCAAAATGCAATTTGAAATTTCAGAGTGCCACATGTTCACAAACACCTTCACAATAAATTTATTGTTTTGCTACCTTCCTTTCACAACCTTTGAATTATTGTGACAATCATTACATCACAATAAAATGAATTTAATAACTATTTGTTTTTTTTGTGTTGTCATAAGTATAGTAGGTGGTTGAGGTGGGTTCGTATTTTTCTTGTTGCCATAATTACAATAAGGGAAGGTTTGGGTTTTTTTTTTTCTTGTTGCCAGAATTATAGTAGGTGGTGGGATTTATTTGTGTTTTCTCTCACAGTGAAATGATGAAGAGGAACAACAATTCTTTGACAAAGGATGAGATTTTGGCATTTTGGAACTTGCTTACTTGTTGTACAAATGGCCTATCCTTGTTGCCATAGTTACAATAAAAAAAAGTTTGGGTTTGTTTTTTCTTGTTGCCATAAGTATAGTAGGTGGTGGGATTTATTTGTGTATTTTCTCACGGTGTAATGATGAAGAGGAGCAATAATTCTTTGGCAAAGGATGAGATTTTGACGTTTTAGAACTTGCTTGCTTGATGTACAAATAGCCTATCCTTGCTGCCATAATTACAATAAGGGAAGGTTTGGGTTCATTTTTATTACAAAGTGGTGGGATTTATTTGTGTAATCCTCCACGGTGCAATAATGAAGAGGAGCAACAATTTTTTGACAAAGGATGAAATTCAACATCTTGGAATTTATTTACTTACTATACAAATAACATGTCCAAAGGTTTACAAGAAGATTACAATAAATTGAAGCAACTACTATTGTGCTCATTATATAGATGATGAAAACTTTTAGAAATAAAAATTAGGCTGAAATAACACCTAAAAAAAAAACCCCCCCTTTGATTTTGTACATGATTATTTACATCTGCAATGTAATGTTCAAAATTCATTTATGTGATGTTTGATTCCATGACTGCATGATGGATAAAACAGTGGTGGGTCATCATTATCAATAATAACAACAATTTTAATTAAAGTGCCAAAACAAGTGGTAGATGAAGTACAATAGCACACTGCAAATAACCGAGACTGGCATGTTTCATGAACCATTGGAACAAAACAAACAAATAACCTTCTTTCATGTATATAGATATTTTAAAAATTCATTTGAATTTTTATATGTTCATGATTGTTCAGATTTTTAAGAATTAATATGAAATGTACCCACATTTAATTAATAAAATCAATAATATGCAATCCAAATTTCAATGAGTGTTAATTGGATTTTGGTGTTTCAATTTCCAAAACCAACCACAATATTAAAACACACATTATTTTAAAAATCATTACACACCTTGTAGAATTTTGAATTTTTATAAAAATATGATTGAAATGCCCTTCACCCACTTTGCATTGTTTATTATACTTATCGAACATCAATTTAAAAGGGTTTTCAAACAATTTTTTTTTGGGGTCCTTCTTGACTATGACCATGCATTTCACATCTAATTTACGTGGTAGAAAAAAGAAAAAAAATGACCCAACAATTGAAAGGGGAAAAATATGAATACCCTTCATAAAATTGGGCGTTAAGCCTACCTCCATTCCAAGTCCTAGAAGGGACCAACTAGTTAATATTTAGAGTTGTTAATATCTCATTTGGTCGAAACATATCAAGACAAACAATATTAAAACACATTGAATTAAATATGGTAGGAAAACATATGTTGTCTATTGGGTTTAACAAGGACAACTCAAGAAATTCATTGACATCATCATTTCAATAACAATGCAGCCAACCCAATGAAGCCACACCATAAAAAAATGAAAGGAACCATATTAGAAAAATGTCATTTCACATCATAGTCTATTGAGTAGGGGGAAAAGACAAATGTTGGAGGTGTGGTGGGCTTCATCAAAAGAAAAACTACTTTAATCCAACCCAAACAATTACCTCCAACTTTAATCCAAGTAGCCATGTTCCCACTATAATATTTTTGAACATGTTGCAAAATATTATATCACATTAAACTTGAAAGTATGGACAAATAATCACAAAATGTGAATGTTGATAAAGGATAAGGTTTTAGGAAACACCAAAAATGGAAAGTGGCACCAATAAAGGTTCAATACCCAAGTTGACATTAGGTTAACCTAATAGCCTTGAAGCAAGATTCACATGTTCATATGTTTCATTACGAGTATGACATCCCAAATGAAACCAAATACACCAATTTTAAAACCAATGAAGGACAAATCATCACCATTTGATCATGATGATGATTTGAATTATTCGAGTTTCTTTTGGTTGGTTATCATTTGTTTTTTGTTATTTTTGTGTGTTTCTATGTCTATTATTTATTTATGTGTTTCTAACTGACCCAATTACATGAAGATTCATCATAGTTGATCATAATGTGTTTCTAAAATCTTGCATTATGTTATTGATTGGAATTATGTAAGAATGTTTTTTAAACTTTGTCTTACAATAGACTTTTAATTTCCAATTTGGAAATCATGATCCAAAGTAAGTTTTCAAGGTAAGGTATGTTCTTCTTTTTGTTGTTTTGCATGAACATTATTTATATATTGTTTTGAACATTTTATTTTATAATTTGGGTCGTTGGGTGAAACCCATAAACACCACTTAGTTTTCCAAAATTTTATTAATGGAGTTTAATAAAGATAGGTAGGTCGACAATTTTTGTAACAACAAGAGTATTTTCTTAACATTGTGTGGAAACTTATTTTCTTATCATACAAACATAGGACCAAAAATATGCGGCAAAACTATTAACGTGTAATGAATTTTTTATAATGGGAAAATTGATTATTTCAGTCATTTTACATGAATTTGTATATGTTGTTAATGATGTTTACATGAACTTGATTCCTTAATCTTAAGGTGGGGAAATGATTATTGTTATGGTGTGGGCTTCCCAATGTTCAAGGTGTTATCGATGGGATCCATATTGACATTTAAAAACCTAAAGGTGCATTTATAGAAGATTATTACTACCAAAAAACTAAAGGTTATAGTATAATTACACAAGTTGTTATAATTTGTAGTTTATTTTCTTTAAACTTATTGTAGGTCTTCCAAGGAATGTCAAAGATTTTATGGTGTTGCACACATTTGCTTTATATAGGCAAACACAATACAATGGCTTGTTTGAAATGGTTAAAAGTTTTAACTAATGGTTTTCACCATATATCATGGGTGACAAGGGGTATCCATTGATATCTTGAATCATGACTCCTTTCAAATAGGAAGGGCATCTTTTTGTTTCGAAACTATTACACGATAAAAAACATAAAAAGAGATATTTAATTATGGAAAATGTTTTTCACATTTTGAAAAAAACCTTTCATGAATTATTTGAATTTCTTACTTAAGTGTATCCTTTTTGCCTAATGTGTTCACTTGTTGTCATTTATTACACAATTTACTTAGATTTCATTGTTTTAAAAATCCAATATGAACATTAAATTCCATCAAACTCAAGATTGTTTTAGAATGCCTACCAACATATAACTTCTCATTTTTTGCATGTATAGATAAATTCCTTTTTGTAATGCCAATCCACAATAGCAACTTTGAAAGAAGCAACAATTTTTTTTACTTACTAACATGTTTCTACAAAGTGTCCAACTTTCGTGACAATGTTTTATGTTTACCATCATCAACTGAACAAATCATGCATCGAACTTATGATACTATTGAATGTTCCCCCAAAACTGAATATGCCTAAAAAAACATTATTACAAAATGTGGGTGTAGTTGATTAATCCATGTTTGTTAGGCCGTTGAATTCATTGCTTCCCCATTAGGTTCCATTCATTGTAATTAGTGAATTTATTCAACATCCAGTGAAATCATTTGACGTGCAAAGACAACTTTTGTTGTAGTGAAATTTAGTAGCCCAAGAATCTTGAAAAATATGAGCCTTGTTTTAAGACCTTTTAAGTTTTTTTGTTGAAGAATTATGCACATAAAAATTACAACACTCAAATACATTCAACAATTCAAGCAAGGGAGGTGCTTATGAACTTGCAATGTTATTATCTTAACCTTACATAGTAAAAAACAACTTGAAACTAAAAATTGAAACTATAACAAAAGGTGTCCCTATCCACAAAGTGATTTCATTATATTTTAAGTCAATTCATTAATCTTAGTAAATGAGGACTAATTGCAAAATAGTGAATTCATTGGCCTAATGAACAGGGACTACTGAACTACACCCACATTTTGTAGCAATGGGAATTTGCATGTTGCAACTTTTACAATTTCAAAGATAATGTCTATCAATTGAATTCATCACTTTCAATCTTCAAAGCTTTTAATTCCGAAGTCCCTTTGGTTTGTGAAGAATTACAACAAGTTTTGTTCATGATTTCCCTCCCATTTCAAACCTAGTAATGACTATTGTAACAACTTGTTGTGTTGCCAAGATTACAACAATTTCACAACCCACTCGTTAAAACTCACAAATGTTCAAGCTTTTTTAAACGTTCAAAGCAACGACCATTTGCTGTCGCCATTCCCAAGCTTTCATTTCACAACCTACAAGGCAAGAATCAAATGGGACTTGAAAGCAAAACAAGAAGTTGGCTATTAGGTCCAAAGAAAAGGAACAAGCTATGCGAACCATTAAATCAAATGGTTGTTGCTCGGCAAAGCCTTTAAACCTTAAAGCACCATAATGGCAAAGCTCTAAAGACCTAACGACGTTGATGGTGAAGGAACTTAAAAACAAATAGTTCTTGCTGATGATGGATGGAGACATGTGGTTGGCCTTTTGGCGCAAGGGATGTTAGAAAGGGGGTGTTTTGGGTGATTATTTTTATAATAATAATAATAATTTTCTTTCATATCATTTTGCACATGTATGTTTTTTCATGTCACCTTTCGGGGAAAAATTGCCCCCGAAAAAAACAAAAAAACTCATAATTTGGAGAAACAAGATGCATGCTAGGGTGAAAATGAGTCCAAGTTGGTTCCGAGGGATTCGAACCCTGGACCCCCATCTAGTCTAAACTGGGCCTGAGCCTCTCTCTCGGTGTGAAAGTGGTTCCTAGTTCCGACCTCCTTCGATCGTGATAAAGGTTACCGTTTGGGACCCGCGATTTGGAATCGCGACAGCCCCGGTGCCGCCCGCCGCTTTTATGTTCCCGCGCGTATTGGTCCTCCGCACTCCGCACTGCAAGAGAGAAAACGGTCTCATCGATGATGTCTCGGAAAGCGAAGCGAGGTTGAGAGAGAGAGCGAGAGAGAGAGAGAGAGAAATGAGGCAACCCAATATGGCGTGGAGAATCCCAGCTTCGAGATCGGAGCCTGCAGAGGTGAAGCTCCGACGTCCGGAGCCATGGATAGATAGGATAGTGTAGAGTAGAGTAGAGTAGAGTGAAATTTGTGGAAGCTGAGAGAGAGGGGGAAAGGGGAAAAGGGTCTTTTTAAGACGTTCGACAAGATGGAGGAGGCGCTAATGCATTATGTTTTGAGCCTGGAGGAGGTGATGAAGATGCAATGTGTGCCGCAATACATGCAGCAGAAGCAGCATTGCTTGAACACTATCAACATGACCACCACGGGCTTTCTAGACTGGTTGCCCATGCAACGCCCTCCCAACAATAGTAGTAAGCGGCAGAAGGGAACTTTTAGCCTGCAGCAGTTTGGTCAGAGTCCGAGGTTTTTGGACAAGGAGAACCTGGTGAACTCTCAGTCGGTGAGAGTTCCTTTTCCCGAATACTCTGGGACAATTTCTGGCTCAGAGTTGGTAGAGAAGTCAGGGAGGATCTTTGGTCATGCGTCCAGCTTCAGACAACAACAGCAGGATGCGCCAAGCGACTTTTTCGCAGCGGTGGGAAGCAAAGAAACTGGTGGAGAACTGGCGTGCCAGAAGAGGAGGACCCTGAGGAGGCGGGGGGGACCGGAGGTAGTTAGTCAGCGTCTCCTGCTGGAGACAGAAGAGTCAAGCTGGGATTGTATTCAACAAGAGAGGGAAAGAGAAAACGTATGTGATGAGGGGAAGGATATGGACAATCCTATAGACCTAGTTCATACACCTGCAGTATCGTCCTCTGTGACGACGGCCAGGAGAGGAGGCATCAAACGGGATAGAAAAGCGGCTTCTGGTGCCAGACCTGTAACTCGTGCTTCACGTCGTCTCGCGTGTTCTTCTGCAAAGCAGGACGAAGCACATGGAGAGCTCCAGGAGGAAAGTGTAGCAGCAACAGCGGTCAATGTGGCGCCCAGAAAGGCACCACCACACTTGAAGAATCAAACTGGCAGAAAAAAAGCTGCTATTTTGCTCACACCAGTGGAAGAACCTGAAGTCAAAACTCGAAATGCAGAGCCCATGAACACGGGAAGTTCGGATGCTGATGGAGATGCTCAACTCATGGCTGCAGGAACACAGATGAGAGAGGCAGTATTCCAAGTGCCCCAATTCAGAGCAGTCAACATAGATGAAGATTCAATCCTGAATAGAAATTCTGATGCAGCAGCACCAAAATCTGGTATTGTTGTAGCAGATGTGCAGAAGAAGCAACCCTTGAAAAAGACACCTCTTTGTGGAGAGAATATTTCAGCTGCCATTTTGGAAGAGCTAACTGCCAGAGTCATGTGTCCTAGTCAGAAAAACATGGCCATATTTGAGGAATTTGCAGCAGGAGAACCTCACAATGTGAGACAAGGTCTTGCCTGGGAGAAGAGTGATGCCATGCTCACTGGTGAACCACTAGTTATAAATAAGTATGGTCACAGAGGTTCAAACATTGTTCAGGAGGAAGCATGTCCTCCTGTTTCCCAGGCGCAGGGAGGAGAAGTTTGGGAAAAGTTGATGGTTGGTGAAGTCAATAGGGAGGTTGTTCAGGTATCTGGAGCACTATTATCAAGTGCCATGGAAAGCTGTCGAGTTAGGAAGGACCCAATCTTTAATTGTAGGGAGAATCTCCAGCTGAGTGGGAGCACAGTAGGAAATAGCAAAGAGCTCAAATGTGCAAACTTTGTTAGGCAGTCTAGAGCAGCAGAACAATTTGGCTTGGCACTAGCTGAAATGCCTTCTGGGAACATAGATCATTACAAAATAGAGGTATCACCTTCTGATTTGCACCCTCAAGTCAATGAATCTGAAACAGGGGTCACAAGCAACAAGCCTGAGAACAGGGGCATGGTTGGGCAAATTGAAAGGTCTCCCATTCATTCACCAGCTGAGCTTGCACATATGTCCCGTCACACAGCTCCAGAAGCTTCACTAGCCTGTGCAAGAGGCGGTAACTCTTTTGGCCATCATCCTCAAGCTTACATGCTTCTGCTATTTTTTGTATGTATTGTTCACAGTAAGAGGGCCAGGCAAATCTATTTTGACAATGTTGCATACTGAGTTCTTTGCAGAAGATAAGGCACCTTTTGAGCAGAGTTCAGAATCAAAGTGCACAATGGGTTTTGTAGGAACAGGTGTGGAGGTTGCTGGATTCGTGTATACTGGAGCCCAAGAATTGAAGAAGAGTGCTGTTTCTTTAACTGTAGAGGATTCTGGGTTTCAACTAGATTCTGGTGGCATGGAAGTTCCTGTGACAAGAAATACATTATTGGAATACGAAGAGGCCAAGGAATGTGGTTCAGAGAAGACTGTTCTCGTCAAGCCTGGAGTGTCATCTGTCCATGGAATTATATCTCAGACAGGTGATTCTGAGCTTGATCAAGTGCCTGATAGGGACATCTGTCTTGCAAGCAAGGATAGAGAGGCCCCTATGGTGGAAGATGAAGAAAAAGTTTCGCCAGGTGATCCAGAGTGTCATGAATTGAAAGATATAAAATTTGAAGCAGAATTATTATTGAAGCAACAGCAATCTCAAATGCAACTCTCCACTGATGATGGGAAACTGATTCCTTTTACACTGCCTGAGAATTGTGAAGCTCTAGATGCCTCTCCAGATGTGGGCAGGCAAGATGTGCAGTTTCAGCAGGAGGTGAACCCAGAGTGCATTGTCACTTTGGATTGCTGCCACTATCAGAAAAGGCTCTCACCCAGATCCAAGGCCAGGGCCAGACGATGGCAATCTGATCTGGGCTTAAGTGGAAAGGGACCGCTGCGTTCTGTTGTTTTTACTGATACACCGGAAAGGATCTTACCTGTGCATAGAGATTGTGCAGATATGGTTGAGTGTGGTGTCTGTTCTCCACCCTTGCAAGAGAAAGCAAAAGTTTCACTGACTCCAACATTTATGGAGGTTAGCTATCAGCTTGAGCCAAACTCACAACAAAAGCCACAGCAGGTAACAAAGTATGCTTGCACTTAAACTATTCAGATCTCAGAGATATGTGTATTGGATTTTCTTACTAAGAAACAAGTAAGAGGCTTGTGTCCTTCATCCATCTAGTAGACATCAGTGATGTTGGAAGAGTGAAATATGGAGGATTCTACTTCACTCCTCTGGTTGTCACTACTATTCATCATGAAGGTGATGGTATGACACTTTGTGAGCAACTCTCATAAGGTTATGACTGCACTTGTTGTGTTACCTTCAATTATTCTTCTGGAGATTTCTCTGTTGTTTCACAGATACACTTCCTTGTTTGGTTTTTTCTGTTCTACCTTCTTGTTTTGTCCCCAATCTGTCTTGATTCCCTTTTTTATTTCCATCTCTTTCATGCCAGCATTTTGGCTGAATCCTTTGATCACTCCTGACAGAATTCCAGAATGTCTGGTTGATGTCTGAACATTGACCTTCACCTACTGCCAGGAGCTGATGAAGTGATTGGGGATGTTATGGTAGCTGGTCACTACCATACATGTTGCTGTTGATAGTCACTGAAACATGTGTGCTGACAATTGTTCTTCAGACCATTGGTCATGTGCAAGAACTGTCAGCATTGTTGATACCTCTTCTCAGTTATTTCTGTTTTTTTGCCACACAGGTCTCATCTTTTTCGTGTTTGCTGATGTAGAGTTGGATCTGAAATTTCTCTGATATTTGTATCAAGTCATCTCTCAATTCTATTCAGGTTGAACTATGGAGGAGTTATTGATACTTATGATTATATGAGTGTCTGACATTTCAGTTTTGATGCATGTAGGCATCTGAAAGGCACCTGTACAAAGAAGCATTTAGCCAAGAATTTCAAGATGGTGATCCAGACACAGATGATTACAAGGACCATGAGCTTCTGGAGTCTTCGGCTGCTGATAAGGTAAGGGCTGCTTTTCTATTAACAAACTTCAAGTCATACCAGACTCAGGTCAGACACACTGTTCCATTGGTGGAAGGCCATGCTCTGTATGCTTGGAACCAAAGTTAGACTGATAGTATGCCATTGCATGAGAAACAATGACAGTATCACACAAACTGTCTTGTGCAGCAACATGAGAGCTCGACTTGTTCACCTCTGCTAATGAGCATCAACTCCCTCACCAGAGTTTCTCAAGACAGGTTATCAAGTGCTCTTGACTTTGTCCAAAAACCAGAACAAGAAGAGTTGGAGCAGTCATGTAGGATATCTGCAGAATTGTCAGTTGAGAAGGTCTTGCCAGCGACATCAGCTTCAAGAGCCATGCCATCTGGGGCATCCATTTCAAGGGTCTACAAATCCGACAACCCATGTGCTTCAAACCCTTTTACTATTCAGTCGGATCTGCCAACCTCCAGATTTGTTCACATGTTACCTGCCACTCAAGATCTCGTTAGGCCTGTTCACCCCGATGTTGTTAGACTTCCTGCAATTCCTACTATGCATACAGCCTGCACCAATGTATCAAAATCCACATTTTCTAGTCCTATTGTCTCCACACCTTCTAGTCCCCATCCAGTTATCTTTAGAGAACCAAGCCCTGAATTAAATTTGCCCAAGGCAGTTGACATGAATGTTGCAGTCATTAACCTTCCTCATCTTTCTTCTGTTTTCTGCAGTCAAGCAAGAGTAGATCCAGCTCCTTCCAAACCCTTCAGTTCAATCAGCCCTACTTCGGTTCCATCTAGTCTAGCAGACTTGACAGTTTGTCTAGAGCAAGTTACTGTTGCTGCAGTTTCAGCCAATTTGAGCCCTAGAAGTCCTAAAACATTGGCCTCTACCTATAGCCCAGCTTTCTCAAGATCTGTTGACCATCACAAAGCTGGTCGACTGCAAACTAGACCAGAAGCAGTTTCAAATGCAGTTGGCCACAGTCCACTCATCTTTGGAGATACATCTTCCATGGTTCCTAGGCAACTTGGTGCTGCAAGATTTTTGAAAGTAGCAACCACAAACGAGTCTTATGAGCTGGTGCCACAGGAGATGAGCACAGAAGTGGTTGTCACCTGCAAACCCAGTGATACCTTGATTCAGAAAAGAAGTACAAAAGATGGAGAGGATTTTGCAACCCATAGAACGTCTTCATTGGTCAACAGGTTTGAAACTTCAGAGATGGTAGCAGAGGCTCTACTCTCTGTTCTACCCAGTTCTCCAATGCATGAGGATTATGCTTGTGCACCTCCAAAAGGGATCAGAAGAGTGAATGATAAGGATAATCTGAAACATGTGTCCCAAGCAAGCTCAAAAGAAGATGAGCATACTGGTCAACTCTGTAACACTCTCAGACAAGAATACCCATCTGTATCTCCTCATGTTTGTGTCCAGAGCTTTTCAGTTGAATCTTTCAAAGATGATTTTAAGGGGTCTTGCAGAGTGCCAGATAGAGTAGTGGAGGAAGCTGCCAGAAGGATCTCAAACTTGACATCCCCAGCAACTAAGGCTGGACTTGCTGATTGCAATGGTGCTGCATTTCCCTGTCCAATGGATTCTTTGAATCCCGGTGCACCCTTACCAGTTCTCTCCTGTCCAAAAGAGGGGGCACAGAAACTGCTTTCTTCTGAGGTTTCATCATCCTTCCAAGTTCAGTCTTTACAGAAGAGTTTCCCTTCAGAACCTCTTGAAGACATTGCTGAGAAGCAACGTTTTTTCTTCAACACTCCAGAGTCTGATACTTCCATGAAACTTGCACGACATGCTTCTTCAAAGTTTCCAGGTATGCTTGCCCATAAAATTAGCTCATCTGAAAGCTGCAGTTTATTGGGGCAAGTTCCCAGGCCTCATGCTTGGTCAAATCTTGTCCACATGGATTCAGCTGGAGGGACAACAGCAGTCACAGTGGCACCAATTTCTGTGTCTGATGGGGCTACCAATCCATTGAGCAAGCACCCCAACCTTCCTCTTCCCAAACACAGTCCCCAGTCTGAATATTGTGGAAGTTTGGTTGGTGCTGCATTTTGTGGGAACTCAAGCAGTTCAAATCTCTTGGGATCAAATTTGGTATCAAGCATGCGATCCTTTCTTCCCCTTATTCAGCAGCAACAAATACAACAGCAACAAATACAATACGCAACTGGTGAGCTTTGCAGACATTGTTGCAAAAGAGCAGAGAGATCCTGATCAAACTATACTGCCTTTTCTGCTCCTGAGTCTGATTTACTTCAACTGACAAATGTGAGAGAGACAATTGCAGGAAAACATGATGTGAAAGTGAAGGCACTAGAAGCAGCTGAAGCTGCAAAGAGGCAGGAAGAACAACGCATGGAAGAACGACAAGCACGCAAAAAAGCAATGGAATTTGCAAAAAAAGCAAAAGAAAGAACTATTCAAGAAAAGATGAAAGAAGAACAAGCACTATTGAAGAAAGAGATTCAGGAGAAAAGTAAAGCTGCCAATGAGATCCTGAGACAAAAGGGTGTTTCAGTGGGCACTGTGAAGACACTGTTTACTGACACATCAAGCAAGTTCAACTCAAACAATCATGGTACACTTTCCAAGGTAAATTTGAGGTTGTATCCCTTTTCATTGCCATAGAAATGGTCTTTGGAACAAAACCTCCATTGTTGTCTGGAAGAAGTCACCACTAATTATATCCTCCCATAGTTTCTTTCCAAGAAGCAGATCTGAAAGGAAGTTTAGAGAACTTGGTTTTCACTGGTTATCAGAGGCGTAGCCAGCCTCTCAAGTCAGCATAGGCTCGCCCTAAAAAGTCATCATCATTGACTGTACGAGTAGGCTGGGCCCTTGGCAAATCTAGCCCCAGCCTTTGGCAAATCTAGCATAGGCCTAGGCACTCCGGGCAATCCCAGCATAGGCAGCGCCTATGTGTGCCTATGCCGTGGCTACGCCTCTGCCGGTTATCATGACTATGATGCTGCCGTGTGTTTTATAGATGCTCTCCAGCCAAATTAGAGGGTTACCAGAAGCATTCTCTACATCTCAAGCATATGCAATGTTCTCAACTTTTGCAAATGAAGTTCTTAAGAATGTAAATGAAGTCCTTGAGAATATAGGGAGTGCTTAAAAATGCAATGTTGACAGGTGAAACGGGTGATTGAGATGAGATCAAAGCTGGAAGAGAACCGAGAAAAGCTTCAGGAAGAGCGAAGGAGAAAGGAAGAAAATTGGAAAAGGAAGGAATTAGAGAGTGCCGCCCACAAGCAGAGGCAAGAGATGACACAGAGGAAAGAGAGAGAAGAAAAACGGAAGCGCCAAGAAGCAGCTATGAAGTGGCATCGACCCATCGAAAAGCGGCATCAACCAGAATTAGAGAAAGAGAATAAGCCCCAATCCATGGTACTCTTCAGATGTCACTCCATTTTAATGAGTTGAGTTCATCAATCAGCTCCTCCAATCTTTTGACTGTTTGTATACCCTCAATTTTTTTCCTTTAATCATCAAGGTGTAAGAAGAATCTGCTGTTGTGGGACATATCAGGGAGTACACAATCGTGAGATAAGGGTGACGGAAGAGGTGAGCCAGTCAAATCAAATGGATTATGAAAGTCATAGGGCACATGAGCACAGATGTAAAATCAATACGATTGGCAACGTCAAAACAGAAGAATGGCTTCAAACCCAGAAGGTAGTGACAAAAGACCCATCAGCTGATTGTCACCTTGTTCACAGCATGGTTCAAACGAAAGCTACTGTGTTCTGATTACTAGTTGGTGTGACTTTTGCAGGTGGCTCGCATAACTGGGAGCCTTGGACAAGCTTGCACAGGGCTACCAAAAGACAGTCTCCATTCCATTCTGCCTTTGTTGGCGCCTCGAAATGATGGTCATGGAACTGGAATGACTCTCTTAGATGGTCGTTACTTGCAGTCTGCTATTAATCGGCCAAGTAGGCCCAGGGAGATTGGACCTCCAATGAGAGTTCTTCGAGCTACCGCTGAAGGTTTGCATGGTGGACAAGGAAATCTTTTGCACACACCTCCTGACTTCTGCACCCTCGGTAGCAGTAGGGGCATTGCAAACCCTGACAAAGGCATGGAAAAGTTCAACTGTCTTCAGAGCCAGATGAGTGCACCAGTTCAAGGTTCTTTGCCATTGAAAGACTGCAAGGGCACCACATTGGGTCCAACTGGAATTTCAGGTCTGTCCCTGCAAATCTAAATTGAGGAAATTCTATGCTATTATGATCATGAATAGTTGTTTGGTTCTTGGGCTTGATGTTCTGTCCCCTTGTGGAAATTCTGCAGCTGGCCAACCACTCTTTTGTGGGCTAACAGAAGAGACATTTCCAAAATCATATGAAATGTCACCCTACCAAGATTCTTCAGAAGGTGAAGATTCTCAAGATGGACAGAACCGAGTGAAAAAAGAAATTCCTCAATGGGCAAGGTGGCAACTCTAATCCCTTGTTGCACGAGTAGGGTGTTCTCAATAGGACCCATGAAGCTTTTGCAGCCATGATTGTCTTAATTCTGCTGATGAGACAAGTCAATTACTTTATGGTGGAGAACTTCAAGGATCAACTTTCTTGACGTGTACTTTATAAGTGACTTCAAGTCTATATATAATGTACATTCTTTGGTCATGTTGAGGGGTGCAGTCTCAAGGACTGAATTTGATTTCTGCTTGTCATGAATAGGTCAGAGAATCTGACAATCCAGCTCACAAGGCAGTTGGAGCAGGATCCAGATGAAATATTTTCAGGTGCAATGTCATGCAGTCTTAGTGAAGGTAACATTTCTGAACTGCCTTATGAAGAGTAGGCTTTGGGCCATCACTTAGTTCTAGGCTCAGTTGGCAAATAAAGAATGCAGAAAGGGGTGGAAATTAACCCGATCTTTGTATGTTTGCAGTGTTTGGAACTACAGGGTCTCACAAGAGGCCAGAATTCATACGACGAGGCAGCAGTGGTGACTGGGATAAAGACCGTGTGACATGGCAGGAAAAAATTCGGTACAAAATGTCCATGGGCTACCTTCATTGAACCTGCTTGTTAGTTGCTGCCAGACTCCTAAACCCTCTGATGGGTACACTGTAATTGACCTGCAACCAAGTCCTCCTTTATGTGTCTTGCACAGTAAAATGCCACCCACTTCCTTTGTCCTGTGGTACATGCAAGAAACAAATGGAAATGTGACTGGAAAAAGTGTATTGTACAATTTGTAGCAAGTGGTCTCTTATGTTAATGGTGCAACACAACTAGACCGCTGTTCTAGTGCTTGTCTTCTTCTGATTTGGTAGAGATCAGTGAGACTTCTACAATTCCCAGTGTCAGGAATTGAGAGTGTTTCCAAGTTTGGGAGGAGCAGCAACATCCAAGGGTTTCCCAAGGAACTTGTAGCAGAGGTGACTAGTTTTGTGACTAAGCTTTGAAATTCTTGGCCTGCATCCATGCTCACATTTTTGACCATAATGATTTGGCCAAAGTTATATTATAGAGAACTCACGTATACATGGTATTGGAAACCTCAACCTTTATGTCATGAGTCCCATTAGGATGTATCATTTAAGTTCTCTTCCTAGGATATTAGTGCCTTAGTAAATTATTCAAACTTACCATAGAGAACAATAGCTTTGATCTGTGCTTTTGAACAGAGAATGCTGTTAAATTGAAAGGGTTCTTCATCTCTTTGGATGCAGCTGGAAGCAATGAAACCTTACCATTCAAATCTTGAATTTCAGCATGATGTTCTGTGTATGCTCACAGAAGTGACTCTTCTCAGGCATGTCTGAATTGATTTCCTTTGGAGCATATTTAAACAGGTTTCATGTTCAAATGCATTGAAGATTATGGACTGACATCCACTTGAGAACTATCTGTGTACAAATGCTATCATGGTGTGTTTACCAGTGTTTTTTTGTTCAGTTGAAAGTTTTAGCTGAGTTGGAGGCTTGTGCTCGGTTGAGTGCAGATGTCACATGGACACCAAGATTGTCAATTTGACCAACTAGATACATGACAGTGCGGTGTAGGATCTTGAGTAAAGAAAAAATATTGCTGGGTTCTGATTTGCAAAATTAGAGCTTTCTGAAATGGCTTCTTGCAAGTACTTGTTTACTCCTTTCCAAAATTTGATGAAAATGCAAGAGGGGAACTGAACCCCTTCCTGAAAACAGCCTTGCCCACTGTAGTAACATGATACTTAACTGCACAAAAGAGAACACTAGTACTGGACCTTAGATGTCAATAGACACACTAAAGATTATGGATCAGAGGAGCATGGACAACATTTTCAAAATTCAATCCTATGCACTGATCAAGATTCCTGAACTAGCTTCCTGATCAAGATCCCTGGGCATGAACAAGCGTGTTGAAAAAGCCATGTGCCTTGACAAGTTCATATGTATCACTTCAACTAATAGTTCTTCATGAATAAACTATGTGTAACAATGGTTTTAGGATTGTGTTTAGATCTATGGGTGGATTGGAAACAATCACATGATCGACTGATTTTTGGTGTTGCAATAAATTGCAAACCGAAAGAACAAATCTTTAATTCATACTAATGAGGAGATTGTGGGTTGTTTCAGAATAAAACTAGGACAAACTTTCTAAGTTGAGCTCATAATCATTTTAAATTGCAAAATTCAAGAAGAGAAGGTGATTATTGTAGTTGAATCAAAATTCTGCACAGACAAAAAACCATGAATTAATTCAATCTTCACCATGTATGAAACTTGTGAAATTTCATCAATTTCTTCCCTATAATATATTCTTCACATATATTATATCAAAAATGACATTTGGGATGTGAAAGCTTTTGTGGGGTGTAATTTGGAAACAAGTAGAAGTTGTAGCACCTAGAGTATGGGGATAAAGCTTGGTAGAGCAATTGGAGAACATATTGATGATGGGCTTGAAAACGTTATTGAAAGTGTACCATTGAATGGGTTTGTAGAGAAGTCTGAATAGTTGTAGTATGATTTTAAAGGGATATAACATTTGCCATTGGGTATATAATGCTTAAATGGATGTAAATAGCAAGAACCAAAAAACTTTATCAAATAAATATGACTCATAAGAAGATAAAACTAACAAACACTATAAGCAAATTTGGGCTTTGTCACTTGAACCCATTACCCTTGAAAATCTTCCCTATAGAATCTTTGCCCATCCTTGATGAAGTTTGATTCACTCATCCACATCAAGGAGGTCATTTGTTTGATGTTGAATGGGATTATTTTCAACTCCTCATGGTCTTGATGATGGGAAGGCTCCTCATCTTGGTTTTCCTAGTCATGTTGGGACTCCTTTCAAATGGTTTTATGATTAACCTTAGCCTTTCGACTAATTCATTCCACAACAATTTCTTGTTTAACTGCTTTTGCCATTTACTTTTCTGGGCTATCATATTCAACATGGGCTTGTTCTTGGAATCCAAATTCCTATCATAACTATTATACTAAGTGATGTGCCTCTAGGGTTATCAAATTTGGTATTGTGGGTAAAAGAAATGATTGATTTTCAAGTTTGCAACATGATACAAACACGCATACCTATGGCACATTCTCTAGCTCCTAAGAGAGAAATGAAAGTGAAAGCTCAAATTATTGTTCAAATTACAAATCCTATAATTTTGCAAGTTTATAGTGCTTGTGTTAAGCTTTTATTAAAAATATTTTTAAATCAAATTTTTGACCTTTGATGAAACCTTTCCAATGCCATCTCATGCTCAATCTCAAGGTCAAAATTTGGCTTTTATTTCCCAATTTTAACTTTTATTTCAAGCTAGGAGTCAAATTGTTAATTGGATTCATGGCCATTCATTTGGCCATAACACTACGCTCACAATTTGCAATGGCAATTACAATCAAACTTTCAATGTTTATGTTCAAGACCATTTCAATGACATTTTGGGGGATCGCTTTGGATCATGTTTATTATTTGCATTTTTGTCACAAATATATTCGATTCCATTAAATTCTAACCTCAAGGTTAGGAAAATTGTTTGGGAGTGTTGAAGCTCAATGTTTATGTTCAAGACCATTTCAATGACATTTTGGGGGATCACTTTGGATCACGTTTATTATTTGCATTTTTGTCACAAATACATTCGATTCAGTTAAATTCCTCAAGGTAGGAAAATTATTTGGGAGTGTTGAAGCTCATTGTTTTGCACTTGTGGGAATGTATTTGAATTCTAAGACACAATAGTAGTTCATTCTAGTGTTTGGAAGTTTATCCATTTTTTATACAAATCACTAATTCTGGTCCTTAGGGTGATTTTGAAAAACCAACCAATTTTGAAACTTTTTTTCATATTTCAAAGGACCTACCAAGGCTTTATGTATTGATTTTTAAAATTCTTAAATTGGTTTTCAAATAAATAGTTCTCACAAGTTAATAACAAGTGATTATTTTAAGAGTTATCTTAAGTCAGTTTTTAAAAAATTAATTAATTAAGACAAAAAAAAAACCCCCAATAAATTGAAACAAATGAAAGGAATTCATAAAATTTTATGAAAATGAACAAATGTTGTTTTCATTATATTTAGAAACTCAATTCATGCAAAGGCACTTTTTTAAAAATCAACTTTTTAAAAAAAATTAATATTTGTCTCGATCAATCGTCCATTCAACTTCAGTCATGAAGATTTCAAGCATTGGTCTATTTTCATTTTCACTCAATTGATCCATATTTCACACAACACAACATATGCCAAGTAGAGCGGAAAAAAACCTAACAAACATTAAATTATATTAAATCTTGACAAACTTTTTAAAAATCCTATGAAAACATACCAACATTTACAAACACTTACAAAACATAAAAATCACTCACTTCTCCTTTTCCTTTTCTTCATAATGTAATGAAGTGTGCAATGGCAATTAAATGTAACATGGTGCAAAACCAATGTAAATATTAAATAAATATAAATCCTACACAAGAAAAAAAGAAACCCCGCATAAATAATTAATTAAACAACAAAAAAACCAATAACATAATAACAAAAAACCAAAAATTAAAAAACAAATAAGGATCACTTTTGCAACTCTTAAAGTACAATATTAAAAAATTAGTGAAATAGATGTAATAAAGGTGGGAAAATGGAGTCACTTTTGTGGGAGGTGAAGGTTGCCACTCAATCAAATAGGTAATGTGATTTGAGTGGGAGAGATATGTATGGAATAAGTGTGGAATTTAAAAAAAGGGTGTGTGTGAAGATGAAGATTAATGGTAAAATATGACACTAGGAGCAAGGTACACTACTACATATTGTGTTTTTTTGCGAAGGGCCAAACAAAAAATCTGAAGGGTTTGCGAAGGAAAAACAAAAAACCTGAAGGGTTTGCAAAGCAAAAAAAATCTGCCAAATTTGTGATGTGATACGCATCGCAACTTGTGGTGCACCACTCATCGCAAATTGATAATGAACCTTTAATCATCGCAGCGTTTTTGCGAGATACACGACAAACAAAACTTTGCGACCCGCTCAATCTCTGTCCACCATAGCGATATTCCGCACTTCGCAACGTTTAATCATACTCAAAACATCACAACTTTTACAATACACAAAGTATCACTACAAACTTTGAGACTCACAAGACATCGCAACTTGCGTTATTCGACGCCTCGCATTTTGCGTTTGAATATGTATCGCATACCTCACCACAAATTTTTGCAAAAGTTTCCTTTGGTGGGCGTATCGTAAGTTGTGATGTGCGTTAGCTCGCAAAGTAGTGAAAGGGTTACTGGAGAAGGAAGTTTCGCAAAAGGGTTTCGTAATGTCATCTAATTCCCAAAACGCCATAAAAAAATTTAAAAAAATCTTTTAGACCAAATGGAAGCTATAAATCCACTTAACCATTATTATAATCTATATTACCTTGGTAGATTGAGTGAAAATATCAATAAAATACGCATAGCAGTGCTCCTATTCTTGAAAATAAAATTACACAATGGAGAAGAATAAGCAGAAAATGACACAATGAACATTGTGCAGTAATATAGAACCACAAGCCTCAATGGCAATTTGCATAAAATTAATGAGTAGTACATTATACATGGTCATCATCCACCTCAGAGGTTGTAAACACAACCTCTGGTTTCTCACCTAGAATAGAACGGGACCGTGGCACATATGTGACAACAAGTGACCAATCCTCTGGGTTTGGGGGATAAAAAAGATAAAAACATTGTTCTACATGACTGGGAAAAGTAAATGGCTCTGAAGTTTGCCAGTGAGATGGCTGATAACTGGTGGCAGATGTCTTTAACCGTGTGTGTCCGCATTCATCCTGAACTACAGTGCAATTTGCACTAGCAAGGTTCACTTTACACCACTTGCACTTAAACACATACTCTTCAAACTTTGAATGTGCATCATAAGATACCACCAAGATCTCTTCTAGCTTTCCATAATGTGGCACAATATCTCGAACAATATTCCTGTCATGCCGACTACTTCTAGAGTCCTGAATGAATTGCCCTTGAACTCCACAGTCAAAGGTGCGGCCCCTCTTTTCATCCAAACTGGAAATCCTAAAATTAATATTGTGTTAGGCATTGTGAGTCTTAAACTTATATGATAATAGAAACTTCATGTCCATAAAAATCATCCTAGAACATTCTAAAAAACTTGTCTAGAATATGAAGATGAGTTAATATGCCTAATGAAATAGAAAAAATAAATACCTGAAATGTCTTCCTTGTGTCCACATTGCTAAACGTGTTGTCACAACTCTTAGTGGTCCATGAACCATGGTGCGAACATCATCTGTGATCTCTGGAAAACATGCTATACTTTCTCCTTGTGCCAACAATTGATCCACTTCAACCAACTTCTCTTTCATGTACTTATGAAACGTAGGAAAAATCCTTGATCTTCCACTCATACTTTTGGCATTCTCATAAAAGTTCCTCCACTCTTCCATGACATTACTATTATTCAACATGAATGTGGTCAGCTGAATTAACTCTGTAGGTAATAACATACGTGTTTTGATGGCACCAGTCAAACGGTCTTCCTCCTCTTCTCTTTCCTCCATCCAGACATGAGGACATGATGGATCTATAGTGGCCAAGATGTTGGTGTAATAAAACATGCTCTCTGCTGCCAAGTGTCCTGCTGCCATGCTTCCCTCCACTCGTGCATGGTTACGGACATAACCCTTTAATATTGCCATATATCTTTCAAGCCAATACATCCACCGACAATGCACAGGACTAGCAATGGCTATCTCATCCACAAGGTGAACTAATAAATGCACTTGACAATCAAATAATGATGGAGGGAAAGCCTTTTCCAACTTGCATACCACCTCTGTTGCTATTACCCTCATTCTTGGAATCTCCTCTACAAATAACTCCTTTGAGCATACCCATCTCAACAGATTTCCCAATGACCAAAGAGCATCTTGTACTTCTGCACTAGCTAAGCCTATTATTGCCACATGCAATATGTGTTGCAGTAAACGATGATAGTCATGTGTCTTGAGATACCTTGGCCACTTGTGGTCATCGTCCCTACCAAAAGCTTTTTGAAGATTAGCTCCATAACCTGCAACAAGGTACCATAAAATTATACAAAAGTATTCTAGACATCCAACAAATAACATTTTATACTTCAAATTCTTTTTCCAATATAAGGCATATAGATTTAAATATAAATAAAAGCAATAGAGTACTTCTAAATTCAACCCTTGCCATCAAAGTTCAAACCTATAGGGAATCGCATCTCTCCTATGCGATTTCGAAAGTCTCTTCTTTCCTGTGTAGTAAGTGTCCATGGAGCTGATGGTCGCTGCTCAATACCTGTGTTAGGATCAACAGTAATCCACACATTGGGATGCCTCTCAAAATCCTCACAGGCCTCCTTAAAGTTACTGTCCTTCTCTCCATATAGTTGTTTTATAATAGCCTTTCCCACATTTCCCTTAATGTGCACGGGGTCCAAGAGATGACGTATTTTCAGCTCACCCCAATAAGGCAAGCTGTTGAGTATACCCCACCTTGTCAATCCACTACCCTCAAACACCATAGAATCATTTAGGTCAATAACTTTATTGGCCACATCCCTCTAATATGCAAAAGTGGTAGCTTCTGGAATATCACGCTCATCACCATAAGGCATGTCAAAAGATGAAAATAAAAGTGGGTCTGATTTCATATCATGTCCCAGTGGAAGAAACTTTGTATGGCCAAGGTAAACAATTTTGCGAAAATGGCTTGAGTATTTAGCCATGTCCTCGAAACTTGGGCCACATGTAGAGCAGGCCTTGTAGCCTTGAGTTTGCAGCCCACTTACAAAACCAAACCCTGATTGTAGAAGAACAGAATATTAGAACAACAAATAATCACAAAACAGAATAATAAAGAAATATATAGAGGCATGTGCATGATTTCTTACCAAGATAATCATGCATTGTCCACATGCAGATTGCCCTCAACTTGAATACATGTGGTATTCCTCCAGTGGTCTTCCTCCCATCATATGCCCATACTCCATCCCACAATGTTTTGAGCTCATCGACCACTAGTGCTAAGTAGGTGTCTAGGTTTTTCACCTTACTTGGCCTTGGGATAATAAGAAAAAGCAGCAAAAATCCTTTTTTCATAGACAACCACAGAGGAAGGTTGTAATTCATGACAACAACTGGCCAAACAGAGGTAGGTCGTCCCTTTCCTCCAAGTGAATGTGGACTAACACCATCTGATGCTAACCCCAACCTCACATGCCTAGGGTCACGCTCAAACTCTGGCCATGTTGACTCCATGTGCTTGTGAGCAGGAGAGTCAATCGGTAACCTCATAACACCAAGCTCTGATCGATGTTTCTTATGCCAAACCATTAACTCGACCAAGTCTGTACACCGATATATGTGCAACAAGCGAGGAATAATGGGAAACCACCTTACTGATTTCCTGGGCACCTTCTTTGTAAGCATGTGAGGATCATATCGAACCTCTTCACATGTATTGCACTCCGTTAAATGGGCATTGTTCCCATGAAATAACATGCAGTCATTAACACATGCATGGATAATTTGATACTCCATGCCTATGGAGGATAAGATCTTTTTAGCCTCCTTCCAAGATCCTGGCAAAACATTTTCCTTAGGTAGCAAGAGGCTATGACAAAACTGGAAAATGTCTGACAACATAGTATTGCTTGCCTTGTGTTTTGCTTGGATGTTTAACAACCCCAATATGGCTGCTAAACGGCTTAACCTTGCACCTTGAAAAATAGGTGTTTGAGCATGTGCCTTCGCCTCTTGCCACTGCCGTTGTCCCTTGGCAGTATGTTAATGACGTGGATCATCTGCATTGGCTCTTTCATCATGTGGGTTGCCAGACATATCATCAACTATGTCAAGTCCAAACTAGTCAACCATGAAGTCATCCATCGCTTGTTCTTGGTTTGTAGGCAGTGGTGCTTCCTGAATTGGTTGAGAGACACCTTCATCATGAGCAGACAAAGCATTTGATGAAGAATGAGTTGATGAAGAGTTTGATTTGTGTGGCATGCCCATTTCCCGATATGTTGCTCTCAACCTCCGTGGCAGCATGTCTTCAGAAGGTCGAATATTCTATGCAATACCAAATCCAGAAGATTTTAACTATATACCAAGCATAGTTGCATATTACATTATAAATAAAAAATGCCAAAATGCATGTATATGATATGGTATGTTATGTCTTAATCAAAGTACATAGTTCAGAAATGGTGGAATCCTAATTCCACTCATAGTGTGTAAACAACTCATCTCCTGATCTAATCGTCCTAGTAGCTAACACCAGGCAATGGTCTTCATGATAAGTCTGGCCATATGGTGCTGGAGGAGGTCCCTCAACAAAAACCCACTCACAATTAGCCCTACGCTTAGGCCGAGTCCCCACCGTACTGTTGATGAAACTAGCAATGTTTCCAGAACGTATGGGGTCTCCATCTATCACCCTCACATCACTATGCCTCCTAGTGCTACCAGCAAAGGTGTCCATTTCAAGAGCAAAGGTCTTCCACTCAGGATGTTGTTTGAGGATCATGTTCCAATGTCTTCTCTTATAGATAGGCCCACCATAAGGGAACAAAGTAGGACCTTCTCTACGACAACTAGTTGAATCCTCTACAATGATGTCCTCACAAGCATATACTCCATAGCCATGCTTCTCTCCAAGTGTAGAGGTTTTAACAATCCATCGTCTACCCCAAACCACAACCTCTTCATCATAGGGCAAACTATCAAGCAACCCAAGAACTGCAGGGTTCCATGACTGGATAATATTGACACATTTGCCAGTGAACTCAAACATACCCCATCTGCCCTCAACAATAGTCCTAGCATGACCCTCACTTGGATGTTGTGCTTTGGATCGCTGTCTAACGAAGGGCAGACATGGCCTTGCCTCATGATGTGGATTACTGGCCTCATGAGAGGCACCAATCCCTACAACAAATGCATGCGAAAGTGCATTTCCTATGGCAGCTAAAACCCCTTGTGATAGAACATAGGGCGGTGGTGTCATACGGGAACCCTATTACATTAAAAAAACCACAACAAACCATGGAAGTGAAAATAATTTCAAAGAGGATTTCATGAAAAATAACATGTATCAAAGAGGAAAAATGACAATGGTAAAATGACACTTACCACATGAGATGAAGAAGCTCCTGGGGTAAGACCACGATGACGCCCAAATCGCTGAATGTGTTGAGCACAAACATATGACTTTTGTGAAATCTGACCAACACACTTGGTGCATTGGTAAAGTTGCCGAGGTGAACCACGAGGAGAATGGGACACCTCTACTTGCGTATGAGCTAATGTGCCTTCATTTGAGGAGGATGAGTCACTAGTGGAGACAATGGAGGAGGAAGACATATCATCTGTCACATTAATAAGGCACAAATGTAAGGCAAAGACCATATTAGACTTTCAAAAATCATGTGATACAACAATATAAACCCTTCACAACTCATAAATTGAGACTACCTAAACCAAAAAGAAATGCATACCTGCATCCAATGTGGGCTCAATAATGCCTATAGGACTGGTTGCCCGAAACCCTTTGCCATATGCACAACAAGAGTTCTCTGACCTAAAACTCTCGAGAAGAAACCCTAAACCTAAAACTTTGCGAACCCCTTGCAAACCCCCTACCATCGCATCCCTTTTCGCATCTGCATTCGTTACTTAAACCAAAGCCCTAAAACCTTTAACTTCCTCCTACGTTAGCGAAGCCCCCGACTTTGCAACCCTCTAATGTTGCGAAACGAACAGCATTGCACGGCCGTTGCGAGCAATACCGTATCGTAGGTTTAGATGCGGGTTACATCGCAAGCCCTGAATTTCTGAAAGTCCTTAAGCTGGAACAAAATAAGGTGTAGTGAAATCTTTCTGGGGCTCTAGACTAGAGTAGGACGACGAGTGAATTTGAACTCATTCTCGGCATTGCTCGAGAATTTTCGAAGGAAAACTTGGGCAGAGAGGAGGGGGCAGATTGCAATGGCTGGGACTAATGGAGGGGGTTCTGGGCTAGAGGAGGTGACAACAATGAGGAAAGGTTGAGGAAGATGGTTGCTGATCACTTGAGAGCTTCAAAGCTGTTTGCAATCGATACTAGGACACCTAAAGGGCTGGCATCCTTGACAGCCATCTTAGGTCAAGCATTGCAAGCAGGGCTGACTGCTGGGGAAACACAAAGAGAGGAGGAGGCAAGGAAGGCTGTAGAAGCCAAAGCAGTAGAGAAGAAGAGAAAGAGAGATGAGAGAGCAACAACAGGAGCTCTCTCACCTAGAACGCTCGAGAAGAAAAGGAGGAAGGATGAAAGGGATACCATCAGAAAGGAGAAGCTCGATCTGAAGAAGAAAGAGGAGGAGAGGAAGAAGCTCCCTCTGATAACATTGGCAGAGGAGGGAATTCCAATCGAGCTGGCATACACTGGGGCCAAGAGCACCATTAGGCACATTGTCTCCACCAACTTTGCATGAGGAGTTGAGTGGGGCACTCTCTCAAAGGCAGAGCAGAGGAGAGTGATAAATCAGGTCAAGGGAGCATTTCGAAATGGAGGAGAGTTTGATTCACAGTGGATTGCAGACAAGATCTCCAATTCAATGTCTCAAGCAAGATACCATGACAGGATGAAGATTCGTGCTCACCTGAGAGACCTGAATGTGTACAGGAACTTGGAGAGGCCGCTTCAGTTCTCAGAAGACATCTAGAATGCCTTCTACCAGTCTGAGGTGCAGCTGAAAGCAGCAAGGTAGTTGAAGGAGATCACAGAGCAGCTAGCCAAGGCCAAGAAGGCAAGAGAGTTTGGGAGGTCTGACCGTGACCTGAAGGCACTGGAGTTGAAGCTTGCTGAATGCCAATCAGTGGTGGACGAGGTTGGTGATCCACTATTGAAGTTCCTCAAGGCAGCAGAGCGAGTGAAACTGGTTCCACCCACCACCCACAGGCTAGGGCAAGGTGGCATTCCCGGCCTCAAAGCAACATTTGTAAGTATCTTCCCTCTCCTCCATTTGTTTCTACAAAGATTCGTTTTTGTCGAGTCACATAGGACTGTTTGGGATACCTTTGCGATGCGAATTGCATCGCAAAGATAGGTCAAATGGCGTTTGTTTTGCAAAGGTACGATGCTATTTGTTTCGCAAACTACTTCGCAAGTTATAGTATGTGAAAGTCTGCGCTTTGCAAAAGAGGTCGTAAACTTGAACAAATCGCAAACTGCTTCGCAAATTACAATATGTGAAGGTCTGCGCTTCGCAAAAGAGGTCGTAGACTTGAACAAATCGCAAACTTCTTCGCAAGTTACAATATGCGAAGGTCTGCGCTTCGCATATATGCGTTTTTATTAACCTGTTGTTTTATGGGGACAGTACAAGAGGTACAAGAGGAAGATCACAACTACAGAAATGACAATGGGCCAGGAGCATGGCAAGCAGCATCTTTTTGAACATGTTGATGCGCTATTGGTGAGTGGGTTTGGTTGGGATTAAATTTCTGTTTGTGTTGAGATTGTTTTCATTTGAATCAAGATTTTCATTTATGGTGTTGACTAAGCTTTGCATGTTGAAATGCAAGCATCTAAGGGTGAGAGCGAGAGCTCCCAGGGCAGCAGTGATGAGGAGGAGAGAGGCGCTACCACTGCTCCCCCCAGTGCTACCACTAACAGTGGACCCAGTTCATTTGTTAGTCGAAATGTAGGTTCTGCAGGGGGCAAGGATAGGGAGGACGAAGAGGACGAGGAGGAGGGGCAGGGGGACGATGAAGAGAGGGAGGAGGATGAGCAGCCTCCCCATCCACCAAAGAACACTAGGAAGAAAGATTCAAGGAAGAAATCCATGAGGGGAAGGAGGTCTAGATAGACAGCTAATGTGTTAGATACCTAAGAGTTGCAAACCCTTTTACATTGTAAATTTTGAAATTTTGATATAGATTTTTTTTTTGCGGCCCAAAGTGACTCCAAATGACTATAAACCCTGCTTCCAAAATAAGAATACAGTGCCATGCTCTTGCGATACACAGTGGATCTCAAAACCATTTGCGAGTCATAATTCTTCCACTACTAGAAATTCTGTCATATGCAACCACCATGTTTGCAACTGGGATGCAACTGCCAGTCGCATGCAACTATCTTTGGTTTTTTATGTAACTATAATGGATTTTTGCCCCCTTTTTGGGTGTGTATGTAACTATGGTGCAACTATGATCACCTTCATCCCAACCTTTGGATGATTTCTGTGATATATCATCATATATATTTGATATGCATATATTCATAGTTGCATGTGTAACCAAATTATGCCAACTATGGTCTTTTGGTAAGCTATGTACACATTTTTTGTAGGCATGTCTAGGATTAGGGCTGCCTACAAATGATAATCCCATTGATAAGGTTTAAGATATAGGTGAAAAATAACTTAATTTATTTTGCCACACCTAAAATAGTGTATCTATCCCCAACTTTTAGTAGCTTGCTCCACAAACATTTAAAAGATAATTGACAATTGAAGATATCAATTTTACTTACAATAGTTTATCAGTTGATGAAGCAAAAAAATGTATTTGTGTATTCAACAAGAAGGTCCAATTAATCCCCTCAAGATTACAATATGTGGGTTTGACATGTGGAAATAATCTATTTTATTCCAACAATTATCCAATACAAGTGAGGGTCTCATGGCACATATACACCATATAGTCCATGTAATGCATGAATTAGTTCCAAAGTTAGCCCTGATAGTCCTGATGGGTAGACATGTGAATAAAACACACATCAGAAACCATACATGAAAATACATGCTATTGTCCCCCTTAACAACCATAACCAGACAATATGCAAACCCTGGAAAGGGTTACAAGTGGTGGTATATTCATAATGCCAGTCAAATATATACTTGAAAAACACGTTACTTGCAAGTGGCAGATTCCACTGTTTCAGCCATAACAAGCACAAGTGGATAGAAAGAAAGAACACCATTGTGAGAGAAGTTAGAATGTCTTAGAACAAAATGTCACTTTCAAACAACACCATCACCATACATCTTACCCAAAGAATATCTCAAAATAAGAAGCTCTATCTGAACCCCAACTTCACCCTAATTGGCCCTTACAGACCGCGAACGGTCTACAATGCCATACAGCCCATGCTAATTGGCCCTCACAGACCGCGATCATCACTGATCAAGCGGTCTGTAATGCCATACAGCCGGTCAGGAGGTGTGCATCCGCGATAACTAAAAAACATGCCACCCAAAACCCAGAAAAAGACACACTAAAAAGGGGAGAGTTAGATGATGAAGCAAGCCCGACCTTCCCTCAAGAACACACGGTTGACAAGTACAGAGGTCACATACCAGGCACTGCCAGAGAAGCTCTGGGATCATCAAATGCCCAACCCTACTTCTCCTCACGGGTTCGAATGGGTCCTTGGACAACAAAGGAGGAAGAAGATTTTCCGACAACCATGACAACGAACCAGTAAATGCAATAAGATAAGATGCTGCTGCAAGGTAGTTGAGAAAAGATTCACATCAATAAACTACGATTCCATAAGACACACAGAGTAGTACTAGTCCAGAGCTAGAAAGCAGGATCGTAGCTTCCTCAGAGACCAAGGACTGCCAGGCTTCGACGAGTGTGCAAAGCTCCTTGTTAGGTGCACGCCTACCAAAGAAGATTCTGAAAAGACTATAAGAAGTAAATTTCTGGATATGAGATCTATCAGCTCTTGGCAATGACGCAGCGATGGTGATGCAACTCGCAGAAGTAGGATTCGGACCCTTGTGAGAAATGCATGCAATGACGATGATTCGGCTTACCTGGATCTGATCCCAACTATTATAAGCCCACAGTAGCTTCGACAGATCTGAAAAGCAGGCACAACATGAGCGGTCGATTACAGCAGCTTGGTCTCTGGCAGCGGCTCATGCAACAAATGTCTCCCTCTCCGTCGCACGCTAGCAACTACGCTACGTCAATAGCGCATTCCATGTCCCTCGCTCAAGCTTACCCCGTCAGTACTGTCTCCTTCACGAAATGATACTCTTCGCAGCTGCAGCTACTAGCCCCCAGCTCTTACTCAGCTCTGACCGCCGCGCTACACTTGCTCTCACCTTCGACTTCCTCTTCCCCTGGACATGAAGCCTAGATCGCAGACGATATCATAGCAGCTCTAGACCTAGTGGAAAACTGCAAGTACGATCTTGATTCTTAGCAGCTGGAAGCTACATCGTACCAAGAGACATAAGAGAACATCTGCACAGATATATTGACCAAGCGAGAAAACAGATACTTGGGAGTTGAACTAACTCGGATTCAGAACGTCCTTTTGGGCATGACATTGATCTCAATCACGGACGACATGAGCTGCAAACAAGTAAAGAATCTGGAGAGTTCCACAGGGCGATCTGTCGCTCTTATATACGCGTCTTAGCTTCGCAGGGAAGGGTTTGTAGTTAAGGAGCTAGAAGAACCTAGCTAGCTGCAGGAACAAAACCAAAGTTCGGAAGACTGAGACGCCATGCACTATAACTAGTACTTTGTGGTCGAAGCTGGAACTCGCAGCAAGCTGAGATCAAAAAGAGAAAAAAACAAATGCATTGATGATGCAGATCAAGAGCTGCAAATGAGCAGCTGCAAGTTCCCACCATTCACATGTTTGTACTATGAAATCTATTGATGTGGTTTACAAGAGCAATGTCAGTTGGGGGATATGTCAACCGAACATGTTCTCAAAGACCTAGTTTAGTGGTGGTATTGCCTTAACCAAGAGCTGACAGAGTGGTCGGTAGTGTAGGTAATGCAAAAGCTGAAAGCAAAAGATAGTTTAAGTAAAGAGCTAATGAATGTTATTCAAAATTTGCAGTTGCAACTTACTTACCGCTTTATGTCTCTGCCCCTTTTTGGGTCTTACTTTCAGACATAGAACTAACTAGTTAGTTTAGAAAGGACTTCCAAAAATAGCCAAAAAACCATTTGGTTTGGCCTTCCGATGCTACTAGTAGTAGCCTCCATAGGGTTTGGGGTAGAAATGCCTTACATGATGCCACATTTGCAACATTTGTTTAGGGTTTTTCGTGAGGGGTTTTCAGGGTTTAGTTAGGGGTGTCTCTTCTGAGATTTCCCCTCATTTTCTGTGCTTTTTTTTCTAGCATGGGCATGGCTTCCAAGATGGGCAACATGAAGGGGAATTTGTTTTTTAAAGTGGGTTTTGTATTTCGAACATGGAAGGCTAGAAAGAAGAAAGGCCCTGAAATTAAATGTGCAAGAGAAAAATAATGGCATTTTGGGAATATGAGCTACGTGTTTTGCAATTATCTTTGTCATGGTTGCCATTCTTTTGTCAAAAAAGTTAACCAACTATTTTCTTAAATCCTGATGAATAAATACATATCCATTTTAGAAGCTCGTACAGACCAATCGATCGTGATCCGGCTCCTACAGACCAATCGATCGTGATCCGGCTCCTACAGACCAATCGATCGGGATCAATCGATCGGTCTGTAGTGCCATAAAGCTCAACCCGGCCCGAGGCATTGGTGCTCTCAACAATGACACGAAAGGATCTTACACAATCAACAGATTGGGGTGGACGCCTCAAGAATGCTGATCCGGCTCCTATAGACCAATTGATCGGGATCGATCGATCGGTCTGTAGTGCCATAAAGCTGAGCCCCGCCCAAGGCATCCACCAATGCTCCAAACAAGGCATTGGTGCTCTCAACAATGACACGAAAGGATCTTGCACAATCAACAGATTGGGGGTGGACGCCTCGAGAATGTTGATCCAACTCCTACAGACCAATCGATTGGGGTCGATCGATCGGTCTGTAGTGCCATAAAGCTGAGCCCCGCCCGAGGCATCCACCAATGCTCCAAACAAGGCAGTGGTGCTCTCAACAATGACACGAAAGGATCTTGCACAATCAACAGATTGGGGGTGGACGCCTCGAGAATGCTGATCCGGCTCCTACAGACCAATCGATCGGGGTCGATCGATCGGTCTGTAGTGCCATAAAGCTGAGCCCCGCCCAAGGCATCCACCAATGCTCCAAACAAGGCAGTGGTGCTCTCAACAATGACACGAAAGGATCTTGCACAATCAACAGATTGGGGGTGGACGCCTCGAGAATGCTGATCCGGCTCCTATAGACCAATCGATCGGGATTAATCGATCGATCTGTAGTGCCATAAAGCTCAGCCCCGCCCGAGGCATCCACCAATGCTCCAACCAAGGCATTGGTGCTCTCAACAATGACACGAAAGGATTTTGCACAATCAATAGATTGGGGGTGGACGCCTCGAGAATGCTGATCCGGCTCCTACAAACCAATCGTTGGTCTATAGTGCCATAAAGCTCAACCCCACCCGAGGCATCCACCAATGCTCCAAATACATAATTCATTGATATAAGTATCAACTGAGAGCGCATGACATTCCAAAATCACTGATTTGCAGAGAGAAAAAGACCCGTTGACTGCGAATGCAACAGCTCCCATGGTTTACAGCTTGAGGATAGAGGAGTGCAAAAATAGGAAGCAAGTCTACTTACCTGATTTGCTGCAAGAGCACCAACAAAATGCTTGCCTACCTTGCATCAAATTGAGCACAGAGTGGCACACGTATCAATGTTGTTGGCGTTGCCATTTGCAGCACTTGTCAAATTGGAGCGAAATGTCGCACTTGTGTTGGAAGTGTATTTGGCAGGTGTGCTTTCGTGAATGTAATTCTCCGTGTTTGGGCTTCTTGTAGTAAGTCTGGAATCACAACAACAAACAAGAGCAAGGCAAGAAACCTCCCAATGCAGACATGAAGCAGCTTACAGGAGGAGGAGGTACTCATGCATGATTCTTGGTAACCAAGCAACCACAAGAAGAAGCTAGCTCTGGCTGTGATCATCACGCCTTCTAAGTGGTCAGCCTAGTCACGTCCTCCACTGTTGTTGTTGCCGCCGCCCAACATTCTCGTTTGCATAATGCTTCCAGCTGCTCATGATCAATCCTCTATCCTTACTCACCGCCCAGTGCGTAAGGATAGAGGATTGATCAATGCTTGCTGAGACTCTGGGATGGTTGTCCAAAGAAGCACAGACGGCACTGTTCGATCTAAAACACAAAACCAGGAGTTTTTAACATAAGCCCAAAAGCCAAGACTTGAGAGCTGGCCTATCTCAAAATCACTGCGTGCCCACCCACAGGAGAAATCTTCAGATTGCAAGCAAAATCCTCAGATCCTCATCCCTAAACCCACATATTTGTCAAACTGAGATTCATTGAAGATGCTTATATTACGGCTAAGCAAATCCAGCGAACCTTTTTCCTTCCAGTATTTCTCCAACCCTAAATCTCATCAGGACTACCGATTCCAATCTAGCCGGTTCAAAAGGAATGCACATGCATACCAAAGTGAACAAGAACACTAGAGTTTGCAGTTCTCTAGAAGAGATTTCCTGCTGCATCAGTGCAGAATCCTTTTCTCATTGAAATTCGAACCCTGCCTGATGGAGTTTGAGTGGAAAGCCCAACTTGCAGAGAATAAACAATTCCAAGCATTATTTGCTTGTAAGTAGCAGGTATAACAGCTCCATCTCCAGAGACAAGCAGCTTCAGATGATCAAGCAACAACACCAATGTATCAAAGTAAGACCCATGGTAGTAGCAGATACCCGTCCATCCATGGACAAACTTTCTGGAACAATTACTGCTATACAAGCCAAACCCAAAACTCAAAAGGTTTGGGCATTTGATCTCCTTGTCCTCTACAAATGCTAGGCAAATGTGCAGGGAGAGAGTACCCGTGGCTGGGAAAAGAAGAGGCAGACCGGGACAGTGCTCCAGCCTTAGTCTGGGCAGGGGAAACCATATTTTCTAGCAAAGGTGGTGATGCTCGTTGAGTACAAGATTCAGACTCTCCCACTTTGAGTCCATTCAAACTTGATGCCATCACATGTGAACCTCAGTGCTACAAGTTACAACCACGGGCTACCCTCTAGGGTTGAACAACATGAAGTCTAGCAAAATGCACTTTTGAGATCGACCATAAAGGGCCGTGGAAGGAAGTATAATGAACACATGAGAAACCTACCTCTGTAAGATAGAGCTTGTGAACATGGTAATTATCATAGTAGATTTCATCCTCAACCACCCAGCTCCTTTTCCCAGTCATTGCAGAACTTGAATCTCGACCCATATTGCTAGGCAAATCTGCTCCTTTGCAATAAAAATTCATAAGCCCCAAAATATCAGAAAAATAATAACCACCACCCCTGCCTTGCTGGTTCACACACCTGCCTTCTTAAGTATTGGCAGCAAAATTCTACTGCAATGTTCCAAATTCAAAATTTCAAAAAACCTTGCCATGCATCAGAATTTCACAAACGTTCAAATGCATCAGAAATTCACAAACTTTCCAATGCTTTTCAAATGAGCTGACAGGCTGGCAATGGTTAGATAGGTCTTGAGGGATTTTGATTCCAAATGCATAAGACAAATGTAAGTTGAGGTGAGTTGTATCCTAGAGTGATTTAGATCATGAATGCACACGAAATTTCAAGCAGTTCATGGTGCTTATTATGTGTGGCTTGTAACCTCTAACTCCTAGAGCTTGCTGGGCTAACTGCAGGTCCTACATTTCGAAATGCTAGGGTCTGACATTGTGATTTGCTTCACTTTGCACGGTGGAAGGTCTTGACACAAGAAACAGGTTTCTGTTCAGTGATGATATTATGGTCAAATTTTCTCAACAACAGATTCCCAGACTCTCAAGAATTACTTACCTACTGCAACTCAGATACCAAAGGAATGTATCGGAAAAATGTGCAAGATCTACAAGTTGTTTTCATAAAGCCAGTGTTCTCTAGTCTCCAAAAGAAATGCTGCTAGGTACTAGGGAGATTGCGATATAAAAACAAGTGACCAAAAAAGGTAGTATTCTCTCTCCCTTCCCCTCCCCCGGATACCAACTCTGTAACATCGAAAGCAAGAAGAGGCACGGGAGGAGTTGGAAGGCAAAACGTGTACATGGAACCGAAGCGAGGCTCCGAGCGACTCATCGGCATTTTTCTTAAGCGATCGGGCAGAGGGGAAAGAGACAAATCTCTCATGGCCAACAAGCTGAGAGCATCGGTCTGCCCTCGAGGTGTTCAACGTACCTCTGGACAAATGAATCATCGTAATCCATTACCATTATGGCAGGCTTGTATCTATCCTGCACTTGGCACTGGCGATCTCCAATGTTCCCCTGGTTTTCTCCCACGGGCTGCCATCCACAGAGCACTCCCTCGGTGTTTGTCCCCAAGCACGCACCTCTCCCACTCACACCTCAAACACGTCTCAACGCATTTCCAACTTCCCTCTCAAGGAAAGAAGAAACAACCGAATCGCCTTCTGTCAAAATCACATGAAACGCACTGTGATCTGTTGATGACAGAAAGCGCTGCAACGCCGAGGACGCATTTGACGCAAGCGCACAAGATGAAGAATAATCGAAAGAAGAAGAGGAAGCGCACTTTGCAATCGCGCAGCTGCTCCGCCACCACCATCATACCCTAAACCCTTACAACAGGAAGCTCACATTATGATCCCTCTTGTGCGCCTTCGTGGATGATTCGTTCACTGGATGAATATGTTATTCCTCATCCACTGATAATTTGTGTTGTCGAAGCGAAGCCTAATCACACTATGATCCCTCTTGTGTGCTTCCATGGATTTCTCGTTCACTGGATGAAGAACTTGTTCCTCACATACTGACAATCCATGTTGTCCAAGCGAAGCCTATTTTCATCTTATGTGTTTTTCTTTTTTTCTGTTTTTTCAGTTCGTAAATTTGTCATATTGTTAATGATTAATGGGGTTTTTTTTTCGTCCCCCAATTTTGTGCTTTCAAAAGTTTGGCGATTTCTTTTTTTTATTAGCAATTTTTTAAATTTTGGTTATCTTTATTTTTATTTCTTTTTGAAGTTTTGATTCATGATCCCTATTACGTTGACTTGAAAATGTAACTTATTACTATGCATTACTGCAATGTACCAAGCTTATGTGGCAATTCACATCCATTGACCTGAACATAAATCATAAAACAATATTCATAGAAACCTATGAATGTAGTGGAAATGGTGAAAAGAGAAATCCTAAAGGGTTTTGAATAATAAAAAATAACATTTAGTGGAATAATATCAAATATTGACCAATTCACATCTCTAATTAGGGTTTTTATTATTGACCAATGCATATTCTTAATTAAGGTTTTTATTTTTGGCAATTTATAGCCAATTTTTCCCATTGGCCAAGGGTAGCCAAGTCAACAAAAGGAAGTCAAAGGTGAAAAATTGACATCATTTTGCCAAATTTATAAAATGAAATGGCATCGGTAGCCAACTAGCACTATGAACAATGTACAATCATGGATATTTAAGCTTGTTGTTTGGAGATTCAAGTGGATTGTGTTGTCATGGTAATTGACATACGCTTGTTGATGAGTCGATTTTGAAGATGGAGGTGTAGGTTAATTTGATGCATTTGATTTTGAAAGCACAATAGTTCATTGCTAAACTCAACAAGGCCCCTAATGTTCGGGAAACATGGTAAGAGTTTTGATTTCATGTTGATTCTTGATTTTTGATTCGTGAATCCCTAACCCTTAAACCTTTTATGAAGCCTGAACGTTTTTTCGAATTACAAGTTTGTTTAAAGCTTGTACGTGCGCTGTGATGTTTTGTGCAATCCTTGGTGTTTTTTCATTGTGTGCATTGTGCAAGCCTATTGGTCCCAAGTTGCGAGGTACTCATCCAAAATCTCATGGTTGGGGGAGGGCTAATAAAAGAAGCCATATTTTATAAGTTTTTCTTGTTTTGGAGCTAACACAATGACTATTTTCCAAGGTGCCAAAATTGGAATTACTCAACAGATTTTTGATGACTATGTGCTTCACATACAAGGAATTCAATGTATGGTTCATCATACCTATTTAGTAGTGCAAGTTTTGTCCAAGTTGAACATGGTGAACAAGTTGGAAAGCTTGTTCCAAACCTTATATGATTATTTTTACAAAAGTCCCAAAAGGCATTTGGGACTTATTAAACTTACTAAAATCCTGGGAATTAAAAGAAATAGACCACCAAACAATGGGACCTCCCGCTCAACAGTAAAAAAAAAAATCAACCCCCTCGCCCTCCCATCCCGCTTTGGTTTGGTGCAACAAAATGGTTTTGGCCCAGCATTTTTGTACATTTTGCTGAGGCTGGTAAAAGGCACAACAAAGCCTCACACCTGCTCTTGATTAGTTAGATAGTTTGATTGATCCGGATGGGTCGCTATTAGCACCCTTCCACCCATTTTCAGTGCTAGTTTTATAGGTATTTTTGAAAAAAATTGTGAACAACCAAAACTTGGATGCCATAAATATATCTTCAGGGTCACAAACTGAGCACCGCTGGAGATGCCCTTAAATGGAAAATCATAACAAATTTTTATCCCAAAAATGTTGAAGATTGTTAACCACCATTGCAGGATGAACATACACATGATGCATTTTTGGGTTGTAAATAAGCAAAGCTGTACATGATGCCAGCAAACTCGCAGAGCTAGAGGGGAAGACGATCTGCATCTGGCTTGAAGACTGGGTTTTTAAACATTGATTACAGTAGACTACTAATGCATACCACTTACCGAACAATGAAATGAAATGTTCTTGGTGGTTGGTACAAGCCGCCACTGGTTGTACTTGTTAACAAATAGGAGATCTACTCAAGTGCAAACATAAATTTTTATTGAAAGGAAACTACAACATAAAACTCACAACACAAAACACAACATCAAGAACTCTCCAAGGTTCTTGTCACACGAAATACACAAACTTGTGTAATGAAGAAAAGAGAGCCAAACCATCAACACCAAGGTATTTAAACTAAAAAAGTAACGAAAGTAATTCAACCTTGTAAAAGTAACCTAGTTACTTTCCTACTCCAGTAACTAATGAAACCTAACTAGTTGAGCTTGAATTCTCAACACTCCCCCTCAAGCTCAAATCCACTTCTAATACACCAAGCATTTTTCTAAACTTCCTTAGCTTGTCTGTACCTAAAGCCTTTGTGAAAATGTCAGCAACTTGATCTTCGGTACTGACATGAATGAGGTCAATTTCTTTTGCTAGAATTTTTTCTCTAATAAAGTGGTAGTGCACCTCAATGTGCTTTGTCCTAGCATGATAGACCGGGTTGTTAGCAAGTAGTATGCTACTAATGTTATCACAATAGATGACAACAGGAGCATCCACTGACTGTCCCAAATCTGAGAGTAGTTTTTGTAACCAAACTACTTCACATGTAGCAATTGCTGCACCTCTGTATTCTGCTTCCGTGCTTGATAATGCAACTGTAGGTTGTTTCTTACTGCTCCAACTAACAACACCACTTCCAAAAGAAAACATGAAACCACTGGTTGATCTTCTATCAGAAACATTGCCAGCCCAATCAGCATCCGTGTATCCATGTACTTGTAACTGGCTTTTGGCTTCATAAAAAATTCCACACTGCAAGGTTTGTTTTATGTACCTCAGTATGCGCCTCACTGCATCCAAATGTGGCTTTCGTGGTGTTTGCATGAATTAACTCACCACTCCAACTGCATAACTCAAATCTGGCCTTGTGATGGTCATGTAAATCAAACTCCCCACTATGCGTCTATACATAGTGGTATCCTCCACGAGGTCTCCTTCATCTGCACTCAACTTCACATTTTGCTCCAATGGAATTGAAATGGGTTTACAACCCGTCATCCCATATTCGGACAATTTGTTCAAGGCATATTGCCTTTGTAGTAACCATATCCCTTTCAGGGAATGGATTACCTCAATGCAGAGGAAATAACGCAACTCTCCCAAATCTTTCATCTCAAACTTTTGCTTCAAAAGCTTCTTCAAATCAGAAATGTCTACATCACTATCTCCTGTGATAATCAAGTCATCAACATAGATGACTATGACTACAATCCCATGATTTGTCTTTTTCACATATAGTGAAAAATTTGCATTGGATGTTTGAAATCCACTTGTGACAAGATACTGACCTATTTTATCTGACCAAGCTCTAGGTGCTTGCTTCAAGCCATACAAAGCTTTCTTCAACCTACAAACCAAATTAGGATGTGTTTGGTCCACATAACCTGGTGGTTGTTCCATGTACACTTCTTCTTGTAAATCTCCATGAAGAAAAACATTCTTTACATCCATTTGATGTAAAGACCATCCTTTTGCTGCTGCCATAGCAATGATTGCTCTTACAGTTGTCATTTTGGCAACTGGACTATAGGTCTCCTCATAGTCTATGCCATACGTTTGGGCATAACCTTTGGCAACCAATCTTGCTTTGTATCTGCTCACAGATCCATCTGCATTGTGTTTGACTTTGTACACCCATTTGCACCCAATTGCTTTCTTGTCTTTTTGGTAAAGCTACCAATTCCCAAGTAGCATTCGCATCCAAAGCCGCCATCTCTTCATCCATGGCATTATCCCACTTAGGATTTCCAACCGCTTGTTCAAAACAAATGGGTTCAACCTCTTGTATAACTCTCACCATGTATGCGTAATGATGAACTACAAAGCCATCATATGTGAGTCTTTGTACAGGGTATTTGACTCGTGTGGATCTTCGTATTCCAATGTTGTTGTCATGTGTTTTCAAAGCTTTCTTGACCATCCGAGCTCCAGGAGTAGTAATTGAGGTGATTCTTGATTCTTCACCCTCACTCTTCTCTGACTCACTTGATTCACCATCTACATGGGAATTTTTAGATGGTGTTTGTGAACTACCATGTACAATGTTTGAAGATCTTAATCTTCCTTTCCATGGAATGTTACTGGACCCACTAATTGAAGACTTTTGTGGTCCACTAATTAATTGTGATTCTTGTTCCACATTTGATGAAACATCACCATTTCTAGCTTCTCCATCTTCTGCTACCTTCAATGGTGAGTACCAATTAGCCATCTCATCAAACACAACATCTCTACTCACTTGCAACTTCCGAATGGAAGGGCTGAAACATCTATATCCCTTTTGTTCTGAGGAGTATCCAATGAAGATACATTTTTCAGCTTTTGGGTCTAGTTTTGATCTCTTCTCATCAGGAACATGCACGTATGCAATGCAACCAAACACTTTGAGGTGTGAAACATCGGGTTTCTTGCCTGTGAATTTTTCTTCAGGTGTCATGCCATGAACTGCCGTTGTGGGTGTTCGATTCATGATGTAAATTGCAGTTGCTACCGCTTCAGCCCAAAAGTAATTTGGCAAATTCTTCTCATTCAACATAGCACGTGCTATTTCTGCAATGTGCCTGTTTTTCCTTTTAGCAACTCCATTCTGCTGTGGGGAATAACTACATGAGTATTTCCTTTGAATTCAAGTAATCACTAAATTCATTTGAAAAATACTCTCCCCCTCCATCGGACCGTAGGCATTTGATGCTCACACCCTTCTCCTTCTCCACCATTGCTTTGAAATTCAAAAAATGTTGAAACACTTCACCTTTGTGTTTCATGAAGTAGACCCACACCTTCCTTGTGTGGTCATCAATGAAACTCACGTAGTACTTGTATCCTCCAATGGATTCTGTCTTCGTGGTCCACACATCTGAGTGGATCATTTCTAAAGGTTTGGAACTTACATGAGTTGTTTGAGTTGGGAAAGGATGCCTAGCTTGCTTCCCCAATTGGCATGCTTCACAAACCTCTGACATCACCTCTTCTACTCCAAATTTGGGAAGACCTCCAACAAGTTTTTGTTTCTCCATGAGCTTAAGACGTTGGAGATTAACATGGCCAACTCGCTTGTGCCAAATTCCAATGTCTCCAGTTCCTTTTCCATGTGTGAATAACATGGAATTCACCTCAGGCATGTTCACATCCAAGGTGAACATTCGTCCATTCCTTTCCCCTTTTGCAATCAATTTGCCTTGGTTCTTCATGTCTTCCACAAAACATCCATTTGGGTTGAATGTCACCTGTAAACCTTGTTCCACCATCTGGCCTACAGAGACTAATTTTTTTGTTATGGTTGGAACATGAAGTGCATCTTTCAGGTACTTTGTTTGCCCATCTTGCATGGACAATGGCACCTTGCCAACTTGTGTGATGGGATGTGTAGTGTCATCACCAGTTTCCACAAATCCTGGTGTCTTCAAATCCTGTACGTCTCTAAACCATTCTCCATGGCTAGTCATGTGGTTTGAAGCTCCAGAATCCACATACCAGACATTGTTGTCCGATACACCTCCTATCATTGAATTTGCCATGTGCTACATCACAAACAGTTACTCATCACCTTGATTGCTAGTTGATGCATAATTCCCTTGTTGCAGCTTTCCATTTCGTGCATCATGCTCCCTTTGATAACAATTCTTTGCCATGTGCCCAGGTTTCCCGCAATAATAGCAATTTGAATCGCTATTTGGTTGTTGTCCTCGATGACTTCCACCACGACCTCCACGACTTCCTCGACTTCCTCTTCCTCAAAAGTTTCCTTGTCCACCTCCATGAGCTTGACCTTCATGTTGATGATGTCCACCATGCAAGCTTCCGGGTCGACCTCGAAATGAGGTTTTACCACCTCTACCTCTACCTCTATTGGTATTTGAATAGAAGGCACTTTCTTGTGATCCTCCATTGGATGAAGTACCAACAATTCTCATCTCTTCATTTATAAGTAGTGTTATTAAGTCTTGGAAGTTGGGAAATGTTTCTCGAACTGCAATTGAGGTACAGAACTGACTATAGTCTTTTCCAAGTCCATTTAAGGTCACGGCCACTAAATCTTCATCGTCTACAAGGGCTCCTATGGATGCAAGAGCATCTGCAAGGTTTTTCACCCTTGTAGAATAGTCATTGATATTCATCTTGTTTTTCTATAGATTATGCAACTCTTGCTTGAGCTGCATTTTGCGGGCTTGTGTATTGGTGTTGTACATCTTCACCAATGTATCCCAAGCTTGCTTGGGTGATTTTGCATCTTGAATATGCACAATCATGGAATCGGACACACTCACAGAAAGCCAATACAAGATTTTCCTTGTTTTTTCATGCCAAGTTTTATTGGCTTGAATTTGTTGTTGTGTGGGGTTTTCTGGGAGAGGAGGTTCTTTCTCATCACCAGTTATGAATTCCCAGTAGCCTTTCCCCATCAAGAAATTCATAATCCTAAATTTCCACACTTGGAAATTGTTCTTGTCTAGTTTCTCAATTGCAATTTGTGAAAGACCGTCTGCCATCTCTCAAGGCACCACTCAATGTCTTCTTGGGGTTTCTAGGATTAGGGTTAGGGCTGAACAAGATGAACCTTGCGTATGTATGTATGTCTTGAGTATTATACGAAAGTTTATACTATACATAGGTTTTACGTATAGGTACATATCTCGTATAATATTTCGTATGGTATTAAGTACATGATTACATACCACACTTTTGTACAAAGGTCTTGATAAGGTATTTGCGCTTCCCAATCTTCAAACTCCTTCCTTCAAGCTCTCCCAAGTTGAATTTGCTCCACTTCAAAACTTTGTTTTGGTGTCTTCTCAAAACAACTTCTATCACAACAACTTTGCAAAGCTACTCCACACACATACAACCTTGGATTGCTCTAAAATTTTGGTGAAACATCGAACCCTATGTCTACTACCTTCTCTCAAAATTTCAACTCATTTAACTTCATGAATTGAGAGATCTTGCTACTTCTTTGAAGTCACCTCAAACTGGGACCTAAACACAAAATGACTTACAACTCGCTCTCAACAACTCCAAAAACCTTGAGATTTCGGGAGACACATAAGATATATGTCTTCTATATCTTCTCAAAATTTCAGCTCTATTGATGATGACCACAAGGAGATATCACTTTCAAAAGAAACTGACTTCAAAACTAAGACTGAAACTTCAGATGCTTGGATCTCTCTCAATACATATCCAAACGACATGAAATTTCTCTCACACATATATTCCTATATGATCTATAAGATCCCAAAGCTTCAAACCCAAAAAAGCTCAAACAAAGGAGATATGACCAAAAAACCAGATCTGGCATAGAGTTTTCAAAAGCTCATAACTCTCACAAAACATATCCTTTTCTTTTGAAATTTTGAGAATAGAAGCGTCCTATAGTCTTCTACAACCTCTCCAAGTTTCACTGCAAGATCTTTTGACAGTAGCTCTAGATCTAGCTTTAAAGATCTGACCTCCACAACTTTGATATGTTCATCTCCTCTCACCTCTTTTCTTTTCTTTTCTTTCTCTTCACATTCTTTCCTTTCCCCTTTTCTCTTTTTCACTTGACAAACTCCTATGATATTACTAGAGACTCTCAAGCTCTAGTTCTAGAGACTTTCTAGCTCTAGATCTCTTTCAACTTTCTCACCAAACAACCTAAGCTCTGATACCATGTTAACAAATAGGAGATCTACTCAAGTGCAAACATAAATTTTTATTGAAAGGAAACTACAACATAAAACTCACAACACAAAACACAACATCAAGAACTCTCCAAGGTTCTTGTCACACGAAATACACAAACTTGTGTAATGAAGAAAAGAGAGCCAAACCATCAACACCAAGGTATTTAAACTAAAAAAATAACGAAAGTAATTCAACCTTGTAAAAGTAACCTAGTTACTTTCCTACTCCAGTAACTAATGAAACCTAACTAGTTGAGCTTGAATTCTCAACAGTACTGCAAGTCTATTGGCTGAGAATTTGCTTCTTATCTGAATTTTGGGTTAAGAATGGTGAGCTCTCTATTGCATTTTCCAAAGCTAATATTGTGGCCACGATTGTTTAATGAATACCCCACCTCACGAGGGATCTCCAGAATGCAAATATATGCATATATTGCTAGCGCATGCGGAACGTGCCAACAACAATGAAAACTTTGAAAAGTAGGCGTTGTCTTTTATTGGAACAACAACACTCTCATATATATTTTTGTCCAAATGTTTTTCTTGGATAAGGCTTATCCAAATCTGATTGTGGGTATTGATGTTCTAGATAGATTACAACATTGATTTTTATCATTTCTAAACATTATAAGTATCGCTAGTTTTAATATTTAATGGGCTGGGTTTGTCAAGTCCAAATTTAAAATTTTGCAGGTTAAATATATGCACTAAGAGGCCTCAATCAAGGGTTTGGATGAATTAGCATCTGCAGTGGTACTGTGGTATAAACATTATTGCTTCTAAACATTATAAATACATGCCTTGGATGAAGGAGCACCAACATTGGTGCCATGGTCGAAAAAAAAAAATCATTTGAATCGTTTCTAAATATTACAAATATCCCATGATTAGACAAAATCACAGGCTCTGATTCCAAATCTAACATCTCTTGGGTTTTAATTTGGCCACTAACTTGCCTCACTCAAGAAGCTGAAGGTGACCAACCAGTCATCAGTGTAGGCCACAAGTTGGCCACGGTGAACCCAGCACCCATGTTGGTACCTTGACCTTTTTGAATGAGCCCTCTTAGTGGCCATATTAAGCCCAAAAAATGTTAAATCTGAACTCGGACACCCTGATTTAGTCTTAGCATGGGATATTTGTAATGTTTAGAAATAATTTAAATGGACTAGCTTGGGTTCACCCAAAGGCTCTCAAGTCACAGTGTGCTTGTTGGCTGATTAAATATCATTGAAACTACTTAATTGCTAGATGGGAATTTGAAAAAGTTTCTTAGAGTCCACAATTTTTTTATAAAAACAATCAAGGCATTGAAACTAGTGTTGCCCTGTTATTGGGGAACTTTTTAAAATAAACATGTTGGGTACTAATAAAGGGCACAATGACAGGCTATTTCAACCTACATGCCGGTTCTCACTAGCAGTAATATTTATTTTGGAAAAAAATAAAAGGTGAGTTAGAGTTGCACAATAAGTCCAAGACCATATAATTCACAGGGCTCTTGTGAAAATACCCTCCAATCTCATTTGTACAGTTGAATCCATTAAAGACATGTCTGTGGACGTCAACTGCAGAAGGCGTCCAGGTGCTAAAAAAGACTTATGCATGCCAGTGATTTGGCAGTTGCTGCTGGCTTGTTTATCAGAGTGCCATGTGGCATCATTTCAAACACTTTCAAAGTAAAGATTTTTTTTTTTGGTCGCCTTTCTTTCACAGCACTTGAATTATTTTGTCATAATTACATGAAAAATCCTTAATTACATCGACAGTAAAAATATTAATACCTTTCATAATATTGGGCCCTAGGCCTACCTCCACTCCAGGTCCCAGAAGAGACCAACCAGTTGTTTCTAGCAACTACAAACACAGTGAATGATTGCTAGTCACAGTATGAGACTTGGAAAAAAGATGGAAAAGGAACATTTTCCTCTATTTTGGGATGTTATATATATTTTTTGGATGAAAAAAGTTCCTTTGGTTCACTAATGTCAGTGATTGACCCAGAAGGTGACATTTGATTGGGTCCTTTCAATCTACACTATTTTAGTACCTTGGACAGTTTCAGGGGAAGGAACTTTCTTCCTTTTACAATATATAATGATAATCAAGTGAGTTCGGTGAGCTTTGCATTAGCCTGTTGAGCACCTTTTTGCCCCCACCCACCAACCAATGTGCCATCTATGCACGTTACACAAACACCAACCATCTGCAAGCATCGACCTACTCGTCTTTGACCTACTGATCCCTGACACACTTGTTCCTACCGACGGCCCACGAAGCAATTTTGATTTTCCATAAGACTTTCAACTACTGTAGGCACAATCTTCTCTAGCCAAGGGGGGGCAAAAAATTGATGTGACATGTCAACTTTTCATTGGCAATGATGTCAACATTCCAACAAATTGCATTGGTTCCGCCATCATATTTGGCACCCATTCGGACTTCAAGTCCCTTTCAAATGCAAGCGGATCATACCTTAAGGCCTGGTATAGAAAATAATACCAATACAGGCCATGTATCGGTGACCAAAAATAATCTACCCCATATTGGGGTTATGTGTCGACGATGGACGTGATCTAGGGGCATTGGGAAAATGAAAATGATCTGCGCAATTGGTGTTTTTCCAAGCAGTTAAAAGTGATCTCAATAATGTGTGGATGACCAAAAATAATCCACATCGTCCATGCTTTACCAAAAAAGGATCCACCCTATGGAGTGAATATAAATCATCTCTTTTGTCCACGGGTGATTGAAAATGATCCACTACATCCACGAATGTTTGGAAATGATCTACCCCATCCATAAACAATTTAAAAAAATGATGAACATTTTTTGGGAAAGTGATTGTGCATGATGTCTGGCATTCATATGTTAGACTTATTACCAAGATTGCAACCCGACTCAAATTACCTTTTGAATAGGCTCTCAGAGTGTTAGATTTGCGAATGTTCAGATAAGTGCACAATATCAAGGATCCATGTACTCCGTGTTAGGCTTTAAATAACGTTTTGCTTAATTCTTTCCTTTCATTAAAGATTTTGTTTGTTGCTTGTCGGTGGACTTGTTGGTGCATCTATTGATCGTTCATTCATTCTTTTCCATGTGACTAGGAAGTGCATGTTCAAGAATGATGAACTTACAATTAATATATCGAATTGGTATTCTTGCACTTTAATTATATTTGTGTACAAATGTTCTCAGAACATCAACATTTACATGAGGGTCTGGAAAGCGATGTATGTGTGTGTGTGTGTGTAACAACATTGCGAGTGTACGCACCAGTTAAGTAGCAGTAGTAGCAGTGGTTTTTTTTCCTTTTTTTTTCCTTTTTTTTAAAAAAAAAAAATTTGTGTCTTCAATTGCCAATTTTGTGATGTAACCAAAGTGACCATCATCCCCAAAAAGAAGAAAGAGGAACTGAAAAAAGGGGCCAAATTCGCCAACATCACCAACTACGAAAGTTTTATTTTTAAAAAAGAAAGAAAAGGGGGTCCTTCCGTAGTATTGGCTACCTAATAGAACTTACCATAAAAGTCTGATGTTTCAGCAACTTCTTTTTCCCACAAAATCTAGCCAATTTGGGACCATTTATTTCCCACGAAAAATCCTTCAAATAGGTTGAAATTTGAAATCATATATTTTAGGTGCAAATTGGCAAAAAAAATTGGCAATAAAAAAAATCAAGGAGGTGCACGTAGGCAGTGGTATGTACATTACTAAGCATACTGGGTAGGCCAATCACGTGGATGCCTGAAAAAAAAACTAAAAATATATAAATAAGCGAAATGGAAAATGGGGCAAGGGATGATGGGGAGGTCAATGACGGAAAAAAGGACAGATGGACGGAAGGACTGATGGACGGACGAACAGACAGACACAAACTAAGAAAGAAAAAAAGAAAGAAAGGAAGACGGACGTACGTAGAGCTCTTTCATCCCACTGCCCTGGGTGTAATTTGCAAATGTATGTGAGGAACACACAGACAAACAGACACCACCACGTTTGCTCTAATACTAGTGGGTAACCCGTGGCTACGCCACTCCAGCCACCCCCAATGCTTTGTGCTTCCATGTTTGGATTTGTAGCCAGGTTTGGCTAAATATTCCTTCATATAATTGCCCACTTTTTCCATATCTTCCTACAAATGATGGCCATTTTGGCTATAAACAAAAATAATTTGCAAAAAAAAAAAACCCACCGGTGTTATTATTACCATATGGTTGAAGAATGGGTACCTTTAAAATAAATACACTTATTATTACATTTTCTTTAAAGGAGAGGTTTATAAAATTTAAAATAATAATAATAATACAATTAATATGATTATTTTGGGGTGCACAAATAGACAGATCCATTTTAGAAATGGAGAAATCCATAGTTTTGACTCTTACCCAAAATTGGATCTAGACTTCAAACCCTAATCGTTGGATTCGAAGAACCTGGTTTGGGAACCTCAAGCTGCACGTGGATCGAGACCTGGACCTGGAGCTGGACTCGAAACCCCAATATTTGGCTTCGAAGAACCTAGATTGAGACCTGGTTTGGGAACTTCAAGGTGCAACCGTGGATCTAGACTTCAAACCTTGAATCTAGGGTTTGAAGACGAAGAAGAAGAAGAAGAAGAAGAAGAAGGAGGTGGGGACATGGTTAGGGAACCTCAAGCTACACATAGACAGACAGACATACACCACGTTTGCTTTGATATATAGGATATAGGATCTTGCAATGTGACCTAATTTCACAGGAGAAGAAATCTTGTAAATACGATCTAGTTTACTTTTATTGTCATTTGTAAGAAAAATTAAACAATATCCCCTTTAAGTAATTTTTTTTTTCTTATCATAAATGGTAGGGCCACCATGCGACGCATGCTGTGCTCGTCGTGTTTTGTTTGTCCTAGATGGCGAACATGTGTCGTTCGGATAAACCTTGGCTGAATTGTGTGATGGATGAAATTGAACCCGAAACCTAGGCAAATTGGTCCCATGAATGAAGATTTGATGTGAGATGTAATGGTTTACAATACAAATGTCGGTCGCGAGAATGAAAACTAATATTAAATTATTGGTAACAGAGCGGGGGAAAATTGATATTTACTTAAATTGATGTCATATTAATTTCCTTAAACAATTACTTTATTTTTTCCATAGGAGGGTTCAACAAAATGGGTAGCCAGATGTTTGAGTCATTACAAAACTTCTCGATGGCATAGTTGGGAACGAACCAAACAGTAAGCACTACGTTGACTGCTCCATTGTGGGTCATCGCATCAATGGTTCAACCTAGATTGTCAAGACCAGGGGGGGAGGGGAAGGAGGTTCAATTCCCTGCACCCCCGGTCCTCCTACTCTTGTCTTAGCTTTGGTTCAACGACTAGCCTAAACCCCCCCTGCCGCACCCCCCTCTTCCCTCTTCTACTTGCGATTGGTCGCCTTCTGTTATTTTTCGTCAAGCCACATTCGTTTTCGCCCTCTTCTTATTCGATTTTCGATCGCTCGAATCGTTCATTTTGTTAAGATGTCTTTTTTTTACCAGCGGTTAAAATTGTTGAACTGTTTCCCTCCATGAATGAATGTAAATGCAGAGAGCCCAGAGTCCGCTTTATTGGACCCCTCAAATTTTTGAAAAATACATGGGAACCCCCTGAGGATTCTTTTTGTCTGTTTTTGTTTTACGAATACATTTAACAGGGTATAAATATTTAATGTTGTGTAAAGAGGTATTTCGTTTGAAAATCGTCATCATTTGCATCATTTTTTAACAGGAGTGTTGTAGGTCTCGTGCCCTCCAAGGATGTTCATAGCTTGATTGAATGGGAAAAGAAAATCGTGCCTTATGAAATTTCCCGGGTTTTTTTTTTTGTTTCCTGGGCTTGAATGACCCAACACCCACCAATGCCCCATCCACAAATCTCGTTTTAGGGTTTAGGGTTGAGAAATTTTTCTCCCAGGAAAATTAATAAATAGCTCGGAGAAAAGGGAGAAAGTATACTTGTAAAATTAAAAATCTATACCATAAAAGAGGTATTTGATATGAATTTGTCTGGAACAACCCAAGCCGCATCACAAAATAAATCAAGAATTGCTTTTTATGATGACCAAATAATAATTAGGGTTGTTTTGGGAAAAGGAACATTATGGCAACGCCGCATGGCATATCTAACCAAATAATAATTAGGGTTGTTTTGGGAAAAGGAACATTATGGCAACGCCGCAGGGCATATCTGAAGTATGTCATCGTGGCGAATCGCGGTTAATTTTAATTGGTAAATATTCTAGGACATTTTTGGTAAACAATATTAGAGTTTTCACGCTTGCACAAAGTTTAATATATCACACATCTTTTTTAATCTATAAACATTCATTGTAACAAAGCTTTGTTGGGATGGAAGATGAATTAAATGTTTATTAAACAATGAAAATAAGAATCAGATCTATTTCCCTCCAAAATGGCCATGGCGTTCCCATTTGGTTGTGGACGGCCAATCCCAACGTTATATGGGTCAGTTTATTTAACATGTAAAAATTATAAAATATGTTTCATATATGGTGCACGGGATTTTTGTACAGGCCACATTAAATTCTTAAAATTACGTTCAACATTTTCCCAAGTGTATTGAAAGAGGTGGCACCCATATTGCAATGAATACATAATCGTATAAAATCTAACACAAAGTAATCTACCTTTTTTCAAAATTAAATTCCATTTATCCAAATAAATAACATATATATGCATGGACGACAATAAAAAGGTACGACATGTGACAAACAAAGGGTGGGGGGGGGGGCAGATATTAATTTTTTTCCAATTTTCTTGTGTGTGCAAGAGGAATATGTCATGTAAAATCCCATGATTTGGAAAACCAAAAGCTATTTTGTATGTGTAGTATAACAGTGTATAGCACTAAATGCTTGTTCCTCGAGTGAGCAACACAACATATATCTCCATGTAAAATTCATTGATCCATTCTGGAATCTTTTACACATGGTTCGCCCAACATCTGAACTGTGAACAATTGAATTATCATTTTTTGCATATAATATGTCGGGAGGGAGCATGGCATCACAAACATTGCATGTTAAACTCTGTGTGCAGGATTTGTTGGGATGGAAGATGAATTAGTGTTCATTGAATGATGGGAATAAAAATATCATCTATTTCCCACCAAATATACCAAAGATAAATTGGCCATGAATTAAACAGGTCTACAAATGTTATGTGCTACATCAATTATCATTGAAACAATACCAAAAATAGATCAATACAATCTAAATCTAAACCGACAATATTAACTTAGACAGGTTCTACTGTAGTATGTGAGCACAATGGAATGGCATGACCAATGTTTTTCTTCAAATTGTCATATTGAAAATTTAGTGATTTTTTCAAGACATAACAAAATTAGCTGAATTCACACAAGAATTCTTAGATTGATATTAAAACAGTTAGGTTAATCCATAGTTTCTTTCCCTAACCACAGGGATCTAGTCTAAAAACTTTGGCTTCTTCCTTTTTGGTGCTCTTATCTTCAAGAATTGACATAGACAAACCAAGGATTTATAGTCTTTTCATATTTATCTTCATATATTTCCAATTTCTAACTTATGGTAGGCAAATTCACCCTCTAAAAATTATTGTTTTGTTTTGAAACATAATAGTGTGCCATATATATGATGTTATAATTTCCTCGAAATTTGCCTCAAAATAGCAAAATTGGTTGAAATTAAATTAGAAAGTAACATTGTCCAAAATTTCTTGGATTTTTATACAAGAAAGGAATAATTCACTCCCCAAAAAAACATTGTTTATGAGGTATATGGCCAAAAAAACAGTGTTTTATGAGGTATATGGGGGTTGATCAATTTGGGGTTTGAAGGGTTCAGGGTTTAAGAGCCAAGTCATTAGGATCCATAATGAGTATGTAGTTTGTACCAAATGTACATGCACCTCCATTATCACCTCAACCTGACAAAATTTTGCCCACGAACAACACCTAATTCTAGTGTACTGGATAGTCTTTTAAATAACCCTTTATGAAAATGACGACTACCTATAATGACGAAATCTGTATGGGGATGCGACAAAGAAAAGATTGTTGCTTACATCAAGCGTGCTTTCAAGCAATGTCACAGTAAAGTTATTAGTTCAGAGGTACCACCAGGATTCAGGGATTGAGCATCTCAGAAGTAATCTAGATGCTTGTTGTCGATGTTCTCGTGAGCATCCGGTATATCTCAGAAGGCACAAAATATGTCTAGATTGGTATGGTGTTCATGGTAAACTGAAATGCAAGCATATCCCAAGATTTGTGAATGATCGAGCAACACGAAGGTTGTTGTTTGTTCAGAAGCTCAACTTCACAGAAGTGAATTTCTAGGTGTGATATAGAGTTGTTCCCCTATTTTTAGATCCTTTTCGACTACCTCCAACTTTTATCTTACAAACTAGTGATGTTTCTTTTAGAATGCACAATTGCTCAGAGTTCACACAGTGGGTCAGTAGATTTTAACAACCTAGTTGCTAATGGAGGGACTATGGGGGATTCTACAGGTATTGAGCAGTGTTGATGCGAGTTTTGGTCTTGGTCACAATTCGCAAGGTCCTTACCACGGGCCAAAGCTCGAAGAGAAACCTGACAGGCTTGGAAGAAACCCTGAGAGTTATTAATCCTTGCTAAAGTGAGATGGACACACGAATGGGTGTTGAGATGGAGTTGAAGGTTGTCAAGAAGGATTTGCAATTTGCATCTGCCAATTCAAACACCAAGGTGGTTGACATGGTGTCCCCTGCACCACCATATGCTCCACCGGCCAAATTCAAGTAAGCATCTATAGCAAGGGCTCTTGTAGAATCCAAATGTTGTATAAAACAAAGCCCATTGCTCGGTGATTTTTATATGGCGAATTTGCATATGGTTATTGTGGGCTCAATTTAGCTGCATTACGTTACAATGGTTGTTTCTGGGTTTTCCTAACAAGAGTCCATGCTCCATCAAACACGGAATAACCTGTAGGGGACAATGTAGGAGTAGAAAGTTCCTTTTAGGACTGTTTTGCTTTTAGTGGTTAGGCATCTATTTGGTTGTGGCAGGTATGAATGGTACCAAACAACTAGTTTGGTTGTGGTTTGTATTTTGGCAAAGGCAGCTGAAGAAGAAAATCTGAAAGTTCATTTCAGTGAACACATTGTATGTTCCAAGTTTTATATACTCCCAGACCTTGATTTTGTTTCTCAAATAGTTTGGTTGTATGTTAGTTGGGCTTCTAATGACTTGTATGTGTTTCCAGATCAGCTGCACAATTTTTACAACAATTTCTTCACCCTACATTGAACTGTCCAAAAGAATGGCTCCAGGCCTCTGTTATCAGGTCACTGTGTGTTTCTGAAGGCCCACTGATAGATGGGCCAATGTTAGGGTTCTTTCCATTAGGCTGTTGTGATCACAGTTACACACAGTGTGTTGTGATCACAGTAGCCTAATGGAAAACCACTGACATATTAGCATCTTGTTTCTTACTTTCAGGGACAGTCGATTTCCATTGGAGAATTACAAGTGTGGTGAAAATATGTAGTTAATTAAAGGTCATATAAAATGATGGATGTTGTGATTTAATGTCACTTACAGCAAATGATGGAATGTGTGTTGGCAGCTAGGCCTGGTCATTAATCTCAAGGAGCCATTGCCGTGCATGCTACAACTCCCCTTGTTTGGCAAGGTGACTAATTATAACTATGCCATTTGTGTTACAGTAGAAGGATAAGCCATTTGTGTTACAATAGAAGGATAAGCACATTGCTAACGTGCCTAGGCTACTCACTAGGTTAACTCCCACACGTTGACTGTGCAGGTGATCCATGCAGAGTGTAAATATGCCTGCTTGAAAACCAAGTTGGAGATCAAACTTGTCAAGGCTACGAACATTCATTGGATGCAACTTGGGTGTAACACAAAATGTGGGACTGACTGGGACAAGTTAGAGGCAATTGTTAAAGAAGAGGTGGGTGTTTTTCAGTCTTGATATTTTGTGACAAATATGCCATATGGGTAAAACTATATACACATTTTGCCTTTAGTAGTAGACCTGTGATCTAACTCGGGCTGGTCTTGATAGGTAAACCACCCACCACCTATACAATACACTACAATCCAAAACAAAGGTAGTGAAAATTGGGCAAAAAAGTACAACGCATTAGAGGCCCGAATATGTGAGCTTGAAGAGAAGATGAATGCAATGACCTTGGAGCTGAAAGAGGTATGCCAAAATGTACTACCGAGTTCATCAGTTCCCTTGCCTACACAACCCAACTGCCTTGGTGCAAATCCAAAGATAGTTGCAGAGGTTGCAAGGTTGTTTTTCCCATCATGGGAACCACTTGAACCATGATTTTTTTAACTCCCTAATTTTTGATACAAAGCTGTTTGACGAGTGTCCATATTAAACTTTAATGGACCCTAAAATTTTCTGTGATATTAGTCGTTGAAGGAGCTAAACCGATTGAAGTCAAATGTACCCAAGATTATCACCTTAGTGGCACTGCAGATTTGTGAAACCTTTTTGGACATCTCAGCTTGCAACATACAAGGTAGCTATTCCTTAGAGCAACGTAGTCTAAAAGGATCTGAGTCCCTAGCTTGGGTGTTTGTATCTTGTGGGCAGAATAGGACATTTTTCCTTTGAGCTTCATTCTCCTTCTAGGTTGCAAAAGCTCCTACCATTGTGGTTGTAGGGTAGAAATAGTGAGTAAGGAGTGATTTCCGTTCATGATCTCATACTTTGTGAGTAGCACCCAAAAGGTAATCACTAGACTCATTTTGTAATTGTGAATCATTCTTATGGACTTTTCTTCAAATCTCAGAAAGATGAGTCGAGTGTGATGCCTTGTGACTTGATAGGATATTGCAAGTGATGCAAATGATGAGACTTTGTTGGCTTCAGTGGAATCATCCAGTTGCCCATTTGATATTGCAAGCAAAGGGGCTCAGTGGGTAATTCATGGCCATGTACAGTGGGAGAACAACAAATACTGCCAAAGTGGCTACGTTTAGAAAGACCTTGGCTGCTTCTGCTATCGACATTGGTGTGTTCTGTATGTGTGTACTGTGGCATTTTTGGTGGGTGTAACAGAGTTGGTGATCTTGACGACTTGTCCAAGGTCCAGAGATGAGATTGGTTCTAGCCCTTGGACAAAAAAAAGGGTTCAAGTTTTTTGTCAAATCAGGAGTCACCTGCTTTGTTTCAAACATCTTTAGTTTGTTCATATTGTTCGCTGCTTGTCTTTGTTATCTTTGTTCTAGTTTTCTTTACAGCCAAAACGTGGTGATTTGGACATGAATCAACATGTCAACGATGTGAAATATGTTGGATGGGTGATGGAGGTAAACTTCTCTTAGCCTGTTTTCTCAGAAGTCAAATAAAAGATACATGTTTCTTTTACTGATTACTTACATACATACCTTAGTTTGTGATGACCAATGGTGTGTGACAGCTCCTTTTGAGAGCACTTGGCTTCAAGAGTAATTATGTTTTTCTACCTGATGTTTGGGAGATTTGGTGTTATTTTCTGTTATCTAAGTGCCATGCTCATGCAAGATACTTGTTTCATTGTTTGGCTGGTTAATAAGAAACGTGGACACAAGGCTAATTCAGAATGTGGCTTTGGCTGCAGAGTGTTCCAGTTGCAGTTTTTGAAAATTATGAACTTTCAAGCATGACACTCAAGTACAGAAAATAGTGCAGCCAATCTGATGTTTTACAGTCAATGTGTAGTCCTACATCTTGTACTGCAAAGCTAGAGAAGGAAGCCGAAGTAGAGGTGAATGGAACAGGTTGTTCATACACAACTGGATCTCAAACATCAATTCTAGATGTTGCCAAGTGTGTACCTCCACACTTACAGTTTACACATTTGTTGCGGTTGCAAGTTGATGGTGCAAAAATCCTCCAGGGTAAAACATAGTGGAGATTAAAGCAGTCTAAACACTTGCATTGAAACTGGGTGCTTTTTGTAGGGTAGAGAAGAATATTATAGGACACTTAAATCTGTCATGATATGTTATGATAGGTGTGTTATGGAAGGGAAGGTAGGGGATCTAGTAACATTATCTGAGAGTTGTGCAATCCAACACTTCATAGAGCCACCTCCTCGATACCCAAGGGTTACAAACCCTTTTACATTGTAAATTTTGAAATTTTGATATAAATATTTATTTTTGCCTTCCAAAGTGACTCCAAATGAATATAAACCCTGCTTCCAAAATAAAAATACAGTGTCATGCTCTTGCGATACATAGTGGATCTCAAAACCATTTGCGAATCATAATTCTTTGAAACATTGTAAAAGCCAAAAGACCAAATATACCATGTCACAGACATCGCTACATTTTTACGGGTAAAATCATTCCAGAATAGGTTTGCGAAATCATAGATTTCGCAAACTTTTAGCGGCATTTTGAGAATCCCAAAATGTTTGCGTTAGATCTTACATCGGAAACAGATAGACTTTTGAGTCGATTCGTTAAGTCGTTGCGGTGATGGGTTTATTGCAAATAGTTTCCGATGTAATGTTAATCGCAAATTTTTAGCGGCATCTTGAGAATCTCGAAATGTTTGCGTTAGATCTTATATCGGAAACCAATAGAGTTTTGAGTCGATTCGCTAAATCGTTGCGGTGATGGGTTTGTTGCAAATAGTTTCCGATGTAATGTTAATCGCAAACTTTTAGCGGCATTTTGAGAATCCCGAAATGTTTGCGTTAGATCTAATATCGGAAACCGATAGACTTTTGAGTCGATTCGCTAAATCGTTGCGGTGATGGGTTTGTTGCAAATAGTTTCCGATGTAATGTTAATCGTAAACTTTTAGAGGCATTTTGAGAATCCGAAAATGTTTGTGTTAGATCTTATATCGGAAACCGATAGACTTTTGAGCCGATTCGCTAAATCATTGCGGTGATGGGTTTGTCGCAAATAGTTTCCGATGTAATGTTAATCGCAAATTTTTAGCGGCATTTTGAGAATCCCAAAATGTTTGCGTTAGATCTTATATCGGAAATCGATAGACTTTTGAGTCGGTTCGCTAAGTCGTTGTGGTGATGGGTTTGCTGCAAGTAGTTTTCGATGTAATGTTAATCGCAAACTTTTAGCGGCATTTTGAGAATCCCAAAATTATTACGTCAGATCTTATATCAAAAACCGATAGAGTTTTGAGTCGATTCGCTAAGTCGTTGCGGTGATGGGTTTGTTGTAAATAGTTTCCGATGTAGTGTTAATCGCAAACAATGTATAGAAGCAGTTATAATCGGAAAAGTTTGCGATTCTATGAAGTTCGGGAGTTGTGAAGGACTTGCAATGGTACGGGTACGAATGTTATGGTATCGCAAAAGGTTAAGAGTTTGCGAGGAATTATGGTTCGCAACAGCAGGCTTTCAGAAACTTTTTTCTTTGTTGTTTGCGATGATATTTGGATCGCAAAATAGCCCCATGTTGTTGTAGTGGTAGAACAAACTATGACCAAACCCTAATGATTAATGTGTATATGAACATGAGAGGAGGATGGTGGAGATTATTGATAGAGGTAGTAGGAGGACATTGGTTTTGCCCCATTTGTATTTGTGTTCATGAAATGAAAAAAATGTCATTTTAAGTAAATATTGAATTTGTAACTAGTGAGAATTAGTTGCACTAGAATGGTTACAATAATGGCAACAATGAGTTTATTTCTCAAAATTTTAATCTAAACTTTTCAAAAAAATGTAGCAAATTTAATTGCATTTATATTAGAAAAAAAACTTTTTTTTTTTCAAAACAACATTTTTAAAATGGTAGGATTTTCAGGAGTAAAAAGCATTAGGCATGATTGACATTTTTGTAAAATTTAAACAATATTTATCCCCTTTTTATGGTCATGTAAATATTTGAAACTACTTTTAAATCTCAATCTAAAAAATGAGAATTCTTGTGGGAAATTCCTCCTTTTTTTTCCCCTTTTATTTGAGCAAAATTGTACATTTCATTATTCTCATCATGTCATGGGATTGCTTTTAACCTAATTTGTTGTTTCTTTGAAATAGTTGATCACAAGTCCAAAATTAAAAATTGTGACCTTAAAAAAGTCATGAATGTATGTTAACAAAATAACTAATTTTATTATGAGGAGTTCAATTGTGTGCAATATTCTTGAAAAAAAATTTAAAATTTAAAGGTTATTACATCATTTGTGGAACAAGGCACTATTTGTAATGGAATGCACAAATGAATCTACAATTTCATTTGCTATGCAATTCATAATGAATGTGTTTAGGGTTTAGGGTTTCCCAAAAATAAAAAGTGTAAAACAAAGGTATATTTGAGATTGGCATCATATTTTGGGAATGTCCTTCACACAAGGCCAAAATTATCATGAATTTCAACATATGTAAATCATAAAATGGAGGAGCAACAAGGTTCTTACACTAAAAGCTCCAATCACATTTGGTGTTTAGTTTAGGGGCTTGAATGTTGAGTCCTATAACACAAAGCTAACTATTTAAGACCTAAATTTAGGTCCCATAAAATATGATATTAAATTAGATTTCAAAAACTCCCATTCACATTTATGATATTAAAATGTTTTTCAATAGCTTGGTTAATGTTAAATTTTTAACATTTTCTCATCGTCATTCATACATGTGATGATGACAAGTTTTTTTTCATATTATTATTATTATTATTATTATTATTATTACCTTGGGTAGGTGATAAGTAGATAGGCATGTGGTAGGTAAGTGGGTGCATAAATAAATAAATAAATAAATAAGTGGATGGGTGGGTGTGTAGTAGGTGGGTAAATTGATAGGTGGGTAAGTAGGTATGTAGGTAGGTAGGTAGGAATGGGTGGATAATGGAACAATGCAAAAACATTTTGTTAATATTATAATTGACTTGAAATCCCCTTTCAAGAGTTGTTACTTGACATTGAATTTTTTATTTCAAAATATATGTTTTTTGAAAAATCTATGTTAAATTAAATATTCATTTAATATTAACTTGGGTGCCATTTAGATTTTGATGGTAATTAATATTCTTATTTTGGATACAATATGTGTTTTTTAAATATATATATATTAACTTAACATTGGTTTAACATCCATCTTGATTGGAACATTAGAACATTTCTAAAAATTGAAAATAATAAGAATAATAATAATAATTTTAGATTTAAAAATATATATATATACATCAAATTTTGGATGTGGTAAAATTCTATGAATGCCAAAATAGAGTCAATTGCCAAAAATTGCTATTTAAAAAACGACCTACATATTTAAGTTATCCATAAAGTGCCTAAAATTATGATTTTCAAAATGGGAATATATATTTTTTGGATAGTGGCTATGAAATTTCTACAATTTCCTACCAACAAACAAACTACCTAATGGTATGTACACTAGTGAAAGATCTAGGGCCAACAATTTTCTAGGACCCTTAGCTTATTGGGCTTGTCTTATTGGGGGGACAACAATATCTAAGACCCTTGGCTTATGGGGCTTGTCTTATTGGGGCCAATGATTTCTAGGACCCTTAGCTCATTGGGCTTATCTTATCGGGCCAACGATTTCTAGGATCCCTAGCTTATAAGGGCTTGACTTATTGGGCCAACAATTTCTAGGACCCGTAGCTTATTGGGCTTGCCTATAGAGGACCCCCATGAAACCACTCAGAGAGCCTAAAAATGGGAGCCAAAGTCCTTTGTCTAGTGAGTAACACAGACACCCCATTTCTAGGACCCTTAGCTTATTGGGCTTGTCTTATTGGGCTTGCCTATAGAAGACCCCCATGGACCACTCAGGAGCCTAAAAATGGGAGCCCCAGTCCTTTGTCAAGTGAGTGAGTAAGACAGACATCCCATTAGGCTCTCACACACACACAAAAGACCACTGTGAGCTAAAGAATCCTAGGATTTGGCGGTCCTAATGTCTGACCTTAGCGCCCTGGATAGGCCCTAAGGCCCTGGATAGGCCCTTCTCCTGGCGCCTTTGTCCTGTACGGGAAAGCCCTCCTCCTTGCCCGGGGGCAGAGCAGGAATGATGATGGCTCTTCCGCCTCCTTCCTTTGCTCCCGCAACAACTCTTCCGATCACACCAGCCGTGCTGCCGCGAGAAACCGAGAGATTGACGAGAGAGAGAGAGAGAGAGAGATTGGAAGAAGCGCTGTAAATCGTGGCAAGGGAGATGGTAGTTAGTCGTCAATGCAACAAGCAGGCTTTCTAAAGAGTTTCTAAAAACGGTGGAAAAAGTGCAGTTGAGGGACGACGGGGCACCTGCTGCTGCTGCTGCTGCTGCCGCCTGGTTGTCTTCGTAACTGTAAACCCTGGGCGCAGCCGAGAGAGAGAGAAAGAGAGAAAGAGAGCGAGGCGGAGATGAAAACTGGAAAGTTGTGAGACAAGGCAGTATGACTGACTGACTGACATTATTGTCTCCCCCAAATTTGTAGGATTCTGAAACTTTGGGGTTTTGTGTATGTATTAATGCTCGTCTCTGTACACGGATTGGACCTGCGGCGATTGAAACCACAACTGTAAGCAGTTTTATCAATTGCTCTCTTGTTTTTTTTTTTCTGGGGTGTCCGCATGTTTAATCTGTTGCTGCTGTGACAATACCTAGTTGGAGATAGATTTGACTTTACATGTTTTGCCTTTTGCCTTTTTCCTCTTCTGTATGAGCTAATGGGGAAAGAGGCACACCTTGAAGAAGATATAACGTGGAAGAAGAATATATCGCAATGCATCCGTGTTTCTCAGCGTGAAAACGAACGGTATCATCGGTGATTGAAATTTGTGAATTTTCCTTTGTGCGTGAAGAATATGTGCGCCTGCCTGCTGCGATGACTTTGGCGTTCTCCGCAATGTCCGAAGCTTGCAAAAAACCATTTAAAAACCTAAGCCTAAGATATAGGGTATTTTGAGGAGGCAGCTGTGTGTATGACGAATCAAGCATTCACTGTGGGGTTGCAGTTTCGTTGTTGATATGGTTTATGTGCGACCTTTCAGAAGGAATACAATATTATTCTTTGCCAACAGTTTGCTGACCACACCAGTGCTCCTACACTTCCTCGCTTGCGAAAGCTTTTGTGAGTGTTTTTACTGCACGAATTCGTCCAAGAATTAGGCATCTTTTGGGTTATCTGTGTTTTCCCTAGCCAGGTTATCAGTTCCTCTAGGTGTTGTTCTGTATGTTGGTTGACAAAGGTTATATTTCTTGTTCATTCTGTGCCAGCTCCTCAAATGTATCCTGACATGCAAGTTGTGTCTTAGAAGCTAACATGTATTTTGTGTGCTAGTAATGTTAACACAACTGGTTGGCCGTTCCTCAACTGAGAGAGTACATAGTGAGATCAGAGATAGTGGGGAGGATCAAAGAGGATGCATGCTATTTATGCAGAGGCAGTGATCAATCATGCCTGGAATTATTGGACGTGGTTGGCTCTGTGCTCTTTCTGACATCCCCCTGTTGCCATCAGGTGCAAAGTCTCTGCTGATATCAAGCCAAGGCACCCACAATCAAATGAGTATCTGCTTCTTCTCCTGCTGCTCCCTCCTAATGCCGAAAAGATTGTAACTTGTTTTCCAAGACCATTCTCATTTTTCCGTATGTTTCTGACACTATTGTAATCTGCCTTACTCTGATCAGATAGCTCCTTGTGGGTGGCGTATGCATGTGAGTTTGATAGGCTGCTTATTATCTGAGCTAAGTTTGATCAGAATGTTGTCTGGACCTAAAAGCTGAAACTGCAGTTTCTATATACCATGTCTAACACTCCTTGGGTTTCTCACTTTTGTGGCTTTGGAGGGAGGCCCCTTTGCCATGTACGTTCAAGAACGTGCCATAGAAGAACTAGGACTCACATTGGAATAGAGCTTCACATCATACCTTTCTGGTTGCCATGCAGGGAAGAAAGGGATAGTGATGTACAAGAGCCAGCTACAAGAATTTGCCCAGAAAGCTGGGTTCACGCCCCCCCTCTATGAGTTTGTGAAGGAGGGACCATCACATGAACCTCGGTTCAAATCTATGGTCACTGTGAACTCTGTTACATATGAATCAAATCTTGTATTTCCAAATCTTAAATCAGCTGAGCATGCAGCTGCAAAAGTGGCTCTCAATGCCCTCTTCCCAGCTTATGGGGTTGCTCCCAGCCCAGTGGTAAGCCTTCTGCTTCTGGAAGTGATGATTGAAGTTCTTTGTGCTGTCTTCTCTAGATGTCTTCCTAGCATAGACCAGGTGCACAAACTGAGATAGCTCTATGCCGTGCATGACTGCAGCATGAATCAGGCTTGTGCAAAAATTTATTGCAAGAATATGCACAGAAAAATGGTGCTCCTTTACCTGTTTACCACACTGCACGTTTAGGAGAGGATCATTCTCCTACATTTACTTCCACTGTAGAAATTGGTGGAGTAAATTACAGTGGTGGTGGAGCGAAGAATAAGAAAGAGGCTGAAATAAAAGCTGCCCGAACTGCTCTTCTTGCCATTCAGTCAACCCCAGCTTGTAAGTTTTCAAAATAAAGGGTTGCAGGATTATTGTGTTATGGAAGGAGAGCCAGCTATAGAAAAAAATCTTTATCTGTCTCTCTGCAGTTCAGTTGTTTCAGAAGGTCATGTGCTGCTGCAAGTTAGGACCAGAATTCTCTTACCTTTTGTGTGTTTACTGTTGTGCTCTGGTATTGGGTGAGTGACAGGTGTAGCCTTGCCTCCTATTGAATTGCCAGCTCCACATTTTCAGGTGGGTTTGGTTTTGTAATTATTTCTTTGGGGATGTATTCCAGTTGGGTGTTGACATCAGAGTATGATGAAAAGATGGCTTCTAACTCAGTGTTTTGTGACTGGCATGTCTTGTGAGGCATTTATGCAGGTTGCAAACCTCATCAAGGGCCACAAGAAGGGGAGAAAAAGACTTAGGGCAAATCAGCAGTTGTTTGAGGAACCAATAGCTTCTCGGATGAGGGTTACAGAACCTCCTCAAGTTCCCCAAGTGGGATCGACAGAGCTTGTGCAAGAATGGAATGATCACACCAATCACACCACAGACACCCTGGAAGTATCAAAGCAGGGTGGGCTGGGCAATAGTCAGCTCTCAAGAAAGGTCCCAAAGGTGTTTGCTGCAGAGATACAAACTGAGACATATGTGCAACAAGGAGTTGAAGGACAGAAGGTTGATGTTGTTAAAGACCACAACATATCCGTGGTGATTCCTGGAATAACACCAATTCAGGGAGCAACATCACCAATATTGCCGTCGACGTTGACAGCAGCCTCACATATTCCAGAAGATGTACAAACCAGTGCTCCAGAGATCAACATTGAGCTTCAAAAGGATTTAGAAGAGGCAATAGCTGCTTCACAGCTGGCCACTTCTGGTACAGCTTAAACAGAGTATCTGACAGACTCTTTGGTACATTTTATTGTCCTGTCAATGTTGAGTTAGACATTCTCTCAAGTTGGGTCCATTTCCACAAGCTACCATAAGCAGTCTTACGACTACTATCTCTCTGAACCCCTCTTGCTCTGTTCAAATTGGGAACATGACCAGAAGGCTCTGGCAACACGGATTCTCACACACACTGGCATTATGATTTTCTCTTGTTGTGTATAAAATGTTGGTCAAGAGGTACCACTCCTCCAGTTTTGTCACTCGTTTTGTCAACCAATTCTAGGGTTATGTGAAAGCTGCAGTCTATGGGCCAAGGGTAGGTAAATATGACATGTGCTGGAACATCTTGAGCTTGTAGTCATATACCACATTGCACAGTGCAGGAACTAATCGATTGTCTTGCTAATTGAGACCTTTCTTATCTAAAGAATTGAATCAAATATCTGTAGGAGCACTGTGGTTGCCTTCATTAATTTTGTTTCATGACTTGCTGCCCATGGTATCAAAAATGTGGAGTGGTGCGTTAGACATATTAGTCTCATGGATAGTCTGCAGAGACAATGAGCATTTGGGTCAAAGTTGTTATGGATTGTCCAGGTTATTGCATTCATGGGAGCCCTCCCCCTTCTAGACATATCAATGGCACTGTTCACTGTCTGGAGGCAAACCTATAGCAATGAACAATGGGTGTGTTTTTTCATTGAGTTATGCACATGTATTAATGCTTGTGTGGTGAAGAGTTTTGTACAAGAAATCTTGGTATCTTGTACAAGACATTTGTATTTGAGTACAGGTTTTGTAGTTTAGCGGTAGAAGTTTTTGGTTGTTTACACAAACAAGCTAATGGTTTCTTTTAGGCTTGTGCCCATAACATATGGACAATGAAATGTCTACAAGCTTGGTAGAAGTTTTTGGTTGTTGTTTACACAAACAAGCTAATTGTTTCTTGTAGGCTTGTGCCCATAACATATGGACGATGAAATGTCTACAAGGTTGGTAGAAGTTTTTGGTTGTTTACACAAGCAAGCTAATGATTTTTTTGCAAGCTTGTGCCCATAACATATGAATGATGAAAGGTCTACAAGGTTTGCCACTCTCAGTATTAACTTTCCTTTTAAAAAAAACAAGTTTTGATTACACTATAGAAGATGCAAAAGATGTAGGCCACCCCCGCATCTCATCCCCACCTCCAACCTTGTAGCCGTTGATGTCATTGTATGCTTTGGCTAGTTAGGTTTCTAAATAATGGTTTTCATGCTTTGGCTAGTTAGGTTTCTAAATAATGGTTTTCATGCTTTGGCTAGTTAGGTTTCTAAATAATGGTTTTCATTATTGTTACCCTTGGCTCTTACCTTTTCACTTTTAATCTTTTTGCTTCCCTTGTCTTCTTGTTTCCTTGGAATAAAGTTGGCCATGTTTATATCATTTGTACTAGAATGAGCTCCCTCAAAGAAAGTTAGACACAACTATTTTCCCTTGTTCCCGCCTCTTTCCTACCCAATTTGCTTTTTCTTCCTTAACTTCCCCTTGCTCTATCCAAACAAGGCATGGTGTTGATGGTCACGAGGATGTTATTTTTCATGATTTGCCATGATTGATGTTCTAGTCACACAAAGCAACTCTTTGTAGTAGATTTGCCAACATCATGGGCTTTATTGAAAACTTCACAACTATTTTTGCCATGTGTAATTATGTTGTTAATTGTAGGTTTTAGATTTCAACTTCATTGTATTTACACATCAAGATGAACTTTTAATTTTCCAAGTTGTAAAATAATAGCATGGGTGATTACTTATGCCCAATATATGTTTGACAAGTGGTAGCCACACGTGGTTTCAAAGGTGAATAATTGCATACTTGGGTTTAGAAGGGGAGAAACAATGGCTACTAAGTTAATTGTTGAGTACAAAACTTGTGGTTACACAATTCAACCATGCTAAATTCTACAAGCAACCAAATTCAAGTTGTAGTAGGAAAATTGGCAACCAACTCATGAACAAAGTAGCATTTACACATCCACAACATGAATTAAGTAGAAAGTTAACATAACTCTATTTTTTTTGTTTTCATGTAACAAATTTAATACTAAGTGCCTTCAACCTTGTCCTTCCCAGGGGAATTGAACCCTAGTCATTATGGACCTTACCCACTTCAATTGGAAAATACATGCTTACAAAAACAAAAGTTAAAATAATATAACATACATATTTTAAAACTTGTAGCAATGTGAGGTTAATACTTGTAGAATATCTAATGTGTTCATAATCATAAAAACAAATGTAAGGTTCAAACATCCAATTCATGACCCTTTTCACATTTAAAATTATGATTGCATTGTCAAATGGAAAGGTTTCAAGGGTACAATTTATTTTTTTAAATTTACACATACATGTGCATAGTGAGATTTAAGTGCATTGTCAACCTATTTTTCGATTTACTTTACACAAAATTCAAGGTGAAAAAACACCTCTTGTCTTTCACACTACCTAATACCATAGTCATTAACAACTCAATTAACTCAAAAGATTTAGATAGTTGATGTGCAATAAGTTGGTTGTTCCATGACATGCACCATATTTTCACACATGGATTATCATTGTGAAGTAGTTTCATGACAACTTGGGAATTATTTTACATTGCAATCTTGAAGAAAAAACACTTATGGTCTAGTGACTTTTCATTAAGGATAAACTAGATGAAAACTTGATTTAGACCAACATTCTTCTCATAGTAATAATGGGCTTTTGGAATGGTTAATTGCACAAGAAATGTGTGTTTCGCTTATGATTGAACCCAAAATGGTGAAACCATAATGCTTGTGACATGCATGGTATTTTGAGCGAAAAAACCTTTTTTTCAATTCTTCAATGAGACCCAAAATAATGCTAGTGCATTACTTCTTCACATCTTCAATTACAATCAACCAATCAACTTTATAAACTAAATCGAAGACCCTTGTTATAGAATCTTGCTTGTGCACCATGATAATACACCGAAAAAATTGGAATGTTGCAATCTCTGAAGGAAAATTAGAAGCAATAACCCACTATATATTTTAAAAGTGGATCTTGAATAAGATATATTTTTGCTTTATATTACCATGCTTTCACCCATCACTATGTAAAAAATGGTTTTTTGACTTGACACTTTTGTGATTGTGTTTCAAAAGTGGTCATGTCGTTTTATGTAACATGTCATTATGCCATTTATGCAACTAATATAATAATTATAACTACATGACTAGTAGTTGTCAATTAATTGATTTCCTAAAACCTTGTTTGACCAATTATAACAATTAGAAAAAAAAATTGTTTTAGTTTGTAAATCGACAAAGTATTTTAGGAATAGTTTAGTAAAAGCTTAGAGTAGCATAGGTACTCTAAAACAACTTAGTGTAACTTATAATAGCCCAAGGTAGCCTAATAGTAGCTTGGGAATTTTTTTAATAACAAATCAAAAAGCCTAGGGTAGCTGAGGATAGCCTATAATAGGCTAGAAGTAGCTTAAGGTGGAGGAAGTTTCAATAACTTTGCAATAGCCTAACTTAATGAACTAGTTGTGTTTGCCCCATACATGCTTGGTAAAACCTAAAATCATACATGCATGTCTACTATCTTAGTGCAATAATAATTTTTTATATCGTACATAACAACATCAATACAAACAAATAATCAATTAAAAATTAACTTGATTATGATTTTTTATTATTACATTTTCAACAAATCCTTATTGAAGTTTATAAATAACATCAAGTTAATTAAAAACGCTAATATCTCAAAAACGAATTTTATATTAAAATTTTGATTTATTTAAAAATTGATGAGTTTATTGTAATCAATTCTTGCATAATCTTTCAATTCAAATTTTTAAAATAAAAAAGGCAAGTGACAACCCAAAAAATAAAATGACATAGAGGCTACCCAACATTCATATTTTGAGAAGAACCCCAACAAGTAGATGGGTGGACTTCAGAACAACCCATCAATTGAATGGGTGCACCAAAATCTACACATGCATGTCCATTAACTTGGGGCAATAACAATGGAGGCAAATGCATTATCATCCTAATGTGCTCACTGCCATGGGTTTAAAATGGATACGCAAAGGGTCAATGGGTTAACTACAAGGAAGATTGGCTACCATAGGATATGAGAGCCTTAACCTAATTGGAAATGTTATTTAAAAATTTGGTGTTAGGAATTGTAGTATGTGATGCTCCCACACATAAGCTTGAGCATGAAAGGATGTGAGTTTGACGGATGTTAGAAGAGTCATCAGAAAAAAATGTCACACAAGGTTTCACGATGTGAACATTTGAAAGTTGAACCCTGAAACCAATCCTTTGTTTTATTGGTGAATTGTTTAAACATGAGAAGACATGCACAAACAGAAGGTTGCAAAAGGTCACAAGCCAGGCAACATTTACACTGATAAAGAAAGGCGTTGACGTCAACATGGACCAAGGCTTCTATAAAGAAAAGGCAATGTTCAAACTGAAGATTAGAAATAAGGGTTGAAACTATTAAGAGATACCAAGGTCTTCAAATAAAAGACGATGATGACGATAAGTTGTTTGAATGATGACCATAGCTAAAATTAGAAGAATGTTAGTGACAAGGGAGAGTGCCTGCTGACTTCTTTGTTCAAAAGGCTACAGATTTCATTAGGGGCAACAGCTACTTCTTCAACCAAGGAAGAACCTCTCTCTTCTCTGCTTCTCATTACTTTTAGAGAGAGCATCCACACCAGATAATCAAGTCCCATTCAGAGCAAGATGCATGATTATCACAAGTATCACCCAATTCAGATTGGCACACAGCTTTCAAAGAGCTCTATTGGTTCACGTTTCACACAATGAATGCAAGCTGTATTCCAGCACCCATGCTGCAAACATGACAACTTCATTACCAAGAATTCTGAAGCCAACTATGGAACTTGTGTATGTCCAACAATTTGAATGGAATTTGTGAGGAAGATGTGAATCCACAGTTCTTTTTAAAATGAAGACAACAAACCTGAAAATACTATTTTGTTCTGTCCTGAAGTACAACAGAAGCGGCATTTCGACCTGGTGCCCCCATGACACCACCACCTGGGTGGGAACCAGCACCGCACAGATAAAGTCCTTTCACAGGCGTCCGATATCCAGACCTACAGGACATAAGACCATTAGTCTTGGCCCTACTGTACATTGTTTTTGGTGTCTCAACTTAATAAAGATTTAAATAAGATAACAAAAGAGATTCACTTACCAGCCCTTCAAAGGTCGAAGAAGAAAGAGTGCATCCAACCCCATTGCACCGTGAAATATATTTCCCCCTGTGTGGATCAATACACTCTATATATCAGATCAAGCAAATCCCCCTGAGCCATAACCAAAACTAAGTATAAGCTCCACTATCTACAGCCATTGGCCCATATTGTGATTTGATAGCCATCCATCAAACAGACCACTGTGATTGCTTAGAAAAAATCCAAAAAAAAGTTAACTGCAAAAATGTTGTGTTGATTCCAGCAAAACCAAAACAAACATGAGAATGAGCAGTCTTAACCATGTAAGTGTCACTGAAGAAGTATCAGAACATCACCTTCATTCTAACTTCATCAGCTCCTGACAGTAGGACTTCATACAGTGGTTTCTACTACAGATGTAGTGCACAATTATGGACACCAAGGTTGTAACAGCCTTGACTTTATTGTCAAACTTTTAAATATATAGAAAGCTTGGCTTGCTTGTAAGTATGTAGTAATCTGCTCAGAATTTAGGAAAAAAATTGAACAAAAACCTGCATTGTAAGTTAATGTTGAGTTTCTGGAAGCCTGGCGCAATGTGAGCTAGCATTCAAGCAGCATAGCTAATAAAAAAGCAAGTCATAGCCTCATTTAAGCTGCAAGAAGCTGTGAGGGTAGGCTCCATCTCATTTTAGCTCCCCCCCACTAAGAACAAGCACCCAAGCTGAAGGCATAAGAGATGCCTTAGTAGAGGGTAGTGGTGGAGGGTGGGGACATCCTGCACATATCCTTCTAGAATTGATGTAGTTGACGTATGCAACTCCCAACTTCCAAACAAACACCTTTTCAGGTGGAAGGCTACAAGAAACACTTTTGTCACTCAGTGACTACAGCACAAGGACAGGTACCCAACCTTATCTTTATAAATGTTGGGGACTCTGAACTTTCTTAAGACTATTTGGAGCATCCATCCAACCTGGGTTGGGTTATGTCAAGTTCCATGTGTGGTTAGAAAGGGCTCCACTATAGATAACAAGCAGGCAGACAGTAAAATAAAGAGACAGAGAGGCTAAAGTGTGATTGAGAACTCCAGACAATCTTACACAGAACCACAAAGTCCAGGGGATACAGCTCTCTTGGAGCAGGGAGCAGAGACAGCCCAGAGACTCAGACAGAAACTAGAGATACAGCTTATGGAAGGTCTTATGAAATGTACCTGTTAGGCCAAGAACTTTCTCCAAATCAGGTGGGGTAAGCATGTCATAACCAAGAACAGATGAGGTAAAGCCTGGAGCGTACTCATCCACCAGGTCAAAACATGTTTTTGCAAATGCATTCTGCACAAGGAGGCTACAACATATAAGTCTTAAGGCATGTAGTACATGTCACTAACAGATGATTACATCATTTGAAGCTAGCTACTGAGACCTGAACAGCTGAGGGGTAATTCAGAACACATAATATCCAGCTGCAGTGTCAAACAAAATGTTGGTCACTTAATAGTCAATTGTGCTTTCTCTACAAGACCTTGAACTCTTAGCACTGCCCTGGCAGATTTCAAATTCACTACAGTACATAATCAGTTACACCTTACGACTTAAGGAGATGTTCCACATACTCGAGTTGCTTTGTCTTCCCAGCTGCCTTCTGTAAGGTGGAAAGGTGTGTATTGTACAAACATGTTGATCACATGCTTTCCTGATCATTCAGCCAGACATGAGATGTGCTGTGCAGATCCACAAACCTCAGGTAAACAAAGAAAATGACACATTGAAAATACATCAACTACAGGTCTTGCACTTCTAAGATAAAGTAGTTCAAATTTCCCTTCCCTGATTCTGCAAGTATTTGAAGCCCAATATCACACCATCAACCTTGTTCAATAAGACTCTCTCAATCACCTAGTTGTCAGAACACACTCTCAAGACAGGTTCTTTGTTCCTATAAGACCACCTTATTTATACATGAAAGTTAGTTTGAACACAACCAGGGGGTGCAATGGTATTGTCCAAGACAGATGGAATTGTCATTTCAATAAGAGGCCTTGTGGATGGTTTCCCTCTCAAGGCATCCTTATAGGCTATGTCAATTTCATCCATGCTGCAACCACCAATCACACAGATAGTCACAGCATGGTAACATGTATGAGTACTGTAAGCCCTTGAATGCTCAAAGAGGGAATTGATGCAGTTTAGACAAAAACATTCGATACCTGTCAGCACCAAGATGGATAGTCCCAAAATGCTCAGGTCCAGGCCCAAGTCCAGAGTGTGGACATGCCCAAAACCTTGGTAAAGTATCCACAGCCACGTTGATCTTTGTTGTTCCCTGGTGTTTCCACCCAAATACCTCATTCACGTTCATCTTCAAACTAATCTCATGACATCCCAAGGAATGCATCAATGAACCAACAGCAATGTCAACCTGGGCATGCATCCATAGAATTCACTAATTTGCTTCTGGGTTCAAACAAAAGTACACAAGGTTCAGAGTCTAGTGCAGTTGCAGGTTGACTGGTAGGACCACTACAACAAGCTGTGGGTCAGGGTTTCAGTTTCATCCAGCCCCCAACTCACACAAATCATAATGACTCCCTGTGGAATATAGACTGTCCAAAATAGCATCTTAGATGTCTTCACAACTGACCAGTCTTGGCAAATCAAGCATAGGTTGCAGGACCATAGTCACAGAGGATTGCAGAGTGCACTCTTATTCCTGCCCAACTGGAGGACTCATTACAAGCAATGACAAGAGCAAGATAAGGGAGCATACAGATTTGTAGTCGATACATCTGACTCCAGTCATAAACTCGTCAGGAAGGATATCATCAGGCATCAGCTTCTGCAACATCACATATGTATGAAATTGCAAAGAAATCTCCTCAACAACAATTTGAAGGTAACATGACAGAGATTGCAGTCATAACCTTATGAGAGTTGCCCACAAAGTTTCAGACCATCACCTTCATCACTAATAGCAGTGACACACTGCCATGACTACCTGCTGACTTCATCAGCTCCTGACAGTGGGTGTAGATAAGTAAATAATAATCTGCCAAAAATTTCAGGCAAACCATTATATAAAATCTGCAGGCTGGGTTTTTCTGGAAGCAGTTGGGAGACTCATTTATGATGTTGGCTTGCACCCAAGTGACATACGTAATAAGAAAAGTCAATTGTATCCTCATGCAAGCTGCAATTAGCTTGTGAGGGTAAGCTTCATTTCATTTTAGCATGTCCCTGTACAAGCAGGCATCTAAGCTGAAGACATAGGGAGGTCGACATAGAGAGTAGATCACATCACAGGAGATCCTCATCATGCCTCATCTCATGAGCACACCTTCTGTTGAGGACACAAGTAGTGTACTGACATCAGAATGTATGGATGCAACAAGTATTACATGGCTGGGAAGTAGAGAGTTGATTACCAAGAATGTAACAGCTGGTGTAGCATTTGAGAGAACTTGCTTTGCTCGTACAACTGTTCCATCAGCCAGAACAACCTGACCACTAACCACACCAGGCCTATCTCAAGAACTGGATTTCAGTCATTTTTTCTGCAGTATTACACAACTTTTTTACTGACAAATCACTCTCTCCAAAGTAGTTGCAGTCCTCGTGTTCACCATCGTAGTAACATAGTATTATTTGCAGGAGGAAACTTTGAACATCATATAATCTCACAAGTGATACGATAACCACTATGAAAACCTTTACAATACAAACTAGTGTACACAGTATAGAAGATGCTTACCCCAGTGACTGCTCGCTCAATATTCTCAAATTGCTCTTCAACCAAAAATTGCTTTGCCTGCAAAATAAGCAACAATTTCAAGGTATATCATACATGATAGGATTGTACATTAATCCCTCCCTCTCCGGGTGCAGTTTGCAAGATGACATATGCTGTTGTGAGGTATTTTCCACTTTGGCAGCAAAAGCATTATAGGAAGGCTCATAACCTCCACATTTGTAACTAAGGTTGCACCAGCTTCCTGTGCTGCTCTAGCAATGGCCATTGACACAGACCCCATTCCTCCTTCCACATACCTGCCAATTGCAACTAATTTCCCCAGTATATAAGCAGATATACATCAGAAGAGCATGTGAATCTCCACAGGACAGTCCTTGTCAAATGCACACTGCTCATTTCTAACACATGTCCAGACCAAATCAACTGTCAAGGAGATACTAGGGAATTTGACAACAGAAGGTTGTTGTCTGCAAAGCATTCATGATGAATTACACCCATTTGATGTTAGAGAAATAAGCAGCCAATCACAACATGCTCTGCATTAGATTTAATATCTTAGTAAAATTCCAATAACAGATGTCAAACCTGGGTGCCCTAGGTCATGAGCATGCTCAAAAGAGAACAGTAGAGCAATGCAGAGAAAAGATTACCATTTCCACTTTTAGTCACTTGAGAAAGCAAGGAAGACACTTACGACCATATGCCGCGAGCACCATTAGTTTCACCCATCACATGGTGCAATAGCACATATCCACTGCCAGGTGTATGAACACTTGCCTGCACGAAAAAAATTGGAAGTCAGAATATCTTTTCCTGGAATCTAGTTCATTCCTCTGGATCCCTATCCTGAACTCCAATTTGTAACTCAGGTTGAAATCACTAACCATTGCTCCAATAACTGCATCAGTTGCCAATGTTGCCTTCAGCACATCTGACTGCAGTCCCCACATAGAAGATTTGACCATTGTATGAGCTTTCACAACTTCACCACCATACCCAACACTGGAGCATGATTGTCAAAGTGTGTAGAACAGCTGAATACAAACTGGAGCTTCCTCTGAGGTAGTGACAGGAAATGATTCTGCTCGACTCCCACTCTTTATAAGTGCCTCAGAACAGACCTACCACCACTTTCATAATAACTCTTCCTTGATCAATCAATCTACAGAAATAGAACAATTGTAAGACTTTCCAAACACCTCTCATAACTCAATGTGAAGGCTGAGTCATCTTCTCAGTTGATTTAACTTTGTGCAGTCTAGCCTTCTTGTCAAATAACAATCAGGGTTGGAAGGGTCACTGAGTCCCCAGTGTCTTAGAAGGGTACCTCAAACCAGCTGTTGAGAACTTTAGAAGCTGGTGCAAGCAGCAGCTCCACAAAGGCTCTATGCAGAAGAACCACAATCACCCAATCACCAATCAGCTGTCAAGAGCAAAACAAATCAGTCCTTGAAAAGTCCATACTGTGTAGCACATTCAAGACCTTGAAAGATGGAAATAAAGAAAGTGGCCATCCATCACAAGATATCAATTAAAAACCTGTCCACTCACGCAATGTCTTTTTGCTCCAACTTTGCTGAGCGTTTCAACAAACCCCCAAGCACTTTGGTCTTGGACCAACCATCCCAAATTCTTCCCTTCAGCAAACCCTTCTTTATGCCCATCTCCGGAGGCACTGTGTCCAGCAGTGGAGTCATCACTGAACAAAACTTTTCTAGTTGCTGTTCATATCTGAATACCAAACCAATATCAAGTAGTCATAGCCATGAAAGATTTTCTCTACAAGCATCTGCAACATTCATAGCACAGATCATCTCCATTTCATTACTGCCCCATCACGCTCTAATGTTGATAGATTCAAAAGACTTACTCTGGATATGCTTTAGCATCATTTTCAGAAAACTTTGATATCTCTGCCTCATTCAGTGAAGCATCAGGACCCATGAGAAGAAAGCGGCCATCTACAGTTGGAGTGAATGAGGATGGATTCCTTGGCAGCAACTTCAAACCATGCCTTTGCAAATCAAGCTCCCTGCCACCCCCCATTTCTGAGTGTTAATCTCTGATGTGACACTCTTGAAAAGAAATGCGTATGTGGTCCGGAACCTCAAACTCCAAAGGTGGAATGGTGGATTTTCTGTTGTACTTACTGGATAATGCCTGGCCGAAGTAAGCTCTGAAGGTAGCTTGCTCTTGAGAATTTGAACCCCGGGACAATCTCCTCCGTGACTGCTGCGCCACCCAGTACATGCCGCTTCTCTAGCACTGCCACCTGGAGATTCGCACGGGCAAGGTACGCTGCCGCCGTGAGACCATTGTGGCCTCCTCCAACGACAACCGCATCCCACACTCTGCAATTGTTTGGAAAAAACCAATCTGTCTAGGAATCAACGAACAGAGACTTCCCCACAATATCGAAATCGTCCCAGCATCACTCAATCACAGATGTCGACTCTCAGAAAACAGTCCCATTCTCTCAAACAATCCCTCTCCAACCTAAAATTCCGCTAAACGGATATTACCATATCTTCAAGAAGACGAGAGTCGACATAATACATACCCAACAGTCCTAATTCTCCAAGTCTTTTTAGACCAAGATTTTCGGCTGTTTTTTTCTGAAAACATACGCACGCATGCACGCCTCACAACTCTCAAGACATGCTAAAGGGATCGCTCTAATCCATTGCAGCATTGGCAGAGCAAAAGAGACAGCCCCCCCCCCAAAAAAAGAAAAAAGACTCTCTGCATCTTCTAACTTACATGAAGAGGTAAGAGACCTGCAATTACGAATCCTGAGCAACAAGAGCATCGGAGAGAACTTCAATCTAATGGGTTCCAATTGTAACCTTTCCGAAAGCCAGGCACTGCCTTTGAGCTTAGCATCTGTGAAGAGGAAGCGGCAAGAGGCGACAGCAATCCCCAGCGCCGCAGCAGCAGTCCCAGCAGCCCCGCAAGGTCGCCCGCAGCAGAACGCCATACTGTGTCTGAGCAAAGCGCTACGAAGCGTTAGCACGTCTTAAAAGAACGTTCTTTCTGCCCCTTGACCTCCCTTGCCCATTCTGCACGCGCCAATGGTCTTTTCCACCAGCGGGAATCGGCCGCCCTGGCCACGGTGGGTAGCTTAAGGGATTTTGGCCCCTAGGTAATAATAATAATAATAATCTTATATATAATTACAACAGTGTATCTGTCTGTCTGTCCGTCCGTCCGTCCGACGACGGTTCCGCGTTTGAATGGACCGGCGGAACCGGCCCGGACGATCGGATTCCGAGACCGGGAACCGGCCCGGACAGTCGGATTCCGAAAACGAGTGGGAGTCGAGCAGAATCATTTCCTGGGGGGGGCCAGGTGGGGCGGGGCCAGCAGGGGGGCTGGCAGCAGGGGGGGGGGGGGGGGGGGGACGGGCGGGGAAGCGGAGAGGGGGGGTCAATTTTTTTTTTAAATTATTTTCATTATAGAACATTTTTAAAAAATTAGAATCTTTTTGAAAATGTTCTGGGGGACTTCACAGTGTCCGAAGGGCACGGGCACCCACTAGTAATAATAATAATTACATATAGTAAAGGACGTCGTGGTCGTGCAGCTTTCCATCCATCCATCCATCCCGTCATCCATCCATGGATGACATCGTACAGGGAAGAAAACCCTGTCTAGGAAAGGCATGCCCGGCCCCAAGAGGGAGGGCACCCATAAGATTTTGATATCAATATCAGCAACAAACCCAACATATATTTGTTGTCTCCAGTCTTTTCCCCTGGTCAGCTGTATGTTCTTATCTCACGAATCACAAGCACTGCAAACATCAAGATTTTCAGCGGCCAGGGTCCCCATGGATACATGCGAAATGTGGTATATAGAGAGGTTTTGAAAATGTAGTTCGCATGTGGTATATAAAGAGGTTTTGAAAATGTAGTTTGTAGTTGTAATTTTGTATTATGTACCATCAAATACACACACACCTGTGCATTAGGCACGAGGTTCAAACTAATAATAATAACAATAATAGTAGGTCTATTTTTTATATGAGGATTTTTGAAAGAAGATAATTTTGGCTTGTGTTGAAACTTGAGATTTAGTTATACATTTATAATATCTTGAAGGATTTTGGTCTCTTTTAGAGGATTTATTTGAAGATTAGGTTTTTTTTTTGCATGGTGAAATATTTGAATTTCCATAATAATTCTTCTTTTTGCCTTGAGATAGTTTTTAATTAATCTAAATGCCAAGGCAAGGATATTGTTGTGTTTAGATTCATTATAGAACATAATAGCTTAAGGGATTTTTATAGGCCCCTAGATAATAATAATAATACTAATAATAATAATAGTACTAATAATAATAATAATACTAATAATAATAATAATAATACTAATAATAATAATAATAATAGGTCTATTTTTATATGAGGATTTTTTGAAAGATGATATTTTTACTTGTGTTGAAACTTGAGAAATTAGGTATAGAGTTATAATAATACCTTGAAGGATTTTGGTTTCTCTTACGGGATTTTTTTTGGAAGATTAGGTTTTTTTTTTTTGCATGGTGAAAAACCATGCAATTCACATAAAACTTAGAAGCAATTGGAATTGAATAAATATTCAAACTAGGTAAAGTTTGTGTACTTAACCTAGGTGTTAGAACAATTATTGTTAGAACATTGTTGTGAAGGACACAAAATTTTGGTGTTTGAATCAAAGCTCTAACAAATTGATCTTAACCCCTTTTATAGATTTGCAAATCTCACCCAAAATTTGTATGCTCCAAAGTTTAAAGAAACCTTGGATGAGACATGTTTGAAGTGCAAGTTCAAGATAGATCACATTTCATTCAAAAAACATCAAAATTGAAAGCTACTTCAAAAAAATTAATACATGTATTGTGATAGACAACAAAACTCCTATGAACTCAACGAAACTAAACTTCCATGAAAGTGTGCGAACTTAATGTTCACGAAGGTTGTGCTGAAAATTGTAATGTTATGAATGAAGCACTATTGAAAGCAAGAAGCACCAACCCTATCCTATGAATGACATTCCTTCAAGAACAACATCCAACCATAATGGGTGAGTATTTTTATGCATGATACCTTTCCACAATTGATCAAATAGGTGACCTTAAAAATTTGCATGCTGTTAAAATTATGCAATTTTGACAAAACGTAAAACACTCCAAAAAAAATTTGGAAATGCATGTGGAAAGGACCTTATATCCATGAATTATTCTCCTACAAATTAAGAGGGATATGATGCCTAATCCTCAAGGGTGGGAAGGAAATTATGCCTACTTATACGTGTAAGAACCCTCCCACTATTAAAGAGTAGGCAGAAAAACCCTTCTATTCATGTGCCTCATGATCTACATAGGTTTTGGTTTATGATAAATTTTGTGTCATGCTTTATGATAGCTAAAGCCCATGGGCTAAGGACATTACCAAAACGCGAAGCTGAACTCGACTATTGCCTTATCCTAGGCCCCTTATATTGATAATGCCCCACCCTAGGGCTTTACCTTACACACAAATTGCCCTAATGTAAGGTAGAGTGGTTGAATGTGCAATTTTAATGTGCAAAAATTCACACCAAAAACAAAAAAAAGGGTTGCCAACATCATTAAAAAGGTCAAATAAATTGCACAAGACTATTTTAAACGTATATAAAAATATAAATATAAATATAAAAGGGCATACATCTAAATAAACGAGGGATGTGTTACACTTTGGCCTTGCCATTTACATTAAAATGTATCTTAAGGCAAAAGAAGAATTATGGAAACTCAAATATTTTTGAACTTTGGTGGTGCTTTCAAAGTCCATGTGTCCCTTTTGGAGTGTTAGTACTTAATAATTCAATAAATTAGTTCTAATATTTTGTCAAATGTTGTTGCTTGTTTTTGTATTATCATTTTGTTGTATTATAAAAATTTCTTGATGTGTAAAACAAAGACCATGCCTCATTTGAAATAATCAAACAACTTTATGTGCAAGCAATTGTTTTCTTTGACATTGCATTTAAAACATGTTTTGATAATAATGCAAGTCCATTTGAGTTGTCATGCAATCTTATTTTGAAGGTTCAATTGTTAAGATCATAAATTTGGTAGAAAGAACCAAAGGTGCATCAACCTCAAGTATTGTTGTTAAAAGAATCACCTTTTGGAACCTCCACGTCCAAATAATCTTGCAATTAAAAGAGCTAAAAACAATTAATGGGAGTTGAAGTGAGTGTTTGAAAACATTTAGATGACCAAATTACCATTAGAAGTTGTAGTTGGGGAAAATGGCAGGTTGAATATGGTAAGGTGCAAGATTTACAATGTTGTGCAATGTCATGACAAGTTGTTTATTCCCAAATTTAATGGTTTGCAAAAAAACATGCTAACCACTACAAGGTCAAGTTTGCACATTTGTGATACACGTTGGGAATATTTCATAAGTTTTAAAAGTTAGCATGTTAAAAACAATTTTTTTTTGTGAATTTACATAGGAAAAATCTATCATTTAACAGGTTGCTAACATTGGTGAGTCATTTTGAGGGGAAACGTAATTTTGTGTAATTTGTTACAATACTTCATCTCTTGAAGCAAGCACAATCAATGTATGCACAAGGTGGTTTTGAGGTCCATATGTATGGTGATGTAGAAGGCGCAATTTATTGTTGTGAGTTGTGATGAAACCAATGACTAAAGTTGAATAAGTCTACATGTGTCTGTGGTGCAAGGGTGGAAACAAATCCCCTCGTGCGTTAACTTTACACAAGTTATGAATTGTCATTTTACAAATAATCTCACCAAGTTAATTGTGCATGCCTTGCTACAATATGGAAGGCTTTCGAAGTCAAAATGAAGTTCAAATCTAATATGTTTTTTCATAGTCATTATGCAACTAATTGTCATTTGCAACTACAAAATTGAAATCGTATATTTTTTGGGTTGTATGGTTGTGTTGCAATTAACATGTAACTAATGGTGTAAAATATGGACACATGTCATAAATATAATATTGTAAGCTAATACATACCTATGTTAATATACCCAATATATCTACCTAAGTTATATATAATAATACTATAACTCTAGCACTAAAGCTAAACCCATGCTAACCAAGGTTAACCAAAATTAAACGTTGGTTAAACATAAATTAAACTCATACTAACCAAAGTTAAACCTAAGTTAAACCTTGATTAAACTAACCATATTGGTTTTAATAACAAGCTAAATAGGAAATTAAACTATCCATGGTTAAACTAAATCATGGATAAAATAATTTTAAAATTAAATTAATCATGATTAAACTAACTATGGTTAAATTGATTATAAAATAAAATAAATTAAAAGTTAAATTAACCATGGTATATATATATATATAGTAATTTTTTAATTTCTATTTGTCAAATATATTTTTAAAATATCATTTGGCAAGTATAACTTTAAGAAATTCAACCAATTTTAATATTGAATTTTATTTGGATTTTTTAAAAATGTAAACTCGATAAAAAAAATTAATCGATAAAATTGCAACCACCCTATTTTTAAAATGCCCCGCCTTCCTTAAGCTTGGTGATATAATAAAAATTAATATTAATATGAATAGTTATTACTACTACTGATCATTATAATTAATTTATTAATATTATAATATATATAGTATTTATAATAATTAATATCATTATTTTAACACCAAAAATATGATTCATTTTTAATAATAAGAATTTCATTTTCCATAATTTTTATTTAATAATATTAAATATTAATAAATATTTAAAATAATATTACTTATTGAATGTGAATAATTTTATTATTTCTTCTTCTTCTTAACACCACAACATTATTATATTATTACCTACTAGTTATTATTATTTCTATATATTGATATATAACTAGTAAGTAATCTAATGTAGTACATGACATAAATATTAATCTTAGTAGTTTCATGTAATGTGTAATTAAGTTGGTGATGTTTATAATTGAAATTTTTATCCCATACTTTTTGATATTCAATCTACTTTTGAACATTATTAAGTAGGTGTAGTAGTCGTGTCCATGAACCAAATATTAAATGCCATTGGGGATGAACTAATTAAAAAAACTTGACCTTAAATGGCTAAATTCAAAAATAGAATTCTAAACCTCCTTATCTAGATTAAGCTTACCTTTCAACCTACCTATCGACATAGTAGGGCGTAATAATTACCTACCTACCTTAGCACCATGTGTCAACATTTTATTTAACCCTAAATTGGATTATCCAAAATTCATTAACTATTATTAAAAAAAGGATAAATGGGCTTTAAAATTGCCATGTGTCACCATAAAATTAAACACATGACAAATTGTCAATGAATCTTCCATGGTTTGCCACATGTCATCATCATAATGGCAATTTTTTTGACAATTGAAATTAATCCAATGCATTTTTAATTTTGAAAACACACAAATAATTTAAAATGACATGTGTTTGCAAGTAATTTGCCCAATTTTATAACACATGCCATACATTGATTAGTTGCAAAAATAAATGCATATCAGGTGCAATTACATTTGAATTGGTATGTATGGATGAACACATATATTGACATTATATATACATGTTGCATATGTAATGTCACAAACAACTAAATGTTGTGTGCAACTTGTTTTAAACAACTACACAAATTTGTAATTGCATGCAATTGAAAAATAATTATAAATAATAGTTACTAAATTTAAGAATTCTAGTAGTGTTTGGAACTACTATGCAATGTTGATACTTTTTAGGTTTAACGTTCATAATTACAAGGCTCAAATGTGTTCAAAGTTTGTCAAATTTTAATTAGACCCAATGTATCTACATATGCGATTTTGCGACCAAATGTATTATGATCTAGCCATTAAATATTCATCAAAAGAATTTAACATTGTTTTCCATTGGTAAACATTAGAATGAAACTTTGAACATGAGTTAGGTTATTGCTTCTGATTTTCCTTGGAGATTGTAACATTCCAATTTTTTTCAGTGTATTATCACGGTGCACAAGCAAGATTTTATAACAAGGGTCTTTGATTTAGTTTCTAAAGTTGATTGGTTGATTGTAATTGAAGATGTGAAGAAGTAATGCATTAGCATTCTTTTGGGTCTCATTGAAGAATTGAAAAAAAAGTTATTTTGTTCAAGATACCATGCATGTCGCAAGCATTATGGTTTCACCATTTTGGGTTCAATCATAAGTGAAACACACATTTCTTGTGCAATTAAACATTCCAAAAGCCCATTATTACTATGGGAAGAATGTTGGTCTAAATCAAGTTTTCATCTAGTTTATCCTTAATGAAAAGTTACTAGACCATAAATGTTTTTTCTTCAAGATTGCAATGTGAAATAATTCCCAAGTTGTCATGAAACTACCTCACAATGATAATCCATGTGTGAAAATGTGGTGCATGTTATGGAACAACAAAGTCATTGCACATCAACTATCTAAATCTTTTGAGTTAATTGAGTTGTTAATGACTATGGTACTAGGTAGTGTGAAAGACAAGAGATTTTTTTCACCTTGAGTTTTGTGTAACGTAAATCGAAAAATAGGTTGACAATGCACTTAAATCTCACTATGCACATGTGTGTGTAATTTTTAAAAAAAAATTGTACCCTTGAAACCTTTCCATTTGACACTACAATCATAATTTTAAATGTGAAAAGGGTTATGAGTTGGATGTTTGAACCTTACATTTGTTTTTATGGTTATGAACACATTAGATATGCTATAAGTATTAACCTCACATTGCTACAAGTTTTAAAATATGTATGTTATATTATTTTAACTTTTGTTTTTGTAAGCATGTATTTTCCAATTGAAGTGGGTAAGGTCCATAATGACTAGGGTTCATTTCCCCTGGGAAGGACAAGGTTCAAGGCACTTAGTATTAAATTTGTTACACAAAAACAAAAAAAATAGAGTTATGTTAATTTTCTACTTAGTTCATGTTGTGGATGTGTAAATGTTACTTTGTTCATGAGTTGATTGCCAATTTTCCTACTATAATTTGAATTTGGTTGCTTGTAGATTTTACCATGGTTGAATTGTGTAACCACGAGTTTTGTATACAACAATTAACTTAGTAGCCATTGTTTCTCCCCTTCTAAACCCAAGTAGGTAGTTATTCACCTCTTAAACCACGTGTCAAACATATATTGGGCATAAGTAATCAGCCATGCTATTATTTTACAACTTGGAGAATTAAAAGTTCATCTTGATGTGTAAATATAATGAAGTTGAAATTTAAAACCTAATTAACAACATAATTACAAAGGGCAAAAATAGTTGTGAAGTTTTCAATAAAGCCCATGATGTTGGCAAATCTACAACAAAGAGTTGATTTGTGTGACTAGAACATCAATCATGGCAAATCATGAAAAATAATATCCTTGCAACCATCAAAACCATGCCTAGTTGGATAGAGCAAGGGGAAGTTAAGGAAGAAAAAGCAAATTGGGTAGGAAAGAGGTGGGAACAAGGGAAAATAGTTGTGTCTAACTTTGAGGGAGTTCATTCTAGTACAAATGATATAAACATGGCCAACTTTATTCCAATGAAACAAGAGGACAAGGGAAGCAAAAGGATTAAAAGTGAAATGGTAAGAGCCAAGGGTAAACAATAATGAAAACCGTTATTTAGAAACCTAACTAGCCAAAGCATACAATAACATCTTAATTACTCATATACCTATGGCTACAAGGTTGGAGGTGGGGATGAGATGTGGGGGGGGGAGGGGGGCTTGACAAGTGGTGAGAGCGAAAATGTGATTAACCCCATCACCCCAACTTGACTTAAGATGGAAGTGGCCTACATCTTTTGCATCTTTTATAGTGTAATTAAAACTTGTTTTAAAAAAAAAGAAAGGTAAGACTAAGAGTGGCAAACCTTGTAGACCTTTCATCATTCATATGTTATGGGCACAAGCTTGCAAAAAACCACTAGCTTGCTTGTGTAAACAACCAAAAACTTCTACCAACCTCGTAGACATTTCATCATCCATATGTTATGGGCAGAAACCTACAAGAAACCATTAGCTTGTTTGTGTAAACAACAAAAAACTTCTACCAACCTTGTAGAGATTTCATCATCCATATGTTATGGGCAGAAGCCTACAAGAAACCATTGGCTTGTTTGTGTAAACAACCAAAAACTTCTACCACTAAACTATAAAACATGTACTCAAATACAAATGTCTTGTACAAGATATCAAGATTTCTTATACAAAACTCTTCACCATACAAGCATTAATTCATGTGCATAACCCAATGCAAAAACACACCTATGTTCACATTGCTATAGGTTTGCCTCCAGATAGTGCCATTGATATGCTTGGAAGGGGGAGGGTTCCCATGAACTTGAAGATCTAGTTATTGGATGAGTCATGGCAATAAGAACATAAAAATGGCACGTAAAGTTAGAGAAATAACCTTTATTGGTTGTCCTAAAAAATCGAACATGGTGGGGGGTGTGGGGGGAGTGTTCCATTCCATTCGATCTCAAGGTGGGTGATTAATGAAATTAGATTTGAAGATCCAAAAAATGATCATCTTAAGAAACTCCAAGTTGTCCTTATCCACTTTGAAAAGAGCACCTCAATGATGTTCTTGGATAAACATTTTGATAGCTTTGAGACCCTTGTGATGGGAGCTCAATCACCTAAATATTGGTCAAAATATGAACATGATAAATGATGAAAAATAATTAAATTCCAAATCAAGAATTTTTTTCAAGATTTATAAATCTAATTAGGGAACTGTGAAACCTAAATGATCTAATCTTTAGATGATATAATCTTTAAGTTAAGTGAATGCATACGTCAAGTGGTTCAAAAATGGCAAAAGTTATAGTCGCTATGAGTCCAAACAAGATTTTTAAAAATGATTCAAATGGACACGGTTGTTACTTTTTAAATGTTATTATTATAACCTTTGAATAATATGTGTTCAATCATTTACAAACCTTCCCAAATCTATATGAAATTTTATATTTAATGTAATTGATGTTTTTTTTTACTTAGAAGTCCTAAAAGAAAACCCACAATGTCCATATGAATAATGGACCATTAAAGCTTTAAAAAAATGCTTTTGGGACCAGAATTTTGAAAAAAAAACAAAAATTGCAACTCATATGGACTTATGAAAATATGGTCAAATTTGAATTAATCAAAAGTTCTAAATTATTAATTGGTTAAGGTTTTCAAATAAAAATTCATTGTATGAATTTATCATTTTTTATTTCATCATATATTGAATCCCAATAACAAATTTGGAATGTGAATTAATTAAATTTTTTCCATTTTGTGATGTTCCAGTTCGATGAGTAATCCTTATTTTTTCGACTTCAAAAGTCCATCACTATTAGCAAATGATTTTTTTAATCAATAAATACCGCATAGTTCTCTTCATAATGAAGTTGTTAATATAGATCCAAATTTTAATTAGTAGATTAAGAGTATATTAATCACCATATGCATTTAAATAAAAGGTACCCATGAAAAAAAAACTAAAATCTCACAAGACTGAACCCACTTGATTGTGCATTTATATAGTTTTAAATATTATCCATTGTGTTGGGATTCCAAGGAATGAGAAACATTGTGAGGTCCTTATTCACCGCATTTGTTGTGTGCTTTGTCATTAATAGAAATGAAAGGTCCTTCTTGTGTTGACCTTGCACATTTCATAGGTTTTTTATAACCTTAGTGCATCATATTATGATAAGAATTTGTCTTTCATTTACACCATTGACTTGAATAGGCAACTCATTAACATTAAAAAGGTCCCAAAAAAAGTTACATTATTACCTCTAGAAAAGACCCTAAGAAGCAAACCATTAACATTAAAAGGGTTTTGGAAAAATGCTATTTCATTACCATAAATAAACACCGAAGTTTCGATTGTTAAAAACTTGCGCGAAGATTTCTTCAAATTCCCAAAAGCCTTCTCCAAAAGGAAAAATAAATGTTATAAAATTTAGGTGAAACAAAAATATAGTTGATGTTTTTGGGCATAACCATGAGGTGGTGACTAGTGATAAAAAATAGTTGCAAAAGACATCTTTAGTCGCCTAAGACAAATACAAAAATGGGGTTTTTTTTCTAGGGTTAAGTTCATTTTGTTTTATGTTCAAGAGGAAAAAAATTCATGGCACTTTTTTCTAGGGGAAAAACCTTGTCACTAGTAATTTGGTTATAAAAGTTTTAAATTGGGCTTTAAGGTCAATAATTCTCAAAACCCCTATTGATACCAACTTGGACAAAAATTCCCACTTGACTTTAACACACGTTTTCTTTGCTTTACATCCCCATATGAAATTCCTAACCATTCATTACACCAAAACATGGTTTTTATAATTAGGACATTTTGCAACTATTGCCCAACTTAACATGTAGTCATATGTGACATGTTTTTGTGTAATTTCAACAAATTTAATCATCATTACGATTAGGTGATTATAATTACAACATGACTGAAAATCATCTCGAAAGAAGTGTAACTAGGGTAAGTAAACTTGGTAAGTTACTTGCAAGGTAGTTAGGCTAGGTGTTAAAGATGGGTAAGCAGGTAGGTACCCTAAATAACTAGGTAGGTAGTGTAGTTGGGTTCAACTACATAGGTACCTTAGAAAAAATATTCACAATAATATGATGACAAATCATATTATTTGTTGAATGTGTGGTGCAATGATGAAGGTTTCTGAATTGAAAATTGATTTAATATTATCGGACAACAATTATGCACTTAAAAAATCTAAAAGGAATAAATTTAAATATACACAATTTTCATAAATAATAGTAGATGCAAAATGATAGCAACATGTTGCAACTAACCATTGATAAACTCAATCAAATCTTTACGTCAAAATTGTTGTTTTATGATTACATATATACATTATGAAAAAATAAGATGTTTTGCAACTAGGCTTGCAATTGGGTTTTTGAATTGCAACAATCATTTGTAACTCAACATATTTCTATAATACGAATGTCATCAAACAAGTTGCAAAAGTTACAATAAACATAACTCATCGTATATATGAAACTGTATACGTATACAAATTCATGCAACTATGTTGCAATTAGATCATTGCAACTACCGTGACATTATGTTACAACTACATAAGCAATAACATGTTGACATGGCAATGATGTTCTAACAATTCATTAACGAAAATGTAGAAATTCTAAGTTTATTTTTATATTGAATGTTTTTATTATTATAATTGAAATCATTCGACTTAGGGCCGATAAGATGTTGACACACATCGTTTAGCTCAATAGGTAAGTAGACCAAAGGTTATGTAAACATTATTACCTACCTTTCCTAAGGTGGGTAGTTAGGCTTAAGTAGATAGGTAGGTAGGTTTATGTTAAGTATGTAGGTAATTTGGGATAATCCTATTATATTTTAGGTTTAACCTTAAGGTCAAACCTTTTTTTATTGGCTTATTCTAAATGTCAACAAATACAATTAATGACTAAAAATAAGTGCAAAGTTATAGGATCACAATTTTAAACATCATAATATATGAACAATAAGTGCAACATGTACCAATGACACATGAATCTCACCAAGTTCCTTTAATCTAGCAATAGGTGTATCAACAAGTAGGAAATCTAACTACCAAAGGCACCTAAAAGGTGACATTAATGTAACATCAATAACCACAAGTGTCAATTCATCACATAGACAAAAGGTGTCACACAAGCATGCACAATAGGAACCACAACATTCCCATAAGTGTAACATTATATGATTTGTGTACCCTTTGAATGTACTTTCCTTTTGAACTTGGATTTTAATGACATATCGTAAATTAAAGTATGGGTGGGTAATGTTAAATGGGTTAAGTTACTAGCAATTTATTATTTACATACCAATTATACGAGACTTATTATATTACTAATTAAATTATTAGTTAGTGTGTTGGTTATTAATTTTGAAATTAAGTTTTTTCTTGTTTTTTACATTGTTTAATTTGAATCTTGTTTTGCTTCAAAACCTTAAAGACCTTTTACATATATGGGGAAGCAATGACAACATGGCATTATGCCAAATACAAATGATTCTTTTGTAATCATGCATTTGACAAAAGAAATAAAAATCCTCAAGTTTTTTAATGTAGTGTAAAGCCTTAATGTGGAGGCATCCCCAAAATAAAAGGTTATGATGATGCATAGTTGACTATAACCTTTGGGTTATGAAACTTAAATTGTTTTTTTATGAACCCTTTTGTCCAATCTAATTGATATTGGGTTTTTGGGGTTTTTTACTTTTAATTTTAATGTTTTTTTACTAAAACTAGAGTTTGGTCCAATTAAAAATTAGGTCCATTCCCATTTTCATTAAAAACATAATTAAACTCTTTTTTTTGTTTAGTTCTAATTTGTTCAACTAATCTATAGAATCCAAAAATGAATATTAAACATTAATTATGTATAACCAATTGAAATTTATTACTTGCTTCAAAAACAAGGTTAGGTTGTATTTTTTTAAAGTTGTATTCATGGTACATAAAGAACCCAAACTTGTTGAACAAGGGACAACATCCCATGTTTAGGCTAGAATTCAATTCCTTAAAATTGTTGGTTAACCATTCTAGTTTTAATGGAAATCTCAATAAAATGTGGAACTTCTAGTTTGGAACCCATTAGAATTTGACCTTAAATATGGACCTAAACCTAAATTAGAATATAGAAACATGACAACACTAGTCGAAACTCAAAATTTGAAAATATCCACCACTTATGCACCTTACCCACCTAAACCTTGTCATAAGCTCAAACATACATAAGTCATGATGCAAAAATAATGGGAAGGATTGTTTAAATGATAATCATTTTATTTAAATTACCCATTGGGTAAAATAATCAAACTTTACTTTATTGTCATAACCTAGTAAATCTAATTTATTGGTAGTGGGTAAAAGTGTTTGAAATTTATTTTCATTTAAATAAATACATAGTTAATTGTCTCGATTGTTCTAGGATTATTTTTAATGATTTTTTCTAGAAGGTGGGTAAACATAAATTATTCCCATTAATTTAGGTGAAGATTTAAAGATTTTTAAAAAGATGCATGGGTTGGTAAAACATGGTGAAGAAATCTAGGAATGGATGAGGTGATACATGAGCTTAGTGTGGGTGGCAACCCCATCTAAATGTTCACTTGGGATTGTCAATAATAAAACTATACAAGGATCTAACACATGTTGTTTATAAATGAAAGATTTTTTTGTGCTCTTGATTTGTAGGCAAAGATCCTTTTTGTGAGTTAGGAAACATATTGAGTAAGATGCATTTCGTAAGAATTAATATTTTTATCTAAGTGCTTTTGTGTGGTATGCGAGGCCATAAGGAGAATGCCTTACTAAAATAAAAGGTTTGCACAAAGAAAAGCCAAATGTGGCCGCAATTTTGATAACACCTTCCTTAAAGGGCCTTATACCATGGGTAAATTTATTTTTTGTTTGAAAAAAAGACTTTCATTTTTCATGATATTTAACACATTCGTTAGTTAGGTAATAACTTTTAACACATGAACCAAAAAAAAAACACATGAACAATTATGCTTATTATAATATGTCTTATTGCAATAATAAAATGAAAACAACGAGGCTTTGTGAATATGGATACCATTGTACTTAGTTTGGTTAGACACTAATTAATTTGACCTACATGCCACATTGAAAATATAGAAAATGGTGGAAGGAAGTGACAAATTTTGAACCTTATTAAATCTTTTACTTTTTTGGAAATCATATAATAAGGACAAAAAAATTCATCTCTAAATTAATCATTAGATTTCACTTATGACAATTGAAGTCTCGTGAATATTATTAATAGATCTCAACTTGATGGAATTGTGCAATGTGCCATGACACTAGGAGAAAATTGCAAAAGATAATTACTTTGGAAAATTTCCAAGAAATAACTATTGTTGTGAAGGTATCTAGTTTGAAGGGTAAAAATTTGGGGATTTGAGGTCAAGTTCTTGTGACCTTGACTTGAGTTCACATCATTTTCTTGGAATTGGCCCATGAACTAGACTATGGAAAAAATGATTTGCTAGATCCAGAACTAAATTGGAATAGTGAAAAAACATTTTTGAAAACATGGTTAGGATATGTATATTAAAAACTTAATATATACATTGACTTTTATAACTTAATATTAAATTTAATTAGTTGGTCAACCTTATATTATGTAGACCTCTATTTTAATTTGTTCTAAACCTTTGTACCCACATAATCTATAAAATGTGCAATGTGGATATGGAATTAATCATGGCCTTTATAAGAGAGAATAATATTAATGTTTTTTCTACATATGATGGACATAAATGCTAAATGAAATGGAATCTATAGACCATTAAGGCAAGAAACAAACTATGAAAATGACATTAGTTCATGCATTCACATGATAATATGTTTGGCCTTTGACATGTAATTATAGTTAGTCAAAAAACAAGATGTGCAGATATAAGAATAGTTGACAATCATGGTGGAAGGGTTATTAAGGATCTAAATATACAATTTATAAACATAAGAATAGTTTTTTGTCCAAGCACAAGAGAAACAAGTTACATGAATTTATTCAATCAAGAAATAAAGTTGTTTTAAAACAACTTTCAACCTCCTATATATCAATTTTGGTTATTTTATAACACTTGCATTGATAAACACTAGAGTTAAGAAAAATGCATTAATGTCATCTCCCTTGTCATTATGTCTACAAACAAGGACAACAAAGGGATCATGGATGCAATGCACGATACCAACAATACTCAATTGGAGATTGAATAACATTCAAATGTTCATAGACACATTTTTCAAAAAAATCTCCATTTCTTCAAATGATTTGGTAGGAAAATCCACAAGATGAACAAATGCATGGTGAATGTGTTTTCCAATTTGAATCACGCATCTATCAAGGATCAAACACACATGCCTTTAATTGTAATTTACCTTTAAATGATTTAAGATCATATGACTTGTCAAATGATTAGAATGAAAGTAAAACATATGTACTGATTCAGATTCTAAGAACACAAATTGTAGTGGTTTTAATTGAGAATCTTCATTTCATATTACATTCAAATTGTATTTCAATTGAAGATTACACTACACACAATGTCATCTAGATTGGATTTCAATTCCAAATCACAATTCACACCATATCAACAATTGAAATATTGAAAATGCAAGATGTAAGAATTCAATGTTTATAAATCCATGGTCTATAATTCTTTAGATATTGTTGTACCATATTATGTTGATTCACACTTGAAAATTTCCCCTTTGCAAATGTAAGCCAAATGTCCAATTCATTTACTTGATCATCACCATGTTTAGTTACTAGCACACCACATCTATCTTTATCCCATTCTTTGCATTCAATTCTTGTATCAATTCATCAATGTTAATGTTTTTCATTAAAAATCATATTGTGTAACATACAACAACATATGAACACATCTAGAAGGAAATGCACATGCAAATTTGATTTAATCATTAATTCACAAAAAAAATTATTCAATATACCAAAGTTGTTTTTAATAATTCTAGCAAGGAGTTTCTTGTTATATAGTGTTTAAAAAATGGAATGTTGAACCTATAATTCTTTATAAGGCACCATTAACCATGGCAATAATGGGTAGCCCTTGTTTCAAATGATGCAAGGCTCGATGCTTTCATGCAAATCAAGCTTGTTGAACAATATCCCTCATGTTGCCTTTTGATAGAAAACAAGCACAAGACAAATGTGCATCATTATTAATCTTGACATCCACACAAAAACATCTCAAAAATGTTCTTGTCATCAAGAATGGCTTGCGTTTGCATATTGTATGTTTTCAAATTGAAGGATTCTAGGAATGTTTGGGCTTATCAAATGTCTAAGTTGCCATTGATGTGGTTCAAATCCATGTACAAAAGTCGAAAGTCCAAGCCTACAAACATGTAATAGCTAATCACCATTCAACCCATCTAATTTAATTTTTGAAAACAACATTACCAACATGTACAAACTCCTTTAAGACTAGATGTACAATTGATTTCCCAATGGCAAAGAGTTCACTACATTATAATTATTTAAAGACGTGTTTACTCGTAATAAGAACATGCAACCCTAATGTTCATAAACATAGTGCACATAAATTTTGCATTTTTTTGCATTTTATGTTTCATTGTTCCACAAAAGACATGTTAATTAGAAATTTTCAATCCATGTTTTATTATCAAATCTACTACTATAAAGAAATGGGTGTCGGTGGCTTGATATGATAATTCATGATTGGCTCCAACAACCCCCCCCCCATTTCCCTTAAGGGCCCCAATCAAAGTGAGCGGATGGTGGGGGATGGTCAACATAATGGAACCATGGAAACTTGAAAAATATCTTCCTCTAAATCCCCCACCCCCCAAACTTAACATGAAAAAATGGGCATTCCCATTGGCTGCATGAACTTTCTCCTCTCCCAAAAAAATTTATCACTATTTTTGGCCTAACCTTTACCCCTCACAAGCCGATCATCATCAGGGCCAAAATGAAAAACTAGTTACTTAGGATGTGGGACAAAAAGGTTTGCACTTATTTCGTTATACCAACCCCCTTCCCTCCCCAAAATCTACTATTAGTTTGAATCAACATCAACTACGTGATGGTGCGGGGTGCATTTGATTACAACCATGCTTTTTATAACCTTATCAAAACTTCAAGTTGCTTGGACCAATGTGACTCTAGACACAATTCTCTCCTCTATTGTTTTTCAGGTGGTCATGGCAGGAAAATATGTATGTAGACACAGGGTTGAGTGGAGATTTTTGCAATTTTTTTGCTTGAATTAGTTAGTGATTCTTATGGGAAAAGATAATGTTTCTTTAAGTTTAGGAGATCCTTAGTTCCATTTGCAGGTTGACAAAATCAGACTTCCAAGAGCCACTAAATATTGGTAGTGATGAGATAGTAGGCATGAATGAGATGGAGTTTTCATGCTCAATAACAAGGTGGGTAGATATGTGGCGGTGAAAGTGCATAGCTCTTGGACTGACTTCTTTGCATATTTTTAGCAGTAGGTTTGTAGCCTCTCATTGGACATTCTGATGTTGTAATCAATTGCCTGAATTTATCATTGATGATTGATCATGTAGTGTTAATTGAATGTAGTTATGTTTGTTTGACGATCATAGATTGTGGTGCAATTGCAGGAGGAGGAGAAGAGACTGCTTGCATTTACAAAACATGGCAAACATGTTCACACAATTTGTTTCCCTTCCACCTATTTTGCAAGCATTGTACCAACAAATGATAGGTGACATGATTTTAGCATTGAATATTTTTTCGTGAAAGGAAACAAAATCTTCAGAAAGTTATATATTTCTGAAACTAGATATGCACTCTAAAAGACTTTGACTTTTGATTCTCCTTCAAAGAATGGGGTTAAAGGCTAGACTAATCAATGAGTGTGTTGAGCACTTGAAAGGTGAATAAGTCTTCTAACCATGGACAATGTTCCAATGACGGAAATCCAACATGATGAAATATGTGATGCAAGGTTTGTGTTGTTTGGGATTTTTTTTAAAGTTAGGATGAAGGGTTGAGTGGGTGCAAGATGTTAAGTACAGGCCAGGTGACTGGCTTTTGTTTGGATTTGAAGTTGATGGCCTTCTTCTTACAGCACTAAAGAGTGCCATTGTGGGCCGTATGCAGGGGGTACTGTGCGACTTCCAATGAATGACACATTTGCCCACTTGGCCCAATAAGAACAACTTTTTGATTTTGGACCATTTTGAGGTTTATCCTCCAAACCTTTCATTTCCATGAAGAAAACAACAAAGTAGGACCAGCAAGGAGTTCTTTTGATGGTTATCTAGCAGTGAAGTCTTGACTTAGGAAGTTGTATGCGCTCCTAAACTTGAGATTGCTGGGTGGGGGGTTGTAGTGAAGTTGACCCAATTGTGGCATCATTTTCTAGAGGAGTTGTGGGAGTCATCACGTCACTCATGGTTGTAAAGTTGAACAATGTGAAACAACACGAACACAAGCCCTACAAATACTATCATGGCACAAGTACTTCTTCTTCATTCCTTTTAGTTCTTCCATGTGTGGTGTTTCTGGTGGGTTAGTGTTTCATATGATTGTTTAAAACTAAATTGGTTTTGTTTGATTAGGAAAGGGCTGCCTGATACTCAAATGACATAGAAAATACAGATACATATTATATTTGATAATCAAAAGATTAATTCCATTTGTTGGAGACTTAACACCAATTCATGATTCTATTTGGCAATTGGAAACCATGCAGGGTACTTAGCATGTGCTTGATGTGCTAGATTTGGGTCACTTGAGGATCATGTCCTCGTGAACGTGGGTGTGGTTGAGCATCTTGGTTGGGTGTATGTGCTCCTAAACTTGAAATTGCTGGGCGGGGGGTTGCAGTGAAGTTGACCCAATTGTGGCATCAATTTTTGGAGGAGCTATGGGAATCATCACGTCATTCATGGTTGTAGAGTTGAACAATGTGAATCAACAGGAGCACAAGCGCTGCAAATACTGTCATGGAAGAGGTACCTTTTCCTCACTCCTTTTGGCTCTTCCACGTGTGGTGTTTCTGGTGGGTTAGTGCCTCATATAATGCAGAGAATACAAATACATTGCTCGTGGATATGTTGACCTCTAGGTTAGACTTGCGCTTGTCATAATGGTAGTTAAATATGAAGTTATGTTATTGTGTTTTTAGAGCCTGATTCCATTTTGTTTCCAACTGAAAGAATCGTAGATGAAGCCCTAGAGCGTCGTGCAAATATGCAAATGATGAAGAAAGGCGAGTAGTTGCTTGAGAACGTTAAAGACTTCGTCGTGCTACAGTAGCTCTCGAAAGGGTTGTGTTTAATGGGGCCCAACATGAAGAAGCACAATGTATGGTTAATGTTGCTCATCGATTATTGGAAAACACGGAACAACACACGAGAGCACATGCTCTTGAAATAGAGTAGGGCCATCAAACCCAACTAATGATAGATGTTGCGCGATGCGCTGAACAACGTCGCATTGCGTGCGCAAAGGATCAACTTCAGGCTAAAAACCACATGGCCCTACGAGATTTGCGGTACCCCTTGGTCAACCCGCAAATAGATTGACAAGTGTTCAGATGCTTGAATGAGCAATGCAACCATTGTGGCTCTCACTTTTGGATCGAAGAGCGCACATGGGGCTCTCTTCGAAGACCACACTATAGTAAATGTTGTGCTTCAAGGAAAATTCTTTTGCCTCCTATTCGTACCCCGCCAGAGTACATGACCATGTTACAAGATCGACAAAATGCCGAATTGTGTAAACATCTTTGTTTATACAATGTTGCCTTTGCATTTATGTCCACAAGGGTCCAGAGTGTGGGCTTCAAGCTTGGACCATGAGTGGATACCTACAAAGTGCAAGGAGGATTCTACCACTTGATTGGTGATATGGAACCTATAGAAGGGTAATTGCCACGTTTTCTTTAGGCCTATGTGCATGATGCGGTAAATGAAGGGCCGAATCGGCAGATGCAGAACCCCAATCTAAGCTCGGCGCATTTGATGACACTTCACATGATCCTCGGGTGCGTAAATCCTTATGTAAACGTCTTCGTTCGTGTAACTGACCGTCTCGCCACAAACCCTACAGAGGAGGTCCACATTTGCATTACAGCTGGTCGTACCTTGGGAAATGGGGATGTCCACCGTTACAACGCCCCTACGACAAATGAGGTTGCAATGATAACTCTTGGCGAGTCGGGAGAGGTTGGAAATTGCGATGTCATTGTACAACGACGATATGGAGGTGGTTTACAGCGGATGAACGAGCTAGCACCTTTTTATGATCCTTTATAATACCCACTGCTTTTCCTCGCTGGGGAGGACGGGTGGTCTGAAAATTTGCGGCTATAGAACGATCAGGACAAAGCACGCACAAGGGTCTCAATGGCGGCTTATTACGCACAAAGAGTGCACTTTAATGGCGAACTTTCCGCTCTACATCTCGGTAGTCTCCTTTTTCAATAGTATATCGTCAACGTTGTTACTAAGACAAAGTAGAACATTATTAACTTTTTGGTGCTAAACCAAGCTCAACTTCGTGCGAAACTCTACCAAGGGTTGGCAGATATGGTCGAACATGATTTCTGTTTACATCCTGTGCAAGTCGATGAGCGAATTGTTCTCCCAAGTTCATTTCATGGTTCTCCACGTTTCATGATGCAAACGTATCAAGATGCGATGGCTATTGTGCGAAGCAAAGGAATTCCAGATGTCTTCCTCACATTCATTTGCAACCCGAATTGGCAAGAAATAATTGTGGAGCTCAAGCCCAACCAAACAGTTTCTGACCGTCCAATTTGGTCGCCCGCGTATTTCAAATGAAGGTGAAAGCCCTTCTTAAAGGAGTGGCAAAAATTGGATGGTTCGCCAAAATTATTAGGAACATCTGGATAAGGGAATACCAAAAACGAAGCCTACCTCACATCCATATGTTCCTTATATTTCTTCCAGAGCAGAAAGTTTCCACAATCGAAGACATAGATCGTTTAGTGTCAACGGAGCTTCCTCTTCCAGAGAACACACCTATTTTTGAAATGGTCACAAAATATTTGTTGCACGGACCGTGTGGCCAAATACCCCAACACACCCTGCATGGTCAACGGTTTATGCAAGAAACGATATCCGCGAGTTTTCTTCGAGGAGACAACACAAGGCGAAGACGGTTACCTTGTGTACCGTCACCAAAACGATAGTTCAGCGTTTCAAAAAACTCTAGATGGCTTTGCGTACGACAACCAATTGGTGGTGCCTTACAACCCTTACCTTACTAAGATGTTTAATGCACATATTAATGTCGAGGTGTCCGCCGGTATTCGAAGTGTCAAATACCTTTTTAAATACGTTTACAAAAGTCTTCATCATGTTGCAGCGGTGATTGCCAGTCCAATAAACGAAATCCAGCAATACATTCACGCCAAATATTTGAGCGCTGCTGAAGGGGTCGATTCTTTACTTTCATTCAAAAAAATATGGAATGGCCACGAATCACTCAATTAGTTGTTCATTTGCCAGGACAGCACAACGTTATTTTTAATGAAAATGAAAATTTGGTGACTATGGTGAAATGTGCTACCCACCAAAAAACCACCTTGATCGCTTACTTTGCATATAATGCTCAAAATGCGGATGGGCGGAACGTGGTGTATGCGGACTTCCCTTTTGATCATGTTTGGAAAATTCGAGAAAAAGTTTGGTCAGCTCGACAACAAGGATAAAAAGTTATTGGGCGAATGTATTTTGTACATCCCGCTGTTGGTGAACGCTTCTTCCTCTGCCTCCTACTTACTGTTGTATCGAGCGTAACCTCTTTTGAACATCTCCTGATTATTGACGTCATAGAGCATTTGACGTTTCAAGCTGCTTGCAAAGCATTGGAATTACTACAGGATGACGCAGAATGGGACACGTGCATGTGAGAAGCATGTATTGATCAAGACGCAAAGAGGCTAAAGAATCTCTTTGTGATTCTCTTACTATTCTACTCTCCTTTGAATCCAAAAGTGTTATGGGAAAGATATCGAGACGATATGTCGCACGATATGTGGCATCGACGTATCACGAATGGAGGCACTACCGATGATGCCTACAACGATACCCTACTATTCCTCGAGGCCAAATTAACGTTGACAAACAAAGGTTTACATGACTTTTTGGAAATGCCGCTCACTTTGCCGCTTGTAAAAATGTTGCGTGTTAATCTTCAATTGGCTGCAGAACTTTACTACGATAGAGACGTACTCCATGGCTACATCAACCTAAATCTCCTACGGTTCAACATTTGTCAAGAAATAGCTGTCACTATAGTGTTCAATGCAATAGCCCAAGGTGAAGGTGCAATATTTTTCCTAGACGGTCCAAGTGGGTCAGGCAAAACCTTTGTATATAAAGTGTTATTGGCATTGGTTCGACAAAAACAAACATGTCGCCATTGGGGTTGCCTTTTCTGGCATAGCAACTCTCCTATTGGAAGGTGGACGAACCGCACATTCGGTTTTCAGATCCCAATTGCCATTGGTAGGGATTCAATGTGTTCGATACCTATGTAAAGCAATTTTGCTGAGCTACTCCGGGAAGCAAAGTTGATCGTTTGGGATGAAACTCCAGGACAACATCGACACTGTGTTGAGGCAGTAGACCGAACTTTGCGCGACATCATGTGGCGCCCATATTTGCCCTTTGGTGGTAAAGTGGTTGTCTTTGGGGGTGATTTCCAACAATGTCCACCAGTAGTGTCCAGAGGCTTTCGGGCAACAATCGTTTCTGCGACCCTTTCGTGTTTGGTTTTGTGGCGTCAAGTGCGCATCTTGACTCTCACGGAAAACATGAGATTGCGCGCCAATCCCCTCTCCAAGCCGTATGTTGAGTACCTTCTGAAAGTTGACAATGGCCAAGAGTTTTCCATCTTTGATCATTTTCCACCGGAAGTCGACATAGAGCCTTCAATTGGAGTCGAGATTGCCTTATACCCAGAAATCCATCAAGTGCCATCTTTAGAGACCCTCATCCACGTTGTTTTCCTGGCCCTTGCAATTAATTATGTAAACCAAGGATATATGGATGGTCGAGCTATTTTGACAACAAAAAATACAGTTGTGAACTCTCTCAACACTCAAATTGTCGAGGTTATGCCTGGGCAAGAGCACATATTTTTGTCAATAGACCCGGTGGATGACTAGGCTATGGCAATTGTCACATAATTTTTTGACACCATTACTCTGGCAGGTATGCCACCACATTGCCTAGCCCTCAAAGTTGGTGTCCCTGTTATCTTACTAAGAAGTTTTGATGCGACTTTAGGACTTTATAATGGGACCTGTTTAATTATTTTGCGCTTGGCACGAAGATTGATCGTTGCGCAAATCATTGGTGGCGCGCATGTGGGGAATATTGTCAACATACCGTGCATCACCACAACAACGAATCGTTTGAAGTGGCCATTCACCCTACAAAGGCGCCAATTCCCCTTGCAATTAGCATTCGCTATGACAATTAACAAGGTGCAGGGTCAAACCATGAAAACCGTTGGCATTTTCTTGCTTGAACCTATCTTCACCCATGGCCAATTGTATGTAGCTATGTCACGAGCTACATATGTGAATGATGTCTTTGTTTTCTGCCCAAATGGCAGGATGATGACCAATGTTGTTTATACAGAATTGTTGCAATGATCTTTCTTCTTTATCTATTGCTTACTTTTCTGTCTCGATGGGTCGAAATTCCCACATCTAAATCATGAGTTGAAATTCTCTGCATTGGATGCAAAAATGACTGCAATGCAAGCTATGTTCATGACGTGTGGTTGTTGAAAATAAAATGTTTCCTAAATTCTTACTATCCCATTGAATGAAAATTGTCCCAACTTAAAACTATTAACTAAAGAGTTCTCAAGGTCCTTTCAATCTTTTCTCCTAATCATTTTGCAAGCAAAATGGGTTTACCAACTAGTTAAGTCATAAAAAATAGGAATACCAAGTTGTTGACCTTGCATTCACTCAATCATTAAGTTCTTAATTCAAAATAACATCATACACACAAGACAATATATAATTATGAAAATCAAAACATTCATTTTCTCAAACACATTTAATGCATGCACCTTCATGAAAAGAAAACAATACCTCATCATTTGCAAAACCAATAGACGAGAATGTAAAATCCATTTAAAATGATAAAGGATTAACAAGTTTTGTGTTCAAATCAAGAGCCAAAAAATTTGTGCAAGTAGGATTGCTTTTATTGTTTCATAACAACAATGTTGACCATTATACAACGAGACCCTAATAAGAACATAGAAACACAATGAAATCTAAGAAATAAATAAAACAAAAAGATGTAAAGAAAAAAATAACAAACCTTAAACAATGAACAACAAAATTGATGAACAAAATGAACATAATTTTTTTTATGTAAACGAAGAGCCACAATGCAAAACATGACAAAGAGCACAATGATATGGATGACGAATAACACAAAACAAAAACATAACAAAGCAAGGTGGTTGCATTGTTGATGCAAACATGAACTTCAACATGACGAAGGACATATTACTTCGAATCTTATGAAAGATGAAGATGAAATGTATCAATTGTTGATGAAGATGAAATGTATCAGTTGTTGATGAACATGAAATGTATCAATTGTTGCAAAAATGAACAAGCCACAAACATAAAAGCAAAGCAAATCAAAGAGATTACAAAAACTCGAAACAAAGTGAAAAATAAAAGATCATGTAAGCATGGATAGTTGGCAAAGATATGAACACTTGTTACCACTTTTGATTACTAACAATAAACACACAAAAGAGAGACAACCCACTAACTAACTTTAATAAAGTGATCTAATTTAACCCCATGTGTGAACATGGATAATTTAAGGCTAATAATGGTCATAGAATAGATTGTGTGAAATTGGGACTAGTGGCTACCATGCTATGGGCTATTTCCAAGTTAGGGCCTATCATCATGACAACCTACCCCTAAGTTTGAACTAAGCACAAGTAGAAAGAATACCCTAGTACCTTGGGCCAATTCGACACTAATTATATTATTTTCAAAAATATTGAAATTTTCAAAAATTATTTTTTCCAAATCCAAAAATATTGTGAAAAACAGTAGTGAATAGTTAGGAATATTCCATTTGTTGAAATGAAAAAATCAAATTTATTTATTTATTTATTTATTTGACAAACATGTGTTGAAATGGCCAAGGTACTACTACTACGGTATCCCATGCTTAAACTAAATCAAGGTCTTTTTAATCCAAATTCAAAATTTAATGGGCGTTAAAGGGTTTAGGGTTTAGGGCCACTTAGAGGCCTCACTCAAAATGATGAAGGTTTAGGGGTTTAGGGTTTAGGGTTTGGTGTGGGTTGTTCACCCATGGCCCCATTCCCTTTAGAAGTACTCGCTGGTTTTTTTTTAAGGAATTTTTGTTTTAAAGGCAAAGAGGTGATTATCCCTCGGAAGATGTAAAAAAAAGAAAAATGGCGATGATCCCAAGGAAGATTTAGCCAAATCTGGCTATAAACTACATATATATGAAATACAAAACTTTAATCATCCTTCTATATGGATGCATTATGGGTCACGGGGTAGCTCTGAATGGATGATGCGTGAGGCTGCAGGGATGGATGACGATGAGATGTGAATTGAGCCGTTGGATCTAGGGCTGATGGATGAGCTGGCGGAAAGGGACGCAAGTGGAGAAGGGAGGGAGGTGGGTGGGGGCAGGGGTTCAGCGTGTTCTTGTTTGTCGCTGTTGCTGTGGTGGTGGTGGTGCAGAGCTCGGGCGGGAAGGTTTCAGGCCGCTGCAATCCCCTGCAGTGCGTCTTCAACAGCACGATCGGACGTTCCCGGAGCAGGCGTTGGGCTTAGGCCTTGCCTGTGGTGTGTGCGTTCCCATGTCTTCCGTGCATACATGACGACGCCGGAGTTCGGCGGCAAGGCGGAACAACGACGAGCAGACAGCAGCGGTGGCGGCGGCAGGTGATTGTGCGGGGTTTGAAAGGTCTTTCAATCAAATCTTTTGAGGGAGGGGGATCTTTCCAGCGTCAGTTGCTCTTCAGCTGCTCTTTTTGTGAGGCTGTTGTTGTTTGCTTTCGGAGAACCTCGTTTAAAAAAGAAGGAAACAAAAAAAAAGTCTTCGTAGAGGTTTCCGAGAGGGGGAGGGGGAAGTAGAAGAAGACGCGGTGCTTTATTTTTTCGTTGCCGCTCTTGTTTTCTTGGGACTCTGCCACCACATCAAGGTGTCGAAAAACCATTCTAAAAAATAAAATCTAAAAAACCTTTCAAAACGAGCTCGTTGCGTACTTGACGTATCTAGCCAGAAGAGGTGGTCTTTTCGTGGCCCTCGAAAACCCCCCAAAAAAGTGTCTGCAGTTCGGTTCTGGAGTGCAGGAAGAGTCGACGGAAAAAACGCGTTCGTCTCAGAAAACCGTAAAGATGGCTCAAACACAAGTGCAGGGTCAGCAGCAAGTAGCCCAGCAGGCAGCTGCAGGCGCTGTGCCAACTCAGTTTGTCTCCACTTCTCTTTATGTTGGAGACTTGGAGCCTAACGTGTCCGAGTCTCAGCTTTACGAGATCTTCCACCAGATTGCTCCAGTGGTCTCGGTCAGAGTTTGCCGTGATCTCATCACCAGGCGTTCCTTGGGATATTCTTATGTGAACTTCAACAATGCACAAGACGGTATGCCTCCGATGCTGGCTTTTCGCTTGAACATTCTTCTGCTAGATATTCAGTATGGAAACAGTATGTTCTGCCATGGTATGCACTGAAGCACGATTGTTTTCTAATCCTACTCGAGGCCCAAAGGCCTTGCAGGCCTGCATGAACTTGTAGATTGGCTTAACAAGGATGCTAGTTTTTTGTTTGTGGGTTAGAAAATTCTTACAATGTGTTTTTATTGCTAATCGTCTGGTGTGGCCTACATATGTTGAGGGTTTAGATGTCAATTTGTGCCAAAGGTTCTTGACCTGAGATTGTTAATATAGAACATTTGTAGATTTTTGTTTCACTTGAACTGGACAGATATTCATACTTGAGTGCCAGTAGTAAAGATGACTAGCAATAGGTGAGTATCATGAGGTGTCTTAAAGGTTCCTTGGTGTGCTTTTCATTGATAACTTGCATATTGTTGCAGCCGCTCGTGCTTTGGAGCTGCTCAACTTTAATCCTGTCAATGGAAAGCCTATTCGCATCATGTTTTCTCACCGTGACCCAAGCATTCGCAAGAGTGGAACAGCCAATATCTTCATTAAGGTATACACTTCATTAACACATCTGCACAGCCAATGTACAGATTATTGCAGGGAAACTTTTGGGTTCACTGGGTCAATCAAGGAGGTAAGGTAGATCAAGGTCAAGGGTTTCCAGTGTTCAACAGCTAACGAAATGGTTGGAAGCTTTCTTGTGCAGAACCTTGACAAGGCCATAGACAACAAGGCCCTTCATGACACTTTTTTTGCATTTGGTGCCATCCTGTCCTGCAAGGTGGCCATTGATGCCTTTGGTCAGTCCAAGGGATATGGGTTTGTTCAGTTTGAGCAAGAAGAATCAGCCCAGAGTGCTATTGAGAAGGTGAATGGCATGCTGCTTATGGACAAACAGGTCTTTGTGGGCCCCTTTGTACGACGGCAGGAGAGAGACCAAGGAGGTGGCGCATCCAAGTTCAACAATGTTTATGTTAAGAATCTTGCAGAAAGTACAGGCGATGATGAATTGCGGAAAGCTTTTGAGGCATATGGACCTATCAGCAGTGCTGTTGTGATGAGGGATGCTGAAGGGAGGTCTAAGTGCTTTGGCTTTGTTAACTTTGAGCATACAGAGGATGCATCGAAGGCTGTGGAAGGCTTGAATGGCAAGAAGTTTGAGGATAAAGAATGGTTTGTTGGCAGAGCACAGAAGAAGTCTGAGAGGGAGGCAGAACTTAGGGCTAAGTTTGAGCAGGAGCGTAAAGAGAGAATCGAGAAATATCAAGGAGTCAATTTATACCTCAAGAATTTGGATGACACATTTGATGACGAGAAATTGAGGGAGTTGTTTGCAGATTTTGGGACAATCACATCATGCAAAGTGAGTTGGATCTGATTTTTGGTTGGTCAAAGCTTATGGGTTTTGGTGTCTGCCAATGCTTATGTTTGCTGTGACCTTTGATAATTATCATGTGTAACTCAGTTGTATTTTTGAAGTGACGAGGTCATTGTGATTTAACTTTTGGAGGAATGTGACCTATCTACAGTTCCTGATGATGTTCTTTGAATTTCAGGTGATGAAAGACCCTCAGGGACAGAGCAGGGGGTCTGGGTTTGTTGCATTTTCGTCTGCAGAGGAAGCCACACGTGCGGTATGTTTCTTTAAATCTTTGTCATGTCTAGTTCTTTCCTTTGTGTCCCTTAAATTGAGAGCTTGCTAATTTCCATTATGCTATTCGGTCCGCTCAGTTTGATTCTCTTTTTTGGCTCGGTGTAACTTAAATAAACTCCATACATTATCCTGTGACATTTTTGACAAACACTCTCAACCAGAGTATGCAGGTATTGAAATGATTAGAATGCCTCATGTTCATTAATATCTCAATGACTGTGAAGCTGGGGGTTATCAATAGCAAATTTTACAGATTCTTGAGACTTTTGTCTTCCAGATGGTTAGTCTTATTGTCTTTCTGAAGGCAAAAAGCTACCCTTTAAATGTTCTTCTAAAGAGAACTAGAGGGTTTGTTCTTAAAGAAAAATTCCTGTTTGGAATTTCCGCTTTTGGCATTTTCAGAATGAATTTGCTACAGGTCATGTAAGTGGTGAGCTTCCTGGAAGCCCACTTGTTCTTAGTCTTTCACTGTTCTTTTCCCTTTCTGTCTTTCTTTGAATCTTTGTCTGGTCTTTGTTGTGGGGTCTGTTGCTAGCCAGTAGTATGGCTGAGTCTTCCCGTTGCTTCTGGAATTGCAGCAGAAACTCAGTTCATAGGATGGTGCTTGTCACCAGCCTTTACCCACTGTAGGGAGCTGATGAAGTCAGTTGGGAAGTTGTGATAGTTAAGCCACTATCATACATACTACTGTTGATGGTCCCTGAACAGGTGTGAGACTGGCACTTTCGTTCATACCGGTGTGTGTTTTTTGTTTTTTGTCTCCCCTTGTTTGGTTCTTTCTGTGGCTTCCTGAGGAAGTGTTAACCTTGCTGTTTCTTCTTCATCATGAGAATGGAGATTTCTCTATTCTTATGAAAGATACCTTTCCTTTATGTCTGGTCATATTATCCCAGATCTGAGAGTCAGCATTCTTTTTGGTGCATTTATTGTGGAGTTGTGTTTCTTGGTGATGGCATTACATGTGATGATTGAATCCTGTTGTAGTAGATCATAAAAATGTATTCCTGATATTGCTCTTGTGGTTCTGCCAATTTTGCAGGTTACAGAGATGAATGGCAAAATGGTGGGGAGCAAGCCGTTGTATGTGGCCTTGGCTCAGCGCAAAGAGGAAAGAAGGGCAAGGTTGCAGGTGAGACACGAGTCTACTTCTCATCATGTTATCCCCTTCCTATAGATCCCCTTTTCTATTTTAGTAGGCAATTCACCCTCAACCATCAAGTCCCACAGAGTTTCTTTCTGGTGACCACCTAGTCAATGTGTCATGTGTTATGGAGTTGTCTTCTACAGGTACACAACACCAAAATATAGGCTCTGAAGTGATTTATGTCTTGTTTTGCAGGCACAATTTGCTCACATACGGACTCCTGTGGGACCTGCAGTTCCCACTAGTCTTCCGATGTACCATCCAGGGGCCCCCGGGATGGGGCAGCAACTCTACTATGGTCAGCCACCTCCGGGCCTGATTCCACCACAGGTTTACACACTCTGCCCAAATCCATACAAACAAAGATTCCCTTTCACATAGGCTTTTGCAGTTGTGGCTTTAAGAGTTGATGTAGGTATGTTCATTTTTGAAGTTGTGTTGAATGCATTCTAATTAGACCCACATTTGTATATCTGTTGATACAGCCTGCAGGTTTTGGCTACCAGCAGCAAATGTTGGCTGGAATCAGGCCAGGGGGAGCTCAGATGCCAAGCTACTTTGTGCCAGTTGTGCCAAGGCAAGGCCAGCAAGGACAGCGGGCTGGAGGGAGACGAGCTGGTGGTGCACCTCCTCAGCAGCAGCAGCAGCCACAGCAGCAGGTATGCCTTTCTCATTAATGTGAAAGCCTTTTCATAGAGTGGCTCCTCTCTGGGAAAAAATTGCTTTACCCTCAATATTTGGATGTGTGTTAACTTGCATTTTTGCCTTGTTCTTGTCATTGTGGTTCATGAGGGTCTGTCTGGCCTCTCTTCTGTGGGTGGTTGTATTTTTTACGAACATAGGTCTTGGGTCCCTCCTCACTCAAGTTTAAGAGTATTATTGCTTGTTTGGATAGAGTATGAGGCTGATGCCACTCATTCTCTTCTGTTTGACAAAGTCATATGTCATTTCTGTCATGGGATACCTTGCTGAGATATTTCTGCGGTAGTGCCCTCGTTTGCTGGTAGGTATCAGCATGTCTATGCTCCAAAGAGTCTTTTGTTTAGGTGAAGTCAGTCATCCTAGTGAAGAAAGTTACACCTTGATTACATGTACTAGAAGCTTGTGTGACTTGATGTGCTTCAATTTTTTGGTTGGACCTGGGTGAGGTCTTTCTATGTCATGTCTTAGGTTGAGGTTTCATTTGCAGGTGTATTGTGCTATTGTCTGAGCTCTTAGTGAATTTTGGTATGTGTTTGATTTGCATAGATGCTGCAGCGTGGTGGCAACCGCAACTTCCGTTATGCTCCAAATGCAAGAAACACCCCTGATTCTGGTCTGCCTCCACCTGGTGTTATGGCTGTGCTCCCTGTTCAACTTGAGATGGGAGGTGTTCCAGTTGCAGCAGCTGATACTGGTGTCCCTCAGCCATTGCCTATCAGTGCACTTGCATCAGCATTGGCTTCAGCTCCTCTGGAACAACAGCGTGCGGTATGTAGTGTTTTAGAATCTGCAATTTTCTGTCTGCTCTCCTTTATTGCACCTGTTTTTCAATTTCATTTTGGTTAAGAACAGATATAATTTAATGGGTTCGTGCGAATGCAGATGCTGGGTGAGCAACTCTACCCCTTGGTTGAGCAGCTGGAGCATGATCAGGCTGGCAAAGTTACAGGTATGCTGTTAGAGATGGATCAAACAGAAGTTCTGCATCTGATTGAATCACCTGATGCTTTGAAGTCTAAGGTGGCTGAAGCAATGGAAGTACTGCGCTTGGCACATGCGGCCCAGAATGTCCCAGTTGAGCAGCATCTTGCAGGCCTCTCCATGAATGATTCTGCCTAGACATGGCAAGGCTGCATAATGGGTCCTCTATTCCATTTGCATCTGTCAGGTTGACAATTCAGGGACTTCTCAATTCACTGAATGAGAGTGATGCATTTGCATGATGAGGCAGCAGGAAAGTGTTTTCTTTGTAGATGCTTTAGGTGCTTTCTTCATGTGGGTTCTGGTCAAGCCCTGGCTTTTTCAGCAGGAGGTTGTGGCCTGCAGTCTCATGTGAGGTATTTTGTCTGTTGGCTGCTGAAAGAAATCTTAAAAGAATCAATTTTCTGTGAACTGCTTGTCCTGTATATGGATTAATTCCATCATTGATATGTTTGGTCCTTTTGAGTTGAAAAAAAAATGTTGGTGCAGAGCAAAGGACAAAGAAATCACCTGCAAAGATGCTCTTTTGATTTCATGTGTTAATGGAGAGTGCTGTGTGGCTTGTACCTGTAGTTGATGTTATGGTGTGACTTGTCATTGTATAGCCCAGTTATCTATGAGGACAATCACACTGCAGTGGGTGTGAGTCACAGTTGGCTATCCCAATCTAATAATTCTTGTTTCTTTTAGTTTGGCTGGTATGACAACATAATGGTGCTGATGAATCACCTTTGCAAGAAAGAATTCATGTCTTTTTGAAGGGAGGAATAATTCTGTTTGATATTCATGCCCTTAAGATACAGTAGAATTTTTTTGCCAGTTCTTTGTGCAGGGTGCATCCTCAGATGTGGGCATTCCAGAAATCAGACATGGGCCTGATTTTTGTACTGCCTTGCCACGGGAGGGGCTGATGTTACCCTCTTCCCAGTGCTTTATCCTACATGGAAAACACCAGCAAGTTTTTGTCTTTCTGCACGAATGGATGCAATTTGACTTGAATGTAGGTTCCATCCAGATTTTCTAAATAGATCCAATGCAGAAATGGAAGATCAAGCAAAAGTTAAGAGAGAAGCATGAAACAAGAAACGTGGTATTAACAAGTTATAGTCACAGCACAACTTGCTAAGGAAAAAATGAGAATAGAAAAAATTATCAAAGACTACCCAATGTCAGCCAGTACCTAAGCAAGTAATTGGAAGTGGACAAACAGATGGCAATTAGGATCCAAAAAACCTGTAATTTCTCTGCGGTGCATGTGTTTGATAAACTAGTTTCTGATCTCCTTGTTGGAAAAATAGATCAAAGCCCCCCTTCATCTGGAATTCTGATCTCCTCATTGGAAAAATAGATCAAAGCCCCCCTTCCTCCGGAAGTCTTGCGATCCACTCAGGCATTAGACATTCAAGTGAATACTTACTACATAAGTCATGTGATATCAGAGTTCTAAGATAATCAAGCACTGCTTCAAGTAATCCTGCAAATGAGATGGAAGTGATAACCAATGCTGGCTGCGTGAATTTTATCCTCCAAGTCTCATTCTAAAGAGCTTGGTGTTGAATGGAGAGTGAGGGCAACACCTGTCACAAAGCTGGTCAAATTGATGCTCACTTCTGCAACCAAATTTCTAATGTCCATTGAAATGTCTGATGGGCTTGCCACGCCACGATTAACCTGCATTGTGCTCCACAAATACAAGTGAAATCCGGTTTTTAAAAACCTTGTAGCATCACAACATGAAGGTTCATCAATGGGAAAAAAAATTCCTACAGTTCCTGCAAGTTGTGGCATTTCATCTGGGACCAGTTTTGTACTGCTCTCATTGACAAGGGCATGGAATTGAACAGAATTATTGTAATACCAATCAAATTTCTGGTGCTTACAGATAGTGCTGACACCCGCTTGACAAACTCCTTGTTGTACCCTTGCACCTCTGCCACTACATCTGCCATGTCGGCTCGAGACACCTTATCAGGGCCTCCCAAATTCAAGACCAGATGCATATGACTCCCCTCAGCAGCAATACTTTTTGCAATTAGAAGCTCTATTACATTCACCACATCCTTCACATATATGGGGCACCGAAACTCATCACAAAAAAACTCCCCTTCTCCACCCCCCGAGAGTACACTGTCAATCCACTGCAGCAGGCATCAGGCACTATTAGCTAGCAAAACACCCATCCAAGACAACTGAACTATATGTATCAATGGTATTGCATATCTATGGATAAGCGGGAAATGTCAGATCATTGAAAGGCTTTGTCCAAGCCAGATAATTACATGCGTGAAAACCTTGAAATAGATGCAACCTGTCCACCCTTTTCTATCAGAGTTTCTCTAGGGGTATAACAAGAGTAACTGTTACCCATTCATTGAGACCCCATTAAACAGATTACCTTCACACATCAATATGGCACAACAGTCTTCACAAGCACGGGTTGACTTATTTATGTGGACAAAATAAAGGAATGTAGGGTATTTTCAAGAAGGCAGCGAACTTTGCCAAGAAAAACTTTACCTGGAGAGGCAGGGTTTTTGGGAGGGGGATGAAAGGCTGCGGTCCGTAAATGATGCTACTTCTTAGAATTGCATAATTAGCATAGTTTGATTTCACATAGATTTCTGCTACCACCTTTGATCTTCCATACACATTCACAGGCTTGGTTTCATCATCTTCTGTATAGAATGATTTGATTCCCTCATAAACTGTCACAATCCCACAGCGACAACAAAGATATTAGCTTTTCCAGCTATGCAAATTGTCCTGGGACATCACAGAGTTCACGAGAAAGATATGACCTGGAAACTGTAGATCAACTGCACATGGTGAACTCACTCTGACAAGAAGAAGTACCAAAAATTGACAACAGAATTGAGAACAGAGCAGTATTGAATCCAAGTATTCCCAGAGTTCTATGAGAAGTTGCTATGGCTGACCCAAAATTGAGTGCAGCCATTTAAACTGGTATTTGAATTGGAGGAGGATTTTGATAAAGTGAAAATACTTGTGGGCCTTCAGACCAAAAAGAATGAGCCTTTACTCCAGTCCCTTATTCAGACATGGGAGTTCTGATTGCTTCGGGCAGCATGACCTTACTTTGACTATTAATTAGGTTATGAATGGCAATGCAGTACCTCACCTTGGTCAGTTGAGAGATGGATGAGGAGGGGAAGAGTTGGTGCATTCATGGACGTCAGCCACTCTACGACTGTACGAGGGACATTTATAGCCATTGCCGCATTTGGGTTTTGCTCACATGCCCGTGGATTGGATAGGGCTGCACAGTTTACCACCACACGTGGCTGCCACAACCATCCACCCTCCCCCAGCATAAAACCATGAGAATCCTGTCAAGCTCACAATGATACTGACAATTTGTGCAGTGAAGTTCTCTGTTCGAGGGATCTAAGTCCAAGGCCCCTCACAGCAGCAGGTCCTTTCCAACAGTAATTCTACTATAGATGCAAAATATGGGCACTGGTATCATTGTGAATTCCAATCACAATTCCTTGCCATATGGACATCACAAAATCTCCAGAGGATTTTTGCACTCTCTTTACTGGACAATTGGAAAAAATAATGAATATGTTGAAGCTTTCAAGAAAGAAATAAATAACATCGAGACGTCAGTTCAGGCTTCGCCTGATTGCATGGAGAAGCTGTTGTTCTTAGTTCTATGTATGAAATAGTCAAGGAACATTACTAGGACTGATCATGTTGAATACTTTTCTCTTTTGAAAATTGTTCCAGGGGTCTGCATCCAAAGATTGGAAAAGCAAGAACTGGGCTTATTGGCTCAAGATAACAATTAAATTCATCACTGCAACCATGAAAATTCAGCATCAAACCTAGCAGGAATTGGTTAGAGGACCCTGGCTTCTGATGCAAAATAACACAGATACCTTTCTACTTGAAGACAAAGCAAGTATCCCCTGAACCTGGAACAATGCAATTCTGACATAAAATTTTCAGAATAGCAAATGCCTGAAAGAACAAAAGATGTAACTTGGTTGCACAGACTTATGTATCTACTTATGGCTTCCAGGGGCTGAGACTTCACCAACAATACAGATTTGCTGCATTACAGAGTTGGTTGAAAAATTCTTGCATGTCCAAATAATAGGATATGAAAGCCTAACATCAGTCAGATTCCTACAAGGCATAAGGCCTCCATTGGGATTGGAATACTCCCTGCAAGGGTTTGATGAGTAGATGGATTTCGAAACACACAGATAGGGATTAGAAAGGGACCAATCACTGGCATCTAAACTACTACTGTGGAACCAAGATCCCAACCGTGAACACTGATCGAAAGTGTACTAAACCCAACCCCTTTTTAACACAAAGAACTTAACCTAAGGATTCCTCTGATCCACCAAAGCTCAAACATAGGCAGAAGGATGATGACTTACAAAGCCCAACGCCGAAGATATGGAATCGAGGCCATGGCCACTGACCAGATCAACTTGGAACGATTTTACATTGGGAAGATGTTGTTGTAGTTGTGGCGATGGTGGCTGAGAGTGATAGGTGTATGCCACTCTATACTTATGTGCCTGACATTTTGCGAGCTCAGCCAATAAATGTAAACCCAAGTAACCCGATCCTCCCACCACCACTACCAGATCGCTTTTCCCATCCTCCATTGCACTAGAACACCTTCAACCTTTTAGATAAGAAAAATCCGTTTGCGTGCAAATGGAGGGAGAAATAGACCTTGGAAACTGAATTTGCTGTGATGCACAAAATTTCCTCCCCGGCTCCATTATTTTCGGCAGGTTACCTTTGCTTGTAATTTTCCTCACATTTGCTTTCAGTTCCGTATTTTGTTTTAAAGCAAAATGCTTGTGGTGCCATGGGCTTGTTTGTGATCCAAAAATGTACTATTATGATTAGGATGCTAGCCTATGGCATGGCAACTAATGCACTTTTGACAAATATGTTTACATAAGAGGAAACACAACTATGGAAAACTTGAAATGCTTTTGTCGAAGGATAAGGAAGTTTTCAAACTTGTATACCTTTGACAACCCAATAAGAGGGATTTTGAAAAACAAATTGAGATCAATTTTGAGGGTGGATTGCATGCATTATAAATGGAAGAATTGCCCAACAACATGGTCCTTGCAATTTTTTCAATAAAAATCAATTTTTTTTTTATCATTTAAAAATCCATCACAAAATTAGACTTCGGTTTTGGCATGCTCATTTTGGTTTACCCCAATGGAAACAATGATCTAAATGTTTTGGATCACTCACTTTTGGTTGCCGATTTGTTGATTGGTGTAAGCACAACCTTGGGTTTGGAATGAATGGGAATAATTACTTGAAGTACTACCTATTGATGCATGACATCTACTTTTGACGATTTGATATTCCAATAAAACAATTCATGAACCACAATGTGAGAAGCGTAATCGCTATGTGCAACGCCATGAAGCAATTGGGAAGGACTTTGAACAAAACTTTAGGGTCTTGCAAAGTCAATTTGCAATTGTTCAAAACCCTTCTCAACAATGGGATTAGAATGTAGTTTCATATAGTCTCATTGTGTTGTTATCTCACATAAGATGATTGTAGGGGATGAGGAGAGTGAAGACCTAGAACCATGTCTTGATGCAACCATGATTCACGTCAAGTAAGGGCTCTCTTTTGTTGAGTACAAAAATGGCCTCAAGAAATCCAAAATGTAGATATGCACTTCAAACTATGAAATGACTTGATTGATCATCTATGGACTCTAAAAGGAAACAATGAATTCACATTGCAATGAAAATTCCCATTGTACCAAGTTTTTCATGAACTATCTTTTTTTCCCCCCTCAAATTTGCCCTAACATGCACTATCTAGATTCTACATCACATCAACACTTGTTTCCTCTACTTATGCATCAAAATTTATCAAATTGATGTTGTTTGGTGAAGGAGTTGGACTAGTTCCAAAATGGGCAATCGAAGCTACTAGAACCATTGGCACAACATTCGGTTCAACAAACATTTGATACAACATTCAAAGCAACAACATTCAGCACGGCACTTGACGTTTCATTCAATCAAGCCCACAACTTCTTAAGCTCTTCAGTTCTTCGAAGCTAGAAGAAATATTCACAAGCTTTTTTTGAAACTAAAAGATGCTTCTAGTGTTGTGCAAAGCATTCTCTACATTCATTCCTAATTCACACAAAACCTCAAAAAGCTACAACAAACTTATATTTGCATCATGTTTAATAACCCCCCATTTTGTTTCTAGGAACCGCCCAAAGCTTCTCTGCACAACCAAATGGTCAATACTTATTGTAGTGTGTGTGCAAACCCTATCCCAAAACGTTGAACTCTTCTCACCATTCCCCATCACTTAGAGATGTGCAAGAACAAGCAAGCAAGTTGTTGTTCCTCCTTTGGAACAATTTTTTTTTCCTTCCTTCTTTGCAACAACCAAAGAAAAATCAGGCCCAAGTTGAAATGAGAGAGATAACATGAAGGTAAAAAGTGCTAACAATGGGCTCTAATTTTATAAAATGGGAAAACACTATATTTAGTGTTGGCATTGGGGCTTGCAAAGTAACATTGTTAGATAGTTTTGTGTACTACAATTGGAGATGCACTAAGGATAAATAATGACCAAAAAAAATGTAGTAATATTTTTTTATTGCTTGCATTTAGGACCTTTAGGCTAATTTAAGGTATTCAACTTTGGCCCTAAAGAGGAGGACACAAAGGCAAAGGCAAATGTGGCGCATCTTTTGCAAACACATGTGGTTAGTTTCAAGTTTTCAACCACCACCAATTTATATGTAGTGGCAAATACCAAGGATATTTTTTTAACCTTGGGACTATGTCCATAAATATTAAAACCATTTTTTTTAAAAACCATATTAAGGTCTAACTTAATTTTATAAAATATTCAATTTACTTTGAAGTTGTCGTCTTTTGGGTTTTTAATATTTTGTGTTTTCTAGTTTGTGAATGTATAACTTATAATTAATTTTCATTATTACATATTTGAATTTCACCGTTGATATTTGCAATGAATACAATGATAGTTGGCATTGTCTTATTTTTTGCTGTTTTTTCTGTTTTTAAATAATGATTTGAAATTTCAACCACATGTACTTAGGGGTTTTTTTTTTAACTCATAGAATTTGTAAAATTGGAAAATAAAATAAAATAAAATAATACAAGTTTGAAATAAAATGGCAAAAATTCAAATAAACCATATAAAGCCCTCTTTAAAATATGGTGGCATAATATTTTTTTCTTTACAATGGTCTAAAATCTAGACCACATGTGCTTAAGGACATCATTTACTTCATGCAATTTGCATGATGAAAAAAAAAAAAACAATTTTCAATAAGATGGCAAAACTCACAAAAATTGTATAAAACTCTCCTTGACAAAAGGGCATAATAATTTTCTGATTTCTTAAATAATGGTTTGAAACTTGAACCACATGTGCCTAAGGATGTTCTTTAATTCATGCAATTTTTGGAATTGAAAAAAAAAGAGGAAAAAAGGTTTGAATGGAGATGGTAAGAATGCAACAAAAACCATATAAAACCCTCCTTAAACATAATGCCATATTTGTTTTTGAAACCCTAACCCTAATACATTTGAAATAATTTTATTAGGGATATATTTTCCTTATATTTTATACTATACAAAGGCAAATTCAAGAGAGTGAAAATAAAAAATCATTCTAAAATGAACACTGACATGTATACATGCACAAACATTTAAAAGCAACTTTGTTTTTCAATCGAATATTTTTGAAAAGTATTTATCCTTAATACATACATGCGTAGGATGTGTTGTTGGAGCTCCTAGTATTGTCAATATAATTAGTCTTTGGACTTTAGAGATATTGCAATGTTATCCTTACAAAATTGGATTTTTTTGGGGTAAAAGTTTATAATAAAAATTGTTTTTTTGCTTCATGGTTTCCTATATTTTTTACATGGTGTGTAACAATAGCTATTAGTATAGCCATGGAGCTCCATGTCCATGCATAGGGGCTTCAATGATGGGCAAAGTGAGAGTTTGATGTTGAAGTGTCCCATTTGCTCCTCAAAATGGTGCATATGCTTAAATTTTGTGGTTGCATTTTGGTACAAATTCATTATAAGCAGCCAACTACCTTGAGGATCGTGTCCTTATTCGGACATTAATATGAGAATGTTTTACAAAATATGTTTAGAATAAGGATTTACAAATCAACTTTTAAATGTTTTAGTTATTGTGGCCCAAAAAAATGTTGCATCATACTATAATGTAAATACAGAACAAATTTCCAATAAAAATTTCATTTAAAAATCACTTTAAAATTTTTAATATTTTTTTAAAGCACGAAAATCATTGGTTACATTATTTTAAGAATGTTTTTGGATATTCTACATTTATTAAATGAATTTCAAAATTTTCCAAATGTTCCCATAATACACCAAGAATATTGTTGTAAAAGTTCATCCAAAACATTCAATTCAACATCAACTTAAGTAATTATATATCATAATGAAAATTAAGCAATGGTTACATCTTGGAGTGATTCCTTATACCCAAATTGCATCCATCTAGTTTGTGTTCTTCAAGAAAAAAATCACATATTCACAAACCACACACACACACACACACACACAATTCATTAAGTTATTTGAGCACATTCCATATGAACTTGAGAATTAACAACTAGTTTGAGCAAGGAAAATGCCAAGAGATTTTTTGTAACTCTCAAGAATCTAACTCCTAACACCTTGTTGTAAGGCTTGCACTTGCAATTCAAATTTATTGAAGGGAAATTGTATTTAGCAAGTGCTTGACATGTAGGAGAAGGGTAGGGCTCACCCTTCTAATGTAAAACCTAGTTTTGGCCACATTTTGAGAAATGACCTATGTATTGGGCTATGTTTGGGTGTGGATATTGAAAATCAACCTATTAGGTAACGTTTTCAGCAATAATCAAACATGTATAGTCTACCTCCATGGATGTTGATGATGTAGTGAACTATCATGACCCATTTGGTCTAATCACTTTGATAAATTTGATACCCTACCTTTACTCACCCATGTGGACTTATGCTTCACCCAAGTAGGTTATTTCCAAACTTTAAAATCATGCTTGCCATGCACAATTGAGCTTATTTGTTAAATGACGTTTTCACAAGTTGCATCAACTTACCTACACATTAAGAAGATAACTTTTTATTATTACGTTATGACGTTAAACAATTTTAAGAGAACAAGACCCAAGTAAGCTTGCATATGTTCATGTCACTAACAATTCAAAAACTAGATATCTATGAAGAGCTAGTGCAACCTTGAAGATGTTGATAGAAAGCTTTGAAGGCCCTTTCATTTTCTTAAAGCTCCACAACATTTGGTGAGCCTTAGTTTGGGAATTTTTTTAAATCAAACTTTTTGTATAATGGTTTTTAGGTTGTATTCTATGGTTCCCAAGCTAAATATTCAAAAAGGCCAACCCTTATGAATAATAGGCAAGTATTGCAAACATAATACAAAGGAATTTTGATAACTAAGGGTAGTTTTTTAAAATGTAAATTTGATACTAGATGAGTCCATTCAAATTCTAAAATCTCATTATTTGATACCATGCATGACATATTAATTTTTTTTATAAAGATAGTATTTGATTGAATATTTTAAAACTTAAAAACCAATCAACATTGGTAAAAACTCATGTTCATGTGTTGATATTTTCTTTTGTGATATATCGTCAAATAGGATATATAATTTTTAAAAATATATTACCCATAAAGACAAATAGGGTAAAGACATATTAACATCTAACTTTTTCTATTAAGGTAGAATTTGGGTATTAAAAAACTTAAGATTTATGGGTTAGGGTAGGATTTTGGTACCCCTTACATCATATGCCTATTTTTGAGGTTTTAAATGGTAATATATAAAATAAAATATAATGACCCAAATCCAATGACCACATGTTCACACCTAAATGACTGGAATTTTCCATTGTTAATTCACATGACTTTAGTGTTCCCTACTATCAATTCACATGACAAGTGAAATTTTTCACTGGCATAACCACCTATCCCACCTAGGAAAAAGCCTTAAAAATACCTACTTAAAACAACAAAAATGGTTATGTGCTATTAGGTCAACTTGTAGATTTTCTTAAAAAAACTTGTGATTGATGGATGTAACCAAATAAAATTTATTTTTTCTAGTTAATATTTGACCATTAATTGTTCCCATTTTAAAACTTTAATTAACTATTTACAATTATAAGTTATAATCCAAGTTTTTAATGGTTACATATATATATAGGTATAGTTTCTATTACTCAAACTCCCAATTATATCCTTTTTTAGTTACACAAGTTTTTAGCTTGCAAATCATTCATGTATAGATTATAAAAAATGCATTTCACGTGGAAAAATTGGATGCATTTTTGAAAGGTATATCGATTTAAAGAAAATAGGGTAGATAATATGATATACTTTATATATTCAATTGGTATATCCTTGGGTAAAAATATACCTATACAACATTAGTAAAACCTTAGGAATGTTGTATTGATATGCCCATTTTCACATACTAATAACGTATTGATTGGTATTGAGTATTTTCATACTAATGCACTTATAAGTTCTTGCCAAGATTTGGGGGATGAAACATTGAAGGGCATTGACAAGAAGAAAGTAAAAGAAAGAAATTGGGGCACATTTCCTAATTTCATGCATTTAAAATAAAAGGTGTGGGAGTTTTGGGGTGGGGACTAGGAACAATGTGACAAATTCATGAACTCTTCATGGACAAGTCGCTTGCACGAGTTAAATAATGTAAATGGTTGGTGAAAATGGGGCCAGCTTTGAATCACAAATATGATTTGGATTCACTACATTTATATGGTTCAAACTTGGGAAGAGGTCATAACCTTCTTCCTTATAGTATATTTCATGCTTCTTTGGATGGATTTCATTGGAGATCATTTGATTCTTGCTTCTTGGGTTTTTGTGGTTGGGATTTGAATTTGTCAATTTGACTTTTGATCTTTCTTTTAAACATAACTCATAACTTCAAATGAATAATGCAAGTTCACTTTCAATATCTACATTTAAAAACCTTTTCAATATTATGAATTTAAAAAAAAAATTAACAATGTTTATCCCTTTCTTTCTTGTTCCCAACCTTTGTGAAACTTTGAGACTCCCAACTCCCAAAGTGGGAAATCAATTCGAAAGTCTCAAAAATGTTATTTCTTCATTCCTCTAGTGTTTTAGGCTTTTTTTTTTGCCTTAGCTTATTCTTAGGCCATTTTTTCTTTGTTTTGCCACAACTTTGGTCATGAGCCCAAGGTTAAGGTCATGACACATAAGAATGTGATAATGGTATTGGATCATTTTCAACATTTTCATATCATCATGGTCCTAATATTGGATTTATGTTGCGCCCACTGTTTTTTCATTTTTTAGGAGGTTCATCTTGTACATGAAACTTGACAATACAACCATGTTTGATGCATTCATGCGGAATTAGGTGAAAAATAATGTATATGAACATGTAATTTTTATTGCATCTTGCATTAACCAATGAGATTTGCTAACCCACAATCCATGAAACTTTGATTTAGGTAGAAAAATTCCAAAGTTCTTAAGTTTCATTAGATTAATTAACAACACCTTAATCAAGATTCAAAAGCCTCGGAACATTGAAACACACAATTCATGTTTCAACATATGGCATGAAGAAAATCTATTCACAAATAACATCATGGTTTTCGATCATCACAATTTGTTCATCTATTTGAATATTGGTTATCTAGGTTCCTTTCATGATGGGTCCATATTGTGGTAGTTTAAGCTCTAGAAAGCTTGGTGGTAGTATTGTGTTCACACACATGACTACTTCAAAGTCCATAAATGCTTCTTAACTATTGGTAAAGTTCCAATTCATGTAATCTAGACCATCATTGGACCACTTGATCATGTGTTGAATAAGTGTAGCTAATTACATAAATGCTTATTGACTAAGGGCAATGTTCCAATTTATGAAATCTCCACCAAGATTGATCACTTGATCAAGTGTTGAATAAATGTGGTTAACTATATAGGTGGAATGAGGATAGTGCACATAATGAGTTTATCAAATAAGATTCTTACACATGGGAAAAATATTGGTGGGAGGTTTCATTCCCCATTGCTTGTGAGGGCAAACACTAAATATGAACAACAAATTTCATTCAACAAATTGATATGATTTAAAAAGGTTAATGTTTCAACCAAGATCTCATTCTTGTGTTCTCGAAAATGTTTTCTTCATAATGTCCACCTTCCCTATATGTGTCAGTGGCTCAATGTTGAGCTTATTTATTCTTTGGATCACTTAACTCCCCCATAGAGAGGTAGGCATGTATTCATTTGAGAACAATTGTGATGGCCCAATTGTGTCATTATGAATATTCCAAATTTTGGTTGTAATATCAAAATGATATCTCTTCGACAATAAAAGAAATTCATGCCTTTTAAAGAACCTTCAATTGATTTGAATTTAGTCTCACTTGCGCTTGTTTGCATGTTGCACTTTGTTCATTGTCATCCCTCTAATCTTGCATTCCTCGGAGGTACAAGGAGGACTATTGTATTCTTCATGTTCATTACGATTATAATGATGACTAATTACAAAATTGATATTGTAAGTGTGAACTTTGTTGAGGTATTAGATGTGCCAAGATCTAACTTTGTATGTTGAATTGTAACACCTTCCTAAGGGAAGTCATAGCTACTATGAACTCCAATGAGTCAAAAGAGCAATAAGGGGTCATGTCTTTTGTAGGTCTTGTGTGCATATGTAGTCATTCCATGAATAATAATACTTGAATTTTTTCATGATCAATGCAACTAACCTAGTGAAAAGACGCAATTTATGTTGAAAATATAGAATTAATAGTTATCTTATGATGTTGGCATATCACATTGTGTATTTGGACTAAAGATGAAAAGGCAAAAAATCTTGCAATGGATATGGTGTACCCAATGGATTAGTGGGAAGACAATCCCTTGGAGAATAAAATGAGTGCGCAAAATTCTATCAAAATGGGTTGTCAACATTCCTTCAAAGTTGGATATAGCTATGATGCACCTAACCTTGCACTATTCCATTATTCATTGCATACAACATGTGAGTAATAGGGATGTTCCTTGTCATAAGCAACAAGTCATGATGTTTAGTGATATATGCTTCATATGCATTGTAATTGAGTAAAGCCATCAAAGATTGGATTATGAACAATATTAAGCTTCCTCTATCTAACTACATGATAAAACATGAACAACATTACTTTGAGCAAGACCCCAATAGAAAATCATAGACAAAATAATCATTATGTATATTCTTACATGATATTTGCAATGCTATGGATACATTTGCTAGTTTGGAATACAAACACCGCTAAACAATTGCAACCAACAGTAATTTCTAAGCAAATGTAAATCCTAATGTGATATTATATAGTCAATGAAAGCCAAATGCCCTAAGGCCTCAATTTCAGTATTGACATCCAAACCCCATACAAAAGGAATTCATGGTGGATTTGAGATGGTCCTATGCTCTGCTTGAAGGTGTAATTTTTTTAGTTTAATGTGCTCAAAAACCCAAAGTTGTTTCATAGGTATGCAATTATAAAAGGGCTATTGATATATAGACCTAACATGGATCTTGATTACTGTTGAATTTTTGTTGAGCTCATGTCAGTCTCCTTAAACGATAGTAAACAAGACAATTGAAATGATTTGCATCATAAAGGGATTCAAGGTGTTAAATGGCCATTGTTTACAGAGTTAAATTTACATCTGAAAAATCACGAGGGAATCCCTTTTCCATCAGCATTTTCCATTTTCAAGTGGGATCTTAGATTTGTTCACATTGGATTCTGAGTACTTCTAAGACTTTTGCAGACTGTTAGGTTGAAAGGAAAGTGCTCAAGTCTCAGGCATGTGTAAATTGGCACCAATACATGTTGCCAAAAAACAAACATTGCTGGCACAGAAAGTACTACTCAAAATCTCCAGACTTATCAACTAATCATACTTAACTTGACTTCAACAGGGTTGGATAACCCAACTCAATGCTTTTCACCTGGGAGCTCAAGAGCCGATGAAACCAGAGCACCACATACAACAGGAAAAATAGACCTCTTTCTTTCTCAATTCCAGGCACTTAGTGCTTATGAGATCATTTAAACAAATATGCCAAAAAATAAAAGGAAAAACCCTCTAGTTTCCAAGTGAATTTGGTGCTTTAGGGTAGAAGTATTACAAGCCTGGAACCTCAGGCATCCACTGGCATATAATCCTTTTATGCCCTGGGCCTTGAATCCTGCCTTGTGAACACACCACACATCACATAGCCAAGAGACTGTTTGATCATTACAGAACCAATTCTGTAGGGTTTTGCCACAGAAAGGGACAAAAGTTTGCCTCTTCCAATGGCCTCAAACCTGCCTGCTGTAGCCAACTGAATGCATTTTGGCAAGGACTCAGAGATCAAGAAGCAGGCGTCGAGGGTCCTCAACTTTGTCCTTAACTGCACGGAGGAATAGAACTGCCTCCCGACCATCAATTAGACGGTGGTCATATGTGAGGGCCACATACATCATGGGTCTCACTACAATGTTTGTGCCAACAACCACTGGCCGCTTCTGGATTGAGTGCATTCCCAGAATTGCTGACTGCATGAATCAACACAATCACCAATAATAAATTCCAGGTAACTCATATAAGAAAAATGTCACTAGACTAAGTTCTAACAGTCCATGCTCCTCAACTCTCAAGCAAAAAAGGTATCTGGATTCTTAAGCTCAACTCCAGAAACTGTTAGAATCAGGCACAGATTAGATAATAATACCACCTAGTTCTTCAGCCTGGATTCTGAAAGCAAAAAAATCTGGGACTCTCAAGTGCTCTTCATTCCCCGAACAATTGAAATTGAGACTGACACAAGATTGAACTGCTAGAATGCATCCAAGAAAATGAAGAGAATGCATCTAAGGCTGGATGCATTTTCCTTCCATGTGTACTTGATCCTTAAAAAGACAGAAAAAACTGAATATCTTTCATAAGAATAGAGAAATCTCCATTCTCATGATGAAGAAAAAACCCACAGCAAGGTTAACACTTCTTCAAGAAGCCACAGAAACCTCCAAACTAGGAAAGACAAAAACAAACACAAAACAGAAAAAACAAAAAACAAAAACCTGCAGTATGAACAAAAGTGCCAGTCTCACACTTGTTCAGGGACCATCAACAGTAGTATGTATGATAGTGACTTAACTATCACAACTTCCCCACTGACTTCATCAGCTCCCTACAATGGCTAAAGGCCAGTGAAAAACACCAACCTGCGAACTGAGTTTCTGCTGCAAATCTGGAAGCAATGGGAAGACTCAGCCATACTACTGGCTAGCAACAGATCACAAGGACAAAAACAGACAAACAGAAAAGGAAAAGCTTGATGAAGTTGCAGAGAAATCTCCACAGCAACAATTAAAGGTAACACGACAATGAGTGCAGTCATAAGCTCATGAGAGTGGCTCACAACGTGACAGACCATCACCTTTATCACGAACAGCAGTGACAAGCTGCCATGACTACCCACCGAGTTCATCAGCTCTCCCAACAGTGGGTGTAGATAAGCATATAATAATCTGCCCAAAAACTTGGGCAAACCAGTATACACAATCTGCGTCCTGAGTTTCTGTTGCCTTTCTGGAAGCAATGGGAAGACTCAGACATGATGTTGGCTAGCACTCAAGAGACATTGCTAATCAAAAAAAGTCAATAGTATACTCATTCCAGCTGCAACAAGCTTCTGAAGGAAAGAGCTTTTATTTCATTTTAGCATGTCCCTGTATATGCAAGCATCTATGCCTAAAAGACATAGAGGCCTAATAGAGGGTAGTGGTTGGGGCTTCCTGCACCCTGAACATATCCTTTAAGCACACCACTGGTGACTACTTGGATGCAGAACATCCACTAAAAGGAAAAGCAGAACTTTAAAGGAAAGGACAGCATGGAACAAACACAGAAAAAACTGAAGAGCAATTTAAACAAGAATGAAATTTCACCGGAAGTTCAGTGACCATCAATGCAACATGTATGTTAATGACATGCAACATGTATCAGCAATGCAATGTAACCTCACATTTGTCAAAACAGACTTGGGAGTGTGTAATGAAACAATCAGTGAAGATGTGTTAGGATTTTGGCAGCATCCTACCTGGGGTGGGTTGATAATAGGCGTGCTGATAAGACTTCCATAGACACCACCATTAGAGATGGTGAAGGTGCCACCAGCCATATCATCAATTGAAATGCTGCCATCATTGGCCTTTTTCCCTAGTGTGTTGATCGTCTTCTCAATTTGGGCAAAGTTCATGTGGTCTGCCCCACGGATCACAGGCACCACAAGACCCTGCAAATACCAACTGCACTGGTTATTGCTGAAAGAAAAGGAGCTAACATCTCCACTACAGTTGATATGAGACTAATGCATACAGCCCCACTCTATACTGTCTACACTAGCATGCATCAGTGCCATCAGCTTCAGCCATGTAGACATTTTCTTCCACAAAAAACCCCTCATACCAGTTTGCATCCTCCTGAAACAAAAACTGGCACATTCCTGCCAGCACACATACCTTGGGACACAAACATCCTTGGTTCACACTTTATTTATTCGCTAGATGAAGCCATATAACAAGTTGCAGAGGTAGAAGCTGTCTCACCTTGGCAGTACCAACAGCAATACTGATGTCAACATAGTCTCGATAGATGATATCATCACCATCAATTACAGCATTCACTGAAGGCAACTGCTGAAGCGCACTTACTGCTGCCTTCACAGCCAAACAGGAAAGTCAAAAAGAATTCAGACACACTTTCAACAATTCAATCAAGTCACAAAGCATTATTGCCCTTGGTGAAATGTTGCTGCAATTTTTAATAGCAAGTATGAACACAGAATGTCTGAATGGATTCTCAGTTTCTGGAAATAAGTTACAAGGATCAATCCATGCTTGGAGTAAATCAACATAATTTGAGAGCTTGGCAACTAGATAAGGCTCTGGCTAAGGACAGAGTTGTGGGGATAATGAGTTTTATTCAGATGATGGAGCAAAACTGATGAATGGTACCAACCTTCACAAATCCAGACATGAAGCCCAATTTCACTCCATGTTTCTCTTGGAATGCATCCTTGTATTCAGCACGCATGTCCATCAAGTTGGTCCTGGAATCCAATACATTGAGGCCATAAGGTTCACAAGACACATCACAAAGTACACAATTCTGTCAATCTCTTCCCATGGGTCTAGGTCACAAACACCCTCTGCCTGAAGGATTACAAGACGCAAAAGAACATCAAACATAGGACCTTGGCTCTTAAACAGCCTGAAGCAAGAAAATGCAGAACACGAGGGTAGAGGAGCCTATGTCCATTATGGACATGGTATCAAGATAACAACGAGAGAACAATGTGCTCAGTCTCATAACCAAATAAATGTTCATTTGCCAATACAATAGACAAATGCACACGAATACCTCACATCAGACCATATTTTTAGAGACACAAAAACATACATATCAATTTCATTGAAGGTTGTAAGCAGAGCAAAAGTGTTCTGAGAGTCCTTCAGCCGGGTAGCCACCCGTTTCCGCAACCGTGTCATTGGAATCTGGCAGATTTCCATAAACTGATGTCAATTAGGATAATAACAATTAGCCAAGGAAAGCACTACCAACACATGACTAATGCAGACTGAGGACTAGCAAAGACAGAAAGCAAGGAAGATAACAAGAGACGATTTGAATGCAAATTAACCTAATATGCAGACCAATTGACTGGCCAGTTCTCAACAATTAAGCAAAAGAAGAGCCCAAGTAGCCCTCACCCTCCGCTCTCCACCTTTAGGTAGAAGATGCACTTCTGTGGGAGATTGGCTTTGGGAAGCTGCAGGTGCTGGTGGCACTTTCTCTGGAGTCTTCGGTGGAGCCTGAGGAGGTGGCTGGGGAGCAGAAGCTGCTGGCTCAGGTGGAGGAGCCACCTTTTCTTCTTTTGGCGGGGGAGGTGAGGGCACTGACATTGCTCCTGCCTCTCCTACAGCCACATTTGCAACTTTTGTTCCAGGAGTAACCGTCTCACCTTCCTTCGCAGTAACCTACAATTACATACAAGAGCCTAGCATTGATCTAATTCAGAGACTTCTCATGGAGAACACTTCCATGACAATCACACAATACTACTGCTCTGGATAAGGTACACAAAATTGTCCTAGATATAGTTAATCATGGGGCAAATCCATCTCACATGCCCAAGATCATGAATTTAAAAAAGGATACAAAGTTATCCTGACATATCCCTGAAAAATCTCAAAGAAAAGAACATGTGAAATTTACTTGAAAACACTCCATGGTGATCACAAGATTATGGGCATCTATATAACATATTCAAACAGATCAACACACAAATAGTCCCCCAATAGGTATGAAATCAGTACCGATTCAATTTTACCAGCAACAGGGCTCCGCACATCAATTGTGACCTGACATAAAGAATCAAAGGCACCCTTAGAGCACAAAGGATTAACCAAAAACCAACATCAAAGAACTATCAGTGCTCCTGGACCCACAAACAGCTGGCCAAATCCAAGCAATAGTCTACCAATTCAATCTGTAGTTCTACAAAAAAAAGTCTAAATACCACTGCAAGACATGCATATCATTAGGAGGCAGCCAAAGAGAGGATAATACACAGCATTGAAAGACATAGAGGCCTGTGTCACATACCTTATCAGTCTCAATCTGAGCAACAATCTCATCAACAGCCACTGCATCCCCAGGCTCTGGAACCCAACATATCTCATACCATTGGTTGTATAACAAACAATATAAGTTCAGAAAAAATGCTGAATCCATCAGAATCCAATCTTTTGTCACAAAGCACTGTAGTGCAAAAGATCCTCACTCCATTGTCGAGCACAATGGAAATTACTTGCATGTGAAAACATGCGTGGGAATACAACATGGCAGGATTCTGAACAAGATTGGTACTGCTTACTTTTGAGAATTGCTGCAATAACCCCATCTGGAACAGAGTCACCCATGAATGGAACAACAATATCCCCAGGGCCACCTGCCATTCAAAAATGAGGGAAAATATGTTGGTTGCAGTAACCTCAGGCACACAAGTCATAGGCATTGAATAGGAAACTTATCCACAATTCATGACACTTTGTTCCATGAAGTGATGGCAACCATTTGGAACCAAATCTAGTGCTCAATGTCAAACATAATAGGATGTGACAAATATCAGATGTAGGCATTCTTCAGGACATCCATTACCAAATGGTAGCTGGGAAAATTGCTTCAGTGTATGCTGTCTATGGGAAATGCATGTCTTCCACTGGAGAAAAAGACCCAGAATTAAAGCAAATCAGCAAGGATCCACGCTGAATTTCTGCTTCTTCATGAGCCAGTCATGCAAGATTCACATACCAATTCTTTGTTTGTAGAAAACCTGGACTTAATGGAACCCTAATGCATGATGGAAGAGAAGTGATGAACCACTCAACAAAACAAATTCAACTAACACGAATGTTGAAAGGGTCCGACTCATCTAAAGTGTAAGAAAATGCATGATGACCAAAAATAAAGAAATATTACACAAGGGGATAACTTTTCTATCATTGAGCACAATGACCATTGCCATGTTTGAACAACAGCATATAAGTAACAGCAATAATGCTGCCATGTAGGAAGCAAAAATAATTGTGTAATGTGGTCATTGTCACACACTAATGTCTCTGAAAAATACATTACTTGAAACTATCCTCAAAATGGATACCTGCAACATCTGCAAAGCCCCTGCTCCATGCTTCCCAAATTCGCTTGTGTCTGGAAGCTGACAAGTCCCTGGTACACATCCACCAGGTAATATGTTATTACTTGCTGGATCAGCAAGCTCCCACATCACCAGAGCCACACCAGTCCTCTGTACAAACCTACACATTCCAAAGTTGTTGCCCAAGATGGGCAATAGAAGGGTGACAGTAACATAATTTCCTGTTTTTTTTCAAGCATCTGAGATCTGCTTTTGTTCTAACAGCATTGGGATGACATGTAAACATGAGAATGCATTGAACCCTACTCTAGACAAATTATTGCAAGCTACTGTACAATCCATCACTACACAGCTTCCTGGTGTCTGTTTCCAAAATCAAACAGGGAATAGTTGGAATTTCAGGTACCTCAACTCAAATTGTGAGACCTTGTCTGCAAAACAAGGATAGAACAAGCAATATCATCAACTGTAAATCATAGAGTAAAAGTCTGTGAGCTCAAGGTGCCAGTCCCCCCCCCTGCCCCCAAAAGAAAAAAAAAGGACACAAAAAAAGTAGTCTGAGAGAATACAGACAACAAATATTTTCAGAGCCACCACCTAGAATGATCTGAACTACAATTTGGCTGTTGGCTCCCTGTAACTTGCTCTTGAAAACATTGCCTGAAGATGATGCAGACATGAAACTTCCTAACTATATAAAGATCTTGCCAATCAAAGACTACCATTAAAACCTAGCTTCATCTGCTACTGTGAGAAGACCAGTAAACCCTGGTGGATATTGCGTGCTTTTAACGCATTACCTAAAGAGGATGCAGACACCAAAGCTCGTACATGTTGTAACCTCCTCGGTACAGCTCCCCCCTGCAACAGAATACACTAAACCGACTGTATCACATGCCTGCTCATAGCACAGGTTACACACGATCTGGCCACAAAAAAGACACGGAGATAGGCAGAACGAAGGCAATAAAGATCCCTGGAAAATCATCATTTATCTCCCATCCCCCGTCCCCGAATAAGATCATCTCTCCTTCATTCATCGTCGTCTGAAAACCCTGGACTCCGTCCGCCTAAAATTTTGCGTGGCGCCAGGGCCGGGGCACGATTAGAGCAGGGATAGAAGAGGAGGGAAATGAGGGAAATACCTGAAGAAAACAGGAAGAGGAGATGCAGGACGCGCGCAAGGCGTGCGATCGCAGCAGCCGTAGAAGAGCGCGCTCCATCATCACCACCGACGTATGATGCTCATTCAGCAGCCAAACCTCCGTATCCGCAGCCAAGGCGAGTTATGCGTCCGGCACTTACTACTGCACTCCCCCAAAAACATGCAGCGCGAATCCTTTTTCTCTTCCCCACGTGGCTGCTACACAAGAGATCCGTGAGAGCTTTCTAACGTTGACAGCAACGATGGTGGTAAAGCCCACGCCCCCCTTTCTGTCTGCTTGCAGCAACAACGATAGCGGCCGCGGCATGACGACAACAAACCACGCGCCCAGAAAAACCAACCCAAAAACAAAACAGACACATTTTCTGTTTGTCCGATCCCATGCTCCTGAGCCACAAGTTCGCGAGTTCCCCCGCCTCGCCTTCCCGCGCCAAGCCTCGCCATCGGGCCCCGGAGCATGTTTCTTTTATGACTAAATTAAGCCGGTTGGCTAAAAAAAAAAATCGTTTCTTTAATGAAAAATTCGCCAGATTTTTTCAAATGGATTTATCGGTTGTCAGTGCTTTCAAAAAATATTACTTTGGCTTTTTTTCTTTTCTTTTTTTTTCCGCCCCCCCAAAAGAAAACCCCAAAAAGATGAAAATTTGCTGGTTTTGAAGTATTTTCGCCATTTTTCAAAAAAATTTAAAAAAAAATTCGCCACAAGTAGACCTAGGTACCCACCCCGCTCCCGCACTCCTGTGCGTTTCTTTTCTGGCTAAATTTAGCCAATTGAATAAATTTATTTTTTTCCAAAATGGTTCCAAATATGTGCTTTTTTTTGTTTTCTAGTCGCCAGATTTCGATATTTATGAAAAAAAAATTGCCACAACTTGTGGGTTGTAGCCAGACAGTGAACACTGCCTGGTCGTGGATTTTCTGGCTATTGGAGGAGGTAATGGTAGCTGCCATGGCTATTGTGGCCAGCGAATTAAATGAGAGAAATCACCAAAATTATGTCCACCCAGATCATCGGACTTCTTGAAAGTCCCCCATTTAACGCTAAATTTTACTTGGGATTCTGGCTAATGGACTTTACTTCAGAAATTTGGAAAAAAAGAACCTCCTTGATTGGGTCCCAGCATATAGCCAAAAAATGTGAAGGATTCTTGTAAAAACATTAACTGTCACATCAATTCGATAGCCAAATCTTCTTGTGGATACATACCATGTATGTATGTGTGTACACAACATCGTACATATGATGGATGGTATAGCCATTTTTTTCATTTTTAAAAAACTCAAGCAATTTAGGTAGCCATAAAAACCATTGAAGAAATTCTTAGTGTAGTTGGAGGAGCAACTACAACAAGTAAGATTATTTGGGGGGGGCAATTTGACAAAACAAAATGTTCACAAGAATGTCAAAAAAAATTGAAACACTTTGTTCTTGTGACTAGCTCATTTTTCGGAATGCCCCCACATCATTTTTTTTACTTTTTTTTTCTTGGGTATCATAGGAAAAAAAGAGAGTAAAAAACAAACAAATATTAACAAAAAAAAAAATTCAATTTCTACACCATGGAACACCCTTAGGTTAGGGTGTTCCCAAAATAATCGGCCTCGGCCTGAAGGGCTTGTTATTTTAGGAATGCCTCAACCTTTGGGGTGTTACCCTACATTAATTTTCAACTCAATTTTTTAAAAACAATTGTTGTATGAAATAATGGTGTTACTTGGTGTGGAAATTAGGGTTTTCAACAATTTCTTATGGAATAGTAGGTACTTGAACAACCAAGACATTGAAACATGATGAGTATTGTTGAACCCAAAGCAATGTCACAAAAGTGAGCTATTTAACAATACTTTCACCTTGTACATTCAAGCCAAGAACCCACTAACAACTCACAATTGAAGGTTAACCACATATGGATGACAAACTTGTAAAGGTGAAACATGTGCAAAATATGTGTGGGGATGTGTTGAATAAAGATGCAATTAAGGTATAGATGTTGGATGAAGGTTATGATGGCTATCATAATCAATTTGCACTTCAAGTTAAAGAGGTAATCACTTTTAGCCAAATATCCAAAGATTAATATAATGTCACATGTTGGGGCTATGGCTTACTAGTGTTATTGGCCAAGGTTCCATGGGAGATGGTCAATGAAGCTCACTTCAAAAAGCCATACAAATGCCTTCTTTGAAAGCTTTGAATTGTTTTATGTCTACTTTGAAAGGGGCACCATGAATTTGTTTGAATGAAAACTTGCACATGTTTAAGATCCCTTGTCAAAAGTTGAAGCTCATGTTTGGGCGCTAGTTTATGTGAACAACCCTTATGAAAGAGATTTGCATTCCTCAACTTTTACCAAGCTTTAAAACTCCTTAGTAGATTAATTTAGACAATTTTAAATTGATGTAATCCCTTGGGTTAAGTGGATGTTCCAAAACTTGGGTCCCATGGAATTTGGGAGATGATGAGATCCATGTTCAACAAATTTATGGAATGTTTTCTTATTTATAGAATAGAAAGGTCCTTCCAAGATTGACTTTGTGTATGACATAGATGTCACATTCTAGTGCACCTTGTTACTACCAAAGCTTTCCCCTTCCTATGACCCTTAATCCTTAAAAGCCAACCCTTCATTCTACGTGGCTTGGCCCCTCCCGGTAACACCAAAAACGCAGCCGGAAGTTTCGTCACTCCAGCATTCGCGGCTCAGTTTCCCGGCCTCAACACTCTAGGCATCTCCATGGCACGTCTCGACTTCGCTCAAGGAGGCCTTGTCCCACCGCACACGCACCCGTGGGCCACGGAGATCTTGTTCGTGGTGGAGGGTTCTTTGTTGGTGGGGTTCGTGAGCACCAGCAATCAGCTGTTTGCCAAAACCATAAACACGGGCGATGTGTTTGTGTTCCCCAGAGGTCTTCTGCACTTCGAGCTCAACGTGGGCAAAGGTAAAGCCATAGCCATCGCGGCACTGAACAGCCAGAACCCGGGCGTGCAGGCACAAGCAGCAGCGTTGTTCGGGTCTGGGATCAGTGACGTTGTGCTGGAGAAAGCGTTCGGATTGAGCGAGAAAGCAGTGGACCATATCAAGTCCAAATTTACTCCATAAAAAGTTCGATTCCCAGGATTCAATTGTAAATTAGGTGTAGATGAGGAACGCAGCTCTGTGACATTAATTCTTGAGATAGTGAAACAGATTATTTTGGGCATCTTTTGTCTAACCAATCACTCCTGATCACATGAAATTAAGCTTAGTGATGATTGAGATTGTTGTCATGGTCTTCAATTCGGTTCAATTTCATTTCTTATCTTCACACGCCAGCCTTGTATTTATTGGCAAAATATCGCCAAAATATAGAAATTTCAATTTAAAAATTAGAAAATCAAGATATTTTGTAGTTTTTCAATCACCAGAAGTGGGGGGGGGGGGGAAAGCAAAAATCGCCAGATTTCTATACTTGGTTTTCAGTGTTTTTCAGTGTGTAGCCAAAATATAGAAGAATGATTAAAGACTTATTGGTTTATAGCCAGATTTGGCCAAATCTTCTTATGGATGATTATGACCTTTTATACAGCTTCCTATGGATAATAGTCACTTAGGGTACAAACAAAAATTCCTAAAAAAATAATTGCTCCACACTAATTTGTTCATAGGTCTAGATTTGTGAATGTTTAAAATTTGTGAGTAATGAAATATTGTCTTCCTTGTGCATAAGATTTTGCAACCACTATGTTTAAGTTTGTTGGTTCTCTGCATTGAACTAAGTTCAATATCATTCACAACTTGCCCATGATCTGGTGCACAAATCTAAATGGGAATGAGGAATCAAGCAATTAGTTTTGGGTGATAACAACTGCAAAATATTTTCTCTGTAGCTTGCAGATGGCTTCCAAAACCCTTCATACAAACTGAACTTTCGTAATGTGGCAATTCAAATGAAGCTTGGTTATGAGGCATTTGTCAAGAGCATCAATAAATAAAGCTCCAATAAAGTTTTTTAGAGCATGAACTAATGAGTGATTTAGGGTTGATATTTGATTTGCCCCTGAGAGACCCATGCTCCATTCTGCTGCTAGGTTCATTTCCAACAGTCTACCCATGGATGCAATGGCAGGTAAACGAACTCCATGCACTCTTGGTTAAGTTAGTTGATGGACATGATCAGAGGCCACAAGTGGTCAGCTTTTCCTTGAAGTAATGTCGTACCTTTAGATAGATGCTCAAACCAAAAAATTATCCTTGTATCCAGTAGAGGATATTCACAGTCAAGAATCTGAATCTGATATTAGCATGAAAACCATATGAAGACAGTAAAAAAGTTGTTTTGAGTGATAGTTTGGAGACTGAAGCAGAGGGGGAACATTCATGGTTAGGGTAGCACTTTTTGGACACAGGACTCAAGGACTTTAGTTTTGCTATCTACCAAATACATCAGACATTCATCTTACAAAAGAAACTGGAATACCAATCAATCTCACTGAAGAAAACAGTCTGGAAATTGAAGAGATTCATCTTCAAAATTTCCTTCAAACTCAAAAGCTCTACAATTTGTACATGAAGATGATTTTCAAAGCTTTTGTACAAGTATATTATGATAGCAGAAGAAGAAGTTGTTTGAACAGAGTTGCAAAATTGGAGTGATTTGAGTCCTGTTATGTTGCTTGCTTCCAGAAAAGTGTGACATGAACTCATGATGCAGAGTTCTGTATGGACTTCTCTGCAATTTTTTCCCATAGAGTTCTGGCCTTTCATTGTTACCAGAAACATCAGGATAATTGAATCTTTTTTGATTGCTTACTTCTGGAATGTGTGGCAGAAACCCAGAATGGCACTGATTCATGATGATTTTGAGCAATCTCATGAATCATTTTCAAAATGCTTCTGACACAAATCTCATGATGTGAGTGATCCACAGATTTAGAATTTCATTGTTTGACTTTGGTTTGGTGCAATATTTGCATGGATATAGTCTCTGACATGTTTCCCTAACTTGTGGAATCTGACAGGAATTCTGTGGAGGAGCAAGCATAAAGACAGAAACTTTTTGAGCTTGGCCTTGCAAGTGGAAGAAGACAGGGGTGTGGGAGGTGTGGTGGGCAATGAGCACTCTTGTGTGTCCCTCTCAGAATTTCCTCCCATGATTCATGTCTCTTTCCAGGTCCACCACCAGGTCACAGAGTTTGGGGGCCCTTGAAAGGAGAATGCCATCATTATGTTGATTGGAACTATCAGGGTGAGTCAAATGTGTGCTTGGATTGCTTGTATATACAGGTGGCAGTTGAAGAGTGTGTTGTGCAGGTGGAATAATACTAGGGAACTGTATGGATGGCATACGCATGCACCCAGAGCCAGTGAAATAAACAGGCACCAGCATTGGCAATGCCATAGAACCAAGTGGGCTGCCAGTAGTTCATTGGTTTATGTCTGCAGAACTTAGGGATTTGTGAATTTTTCCATAGATATCTGTCTCCTGAGTGCTACCCAACATTATCATGATTGATGGCTGTGTTGACAGGATCTGTACCTTCAGGCCATTGAAGATCTGCTCAATAATAAGGGAGAGCAATAGTGGCCTGCTTATGCTCCACTGGTTAGAGCACTCCTCAAACAAGACAATCTCAAATAGAGATTTAAAAAATTCTGGGAATGCATTAGAGCATGCTGCAAAGTGCTGGACCATGTTTAGTGTTGCCACTGACATGATTGGGTTGTCTTCCATTGAAGTAGAATGCAGTCAGATTGTCCACTGCAAAAGCACACCGTGATGAAATGTTCAATAGGCTTTTCTATATTGGTATACTGATTTACCTCTTAGCTCTTCTAAGCTTTGTATTCTTTCTAGGTTCATGGAGGGGGGAATTGCCAAAATCTTTGCTCTGCATCAAATCAAGGCAATAAATAGAAGAAGCCTTGGGCCTAGGGGTTACACTACATGGAGAGCAGTCCAGTGAAAGCCAAGGATCACAATTTCAAGCAAGAAGACTTTCTGAGGTGGTTGACAAGAATTTGAAAATAATCTTCTCTCACAGATCCTTCTCTTCCACATGAGAAGAATCTGATTCATCTAGTCATGAAACTGCCTAACTGTAAATTACAGTTGATTTCCTTCAGATTCTTGGTGCTGAGTGACAGGAACAGAAGTGGAGTGAATGGCAACCCGTCCTTCTACAAAACTGCAGGAAGGTTAGAGTATGCAGTTGGAGTGCAATTAGCTGTGTCTCGGTACTACTGACGTTGCTTTTCATAAAATCAATTCATTGACAACACAAGAATAATCCTCAAAGATCTTGTTTCTTTTGCTTCTATTATTCTGTTACCCAGGTGATGCATTTCCATTCGTTGGACTGCACTTCGCTCTCACCTCATTGCCATTGTGCCACCAGATGAAACCCCTTTTAGATGGATTTTAGAGAGTTGGGTGTCTCAACAGATTTGTTATTGGCACATGTCCGGGAATGTTTTCAGGCTGCAAACTTGGCCTTGATATGGTCGACTGCCTTCTCGTTCAACCCGAAAGTTTTCTCCAACACAACGTCGCTGATACCTGACCCGAACAGTGCTGCTGCTTGTGCTTGCAGTCCTGGGTTCTGGCTGTTCAGTGCGGCCATGGCTGTGGCTTGGCCTTCGCCCATGTTGAGCTCGAAGTGCAGAAGACCTCTGGGGAACACAAACACATCGCCCGTGTTTACGGTTGTGGCAAACAGCTGCTTGTTGGTGCTCAAGAGAGCAAACTGTAAATGAGAAATGCTACTGCAACACGCTGCACACGAGCTGAAAGACTCCCAGCCATGATACTAAGAACAACTACTTCACGCAAGTCTGTTACGACTGTGGGAACTTATTAGACGGTAGAAGAGGAGTTAAGAGGGGTCTTGAGGCGGGTCTTGAGAACTGATGCCTGAGGACTGTGATGTTGAGCGCGCGAGTTGTAAGCAGAGGGAGCTGTGGGTTATGGAGACATTACCTATCTGGCTATTTGTGGCCCCACTACAGTTAGAAGATTTGGCTGTTAAATTTTGTGGTTGTGTGCATAACTTATTAAATTTCTTGGGCAGAACTTTTTCGGCTACTGTTATTACAACCCAATATGGTTTTTCCCAAGGCACAAGTGTGTGACTGGTTAATTCTTTATTATGGTCTCATCATTTGCCATCACTTTCATTTTCAAGAAATAGGCTTGAAGGTTGAAGGCATGCTGATCCACTTACCCTAGTAAAGCCTTAACCCACCACTGATTGGTACCAACCTTGGGGAGGCCTTATACTACCCACCTTTGTGAATTCAAATGAGGATGGAATGTCTCCTTCATATATATCCTCTTGGCCTTTAAGCTTCGAAATTATAATATACAACTGCCAAATCACTCATCAGTTCACGCTGTAAAAACTTTTATTAGAGCCCATTTGATTGATACTTCGACAACCTCCATGTGCTGAAGCTTCTTTGGAATCACCACCTTAGAACCAAAATGCAACAAAGGGTCCTGACTCCTGGAAGCCATCCTCCAAGTCAAAGGGAATATAGGTACTTCTCAATAGTTATGACCAATCTCAAAAGCAAGTTCTAAACTAGATTGAATCCTCATTTCCATTTTGATTTATGCACCTGAACAGGAGGAAGTTGTCATTACTGAATGAAGCAATCACATCCAACTCTGTTAAATGTAGGATTGTCAAACTTCAATATAAGGGTTGCAGCTAGGGCAATATTTCATAACTCATATAACTTATCAATCATGTGTCTAATTCCATGTGACCAGTTGTGATCCACAGTATTCTTTTCAGATTTCATGATGTAGCCAAACTAGCAATCATCCACCAGAATATTTAGCCAAATTTGGCCATAGGCCATATATGAAAACTATTCTTTTAAAGAATATTTCTATGTTTTGGCAGCCTGCTGAAATTTTTCGAAATCTGAGCAAAAAAGGCCAATTCTTTCATAAAATATCCTTTGCTAAGGTCGAACTCACATTTTTCAGGTTGAGATATGAGTTTTCCCCACCAAAAAAGTCCTGACATTCAGTTGGACAAAAGATACGCAAAACAATCTGTTTCCCTATTGTTCACAATCTCAAAAAATAACGTCATAGCTGCATTCTTCCTACAATTGAAGCCTTTGAATCGAACTATTTATGGAGTAAATTTGGATTTGATGTGGTCGACTGCTTTCTCGCTCAATCCGAACGCTTTCTCCAACACGACGTCGCTGATCCCGGACCCGAACAGCGCTGCGGCTTGTGCTTGCACTCCCGGATTCTGGCTGTTCAGTGCCGCGATGGCCGTGGCTTGGCCTTTGCCGACGTTGAGCTCGAAGTGCAGAAGACCTCTGGGGAACACAAACACATCGCCCTTGTTTACGGTTGTGGCAAACAGCTGCTTGTTGGTGCTCACGAACCCCACCAACAAAGAACCCTCCACCACGAACAAGATCTCCGTGGCGCGGGGGTGCGTGTGGGGTGGGACAAGCCCTCCTTGAGCGAAGTCGAGACGTGCCATGGAGATGCCTAGAGTGTTGAGGCCGGGAAACTGAGCCGCGGATGCTGGAGTAACGAAACTTCCGGCTGCGTTTTTGGTGTTACCGGGAGTGGCCAAGCCATGGAAAACGAAGTCATTTGCAGTCACAGCTGCGGCGCTCTTACAAACCAAACCGTTGACGAGGGTGGTGCTGGCCAAGTCGGCTACACAGAAGTCTTGTTCTGGGTCAGCATCTGATGCTATGGTGATCATGGGTGAGAGAGCTAATTGCAGCACGAGAAATGCTACTGTAACATGATGCAGGTAAGCTGAGAACCTCCCCGCCATGATGTGCAAAAACAGTCCTGCACGGAACTCTGTTACTACTTGTCGGAATCTGGTCGAAGACAGTAGAGGCGTTAGACGGGTGGAAAGAAGTGTATGACGAAGGACCCTGATGTTGAGCTCACAATGGAAGAAGTGGTGTAAGCAGAGGAAGAAGGTTGTAGTCAATTATGCAGTGATGAAAGAGTGCGCTGGTGGATTTATAGCAGGGTTGAGAGATGAATGTGGGATGGCGGAGCGCGTTCGAAATTGCAGGAGAATGTCTGTGGATGTTCTGATAACGAGTCGCCGCAATATGTGCTCTTGAACTGAGATTTAGGAGTCAAAAGTATCACTCGTGGCTGACGGCTGGGATGGCAACCGGCATGCTTCCTACTCCGTGTACCTATTTGGGTCCCACTGACTTCAATTCGTCCACTTTTTACGTTCTCTGAAGCATTGTCAAAACAATGTTTTTCTGACAGAATTGGAATTGGAACAGGTACCTTGCCCTAGTACGTTGGCGGCTTCTCCTCAAATAATATTATATTTAGAAATGCTGAGATTTCAAATTTTACTTTTCTTAAAGGATAGGTTTTTTAAAAAACTGAAAATGAAGAATCTTGTTGAACATTCTGAAATATTCTATTTTTCGAAATGGAATCTTCAAACTGCCCCTGTACTACAGCAATAGGGAGTTTTTGGAACTCCTGGACCTCTCTGTTGGTCCTTCTGTACCAAAAACAGGGCACAAGAATGTTTCTATCACATCAATAAAATTTTAACAATGAACAGGACACAGGGAGCTTGGATAATCAACAGAATTCTTCAATTTGATGAATAGAACAAATACACGGTCCAACTTCAAACTCTTCCAATCGCAACAGAAAACTAAATTCTATGAGCCTATGGGGGTCAGATTGCTTGGATCTTATTCTCATGAGCTTCCACTGATGGTGTTTGGAAGAACAAAGCACCCAGCCTCACAGACTTGAACATCCCAACAAAACACAAAAACCCTGAAACAAACAAAGCACTCGTCCTCACAGACTTGAACATCCCAACAAAACACAAAAACCCTAAAACAAACAGTGGCCAGAAAGACCTAGAGAATTGAGGCAAACTTTGGAAGTGAAGATCTGATAGTGATTCATACTGAAGATAGGCTTTCCTCCAGTGACTTAACATGTGCAACCCATCAGCCCTTACTGAAGTCCCAGGTGAAACACCACCAAAAATAGATACAAAAGGTGCATCTGGAGGTCTTGAACCAATCAAGCACTCTCTTCCCTCATACCCACATAATACCCTAGACCTCTATTTGACAAATTTTGTCACTCTCTCAAGATCCATAGTGATCTGCATCATCCCCCAATCATAAACTCTTACTCTTATTCCTATCGTGAGACTAGAGCTCTCTAAAGGGTCCATAGTGCAACGGAAGTAATTTTTCCTTTAGAAAAAACACAGCCTCCACCTTTAGGCATTCTTCCTTCTAATGTCAATGAGAGCATTTCCAAAAGTCGAAAGTCAAAGCCAAAAACCAAAAACAAAAACCACTAAAAACTTAGCTATTGTAATAGAAGCTTTACTACCTTTTTAACTTCAACCGCCATCTAAACTTGATTGATGTCCAACAAGGAAAATCCTCCTAGCAGAGCCACACCACATAGAGCTCACCCATAAGGAAAGCCATACCCAAATTAAACGTTGTCACTCATAAAGACTTTAACAATCTCATAACTTGCAAAATAACAAGATAATACAAAAATAAAAACTCACAAAACTCGCCATTAGTCACCATCAACTACTAAATTTTGTCATCTTCAACTTCCGACATATGATGGTACTATACATTATTCATTAGGGTTTCATCTCCTAATTTCTCATTACAAATGTAATGTCTCCCTTACAAATTAAAGTGAGTGCCTCAATCTTCACAACACAAGTGCAAAGTGGAACAATTACAAATCATGTTGAGGTCTATCCCACATTTTTTCATTCCTGCCCCTTAACAACACAAATTTTCCCTCCTTCATCTTGCTCCAAAAAACCATGACCATCTAGATATCTTATAAATAGATAGGGACCTCCCCAATCAAAGGCAATCGACTTCTTCTTGCCTAGTTTTTTCATCCTCACAAAAGTCTCTCCTTCCTTGAACCCCAAAAACATCTACTTATCACTCCTCGAAGCATATGTTCGTTTGTATTTGACTTGGGCCCAACAAATGTTTTCTAAAACTTCTTCAAGATTTTTGAGATGAGTAGTAGTTTACTAATCATCTGCGATGTAATAATGGCAGGATTTCCATCATCATCATAAGCTTGAACTAGGGGACTCAAAGAATTGCAAGCTTTCAAATGAGGAGTCCTCCTGTCAATAACATATACAAAGAAAAATTTGTGTTCAATAGCACCCCACACCTATACCCAAATAAAATCCTAGGTAGGTGTTTATCCCACGCCTATGTATGCTCAGGGTTAGTAGATAGAATTGTAAATCTATGTTTGAGAATCTTGACCAGTCTTTCCACCATCACATTACATCTTGGCCACTTAGGTGCAATGTACCAGGATGTATAATCCCATAGTTTTTGCACAACTAATCAAAATCAATAGACCACTTTAAGTTATCGATAAAAATGTAATCGGGAAGCCAAATTTGTAAATGATTTCATCCTCTAAAAATCTAGCAACAGTTCCCATGTCATGGTCTACGATTGCTTTTGCTTCACACCATTTGGAATAATGGTCTATGGCAACTAGGACATACTTGCTACCATTTATGTTTTAAGAAGAAAACCAATTGTATCAAAGGCTACCCTATAAAATTGGTCCAAAATTGGGATACTTGTGAGTTCTATAAGTTTCGACCTGATATAACTCGTGCTTTTAACTAGCTAACACTACTTGTAGGATCTCACCACATCCTTAAATTCTTTAGTCCTATTATGCCAAAAATTGTGCTTATCGACTTCTGCCAACATCCTTCGCTCTTCAAAATGCCTAATCTCTTAATGGAGACCCAAAATCAACTATCAACATTCATTAGGTCTAGGCATTATGAAATCTTTGAACATTAAGTTGTCATTATTTTAGTAATAATGCAAAATACACTTAGTCACCTTAGGCTTTTCTGTGCCACCACATTCTTTTGGCAATTGATTATTTTCCAGCATAAACATGGATATGTGGTCTTCCCAAATCTCCATATTGTTGGCATCTTCCCAATCATTGTCTAGTTTAGAACTCCTTGTATGCATCTTTCTATTAGCAAATGTTTAAGCTTCCTAAACCATTGGCCAATGATTTTTGACATCCCATAGTTCTTTTTTCCTCCTCTTCAACTTGTTTGACTCATTCATACCATCCACCTTCTCCATGCATTAAATAGTGTTGTTACTCAATTCATTATTAGAATGAATCTAAGTTTCTCCCACTTCCATCACTTTAACTTCAACCATAAACAAATTGTTTAATAAACTTTGATTGCCCAATAGCCATGTAATTACTCCCATCTTGGAACTTCTTCTAGTCCAGAATGTTTCCCCTGGGGAATAGCTTGGCTTGATCATCAGATTAAAATCTTGGATTTCTTCCATCAAATCCTCCTATTCATCACCAATGTCCATAGGATTCTAGCTAAATGCATTTACATTGGTGTGCTGAAAACTCGTTATGTACAATTTTAAAACTGAACTCATGTAGTGTATTGATCCACCTACCCCTCCATCCATAGACGTCTGACATAATAGTTAACCATTCCAATGGTTTATGGTCTATGCAAAGTGTAAAGTGGTTTCGATAAAGGTATTGCCAAAAATGCATGATATCCTAAACTAATGTAGAGCATTCACCCTCCTTAGGGTGAAACTTTTTTTGAACTTGAAATAATCCTTTACTAATGTCAACAATGATTCACTACCACCTCCCTTTTTTTTGTGACAATATGGCACCAATGCCATGGGTGGACTAGTCAACGTCCAATATAAATGCTTCTATGAAATCAGGTTTGATGAAGATGGGAGTTGTGACCAACACAACTTTCAATTGATCGAATGCACTCTAATAGTTGAAATCCCACTTGAAAGTGGAATCTTTGTTAGTGAGATCAAAAAAGGGTATGGCTACTTGAAAGTAGCCCTTAACATTATTTTTGTAATACCTTGTCAACCCAATAAAAGCTCACACATTAATCATCATTGTGGGAACTTGAAATTCAGTGATGACTCTTATTTTCTGTGGATCTAGCTAGGTACCGTCACAACTTACATGTCCTAGAAATGCTAAATTAGCTTTTGCAAACTCACATTTTCCAAGGTTAAGTTTAAGATTTACTTCCTTTAACCTCAATAAAACATAGCAGAGATGCTCTAGGTGTTTTTCCCAACTCAAACTGTGGACACTTAGGTGATCAACAAACACTTTAATAAATCTATCAAGGTAGGCCTTGAAAACCTCTGTCATGGTTTTGGAGAGTGTACTGGTTGCATTTTACATGCTAACTTGGGCATGACTATGCAATTGAATAGTCCAAACTTGGTGATTAATGTAGACTTGCAGATGTCTTTTCATGCCATTTGATTTGCTAAAACCTAGATTGGATATCTAGGGCAGAAAACCACCATGCTTCACCAAGTTGTGTCAAGATATTTTCAACCAAAGGCATGGGAAATGAATCCCACTAGGTTTGAAGATTTAATGTTTTGTAATCACCATAGAAGTGATGATTGTTGTCTTTTTTCACTGGCAATGTAACTCTGCAAACATACTTAGATGAATTGGGCTTTATTTTGCCTATAGTTACCAATGCATCAATCTATCTTTTTAGTTATTTGTTGTATGGTCCCCCATAGTTAAGTTGGGGTTTTTTCTTTTTGGTGGAGAGAGACCTTGGGTGAACCAACATTTGCTCTATTGCCATGGTAAAAAAAAATGTTGAATGGCTATTAATTTTTTTTCATAATTGTTGTTTTCAGTTTTGATTTTTTTGATTTTAAAAATCAAAATTATATTCTTAAAAACTTCTTTTCATACTCTATTCGATTTTATTTTTTTCATGCCCAACCAGTTTTTAACTCATTTAGAATAGTCAATTATATTAAGCTGGTTTTTTAATTTCATTTAACAACAACATAATGAACACGAAATAACAACTAAAACACGATGAGTGTCAAGTAGCCACAATAACATAATGAGCAATAAGCAACAAAACAATGCAATGAACACAAGGTAGCAACAACAATATGATGAACCTTGGGTACTAGCAACAACATAATGAACACCAAACATGAACAACACAACATTAAGTAGTAACAAAGACACAATGAACAATCTATGACATGGGCAAAAATGTGAATGAACACTAAGTAGTAACAACAACACATTAAGCATCAAGAACCAATGCAAAAAAAAAAAGAGAACAAAACTTGAATTGCAATGACAACTCCAATAACAAGCAACATATAATCCGGCTTCACATGTGAGAGAAACAACACCTCCTAACTCCTAACCCTTAACTTAACCCCACCCCCTAAACCCTAAACCTTAACTAACTCTAGACGTTTTACTCCCAGACCCTTAAGAACTGTGCCCCAGATTATTCACATAACCTACCTGAAAAACATTCACATAACGAAACCCAAGAAACCCTAAATCTTAACTTCTGTATCCCAAAATTCGAGTATCAACCTGGGTAACACCCAAGGTTATACCCGGTCGGTTCTTTGCCTGATAACTGGCTAAGAACCAAGTCAGCCAGTATTTGCCCATTCTTTGATTTTGTTAGGTGTTTAAAGTTTTAGAAATAAAAAGGCCTCTGGTTCCATTTCAGAATCTCGTTAATATCTTCAAAATGAAAAGAGCCTGAACTTTGGGGTTTTCAAAAACACTGACAATTCGCATAAAAGCACCAGCAGAGAACTGCTTGCTTTAGAGTAGGTTCTGCCACCCAGTTCTTTTGAATTGTTTTGGAACCTGTACTTTGGGTTAAATGGATTCTATTAATTTTTAGAACCTCTCCTGAAGGGTCAGAACCGGTTCAGTTTTTAAAACCTTCGGTGAATGGGTTTAGATGTTACTCTATCCTGGCCTCCCATCCTTAGACCCTGGTTCCCAGTTTCCAAAATGTGAGAGGAAACCCCCTGAAGGGGAGGGAGGCAGCAGCCCCATCAAACATTAAAGAAATCCAAGAAATACAAGGGGGCAAGAAGCACCACACGATGGTGACGCAATCAACCCCAAAGATGCCTTAGTGGCACCATTCCGCCCTAAAGGCTTGATCAATCCTAGCTTGAATACTAGGGTCCTGGGTGGACCGAAGGGAATTAATGGCCTTCCAAGTGGCCATTCCAACCTCAACGGTAGCAACCCAGGCTTGCTGAAGGATTTTCCTAGAGGAATACTGGTTATCAAAATGCTTCCGGCATCTCTCCGTCCAGAGGAAGTAGAGGATAAAACTACGAAGGATGTCAAGCGGTTGTCTGATATAGAAGAAGCCTCCTACATGGTACCCTTGGATCCCAGGGGGGTCATCTTCTCTCTCAAAAACAGCTTCACCCAACATGATGAATGGCCAGGAAAGAGTGATGTCATTGGGCGCTCCCCATTTTTGCCAGATGTGAAAGAAGGCCTCCCAAGCCCGTTTTGCAAGGGGGCACTCGAGAAGACAGCATTGAGGGGATTCAGGGGCCTCCTCTGTGCAAACCTTGCAAGTGGGGAGGATCCCCATGCATTGTAGCCAGGTGCCAACCGGGAGGCCCCGGTTTAAAGTGAGCCATATGAGAGTACCGACCTTCCGGGGTCGGGCGTTATGCCAGATTCTGGCTATAACTTGCGTGACGGTGGAATTCTGCAGATTTAACCTTTGAATGAAGGAACAGATGTAAGCGCTCTGGGTGGGGTTCCTTACGTTTCGGTAACACCGCTTTGTGGAATAGCCAAAAAAAGGAGAGTCACCCATTTGGGAAGAGGCTTGCCAATGCCACTCTCCCGGGTCCCAGGAAAGCCCATCAATGAAACCGGATTCGAAAATCCAGAGTAAGGGGAGCTTAGTGAGTGATGGGAGCTCCCTGGCAACTTTATATGGGGCTCCATGTCTTTCTTGAAAGAGGACCCTGATTGGGTGATAACCTTCAGGGGAGAGGGTTATCATTTGGGAGTTCACAGCTCTGATGAGACCAGTGGGGGTTACCCTTTGGAATTCAATGGCTTGCACCGTGTTGGGGGTGACCCCGGTTACATGGTATATCCATTCTAGAGTGTTGTTATTTCCAGAGTTTCTTTCGCTGATCCAGTCCGCTGCTTGGAATTGGTTAGTGTAAATTGCAGGATTCCATGGAATGCTCGCTATGATGATTTCTCTGTTGTTCCTGTTGGTGGCGTGGTAGGTCATCCAGAGGGCTTGGAGGCTTTTCCATGCCCTTCCCTCCTGATCCCAAAGATCTTTGATTCGGTGCAGCCAGAATTGCCAATGGCTCGTCCTTCATTGCGACCACTCACTCCCAGAGGGTGACCAGTTGTGTTGAGGATGAGAGGGTTGCTGAAAATGGGCTGTCTAAGAACCTCCGCACAGGATGCGGGTTCGGACTTTGTTAGACCAACTCTTACATTAAGCCAAGAGCCAAGGATGCTCTTCCAAAATGAGCATTTCAATTTTTTGAACTTGGGGGCGGCAAAAAGCCAATTTATATCCGGGATGCTTGGCCCTTTGCTGTGCACCGGAAGATGGACCTGATCTGCTCGGTGCCTTAGAATCTCTTTCCAGGGTTCTCCTCCTGGGGCAAGACCTCTCACCAGAAGTTTGGCAAGTAGTGCTTCGGATTGTGCCTTGGGGTCTATGATCCCTAGGCCACCGCTAGACAAGGGAAGTGTAAGAGAATCCCATTTGACCTTGGCCCCTGTGTTGGAAGCCTTTCCTCCCCAAATGAAGTTTCGAACCGCTCCTCTAATCTGGTTGCACATCCTGGGATTGGGGTTCCAACAGGCTGCCAGATACCACATTGAGGAGAACAATACTTGGTTGGCAACCAAAATTCTGCCGGCAAGAGAGAGGTTGCACTTGCCCCAAGCGATCATCTTCCCTTTTAGGGTGAGCATGAGTTTTTCAAAATTGGCCTCGATGGGTAACCGGAAGCCTATTTGTATGCCTAAGTATCGAACCCCTTGACCCTCGGGGATCCATTTCAGCCCAACTTTTTGTCCCCATTCCCATTCCTTTTTATCCTTGCTTGCCCATATGGCCGCAGATTTTCCCCAATTGATTTTTGCCCCAGAGGCAAGACAGAATAGATCGAGGATCGCCCGAGCTTTGCTTAAGTTACTCGGGGAGCCTTTGAGGTAAAGTGCGATGTCATCTGCGAAAGTTTGATCTCGGACGCATCCCCCTTTGGGGAGGTGTAACCCTTCTATTTCGTGCTTTGGGTCATCTAGCATATGACCCAGAACATCCATAGCTAGAATGAACAGGTATGGAGCTAGTGGACATCCTTGTCTGACTGACCTAGCGAGTCTGAAATCCTTTCCAGATTTCCCGTTTACTTTAACTGATGAGGATGCGAGCCAGTAAAGGGATGAGATCCATTGAATCCAGGTGGGGCAAAAACCTAGTTTGGACAAGGTTGGGAAGAGGAAATCCCATTCAATCCTGTCAAATGCTTTTTCAAAATCGAAGAGTAAGAGGACAAGGTCCTGGCCACTCTCTGGTGCCCAGACCAGAGCCTCCTGAGCCAGGAAGTTATTGTCTAGAATGTTTCTTCCTTCTACGAAACCGGTTTGGTTTGGTCTGATCACGAGAGGAAGGAATTCTTGAATTCTTCTAGCTAAAGTTTTGGCAAGGATCTTGTATATGTTTCCCAAAAGTGTGATTGGGTGCCAATTCCCCAGTTTTGAGTGATCCCCTAACTTCGGAATCAGGGTGATCATGCCCTTGTTAATGTATTCCGAGGTCAATCCTTGTGCTAACATGGCCTTGAAGGATAGTAGTAGCGTGGGGGCTACCTCATCCACATATTCTTGAAAGAATTATGTTGGTATTCCATCGTCCCCTGGAGCCTTGCCTTTGGGAAGCAAGGTGATGGCTTCCGTGATTTCTGCTAGGGATAAGGATCGGGTCATGTTGGCATTCATGGCCTCCGTGACCCGAGTGGGGACGCTCTCCCAACATCTCTCTTGTGCCTCAGAGGTGCCCAGGGCATGTGTCTCTGACTCATAGAGGTTGGCATAAAATCTTGTGATGTAATGAGAAAGGTCTTTTTGGTTAGAAATTGTCCCTCCATCAACCTCTAACTCCTTCAGGAGTGCCTTTTTCTTTCCGATTTGATGGAAATCAAAGAAAGTTTTGGAGCAGGTGTCCCCATACCTGAACCATTTGGCCGCTGAGAGGTGACTATTGCGCTCAATTGAGGCTTGGAAAACCTCAGCCAGCTTTCCTTGCGATTCGGACAAGATGTCCCGCACTTATTTATTAGTTGGGTCCCGTTGGAGCTACTCCTCAACCAGCTGAATTTTCTTTACGTGCACTCTGACCTGCGCCCCTCTCAGGTGGCGCCTTTCCTTTGCTAATCTTGTGTTGCATGCCAATACTCTTCTGGTGGCAGCCTCCAACCAGGGGGCCCACTCTGAGTCGTTTAAGGGCTTGGGCAACTCCCCTTCCCAGGCTTGCAGCATTTCAGTTTTCCCTTTTTCATCTTTGAATAGGGAAGAATCAAAATAATGAAACAGTTTGTCAGGTATGTCAGGCTGACCCCATATGGATAGGACTAAAAGAGAGTGGTCAGAGAATTTTCGAATCGAAGCAGCCGCCTCAATTCTCCCGCCTCTCGAATCCAGGTCCTGGGAAATGAGGAACTTGTCTATGCGTGAGACCGTCGAGTGTGCGCAGGATCTTCCATTGTCGAAGGTGAATTCCTTGGCGGACATTTTCTGAAAGCTATCAAATAGCCATGCGTCCATTAAACCATATTGGAGGGTTAGGTGGTGCCATGTAGCCACCTCCCTTCTATGCATCCGACGCTTGCCAGCCACCCCTCCTCGCTGAGTTTCTTCCTAGTGGTTGAAGTCACCACCTAGAATGAAATGGTCAGCTACTAGATTCGCTTCATTCAACTGTTTCCACATCGATGCTCTCTCGTTTAAGGAACATGAAGCATAAACGTTGATGATTGTCAGGGTACCAGTACCCAAGATGTGAAGGGTAATGAACTGTGCCCTGCCTTCTAAAAGAATGCCATTGGCACTGATGAGGGGGGCAAGGGATTTGTTAACGAGAATGGAAGTGCCCGCGTTCATTCGCTATGAACGCCCCATTGGTAGGCCATAGTTCCAAAAAGAAGCGCCATTCCAGAATTGGATCCCTTTTGTGGAATTGGAGCAATTTATTTCCCCCAGGTGATGTTCTTATAAAATCAATATTTGAGGGGTGGGAACCAGGGAGAAAATCCAAGAGCGGATTTCTTTTTGCTTGGAGGAGTTCTTCCCTAAGCCCCTCACATTTAAGGAGGCTACCGTAAGGGGCCTCTTATTCATGAGATGGCTGGTCTGGGGCGGCTTGAATGCCGATTGATCCCTGTGATAGGAGGCTCCTCCGAAAGCTATCTTCGTTCCGTTCCCATTCGAGCTCTTGCAAGTTGGTGATAGTGGTGGTGTTATGTATGACCACATTGGGAGTCTGAGAATGCCCCAGATCTAGCGGGATGAAACGCTTCTTCCGAGCCGCTTGGGGTGAGGTATGGCGGTTGACGACCTTGGTCTTGTGAACTTGGCATTCTGCCTCGCCCACTCCCTACTTTAGAAGAAGGCTGTGAGCTGGGGCAACAAATTCTATCTCGTTGTTCATGCTTGAGATTGATTTGAGAGCTTTCTAGTGTAAGTGTTTTTTGTTCTGTATGCTGATGGGATTGGAGCCGGTGGGGATGTGTGCAAGAATGGTACATTCAAATCCACCCCTGCTTGGCTCCTCTTGCCAGCTCCATTCGAGGCTGAGTTGATCCTTCAGCAAGAGTTTGTGTCTCAAAACATTCTCCTCTAGCCCGATTGCTATGTGTTGGATCAGTTCGTCCATGGCCGGTTTGGAGGACCAGTCCTCTCTCCCGTCCAATTGGAAGGATGGGGAGAGCTTGGTTTCTGGAATGTATTATTACCTCCTTTTGGGGGCCTTTTTCTCTTGTGAGTATTAGCCAGACTACTTATAAGAAGAGCTGAAAGAAACTCTACAATGACCCTGAAAAAATGCCTAGTATGGATCAAAATCTTCCAAAAACAGGTTGCATCCACTCAAGATGGCTTTAAAAACAGTGGCAAATTAAGCCCCCTTTTTCTCCTCAACGCGCAGTTAGCCCCTTCTCATGTAGCAGTGTAGACCGCTGCATCACATAATGACTCTGGCTGCTTATAGCAAATTTACACCAATAACAGATAAAATAGGAAATGTTCCATTAAGTTTCCCAAACGCTTATAATAACACTTTGGGAACCTTCCATACCGTTTGCCTTCCAGGTAGAGCCTAGAAATAGGTACCACCGATTAATTAAGGAGGGAGTTATTAGGCAAAAAGAGCTTGCTGAACACACACTGGAGACTGCACAGATAATAAAATGTTTTCTAGGCGTCCAATGAGGTAAACCAGTCTGAGTTGAATGGCTCGGGGTGAACCAGAACCTACAGTACCCTAGTGTACCCTGGCCAATTTCACACTAATTATATTATTTTCAGAAATGTTAAAATTTTCAAAAACTATTTCTTCCAAATCAAAAATTTTTGTGAAGGATAATAGTGAATATTTAAGAATATTCCATTTGTTGAAATGAAAATTTCAAAATTAATTAATTATTTGATGGACATGTGTTGAAATGGCCAAGGTACTATGGTAGTACCATGGTAAAACATCAAACAATATTTGGTTGGCCCCTCAACATTATAACTTTACTATCTTTTAAACATTGAAATAAGGTTGAATATTGCCTGTAATAGGCCTCACTCCAGATGGTGATGGTAGATGATTACATATATAATCCAGGAAACGCTACATTTGATCTTGAAAGCCCATGCATGAGGCCTAAACCTTTGAACCACCACCTACAAGTATATTTAGACTTTAGACAAGGGTCCAGGGACCAAAATCCTAGGGACCAATTTGAAGCAAATTGAATCTTTGAATTGGACCCTTCTTCACATTAAATTTTTTTTTTCTTAAGGTACATTGAGTGTGTTTAAAGGCTTGGGGTCCAATTTGAGAGTTCAATATAAAAAATGTGTGATTGACATGGGAGAGGACTAGGTTAACCTTTTGAAAATTTTAATCTTTTTCTTCTTTTTTGCATGATTTTTTTTAATTTTTTGTTTGCACTCCATTTTGTGCACTTGCAAAGCCTGAAAATGCACACTTTCTAGCAATCAGCTTATGAGATCCATAAAATTAACCATGTCAACTCTAGAATTAATCAAAAATGGGAGAGCTAGTGTGCTCTTAACATTGTCTAAATCCATAACATGCCTTCCATTCTCACAAAATTTGAAAACAAAGATAAAAGAAAAACAGGGGGAAAAAGTAAAAAACAAAGAAATGAGCAATCTTGGACTAACACTTACACTTTGGTCCTCCAAACCCTGAGCTCTCTATTGTCACCATTGTGTGGTGCTTCTTGCCCCCCTTGTATTTATTGAATTTCTCTAATGTTTGATGGGGCTGCTGCCTCCCTCCCCTGCTGGGGGTCTTTCTCTATGAAGCTCTTTTTTTTTTTGTCCGGACCAATTGGTTTCCTCTCCAAAATGATGCCATGTATATTAAATCACAATTTGATTTGTCTTAGTTCTGAACCGTTGTCTAAAGGCCTTGGGACCAATTTAAAGCTCTTGACCAATAGGAATGCTCAGTTTCATTGGACCCTGCTCTTTGGACCCTTCACTAAAGCGGCCCTTAGTGTGATGATGGTATATTTACACTGTGTAGAGGCAGTCTAAGTCTGTGGCGTTTCTGACACGGTCCCAGTGTAGGTGCCGGCTTCACCCAAGGCGCACTGAAGAAGATGAAGACACCCAACTAACTGCCGTAGTTCACCCTGTGACCAGGCTAGCCTTAGTTGAATAGGCTATTTTCAGGTGGGGGCCTGAAAATTTACGGAGCCTTTTAGTAGACGAGTTCGACACGTTGTTGACTGTCCAGGATATGCCGTCCTTGGATGCATTGAATCTCCACGCGTTTTAGCCTACTACAGGTACGTAGTCCCATAAGACACGCATGGACCATCGTCGTTGTAGCTTTCTCTTCGGAGCTACTATCAAGTCGCGTCCTAACACGACCTATAAATTGGTGGAATGGTTCTTCCATTGCTTCATCATTCCATCACACTTGTGCAACGTGATTCTTCCATTGCTTCATATTCCATCATCTTAGTGCGCTTCATCATTACCGTTTCTACAACACCTCCAGCGAGCTACCTGCTTCTGCAACGTGATTTTTGTTTTTGTTCTTAACGCGATGGCACGGAGTCGTGTACGGACTGTCCGCTGTATCGCGATAGTATTTTTCGTGCTGCAAATAGCATTCTTGCCCATGATGGTCATGGCATCAGATGCTGACCCAGAACAAGACTTCTGTGTAGCCGACTTGGCCAGCGCTACCCTTGTCAACGGTCTGGTGTGTAAGAGCCCTGCAGCCGTCACGGCAAACGACTTCGTCTTCCATGGCTTAGCCATTCCCGGTAACACCAATAACGCAGCCGGAAGTTCCGTCACTCCGGCATTCGCGGCTCAGTTTCCCGGTCTCAACACTCTGGGCATCTCCATGGCACGTCTCGACTTCGCTCAAGAAGGTCTCGTCCCACCCCACACGCACCCCCGGGCCACCGAGATCTTGTTCGTGCTGGAGGGTTCTTTGTTGGTGGGATTTGTTAGCACCAATAACCAGCTGTTTGCGACAACCGTAAACAAGGGCGATGTGTTTGTGTTCCCCAGAGGTCTTCTGCACTTCGAGCTCAACGTCGGCAAAGGCCAAGCCACAGCCATCGCGGCCCTGAACAGCCAAAACCCAGGAGTGCAAGCACAAGCAGCAGCACTGTTCGGGTCAGGCATCAGCGACGTTGTGTTGGAGAAAGCTTTCGGATTGAGCGAGAAGGCAGTCGACCATATCAAGGCCAAGTTTGCAGCTTGAAAACCTCGATTCGACACCGTTTGATGATGTACATCAGAAGTACTTGGATCCAAAAACTGGAATTTCCATAGTGAACTTGTAGCTCTGAATTCCTCTAGTTAATTGTTCTCGTGTTTCTTAGTATGTGTACAGTAGATCAGTTGCTCCATCGATTCTTTGGAGTGAATTTAATTCTAAGCCCCTTGTATGAGTTTGCACAAGAACAACCCGCGATGATCGGCGGCTTCTTTTCTAGTTCTTTTTTGTGACTAGTTTCTCGAGAGGTCCATTTCAACTGGTTCTGGTGTATAGCCACCCCAAAAGCTTTGCAGCCTGCGGCATGACTCATCAGAACCAGGATCCAACTTCAAAATCAGAATTGTGCTCTACAGACAACAATTTTCATGCCATTAAATTCAAGTGAAATTTGAGGAATAGACGATAAATGGTGGTCATCTAAGGGATAGAGCAAGCAATGCACTAGCATAAGAACTTGGCAATGATAAAATTGTCTAAGACCTCAATGGTTCTTGTAATCCAAATGCTTTCCTCTTCAAATGCCAAGCAGGTCATGCATTCAAAGCTTATTGCAGTATCACCCACTGGAAGCGAGACACAATTGCAAGCAAAGTCATGACTCAATTGCAATAATGCAGTAAAAGAAAAAATTGTAATTCACACATGTATGTCAATGTGCAAGAAGCCAACCAAAACATCCTTCGGATAGAATCTCTGATCATGTGAAGACAGAGAGAGGCTTTCCTTGTCATCCTGCTCCTTCAAATCACAAAAACTCATGTTGATAAAATGGTCAGAGGCACTGCCCAAAAGATCAAGATCCAATTCCATGTTCTCACATCTTCAATAAGAACATATTGATGAAGTCAGAAAGAAGGGAAGCCAGAAGAAGAATCAGAAACTAGAGCAAGAAATGTGAAATTGAAGAGCTCATGGTCCCAGATTCTTAACAAGAAAAACCTAGAAATCTTATATTGTTTATGGTGGGGTAGATCATGCCTCTAATACATGACCTCATGTGAAGTAATACATCTAATTACAGTCTCCATTATCACATTGCTGCAGTGAAATACAGAAATGCTTGTCAATATGACAATCATGGAATACACTCCACATGTGGATAGACATACTTGTGCAGTATTTGAGCTTCGAGAGACATTAAGGTACCTTTCTGGTAGAATTTCGATAATTTTGGACATTGTGTCTGGTATAGGATCTGCTGGAATTTCTGAATAGTAGCTGGATGCTTACAAGATATATACAGGGTGGAGAAACTTTCTACCATTTATCTTTAATTTCCTACCTCAGAGGAGAGTCTGTTGAAGGTGGAATGGGCACATGCAAGGGGACATTGTGCTTGATACCTGGTTCCAGACAAGTAAGTGGAATGGATGAAGAGTAAAAATGAATCTGTCCCCTCATTGCTCTCATGTGTGCATTAGGTGGTTCCTTGAAGAAATTAGACAACAGCAACCAGATCTTGTGATATTGAGGGTAGAACTGCTGCTGTTGATGATGAAGTAGCTGTCAGCATCTGCAAGTTCAAGCAATGGTTCATTGCACATGAGGATGACCGAGTGACACAAAGAAAATTGTGATTCCTTTGAATAGTCCTTCATTCAAAAGTCTGATTCAGTCCAATGAGAACATGGGAGCTGTACAGTGGAAATGCAATTTTCATCAAACTTGGGTGATAAGCTCATCATTCCATTTATTTTCTATATTCAGAAGAGAACTGGCTTTGAAGGGCACAAAAACCTATAGAAGATCTAAAGCTTGTTGGGCAACATCTATCATGTTTCTCATCCTCAGGTTGAAATTCAAGAAGAATCCTTTAAACTCATGTGATAACTAATTGAGAAGAAGGCATCAAAGAGGGCTTTTCTGAAGTTCTAGCTGATGAATATGGAATGTTGTTTCCAGCAAATTTTGTAAAAGATTATCTTTGGGAGAATGTATGCAGCTGGGTAGAGTGATTCATTGTGTATAGGCTACCAAACATAGAGATACTTTCAATTTGTTGAATATTGCATTGAATGTCTCTCTCATGCCAGCATTCCTGCATCAGATGTGCAGCAGTGCCCACAAGCCTAGGAACACTGACATACAGGTGCAAGTTAATGCTTTAATTCTTACACCTTTGGCTACTTCTATCCACCTTCTCAAGCAACCTAACCACTTCATTTAGGAATAATCACTCTGCCAACTCAGGATGTTTCTGTCTTTTTACGAAATGGCATGCATTATGGTTTCCATTCTGTGCTAAACTCATTGATCAAAGTGATCCAAACACCTAACACATGCTGCCCCTGGCTTATTGAGGGGAAGATCTGGGATGAGAAGTCCAGGTCAATGCCTCAGAGGAGAGTACCCAGCTGGACAATGTGATTGACTCACAATAGATTGGAGCTCTCTCTACTCTTCTTCTCCTTTCTCTGCATTCAGAACAGCAATTGAGACAGACTGGGAAGAGTAGAGAGAGTGCCAATGATGATATTTACAGGAAGAACTGATGCACCGAGGAAGACAGGGATGAAGACGTCAAACAAGAGGCCAGCCATCAGGATCAAGATCACCACCAAGCAACGGCAAAAATGGGCCTAACTACACAAGATGCACAGAAATTACTAAAGCATGGGTGCCAACTTACCAAAATAGAAGCTAATATGCACTACAGCACATCCATGACTTGTCTGAATGGCATTGAGGAGTAGATATATGTCACCAAAATCCGCCAGATAACAAAATAATGACTGTGCATGGGTGTTGTTTCCATGTAGTGCGCCGCACTCGCCATATTACAATGTGCCAACTGAACAAAGGCCCTACCCTTTGTACTCCCCCTTCTCTTAGTTCCATGGTTCCCATTACAAGTGGACCTCCAACTCTCTACACCCAGAAATGACACCGTGACATAGACCATGTAGATCATGTCAACTAATGATACATTTTATTGGAGAACCACGTATCTCCATCCAACCACTGGAATCCATATTGTAAAACTAGGGATTGCAAACTAAGTATCCTCAACTGTAACATACCACGGGCTGCATTGAGGGAGGGGGATGTGTCGGGGATCCCCAAATAGGAAGCTGCATCAACAGACAATGCAGGCTGTCAATGCACATGCTCAAACATTGTGTAGAAATAGTAAGTCAGAAATTTACTCACTCCTAATCTTCTTGAAGGAAGTTTTGTGATGGATGGTGCGTGCATGGATAAGGAAACTATATATAACTACCTCCTTCTCTAGTATTTTACAAGTTGCATTCCTTTCTTCTTGGTAAGCTAATAAAATCATGCATTTATTTTCTACTTATTGGGCTCATGCTGCAGCTTGGGGATCTTCATCAACAAATTGAAATTAGAATTGTTACAACATGTTGCCAGAATTATTTTACACAATTTCACACCTACAAAATTTGTTACAAAGGAACACCATTCAAGTCATAATCCCCTAACAGGATCATCTTGTGTGCATTATCCCCCAGGCAAACAAACAAAACCACTAAACAAACGATTCAACCTCTAAAAAACATTTCAAAATGCATAATCAAAAGGTTGAGTTCTTAAACTCACATTCTTCTCCAATTCTTAATGCTACCAGAGATTCTATACTTGCCATGTCCAAAACCAAGATATAGATTCAAAACTTTTCAACTTTTCACAACAAATGCCACAATAGTAAGCTCTTTGTACATTTTATAAACATGTGGAATAAAAGGGGTATTTTTTAAAATTCTATGAAATAGTAAAAATATTTTTTAAATAATTTATCATCTGAAAAACATTTTAGATATATATTCTGGTTGAATTTTCATAATCAATTTCAAGTGCCTTATTTATGTTTAAGTAAATTATTATTATGTAAAAATAATAATTGCACCTTTAAAAATTTACACCCCATTTAGAAAATGGAAGTAACTACCTTTCGTTTCTTTCCTTCCAACGTCTCATGATTAATTGGAATTTGTTGAACAAAATGATTTTATCACATGATCTTCGAAACTTCAAAACGTTTGAATCAAATATTTCTTTTGCTCTGGAAAATAAAGGAAAGCAACTTGTTGAAACACTAACTCAATTCCATTCATCACTTCATAAACCTCTTTTACCAAGAGTGTCACATGTTAGACATATTTTTAACTCAAATTCTAATGATAACATTTAGTTAGAGAAAAGACAAAAATCACCAAAACTATTGTGAATTTCTTTATGAGCATTTTCACAACTGCACTGTAAGTCCCGAACACATCAAACTGAACTTGATCTACTCTTTTTCAAATCACTCTCTAAAAACAAAAAACTAACTATATGGACACAAAAGCAAAAGATAAAAATTCTTGAGCTCATTCAATGTTCTTTCCAATGTATTTATTGGCCACAATGAACCAACACCTAAATCAATACTTTCACCTTTTCGAATAAAGCTTCGATTTGAATGAAGCCTCTATTTGAGCTAGGTCCATTCCTATGCAATGACCTTTTAGATCACACAACATGACAATGCGAATATAAAGACGTGAAATTCAAAATTTATCTCGATTGAAATTCACAATATGGGATGAATACTTTTGAATATGACATGGGCCCTTTGGGTCCTAGGGTGATGACTTGAATGTTTTCTTTTGATTTGACTGCTCTATCTTTGTAAAGAAATTATGCAAAGGGTTAATTAGGAGATTGAAATTAGTTACAACAAACTCATGAAAAGGTTGTAGATTGACTCCTTTTTAATACTCAAAAATTTAAGGTACATGTCATCATGTTAGCTTTGGAATTTAGTGTAAGAATTTGATAACGGTCTTGCCTTTCATCATTATGGGCAAGTTTTGAAATTGTCTTTCATAATGAGAAACAACTTTGAGTAGTTGTCTTTCATTTGACAAGTAAATTCAAAAAATGCTTAAATCCACATGACAAGTTACCCAAAAACATGTTTTTCACATTTAAATTATACAAATGAACTTTGCAAATTGAAAAGTTTCCAAAGTGGGGTTGATGCACTACCTATCCTCACAATGAATGACACAAAACTTGAAGGCATGTATTAATCATTGGTAAGAGTGATAAGTGTAGTCAAGTGGTCAATTGATCCCTAAATGATAACAATGGGGTTTTAAATACTCCCTTCCTCGATGCTTTTGGGTGTTTATGTTCTCTTTGTTACTCCCAAAAGCATTGTTGTTAATGTCGTTGTCAATCTACACAATCTAAATATATCCTTAGCCATTTGTGTATGCATTCTTTGTTTTGCTTGAAACCCATAGGAGTGTTGTTCAACATTAACCTAGATATTTTCACTTGGCTTGATGTGGCAAAATATTTGAAATTTGTCAAATAAACTTTTTCATGACATGGCATGATATTCAAATTTATCAAAAAGTATTTTGACCATATTTGTTGAGGAATATCCTTGCTCTTGTAAGCTCCATTACACTCATGCTTTTGTGTAATTGCTTGTTTGTTTTCAATTTTGTTGAAGGTTTCAAGTTCCAATATGTGTAAGTTTTGTCACCATTTTGCAAGTGTTCTATGAGTCCCCTTTACATTTGTAGTGCATTTCTTCTTTATTCATAACTTTCATCCCTCTTTTTTTTATAGTTTTGTGTTTTTTTGGTTGTGGTGTTATGTGTTCATTGCTACAAGTTTCACACACTTTTGATTTCTTGCTATTTTGTCTTTTTTGTTTTTAATATGTTATCCTAGCTAGTAATTTCTTTTTAAGTATCCATGTTTGTTACAAATATTTTGTTCAATTTATTTTTTGTGTTTGAACTTTGATTATTAAAATGGTTTTTTATAAATTGTACTCATCATAAGATAGTTTCGAAACCCAAAAAACAAAATTGTCAATTTTTATCTATTTTTGATTGATATTAAATGATTATGAAATATTTTTGACAAAATGTAATACATGTACCGAAATATTTCAAAGTGAAAATCAACACCAAAAATTATTCAAACAACTACAAACCTTTATGAAATATTCATACATATATTAAATGTGAATTGATTGTATTATTTCAATTCGATATATAATTTTTTTGATTCATACGATTTCATGAAAAACATCTAAATGAGATACTTCATTTAAACCAATGTAAGTGTGAAAAAAATTAAAAGTTGTTGAAAAATTACTCTCATTTGACAGGTAACAAGAATAATGTTAAAGATCTTATGTCAAATATTCATTTTATGCGTTTCCCAAAATGCTAGATGAAATGAAAAAATTACTATCCCAAAATAATATTTTGATTTGTATGTATATATAATTTCTTGCTCAAGTTGGGCCCCCAAGTGTGCTTTCACCCATTCAAAAAAATTGCAAAAAAAATGAAAAATGACTACAATGGTAGGAGGAAGGCCTTGCAAAGGCTTAGGTGATGCATGTGATAGTGGAGAAGACATCCTCTTCTTCCAACCGATTGTTTCCCCAAGCATAGTCAATTAACACCATCTCTCTTTGTAGTTCTTTTGAATTGCAAAGAAATTAGTAAACTTGACTTGGTGAGCTCAAAATAGATGGCAACCTCTCAACCTCTCCACAATGTCATGCTTGTAGTGGTCTCTATGTTGCCCCTCTCCATGTGCTTGCACTTGTTTGCTTGTCGCCCCCTTCGACAGGCTTCCTACCATCTTGTGCATTGCTTTCTCACAAAGCCTTGTCGCCCTCTTTCACAAAAAACTTTTGGTATTTCCCCTTGTGCCCTCTAGCTCTCTTTTCCTCTCTCACAACAAACACACAAGCAAATATGCACAAAGCAAACACATTTGCAATGGGCACATTTGCAACAAAGTTTGGAACCCATTGGATCTCTTTGCAAAATTTTCAACTGGGTTCTGCATATCAGCCCTTGTTTTAGTGAAACATGGGGTTTCAATGCTATGTTTGCTGAATTTTACAGACAACTCTAATATGACATAATCTTCCAATGAAGATGGTTCACTCCTAATGCAACTATTCTCTCCACCACCAATTTCTATTATTAGGGTTCCAATCTTCTGTCCATCAGATAATTACAGCTTTGAACAGTGTACCTACCTGTGTCCAGTACTCCTGCTTCAGATTTCAGATTATTGCCCAACTGACAGATTTGAGAAAGTTGCCATATAAGCATGAAAGCCTGGTCACCAAAATCCTCTGGGAAAAAAATGCCCGTAGTATCAATGCCCAGGCCTATGCTTAACAGAATCATGAAGTTGAGCTCTTCAATGCCAAATTCAATTGATGGTACATGCCCTACAAAACATATATCAAACACAGATCAATCCGCAACAACATCAGCTACAAAATCCTCTCCAATTCATCTACAATTTGCAATACATCCACCTCCTCAACAGTGCATCCTTGAATTCTCTGATGTTCCTCCCCAGAGCATAATTTGTGCAAGAAGGGCCAGAAGCAGGACAAACAAGAAGTATAGGCCACTTTGTTTTTGTTATGCTCCTTCCAACAACATACTCAGAATATCGGATGCATCAAAATCATCCCTCGTGAAGGTTTGCATTGTGGAATTTCCAATAAATTTCAGCCTTCAGCAATAGAACCATTCAGTGCTCATGGAGGAGTACCCTGGCACCAATCCTCAGAATTCTGCACCAAGTAAAAGTACCCTTTCACATCTACCAGGGACTAAAGCCAGACTTCAACAAAATATAGAGAGGCAACTGCTCTATGCCAGACTTACTTTCAGGATTAGGCACCTCCAAATCTCACTGTAAGTGGAGTCCACCTTTCTACAATATGCTTGAAGTACCCTAACAAGCACCTGTATCAACAAGTGACAGACAAAAATCACTAATGGAAGCTTTCTCACCACTGTGAGAACATTTATTGGTGCACCAAACAAGTTCTGAAGTACTTCACAGATTCCCCCTGCTCTAAAAGAATGTTGGACCTAGACCCCCTACACATCAGAAACAAGAAGCTTCCATACAATTCAAAGCACCTTTGTTGACACTTTCACTTGCCACAAAATGTGCCACGTTCCTCTGAACCCAAACAAAGGTTTCAATGTAGGGTCCTGATCAATTTCAGTATTTAGTGCATAGTGTCATTGGTTTGTATTGATCAGCAACATCCTTGTCTGCTGCTTTCACATAAGGCCTCCTGGGCTCAATATACCTTCTCAGAATGTCCTCTATAAAGACCTGCATTGCGTTGCACGATTTGATCCCTTGTGCCCTCTAATCTATTGCGTTTCTCACATTGATCAAACAAGGCTGGATAATCTTGAAAAACTGTACAATAATTATTGCAGAAACAACACCTCTTGCACCTTGTCCTCCTATCAATGAGATAGCAGAGAAAATCCAGAACAATCCTTCAAAGGTAACTGTTATGTCAGTTCTGGCCAAACCAAAACAAACACAACAAGAATGAGTGCCAGTGAGTGTCACTCACATGTAAGACTATCACCTTCATCATGAATGGCAGTGACTGGCTACCATTGACTTTATCAGCTACCAATAGTGGGTGTAGATAACTATATAATAATCTGCTCAAAATTTCGGGCAAAATATTATACAAAAATCTGTGTCCCGAGTTTCTGTCGAATTTCTGGAAGCAATGGGAAAACTCAGTCATGTTGGCTAGCACCTTGCCACCTCATGTGGAGATAACAGCATGCCTTGTCTTCTCCATGGTCAGAGTCAGTGCCATCCTGCAGCTCACAAAATGCTACAGCCATCAAGAACATTGAATTCCCCTTTGTATGCAGACTAACACCATCCAAAAGTTCTTCCCAAGGTAGAGGATGGGCTACCTGCCTCTGGCAGATCTGTAAGGGAGAAAGACCTGGAAGGCAGTGATCTGTTTAGACTGCTCCTGGAGGAACGTTGATGAGGTGAAGCATTATCTTCATCATCTTCATCAATTCCCCCTAACTTAACTGCCACTACCAGAGTACTTCTACTGCCATTAACTGATTTCTTGGAAATGCCTGTGACAGAGGAGTGTGAGAGAGGAGGATATGACCGACGTCTATTGAGATGGCAGTTGAAACCCATCTTTAGTCTTCTGCCATATGGATTGTCTGGTTTTGCAAGATCTGATATAGACTTGACATCTGCTAGTGAGGAGAATGACCGTGATTTACCACCAAAAAACTTGGAAAGCCCTGGTTTCCTGCACCACAGAACACATACAAGATTGATAAGCAATGAAATTCTCATGGACACCTGACCCCTCTCTGGGATAAGCACAGCAGGAAAAAGTAGAACAAGAAGAAGATGTGAAATCTGCCAACTAAGGGTGACTGAGGATCTGATGCAGCCTTTGGGCTACTGCCTTCTTTTGGGCATGGCCACTCTCCTACCACCATAACTGTGGCAATGGTCTTCTCCCAAGGTTTAACCCTAAACCCTACCTCTTACAACTCTAGCTATAGTGCCCTATGTTTCTAGATACGTATATCTCAATGCTCCATCTTGGGAAATTTTCTTAAAGCCATGTCATGTATGTCACCAAATTATCTCAGTGTCCATCTGATTCAAGCATAAAGACGTGTGACTGTGGCAATGAATATTTACTCATTTAAGTATTAGGCACATATGGTTATTTTATATAAGCAGCAGTATCCTTGCCACTAGTATATGGACCAAGCATTGACAACATTGATCTGCTTAATTTGTGTTTATGTGTATGTGTGAGAGAGAGTGAGAGAGGCCATGAGGCTCAATCTGTCTGTGACAAAAAGGACATCCTCCAGGTGGATTTTACTCTTTAGCTAAAGGCAGGGGCACACTCCCCTCAGCAAAACTGCCATTATCTCCAAAGCTATATTCTCAAATATAGGTGAGAAACAGAAGGCTGTAGAAAGTGACCCTGACAGAAGCTATTCAATGTTTAGGAGTCTAGTAGTGTAAGGAATCTCAAGTAACAATTGACCACCTACATCAAAAGAAAAGCTGGCAGAAAGAAATTCAAGCTGATCAAATGTCATGGAAGTGTGTATTCAGATGGTACTGTGGCTGGCTCACCTGATAGGAAGAGAGCTTTCAAGGCAGGTCATCTGATCAAGAGGGCCACTAGACTGTGCTTCTGCATCTGATGAGCATGAACTGTCTTGATCTGCCCCATCTTCAATTGATGAAGATGATGAAGATGATGAAGATGAATTCTCATTTGCAATCTCTTCCTTAGTTGGCAGAATTGGCTCAGCCTTGGGCAGCTTGTCATAAACGAATGATGGGCTTTCCTGTGCTGGGTGCTTAATCTGCCTAAGCACCCTGTCTGTTTGATGCAATACCAATGAAGAACTACTGTTACATGGAGGAGTATCAAGCCTCACAATTGTTACAGCGTTTGGAATCCTCCCAGAATCGAGTAATCTGGCAATGCTGCCAGATCTCGATAAGGCCTCCTTAGGTTCCATGGATCCCTCGGCGTCGGGTTGATCTGCAGAAGGCAGAATGGTGAGAGACGACCCTAGAGTTGGCTGATCAGAGAGGCAAACGATGGAGACGGTCGGCTTTGCTGTTGGAGGTGATGCCTCCACATCTAGGGACATGTTGTGCGAGTCACAGATGTATGAATTCGAGGAAGCGTTGTCTAATCCGACAGTGCCGCCTCTGTGGTGATGAGGGAGATTATAAGCTTTTACGGCGTCGGCTTGTGACTGCAACGAGAAGGGAGACAAAGCGCTTCTTCCCACTGCGGAGGATTCATGAGCGGCCTGTTGCAGCCATCTGTAAGTTGACGATGCATCACATACATACTGATGACGCTGCCCCATCTTGCATCCACCACCACCATCTCGACCTCCACCGATTTCCCAACATTGAAATGCAACAGACATTCTTAAAGAACTCTCTTCCTGCTCTCGCCTACGCCTGGAACAAACTAAGAAATAGAATTTGGGAGCTAATTTGTGCTTCACCTTTCTAAAATGAGCACGTTGACGTCTTGACTCGTGAAGGATCTCGGTCGAACCATGATCAGAGTACTGCAACCCTCACCCGCGCTTCAATATTCATTTCAATCCTTGCTATATAACAACATCTGCAACTAATTGGAGAAGAAGAAGAAGAAGAACCTCCTCTTCCTCCTCTCCTTCTCTTGAGAACAACCTGGAACAGATTAGAAGAACAATAAAAAAGGAGACGTGCCCTCTCTTTCATCCTCCCCTTGCGTCCTACTCGTAGATTACATTCTAGTTACACACGGTTCATGTAGCCTTTGTTGTCGTCAAAACAAATAATAATCTCTCTCTCTCTCTCTCTCTCTCTCTCTCTAATGTCATGGCTCCTTGACGAATACCTCATTTCTTTCTCCCTCCTCGGCACATCTCGACCTTACAACCGCCACTTCTCGATCACACTCAACACCAAAACCCCCTCTCGCCAACAACAAAACCTTGAGAAGAAAGAGAGAAAATTATGCAAGGAAGGGAAACGACAGAAGGAGCTAAAGAGGCAAGTATGCTAGAAAAGCTAGCTTGCGTGGAGTGCATGCGACGCAGTAAATTGTGCAACACGACAAGTCGAGAAGAAAAAGCAGCAACAGCGGACGAGGAAGATAAGATGATGAAGAAGAAGCAGAAGAAGAAGAAGAAGAAGGGAAGCCAGGCAGTGTTCTTGCACGCACTTTCTTTTGGCGGGCAGACCGTTAACCGTTGTCAAAACCAGGGTTGACCGGTTATTTCCTTTCACATAGCCACCGGGTAGGTTTTGTCGGACCACGCAGGTTATCAGCATCAAAAGATTTATAGGTTATCGAAAATATCCGGGAAATAACAATCAGTTATGAATAAGGGTAGGTTATCAAATAACCAGTAGATAACCGCCAGGTATCCTATCGATTAATAGTCAAATATAAGGTTTTTTTTAATTTAAAAATTTCACGTTTTAAAACAAATTGTTTTAATGTTTAAGGATTGATAAACTACCCGACGATAATCAAGTCATCCGGGTAAGTTATTAGATTTTTGAAATCCAGTATCAGGTGGCGGTTATGAAAAAAATCAAAGAATTGAATAGTAGCTTGTCAATAACCGGATTTTTATTTAAAAAAACCCAAAGTGGCGATCATGGGTTGGGGAACATGTAGAAAAAGTAGTTAGCATCCCCAGGAAGATTTAGCCAAATCTGGCTATAAAAATAAAGTAAAAATCTTTTAATCATCCTTCTCTATTTTTTAATACCACACAATGAATAACCAAATATACAAATCTGGCAATTGTTACCTAAGAGAGAGGGTAATTATTTTGAAGAAGGCAAATAAAGGGGATATGTCAAAATCATTATGTAATATTTATGCATTTTCATATTTTGCAATGCATGTGGCTATGATGGATTTGTTCAAATCTTATATATAATTACAACAGTGGTGTCTGTGCGTGCGTGCGTCCGACGACGGTTCCGCGTTTTAATGGACCGGCGGAACCGGCCCGGACGGTCGGATTCCGAAAACGGGAACCGGCCCGGACAGTCGGATTCTGCAGCAGGGGGGGAGAGGGGGGACGGGGCAGCAGGGGTGGGGGGGAGAGAGGGGGGGGAGAGGAGAGGCGGGGGTGCAGCAGGGGTTGCGGGGGGGGGAGGGGTTTTTTTTTTTTTTTTGGTCCTCCCTCTTTTTCTTGAGGGTGGCTGGAGTGGCGTAGCCACGGGTTATCAACTTGTTATGGTAATTAATCATTGTGTGTGTGTGTGTGTGTGTGTATAGATATAGCATTTAATTTTATTTATTATGTAAACTACCTTGGAAAAAACTCTTACCATATGCTGTTGTAACCCATTTAATTATACTATTTTTGTTCCATTAAAAAAAAATGCTTTGAATATATATTTAACATTATTAATTGGTTTCATTATATTATATTTGTTTATTTATTTATTTTTGATAAGATATTTGAAATTTCATGTGTTCAATGAGGACTAGATGTAAAAATACTCCAAAAATAATTTAGCCAAATTTGGCTACATATACTACACATGAAAGTAGGGAAAAAAAAAAGAAAAAAGGTCAGAACCCTTCTATAGGCTACCTACTAGAACTTATCATAAAACTTTGCCATGTGGAATTTGTTTTCCCTCAAATTTTGGTGAATGTGGGCCATTTTTCCCATGGCAAAATCACTTGCCCGAGTGATTTTTTTAGGTTGAAATTTGGTGAAAATTCGCAACTATTAACTACATAAAATGGTTAGATTTGTGTACCAGGTTTTGGGTTCTTTGGGGGCTGGGTCCCCCTCACCACCTTGTTGTCTTCCATTTTTTAACCAAATCTTTTTTTTTAACTCAGAAGATGTAGCTTGAAGCCTCTACATATCTTTAATGTGTTGATTTTTTTAATTTACAACATAATCCATGACTTTTTGTGGCATTTGTGAGTTCTACTCCATATTTTGGATTGGGACTATTTTGGTGAAATGTTAATTTAGGGATATGGTCATCCTTAGTCGATAATTTTTTTTTTGTTTTGGACTTTTGGAATTGTCGGGTGATGTGTTTATTTGGTTTGTACTCAACAATTTGAGGACATAGATTTAATACTATTAATCTTTCAAAGGAAAATCCATAGGAAAATGAAAACCTTGTGAGGTATGTATATGCTTGGAAATTGAGATGGCATTATGAAGAGATGTGATGTGTGAAGAAGTCAAAAGACCTTGGTTTCCGAAAGATTAGGAGCCAATGTGCCAATGTGGTTATTAACCAAAACTTGTATAAGAGCAATGGGTTGTTACATATGGGTAATTAATTAAAGGTGTTTAATATTTTTGATAACACTACTTGTTGGTAATGACAATTGGTATCCAACCGGTAACCAATACGTTAATTCAACATGTAAAGGATAGGTTATATTAATCAAACTGTTATTGGAACAACAAGTTAGTGACAAATCTATTAGTCTAGTCGATTAATGATAGAATAAGTCTGTGGAACCTATGATTACTAGTTATTTATATTTCAAAATTTTATTAGTTATTTATTGTTTCAAGAGAACAAACAACACTAATTTTTGAATATAAGAATTGAGGAAGATCACGAAAAGAGAGGAGGATAAACATTCGTAGAGTTTCACACTTTCTTCATTGTACATTTTTGTGACATATAATTGTTTTTTTTTTTTTTCAACCTATCGTTATGGCAAAATTTTGTTTTTACAAGTTTTTGTATGTACTTGACATGCTTTCAAATTCTTCAAGAGACCCAAAGGCAAGTCCCAAAACAAAACAATGAAAGAAGAGGAAAGTTGGGGCATCTTCTCTAACTCACAACACTTGAAAGATAAAAGGGCATGTTGGAACTCCGGAATAAAATTAGGACGAACGCACAAGTGAACATTCAAAATGAGACAACTCAGCTTTATATTTTCACCAAAAAAATCATTTCATTTTTTTTAAAAATATTTAATGATAAAATTGACCCTAGGGTAAAGTATATGACATGGGAAAAAAAAACTCTTCAAAATGTTCAGAAAGATGGGGAGAAGAGTGCAGGTAGTTTTAAAAGCTTTCAACAACAACAACAACAACAACGCCTGGGGTGCTCAGTTGCTCTTTTACAGCAAAGTTTACTTGGCCACTAGGTGGTCCATGGAATGCCCCCTCCGCCTTGGGTGAACGAGCACCCACATTGGTACAATGGTAATATCTCTCGGTAAACTTAGGGCTTTGGTTGACTTGGGTTTGTCCTCCCCCGGTCCGTTTGCCCCTTCTGTATGGTGTCTTTCTTTGCAATGCATTTTATCAATTTTTTCAAAATAAATAAATAAATAATCTCAAAAATCCATGTAATTCTTTTCTGAACATTACAAATGTCTCACTAAATCAAGCTTTCTAAGCTCAAATCTAACATTTATTGGGCTTAATGTGGCCACTAAGATGCCTCACTCAAAAAGGTCAAGGTACCACCACCATGGCCCTCAGGGGGGTTCACCCTGGCCATTAGCCTCCTAGCTATGTGTGCTATGACCTTGCTCTTTGGCTCTCAAGGAGAGTAAGAAGGTTTCCAATTGTGCTTCGTTTTTATGCATTGGTTCATTTTTTTTAAATAAATAAAATGTGGCAATTGGCTACATTGGGCATTCAAATAGTGTAATCCAATATTTCTTCCTTTTCCTTAAAGTGTCCCAAGATATTTTTCGCACCTTTCCAAGTCCAAAGAAAGTTGATAATAATAAGAGGACAAATGAAAAAAGTCTCAAGATCTTGTTTGAGATTCCCAAATGAAGACAAGAGACATGGATGGCCTCACCAGACTCCAGAAGCTCTGAAAATCCAACAAAAGCCTCTCCTCTTCAATAATGCAAAATTGCAGCTAATATTCTGCAAATGTACACATATATGTAGCTGGCAAAGCTTGGTGTGTAAGTAAAGTCTTGAGGATATGGTCAGGATTATTATTATTGTTGTTGTTGTTATTGTTAGTTGGAAATTATCGTATGGTTGTCCCCTGGACATTTAAAGTGACATTTTCGGAGATAATTACTTCATTTTCCAAGCCTAACTATTTCATTTCTTCCTTTGATAATTACTTCCTTTCTTATTAACTTTTTAATAATTATTATTTCTCATCTTTCTTAATATCAACCTTCATCTTTTAAATATCTCACTCTTTTTTTCCCTACCCATCAACATGGACAAAACAAAAAATAAAATAAAATAACATGTGCATGAAATATATATTAATTTACATTAAATTTGACATTGACATAAGTAGTAATGAATTATTGAAAATCATGTGAAAAAAATAATATATAATATATAAATATATAAAATTGATCATCACTGGTAGTGTGCACCAGCACAGAGACCCAAATTATTTTCACATAGATGGAGAAAGTCATTGCAAAATGGAGCAAAAACACAACCAGCCTGAGGGAAGGGAAGGGAAACCTGAAAGCATAGTAAATCTAGAAGGACCCTCACCTGCAACAACACCACACTTCAAAATAGAGGTGGCTTGTGCTCTGCAAAAAACTACCCAAGAGCTTGGTGTGAGCTCCAGCTCTTGTCAAAGAACTCAAGCAATATGGTTTCCTCATCTGGGTTTAAGTCTTGTTTGATTGATTATGGCTGATTAGAAGGCCTTGGGTATGTGGCCATTCTAATCTGCCATAATCAATCAACACAATCCCACATCGCTTTCTTAAGCCTAGCATCCCTGCCACCTATCCCCATTGGATATGAGATCGTTTCTCTCAATCCTTATGTGCTAGAGTGCAATTCAGTAAGGACCAAAGCATGCTACATTTCCTAACAGCTTTAGGCAGTTCCTTGTTGGATAAGGACTGCTCTACACCATTAGTGTTCCACCTTCAGTTGCTGGCCTCTTGAAGCTATAGTAGATAAATTTAAAAGCATATTCCCATGCTTTTACTGCTCTGTGCCAATGCCAGAATCTATGCAACACAGTTTTAGCTACCTCGGGCTCACATGATGGACATGAATTCGAGATGTTTCTATTTATCTCTGCTCTCCAAGCATTAATTGAACCTCGCATACATGAACCTCGCATCTCTCTTGTCTCGACGATTCAACTAAATTTATCCTTGCACTTTAAGAGAGAAGTTCTGTGGGACCATTGATTGGGCTCCACAAGTCCGTGACATTTCTTGTCAAGATTTGTTGTGGATTGAGTAGCTCTCTGCCTAATCTAATGCAGTAAAGTCCATTAGTTATTTCCCACTCCTCCAGCTCTAGAGTCTTGGATCCAAACTTAGCTCCTCTAGCCTTACCACCCACTAGGGTAGCCAGGTTAGTCACCGAACACTTAGTGTCTCAAAGGTCTGCGAATTTCTGGAGAGTGCTCCTTTGAATTTCATGCCCCACGAGGAATTGTAGCCCTACTATTTTCACACCCACAGAAAGTTGAATCGCTGAAAAAGATGAAGAAATGAGTCAGATGTGACCCTCCAAAGTAAGGGGGGGGTGGAAACAAATAACCACCGAACACTTGAAAGACTATTACCGAACACCCAAAAAAAAGGTCTTCGGTCTATTTCATTAACGTTATTATTATTTTTTCAAAGATTACTTGTAGATGATAAGGTTGCGCTCTTATAGCACTTTAAATCACTTAAATTGAACAAGAAATGAGAAAGTTATGAGCATTGAAAGTAAGAGGGGTAGAAGAGAAGAAAAACGCGTTTTATAACTTGGAAAAGCTTATGTCTCTTCTTGCTCTTGTACTAATTTAGGGTTTAGGGTTGCTCCTTTGCCGCTGCTGTTGAAAGACGAATTGAAAAGCTCAAGTTAGCGCTCCCATAACGTTTTTAAATCACTCAAAATGAAGAAGAGGCGAGGAATAAGATATTAATAAAACGTTCGGTCATAGGGCAGGTTACCCTAACCTTTTCCAAGCCCGCATGATCTGTCCCCATAGCTTGGATTCAGGATAGCATATGTGACTTTGGTCCTTTCGTCTTTTCTTCTTCTCTTGTTCCCTTGCTGAGTGTTTTTTCTTTATTTATTTACTTATTTATATGTGACCTCTTATCATAGCCCAATTCAAGTTTGGTGCCTAGGCTTTGACCCAAGAAAACATGCACCTCTCAATTCTAAATCGGAGCAAAAGCTCCTCCTCTTTTTAGAAGTTTGATGTTTTGGTCTTGCAAAAACCCACTCCAAGGAATTTGTGTATGTTAATGATTAATTTTTGCAATTGTTAATGATTATTTCTTAGTTGTAAATAACATTGTGTGATTAGAAAAATTCTTTAATTGCTTTGAATAAGTCACATAAATGTAATATGGAATGGATTCACATTTTAATAAACATTTTATTTAACCTACCTTAAACTATGTAGGCTATTTTACAATATTACAAAACATGGTTTTAATGGTAATCAAATTGTGACTAAATTGATTATAGAATAAAATTATTAGTCTAAAATGATTACATGTGTCTAGTTTGAATAACATCAAAACTAGGTATGTCCATTATGACTTTCCAAAATTATCTACTCAAATCAAACAATATAATACACATGTGGTTTGTGGCACCCACTTGAATTTGTTTGATTTGATTATTATGACTATTGTGACTAAATTAATCATTCAAATATGACATCTTGTGATTGTAGTGCTACTTTTGATGATGCAATAACATTCAAATTGGACAAATTCATGTGATTATTATTTTAAATCATTAATTAAAATAATAAACTTCTCATGTTCTTAATTTTTAAAATAATAATCCTATTATTAAGTAAGGTATTTTTTTAATTTGTTTTTATTATGTTGAAATCTCCCAAACACAACACCTCCTATCACACTCTTGGTACCATTGGACTTTCAATGAATAAAGGTGCGCCAAGTTTTTGGACTCATGGTGCAAAAGTTATTAAATATTAATTTTATCATTGAAAATTTAATGAAATTAAAAATAAAATAAAATTGGGGGCAATTGGGGCATGATCTTGATATTGTTGGAAAACCCTCAAATATCAATAGAAGATATTAAATCCTGAATTATTATTTTTTTGAAAATTCAATACCAAATGAGAATTCAATTTTTAGAAAAAAAATCAAAATTGGATATCAAGTGTTGTTGGAAAACCCTCAATGATTAAAATTTAAAGCTAAAGTCCATGAAATATTGAGTTTTGAATAATCTTGAATTTTGACACATGAAATTGGAAAATTCTCAATAAGTGAATACATTTATGAAATTTGAAATTTGAAAATTACACATCATTAATTAAAGACACTAAATTTGAATTTATATTCTCAATAAAGAATTTTTTTAAATTACATTTAAGTTTTGAATAACATATTTAAATTTTGTTTAATGTCTATATGTATTTGAGGTCAATAATTTTCATCATGTGATGTTGTGATTGGATGGTTAACGCATTGGTGTGTGGCTAATAAATTGAAGGGTTTGATTTTTTCTTGTGTCATATGTTAAAAAATTGACACATGACATATTATAATGATTATTAAAAAAACCAAATGGAACATTAAATGTGGGTTTGGTGATTGTTTGTACCAAATGTTAAAGGCCTAAAGGTTGCCTAAGTTATCTAAGGTTTGACTATACCAATTAAGGTACCTATGGGTCTACTTAGGGTTAGGGGTTGTCTAAACTAATTAAAATACTTAGGGGTCAACCTAGCGGTTTCTTATGTTATTTAGATTACTTAGAAGCTTACTTAAGGGTTGTTTAAACTACCTATGGTACTTGGGGGTCAGTTAAATTATTTAGGTTCCCTAGGCTTAAGCAACCTAAGCCAACATGTAACATTGCACACATTGTTTGACCATTAACACATACATTTGCAACCATGATATATTATAGCCATAATTCAAGTTGAACAATACATTACATGTTGTGTAGTCACCTATGAATCACATTACCAATTGTAAAAACAACTAAATTTTCATCTATTATTACATGCCACCAATTGTGAATGATATGAACACATTTGTCATTTTCATTCAAATTATTAGTAGTCATGGGTCATAGTTGATGTACAACTTTAAATGATGTTGTCAAATATGTGATTACAAAATGTTTTTACTATGGTGCCATGAAAAATAGTTAGAACAACAATTGCAAAATTCAACACATGGGTTAATATGGACATGATCCATTTAATTACCATTGTAAAACTTGATGATTTTTTTAATCTTGGTTTAAAAAGGTGATTCTTCAAGTTGGAATTGCTAGATCTTATGAATGACCTCCTTAACTTTTCAAAATGTTTTGTGTTCATTTTCTAGTAAGAATGTTTGGTTGGGGCTGCCAATATTTCTGACATATATGATATAAGGCCATGGCCTAATCTAATGCCATCCCTTTTTATAAAATAAAGTCAAAGACCATTTGTTTGGTTAGGCAACAAATCTTTAAAGGCATAAATTCTATCAAGCCTAGTGATAATCCTATTGTTGCCATTACAATGATTGTCCCAAGAATACTTGAAACTTAGGATGTTCCATTAAATCCATTTTTTGTCTTAAAGATGAACCCATGTTAGTTTCTCCTCGTTTGAGATAAGCCTCATGCATCTCGATACTTATTTAACCTATATTCTACCACATTTAGGTTTCCACAAAAAAACCACTTGCAATCCCCATAAATTTCATTCTTCATAATTAGGATTTGAATGATTGTTTTTTCCAAATGAACATGAATCAACAAAACAAAGTTTCATTTAAAACTTAGCACCCTTTAGATTAGGTAACTTAAAAAAACTCATAAGTGAATAATCAATCCCCACAAACTTCATTTTTCATAGTTAAAATATTTAGTGATTGTTTTTTCCAAATGAACATGAGTCAACAAAACAAAGTTTTATAGAAAAACTTATCACCTTTTCAGATTAAATAATTTGAAAAAACTCGTAAGTGAGTAGTTGAGTCTTGTCAGTGTTGAAACTATGCACAATAATGATTGCACTTGAGTTAGTTATAAAACATAACCATCCCTCGTGAAAATTGACATGCCCTTTTTTCATCCATGCAAAGAACAAATTTGAAATTTTCATCCAATGGTGAAAGGTTATGGAATTGTTGGGCCATTTAGATCCAAGGGCGCAAGTACCCTTGTGTTCTAACTATTAGGTCACTAACGAAACACACATTGAATGTTATGGTTTGTAACTTATGAAATGACAACCAATCATTGCATGGAGATTTTCAAGAGGGGTGGTTATGTGAAATGTTGAGGAAGGGGAAGAAGGTCTGAAAGAAACTCCCATGGTAATTGAGGCAAAAGAAAATTTGTGGCAATTATGCACATTGAAATATTTCACCATGCAAAAATATAATCTCCAAACATCTTCTAAAAGAAACCAAAATCCTTTAAAATATTATAAATATAATATTAATTTCAAGTTTCCACACAAGCCAACAAACATAATTGAGGAAAAACCTTGATAATATTTAACAACAAAATTATGGAGGTTATTGTGATAGGGGCTTCATTTGTCTAGTCAATTGACTCAAAATCAAGACATTATTACACCATATCCCTTAAAAACTTTACAACAACAAAATGAAATTAGGAACCTCATCAATGGCCATAATAATAGGCAAGTCTTAAAACCTTTGAATCATTTGCCTTATCAATCAACTAAAAATTTGGACATTATCACACCACATCCCCACAAAATTATGGTAGTAACCTCATTAATGGCCATAATTAATGGATTGTAATCCAAATGAGTTGAGGGTCAAATTCTTTAAGTGTAATTGCAAAATTCCAAAGTGAAGTGCACCATGAAACTAATATGTAAATTATGTAAGTTGTTGCTTCTATTGAGGCTTTGGAATTTTGTGACAAAATATTGACAATGAATATTTTTAATTTGTACTAGATGTAACCTCTAGCTCCTCCACATTAGTTAATGTCCCACATTAGCTACACAATAGACACTTAATTGCCATGTTTCTTTTTATTAACAAGCAAACATGACACATAGTGCAATAAACATTGTAGTGGGTATGGTTGGATAATAGGGTTGTCACTACATTTGTGCATCCATCACAACACAATGGACACATTCTTTATTCCACATCTTCTTATTAAATGCAAACCTCCAATTGCATTCCATCTAAGTGCCTAATTTGAGCACCTTTGCATGTGCTTTATAGGCACATGGCCAACATTTATCGTGGAAAGATGGGGTCACAACCTTATGCACACCTAGGTGGACTACTCCATCAAAAATCTCTCGGTCACCATAATCTTTGCATTCACATTGGGACAAATCAAAAGCAACATTCTTGAGTCACCCAATTTTCTGACCCATCGACACTAGGTAGTACCTCTTCCTATAAGCACCCTAAACAAACACATGAATCAACATTGTCTCTTTGCACCTACAAAACCTCATGCATCAAGTTCTTTGAATTTCACAAGAGACCATCAATTATGGAGCCCAACAATTTGACCAATGTTTTCCAACAATCATGAAGGGAGACTGTTTTCCAAATTGAAGATTTGTCACCATATTAAATTGTAGTTAACAACCTATTATTCTTCTTTTGTTGCCACTACTAGATGATGATTGGCCATTAGTGGGATTTGCATTATAAACAAGAGGATCAATACTAGGGGTGGTCAACTTATTGATGTAGTATGCATAGCCATTTGTTGATTTCTCGATTGTCAAAGTCATTTCTTCAAGCATTACAGTGGCTACTGGTTAATATTCAATCATATTCCATAAGAACCTTTTTAAATAGATTTCAATGTCAATTGTTGGGATCAATCAACATGGCATAAGACTTCCAATAGCAATAATGTTTGTGTGAAATTGTCCGAATGTTTTTTCCTTGGTAACAAATTTCAATATACATGTATTGGGATGAATGACGAAGGACTCATATAGAAGGTGGATTTGTGTGTGTGTGCAAAAACAACTATGAATTATTTGGATGATTGAATCAACCATGCACAAATTTTGTTTCTAGGAGTGGGATGTTTTTTTATTATTGTGTTTTTAAGAGTTACATTGTATACCTCCAATTCTTGATATAATTTAACCAAACTACAAGCACACAGCTGGTAATATATAAAGACTTCAAATACTATTCTGTTTAAGATTTGTGGGATAGGATGCAAATTTGTACACATTCCTCTTGTTGCACATAATGCTAAATAGAAAGAAGATTGTTTTAAAAGTCAATTATAAATGTGGGTTTTTTCACAAGTACTTTGTCATAACTCAAATTCTAAGCTAAATTTCCATGACTATCCTATTGATTTTTTGTATGAATGGGTGACATACATGAGTGATGCCAATTTGAACATGGAATAGAGCTTTGATCATGAAATTGGGGAAGCACCTTCAAGTACAATTTGTATTCACTCCCAAAATTGATACAAAATTGCTTCAACCTATCTTTTCATTTAAAACTAATCTAATTTCTTTCAAGATAAAAATGGCAAGGCCATAGTACGACACACCCCTTAGTTTCTCATTGCAATGACTCCCCCCCCCCCCCCCCCCCCCCTTAGTGACAAGAATGCCAAGATCCAAATCCCATAAACAAATGGTCTTGAACAAAAAGTTGGAACTAGTAAATATCTACAACAATTAGAAGATCAACGTGCAATGAAGGTGATGATGATGCATTTGGTTTCCAATCTTTTTAACCTTTTTTCATGCATGAAAAAACAAACCCTAAACCCTAAATCAAGGAGTTGTCAAACTAGTTTATTAACTATTTTATTTTTGTGAGAAATATTAAGGATGAAGACAACATTTGGACTAGTTATTGTGATCATTTTCGAGATTTTGCTTTGCATTTTTCTCACCTACCTTCAACGGGCCACCAATGATTGATGGCATTAATCAAACATAAATAAGGGGTAGCAATAAGCAATTGCAAATGTGGCAACTAAAGAGGGAAAACCATTCATGGGTTTGGGCCACTAGTTGGTATGTGAACAAGTAGGCCTATTGCATCATAATGATGTAGTAGGAGGGGAGCCATCTATTGAGCTCACTAAATGGTGCCGTCATGATGTAACTACTATGCTTGATTTCATTTTTATATACAATGGGCTTAAGGGAGGTAAGGTTTGATGTCACACATTTTAGGTTTAAAATTTTATTTTCTTTTTGTAGGATAATTTTTTTAATGTGAATTACCTATGATAGAAGGTGTTAGGTCGATGATGAAAAGCCCATGAAAGACAAGCTTGTTTCAACTTGGTTAACTAATAAGGTCATATGAATGTGAACATCAATTTTGTTATATGATATATTAGTAGCTAAAGATTCAAGGTTTGTTAAGACTACATTAACTTTCTCATCCCATTGTAACAAATCAATCATTAACCAGAGTAAGCAATCCAAAGGTCAAGTTGAAAGAAGGGAAGAAACAATCTTAATTAGAGGTGATAACATCAAATAAGGTTGCAATCATGATTAACCTAATGGCTATGCATGCAAACAATAATTCAAACATGGATACCAACACTGAATACACTCATTTTTATGGTCATGGGTATGTGCTACTCATGTCAAACATTCCTAACTTCTAAAATGGATTAACTCAAAATAGATTAAAAAGGTTTTTAGTCCTTTGCACTAGTGCATTGATTCTTTTATGTACATGGTTAACAAATAACCACACTAAAGTGGGTGGTCTATAGGAATGGAAAGGGGGTGGAGGCATTGGTACACGCTTTTGCTATAAAAGCAGAAGCAATGAGTATAACCTTTGTAGTAGCAGAAGTAATAGAAAAACTTGTGAAAGCACATGGGAAGCAAATTAGAAATATAGAAGAAATAAGGACTATGGGGCTCATCTAACTTTTACTAGAAAGCCCCTTCCATCTCCATCTTCAATAATTCTTGTTGCACTTAATAAAGGTTCTAATGTTGGTGTTTTGAATTATCCTCTTCCAATGGGTGTCCAGTTACATCATAGAATGTTATCACTATTAAAATTCTTGGTTTCAAAGGAATTTTGGTTTAAAAAAAACAAATGGGAAGGGGGGGCAGGGGGGAAGACTCTTTGTCATTTTGGGCAAGTCAGTTTTAAAATGTCTAGGATGACTGGGTGGTCTTTTTTATTAGAAAAATAAAGACCATTTGAGTAGTCATTTTGACCGATGAATATTAGACCATTTATTTTAATATTATTATTTTAAAAATTTGTAGGCAAGTAGATAGTTAGTAGGTAGGTCGTAAAAATGTCGGTAGGTAGGTGGTGACCTACCTACCTACCTTAACCCCCTGAGCATATACATAGATTACAATTATTAGGAATTGAACCCTTGACCTCCCCAATGATAAACCAAGTTTTTAACCAATGTACCACACTGGTAAAAGAAGTTTAACATTTGACAAGTTTTTTATTTCACATGTTTATTTCGACACATCATTACGAGATTATAAAGTACACAAGTAGGTATGATGTAGGAGGTAGGTGGGTTGATGGGTAGGTAAATAAGTAGGTAGGGAGGCAAGCAAGTGGGTATTTAAGTAAGTAAATAAGTAAGTAGGTAGTTAGGTAGGAAATTATTAGGTAGGTGGGTGGGTGGTTGCGTTGGTAAACCGGTAGGTAGGTGGCTGGGTGGGCAAGTGAGTAGGTTGAAGTAAGTAAATAAATAGTTGGGTGGGTGGGTAGATGAATAGGTTGTAGTAGGTAAGTAAGTAGGTAAGTATGTTGTAATAAATAAGTAAACAAATATGAAGGTCGGTAGGTTGTAGTGAGTAAGTAAATATGAAGGTTGGTAGGTTGTAGTAGGAAAGTAAAACAAACGTAGGTAAGTAGGTCGATAAGTAAGTAAGTAGGTAGGCAAGTTGTAGAATATGCTAGATAGGTAGGTAAGATGCCCCATTTGACTATAATAACATGGCCATCTCAACTAAATGTTTTACTTGACTAAAACCCCATTGACCATTTTGATTAGAGGTGTCATTTGTTTTATGTCCAATTTGACTAAATGTTGTAATTGACTAAACATCATTGGCCATTTTGACTAAGGTGGTCAAGTTCTTATCCAATTTGACTAAATGTCCAAGTTAAAAAATAATTATTAAGTCATTTCAATCAAGTTGATTGGTCAAAAGATACACATGTCATTCAAGCCCCTAACCACTAGTCAAATTGCACATGTTCACTAGTCAAAAAAGACAAATTATTCAACTTGGACCATTTGAAAAACCAAAAATTATAGTAGTGTCTATAGTTTGAACCAATTTTGTAATTAGCTATAGGAAAGCTTTTGCATGAATGCTACGTTCTTTTGTTTGGGTCATTAGTTAAACTCATGGAATTATTTCACATCATTTTTTGTGTCACTTGTTCATCCAACAAAATATTTTTGGGTTACATTGTTTGGAGGTTTTGATATATTTCAAGATGTCACTCAACTTGTAATTGGAACATAATGCATCACACCCACATTCGAACAATGAATTCCAATCCTTGTAGTTGAAAAAAATGAGGCAATTGCATGTTTTTTTGTTGTCGCATTAAATCACAAAAAAACTTAAAATATTTTTAAAAAAATGAAGTAACTACTTATGCAATATCCATAATAGGATATTGCATAAGTAGTTGCAAGGATGAATACAAAAGTTTTGTTTCGTTTCACTTTAAAAGTTTTGATGATTAGTTTGATAATAATTGCAATCACCACAAAAGTTTGCGAGATAATGCATAGGGCGAACATATTTATTGGGTTATAACCATGTAGGCAAATAGGAGTTTGATGGAGCTATGATGTATGATCCATACATGAAGTTTATTAGTGTTGAAGCTTGGGTGCCACATTTGTTAATGTATAAATTGCATTATTTTACTTCTTAGTAATGGCATTTGTGTTTGGTGTAACTACAAATTTGGTGCTTTTGTATAATTTGTTGTTTGGTTTACCCAAATCTTCATTGAGGATGTATTTTAATGATTAGAAAGGTCATCAATGGGCACTCCTAGTGGTGTACTATGTGGTTTAAGCAATGGTTTCCAATTCATGGATGGTTAAGTAGTAGGCTATGTTGTTGCAAATGTTGTCCAAGTTGGTGTTTCAGCAACCTTGCCACACGTTTTTCTAATCTTATTGTACATCTTCATAATTGAAAGCACACTTTCAAAATGGAGAGGCTATAAATAGAATATTTTTTTTAAGAACCATGAGTTGACATAAATTGCACTATGTTGTTATGAGTGTCCATCCATGTATGCATTGTTATGATTTCAACAAAAAGAGGGAGGCATTATTACATCGTTAGATAAAACCCTATGAACTGCAAATCTTCATTTGTCTTACATTGAGAGGGAAAATCATGTTGTAACAATAACAATTAAGCAAGTAAGAAGCTCACAAGCCAACATTTGTCAAGGCTTCTTGGCATCGCATCCTTAAAGTGATAGGGTGGGTGATGTTTCCTTTTAACACAAAAAAAACACACACTTTCTATAACAACCTACAATAAATTTTCCCAATTTTTCAAATACTTCCCTATTTAATTATCTCAAGAGATTTCTTTTTGCAAATTACCTTGCATGTTTGTGGTTTAGAAGCTTCAAAAAGTTGAAAAGAAAGTGGCTAAAACTGCTTTAACAATTGCTATAACATTAAAGGTCATACTAGGCTCCAATCCATTCCTTCTACTTGTTTCAAAGCTTGACCCATCATTGAATTCCCATCATAATGTAAGTACTGGATTGGAAACAATGTTTGATTGTTGACAATGAAATGGCAAGGGATTTGTTTTTTCCAAATAATTCTAAATCTAATTTTTTTTCTCGAGTGCAACACCTTGATTCTATAATTGGTCATTGCATATCATCACCTACCAATGTTGGTTCAAGGATTCTTATAACTCGACTATGCCAAATATAGGGCCTTACATTGACCTCTTGCCTACTCTCTCCATTATAGTTGAATGAAATGTCAAAATTTACATCATACACTTTGGCCCAACAAATCTTCATGTTTAGCAAGACTTGTCTACTTTTTAAAGTAGTTTTCTCTAACCTTTCAAAAGCATACCTTTTTTTTTTAACACTTCGAGAAAACTTTGCTGACTAGATTTTGGGGTTGTAAAGAAAATGAAGTTTAATTGGATGGAATGTTGCTAAGATCGAGGAATCAAAATGAGTGGTATCAACCTATTAGAAAATGGTGGTTGCATTTCAAAAGTTTCCCCATCTAAAATTGGATCTAACTAATCATCGTGGGATCATCCCTTTCATGGACATGTTAGAGATCAACAATAGTCAAGTAAGTTACCTCTAACAATCTTTCCTTTTGTTTTTAGTGATTTTGATGTGTAATCATGGAATTTAATTAGAATCAACATTTGGTTATGCTCAAAAGATTTAGTGAAGTTTGGATGTTTCTTTTGGAGGTAGTACATGCAATGTTCTAGATCCTTAACCAAATCATACAAGACAATGTAGATCTACTAAAAAATGCATGCTTTGTTGCCATGATAATTTGTTTTCCTATCTATGATTAAGACTTGTTGCATGATGCATATGCTAGTCATTATGTGAAAATGACGAGTTTGTTGTTTTGTGGTGTGTGTACATGTTAGATTGAAGATTTAAAAAATAATTAATCAATCTAGTCATAGTTACAAAAATAGGTGAACTTAAATGTATGTGTGGAGTGTGTATGTGGAGGGGGGGACATGTTATGTTCTTGTTATTATTTTCTTAAATTTTATATAAATCTACATGATCACTTTACACATTTGAGGGTTTGAAATTTGATGTTTGCCATTGTTCTATGGAAATTAGTTGTTATTATAAGGCCAAAAAGAGCATGCAAGGAATTTTCAAAAATAGGGTTTGCATCTTTCACGATGTCATTAAAAATCAAATTTTTTACCATCGCTAATGATGATCGAGTTTTAGAACTTTTTGGTCCTATTATTGTTTATGAGGATTGATCTTATGTTGGACTTCAATGTTTATTGGAGGTGAAATGGCCTTTTCAATTTTGGGATGTAGAGGCAAAATGCACAATCAAAACAAAGTTGGAAAAATTCAAAAAGATTGGATTAGAAATCTTTGTCATCCCAACGACTAAAGATCCATCAAATGGGGCAAAATGACAAAAGGTTGGTACTTTTGGGTCTAGTGGTCATGTAACCATCAAAGAACCAAAGTTGGGCTGTGACTTGGACCTATCCATAGAAAAAATTCCACCAACATCATTTACAATAAGTGTGGAATTTTTTCATTGAGTTAGATCTTAAGTCTATTATGATCCCATAAGAAATAATGGGAAAATACTTGGTTGTAGTTGAAAAAATAGTTGATAAAAATATCATTTGATGACCATCTTTGGAATTTGAAATCTTGGGACCAGACTGATATTGGTATTGTGAAATTATGGTGTGGAGAATGTTGTAAGGAATTTGGAGGAGTTAGTGGTGACCATAATAAGTCCTCTATCAATAATCTATTTGGAAATTTCAAGAAGAGCCATATAATGTCATCTGTGCATGTTCAAAATCAGTGTTGAAAAAAAGGTGTGGACTTTGCCCATCCTCAATCTATTGTTCTTAAGGGGAAAACCATTCTTCTCACAAATGAAGACCATAAGAAGGTTGTTACATAGGTCATAGGAATTATTGAATATGTTAATGCACCATTTGCTACAAATGAACAACTTTTTGTTTTAGTTGGTGATCTATAATCATTAAAATTGAAATAATTTTGGTAAAAAGTAAGATGTACCTTTTGCAAGGATTTTTTTCAACTATGCCTTCCAAAGAAGAATATGGAGGGAAACTTGAAAAACCACATGGAAGGGACCAAACATGCAAAAGGAATTGAAGATGCTTTGAGTAAGAAAGGTTCTACAACATCAATTTTGTTGACAGGGAAAAAGGGGAAGCCTTCAACATCCAACAATGGTATTTCAAGGAACCAAAGGAATTTGTATCAATGGTTAAACTCAAACGAATATATGAATATTGTTGTAGAATTTGAACGTAATGTTGATTCAATATTTGGTTTATTGTGTTGGGGTTATTATTCAAGGAGTTGCAAGTATTCCACAAACAAAATCTTTGAGGTTCATAATTTATTACATGACCCTCTTCCTGGATTTGCATGGGTTGCAAAACCTCAAACAAAAGTGGAGTTGATATTAGGATATTTGGAGTACAAAATTGAAGGTTTTGTTAAACATAGAAATTGTCCACATATATTTAATTTTGATGAACCGTTCATTAATTTCATTTGTGATGCTTGCTCCCAAATTCCACATGAACCTAATTTTTAAAAAAAAGGTAGTTCAAGAAGATGCAGCCATCATAAATAGAGGTGTTAGGGGAAGAGGGTTTGGTAGGAAGTTAAGGTACTATTCATGAACTATTTACCCATAGTTGTGCCATATGAAAAAAAATTCAAATTGCTAGGTCTACACATTGGTATCAAAGGGTATAAACATTTAGTTGAAGATGCCTAGGCCATCATTTAAGGCTAGTTCACTTGAATGTTTGAAAAGAAAAGATGTGTTTCAGTTTTGTAGTAATATACTATCTACCCATCACATAAATGCTTTTAGTGGGAAACTTGCCTTGTGGGATTTTCTGAAAGATGTTGCACGAAACTTAAATTGAAAAAAAACAAGGTTACAAGTGGAGTACAAATAGCAAAGGCTTTGCCCAAACTATGAAGATGTATGGTGGGCGACATATGTGTGATTTTTTCAACTAAATTTTGCTCGACCAAGCTACTAAGCAACAAAGAGAGCTAACAAAAAAGGCGTGCAATTTGTACTTGGTGAAAATGTTGCTATTTTCAAATGTGTAACAAAAAATTATAAAGAGGCGCAACAATCTCATAACATTGGTGGACTTGTCCCTGTTATATTGGTTGAAGATGAAACTAAGGTCAAATCCAAAGTTTCATGAGATTCGAGAGGTAGCACTCTAATTGGATTTTGTGGTGCAAGAGAAAATCATTATTGTGTGACTAATTTCAGTCCTATTATTGGAATTAGAGAGGTTGGGTATAATAATGTCCTTGAAGCTTTCACAAATAACAAAATTGCAAGTTTTGCAAAAATCACGGTGGTGAATCCTTTGCATGAGAAGTTGCCAAGATTGGTTCTTATTGTGTGTCGTACTTGTAATTGTTTCAATGCTAATTGGGTTTAGCAACAATGGGATGTTATGGATGTTGTATGGAAGTTATAATATATATATTTTGGGAGTGTGCAAAGCTTGATCACATTTTGTTGTCATGGACCAATTTAAAAACACCCATCACAGCTTTTTTCTGGGAGGGTCTCCATAACTAATTAATATGAATCACACTTAAAACATTACCATATGAGCAACTTCTCATTGGTTGCATGGAAATTCCATTCTTAAAGTTGGCTGCCACTATAGTTGGCCTGGACCAATAGCCATTCCTAGAACACCCTGCCTTGCCTACCTTTTGAGTTCCCACTTATCAATCACATTACCAAAAAAAACAAAAAAGTTCCAATTACTTGGGACCTTTTTTGTGGTGGAACTTTTCTTGATTCACCATGTGTGTATGTGTGTCTGCTTTCCTCTTTTCCATAATTCTGAACATGGAAAAGCTTCCCCATCATCCACAGCAGCCCATAATACAGCCCAACATGGACCAGAGATCCCCCCCCCTCTATAAGAATGATGCGGTCTTTCTTTCTGTAAAGTTCCACAAGTACCAACTTCCATTTTGATGCAACCCCTTCTATAAAGCTCAACAAGTACCGACTTCCATTTTGATGCAACCCTGCAAAACTTGATTTCTAAACACACCCTACACTTGGAAAATGTACAAAGGAGTAAGAAAAAGGAAAATGGAGGCACAGTGAACCAGCACCCACCCACTAGCACCACCTACATAACCAGAATGGCAGCACCACCTTGGTTGCTGCCTCAGTTCTTCGTACCCTTATTTTTGGTAACACCCTCGAGCTTGGGCCTTACATATTATACCTACCACTAATTTCAGTTTTTTGGATTCTTGTAAAGGACAAAGAAATCAATAATTGTGGCATTTACATTGGTTCATATAAGTGCTCATTATATAACCAGGGCAGCCTTACATTGAGCTCCCAGGACTCATACAAAGTCCCTTTCTCTTTTTCCACCTAAAATGTTACCTTAAAGACAAAAGAAGAATTATGGAAACTCAAATATTTCACCATGCAAAAATTATAATCTTCAATAAAATCCTCTAAAAGAAACCCAAAATCCTTCAAGATATCATAACTCTATAACTAATCTCAAGGTTCAATACAAGCCAAAATATCATCTTTCAAAAATCCTCATATATATAAAAAAAAAAAACCTATTTGGGGATTTACTTAGGCACCTATAAAAATCCCTTAAGCTACTATACTCTATAATGAAATCTAAACACAATATCCTTGCCTTGGTAGTAGGCAAGGCCAACAAATGAAGTCAACAAAAAGATAATGATACTTTACTACTAAGTCTTTACCATTCGACCTAAACAACAACTGAAGTCAACAATTGTGGTGTGCATTGTTTTTTTTTTTGGGAAAAATCTCCAGTTTTCTCAACCAAAAAATGGGATTTTAATTTTAATTTTGTCTAGTGTGAGTTTGACTACTTTGCCTAATTTTTTGGGGGAATTTTTTTTAAAATATTATTATTTTTTAAATATTAAAAAATTGAAAGAAAAACCCTGGTTGTGTGATGAAAAAAACACTTAATGTACTTACTAGCAATTTTTAGTAGTTTTTCTCTTTGGGAGAGGGTTATGTTAGTGAATGGAAAGAATTATATATGTACAAAGTTTGTTAGGAGTCAGAAATTTTGCAGAGAAATGAATTTGTGATGTCTTGCCAGAAGAGTGTTGTAATCAGTGGGGTTTTTTTTAAATTTTTTTTTAGGAATTTTTGTTTGTAACCAAAGTGGCTATCATCCATACGAAAAAAGTGGGGAAGAAAAAGTGGTGATCGTTCCTAGGAAGATTTAGCCGAAATATTTTTAATAAATAAAACATGAAATAAAAAGATTTAAATCATATTTCTATATTTTGGCTACCACTCTGAAAACCAATTATAAAAATCTGAGTATTTTACACTATTTTTTCCCTCACTTCTGGCGATTGAAAGCCTCCAAACTCACTTTTTAAAATTTTTTTTTATTTCGCTTAATGGCGAAACTTTCGCCAATAAAACAAGACTGGTTGTAGAAAAGCTGAACAGCGCGGTGCAAGTGACCACTGACCACCCGCCCAACACTTTCATTGCTGTCAACTGAATTAATGGCGAGCTTTATTAATGGAACTTTAATTTTATTAAGAATTTTACAAGTTTATAATTGGCGGGGGGGGGGGTATTATTGGTCCAGGTTGAAAATAGTGACAAACCATTTTGGAAACAAAAATTTCATGCAGCCAATGAGAAGGCTCAGAGGGGGCTTATTTTTCTTCTTTTGGGTTTTTGGGGGACGGGTGTGGGAGGAGGGCATTTTTTTTGTTTTTTTGGGATTCCCAAGGTGTTCCCATCAGGTTTCCAAAAATTTCCCCAAATTCTCAATACGTTCCCTACACGTTCGCAACAGCAGATCATTTTTTATTCGATATTCTTTGGCCATGGTTCAACTTCCATGTAAATAGAATGTAGGGTGGGGGGGGGGGGTTGGGGTTGGAGCAAAAGGGGAGGATATATAAGCTTCTACAATGGGGGCTCAGGAGTGGCCCATGTTCCAAAAATATTGATGATGGGGCCAATCAAATGGCTCCTTCTGATTATTTATTTATTTATTCCTTAAATTGTTTGATATAAAAAAATTGGCGAAAAATTTAGCAAAATTAGTTGAATTTAAATAGAAGAACACAAAAAAAAAAAAAACACCACAGGATACCCCCCCCCCCCCCTTTTTTTTCTTCCAAAGAAACGACAAACTACATGTGAAGATTTTATAACTATTAATTTATTGTTCACTTATTATGGAAATATAGTTGCCCCAAAAAGACACAAGGGAAAAGATGGAATCTCCTGAAAACAGGAGATAATGGGTGACATCAAAGGAAGGGAAAAATCAACAAAAGAAAATATTTTATAAGATCTTTTTATGCGATTCCTATATTTATTTATTCATGACTAAAGTACCTAGAATAGAATTATATATATATATATATATATATATATCAATATAAAATATCAATATTTTATTGATGAGAACCTTAGATCTAATTAATAACAAGGCTAAGTACTTAGTAGATAGTAGGTACCTAATTTTAAAAATATTAAAAAGAAAACCTTATTATTATTATTGATATCTGATTAAGATTTGTTTGATATCTTTCTATCTATTATTTATTACCTTATTAGCCTTGAATCTTTGATTTTTATTTTATTTTATTTTATTTTGATATGTTATTAAAGTTTTTTTTTTTTTTTTTTTGGGGGATATGTTATTTCTTTCTGCTCATCAGCGCTCTTTAGTCGTCGACCTGTGAACAACACTAAAAGCCGTAAAAATAGGAACCTGATGAGAAAGAAGACAAAATAAGCATAATAACAACAAGAAGAGAGAAGGAGCCAGAAAGAGAGGGTTTGTTGCTAAATGTTGTTGTTGTTTATGTTGTTGGTGTTGGTGGTGGTGATGATGATGATGTTGGGAGGGGGCTTTTCTTCTTTGATGTTCATCTGTCTGTGACATGTGAATGCAAATCTTGTTCCAAAGGGGGTGCTTGTTTCTGTGTTTTTTTCTTCCTTTCTTTCTGTAGCATCAAGTGCATTGTTTGTCAAAGCTTGGGGGGCGAGAAAGAAACGGGGTGTGTGGGTGGCCACTAGCTATGTCGAGTCCAAAGACAGCAAGACTCCATTTCTCGGTTGGTGAGACAAAAGCAGCTTTTGGGAATGAAGAAGATGAAGAAGGGGGGAAAGCTCATGGAAATGTCTAGGGTTTAGGGTTCTGGGACGCGGCAAGTAGAGTACCTACCTTAAAGCTTGGTGGGTCCGGCGTTGTTGTGACCACCGTTTGAACGCGGGAGTAGCCAATTTTTTTTTTTCAAAGTGGGCCCAGTTTGCGAGATGGATTTTGTTTTGTGGATACGAACGCAGCTCGCGTGTGTTCAGCATGTGTGTGTGTGTTTTTGAGCGTTCCAAGTCCGGTTTGTGTGTTCATTGTGTGTGTTTCGGTTTGAATGCTGCTGCTTCTTTTCGTCCTACATGGAAATCTGATTGAGAGAGGGGATATGGTTTGCCCTTCAGAACTGCCTCTGCTCTCTGAAACTTTGATTCCACAAAAACCCGTTCAGGTTATGCCATCATCTTCTTCTTCTTCTTCTTCTTTTTCTTCTTTTTCTTCTTCAGAAGTTCTTTGTTCACATCTTCCACTGTTCTAGATACTATCCTCTACCAAATTAGGTAGCTCCTTGAATCTTGCATCAAATGGTTGGTTTCAAGCACTGTGATAGGTTCAGTCCTAGGAAAGTAAGTGTGTTACATACAGGGAGGAATATTAGAAATCTGACATTGGAGGAGCTTTGTGAAGAATGACATATTGCAAGGCTTTTGCCTTCTTTATGTGTGCTCGGTCATGGTGGCATTCCAGAGATTAGAACTCTAAAGGTGCATGGGGATTGTCTTAGTTCAGGCCATGGATTTTGGAGTTGACTTATGTTGGCAGAGTGTTTGATCCCTTAGCTTTGGCCCCTTCTGATGTCTTCTTCCATAGCACTGAATTTTTCATTCTGTCTGTAGTTAAGACTCCTGTACAAACAGTACATGCACACTTCTTGTCAACACTGAGAATTGCCACAAAGGAAGCAACAGGCTAAGTAACTGGAGGAATCTGTGACTTGTTTCAAACGTCACTTGAAGTGTCTTTGATGCAAACAGGAGATGCAAGCAGGGTATTTTATTCCTGAGTGCTATTATTGGCATTTGATTGGTAGCTGCTCACGAAGATGCTCAAGGTTGCAACCCTCTTGCATTCTTCATCACTTGTCTGAAGTATTGGCCCAGAAAGCACCAATATAGAGAAGTGACACTTCTGGCTTTGAGTGCTCAGGGATGTTCAAGGGATGTGAACCAACTCCGAGCATCTTAGACATATGATTCTGACATGTTCCTACAGTAGTTGAGAGAAAGCCATGTGATCTTATATTGGAGAGTCCTGTAGTAAAGACATGCTGTAGTAGAGATTGCTTGCAGGGGATTTTGTAGGGCCACTTTCAACAATTCCAGCAGGCTATGAGTGGCTGTTCAGCCTTGACCTAGAGCACGTAGCAAGTACTGTTTCTGCAACCAAGCAACTTGTTCCAGTCAATTGCAGTTGGAAATCTCAAAGGGACACCAAAGTCTGACCTCCCCAAGGCGCTGAGTGGCACTTGTGATTTGGGAACATGCAATCTTCTACTGTTTCTGTTTCTGTTAAAATGGGAAGGGCTGTAGTGTGCTGCATGGCATATGTCAGTTAAAGAAGTGATTCAGCACCTCACCTGCTGTTTCAGTTGGGGAATACTCACTGGAGGAGGTTGCAAGTGGCCACAGAAAGACTTAGACCAACCATGGTGATGAAGTGGCCACTTCGGCCATTGTTTTCAAAGAAGTTTCAAGTCAATCTTGCCTTGAATAGGCTTGATGGGTTGTCCATGCCACAGGGTGGTGAGCTTGATGGGACAAAGTTGCATGTTGATGTGAAATGGAAGGGACCAAAGGGAGCACTTGGATCCCGTTTTAGAAGCATAAAAAGGGGGAAGACAAGTGCAGCATCTGTAGGTTTGAACGGGGGAGTTACTTGGGAGGAGGAGTTTGAAAACATATGTGTCTTTACAACTGGCAAAACTGGCACATTCCAGCCATGGCATGTCTATCTTGTCCTTTGCAAGGTAACTCAAATCTGTAGCCATGTCTGTCATCTACGAGGTGTTCTTTTTCCATCCCTCTGTCATTTCAAAGAGCCTGTACAATTATTCTTGATCAACTGGGTTTGCATCAGAGAGGATGATTTTATGGATTCAGCACTACAGTCATAGTCAGTCAGAGGACCATGTTCTATCCCGTGACAGTCAAGGCTCTTGTCCACATGTCATGTGCAGTTTCTGTGTGCTTCCTATGGTTCCTTGCTTTGCTTTTTAAAAAGCAGGGAGCTATTGTAGCTGAAGAAGTTGCAGAGAACAAGAGTCTGTTGACATCTATCCAATCAGAGCATGGCTGTTAAGCACAGAGGTGGATCACTGGAAACTGTAATTCAAATGTTCGGGAATTCTTGAAAAACCCGAGTCCTATGAGGAAATTGGCCTAACTCACTGCCTTAGTTAGGCAGGGGTTAAAAGAAAAGTTTGATTGTCTAGCTTAGCTCTCTCCTTACTGTCATCCTGCTACTCATGCACCAATGTCATGTAGAAAAAACAGCATACTTCATGAGTGACACTCACAAGGTTATGACTGCAGACCGGTTACCTTCAAAGTATTATTTTAGAGTTTTCTCTGCAACCTCACAAATATGTCTGCTAATGATTTATGAATGTACAAGAGACTTTTGTCATGTGCACACTGCATTTTTGTTGTATTCAGATCTTTTTTGTTTTGTGGCTTTTCTCTCTCCTCTTGTTGTTTAACCTTAGTATCATGCCACCATCTCACTTTTTTCATTTGAGCAACTCAAATTGCAATTTGGGTGTTCTTGATATTTATCATTATGATACTCAGGACACTGTTGCTTTGGAGTATATGGGACATGGAGTTTTGCATTTCACCATCCATGTGGCATCTTCACCTAAGAGTTATATTGCCTCCCAAGTTTCTGATCACTAATTGGAATGTTTTGATGAGCTTATCTCCACATTTGAGGTGTGTTGTGATGGCTGTGTTCACTGCCTCTAATCCCTTGGCCATGTTCATGGTTGTAGGCTTTGCCAGATGGTGTGAAGTCCAAGCTGTCAGTTGCAGGCACAGCAGTCCTGGATGTTGGATCTCTGGCTTCAGTTGGAGGCAGTGACAAACAGTTAGTGAGTCTACCTGTAAGGTACAACATGGGAGGCTCTGAGGTGGAAGCTACTCTTTGTGTGAGTTTTCCTCTCTGCTTTTCACTTTTTTTTATTGTTCTTTAGACACCTGGTTATCTTCATTCTTGTATTGAAAGCCCAGTCCATGTTCAATTTCTGGGATTATAAGTAGTTGTGGAAAGAAGTGACCCTAGATATTGCCCAACTCTTTTAGCTGTTGATTTTGTGGAACACTTCTGACATTTTATTTCTGCTCCTCAGGTCACATTGAGTTTTGTGGAGCTCCGCACAATGCATCTGGCAGGGTTGGAGAGTGTGCACAGGCTCATACCGGCAATGGCATGTGTTGGAGACCCATGGACATGGGAGAGTGAGGATCGTGCAGAGAAAATTTCCCCTGTGATAGTTAAGAAAGAGAAAACCTCTAAAGAGCTCTCAAGAGAACAGGTGCTGGGTTGGAGAGGAAGGAGGAGTCCACAACTTGCTGATGGTTATGTCTCAGATGATGGGAAGTTTTCTCCTAGAAGTGATGAGAGCTTGCAGGATGCGTTGGATCTGTTTGATTCAGATTTTGCTGATGACTTTGATGTGGAGGATTATGAAGATGAAATTGAAGATGGAGACTGTGAGAGTTCCTTATGCTATGGAACATTGGTAGGGGTGAATCTTGTTGTGGAAGGAGCTCTTTCCCACCATAGAGATGCTGAGGATGGCAAGAATAAGACAGACAGGAATTTGGCAATATGCAGCCCATCCTCTGTGACGAGCCCCAGAAAAGTTGCTAACTCTTCCGAAGAGGTGTCACTATCTGAATCTGGAGAACTGGTATCACAGGGATCTTTGCTAAGCAAGTTGTCCTGGAGGAAGAGAAAGCTCAACTTCAGGTCTACCCGATCTCGTGGAGAGCCTTTGTTGAACAAAGCATATGGAGAGGAAGGTGGTGATGAAATAGATTGGGTTCGTCGTCAGTCTTCTCCATCATACCAACCAGAGCTTACGGTGTGTTTATTGCACTTCAATTATTCTTCACTTTTTATTTGACTTGGCCACTCTTCTGTCTGCCATGTGCTACTAGAAGACAGGTTTTCTCAGTTTCACATAACTGTGACTACTTGCTGAATGCTTTCATCCTTGGGAACTTTTCCAGTGCCTGGGGTTGTGATTGAGATTACCAAAATACGTTCTACAGTATATCCTGGATGATGTGCCTTCCCCTTTCCATTCATTTCTTGGGCGGAACGGCACAGGAATAGAAACTTGCTCCCTAACTGTGCATCATTAGGGCCATATACCTGAAGACTGGTCTCAGCCCTAACCTGTTATAATTTTCTCTTTTTTACATTGGGAATTAGAACATAGTTATTCTTGCTTACTAATTGTCAAATGTCAGTTCACAGGATTAGGGTGACTGGCTTGTTTAATGGGCATGTCTAAGTGGAGTAAGGAAAGACCCAGAAGTATCAGATTTATAAGCTGAAACCTCTACATGATGAATGATCCTCAGGGAATTCATTCAGGTGCATGGAAAACTGTGACTTGATGATTTTTCTCTGTTCTGCAGCGCCACAAAATTGAAGACACTTCTCTTGCGTTTGCTGCTGGAGCGCTCGACTTCGGAGAGGAGCTCTTTACAGTAGGATCATGGGAGCAGAAGGATTTTGTGAGTCGGGATGGACAGACCAAGCTGTCAGCTCAAGTCTTTTTTGCCTCCTTAGACCAGCGTAGTGAAAGTGCAGCAGGTGAAAGTGCATGTACTGTACTGGTGGCAGTAATTGCAGACTGGCTTCATAAGCATCCTATGTTGATGCCAAGTAAGGCAGAATTTGATATGCTAATTCGTGAGGGTTCTGCTGAATGGAGGAACATGTGCAATGTTGAAGCTTACAAAGGTCAATTTCCAGACCGGCACTTTGATTTGGATACTGTCATTGAGGCAGTGGTGCGCCCTTTAAGTGTGGTGTCTGAAAAGTCCTTCATTGGGTTTTTCCAGCCTGAAGGTGTGAGTGATTCCTGTGATTTCCTGCAAGATGCCATGTCTTTTGATAGTATCTGGGAGGAGGTGGAGCGAGCTGGTCCTGCCATTTATATCGTGAGCTGGAATGACCACTTCTTTGTCCTGAAAGTTGAGGATGAAGGCTGTTACATTATTGACACATTGGGAGAAAGACTTTCTGAAGGGGGTAAGCAAGCCTACATCTTGCGGTTTGATGCAGAGACCTCATTGTGCAGATCTCCAGTCATGGATAGCATGCCTCAGACTGAGAAGTTGGAAGCTTTGCCTCTTGATTCTCTTGCTTCTGTCAAGGTCCATGCAGAAGGTGAGGAAAATACTTCAGAATGTGAACCAGTGCGCCTTGATGGATCTTCTATGGAACTTGCACAGCCAACTGACCTAGTTTATATAGGGAAAAGTGCCTGCTGTCAGTTTGTTAAGGAGTTTTTTGCTGCACTCCCTCTTCGAGAGCTTCAGAGTGATATCAAGAAGGGACTGCTTGGCAAAGTACCTCTGCACCAGCGCCTTCAAATTGAGTTCCACTTCACCAAACAATCCACCACTCCTTGCACAGAATTGGTTGTAGTCTAATTGTTGCTTCCATTTTTACACTTTGTAGGTACAATGGCATTTTTTTGGAATGTGTTAGTTTTTTTTTCTCATAAGACTTTGGGGATCCTTGTCTTGAGGGTACTACCTAGGTTGCAATAGTTGGAGAAGAAATGGGCAGGAATTGAGATGATTGTAGTTAGTCTTGAATGCAATGCACTGTTGATGGACATAGAGTTCAACATCTGTTTTACTTCAGACAGAAGTTTTAACTAGACCAGTCATTGCTTATTACCTGAATTTCTATTACTTGGTCTGAGTCATATTTGAAACACTTGAGCAGGCTTAGTCAAGACTCAAGACATCCCAGTTGTTCCAAACAGAGAAGAGATTTCAGGTAACTTTTTTCTCAAAATGTAACAATGGAGTGTGTTCACCAAATTTAGTAGTGGAATTTTGTAGAGTTTAGGAGTAAGGTTTGGATTGGACTTCTATCTACAGAGAAGCACAGAACTGAACATGTCCTTGGAGTTGGACATCCTACACTGTATTTGGGATTCCCTACTCTGAGTGTAATGTTTTGGTAAAATCTTCTGCAAAAAGTCAATTTCAGATGTCTTCAGTCTTGAACAGGTGTGACTGAAGCAACATTACAGAAAAATGGGCCCGAGGATTTGACTTGAGGGCCACCAAAATGTCCTTGATTAAACCCGTTAAAGGTTGAATATGTCGATTTCTGTTACATGTAGATGGTGGTGGGGGTTTTCAACAAATTTTAGGTTTGCTTTGGAAAGCTTGGTAGTTTGTTTGAACATTAGCACATGAATGAATGAAGTGGTAACTTGTGTAACAGCACATAGTAAAGTTACAATACAATTGCCTATCCTTCCTGAATGGTTTGGATCTTTTTTAGAATGATCTTCAATTGTAGTTGCATATCATCTTTTAGGCAAGGGGCCAAGATGCAAGACTTAATGTGTTTTGAGAAGCTAAATTCTCTTTGGATGTTAGGCATGCCTTTAGTGTTAAACTTCTAGGTGCATACTATATACATAATGTGATTTATATTAATTAATTGGGGGTGCATAGCTTGCACTTTTTCAAATCTTTCTCGATCTTAGCTCTTTCATTGCCCCAATGTTCAAAACATAAAACAACAAGCTATGGCAAACCTAAAATTCAAAAATTCTAATAAGTTATTTGCAAAATATGAATTCATTTATGCAAGTTCATGTAAAACATTTTTATAAATGGAAAGTCAAACTTCACACATGGTAAAAACATATTGAAAACTTGGAATTTTTAGGAGTTTTAGAAAACACAATTTGAAAACAAGTTTGTGAACATAATTTTCTAACTTACAAAAATTTATCATCATTTTTCAATTTATTTATTTATTATTATTTTCTTGTAGAAGATTTTTAAAAATACACATGATCCCCAACGAAATCTTCTACTAGAAGCAAATAAAGAAGAAGAAATGGCAAGGCACAAGAAAAAATATATATAAATCACCCATGGTTCAAAAAAAGAAAAGAAAACAATAACAACCTCCTTTACCCAATATTAACATACTTAAAAATATAAACTATTGAAATGATTTGTTGATTACAATACATGAACTCATCATGCAAGTTCATGTAAAACACAACTTTTATTGAAAACAAAAATCAAATTTCACATACGACAAAATTTATTCAAAACACAAAGTTTTTCAATGGACCCTCAATCAAATTTTGAATTTTTTCTTTCAATTTTCATTTTTATGTACTTATATATATTAGGGTTTTCTTAAAAGTGGTTTTTTTGTTTTAACTTTCTTGATTTTTCTTTTTATAATATAAATAAATAAATGTATCTCTAATATAAAAATATGCATTAGGGGTTACAATTTCAAACTATTTTTTTGGATTTTTAATTTTTTAATTATATAATTTTCTTGCATGTGTACATGTTATGTATGTTTTAAATTTGAATTAAATTTTTTTCCTTTCTTCATTTTGTTTTTGTATAATGTAAATGTTATTACAATGTTTTGAATATATATTTGTAATCTTGGTTCTTATATTAGTTTTCAATATGATTTTTCCATTCATTAAATCATGGATAATGGAAGGTTTTACATGTGAACCCATTTCATGATGGAAGATGAGATGATAATGACCATAGGCTTCTCCATTGCTAGAAAGATTGTCATGATTGTTGCACCTTAACTAGTGTAATTATCGATTGTAGAACATTGTAAAAACAAATTTCATGAAGAAACAAATGCTGAAGAGAGATAGAATGATGGTGATTTCATTAACATTATTAATTTATGTGTAAAAGAATGAAAGCATCTTGATGAATTTTGTTAATCACTAAAAAAATAAACATAGATTCACACCAAATGCCATCTTCAATTGTTGGGTGAAGGTTTTTGTTAAGAAAATAAAAATTAAAACCAAATTAAAAACTAAAAAAGAATCCAATGGCAAAACACTTTATCAAAAGAATAAATTTGTCATAGGTCAACATAGCCATGGTTGGAACAGATGAAAAGTATTATGAAAGGTTTCATCAAAGGAGAATGTGCATCCAAAAGGATTAATCAAGGTATTATGAAAACTATTGAGACAAAAGACGAAATGCAAACAAAATCATGCATTCACACCATCAAAAGTTTTTTGAAAAAATTAAGAGATTTAATGAAAAAGAAATTTGATAGTAAAAAATTTAAAATTTTCTTTATTGCTTTAATAAGGCATGACGAAAAGTATACATGAAATGAACTAAAAATATAAAGGTCATAAGTTGTGTTGGTGAGATTGAAGGGTGATGTTTTTTGGCCCTCTTTTTATAGTATCCCGTTCTAAAAAAATATCAACCTCTTAAAAACTTGTTTTTCTGTAAGTCTTTTATTAGTTTCTACTAAATGTTTTTTTGATAAGTTTATACTAACTAACATTTTTAAATATTTGCATTAATCATGTCTGCTAGAAAAAAATGTTGACCATGTTTTTTAGACACTTTTGTTGGATATTTTTTAGAAGAAATTTCATTTTCTAAAACCAATTTTTTATTTTTTATTTTTAAATTCAAAAGCTTGTACTAGTTTTACATATTTTATAAACATATAAACATATTCACCATGGATGTTTTTGGAAACTTTTTTTTAATTATTATTTATTATTTTTGACACGCCTATTTACCCCTTCAAATGAAAATGGGATTTAAAATGTGTCATATCACCCAAAAAAAATTACATCATAAGAAGTTACACATACATTTATTCTTACTTCAAATAATGATTTTTACAAATTTTCAAAGTGTTCAATAACATGGCACCTTGCATTGACCGAAAATACCAACTACTTGCAAAAAGTTATGAAGAAATTTGTTAAGGTTTAATTAATGCAAAACCATCATTTCTTTTCAAATTCAATTTGATTTTTTTATGATTTTGAAAATAACACAGGTTAAAAGCCATCGTTATGTACATGTGGTACAAATATTAAACCATTATAATAAAATAAAATAAGGTTTTGCATCAATGTTTAAAGTGACCTTTAGTTTTGCATATTTTTGTGTCACCACTATGTAACCATCCACATGTTCCTGTGAAAATGTGAATTGCTGCTTTAGACCTTGTGCATTTGAACATGCCTTTTCTACCCCAACACATGAGTCACTAAGGAAAATCATTAGAGTTATCCATTAGAGTTATCACCTTGTTTTTTATCATGTTTCTTGTGTAATCTTATCATTTAAAAAAATTCTAAGAACCTAGGATGTAAGGTAAAAGCCATGACATACTAAAGTAGGGCAAGTCTGTGCATTTGTCCTTCACTCATGCCAAACATTTCTTAAAAATTCCTCATGTTGTTGTGTTCACGAAAATCCCAATTCGCAGTAAATGCCAACTATCCCTAGTGGACAATGGTTTTTTTTCTTTTTACCCCATCACATTTGCGACAATCCAAGATGTAGGAGGAAATAGGGTTCATCCTAAGTTAAAGCGCAAATTTGTGTTTCATCTTGCATTTTTTCGCAAGGTAAAAGGCCCATCATAGTTTTTTCACTATGTTATGTCTTTTGCCTGATCTCAAAACAAGAACCTTGAGTTTATGTGACTTTCTAGAAAGCTCTATTAGTTGTAGTTTGTTTTCCGTCTTATAAATTCAGAAAACAATTAATGGTGCCATTTCGGTTTTGAAATGCAATCAATGACAAACATCTAACGTTTATGAAAATCAACTAGAGCAAAAAAACCTTTTTGGGGGAATATTCAGTTTTTGTTGGAGCTAGAGAATCAAGAAAGGATCTTGTGAAGGGATCCTTACATGAAATAATCGAATTTTTTAGGGCAATAACAAAAATTCTGACAATGAAGAAAAACTTGTTGTACATTTGCTTTGGTGCACTTGTCATCTACCTCTTCAAAACAAGAGTACATCTCATGTAGTTGTAGTTGCAATTGTATGTTATGACCGCGAGACACAAATTTGGAGACATTATTGACAATCACAAGGCTCCATTAAATGGGCTATGGATTTGTACATGTATGTATTGAACTTCAATAACAATGAGAATGTTGCACCCCTTGTGTTTCCATCCATCCCCTCCTGATAACCTTGTCTATCTTTTTTTTGTGTTTCATGTTATTGAACAGGTTTTTTGGATTTTTTTTCACTTCATTTCAAAGTTAAATTATTGTTTTTTATTTAGATTATGTTAAAATTTTGCAAATTGTCTTGGTTAGAAGGCATCATTACGCACATGTGGTTTGAATACCAAACAATTGTAATAAAATGAAAAAAATTGATGCCCCAATATTCAAATATTATTTATGTAATGTGCAAAACATTATTATACTTTATTGAAAAAAAAAAATGAAAAACATCAAATTAGGTTGAATTGAGCATGCATCCAATTTGTGAAAGTACAACATGCACTATTTTTTCATGTTATGACACTACCTCAAAGTATGATTACATATATCATTAGATTTGTAGTTGTAAACAACATTTACAAGTAACGTGACTATAGTGGATTTCGACTCGTCGTAAAAATCATTAGTTGTATTTTTGGTTATAGTGACAAATGCCATGTAGTCATTGAATTTTTGATTACTATAGTCATAATGGCTTCTGTCTTAGGTGGGTAAGCAACCTAATTAATGAAACATAGGTTACAAGTAATGAGAATTTGAACCTTTCAACTTTTTGAAGAAGTTCCAAGTTTTTAACCATTGCATCACCACTCAACATAAGAGAAAACATTGTCATCCTTTGGTTATGAATATTTTTAATACTAACTTATTGAAATTACATAACATATATATAAATATATTCTGATCATATAGTATGCTAATATTTTAAATTAAATATCAAGAAAAGATTAAATCAATTCATGAAATTAATTTTAAATGATCATACGTAATTCATAAATGGACATGTGTAAATGAATGGAATTAAAATAGATAAATAGTTAGTTAGACAATTACTTAAATGTAAGTAGGTAATATTTATACCTACTTACCTACATAACTTTGCTATCTTTTTATAACTTAGTTATTACCTTACATTATATATTTAGTTCACAAATTAGTTACCTAGGCTCACCTATATATATATAAAGGATTAAATGTTAACAAAATGTTTTAATTATGAACCTAATTTGCATATAATGGAGAAAGGTGTTCAAAAGTTTAGAGTGACTAAAATTTTAATATTTAACAATGTACATATTCACTACATACATAAGTAATATTTTAAATAAATAATCAAGATGACTATAATGGCTAGTTGTAGTCACACACATACACAAATTCATGATTATAGTTGGTAATTTAATAATGTAGTTATATTTTTGTTAAAAAGGTCTAATAGTTATTAAAAACATGTTTTATACGATTGTATGACTAAGATGAAAACATAATCATAAAATGTTCTAGTCTTGGATTCCACATTTTGGTGTAGTGTGGAGATGTTTGATCTTCACAAATAAGAATCATTTGTTCCCTTGGATTGTGATTTAAAATTTTAAAAACTTATTTGAGGTGGGGTATTTCCATCAAGTGGCAAATAATGAAGGAAAAAATAAACCATCATAATTTTGAAAGTTTTATCAAGATGTGCATTGATATAATGCAAAAAAAAATTCACATATTTAAAGATCCTAAAAACCTTTTCAATATTAACCTTACTAACATCCATTTGTTAGTCAAACATGATATTATCTACATTTTCATCAATTGGCTTGAAATTATGCAAAACATAATTTTGACTTACATAATGCTCATTTACAAATAAATCAAGTTAAAATTTCAAACCTTTAACCATCACAATCAACTATTTTAGAATTGATTATGTTTAAAATTGTTGATAAATAAAAAACGGCTTGAATTGACGTCATTTATCCTTTCATTAGGAACTACACAACATAGGTTCAAATCAATTTGACCATGTTTCAAATTGCTTGTAAATTAATTGAATTATGATTTTTTCCATTTGCAATGATAATTCACAAGTATTGTAATAGCTAGCTTATCCAACTTTTGAGAATGCAAAGCATGTGACACATCAATGGTGCGACAAACATTGAGTAGGCCACATGTGACACATCAATGGTACCATAAACATTGGGTAGGCCACATGATTGATGATCCTATATAAACACAAACCATGAGATATAAAAATATATCACTAAACAATTTATCCTTAGAATTTAAGGCATCAACAACAATATCAACATATTTATGCATTGTAAAAGTTTCAACATTGAATCTATCAACAATAATGTTTGCACTAGCTTAATGTGCAAATCAATATAACACTAACCCAATAGGTTTTCTAGGTTTAATGGTGCTAGACAAAATAGCTTTAGATTTAACAAAAAGTTCCAAATTTTTTTTACCAAATACATAAATCATACAATACACAAATAAATACTTTCTATCTTTCATTTCAAAATTAGTGTGCTAAACAACTTTTGTTTTATCAAATCCTAATGCATAGATTGTCAAGGTTCTTTCCACCAAATTTTATGTGCCTTAATTTCTTGATAGGAAAAAAGAAAAAAAGTTAATTAAAATTATATGAAAAATGAATGGTACCTCAAACTCCAAGAGTAAATTCCTCACTTGAACCATTTTCCTTCTTTCCTCTTATGACAATTAGTTCTCAAAGTATCAACATGATCAAACCAAAAATACCAATGACACAATGTCAATTGCCATTGAATTCATTGCAAGTACTACCTTTAAAATTAAGATATGAATTTAAAGTTAGTTAACATTGGCTACTGACATCATCTTAACATTAATGCCATGACATATGACACATAAGATTTAATGTTAGTTAACATTTAACTTTGGACTAGTGCTTAATTTTAACATTCTTAACACTAGCCTAACATTGAAGTTAACACCAGGTGTAGCCATGCCTTAAGTCGCACAAGTTGAAATTTGTATTAGAACTATGAGCAATGTTTCTGGAAATCACTTCAAAATGTGATAAAATGTGACACCCAGTACCCCAGGTCATTGAATTAGCAAGTTGGTAATTTACACAGAGACAGGGGTGAGCAAACTTTCCAGGATCTTGTCATCTAATTCAAATTTGATGTCCTTTTTGTCTCTTCCAATGGCTATGTACTCCTCATACCGAGCCTTCAAATCCTCTTGCAAATTCGTTTTGCTCTCCCATCCCAGCTTTGTGCTGGCTGCTCTCGGCTCTGCATAGAAGTGCTGCACCAGCACAGAAATTGTACAAACATGCAGGAAGTCAGAAACAACTTTCAGTTCTATAGCAGAGGAAGATGCACAATGCTCAAGCAACTTGCCGAGCTGAACTTTCCTAGCAGGAGGAGGGAGGAAGAGGCAGGAAAGGAAAACTGGAAATTGTTGACAGTACCATGTTGCGAAAGGGGAAGGACTTCTTGGCATCGACACCAGCAGCTTTAGGATCATAATGCACAATCTCTGCTTCCTTGCCAGCAGCTTTGGCACACAGGCGAACGAGCCCATCAAAGGTGACAGCACGGTCACTGACAGCATTAAATATGGAGCCATTAGCAGCAGCCGGCTTCTCAACAGCAAGTGTGAGCATGCTTGACAGGTCAGAGACATGAGAAATATTTGTCACCTGGAGCCCTGATCCTGGAATTGGAACAGGTCTTCCCCTCACAATTCCTGTATTTCGAAAGTGACAATTGATCAAAGGCTAGTTCAAAGAATAACTCATTGAAAAACATTGCAGTTTCTGAGCTCAGACAAATGAGCTACCTACCTCAAGTATACCCTAACTTGAACAAAGCTACAATACATGATACTGAGAAGGGAAAACGAATGTGACCCATGTTTAACAAGGTGGATAGGTTACATACGGTCAAAGAACCATTCTTCGCAGTCTTTGTTGTTGCCAGAACCCGTCATATACTGAGGGCGGAAGGAAGCCCAGCTCTCAAAGCCCAAGCCTGCTAGATAATCCTCCACTATCTTATGGCCTGCATCTCCCTTGACCTCATCCTGGTTCAACACAACTTTCTTATTATATAGTCTGACAAACTGTTTCTCTTCCATTGCTCCTCCCATTTGAAACATCATCGAAGCATCCCATCAAAACGCAATATGGAAAGAAAGAGTGAAGATAGGGTTTGAGAGGCCTAACCCCCTCCACATGAGGTGGCTCATCTGTGCTCTTGTAGATTCCTGCACTGCTGATGAACAAAAACTGCTTCGCTCCACTTGCCTTTGCCCAGTCTGCGACAGGTCTATCCCACCAGGACCAGAAGTTAACTCTTGTCTTGTGCAAGAAGGAGGGAGTGAGGACAAGACTGAACATGAAACATTGGCAGTAGGCATCCTTGTCTACTACCAAAGCCCCAGAACAATAATGGACACAAAAAACTTGGTTTCTCATACACTATCTTGCAGCACTTTTGTCACCAGATTTTCCAGATTTGTGTGCGACAGACAAAGGGAGAGAGGAGTGGTATTCTTGCACCTCCTCTTGCCAGAAGCTTGCAAATTTTCAATTGTGGAGAGGAGAAAGACAGAGAACAACATACTTGACAACCTCCAACGTCTTGCCATTGTTGTCAAGAACTACATCGAAGGATGAGAGTCCGAGAACTCCAATATCCGCAGGCTCTCCCCACACTGTCTCCACTCCTAAGTCCCGTAGTTCCTGCCATTCTTTGCATCAGGCGGTGAAGAAGAATTTTTCTTCCAGAAACCTTCAAGAGGAGAGGACCGTGGGAAGACAATTGGCATATTGAAGATGCAAAACTTCGGTTTCCTCTTCAGATCGCATAAAATTGAGAATCATGGACCAGAGAGGCCTTGACGCACTCACCGAGAATCGAGAAAACGGAGGCTTCTTCATCTTATCCGAAGACTCGTCGCCAACAGTGAGGATGGTGACGGCATGGCCAGCAGCTCGAAGGTCCTTGGCAGACCAGAAGCCGATGATGGCGTGACCTCCACTGTTGGTGTTCACAATCAGGACCTTCTTCTTGCTCTCTCCCTGTCCCTGTACCGCAGCAGCAGCAGCAGCTCGTACCACCACATTATTCCAGGCTGCTCCTGCTGTTCTCCGTTCGACCGATCTCAAGCCATTCCGCTGATGCTGCTCCGTCAAGAAGCTGGAAAAAAGAGACAAATGTGCGGTACAGAATTGCGAACAACAGGAGGAAGAGGAGGAAGAACCAGAACGTAAGAACAGTCTAAAAGTCTGTCCACTTGCTGCTAGTGCTACTGGCGAAGAAGAAGAAGAAGAAGAAGAAGAAGAAGGAATGAGAACCGGACTAGCAAGACTTTGTGAAAGAGCCATGGCAATAATGCAACTTGTGTGCTGCAATTTTCTCCCGAAGTTTCAATGTTCACCGTCGCACAAGGATCTAATGGATAATGCAGCAAGCGCAGATCAGTCTACGATCATTACTTCAACAATTATCGAAACTAATTTACCTGGACTCGACAAGAGGAGAGAAGAAGGAGAAGAAAGAGCATGGCGCGCGCGCGCGCGCGCGGATGTGCAAAGGCGGATTTCAGTGGCCGAAATCAAAAGTGGTAGTGCGAGGAGGATGAAAAAAAGCTGCAATTGGATAAAGGATCAACCGGTGTCGTTCTTCCCGGACCAAATATCTCAGTTCCCGATCTACATATCAAATAGAACGAGAACCTTGATTGATTCTGAGAACCTTGATTCCGCGTTTGCTTCTTTAAAAACATTAATTTTGGTGCCACTCCCGATTCCAGTTCAGATTCATGTTTTTTCTTACCAATTGGAACCAAAACTGGCTATTCTTACTTGCTTAGCATTGGTTCTTTACTGTTACCTCCTTCTTAAGACTGGGAGTGATCCTACAGGGAGGGTACATACACCTGCTCTTTAAGAGAGTAAGAGGGATCCCTACAAGGCGGGTCCTTCACACCTACTCCTTAAATAGGGAGAGTGATCCCTATGAGCAATGTTCTTGTTGTTTAAAAGTGAAATGGATACCTAAGGGGAGGGTTCTTAGTCTTTTCAAGAGTGAGATGAATCTTATGTCTAAAAACAACAATTAGAAATCAGATAGATTTTATGTTTATGCGTGGACAAATTGACATTGTTGTTTTGATAGATGGCATTTGAATGTTGGTCGACATTGTCATCGTTAATTCCACTTAAACAAATTTAGATTCATAAGCAATGCTATCTTGTGGGGTTGTCATCCAATTGCAGTTCAAATTAAGCATAGCTTTTATCATGATCAATATTCAATGGACTAGTTTTGTTGTTTATCTTGTGGGGTTGTCGGTTGTCGTCCAATTGCAGTTTAGACTAAGCATAACTTTTATCATGATCAATATTCAATGGATTCGTTTCTTCTTTTAGTTTTGAAGGTTTTTTGAGTATTTGCATCAACAAGTCGATATGTTATTTCATTGATGTGCCAGCATGGCATGGAGTGTGAAGGGGTTTTGAAACTCTCTTCTTTCAATCTTATGTTCAGTTTACATGCAGAGGGTGTCAATGGCGTTATAACGAATGTAAGCGACATCTATTTCAAGGCGTGATGTTATTGCAAGTGAAAGTTCTTCTAAGCTAAGTGTTTTTTCAGGTGTTCCTCCCCTTTCCTTATATGACATGCTCCTTGCGACTTGGAGGGGGAGGGGTTTGAGTACTTGATTTGTTCATGTTCGAATTACAATCTACCCTCATTGGTGCTTTCTTCTTTTTGCTTCAACTTAGGTCTTTTGCTCTTGTGCCTTTCTTTCCCTTTTTTTTTGGGTGTTTTGTTTTATTAATGTTTGGCGGGTTTTCATCAATAGCCATTGATGTAGTGTGTACCATGACAAATGGATTATGGGTGGATGAGAAACATCTATTGGGTTATAATTCCTCATTAAACCATAGTGGTTGACTCAATTAACTACTCGGCTACTAACAACCCCCCCAGCCTTGACCTACTTATTAACCATATGCATGCATCCATTTATTTAATAACATTTAATGCCTATTTATTTATATACTTACATGACCTTTATTGGATAGGTTGTCAAGGTGTAACCTAACATCAAGTCAGTTAGCTTTGTCCATATGTAAGTCACAATTAACATCTTGTGAATGGTGCATTTTTGGTTCACTCCCACCAAGATTACCCATGTTGTAAGAGAGAAAGGATAAATTGACCCAACATTGAAATGAAATTGTAATAATAAAATGGTAAACAAACATGGGTAAGTTGTTTCACTATTATCGTAATACCTTTTAAGGTTCGACAAAAATTATATTATTTTTTATGTCGCAACCCCACTTTGAAGGAATGTGAGGATGACACTCACACTCTCAAAATGGGGACTTGGGATGCTCGAAAACTCAAAGTTCGATTGCAGGGGTCAAAACACCTCGCCTTGAAGTGTTTTTTTCTGTTGAAAAGATCTTGAAGTGTACATGTCGAAAATGGCCTCACATGAGCCATTCGGACATCTGTAGCATAAGTTATGGACGAAAGAAAGGATGGGAGTCAAACTAACAATTTGATTCCCTACCACTAAGAGTCAAGAATCAACCCAACACTTGTGTGTGCATGTGGAGTGCAACACACCATTAGAAAACTCTTAAGGAGAGCTACAAGTTTACTTCAGACTTCATCCCAATCGGAGGTCTAAGCAAAGAGTTATGAATTCCCAAAGTCCCAGGAATCCAAACCGGGACAGTTTCGGGACTCCTCCTTGGGAGTCCCGAGAAAAAATGTCATTCGGATGTAGGTGTCGTGGGCAAATGCAAAGAATACTATATGGTGGAAGGTGGTGGCTTCCCCGGAGTCCGGGTCGTGGTGAGTCATGTGAGTCCAAAGTCGCCCATGGTTTGTCCTAGCACTGAAAGTGCTTCCGAATGTGAACTAACCAACTTGTTGGTTGATTTGCTTCAGGTTTGAGTAACTAAGTAAAGCTTGTCCCTCGCCCTAATCTAATCCCAAAACTTTAACACGCCCCTCTATCCCCTTTAATGCTGGAAGCTGGGAACGTGCACCAAGTTCCAAACAATTTCATTGTTTGACTTCTTTGGATTTGGGTCTAACAAGGAACTTGGGAGCACGTCATTTAAAATGTCAAAATTTTAAAATATTAAGGTCTTTTCCTCTTGAAAATTTTAAAAATTAATATCTATTAATTAATATTTCATAAGATTCTTGAAGTTTTTTTTTTTTTTTCATTAAACACCCCCAATGAGATCTATCCAACACCCTTTATGGGCCTAAGATTGTATCCCTAAGAAAAACTATGTTGTTTTGTTGTAAGTTTTTAATTTTTTTCCCCTTTTTGACTTTGTGTATGCAAAAGTGTAAAAAGTAAACCTTGTTTTGCATTGCTTGACGGTATGCCAATGGTTAATGCCATATTTGCTACAAAGAAATATTTGGGATCGAAACCTATGTTGTGAAACAAAATGTTTGCACAAACATTGGTGATGAATAACATGTGAATGTTTTTTAATTTAGGTGAAGTTCTGTTGAAAGTTCAAAAAAAAAAAAAATTGCAATGAAATAAAATTTTCAGAATAAAATAATTATTTGGCAGTGAAATGCCGAATATGAAAAAGTAATGCAATATTCAAAAATTATTTTACTTTTTATCATCAAACATTTCCTTATCTAAATTTGGCAACATGATGGCATGATGTTCTAGCAAACGATTCAATTGACAATTTTTGAAGTAGTGGGAATTATCTTTTCTATAATTTGTTATTTATTGTAATGTAATGAATTTGAATCCTTGTGTAGGAATATATTAAATTATGAGTTAACCAAACAACTAAAATGACATACACAATGTTGATTTTGTATATAAAATGCATTACATGATGTGTAATTGGTTGTATTAATCACTCGTGTATTTTTCATTACATATTAGTGATTGATGAGGATGAAAATTCATGTGAACTAGTAGTTATAAGAGGTTTCTTTATGCTAAAGAAAACATTTATTTAATCATATGTTACATGAACTTTATATTGTTTGTGAAGCATGAAGTAAAAAGAATATTTAAAAAAAAACTCTCAAGAACACTTTTTTTTGTTTGTGTTGTTCTATCATTTCTTTATATAATTCATTCTAGTGAATTGTTAACGAACACCAAAGAAAATGTTTTCTAATCAAATATCTAGATTTCTCGAATAGAAATATGAATATGTCATTTTAAATCATCAAGGAAAGGTGCAAAATGTTATTTTGGAACCAACCATATTTTTAAAAATTAAAGAAAATATGAACCTTATGTACAAGTATTAAATTGAATAGAAGATCTTGCCATAATTGTGACAACAAAAACTTTATGTGTGTTTTCATCATATGAGGAGCAAAATTTGAATTGCATTTTGTTACATTATACATATGATCTTGAAACATGGACATGACTATGATAATGGACCATGGGTATTTTGTATTTAATACTACTATTAGTTTTTCTTACAAGACCAACTCACTTTGAAATGATAATATAAAACACCTACCAACTTTACATATTGTAGGATGAGCTCACTAATCTTCATAAAGATAGAAAGTCAAAACAAAATAGGAAACCATTGTTCAAAAGTTTGAAAGAGTTTTGCATTCACAACTTTGTTTGGACTTGGCATTCATACATTGATTTATCTTTATATGTGTGTGTGTGTGTGTTAGCTCAATTGTAGGAACATTTATCATTTTGAGAGGTGGGACAATTGCCCCATTGGAAAGCATGATGAACAATTGCCTTTGATGACATCTTCCACCTTGCAAAGGTTTCAATCCATGTTCATGTGCCAATTTGAATTTAAAGGCATGTTTAGTTAGCAAAAATAATTTAGCCTAGCTCTTCTTAGGAAAATAGTTTATGCCTCTAAGTTAAATTGAGGTATTTGATTATGTACAAAGGTGTATGAAGCTTCGAGATCCCACACCCATTTAATGTATTGGATCAAAAGTTAATGCCCTAGGGTTTGCCAATTTTCTAATACTTTGTTGACATATTTCAACTTGTGAAGGTTTTTTTAATCTTTAGCTTTTAAAGCCCCCATTGTATAAAACAAAATTCTTAGTGGTGTTATTTATGGATAATTGTGTGTAGAAATTAACATTTTAGTGGAAGACATGTGCCTTCATTCTTATTGTGTTGTCAAACTCTTTTAAATTTTTGGGCATACATGATTTAACATTTAAATGAATCATTTAACTTCATTTGGGTGCTAAAAGGGGCCATGTAATTGATATCCATGTACACCATTAGTTCCATCATGAAATATTAGTTAGTCATTGTGCAAAGTTTTCATAGTTTTTTAAATAAATTAACTTCAATGATTTTACAATGGAGTTTGCAAACACCTTATGTAAAGTTTTCTTGAAATTAAGGTCCAAATTATGCATCATGATGTTTTACTCTATTTGAACATGAATTATAATTGACCTTCATCATGTCAATAGAATCTTCCATTTTAAAAATCTACAAATCCACACCTTAAGTTTATAAATGGTATAAAAAATCCCCAATTTAATTAATAGCTTCAATCCCATTCCTTTTAATGTCCTTGTTTATACTAATTATTTCAATTTGGTAGATCAAATTAAGCTTTTAATTAAAGTGTTATTGTTTGGTGTTAAATAACACTTACATAAATATCTCTCCGTGGCCTTTATATACTTCATGATGTTGAATTGTAACAACTTAAATTCATCAAGGTTAAATAAAATTAACCCATCATGAATGAAATCCAATTGAATATTGTTGTCACAAGTCTCTTCTATTTTAATTTCAAATCAAATTTCATGTGCCATCCTTGATTATTAAAAAAAAATCACTAATAAGGCACCAAGTCGTTATGCCAACACTACTAGGTGAATGCACAATCAAGTGGTTCAATATCAACAGATTCACATTCCCTATGAGTCCATACAAAATTATTTATAATGATTCAAATGTCATTTACTTTGTGTAGGTCAATTTGTTAATGAGCTTGCACTAACACCTTTGTCCTAGTTTAATTTCGAAACTTTCACACACCCCTTTAACCTTTAAATACATGGGGTTGTGGAGTGTGTTGTGGGTTGTATTTCACTACAATTCAAAGACTTGATAAAATAAATATCCTTGATACCATTTAATAGACCCATTACAAAAATAATAATATATTTATATATTTGACATGGTTTTGGGCAGTAATTAAATTAGTGTTGAATACATGTGATGTATATGCAATGTTAGTTTTTTTTATTGTTATAACATTTGAAATGAATTTGATAAGAATGGGTGCAAACAAAATAATAGGAGCTATTAACAACATTTAGACAATTTTTGAATAGTCTTGATTTTGTGTTGAATGAATGCTTAAACAATGTTTATATGATGTTTATATAGTTTTTCACCCTATTTTTTCAATGTTTTTAAAGCATTGGTTACAAGTCTTAAATGTGCTAAAAGATATTTTATATTCATTCAATTTTCAAACCTATCCAAATGTTAAATTAAACATTAAAAATGGTGTACCATTAATAGAATACACATTTTCAACATTAATTTCATGTATTAGACTTGCACACAAAAAAATTGTTACAAAACAATAACTCCTTTGTCCATGTTTGCACTTGAATAGAATATGATTTCTTTGAAGACTTATAACCAAAGATTTTAAACACAATTTAAATAGTCTTTCCAAAATATGAAAATGTAAGTAAAAAATTTGCTCAAATATGGTTTTCGATTGGGTGTTCTTTTCAATAAATAAAACATTTGTTGATAAGCTTGGCCTTGTTTGGAAAAGTCATCATAAGTAATTGGAGTATGTCAAACTCTTGTAAAATTTTATTAAAAAACACACCATAGATTAGGAAAAAGTATAAAAGAGTAAAATTAAGGAAAAAGGAGAAGTAACTTGACATAAAGTTGGTTCAAAGTAGGTGTTAAAATCTCTCCATGTCCATAACCGACCGCCTATGGTAGGTCAGCCATAATTATATGTCAAAAATCGATGGCTGACAATAGATTGGTCGTGGTGATGGGACGTGTGTTTTGAAGGGGTGGAAGTTGGGAAATAGTTAAGCCTATAACTACCGCCCAACTTAAGATGGAGGATGCTTGCATCCTTTGTAATGTGATCAAAACTTTTTGACGAAAAAGAATGACCAAGGTAGAAAGATGAAGGCATTTTGGCCTTTCAAGCTCCAAATGGCATTAGCACAATCATGTAAAAACACATTGGCATGTTTGTGTAAGCAACCAAATACTTCAATTGTTAAGGGGAGGATTTGATTAATGGGGTGTCAATTGTGATAGCTCTTTTTGTTGGCTTGAATTGCATTGGAGGTGACAAATCCTTGAGTTGTGCAAGATCAAGGAAGTAAATTTGCTCATGTGGGGTCGGCAATGACAACGTTGGTTAAGGTGCAAAGCCATATTTGGTAAACACAATGTTGATTTGTCGATGAGAGGAGTTGAATGTGGTTAAAGGAAGCACACGTAATTGTTCTTGTCCCACGTGAAAGCCAAATTCTCGCATATTGGCGGCAAAGGTGTTGCGAATTGCATCATGGGTTCTAGTGCATTTGTCACCATGAACACAACATAAGAGGTTGATGGGATGTGTGCACACACATCAAAGGATGCTTACAATTGAGGGATGGGGTAATCTAAGTCACATATGAAGTGTTGTGAAAAAAATTGGGGAAAATAATCGAAAGGATAGGAAAACTAATTTAGTTGTAAGCCACGCGCTTGCCCCTAGGCCAGAACATGATAAATTTTGGGCACAATGAACCTCAGATATCCCGTCGAAGAGCATGTTGGAAAGCGTATAATGGTGTAAACATTCCGAGATGGAATCTTGAATTTGAACCATTTGCTACGCAATGAATTGTTCAAATGGAGGAAAACATGCATAGGTCGGGGTGGTAGAAGATCACATGTCGCCTTAAAGTGTTACTAGAAAGGAAATGTGTTGTTGTCGACTCGTGTTAAGTCTTCAAGAAGGAAAGGATGCTGATTAATTATAAACCTAATAACTATGACTAAAACGACATGGGTTCCCTAAATAGGTTATTGGGGTGATGGTGGATGTCAATATGAATTTGACACCACCAAAAGATATTGGGAAGGGGGCTTGTTTACAAGCTATAAGTCTATATGGGCCATTAAAGGATCTTGGACCCAAAAGGCATTTAAACACTTGAAGGAGGAAGAAATCAAAGGAAATAAAATATTTTGGAAAAGTGGAAAATGGAGGTGTGCATCATAAAAGATATGATGGGCATTGCATGAAATAACGAATTAAAATTCTAAAGGCTATTTAAACCCATTTTATCACCCTTTTTAGGGAAATGGTCCACATGTCGAACGTCCTCTGTCATGACATCTTTGATGAAGGATGATGTAAAAGTTAAGGTGCCCAACAAAACCCCCAATACTCTAATTCCTTTAGATGGGGTGGTAAATTAAATCAGGTGTTAAAGTTCAATGGCAAGCCATAAGGTGATCATGTTACACATTTTTGAAGTTGGATAAAAAATCTTATGACATGAAGTTCGGTTTGAAAATGTTCGTATGTAAATGATACAATTAAAGGAGGACCTATGATGTGAATGTCATCTACAATGGATGGAAATAGACAAGAAGGGAAATGATTAACTACAAAACGTAAAGCCTTAAAATGGGCTGAAACAAATAATGCCCCCCCCCAAAGATCACCTTGACGAATCCCGATGGCAAATGGGATGATTGTGACATCACCTTCATGACTATGATGATTGTAAAATGTAGGTGACTCAAATGCACAAAATGCACAAACAAAGGGGATGAATTGTATGATGTCCTCACCTATTGCACGAAGTTCTTGAAATATGACCCTTTTTAACACTGAATTGAAGGTGTTTGCCACATCTAACTAAAAAACAACCCAATTAAGGTGAAGGTCCAAAGTGCACCTAATGCCATGGATTACTGTTTCACAATCGCCTTTGGTTGCAACTTGAAATTGGTGTGGGAAAATGTGTTGCAAAAGTTTCACGAAATTAAAGGCATAAAGCGTAGCTTGTGAGTCAATATAATGCTTCCCCTGCTACAATGGGACGAATTCCACCTAAAGGCTTGGTCATGGCTAAGAGGTGGGTTGCTCCAAGGACACATGCAATTTGGGGTGGAATGTGACCTTATGCAATATGTGAACAAAGTTGGAACAATTGAAGGTATCTAATTTATTGAATCTTTAGGGTGAAAATGGTCTTGAAGGTGATAAAAAAAATCCCAAAAGGACCACTTGTAAATAAATGCAACATGCGTTGGAATGCCAACTTGAAAAAATCAAAACAAAGCTTGAAGTTTTGGTTTGGTTTGTAATTTTCAAGGAAAACAAGGAGTAACCATTTGATTCGGGGTGTAATGCAATGAAAGTTGAGGTGGTGTCAAAGGACGCGGGTGCGAAAGAAAATGCTGCCAAAATGCAAATTGCCCGAAAGTATTTCCCTTCATGCCCAAGGGCTAAACTATGGAGCATGAATTTAATGAGTTGGAGTATCATGTTGGGGAAAAGGGATTGAACTTGAATTGGTTGCCAAAGCTTGGGCTCATAAATAAAAAACCCCTCCTGCAAGTTTTCCCAATCTCTTATTAGAAAGCGTTTGAGTCGAATTCATGTTTCCCTATGCCTTGTTGCCCCACCACAAAGGGGTAAAGCAAAACACCATTGGGGTAGCAGGAAGAGCAAATGCCAAGCTGCCACATTGTATGGGTCCTGTGTTAATTTATCCAATGGAAAATGGAATGCCATTTGTACATCACATTGTAGAGTGGTGGGGATGCGATTATACAATTGAAAATGGTAAAGGCTTAAATGAAAAGACCCGAGGACATCCAATGTTGAAACCCATGTCCAAGTTGATGTAAGCGGGGTGGGAGTAATAAAAGGTATTGAACTGGGATGATCACAAGGGTTTGGATTGGGTGATTTGGATGTCTGATAGGAATGTTGATGATGAACTAACCTTTAACTAGTAAATTGGTGCCCACAAGTGGGGCACAAGACTTTAGGTGGAGGTTGTAGGTGTGTTGAAGAAATGGGGGTAAGTTGGGGGGTATGATCGTGGCCAATGGTAAGGACCAATAGAGTGGGAAGGGGAAAATGTCCTAATTATGTGTGGTCGAGGGGGTTTGGGAAAGTGTAAGGTTGGGACCTCACATTCACACAAAAGGTTAGGGGTTGGTAGGGGGAACTAGTAGGTGGTGTGCGATTTGTTAGAATTGGAGGGGTAACTAGTGGGTGGTTTGTGGTTTGTGGTTTGTGTGGGGGATAAAGTGGAGGAAAGGTTAGTGGTGGCGCATGATAAAGCAAATGGGTGATGGGAACTATGAGGTTCAATGAAACGTGATGAATTGAGGGACTTGGGACATTTGGTGCCCATGAGGTAGGAGGTCTATTATAAACATGTGTCCCATTTTCTAAAAATTACCTACTTTTACATGACAATCTTAAATCTACAAAGCTAATCACAATAGTAAACAAAATGAAAGGAAAAATATAAGAAGCTTTCCAAGGAGTTTTTTGCTAGGGCATTATGCCAAGGTTAAACCTTAACTTCTTTATAGGCTTGGCTGTCACGATCATTAATCTACTAGATTCAATAAGACCTAAATACTTTAATATTAAAATATTAAAATGGGACCTATTTGCGCAATTATAGATAGGTCCCATGTTTTAAAGATTGGCTATTTCAACATAATAATTAAAAACCTACAAATCCATCCACATAAAACTAGACAAATCAAATGAAAAAAGATTGTGAATTGTCACAAACAAACAAATCATGTTTCAAAAAATAGTTAAACTTTGATTTTGCCATAACCTTCAACACCGTCATCCTTACTTTACTAGGTTTAACATAACCTATACACTTTTAAAAAAAACTATTGTGCAAGAATTAGGGACCCAAAAACTTCTAATCTTTTATTTTTTGGACTACTTAACTAAAGTAACACCTAACTTTTATAACAAAAAACACCCTAAATTCAATCTTTTGCTTTAAAGAAATACATAAAAATGATACATGTATGTTGTTTGTAATACATAAAGTATTCCATTAAAACATCTCCTAAACAATGGGGAGGGAAAAAAAAACCCCCAAGTCCTAATCCAATGTAGAAACCCATCAATACCTTTTGTGGGTTATTTAAAAATGTTTCAATGCATTACCATCTCAAATGTTTTTCTAAAACCACAATGCAATTCCATATATAATGAAATTATCATTGTGCTTCTCCATCTAGAGGTTCAAATCCATGATCATTATCAAAATTTTAACCTTGTAAATGTTCTTTTATTGTTTAGCAAAATGAAATGAAGCATGATGATTAAAATTGTGAACTTTAGCATGAAGAGTCTTATAGGCCCTCTCATCATAGCAATAACAAATCTCACAAGGTTGACAAGTAGCATCTAGATTCCAATAGCAAAATAATGTACACAAATAAATACAACAATGCATATATCTTGCATTTTCTACAAAAGCTTGCAAATTGAATCTACAAAATCATGAAATGTGAATGATTATCACAACATATGTTATTTCATATAGGAGAAGGGTCTATGTTGAGACCCTTACAAGATTTGAGGTGCTACTCACACATTTGGTAAGTCAAGTGGCAAGTTGCAAAAATCTTAAAAGGGTTAAATGATAGACCTTTTTCTTGTGTAAATTTACATGTGCTAACAAATTTGAAGTTTGAAAAGAAACATTAAAATCATAAAAAAGAAGAAGAAATATGTTCCATCTATAATAATGGGTGTCAAACTTTTGTTTATCCTAAGGAAAATTTAAGTTAATGACATTAGTGGAAATCAACAGCGTTTGTCATGTGTACAAATGATAACCTAAAACATTAGTTGACGAGATCATCACTAATCCAAAAAATGATTTCAAGGAGTTTTAAAAAGAAATTAACATTGATATTTTGAATCGTCTTGTTACATTTTTAATTTTATTTTGGTGATGTAAGCAATAAAATAAGCATTTGATGTGTAAAAAGGGCATCAAAGTTAAGTGGAGCATGATCTCTTCTAATTGGTTCCTTTCAAATTATTGTGGATCAATAAACGATGATTTCAAGGACATAAGCAAAGGTTCGAAACCCGGTAATGGAGAAGGTACCATGACAGGTTGGCTAGGATCCATAAGGTCCTATTCTAGATTTTGGTTGATAATCGACCTAAATTTACACTAGGAATTCTGCCTTGAGTGGTTCATTACATGGGTAGGCATGGGAGCTGCAACAAGGGCATGTGGTCTTAACTCATAATTGTTCTATCCTCTTGAACCTTTCGGATCGATGACAAATAGTTGCTATATAAGAATCCATACATCCTATGTTCTTCTGTTCTCTAGATGGCAAACACCTTTGGAACACTTTCTTTAAACCATTTTCACCATCCTTGGAGATTTTATACATCCAATATTCATCCATTCTGCATTCTGCATTTTACTATTGTTCACTATTCATCCAGATCTCTGCTTTTTTTTCATACCAGATTCATCCAATGCTGGTAGATTTCCACAGCAGGAAGGAAGAGCAACCATGTGTTTTCTGTCCCCACAGATGTCAAAGGGGCTTTGCAAGATTTTCTTTGTACCATTGTCATCCACCCTTATATAATTTATGATTTTCATCCATCCAGCAATATATTTTTGAACTAATTCACACATCTCAATAGATTTTACACCATGTTTATCCAATTCTGGAAGATTTCCAGGGCCGGAAGGAAGAGCAACCTTTGAATGTTATAGAATATTCATCCATCCATTCCACTCCATATTTTTTCAAACTAATTGTTTAGTAATTATCTATTTTTTGTAGAGTTTTTGTACCATATTCATCCAATGTTGGGTAGATTTCCAACAATTTGTTCTGAACTGTGTTGCGGATGCCAGAGATCATAGTATTTTTTTCTTTATATGATTTTCATCCATCCTTTCAGATTTTCAAATAATATTCATTCATCCATCCAGGAATATAGTCTCAAACAATTGTTTACTATTTATCCATCTATATGTTGAAACTCAATTGTTTACTATTTCATTCATCTATCAAGTTTTTAAAGCATCCCAATCTACATGTTGACACTAAATTGTTTATTATTCATCCATCTCTGTAGTTTTTCCTACCATATTCATCCAATGCTGGTAGATTTCCACAGCCAGAAGGAAGAAGAACCCTTCAGATTTTGTATTCATCCATCCATTGTGGTACATATTTACTATTCATGTCCGTCTATAGAATTTTTTGGACCCTATTCATCCAATGCAAGTAAATTTCCAACCATATGTTTCTATCCTGTGGATGCCAAACGGCTTGCACAAAGATTTTTGTGGTATACTATATTCATCCATCCCATTCAGATTCTATACTATATTCATCCATCCATCCAGGTATTAGTGCAAAATAAACTGTTTACTATTCATCCAGCAGTAGAATTGTTTTTAACCATCCTGGTCTAGATATTGAAAACCAAGTGTTTACTATTTATCCATATGTAGATTTTTGAATTTTTTTTCACTATTCATCCATCTGTAGAATTTAGATGGATGAATAATCAAAACCTGATCTAGATGTTGAAACTAAGTGTGTACTATATATATATATTCATCGATATATGTAGATGTTGTTTTTGTAATCCAATTTTCATCCAATGCTGATAGATTTCCAAACCATGTGTTTTTCTGCCTGTGGATCCCAAACCGCTTTTGCAAGATTTCACCTATTCCAATTTCATCCATCCTTTCAACAGATAGTGTACATTATGCATCCATCCCCTCAAACATTGCATAATTTATACTATCTAGATTCATTCATCCATCCAAGTAACAAAACTTTGATTACTATTCATTCATCTGCGAAATATTTAAAACCATCTGAGTCTAGATATTGAAACTAAGTGTTTACTATATATTCATCCATATCTGTAGATGTTTTACAAACACCATTTACATCCATCCCTTGAACAGAATCTATACTATATTTATCCATCCCATGAAACATTGTATCAATTCTAGTACCTAAATATTCATCCATCCAGCCATCCAGGTATATAGTCATAAAAAACTGGTTGACAATTCATCCATCTGTAGAATATTTTAAACCATCCTGGTCTAGATATTGACACTAAGCATGTACTATATACATTCATCCATATCAGTAGATGTTGTTTTTAATACCATTTTCATCCACTGCCAGGTAGATTTCCAACCATGTGTTTTTTCTGTCCTGTGGATGCCATCCTGTCAAACATTGTTTAATTTATACCTAGTTCCTATATTCATTCATCCATCAAGGCATATAGTCTTAGAAAATTGGTTTACTGTTCATCCATCAGTAGAATATTTTGAGCCATCCCAGTCTAGATCTCGACACTTTCTTCTATATATATATTTTTTCATCCATTTGCAGATGTTTTTAATACCATTTTCATCCAATGCCGGTAGATTTCCACGGCAGAAAGGAACAGGCAAGTGGGGGGCCGGGGGGGGGGGAGGAAACGGGAATTTGCAAAGAATTTGCAAAGAGAGCGTTCATCGTTTTTGTTTTGTTTTGTGGGCGTTGCTTTTTTCCCTTCGTTGCGTCGCGCCCTTTTTTCTCCCTCTCTGTTTTCCTTCACTCTTGTAGAGAACAGACCAGAGCAAGAGCATCGGAGAAACACGGAGTAGCCATCGCGGCTGGCTGCCTCGTTGCTTGCTGCTGCTGCTTGGAACTCGTTTACTAGAGGAAAACAAAGAACTGGTGGTGCTGGTGGTGTTTTTGCTGTTGCTCTAGGGTAAGAGCATGAGATGCGGGTTTGTACAACAAGAAGGAGGGAGCAGCAGCAGCAACAACAACAACAGGAAGAGGGCTCGGAATGGAAGCAGTGGGCGGCGGCGGCGGCAGCTGGAGGTGGTAGATAAGGCTAGAGCTCTGAGGAGGCGTGGTGGATTGTTGAGGGGAGGAGGTCGACGAGGGTGTGAAATATGTGCTCGTGTTGGCGTGCCCTCACGCGGGCGTTTTTCGGCGGTTCCAAATCTGGCAAACCTGATAGTCCTTCCACGATTAGCATCAACAGTTCCGGTAGGGTTTTGTTGTTAGCCCCCCCTCTTCCCTGCCTGTTGTTGTTTCTTCTTCTTCGTCGGTCCTTTTCTCTCGGATCCTTTTCTTTCTTAGTCCTAATGTTAACTAGCTACTTGGACCGCCATCTTTCTGTGAGCAGAGCGGGTATAGAGTGAGTGGCCAAAGGTTAGCTTAGAAAAATGTGGCGACAACTGCAGTGAAGAAGCAGCTCTAGAAAGAAAGAAAGGGGCGGCATGAATAACCGTGTCGCTTGATCTTTGTGCTCATGCCAGTTTCGTACACTATATGGCTCAATTGTCCGATGGAAACTGGAGAATTCTCTGGCTTTGGATTCCAGCTCTTTTTTTAACTTTCTTAATTTGGAAAAAAAAAAACAAACATCTTGATGGCTGGCAGAAGATCTGCTTGAGATGGCCTTGTACGTTCAGAAGAGCGATGAATTTTTTATGCGTTGTTTGAGCAGGTCAAGAGCAATCCCGTTCAGAAGTGAATGGTCAAGGTGCCACAGTTCCAGTAGAGATAGTCTCCTCAGGTGAGATAGGGTCAGGGACTCCAAGGGTATCAGATGAGATACGTCGGGGAGGGAACTTGCGCATCTTCTCCTATCTAGACCTTAAGTCTGCCACTCGCAACTTCAGGCCAGATAGCTTGTTGGGTGAAGGAGGTTTTGGTAGTGTTTACAAGGGATGGGTGGACGAGACTGGAACTGCAGCTGCCAGAGCAGGCACAGGCATTACTGTGGCTGTTAAACAGCTCAATCACGAAGGTCTACAAGGCCACAAGGAATGGCTGGTAAGTCTCCCTTCTTTTTTTCTTCTTTTTTTCCTTTCCTGTTGCACAGATTGCATATGAAAGAAAAATAGCTCTCAGATTCAAGTGATTCTGAGCAGGTGGCCTTTTCACTTGGTTTCTGGAAATGCAACTTTTGTGAGTTGTCTAAAGCCTTTGGTGCACTCAAAGTTAGGAGGGAAAACTTTGTTTGCAGGTTGATATTGTGCATACTTGCATGGTTACAGTTTCATGGGTATTCTTTGTAGTTCTAAAAGTTTTGGTTTTTTTGTCAGACAGTTGGTCTACTTGTGCTTCTGAACAATAAAGGCTATCCTCTAACAATTCTCTTAAGTGGATGGGAGTTTGCTTCAATAGAGAGAAATTTCTGTTTGGAATTTCAGCATTTGGAGTTTTCCATTTGGTTTTGTATAGACTCTAGTAAGTGGGGAGCTTTTTTAAGCCTGCTTGGTCTTTGTTCCTCTTCTCCCATTTGTCTGCTAATTTTTTTTGTTCCTTCTGTATTCTCTTTCTTTGACTTCAAGGAAAGAACCTTGTTCTGGCTTTCTTAATCATGAGTACGGAGATTTCATGATTCTCATGAGAGTTATCTCTTTGTTATGTGCTTCCTCCTTTCCTTTTTTTTTTTGGTCTGTTTTTCCCTTCTTTGGTGTAGTGGCCAGCCAGTATCATGGCTGAGTCTTCCCAGTTGCTTCCAGATTTGCATCTGAAGATTAGCAGGCTAGTGGTTACACTGGCCCCTATACCCACTGTAGGAAGCTGATGATGCCCATGTATAAAGTAATGACAGAAAGGTTGCTATCAGACATGTCACTGTTTATAGTCACTGAAACAATTGAGAGACTGTCACATCTGTTCATATTGCTAGTTTTATAGTTATTTCTGATCTTGTTCTTGTTGTGAATTTCTTCTTTCCTGTTTTTTAGTCCCTATCTAGAGTTTTTCTTTTACTTGAAGGAATTTTTTTTCTGCCTGGTTCTGATTACCTCTAGTCACAAGTATGGAGAATTTGTTATACCCATGAGAGTTTTTTCTTGGGTATTTGTGATTCCAGGCAGAGGTGAACTTTCTTGGTCAGCTTCATCACCCAAATCTGGTGAAATTGATTGGGTACTGCTCTGAGGATGACCAGCGGCTGCTGGTGTATGAATTCATGCCCCGTGGAAGCTTGGAGAATCATTTGTTTCGAAGTAAGTAAAGCTGTTGTTACTTTTTAATCCTTGATATTTGATATCTGCATTGTGGTTGAAACTGACAAGGCAAGCATCTGATGCCCATGATGCATTCAGCACATGCATACACCCTTTTTGCATCCTCTAGGGTTCTGTGAGTTGCAAAGGAAGCCTACCTTCAATGATGGATGCTTTAGAATGGATTTGCAGATTTGCAGAGGATTTATCTTATCTCTTGCATCTGTTCAAATCCAAGTTGCAGTCCATGATAGTGTCATTTCATTAGTTGTTTCATGGTGTTTTTAAGCATGTCAAATGTTTTGGAGTTGCAGAAGGTGCTATGCCTTTATCTTGGGCAACTCGTATGAAAATTGCACTAGGAGCTGCACGAGGGCTTGCTTTCCTCCATGAAGCAGTCAAGCCTGTCATATACCGCGATTTCAAAACCTCCAATATTCTGCTTGATGCTGTGCGTCATCACTGCTTTTGCCATATGTTATGGAATTCTTTATCTCAGATTCTGTGTCAATAGTGATGGTGGAAGTATCAATGACATTGCCAGCTGCTTCCATAGTTTCATAGCTTTTTGCAGGAAAGGGATGCATGGAGGGGAAGAGCAAGAAAGAACAGAGCTAACATGAAAGAATTGAATTTTGCTCTATTGGATGATAGATGAGCCTGTGAAGCTTTTTGTTAAGACTTAGTGACAATCCTTGGTGTTGTTTGTCATTTTCAGGACTACAATGCAAAGTTGTCTGACTTTGGGCTAGCCAAGGATGGACCTGAAGGAGACAAGACACATGTTTCCACTCGGGTGATGGGAACTTATGGCTATGCAGCACCTGAATATGTCATGACTGGTGAGCTTTTTGCCCTTTCCTGTTAGATAGCCCCTGAACTGGAAGTGGGACAAGGTATTGAAGTTTTATATGTAGGTTGTGGAGGTTTTGGTGTGGTCTAGGTCCAAGATGTGAACAATTTTTTGAGTTCATAATGACCAGTTGCTGGATATTCTTGCTAGTTATTATTCAAAGTAGTGCAGCAATGTTCATCTATGTACATACGTGAACCCTTTAGAGGCAAAAGTCCATTGGTTGAGATTTCTGGCACCAGGAAAAGAGTATTTTGAGTTCCCTGTGACCAGTTGCTGGATGTTGCATCAATGCTTTGCTACTTCCAAAGAATATCAGCAATATTCATCCATGTCTATACACGACTCCTTTGGAGCAGAAGTACTTTGGTCCAGGTTTTTGCATACAGAGACAAACAATCAGGTGTCACTTCCAAGAACATAGAGTTGGTAATTTTATTGCATGGTTCATAATTGAGCTACTTCCGCCCGCTGTTCAACAGTGTCTGTGCTTGACATCCAGAAGAACATGGGTATGAATATGCTGAAACAAATGACTGGTGGATGAAATGCAGGGCATTTGACGTCAAGAAGTGATGTATATAGCTTTGGAGTTGTGTTGCTGGAGATGCTGACAGGGCGAAGGTCGATGGACAAGAATAGGCCAAGTGGAGAACAGAACCTGGTAGAATGGGCTCGACCATATCTTAATGACAAGAGGAAACTTTTACGTCTTATTGACCAACGCCTGGAAGGTAACTACTCCATAAAAGGTGCCCAAAAAGCTGCAATACTTTCACACCACTGCCTGAGCCGGGATCCAAAGTCTCGGCCCCTGATGGGTGATGTGGTTGACACCTTAACCCCCCTGCAAGACCTGAGAGATATGGCAAGTAGCTCACATCAATCAACATCAAAATCTTTGTCAGATACTAATCGGTCTGCTAATGGAAATGGACCAAGTCACCATACACATGGTCATCACAATGGATATCTGTCTCCTCATAATGGAGCTGTCCGAGGCAGCACTGGTGCAACTCGGCTACCTTCATACCATCAGTCTCCTAGGCAGTACAGCAGAGGACCATAGATGAAGCCTTCTGCACTTTTATATAAGCTTGTTTGTCTTACTAGCTTTCTTTCCTATGCCATGTTCCATTATGTATGCTTCCATGCTATTTATGTGCCATCTTAGTGGGATGGAAGGCTTTGGTGTCTGGAGCCATGCGATCCTAGGAATGCCGTAAAAGGCTGCTTCAAGCTTTTGCAGACCAAGTTCACTGGTATACATATGGTGATTTGTTTCATTTGGAGTTTTTTTCGGGTTCCATCCTCATGTTGCTTAAGGTGGCAGGCTCTGCAAAAGCTGCCATCTCTTAATATTTGGGTTCCTGGCAATTGCTTTTCTCTTCTGCTTCTGGAGCGTGGTGTATGAGTCATGATGGATTCAGGGTGAGGTCTCCACTCATTCTGAAGAAAGTGGACATATAGTCCGATGTGTCCAACAAAATATCTGCCAACTATGATTGAACACTTTCTGAATAAAACTCTTACTTTTGGTCTGCATTACACTTGATTGCTATAGTAGTCTGATTTCAATACATTTTGTGCGTTACATTTTGCAATACTAAAAGGCAATAGTTTGTGCATTTAAATCAAGTTTTTAAGGTTCAATACATGGAGTTTTCAAATATTTTGACTCTTATTTTCTATTTTTGTTTATTGTCCATTACTTTTTCATCATTATAGTTCTTCTATAAGATATCTTGACATTACCATTCATGATTAGAACTACAATCCTAAATATGGACTAGATTTTGTCTTCACTGGTTTTTTAAGTTGAAAATTCAGTTCTCCTCCTATGAAATGTGAGCCATAGTTTGCACATTAGGCAACAAGGACAAGTTTTCACATTTTCCTTGCTCCAATTTTAAACTTTAAAAATATTCATTTGAATGGGTCATAAGTTTTTATAAAATTCATTAAGATTTCTGAGAATTTCTTCATCTGATTTTTTAATTAATTTCCACTGAATCTGATGAGAAGGTAGTGTCTGTGTTTCCCCTTGTAGCGAAAAAAAATTAAAAATAACATAACAAATGATTGAATTTTGGGTTCACCATGCCCTATTTCTCTATCATAGAATGATTTTCTTCATTGGAATTGGATTTGTAAAAGTACTTCAAAATTAGAAACAAAGCAATGTCACATTTCAGGCATTTGCATCTACTTTTAACGATGAAAAAAAATGTAATTCATTGACATCACAAACTCTTTCATAACATTCAACACATTAATATTGATAGCACCAAACCCATTTTTTCTCACTTCCCAAACAATTCAAAATACATCATGTCCATATTTTTAAGTCCACAATAGTTGAAGTAAAATTCATCACCTTCTATGTACCCCATTAAATCATAAGCATACAATCCATTCAATTTACATATTAATAACAAAAAAAAAACTTAGAGTGTACCAAAAACAAAGTCCACTTCTTGCTTAAATGAATTGACTTTTGGTGTATCTTACTCCATGACCTCAATTTTTGCACTAAATTAACATTTTGCAACCTATTTATCATTGTTTCACTCCCGCCTCCATTTCAATCTTTGAATATTTTGACCTAATTCATGTCACATATTCTTAGAACTAACACAAAGTGAGGAGATTATTGCCTATTTTTTCCATTGTGTCCTTTGCCTATGCATCCATCTCCTCCTTGTTTTGGTATTCTTTATTGTATATCATTTGTCCCAACACTTAAGTGTAGTGTCACAAACATTAACATCATTGATTTTAATGCATGTTTGTTTCAACCAAGTTTTTTGGATGTGTTACACTCACAAAAGATTATTTGTTTCAGGCCATAACACTTTTCAACTAGTTCATGTGCAATGAAAATGAATTAATTTAAGAAATGTGGGGAAAAAAAAAGGTGTAATGTTGCACATGTATTATGGTTAATTTAAACTTTGTACTATCATGATTGAATTGGAAGAATTGGAATTAACAAATTGATGAAACAAGAGTAGAACAATAGGTTGCATGCTACTTTAGAAACCATACCAAAGCGACCAAGGTGAAAAAACTTGGATTCTACATCAACAATATCATTCTAGACCCACCAAGCTTGAAAAAACTTGAATTCACATGTTTCCAATGGACTTGCCACATAGTATAATGTTATGAAGTAAATATACTTTAACAGCTAAACATGTTATTTGTTCCAATTTATGTGTAATAATTGATACAACAAACAATGGAAGGTTTCATTTCATTTACAAGCATGAAGTTGTTTGTTTTTGGTCTTATGTGATTACAATAAATGTTTTTAGATGATAATCACTCTTTGCAAACTCTTATTCCAAAGGTTATCTTAAAAGGCATGATAACGTTGCTTGTACTTGGAGTGTTAATAAAAAAAATTAACGTGATTGATAAAAAGTAACATATATGTTACATTTTAAATTTGACATTTTGTGTCTTACATTTTATAGAAGGAAAATACAATTTAGTGGGAAAGTTTACAAATTACCTTTTGTTTGTTTGTTTAAACATGGGATCATTTATAATGTCACTTTCATTTGTGTTACAACTTTCTTGTTCAAAGCTTCTAATTTTTTAGCCACACACAAATTCCATTTAGGATATCTCCATCAAAACCACAACCCTTTGTGCATAATTTAAAAAAAACATAGCCCATCCTTCTTCTTTACAAACAAAACAACTAATAAACACACAAATAAAAACATACTTGCATCAAATCTTGTCATCACTTTTTCCTTCAATCACTACCAAATGGCCTCTTCAATTGCAATCATGAGCAACACCATAATTTTTTAGTTACACCATCATTTTGGCCAAAATTTGATGTGTCTATTAGATAAACCCTAATCCACAAGTTCCTTGGTCTTGTTTACACAATTTCAAGCTGCACCATTGTATTGGGTTAAGGGAGGACTATTTGTCCAAGACCTTATTATAAAAGTATAAGGTGTTTTAAAATATAATCATTTCCAACTATATTTGTGTTAAATTTTGATTGTTATCTAGATGTATGGGATCAATTTTGACCATTTTTTGAAAAAATCATATCCACATAATTAGGTTGAAAAAAAATTGTGATTGATATTATAAATACAATGGCATAATTCTACAATGGCATTTAGTGGTGTTGTCAATTATACTAATTGCTCACATATGCCTTGTTTGCAATGAAACGTACAAGGATAATTATTTCACCCTTGCTAAAAAATACTCTCCTTGGTATATGCTACCTATGTTGATGTTAGGCTAGATTGACCCTCCACTAATGTGATGTCATGGTACATCAATTAAAGTCAAAACCAATGTGACAAACATTATGCGATTGGGTCAACATTGATAACCTAAATCTAAGGATCATAAAAATCTATTGGTAGTTTGTGGTTAAACCTACATGATAAATATTGTTTAGATGCCATTAGAAAGAAATGGCATCTAATAATTCTTTTATTATTACCTAGTATTATTTTTTTGGTAAAAATAGTAAGTTGAAATGACATTATTGTTACAAATGTGCAACATTACTAAGATTTATACATTTTTACAAATCCAAAAACATTAAGATGACTTACCTATGATGTTCATTAATTTACATATGCGAAGGCAATGGAAATTTGATTTAAGTAACCAAAAAGAGAAGTGACCATAAAAAAAGGTGAAACAAATTATACAAAACATTTAAAGAAAAAAAAAAGAATGAAAATATATTTTGTTAAAATACTTCCTATCATCAAATTGAATTTTAAAGCTTTCACAATTATTGTACTTAAAAAATAGATTTTTGTTTTTTTTTTTGGTAAATAAAAGGGATTCTAGCTGTAAATATTGATAAAATAACAAATAGTTTTTGCAAAAAAATAAATAAATAATGAACTCCTATTCACTTTATTATAGATAGACCCTAGATAACTATAACAACCTTCTCATGTGTAAACTTTACACAATCCAATATTGTAGTAACTTTGAACCAATGCTACGAGTGTAATTTAAAAAGGTATTAAAGAGTGTCAATTAAACAAATTAGTGGGTAACCCGTGGCTACACCACTCTAGCCACCCCAAACGTTCTGTTAAGCTTTATTGTCTGCACGATCATATTACAACACCTTTGTGTAAATAACATTGCGAGTGTACACACCGGCAGGTGCATCTTTATGAGCATCCTCCCACCCATCTGTAACCAGCAGTTTCACCCCTTTGGGGCACCCAATGCGTGACATGGCCACATACAACTTGCCATGTGTAAATATAGGCTTGGGCAGAAAAATGCCGACCATCTTCAATGTTTACCCTTGCGCCTTATTGATGGTCATGGCAAATGCAGGGCGCACAGGGAATTGGCGACAACGCAGAGTGAAAGGCATTTGTTCTGTGTCTGAAAGTGTGATGCTTAGTTGTGGAATGAACACTCGTTGGCCCTTTGTAGGACCTGTTGCCACCTCTGCTTCAATGACATGCTGCATGAATTGAATGACAATGAGCTTGGTACCATTAGTGACGCGCTCCTTAGTTCCAGGGTGAACCCACTTGATGGTTCACCAATGTGAAGTTGCGGAAAGCTGGGACCAAAGGGCACGCTCCCGACTTCCAACTTTAGAAAGGGGTAGAGGGTTGAGTTGGGAGTCCCGGGATTAGACTAGGAAGAGGGACTAGAAGATCAAGCTTGAATCTGCATCCAAAAACCAACCATGGGAGGTTAGTTTAGCATTCGGGACACCCTTTGGTGTTGGGACTTGCCATGGGCACTTAGACACACAAGACTCATCACGGCCTGGACTCGGGAGTAAGCCACCACCTTACCCCCTATAATATTTTCTGCAGCTCGCCATGGAGGTTACATCCAAATGGCACAAATTCCCGGGACTTTCAAAACTTTGAACCGCTATAACTCCCGACTTCATAGTTGGATCATGACGAGGTCTAAACCAAAGTTGTAGCCCTCGTCGAGATCTTTCCAACGCCATATTGCAAACTCAAATCGGATGTCAGGAAGGCATCGATTCCTGACTTTTAGTGGTCGGGAGTCAAAGTGCCAATTTGACTCCCGACCCTTCTTTTGCCCATAACTTGGGGTGAAAATGTCCGAATTATCAATGCAAGGGCATTTTCGGTATCTACGTTTCAAGACCTTTCCAACGAAACTAAGAACACCCCAATTCGAGGTGTTTTGCCCCTTACTGTCGAGCTCTGAACATTCAGGAGTCCCACAGGACTCAAAATCCCCAACTTTTCCAAGTGTTGGGCTTCACCCCCACACTTGGCCAAGTTATGGTTGCGACAATTAGCCAGGCTGTTGGTCATGTTGTGTAATAATATGATGGGACAACCCTCCTGCAAGTGCAGTTCATGGTGGTACGCCCAAAAAATTGAGTGTGTTCAAAAACTCAGTGGGGTAAATGCCATGTTGCTCCCCATGCTCCATAGAATCCGCGCTGTAACACACGCGTTGCTGTGTGGGCGAGCCATCGTGCTTTATGAATGCATATTTGTCATTGATGAGTTTATTGAGTGCATCCACATCTTCGTTCAAAGGTGTAAGAATTGCACGTTCAATGATGTATGTAGATCTTGCAGCATACTCAATAATAGATGACAAAACGCCATACAGTTCTTCAATCAAATCTGCCACAATAAGGCCGTTGCAACACATGTCATGAAGAATAAGAATGGAGTCTTAAATAGAGGGATACACGCGCTTTGCGCCCTCCCCCACATGTTACAAGTAATCAGCAAATGCATGTTACTGTGTGACATATGCTTGTGCATGCGGCCCACCTTGAGCCAACAACTTTTGCACGCGCATGTTGGTGTGCAGCTTGAATAAACGCACATGTTGCCATATGTTGGAATGGTTCAAAGCTGCAGCGACGACATCTCCCCTGGTGCCGCACGGCACAATAGGCAAAATTTGTCGAAAATCGCCACCAAACACCACAACTAAGCCGCCAAAGGGTAGGAACTTGAATGATGGGTTAATGATAGCCATGATGTCTTGCAAAAACCTGTTGACAGCCTCAAAAACATGCCTATGCATCATGACAGCCTCATCCCACATAATGAGTGCAATCGCTTACAAAAGTGCTGCCAGCTTAGAGTCCTTACTGATGTAGCATGTGGACATGCTGTTGAGGCCTTGCACAGGGATCTTGAAACGTGAGTGTGCAATTCGTCCTCCATCCAACAACAATGTAACAATGCCAGATGATGCCACAACAATAGCGACCCGACCCTGTATGCGCATGGTGCTCAGTAAGCAACTATAGAGAAAGGTTTTGCTAGTGCCGTCAAGGCCATTGACAAAAAATGCACGACGATTATTAGCGGCCATGACATTGTCATAAACAGCCCGTTGCTCAAGGTTAAGTTGCGGCACGCGATCATCTCACATGGTTGCTTGCATTGCCACGTCATACTTGGCAATTTCGTCTGCCACCACAACATTGGCAGGCTGGGCCGTAGGCGTTGGCAAGCCAAATGCTCCTAAGCCCTGGCTGTTGTTGAGGTGTGCCAAGTGTAGCGTCAACTCCTATAGCACCATGTCCCGGATGGTAGCATCGAGTTGTCGCGTTGGCTCACCCTGCACGTTATAAGAGCACACACACGACATAATGAGCATTGAGCGCTGCACAACATGCAAACCATGACCATGCAAAACCACAAGGCAGGCTGACATGCAGAGCCATACATGGGTAGAATTGAGCACCAACTTGGCGTGCTTGATATAGGAAGTCTTTTGCCATGTCCTCATTGAAGCGCTCCCATAAAGCCAATGGGTTTGCAACAACATTGAACACTAGCAAGGCAACAAACAGTGCCCTGAGGCATGAGGCACTGGCTATGCTTACAGCCCCTTCCATGCACTGGGCCCACTCAGCATCCTCTTGCAGCTAACCACATTGCTAACATGCTTCTTTAAAAGATGCATGTTGCGTGGGATGTTGCAAGTGCCTATTGGTGCACGCGAGGTCCTCAAAAGACGTAGCCCCAGGCACGTGATGTAGTAAAAGACGCAAGAAGTACCTCTCCCCCTCGGAGGGTTGCACAAAGTACATGCGGCCAACAAACAGCAGACTCGACATCCGTGTGCGGAGTGCCCATTGCTTTTCCTTCTTTTTCCATGTGGCAATGCGTGGAAAGTCATGGTAAAGCGTGTTGAAAGCCAAGCGCAATGGTAAAGTGTTGCAACCCTAGCTTTGGGCTTGCAACCAAGGCAAAGGGTTGCAAGGTTGTGAGAACCAAGAGGAAGCAAGCCCGGGTGTTAAAAGGAAGGAAGCCCGGGAGCAAGGGCAAAGGCATTGGAAGGGTGCGGGCCAAGAGGAGGAAGCCCGAGAGTCATCACATACTCTTGGGAGTCTAAGGAAGTGCGAGGGAGTGTGAGGGAGTGAACACTCACACTCCCAAGGCAACTCCCATTTTGGGAGAGTTCTTCAGAAGGCACGTTGAAGGGTCAATTCTCAATGGTTTGTTGCGCTCTTTATACCGTTGGAAAGCTTTTGAAACGTAGATGTCTAAAATGGTCTCGCATTGCGCATTTGGACATCTGAAACACAAGTTATGGGCAAAAGAAAGGCCGGGAGTCAAACTGGCAGTTTGACTCCCGACCAGTAAAAGTCAGGAATCGACCTCTTCCCGACATCCGAATTGAGAGTGCGACACGGCGTTGGAAAGCTCTGGACGAGGGTTACAACTTTGCTTCAGACCGCGTTGCGATCGGACTCTGCAGTCGGGAGATATCGGCGTCCAAAGTCCCGGGACTCCAACCCGGGATAGTTTCGGGACTCCCACGCAGGAGTCCCGGGAAAAATAGCCATTTGGATGCCACCTCCGCCGCGAGCTGCAGAGTATACTATAAGGGGGAAGGTGGTGGTTTCCCCCAAGTCCGGGCCGTGATGAGTCTTGTGTGTCCGTGTTGCCCGTGGCTCGTCCTAGCACCAAAGGTGCTCTAATTATGCACTAACCACTTTGTGTGGGTTGTGTGCAGGCTCGTGTGAGTGAATAAGCTTGTCAATTCTTCCTAGTCCCATCCCGGAGTTCCAACACGCCCCTCTACCTTTCCAAGTGTTGTGAGCTAGGGAGCGGCTCCAAGTTCCAACTCCTTCCGCATTGCCGCATACTTCGACCCACAAGTGGGTCTACAAGGAAGTTGGGAGCGCGTCACTTGCGTGTTCAGAACTAAGCGCAATGGTGCAGATGGATTGAAATGCTCCCGTGCTGTTTTATTAAATGCAAACTGCACCACCCAATGGTTGTCAAAGACAAACCCACCCCTGGAGCAACAACAGCCAAACAACAATTATTACGTCAGCGGTGCCACAGGTCAATAAACGCAAGCATGGCAGCATAGTCGTGCATGTTCTCAGTCCAAATGCATGGTCCTATTGCCAGCACATTTACCGTTCAAATGTGCGGCCATCATCCCAGCGGCGGTATGTTGGGTAGGAGCCAATGGTGTTGGTGGTGTGCTTTATGAAGGCCTTAGGGTAACTTTTTGAACAAACGTCGTCAGCCATGCAAGTGCAATGTGGGTTGATGGTGCCACAGGGGCCATGCACCATGCAACTTGTAACGACCTCAAAAAGAGTGGGGTGTGCATCCTTATCAGGCAACTCTAGAGACACCATGCGGTCGTACTCATTGGGCCCTTGTGGTTTGTGATCGGAGTGTAGAATGAGTAGAATGTGTGCATGGGGCAAGCCTTTCTTCTGCCACTCAATGACATGAATGTTAGCCACCACCTCGCAAAAAATGCCCTTCTTCAAAAGCTCGTCCAGCAAGTGTTATAATTTGCCAACAAAAACGCGTGTGACCAAATCAGGGCGGTCATTGGCAATCTTGTCAGGCTTCAGCGCACTGACAATCTTTTCCCACTTAGGGTTGCAAATCATGGTGATGAACAAATTAGGCTTGCCATATTGGCAGACAATGGCCATGGAATCTTGGTACAACTAAGCCATGTGTCAGTGTCCACCAATGAATGAGGATGGCAATACAATGAACCTGCCTAGGTTGTCGATGTTAGCGTCGTTATTAGCAACAGCATTAGCCACACCACCATAAATTGTAGCACGCAAAAGGCCCTGGTTATTGTGTATGTAAAACAGCCATTGTGATTCCACTTTGCTATATTGGTCAACACCCCACTCTTGATACAAACGTTTGCCATACACAAAAAGGGCGTGCGATGTCGGGTTCCTATCGTGCATGTGATAGCAAGCCCACTCCCGTGCAGTGATTTTTTTGCGTCATGCAAGTTATGCTGGCCCTGCATCTACTGCAACATGCTCAACATCACCTTCCTCCTTACTACCATCATCCTGTGCAGGTTGTGTTGGCTCTGCATCTGCTGCAACATGCCCAGCATCACCTTCCTCCTCTCCGCTAACAGCTTGCTAGCGGACAGGGCCAACAACAACATGGGGCATGCTTGGCTACCAGCCGGGCTCACCATGAGGATGGAACAGCACAAAGTGGAGCAGATCGTAAGCAGGGTGCATGTCATTGATCCTCCATAATTCGTTGTCACGTGCACACACTCTAATGTCCCTGCTTGTAACCGGCTCGTCACCGCCGCCTGTGCAGGAGCAACAACATTTATGTCAATGAATGAGGAACATTACATCAAGTGAGCGATGGCAACAAACAAACAGCATAGTAGTACACGTTGCTAAAGAACCTCACCTGGCAGCAACCGAGCCACTTCGGGGGCAGTAGGAGCATTGTAGCGGTGCTTGTCAACGTTGCCGTCGACCTTGATGACAACTTCCCATTGAGGCAAGTCATGTGCGGGCATGTCCATGACTTGTTTGAAACGCTGCATAAATGTGTTGTGATCATGCAACATCTCCTGTAGCCCTGCCAAAGTTGGATGATGCAAAGCAACGCCTGTGGCACCCAAAGCTACAAGGCGTGCTGTGACTTGTGCATCCATGGAATAAATGATGTACAACTGGGCGAATTTTGGCACATCATGTTCAACGGGCTACAAAGGCCCCAGCAAGTGATGCACAGCCCCTTTGATGGCAATCATGCTGATCCTTTGTTTCGGGGAATGAATGTGCAGGCCCGTTGAGGCCATTTATAATGCAGAGTTGTATGCATGAATATTCTGCCTAAAATCCTTAGTGGTAGGTGGCAAAGGCTGGTGCTCATTGGGCACACTGGTGAGCAAATATCTAAGTGGCTGAGGTGCAGGGGTGGGGAAAACATTGCTCAACCCAAACATTTTGCCACCTCCACAACACAAAGTGGTGCGCTTTATCTCGTGCTCAAAATGAAGTGCATTGCAGTGTGTGCACCTATGTGACATGGCACCCAATGAGTGTACCACCAACCCCTCCACCTCATCCGCAGTGTGCAGGGCTTGCTTCCCAACTCGTCGGGCACGAGCCCCTCGCCTAGCTGCTTGTCGCTGGTCAGTAGACTGGGCTGCCCTGGAAGCACGTCTAGCAGAAGAATCATGTTCCCTGACTGCCTGCTGCTGTTCAACAAACTGGGCTACTTTGGCAACACGCATGGCAAAGGCATTTCGTTCCCTGATTGCCTGCTGCTGTTCAGCAGGCTAGGCTGCCCTGGCAGCACGCATGGCAGAGGCATTTCGTTTCCTCACTACCTGTTGTTGTTCAGCAGGTTGGGCTGCCCTAGCAGCACACCTGGCAGAGGCATTTCGTTCCCTGATTGTCGGTTGCTGTTAAGCCCTCTACATTATACACAAAGTCCGGAAACCGTGACACACCTAAGCCACACCCATTATGTGTGTGAAGCTTCACCCGACAACCCCTTCCTCCTCCTCCTCCTCCTTGCCTCCTGCATTGCTGCAACCCACATCAATTCTTTTTCTCTTTTCTTCCTTCCCACTTCTAATTCTTAACCCACTTCTTATAAAAGATTTGATTTTCTGATTCATTATAGGAACCAAATGGATTTGTTGAGGGTGGTGAAAATTTCAGCATGTATCCTTTGGATGGAATCTTCATTCTGCACTAGAAAGTAAGAAGATCTTGAGGTTTAGAAATATGGAATGTCCATGGTCATAGACTCACTATGGGAACCAATTAGACTTGTTGATGTCAGTAAAGTTTTTTGGCACGTATCCTTCATCACCCCTCTAGCTTTGACTTTCTAGGTGATATTGAAGTACATTGTCAACTTTTTTTGATGTGATGCTTTGGTTCTAGTTGGTCTGAACTATGGGTTTAATGGGAGACTGCAGGAAGAGAGTTATACACTTTTCAGGAGGAATCAGCACATGTTTTTTTTTTTTGCTTGAAATTTCTTCCGCGGATTCGATCGAGGATTTCATAATAATTCGAAATTATCTCTCCCTAATGCCAAAGATTCTATAGGTACAAATTTTTACAACAAATTTAAAATTGGGGTTTATATGAATATGCAATTCAATATTATTATTGAACTATGAAATTCAACTTACTTGTCAAGTTGCATAAAAAGAACCTGAATTTGGTTTTCCTTTGTTCTTCGTCGTCATAGCAATGTGACAAACAGAACCTCACCATCGGTCAGGCAAGTGCGCAATATGCGACTCCAACCAGTCGGCTGCAGCAGCAATCAATTCTTGCAGCCCCTCTCTCTCATCAGATGATGTTTTCTTCGACACATAATGTTTTCATTCTTCTGGCTGGTGTACTTCTTCTTCTAGCATGCCTACTGATTCTGTGATTTTGTTTCTTTCATCAACTTCATGTTTCTTGTATTTCCAACGATTGCAATTTGGTTTTCCTCTGTTTTTTGTCGTCATAGCAATGTGACAAACAGAACCTCACCATCGGTCAGGCAAGTGCACAATATGCGACTCCAGCCAGTCGGCTGCAGCAGCAATCAATTCTTGCAACCCCTCTCTCTCATCAAATGATGTTTTATTCGACACATAATGTTTTCATTCTTCTGGTTGGTGTACTTCTTCTTATGGCATGCCTGTTGATTCTGTGATTTTGTTTATTTCATCAACTTCTTGTTTCTTGTATTTCCAACGATTGCAATTTGGTTTTCCTCTCCTAACTGCCGCTGGTTCTGCCGTAGTGTTAAAACGCATAATGCTGTGTGACACACACATAGACACCACTGTTGCTTTTGTATATAGGATGAATATTTGACATTACGATGGAGCTATTTAATTTTATCAAAAGCTTATGTGTGGAACTAAAACAATAACTCGTACAAATTGCATTGATGCTTATTATTAAGTTCACAAACCTTTTAGGGAAAAAAAAACAATTGTTAAAGTTGTCAAGTATAGAAGGAAACTCAAGCATATAAATTTATCAACAACCCAAACCCGCTTTTAAATTCAATATCCTCACAATTTTGTCATTGAAAGTAGATTCCATGAAGCTCTCCTTATCTTTTGTCTAGAAAATTTAAACCATTTTTTTTTTTGAATGCCATATGGATGTTTACTATGGATACACACATGCAAAACCAATGATTATGACTTTCATTTTGAGGATCTTGGTGTGCCTCATGCATACACCTTCCAACCTTGAAATGTTCCTCTAGCATCATGGTCTAAAAGAGTAGTGAGATCATCATAGAGGTAAAAACAAGGAAATAACAAAAGAACCAACATAATTATATTAAAGTAAACAATTTTGGACAAAATGCGGAAAACCTAAATTAAGAGAATTACAAATCACAAGAGCCGGTTTACATTTTATTTACCCAATTGATTTGTACAATTAGCAAAAGAATGCACATAGTTCAAATCAATGAAGCTCCCAAACGCAAGACAAACACTTCACTTAATCCTTAATCTCAAAGTTTGTTTATACTTGAGAAAAACAATTTTGCTACAAAAATGTGTTTGTTCATTATTGGCATCTATATCAAAACATTAAACTTCACAACTATAATAGCATGTATCACTATGTAGAAAGGACTAAATGGTGCAAACTCAAAAAATCAAAACCAATGAATATGGTTATTGAAAAAGGTGAAAAGTAGAATATATCAAACCTCTTTTGAAACATAATTTATGAAAGCCCTTTATAGTATCAACATTAATAAAAATAATTTTGTGGCCACAATAACTAAACTATGTGGCAATTCATCACCCATATTGGAGCTCTACACATGTAGCATTAAATGACATATACATTATGCAAGTTGCACATGAACATGTAATAATTAGTTGCTTATAGAATCATGTTATTACCCTGAAAAGTTGAATTTTTAATGTCCATCTTCATCTGCATCCAAAGTGCAAGATAATTGTGTAGTAAAACAAATTGAATTAAGTCATCTTGTTTGACCTTCTTACTGCATTTCATAGGGGTCAATGTTAAATCTAGTTTTATGTTATTGATTGCATCCACAAACATGTTTAAGTTCATCTTAGTAGTGACATGCACTCAATAGTATGGACTTTGACTCATAGAATGTTGCATCTCACAACTACCATTCATAGGTGAAAAAAATGCACAACTTGTTTTAACAACCATTTCAAAGTCTTGCAAACAATTGATTCGATGGTTATCATCACCTTTAATCTCTAGATCATATTATAGCTATGGTAAATATAGCCTTCAAAGAAGCAAGAAAGTCAAGACAATTGAAATTGATTCCAAAAATATTCAAATGGTATTATACATACATTTGTATGCTGAAAAAAATCAGCATTGACAATTGGGCACTTAGATAATATGTATATTATGTCTAAAAAATCACCATCATATAAATGTGCCATGCAAAATTTGTTGAACATGCACCTCTATCATGTCCATAGTCTTGCATATCGATTAAAAATGCATTAGCATAAAAAATAATTCTAAGCTATCCTCCAAAGATTTGAAATATATGTTTGTTTTTCCTTTTTTATTATGTCCAACACCCACCAATTAATAAGTTACAAAAAAATGATATGTAAAGACCACATAAGTGCTCGCAACGAATTTCAATCCTTCCAATGACCTTACTATTGTGTACATTTGCTTTGTTTAGGATATCTCATATGAGTTGTGAGTTGTTTGGCCAAATTCTTAGAGGGGAGATTACTAATCACAACCATTAGCAATTGACCCTTGTGAAGCTTTCAGTGATGGGATTGAATTTCCTTTGCAAGCCATTATTAATCAACATTTACAACAATTGAGCTTGTTTGAGTGCTTTAGAGTTCTTCCCCTCCTTGTAATCTTTGAAAGTAAAGGGCAATGTGCAAACATCTTTGACGTCCCACCATCATGTTTTGAAGGGCCAAAGGGGATTTAAGCTCACTCATTTTCCTTTTAGATGTTTTGATTGTCCCATATTTCTTTAAGTTTGCATTGTGTTATGAAATGGACCAACAAGCTTATCTCTAAGTTGATCTAAAAGCAACATGAATCTCTTGTGTGGAGGGGTTGCATGTTCTTTCACAATCACAACTTGGACTTTTGAAAAACTAACCTCCAAATTACATAAGGCTAGCTTTGGGTATAAAAACTAGGTGAACATTTGGTTCTTGTCCTTCCATAGGGTCCTCGAATGTGGTGTTTGTTTCTCAAAGTTCTATACAACAATGTAACCAACACAAGTACATTAGGTTTTCCATTAATTGCAACTAACTTTTCCTTAACACAATAGCCAAAGGTGTTTGATTTAACAAGGGAAAATTTCAACCTTAATTATGATAGTTTGCTTCCTATTCAACAACTAAAAGTTCAAATGGACCTCATTAAGTTCCAAGCACAACACAATATCTTTGCTTTCAAGTTCAATCATTCGTGCCTTTAACCCATGGCAACATTTGTATTAAACAATTCAATAAGTTGGTTAGGTTTATAACCTTAACCCTATTTTCCTTTTGTTTTCACTTTCATTAAGTCATGCAAGGCCCAAGACTGGCTAGACCTTTAATGGGCAACCAAAAGTTGTAATCATGTATGGTTAATGGGTCACATATTGACGCCTCAATGTACTTACAAAATTGTGCACTATTTCGGGTGGTGGGTGATGCACGTGTTCAATTTGGGGAGAAAAGTTTGACAAGGTATTAAAGTTGGTCAAAAATGGCCCATTAAAGGAAATGGACAGTTCAAAAGGTGAAGAAGAGAAGGGTAAGGTGAAATATTGATAAGTGTTGAACCACTAAAAGATGGAAGGGGTGAAAGATTTGTGATGTTCCTCAAAGAAATTGAAGACATGACATACAATTATGCCTTGAATACGAATATATGATGATTTCGAGTAGAATGCAATCCATGAAATTGGATGATTATGTTTTAAAAATTTCATTGTGGTACGATACGTCAAAAATATGCTATCAAAGTTTGAACCATTTTTTCCCATAGATGGGGGCCTATCTTTCAATAATTGGAAGGTGTTCCCATGTCTGATTACAAATATTTCAAATTATTAACCATGCAAAGATTCAATGAAGGACTTTTTAGGCACCCCAATATGTTTTATGCATTTGAGGCATCACACTATTGATGACAAATGCCAATGGTGTTGTGGGCATTAGTGAAGGAATGCTTCATGCATGAGAACCCATTGCTTCAAGTTTGGGAATCATTAGTGAGAATGAGAGAAACACATAATCTCAAGGAACAATACTAACAATGATACTTTCTTTGATGGTACCCATTTAAAATTCAAATTTAGAATTTTTCAACATGTTGAAACTAGTTGAACTCTTAACACTTGGAAGAACTCCTAAGGTAAGGATCTTGATGATATCAAAAGGGGAAGTGGCTCAATTACCAAGGCCAAAGGGTGGAAGAAATGAACTTCTTCCAAGACTTTCAACTAAAGTGCAATGAATTTTTGTAAGAAGCCTATGCTCAAATGAGATAGTTTAATGAAAACAACAAACTATGATAGAAGAAGATGCGACCCAATATTGTTATAACATCTTGAAGAAGGAATTAAGTATTATAACAAGGTTGGAAGCCTTAATCTAATAGGGGCGCTACCTTGAACTTTTGTGTTAAAAATTGTGAAAAACATGAAGGTCAACTTATAAATAAAGAAAACTATCATAAGGGGCGAGGATCCTAAACCTCAAAGAAACAAGAAATGAAACACTTAAAAATGTGACATAAAAAAAATGACAATTATGCTTGAATGTGACCATAATGATACAACAAAACAATAAATAATTCAATATTGTTACAACATCTTGAAGGAATTAACAACCTTTGTAAGCTTGGAAGTCTTAAAATCCACTAGAACTCCCACACCCCACTTTTGTGTTTTAGACTATTTTCAACCTACAAAAAGAGAAAGCCACCATAATGCAATTCTTCAAGGTAATGAAGCATAAAGAGAAACCAAAAAAGGGGGAAAAAAAAAGGTCCCATCCTATGCAAGAAACATGCAAAGGAATATTTTAAAACTTGTTGATGTTTCTTTTCAAGAAAAACTAGTTCCTCCAAGAGCTTGAGTTTATCTTAAGTCCATATCATTTTCCTAGTTCCCAATTTTTGTTCAATTTTGTATTCCAATAAGAAGATTAAAACTATGATTTGATCACAATCAATTAGAGTTATTTGTAAAGTAATATGGCCGTTGTGCTATATTCTGGTCGGTCTTCATGCCCATGTTAGCTATTTGCCTTGTGTCAATAGTTATCCGTGAAGTAAGGAAAAGGTGGCACCACATCGCCATTAGCGCCCCAAACACAGGGTGGCATGCTCCAACCATGGGACCAAATGTTTTTTTTTGGGCACTTTAGGTTGCCCAAGGTAGTAGGGTTTAGCTTTAATGGATGGATTTAGGGTTTATGTTTAATCTTTAACGTATTGATTTTTAGGGTTTTAAGGTAGCTATAGGGATTTTAGGTTTAGGATAAAAGTTTGTAAGGTTAATTTTAAAGGTTCAATTAAGTACTTTAAAGGTTCGATTTAAAGTTTAAACATCAAGTTTTTGTAAATATGTTATTTTGTTGTAAATAAGGGTTTGTAGGCTTATGTTTAAGGCTTAGGGTTAGGATTTTTTTAGGGATTTATTTGTAAAATTTGATTTGATTTGTTAGGGTTTGGGGTTGGGGTCAAGTTTTAGGGTTTCATTTTCAGGGTTTGGATATTTTAGTTTTAAATTTATGCTTTGAGCTTATAAGGGTTTGTGCCAAGGTTTAGGGTTAATGTTTATTATCATAAATGAAAGTTTAAAATGTAAACAAGGACTTTCATGAGAACTATATAAAGAAAGGTCTTTCACACTTGTATGCTTTCTATTTTGACTCATGCCAAATTATGTCTTCTTGTTTTTTCTTCTAATAGTGATGGTTTTACTTCAACTTCAAGTGATGGGGAAATCTTGGAGGATATGGATGAAGATGATCTTGCAATCTTCCAAATGATGCATGTCAATGATAACTTCTGCAATGAGTTTTTCCTTTCACATGAGATGGAAGAAAGGGCAAGTCAATTCATGAACCCCAATGTTGGTGTTTGAGATGTTCCAACTACAATGCGAGCCACACCAACCATATTCAAAACTTTGACCAACTTTACAATGGAAGAGTTTGACAAATTGGAATCTTTGGTGGTGCCTACAATCATCACCCATGCACGATCTACATGTGAGTTTTTAATTCCATTTTGTGATTAGGAATAATGAGGGTCTATTTTTAGGTTAAGGTTAGGGTTTAAGATCTAGTTTCCAATTGTAATTTCATATGACCTATAAGGTGTAGTGTTTAGGGTTACTCCGTTTAAAATTTTGTTTAAAAATTGATGTTTAGAGTTTATTGTCAACTTTCAAGGAATTGGACTAGCCAAATTTTAGGTTGTTTCAAGCTTAGGGTTAAGGTTTAAACTTTACTTTCCAAATTTAGTTTCATATGACTTACATGGTTTAACGTTTAGGCTTACCTAATTTTAGGATTTAGTTTAAGGTTAATTGTCAACTTTTAATATCCAATTTTTATTTCTAGGGTTTGAGGTCAACCAATTGGGGGTTTATTTTAGGGTTAAGGTTAGGGTTTAAGGTTTATTCTCCAAATCTAGTTTAATATGAACTTTGGATTTAGTGTTTAGGATTACCCCATCTTAGGAATTACGTTCAAGTGTAGAATTTAGAGTTTAGGGTTGATTTTTAATTTATAAGTCCAAATTGTAGTATTAGGGTTTAGGGTTAGCCAATTGGGGGGTTTGTTTTAGGGTTAGGGTTTAGGGTTTACTTTCTAAATATAATTTCATATGAATTTTGGGTTTAGTGTTTAGGGTTTCCCCATTTTAAACATTGTGTTCATGTTTAAAATTTAGGGTTTAAGGTTGATTATTAACTCTTAAGTCCAGATTTTATTATTAGAGTTTAGGGTCAGCCACTTGGGGGTCTGTTTTAGGGTTAGGGTCTAGGGTTTACTTTTAAAATTTATTTTCATATGAACTTTGGGTTTATGTTTAGGGTTACCCCATTTTAGGAATTGTGTTCAAGTTTAGAATTTAAAGTTTAATGACAAACCTAAAATTGTCTTCTTCAACTTAGCAAGGGATACCTCAATTTGTTCTAGTAGATTAACAAAATAATCACCTTCACAACATGTTTTGAACTTCATACTATACATGAAACATGATAATGTCAAAATGCATGACGCCATTATGTGGAATTGGTCGAATTAGGCATTGTGTGATGATGCTATTTTCATTGCATCATGCATTAACAAGGCACTTGCAAATGAGATTCAATGACCAACGTCGGAAGAAAGGGTCACATTGGGTTTACAACTACAAGAATTACCAAGCTGCATTAAGTTCATAGATGGAACCCTAGCAAAGATTATGGTAGAAAACATTACACAAGAATTGGTTTAATGGTCATAAGAAAATTTATGTTATGAAAAACACAATTATTTGTGACTACCAAGGCTTGCTCATTTACATAAACACCAACTACCTTGGGTCACACCATGATGTGAGCATATTTCAACACTTGAACATCTATAAGTACTAGCACCAACATTTCACACATGGAGGTGATTATTTTGAGTACTTCCTAAGGGATTTGGGTTTCATGGGCGAAGAAATGTTTTATTATGCATTGGATTGGACATCAATAGTTTAACCCATATGCTAACCATGTTATAGTGAGAGCATATAACAAGATGCATTTTGATTTTAGGGTGCAAGTGGAGTGCGAGATTGGAGGGTTGAAAAAAAATGGTGATGCTTCATGAAGAGGTTTGACTCCACAAAGCAAAATTCTCACAATTGTTTCAAGTTGTAGCCCTCTTCATTCACTACATATAGAGAAGGCGAATGGACCTCAAATTTGAGGTCATTGGAAATCTCAAATCTAACTACACAAGGCTGGCATGGAGATTTCTAGTTAAGGTTTAAAATTGTCTTGACCTTTAATTTAAACTTTTCCTTTATCATTACACCTAAGTTTTTGTAGCTTCTTTCAAGTTTTCTATTTTCACCTTTTTCTTGCGCTCATTATTGATGTTTGATTTGCAAGCTTGGAATGCATCTTGTAATAGATGTTGTGGCAAATTGAGCAGCCATACTTTTAAACTAGCTATGCATGATTTTTAGCCTTCGTAAGAGGGTGTTCACTGTCACCAAATGAAGGTCTAGATTCCATAGAACAACTTGGAAATGGAGGAGGTTGCACAATTTTTGGAGAAGTAGGTGGAGGGGTTGATGTTGTAGACACCAATGCCCCATTAATTAAATTTTGGCATCTTTTCAACACATTCCTTGTCGCATGTCCATTTATAGCTTTCGAATGCTACAACATTGCCCTCTCCAACCCCTACTCATTTGAGGTTCTTGTTAAATAAGCTCTTTTAATGTATCCCATATTTTGTCTTTCAAAGTCTTTTCTGCTAAAACAAGCTTTAGGTAAATTATTTGGTAATCAATATAAACTCACTTTTAGACTATTGCAGGAATATGCTAGGTCACATGGTTCTTACTAGTGTTATATGTGACAAAATGCATGTTGTAGGACATAGCCTTGGTGCTTAGGTGGAGCGACTCCACCAATTGTCTTGGAACTTTTTCTTTCCAAAACAACCTTTGTTTTGGTTGCACCACCAAATGTTATGTTTCATGGATCTCCATCTCCACTTCCATTGTTACCATGAACTCAGCCAACCCTACACTAAGGCAAAAGAAAAAAATTCTCCTATGACTTCAAATTTTGGGTTTCCACCCATTGGATTTCCAATTTCCACCAACTGGATTCCCAATGATTGAAAATCCAGCAACATGGAATTGTCAAAACTAGAAGTATGTTTAGACAACATGGATAGAGAGTTAACAAAGTAAATGTTCTAGTTTTGAAAAAACAACAAAAGGTTTTTGTGTACCCAAAGATTAACCCATGCTTTGGGTCTTGAATAAAGAATAACCGAACAATGTTGTCATGGTAACCACTCAAACTCAGAACAGAATCAGAGCTTAAGGTCACAATTAGAATTAGAAAACACAAACCAAACAATGCAATTGGTTGCTAGTCAATCACACAAAAGACATGAAATAAACATAAATCTAGATTGATTCACAAGATCACATAGAGCAACAAACAACCAAAAAATAGATCAAAGAACGACAACAAGAAATATCAACAAGATTGAATTAGCTTTGTGCAAAAGCAACAACAGTAGTAGCAAGCAAGCAATCTAGACCGTGATGACCATTACTTGCTCAGGCTTAAGACATTAGCTAGGCAACTATCTTGCAACCCATAAAACAAAAACATTCATAACCAGGATTTGCAAACACATGGTACCACAGTTGGGTGTCACCAAAAACTTGGAAAAACTTGATACACATGTGCAAGTTCTGCAAAATTCATTTGTAGCTCTTCAACCTCGTCTTTACTTTTGCTTGTGGAATCCAGTGTAAGAGAAAGACTGATTGCAACATGTAGTTTTCAAGTGTGGAGAAGTTGGGCCTAGACACACTTACTAAAAGATATCATGTTGTTTACAAATCATCAGAAGTAGACTTAGATTCATTAGAGACCATTCAATCAAAATTAGAAGTTGGGTGCTAATGCAGTTGATCTATGGACTTGTCATGAACAACTCCATAATATCAAATGGCAATTGTTACAACAAATCTACTAATAGCTTGTTGCAAATCTCATGACAAACACAAGTTAATAATACACCTTTTTCTACATCATTTTCTTCTCCATCAAAATTTGTCTAGATTATATCTAAAGAATCAAACACCCATAGTTACTACTTATGTTGTTGCTACTAATGTTGTGCTGCAATTTGTTTGTGCAATAACGACAAAGACAATGATCTGTTGGTTTATGTGCATATGCAGCTCATCATATTTGGGGGACCCAATTTGACCAACAAGCTCTAAACCAATTTCCCACCTCTCCTTACAATTATGCACCCCAAAATAAACTAAAGACAACCATGACCTTAGTTCTTATAACAGATAGCAAAGTGCCAAGAGACCAATGCTTCTACAAAAGATGGACAGACCCCAAAAAAGGTATGCTTTGACAAAACATAATTATGTTTTTATTAGCAACAAAAGTACCCCATGTTCTAAACAAATATACAACAGAACAAAGGGTGTCATGGAAACCACCAAAATCAATACAAAAGAAGCTGAAGGTGGGATGGAATAGACAACAAACAACTTGGGTTGTCAACTTATCTTTATAGTCAGAATAGATTACAATTAGGCCATTAAGGTCAATGGAACCACAAAACTAGGCTAAAACCCCAAACTTGAAGAACACCAAAATGTAGTTTTATCCTAACAAGTTAGTGCTTGCCATGGTGCAATATTTTAGGCATTCAATTCAAACATCATCCAGTTCTTGAGAGAAGATCTCAAAATTCCTAGCTTCGTGATCAATTGGTGGTAAAAAACATTGTTAAGTCTCACAATTTGGAGTGCATTCCATGCCAAGGAATTATTGACAATCAAGTACTAAGACTTATTCACTCGGCAAAGACACCACACCATTGATGGGTCCATCAGCAATTGAGTGAGGATATGCTCAAGAACAAAGGCGTTGGTGAGAAGAGGGAGTAGACCACTAGGGTTCTTGGAAGCAAAATTAGGGTTATAGGACTTGGAGTCTAAGGTAGATGGCACTTCAACTTTGGGTTCTATTACACATCTTTGGACATGAATGGGTTTTAGGTTGGCTGCCACTTGACAAATCCTATGTGGTTAAAGATCAACTAGATTTGGAATTTTGTAAGCCAAACAAAAGCTAGGGTTTGAAGGATCTCACAAAGATGGTGACAAAAAATAACAAATGACCAAGGAAAGAAGAAAGGCTTGCCAAGGAGTCATGCTTGGGTTGAGGCAATCATAAAAAACCTCATTATCTTGTGCTGTTTGCGTTATTAGGACCATAATGGAGCTAAATACCTCACGTGAAAAAAAAAACAAGAAGTTGTTGGTGGTGCCTTTGTTGCCTCCTCTAGAGAATCGACAATGACAAGGCACGCTCTCCACTTAGGTCAGCAACCACCTTGTATTTTCCAGTCTTCTTCCTCCTATAAGGCTTCTCCCATGCTCCTTCTCTTGCAAGCTTTTACGCGCCCCTTCCCCTCTCCTCCTCTTGTAGGCTTCCTCACACTCCTCTTGTAATCCGCCTCTGAAGATGCCCTGAAAAAATTACAAGACACAAACACTGGGAAAAAACAATGGCGGAGTTTGCAGAAAAACAAAGGCAGCTCCTCTTTCAAGCTTCCTCACACTCCTCTTGCAATCCTCGTCTCAAGATGCCCCGAAATAAGTACAACACATGAGCACTTTAAAAAAAAAAGTACCGGCAAAGTTTGTAGATGTACAAATGCGAAGCGAGCGGGAGCTGACAAGTGAAAAAAGCTTGTAGGGTTTCAATGAGCAGGTTTGAGCGGCGAGAGCTAAGTCTATCGGGCAGGGACAACTCGGCATGAAACTCGGTTCATGCCGAGTCTTGGCGCAAAAACCAGTTTTCTACCCAGTTGAAACTCCGCATGAAACTCGACATGAAACTCGGTTCATGCCGAGTCTTGGCGCAAAAACCAGTTTCCTACCCAGTTGAAACCCTTTGTTGGGATCTCGTCTTGCCTCTTCAAACGGGCAAACATGGGGATTCCGGTGCCGTGTTCTCCCAACTTTACGGATAACTCTATTATATCCTGTATTTCTAGTGCTTGCTTTTCACCAAAAATGAAATTGCATTCAAATCATAATAATAATGACAATAAAAATTCCATGGGTTAATTATAAGCACTTAATAATACTCCAAATTATTTTTTTTGAAAAGCCAAAAATCTCAATGTCCCTAATATATACACCCAAAGTTTGCCACATGACTCAACCAATATGATATCACCAATTTTGTGGTAGCCTAAACTATTTGTTACATTTATGGACAACATTTTTGAACCCTCCAAAACACCAAATAATGGGAATCAGAGCTTTTCAGTAGATTGGAGTTCTAATTGAACAAACCATTGTACATATAATATAGACATTCTTTGGATTTATTCAGACTCTGATTTAAAGCAGTTCATCATGCATGTAATCGAAATAAGTATTATTTCAATCCCTTTTCCAGAAAAAAAGAGAAAAAGGCACATGTAATATGATAAAATTCAAATTTGAGATTAACCTATTGAAAACCATATGGGATATGAGGGAAATTAAAAAAGGAAGGGAGAGTGGGTTATTATTCAATTAATCAACTTCCATATCCTTAATTATTAATTTTTACCTCTCTCAAAGTGAAGCTTCAATCAAAATCTAAAGATTTATTTAACTATTAGATTTACATTCCAAAAATCCAGAGATTTTTCCCTGGCCTGGGGTGGGGGTTCCAGTATTAAACTTCCATGGCCATTTCATATATTATCTTGTGCTTGGACGTTACAAACAAACTTGAAATCCTAATGCATTTGGCATTGTGAAAATAATGCGAGCACTGATCTTCAAACCTAAAGAAATCCCTCACTAGACTGCTGATGGATGAACATCGGTAGAAACATCACTCTTCGTAGCCAAAAGAATTTTTAGCTCTTATATGAGAGTGGTGGAGTATGTATGAATCATAGTCAAAACCCGCTGTCAACCATAGTCGCCTCACCTGTAATATATGTGATCAGAAATGCATGGGAATTCAAGATTGAGAGATGTACATTTTCCAAATACAAACATGTGAAAAGGGAGCACATTTGGAATGCAACCACGGTGATTTTGGGGCATATAAGTGAACTGTACCTCATTCATCCGGACATCATTCAGATACAGAAGTTGACTTCGTCGCAAATAAAGATCTTCCTGGACAAGGGTCTCAAAAGAACCACCCTAGTAAGAAAATTATGCTTGCAAGGTTTACACGAAACATACAAAACTTTTCAATGTTATTTAGTGAAAGGAAAATATCATACATGTGTTGAAAAGTGTTCTAACCTCGCCATGATGATCCAAGTAAATAGAGAGCCCCATGAACACCCGGTTCCCTCGAATCAGTACAAGTTGTGTGGATCTCAACAAGAAAAAGATGCGTATACCATCTCCTGACTCTTCACTATCTGGAAAAACATAAGACACCATATACAAATAAGCAATCCATATTCAAAGTCTTCTATTACTCTTGTCAATTTTTACATGAGAAAAGATCATATGACTTGGGATTTCCATGTCTTGATCTCTAGAAGTTGAGAGATACTAGTGAGACTACTGTACAGTATCAAGGTGTACAACAACCAAGATACTGATCACCAACCCCCAAGCCCCATTTAAACCACATTGCATCAAACTCTATTCAAAGTCACAATGAGAAAAATGAATGACTCGTCTTTCTCACAAAATACATCACAATGGTTATTACTAAGGACATTCTTCTACCATATTCAATGGGGTTGGTCAAATTGAGATCTGCGTTCTCCCCTCCTCTTGGTGCAAAGAGTACTTCAACTTGATTACAGATGCTTTGCTTCTTGGTTCTTTTCCAAACACCACAGTTACTGAAATGTTCCTTGTCTTCCTTCTGTAGAAACTAGAACTTTGTTTTTTTCTTCTTTGTAATTCTTCCTTATGCAACCATAATACTGCCTTCCTACAAACATCTCATGGAACCACTTTTTACATCTGTTCTTCAATGCATGGAGGAACAGTCAAAATCGAGCTCTAAGGTTGGGTTCCCAGCCTCCCAGAAAACGCACCATTTTTGGCATGACACATGCCATTCTTATTGTCTTGCTTTCCACACGACCCTTGAGGATAACATAAAAGATCACCACAAATCAAGCAAATAGCTGGCTCCCTGAACAGAAACATACAACAGTGAGCATCCATGTAACTAAATGACTCAAGTTTCGATAGCAAGGCCAAAGCCAAGACAGAAAGTTCTAGATTCTGCTGAACTATTTGAGCTATCTCCACAATGGAAGTGCTCGACTTCGGCTTATAATACCAAGTTACAAATCACTGAGAATGTTAGGTAGTGAATTAACTTGATGAAAACACTCACTTAGGCAATTGTTTGCATGATTTACATTGCTCCTCTCCATGAATATACTTTGCGAGCAATTCCTGAAGATCCAACACATCCAACACCCATATTTTACGCTTCAGCTTGCTTTACAATCTACAAGGGCAATTATTGCTAAGATATAGAAATTGAAACCCTAAATCACAGTTTAATAAGATTCAGGGCTGATGATTGGACCCCCATTGTTCAAACAGACTGATGACCGGACTTTCGTGCTTGGGTATTCTTGGTTCAAGGAATGACACTAATGCACGAGCTTTCTTCTCTTCTCTTGCTTTGAGGGTTACAAAAGAGGCCATTGTTCACTTTTTATCATCTGGATCAGGGAAGAAGTGCCATGGGCAATGTGCTAAAACATGCAAAGACTTACGAAGAGGGTCTTTTTCTTTACTGAATTGCAAGCAAAGAAGGCTGTTTCTAAACCTTCTTCACATGCACCCTTCACTCCACAATACCTAGGATTCTTCTCATTGTGACCAAACAAAGCAAGGGGGAAAAGGTTATGGGATGTTCAATTAGAGAACCAATGAAATAGCATTTCACCTGGTACACCCGAGGTAAACTGCAGAGGACCACCTTCTCTGGAACTTTATAGAGCTTTGGAGACCTCTGCAATTGGCAATTAATACACAACATTAGCTTTCACATTCTGGAGATGTCTTCACACGCTTCTCATTTCTGCATACACTTTTACAAACAATAAAGGTTGTAGAATGCCCATACTCAATCCAGTTCATCAATTTCAACCAACGCACCTGTCTCCATTGCAGGTGTTCCAGTCTCATTTCAAAGCTGTACTCAACGCCATCTAAGAAATTCAAACACTCCAACTTCAGATTGTATTCCTTTGAACATTAAAGCCTCCAGGATTCTGCATTCAACACCTATACAGAATGTTCTGCAGAAAAAAGTTCTGAATTGAGCATAATAGCCCACAAAAAAATTCTGCCAACCAGCTGATATCCATTAGATAAACCTATGAGAGTGACCTGAGGCACCAAAGTTCAAGGTCGAAGCTGGATCTGAAAGTTGCAATTCAGTCATCAAGTAAGCAGCATCCCTCACCTTTCGGCCTGCTATCATAATATAAGAGAGAAGTAAGTAATATTGCCAAGTATCACCAGCAATGACATTGCCAAAACAAACTATCTAGTTTCTCCATCAGCAACTTGCCATGACTAATAATCTTCACCTTCTATCCTGTACCTGATCAAGGGGATAAGTGCATCAGTAAGTCTAGACCAATACACCTCAAAGAATAGTCTAGATCCCTATCGGATTCTACAATTGTTAAACCCAATTCCCAGTTGTGCATATATTCTTCCAAAGCAAAGTCTACTCAGAAGTGAGAACCTGGCCCATCCCAGAGACCATCAAGATCTTTGCCCGTAATGATTTGCACCTGTGTAAGGATACAAAACAGTAGAGCTTGTTTAGTCATGGCTTCAAGACAAGGCCCCAAACACCCAGATTCAACAGACTAGGAGCTAAAATCAATACACAAAGCACTGACAACAAAACCTGTGTTGGAAAATAATCACACGAAGGAGGAGGAGAACTACCAGCAAAGCTGCTCGGCGTAAGAATGGGAGGCAAGCCATTTGAATTGATGAACTTAGATTCTGAGAACCACCAGCTTCCGTCCTCAGTTGCCAAAGTGCTGTTGATGCCTGAGCAACCGCAATAACATATGCAAACTTCACCATAAGCAGTATCACTGAAGGTTCGGGCTCCCCTGGATATGTCTGGATTCACAATAGACAAAATTAGAAACAACATTGTTGATAGGTCAGGAGCTAGTAAGTTCACTGCGTACAGTGACAAAATTGGTTGCATTACGTATGCCTCCACTAGCAAAGCTGAATGCAATACAGGTACTCAAACCTATCCGGACCAACAGTTAAAGACTGCAAGAGTCAGTGCATATACTCACAATAAGTAGTACAACAAGAAGCTTAAATGGATCAGCAGCAAGTATTTCATTAGCACAGATATCAGAGATCCAATCTGTTGGATGCTCCTTGTCTTTGACATCCTCCTGAACATCAACTTTGGAAGTGGAGTCAAGTGTTCCTTGAGACCAATGATTTGCTGGTACCATTTCTGGCAATCGAATGCTGTTCGTCTCTCCCCCTCCTTGAGACCAATGATTTGCTGGTACCATTGCAGGCAGAATTCTGTTCGTCTCTCCCCCTCCTTCACTTTTCACTTCTGTTTTACTAGGAGGAAGCAGAACAGATTGCCGCATCAATTCTCCAAGGTGAACACTTTCAGCTGTTTCTTTCTGTTTTCCCAACCCATCCTTCTCCACCTCATTGGCGTCATGAGCTGGAATTATTGTCTCCAGCAGAGAGTTTTGACTAAAATAGTTCATGGCTTTCCTTAACTTCTCCCTCCATAGTCCCTTTTCTGTCATGGACAACTTAATTGTTAGAACTGCAGACTTGAACGCACAAGAGCACTCATTTAGATCCCATCTCTTTTGAAAGCAATCTACAAAGGATACATTCTTCACATACCCATGAATTTGAGCTCTGTCAAGTATTAACAACAGCTAGCTGCTAAGCTAATAGAGGGTGGTTCCAATAACCAGTTTCTGAATAGCTGAATACTTGACAAGATGGTGTGCCATGTAGAGATAGATGTTGAACTAAATCTACAGTTCTCACAAATAATCTTTAAAAACAAAGATTCTATGATAAACTGACGACTGCAAGTTTATGACACATTACTCCACCTCCCTGACCTGTGAAGATGCCCTTTGATACAATTCTGTCAATTCTGTATCTGAGAAGTCAACTAGACCTTAATCAGTTTTATTACCTTGGTGACCTATGTATCGCACTATATTCATAAACATGGCTAGTTTTCCAAGCTCTCGTAATGCTATCCAATGAGCTGAGAGCCCTCCCCAGGTCTGTTGGTGCTTGGGCTGGACTGTGGATGATGATGATGATGATGATGCAACATCTACCTTCAGTGGTCGTTCCTCCCTTGTAACCAGTTCACAATGTACTATGTTCAGAGCAAGTACTTCCCACAGCACCTGGCAAAGATGCACATTAAGATCAGTTGATGGTCTTGCTGTGAACATTCTGGAGTTACAAAGAACTCACAGATTCAAGAAATGAATTGTGACCAGACATTTTCTCGGCACCCAAGATGGGATTGGCACCAAACCTGGCAACTTGGGGTGTCCTCTTTTATTATAGCAAAGTTGCTCCGCACTCGTAGGGTCTGGTCCCATGGCAAACCATGCTCAGTAAGAATACAAAGGATCAAAAGCACAATAGGGTACAGAAAAGACATTGAAGGATACATCATCCTTTTTAACGCACTGTTGCTAGAGCATAGGGCAAATGATACCCAGCAACCTTTAAGTGGCAGACAAATGTTGAGTAAATCCATGACAGAGAGTAGTTCCCTCACAAATAACTGCAAAGCCTTTGGAGTTTGTAAATACACAATTACAGCTAAGTATTGGGCACAAATTGTTGCTTCATAGCTGAAGTTGGGCACTTCATGACATAAATAGTTCAGGAATGCTGTTTGCCTGAGAGGTGAAAAAGGTAATTGAATCCATGATGCTCTTCAATGCTGCCTGGAAATCTCTGAATCCCTGTGACTCCTGTGGCTTCAATTTTGTGGTATCCACATGTGGCAGTATCACATTTGCGAGGCGGCGGCAGGTGGGACAGAGAAACTCACATCTGTTAAGATCAACTAAACCTCTCCCTGATAGATCCAAAACAATTCCAAAGTCAATCCTGTGATGGGAATAACATGACTTCCAAATTAACTTATCATGTATCATGAGCCTCATCAACATCACAAGTCAATGTCATTCTAGAGGCCCATGGCAAAGTCAAACAAATGTACAGACACAAATATCCATCAATGTGGCAAAAATCTTACTTATTCTGAAACATCAAGGAAGCAAGAGCTATTGCATGGTGCAACCTGACAATGTATGGATTACTACCAATGCTCAAGCCTCTTCTTGCATATGCTGGGAGAATCCAGCACCAAACCACATCTCAAATTCATATGTATTTCATAGGGAAACAGTCAAACCTGGATATGTATCAGACGAATGACGTTTAACAAGAGAATTATAATAGTCTTGAAAACATGAAAGATGCATCTGCAACCATGCACACCACATTGTAATGTCCCACCAAACACCATTGTCAAAATTCAAAATGCAACATTCATAAATGGATTAGGGTCACATTTGCTAGCAGCTTATGAGGGAACAAACTTTTGGGCGCCTGAACAGGCAATGCAAGTATACTCCAACATCCAGATGTGTGCTTGGGATCCTGGACAAACAATACATCTACCATCCCCACATGTATGCTCTTGAGTACCTGGTGACCACAGCATTGGACATGCTCAGGTGCCTGCTGATCAATACTACCAACAATGTGCTTCTCTGAGTCATACATCACTGTGGTTAGCTGCTTGCTCTCCTGATCTTTGAGTCCGTCCAACCCTCTTTGGCTAGGATGATTGACAAGTGCCTCAACATCTTCAAAGTTATCCACCACTTTTCCTCTTGATAATACCAAACTTGGCAAGCTGTACTGCTGTACCAGTGCAATCCAGCCTGCTGGAGAGTTATCTCGATCCCTCTGAAGCACAAAGAAAAAAAAGCAGTTGAGAAAGGTTTCTATTTCCAAGGGGAATCTGGAAAAATCAGGCAATGGAAACAAGAGCAAGGCAGAAGAATACCATGCTCTTGCATAAAACACACTCATAGCCATCGCATGAATATGATGTCTCCATAGCCATACTGGTGCCCGCTGCATCCAGTGGTGGTACATTGCTAGCTTTAGATCCTACTGTTGTTTCCTCCAAGGTTTGACCGTTTCCCTCTGCCTCTTCCAATGCATTCATCACATCGTCCTCTTCAAGCTGCTGCTCCAAGAAGGCCTTCTGCCTGTTGAACAAAGACACAGTCTACATATAAATACATTTGAATATTAACTAAGTATCCACACTAACTTACAATAACCTGTGAGCTGCATACAGTTGACCTAATTGTGCATACCCACTCTAAAAGCAGAAGATACTTGCTATATAGATACTTGGGTATCTCTTTATCCATTGGTTAAGTCCAACCAGCATTGAAATTAGCATCTAAACAACTTTTAATCTGTAGGTGAGACCACATCATTTTGACATATCTGACAAAAGCGAACATTGATATGTGGAACATCAATTGTGTTCAACTGTTTGAACTATTCTGCTTATTTCTTTTAGAAAAAAGGTAAATTAGGTTATTTGATTTCAAAACCCACATATGAGAATTGACCTTTGAAAATAGTAAACTCATTTCGTGGGTGGGTGTCATACAATATGCCAGCTTGCAACTTGATAACACATGGACAAGGTGCTGCATTGGCCTGTGCACAATCAAAATGACAGAAGGTTCATCACAAACTTCTGGGCTGTACAAGCACCATACCTGACCGCAAATTGATCAAGAATAGCCTTCTGCCGATCTCTCTTCCTCTGCTGTTCATTCCTGACCGACTGCTCATCCTCAGCAGCAAGAGAAACAACCTGGAGAGATGGGACTTATGAGAACACATACACCAAACCAATCACTGACAACTACCAAATGTTGCATACATCCAAGGGATATCAGACATAGATAATTCTGAAGAATTGGGAAAATGTTCTCAAGCCTATATTACCTGCAAGTTTGTAGAGGGCACCTGAGAACCACTTGTTTCAGCCTCATCTGCATTCTTGCAGTGGATGGAGAGGAGATCAAGGACATGTTTGATAGAGTCTACCAATCCTGAGCAACATTCATCCCAAATACCAGTCAATGAACAGAATAGTCACCAAATAGTTGGCCACATTCCAGACTTGGTACACAACTGCTCTCCCACAATTCAGGTGATCACAAAAACAATGCTGTTCCAATGTGACCAGAATAGTATTTGGTCCTCTTTGAGGTAGAGCTCCCAGAGCATGGCAACAATCAGCACTAGTGTTTGCCTGAAAGCATCATGTGGAACTCAGATAACTTGGAAACTACCCTTGCTTGGACTTAGGGAAGACACAAAAGTCAGACCAACTTACGAGGTGACCCTTTTGACTTTTGCAGTTTCAGCAGCAAATCATGAATGCTTGGTAGTTCTGAATAGCCTTTAGTCCAGCACACAGTTGTGTCGGGATTTAAGCACGGCCGCAAATATGTGTTTAAAGAAATGTCATTTGAAGGAAATGAAGACTGGGGTTTTGTTAGGGACTGTTCAGAACGCTTCAAGCCCCGACTCCTACAACCATCAGACTCAATAATCAGTTGACAGGATTCAATTCTGCTTCCAGTGCTGAACTCATTACACTTTCTGGGTTCTCCTGGTTCGCACTTTTGTCAGCTCACTCATCATGAACATTCTGGAACAAACAAAACTTTCTTGCCTCTGTGCAAAACCAATCATTTTATCATTGAGATGTAAGCTTTCAGGAAGTGTCGCCAACCGTGCATACCATGGATCATTCTTAAGATCAGAAACAACTACAGCCATCAGCTGCAAAGCTATCACTCCAAGAGCTTCTCCATCTGTCACAGTGGAATCCTCGCTAACCAATGTACTCACATAGTTCAACACATTTATCAGAAACTGATGACAAGCCTGCCATCCCCCAGCCATGTTCCAACAACCCATTATTATTATATTTTACTGCATGGGAGAATTTATCAGATCCGATATGGTGCAAAAATGATGCTCTGCCTTATTTTCTGATGAAGTAATTTAACAAAACAAACAAAGTTGCCTAGGATATGGACCATTGAGTGGAGGAGATTAGAAAGGCGATCATATGGTTGTTTTGCTGGTAAAGGTGCCTTAATCCGCCAATACTGGTGCTGCTTTCCCACACTTACTGCCCTTTCCTGTTTACACCCACATACAACCCATCCAACCAAAAATGTACATCTCCTGTAACATGGCGGTCTTCTTGTTGACAACAGCAGTTGACACATCCCAACTTAGCATTGTGTACCATGACTAACGAATACAAACATCACTGCAACCCCAATTATGCATTTCATGATGAAAGATATCAGAGCTCCTGTGCCAATTATTGTGTCATAGGAAATCTATATTCAGCATCAAGTATAATCATTCTAGTACACTATTTACCTGAGCTTCCTCGAGCTCATTCAGATAGTAATTACCAAACAAGGGATCAAACTCCTCCCAACACTTTGCCTTCAATTCGTAGTGTCCTCGATCTGAGATCTACAGCACAAGACATTTATAGAAGGAATAAGAGGAGAAGAGAATAGCAATGGTTGCAAGCTTCCAGACACTCTCAGTCAGACAATATTGCTGCAAAACAAGATTCAGAAAACAGAAACGGATGAACATCCCAGTTGATAGTCCAAAATCTTGAGACTGAACTCAGGACTTACATGCCTTCATATGTATGGATGCATGATTGAGCACCAACAATTCCAAAGGGGGAATAGAAGAAAGAATAAAGAGAAATCTCAGACATACTGCATGCAATTTCCGCATTGAAAATGTCACCCACGACTGAGAGGGTTTGCTACAGCCATTGTTACAAAACTGGTCATGTCCAACCCCTCAGATGCATGGAGTAAGAAACAGAAAATATGAGGAGAGAAGCAAATCACAGACCTTTGGCTCGTGGTAGATTGCCACATCTGCCAATATCTTCGCAAGTTCACAATGATCTGTTGGAACTGCACTCAGAGCATGGCAAAGCTGAAAGTACTCCCAACCCAGGAGGTTAGGTTAGGGTTCAGTATCAGTAACTTACCAGCAATGCAGGAAGCTTCTTTCATGTTCCTCATGAAATCTGCTTAGAGGAACCAATGTTATATTCACAAATAGCAACTTTCTTTAGTGGGTTCAAAATGCCATAAGAAATTGTTAACTCGAGTGCCCCAAAAAAACACATCACAAAAGTCTAAAATTCAGGAATTCACCAAATCTCCATGAAATACCACCTGTGAGTATGTTCGATTCCGCACACACAACCACTGTACCACATCATAACGAAGACATGCTCCCTGCTCAAACAGCACAGTGCCCATGACATACAACACCACCACAGCACCTTCAAATGCCTCCCTCAGAAATAATCAGAAAATTGAAATACAACACTCAGAGCAAATTATCTGCTAATTCTGATGCTAAATTACACAAATCCTGTCCACTTCCTTGGCATATATTCTCTTCTTTTGCTACAATCTGCACCTGTTACTGCAAAACACTTTATGATATGCTGCAAATATGGTCTTACATCATCCCACCCTGTGTGGCGACGCCCACGAACAACCTGGACAAAGAAAAATTTCAGTTAAGAAGCAACTTAGTCAACTGACTGCACTACATAATTTCCAATGAGCCAGTAAATTTTGGGAAAGTCAAAAGCTTTGTATCATTTAGTGGTCAAAATGCGCAAAACAAAGTACCCATGCTGTCTGACTGATACAGTCAACAACAGCATGGACAGAAAGAAATTGAGTGATAAAACAGAGACTCACCAACAGAACCAATCGCATGAAATCTTGAAGAAGGGAAATCTTTGAAGAAGGAAGCCGAGGAATTTTGCCATCAGGCAAGAAAGAGCACACCATCTCTTTCAACTGCACCCAAATATATGTAAAATAACAGTCACAATCTCATCATCTGCAAACAGAGCAAGAACTTTAACTGCATTCATTTGCAGTTGTAAAAGTGTCAAAAACAAAGAGAATGCATTCCTGGATTATTGAAAACTTACTTCAAAGCACTCGGCCATTTGGACAAAGATTTTTTGTTCCATATTCTCCCGAGCAACTGTACCAAATTGTAGCAGCAGCAAGTCCATGTCCATTGACCTGGAGTGCAGACCAAGCTGCCTACTCAATAAAAAAATTAAAGATAAAAAAAAGAAGCATAGAAAGAACAAACCCAATGACCTGTTCTAGCTACCCACTTTGAATTTACAAACAGGCAATCCACAAATCAGACAATACAACTCTGCATATGGACACTCAGGTGACCAACTTACTGGTCATGCCAGAAGCTACCCCGGTAAATGAGCTCAAGACGATTGAACTCTTCAGACGTGGCATTCCACATCTGTGCACGGATCTGCACAATCACTCAATAGGGTCAGGTGCAACATCAGATCATAAACACAAAAAATTAATTCAACACCGAACAGTTCAGGGATGCACAATAGCTACAAAACAGAACAAAGATGATCTATGAGAATTGACACTCCATACAATTGACAAGTCATCACTTCAAATCACAAGACAAATTCAGGCATACCTGTGCCATCCACACACAGATGCACAATGGTTGCCAAATCAAGGACATCACCTGTTACAATACCAGGCACAAGATCAGGAAACAGTTACCTATTTGCTAGAATTTGACAAAGAAATCCAATGATGAATTCAAGAACTGATGGATCAAAGATATCATAGGACAAATTTCTGGCGAACCTGCAACCACAATATCTCACTAAGTTGCATTATGGGTTTATGGGTAAGCCCCACTCAACTAATCCACAACATAAGACCTACTTCTGTGCTAATATATCACAGATCAATGGATCGAGGTAAATGACATACCTCCTCTTCAGTGTATGTGAAGTTCAAAGCTGGGAAAAAGTTTCCATTGTGCTCATCCCACTGCAACAGGACAAGCTTTGCAAGTACGGCACTAAGGGTCCTATGTAGAGGAATATGCAGCGACCTTGGCTGGGAATCAGGTGCAAGTGAGCCTGTATAACGCAAGTGAGCCTGCATGCAATTAAACTACCATTATGCATGTGTCATGCTTTTGAGTGTGACAGCCAAAGCCTTAAAAAGCCTGTCATGGACCAGGGGGGTAAGGTGATGAGCATATCTTGCCTTTCCTAGGTAATCACGTAAAGCTTTTAAGGTGTAATTGGCGGCCAAGATCAATGTTTTTTTCTTCACCAAGTCGTCTGAATGTTGATAACAGCGAGAAACCAACTGAAAAACAATGGCCATGCTATTCATCTGCATTGAAATCTAGATATGTTAGAGTTAACAGAAGTACTTACTGGCTGTGATAATGTAACACAACAAACCTATCATACAAGTTGACCCTGCTCTGATCCCTGACAAACCTTGTGACAATGCCATCCTTGTAACCTATATATGGAATGATACCTGTTCAGAATAAAGCTAGTGACATCTCATTGTCCAAATGCAGATGTGATTCTTTCTGGTCTATCTCACATCAATCTACTAGGCAAGCAAAGCATTTGGCACTGAATTTGCAACAGCTGTGAATTAACAGATACAGGAGGTTTTGATATTCACTGACCTCTAACTGAATGGAAAGTGTCCATGCATTTTTATAATTCACATCCTCTCCACATATATAGGGGTTCATCCACTGCCATTGTAGACAATAACCCCAAAATGTGTTTGTTGTAAGAAAAGGATCTGCAAATTATTTGATTCAACCTGAATAGGAGCTTCTAAACAAAGAACAAAATTCCAGCAGTCTTTACAAACCTGCAAGTGCGTGAGTATCTCAAGAATCTTCTTGAATAGATCTGCTTGATTTCTCAGCATGTTGACAGCAACATTTGTGTTCAAAATCAACCGAAGATCGCCTTGAGGTCGCAAGTACACCTATTATACCAAGCATTTATTGAATCCCCCGTCATTGAACTCTGAATTACATTGCACAAGTCTCCACAACTACGAACATCCCAATGACAGGCATCATGACCATCATCAGCACCAGATCTTTCTGTGTGTTAGGACCTCGAAACTTGGAAGCCAGAGTGTACACTTCAACCAGGAGAATGCAATGTGGCTGCATGGAAAATTCCAACAACCATAATACCATATTATATCTTGATATAGATGGCCAACACACAGCATTCAGATACAATTACCAAAATCATGATCTGCTCCAGTAGTAGATAACTTGTAACCCAGCACAATTAGACCAAACAACAAAAAGCACTTTGCAAACTCATAGCCAGGTACCAACCTTATGTTCGATTGCAGCATGCTCAACATCAACAATAGAATGATCCCTAATCAACAATCCACAATCAAGAGCATCAGCAATTACCCAAAAAGCCTACACATACCAAAAGGCCTTTTCCCAATGAACCCAATATTACAAAAAGCACCACAGTTCAAACTTATTATGGGAACAGAGTTGTGACTCTTCAGCTGGGATCAGGGGATAAGAGTTGTGTAAGACTTTCATCTCATCTTTGCAAACTAGATAACGAAGTGTTAAGGAACCCAAAAGTATGTCTTTCAACAGGTTGATACTGGTGCTACACCAACTACATGGCATGCTCATATGCTATGCTATAACAACATAACCACCAGCAAAATATGTTGGATATGGTATATACCCTTTGGTACAACGAGATATCACATCACAAAAAACAGTAGTAAAGCATTCCAATAAGCTGTGGTCCTCAATGAGTTTGTTTGTAATATCTGGCACATTGAATAGTTGGACCATAACTGCAAAACCCAGTTTCCATCTTCTTAGAATTTGAGCAGCAAAACAAAGTTTAGGGTACCAAGTCAACAAGAGCTTTGACTGGAGGCAAAAAAACAACAGCAGAAACTCAAGGTAACACAAACAGCAACAGAATATACTTCTTTTGAACTTGCTCTACACATCATTCAGGTAAGGAAAGAACAAATATGAATGACAGGCCTGCTGACAGAGGAGCTCAAAGCTGTGACATACCTCTGTCTAGATTTGTGTCAACATATTGATAGTTACGACGGAGAACTTCATCATCCACAGCAGGAATTACAATTTTATCATACTTGTCCTTAAGCACCTTTGAGAAATCATGCTTGAACTCACTTTTGTACAGCAATTGCAAGAATAAAGTTGTCTCCTGCACCCAACATAAGCAGGGTCTCAGAAATGCTCCGAACCACTATACCTAGTAGGTACTGCATGAACTTGGCACAATACAACAATGCATGCTCACAAATCTGCAGGAAAGATCATTCACAATGCAGCCATGGATATGACTGTCCCAAATTACCGCTTCAATGACACGTTGTGACATTGATGGCAAGGTGTCGAGTAGAAGCTCCAATGGTGATGTCAAATTTGTGCTCTGCAAATGACAGGTAATACCAATCATGGACTGGTTACTGTGGCACACCTTTCAAGTAAACATTCATGGGAGTTGCCAATCTCTTTTCACACAGACTCCTTTGCCTTCGAGGAAATCTAAGAAAAAGGACTTCATGTCCCTCTAACTTACATAGTGCCTTCAAATGTAAAACAAGGCATCCTGTGAGATTTTTTTACCCCATCCCATCTTTGTACAAAGATCCTGATCACATCTTCACACACAATATTGCGAAGAACATCAACAGAGCACACCTGCAAACAGAACACAGTAGATCTGGTCAGCTATGCCCTTGTCACAATGATTATTTTAGTCAGCCCTCAAGAATTGAAGGAGCAGGATCATGTGTCCATTCACCACATCCTTTGTAGCATTCCAAGCCCCAACATCAAAGAAGACAGCATTCCTCCAAAAGGTGACACTACCAACTTGCAAAAGCCTAGTATGAAGCTGTTTTCAGCAACACAATCGCTGCCTAGTACCAAAACCGCACATGAGAGAGACAACAAGAGAGGAAACAAAGACCCATACATGAACACATTGGTGTGGAAGAGTACATTGTCCCATCCATAAGACTCACCTGTTGTGACCACTGCAAGTATTTCAAAGCCATTGTCTCACCATGCTCATGCTTCGGGCCTGTTGTTTTCTTTAGGATAACTACCCATATTGAAAGTTCTCTTAAGACACAGCACACTGGATTCAACAATAAAGGTCAGTCCACATGTACAGAAAAATGTGTCACAGAACCAGTTGTCATTCTCAAGCCAAAAGTGGTCACCTTTCAATAAAGGGAAAATGGATACCCATCATGGAATCTCAGATGACTCCTTCCTAAATGCAACTGAATCATTTGGCAGTACAATGTTCATCCTGTCACATTTCAGATTTACAGATCCCCATAGAGCAGAAACTACAAAGTCTAGGTAATTGAAGCAAATATTGATGCCATGAGAGGGAATCAGCCTTCTGTTATTCAACAGTTCCATCCTCATGCACAGAGAGAAGACCCAACCATCATCAGTGTCGGTAAGATCATTCGCTAGTCCATGTGGGGCTTTTCATTTGTTCTGTAATGCATCCTCAGAGACTTGGAACACACTTCAACTCTTTTGGCTTCTATCAGGAAGCAAGTGTGGCAGCAAGGTGAAATTTGATACAGTGGATGTTCCTAAAAATGAAAACAAGAAGATGCAATATGAAGGGCAGAATCCATGGCAACGTCCATGCATGCCAAAGACCTAAAACTAAGTTGGATCAAAGACGTACCTGCTTTATGTGTCTTGTCCACAAGTTCATCTTCCAATGTGCACATCTGTACTTGCAAGCTCCCATGTACGTTGCAGAAGCTGTAAAATTGCAAGTTAAACTGTCCTTGTGAGAACAATGCAACCAAAGTTGTTTCCATAACCTCACTGTGCACACTAACCATGACAAACGTCTTTGAGAAGGATTGAATAGGATATGATTGGTTTGTGATCCTCATATTGCTCAATTTCTCATGATCACATTATCATGTTTCAGTTCTGACTTGTTCAGAATCAGAAGACAGATTAGCTCTTCCACACAAGCAAATTGAATCCCCTGTTGGCCTAATAAGACCCTTCGAACCTGGCTCAGTCATTTGGGCTCCTCTCATGATATGACTGTTACTGGGTAAATCTGGAACCCTCTGAGCTTGATACAATCTATCAACACCTGTTACCAGAAGCAGAGTGTTTGGAAATGTCCATCTCAAATAAAAGGCAGTTACCTTGAGAATGAACAGATATTCAGCAGCGCGTTCCTTATAGACATAGCATCAGATTTCTTCAAAAATATGTCATTACTCAGATGCGAGGAGCATTAATCTGCCAATGTATGGATCCTAACTCTCACCATTTACCTCCAAAGTGCTGGTGAGAGAGTGGTCTTTAAGGACAGACCCTATAAAGCACCCATCAGGACTGAGGAATAGAAGCAAGAAGTTTGATGAACTGTTTGTAAGGGACTTATGAGTTTCTCAACCAGAGTTGGCTCCTTTATAGCTGAAAGCAAGCTTCTAAGGACTCCCTGAACTTCTGGAAACCCTCAGTGGAAAGGCACAATGACCCGTTTACTGGTGCCATAGTTACCTGCCTAATGCTCTAACATGAGTGTGGTACTCACCCTGATATCTTCCAGGCATCTTTGTCCCCACAATCACAACACCCTCCAGACTCACTGTGATACATGACTGCATTCCACCACAAAGTCTTAGACACTGAATTCAAGGACACACATATATACATATATATGATTGCAGAAAGAAACTCCAGAAGGCCATGTAAGGTAACCAAATCAATGTTGTATCAGTTCCAGCCCAATAAAACAAATGAAATGTTTTGGATGATTTCAAAGTAAGGCTCATCAGATTCTCAGAACCAATGAATCATTTTTTTTGCCAGGAATACTTGGTAAGAACAATTGGCAAGAATGACACAGTACAAATTCGATGAGCTAAAGTACCATAATCGTGGTCGCGGTGGTCCCCAGCTTGGAAACAGTCGACACAAATTGCACTGCAATCAATCCCATGAACAAATTCAGTAACTAGTGAGCTAGATGAATAGCATCAGTGGTCATCTGCTCAATAGAATTCCATCTTAACATTCAAGGACCCAGATATAGCAATCGGGGCGTGTGCGTTGCACACCCAGCTGCATAAAACTCAACAGGAACTGCCAACGTCTTTCTGCCCTGAGTCTTGACTCAAACCACTGCTACATTCAATACAGATCTAGGAAATAGCAGAGAAAACTCCCAATTGCATTTGGAATGTAAATGGTATGTCGGTTTCTGAGAATTTTCTACAAGCATCTAACCCTAAGGCACAGAGAGGCCAAAATAGAAGGAAGTGGTTTGGGGCCTCCTGCACCCTGAACAAATTGGTTTAAGGACACCACTGGGGACTACTTGGATTGCAGTACATTCACTTTAACCTTGTTCTGTACAGTGTTATCAATCCTTATTCCAAATACCCATCTCTCAGACAAACCCTCCCCCTCCTTGAGGTTCACCAACCTAAGCCAATGAGCCAGAACTGTGCTTAAACACTCGCCATATGCAAGTGCCACAACATGATATATTCCCTTGTCTTCTGTCCAAATGCTTGAGGATTTCACAATGCCCATTTCAATAAACCTTTTTTTTCTTGCACAGAATAAAAAATGAAAAAAGCTCATCTCAGGATGGATGACACACCAAAAAAGCAGGCCCTTTGTGAGACCATAAAACATAGACATAGATTCTGCCATTTTCAAGCCAGGGACTTTGATGCCCAGCAGGCAGTGTGCATGCATGTAACACCACAAGAGCCATCTAACAAAAACCTTTTTCCTCTTTGTTTGTGAAAGATAAAGCTTCAAATCAGTTTGAAGAAGTCAAACACAATGAAGACAAAACAGGACTTGGAAAATTTCCACCTTGAGTCATTCAATTGACATGTTCTGCATCGGTATGCAATTTTCCCCTTGGCCCACACCTTGTTGCACTGCTGTTCCCCCTTGGCTCGGAGCTCCTCAATGTGCGATGCCAAATCCTCACTGCCGCACATGGAGAAGTTGAGATCCCTTAAACCCTTTTCTGCACTCTCATCATCACTCCATTTTGGTTCGCATGAAATCATTGTAGACTGGACTAATTCCTCCCCAGCACACTCCCTTGCAAACTTCTAGGGCATTTTGAGGTCTTGCGCCATGTTTGTTCTTTTCTTTTCTTCTTGGATCAAACCCTATGGGTGCGTTCAGAAACTCGAACCAAAAAAAATCCAGGACACCGACCACAGATCACCCACCGACCATGGACACTGCCGCAACTTCAAGAACCTTCTTGCGGGGAGCGAGCGATGTAGACGTTCTTGGGTTGCCGTCAAGAGGACAACCCACCATTGGGAATTTAGGTTTTCCCCCTCGGCTGAGGGCACGCACGTCTCTCCTCTGATGTTGTCTAAATCTTATCTAAATATTTACGAGATTGCGAAGAAGAAGACTCCACAGCAACAACAACTCGCAGTGACGACGATGATGATGACTAAGGATGATAACCTTACGGGAGCCGCCGACCATCTCCGTCACCATCAGTAGATACCAAATTTCTGAAAATACATAACACACACAGAGAGTCGTACACCCTCCCTCTAACAGATTTCCTTGGCAGTTGCTGCTCCACTACTATGGTAGAGAGTAACAATGCTCTGATCCAGAATTCGTTTGGGCATCAGCACCCACTGTCGCAGCTGAAAACACATGATCAAAGGAATTGTTATTGGAGCTTGATTTGGTGCCCAGTCACAGCTTGCTGATTTGGGATTCGTACACCTTAGCGTCCTTAGGTAATGGAATAACCTCCTCATCAAGAAGCTAATCAGATGGTGACCAAGATGTAAGAACTCGTCAGCTGCTCCAAACATCACGATCCAATCTCCTCCTCCTTCTCCTCCTCGCCCTCTTCTTCTTGTTTTTCTTCTTCTCTTTCTCCCCAAATCCACGATCCTCGTTGGAAATCAAGCCTAATAATATTCTTTTAAAAACGATGCACAGCTGCTGCACCAAATCACAAAACCCAGAGAAGCATAAATCTCAATACCCCTTTTCTTTTCTGTTTTTTTGGGGTTTACTCACAAATCGCAAGAAACCCAAGAACAGAAACTCCTGCTCGATGCAACCAGGCAAATTTTTCTTTTTCCGGACTCAGCAAAAACTCCTCAGATAGCCAAAGAATGAGAGAAAAAGCTTCAATGATATCCAAGAGTTGAATGTTTTGATTTTTGATTTTTATTTTTTAAGGAAACCTCCTCAAAGAGTGTCAGATGAAGCATTATGTCTGTCTACTGGGAAAAGCGTTCATTGTTCATTCATTTTGCACACCACCAAAAACTCACCCAACACGGAAACAATACCGACAAAAAAAAAAAAACCCCCCCCCACTCCTCCCCCCCACACACATTAGATACCTACTCATTAGAACTGGAAGCTTTCACGAGTCTTTCGCTGCAAGCCACAAGACGTGGGGATCATAATTTCTTTTGGTCGTCAGCAACAAGCAAACGGTTTACCGATTGCTGCTGAAACTTTCTGCGAATTCCCGAGCGTACCAAAAACTCCACAAAGCGTCGGTTGCTCGAATTATGGTAGGCGGGAAGAACGTGCCAATGTGCGTGCCGTCTGCAAATGATCTTGCCACCGTTACTTCTGCTATCTTGCAATTTCTCCTTCTCTTCCCTCAGTTATTTACTCCTGGCGGCTATTCTTTAAACCATTCTTTGACACACTGCTCGAGGATTTGACTTTTTATTGTTTTATCTACACACTCTCAAATCAATCTGGACTCGACAAATTTCCTCTCAAATTTCTCCAAAACTTTCTTGCACCGTCCACAAAATCGCCTCCCAAATTGAGATGGTGTGTTTCGGAGAAGGGGTTATTAGCTGAGACCAAGCAAAAAAATTGGTGATGAGGGTTGTGGTGAGGATGGAAACTTTGTTGGCCTTCTTGTGTTTGGATTCATTATAGAGTACAGTAGCTTAAGGGATCTTTGCCCCTAGGTAGATAGGTCTATTTTTTTATATGAGGATTTTTGAAAGATTATATTTTGGCTTGTGTTGAAACTTGAGATTAGTTACAGAATTATAACATCTTGAATGATTTTGGTTTCTTTCTGAGGATTTTTTTGAAGATTATTTTTTTGCATGGTAAAATATTTGAGTTTCCATAATTCTTCTTTTTGCCTTAAAGATATTTTTTAATGTAAATGGCAAGGCCATAATGCAACACACCCATTGTTTAATTTTGTGTTCTTTGTTCCCATGTGTTCTCAATGATGTTTGTCAAATTCTTAATGAGTTCCTCAAGATGTTTCTCAAGTTCCTAATGTGTTCCCCAAGGGTGTTCTCAACAGCACCTCTCTTTTATCCCATCAAAACAGAACTTGGGAGACAGCCCATCTGATGAATATAAGAGAGATGAATACCTCCTCAACATTTGCACACTCCGTGTAGAGCCTTAGCAGTCTACTTCGCACATCTTTGTTGAAAAAGTCATTGATTTTGAAATTTTCATTTCAACAAACACAAATATTCTGAAACATTCAATATTTTTCCCTACCCAACTTAATATTTTAACAAAAGAAATCCAAAAATTTCAAAACTTCTGAAAAGAATATAATTAGTGTCGAACCTGCCAACATATTCAAAACTGCAAATAAAAGCATTCTAAGAAATTTTGGAGAATATGTCAAGACCAATCAGCGTACAATTGGCAAGTTCAACATTTCTGAAAACAATATGATTACTGTCAAAAGCAACATTGTAGTAGAGTGTACTAGGACATATGTTTTGGCTCTACACATTGAAGATTCCACATTGGCAAATAGAACATACCCTGGTACTCTTTTCTTTTTTTTAAATCCTCTTTATTCAATCACAAAATTTGGTTATTTGAAATATAAATTTTTTTCTTTTATTTTATTATTATTATTTTTTTTAAAAATCAACATACAAAATAATCAATGTGAAAGCTGCAAGGGTACTATGATAATAAGAAGGGATGTTTTCTTTCTCTTGTAAAATGGTATTTAGAAGGAAGGTTGACTTCTATTTTGTTATCGAGAAAGTGAATAGCCAATCTGAACATTTTAACATGTCCTAGTATACTGGGCGTGGGAATATATAGGTATGGTTTCCGACAATTTGTTTACATATTTGCAAAGGCTGAGAAATTTCATACTGAGCATTACATATGCTCCTAACAATTGAAAATCCAATTCTACATCCCCCAAACCTTAACATTCAATAGCAGATTTGATTGTACATGACAAGGCTAACATTTCACAACTTAACATTTGCAACCTACCCTTCAAAGCTATCCGTCTATAAAATGCATATTACATGTTGCCCTGTCCTTCCCTTCAATTGGGTTTGAATTTTGTGTTTCAATTCATAACTAGTTATCTTAATTCCTTAAACTACCTTTCAATTCAGTGTTTCAAACCATATGCATGTTGACCTAGCTCTTAATTCCTTCAACTACTTTTCAATTTGGTGTTTCAATTCATATGTGTGTTGATCTACTTGTCTTGATTCCTTCACCATGCTTTTGAATTTGGTGTGCCATGTGCACATAAAACAAAGCAAATTAGATTTTGTTGGATTCATTGTGTTCAAACTCACATAAGGAGCTAAACTTGATTGAGATAAACTAGATCCCTTAATTATTCATTTCAAAAGGTCTTGCACTTTTTTTTTGGTCATGCACTCTGGACTCATTGTTTTAGTAACTTGGCCATGGTGTCCTGACAAACCATCATACATGTGAGGATTGCAAAGCACACAACCCCTTCTAACAATCCATAGGGTACCACACTTGGGATTCTACCAAAGTACAAAAAGAAATAACATATTGATTGTCTATTACCCCAGTCTAACAAAATTTATATTACAAAACAAGATGTCCCAATTTCTGAATAAATTAGTAGAATTGGTAAGTTGTAGTTGTTAGAATTGGTATGTACTTTTAAAGGTAATCACATGTACAATTACCACAACAAGGCCGACACATTGCCTCTACCTCCCTTAAGGTTTTACCCCCCAAGTTCCCTAATAGGTAATGAGGTGATTAAATGACCATGACCACAAAGGAGTTGGATATAGCAACTTTAGACCATGGAGACATTGAGTTTAGAGTATCTCCATGGCCAATAGTGTACCAAAACACTTTAATGGATTTGGTGGTAGTTAAATACTTATGAAAATAATAATTCTCTAAAAAAAAATATTGGTTGAAGTGTGAAATTTTCAAGTTGAATATTTCTAAAAGTTTTGGAAACCTTTTTAGGTTATAAGCCCTAATTACTAGCATGTTTTTTCATAAAAAAAAAACAATTCATGGTTGTACATGTTAATCTTTGCATAGCCCATAAATATGGCCCTACATTCTGGTGTTTCAAAAACACAATTTGCCAAAAATCATTGCTCAAAGCTTTCACTCATCCTAAACAAGACAAATTTTCCATGCATCCTATTGCAACCCACCATGAACAAGATAACTTGTCTATGCATCATTGTGCAAGCCACTTCATTTTGAAGTTGATAGAGGTACTCAAAAATTTGACTAACAAGAATTGAAAGACATCAAGGCCATGCAACCAAGAAATTTTTAAATGTGACACATTAATGTTATGTATGAAAACGAATAAAAAATAATTGACATCCTCCTTCATGCTGAAAGTTTTGAATATTTTTAAAATGTGAGCCAAAAATCCTGAAAAATATTACATTATATGTGAAAATGCATTTTAATAAATAAACAAAGTATTCAGCACCCCAAGCCAAAATCCATTAAAGTACTACGACAATGACTTACACACAATTAATTTGGATGACCATTCAAGCCATAGATAATATGAAATTGAGTTTGGACCTACAAATATGGATATAGCTCTCCAAAAAGGCCAATAATAAATATGACGATCATTGATTGCTCACACTACTAAGGATTATCCCATGTGGTAACAATGATATGATTCCTCACTCACTCGTAACACAATGGTTTATTTAGGACCTTTTGAAATGTAACCTAAATAGAGATCATTCATAAGAAGATGCCAAAATAAATGGTGATCATCTCATCTCTAGGAAGATTTAGGCAAAATTTGGCTATAAACAAAAAAAGTTATGAAGTACAAGCCTTTAATCAACCATGGCTAGACACGGAAAACGAAACCAAGCTTCGGGTATTGATTTCTGAACATGCCCAGTATGAGGGCATATTATATATTACCAGGTTCGTACCAAGCATGTACTGGTACCAGATTGGTGTTCTCTCATATTCTTACCATGCAGGGTACCGAATCCTGACATGAGGTTGGCTGGTACTATGTCGAGGGTTGGTCATACAAGATGTTCTAGTTGGTTCTAGTGCAATATCAATCTATAGGCAGCTAGGGTTCCAGCCTTGTACCCACTCAACATTGCTTGCAACACTGACTAACAATTGTTACAGGAGTTGTAAACATTTTGATGACCACTTTTACAAGAGTGTCGGAATCCAAGCAACATCCCGACATTAATTCTAACCGAAAAACTTCCACACGGCCATTCATTCAGGTGAAGAGGCTTCTTTCTTTCCATCGTCCCCCCTTGAGTAATGTATGTTCTACATCGCACCAGCCCTTTTCTTTCTGGTGAAATATAGCCAGAAAGTCATGAAACCTTGCCAACCATTGAAACAAAAAAAAAACCAAAGCACCCAAAAAAAGGGGGAATACAACAAATGCAATGGAAGGACCCACCTCCAAGAGGACAAATGAACCACCCCTTGTGGGAAGGGCAGACCACAAGGGGAATATCGAGTTGTTGAACCCCCCTTTAATTATGAGAAGGATATCAACTAAAGAAATGGGAGGACCTCCTGAAAGGACACCTAGCTTAGACAAACCATCACCTATTGCAACTGCATGTTTCAAAATAGAAATTGCCTACACACATTGTAACGTCATTAACACCTTCTATTTATAAAATGCGTAAAACAATAAAAAAGGAGGGCCTCCGATGCCCTTTGCTCCCCATGTCATGTTGGCACATCAATGAAAGAAATTTTCTGCTTGTTGTGTAGGCATTCTACAACTAAAGGAAAAACATGTATACAGGGAATACATTGTAATAAAGATTATTTTTTATCTAAGTCACGACTATTATAGCAACCTCATGAAAATATTAGCTTACAAAATCGAATCAACTCGAGTGGGGTCCACAATGGCAACATTTACCAACATGCAAACATTATCAACTAATAGCACAATGTCAATTAGACAACATGAAAACTACAATGTAACGGGCATAAGGACATGGGTTTATTCTCACAATACGTGAAATCTCGCATCTTTTGCAATAGTCACAAAAACACCTTGCACAACATGATGCAAAGCCATCCTTTTCTCACCACGAGCGCAACAAAAAATATGAATCCTCATAAGGTCCAAAGGTTAGTTACAAATGTAGTGTGACACCCCAAGGACCAAACGATGGGAAAGACCAACCTAATGTGCAATAGGGTGGACAAAACATTTAAAATTAAGCAGGAAAAAAAAATGATTAAGCGGGCTAACAACTAAGCACCAGCACTCACACCCCATTTTACACACAACTTTGAGCACGTCTAGTGCGAATCAAAAGGTAAGTTTTAAATGATGTTATTAAAAGAATGGTCATGCAATTTTTGTGAAATAATCTCTTAAAAGCAATTTGTGTTTTTTTTAGTCAATTACTCAAAAGGGGGCACACATGTTATAACCCTTAGGGGAATAAGTTTTCACATTGATTTCAAATGCATGTGGAAAGGGAATGGCCTTAAACTTCTCACACCTATTGCATCCAACAAGAACATGCAAAAATCCAACAAAAATCTAGAAGATAAAGGCAATTAATGTGCAATTTTTAAAATAAGCAACTGGAGCAATGACCTTTGAAGAAATCAACCTTACGCCCCCCACTAGAAATTAGAATTGTCACATGTTGATGAATTAAAGGGGCTTCATGGCACTCCAATGAACCTAAACCCAAAAGTCTCTCAAAAATTCCCATCAAGGTCGAATAAAAAACAATGAACAATTTTGAAAACCTAGAAGAAGGGGAACAATAAAACAAAAAGGAAAGTTTTTTAAAAACATTGAAAGAAGATACCAAAAGCCACTTGGACATCCCCTAATCTTCGAAACAAGTTTGTATGCTAAACATCCTCGCCTAAAGTTTTTTGCAAAAAAAATGAAAGAGGAAAAATCAAAGGGGATGCCAAGGATCTTGAAACCATCAAGTGGGGCAACATAATTCAACAAGCGGGATGAACCCAAGAGGTAAACTAAAAGGAACCTAGGTTGAACATTTGTGGGATCGAACAAAAAACCCCATAAAAGTCAATTAAAAACCAAAATTATCAAAGGTGAGGGAAACAACATGGGCAAGGTAAAAGATATGGGTGTCATCAGCTAAGGAAGGGAAGACACATGATGGGAACACCCTCGAAGAATATTACAAAGCATGAAAATGAACAAGCACAATAATAAGCCCTCTAAGTAGGTTGCCATGACATGTACCCACATAAGAAATAATGACAAACAAAGCCCTTAAAGAATAATGATGACTCAAAAACAAAAGAACTTGAAAGCCATAAAAATAGTGAACAATCAAAGTTCATCTTCATTGGCTAAAAATGTTTATTCTCTATTGTAATGTACCTACATTTGGGTTGAAGATGAACATAGATGCAATGGAGAAAATACATATTTATGAGGATTGTTGTGACGATTTGGATTATACATAATGATAATGGTCTAACTTTCAAGTAAGCGAATAGAATGATTTCCATGAATGTATAGATAAGTTTATTTATTATTGAATCAAAATTGTTGTGGCTATCCATGGTGCTACATTGGTTACTTCAATGTAATTTAATTTAATTTTTTCATGAACAATGATTGTATACATAAACAAAATTGTGGCCCTAGGTCAATTTTAAAAAATTAGATGTGGTTTAAGCATGGACAATGATGTCACATTTGTCACTATCAAAGCACATTACAAAAACGTACATTTATCGAACCTTCAAAGTTTGGTCCACTTTAACTTGTAATTACCCAACATCAACACTAAACTACCAATGCAAATTCACATTACATGAAAAAAATAAAATTAATTCAAATAGATTAGGAATTAAATCTCACATAAACAGTCTGATTTCACTTTTGAAATCAAACTTTGAAAAGATTCCCAATCACAATTATTTATAGTTTAAACACCGGGTCATTGTGTGTGGCTCAAAAAATTTCACCATTCATAAGGAATGCAAGTTGTTCATTGTTGTCATTCAAATCTACTGCCTATTTCATGTGAATATGGTCATGGCTAAAATCCAACAAACTTTTAAACGCAAAAAACTCATCACCAGAAAATGATGAATTGCCATCATTGTACAAGGTTTAAAGCTGCCCTTGGTAGATCTTTACTATAGCCACAAGATTGCAAATGAAAACATCATGTTGTTGTGTAAATTGCACAAGAAAATCAATGATTTCTAACAAAATGATGAGACAACACATTCCTCATAAGTAATATGGATTAGCAAGGAGGATCAAATTAACTTGCAAGCATAGATTTGAACATTAAGGAATTTGAAAAAAAGAAACATACAAATTAATAAAGCTTACAAAAGGTTTCTAGTTTACAACAATTTACCTTGGCTGCTTAGTTGTTTGTGTTGTCCATGTACATCTTGGCCAATAGTAGCATATATTTTGATAGATTCCTCCTTAGAGGTTCCAGCAAGGATATCCAATGGGTGTTCACATTTTTTACCATTTTCAACCCCCGTGTTTCCATGATATTAATAAATTTAATGAACTCCAAGTGTTTTTTTTTGGCTATGGGCAAAATAAGAATGACAAGTTTGTGGCAAATCTTTTATGATACTCATTATTCCCAAGGAATACAAGGCTTTGAAGCCAAATTGCATCTATGAACCATGCAATGAACCCTAATGGAAAATGGTGCATAGTTAATATTCATTTGTTTAGTGACCCCAATTTTGGTTTTTTGGAATTTACTTATTGCATCATCCCCAAAACAAAAGAATTTTTGAGCTGCATATTATATACTCAATCTTACACCCTTTTGCAAGGCCTCCATGATCACAAATATTAGGTTGTCAAGACTCAACCCCTATCCCACCAACAATCTTTTGAAAAAAAATCAACTTGGGAATTTTCACCTAGTTTTGCATCACATATCCATGAATGGGGATCAAGCTCCCATTACCCATCGTGCTCACCTAGTCACATGTAAGGGCCACAATGCACATAGTTAGCAAAATAAATAATTGCTATAATTACATCAATGACTTAGGCATATATGAATTTTGCCATTGTCCAACCTAAAGAATGTAACCAATGCATTTTAAGACTCTTAGGCACACCAATGAATGAGTACTACATAACTTTAGTTTTTCATACTCCACGTTAGGACAACCACCTTCCAAGATTTATAACAACATGGCAAACTATACCTTTCACTTTCCAAGTGATTATTTTTATTGACTTCTTGTCATATAGTAACATGTGCTTGGGTAAAAACAAGGCTTGATTTTTTTTCGTCTATAGGTTTTATTGGTGTACCACTCTCTTGTCTTAACATTAAACTAAAACAAATCCTTGTATGCCTTCCCCTTGGCCTCATGTTTCATTAGAGTATTTCATTTGGGAGCAAACAACAATGGCTTTTGTTAACATTGCTACAAACCTTACAATAAATATTGTGTAAAATGCCATCGATGGCAACGGGTCCTTCACCCCATGGGAACTTTATAGTCCATTCAAGTTGAAATTTGTAGTAGTGCATGGGTGGAGGATAAAGTTTTCATGGCAATGCAACTACCAACCTATAAAATAATATGGCTCCATTGGGAAATGGTTGAGGTCATTTGGTTACTAGACTTTTTTTCCCCTTTTTTATTCATGTACCTATCACCCACCAAATTTATTTTGTCAATTGGTGGTCCATTTGGCATGGTCTTTGAGCATATTTGAAACTTTTTGACCTTGAGGATTTAACTAGTGGCTTCATTTAATTTCATTAGTTGTGTTCCGATGTGGTTGTTGGCCCCATCCCTAGGTTCACGGCATGGGTTCTTGGTGCTAGTTGACTTTTGATTTTGGCCAAGCCCTCTTTGGTGTCATCCGTCCAATTAACTTGCACACATAGACATAGAAACTCTAATTTAAAACTAGTTATCACTCACCATCATGGTGTGGACAAGTTGATATAAAGTTAAGAGGTTGATGTTGCTTAAAGCATTATGATAATGTTAGATATGACATTTTGTTGGCCTTGCCTACCAAGGCAAGGATATTGTGTTTAGATTGATTATAGAGTATAGTAGCTTAATGGATTTTGGCCCCTAGGTGGTAGGTCTATTTTTATATGAGGATTTTTGAAAGATGATATTTTGGCTTGTGTTGAAACTTGAGATTAGTTATAGAGTTATAATAATATCTTGAAGGATTTTGGTCTCTTGTAGAAGATTTTGTTGAAGATTGTATTTTTGCATCATGAAATATTTGAATTTCCAGAATTTTCTTGTTGCCTTCAGATGCTTTTGAATGTAAATGGCAAGGCCACAGTGTGACATACCCCTTGTTAATGTTAGGGTGATATTAACTACAACCCCCAAACACCATGTGTAGCCCCACCTTTAAAAATGTATTTTGAAAAAACTGAAATGATAGCTAGTGTTTTCATACCACATGTATCCGGACAACCTGAACGAGGGGCATGTCACATTGTGGCCTTGCCAATTACATTAAAAAAAATCTGAAGGCAAAAGAAGAATTATGAAACTTCAAATATTTCACCGTGCAAAAATATAATCTTCCGAAAAATCCTCTAAAAAAAACCCAAAATCCTTCAAGATATTATTATAACTCTATAACTAATCTCAAGTTTCAACACAAGCCAAAATATCATCTTTCAAAAATCCTCATATAAAAATAGACCTATTATTACCTAGGGGGCCAAAATCCATTAAGCTACTATACGTACATTCCTACCTATTAGGTAACTAAACTACTTCTGCACTTACTTACATTATCAACCTACCCACCCATATAGATGGCCTACCCATATTCATCTACCTACTGGACCTACTTACCCACTCCTACTTACATAGAACAAACAAAGGTAGATAGCAAGAAAGGTAGGTAAAGAAAAAGATTTTGAGTAAGTGAATATGTATATAGGTAAGGGGGCTTTTTCTTTTGTTCTTTAGGTAGGTACACTAGGTAGGTGAATAGATATGTAGGTAGGCAATCTATCTGAGTGATAGGTTGGTAACCTAAGTAGGTGGGGAGGTAACTTTTGGTGGGTAAATAGTAATTTATGTAAATAGGTAAGTAGGTATACTAAATAAGTTATCGATAATGAAGACCGCCCAACGAACTTTCTTCCATCCCCCCCAACCTCAAAGGAAAAGAAAAAAAAAAAGTTTGGGTAAGGAAGGAATTAATTTAATGCATTCATGGACAGCATAAAAAAAATCAATTTTGGGCAATTTGACCTTAAAGCTACCTGAGGACCAAGATAAGGTGGCTCCAGGTCTAGGACATGGTGACCTAAGGCCCATGCCATCATAACAAAATGACCATGGGTTGTTTAAGGCCTATGACAAAATTTACCATAGCTTGTTTAGGGCCTAGGACAAAATGGAACCTAGACTGCATGAGGTCCCATAAAATGAAATATTCTAATTCTTACCGATGCCCAAGCCAATATGTCTTACTATACACGCGGTGAGCATGTAATGGACACTACCATGCATAATATGAGCTCTTAGTGTCCGTTACACATCAAAAACATGCAATTTGTGTCTAGGCATCATCCATCCTTTTTTCAACAAGGTGTACACAAATGGCCCTGCCATTAATTTAACTAGTGGGTGCCCGTGACCTTCAGACACGGCAAAAAAAAAAAAAAAAAAAAAACCCTCCCTGGCCCCCCCCCCACCCCTTCCCCGCCCGCCCCCCCTCCCCCCCCCCCACCCCTGCTGCCACAGGTTTCGGAATCCGACTGTCCGGGCCGGTTCCGCCAGTCAATTAAAACGCGGAACCGTCTTCGGACACACAGACAGACGCACAGACGCACACCACTGTTGTAATTATATATAAGATATCAACAATTGAAATTGGATGATAAATTGGTCATAACTAGGGGAAAATAAATTTTAAAAATATTTTAATGTAAATTGTCATCATGTTGTTGTAAAAGAAAATTTGTCATGATTTTATTTTTTTCCATTTTGTAACATCACATTAGTCATGAGGAACTCAAAAGAGATCTCACATTAAATGATAACATGTTCTAGGAACCTATTTAGACATTTTTAAAAAAATTACCAAACCAAAACTAATAGGGAAATGTCATGACATGATTTTTAATTTTTGAAACTTTAATGATCTTTTTCTCCAAAAAAAGAAGCAAATATTCCCTTTTCATATTTAATTTTCACATTTGTGCCAATTTTCAAATTTAAAAAAAAAACACTTGTCATGACATGTGTATTTGAATGTTTTCAACCATATTGTCACATTTTGAAAGAATTGCCCACAGACAAGGGGTTTATTGAGCATCAAGCAAAGAGCAAAATTTTACTCACAAGGAATTTTTTTTAAAAGGGTGTTTTGAGAAACAAAACACACCCACAGGAGTGACCATTATGCTTTTTAAAAAATGTTACCCTTCGTGGAAGAAAGATTCCAAGCAAAAAGGTGCCTTCCAACTACATTAAAAAAATCCACTTGGTGTTTTTTTTCATGTACCGAAAAATATTGATTGTCTTGCAAACTTTAAACCCAAATGACAAAATTCCAAATTAATCCTTCAATTCATCATGTTTTTTGCATCATAAATCATTTCATCCGGTTCGTCAAATTTGCCCAAATGGATCATGCATTTGGATGGTGATACATCCTTACACTCACATCTCATTCAATGGGGTTTAATTCCATGCTATTTATAAAAATTGAACCATTTTTTAAAAACATAAAATTTGAGTTTTTGGCATTAGAATTATTGTTAAAAGTACCCCAAATCATGGCAATTGCACCCCAATTTTGCCAAAATTGGGGACAAAATGAGAAGTTTAGATGAAAATATTACACATGAGGAAAAATAGGGGACCAAATTAGTTTTCTCCGCTAAATTGATCCTCCGGGGAATTTCACCCCTATTTTGGATTTGAGTCACCTGCAAATCTTCTGAATTGATCCCTAGTTTCATTAAATGGGACCCAATTTCACCCACTATATGGCTATACTCAAGTTGGGGATGAAATGGGCATTAGAGGGTCACGCTATGGCCCAAAAACAGGTTGAGTTCACAAGTAACTCTATTGTTGAACACTTGAATCCACATTATTTCAGCACCAATTCATGCACAAGGGATTTCACATAAACAAACTTCAAAAACAAGCAAATTAAATTATAGTGGGCAATAATTTTATGTAATATGACTGAATGAATGTGTGTGGATGGAAGATGTGTAGCTCCATAGCTAGACCCATAATGTACCCTTCCTACACACAAATATTCAATTGTGTGAATTGTTTTGGGTGATGTTAAGTTAATCTCACACTTAAGATGGTGGTGAAATGTAATTGCCGAAAAGAAAAAAAAAACACTAAACTAAACTGAACCAAAGTATAATTACACTTGTATAATTCCCAATTAAGACTATAATTAGATCATTTTTAGCAATGTTCAAAACATGACCCTGCAAAAATATTTTTCACATCCAAGTTTAGTTATGTATTTTTTTGCAACCCACCAATAAAACTGCGACAACAAATAGGTGGGGGACTACTAATAGCAAACCACATGGACCGATCATTATGATGGGCTTATAAAAAAAATTGAACAACATTTAGATCAATTTATTACACTATTTTTTACAAGAACATCCTATTTTTTGTTGTGCTCAAAAATATTAAACAAGCCAAAGGAAATGAATGCAATTAGTATAAAAGTATAAAAGTATTGTTGCTATTTTTTCCTCTAGTCTGCCCATTTTTCCCATCCATATTTTCTTAAGTGACATTGTAGAACACGAATGGGTTTGGAACTGAAACTATGTATGGTTACTACATAGCTATGGAAATCTATGTTCTTGGTTGCACAATTATTCTCTCACCCTTCTATTGTCTATGCATAATTAAATTGCCACACTATTTTCTTACCATGAATTAAACATAAACAACACCAAAATCATTCAAGACCAAAAGTTCGAATCCCTTCACCATTCTATTGCATCAAACTTTGCATTTCAATAATTTTGTATGAAGTGAAGGTGTTTCGCAAGGTCACAAACACTCATTTATATACTATCCAAAAGGAAACTAATTAAGAAATTTCCTATCACATAAAATAATCAAAAGATAATTAAACACATGGCTCCTCATGTGATTTCACATAAAATAATTAAAAGGAAACTAAACACATGCTTACCAATGTGATTTCACATAAAATAACCAAAAGGAAATTAAACAATGCCTACCCATGTGATTTCACATAAAATAATTATAAAGAAACTAAACACATGCCTACCCATGTGATTTCACATAAAATAATTATAAGGAAACCAAACACATGCCTACCCATGTGATTTCACATAAAATAATCAAAAACAAACTAAACACATGTTGCACATGATTTTCACATAAATTATTATGTGAAAGTCAATGCACCATCACCAAATTAAATTATGAAATCTTATCATTAAATTTACCCCTTTAAACAATTACCTAAGTAATTGTGTAATTACATCAAATTACATCACTCCCAAACTCATTATGGATTCCTTCCTCGGAATCACATATCCAAAATTATCTTCAATTTTTCATGACTAATGTGATCTGAATATGGTGAGCCATCAATCTTTTCAAGCTCATAAGATCCATTATCTACAAACACCTTCTTGATAACAAAGGGTCCAAACCACTTGGATAACAATTTCTTATAAGCCCTATGATGATGTCGAACCTCAAACATCATGACAAGGTCACCTTCTTTGAACTTTTTTTTCTTCACCTTCTTGTCAAAAGCCTTCTTTTGTTGAGCTTGAGTGACTTTAATGGATTGGTGGGCTCTTATTAGCAATTCGTCCAACTCATTAAATTGCAACAATCGATGGTGTTGGGACTCATCCAAAGGAAGTCTCATCATTGTGGCAGTGCGTAAAGTCATTACTTCCATTTCAATGGGTAAAAGCGCCTCCATCCTATAGGTTAAACGAAAAGGTGAGTACCTTACGGTAGTTTTATGTGTGGTGTTGTAAACTCACACAACATGGTGGATCTTGAGATCCTAGTCACAAATGTTCACATGAACCTCAACTTTTTTTCCCAACATGGAACACAATGTCCTATTGGTCCTTTTATTAAGCCATTAGTTCTAGGTTTATACATAGTGGTAAGCCTATGTTTCACTACAAGGTGTGCTAACATGTTTTCCACAACCTCATTCAAAAACTGGGGACCATTATTAGAAATAATTTCAAGTGGTGTCCCAAATCAAGTAAAGATTTGTTCATATAAAAACCGTGGTACTTCTTGTTTCATTGGGGATTTTAAGGCACATACTTCTACAAACTTTATGAGGTAGTTTGTGGCAACTATAATGAATCGATACCCTCTCCTAGTCATTGGCAATGGGCCCATTAAAATCAATTCCCCATTTTTCAAAAGGTCCTAAAGTGGTATGGGATGTAAAAGGTCATTCATAATAAACCTTTGTGCATAAGTTTAACATACATCACAACTCCTGTAATAATCATAGGCATCCTTGAATAGGGTGGGTCGATAGTAACCTACTTACAAAATCTTTTCTACTCTGATTCATCCCGCAAAGTGGCCTCCACAAAACCCATCATGAAATTCATACAAAAAATGTGAGGTGTCACATTTTCCAATGGTTCGTCGTAAAACACCATCCCTTTCTTGAAAGTAAAGTTGGTTGCTTATCATTGAGTAATTTTGACTCTTGTGCGCAATTCATGTACGTACCGCCTTTTTAGCTCCAATTGGAAACCTCATAAGTATTGAATGATTTCTCGATATTCTTTAGGCGCTTCATTTGCATTGATGGTCATTATTGTTACATTTAGAAAATCGTCATCCTCTAAAACATCACTTAATCCTTCGTATGCCCTTGCAAGGCCATCAACATTGCCATGTCGCTTGCCTGGACGATGGACAATGTCAATGTCAAATTCTTCCATCAATAGTAGCCACCGAACAAGTCGACCACTTGGATTATACTTGTTGACCAAGTAGTTTAAAGCCTTATGATCTGTCACAATTTTGGCCTTACATCCCAACAAGTAATGGCGAAACTTCTTAAGAGAAAAAATAACTACAAGACCTTCTTATTTAATCATAGTATAATTCTTCTTTGTTGAAGTTAATTGTCTACTAGCAAAATGAATGGGATGGTCATGCCCATTTTCGTTAATTGGGATAGTGTGTTCCCCATCGCTTCTCCAAATGCATTGCAATATACTAAAAATGGTTTGTTCCAATCTGGAGTTCGAAGGATTGGTGCAATTTGAAGAACTGACTTGAGCTATTCAAATGCACATTTTGATGCAACATCCTCCATTGGTGTAGGTGCGTTGTCACATAGGAATTGTGTTAAAGGACGTGATTTTGTCGCAAACATGTATATGAACCTTCGATAATAACCCATCATCCCCAAAAAACTTCGAAGGGTTTTCTTCGTGGTGGGAAAGGGAAGCTTTGAAATCCTATTAAACTTTTTGGGATTTATGGCTACCCCATCCTTTGACACAATGAGTCCACCTATCTTCCCTTCTGAAAAACCAATTGTGATTTTCTTAGGGCTGAAAGTCACTCCTACACCATCCAAACGTTGAAAACTAACTCAAGTTTGGCGAGATGAGAAGCTTTATCATTATAAACTCCAAAGTCATCAATGAAAACTCGTAGAAAAAGGCCCAAGAATGGTTCAAAGACCTTATTCATTAAACGTTGAAATGTCCCTTGAACATTGCTTAAACCAAAAGGCATTATTGTGTAACAAAATGTTCCCCATGGTGTGATGAAGGTGGTTTCAATTAATCCTCTGGAGTAATTTTCACTTGGTGGTAGCCCCTATACCCATCTCCGATTGTGTACATCTCGTGCTTTGCTACCTCTTCTAATTTTTTTTCACAAAATGGCAATGGGTAATGATCTTTCTTTGTTACTTTGTTTAAAGCTTTGTAGTTAACACATACCTTTAGCTTACCATTTTTCTTTAACACCAATACCACAGAAGAAACCCATTCAATTATCTTCACAGGCCTAATGAACCATGCCTCCAACAACTTAAATATTTCCTTCACCATTGCAATGTATTTTGGATTCCACGATCCTTGCTTGATCCTGATTGGTTTGGCATTCGATAACAATTCAATTTTGTGTTGCTCCATGGTGACTTCCCTAAGGTCTTTGTAACTGAAAGCAAACAAATGGATATACTTATAAAATAAATTTTCATATTAATTTCTTTCTTTAGAATGAAGATCCGGTCTTAGGTGAATCCCGTTCACCCGTTCCACAACTTCTCCTTCTGTTAACACACATGGAGTTGATTGGTCATCATCCCTTCGAATATTTTGATCCGCCTTAAACAAAGCTCCAACCTTAGGGATTTTTTTCAAAGCATATAACCTTATTTCCTCTTCACTAGAATCATCGGTGTAAATCCCTTTAAAATTGGAACTTTGGTTTATTTCTTATTCATCATCATATTCACTTATTCCTCTGGAGCTTTTCACAAAGTTGGCAAATGGAACTTTTTGTTGGTTAAGATGAACTCCAATGGTCATGTATCCTTGACCCCAATAAGTCTTTGCATGTGACTTTGTTAACCAAAACCTACCTAATATCATTGGTAAGCCCCATCTTCCTCTAATACCACATGGAAATCCATAATGGTGGAAACCCTCGTTACAATGATTACAACACTGCTAATGATTCCTTTTGGCCTAACAACTCGTTTGTTAACCATCTTTAAGGTTACTGAGGCCGGTCTATAAATTTTCAACCTTAAGTACTTCATTGTAGGAATTGTCATTACATTGACTCCTACCCCTCCATCCATTGACACTTCGCGCAACACTGATCCATTACATTGCACATTAATGATTGGATCACATTCACGTTCAATTGCTATGGCATTCAAAGGTGAGGATACCTTTGGGACTTTGGGTGTCAAAAACCCCTTCCTCAACTCCCTTCGAGCTGATGACACCATTGCCACCATTTGTCCAATGGTGATGTTCGCTTTCTGAGATCCCACATCCTTTACCACTGAATAAGGACCGGAATCTCTAAAAATTGGAAAGTTTTGGAATCCAAACCTTTGCCTTCGGTTTTTTTTTTTTTTTTTTAGGGTTCTTGCCATCTCTTTAAACCTTTTGACATTTGCGTCATGATGAGTAATGCCTTTCGCTGGTCGTTTTAGTTTGGGCCATGACATCAATCGCATCCTCAAGAATTTTGAGGCTCTTTTCCAAACCCATCAAAGCCTCTTCTCACCCTTCACTCATCGGCTCAATTAAATGTACTTGAGCTTTGTTCTTTTCCTCTGTTGAAAACCTTTGAATAGAGGAACCTACGTTCTTTTTGGTAGCCATGGCTGGCAAGTTTGGACATTCCCTTGAATAATGGCCCATCTCTCGACATTTGTAACATTGAGTTGTTGATAGGTCCCTCTCCATGTTTCTGTTCTTACTAATCCTTAGCTGTAATAGATGGAGGTTCAACTAGTTCATTTGATTGATCATTTGTTCCATAGCCAACTCCATGCGCGAGCTCACTTTTGAATGTTTTCGCAACTCTAGTTCAGTTAAGAATTGAACTGCTTTCACATGGATTGCATAGTTGGTCGTGGAATTTCCTCCGTGCTCACTTCCTTCTTTTTCACCACCTTTGTTGCTTCATCAAACGTCATCGCTTGTTCGTATCTCACTTGTTGTCGTAACTTTGATAACAGACTAATGATGAAATATTCTAACACCAATGCATTGATTCCCGCAAAAATTGGATCACTTCCTTCATGACCTTGTGCCCTAAAACACCCTTGGAGTTTATTCTATAATGTCATTGTCTTCTCCTTATACTCTCTTATTGATTCTAAAACCCCCTGCTTTAGTTGATTCAGTTCAAATATTAAGTTTTGATAGACATTATTCATAGAATATTCCTTTAGTAAGGCCTTAGTTATGTCATTCCATGATCCCTTCGATGCTTCTATCTGTTGTTCAAACCAATGGGATGTTATACCCTCTAAGAATTCAGGAAAGAAATTAAGTCATTCTACAACGGTTCTAAGCCCCGTACCAATAAAAATTCTTTCCCTTAAAAACACTTCAAGGTTTTCACCCTTACTCCCCCTGAAAATTGGAATAACCATGTTGATTCTTATTTTGTTTTATAAAAATACACCAAACTAATTAATTCCTTTGACCAACTATCATTTAACTTTTACAACCTTTCTTCATGAATAAGGAAATTCCCAATGGCCCGAATTGCATTCGTAATAAAATTCTCCTATCTTTTTTGTGTAAGTCTCTAAAAGGACCAGACATCTCCAACCCTACAATTATCCTATTTAAAGGCCTAGATTGAAAAATAACATTTACAAGATCACGACCATCATGAGTATCAATGACGCCTCCACTCCACATGACATGCAAGTTATTGGTTTTAGCATAATCTAGAGTCACATCCCTCTTCCTAAGCCAGATGAGTAAATGTTGTTCTAGTGTGATTGTCCTTTGGCATTGCCTTGTAGGTTTTCGGTTAGGTTGAGGTCTAGATTCTCCTATCGTCTACGTAGTTGTGATACTATCACATTTGGTTCACCTATAGTTCCAGGCTCTTCAATAGGCCTTTCAACAAATGATCTTGGCCTAGGAACTCCTAATGTCAATGATGGGGTTTATTGCTTATTTTCTGTAAACTGTGTACTAGGGGAATCAGAATCCTTTCCTAACGTTGACATTAATGTTCTAACTAAAACACTAATCCTAAAAATAAAACATATATTTTTTTTATTTCTTTTAAAAACCTACAACATTTTAAATATAAAAGTTTCAAGGTTTCAACAGGGTTTAGCAAACATGAACTTATTCATGAACGTTTATTATCCTTTATAGACTTTTATTTACATTTTATTTACAAGTTTCACATGTGCCATATTTTTTTCCTTTTTTGCTTGCAACTTTTCTTTGTGTATTTTTTCAAATTCCTGCAAATTTAACTTTAGTTCGTGCCTAAGATTACAAGTAATATCCAAAAGCAAACTTGGGGTCAAACAAAACGACTCATGTTTATGGTCTTCATGATGTTCCTTTATGCGTTGAATCATTCACCAAACTCGGTTTAGCTTGCCTCTTGTAATCTCCATTACTACAAGTTGAATCTCCTCCACCCACGTGGTCACTTTTGTCCATGATTCGGGGATAAATTGATTACATTGCATCTCTCATTCTAAAACAAAACAAATAATTTATTCTTTTTTTTTCTTCTTCCTACCAATTTTTCCAACAACACAATTAAGTTCCACAACACAATTAAGTTTCACAACACAAAGAGCATAGATTTAAGTCCCGGTTACGGAACCAAAAAGATTTAGAACATGAATGGATTTGGGACCAAAATTATGTATGGTTACTACATAGCTATGGAAATCTATGTTCTTGGTTGCACAATTATTCTCTCACCCTTCTATTGTCTATGCATAATTAGATTGCCACACTATTTTCCTACCATGAACTAAACATAAACAACACCAAAATCATTCAAAACCAAAAGTTCGAATCCTTTCACAATTTTATTACATCAAACTTTGCATTCATACAACAACTTTGTATGAAGTGAAGGTGTTTGTCAATGTCACAAACACCCATTTATATATTATCCAAAAGGAAACTAATCAAGAAATTTCCTATCACTTAAAATAATCAAAAGATAATTAAACACATGGCTCCTCATGTGATTTCACATAAAATAATTAAAAGGAAACTAAACACATGCTTACCAATGTGATTTCACATAAAATAATCAAACTTAAACTAAACACATGGTGCACATGACTTTCACATAAATTAATATGTGAAAGTCAATGCACCATGACCAAATTAAATTATGAAATCTTATCGTTAAACTTACCTTTTTAAATAATTACCCAAGTAATTGTGTAAATACATCAAGTTACAACACCCATGCATGTTTTGCACTTGTAAACTCACATAACATGCCAAGTAATATGTTACATACCCTTTATACCCCTAGCATGTTCATAACGTGTAAAACCATTTTGCTGAGTCAAATCAGTACAAGTTGGATTTTTTTCATCCATTTTTAATGTGTATGATCACATATTGAACACTGTCGAAGATGCTTTTAATGCTTTTGAAAGGCACTCCATAATACAATGATTGATCTCATTTGGTCATTTATAATTAATGACCTAAGTGGTTAGATAGTTTCTTGCCTTCCATATTTAGGGGTGGGGATAGAGAATTAATTAACACTTTATGTTGGATGAAATAAATCATGATAAAGTCCCAAATAGGGGGGGATGAGGCTGGAGCTGCTTTAATAAGGCTAGATAGGTCACAATAAGCATGTGCCCCAACAGAAAATGCTCCTTTCAATGGCCCAAGGGGCTCAAGCATGATGAAGTTTAGGAAACTCTCGATGGCTATAATGTCCCAAAGGTGATGGCTCACTTGTATAGGCCAATCCATTCTAGGACCTTGTGGTTTTAAAAAGGTCCTGGTTTCAAACTCAATGACTATAATTGTGAATAATCGAAGGGGTAAAAAGTTGCAAGAAATTAGGGTTGTTGTGGATGTCATAAAGGCCTTCATCATTACCATTTTGTCTCTTTGCAAAATGACTAGATGCCACCCCCAACCAATATGTTTCCCCCCCCCCCCCCCCCTCAATTTCATGATGTTACTCGTGGTGATAGTACATAAATATGTTTAGCCAAATTTGTCGATATTCAAAATATACAAGTATAAAATTTGAAACACCCATTCATATTGTAGGCAATTGTGACAAAAAATTTGAGTTTTTTTTTGCTTGAGTATTTTTTTCAAAAGAAAAAGGAATTTATAACATAATATTTTATTTTGAAAATATTTTACACAAAATGGTGATAATTCACCCCCAAATAATCATTGCCCCTTAATACCCACAAACCTTGATATTTTTTTTTTCTAATTGTGTTTTGCATTAATACCTTTATTCACAATGTATTGTATATAACAATAGTAATATTGAAAGTTTTCACAACTAAATCAAATGAAGGCATTAAATATTGCCCAAATAATGTGTATTTTTTATCCTATGATGTCAAAACTTTAAAATTATCGTAACAAAAAAAAAAATTAATATTCTCCCCTCAAGGATTAAACTCAAAGCATTGGGAAACCAAAGAAACAATAATCATCATTAACCTAGTTACTAGCATTTATAATCGCGAAATTTTCTTTTGTGTTTGATTTTTATTTTTTTTGCATGACATCAATCTAACCTTGTGCAAAATCATGCAAGGCGTCGCATTAGAGCCCATAAAATTCTCATTAAGATTATTTACCATTCTGAAAACCAAACACTAACATAATATTTAAGAATTAGATATATGTTGGATCAAGGTTTTCGAATCAAAATTTGACATTTCCAAAAGCTTTTAAAATCCAAATTCAACATTCATAAACTAGATGTAACAAAATTTGTGCAAGTTTTGGAGTCATTCACGGATCTTTTTAAGCATAGAGCTTCCTCCCAATTACACTTTAGTCAGAGTGGCCTTTGCATTTTGGTGTGCTAATGGGTTTTTGGGACTTTGCCACGCATTTTTTGGATGAGGTTTTATTTCAAAACATGGTGCATATTAATGATCTTCCTCTCCTAGAAGATGCCCATGTTCCTTTGGACATTTTGTTTTCATGTATAACTTTGTCAACCTTCTTATCTCACATGGACAAGGCCTCCTTATTCCTTCCTATCTCTTTTGTGAGGTTTCAAGAAAAAATTATGTAAGTACGAGGGGACATTGTGGGTCCATTATCATGGGAGTCTTTTCAAGGCCCCTTAACGACGTATCAAGCTTTATTGCTAATATCCTTTAGTGGTATATGCCTTTTTTCTATGGAGGATTATGCCCCATTTGTTTTTGTAGGGAGTTGGGCTCTGGTGGTTTCGTATTTGTGTTTTAGGTTTTATATTTTCGATAGACCCATTTTGAAAGAGTATTTTTCTCAGGTTGAGGGTGCCCACACTTGTTTCAATCATGTTTACATGCAACATGAGATGACCTGTTTCTTGTAGTTAGGGAGATGCACCCTTCTTTTGAAAATCTGGCTCACATTCGTTCTTGTTCGAACAAGGGGATAGGGTTATGGTTGATTGTTAGGCCATCTATCCATTTGTTTTGCATCGCACATTCTACTTTCACCTCAGCGTTGCATTTTTGCTTTGGTTTGATTTAACCTTTAACATTTAGTCTTCTCACATGTTGTAATTAGGGAAATGCACCCTTCTTTTAAGAGTTTGGGTGATATTGGCACCCTAGGTCTACATGCTTATTTGATGGACATCCACCATAACTCATCCCTTCGGACTATATTGGAAGATGACTCCATTTTTTCAACATATAAAGTTCGCATTTGTTTTTATTCGCGCAAAGGGGTAGGGCTATGGTTGTTTGCTAAGCCATCTATTTATTTGTTTCGCATTACACATTCTACTTTCACATCAACATTGCATTTTCACTTTGGTTTGATTTAACCTTTGACATTTAGTCTTCTCACATGTGAGTGTGGATACATGTTGGATGCATTTGGCACGCATTTAACTCATTGCCTGTTTGGAGATCAACGGATAACCACACATGATGCTATCTAAGACGTCATGTACGCCCTTGTTCGAGAGAGCAATGGTACGCCTTTACGTCAAAAGTTTATTTACGAGGCAGTTTCTACATGATTCGAGAAAACCAAGTCTTCATTGTTGATGTGGTGGTTATTGACTTGACATGGAAAACGGTGGTTTCGAATGTCATTAATTGACCAAGATGTGCAATTGCGAAATTTAACGCCATTGTTAAGATATAAAAAGTTTAACTCCACAAATATAAAAGGTTTCAGGAGGGGCAACATTTTATTTTGATGGCTATGGAGGTGCACGACGCATCCAGGCGTGATATGGATCGTTTCATCAAGGAGCATGCTCATCTTTCCCATGATAGATGATCGAGAAGTCATTTATCCTTATCTTTTTGCATTCAATTTTTCAAGCAACCTTATTGTTCTGCCATGTGCTTTAGCCTTTGCTAAAGAAAGGAAGATTGTGTTGACAGGTGATGCTTGTTCTAAACCTCCCATTATTATTAGATCTCATGATTTGCATGCTAGTGACATTAGAGGTGCCATGGGTGAGATAGCTCCTTAAGATGAGAGAAACTACATCTCCTCGTTTTGTCTCCCTTGGGATGGTTCTGGCCATCATTATTTTATTGGGGGTTTCTTGTGGCTGATATAGCATCTACAAGCATACACTACATACACAAGTAGGGCACCCAAAAAAATAATTAATTATCATCACAAATCAAGATTTTTAGGGTTATGATGCCCCTCATTACATACCTACTAGTCCAAACTCAGTTTGTCAACGTGAAAACAGACCTTACACTACTAGTATTCCTGCCTTCAGACAGTCTAAGAGGCCTCGCCCAAGGTGGTGAAGGTATAAGTGTAAATGTTGGTTCACTCTAGTTGTCACATTAAACCAAAGGTAGAATAGGTTACCTGGCCACCTATTCTAGAGTTAGAGAGAAAACAAACCCCACATAACCATCTGTTGCTACCTCTATTTGTCCCAACCTAATTACGGATTGAAAGGTAAAACATTACAGACCTTCTACCACTAAAAAAATTTTGGCACTAAAATGCCACTAAGTACACTAAGTGGTGACTAGTGGTGCGCCATATTGATCCTCTGCCGAAGCTAGTTAACTATAGTGATGCATGATCACTGAGCTCACAATAATTAATTAACTATAGTGGTGCATATATGTGCCAACACATTATAGGTAATTAACTGCAAACAGGACTAGGACTTTGCATACCTAATACACATATATCAGTTCATCCATGTCCCTCACAGTACCACACTCATAAACACATCGTGAATCCTCCTTGGTCCTCGGGATTCTTGTGAGAAACGCCGTTTTTTACTACACTTGCATTCTTTAAGTATGAAGAATGTGCGTGACGGAGTTCGTCACGCACTCCGTCACGGTGTTGTCAGTTTAAAAAACTCATTTTTTGTTGGGTTGATTATTATTGGCAGATTGAACAATATAATAATATTATTGATTTCTTTGACTATTAAAATATCGAAAATATTCATATCAATCGGTACTTCTTTTCATATTCGATCTAATATGAACAGGCAATCAATTATTGATTAATTTATATATATTAGTGAATCAATAGGATATTCATCCAACTCCTTTTATGATTGTCAAAGATATTGATCAAACGATATTGCTTTTCATATCTGATCTAATATTATGAGCAGACAATCAATTATTGATTATTTTATTTTTATTGAATTAATAGGATATTCATCCAACTCCTGTTATGATTGTCGAAGATATTGATCAAACGATATTGCTCTTCATATTTGATCTAATATTATGAACAGACAATTAATTATTGATTATTTTATTTTTATTGAATCAATAGGATATTCATCTAACTCCTATTATGATTGTCGAAGATATTGATCAAACGGTATTGCTCTTCATATCTGATCTAATATTATGAGTAGATAATCAATTATTGATTATTTTATTTTTATTGAATTAATAGGATATTCATCCAACTCCTGTTATGATTGTCGAAGATATTGATCGTCCCTTGCTAGACCACCATCACCCACTGAGATCCACGTCCCTCGCGAGACCATCATCACCTGCTGAGCCCGCCCTTGCTCATTTCGCAAAGTTGGTGTTGGACTGCACATCATGGCTTCGTTCGAAGATGATGTCATCGAATCCGGAAGCATCACTGTTGTTGATATCATTGCTGAAGGTGAAGTGGCACCACTCGTACCTGTCGAGATCGATGACGAAGAGGCGCAACTTGAGGTTGATGATGCTGAGCGTGGAGACATCATGGCAGTTCGGATCAAAAACTTCATCAACGTTGGCATTTTCCTAGCTATCATTGAGGGTGCCGCGTTTAAGGATCTCAAAAAGACAACGTCTTTCTTTAATCAATGCGGCGTGCATTTGATTGACAAGGATAAGGTCGAATGGTTCATCTGCTTGTTGGACCCATGCTTCAATGTCAACAAGCTAGTTGTCATTAAGTGCACAAAGACGGGAGCGTCGAACGCTTGCACCCACCTCGACAAAAAACACTGCATAACCTCATCCAAGACAATGGCAACTAATAAGAAGCTAGCAAATATCAAGAAGCAGCTCAATCTATCCGACTCGACTTTTAAAAAATACCCAAAGCGCTGGTTTGAAGTGCAGTTGGGAGCTTGGTTTGCCGAGCAATCGATCTCGTACAACGCGTTCACGACCCTTAGATGGCAATTGATCGGTCGTTAGCTACTTGTTGGGGAAGGTGGAATGAAGTCAATCAACATCCGCAAGCTTCACGTCGAGCTGTACACCACGTGTAAGAAGATCATCATTATGTCACTTGTTGAGGCGCGCTCATTCTTTTACGATCATGTACTTGTCGTTGTACCTGCACTTGATAAATAGCAAGATGAACAACTAGAAGTACTTGACATTGCGAGTGTGCTTCAATACGTCGACCAGGTTCAATATTGGCTACAATCTCGCCATCCGTCGATTTGCACTGACTATTGATGAGCATCAAGCGGAAAAATTGTTTACAATCTTGCACAAATGGTCTTCAGGCGTCCTCGAGGAGTTCGGCATTAAGGTGATGCTCGATGTGTTGACAAGCACTTCAGATTCGGGATCTGATGTAAATCGTACCTTAGACATTCTAATCGATGCTTGGTGGGAATGGTGTATATCACATCTAATCCACTTGGCATTCATGGAAGCGTTTGGCACCTCGATTGACCCTAACAATAGTAAGAATGTGGACGCGCGTTGCTTCTTCCAAAGGATCAAGAAGGTCATTGAAGTTGTGAACAAGTCTGAGTACCTGCAGGGAGCCTTTGAGGAAGCCATGCTTGAACTCTTGGAGACATACCTTAAACTACTTAACTCGCCACAGCACCGATGGTTATCCACAACGTTTGTACTGGAGCAAATTCTAATAGTTTGGGAATTTCTCTTGCAGGCGTAGCGCAACCTCAATCGACCAGTTCCACTAACCGACATGGACTGCACACTGTGCATCGAGTTTTATTCAATGATTGAGCCGGTTCGGGCCGTTTAGATCAAGGCACAGGCTATGCAAACATTTGTCATTGTCGATGTGTACGTCATGTTATACTTTTTGTACACAATTGTCTTCGATGTAAGCAAGCCGCTCGAGTTGATAATATCGATACGTCGTCAACTCGGTTCTGAAGACCCCGATCCAGTGTTGCGATCACATGACATACTGCAACTGGCCACTTGTGAAGCAGGGAAGCTTCTTAGCAAGGCAATGTCTGAACGCTATTTCAAATGGTACAATCCGATATTGGCGCTTCGTCAGCTCAAGAAGATCTACAACAACAACCTTGGGTGGCCCATGCTACTGAAGAACATCTTGGAAGAAACTGATTTCAAGTTCTCGTACTTAATTGACGCATAGAGTATATTGTACCCGCCAATGACGTTTGGAAATATCCTAGCGAAGTTGATCAATGCGACTAACATTGATAGGCTTGATATTCCTGTTGGCTGGACACAAGAGAGCCTACAGAAGCAGCATTTTGTGTTCGTGAACCAGTTCATATGGAACAAAATCAAATGTTTAACGGAGACCGTTGCAATGCCGATTGTGCTCAAGAAACAACAAATGGCAAGGAGTACCCCAGCTCAGCGACTTGAGAGACTCGCAAAGCGCGTCAAGACATTAGAGTTATTGTCAGCAACTCTTGATATTGTGGCTGATGATGACGAGAAGGACGTTAATGGGAGTGGTGAACGCTTCGAGACGACGGCACAGATCGTGAACGTTGAAGTTCAAATCCTCAAAGGAATTGGCACTGAAACCAATATCAAGTTGTGGCCAAAATCAGCCAAGCTGTGCAAGTGGTGGGCTCGTCAAACAAGCATGCCATGTCTCATGCAGGCTTTTCTGGCGATCTTGGCCAACAAGCCATCCTCGGGTGGACTCGAATGCGACCTGGGCAACTTGTCAGACATCCTAGTTCTAAAACGATCGTCGTTACATGCCGGCTTGGTAGAGATCAATATGTTCCTCAAGATCAACAAGCACTTCATCCCGACGAACTCGGCTGAGCTGGCCCCGCTTGACAAGAAAATGAATTGGAAAAACAACATTCCAAAGCGGCCAGTAATGGCACTATATGATGGAGGCAAAGAAGAAGAGAAGGAAGAAGAAGACACTGACGATGACAATGACAATTCTCTTGTCTAAAGATATTGTATAAGTTCAATAAAAGGCGTTCGCCATCCAAGACTAGTTAACTTTAGTGGTGCATGATCACTGAGCTCACAATAGTTAGTTAACTATAGTGGTGGTCAGAGGCTGGACCTTATAGGCATAGTTAACTTAGTGGTTGTCACAACCCGAGGATGAAAAAAATAGTTGTAGTTAACTATCGTAGTGGTAGAAGGTTTGAAACATTGTCTCTAGTCATATGGCCATGGAACCCATGTATTTCAGACTAACCCTACTCCCTGATGGGAAGTGACAACAAACTGTCGAATAAATAATTAAATTTTAAATCTTAACTTTTTTTTGGCACTTCGTTTTAATATTTTGAACATTTCGGTAAAGGAAGAAAAACACAGCACCAGAACCCTGAGTTTGGTCATACACAGGGTGAGATTCAAAACAAACCCGCCAAAAAGTACATTAGAATTCAATGGGGGATGAAACTCAGGAAACCATCAATTTTGGTGGTAAACTGAGTTTCATCCTATCTTTCCTTTTGCCTGAGCGCATCCACTGCTGCTACATATATTTTCACTGCTCCTAAGTCTACATCTACTATAATTAGTCTGGAACCCTCTGCATTAAATGCTGAGTATCAGCATTTCATACTGAGATTTATTAAAATGTCTTTAATTTGCGGATAGGGGGTGAAGACAGGGTTACTTTACAGATAACTCTATTAGTGGTTATAATAAATATCAAACATATTCTTTAAGAATATGAGATAGGCTAGTGTGTCTAGACTGACACAGTCCTTGAACTTTAAGGTCTGGTGATCAAATCTAGCAGTCTAGATTTTGCTGATTCCTAATTTCATAAGAATTTCAGCATGATTATTTTTTTTAATTCAAAAATTCGGCAAAATGAAATTTTAATTTAATTTATGGCGAAATCGTTCAGGTGCTACGGTATCACACGAGTTAGCCCAAATAATAGAACAATTGGCCACCCACTCTTGAGAGCTGATATTACTGGACCATGACATGTAATGTCCATCAACTATGTTGTACAGTGTGAACACAACTAGAGAATGGCTATCTGGTAGCCATGCACCACATTGTCCTGAGGCCCAAAATTTGGGCCTTTGTGAGCTAGATTTCATTTCCAATCCCATGGGTAAAAACTAGGCCATGGCATGCATGTGAATTGTGAGTTTGTGACATGTTTGTTAGGATGGCAACATGAGGATGCGACAAGGGGCATTTACCACAAGTGTGCATTTGTGCATGGGGGAAAATATACAAGCGTCATAGGGGAAAAGTTGTGGGCCCGTCACAAATTAACAAAGGTACTACCAACTACCAAGGCCATGTGGTACATGCATTAAATTTGTGATACCATAGTACCTTGGCCATTTCAACACATGTCTGTCAAATAATTAATTACTTTTGAAATTTTCATTTCAACAAATGGAATGTTCCTAAATATTCACCATTATCCTTCATGATATTTTTGATTTGGAAGAAATAGTTTTTGAAATTCTCAACATTTCTAAAAATAATATAATTAGTGTCGAATTGGCCAAGGTACTAGGGTAGCACAGACCCTTGACTAAAATAATGTCCCCATTTGGATTGTTTGAGTAATTAGAACTATGTTGTTCTAGGGCAATGGAATTGAAGATCTGTTTAGTTTGTGGCAGGCAAGACACACACCTTCCATGTGATTGGCATGTTAATTGTTCGTAAGGTGCCTTGCCTAGGTTTTATAGGGTTACATGCATAGTTACTCGTCCAGTCCAAAGGCACCTTACGTGTAAGAGTATGCCTAAGGTGCTCCTTAGTAGGAGTAAGATGATCTTCCCACGCAAAGAGCATGTGCAATCTTCCCACGCAACGAGCATGTGCAATGAGAGGTGTTCTCATCTCCTCAACAATGCACTCATCATAACCTTGTGGTTTACTAATATTTAATTCATGGATGGTCTTGTGACTTACATTGGGTTAATGCCCACAAGTGGCATTTGTGAAATAAGACGCCCTTGAACAAATACCTTGTCACATGCACTCCATGACATCCCATGTATACATATACGAGGTATGCATGCATGACACTAGATTGTGGCAAGTGATGGTTACCGCGTTTCAAATATTCCATTGCTTACAACATGAACACTATCCTAGAACTTGAATGTTGGGAGAACCCTAATAGACATGGATTCTCATTTGAAATGGTGGTTTACTACAATTGGTAGTCCTCTTTGCAGGGGGAAGGATTGCCTGCATATAACTTGATAATATGATATGAAAACTACCATTTTCTTGTGCAAACGGTGCACCATGAGAAAGTTAAGGTCAATCAATTGGGTTTTTGTTCACACAAAAAATACTTATTAAGAAGTGAAAGAAAATTTTTGGATTATGAAAAAAATTTAAGGTGAGAAAATAGATTATTCTTAGATTGGAAGACTCAGAAATAATTCAATATTAATATAGTGTTATTGTTTTAAATATCTTCAACTATTTACTTTATGTTATTGTACCTTAAGTTATACCCTAAATTATTATAGAATATATTATATGCTACATTATAAGTTCTTCAAAATTACATTCTACATTATTGTATGATAGGTCATTTTAAGTTACCTTAAAGCTATTTTAAGTTACATCTTAGATTATTTTATTTTAAGTTGTTATGCCCTATGTTATTCATTGTTATTATAGGTTATTTCATCTTAAACTATTATAAGTTATTATATCTAGTGCTATTATTAGTTATTTTAAACTATTCTGTCTTATGCTATTTTAGGTTATTTTATCTTATGATTTTTTTTATGATCATAGGTTGTCTCACATTAGGCTATTCTAGGTTATTATATCTTAAGCTATTTTTGACTTTTTGACTTTAATCTATCCAAGATTATTCAAGGCCATTCTGTTCTATCCTATTTTAAATTATTTTATCCTAGGTTATTTTAGGTTATGGTGGAGTATGTTCGGTATGTGAACTCGCAATAATATTTTTCACATCCAATTTTAGTTATATACTTTTTTGCAACCCCATCCATAAAAGTGAAATTGGAATAGCAAATAGGTGGGGAACTACTAATAGTAAACCACCTGGACCAATCATTATGATAGGCGAATCAGAAACACTGAGCAGCAGTCAGATCATATTTATTACACTGTTTTCTGCGGGTTCACAGTTGTTGCGCCTTCACCAGCAGCCGCAAACTGCGGAATTAGGCTGAGCCAAAACCATGTTCCTCATCCAACCCAGAACATTTTGACATTTATTCATCCAATTTAACTATGCAGGATCACAAATTGAGCACCGCTGGAGATGCTCTTACTGCATCTTTTGCAAGATGAAATTTTAGTCAAGATAGCATGTGTCCCATGTGTTGGACAACATGCTTAGCACACCTTTCTAAAGCCTATGAGCAAGTAAAACACGAACAAACAAACACATGTACTTTGTGATCCCTGCCAAACTTGAAATTGTCCAGTGATGCAGTTTTGTACAGTTTTTGTACCTTTGAATGTTTCATTAGGTGTCATTTTTTCTTGGTAAGTTCACATGTGCTCAGGTTTTTTTTTAAAAATTTGTTATTATAATAATAAATAATAATAAATAAGTAAATAAATAATTATATTTTAAATAAGATTTAGATTAATTTATTTTGATGCACCTGAAATGGCGATCATGCATAAGACATTTTAGCCAAATTTGATTATAAACAAGATGTGAATTTTTTTTAAAAAAATTTAAGCATCCTTCACATTTTTTGGCTACACACCAATAGAAACCTGGTGATTAAATTTTTTTTTAAAGGTCAAAATTTGGTGACTAAAAAACCCAAAAAAGCCACATTTTCTTAGCCATTTTCAAAAAGAATACCTACATAGTAGCCAATTGGCTAACTTTAGAACCAAAAAAGAAAATTCACCAAATGCCAATCTCATTGCCATTGATGTATTGATCGCTATTCATTTTGTTCTTTTGCCCAAAAAAGTCTGTCCCACTGATTGATCATCATCATTTTGGCAAAGACTTTGGACACCAAAAGGAGAGAGGTAGGAACTTGCACTAAAGTGAAGTAGAGTAATGTCAGACTCCAGTGAAAGGGGGGGTAAACATGGCACTTTCTCGATTTTGGTCTCTAGGCCAAAGAGAAGCACCAGGCAAACATTTTTTGAACTTTGTGTGGGTCAGGTTCTTTGCCTTGGGTCCCTACTTTAGACAACCCTTTGGCCCACTCAATAATAAGTTTAAAAAAAAGGGTTAAAAAAAAAGTTAAATGAAATCATTGCATAACTTTGGTCATTTCAATGTCCATTATTGTCTCAGTGTTTTAACTTTTGATGGCATAGTTGCTTTCTTGTATACTAGTGGGTACCCGTTAATTGTTTCAACCAATCAATAACTCTGATATTGTATGATGCTTTGGTTTTCTACATTATTCAAGAGAGTTCCTGGTGGCTCCACGGATTCTGTTGTGGAGTCGCACAACGTCTCTTTGCAAAGGTTGTCTCTCGCACTCTTGAAACAATTCCACTTGTGATGCAATGCGATGATGCCTTCACCAGAAACGGTTGGAAGGAGCCTTCTGAGTGCAGCCAGAGGTCTCAGATATGTATGCGCTTGCTAACTTCTTGCACCTTGCCTTTGAGATTTTGTGCTTCGAGAACTGAAGTGACAACAACAATAGCTCTCCGTCTCCCCTACTACAATGCGACTACAATTTCGTGACAAACTAAGAAAAACAAATGAGAGAAACAACGGCGCCTAACAAAGGATGAAGCTAGATTGATCTCTTGTCTATTGACGCAGAACTCCAAATCATTCCAAGAAAACGGATGGCAACGTTAAGCACACGGGAATTGAACAAACAACCAGAAAAACACAAACCTCTAGAAAGAGTGAGAAAGAAGAATCAAGAAAATGAACAATGTGTCTGGTCGATTCGATCAACACACAGAACTATTATTATAGATCCTTCTTGCTCCCGGGGAATTTCGAAATACAATAGCTTGAGAGGAAAAATGTGCAATCTGTTAATAAAACATCCGGAGTGGAAAGACAACCAATGATACAAACGAACAAAATCCTTTACGGAGTTTCAAAACGGAGCAGCTCCCGAAAACCGGACTCTCCTGCACAAACCACCAGAAATGTTTGCGATCAAGCTAAATGATAACTCTACACCCCGAACTGGCATCCGCGGGAGCTTGGAGATTTCCGAAACGAACTATAGTGGCGGTGGATTTGAGGCAGCATTGACGATGATAGTTGTTGTGCGGAAACGGACGTGAACGATAGAGAGGTCTTGTCCGTCTGTCCGTCTGCGCGGAAATGGACATGAACGACAGAGAGGTCATGTCTGTCTGTTCGTTTGTCTGTCGAGGTCCTGAAACCTAGAATCGGGACATCGACAAACGGACAGACGCACAGATAGACAACGCAATTAATAAAGTAGATATGTATATGGCAAATGGGCTTAAATCATTCATGCATGGGTTGTCTTGACCGTCATGTCATCATGCATCCATCCACAGTGGCATGGCTGTTGAAACACTAAAGTATTGAACATAACTGGGATGTTTACATTTACTGAAATTTTGCCCTACAAATTTTATTTTAAAAAAATTGACAATGTTTTAGAATTTTCACCAAAATGTTGTTTAGAAAAAAAAAAATTCAAGTTGAAATTTGGTGATTAATTGCAAGAAATAAAAACATTGCTTAAGATTTTTTAATTAAGAAACCTTTGAGTGTCCCATACAATAGTGCAAAATTAGGGTTCAAGCGGTCATCATTATTTCAAATTTCTCACCCACTAGGTCTCATGTTAAAACACTAACAAAAGATCAAAGTTCTGTTAATGTTTCAAATGTAATGCATGGATGTTCCAAATAGTTTTTAGAATGAACAATTCCCTCTTGGAAATTAGAGTTATTATTAGCAATGCCCACCTCAACTTCACTTTAGGCTTCAATGCATCTTTGAAACACAATTGATGAAAGGTTTCATGAAGAATTGGTGTAAGCTTCACAAATTCATGAATGGGAGGTTTTTTTGCACATTTAATCAAAGCTTCAAGGAAGTTTTCAAAGGTGGTTCAATGCAAACTTGATGGGAACTCCAAATAATATATTGATGACTTCTTGTTTTCTATTTGTGAAGCTTTAAAGTACATTTTTCAACTTTTCCTCCATATATTTGCGTACACAAAGTTGTAGACATGAACCTTGTATGAAGTTCATATTTTGTTGAATGCATACAATTATTGGCCTATGAACTTAAAGGTGTTAATTTGCATGAAAATTCTCTTAATATCAAGCTACCAATTTTTTAATCAACAACTAAAAATTGTTGTTTTTTAAATCATTGGCATTGTTGTTTAGTATTGTATTAAGGTTTCAATGTTCTAATGTCATGTAACAATGATGCTAACTCTCTGCTCGATTAACAACAAGTGTGAAAGCTTGGCAATATAATAACAAAGATCTTCCCAAAAAACTACATTTGAACATTTTCAAATTCTACACATTAAATATAAGAAATTACTCAACACAATTATTTCTCATACTTTGTTGTTGTCATTAACACACAATGATGTTTATTTGTTTCTTCATATCACATGATGAGTTGAAATGGTGATAGTTTCAAACAAATAGTCCTTTTGTTAGGTAATACGCTATTTAATAAAAACTTATTTTTATCATAATAAAAACACTTTTATTATTTGTTTGTTCCCTCAAGTTACTTATTATTGTCAAGTCAGGTGCCAAATATTTCACAAATACATATAAAGTCATCAAAGGCCAATACAATCAAACTTTAAAAGTTACGTGTAGTTATACATTGTAAGTTTTAAGGACAATGCTTCATCAATGACAAAATATCATAAGATATATTTATTCAATGATGTACTATTATAGTTATAGTCATTGAAATCACATAGCTAATTTCAACTTAAATTTTATGCAACCAAAATAAATTATTGATTTAAAACTTTGATGATGCACATTTCAATCCATTCAAAACTCAATAAACTTTTATGCTAAAACAATGAAAGTGAAAGTAAGTTTACACACCTAGATGTGAAAAAATTCAAGACCAATATACTTTCTTTTTTAATTATGACATTTTTATTTTTATTTAGATGGTTGCTTGTAAATGTAGAGCTTCTTGTAATTTAACCATTGTATTGCTATGATGTGTTTTTTATTTGAATGTTAAGTCAATTATGACATGCCGTATGTTGCTTGTTAATTGCACTATAGTTGTAAACTATATGTACATTATTTGTTAACTACAATCATATATATTAATTTAGTAAGTTTGTCTGTTAGTCAGTGACAGGGCCGGTAACAAGACGAGGGCGGGGCCAACACGGGGTGGGAAGTTAATTATATATAACATGGGAACGGGGGGGGTCAACGGGTTAAAGAATTGGAGTGGAAAATGCGAAGGACGGGGGGGTCGACGGGGTAAAGTATTGAAGTGGGCAATGGGAAGGACTGGGCGGGGAGCTCGACGAGTGCATTATGCACCGGGTTCACACTAGTTTGTATGTATATTGCTTATTAGTTGGATTATAGTTGTAAAATATTTTTACTTAAATTTAGAATATGAATATTAAACTATATTTTGCATTGAAATAAACTTATTATTGCATTGATGTGCGAACATCATTTCAATATGGCAATAATCAAAATATAACCCAACTTTTGAATAGAGACAACCTTGTGGCCCTCTTAGCATTATACAATAAAAAATATTAAAAAGGATATTTGATAGCAGTAATTTTATTTGAACATTAAATATGTAAATAAAGTACATACCAATGGAAGGGACCAAATAATCCTTGTGGGTAGAATATTAATAATTTTTTTTTTGTTAAGACAAGTTTTAAGTTTTGACATTGTAGGATAGAAAATACACATTGTTTGGGCAATATTTAATGCCCTCCATTTGATTTAGTTGTGAAAACTTTCAATATTACTATTGTTATATACAATAATTTGTGAATAAAGGTATTAATGCAAAACACAATTAGAAAAAAAATCAGGGTTTGTGGGTATTAAGGGGCAATGATTTTTTGGGGGCGAATTATCACCATTTTGTGTAAAATATTTTCAAAAGAAAATATTATGTTACAAATTCCTTTTTCTTTTGAGAAAAATACTCAAGCTAAAAAGAACTCAAAAAAATTGTCACAATTGCCTACAATATGAAGGGGTGCTTCAAATTTTATAGTTGTATATTTTGAATATCGACAAATTTGGTTAAACATATTTATGTACTATCACCACTTGAGTAACATCATGAAATTGAGGGGGGAAAAAACATATTGGTTGGGGGTGGCATCCAGTCATTTTGCAAAGAGACAAAATGGTAATGATGAAGGCCTTTATGAAATCCACAACAACCCTAATTTCTTGCAACTTTCCTTCCCCTTTCAATTATTCACAATTATAGTCGTTGAGTTTGAAACCACAGAGTCCTTTTTAAGGCCACAGAGTCCCAGAATGGATTGGCCTATACAAGTGAGCCATCACCTTTGGGACATTGTAGCCATTGAGAGTTTTTAAAACCTCATCATGCTTGAGGCCCTTGAAATGAGCATTTTCTGTTGGGGCACAGGCTTCTTGTGACCTGTCTAGCCTTGTTAGAGCAGCTCCAGCCTCATCCCCCGCTATTGGGGACTTTATCATGATTTATTTCATCCAACATAGAGTGTTAAGTAATTCTCTATCCCCCACCCCTAAACATGAAAGGCAAGAAACTATCTAAAATCAACCACTTAGGTCATTAATTATAAATGACCAAATGAGATCAATCATTGTATTGTGGAGTGCCTTTCAAAAGCACTATGAGCATCTCCGACGGTGCTCCGTATGTGATCCTGCACATTAAAAATGGATGAAGAAAATCCAAACTGTACCGGTTTGACTCAGCAAAATGGTTTTGCACGTTATGAACACACTAGGGCCATAAAGCGTATTTAACATATTACTTGGCATCTTATGTCAGTTTACAAGTGCAAAATATGCCATATTATATGAGACTAGTGGGTACCCGTGACCTTCGGGCACTGTGAAGTCCCCCGGTTTCTTTAAACTTGGTTCATGTTTTAGTTTTTTCCTAGAAACTTTTATCTTTTTTATTTTTTTATTTTTATGTGTTTTTTGTTTTTATTATTATTTTGTATAATAAAAATAAAGTGTTTCTTTTTCACTTTTATATATATTTTTATTTGGATGCAAGTTTGAAGTTTGGAGAAAGAAGACACACCTCATTCTTTTTCAAGTAGGGTTTTTCTTCATTATTATAATTATAAAATTTTCTTATTTTTTACTCTTTATTTGGTTTCTTTATTTTTGTAATTTTTTTTCTTTTAAATTTTTAAAACTGTATTTCCCTTTCCTTGTTTCATTTGTTTCCATTCCTTTTTTATAGTTTTGCGGTTTTAATTTTTTTTTTGTTTGTGTTTGTTTCATGTTTTTACTTTTTCTATTCTTATTTTGTCTATCTTCATTTTTTTCCTATTTTTATGCATTTATTTATTTATTTTCTTTTCTTTTAAAAAAAGATTCTAGTTTTTCTATGTTTTATAATGAAAATAATTTAAAAAAACTTTTGTATTTTTGTTTGATTAGATGCAGGTTTGAAGTTTGGAAAAAGAAGACAAACCTCATTTTTTTTTCAAGTATGGTTTTTTTTCTCTTTCTTTTGCTCTCTGTTTTGTTTCTTATTTTTTGTCATCTAGTTTTCAATTTTCTTTTAAGATTATTTTACTGTATTTTCCTTTTTTGTTTCATCTTTAAATATATTTATTTTATATGTTTTCATTTGTTTCTATTTCTAAGTGTTTTAAAAAAGTTTCTAATTGTTAAAGTCTTTTTCTGTTTTTATTTTTTTTCTAGTTTTCCCCTTTTAAAAATTTTTTTTCTGTTTTTTTCTTTTTTGTTACAACTTTGTTTCATTTTATTTATTTATTAATATATTTTTTCTTCTTTTTTAATTTGAAATTTCTTGAGTTGTTTTAAAAAGATTTCTTCTCCTGTTTCTCATTTGGATAAACTGAGTCGTCCTCCTCCTCCCGTTCCATCATCTTCTTCTTCGGGGATGAGGAACCTGGATGGATGGATGACGAGACGGATGGCGAGACGGATGAATGGAAAAGACGACCGGACACCACGGGAAGCGGACAAAACCAAGGATATTATATAAGTAGATAGTGGGTACCCGTGACCTTCGGGCACTCTGAAGTCCCCCGGTTTCTTTAAACTTGGTTCACGTTTTAGTTTTTTCTAGAAACTTTTATCTTGTTTATTTTTTTATTTTTATGTGTTTTCTGTTTTTATTATTATCTATAATAAAAATAAAGTGTTTATTTTTCACTTTTATATATATTTTTAGTTGGATGCAAGTTTGAAGTTTGGAGAAAGAAGACACGCCTCATTCTTTTTCAAGTAAGGTTTTTCTTCATTATTATAAGTTTTATTTTTTCTTATTTTTTATTTTCTTTATTTTCTTTCTTCATTTTTGTAATTTCTTTTTCGTTTAAAATTATTTTACTGTATTTCCCTTTCCTTGTTTCATTTGTTTCCAATCCTTTTTTATAATTTTTGCGTTTTTACTTTTTCTATTCTTATTTTGTCTATCTTCATTTTTTCCCTATTTTTATGCATTTATTGATTTATTCTATTTTCTTTTTCAAAATTTTAAGTTTTTCTAATATGTTTTATAATGAAAATAATTTAAATTTTTTTTGTATTTTTGTTTGATTAGATGCAGGTTTGAAGTTTGGAAAAAGAAGACAAACCTCATTTTTTTTTCAAGTATGGTTTTTTTTCTCTTTCTTTTGCTCTTTGTTTTGTTTTTTATTTTTTGTCATCTGCTTTTTAATTTTCTTTTAAGATTATTTTACTATATTTCCCTTTCTTGTTTCATGTTTAAATGTATTTATTTTATATGTTTTCATTTTGTTTCTATTTTTAAGTGTTTTAAAAAGTTTCTAATTGTTAAAATGTTTGGATAAACTGCTGCTGCTGCCATTCGTCCTCCTCCTCCTCTTCCATCATCTTCTTTTTCCGGGATGAGGAACTTGGATGGATGGATGACGGGACGGATGACAGAACGAATGGATGGAAAGCACGACCACCAAGGATATTATATAAGTAGATTTCGAGTGCAAAACATGCCTGGGTGTCACTTGAGAAAATATGGAAGGGGGAAATGGGCAGACTGGAGGAAAAAATAGCAGCAGTACTTTTATGCTGACTGCATTCATTTCCTTTGGCCTGTTTAATATTTTCGGGCCCGGCAGAAAAGAGCATGCACCTGCAGAAAAGAGTGTATTAAATATTATCTAACTGCTGCTCAGTTTTTCTGATTGCCCCATCATAATCATCGGTCCATGTCGTTTGCTATTAGTAGTTTCCCACCTATTTGCTGTCCCAGTTTTATTGGTGGGGTTGCAAAAGAGTACTAGGGTATGTTCTAGTTGCCAATATGGAATCTTCAATGTGTAGGGCCAAAAAATACGTCGTAGTACACTGTACTATAATGTCGCTTTTGACAGTAATCATATTATTTTCAGAAATGTTGAACTTGCCAATTGTAGGCTGATTGATCTTGACATATTCTCCGAAATTTCTTAGAATGCATTTATTTACATTTTTGAATACCTTGGCAGGTTCGACACTAATTGTATTCTTTTCAGAACTTTCGAAATTTTTGGATTTCTTTTGTTAAAATATTAATTTGGGAAGGGAAAAATATTGAATGTTTCAGAATATTGTGTTTGTTGAAATGAAAATTCAAAATCAATCACTTTTTCAACAAAGATGTGCGAAGTAGACTGCTAAGGCTCTACACGGAGTGTGCAAATGTTGAGGAGGTATTCACCTCTCTTATATTCATCAGATGGGCTGTCTCCCAAGTTCTGTTTTGATGGGATAAAAGAGAGTTGCTGTTGAGAACACCCTTGGGGAACACATTAGGAACTTGAGAAACATGTTGAGGAACTCATTGAGAATTTGACAAACATCATTGAGAACACATGGGAACAAAGAACACAAAATTAAACAATGGGTGTGTTGCATTATGGCCTTGCCATTTACATTAAAAAATATCTTTAAGGCAAAAAGAAGAATTATGGAAACTCAAATATCTCACCATGCAAAAAAATAATCTTCAAAAAAATCCTCAGAAAGAAACCAAAATCATTCAAGATGTTATAATTCTGTATCTAATCTCAAGTTTCAACACAAGCCAAAATATAATCTTTCAAAAATCCTCATATAAAAAATAGACCTGTCTACCTAGGGGCAAAAATTCCTTAAGCTACTGTATGTACTCTATAATGAATCCAAACACAAGGAGGCCAACAAAGTTTCCATCCTCACCACAACCCTCATCACCAATTGTTTTGCTTGGTCTCAGCTAATAACCCCTTCTCCGAAGCACACCATGTCAATTTGGAAGGTGATTTTGTGGACGGTGCAAGAAAGTTTTGGAGAAATTTGAGAGTGTGTAGGTACAACAATAAAAAGTCAAATCCTCGAGCAGTGTGTCAGAGAAGGGTTTAAAGAATAGCCGCCAAGAGTAAGTAGTTGAGGGAAGAGAAGGAGAAATTGCAGAAAAAACGGTGGCAAGATCATTTGCAGACGGCACGCACATCGGCACGTTCTTCCCGCCTACGATAATTCGAGCAACTGACGCTTTGTAGAGCTTTTGGTACGCTCCGAAATTCGCAGAAACTTTCAGCAAGCAATCGGTAAATGTGATCCCCACGTCTTGTGGCTTGCAGCGAAAGACTCGTGAAAGCTTCCACTTCTAATGAGTAGGTATTCTAATGGGGGGAGGGGGGTTTTTCTTATGTCGGTATTGTTTCCGGGCAGAGTGAATTAACAGCCACCAATGCACCAGTTGGCCGTTCTGTCCACTGGATGGGTTGCGTTTTTTCATTCGGCGCCGGATGGGGTTCATGACAGTCCATTTCTTTTTCCTGCTGACCATTGTACTTTTTTTTTTGGGTTCTTGCTCGTTTTTCCCTGGACCTGACCTCACACATAGCTACCCTGCTCACTTTTCTACCCTGTTCACTTTTCTACCTAGCTACTGTACTCACCACCTACCCTACTAACCTGTCTACTGTACTCACCACCTACCCTACTAACCTGGCTACTGTACTCACCACCTACCCTACTAACCTGGCTACTGTACTCACCACCTACCCTACTAACCTAGCTACTGTACTGACCACCTATCCTACTAACCTAGCTACTGTACTTACCACCTACCCTACTAACGTAGCTACCCTATTAATTACATACCCTACCCTAAAAACCCTACCCTAAATGCAATACTTGCATTTTGGGCCATTTCGAAAGTACACATGTGGGGTTCAAGCTTTCTTTATACAAAGATCCTACCCTAAATGCAATACTTGCATTTTGGGCCATTTCGAAAGTACGCATGTGGGGTTTAAGCATCTTTATATGAAGATCATACCCTAAATGCAATACTTGCATTTTGGGTCACACCATTAACCAAACTATTGTACTAACCACCTACCCTACTAACCTAGCTACTCTATTAATTACATACCCTATTAACTTAATCATTAGGTTTAGGGTTGAGACACATAAATTAATTGATAAGTTTTTCATAAATGTATAGTAATTAATTTAATGTAAGCTAAATTTGGGGGGAAATTTTTTAGGTTTACACACATGTGAAGTAATACAATTGCATTTTATACCTTCTTAAAAAAGAATGGAAAAATTAGGTTGGAAAAATCACACAAAGGTAAAAGACATTTTTTTTTTTTGGTTTTGTACGAAATTTATTTGATTATTTCTAAAGATTAACATATTTTCTTTCAGTTAATAAATATTTATAATTAAAAACCTTTGAATTTTGCTTTCTAAATTTTTTCCTATGTTCTTTTAAATTTGTTTATTTTGCATTATATGATTTGTATAGTTTGTATAGTTTTTTGGGTTTAGGGCATATATTCACTAAATCTTCTTTTTGTTAGGGTTTATATGAAGATCCCACCCTAAATGCAATACCTGCATTTTGGGGCACACAAAAATTACACATGTGGGGTTCAAGCATCTTTATACGAAGATCCTACCCTATATGCAATACCTGCAATTTGGGGCACTCCGAAAGGACACATATAGGGTTTAAACTTCTTTATATGAAGATCCTACCCTAAATGCAATACCTACATTTTGGGGCACACAAAAATAATTAATTAATTTCAAATTAATATGCTAACAAAGGTGGGTATAGAGGTTAGGGTTGTTGATTAGGAGTTCCATGATTCTTACTTCGTTTCATGAATTTGAAAAGAGGTATTATTTGTGAATCAAATAATACAATGACAATTGTGATCAAACTTATCTTGGTGTAAGAATTTTTCATGAAAAAGCTGAACTTACAATCTAGAACATGGAATAATTATCTTAAATAGTGATTTCAATAACTTATTAAAACAAAAATATACTTAAGTTAATTAATCAAATATCAAATTAATTAATTTGATTTTTGATAATTATTCATCAAAATTATTTGATAATAAATTAATTATCATAAATATTTTATATTAAATTAGGGGGAAATTTTTGGGTTTAAACATATGTGAAACAATATAATCTCATTCTATATTTTCTTCAAAGAGATTGAGAAAATTAGGTTGGAGTTATCACACAAAAATAAGAAACAAACTTTATGTGAAAACCCAACCCTGAATGTAATACAAAGTTTGTTGAAATAAAAAATAAACCAACTATTATGAGACCTATATGCGAGTACTGTAAGAGATGCCAAAAAAAACCAACGGCTATTATGGGAACTATATGCGAGTATTGGAATGAATGTTATAAAAACCCAACGAATACCATGGATCGATATGCAGGTATTGCAACGAATGAAAAATGTCAACAACTATTTAGTTGGTAAAAGTAAGTACGGGTGTAGGTATTGCAACGAAACCCCAAAATTCTAGTTAGTAAAGGTAAGTATAAGTATGCGTATTTCAAGTTGAAATGAAAAAACAAACCTAAATGTAATACCCACGTTTCAAAAAACCCCATCTAAATGGTTTGGATACCCTTAAGTGAAGACCTAACCCTAAACACAATATGCATATACAAAGTCACTTTGAAATAACCTAACCCTAAATGCAATACTTGCAATTTGGGTCACTCCTAAAGGATGCATGTAAGGTTTAAGCTTTCTTAATACGAAGATCTTACCCTAAATGCAATACCTGCATTTTGGGTCACGTCGAAAGTACGCATGTGGGATTTAGGGTTCTTTATATGAAGATCCTACCCTAAATGCAATACCTGCATTTTGGGTCACACCAAAAATACGCATGTGGGGTTTAAGCCTTCTTTAAATGAAGATCCTACCCTAAATGTAATACCTGCATTTTGGGTCACACCAAAAATACACATGTGGGGTTTAAGCCTTCTTTAAATGAAAATCCTACCCTAAATGCAATACCTGCATTTGGGGTCACTCTAAAATAATTAGTTAACCCTTACTTTTTTTCATGAATTTGAAAAGAGGTTCTATTGTTTGTGGAACAAATAGTACAATGACAATTGTGATCAAGCTTATTTTGGTGTAAAAAATTTTCATGCAAAAGTTGAACTTGCAATTTATAACATGGAATAATTATCTTAAATAATGATTCAAATAACTTATTAAAACAAAAATATATTAAATTTAGTCAATCAAATATCAATTTAATTAGTCTGATTAAATCCAATTTTTTATTTTCAAGTAAATAAATTTAAGCTAAATGATTTGTTAATTATTTTAAATAAATAAATGATTATCTAATTCTTCATAATTAATCATATAAATTATCTAAAATAATAGTCTATTAATTATTTAATTATATGACAAATTTTATTGATAATTCATTAATTATCATAAATATTTTATATTAAATTGGGGGGAAAATTTTAGGGTTTAGACATATGTGAAACAATACAATTGCATTCTATATCTTCTTGAAAGAAATTGGGAAAATTAGGTTGGAGTTATCACACAAAGGTAAAAAATAAACCTTATGTGGAAACCCAACCCTAAATGCAATACAAAGTTTGTGAAGATCAAAAAATAAAAAGTTCAAGCTTAAATATTTTTACCCTAAATGCAATACCTGCACTTTGGGTCACATATAAAATACGCATGTGGGGTTTAAGCCTTCTTTAAATGAAGATTCTACCCTAAATGCAATACCTGCATTTAGGGTCACTTTAAAATAACTAATTAATTTCAAAATCATATGCTAACAAAGGTGTGTATGGAGGTTGGGGTTGTTGATTAGGAATCCATGATTCTTATTTTTTTTCATGAATTTGAAAAGAGGTTCTATTGTTTGTGGAACAAATAGTACAATGACAATTGTGATCAAACCTATTTTGGTGTAAGAAATTTTCATGCAAAAGTTGAACTTGTAATCTATAACATGGAATAATTATCTTAAATAGTGATTTCAATAACTTATTAATATATATATATATACTAAAGTTAATTAATCAAATATCAAATTAATTAATCTAATTAAATCCAACTTTTTATTTTCAAGCAAATAAATTTAAGCCAAATGATTAGTTAATTATTTTAAATAAATAAATGATTATTTGATTCTTGATAATTAATCATCAAAATTATCTGAAATAATGGTCTATTAATTATTTAATTATATGACAAATTTTGTTGATAATTCATTAATTATCATAAATATTTTATATTAAATTGGGGGGAAAATTTTAGGGTTTAGACATATGTGAAACAATACAATTTCATTCTATATCTTCCTCAAAGAGATTACATGATAGGCTACCTTCTTAATATAGGCCTATTATGTAATTTATTAATTAATTTAAACCTTCTAAGTTAATATCTTAGATGGTCTATGTAGGTATTGAAGGTGATTGAATTTATTAAGTAAACCTACTAGTCATATAGGTAATATACTAGCCTAGGCCACGTAATCCTAATAAGCAATTATGATAGTTTAATGTCTAATTCTTCTTGTGTTATAACATTTTAAATTTGAACTAAAAGAATTTATCAAAAAGAAAGCATGTTTTTCCATATAATTGTTATAAATATATACTATTGGAATATGATTCAAATTTAGAGTTTGGGAAACCCTAAATTAATTAACAATTTTTTTACAAATTAATAGTAAATAAAATAAATCTATGGTGCATTATAGGGGGAATTTTATATGCAAAAAAATGCAATACATATTTGCAAAATCATATTGAAATGATACATAGGTGATTGGAGGAAAACATATGTGAAAACCTTAAACCCCAAATGCAATACTCGCATGTAATGTCATTTCAAAAGTGGTCTGGGTACCAATTTTTTTATATATATACCTAAATTAAATATTATTCTAAATTAATCTTATGACAAAATGTAAGTTTTACAATGAATATAAAAACCAGCAACTATTATGGGACCTATATGTGGGTATTACAAGAGATGCCAAAAAAACCAGCTGCTATTATGGAGATTATATGCGGGTATTGTAACGAATGAAGAATGTCAACGATTATTTGTTCCCTTTATGTGAGTATTGCAAAGAATGCAAAATGCCAACGGCTATTATGGGACTCATATGCGAGTATTGCAATGAATGTAAAAGGTCAGCACCTATTATGGTACTTATATGCGGGTATTGCAATTAATGCAAAATGTTTGTGGCTATTTTTGAGGTTATATGCAGGTATTGCATATTAGAAAATGGTCTTATGGAGTTCATAATAGAAAATGATGTGGGTATTATATGTTTAAAATGTGTGGATTATTTTAAAAGTCTTCAGGTGATGTGAGTCCTATTAACTTAGATGTAAGTATTGTATAATGTTCATTTTGATCTTTGGTTTGATTCTTACATCTCAAGTACTAACAAAATTATGACAAAGAAGACATATAGGATTAACTAGATACACATTAAACAAGTGTGAGTAGCAGATACTATTATATTAATAAAAGATGTACAAAAATGGGTGCATGGAAAATTACTAGAGAACCCAATGAAGAAAAAACATTGGATCACTATAACATATCAAAGGATCAAAGTTCAAAATTGGGTAGTCCAAAAAATAAAAGGGCTACAAAACCTTACTAATTATATAAAATGAAACCCTAACCCATATCAATATCTACAATCTCGTGTTTAGCTCGATATGCAGCTGTTGCATTTGTAGCCTTTGCTCCATGATGAGCAGTGTAAAGATGGCGGCATTGCATCTCAACCTGAACTGCATTTGCAACAAACTGGGCCTTTGTTTGGTCCTGAACCCTACAAACACCCAAAAATCACCAAATTAAACTGTAACACACCTTGGATCAAATATAATAATAATAAAAAAACATTGCTTAGTATTTTTCTTACCTTCCATGAATCATTCTAGATTCATGAAAATCCAAAACATCTGGTAATTGTTTTGTCCGACTTGTTTTGCTGACTCTCGCTCCCAATTCTTCACATCCCATGCCGTCTTTAATTATTGTGCATATGCACAACGGGTGGATCGGATCATCCCATGTAAGTCATCATCTTTTTCCATTTGTACCATTGCATCTCGCGCCACACTGCCCACGCCCCAGGCATTAAGGCCCAACACCTTCAACAATTGCTGTAAAGCAAATCTGACCAAAGGTGGTTTTGGGAGTTGTGGACACTGTTTTGCAAGAGTTACCAAGTGAATCCACTCACGTTTTGCTTTGGCAAGAGCACGACTAGCAACTTTCTGATCATTTCGCCTCTGCACAACCATCGCATTTCCCAAAATGCGAGCGTTCATCTTGCCATGGTCTTGATGGCGAGGACCTCCTGTAGCAGTTGAAGGCCTCCCAGGTTTTGATTTTTCTGCCACCAAGCCGTGCACCTCCTTCAAATGCTTGGTTAATAGCCATTTCGCACAATATGCGACAATGCAATTGTGGACTTTGCATTTCCATTTGGACCCAACCTTTGTCCATTCCTTATCCTTCCTAGCCAGATTAGGTGGACAAATAAGTGCAAGTGGTTCAGAAGCTTGCTTAATTTCTAGTTTCGAACCTAAACCCAAAAAATGAAAGTTCAATAAACAAAATGCAGGTATTGCAAAACATCAAATCACAAAATTACATACTACTCCTATAAACATGAACTGTTTTAAGGTATTGCAGTAAAAAAATTTTGACAAAAAAATTCCCGCACCTTCCTACAAATGGAAGGTGCGGATGCAATTAAATTTCGAGAAATTTATACAATTTTATTAATTTGTAATTAATTTAATGTCCTATTTTTTCTAATGTCCACGAATTTTAAAACAATCTATACGAATACTATTCTTCTGTTTCAATTGTGATAGAGCACAATTATGTTCACCAATTTCCTTATCTAATGCAGCAACACTTCGGTCATCAGCTGCTTCATTTAATGTACCAATATTATGCTTAGTAACATTTTGCTCAACACCTCCCGCATCTGATGTACTAACAATTTGCTGAGCCCCTCCCGCATTTGATGTAATAACATTTTGTTGGGCACCTCCCACATCTGATGCAGCAACACTTGGCAAAAGAATTGCTTCATCCGACACAGCTAAATCTTGCCTATTGATTTCCAACTCCCCACCATCGCTTTTCTTTAGTCCTCTTCTCCTACCCATTACAACCTCCAACCCTAAACCACTAGTTATTACCAATTGTTAATTCTAATGAACTAAAGCATAAGCAACAAGAAAGCAAAAAAAAAAATCGCCACCATATAGGAAGGTGACGACAGCTCTATAGTGCAACAGCAAGAAAAAAGAAAAAAAAATGCTACAATGTTGTAGCGCAGTGTAGCAAGAAAAAAGAAAAAAAGCGCCGCAATGCTGTAGTGCAACGTAATAAGAAAAAAAAACAAGGTGCTGTTGCACTGTTCATGCAACTTTGAGCGTTGCAGCGCTGAGCTGTTCGAGGAGGGTTTAGGGTTTAGGGTTTTGTGGAGCTGCGCTACAGCGCAGCTTCGAGCTCTGAGCTCGGAGTGGACCTACGTTGCAAGCGCAACTCCGAGTTCGAAGTTTGGAATGGAGTTGCGCTTGCAGCACAGCTCTGAGCCGCGAGCTCGGAGTGGAGCTGCGCCGAGCTCCGAGTGAAGCTCCGGAGCTTGGAGCTTGCAACATAGCAAGCAAGCTTTTCGTTGCAGCAAGAAAGCTCCGGAGAAGCTCCGGAGCTTGTGTTGCAGCAAAACGCTTACCTGGGTAAAAAAAATGAACATTGTGATTTTAAAAAAATGTTCACCTGGGTCCTGCGTGGGTCCGGCTCCAGCCGCTCCAAGCTCCAAGCTCGTTCCCGCTCCAAGCCGCTCCAAGCTCCAAGCTCGTTCCCACTCAACGTCTCTGGAGCTAGGAGCTCTAGCGATGGAGTGAGGGGGGAGGGGTTGGTAGGTGGTAGGTAGGAGGGGGGAGGTAGGTGGTAGGTAGGAGGGGGGAGGTAGGTGGTTGGTAGGAGGGGGGAGGTAGGTGTTAGGTAGGATGGGGGAAAATTTTGGGGTAGAGAAGAGGTGGAAAAAAAAAAAAAAATCTGGGCAGGGAGGATGGGATTTTCGTTCATCCGGAAAACGGCCTCAACGGGCTCATCCGCAACTGGTGCATTGGTGGCTGCTAATTCACTCCAGCCCTTTCCGTGTTGAATACGTTTTTGGTGGTGTGCAAAATTACATATAGTAAAGGACATCGGGATGAAATGAAACTTTCCATCCATCCAAACAGAACATATATATTTTTAAAAGGGAAAAAGCTAGAAAAAAAATAAAAACAGAAAAACACTTTAACAATTAGAATTTTTTTTAAACACTTAAACATGAAACAAAAAAGGGAAATACAGTAAAATAGTCTTAAAAGAAAATTAAAAAATAGATGACAAAAAAAAAGAAACAAAACAGAGAGCAAAAGAAAGAGAAAAAAACCATACTTGAAAAGAAAAAAAGGTTTGTCTTCTTTTTCCAAACTTCAAACCTGCATCTAATCAAACAAAAATAAATTTTATTATAAAACATATTAGAAAAACTAGATTTTTTTGGAAAATAAAATAGAAACTAAATAAATAAATAAACGTATAAAAATAGAAAAAAACTGACGATAGACAAAATAAGAATAAAAAAAATTAAAACATGAAACAAACATAAACAAAAAAAAGTAAAAACACAAAAACTATAAAAAGGAATGGAAACAAATGAAACAAGGAAAGGGCAATACAGTAAAATAATTTTAAAAGAAAAAAAATTACAAAAAAGAAGAAACCAAATAAAGAGTAGAAAATAAGAAAAAATAAAACTTATAATAATGAAGAAAAACCCTACTTGAAAAAGAATGAGGTGTGGCTTCTTTCTCCAAACTTCAAACTTGCATCCAAATAAACAAAAATACAAAAGTGAAAAAGAAACAATTTATTTTTATTATAAAAAATGAAATTAAAAACAGAAATCACATTAAAAATAAAAAAATAAAACACATAAACTCTTCAAACAATAAAAATAGAAAAGATAAAAGTTTTATAAAAAAAACTAAAACATGAACCAAACATTGTTGAAATAACACACCTGTACATTAGGCACAGGGTTCAAACTAGTGAATGAACAATGAACGCTTTTCCCAGTAGACAGACATAATGCTTCATCTGACACTCTCTGAGGAGGTTTCCTTAAAAAAAAAAAAACAAAAAAAAACATTCAACTCTTGGATATCATTGAAGCTTTTTCTGTCATTCTTTGGCTTTCTGAGGAGTTTTTGCTGAGTCCGGAAGAACAAAGATCTGCCTGGATGCATCGAGCAGGAGTTTCTGTTCTTGGGTTTCTAGCGATTTGTGAGTAAACCCCAAAAAAGCAGAAAAGAAAAGGGGTGTTGAGATTTATGCTTTTCTGGGTTTTAAATGAGTTTATTATTTTCAAAGGTCAATTCTCATATGTGGGTTTTGAAATCAAATAACCTAATTTACCTTTTTTTCTAAAAGAAGTAAGTAGAATAGTTCAAACAGTTGAACACATTTGATGTTCTGTCACCAAAAAGAGAGGGAGATCAGATAAATGCAAGAGTAAAGTGACAACACAGGAACACCCAACCACGGAGAGCACACATACCCATTCATGGACCCAAACACCTTGACCTCCTAAGCTGCAGCACCTCGCTCTTACACCAACCAATCCACCAGACACAAGAACACACAAGTGCATAATCCTTCTACGGACACCATCATGCTCAACGTGGAAATGACAAAACAAAACCTCAGAGTGTGCCTCTCTGATCTCTTAGTTGTATTAACAAGTCAGCGAGTACAACTTGTCTGCTGCACAATGCACATTCCTACAGTACTGCAGAAAAAACCCCAAAAAAATCAGAAGCCAGCCCTCTTGATCCTTACATACTAATTCCCTGGAAAGATTGCAAGCCTGAGACCACCAGATCTGCGCAGCGGAAGAAGATCAGACATAAGCTCAACAACTGCAATACTACCTCCAGAGACCAATTCCACACAACATTACCTCCCTTCCTCCCATCAGTCCCTCCGTCTCCAGCTTAAGGGATCGCCTTCTCAATTCCCGTTTTTACTCCCAAGCTTCCCAGACAAGCTTCCATGCACCGTTACAAAACCTTCGCCGCCCAAATCATAACCACGCCGTCGCCATTAAATCTCTCCCTTTCGGCGGGTTTAACTCCTTATACCCTTAAACAAAACATCAGAATCAGAACCAGAAACCCTGTGACCGGAACCAGGTAGGTGTTCGACCACCCCACAACCGGTTCCACATATCAATGTTCGCTTTTGTCAGATATGTCAAAATGACGTGGTCTCACCTACAGATTAAAAGTTGTTTAGATGCTAATTTCAATGCTGGTTGGACTTAACCAATGGATACAGACATACCCAAGTATATATATAGCAAGTATCTTCTGCTTTTGGAGTTGGTATGCACAATTAGCTCAACTGTATGCAGCTCACAGGTTATTGTAAGTTAGTGTGGATACTTACTTAATATTCAAATGTAGACTGTGTCTTTGTTCAACAGGCAGAAGGCCTTCTTGGAGCAGCAGCTTGAAGAGGACGATGTGATGAATGCATTGGAAGAGGCAGAGGGAAAAGGTCAAACCTTGGAGGAAACAACAGTAGGATCTAAAGCTAGCATTGTGCCATCACTGGATGCAGCGGGCACCAGTATGGCTATGGAGACATCGTATTCATGCGATGGCTATGCGTGTGTTTTATGCAAGAGCATGGTATTCTTCTGCCTTGCTCTTGTTTCCATTGCCTGATTTTTCCAGATTCCCCTTGGAAATAGAAACCTTTCTCAACTGCTTTTTTTTCTTTGTGCTTCAGAGGGATCCAGATGACTCTCCAGCAGGCTGGATTGCACTGGTACAGCAGTACAGCTTGCCAAGTTTGGTATTATCAAGAGGAAAAGTGATGCATAACTTTGAAGATGTTGAGGCACTTGTCAATCATCCTAGCCAAAGAGGGTTGGACGGACTCCAAGATCAGGAGAGCAAGCAGCTAACCACAGTGATGTATGACTCAGAGAAGCACGTGTATGGTGTTGGTAGTATTGATCAGCAGGCACCTGAGCATGTCCAATGCTGTGGTCACCAGGTACTCAAGAGCATGCATGTGGGGATGGTAGATGTATTGTTTGTCCAGGATCCCAAGCACACATCTGGATGTTGGAGTATACTTGCATTGCCTGTTCAGGCGCCCAAAAGTTTGCTCACTCATAAGCTGCTAGCAAATGTGACCCTAATCAATTTATGAATGTTGTATTGTGAATTTTGACAATGGTGTTTGGTGGGACATTACAATGTGGTGTGCATGGTTGCAGATGCATCTTTCATGTTTTCAAGACTATTTTAATTCTCTTGTTAAACGTCATTCGTCTGATACTGGATATCCAGGTTTGACTGTTTCCCTATGAAATACATATGAATTTGAGATGTGGTTTGGTGCTGGATTCTCCCAGCATATTCAAGAAGAGGCTTGAGCATTGGTAGTAATCCAGACATTGTCATGTTGCACCATGCAATAGCTCTTGCTTCCTTGATGTTTCAGAATAAGTAAGATTTTTGCCACATTTATGGATATTTGTGTCTGTACATTAGTTTGACTTTGCCATGGGCCTCTAGAATGACATTGACTTGTGATGTTGATGAGGCTCATGATACATGATAAGTTAATTTGGAAGTCATGTTATTCCCATCACAGGATTGACTTTGGAATTGTTTTGGATCTATCAGGGAGAGGTTTAGTTGATCTTGGCAGATGTGAGTTTCTCTGTCCCACCTGCCGCTGCCTCGCAAATGTGATACTGCCACATGTGGATACCACAAAATTGAAGCCACAGGAGTCACAGGGATTGAGAGATTTCCAGGCAGCATTGAAGAGCATCACAGATTCAATTACCTTTTTCACCTCTCAGGCAAACAGCATTCCTGAACTGTTTAATGTCATGAAGTGCCCAACTTCAGCTATGAAGCAACAATGTGCCCAATACTTAACTGTCATTGTGTATTTACAAACTCCAAAGGCTTTGTGGTTATTTGTGAGGGAACTACTCTCTGTCATGGATTTACTCTCCATTTGTCTGCCACTTAAAGGTTGCTGGGTATCGTTTGCCCTATGCTCTAGCAACAGTGCGTTAAAAAGGATCATGTATCCTTCAATGTCTTTTCTGTACCCTATTGTGCTTTTGATCCTTTGTATTCTTACTGAGCATGGTTTGCCATGGGACCAGACCCTACGAGTGCGGAGCAACTTTGCTATATTAAAAGAGGACACCACAAGTTGCCAGGTTTGTGCCAATCCCATCTTGGGTGCGGAGAACATGTCTGGTCACAATTCATTTCTTGAATCTGTGAGTTCTTTGTAACTCCAGAATGTTCACAGCAAGACCATCATCTGATCTTAATGTGCATCTTTGCCAGGTGCTGTGGGAAGTACTTGCTCTGAACATAGTACATTGTGAACTGGTTACAAGGGAGGAAGGACCACTGAAGGTAGATGTTGCATCATCGTCATCATCATCATCCACAGTCCAGCCCAAGGACCAACATTCCTGGGGAGTGCGCTCAGCTCATTGGATAGCATTAGGAGAGCTTGGAAAACTAGCCATGTTTATCAATATAGTGCCATACGTAGGTAACCGAGGTAATAAAACTGATTAAGGTCTAGTTGACTTCTCAGATGCAGAATTGACAGAATTGTATCAAAGGGCATCTTCACAGGTCAGGGAGGTGGAGTAATGTGTCATAAACTTGCAGTCGTCAGTTTATCATAGAATCTTTGTTTTAAAGATTATTTGTGAGAACTGTAGATTTAGTTCAACATCTATCTCTACATGGCACACCATCTTGTCAAGTATTCAGCTATTCAGAAACCGGTTATTGGAACCACCCTCTATTAGCTTAGCAGCTAGCTGTTAATACTTGACAGAGCTCAAATTCATGGGTATGTGAAGAATGTATCCTTTGTAGATTGCTTTCAAAAGAGATGGGATCTAAATGAGTGCTCTTGTGCGTTCAAGTCTGCAGTTCTAACAATTAAGTTGTCCATGACAGAAAAGGGACGATGGAGGGTGAAGTTAAGGAAAGCCATGAACTATTTTAGTCAAAACTCTCTGCTGGAGACTATAATTCCAGCTCATGACACCAATGAGTTGGAGAAGGATGCGTTGGGAAAACAGAAAGAAACAGCTGAAAGTGTTCACCTTGGAGAATTGATGCGACAATCTGTTCTGCCTCCTCCTAGTAAAACAGAAGTGAAAAGTGAAGGAGGGGGAGAGACGGAACGGAATTCTGCCTGGAATGGTACCAGCAAATCATTGGTCTCAAGGAGGGGGAGAGACGAACAGGGATCGATTGCCTTCAATGTCACCAGCAGTTCATTGGTCTCAAGAACCATATGGCCCCTCTTCCAAAGTTGATGTTCAGGAGGATGTCAAAGACAAGGAGCATCCAACAGATTGGATCTCTGATATCTGTGATAATGAAATACTTGCTGCTGATCCATTTAAGCTTCTTGTTGTACTACTTATTGTGAGTATATGCACTGACTCTTGCAGTCTTTAACTGTTGGTCCGGATAGGTTTGAGTACCTATATTGCATTCAGCTTTGCTAGTGGAGGCATATGTAATGCAACCAATTTTGTCACTGTACGCAGTGAACTTACTAGCTCCTGACCTATCAACAATGTTGTTTCTAATTTTGTCTATTGTGAATCCAGACATATCCAGGGGAGCCCGAACTTTCAGTGATACTGCTTATGGTGAAGTTTGCATATGTTATTGCGGTTGCTCAGGCATCAACAGCACTTTGGCAACTGAGGACGGAAGCTGGTGGTTCTCAGAATCTAAGTTCATCAATTCAAATGGCTTGCCTCCCATTCTTACGCCGAGCAGCTTTGCTGGTAGTTCTCCTCCTCCTTTGTGTGATTATTTTCCAACACAGGTTTTGTTGTCAGTGCTTTGTGTATTGATTTTGGCTCCTAGTCTGTTGAATCTGGGTGTTTGTGGCCTTGTCTTGAAGCCATGACTAAACAAGCTACTGTTTTGTATCCTTACACAGGTGCAAATCATTACGGGCAAAGATCTTGATGGTCTCTGGGATGGGCCAGGTTCTCACTTCTGAGTAGAGTTTGCTTTGGAAGAATATATGCACAACTGGGAATTGGGTTTAACAATTGTAGAATCCGATAGGGATCTAGACTATTCTTTGAGGTGTATTGGTCTAGACTCCCTGATGCACTTATCCCCTTGATCAGGTACAGGATAGAAGGTGAAGATTATTAGTCATGGCAAGTTGCTGATGGAGGAACTAGATAGTTTGTTTTGGCAATGTCATTGCTGGTGATACTTGGCAATATTACTTACTTCTCTCTTATATTATGATAGCAGGCCGAAAGGTGATGGATGCTGCTTACTTGATGACTGAATTGCAACTTTCAGATCCAGCTTCGACCTTGAACTTTGGTGCCTCAGGTCACTCTCATAGGTTTATCTAATGGATATCAGCTGGTTGGCAGAATTTTTTTGTGGGCTATTATGCTCAATTCAGAACTTTTTTTTCTGCAGAACATTCTGTATAGGTGTTGAATGCAGAATCCTGGAGGCTTTAATGTTCAAAGGAATACAATCTGAAGTTGGAGTGTTTGAATTTCTTAGATGGCTTTGAGTACAGCTTTGAAATGAGACTGGAACACCTGCAATGGGGACAGGTGCGTTGGTTGAAATTGATGAACTGGATTGAGTATGGGCATTCTACAACCTTTATTGTTTGGAAAAGTGTATGCAGAAATGAGAAGCATGTGAAGACATCTCCAGAATGTGAAAGCTAATGTTGTGTATTTATTGCCAATTGCAGAGGTCTCCAAAGCTCTATAGAGTTCCAGAGAAGGTGGCCCTCCACAGTTTACCTCGGGTGTACCAGGTGAAAATGCTATTTCATTGGTTCTCTAATTGAACATCCCATAACCTTTTCCCCCTTGCTTTGTTTGGTCACAATGAGAACAATCCTAGGTATTGTGGAGTGAAGGGTGCGTGTGAAGAAGGTTTAGAAACAGCCTTCTTTGCTTGCAATTCAGTAAACATAAGTCTTTGCATGTTTTAGCACATTGCCCATGGCACTTCTTCCCTTATCCAGATGATAAAAAGTGAACAATGGCCTCTTTTGTGCCCCTCAAAGCAAGAGAAGAGAAGAAAGAGCTCATGCATTAGTGTCATTCCTTGAACCAAGAATACCCAAGCACGAGAGTCTGGTCATCAGTCTGTTTGAACAATGGCGTCTTTTGCACCCTCAAAGCAAGAGAGTAGAAGAAGTAGCTTGTATATTAGTGTGTGAAGGTTTTTGCATCCAAGACTACCGAAGCAAGAAAGTCTGGTCATCAGTGATCATGTTGTGTATGCCAATCATTAAGGGGGTCCAATCATCAGCCCTGAATCTTATTAAACTGTGGTTTAGGGTTTCAATTTCTATATCTTAGCAATAATTGCCCTTGTAGATTGTAAAGCAAGCTAAGCTGAAAATTTGGGTGTTGGATGTGTTGGATCTTCAGGAATTGCTCGCAAAGTATATTCGTGAAAAGGAGCAATGTACATCATGCAAACAATTGCCTAAGTGAGTGTTTTCATCAAGTTAATTCACTACCTAACATTCTCAGTGATTTGTAACTTGGCACTATAAGCCGAAGTCAAGCACTTGCATTGGGAAGATAGCTCAAATACTTCAGCAGGATCTAGAACTTTCTGTCTTGGCTTTGGCCTTGCTATCAAAACTTGAGTCATTTAGTTACATGGATGCTCACTGTTGTATGTTTCTGTTCAGGGAGCCAGCTATTTGCTTGATTTGTGGTGATCTTTTATGTTATCCTCAAGGGTTGTGTGGAAAGCAAGGCAATAAGAATCGCATGTGTCATGCCAAAAATGGTGGGTTTTCTGGGAGGCTGGGAACCCAACCTTAGAGCTCGATTTTGACTGTTCCTCCATGCATTGAAGAACAGATGTAAAAAGTGGTTCCATGAGATGTTTGTAGGAAGGCAGTATTATGGTTGCATAAGGAAGAATTACAAAGAAGAAAAAAAACAAAGTTCTAGTTTCTACAGAAGGAAGACAAGGAACTTTTCAGTAACTGTGGTGTTTGGAAAAGAACCAAGAACTGAAGCATCTGTAATCAAGTTGAAGTACTCTTTGCACCAAGAGGAGGGGAGAATGCAGATCTCAATTTGACCAACCCCATTGAAAATGGTAGAAGAACGTCCTTAGTAATAACCATTGTGATGTATTTTGTGAGAAAGATGAGTCATTCATTTTTCTCATTGTGACTTTGAATAGAGTTTGATGCAATGTGGTTTAAATGGGGCTTGGGGGTTGGTGATCAGTATCTTGGAAATCCCAAGTCATATCTTTTCTCATGTAAAAATTGACAAGAGTAATAGAAGACTTTGAATATGGATTGCTTATTTGTATATGGTGTCTTATGTTTTTCCAGATAGTGAAGAGTCAGGAGATGGTATACGCATCTTTTTCTTGTTGAGATCCACACAACTTGTACTGATTCAAGGGAACCGGGTGTTCATGGGGCTCTCTATTTACTTGGATCATCATGGCGAGGTTAGAACACTTTTCAACACATGTATGATATTTTCCTTTCACTAAATAACATTGAAAAGTTTTGTAAGTTTCGTGTAAACCTTTCAAGCATAATTTTCTTACTAGGGTGGTTCTTTTGAGACCCTTGTCCAGGAAGATCTTTATTTGCGACGAAGTCAACTTCTGTATCTGAATGATGTCCGGATGAATGAGGTACAGTTCACTTATATGCCCCAAAATCACCATGGTTGCATTCCAAATGTGCTCCCTTTCCACATGTTTGTATTTGGAAAATGTACATCTCTCAATCTTGAGTTCCCATGCATTTCTGATCACATATATTACAGGTGAGGCGACTATGGTTGACAGCCAGTTTTGACTATGATTCATACATACTCCACCACTCTCATCAAAAGAGGACCACCTAAATCCTTTGGTTACTCACAGTGATGTTTCTACTGATTTTCATCCATCAGCAGTCTAGTGAGAGATCTTGCAAATTTTGAGACAACAATTTTCAGAAAACTCAAGTGGTAAATAGTCTAGACTTGCAGAATGCATTTGGATGAGGTTTCTATAAGTGAGACAAGAACTGTAAACAAGGATCTGTGATGATCCTTACCCACATCATACATTTCAAAGTCTGAGAGTCCAGCATTTTGAATCATTCCGTGACCATGTTTTGTAGGGTTTCAATGGCTAGTTTCTAATACTACTCAATCATCATCCCTATGTTGCACATTTCCCTGATTTTTTTGGTTCTTTGTTCTGATATCTAGTTCCCTTCTCTTGGAGCTTTGGGAATTGGGTCAGGTGAATTGGGTGCTGTAAAAGCTGGCAAGAAAATGAATTTTGTTCCAAAGGAGAGCCGTTAGTATGTTGACTGTGTAAATGTGACTAAGTGGCTATCCATTTTCCATCTTTCATAATGGAGAAGATTGCTCTCAAGTTATTGGAACGGAGGTTGCATGATTGTGCAAATTTCTTAAGGTATGAAGATCAGTGCTCGCATCATTTTCACAATGCCAAATGCATTAGGATTTCAAGTTTGTTTATAATGTCCAAGCACAAGATAATATATGAAATGCCTACGGAAGTTTAGTATTGGAACACCCAGGCCAGGGAAAAATCTCTGGATTTATGGAATGTAAATCTAATAGTTAAATAAATTTTTAGATTTTCATTGAAGCTTCACTTTGAAAGAGGTAAAAATAATAATCAAGGATATGGAAGTTTATTAATTTAATAATAACCCACTCTCCCTTCCTTTTTTATTTCCCTCATATACCATATGGTTTTCAATAGGTTAATCTCAGATTTAAATTTTATTATATTACATGTGCCTTTTTCTCTTATTTTTGGAAAAGGGATTGAAATAATACTTACTTTGATCACATACATGATGAACGGCTTTAAATCATAGAGTTTGGATAAATCCAGACAACGTCTATTATTTCAGTAATGCCCTGTCCGGAGGTCATTGCACTATGTAAAATGTGATGCACTTTTTAAATTTAAAATGCTTTTTTTTACTATGGCACCCAGTGGCTACCAGACTGAGACCCACTGGGTATCATGATTAAAAAAAAGTGACACGGGTTTTGTTTGACAGAATGACCATTTGACTTTTCAATAGGAGGCAGGTGTTTCAGTTCTCGAAATGCCCACTTTCACTTGACCATACATTATTGCATATAAGGCGTCCTCTGTTTGCACCGTCACCTGCACTGCAAATTGACCTGCATGGCAGAGCTCCAGTTGGCTGTAGGAGGCTGACATAACTCTACCTCAAACTAATTACATCCTTGACCATTTCAACCTACTCTAGTCCAACTAGAGTTTAGAATACCTGTTCTTAAAACCAGGACTGGTTCCTTAGATTGACAGTTGTTTCACAATTTTGACGCCTTGGGTTAATTCGATGGATAACTGGATTTATATGATCAGTGGGGTATGATACTATAAACATTGCATTCATATGAATCTCCCCTCCCAGATCCTACCCCAACACACATGTGCAAATAGTTGTTATTGCAGCCAGTAAAAATTTATTGTAGGCAGCACTTCTGTACCACCTGCAACAATTACATGTATTAAATTGCCAAGTAAATTCAGCACCACTTTGGAGAAACATTTTAGTAAGAAGTCTTCTTTTGAAGCCCTGGCTAACGCTGTGCCAGCAGCCGCTTGTAATGAGTAGGCAAGCAACAATCCCTATGTTGTATCTGCAGTGAAGTTCCCTAAAGGAAATCAAATTATTGGTTACGGCGGTGATGCTTCAACCTTTATAACTCAACCTTTTCAAAGCAAACCGTGTGAATGGTTCTAGGTGCGAAACTCTTAACCTTTCTTTTTCCCATGTAGGAAAATGTCCACTCCATGAGTCCTGCAAGCCAAGGAGAAAAAAAGAAGTATAACTTATGCTGAATTAATGAAGATTTTAGAGACCCCGGCCAAACCAAAACAATTTTGGTCCAAAGTGCCAATTCCCAGTATGACGAGTCTTTTTTTTCAAAGGCTTTTTAGCCACAACTGATTTGCTGCCACCGCAGTTTCAATGATTTTGGCCTTATCTGTACTTTAAAAAAAGGCTTGCCAAACCAAAACAATGACGAACAGGCATCCACTATATTATATCATAGTCTTGTTTTCTCCTCTAAATTGGAATTAATAAACCGATCAAAAAGCATAAAACTATTAGACAGCCATACGCCTGTGTCTCAAACATGTCGCAGTGCGGCCAGTCTTTCCTCCAAATCGTCCACTCCCAGGCTGCAGCTTGTCTCCCACAGATTTCAGATCACAAGTTGCCCAAGACTGACAAAGGAAGACACAATACATCTACCATAAACTTGCTAAGCTACGGCAGCCTAAAATTGAAAATCTGCTGCTACACCCAAGATTATAAACAGCATAATCTGTCCAGTTTTCCCAAAGATGTTAAAATTCATCTGTACATCCTTCTAACTATGTGCATGTATGAACTGTGCAGAGAAAATATCAAAGACTGTACCTTCCAGCATTTTGAAGCCTTTCCTTCCCCACAATCTTGCCCTTTGGTGCTGATGACATCTGCAACATAAATGGAACTATCTCACTTCAGCTCTTAACTTCTTCTATACAGAGAAATGAGTAACCGCAGGATTACAAAATTTTCAGGGAGGGAACTGAGTGGGGGGTGGCCCCAATCATTCCATGATCCGTGCAGCACTCCACCTTTTTTACTGTAGATCATAGGAATAGAGTAGATATCATTCTGTAGACATGCAAAAGAAGTATGCCTGATCTAACAGTAAACTCAGACAAAATGGAAGCATGGGTCTAGGAATATAGAAGACAACACCTGAGCTGCAACGTCTACTCCAATTTCATCAAGCACCTGCAGTAGGAATCAAACCCAGCTTAGCCACCATAATAACCCAACTTAATCCCATTTGCAAGCGGATATCACCAGAACAGATTTACACTAGTCCAGCATCTAGATAGCCTCAGACACTTATGTGTACTATGGGTAGTCACCACACCATCGCCTTGGGTCGCCTAGGATCCATAACTGACAATATGGTGGGATGGAAGTACCTGGTTGGTTAGCTCTTCAGTTTCCTCCTCTGCCTCATCATCATCAAGGGTCTCATCAATAGCATCAGACATCATCTCCATCTGTCATGCATAATCATCCCCATTGCAAATTCATAAGTTAAACAACATTGTGAAGAGAAGACACTGGCACAAACAAAGATCACTCCGGCCTCACACCATTCCTGCAAAGTAGGTAACACCTCCACATCTTGTAAGGCAAGAAATTGAACATTGAAAGTTAAGATATGGACTAACCGTCATATTGATTTGTGCTGACTGCTTCTGGAACTCCTGCATCACCTTGGCCTGTTTTGCAGGCTCCACTTTCTGCTCCAAGCAGAACTCAAAACTGTCATGAAATTCTCTCCGGTGCAGATGACACCTTATCCTTGACTCGACTTCCATACAATGTCTGAGTGATTGTGCTCTCGGATACTTGTACCACAGTTCTTCCTAGTACTCTCATCATATCTATGAGATTGCAGATATAACTCCACAATAATGCTTTGAAGGTAACCTAACCATTGTGCTAGTTCCAGCAATGCTAAAACTAACACAACCAGATGAGTTTGGTCATAAGTCATAACCTTATGAATGTCACCAAGTGTCAGACCATCATCTTCACAATGAAAAGCAGTGACTAGCTGCTATAGCGACCAACTGACTTCATCAGCTCCTCGCAGTGGGGTATATCAGTCTATAATAATATGGTGCAAAATCTCCAGCAAACCATGTTACAAAAATCAGTCTCCTGAATTTCTGTCACATTTCCAGAAGTGAAGGAAAGAATTGGTTATGATGTTGGCTAGCATGCTTTAGAGAAATAGCTAATCAAAACGTTAAGAGTATCCTCTTTCAACCTGCAACAAGCTTGTGAGAGTAGGCTTCATTTCAGTTCAGCTGTACAAGCGAGCATCTAACTCCAGGGCATGGAGACGCCTACACAGAGATTGCCCCCTACTCACGGAGCTAGTTCTTACCCACCATTGAGCATATCTGACAAATTTAGCTATAATACAAATCGCGAGTCTAGAGTTACTAATTTCTCTCCAGAACTAGATGACAATAGATCCAATAACTGAGGACACTATAGAGATAATTCCAGTTACCAAAGGTGTACCTTGTTCATTGAGGCCATAGCTTTTGTTGCTCCTTTCATGGCTCCTGCCACTGCTGTGTTTGCATGCATGGCCTATTTTATCCCACCCATTTTGCAAGCAATCTTATACAAGTGTTACAATGGTGTTATGGACCTCATTTTTACAAAAGAAGCTCGAAGCATAGAATACCTAGATTCACAACTCAAATTAGAGAGAAAAAGATTGACACCTCCCTTTTCAAGCAGAGATTGCTTCTAGAAAAGTGTACTGACAATTTGGGCACAGTGAATGCATGGAGAGGAAGTAAAGGATCATCCAAAGTAGTCTAACTACTTCATTCAGTAATCCCTCTCACCTGTGTGTGAGTAGCCACACCCCGTATCTGTGCACGACTTCCCTGAAGCTTTGCAATCTGCTGGCGTAATCTTATCAACTGCTGAGCCAATATCTTTGTTGCAACCTGATGGACAAACAATTCTCTCAGTGAATGTGCCATGTTGATAACGGCTAGAAATTGATCAAGAATTGCTTTTGAACAGGACCAATGTTCAATTTCAGCCTCAGCAATCACAGGTCATAAAGCTTTCCCTACAGAGAGAGCCTTGCATCCAAGTAAAACATGGCTTCATAGAACTGCGAGATTCATCCTATTATGCAGAAAATGAAGTACCTGTGTTTGTCAGTTCCTTCATCAATTGTGACCACATCAAATGTACTGCAACTGATCAGTGACAAACCTATCTGGGGCAGAACATACCTCATTTCCAGTTTTTGCAGTCTTCTTGATCTCTGCAACAAGTTTCTTCTCCTGCAAGCACATACACCCATGCAATTATAACATCCATGTTATCATGCTCACTATATATTCAAACAGTTTGTCCACTTGAGACCTTACAATAAGGTGAAATCTGGTCAAAACCTGCAGCTACTCTTCCAGAACAGATGTTCCAAAAACTTGTTATAGAGACCTCTAAAATACCAAAAGTCTGAGGAACATTTTGGTACCTCTAATTGCAATGATCCAATTTCTCGTTCAATCCCTGCAAAATTGTGGCCATTCCAAATCATAATTTAATGCCCTAAGAATCACTGTCTTTCTGTGGTGTGTTGTTTGTCATGTCTGCTCATTATCCCTAAGTTAAAACAAAATCTAACATATCTTTCACAAGACAACAATAGACATAGTCTGCAGACGAAGTCAAGTATATAATGGAGTATAGCAAGCTGGACTGCCACAAGTTCTTTCAGTACTATACATAGCTTGATTGAGAACCATCTCTGGGATAAAAGGGTTCATACACTTCATCATTTGCTGGAAGTTTTGCTTCTAACTGTGGAGTTGCTGCAACACTGTCTAGTTGAAGGGAAGATTCAGATTTAAGTACCTCTTGTGGCAACTGACATCTCCCGCTTACTCACCCGGAGTGCCTCTGCATAGGATCATTTTTGTACAAACCCCACTTAAGCATGTTCTATGGAACAAAATCCATTCTGAGCAACAGAGAATTGCAATCTCTAATCTTGCACACACATTAACAACCTCATTCCAAAGCCAATGCACATTGATGACAATGTCCCAACTGTTGTGTACAACACCAATACCAAAGAACCTCCTTGCTGCAATACCCATCTTCTTGGACCCCCAATTCATGCTCCTTTCCCATCTCTTGCATGATCTCTATAGACTATGGTGTCTATAGCCTTTTGAAAACGCAAGAAGATTCTTGAACCGGCACAAAAGGATAACACAATCAAGGCGTGAAAGAAGGGTTTTCGGGAATTGCCATCTCTCTAGAGAGCGTGTATGTACCTTTCGCATCGGGTTTCTTCTTGAACAGATTCATCTTCCTTCGTCGTCCACCACCTTTCTTTCTTTCTTTCTTTTCCGTTATTCTCTCACAGCGCCCTCCTCCCCCTCCTGTTCTGTCTTTGTTCCCGAACTACTGACCCAAATACCCCAGACACCCAAAACAATCCACTCAAACAAGAACCCCAAAACACAAGAAACCGTCCTTTCCCTCCTCTCTCAGCCTCTCTCGACAAATGCAAAAATGCGGTTCACCCATCACACTCCCTAAGACACCAAAGTGGGTTAGATCTCTCCCACCATAACAGATCGACCAAAAAAAAAAACACCCAATTGAACTTCACTCACTCTTCTAAAACAGACTAAAATGATCAACTAAGACACCAATGCGTGCACACACAGACACCCACACAACCACCCACCACATACACACACACACACAGTGAGTAACAACAACTACTAGAATAGTTTCCCAACTATGAAAGAACAGAGATAATAATAGTTTGGGAACGGTGAAAGAAGACAAGACAAGAAGACGAAGAAGAAGAAGCAAGCATGTATGTGTAGAGAGCAGCAGCAGCAATTGGTGCCTGGGATTTTGGTGTTGAGAAAAAAGACGAAGAACAAAAACAGCAGAGAGATAGTGTGTGTGAGTGAACGGCTCTTTCATATGTGCTGCAAACGGCTCTCTGTCTCTGTCTCTCTTTCTCTCAGAAAATACACCAAAAAAAGTGTGGATCTATCTAAGCGGCAAAATCTTGAGTTCGTTTTAGAGCAGCTCCATCGCCATTAGCAAACTGGCCTGGCAGATTCGCAGCGTTTTCTTTTGTAGGAGAATTTTCGCCATTTGGCGAAAACAAATTTGCCAAATTTTAATTTTCTGCTTAATATTCATTTTTGGGAAAAAAAAAAAGGAACCGAAAAAAAAGGCCAAAAATTGATGAATTTTTTCTAAAAATTCGGTACGTTTCTATACACCTTGTTGAAGCAAAGTAGGCTAGGTCAGTGTATAAAAAAGGATTTTAATTAAATTTCTACTTTCATAGCTGGTCTATAGCCAAACATGCATGGCTAAATCTCCTTGTGGATGATCACCGATGCAACATCACTATTTTATTTTATTTTAAACTAGTGGGTACCCATGACCTTCGGACACTGTGAAGTCCTTCGATTTTTTTAAATCATATTTATTTTGAAGAAGCATTTTGTTTTAAACAACTTGCGTCACGAATGTAGCTTCTCGCGAAGCGATTTAGGAGATGCATGCAGCCTCAAAGGAGGGCTTCTTCATACACAACATTGTGCATAAGGCCAATCCGACTATGCACAACGTCTAGCAGTTGAACTATGATGTGTGTGAAGTTGGCCATGCAAAAAAACGTCATCTGCGAGATGAAGGCCAACATGAAAGAGGGTCTGCCCTTGAGACTTGTTAATAGTCATGGCATAAGTTAGCCGCAAAGGAAATTGCTTCCTTGCAAATGTAAATGACAAATTGCTAATATCAAAAATGAACTTAATGCGCGGGATAAAGGCCACATTATCGGCCCCATTGCATGTGATGATCTCAGCCTCAATGACTCGCATTGTGAAACGTCAAACAATCAGGTGCATCCCATTGCACATCCCGGCCGATGGGTCGAGATTGCACAACAGCATCACTAGTGTGCCAATCTTTGAATGGCAACTTGTGTGAAGGCATGCCACTGACTTCCAAAGTGTTGAGGAACTCGGAAAGGTATGTGTTCGCCACTTCCGTGTCCTCTCCAAAATTTGCACTAAGGAAGTTTTTCTTCTTTTGAAACACATTTATGAAGGGTGTGCTAATGCTAACCCCCTTACTCCCAAGGAGGACAACTAAACAGACAAACACCTCAAATATTATATATATAGATAGTCTTTCACTTTATTGTATTTCATTTTTCATGTTTACTAGTATGGCCTGAGCCCTTGGCCCAAGTGTGAAGGGGACCTTATGATAGATCTCAATTTTGAAAAAAATAATTAATTTAAATGATTTTTCAATGACAAAAATTACTCAAAATCTGCAAAGTTGTTCAAGGTTCAAGAATTCTTGCACTATAGGTTTAGAACCTAAAACATTAAATCTAGATGGACTTTATTTTCTAATTTGTACTTTTTTGCTTGGTTGTGCCTTGAATAATGGTTTGCTACTCAAACACACCCAAGTGGATTTAGGGAGGAATTTATCAAAAAAAACCTCATGCCTTGCCACATGTGAATGGGGAATGCTCAAGGGAAAACCCCAACCCTAGTCAACCTTCCTAACCTAGGTGGTCTAACTTTGAAAGGTCATTTAAAAGTTGAACCATGAGTTCCAATATTGAGAATTTACTCCTCATTTTCAAGGATCGTCACATTAACATTCTTGTTCCAAAACTTGCAAGACTTCATGAACCACATTTTGACTTGAAACCTTCTTTTAATGATTCAAATTTAGTCAATGTGAGTGTTGTATGCAAAATTCATGCATTAATCCACGTCAAATTTTAATTTTCACCAATGCAACTTCAACCTTGGGCAAACCTTACAAAATGCTATAGATCTCAATCTAGTTTTTCTATATCATCATCCTTTACTTGATTATAGGTTTTTTTTAATCAAAGAATTGTGAATTTGTAAACTTTGAATCCATTATCCAACATTTGGATCTGAAGTTTGATTCATGGATGAATAGATTGGACACATCTTTTACTAATGTTGAAGTAAAATGGTTGTAAAATGAGCTTAGGCTTCAAGGCTAACTAAAACTAGGGTCAATAAAAGATGGATTGGACAATATGAACATAAATGAGGCTTGAGTGACCTAACCCCCATGACTGCACCAATCCCTTTTTGGATGGAAAGGGCTTCATCCACCCACATTGGGTTGGCAAACCACACTTGCATCAATTTCATTTTAACAGTTTTTTAATAAATCATCATTTATTTTTTAGGCCTTTTTTTCTTTTCAAACTTGTTTATAAACCAACCAACCCCCTTCCCTCCCTTGCAAACCCTCTTCCATCTTGTGTGGTCTCACCATTGTAATGCCATCATAGCAATTCTAGTAACTCAAGGACCCACCATCGCATCAAGGTAAACAGCTCAAGACAATCCATCGTTGCATCAACTCCATTACCACTTGCCATCGTCGCCTGCCAAGAGTTCCATCGCCAGCTCCAACCCAAGCAAGTAAGACTCTAGCCCACCCTTGTTCAAGTAATTTAAGGTTTAGTTCATTGTCTTAAAAAGCTCTAGAAGAAGACAATAAACTTTAATTCGTCATCGTCATCTTCTTCTTATTATTATTCATTTGTAAAAAACAACAACAACCCAAGCTCGTTGTCATTTTCTTGTTCTTCATGCTCCTATTGTTCAAATGCTCAGTATTGTATTCTTCTTCTTCCTATTGTTCAATTATAGAAACAATGAAGAGTTTGGCTTGTCATTGTTTTCATGTTCTTATGTTCTAGATGATGACAACAAACCAACTCATTGTCATCTTCCTTTTTTGTGTGTTCTTGCATTCCAAAAGATGACAGTGAGCAAATGTTCGTTGTCGTCATCTTCTTTTTATTACTCAACTATAGAAAACAACAACGAGCCTTGGTTCATCATCATCTTCGTGTTCTTTGTGTTTTTGTGTTCCAACTCGTCACTGTTTTCCTTTTCTTCATGTTCTTGTGTTCCAAAAGATGATGATGAGCAAATGTTCATCATCATCTTCTTCCTATTACTCAATTGCAAAAGACAACAATGAACCTTAGTTCGTCATCATCTTCATGTTCTTTGTGTTTGTATGCTTTAGAAGATGATAATGAATTTTTACATGTCATCATCTTGTTTTTCTTCTTGTTGTTTAGCTGTAGAAGACAACAACGAGCCAACTTGTCATCGTTCTTCATTTTCTTTGTGTTCTTGTGTTCCAAAAGACAATGACGATGACAAGAAAATGCTCGTCATCTTCTTCTTCTTACTCAACTCTAGCTGATGAACCAAATTTGTTGTTGTTTTCCTATTCTTCATGTTATTGTGCTCTAGAAGATGATGACAAGTTTTTTTCATCGTCATCTTGTATTTCTTCTTATTGCTCAATTACAAAAGACAACAATGAGCTAGTTCCTTGTCATCTTCCTTTTCTTTGTGATATTATGCTTTAGAAGATGACGATAAGCAAATGTTCGTTGTTGTCTTCTTCATGTTGTTCAACTGCAAAAGATGACGATGAGCCAAGATTGTCATCTTCATGTTCTTGTGCTCCAAAAAATAATGACAAACAAATGTTCGTCATCATCTTCTTCATGTTGCTCAATTGCGGAAGATGATGATGAGTTTGGCTCATTGTTATCTTCCTATTTTTTGTGTTCTTGTGCTTTAGAAGATGACGATGAGCTTAATTTGCTTGTTGTCATCTTCTACTTCTTCTTCAACTACAAAAGATGGCAACGAGCCAATTCGTCATCGTCATTTTGTTCTTCGTGTTCCTATGTCAAGTTACCTTACTTTGTTGCAACAGAGAAAAAATATATTATAATGATTAAGTTTGATGATTTTTTTTTCCCCTTTTAAGGTCTTTTAGTTTGTCTTAATATGGCTTTTCAAAGGAAACATGCATGAAAGGCACAAAAGGTGTCAAATACAATTGTAAAACAAATGGTACCAAATACAATTAAAGAACAAACAACTATAGTATACATGGCCATGTCTTCTTAAGGTATGTCATGAAAGGTGCATTCTAAATTTGCATATGGTCATATCAAAACCCATCCTTACTCTCTATGTGTAAATGAAGATGGGTTGTTTTTTGTCAATCTTTTTTGTAACAATACCTAAACATTTCAAATCAAGTCTCTTTCACATAATATAACACTTCCTTGGTTTTTAGTTCACAATACTTTCATCCTTTTTTATATAGAATTATGATTTGGTGCAATACCCTCATCTTGTTGACATTGTGATGGGTGGCCTAGATGTAATTCCCCATTATGTATGTTAATTTAGTGTAATACCCTCATTGCTTTGTCATTGTGGTGGTTGGCCTAGGTGTGATTCTACTTTATGTACGTTGCTTTAGTGCAATACCTTCATCTTGTTGTAATTGTGGTGGTTAGCCTACATGTAATTCCGCATTATGTATGTTGATTTAGTCCACACCCTTGTCTTATTACATGTGTGATGAATGGCCCAGATGCAATACCCTTTTAAGTTGTACTAGATATTTTACCTCAATTAAAGGTTCCTCCTCCAATTCAAGATGAGCATGGAGATGCAATGGAGAACAATGAATGGGTTCATGAAGGCTCCAAATGGTGTTGCAAGGTGGTGCATCCACTAGTTCTTATGTGGCCACATGGTTGTTTCTGTAAACACTTGGAGCAAACATTCCCTTCGAATGCAAATTGGGAGATTAAAATGTCCATTTTCTCAGCATGAGGGGGGGGGACAAGCAATAAGACCATGGTATTATATGTCATTATACATACCAATGGTCAACATAGTCAACATGTGTCATTACCATAATGGTGAAAGTTGACTATATAGTCAACATGGTCAAATTGGTCGACATGGTGGGAACAAATATTGATCTTTGGACCTTCTTGAATTGGTCAAAGGCCTTTGCCATCCACCTACCACATTACATGTGACACAATGTTGTCACATAAAATGTTTATCATCTTTCAATGTTTGAATGTATAAAAATACAAAGTTTGAAATTTAGTTTCTTTACCAATAATTATTCAAATGAAAATACGAATATGAATTATTAAACACTGGAGCATAATTTACATACATGGACCAACTAAAAATTCAAATAACAAATTTTGTACATAGAAAATAATGTTTGAATTTTTTAAATTTTAACATATCCGTTATGTTTCAATACATGAGAAAATTTAATAAATATATGTATAATTTGAATATAAAACATTGAATATTTTTAATTCCTTTTGTAATTCTGAAATATTCATATAATATGATATTATTAATATATATTATGTATCATATGTACATAATATACACATATTATAATATATGTATACATATATGTACATATATTCAATATTTATACCTTATATACGAATATTTAATTTTCATTATATCATTGTTTAATAATCATATATTAATTCCAATTTTATATTTATTTTCAGTATATTGTAAATTATTTAATATAATTGATATTTAGAAAAAATCACCAATTAATTTTATTATATTTAATATAATCCAACCACTTAACATATCATTGTAATTATAATGGTTTTTCATTATTTCAAATTTTTATAATTTTTAATTTATTAAAATCTACATGTTTCATACAATATATACACATACATATGCAATGTTATATGTATATGAATATTTACTGATATATATTTTTAAATATATACATAATACAAAAAATATTTTGTAATAAAATTAAAATCTTAAAAAATTTATATTAATCATTTTTTTAAAAGGTCATCATATATATATATATATATATATATATATAATATGTTGACATTTTATGAATCCTAAACCCATAGGTAAATATAGTAAAACTTTGTTAAATTTAGTTTAAATAGCATGAAATTACTTGAATTATGTTATTTTTGTTATTAAAATTGGATATTTAGATTAAACTTAGTTAGACTAAAGCTAAAGTTCATTAATTTTGTTTAATTTTGGTTAAAGTAATATAAATGAGGCTAAAATAGGTTATTCTAGCTAAAATAGGACATTTTTTTTAGTTTTTTGATAAACTTGGCTAAAATTTGGTTAAGCTTGGGTAAATGAAGATAAATTTCTTTTAACTAAATGATTTTGGCTAAACTTGGTTAAAGTTAGAAAACAACTTTTAAATTTAAAGTTTTTGTTGAAATTGAATAAATTGGGTTAATTTTTTAAAAAATAAAGTTAAATTTGGTTATATATTTGGCTAAATTTTAATAAACTAGGCTAAACTTGGATAAATTAAAACATTTAGGTAAAAAATTGATATTGAAGTTTTATTTTGGTTAAATTTGGTGAAATCAAGTTAGATGAAAACATTTAGGCTAAACAAGGTCAATTAAACTTAACTAAGTTTGAATTTTTTTGGCAAATAAGGATTTTTAATGTATTTTGCTAGAATTGATGCCAACTAGGCTAAATTGAGTTAATTAATCGAAATTTGGCTAAACTTTGGCTATTAGGCAACCATAGTTGCCTATGCAAAGCCTCTCAAAGTTGCATGGGGTGTTCAAAATTGGACATTGGAGTCTAATAAGCAAAATCAAGCCAAAGAAATGGATGTGATATGTAAGTATTACAATTCCAAAATTGTTCATGAACAATATGTTTCCATACTTAGTATTTTATTTTATTTACATTGTTTGCATTTTAAAATTGGAATCTAATTATTATTATTTTGTGTGTGTTAAGCTTTTGGGCACATCAAAAGAGGCTTTGTTGTAAATGCAATTCACCTTGCGCTTGAACATCGTCAATTATTCACTCATCATCATGTAATAAAAGTTGTAATAACTGCAACAAACTATTACACCACTATGGGCATTGCATCTAATTCATTCTCCTCGAATGACTAATCATAGATAAATATCATTGTAATTGAGCCCATAGTGAGGATTTAGTGCATGTACACACCATTTTTGTATTTATGTATTCTAGCTTGGGGTGGCATGACATTTTTGTATCAATCCACTTGTTTTAATTTTGAAATTTGTAAATTTTGGGATCCCCTTATCCCATGTTGCACACAATACCCCCTCCACCACAAATGGATTACATTTACCATAAACAAAATGAACAATGCTTTCATCTTATAAGGTTAACACATTTTGTGGACATCATAGAGCATTTAAGCAATACCTTCATAAAAGCAAGTTGAAGTTCATTATTAAATGATTGACTATATAATATTCTCGTTATCCTTATCATGAAATAGTTGCACAATAACCTTAAGAAAATATTATATTTGAAGACTTATATATAATTAGATTGCCCACCGTCATAAAATGACCCCTTGGTGCATAAACCAATTTCTCTATGTAGGTATTCTAAACTCTTGATCTTTTATTGTCAATGTTGAGTTTTTCATAAAGCCATTGAAATTACATGTAGGCTAACCACCACAATTACAACAAGATGAAGGTATTGCACTAAAGCAACGTACATAAAGCAGAATTACACCTAGGCCAACCACCACAATAACAAAGCAACGAGGGTATTACACTAAATCAGCATACATAATGGGGAATTACATTTAGGCCACCCGTTACAATGTCAACAAGATGAGGGTATTGCACTAAATCATAACTCTAAATAAAAAGGGATGAAAGTATTATGAACCAAAAACCAAGGAAGAACTGTGGTACAAATATCCTAGAGCACAATCACTTAGACATTGTATGGAAGTTGAGGCAAGGATAAGGTGTCATCTGCACCGGAGAGAATTTCATGACAGTTTTGAGTTCTGCTTGGAGCAGAAAGTGGAGCCTGCAAAACAGGCCAAGGTGATGCAGGAGTTCCAGAAGCAGTCAGCACAAATCAATATGACGGTTAGTCCATATCTTAACTTTTAATGTTGATCAATTTCTTGCCTTACAAGATGTGGAGGTGTTACCTACTTTGCAGGAATGGTGTGAGGCCGGAGTGATCTTTGTTTGTGCCAGTGTCTTCTCTTCACAATGTTGTTTAACTTATGAATTTGCAATGGGGATGATTATGCATGACAGATGGAGATGATGTCTGATTCTATTGGTGAGACCCTTGATGATGATGAGGCAGAGGAGGAAACTGAAGAGCTAACCAACCAGGTACTTCCATCCCACCATATTGTCAGTTATGGATCCTAGGCGACCCAAGGCGATGGTGTGGTGACTACCCATAGTACACATAAGTGTCTGAGGCTATCTAGATGCTGGACTAGTGTAAATCTGTTCTGGTGATATCTGCTTGCAAATGGGATTAAGTTGGGTTATTATGGTGGCTAAGCTGGGTTTGATTCCTACTGCCGGTGCTTGATGAAATTGGAGTAGACGTTGCAGCTCAGGTGTTGTCTTCTATATTCCTAGACCCATACTTCCATTTTGTCTGAGTTTACTGTTAGATCAGGCATACTTCTTTTGCATGTCTACAGAATGATATCTACTCTATTCCTATGATCTACAGTGTAAAAGGTGGAGTGCTGCACGGATCATGGAATGATTGGGGCCGCCCCCCACTCAGTTCCCTCCCTGAAAATTTTGTAATCCTGCAGTTACTCATTTCTCTGTATAGAAGAAGTTAAGAGCTGAAGTGAGATAGTTCCATTTATGTTGCAGATGTCATCAGCACCAAAGGGCAAGATTGTGGGGAAGGAAAGGCTTCAAAATGCTGGAAGGTACAGTCTTTGATATTTTCTCTGCACAGTTCATACATGCACATAGTTAGAAGGATGTACAGATGAATTTTAACATCTTTGGGAAAACTGGACAGATTATGCTGTTTATAATCTTGGGTGTAGCAGCAGATTTTCAATTTTAGGCTGCCGTAGCTTAGCAAGTTTATGGTAGATGTATTGTGTCTTCCTTTGTCAGTCGTGGGCAACTTGTGATCTGAAATCTGTGGGAGACAAGCTGCAGCCTGGGAGTGGACGATTTGGAGGAAAGACTGGCTGCACTGCGACATGTTTGAGACACAGGCGTATGGCTGTCTAATAGTTTTATGCTCTTTGATCGGTTTATTAATTCCAATTTAGACGAGAAAACAAGACAATGATATAATATAGTGGATGCCTGTTCGTCATTGTTTTGGTTTGGCAAGCCTTTTTTAAAAGGACAGAGAAGGCCAAAATCGTTGAAACTGCGGTGGCAGCAAATCAGTTGTGGCTAAAAGCCTTTCAAAAAAAAAGACTCATCATGCTTGCAATTGGCACTTTGGACCAAAATTGTTTTGGTTTGGCCCAGGGTCTCTAAAATCTTCATTAATTCAGCATAAGTTACACTTCTTTTTTTCTCCTTGGCTTGCAGGACTCATGGAGTGGACATTTTCCTACATGGGAAAAAGAAAGGTTAAAGAGTTTCGCACCTAGAACCATTCACACGGTTTGCTTTGAAAAGGTTGATTTCTTAAAGCAGTTATAAAGGTTGAAGCATCACCACTGTAACCAGTAATTTGGTTTCCTTTAGGGAAGTTCACTGCACATACAACATAGGGATTGTTGCTTGCTTACTTATTACAAGCGGCTGCTGGCACAGCGTTAGCCAGGGGTTTAAAATAATACTTCTTAGTAAAATGTTTCTCGAAAGTGGGTGCTGAATGTACTTGGCAATTTAGTACATGTAATTGTTGCAGGTGGTACAGAAGTGCTGCCTACAATAAATGTTTACTGGCTGCAATAACAACTATTTGCACATGTAGTGTTGGGGGAGGATCTGGGAGGGGAGATTCATATGAATGCAATGTTTACTAGTATCATACCCCACTGATTATATAAATCCAGTTATCCATCGAATTAACCCAAGGGGTCAAAATTATGAAGCAACTGTGAATCTAAGGAGAATAGGTGTTCTGAACTCTAGTTGGACTAGAGTCGGTTTAAATGGTCAAGGAAGTAATTAGTTTGAGGTAGAGTTATGTCAGCCTGCTACAGTCAACTGCAGCTCTGCCATGCAGGTCAATTTGCAGTGCAGGCGACTCTGCATTTTGTGACGGTGCAAACAGAGGACGCCTTATATGCAATAATGTATGGTCAAGTGAAAGTGGGCATTTCGAAAACTGAAACACCTGCATCCTATTGAAAAGTGAAATGGTCATTCTGTCAAAAAAAACCCGTGTCACTTTTTTTTAATCATGATACCCAATGGGTCGCAGTCTGGTACCCACTGGGTGCCATAGTAAAAAAAGCATTTCAAATTAAAAAGTGCATCACATTTTACATAGTGCAATGACCTCCGGACAGGGCATTACTGAAATAATGAGCCCTTGGCCTCTGGCCATTATATCGGGAACATGCCAGCCCTCAGGCATTACAATACACAACAAGCGAGGAAGGGTGAAGACCTTGATATTGACTTGCTTTTGAAGTTTTAAGCAGATTTCATACCTTTTAATGTTTCTAGATGTTTGGAACTGGCATTCCTAACTGTCTTTTAGATATGAAGAGAGAGTCGTTTATGCAAGGAACCAAGAGTTCAGCCATGATTATTTTGGCACCATGTTTCTGGCTGAAGTTCAACTTCAATTGCATGAGCCCTGTCATATGTCTCCAGAAATGTGTTCACTCCGTGCTGATAAGAAAACTAACAACCTCACATCATACCAGAAAAGCTTGTACCATCAGGATATCATTCACAGCATGACCGTAAAATGTGTTACCCCATTCAATCTATATTATTCACACTAATTGCATCACCAATGGATTTCACAGTGCATGGGATGATGCGAAATTCAACTACCCAACCACTTTATGGTAAAGCATTCACTCTCACTATAAGTGGTAACTTGAGGTACCCAACTCTCAAGTGGGTGGATATTATCCTTTATAAATTTACAATAATCATCACACTTACATGCAATTACCATGCTATGTCTGCACTAACTTTACGACACAATCTGATATCAGACAAATGATCTTGTAAACCTGGCTTTACCAAAATTGAAAATAAATAAATCACTGGCAATCTACACAGTTGCAAAGAAGACTGGAAACAACACCTAAATTGGACACTAGTCACCAAGGAAAACAACTCCACAATTTAAGAGAAGTGAAGCTGTTACAGCCCACAAACAAATGGTTTTGAGAAATGATAACTTACATTGGCAGCCTTCGTTTTTAGTTGTGGCCTGTTTTGAAGTTCCATGATATCAGCAAGTAGGTACCCTGCAATCCTGAGTTGAACATGCTTTTGACAAGGAAAACAGGGGAACAATAGATAAACAAATGTGGTCAAAGATGGGGCAATGACAAAATATGATCACCTGGCTACCTCAGGAATTCCAGGAACCACAACAATGAAAAAAATCTACTTATATGGATGACACATTCCCTTGCATCCCATGTGCCAGCAGATAGGATGTTTCTAACAGACCACTGTGACTCACAACCTGAATCTGACAAGGGTTTTGTGGGAGATAAGAAAGAATCGAAGATATACCATGACTAAATGGGAAAAAATGGCAAGGATTTTCCACAGGAAAGGACAAGGAAGAGAACACACCTAAAGAATGAGCTATACAAACACTCCACTTGTTTAAAACAAAGTGATTGAAGTCACATAACCAATAAGGCATGCCTCCAATTATGACATAACTGTTCTTGTAAATCCCAAAATAAATATAAGGACAATGATCTGCTTGTTCCAATCCATCCCTTACTGACCGCCTGCTACTCAAGTTCCTAAAGTCTAAGTTAACTCTCTCCTAATGTTGGCGCTTTTAAGTGTGAAAAAAACAAAATGTGCGCCCAGAAAAGAATGTGTCAATACACCAACTAACATGGGAAACGAGGTTTGACGGACCCTGCAGCCTGCCAATCAGACTTGATGGGAAGGCAAAGCCCACCAATCCATGAATGAACATGATGGAGATGGCTCTCAACTGACCTGTGGCACCCACACCTTGACCGAGGGAGGGTACACCCACGCAACCACAATGTAACTCTTGTAAATCTGGACTTCCGAGCCACCCTCACCTTGCAACGAGACAACACATGGCACTCACTGGAACAGACGGACGAAAATCAATTGGCATGTTCTTCCTCTTTGATCACACCTACTAAGATGCTTTCATGTAATGGTTAAGTTTGGAATTCTCTCACTGCAAAAACTTTCAGCAGTTAAACTGTGGCCACACAGTACACCTGTGCACACTGGGTGACTATTGCTACAGGGTTGCGGAGATCCTCACTAAGTGTAGTACTGTACTCTTCACAGCAAATAATCAGATCCAGAGACTGGCTGTGTCAACACAATTAGCACAAATTCCCTCTAGTCACTTCACAAGACCTCAGAATGGAAGCAAGTTCTTCAACTTTAACTCCAGTACTTTACATGGAGGGAAAGTGAGTTAAAACTGTAGACAGAAAAAGCAACAAAACAACTACTCAATTCAATGTGCTTGTGGATAAAAGTGGCATCAAGCTGCATGCAGGCCACAGGATGAAGGATGATCACAGACATGACTTGCCAAATACTTCAACACCTATCACTGGAGTATGTTCAGAAATTTGCACCTTTACCTGTAGCAACTTACAATCGCAGATTCCACAAACCTGATCAGATGCCAATGCTGGGGTGTTGGAACCATTGCTAGGTTTTGTCTCTGTTGGCTTATCAGCTCCACAGTTCCTCCGGTTGCACTTTGTGCGGAATGGATAGTTAACATTCCCACATGATTCACAGGTCCAACTGCCATCTGGAGGTGGTCCCTCTGCAAAATGTAGAACCCTGTTGAGAACAGAGCTTACCCAGACTGCATTTCCTGAGGAAAAGGGCAAGGTTTTTGTGAATACTTCTGTATCTGTAGATGTGTCTCTATGTATTATGTCCCTAGACATTCAGTGAGAGCCTTACGTGATACAGGGAGTGGTCTTGGAGGAGGGCCATTTCCATATCGTACCTGCAGGAGCATAAGCACGTTTAAACTTATTACATCACAATTCACTTGAAAACTACGACCTACCAAACTGAAGAACAAGGACAGGTCCCCTAACAAATTTCAAAAACTTGAATCCTGCACCAAAACCCCTCCAACATCAAGAACAATTACATCACATAGCTTCACACTGTGTGTACTATCCTGTCCATAAAACTGACAATACGCACCACCTCAGTTGGTTTTGAAGCACCACACTTGCGCATATTGCAAGTACCTCGAAATGCAAAGTTAGTGTTACCACACTTGGGACATAACCAATCACCTTCAGAGGCACCATCTGGACCTGTATGCAGTGCCGGAGGATGTTCAATAACATCACAGCAACAACTCATGTTGATTGATGCTACTCAGATACAATCTTGACACTAAAGTTTCAGAAATAACCAGAAGACTAGCCTAAAGTCTATCATATAATCTACTAAGACTCTATTGTGTTCATCAGATAGGATGGACTACATTACCACCTCTCCGCTTTTTAGAACCATTGTCCTCTCCATAGTTTGCAGCTGGTCGAGGTGCAGGCATCTTCATGCAGTAAAGCAACCCAAAACTGAGTCATTAATATGACAAGACAACAATTTGGAAACACCCCATTTGTAGAAGAATGTCAAATTCACATGCACGACAAGTGATTGCAGCTAGTGCAAGGAAAAGATGTACCAGTAGGCCTAAACTCATGTCCATGTCCATTCCATAGCCATCCAAGACAGGTGCTGCACCATAACTAAGACCTGCAATCCACAATACAACTGTGTCAAGTGTCAACTGTGTTTGTTCTCCTGGGGTTTCCATGTTAACTTCATTCCAGACTACTGTTCAGATGAGGAGACCGACGGTACAACTTCACAAAACTGAACACAGAGGCATTTCATTCCCAGTTCATATAAGGAAAAAGTACATACAAACAGGAGTAAGTTAGGGCAGGCAGGTGGAGATCATTTCCACTAATGACAGTACCAGTAGGAGCATATGCTGATGGTCTAGGAAGTGGATTGTAAGATGTCACTTTGTTGATAGATGAACCATAGTTATATGGCCCACTGGCAGTCATTGGTTGCTGCAAATATATTGGGGCCCCATAATTTGAAGGGAGCCCCAATGTCAAAGGTGGTGGTGCCCCTGGACCACCCATGTACATTGAAGGTTCCTGATCATAATGCACTGGTCCCATATGGCCTCCAATTCTCCTCTGTCATGAATAGCACCCATGAAAGCCATGCACAAGTGAGAAGGAGCAGAAATTTCCTAGAATCCAACCAGAATAAGAAATCATTTTTCCTCCTTCACAACATGGAAAGCACCCAGCTCATCCACATAACATATCAAACTCCAAGCACACCACACCACTGTGCCTCCTGAAAAAATTACATGAGAAGATTCAGCTGGCTTTGATGTTCCACACTTGCGCATGTTGCACGTGGTTCTGAAAGCGAAGTTCACATTGCCACACAGAGGACATGTCCAATCACCATCCCCACGAGAACCTGATGGCCAAACACAGCATGCACAATGATCAGGAAATCAGAAGGGGGAAAAAAAAACCAACTCCATAGTACTTAGCTAAAGGAAAAGAAAAGGAGTTTGAACTTCAGGGTGTACAATATGCTCATTGCTGGCATGAACAGCAAACGATTAGTAACTTATGCACCAGAAAGTAAAGACTACACTATACTAGTTTCGAACGTGCTACTTACTTTCAGAGCGTGCACGCTTTGGCCCTGATGCCCCTCGGAAATCCGTCTGTCACATTCAGCACACAGCAGTATTCAAGAAAGACAAGATATTTCTCTATACCTCTTTACACCCTTGAAAGTATGAAATGACCTAAAGGACAAAGAAAAGAGAAAAAAATACTTCTGTTCTCCAACATACTGCTACAAAATAGATTACCAAAAAGCATACAGAGTGAAAATCACCTGAAGCATGGCTGCCCAGGTTCTTGAATCCTAGTCTTCCCACACACGGATTATGTAACTTCAAAATAGCGTAGTGCAATACACAGTGAATGCACAAATGATGTTGGCACCCCCCGCCCCCCCCTCAATACTGAGCAATGAGCTTTCTCTCAATCAGAAGCACGAGAGAAAATAAAGCCCTGCAAAAACAGTTCCTACATGCGACATTTCAGAAACGGTTTTGAAAGCTCTACTGCACCACCCCTTGGTAATTTGGTAGACAATGCGATGCCTAGCGAAGGTGCAAAAAGGCTACTGACCAGAGCCAGGCTTTTAGCATTCTCTTTAAACATCAGAGCATACGTGAATATATCATATATATGTCGCTACAATGTCCCAGGGAACCATGCATGTGGAGAAAACTGAAAGGAGGGACACAAAACTTCACCAAAAAAGACATCCGCGTACTAAATGCGTACTTCCTGTAAACCAGGAAACCCCAAATTTTGAAAAGCAAGCTCCTTCACACGGGTAACATGTCGGGAGTATAACACATCAAGAACATCCTTACGACTTCATCAACAAGCACAAAAAGAAGGAGACTTTAAAAGACAAGCAAAGCAAGAAACACTAAGTCTAAAAGCACATACAAAGACAAGACTGAAAAAGAAAAGCAACCGAATTTCGACATAAGCAGCTTTTTTTCGACAACCTGAAACCCCCGGATTGGAAATCCAAACCAGAAAGCACAAACATGCCAAAGAACACAAGTACCTGCCGACAGTAGAACAGGGATATGACGTCAAAACTCCAAATCGAAAGAAACTAAAAATACACCGCCACCACCACCGCAACAGATTCTCTGAGCCACTGCAATTTTTTCAAAAACTACAAGTACCGCATATAAATAGGACAGTCTCTTCGAAGGCAATCCGTTAGTACTGCTGCAACGACGATCGATACATAAAAAATGGCGTCGATTTGCGAAGAAACACGAAGGAGGAAAAGCCAGCGCTGATGGCAGCGAGAGAGCGTTATAGAGCGGAGAGGAGGCGGATTGTAGGGGTCTACGTTCGAGGGAAGGGACGCTTTTCCTCGGGCAGAAAGGGCAGATGTTTTTAAAAAAATCTTAAAAAGAACTCGTCCTATCCCCAATGCCCCAATTTAGCTGTAAAACTTTTTATAATTCCTAAGGTATCAATCATATTATTGCAATCCAGAAATTAAAAAATAAATTAAAAATCACTCTCTCTTTTGAGTCCTAACTCCTGGGTATTGGAATATTTGCTTTGGGAAATTTTTATTACCCCTCAAAAATGCATCTTTCAATCATCAATCCAAAAGGTGTTTGCAAGTCTGGAAGTGGCCCAGGAGGGATCTGCAGGTCTTGCAATCTACAGCCTGAGCTGAGTAATTTGCCAAGCAACTATTAAACTTTGAGGTGTTGAAAACACACACAAAAACAAAAACAAAACCAAAACCAAAACCAAAAAAGAAAAGAAAGAAAAGCACACACATAGGTACATACATATATAGAACTTCAATTTCATGAGTTTGTCAACAAGTCCAAATTTGATGCCCTTGGCTTCTTACATCCTTTGGTATAATCATTAATTTTATACTACATGGAGAACTGGAGTGCCTAATTTTGGAAAATCATCTATTTTTCAACAGAAAATAAGAGAGGACTTGTTAGCCAACAAGTCTATTTTTTTTCCTGTCCATCCCTGTAGGATGGGATAACATCCCTCTTTGCATTTGGGGTTCACTTTTTTCAAATTTTCATGGTTTTTATTATGGGCCTAATAATGCTTATGAATGTGAATACCCTTGTCCCCTTGCCATAGCCCTTGTACATTAAACATGATAATTTTCTTTTCAATTTTGTGATGTAACCATAATGGTTAGGAAGGGAATGAAAGGGTACCTAATCAAATTTCAATTAATTTTATAGTATGGGTATGAGCTAATTCCATGCTTACCTTTCATCTTGCCACCAAAGCCATTTGTCTAGTAAGTGCTTTCCCCACTCTACCCTTATTAGCAAATGATCAAGACTTGGGATGAAAATTGCTTAAACAAGATGAAGATAAAAAGTTACTCAGAGATCATCCTTAAACTAAAATTGTTGGCCTCTATTTGTTGATGTAAGAATTTGATTTTTTTTATGTATGTAAAATTAATAGTTTCAAAATTTTCATTATCACTCAATTTGAAGTAAATTTAAAGTAAGGGAAGATTTCAACATAGGCCTTAAGGCACCAACCACATGTATTCAAAACCATGACATCTGATGTCCTTTGACAACCCTATTTGAATAGTCATGGACATGCAAACCCAAGTCCCCTTATAAGAATCCTCCTCTTGATAAGAAATTTCCCCATCTTGGGATCAGCAAGTTCCTTACTTTGAATTTGGTGAAGAAAACATTGAAATTTTCACATGAGAAGACAACTTCAATTTCCCAAATGAAGAATTATTTCTTATCTCCTTGCCTCCGGATCATCCTACATTGAAGGCCAACCATGCCCTTTCATTCACAAGTGTTAGAATAAATACCAAGACTTTTGTCACTCAAAACTTCCAATTGGCAAAAGTTCTATTGATTTTGCATAAGCAAACCAAGATTTGGGCATCTTATGATGATCACAAGTCTTGGCCTTGGGCTTTTTTTTCCCTTTTTTTTTCGGTTTTTTTTTGGTGAACAATGGTGAGGTGAATAGCACTAACAATGCGTAGAAATGCTTTGTTTCATTTGTTTTCTTCAAGTTTTCCTCCCTAACAAGATTGAAAAGAGGAGCAATGCAAAGAAAGGCAATGGAGCTCCTCTGCTACAGTTGCAAGAAGACAACAAATATAGAGCATGGTTCAAAAAAAAGCCCAAGAGAAACACAAACAAAGGAGAAAGGTTGAGTCATAGGGCAAGGGCATGCACTTTTTCATTTATTTATTTACACTATTATTTTACACTATTTCACACAGTGTGTAAAATCATATAAGTTTATGTGTTCTTTTTTTTGGGTGTCTTTTACACTTATTCAACTAGTATATCAAAAATCATATACACACAAACACTAGTTTGCATCTGGAAAACATGCACAAGATACAATGAAATCAAACTCGCACCCTCAAATTGCACAAGATACAATGAAATCAAACTCGCACCCTCGAATTGCACACTGCTTTTGATTGACTGGTCACAAGTCACAACAATTGGCCCAAGTGGTCTCTAACCTATATTGTGCAACTTTGGGCAGGGATGAGGATAAAATCACACTCTAATGTGAAAAACACTAGTAGAAGCCCGAGTAGCAGGGGTGTGTGGAGATGCTCAAGTCAAGTTGGGCAAGAATGATAGAGCCCAACACCCTGGAGATGCTCAAGTTGAGTTGGGCAAGAATGATAGAGTCCAACACCCTTCTCCACTATTGAGCGTACTCAGCATCTTACAGGACATGTTCATTGCTGTTATACACCAAAAAATATGTCTAGTGCCCAACGGAGCACAAATGATCCAAGGTTGGCAGATCTAACCATGTTGAATTGTCATTGGTACACATTTGGTGCCTCTTGATAATTCTCAAGCAATCCCATTTCATCATCAAAGAAGACCCATGCAACCTATACAAGTACCAAGGGGGCAAAATGAATGAGTCAACAAGGGCTTAGAGTTTAGGGAACTAATGAAATATCACACCTGACAAGAGATGGATTTTTGATTCAGATACCCTACACTGTCACAAGCAGCATCTGTAAAGTACACATAACACTACCCTGTGTTCCATGGAAATCTGTTTGCAATGGAAGACCTCTAAAGCTTTATACACTCTGGGATATCTCCACACATCAATGCTTTTACAAGAGTCCCAATTAATGCAGAAAAAGGGATGAGCAACTGGCTCCAAATAGCAAATATCTGCACCAGCAGCTGCTATGAACAAATGGAGATGCTGCTTAGATCAGGCCATGATAAACAAATGTTTGTTGTTCAAGACAGGCTTTCTTATTCCGCACCAGATCATCGAGATCATGGACTATTTTAAAGACTGCATCAGGCTGTGCAAGCTTCCGTGCATTTGCAGCCATCTCTCTAAGCTCGTCAGCTTTAGAACCAAACCAGTCTGCAATAATCTTGGCAATCTCTTTTGGCTCCTCACAGTAAGTGCCAGCACCATTCTCCACCACAAAGGAGACATTTCCAACTTCCTGTAGTAGGAAGCCCATTTAGAACATGTAGGCAAACTATAAACAAGAAACACCCTGAAACATTGCAGCTCTACTGTGAATGATTATCAATCCTGAATGCAAAAATTACAGGGTAGAGACGAACTTGGCCTGCAATGAAGTCAAAAAGGAGCATTGGCAGCCCCCGAATCATGGCTTCTGCTATGGTGCCAGGACCTGCCTGTACATTTACCAACAATGACAAGTGGGGCCTCAAGACATGGGACATATGCAGGATCAAAAGACAGATGTCAACTGTGCTTGCCAAGCATTACAACCTCAAACCCTGCATTTGCTTCAATTTGCTTAAACACAGCAGAAAGTGCAAACAATTGACCTAAAGAGAGAAGGAATTTAGCATATCCAGTGGAACCTCCAGAAATGATTTCTTATGTCATGAGCACAAATTGCAAACAGAAAATGAGATACCCCACACAGATTAACCAGTCATAATTCATGAGGACCAATAAAGATGTCCACTCAAATCTCAGTAAAAATTTCTGTGATTGATTGATCAAACATTCAAAATACATTTGCAACTCATATCAAAAGGTTGGCACTAGATGTGAACTGGCCAATGTGGGCAGAGTCAGGCCGGTATTTGGGTTTGCAAGCTTTCGGACTGCATTTTGCAGATTGTGGAATTTTGCTGGAAACAGTGGAGAATCTTGGATTGACCAGGAAACATCCTGATTGTGGGCTGGATGCAATCCTAGGGAAGTGTCTTCTAACATTTGCAACTTGTGCGATGCAGAGAAGACCAATACTAGCCTGATAAAAACCAAGAGCAGAAATTGAGACAGAGAACTTACCTTAGTAATCATACAATCACAGGCCGCCATCCATTCAGACATGTTGGTTACAAAACCTTGGATCTGCATCAACAGCAACCCAGAGTCTAAAAAACTCAGAAAACTGTATTGACACCTACAACAAGCAAACAATAATGGAAGCAAGAGATGGGGAAAATTGTGTACTAGCTGATATGTAGCGAAACTTTCATCAGCTGTTGTGATCTGTACAGAATCAGCATCACAAGATGCTGATAGGCACAAAATGTATGCAACTGAATAATATGATCATTTCAACCACAATTTGAATTTTACTGCTCCATTGAATTTCCAAATGCCATGAATCCCATTTGAGATTCAGCTGACATCATCAAGTTTACAGCAAAAAATTAGGAAGAGAGTACTCTTTCAGCTAAACTAATCCTTTCACCTATGAAAGGCATTGCAAAAGCAGGATATTGGAAGGAGGAAAATACCTGGATTGGAATTTTCCAGTTGACCTGCTGAAGCTTCCTGACAAGGTTTTTGTTCCGACCACACACAACCACAAGCTGTCCTATTGGCTTTCCTGTGTTTGCATCATACAATGCCTCCCCCAGTGCTCGAGCAGTGGTTTCCACAGGACCCATGCCTTCACCACCCCCCATCAAAAGCACAGCTGGAAGTTCTTCATCCATTTCAAGCTCTTTCCGCAATTCATCCTGTAGCAGAATGCATGTGTTGAAGCATTGAAGAAACCTAAACATCCAACTTCATGTCAAAAAAGCACTAAGCATGGCCAATGACAAACTGATTGAATAACATGGTGCACAACAACAACCTTAGGATGTGTGGGGTTTGAAAAGGAAGGACGGATAGGAAGGCCATGCACACGGAGTTGATAAGGCTGGAGACCAGCCTTAAGTGCTCTCTGTGCTACTGTATTTGTTGGACAAAAGCACCTTGTTACTAGTTTATGAAACCTGCAACACCGTCAATCAACAAGTGGTATAAACATTAAGCAGAATCTGCAGCAGTCTCCAACAACATCTTCTAGACCCATAACTACTACACCCAGAAATAAATAAATCTGCAAAGCTCCTTCCCAAAAGACCAAGGCCATTCCAGGAGAAGGATGGTATCATACCAGGTAGGATGGCAAGTACTAAGGTCTGTTATAACAGTGGTAAAGGGGATCTTGTGAAGAAGGCCCCTTGCCCTTAGAACCCTCAATGGAATGTGCTGCATCAATGGGTGCACACTCACAATCACATCTGGTTGGTACTTAATCAATCCTTTAGCAATTTCCCTGAGAAGCACAAACCCACCCACAAGCAGGGATTAAATGTCTTCATCTGGCAGCTCATCAATTAGCTTATTTTGAGCTCTGCTCAGCAGTTCACAGAACAATATCTTCTCTACAACTACATTTGCAGTTCTATCCTTAGAAGTAACAACACTCCACGTTTATGAAAATAAACTTCATGGACATAGGAAAAGTGAGATGATCACATGCTAAAAGATAATGAGATTTCCTGGTCAAAAAAAAGTGAACTTCACAGAAACTTTCAGGAAGAACAAAGAGAATAGAGACAAGAATAATCAATTCACAATGAACAATATGCCAACTTTTGCAGTATGAACAAGAATGACTGACAGTCCCTTGAATGTAGAGTTGGCCATTAACAGCAACATGGATAGCAGTGACTAACTACAAGGCCACTGACTTTATGAGCTTCCAATATAAGATTCAGCTCAATGTCAAAAACCAACATGCAAACTAAGTTTCTGCTAAGAGTCTGAAAGTGGAGGTACACTCAGCCATGATGCTAGCTAGCATACAAGGCATACAATTTAAAACATGAAAGAAAAACAATGGAAAATAGAGAAGAGGAAGAGGAAGAAGAAGAAGAAGAAGAAGAAGAAAAAGGTGTTGAAAATCCTCATGAGCAAGGAACTTTGAGAACAGAGCACATTTGCAAAAGCTACAGACTTAGACTCAGACTGCAGATCTAGATTTGTTAAGTGATGATTTGGTTTGTTCTTAATCAAGTTCGAACCTCTGTTCTTAAGGAGAAGAAATTACACTCATTTTTCTTAAGGAGAAAAGTTGACTAATTTGTTTAGATCTGCAAAGCATTCTGAACATTTATTACTAACTGTTTGATAACTCTGACCTTGATTTCATATTATCTAAAAACCTTGAACCATTTGGCTGAGCAGTACCGAGCAACAAAGGGGGCTGTGGCAGCCATTTGTGACTGATGCACAACTCGGGGTGCTGTAGTATGAAATGCCAGCTTCCATAGCGTCTCATGCTTTACAAAGAAGCTGTAGGCCCTTGGAGCCTGGTTGAATGGCCACGGTGTATACTCCTTCCACAAGTCAATTATGTTAACCTGACCACATTGCAACCAGAAGAATCCACAAGAGGGGTAAAAAACAAAAAGAGGAGGTTCAGATTTCAACATAAAAAAAACTATGCCTTGTTAATCAACCTGAGCAATCACACATCCTTTGTGTCAGAGACAACTAAGAGAATGTAAAACCTTCTTATTTCATGAGAGCAAGCTCCAAGATTCACAGATGCCACAGACGTTTAGCTTCTTGTTGCAAACATGACGCCCTAAACATACTGGCAACAAAACAAGGCAGAGGCAGAGGCACAGAGAGAGAGAGAGAGTTGAGAGAGAGAGAGAGAGAGAGAGAGAGAGAGAGAGAGAGAGAGGTTCCCACCTTATACTCGTCGCCATACTCAAGCTCGAAAGTAGCTTTGATGGCTTCAGCTGATGCCCGATGACCACCACCAGTATCACTCATGAGAATCAATACATTTTTCCCCCGCTTCTCATCTTGTCCTGATGGTTGTGGTTCTTCTTCACCTGCCGCTTCCATCCTGTTACCAATATTCTCCACCATGTCTCCCGCCTCTTGATTCAACGACGGCAAGCTGCTCCCACTACCACCAATCGGCACTCTGTCACAACCCCGTCTCACCACATCGTTGAATCCCTGCAACAGCTTCTCTTGCAACCTGTTGCTGCAGATGTTGAGGTCTCCAAGACTAAGCAGAGACAAAACTGCAGGTCCTCCTCCTCCTCCGCTTCTGGAACTGTGTTGTTTCCGCATTTGTGGAGCTGCTGCAAGCAACAGTCCCGGTAGCTGAGGCGTGGCAGCAAATCCATGGTAATAGCAATGGCATTGTGCAACAACTGATTGCTGCACTCTCTGATCTCCCAAGCTGTTTAACTCCATCTCCAAACACTAAAATTTGTGTGGAGCGAGCTAGTGAGCACTGCAATCCCCTTACTGTCCCCGTCTGTCTGTCTGTCTGCCTGCTGCTGCTTCTTCTTCGCTGCGGGAGAGCTCTCCGTCTCCAATTCATAGACCGTCGTGCTTTAGGGTTTGTCGTCTTCATCTCTATTTCTTCTCTCTTCTTCTCATCCATGTTCATCATCTGTTTGTACATTTTCCATCCATGTATCTGTTCGCCGTGGCCTTTTGTTTTATTACTGGTGAAATTTGGCCAAAACGCGAAATAAAAAATCATCCATCTTCATCATCTGTCGCACTTTTCCTCATCAATCTTCATATTCGCGGTGGCCTTTGTTTTTCTACCGGCGAAATAAAATAATCATCCATCTTCATGATCTGTCGCACATTTCTTCATCCATTTTCGTGTTTGCCACGGCCTTTTCTTTTCTTACTGACCAAAGTACTAAGTTAAAAAATCATCAAATCTTCATCATCTGTTTTCACGTTTTCATCGATCTTCATCATCTGTTTGTCTGACCTTTTTCTTCTTTTCTTTTCTACTGCTGAAATCTCGCCCAAAATAAAAATTTTAATTTCAAAATTTTCAAAAAGTAAAAAGATTTCCATCCGATAAAATCACCGGAAACAAATTTAATGTATAGTTAATATTGCCAAAAAAAACATATTTGGATGATTAAAATTTTGTAACTTTCCATATCTGGTTTGTAGCCAGATTTGGCTAAATCTTCATGGCCACTTTGGTCAGCTACTTCACAAAATACATTAAGAAAAGCGCTGAGTTACTTTTCTTCTTCATATTAACCAAACATGAGGGCATGTGGATGAAATAATTTGGATGAACTGAAACTTTAAAAATTGTGTGGACCTGTAAATATTCAAATTAAGGAATTCACATGAATTTAATATAAATACCCTAATTCGCCAAATGAGGATTTTTGAAAGATGGTATTTTGGCTTGTGTTGAAACTTGAGATTAGATATCTAGAGCGGTTTCTTTTAGAGGATTTTTTTGAAGATTACCATAGCCTAGGGTCAGTTTCCACATCGATAAATTTTTATTTTTATTTTTTCAAAAAAAATGAATTCGTTTTTTTTAATTTTGAATTTTTTTTTTCCATGCATCATTTACTATTATATTGTGATATGAGTAATGAAATTATTCAGAGTATATAGCCTATGATAATTATGATGATTTTCAACATGTCAATTTTCATATTTTCACAAACTTTCATTCCCTTATTTTTGAGGATTATTTAATGACAAAACCGACCTGAGGGTATGGTATATTTTTGCATGGTGAAATATTTGAGTTTCCGTAATTCTTCTTTCGCCTTGAAGATATTTTTTAGTGTAAATGGCAAGGGCCACAATGTGACACACCCCTTGGTATAAAAAAACACTCTTTGAATACAAGGTATTTTTAAAAATTCAATAATTTTTTGTTCAATTTTTTCACATAATGAAAAAAAAAAATTTGTTTTTTTTTTAATGTTTTGCAATTTTAGACGGTTATTTCTCTATGTTACAATAGAAAAATTATATTCAAATTGGTTGGTTGTGTGTCACTTCCTCTAATTTGGCATAATTTTAAAAATAATTATAAAATATCTTTTTCAAAATCATCTGACAAATGGGTTTTTTTTTTGGTTGCCAATGCTGTTGTCTATCTATTATGAAGGAAGGTAGTTTGTTTTGTAGGTACGAGATCCACTGAACCGGGATGCTTCAGATCATGTTCTTGGTGTGTTTTGAAAGCTCTCAACGAGGAGGGGTGCCATGCATGGGCTTCGTTCCATGATGTTTGGACTTGCGGTGCAAAAGTTTTTGAATATTGAATGATTTTTTCATTGAAAATTAAATTCAATCGTAGCTGAAAATTAAATTGTAGAGGAATTGGAATGTGCCTTTGGTGTTGTTGGAAAGATCTCGATAAGCAGGATTTAATGGAATTTATTTTGTAAGATTTGGATTCAGAATGTGGGAGATCAATTGGTTTTTAAGTGATTTTTGCCACTGAAAACTCAAAATAAATTCCACAAAAAAAAACCAGGTTTTGGAAGGAAAAATCAGTTTGAGGACTTGGCCAACAGCACAGGCCACACTACTATTGTTGAAATGTCGTATGTTTTACATCCATTGCCAAAATCAGATTTTAGGCATTTTGGGGTTGAAAAAGGATTCTTTAGTTGGGATACTTTACAAATCTAAGAAAATGTTGCTGGCAAACAAACAATTTTTAATATTTATATTTGTGACCACAAACTTATCTAATGATTGTATTTCTTCATCTAACTTGGTAGAATTGATAAAAAATAGATATTGACCTAAAAAAGAGTTGAAAGAATTTTTAAATAATTTTGAATGAGATAATTTTTTTAAAAAAATATGATGAAAACAATATTCATTCATTTTCATCAATTTTAAGCCAATCATTTTTTTTTCAATTTATTAATTTTTTGGAATCTTATTCTATTAAAAATTTGATAATTGACTTGAGAAAACCACTTAAGATAAGCACATGTTATTAACTTTGAGAGAACCAACTATTTGAAACAACTTAAATTTTTTTTTAAAAAAATCAAAAAGTGAAACTTAAATAATGAAACAATTCAACATTATACTATATGATGAAGCTACCATGCTTGAGAGCTTCATTCAGATTTTTGGCATGGCATGCATGCACATATTTTTCAGAATTTTCAGCAATTCCAAAAAATAATTAATTTTTGCTTTACCAACCTAGCTACTTAGGATAGTTGTGGTTTTTTCTTTTTTTCTAATTTATTTATTTATTTATATATTTAAAAATTCATGACCATTTTTTTCACTTGTTCCATTGTTAAAGAGTGAGAACTTGGGATTGTGCTGCACTTACAAAAGCAAGGGGGGCATTGATAAATAAATCTTCCATATATAATGAACCAAAATGCTTCAAAACAATATGCAAATTCATTGTATACCTAGTGTTTTAACCCTTTTTTAAAGCATTTTCAGTGGACCTATTTAAATGACATCATGTACCTATATAGGGTCATGGTAGTTAGGTTTTTTATGTGTGTGTGTGTTGCCCAAGTATTTAGTGAACCAATGTTTTTGGGCTTCCAAGACAATGACAAAGCTTGTCATTGGATTTGCTTCAAAACCTTTATATCTATGTAGGTACTTTTGCAAAAATATGTGGTGTCAATAGGGATAGTAATTAGGAAGGGCTATCCATTAGGTAGTTTTATGTTCTAGAATGTTTGTTCATGTGTGTTCATGTGTGTGTGTTATGCTTGTATGTAGCCAATGATGTATTTTATGGCCTAATAGTTGGGATTCCAAGGAAATTGTCACCTTGGATTATTAATAGGGATCTAAATCTATTCCTTCCAAAATGGTGAATTGATCAAAGGAAAATCCAATCAATCAAGGTGAAAAGAACTACCTATCACATTACTTGGTGAAGTGTTTTAATCCAATAGTAATTTAGTTTTTTTTTCTTGTTTTTTGAGACAATGTAGTCATTAATAAACATAATTAAAAATTTGACATGTCCTATGTCTTTTTCAACATACATTTGTTGAAAGCATCAATGGATTCAAATGAGATACTATGCATGGATGTTAGTTTTGAGATTTCAAAACAAAAAACTTGAAATTGCTATTGGGCAAATTATTTTCTTACACTCACCTTACAATTGATTTACTACTTTCTATAAAAAACCTTGAAAGATACCCCTTTTAATATTACTACCATTTTTCAATTTATTGGAGCAAATGGCATGTAAAATATTTTCACCTAGCATGCATTGCTTAGGAAAGCAAATAGCTATTATGATGCAGTTTGTGCCATTGGCCCAAATGTGAATTAATTTTTCCTTTCAAGACTAGTTTTTGTAATTTAGATGAAAGTTTAATGAAAAAAATTCAATATTCAATATTTCTCACATCAGAACTCTAAAAATTACAAAATCATTTCATAAAATCTTGTTCAATGAATTTTTTCCAAGGATATTATAAAAGCACCTTAATTTCCTTAAAACTTTTAGTTTTGAATTTATTCAATAACTTTTGCCACCATAAGTTTAAACATTACAAAAACATTTCGATGTTCTTATAATTTGATGTAAATAGCTTGTCACTTATGTAATTATTTAAAGATTATTTTTTTAATTTATTTGATGGTGAGTCATCTTTAATTAGTCATAGTTTCAACTAATGTGATTAATTTAAATATAATAATTCATGAAGAAAATATTTGTTGACATTAATGTGTTTAATTCAAGGATGGTGAGTTATTTTTTTTAAATTATTCAAATTAATATGCATGTCGAATCATATGTGAGCCATACAATGTGTAAAATTTTATAATTAAAAAAATTTCATTTGGCTGGTATATAAGTGAGTGTTTGGGACCTTTAAAAACATTTTCACTTGAGAAGAACAACTTGATGAATGTAAAGTCTTTTAAAATAGACTTCACAAATATTGATAGTTTTTGAATGTGTGAAATGCATGGTAGAAGAATGGTGTGAAATATTAGTTATATATATATATATATATATAAGTTGAATGATGTGCAAGGCACTATAAGTGAGGAGATCTTAACATGACAAACAACCTCCTTAATAGATAGCTCTAATTCATTAAATTTGAAGGGATTGTAATAATTTGATTCATCTTTACTTCTATTTGCAGCATAATTTATTTATTACTTTCTCCAATTTTGTGATGTAGCTGAAGCGGTGATTATCCATAAGCTGATTTAGCCAAATTTGATTATAAACAAAATATGAAAAGAAAATAAAACATCCTTATGTATGTTTGGCTAGTTATTCAAACCATGCATAGAAATCTGGCAATTTTTTACAAAAAAATTCAACAAATCGTTGAATTAATTGCAACAAAAAATTCCAAAAGTTGTGCAAAGGTTGGTGCAAACTTTCACAGAACAAAAGAAGGCTGGCTAGCCCCTCTTCCATCATTTCTGCTTCAAAATATGCGGAAAACCTCCTATATAGGCATATTGCAAATGGTTTCCTATATCTGCAATATTTGCTTGGACATTGTACTATTCAAATGTGCCACACTCTTTGGGACAATTGTCAAGAGGTCCATGATTTGAGTCCAACCCTTCGGTGCTCAATAGCCTGAATTGAATTCCCATTCAGAGCCAAATTTTGCAGCCCAAAAGCCTCCACTTCCCTTGCCACAATTTGTCACCAACAACAACACCACCACCACCATCACCATTTCTGCTTCAACCTGTGTTTTGCTTCATTCAATTTGATGATTCAATTTTGATCATCTCTTCCCACATTTTCTTCATCACCTTCATCCATCTCTATGCACTATTTTTCATCAATCGCCATCAGCTCTTGTCAAAACTCTTTGGGTGTTGTGAACATTGAGGGGATGTTAATGCTCATGGGTGCTTTTAAGGAAATAAGGGACCATGAGGTAGAGGCCAAGGGAGTCTCCAATTGCCATGAATCTCCCATCTGTGAGCTTTACACAGTGTAAAAATTGGGCATCTCCAGATACACTATGGAAATCTGGCCCGGTTTTTCCATGACCAAGAATATGATTTCATAATATGTATCATTTTCTTGATCACATTACATGACATAACCTTCTGGTGATGCTCATACACTCATAATATGATTGAAATCTCTGTTCAACATGAGCTTTTAAATGAATTGTTGAATCTGGCATCCCAACCTTAATGTCATAGAATGGTCTCACCCTTGCCCATTACATTGGGTGCGTCACCTAGCTCGCCCTAACAGGCTCACCTAGTGCCTCACTCAACCTAATGCATAGGGGCTTGACCATTCCACAAAGACCTGCTCGAAAGTTTTTAGTGTGTATTGTTGAAGGGCACCTTATTGTGCATAATCTTTCCTCAAGGAAGGGTGGGCATTTGAAAAAAGGTAATCCTCGTCCTTGCTTTTTTCCCTGTGATACCTGGTGAGTACCTGACAGGCATCACAGAAAAAAATTTCAAGCAAGTCTTTATACTTGACATCAAATCTTTGCTCATTGCTCATAAAATCTTTGCCCACCAGTGGAGAGGTATGTACCACATAGCCTCAACAAGAGGAACCAAAGGAAAGAATCACACATGCTAGTCTCTTATGATATTAATAATATGTTGGGGTGATGTTGTTTCTCCGTAGCTTTATATAGAATGTTTATCTTTGGTGGTAATTGTCAGGAGTATTGGTTCAGCTTAATCCCGAAGTGGGACAACCTGGTTTTCATTGTCTGGGTTTACTCTCCCTATGTGTCAATAGCCCCCACAGAGTACATGAGGTACTTAATCTGACTGGTTCTCAAAAACAGAAACTTTATGCTTGTTTTCTTCTTGGGTCTTGGGTGTAGATTTTATTGCTCAAGTGATTTTGTAATTGTATGCTTCACAGTGAGAGATGTTTCAGGGACTCTGGAGGGTGGCAAGAATGTTCTGCCTTTTCCTTCAGACCTTTTGACACGTAAGTGTGTCTTGAACTGCAAAAATTTCATGGAATTGCAGTACAAACTGCAATATAGTAATGGCCTTCTGCCACAGCTTGAGAGAATCATTCTGATTGTGGCTAGTTTAAAAGTAAGGCATGAAAGGCAAAAGTCAAACTGTCAGGATGTTGAAAAATTGAACCGAGTGGCAAAATGAAGAGCACCATCTATCTGCCTTTCTAATTTTTTTCAATGATTATCTGTTAACCACACAAATGATGCACCCAGCTGAGGATATAAGGTTGTCTTCTCAAACTATTTGTTGGAGGAACATTCTGAACCAAGACAATTCTGATGGAGTGAGTTGGATGGTTAACAGGCAACCAAAGAATACAAATATGGTAACCAGAATGGTTCAAGCTTTGGCACAACTTGTCATGAGAGTCCAGGTACAATAACATCACTTATACATAAAGAACTAGATGGATAAGCTAAGAAACAATGAATAGTTGTATAGGAGGAATCAGAATGCTGAGATTATTTCAAGTGGTCCATGTAATTGTGGGTTAGGTCTCTGAGTTGTTTCCCATCCTCTGAGTGTGATGCTCATGTTGATCAAGGTGGGCATAGTTGGATATGTTATGTTTAAGTGGGGTTATAGTGCAATATGTAGTTTCAAGAAGTTGCATTCACTGCAGGGAAGGAAGAGGACTATTTGTTTACTTTCTGTATGCAGATGCTCAAAGGGGGGGTGCAGAGACACTAGTGGCTGTTGCTGGAATAGTCAGCTACAAGGCACAAGATGGAGACTTCAATTCCCAATCTGTTTGAATTGCTTATAAACCAACAATGTCTCACAATACTAGCCTTTGCTAACAGAGCATCGACTTAGAAATGCACAATGCATATGGTAACTGGTTTTCAATAAGATAGCAGTGACTAACATGACACCCCAGATGCTGTAGGTCCTGTCTAGTCTTCTTAAGAGCCCATGTCCATGTACGAAAGGTTAGGTCCTTCAATTGATTGTTCCAACCTGAGGATTTCTATGAGCATTGTTGTGTCTCAATACTATGTTTCCAATTAAGATGTAGTGCAAGCCAGTTCAATGGTTTGAATATTTTTTGTGTTTTGAAAATGGGCAGGTGTAGAATTTACTATGGAGACAGATGGGAGTAGTATGGGTTTGTAGTTGCAAATGTGGCTTGGGCTATCTTTTTAGCATTGGAGGTTGCTTTCTTTGTTGTGACCCTGACTTATGAAGGCTTAGATTCTGCAGAGGTGAACTTCTTACCCCAACAGTAGGCTTTGTTGGATCCAATGAAGATATAAACATTGAAGTCCGTCAGTTCCATGAAGATTTTTTGAAGTGTTTTTGTAGTGTACTGTGGGTACTTTCAGCAATGATTTCACATTTTTAAGAAGAGGAAGCATTTTTGCAAATTGTTGCCACCCAACCTGTTGATAATATGCTGTTGAGGAACTACACTTGTCTCCATTGTTGCTTTTAGCAATTGACAATCCGGTCGTAGGATTGTGCAATAGTATGTTAACCCTTGTGGTTTGTAACTTGCAACATGGCTGATATTAAATTGTAACTCTTTTACTGTCACCTGCAGGTACCTTTTCTCATGCTGGAAGTTAATGGTCCAGGAATTTGATGGCTACAATATCCATACTGTGAACTCCTTTTTTTTCTTCTCCAAAAGGAGATATTCCTCAGGATGGGTACATAGAACTTGTATTGGATTTGAAGCTGTTGTTTTCACCTTTGAAGTTATGGTGTTTTGGAGCATGCTTTACGGCAGGCAATATACTGATGAGGTTATAACATTGGTCAGCTGGTTCCTCCTGTGCACAAAACAAATAATTGAATTTGGGACACAAGCAGAGATCAGCAATGCTGGGCCAATGGTTGCAGCTTTGCAAGGCTCTGATCAGTTCACTTTTGCACCCATTATTAGAAGGGCTTTCCTTCATAGTTGAAAGGTGAATAAGCCAAACTTTGCATGGTGCTTAATTGTCAGTTCTTTAAGAGCCCTCAGTGTCCTTTGTATTGCTCCCTCAATAACCTGCTTCGACAAGCTTCATAAATGTAACTGCATATACTGCTGACTGGGATGTAATTAGCTGATGTCATGACTGAGTCTTCCTGTTGCTGCTAGAAATGTGTTAGAAACCCATGACACAAATTCTTGTGTAATTGTTTTGCTTGACGTTTTGAGTAGCTTATGTGCTTTTTTCTGTGTCAGCTACTGTCAGGAGCTGATGAATTCAGCAGGGAATAATGCCAGCTACTTACAGTGGTTCATGATGAATGTGATGATCACAAGGTTATGAACCTGGCATTTCTCCTTGTCATGTTTGTTTTGTTGGCTGGAACTGATGCATTTGTTCGCTTGTTAGCTTATATGTTTTTGTGGAGTTCAGTTCTCCAATCACATGGGTTTTCAGAGGTCTGATATAAGTTCAATCCTATCAGTCTTCCATCAGTCTTGAAAGAAACAGTCTATGAGTGAATGTTGGAAGCCAGGCCAAAGATGGGAAGCTAACCAAAAAACTAAGCTAGTTCGAAACATTTGGAGCTCAAAAATTCAACTGCTGAGATGTGGCTAAACTCAGGTCTTTTGACCTTGAGATGGCCAGGTTCTGTATGGCTTCTTCAGCTTCAATGTGTTTTCAAGATTCTGCTCCTGTGTCTGTCATGTTTCTACAGAAATCCCTCCCTGTGTATGCATTATTCTGGAAGCTCTGCTAATTCAGAAATTCATTACAAGGTGAAGCGAATGTGGGAGAAGTCCTCAAGGGCTACCAGGCTTTTACAAAGGTGAGTAAACCAAAAACCATTTGTCTTTCTCCAAGCAACGATTTTAATTGTGCATGAAACACTACAAACTATTCCATAACTCAACATGTAAATAGAAAAGAGCAACAAGAAGTTTAATCTTTTTTTGGAGATGTTCATGATCGCTTGTTAGATGCCAATGAGCGTCATCTCCAAACAACATCTTGCATCGACTTGCCAGCCACACCACAATGATAGAGCTCCAAATTTCCCATTCCTATGTTGCAATCGAATCCCACCTCCATTACAGACTTCACATTCAAAGGAAAAGAAAGGCGGTGAAAATATGACAATAACAAAAGATCGCTCAACACATTTTTTCCATTGCCGTCAAACACAAAAGTGTGCATGGGGTACCACTTGGGGAAAAATACCCTAACCGTAAGTGAAAGAGCCAGAGGGTATATGATCATCACCAACCAGAAGGTTACGCCATCTAATGTGGCTAAAATTGGAGATGACACACTAAACTCCGCTTAGATGACAAACTTATTAGGGTTATTCTTATTCTTTTGACCTACCATACTATTATATGGTAACTAGTGGGTGCCCGTGGCCGAAGGCCACTGTGAAGTCCCCCCCTTTCTTTAAATCGTATTTATTTTCTTTAAACCGGGAGCATGCCTCTCCCGGGCAAGATGGGTACCCGTGACCTTTGGGCACTGTGAAGTCGGCTTATTTCTTTTAAGCTAGGGGGGCATGGAAGATTTTTTTTTCAGTTTTCTCTGTTTCCTATTGTATTCTCACAGCGTTCCCTTTAAGTTCTTAATGGGTTCCCAAACTGTTCCCCACATTCCCAATGTGTTCCCCATGGGTATTCCCAATCGCACCTTGCTTTAATCCCATATGTTTTGCTCAAAGTCCTCCCCTTCTCACATATATCGATGGGCCAAAGGGGGAGGCACTCCATCTATCCATAGAATCTTCAATTTTTGCGAGCCTTCATAGTTTCAATTATTTTATGTCGGGGCCAATCAAATTCAATAAAAAAAAGTTGGACTTGTGAGGGATAAAGGTCAGGCCAAAAATGGTGATGAACGTTTTTGGGAGGAGAAATTTCATGCAGCCCATGGGAAGGCCCAAGCACACACTGAATGTGCCTTGCATTTTATCCTTTTAAATTTGGGGGGCGGGGGATTTAGAGGAGGATATTTTTCAGTTTTCCCTGGTTCCCTCTATGTTGACCATCCCACCATCCGCTCACCTTGGCTGGGGCCCTCAATGGATGTGGGGAGGGGGGGTGCTCCAGCCAATCAAGAATAACTGCATCAAGACACCCACACCGATTTCTTTATAGGAGTAGACTCTTCCATCATCTTCTTCTTCCGGGATGAAGAACTTGGATGGATGGACGGATGTGGGGAGGGGGGGCTCCAGCCAATCAGGAATAACTGCATCAAGACACGGGATGAGGAACTTGGATGGACGGATGACGGGACGGAAACTGGGACGGATGGATGGAAAGGAGGACCAACACCAACACCACCACCACCGGACAGACGGACACCATGGATATTATTATGTTGGAGTTGGGTACCCGTGACCTTCGAGCACTGTGAAGTCGACTTGTTTTTTGATTTTTCCTTAGGAATTTTGGGGGAAACAAAACAAAAGTGCCAAAGTTGCCATATTTATAGAATTCGTTATTGGAGATCGCCAAAAAAAAAAAAAGGATTTTATGAAATTTCTATTTCCCCGTCTCGCCTTTAGCCAAAAATCATCAAGCTGTGGCGGCTGGAATACTTTTAATTTCTTTTCTTTCTTTTTTCTTTTCTCCAAGGTTTTTTTTTTGTTTTTTTTTTCTTCTTCTTTCCTCGAACAGATTCAAGCCAAAAATCCTAAATAATGGAACCAAGCTCCTCCTATTATAAAACACGGGATGGGACAACCGAGCTTTTCCTATTATAAAACATGGGATGGGTACCTGTGACCTTCGAGCATTATGAAGTCCATTCATTAAAAGCCAAAGCCTGCCTGCTCCCTGACATTAATGGTAAGTACCCCATTGTTGGAACATTCTATTTTAAAAAGCTGCACATCATGAATGTAGCTTCTCGTGGAGCCATTTAGGAGATGCATAAAGCCTCAAAGGAGTGCTTCTTTGTACACAACATTGCGCATAAGGCCAATCCGGCCATGCATAGTGTCTGGCAGCTGAACTTTGACGTTTGCTAGTGCCTTAGCACGTGAAAAGGCAACATAAAGTTGGCCATGCGAAAAAACGTCATCTGCGAGATGAAGGCCAACATGAGAGAGGGTTTGCCCTTGAGACTTGTTAATAGTCATGGCATAAGCCAGCCGCAAAGGAAATTGCTTCCTTGTAAATGTAAATGGCAAACCGCTATTATCGGAAATGAATTTAATGCGCGGGATAAAGGCCACATTACCGACCCCTTTGCCTGTCATGATCTCAGCCTCAACAACTCGCATTGTGAAACGTCGAATAATCAAGCGCGTCCCATTGCACAGCCCAGCTGATGGGTCGAGATTGCGTAGCAGCATCACTGGTGCGCCAATCTTGAACGATAACTTGTGTGAAGGCATGCCACTAATTTCCAAAGTGTTGAGGAACTCGGAAGGATATGTGTTCGCCACTTCCGTGTCCTCTGCGGAATCCGCACTAAAGAAGTCAACCTGCATGCCTGGAAAGTAGCTTAAAACCATCGTGTTTATTAGCGAAACTTCCTTATTGCGAGGAGCCAAAATTGCGCGGTCACGCAAATACTCGTTTGTGGCCCAACCCTCTTGTAGTCGAGGGTAGATGGCCACAGCCATGGCTCGTGTGTCCGTAGAAGGGAGTACCATCATGTTTGGACACTTGATGTAATCCTCATCAATGGTTTCTAGCTCATTGTTGCCAAGACAAAGAAGCCAATCTGCAAAAGTGCGATTCCCAAGATCGGAATGAACAGCAATGACATCACCGGCCCGCATATTTTTCGAAAGACGAAATACCTCAACAGATTCCCATAGGTAGGAATTCTTGATTGATGCAGAAATAATGTCTGCATGGGATCCCCGGGGGATGACCGGAAGGACCTGGCGAAAGTCCCCTGACATGACAAAAATAATGCCACCAAAAGGCTCATTCTTGTCTATAAGGTCACGCAGACTTCGATCCACCGCTTCAAAAGCAAGCTTATTAGTCATAGGAGCTTCATCCCAAAGGATGAGCTTCGTTTGGCGGATTAGCGCTGCTAAATCATCTTGCTTACGAATATAACAGAAGGATGTATGGTCAAGCGCAATCGGGATCTTTAGGTACGAATGGGCCGTTCGCCCTCCTGAAAGCAAAAGTGCGGCAATGCCTGAAGAGGCGACAGCAAGTGCAATATCACCACGCGAACGCACAGTGTTCAAAATCAAGTTTTCGGTGTAGGTCTTACCCGTTCCACCAGGGCCATCAATAAAAATGACTTTAGCGTGATGGCCAACATATGCATCGATTACGCCATTGTAGGCTGCACGTTGCCCATCATTGAGGCTCTCACTGGCCATAGCCACCTCGGCTTGTAAAACCTCGACATTGTAGTCGCGCTCCACCTCAAGTAAGCGATTGGTTTCAAACCGATCAAAGGCAATAGAGGGGGTAGGAAGGCCAAAATCTTCGAGAGTTTTGCTAAATTTGGCAAGCCCATCTCGTAAAGAATGCAATGCCCAACTTTCAATTTGTTCAATGGACGGCTCCACTATACCGCGACGTTGCAATACTGCCTTGCAGTCATCGTAAATGTGCTCCTTATATTTGTCCCATAGCATGCGCGGCTCACCTGGAACGCCAAAAACCAATATGGTCATAAATAAAAATCGTAACTGCGCACCTGTTTGCATGCCAACTGCTTCTTCCAAGCATGCATTCCATTCGTCATCCGAGTCATACAAACCAAGCGCAATGCACGCTGATTTGAATGTGTCATGAATAACACCGTTAACTGTGCGAAGAGCTTCAAAAGAAATAGCACCTTTGACCTTCGTTAACAATGTACGTAAAAAGTAACGCTCGCCAGCAGAAGGACTCACAAAATAAAGGCGCCCGACACAACACCCTCTCTGCCGGATGGTCCATTTTTTCGTCCCATTGGTCCATGTAAACATAGAGGGAAATTCCATGTATGTGACTTCTCTAGCCAAGGGGTAATCAATATTGGCTTGGAAGTATTCAGTGAGCGTTGTTTTCTGGTTTTGCTCGCTATTAACAGTTTCAAAAATATTGGAATTATCATTATACACGACCATATGCATTCCAGGCTCGTGCACAGCAAGGCGTGTGATAGACGGTGTCCCATCATGCATTCTAAAGGAGAAAAGACGCCACGATGCTTCGAAAGCAGATACATAGCGTCCTTCAAGGTATGTTTTAATTTCATCACGGTTTTGCCACTCTCCATTGGCAATAATTGCCTGCGCGTTGTTCACCTGGCCAGGCGTATTCGCCTGCCTTTCGATAACAGCAGTAGCACGGTCAGGTCCCTTGTACACATACTTGTACAGGTACTTGACAGCAGATATGGACGAACATATCTCCACGTTGATGTGTGCGTGGTACTTGGTTGCTAGGTGAAGATTGTATGGGACAATCCATTGGTTATCCACCATGCGCTGTGTCTTTGGATCTACAAAAATGCGGGTTTGACGGCGCCGGTACTCAGGGTACCCGTCAACATCACAACGTGTTTCTTCGCTAAAGGAACGCGGGTACCTTTTCTTGCATTTTCCCTGCTCCATGCATTGTGCGTTGAGAAAATTTGGACCACATGGCCCATGCACCATGCACGAAGTGACCGTCTCGTGTGCCTCAGGATGGCGTATCGGGTCCGGAATCTCAGCCGATACCATTGAATCATAGTCCTCGGTAGTGCGCAATTTTGACGCTTCATCTAAAATGAGCAAAATGTGCGCATGGGGCAAGCCTCTCTTTTGAAACTCAATGACCCAAATTTTAGCAATCACATTGCCAAAAACACCATCTTTGATGTCCTTCAAAAGGGCGTCAAGTTTCAAATTGAAAATGCGAGTTACTAACTCAGGGCGATCCTTGGCAATTTGCTGCGGGAGAAGCGCATCTGTAATCTCTTTCCATTTAGGATTACACGTAAATGTGACAAAAAGGTCTGGCTTACCAAATTTGCGAACCCTAGCCATCGCATCTTGGTACAATTGGCCCATGGCGCGTTCACCGCCCTGGAATGACGACGGAAGAATTATCTTTTGCCCGACGTCGTTCCCAAAAATGTCACCAACATTTAGTGCATCTTGAAGACCATTGTAGAGGTCGCAACGTAATTGTCGTTGGTTCTCGCGAATAAACTTTAAGCGGTTCTGTTCAGTACATGCATATGCATCAACAATGAATTGCTGCAAAAGCCTTCCAACTCGTAGAATCCATTCCTCGTTGACGCGATGCTGTAGGATGTACGCGTAAAATTGAAGCATGGTGACACGCGCGGAACCCCGTTTACCACCTACGGCATTCTCGTCATCTTGGATGAACCTAAAGCCATCCCATTGAAATCCATTCAATGGGATGCCATCATGCCATCCATTGCGTCCATCTGGGAAGAGAAGGACGTAGTGCAGTGGCATGTATGCAGTGTGCAAGGGAGAGACACGTTGAAAATAACCATTAGTTGAACGCATGATAATGTCGCGTGCGTCTCCCTCATCCACATCGCCCCCAACCATCAATGCACCAACTTTGTCAATAGTCGGCGCATTGTAATGCCGCAAATTAGTGCGACGGTCATTCACCAAATGAAGACTTAGTTCAATAGCCCCATCTTGGAGTCGTTCTGTGGCCGTTTGGAAGATGCTAGCGTAGGGGTTGCATGCATGCAACATTGTTTGCAACGACTGCATGGTGTCCCTATTCAAGCCGCCAAAATTGCCCATTCGACCATCAAGCTCGGCATGCGGATCACTAATGTATAGTTGGGCAAATTTTCGCACTTGGCCAGGTTGAGGAAGCAGACTCCCCATCCTATGGTAAAGCTCACCACGAATACGGTAGGTATAATTGCCAGGTTGTGCAACACTGGTATCAAGGTTGGCCCCCACAGACGTGAAGGCTAATGCACTGTTGTAAGAGCGGATGTGCTGACGAAAGTCTTTCGCATCTGCTTCATTACTTGCAAGGAGCCGCCTCAGCGGCTCTTGGGGGGGTGTCAACGGGGGCAGTGTCACTTTACCTTGCGCGCAACATAGTGTAAATTGTGGATTAGCCCGCGAACTTGGTGCGGCACGCTCTTCCAGAAAGTGCAAGGCGTTGCATTTGCCACACACGGTGGTCATTTCACCTAAAGTGTGGCGAAGACCACGATGGCTGCCGTCAAATTCACGGCGTGCCAAAGGGATGACTTGGTTCGCACCTTGGTTTACGCGATCTCGTTCACGTTGGGCATTATGTGCTTGACGATTAGCGTTTTGAATTTCTTGGCGACGCTCTTCTGGTAATTACTCTCGCTGGCCCTGGTGAGCCTGACGATCCGCATTATGTATTTCCTGTTGCCTATCAGGATGCAAAAGTGTTCGAGCGTTAGCACGTGCAACATTTTCCAAAGCAATCTGTGCATCGCTACGCGCAGCTCTCTGAGCTGCCCGTCGGGTGGCATCTGCCGCAATCTGTGCATCGCTACGCGCAGCTCTCTGAGCTGCCCGTCGGGTGGCATCTGCCGCAATCTGTGCATCGCTACGCGCAGCTCTCTGAGCTGCCCGTCGGTTGGCATCCGCCACAATTTGTGCATCGCTACGCACAACTCTCTGAGCTGCCAATCGGGTGGCATCCGCCGCAATCTGTGCATCGCTACGCGCAGCTCTCTGAGCTGCCCGTCGGTTGGCATCCGCTGCAATCTGTGCATCGCTACGCGCAGCTCTCTGAGCTGCCCGTCGGTTGGCATCCGCCGCAATCTGTGCATCGCTCCGCGCAGCTCTCTGAGCTGCCCGTCGGTTGGCATCTGCCGCAATGTGTGCATCGCTACGCGCAGCTCTCTGAGCTGCCCGTCGGTTGGCATCGGCCGCACACTGCTCTTTAGATCGAGTAACATGCCTCTCCCGGGCAAGACGCTTTCGACGGACACACAGATCCTCCAAAGGGGCCTCCTCTTCCTCTTCGTTCATTGGTTTAATGAAGGTTGTTGTGTTGAGGGGGGGGGGATAGGTGAAGAAGTATGTTCTATGGGAAAAGTAACCAAGGGAACGCGTTTATGAAGGGCAGTTAACCTGAACTCCCTTAACCCCCCAGAGGACGACCATATAGACAAACACCTAAAATATTATAGATCCCCTCGAACACTAAAGGCTAAGATGGTCACAAATAGAGACTGCAACTGCAAGTGGTGGCAGCTGCTTCGTGTCTTCATAATGGTTGTTCTTGTCACCTACTCAATTGCGTTTTTCAGGATGTCTTTCATTATAGATACTCATACTGGTGTGATGAGGTAGGCACCTTGTGGGGCATGAGAAAGCCATTTTCTTCCTGTGGTGTTGCTGGCCGAAAACCTGAATCCTCTTCCAAAGATTGTTTCCCGCTAATTGTTGATCAGTTGACCAACCACTTTTGCACCTAGAAACCATCAATTGCAACTTCAAAAAACAATGGAAAATTCTCATTGATGCATCAATAAACATAGACTTGTATGTATGTGCAGTTGGCAAACAAAAAGGGAAAAGAAAAAGGAAGAAGAATCTTGCTCCTACCTCTTGAATGTTAGAGGATTTATGGAATGTGAAACCTCCAAATATGGAAGGCACAAAATTTCTGGCTGATGATGTCTGCAAGTTTTCTAACCCTTCCCCAATTCTTGGTATGGATCTCCTCTCGATCCTCGTAGAAAAATGCACCCTTAATAGTGATCTAGTGTGCAAGTAGATCCAAAATAACTGCTTGTCGTCCTACTCATCCTCCTGCTGTTGAGTTAAAAAAAAGCCGAGAGATTTTACCCCACACCTGTGAAGATGGATGGTCAGACAGACTGCGAGGATAGAATGTTCTTCAGTGAATGTATTAGCACTCAATACAAAGAGATTCTGGCCATCACCTATTCAAAACTTCAATCCTTTGAAATAACTGAAATCCACAATCAACGTCCTCATACATAACTATTTCTTGTATCCAATGTTGTATTTGCATTCTTTAAACAGAATCCTGCCTCTCAAATTTCTGCTCTGCATGTCATGATAGGTAAAATCCACCTGATCATAAGAATGATGTTGAAGTGCTAGAGCCAATGCAGAGCTTAAGGATCTAATGAGATCTTGAGAAACAGAGACCGGAATCCTAAATAAATGAACTTTAGAAAGGAAAGACATAAACCTCATAATAAATGACTCCTCCATTTTTTTATTTCGAAATACACCAAAAGAAAAAAATCAGGAAAAAGGAGCTATATATATATATATATATATATATAGACTTTTGAATATTTCTCTATTATTAAATAATAGAGAAGAAGAAGGAGTGGCACCCAAGCCAATTGCCTTAGTTCAGGGACAGCTTCAACTCATGTCTGTTCAGACAATTTCTTCATTTTGAAGATTCCATGTTGAACATAGAATATATTCATGAAAAGAAAACAACACTTGGACCTTTCCAACACGAAACGAAGTTGAGCCAGGAGAGACAGAAACAGAACAGCAAAGAAGAGGATAAAAGTCCAAAACCCCATTTTGCGAGGAAAGAAAAAAGGAACCTGAAACTTTTGCAGAGCTCCGGGAAGCTCATTTTGTGGATACGGACAAAGGACGAAGGATGGAGTGTCAGTTGAAGAATAGTATTGTCCAGCTCCTCCTCCTCCAGCTCCTCCTTCTCTTCCTCCTGCTGCTTACGTGTCCCTCCTTCTACCACTGCCATAGCTCTCCAGTAATACTCTCCCCGTCCCCTTCCGCAGCCGGATTCATGTCTCCTCTCTCTCCTTCTCTACCCTTCCGCGACCAAATTCTTCGTTCTTGATTCCATACCCAAGCTTCTGATCGCGCAAGTCTGCTGCAGCCATTCGTCCTCCTCCTTCCTGCTCCTCCTCCTCTTCCATCTTCTTCTTCCCTGCCATTAGCCTAAGCCAAAAAGGTAACTGACAATTTTGAAAACATAAATTGCATGCAGCCAATGGGAAGGTGCAGCATCCACTCAAGGGCCCCAACATTTTAATTTGGGTTGTGAGGGCAGGGGGGAGAGGTTTTTTTTTTTTTTTTTTTTTTTTTCCTTTTAAGCTAGGTCCCCCCCTAGCTTAAAAGAAAAAAAAGCAAAGCACCTTAGCCTTTCCTATTGGCTGAAAGGAAAATAAATCCTCCCCCCTCACCCCCGCCTCCCCCAATAAAACTTGCATGGAAAGTCAAGTGTCCAAGTGGACACTGCACAGTCCACTCTCTCCACACCAAATACAGCTTGAAAAAAAAAAAACCTCCCGTCCAACCTCCCAGCCCTAAACCCAAAACTTAAAAGGAAAAAACCAAGGCACCCTGAGAACATGATTGCACTTCCCAATTGGCTGGATGATTTTTTATTTATTTATTTATTTTCCCCCTGAGTTGCTGATGTGTTCCTACCATTTCTCCAAGTTGTTCCCCAAGTTCCCAATGTGTTCCCCATGGGTATTCCCAATCGCACCTGATTTCAAACCCATATGTTTTGCCCAAAGTCCTCCCCTTCTCACATTTATCGATGGGCCAAAGGGGGAGGCACTCCATCTATCCATAGAATCTTCAATTTTTGTGAGCCTTCATAGTGTCAATTATTTTATGCCGGGGCCAATCAAATTCAATAAAAAAAAGTTGGACTTGTGAGGGATAAAGGTCAGGCCAAAAATGGTGATAAACGTTTTTGGGAGGAGAAATCTCATGCAGCCAATGGGAAGGCCCAAGCACACACTGAATGTGCCTTGCATTTTTTCCTTTTAAATTTGGGGGGCGGGGGATTTAGAGGAGGATATTTTTCAGTTTTCCCTGGTTCCCACAATGTTGACCATCCCACCATCCGCCCCACCATCCGCTCACTTTGGCTGGGGCCCTCAATGGATGTGGGGAGGGGGGGCTCCAGCCAATCAGGAATAACTGCATCAAGACACGGACACCTATTTTTTTTATAGTAGTAGACTCTTCCATCATCTTCTTCTTCCGGGATGAGGAACTTGGATGGACGGATGACGGGACGGATAGATGGAAAGGAGGACCAACACCAACCAACACCGCCGGACAGACGGACACCACGGATATTATTATGTTGGAGAAGGACGTCGTGGCCGTTTTTCCTGAAGCTTTCCATCCATCTGTCCTGTCATCCATCCATGTTTGGCATCAGACAGGGAAAAAAACTCTGGCAGAAATAAATAACCCCCCCTCTGCGCATGTGTTGCTGTCTAGGAAAGGCATGCCTGGCCCCAAGGGGGGCACCCCCATGATTGATATCAATATCAGCAATAAACCCAACATATTTTTGCGGTCTTTTCCCATGGTCAGCTGTATGTTGCTATCTCACGGGTCAAGCAGTGCAAACATCGAGATTTTTAGCAGCCAGGGTCCCCATGGATACATGCGAAATGTGGTATATAGAGAGGTTTTGGAAATGTAGGTTGTAGTTGTAATTTTGTAATATGTACTGTCAAAATACACACACAGCTGTGCATTAGGCACAGGGTTCAAACTAGTATTATATACATAGCAGCTCCACCACTATTACTAGTAGCTAGTAGTAGGTTACCAAATCACCCCTAGAGGTTAAAGTACCAACTTGTGGTGCAAGAAAGAATAAGAAACATGGGGTGCATTTAAAATTATTCCTACACTTTAAAGGTCAAATTACATTACCTACAAATGTATATAACAACAAACTTATATAAATTTTAAAAACACTAGTAAAGTTGCAACTTGCAAGTAAACCAAATTGCACGAGAAGAGAAGAAAATAAAATGAGGTATTTAATAAATTAATTGAAATTGATAAAAATATCAAATCATTTGCCTCCCTCATACCTATTTCTAAAGCTTTAAGTTCAAACCATTTAAGCTGATTCTAAATTATTCAATACTAAGAGCATCTCCACCAACAATCGCCCAAAACATTTTGGATGAAGATTTGTGGAAATTTGCCTAACAACCTTAGTAAAATGATTGTGACTCAACTTTTTTTTTTGGTTTGATATGTTCAAGCTCGCAAAAGTCACAGCACAATTTAACACTTGTTCTTGATTGGTTAGATGTATTGATTAATCCAAGTGATTTGTTATTAGTAAATTGTAACTTTTTATTGTCCCCGGTTCATGTGTTCAAAGGTGGGGATTGGAATCACTAAATGAATAATCTTGGAAGGGAGAAATATTGTTGCAGGGCCAAATGTGGAGTATTTGCTGGAGCTCCTCTACGAAGTGTGTTGGAACTTGGAAGATCGTGTGTATGCTACACAAGGTCCAAGATACTTTCAGCATGAAGGTGAAAATCATTAAGAGCACTCCACCAATGCTCAGTATGTGACCTTGCAAAAATATTTCTCACATCCAAGTTTTAGTTACTAACTTTTTTTCCAACAACACCCATAAAACTAACATTGGGACTGCAAGTACGTGGGAGACTACTAATAGCAACCCACTTGGACCAATCAAACTATCTAACCAGTTAGAAATAGGCAGAGTCAATAAATACGACTTGACTCTGTTTATTCGACTGTTCCACGGCTCCGAAACATTTACATTTTTTTCAGGGTCCCAGCACTCGTCCAGTGGATTCACTGGATTTGAGTCATGAACCTCATCCAAGAGGTTTAGTTCAGGGTCACATAGTGAGCGTTGGTGGAGATGCTCTCAATATGGGGTGTGGGGGTGGAGATGCTCTTCGAAATATTTCTTTAAAGTACCGGAATCTGAAAATATCATCTATTTCTGACTATAATGTACAAGCTACTTCTAGGGTTAAGATGCCAAGCTGTCTCTAGGGTTAAGAATCAAGATGTTGACCCAAGTGAAATGCCTTTTTTGTGTAAAGGCCAACGAAGAACAATAAGTCAAGAGCTAGATTTTGGATTCCCTTGAAGAGAACCGAGAGAGAGAAAGAGGGAGAGAGATTTTTAGAGAATTGGGTGTGTGCAAGGGCTTGAAATTGCAAATTGGTTTCTCTCGGATCTGCTGAATAGAAGTCTCTGAGAGAGAGAGATTAGAGAATTGGGTGTGTGCAAGAGCTTGAAATTTCAATTGGGTTTCTCTCAGATTCCCTTGATTCTTGATCCTGAGCTTGCAAGCTCAAGATTGATACCTTGAGTAGCGACAAAGGTTTTTTTCCTTGCAAGAGATTTTGGGTGTGTTGTTTGTGACAGCAGGAAATTTTGTCGGCAAGCGATGGCAGGAGAACAGAAAGGTGGTGGTTACTATCCCGAGGGACACTATGGAACATTTCAAGGACCACCGCCTTTCGTGCAACAGCCACAAACTGCAGACCCAGAAAGAGGATTTTACTATCCACCTATTGCAGGTTCACTCTCCCCCATCTTCTTTTTTCCCTCCTTGAAAAATCCAATTCTTTCCTTTGATGCAGTTTTTTCAAGCTAATTGCGTCATAAGAAAATTGATTTGAGAGTTCTAGTCTTATTAGCAAATTGTCTGTCACTCGAGTTATTTGATCAAATCTCTTGAACATCTTCTCTAAATTTGCATCAGCAGAAAGTCAGCAACTGGTCCCAAAGAGTTAAAATCACCAAGAAAAAGAGAATATGTTTTTATGATATAGATCTTCTTGAGGCAAGTGTTGGTGATCTTTTTGTACTAATTACAACAGTTCAGGCACCCACAGTCTTGTGTTTCTTGCATATGTGGAAAACTCTGGAGTTGAAACTAATTGGTTAGACTCTGGTGTTCTGGTCTTCCCTACATGGTGACACATATAGGCCCTAGGGTTTGTACATACACTTTAGATTTGTGCAGTATCCAGAAGCATCATACTCGAGGCAACATCATATTCACCTTGTTCCTTCTGCTCTCATTACAAACAGCAAGTGGTTTCAAGGAGTTGAATTTCCATGAGAAGATTTGTACTATGAATGTCATTTTTGTTGACAAGCATGGCTGGTCGGATTTTTAATTACTGTCTCCCCTTGTTCAGAGGTGAACTCTTTCTAGAACTTACCTGTTTGCCTATCCTTCTGCTTACCCCTCTTGTGAAGTCGGGAGTTTTCCATGCTCTCAAAGATCCCAGTGACCTGCTTTGTGAGTAGACAAACTAATTAGGGTTTACATCTAGCATGCTCTTATTTCAGTGAATCAAATCCACAACCACTTCAATATGTAACAAACATGATAAAACATACTGAATAACACATGTTGGGAACTTCATGTCTGATTTCTTCTGCTTTCTTATATGCAGACTACCCTCGGGTAGCAGATGGAGTTCCCTTAAGTGGAAATTATAGCTACTATCAAGGTGATCACCATGAGTGTCACCATCGTCGTCGCTGTTGTCATCATCGTCAAGACCCAAATGGCCTTCCATTTTGCGGGCTTGGATATGGCTGGTTCTTGTAAGATTTTGAGCTGAACCAATTTCACCAGTATGGCTAGTCATTAAAGTATTTTGTCAAAGTACGCACTTAGTTGATCAAGACACAGAGAGCAGATTTTGTGCAATTGTTGCCGTATGGAAGACTAGATCCATGCATATGAATTCACAGGCAGGGAGGAAACCTTTTTTGGGTTACTATCAGCTGTCCTCTTCATGAACTGAGTTTAATGTATGTGGATGGACAGATAGCTAGCTTGTCATCATATGCTGCTCACCTCATGGCCATTACTTTGCTTCACAGGAGTGTTTAAAAGAACACAATCATCTTAGACTTTCTGAACCAGAGTGCACTTGCACATGATTGTTTTTAAGGCATCATTTTTGTTTTAGATGGAAACGTGTCAAGATTGTTTCACCAGTTGCCATCTGTAAGATGAGGAGTTTGGCTTCCCCTGCATGAAGTATTAAGTGGGAGCAATACCTTAGTGACGGCTGTATCATATTTGGTTTTGACTTCTATTTGCAAATTGTTTGAGCAGGTTCCTTTTGGGTTTTGTTTTCATCGGTGTTCCGTGGTACGTTGGAACGTTTATTTTCTGTTGCCTTACTCACGATTACAGGGAACGCTCTGGATTAGCTGCATGTGCTATTGCGGTACATGAACCCCTCCCCCTTGTCCCCACCACCTCTGACTATTGCTGTTCCAAAATGCTTGATTCTTCAAAATTCAGAGCATCATCACAATATTTCCAACTTTTTTTTCCTTTAAGAGAGTTTGAATTTTTTTGGCCAGAAATCTTTGCTTTGATCCTTGCATTGGCGCACATACTAGGATCTACCAAATTTGAGTCCATCTGTCTTTTTTTCCATGTCTGCATGTTTCATCAATTTTGTGTCAAAGATTGTCATCTTTATTTGTATGCTTGGGTGTCTTAGAAAGTGGGTGTGCAGTATTTTGTCTCAGGTATCTGCTGGTCTGAAGAAAGAAAGGACCACCCATGTCATGCAAGTTCTTTTTTTTCTGGGGACCTAATGTTTTTGTTTATGCTTTGTTGATGCAGGCCATAGTTGTCTTGTTGCTAGGTGGTAGCTTTCACCTAAGATACATGTGATTGACTTGTGCATGAAAATGAGGGGTTCATTCCACGACTTTCTTTTCAACTTTTGGGTGTAAAGATAAGAAACTTCCCTATACGAGCTCAGTAGCCTTATATTTGACTTGGGCTGTAGATTGTTGAGAATCGTGTCTTTTACACCTGTACAAATTTCTTGATTTTTCTTGAAGTAGAAAGCTAGTTGGTTTTTATGGTATTGTAGTATAGAGCATGACTAAAATCTGTTTTTCTTATGATTTCTGTGGAAACCTCAAATTTTAGCGCAAAGTCTAGTTTCAATGACAATTGTTTTTAATTTATTTTTGGATCGGCTTCCAAGCATAAATAAATATTTGGCTTGTATGCCCATGTTTAAAAGTTGCTATATCTATGCGAAAGCATTCACAGTACTGATTGTGGTCACTGATTGGGTCCTTGTTAGACCCTTGTCAGCTATTGCAAATGGTTTGCAAGTTCATATTTTGTTCTTTTTTCTTCTCATGTCATATTCATAATGTTTGCTCTAGGTAACACTTCATGGGCAACTCTGGACTAAAGAATTTCTTGTCATTCATTTTCGCACATAAATATATAGCACATCATGCAAAGGAGGTTTAGTATCAATATAGAGAAATTCCATCTCTTGGGCATTGGCTTTTGGTTGCCCTCTATATTATGTTCAAGGAATGAAGCAGTCATGCAGGTGCCAAAGGAAATCATCCATTTTGAAATTTGAAAGTGCGATGCCATTACAATTCAAAAGATGCTCTTGTAAGCTCCTTTTGTGAATATCGCAATGTATATAATAGAGCAAATGGTGGAGACTTGTGACAACTGTTTTCTCTTTCAATTTTGCGATGTAGCTAGAACGAATAGTGATTATCCAAAAGACAATTTAGCCAAACTTGGCTATAAACCAAATGTGGAAGTAAAAACATTTAAACATCCTTCTGTATTGTTGGCTACCTATTGGAACAAGATGTAGAATCTGGCAATTTTTTAAAGGAAAAGCAAAATTTTGATGATCAGAAACCCAAGAAACACTCATTTTTGGGGGAGAAAAAAATACAACTGGTGAATTTTTTTTGCTAGAACATTGGAACTTCTAATGGGTTCCAAACTTCAATTTTGATGCATACAAGCACATGTCACAAACTCCTAAATACTTAAGAAGACAAATATTCAGTGGAGCTTTGAGAAAAAGTGTGTGGGTCATGAGCTAATTGAAGTTGTTCCCAACTTTTTTTATAGAAAAAAGAAAAAGAACTAAAATCTAGTTAATAAAGCTTCTTGCCACCTTGACACCTCCTGATGCTCTTCATGCCATCCTTGAAATACTTCTTGCAAACGCTCAACCCACCACTGAAACATATGAAAATTGAAAATTTGGCACAGATTTCCCTTGCAAATTTTTTGGCAAACTCCACAACTCTGGATTTAATTCCTTATCCAGTACCAGAGTTGGGCAGTTATTACAAACTGCATCAACCCCCGGGTATCAGGGAGGTTCTGAGGATTCATACCCATGGTTCTCAGAAAATCAAATACTCAATTCATATATATATATATATATATATATATATATCTATATCCATGGTCATAAAAAATCAAGATACCCAAATTCAAATATATAGCTAAAGTTTCCAAAAAAATTCAAACAATCACACAGAAAACCCTAACCTGCCAAACCAGATACCCACCCAAAACTGCACAATCTTCCAATCTTGCACAATTTTCAAACAATTCTGGTCATCAAATTCTTCTCATCACTTTGTGATAAGTGTTAAATAAAAGAGTTCAATCCATTTCTTCTCATGTACATCATCACCATGTGTTAGGCAGTTATCAAAAACAGGAACAAAACTTCGACAATTTATCCAGTCAGTGCTTAGGATCCAAAACCATGGTTCTCAAAACATCAAAGATCTGGTCCTGGAATACAAATCTACGGTTCTCAATTCTTTTTGAAAAAATCAAATATGCACCCTATAAAATAATCAGTTCTTTCATGAAATCCGCCAGTTATTGAGGTTTTTGAAATAACCATTTTTATAATTTTAAAAAAAACCAGAATTGGGTGGTTTTTCAGTGTTGAATTTCTTCCCAAAAAACTACAGGCATTTATCTAATGCTGAAATATTTTTAAAAATCAGAACTGATAGCTATCAACAAACTCAAATACCCACCCAACAAACTGCTATAATACCAGTGTTGGGCGGTTATTAGAAACTGCACCAAATCCCCCTCCAGAAATCAAGGTGGTTCATAAAATTCATAACCGACCCTTCTAAAAAAAATGTCAAATCTCCGATTCACATATATAACCATGGGTATCAAAAAATCGAATTCCCAATCCTGATACAAAACCACAATTTACAATTTTTTGAAAAATTCAAAACTAAGCATTCAGAAAACTGCTAGCCTGGGTCATTGCCATTTTGCTTTGAGGGGTTTTGAAATAGTAGAAAACCAACGGTTCTTTGAATTCTGATTTTTTCAAATACCCATAACCAGTGAGAAGTTCTTTTGAGTCCAAGTTTTTCAAATAACTGAACCCGACGGTTATTAACAAAAATAGCAATCATTTACCCATCACTGCTATATATATATACACTGCAAACCCCGCAACACATTTTGTCAACAACACAATTTGTCAGTCCCTTAGGAAAAAGATACTAGAAAGTGTGTGTGCTGGTATGGATGTATACACATATACACAAGTTACTAGTCAAGATGATGGAATGGGGTATTCAACCTTGTGGTCTGTTCCAGTCTGTAAGTTGTGCTGTCTTAAGGCCACCGCAAATGGAATAGCTTGAGGTCGTCTGTTTGTTTGTGCAGAGTCCTGCAAGTCTGTCCAGAAGAAGTGCATAAAAAAGTAAAGTCCAGCCAGCTTTGCTCTAACAGCATCTCCAGCTGTGCTCCATATGTGACCCTGCAGAATTATTTCTCACATCCAAGTATAGTTATTTACTTTTTTCTAACCCAGCAGTAAAACTAAAGCTGGGATTGCAAATAGGTGGGAGACTATTAAGAGCAAACCACCTGGATCAATCATTATGATTGGCCAATCAGAAACAGGGACCAGCAGTCAGATCATATTTAGTACATACACTCTTCTTTCTTGGAAGGTGTTAGGCTTTGCTGCGCCTTTCACTAGCAGCCTATGCAAGCTGTGCAAAATGCTAAGCCAAATTGGCATGTTTTGACTTTTTGTCCTTCAATTTTTATTTCCAGGGTCACATACTAAGCACCAGTGGAGTTGCAACTTGCTCTAATGAGATCCCTTGGTCAACAGCTCACTTTGACTCAACAGGATGCAAATGCTTCCAATGATTCTACTGGAGTTTCCTTTCATTATTACTTCCATATCAAAAATCCATAGAGATATAGAAGGGGTTAGCATTTTCATAGGCATCTCAAATCTTCAATTTCTGTGGCAGAAAAGTAGTTACATCAATATAATTATCTGCAATAGAATGATTCACAAATGATTATAATCACTACTCTGACTCACAAATGTACTAAGGATCACACATCAGACCCATTTGGTAATTGATTGTGAAATATTGAGGTCAAGGTGGTACCGATTTAGCCAAATTTGGCTATTAGAAATGAAAGGAAAAAAATTAAAACATACTCATATTTTTTTGCTAACTTCTTGGACCATGTGTATAGAAATCTGGTTTTTTTTTTAATAATATTTTTCTTAAATTGAAATATATCCATGTTTAGTACCTCTTGGTGTTGGTCTTCTCATTACTTATATTCATATCATACTGATTTTTTAAGTTGATAATTTGTCGAATACCTATATCATTTTTGTATTAATTTTTCTTTTTAGATTTCTATATGATGACCATATTGGGTATGTGATAAACCATAATTCTTGTCCAACACTGGTGAAGACCATGCTTTTTTTTCATGTCCAGATGTTATACTCACTTGTCACTTAAGATTCAGGAACATTGGATTGGTGAGAATGAGCCAGCACCCACCAGTGCACCATGCACAATGGATGATGGTATGTGGACAGAAAACAAAAAATTCTGTTGTATTCCGATCCCATAGCTATTCCATATCTATGTACTATCCATCCACATCCATCTACCTTCATCGCTTGGATGAAATTTTCATAATTGCTCTCGTCATGGATGAAAAGAGGGCGTCTTGATTTTCTCATGAGAGATGATGGGTTACGTCTGATAACCAACTCAAGAGTGTGCAAATTCTCATGAATAGTTGAGATGTTCACAATGCCTTAACAATTTACAATAACTTGTGTGCACTCTTGCAGCTTACCAACCTAGTCCATATTCCATTAACTTGAAAGCAGCTAGAGTCATGGGCTTGCATCAAATCCAGAACTCTTTGAGACAAAATCTGAATTCACCAGATGGGCAGAAAGAGAGATCTAATAACTGTCATCTACAGCAGGGCAAAGATGGTGAAATGGGCATCTTCCAGTTTGGTTTAGCCAGCTTTAGGCTGCAAGTCAGGAGTAGGTGAACTTCACTTTTCTACCCCCAAGTGTGTACCCTTAGAGCAAAGACATATGGTGGGTGGAAGCTGGGTGTGAGACATGAGAAAGAGTTTCATTTGAACTAGTCATCAAAGTAGTTATTGGCATTGCTCAATCAAAGGTGCTCCTTGCATGTCCAAAAACACAAAAGCAAATAAATACATATAGTTTGCTCTTTTTTCCCCTCATATCATTTGCCTTCAATTTTAGTCTTGTAACCTATAGAAGCTCAAAGGAGGAGATTACAACATACCTATTTTGGGATTGTCCAAATCTTAAATATTTTTTCATCTATATGTATATATATGGGCCAATCAAAGATGCTCATCATAAAAAAATTTAAAATTTGAACTTTGCGGGTCCCCACAACTAATTAATATGAGTCACAATATATTACCAAAACCCACCACTCTCACCTAGGTAGTGAAAAAAGGTACTTTGTATGATTATTTAGCATGTAATTTGCATAAAGCCAAGAGGCCTCCAATTATCAAATTAAGAACAACTGATTAGTATTGATGATACATATTACAAATCTTTGACAAATGTTTTGCCCTCGTCAAAACCCTAAACCCTAATATTGTTTATTTGTTTGTTTTCACTAGATGCTTATGGCTCCAAAAATATGCTTTACGACAAAAAAAATTTGGGCCAATTCATGTAACGCATGATATCCCCACTTCTAACACACACTCATGGGATTGTAGGTTAAATGTTAGTCGATCTTGCAGTTGAATAATTGAAATATAATTTTCTAAGAATATATAAACATGTAATTTGATAATGGAAATGTGCCCTTAAAATTGCTTTTTCATCTTTTTTTAGTTTTGGAAATGGCCATTTTCTACCAATCAAAAGAAGGGGCAACATGGTTACACAACCTTCCTTCAAGTACCTATGCAATTTTCAATAATTATTTTAGTCACCTTGTTAAGGCATCCACATGGTTTTTGGTGCTTAATTTACCCAATGACCTTTATTAAAAAAAACTTGATTCGTTATAGTTTATCACATTTTGGATGGTTGGGTCAAGACTTTTTTTTTCTTTGTTACATGATTACATTCTAGTTATTATAGGTACACTAAAATAAGTTAGTTTGGAACCGATTTTAATGTGAAGATAATTTAAGATATTTTCTATGAGATATAATCTCAAGTTGTGTGATCTCAAAGCATCAAAAATGATTTGAGATTCTAAAACACAAGCTTGTGTTTTTGCAAGTTTTTATGAATTTTTATGCAAGTTGTTTGTGACATGATTTGTGTGGTTTTCCTTGTGTATTTTTTGGGTTTGGATGTGTTGTACCATTTAAGATATTTATGTATCATGTGTTGTATGTGTGTTGACAACGATGGATGTAGGTGTCAACATAGGAGCACACAATAGAAAATGATTAAACCCAATCATTATTTGGCCTACCAACGTGTTTCATTGAAAAAATAATTGGAGAGGAATAATATAATTAAGGTGTCCAAGTTACCAAGGGAGTAAAACAACTTTTGGGTGTGGATATTGAAAATTATGAGGACACCACTTTCTTTATTTTTATTATATAGTCAAATAAATAAATATTATCATGTATATTGACTACATCAATATTGAAATTGGACAATTCATTTATCATTTGCAATTAAAAATTTACATGTTAACAAAAATGAAAGTACCATGGAACAAAATTATGCATGTAAACTATGCATTAGTAATCAAGGGTTTCTATTAGCACAAGGTTATGTCATCTTTATGCCCCACGTGTTATATATATATATCATCATTTAAAATTTGGTAGTCTTGGAAATTAGGAGCATATTATAATTGAAGTTCAAAAAGTTTCTTTAATACATTTGTATCAAAAAATTATGTCAAATACCATTTTGACTAACCTAAAGGGCATGTTAACGATATCAACCAAAAAACCCATGTTGAGTAAAAAAGAGAGGTCTTCCCATGTTCAACTTGTTTAAAACATGGATTCAATTCTCTATCACTTTGCAATTGGCCTTTTTTTTTCCAAACCTATATTGAACCATATGTTGGATTATTTTTGTTGGAAACCTTGTCAATTTATAGTCTTTAAACATTTATAATGTTATTTCAACCCATAGGATTTAGCTAACAACCTTCAATAACTTTTCAAGTTATGTTTCACATTGCTTTTAGTCTGTTTCATCCCCACATCACTTGAAATGTTCATCATGGCCCATATTCTAGCATGGTCATATCTCCTCTCCTTGTGGTCAAAGAGTTATTATTATTTTTGAACTCATATATCATCTCACTAACCAAACCTTTCGTTCTCTATTTTGCGGTCTACTTTTCATTCAATTTTATACTCTTCAATTTGGTATGACTATTAATGTAGATGATGATATTATAATCCATGTTTTTTGTCCATCCAAATTATGTAGTTGTGCATGTTGTGGTGAATGTTTCAAACTTAAAACTAAAGTTGTTAGGTATGTTACAAAAAATATAAATTGTTGGGTTGATCTTGTTCAACAATCAATTCATATTAATTTTTTTTCTTTCACAAAATTAGAACTCCATTCAATTTGAGATATCATAACACGATGGGATATTTTTGTTATAGGTAGTCAATTTGGATGCTTAACAAGGTGACCTTTTTCAAGCCCTTTTATTTCCATAGTTGCGTTATTTTAAGAATACATTTGTGCGATTATTCATGATGATATGGATAAATATATTATTTCAAATGCACTTGAATTTGTAACATGTTTTGCATCTAGGTGGGGGAGGTCCTCTCCACCTAGCCTCTTGAAAAGACACATGTTAAATAAGTCCCATTAGATTATAATTATCCATAAAATGTTTTAGATAAGGGATGAAACTGCTCATTAGGGGACCAATAGTTAAGTGAACATTAAATTTTTTAGTTAATTTGCATTGGGTGCCACAATCAACACCAAACTCCTTTTAGCACCTATGGATTTGTTTTGAGTTCCTTCATAGGTATTAAAAGGAGTTTGTTTGGTGTTGACTTTGATACCCAAAGCAAATCTTGAAACAAATGAGCATAAGAGGGTTGTAGTAACACCATAATTACATTAAATGTCAATCTCAAAAATCTCATGTTGAGTTTTGTTATTTTGTCAAACATTTTGAAAATTTTATGGATAATAACAAAGAGGGGTGACCCAATTAATAGGGTATGAAATAAGGGTTGGACTAGGTGTGATTTTAAGGAAATTTTTTATTATGTTAGCAAATTATTGAATGTTATTTTGTGATTTGCAAACTTTACTTTGTCCTCATTCCAAACTATCCAAATTCAATAGGATGTGAAGCATGCTACACCATATTCCCTTTTATATACATGAATAGGTTGGATGAAGGATTGTAATTCAAAAATAAATCCAATACATTTTTAGAAAAAAAATGGTTTCTACCAATGTTGTGTGCAAGTATTTGATTTTTTGACCTTGATTCCAATTTTTTGAAAATTTTGAAAATTAAAGAACATGTCTAGTAATGGGTTTTTCAAATTTCAAATGAAGGTTCCTAATGGAATCAATTGTCTAGATTATGTTAAAAAAATTGGCAATTATATACAATGTTTTTAAAATATTAAATACCTTGCCATGTTGATCATGTGTGTGTGTGTGTGTGTGTGTGTGGGGTTAATATTAGATAGTTACTTGAATTTGCAAAGTGTTTACATTGTAAAATGTACAAAATTTTCCCAATTTTGAATTGTTAAAAAATACATTAAATGTGCAAACGAAGATAATTCTCATTCTTGAAAGATACCTATTGAAATTGAAATAATAATTAGTTGGAACCTATGCTTCTTGAATGAAACACAAAATCAAAGGTAAAATCAATTGGTATATTACAAAACTCACACCATCAACTACCAAAGCCTTTGTGGTTATTAAACAATCACACAATTGTCAAACTTAATTCACACACTTGATTCACACCACAAATGACAACAATAAAGCTAAAAGTGGAAACCACATATGACCACCTTTTCCTCCTATGAAAAACCCTAAAAAATATTGGAACAAGATTTTAAAGTTGTTTAAATGTAAAAAGATATATGTGGGTGTCTTGATCAATTTGTCACTTCAATTCCTTTAACTTGACGAAATACAAAATTGTTGTTGCAAGTTCCATTGGGCTTTCAATTTTATAATGGGAAGTATAAAGGATATTTACCTATACAACAAAAATTTCTTTTAAAATATCTAAATCCTATAAATGAATGTTAATAAATTAGGTAGAATTTTTACAATAAAATAAAATGTAATATAATTAGATTGTGTAATTAATTTAAACATACATGATTTGGTATAATGAAAGTCTACCTTAACAACCTTTTAACTTATATAATAAATAAATAAATGTGAAATCCAATAGTTAGGTTCTATTGTCGAAAGTATTTTTTTTATTAATGTAATTTGTTTAAAAAGATGTGGCCATTTTTTGTATGTCTAATTAATAGGTCCATGTGTTCATTTGCAAACTAATATTGAGTAATAGAAATGAACACATACACATACCTATCTATCATGTTTTGCAATATGTCATTTGTAATATTTTTGTAAAAACTATGGACATAGTAAGCAACAAAGATGCACACATAGATACACATGTATTGTTTTATGATATTTTATTTTTATATGTAAGAATGTCATTGCCACTTTACAAATAGAAGGCATTTTTTATTTTCCATTTGTTATTGTTTCCAAACCCTAGGAATGATTTTTGGTGTTCAAAGTAGGAGTGTGATATTAGCTTGCATTCAAGCACACAATCTTTGTTTTACATGAAATCAAATTGAAAGCTAGGTTTTACTTTCAATGAATTCAATTGTGTGAAAGTTTTGGGACAAATGAAAAATACCATTTTGCAACTAGAAAACTTAGCGAATGTATTTTATATCACCACAAGGCACTCCAACTTCCAATGTTCAACAAAAATTGAAAAAAAGAAAAAAAAACAAATGCATGAATTATAAGCTCCAACTACAAATTACATGGTACAAACTACAACACCTTATAAACAAATAACAATGACCAAAACTTCACTATGAGCTTTGAACTTCAAATTTCAAATTACAACCCCTAACAAAATACAAGAAAATTGCAAGAATCAAAGGGCATGCATCGAATTTTGATACATGCCACCATTTGGAGAAAAAAATGTTGTTTTCTTCCATTTACAAGAATATTGTAACAAGCTAATTCACTCACTTATTCTATGCCCGTCAATCAAAAGCTTTATGTCATGGAAAGTTGCCCAAGCATAAGAACTAACATCTAAACAACTATTTACAAAAGCTACTTTGGTATGAGGTCAAGATCAAACATAAAAATTCTTGAAACACGATTCATTGATCTCCATGGTTTTTTTTTCCATACTTGCTTTTCAAAGGTTACTTATGAGCTTGATTATTTTACTTTTTCACCTTTGATGGGTGAATAGGTATATATTTGGGCATATAATTGTTGTGGGTCTGTTTTTGTTTTTAATAACCGTCAAAACATTGGTTTCCATCATTGCTGGCCAGTTATAGTATTATAGCAGGTTTTAAATATATGAATAAGGATTTAAAAAATTAATTTTAAAAACATGCATTTAGATATTTAAAAAATTTCCTTGTACATATAGTTATGCATCCATGGAAAATTTTCTTTTCATTGTCAATTTTTGTATTTGTAGAAAGCTATTTAAAAAGCTTTAAAAGGTTCTACTCAAGTAAGTTTTAGAATATGAATGGTTGAAGGTTTTCATAAGTTCTTAAAAGTTCAGCTTCTAAAGTTCCTTTGGGCAATGTGTATGCAGAGGCAATATGGATACCTACTAAAAGTTTCATCAACACAAATTGTGATCTATAAGTACTTCCACTCAAATGTTTCCCTTGTACTATAACTTTATGCATCAACAAAATTTCTTGCTTAAAGATCCTTGTCACACCTTGTATTTTGTGTTGATAAAATATTAAGTATTTTTTGATTGTCGAATCTAGTTTTATTTATAATAATAGGGAACTTTCATTTTGATAGAATTCATTAGGAAGTTTTTAGTGTCTTTTGTTTGAGGGATGCCAATTACCCCTCACAAGATTTGTCTAAAGCTTATGTATGAATTGTTGGGTGATTTTATGCATTGTCTAGTTCTTGTCCACCACTATCAATAATTGTCCTACTTATGGACAATTTTTTGGGAACTAGGATGATGGATGAATTCAAGGATGTTTCCCTTGTACTACAACTTTATGCATCAATAAAATTTCTTGCTTAAGCTCCTTGGTTAGACACCTTGTATTTTGTGTTGATAAATCCTTAAGTATGTTTTATCGTCGGATTTAGTTTTATCTATGATAATAAGGAACTTTGGTCTCAATAAAATTCATTTGGAAGTTTTTAGTGTCTTTTGTTTAGTGATGCCAAATACCCCTAACAAGATTTGTCTAAAGCTTATGTATAGATTGTTGGGTGATTTTGTGCATTGTCTAATTCTTGTCCACCACTCAAAATAATTATCATGCTTAAGGGCACTTTTTTGAGAACTAGGATGATGGATGAACTCAAGGATGTTTCCCTTGTACTACAACTTTATGCGTCAATAAAAATTCTTGCTTAAGCTTCTTGTCAAACACCCTGTATTTTGTGTTGATAAAATCTTACATATATATTTATTGTCAAATCTAGTTTTGTCTATGATAATAGGGAATTTTGAGGGATGCCAAATACTCCCTAACAAGATTTGTTTAAAGCTTATGTATAGATTGCTGTGTGATTTTGTGCATTGTGTAGTTCTTGTCCACCACTATCAATAATTGTCTTGCTTTCAAGACAATTGTTGGGGAATTGGGATGATGGATGAACTCAAGGAACTTGTTCCAAGTTCTAAAGATGAAAACTCCCATTGTCCAATTTCTTAGAGATCAACTTTCTGAATTACATCTAGGTAAGTCCAATCAAGTACAAATTAATAAAAAAAAGTTGGACCAAAACTTCCCGGTTGGCCACTTGTCCTAAACCACCCAGTGAGGTTTGGGCCTGACATTGCATGTGTTTTGTGCTCACTTTGGTCATGGTCTCATGTCTCTTCCCACTATCATAGTGTGATTTGTGTGGAAGGCTATGAAGTTGGAAAGCAAAGTTGTTGCTTTGGTGTCAGGAAGCTGTTATTAGGCTAGCTTAGGATATTAGGCTAGCTTGGGTGTTGAGAGAATTTAGAAAGGAAGGGCTTCAGATTCCAGACGCCAAGTGGCAGGGTACTTCCTCTTATACCAGTTCAACAGTAATTCATTCCTGGCACTCATAATTACTGAACAACACAAAAACCAAGGCACCTGAAGCTCTAGGTAGCAACAACTTTGTAGTAGAAGCTCTAGAAAGCGCACACCTGTTGTTCTCCTCATGCAAGTTCAAAAGCTGTCTTTCTTATGTAAGATGAGGACTACAACTGACACAAGATATAGTAAACTATCAGAAGTAGTAATTCATTGTATTGGGACTTGTGGGAACTCCTATATTGGATGCTAGTTTACAGGTCTAAAGTCTAAACCCATTTTCACCTTCTTCGAAGGTTGTTCTTCATCCAAAGTATTATCGGTTACAGGCCATTTTACTGGTGTTGTTGCACCCTGAAAGTCGATAGCATCACTCTAAACAGCAGGCAATAGACTATGTAGAGTTTTGAACCATTCAAAGAATGATGCTTTAGATGAAGGTTGGATATGTCTTGAATTTAGAAATAGCTAGCAAGCAAGCTGTAGAAAGCAGGTGCAACACTCTTTCATACAAATAATGGGCTTCTTGTGTTTAATCCAATTTGAGCTCTGTGTTGCTGCCCACTACCAGTGATGATCAACTATTATATTTATTTATTTATTTATGTCAATGTCAAATTAATTTAAATTAATATACATTTCATGGGACATGAAAAGACACATGTTATTTTATTTATTTTTCATATCCATGTTGGTGGATAGTAAAAAAGAGAGAGTTAGTTATAAAATGGAGGTAGTTGTTATTAGGAAAGGTGAGAGATAGTTATTAAGAAAGCTACTAGGAAAAGGAAGTAATTATGAAAAAAAGAAATGAAGTAGTCAGGCTTGAAACTAAAATAATTATTTCTGAAATTGTCTTTAGAAAGGTCTATGGATGATCATATGAAGGATTCCCAAAGCATTCCACCATAATTACTCGTCACTGGAATGAGTGAGGAATCATCACCAGACTCCACACACTAAAAAGAACACGACATCCATCCATCCATCCATCAATCAGTTATAAAGAACTGCGGTTTTGTAGGTTGCCTTCTTTTGGGTATAGGAGTCGTCTTGGATCATCTCCACCCATGAACTGTAAAATGGCATGTACACACAGCTATTTTGGATGAAATATGGACTTTAAGGAGTGTGGAAATGGGTTTAGATCAATGTGGGCCTGTTCTTTACTTTTAGGAAGAACCTTTGATTCTGGTTCTTGAAAGTAAATTAGAATGGTTCCAGTTCTGAAAATCAGACCCAGTTCCAGTTTGATTCAAGGTAACGCAGATTGTAACCCCTCTCTCGTCTTTTTTTTTTTTTGGGTCAAAATCTTTTTTCCCAAAAATTCCAGTTGCCATTTTCATACATAAATAGAATCGAGTACCCAATTCCAGGTCCAATTCTTAACAAATTTTCAGTTTCAATTTTGGTTCTAGAACTGGTTCCCAAAAATCAGACTCAATTCTCTGGTTCAGTTTTTACTAATTGGAAGTAGAACCTCTGGTTCTAACATGTCAAACCAGACACAATCCCTCAACACTGGTTTAAACCAGTGTTGACTGGTTATTGATTTTTATTTTTCATAACCATTGGATAAGATTTTTTTTAATTAAAAAAAAGAGGGTGTTAGCCTAGTTAGGTTATCACTTTTTTGGGTAAATAAGAACTGTTGGTTATGCATAAAGGTAGGTTATCAAATAACTAGTTGACAACCTCCAATTATTTAACTGGTTACAGAGGTTTTTTACCCCAAAAAAAATTCTGTTTTCTTTTCTTTCATAAATTTTTTTAGTGTTTTAAAATTCATAACCTCCTTTTGGTGATAACTAGGTCATCAAGATTCTAGGCAGGTTATTCAAATTCTGAAATTTTAATACTATTTGGCTAAGTTATTAACCGGTTATCAAAACAGTAACCGATTAATAAGTTATTAATAACCAAATTGATAACTGGGTCAAAATTCAATAACTGGCCAAACACTGGTTTAGACTTGTGAATTTGCACACCATAAGGCCCATTCAAAACAAGGACTACTTATGATTAGCTTTGAGAGAGCATGCCCAACAGCAGCCCTCTATTGGGTATTTAGAACATCTAGTGTGCACTATTTAGTTTCTCCCCTATTCTGACCCAAGAACCTGAAAAGATGGGACTCTCTGAAGTGAGAAACTAATCATCACAGTTGGCCAGTGAGAAACAATTCTTCCCAGCTACAGGCCCAAATCTTCCAGGGCACTGCAAAAATTGTACATTTTTCCAGGCCCCAAAGAGGGAGGATTCACAAATCTTGGGCTCTAAATCTTCCTCCAAAAAGTTACCTTACAAGTCAATTCATTGCTGCCATTGGGCATCCTCTCACAAAGCGTGAACCTTAGTTCAGGCCGGTAAATATGTAAAATACTGTCAAGGCTGCTAATGATTGTTTTTGATTGGCCAACCATAATGATTGACCCAGGTGGTGACATTCTAAGAGTCTCTCACTTTATACGATCCATTTTTCCATGTTTATCTGGTTCCTGACATTTAGAATCGTATGTTGGATGCGGTAAACACTCATAGAGGTCCAATTAGGGGGTGGTTGGGTGGGATATGTCCTAAGAGCATCTCTATTCACAGGAACAAAATGATCTGCACACGATATTTTGGATGAAGCTTAAGGACTGAAATAGTGTGAAACTCAGTTTGGACCTGTAAAGATGCGCAAGACAGAGTACCTTCCACAAAGGTCTGTACAATGGCGTAACTATTTTCTGATTGGCCCAGGAGGTGACATTTTATATAGTCTCTCATCACTTTATACTCTTCACTTGTTCATGTTCATTGGAGGGGGCAGAGAAATGAAATGATTAACACGGAGTACAATGTTAGATGTGATAGAAATACTGTTAGAGGCCCAAATAGGGGTATGGGTGGTGATGCTTTAAACAGCTAAATGCAAAATGTAACACTTAAACTACTGTTTTGTTAATACTTACATTTATAGCACTTCTGTAAATAGCTCAGAAGAAGGAAGCAACTCGTATGTTAGAAGCATTTAATATAAAAAGCAGGATGCAGCTTCCATCTGCAGTCAGTTCAATTTGTTGAATCCAAGGGATTGTCAGAGGGATTGGCAGCTGGAGTCTAGTGTGTGATGAGCACAGAGAGAGACACAGAGAGAGAGAGAGAGAGAAAAGAGAGAGATCCGTCCCAGTAAGATCTGATCTGAGTCATATTCTTCCCCTCCCATTCCTCATTAGGCAATTTGTTGAACAAGCTGATGTAATGCTGCAGGATAAGCTTTGGTCGTCAACAGTGAAGCTTGAAACTGTGATGATGATGATGACGAAGATGATGATGATACCCACACACAATTTTAGGTTTGTTTGCAGAGTTAATCATCATTGTCGCGCTTTTTTCCTCTCATCGTGGCCTTCTCATCATTTTTCCTGTCCGAGCTGTGTTTTGCAAATCACCAGCTCATGCTCATTAGCAGGCACATACTTGACTGACTAGTCAGGCTGGCTCTCTGGATGCGCACACAAAGCAGGGAAGTTCAGACACGCTTTGCTTTGAATGACAAATTCTTCTCAACTCTATTTCTGCTGCTACCAAGAAATTAGTATGTTCATTGGCACCCACTAATACAAGATAGGTTCCCAATTGAGGTTTTTTAAAAATAAAATAATAATAATAATTATTATTTTATTTTATTTTGGGGAGAATTTTACCCGCTTGGCAACAAAAGAAGGAGCTGCAACTCATTCAACGGATTTTTTTTGAGAAATACCTTAATATCTTGGCCAATTTGACACTAATTATATTATTTTCAGAAATGTTGAAATTTTCAAAAATTATTTCTTCCAAACCAAAAAACATTGTGAAGGAAAATAACGGATATTTAAGAATATTCCATTTGTTGAAATAAAAATTTCAAAATTATTTATTTATTTATTTATTTGATGCACATGTGTTGAGATGGCCATGCAGTAATGGCCCAATGTCACCATATTTCAAGGAAGAAATAGTGAAATCTCCAGATTTGGATAATATGTTCTAGCATGTTGAAAAATGTTAGATTTGAACTTAGAGACCCTGATTTAGTCTAAGCATTGCATATTTGCAATGTCTAGAAATAATAATGTAAATGGATTTTGGGGTGTTTTTCACCATGGTTGCCAATGTGGGTGTTGGTTCACCCAAGGCCTGGACCACCTACCTCACAACATTTTTTTTGAAGAACCACTGGTCTCCAAGCTCTTAGGAAGTGGGTATTGGGCCAGGCCAGAAATGGTGACCAACTGCTTTAAGAATAAAGGACTTGCTTCACATTCCCTAAAATCTTCACATGCTTTACAAATGTGACTCGCCTCTTGGATCCCAGGTGACCAAGTTCTACACTCAAGTGAAAAGGTAAGAGACACAGATATACATATTATTGATACATATGCAAGAAAGAGTTGGGTTGATTGTAATCCAAAGGCCTTCCAACACCATCCTTAGCATTTTAGTAGTGATATGAACAAAGTAGAAATACCTAAGTGTGTTGAAAATTTGTTAATATGCTATATTGAGATCTCCCATGCCACACCCTTATCCCTCACCCATGGTTAGCTAGGGGAACTTGAACCCAACAGAAAAAAAAAAAAAAAAAACATTTTCTGTCCACCCACCCACCAACCATCCATCCATCATGGTGCACTTGTGACTGTTGTCAGTTCACTCCGGCCACTTTGTGAGGTTTAGCTTGGGGAACTGGAATCCAACAAACAAGTATTTTCTGTCCACTCACCATCCATTCATTCATCCATCCATCCATCCATCCATCCATCATGGTGCATTGATGACTGTGGTTGGTTCACTCTGGCCAATTGCAAAGTAACAAGTAACAACAACAAAATACAATGCCACAAACAAACATGTTATATCAAACCTACTTGTGAGTCTTTCCTTAACTATCTACTTACTTAGTTACTTACCTACCTACTTAAGGCAGCTGCTACTTACACATCAAAACAACAATTGTTTACACATAAAAACAACAACAACAACAACAATTGTTGGATGTGTGGCTTGTTACAGCTGATGACAATAAAATCCATTTATTATAAGTTCCTTCATCCATGTTACTACCTCCCCATTATATACCACTACACACCTCCTCTTTGGACCCATTTCTAAATGCTCCTTCCTCTTCTTCTTCTTCCATCTTCTTCTCCACTCCATCCCCAAAATAGACACCCCCTATAGTTCCTCATTTTCCCTTACAGTCTATGTCTCCCCCTCCTACTTTGCTTTGCAAGTGTCCATATTTTCCATTAAATTCTGTTTTTGTTGTTGTTGTTGTTGGTTGTTGTAGCAATTTTTTTGGGGGGGGGGAGTGGGTGGGTGGGTGAGTGAGTGAGTGAGTGAGTTGGTGGGTTTAAAGAATTGGGGGGTGGTAGTGGTGGACATTTTGTACACAAGAAGGTGATTTGATCAGTTGTGAAATTTCTTGTTATTTTTTAATAAATAGGAGAGAGGTGCGGGTGGGCACTTGAGTGAGTGAAGGACTCAGAAGTAGTAGTAGTAGCCGTGGGGAGTGTGGAATCGGATCTCTTTTGAATTTTCTTCCATAGAAAGTAGCTGTGTAGCTGGTGGTGGGAGAGGAGGAGCAGGAGGAGGAGGAGGAGGAGGTCATTATGGCGTTGCGGAATGGGAGTTACGACGGAGGTTTTGTTGCTGTGGGAGAGGAGGTGGAAGTGGAGGAGGAGAAGGAGGAGGAGGAGGCGGCGGCGGCGATGGTAGTGACGACGAGGGTGGGAGTGCGGCGCAATTTGGATGGGGAACAAGTGCGGCCGCTCAAGCTTTGCATCATCGGTGCCGGCGGTTTCATCGGCTCACATTTGTGTGAGAAGTTGATGTGGGACACGCATCACAGCGTGCTGGCTGTGGATGTCTACGGTGACAAGATCCAGCACCTTTTAGCTCCCGGGAAGAGCTGGAGTGATCGCATTGAGTTCTACAAAATCAACATCAAGCATGACTCCCGCCTCGAAGGCCTCATCAAGCTCTCGGACTTGGTAAAGTTCTTTTCCACCTTGTGCTTTCTGGGTTTTTTTTTCCCCCTATTTTAGAGCCTGATTTTTGCTGCTACCCCCGTTCTCAACTTGTTGTTGTGGTTGTTGTTGTGGTTGTTGGTGTGCTTGTCGTTTGCGTGCGTGCGTGCGTGTGTGTGTGGATTAGCTTTCTGGGACGTTTGTGGTTTCGTCAAGTCAAGTGTCGGCAGGTGAGTAGTGTCGTGTGCATAGCAGTGGGGTTGGAGCGACTGACAAAAGAACGGGGGGGGGGGAGAGGAGGTAGGGGCTCAAGAACAAGTTTGTTGGCTGGATTTGCAGTTACTTTCGTTGACAACAATTTGCTGTCGGTCAATTCATTATGTGCACCACGTGTGAGGATCATCATATACTTGGAATTGTGATCTGCGTGTATATTTTGCCATGGAGTACTTACCAAATGTTTGGAACACAACAGGTTATCAACTTGGCAGCCATTTGTACTCCTGCAGACTATAACACCAGGCCCTTGGACACCATCTACAGCAACTTCATCGATGCTTTACCAGTGGTAAGCTGAAGGAGGTTTTCACATTTAGTGGCACATCATTCCCAACCACCTCCAGGCAGATGCCATTTTTGAAAGCTTTCTTTTGGTTTGGTGAAGATTTGAGTTCAGAGCCAGATATAACTCGGTTTTTTTTGTTGTTGTTGTGAATCTTCTTTTGTTGTTCATGCAGGTACAGTATTGCAGAGTGTACCACAAGCGACTCATTCATTTTTCCACATGTGAGGTCTATGGTAAGACTATTGGCAGCTTCCTTCCGGCCGACAGTCCTCTCAAGAAGGTGCCCAAAAAAAGCAATCTCCTAACAAACTTGTTTTGTGAATTGCAGTAAGTTGGTTTAATTTATGTGTGTGGGATCAGTTTAGTAGAGTGCTGATTGATTTGGAGAAATCTCTACAGCAGCTCAGACCTCATTCATTTGGATCTGTCTGTGGGATCTTGTGCAGGATCCAGCTTATTATATTCTGAAGGAGGATGAATCACCTTGTATTTTTGGCCCAATTGAGAAACAGAGATGGTCATATGCTTGTGCCAAGCAGCTTATTGAGCGTCTTATCTATGGTATGTATGGGCAAACATGACACCCCAATGTGGAGTCCCATTACTCCTTTTTATTCTGCATCATTTTTCTTCTTTCTATGCTATTCACCTTCGACAGATCACATCTCTGCTGTTGGACTGGAATCCTTTTTCTGTTTTTGCAGCTGAGGGAGCTGAGAATGACCTTGAGTTTACAATTGTGAGGCCGTTCAATTGGATTGGCCCTCGCATGGACTTTATTCCTGGAATTGATGGACCAAGCGAAAGTGTACCTAGGGTGTTGGCTTGCTTCAGCAATGTAAGCTTCCAGCAACTGTCATGATCAACTTTTCTGGTTGGATATATGGGGTGTTTCACCTTCAAACTACCACTTTCTGTACTCTGTTCTAGTCTATTATCCTGACTTCACACTTATTTTTTCACAGAACTTGATGAGAGGAGAGCCACTGAAGCTGGTAGATGGGGGCCAGTCACAGCGCACATTTATTTATATCAAAGATGCTATTGAGGCTGTCCTGCGAATGATTGTAAGCACTTCCGGTAGCATTCTCCTTCTTATCAATCTTGAAGTAGAGTATGAGAGACTTGTGTCAAGGGTGTTTTTCTTCATTAGCCTTGAGCTAAAGGGACAATGTCATCTTCACAAGCTGCTTTTGAATATCTGTGTTTTCCAGGAAAACCCAGCAAGAGCCAATGGACATATTTTCAATGTTGGCAACCCTCATAATGAATTAACAGTTCGGGAGCTTGCAGAACTCATGACAGATGTGAGTGCCTGTTGGAGCCCTACACCTGGAGTTTGCACTGTATTGCTCTGGTTGTTTTTCCTTTTGCAGACATGTAATTTCCGCACTGGTGTGGCTGAGCAGGTCTATTGTAAAGTGAGTGGAAACCCAAGGCCTGCAGTGCCAACTATTGATGTGACTTCAATGGAGTTCTATGGCCAAGGCTATGATGATAGTGATAAACGAATTCCAGATATGACCATCATCAAGAAGCAGCTTGGTACTAAATCCACACAATTAATTTTGTTGCTCTTGGTGGAGAAATCTCAGCTTCTTGTAGGAGGTGAAATACCAGTTACCTGAAATTTGAATTGCTGTCTTTTCAGAGTAACGAAGCTGTATATTCCTGTGTGCAGAGTGGGAGCCAAAGACACCTGTGTATGATCTCATGGAGTCAACATTAACCTACCAGCATACTACATATGCACAAGCAGTAAAGAAAGCAATGTCAAAGACTCTTGCCAACTGAGTGATTCACTCATTTTCTGTTTTCTTGATAGCTATTTCACAGAGGTTGTGATCTCCCAATAGCAAAGGTCTAAGCTGACATCTTACTAGGACACCCTGATTGTCCGGAAAGTTGTTTATTCAAAGTTAGTAAGGGCTGCTTATGACAAAAGGAGCTTGGACAATGGGAGTTGCTACCCATAATTCAGCTTACTGCTGAGCACTAAGTTGCTGGAGAGTGACTTTTTCAAGTCACTTCATTTGAGGCTGAAGCCTAATACCAGTAGTTCCATTCAATGTCAATTGGTTTCTTCTGAGGCCAGTAATAGGTGTAGTAGGCAATTTCAGAAAGGTTCATGTATTGTTTAAATCTACAATACAATTGAAAACAGGAGCATTGCTGCTCAGTGCAGAGATCCTTCTGTACAATATTTATGTCCAACATTAAGCCTTTTCCATAGGCAATATGATCCCTGCAATTTGATGAATTCTACTGCTGGAAAAAGTCCCTCCATGCACGACCATTTCTTGCATATCTTGAATATCTAATATGTATTTGAACATCCAGGCTACAGCACCATCACCGCATATGGGAGTTATGTGTGATCCCTAGGTGTAGAACTCTTGAGGAACAGTGTACTTTACATGTCTGTGTACCTTGTAAGATAGCAGTGCACTGGTGGGTCACCAAGGAGACCAAAGGACCTAGTGTGAGAGAGAAGTGCAGGTGGTCTGATGACTGGTTGCAGCAACTGAAGGATTCGTTCTGTGTTCTTGAATATTTGAACTGGGTGGTTATATCTGTCATTGGTGGTATGTACCTCAAATTCATGACTTGGCTTAAAAACCACCATAGCTGGGGCATAACTGGGGCCTCTCTCTGAATTCAGTTCAGTTCATAAGAATGGATAAGTTCTCAGTACTTATATGAAGGTAATTTGCATGTTTTTAGAAAAGGAAGCACTATTTACTTGATTGTGGCAGATGAGCCATGCAAGAGCCACACAAACTGGATCAGTGCCAAGCTTGACTGTCTTTGCAAACTTTGCAAACTTATAAGGCATCGGATAGCTGGGTTGACTTATATAGCTTCCAGCATAGACTGAAACAACGGAGTCAAGCTAAATCTCATCAGCAACCAGCTTGTTGGCAATGGTGGCCATGTTTCTGGGGTTTTCTGGGGTTTTCTGGGCTCCTGATCATTTCAATCTCCTGTATTGCTGTCCCTGCCAGCCCTGCCAGCAAGAATGAGGATCAGGCCATTTTGACTGAATTTTGTATAGGTGTGTATTTTGTGGTTGCAGATTCATGTTCCAATTTGTATGCCAATCTGAGCTCACGTGAGAAGAGGAGCATGGATTGAGGAACTGGTTCAAAAATGGTAGCCAATATTGTTTGGTTCCATTGGAATTTGGTCTGGTTGTTTGACATGGGTTTGGACTTCCAACCAGTTCCATGCTATTCAGGACTGAATCTGATGATGGTCTGATGCTTTGTGCATAAGGTTGTGATTGCACTCATTCTTTTTCTGTTTTAAACCAGCTCCAATAAACCCTCCTGTGCACTTACAATGGTGAAGGGTCCTCAAATGTAAACTGTGCCAACCCAGGATGAGTGGGCGCATGAATATAAACAAAGTAATTGTTCTCCCAGCTTTTGAGAAAAGTTTGCTAACATTGCATTCATTTATTGGCTTGAAGACAGGACAGCTATGCCTCATAGCCTGGCTGTTGTTATTGTTCTCATTAAATAAGGTAGGTCTGCAGCTAGAAAACATTGGGACAGGTAGCAACCTTGACTCTGCCTAGTATTTGCAACCTCTCGCCCGACTAACTAAAGGTTGTAGCATGCCATCAAACTATAAGCCTCTTTGTTAAAGCTCATTCTTCCATTTAGAACAGACACCCAACCCTACGTGTTTTTGTTGTGCCAAGGCTTTTGCAAAGGAATGTCTTCACTATCAGTGCAGCAGGCACAATTGCCATGTGCAGGATGCAAATGCTTTTCTGCACACCAGATAGTACATTGGAGTGCACCTAGAGCACACCAGAGAGAAACAAAGGGGCACTCAGATATCAAGGCAGAAGTTGTGAGTTTATTTGTGTTGTTCCGTTCTGTCTCTGTCTATTTCCTCCTTCCAGTATGGACTTTGTGTCCTCTTGACTTTGATAGGAAGTTTTTTTTCCAGTTTCCTGCAGGTCAAGAAGAGAAACTATGGCAGGAGGTTCTTTTTGGATCTTTGTAATGGTCAGATCACAGATCAGAGGAGGTAAACTAACTGTTCACATTAATCCTGTCAGAATTGATGTGTTAATGGAGCCACATCTTTTGTTTGTTGGTGTCAATCTTGTTGCTCTCTCTTGGTTGCCTTCCTGCTATGGTCTAACCTTTGGAAGAAGTTCCTCTGAGAAGAGGTTTGCTCGACAAAGGTTGCTAGAAACATCAATTCTGTTTTCAGGCTTGCTGTTCATAGTACTCAAATGTTTTCCAGGTTTAGGGTTTACCACCTCCTAAAAGTGTCTGATTTCCATTTCCAATACATCTCACAAACTTAGGCCAGCCTCAAGACTTGAAACTTGGGTATTTTGTTGACTGTTGTTACTAGGTGCAGATCTGCATTTGTCTACCTTTGGGCATGCCCCCCAAATTCATGACTATGTGCCTGTAGTTTTGAATTATCAGTGTGACCTCAAATCCTGTTCTCATATTCTATGAGTGTCTCTAGATACAAGATGTGGAGCAATCTCATGATATTTTCCATGTCCTGTTGGTGTGCATTGAGTGGCAATCTGTTCCTTTTAATGTGAACGGATCATTGGTGATTGGATCATTCCAGTGATAAACCTGTGGTGTTGGATATGCAGCAGGACATATCACTGGACTCAATTCACTGTTTGATTACTGGCAAGAAATTGTGGATAATATATTGTGCTAGTAGTATATTTGCCTTAGAATTACGAAGGTCCAGCCTCCCCCAAGATCCAAAATCAAGCTCAATTGGAACCTCACAGCTTCTCAAAATCACACAATTGTGACAAGATGTTTCTCATCATTTGACTGTAAATGTTGTGTACCAATGGAATTCTAATTTCATTGTATATTTGGAAAGTACCTTACATTAATCTTTTATTTGGATATACTACTTATAATCTTCCATCACACATTATTCTATGACACTACACTAGAGAAACTTTTAAGGTTGGTTTAGGGTTTTCTATTTTTATAGAGCATTATATGATCAGAATGCTCAGCATTTGCTCTACTTCCTACCAAAAATCATCATCAAGTTATCCTAGAAATGAAATTCAATAAAACACCTTGTGTATCTAGTTTCTTCAACGTCTCACCCATGTTACATTTGTTGCTTTCTTTTCACCCTTCTGCTAAAACAGAAATTGGCAGAGAAAGTTCAATTCAGTTTCAGAATTGTATTTGTCACTTTTTAGTGGCTGGGTGAAAAAAGATGTTCATGAAGGAACACACGCACTTCACTGCCAGAATTTTCACTGTGACTTTGGTGCTCACTTGTGGAAAGTTGGGAGTTTAAAAGATCACACTTGCAGGCTTCAGAGAGCCATGTTTGTGTAATGTCATTCTGTTTGGGTTAATATGAAGGGGATACAATGCTGGTAAGACAAGTCTGGTGGTTTGTCTCATGTTTTCAGACTTGCAGTATAGAGTGGAATATGAAGAAGACTCACACCATTTCTGTGAGTTGTTGCTAACTTCCAATCTGCACAGTGATTATAAAAACATGCTGTGTTCACAGCCCACAGCCTGACACTTCTCTGAGTGTTATGTAGGGTGCCCAGTTGTAATCCACAATAATTAGTTTTTAGTGCACCTAAAGTTCAAATCCTTGTGTTTTAAGATTTGGGTGTTGGGTTTTGTCGATGGCTTGTCACAAAAGTTTCAAACCTTTGGACACTATGAAGTTATCTTAAAGCCATCTGCCAGTTTGGACCCCTCTTTGATCCTTTCCTTTCCATGTCATGCCCAATTTGAAGATTTGCAAAGTCAGCCAAACTGGGTACCAAACAACAAAACTAGGGATGAAGACACAAAATTTGGGACCATTGCAGCCTGCCCAATCTAAGTTTATGGTATGTGTGTGAGTTTTTTAAGTTATAGGGCTTTAAGCTTATAGGGTTTAGGGTTCCAAGTTGTGGGTTTTACATTTGAGATCTAAAGGTTAAGGTTTTAATGTGTAGTGTTCAAGTTGTAGGTTTTGCGATCAATGTCTTATGGTTTATGTTTTAAAGTTTTAGGGTCGAGGTTTTGAGGATGAGGTTCAAGGTTCAAGACTTAGGGTTTAAGTTGTAAAATCTAGTTGATAGGTTTTTAATTAAAGTTTTAGTGTTTAGATTTTGGGGTTTAAGGTTCAAATTTCCAAGGTTAAGGTTTAGAATTTGGGATCAGATTTTAGGATTAGGGTTCACGATTTATGCTTAGGTTCAAGTCAGGGTTAAGGATCAAAACATGGCTCAATGGTCGGAACAAAATATATTCTATGAATAATGTTCTTATTCGTCACCATGGCCTATTCATCTACATTGAATTTGGCCACCTTGGCTTTTACCATCATGTGTAACATCTTGCACCATTTTTGCATTTACTAGTTTATAGTAAATGGTTCTCGTCACTATTTCATACATGAAGATGATTCTTTTGAAGATTTGTTGGGGGATTTGACATACATGTGGGTGAAAAAATGTTCATGATGCACAAGATAAGGAGGTTTGAGCTAGCTCTTAGTGCTAGTCATGATGCAATGAAAGCTTACAAGGGCAATTACACAATGTAATAAGCTTTTATGGATGTCAAAATGCTAGTTTTTTCTAGGTTGGACAATTATTGTTGTATATAACCCAAATGCATTTAAGACATTTAACAAAAATGATTTACAAAAATGAAACAAAATCCTTAATTCTTCCAACTCTAAGAAATTATATCAAAGACATCAATACTTAATCCAAGGTGAATTTTTCAATTTAAGCTTGATCATGGTCACAATCCATAAAATATTAGTTATGAATTTATTTTTCTTGTAGTGGATTTCAACTTCAAAATTTGGGACATGGTATTTCAAAGGTGTATGACATTTAAGGTCAAAAAATCAAGTTTGAAGAAATCATATTTATGAAAATGTTCCATCAAGATGGTAACATTTTGTAAAGTCCATTTATATATATATAATTTTTTTTCAAAATCAATATTTGATAAATGTGTTTTAAATTAAAACAACTTGAACTTGGACGTGGCAAAATGTAACTTCAACATCATTTAAATGTTTTTATTAGAAGCCTAGTTTTACTGGGCTCAAAATACAATGGTTAAGGACATTTAGAATGGACTTGAACAACTATCATTTTCTATCCACCTTAATCTTTTACCCACAATAGGATGGATGTTAAGTATAGAGTCAAGTAAAGTGAGTAATTGTTGGTCTCAAGTGCAAATGGAGATGTTTCTTGAATATACTTGTTTTCTCACAAAATCAAAATATAATCACATATTTTTAATTGTAGCCCTATTCATTAACCTTTTGTGTTGAAAACACACAGACCTCACATATGAAGGGATCAATGGTCATTTTCCATACTAGCTCAAACCATGGCTAACATGGGGACATTTAGTTCTAATTTTCTAATTTTCCCTAATTTTAAGTTTTAACTCATACTCCTACATTCCTACATTAGGCCAAAATATGGCCTATATGACTACACATAACATAAGTAACTAAAAGTGGCATAAGCAATTAACCTACTACAAAAGGATTAGTCATGTATCCCATGTTTTGGCATAATGTTAATTGGCAATTTTCTTCAAATTATTAATGCCTTGCTCTTCTTCTCACCTTTGATATCCATCTTGGCAACCAATGACAAGGCATTTCAAATTTCAACATTTACTTATAAACTATTTGCCATATTTGTGTGAGGCTTTTTGGATTGCAACTACAACGTCTCTAGTTGTATCATTACCTTTTCAAATAGAGTTATGGTGGAGTACAACCCCAAAATAGCATTAAGGTTTCATATAGGTTTTTATGCTTCAAATTAAGCATTAAAATTAGGCGATAAAACAAATGTTGAAGGTTTGCCATGAATCAAACTTTCTCACCGTTTGAAAACATTCCTTATGTCCATCAAATTGCATTTTATCATGTTGACATCTTTTGAAGTTGCAATTGTGCCATCTCATAACTTTCCTCATTTGATGCGCATGTTTTCAATCCCTTCAAAGTATCATGTAAGTGATCCTTCGATGTCTTTCTTGCAAATTATTAGTCAAGGTAACCCACTTCACAATTAGTGTAAACTACATCCTTCTAGACATCAACAAAAAATCAATTAAATCATTTGCTTATTGTCATTGCCATAGATTGCAAAATGCAAGTTGTAGGCTTGTTATCCATGGTGTTGAAGTGCCAATATTCCACAATCTATCATTGTCTTTTGTTTTTCATGGCCTTTATTTTGTGAATATAATAACCATAAGTTTGGGTCTCTTGCAATAGTACCTTAAGAATTATTTGCAACTTTACCATACCTAAAAGAAAACACAAACATTTAGACACAAAAAAGCTCCAACATGCAAATCCTCCCTACCTCTGCTCTAGAAGGGAAATTGCAATTGGAGGACCCAACAGATCAGACAATTACTCAGGCCAAGACTTGATCCACTGCAGTGAGTGCAGAAGCTCACCTGTGACACCCATGAGCTTTTACAGCACTTGTGATTCTGAGTTCAACCTGATGAAATGAACTCATTCACTCAAATGAATAGCACTTACTCGCAGACACAGTTTGCGTCCTTCCCTCGAGGACAACACACAACCCTCTGTTGCTACCAGGCTTGTCCCGCTCCATTTCAATGACAATGGGTACACGTGTTGCACCATTCTCTCCTGTTGGCTGTAATAAATGGACATTGCAAGCACAACAATCAAGTTCTTTCTTTTATCCAGTAGCATAAACCCTAGATTCATGAACATTGTGAGTGCACCCATAGAATCTGATCAAACAGAAAACAGAAATCTCAGAGAAAGAGAGAGACTGACACAACAACACAAGACCCAAGGAAATCAAACAAGATTGATCAACAATGCAGTATGCTGCTCATTGTGTTGGAACAACTGACATGTCAAGCGTCCTTGATTGTAGGTAGGTATGTATAGTACCGAGCCAAATTATCTGCAATTTGCAGAGTGTTTTTTGCAGGTGAAGTCTCCTAGTATCTCTCAACCAACGCAGTATCCTTTCTGCTTTCTTTTTTGCTTAACACAGCTCATTAGTGTATGTACTCAATGTTGGGTCTGCAATTGTTCTTAAACTGAGCCCAGCATTATAGCATTTCATGATGATTGAATTGAGAGGATTATGGAGATATGTGGGTAATTGAGGATCAGGTTATCATAATAAATTCTGTCATCAGCAGCAAGGTTTTGGACGATGCCAAACCTGCCTAGATATGAGTATCCAGGTCTTGCATGTTATGAAGGCCGTTCACCTTTGGTCTTTATCATGCTGATGAAATTAGTGAGCATGCTGTTGAGGAAGACCATAAAAGGTGAATCAAAACTAGTTGTATAACAACCACAATCTAAGGGGTGCTACAGTTGGGAACCTTAACAAGGATGGTGATAGATGCCCATATTGCAAAATGGCAAACTATTCAGTAGAATATCGGGGCCCAAAGAGCATGGAAGAGAAGGGCATGGAGCAAGTGGTAGGCCCCTATTACTTTGCATCTGTGTCTTTCCCTGTATTAATGTTGTCTGGATTGAGTGATTGGTTTTAACACACTGTTTGTTCATATAAACTTGCCCGCACGAATAGGATTGTTCAATGTTTAGTGCAATTTTTCTTCATCCTATTTATACAAACCAGGCTATAAAACACCTCCTTCAACCTTTGGACATCCTATATCTCATTCATATTCGAATGTGCTTTGTCACTGCAAACTTAATTGTGCATTAGTGATAAAGTTTCTTTTCTGCTGTTATTGCTGAGCCCCTGATACAGCTTTTTCAGGGTGCGGGGAAGTCAGCAGTGCTCAATAGCCTTGTAGGTCATCCAGTTCTGGTAAGTGTGCATGTTTCACAGTCACCCACTTCATGTACTGCACACATTCAGAAGGACCTAATCTTCTTCTTCTTCTTCTTCCTCTGATATTGCTCACTGTAATTCTCTGGGCATGAGAAGTCATACGCACTTTGGCTTGCATGCTTGGGGTTTTGTAGTTGTCGTTATTGTTTTCTGTATGTTCCTTGGGTTGGCTTGTCCATTCAGCCTACTGAAGTAAAATGAAAACAAGTGGTGTGTCACACTGTGGTCTTGCCATTTAACAATTTTTAAACAAAGTATCTTATTGCAAAAGAAGAATGATGAAAATTCAAATATTTCACCATGCAAAAATATAATCTTCCAAAAAAAAATCTCTACAAGAAACCAAAATCCTTCAAGATACTATTATAACTCTATAACTAATCTTAAGTTTGAACACAAGCCAAAATATCATCTTTCAAAAATCCTCATATAAAAATAGACCTATTATTACCTAGGGGCCAAAATCCCTTAAGCTACTATACTACTCAATAATGAATCTAAACACAATATCCTTGCCTTGGTAGGAAAGGTCAATAAATTTTTTGTTGAGAACAAGTTTTCAACCCTTTTTCAAAGCTTTCTTCATGGATTCAAGTTTCCATAGTGGCCAGCACAAACAAACTCCTTCAAAGGCTTTTTTTTCCCAAAGCTTCTAGAAATGGCTTCCAAAGTAGAGAGCTTTGGGGGGGATAATTTGAACTCACTGCCCAATTCCCCCAGCACTTCAGAAAAGTAATTGTGGTCTTTATAAATAAAAAAAACCAATTGCCTACAGCATATTCTGAAATATTCACAATTGCCTACAACATGAAGGGTTACTTAAAACTTTCTACTTTCATATTTTGAATATTGCCAAATTTGGCTAAATACACTCACAGATCATTGCCACTTGAGCAGCATCAAAAATAATTTTTTTTGCTGTAACCCATCTTGTGTGCACAACTGAGTATGTATTCGCATGTTCTTGTGCTCATAACTTGTTTGTTGCCGTTACCTACCAAGGCAAAAAAGGATATTGTGTTTAGATTCATTATAGAGTATAGTAGCTTAAGGGATTTTCGCCACTAGGTAATAACCATAGGTCTATTTTTTATATGAGCATTTTTGAAAGATGATATTGTGGCTTGTGTTGAAACTTGAGATTAGTTATAGAGTTATAATATCTTGACAGATTTTGGTATGTTTTAGAGGACTTTTTGAAGATTATATATTTTTGCATGGTGAAAATATTTGAGTTTTTATAATTCTTCTTTTCCTTTAAGAGATACTGTTTAATGTAGATGGCAAGGCCACAATGTGACACAACCCCTTGTTTATCATAATCCCATTCACAAACTCAAGCTTTTGAGGCAAACTCATAATAACCAAACTGACTGACTCACGTTGATTTGCACATGGGTACTTGGGCAATGATCTGCTGTGACTGGTTGCAACACTCATGATAGCTGAGCTGCATGCATATTAGCATACCATACCACCCATTTCTTGACCAGTTTTCTGATGGCAATGCTGCTGCCTCAAGCACCTACTACTAGTACTACTTGCTTGCTATGTCCAACTTGTATTGATTCCCTATTAGGCTACCCTTCAAATAATTGCTGCAATGGGTGGCAGTGGAGAGAATGTCAGAAATTCATTCCTCAAAACACACTAACTCTCTAAGAGGATTGCAGACCAGTACAGGTTTGTTGTAGGCATAATAAAACCTTCATCAGTAGATGGTAGAGTAGTATGATACTACAGTCAAAAAGGACTGCACCCACCCCACATGGACTCTAATTTGAGGGCCTAATGAGAGCAGCAGCAGGTCCACTGGCAGCATTATATTGGCAAATATAAACAAGCAATTTGGATGAAGTTCAAGCTTTACATACTGTGGAAATTGAGTTTGAACTTTGTAAGTATAAACAAAGTAATTTGGATGAAGTTCAAGCTTTTATACTGTGGAAATTGAGTTTGAACTTGTAAGTATAAACAAGTAATTTGGATGAAGTTCAAGCTTTACATACTGTGGAAATCGAGTTTGAACTTTGTAAGTATAAACAAGTAATTTGGATGGAGTTCAAGCTTTACATACTATGGAAACCGAGTTTGAACTTGTAATTATAAACAAGTAATTGGGATGAAGTTCAAGCTTTACATACTGTGGAAATCGAGTTTGAACTTGTAAGTATAAACAAGTAATTTGGATGAAGTTCAAGCTTTACATACTGTGGAAATCGAGTTTGAACTTGTAAGTATAAACAAGTAATTTGGATGAAGTTCAAGCTTTACATACTGTGAAATCGAGTTTGGACTTGGAAAATATAAACAAGTAATTTGGATGAAGTTCAAGCTTTTATGTACTGTGGAAATTGAGTTTGGACTTCATTTTAGGACCTTGGCTGATTCAATATCTTCCAGGTTCAGCATTAAAATAATTATGATTTTTTTTTAAAAATTCAAGACTTTGGAGAAATGATTAAGGTGTACTTAACAAGCAAAAATTACACCTTAATAATTTCTTAATCCAATGACATATAAATTGCACTTCTGGAATTGGAATTTCAATGTTTAGGGCTTTGATCAGAGTTGGTACAAATATTTTACTAGTTATTATTTCTAGCAAGCACCTAATAATGCACATGGAACTGGTCACATGTTGCAACCTTTGTCCTGAGCTACCAGGAAATCTATACTTGCCAAGGTAAAGAATACTTCATGCCAGTGATTTATTTTATGGTGAATTTTCACCATTTTGTGAAAAATATTTTGGAAGAAGCATATTTTGTCTCAAGAAAAAATTTGTTGAAGAATTTATTTTTTTCTTGCAAAAAAAAAAAATGATTAAATTTTTTACCAATTTTTGCCACAATTGCCTACAATGTGGATGGTTGCGTAAGATTTTTCTCCTTTCATATTTTGAATATTACCCAAATTTGGCTAAATATTCTTATGGCTGACCACCACTTCACCAACAACACAAAATTGTTGGTAAATAATTTTTTCAAAAATGCAAAAAAAAGAAAGAAAAAGAGTATTTTTTTGGGGGGTTTTTTATCACCAAAATTTCCCAATTTTTCTTTACAAAAAACTGCCCAGATTCTACATAAGGTTCCAGTAGATTTAAGCCAACAACACTATAGAAGGATGCTGAAATGATTTTACTTTCATATTTTGTTTTATAGGCATAAATTTCCTTATGAATGGATGAAACCCACTTCCAAGTTGGGCTACTACATCACACAAACTTGCAAAAAGAAAGACACTAAGATGTGTGACACTGAGTGGAGAAGTATAAGAGGCAATAATGAGGGACTTAATTTTCCCTTACATTTGGCAAAAAATTCACTTGGTTCAATAATTGGTCCTTTGGAATTATTTGGGGAATTATTGAGAGGTTTGGGTTGGTAAGTGTGGAAGACAAATGAAAAAAACCTCGTTTATAAATGTTCAATGCAGAAGAAGCCAAACTCTTAGATTGCATGAAAAGTAACAAAAACAGGAGGACCACATAAAAGTCTTTAGAAAATAATAATTAATAAAAAAGAGTCTTACCAAGTTTTTTTTGTGAATGAATGAATGAGCTTTGTGTTTTCACAAAATATTTTGGAGCCTACAATTGTTTCCTGTATTAACATGTAAATAATAGCATCTCCATCAGTGCTCAATATGTGACCCTGCACAAAATGTTTCTCACATCTAAGCTTAATTATTTACTTTTTTCCAACCTAACCCATGAAACGAGGTTAAAACTAGGACAGCAAATAGGTAAGTGGGAGGTAATACTACAAGGTAATAGGAGCCCACCTAGACCAATCAAACCTATCTAGCCAAATCAACAATAGGTGTTAGGCTTTGCTGTGCCTTTTTACCAATCTCAGCATCATCATGTGGGAAAATGCTGGGCCAAAACCATTTTGTTGAGCCAAATTGACATGTTTTTACGTTTCCTCATCATCGAATTGTTACTGATGAATGAGCCTTTTAAGTTTGCCCTTTTCACAAAAGTGTAATTAATTGCTTTGAAGCAAGTTATGAAAAGGATCTACCTCTTATGCAAAAATGGTTATGATTGGTTTCTTTGAGGCTTGATGAGTAACTAGTAAACATTTTGTTTGTTTTTTTGTGTTTTATTCCTATTCCTTGCACTAATGACCTCAAGGGAGCATTATATCATTATACTTTTGGAATCTCATCCTAGTACCATTTGCCACTATATGGATGTCTAGAATGTATCATTGAAGCTCATGAAGAGTTTTTCCCTTATAATTTTTTCTCTCCCTTGAAGTTTTCCTATCCCGTGGTCATGTTTGCGATGCTAGTTGCACAACTAATGGTGTTTATTTAATTGTAAATGTGCCATAGTTCATACACATCTTATACACATTTCTCATTTTATCTTATGATATATTACCTTACAACTAATATCCATAAGATATATGTAAAGCAATAGACATTCACCCTTGCACTTACCCTACAAACACATGAAATGTTGATCACTTACCTTAAACCCTAACATAGCTTCATAACTTGCAATGCCAATACACATTTTTCGTTACTTGGATAGAAACTTTTCAAAACTCGTTTACCTTCTAACTCACTTGTGTATTAAATATCAACACTATGACTCCATGTCCACTTTGTGCAACCATTATTGTTGATTCTAGTACTAATGCATGTTTTGTGACTATCTTTATCATCATCATACACATTTGGCGTATGATTGTAACATAATTCTTCAGTATTGCCTTGGAATATTACCATAGTACCTTGTCAACTTCAACATAGTACATGTCTATTGAATTATTTATTTATTTATTTAGAATTTTTCACCTTGAAAAATAGATTATTTCCTGAATATTTAATTTTCCTTCACGAGATTGTGTTCTTTGAAAGAACCCATTTTTTGAAATTTCAATAATTTCTGAAAACAATATAATAAGTGTCAAAGCTGCCAAGGAGGTACTATGGTAGCATGATAAAAATCAAAATAATTTGAAATATAGACCATATCTTTAAGAATTTTTTTTTTTGAACTACTCCCATGTGACTTCAAATTTAGTGTTAGTCGTACAGTTGAGATGGTGCTTTGAAAAAATAAAAAAATAAATCAAAGAATGGCCAATCCCAATTATTTCAAAAGCCTTAAAACAACTTAGAATTTTCGGGAAAGAAAGGGCACTTTTTTTTAGGTAGTAGTCCTTCACCCAATTGTAATGATATACGGGGTGATTGTGAGAACCTTGGAGCATTCTTACACCTACTCCTTAAGAGTAAGAGGGATCTTTCACACTTGATAATCCTTAAGAGTGGGAGGGATCTTTGCGCTTAAGACCCCTTCCACTCTTAAGGAGTGGGTAACAATCTCGTGAAATTATTCTTAAGGAGTGAGTAATACTCTCGCGAAATGATAGGAAAAATGCCCTCTTAACATAAGAGATTGGCCATGTAGGCAATTTTTTTTCATCCCTAGACACAAGCCTATTCCCCAAACCCTAGACAGCTCCCAAACAATGTTTTTTCATTTTGTTCATATCGAAATGTTGGCGAAATTTAACACAAAATTAGCAAAATTAATCAAATTTACACTAAAAGAAAAATCCAAAATAGTTCCCAATTTGCATGTTATTAAAAAATAGCACAATATCACCAAGGAAAAAACACCAAGAAGGTTCACATTATTATTACCATGATAGGGGCAAAAAATATATAATAATAATAATAATAATAATAATCTATTCATAAGGTTGGAATTTCTTTTTTTTTGGGGGAAGGGAGAAAGAAGTTACCTAAGTTAGTATTTTTTTGCCTTTTTTTGGTGGGGGTATGGGAGGGGGGGGGGGGGGGGGGAGGCTAGATTTTTGTAAGTTCCCCAACCAACCAACCACCGACCCACCCCACACCCCAAAAGAAAGAAGGCCAAGAGGTCCACATAATATAAATACTATGATAGGCATGCAACCACCCCAATAATATGCTTGTTGGATGAAAATATGGACACAATAATGGAATGAAGCATTTGGGGACGAAGAAGAGGGAAATTCGTTCATCTGTTCGTTCGTGTTTGCACGTTCGTCGTACAAGGCACGTTCGTTGCTCCCTTAGCGCGCACGCTTGTCTCTCTCCCTTTTTTTCTCCTCTCTCTCTCTCTCTCTCTCTTGCCTCTCTCCGCCCCCCACCCTCTCTCTCTCTCTCGCAGCAGCAGCAGCAGCAGGAGCAGCAGCTTTGCTTTCCCGTTGCTCCTCTCTAGTGAAAGTTCCAATCATTTTGTGTTTCTAACTCTGGTACTTCACTTGGGTTTTGTGTTTCTCATTCTACAATGCTTCAAGCTCTTGCTGCTTGAAAATCACTTAGCTTCCAGCAAGCACCCACCCACCCACCCAGCACACCAGTTTTGTTTCCAATTCTTCCCACTCTTTGAGTGTCTTAGACTTGACTAACACAAGAATGCTGACCGCTTCTCCTCTTGAGTTCTTGTCTCAGTAATTAAATTTGTGCGCAGTATTGTGGTGTTGTTGTTGTTGCTGCTGCTGCTTCATTTGAATGCCGTGTGCTTTGCTTTGCTTTTAGTACATTGCTTCAACTCGTGGCATACTTCTACACTCGCGCACTCTCCAGTCTATCTTCCCTTTTTGTGGGTTTGTGTTGCGTGAATTGCGCGAGAGTCGAAATATGAACCGCGAGTTCAGCTCCGTTCGTGACGGATTCTGTTACGTAAATGTGTCGTCAGTGCCCTTCTACTGAAGCTTCTTGGGTGCTGTCTTCATGGCTGTAGTCTTGGTCGCATTGTCCTCTCCTCTCTAGGTTGTCGATCACCTCCCATTCGGAATCTTGATAAATTCCACACTCTTGTACAGCGACCCAAGAGAGAGTTTAGAGAGAGAGAGAGAAGAGAGATTGCGGAAAGCATTTCTCTATTGGGTGACAGTTCTTTCGTCGCAGCTGGGAGTGCCATCAGTCGAGGAAGCTCGAGAGAGCCATACATAGAGAGAGAGAAGGGGGGGAGGGTGTTTGTTCTGGTGGGTGCTTCGCAATGGACTCGGGTGCTCTCCTTTTGCCTGCTGGGCTAGTGGCATTCGACAACTCCCTCAAAAAGCAGCAGCAACAGCAGAAACCTTTGACAGTTGCCGCAGCTGATGCTGCAGGGAGCAGCTTTGCAGATATATTTCAGATTGACGACCTGCTGGATTTTTCCAATGAAGATATAGCTGGCCCTATAGGTGAGGCAGTCCATCATACTCCAGTTTTGAAACCCGAGACAATTGGAGGTTGCCTCGCACCTTTTCTGGAGAATGGGACAGAGCTGCAACATCTCGCTCCTAAAGCACACAAGCTAGAAGGAGAAGAAGAAGAAGAAGAAGCAAGGATTGAAGCTGACCTCTGCCTCCCTGTAAGTGAAGAACCCCACACCCATCTCCACACACAAACACATGCCACATTCGCACTTCTCACATTTTGAATGTCCACTAGACTTTTGTGTGTCTGAAGGCTTCGGAAGACTCTGCCAACAAGCATCTGCATACCAGAGAGGCATTGATCACCCCCCATTCATACTCATACCTGTCTCTCTCTATGCTGTATGTTTTGCAGCAGTATGATGACTTGGAGGAGCTGGAGTGGGCGTCCAGGTTTCTGGAGGATTCATTCCCTGTCACTGGTGATGATCAGTCATACAAGACATGGTCAGATGACGATGGTAGTGCAATTTCAATTGGGGAGAAGGAGACTGAGTTGTCAGCTCTATTCATGAAGAAGCAGCATCAGTACTATGAGAAGGCTGCTGCAAGTCCGGTGTCTGTGCTGGAGCACCAGGCCAGTGCGACATCATCGGAGCTAACAGGTAGTGATCACAGCCTGGATTTCTGTGTGCCTGGCCGTGCTCGAAGCAAAAGGTCACGGAGTGAGGGAAAGAAATGGACATCTGGTATTCTATCCTCCACTACAACATCATGTGGTACCAACAGAGTATCAGCATCCCCATCTCAATGGAGTATAGGGGAAGAAGAAGAAACTGTAGAGGAAGGGGAGGAGTGGCAATCCTGCAACTTCCAGAAAGCCAAACAAAGCAGGAAATCTTCATCTCAGCAGGATGGAGAAGTGCTGCGATGCACACATTGCCAGACACAGAGGACACCACAGTGGAGAACAGGACCCATGGGACCCAAAACTCTGTGCAATGCTTGTGGGGTGCGCTACAAATCTGGAAGATTACTGCCAGAGTATAGACCTGCCTCCAGCCCCGCCTACATTCCCCACAAGCACTCCAATTCCCACAAGAAAATCCTCGAAATGCGACAGCAAAGGGAATTGATGGAGGCATCAATGTAGGAGCAACTCTCCTGAACAGCATTTGCAACATACAAAACCCCTCAAAGAATGCCACAAAACATCAAACTGGCACAGGAGCTTCACAGCCCAAACACCAAATGTCCAAGGGGACAAAAGGTGAAGCAGCAAAGAATGCAGACAGAATGATGATGTATTTTCTTCTACCTTTTAGAGAGCTGCTCCTTCTCACAGGTTAGCAAACATACTTCAAAATCATTGCAATCCCAGAGGAGGATAGTTGAGGAGTTCCAGCAACACATTTCTATTGGTGCAAAGGATTGAGACATTGTCACTCATATTTGGTACAACTTAAGAGAGACACACCACCAACACACACGAGAGAGAGACTAAAGAAAAGAGAGGAAGAAGTTGCCCCACATTCAATTTTGCTATGCAATACAGTTCGATTATTATTTGCAGCCTAATTCCTATGCACATACCATTGCTCAAATTGGGCTGATTAGAAATGCATTTCCAACTGGCCACAGACTAAGTACAAACAACTGAATGATTATGATAGTTTCTAAACATTTGATGGAATGATGAGAGTTTGATCAATGCTTTGTACACCTCTGCTGCCTTAAGAAGCTGCAATGGAATTTTTTCTTCCTCCATAGCTAGAGGATACTTCTGCCTTGTTTCTTGCAGCTGTGACCTTAACTGCATATTTTCATCAGCACAGAAGCTTTCATGGTAGTTTAGTTTTTCAAAGGGTGTAAGTTCAGTTTCCTTCTATCATTTGCTTTCCTACAAATCTGTATAATTGCAAATGCTGAATTGGCCTCTGGTTTAAGGTGCTGGCAATGCGAATGGCATAAGGTAACCAAGCTTTTGTTTGTAGAATTATCATCTTTAGCTACCCACTGGCAAAGTGGTGAATTATGAAGAGAGGGTAATAGTTACCATTCATTTTGCAGTATTGGAAGAGAAGGGAATATGTACATATACTATTGCAATCTATTATGACACATTCATTCACTGCCAACCAAGGTTGCACTCTCTTAAAAGAATGAGTTTGATTTTTAGATTCCAATGACATACCAGTCTTATGTCAGTGTTGGAAAGCTGTTTGGTAACAGATCATCAGGCCAAGAATCTTGTCTGTTTCACTCAGTAGAAGACAACTTCATGTTCCAAAAATAATTGCAGAGTGGAAACTACTACACATCTCTGCATTACTTGTGCCTAAGAACATGCTGCACCACAGAACAGCTGACAAATCCATGTCACAGACAGGTACAGTCCAGTCAGGTAAAAAGGTTATTTTACAAGTTGCCCACAAATCATGTGAAGAAAGGTCAACAAATCACCCAGTACCCCAGAGGTTTCACCTCTGCCAGAGGGTTTACCTCTGTTCCAAGGTGCACACATTCAAATCTTCCCTCCACCAGAGCTGCTGCTTCTTCTGTTCCATGGTGAGTTCACAGCATCCCTCCTTCAGAGTCACTAGGTTCTTCTTGGAAGGAGGCCCTGTTGGCAAATCACATCTAAAAGTGATCTTCAGCCTAAAATGCTTTACTTCACAACTAAAAATTGACCTTCAGATTCATACAGGACAGGGCCTAGCTTGGGCACCCCCTTCATTCATGTACAAAGGTGACAAAAAGTAAGAGAATGAGATGGCAGTGAAGGCTTTAATATCACAATATTTTCAGGAATAGAAGACTTACAATACCAGTAGGATTCTTAGCTCATTGCATGCCAGAGTATCACAAGCAACTAAACTCAAATTTCGGGCCTACAAATCTCCAGAGCAACCAGATATTGGAATACACATCTTGCTAATTGCCTACAGAAACAAAGATCTGCTATGATGCTAGACCTTGTCAGATACAAATTTAGAACAGAACTTGCCTATTTGTGAATGACTAACCTCAAGTTGTGTACATCATCTCCATGACACACGAGGGCAAACGAACAAGTTTGAGACATGATGTTAAAAATCCACTCAAACCTTGAATGCCTCCTCATGCCTTAAATACATGCAAAAATCCTGATGGTGTGTTATCCTGCAAGCAACATGCTACATTCACATGGCACTGACCACGGTCTCCAGCAAAGACAATCCATTTCAGCCTCTGGCACAACATTGCTCACAAAATCTTTCTGGTTCAGTGGCTTATTGGTGCCCTAGCTGTGCCTCCAATTCTGCTCGTTGTCTGTGGACTTCCTGTCAACAGAAAAGTATGTAGCACCAGGAACTTAGCTCTGGGTGCAATGTTAAGATCAAGAACACTCAATCAACAGTTTAACAATCTGAACTAGTCATGGCATTGAATCCTACCCTGCAACAACAGCTGGAAGACCAATGACAACATACCCGCTACAAGATTGAAAGCAAATGGATGTATACAAAGACACCAGTCAATGTCATCTATATCATATGCAATTCTAGGGCATAAATCTATGTACCGTCCCACAATAACACAATTCCTTGATTTGGAGTTCAATTTTATTCCTTCTTCCATGCAATTCTGAAAAAAGGGGGTATACCTCAAGGTCCTTAATGGCTTGTTGGCGCCTATGCACAGCTCTCAAGTGACTGTGCTTGATTCGCCCAATGCACAGTAATCCCTGCATACAACACCATTACAAGACAGATACCACAACATCAGATGCTAATCAGAGAAATAATATCCCAGGCAACTTTTGTGCTGGAATGTCAACATTGTAGCCCTACTGAAAGAGAACACAAAGATCTTGGAGATGAATGAAGGATACAAATGTGAAAACCAACTACCACCCTCGTATACAATGCACAAGCAAATCCACAAAGGGTGACTTACAGCAGCAGTGTATATTATGCCACAGATCAGAAGCCACCAGCTGGCTACCTGATGCAGAACACTCTCTGCCTGAGTCTCCCCACTTGCTTGTGCCAGCACATTTGTCAACACTGCAACACTGTTAAGAAACAGTCACATACACCATGCTATTTCATCAGGCACCTGACAAGGTTGTTGCAAAGAATGCTATCCAAGAGCCATTCAACACAATTTGCTGTGGAGTCTGCCTAAATTCAAACAGCAACCCAGGTCACCTCCTAGTACTGATAAGGGGGCAGCATGAAAACCTGACACCAGTACAAAGAAAGATCCATTCTGCAATTCAGTAAATGAGATATCAACATTACAGATATCACTTACAATATCTGAAACATCCCTCGCCCTACCCAGTATTCAAGCACCTGCAGAGAATCACAATCAGGAGTGGTGGTTACTGGGCGAAAATCTATTCCTAGTTCAGATACATTTACTACTTTCTCAATTCATGCAATCTCAAAACTGCGATTACCCTTGGCTGCCCGTAAGAGCTTGGGTGAGACAGAAAATAATCCACTAGCAGAAAGGAATGGAAAGACAGCCATACCTGCCAGAGCCTGAATATGGCCTCCCACTCTGTTTCTGCAAGAGCAACAAAAAAGGCAATACCGACAGCATAGCAGCGCAAGATCAAGATGAATGGCTGAAAACAATTCCAAACAAAGTGTCAGACATGTACTAGCCCCCTTCTTTGCACTGCAAGGTACAAGAACATCTTACACAATTATTTACTGTGCCTCCTACCTAAGCATACTAGCATTGTACAATCTGCAATGCAACACAAGTATCAGGCAGCCCTACAAGTGTCATTTCTTTATGCAGTGCATCCACCAGAACAAAGTAGCATGCAACACATACAGGCAAGATCAAATCCAGTAAACAACCGTTCTCAGACATATGTGGGAATTCAAGTAATATTCTAATTTGTATGTGGAAATCAGTTGCAAATTCACAAAATGCAATAATCATCCTCTCCTCATGGCATGTCAAACCCTCAGTGAGTTAGACAACAAGTATAGGAAGAAGTGTGAGAGACATGTGAAACATGTATGTAAGAGCTTGGATCTGGACAATCCCTTTGTGAACTATGCCAGACAACAGGATTCCTTCCATACAGTGTTGCTTGCAGCATTTGGACATAATAATGCACAAAAAACGCAGAAGTAGCAGCTGGCAAGTTGGGGAAGAAAAGAACTGTAATTGATGTGCAACACAGCAACATCAAGAATTACAGAAAACAATGGATCCCACTTGGCAAATTCTCAGAAGAGCTTGAATCTGGAAAGCTTGTACCCCTAAAGCAGGCATGGCCATGCATTCTCCCATGTTACAGGACAAAATGCTTTGCGAACTCGATCAAGAACAAGCTTGTAACCCTAAAGCAGACATGCGACGCATTCTCCCATGTTGCAGAACAAAATGGTCTACAAACTCAATCAAGAACAAGCTTATAACTCTAAAGCAGGCATGCGATGCATTCTCCCATGTTAAAGAACAAAGTGGCCTGCAAACTCAATCAAGACAGGTCGGGAGGGAACGAAGGAGAGAGAGCGAAAACGCACACTAACGCGATAATCGAATCCGCGATAATCGAAGGAGCGCAGCAGGGAAATGAGGTTCACCACCATGCACAGCACGGAGCCCAACGCTGAGACAATGCTTAACACTGTGCACACGAAAAGCAGCGAGTCGGGAGGCGTGGGCGGACGATTCACTAGCAGCGGCGCTTCATCCGCCACCTGCTCCTCAGCGGAGTCCTCGAGCAAATGCGATTCCAAATCATTCCCGCCGCGACTGCTCGTTATCGGGGCAGCATCCGCCGCCGCGGCCTTTCCACCATTCCCCTTCCCCTCCGCATGACTCATTTACCCAAATTCTGTACAAAACTCTTTTTCCAAATCTCTTCAACAGAATATCTCTGGATCGAAGCTCGTCGAGAACACCTTCTCCTTATCGACGATTTCTTGCTCTCTCAAACAAATCTGCTCAACATTTGAAACCTGGAACTCTCTACAGAACTTCTCTCTCTCTCTCTCTCTCTCTCTCTCTCTCTCGCTTCGACAAAATTGAGGCCGACGAATCTGCGCGCAACTCCTCCAAAGTCTAGCAATCAAAACTTTCTTCCAGATATTTGGATTACAAATCAAAATCACATTATTTTTCCAACCAAAATTTGTGAAGGAAATCGAAAAGGAAGGAATGCCAAGAGGTCGTGCCACGTGTCGGAATATGCGCAGTTTCCAGCCACGTACGTACGCCTTTAATGACAACGTCGCGAGAAAAAGCGGGAAGCGTATGAATCTGGCTTATAGGCTTACGTGGCAGTATTGGACACGTGTGAGAGAGAATTATCTCGTAAGTAGGACCCCTCATCACCAAACACGTACCTATCATCAAACACGTTCCCATATTTTCCTCATTCCTGAACCAAATTGAGCGATTTTTGTCTCATTGGATGCGCAAACTGGAGGGCTGCAAATGTTCTTTGAGTGTCATTAGGAAAGGAGCAACACAGAAAACACAGGAAGAGGATCAACTATATAGTTAGTTTCAAAAATTTTGAAGAAATAGTTCTAAATCCCTCTCTAGTTCCAATCCCATACCTTCTTCAATTTTAGTCTGATGTGAGTTAAAACTCTGATGCAGTGTCACTTTAGGGCTTTACAAAACTTCTTTGTATTTTTAAAACAAAGATGTAGTAATCAAAGATTTTAAGCTCAAAATCATAATCTATTTTCACCCACTCATTCCTAAGCACTAAAGTTCTTTATATTTGAACACCTCATATCTTTCTTCATTCATTTACCAAATTGAACAATTTTTACAATGTTATAAGCATTAGGAGGAAGGTTACAAATGTTTCTTTTGTGCTTTAGCAAACAATGTGTGAAGATTCAACCTCCTTTGATTTTTTCAAATCTTCATTCACTAAACTATTTATTCGATTTATGTCTTTTTGAATGTTGTCATCGTAAGAAACCATTCAAATTTAAAACTATTTTCAATTTGAAGTATTCTTGCATCTATCTCATTAGCCCATTCCTTGGATATGGAGCAATAACCTCTCAGTCTCCATTCATAAATATTAATGTTGTTTGGTTAGATTACAGAAGAAACCTTTGGTTTCAATTATGAATTTTTTAAAGTTTTGAATGGACCTTTTGATTCATTTCTAAATCTAGATTTTTGGGTTTCTTCGATTTTTGATGTTTTGTTAACAAAATTGGGAGTTTAGTCTAATTAAAAATTAACTTCAATTTCATATTCATGCACATTTTTTTTTAAATTTTGTTTAAGTTTGTTCAACTAATCCATGCCATCCAATTTAGATATATCACCATGTCAAAAATGTCATTTAATTACTAATCGTATACAATTACAACTAAATAAACCACTATAAATGGCATAAACAACAAATTCAAATCAATTACAAATGGCATAAGCAACTAATATAGTCAATAAGGACCGGCCATAGAATGGCATTTTTAGTGTAATGTATGTTACAACCCAAGTTAAATGTTATGTCACATTAATTACATCCAACCAATTAAAATAAATTATTTGCATACAAAATAAGGTTTTAAAAAAAATTGAGTTGTATTCGTGTACCTAGAAAACTTGAACATGTTGAACAAAACACAACACCCCTAATTTAGGGTTTAATACATGGTCTAGTTTTAAATGACAATTTCAATAAAATGCAAAACCTTTGGTTCGATTCTTTTAAAACTTTATTTCTAACCTATACCTAAAATTACATCAAATCAATAACCTACCAACACAAGTAAATACTTGTGTTGGCCAATTATGTGTAAAAGTGTGAATATGAACATGTTTAACAATTGGATATGCATGAAGTCATATCCAATAGATGTTTGGCTTTTTATATTTGTTTTTATACCTAACCAATGGAAGGGCCTTAAACAATTTATGTGTATTTATATGTGTAAAAACAAGGCTTTGACAAGTTTAATATCCATATATGGCCACAAAGGCTTCAAGGATTCTAAAAATTATTTTGTGTTGTATAACCATCCATATTCGAGAGTTGGGGTTTAAAGATTTAAAACATACCCAATATGTTTTTAGTTGTGAACATTGGGGGAATAAGCTTTGTAATTTCACAATTTGTCATTGTCAAGTTTTTCATTTTTGGCACCTCCATATTGTTGTTGCTTTTGCTCAAGTTTGGTGTGTTGTTCATTTGTTTTTATATTTGTGCTTTCAACTTTCAACTTTGTTGCTATCGCTTGAAAGTTCTTGTGTTGATTTTCTATATGTCTTCATCATTAATGAAGCTTTAAAGCTTTTGGCTTCATTGTTTAGATGTTTTTTATTCCTTTGCTTAAAATTTGTTGTTCATTTTTTATGTGTTCATTTAAGCCTAAAACTTTAAAGCTTGCAACTATATGACTTTAAAGGTTATGGCTCCTTCATAGTAGATGTGTCAACCTTTGAATACTTGTTTATTTGCGTTTATCAAGCATGAAGCTTTTGGCTTCATTGCTTTAACATTTCAAGCTCCTTTGTTCGAGATCTATCAACTTTTTATGTGTTCATCAAATGTGAAACTTTAGGATTTTGGTATGTCAAATGCTTACAAACAAAAAGCTTGTGCACATCAAGGTCCATTTCAACTCAACTAAAGTGTCCATGACAACAATTGTGTTCAAGTAAATTGTTGCTCATAGTGCCCATTTTTTTTGAGTTTAATCATATTTTGGTATCAAATTATATAGTTGTGTATGTTCAAATTTGTTTGAAAGCTTTGAACTCAAACTTGTTTAAGAATTTTAATGTTAGGTTTGTTGTTTATTTGAAAAAGAATATATTATTTGTGACTTTTAACTCTTTTTTTGTCATGTTTATTGTTTTCATGAAGTATGACATTCTAAGGTTTAGTGTTCAAGTACGTGCATGGTGCGGGTGGTAGTGTGTTTTCTTGTGCATAAAGTTTAATTGAAATTTTACAATGGTTAAAAATTAAATTTATCTTTTTGAAAACATGGGGTGGAGGTAATGGATTTGCCCCTAATTTGAGCACAATCCTTTTTCGCAAGTTGTCAAATGTGAAAAGTGTCCACCAACAATGTGACAATGATTTACGACAATCTAATCAAGCACATTTTCAAGTTATGGATCTTCAACTTCTATTATGGAAACCACACAACATGGTTTCTATTTGCTGGAACTTTTTTACTATAAATGATAAGCTACATGTTGAAGTTATGAATCTTCAAATGTTACAATGTATCATCTATAGGCCTCAACAAATTGTGGGTAACATTCTAAACCAAAAGTTCCATTGTTAGAAAAGGCCTTATCAAATATAACAAAACCAATGGGATTACTCCTATGAAAATAATCATATATGCCTATATATAGCTAGATATGTGGCTATATAGACTTTATATAAATATATATGGATATATGACACTATATAGGATATATGTGGCTATGTATGGTTATATTGACTTTATATGATGCTACATAGTGCTTAGGACTTGAGATTTTATGGTTTGGTTTCTAAGGGTTGTCTTTGGTCTTTATGGGGTTTAGGGTTAAGGTTTGGAGGTTTAAACGTCTAATTTTATTGCTCATGAAAATTACATAAGATAGAGAAAGAGTTCAAACCAAACACTTTCTTTGCATTTTCATTTTACCACACCAATTTTTTTTTCTTATTTTCACTCTAGCACATCAAAGTTTTTTTCTTTCCATTTTCATTCTAGCACATCAAAGTTTTTTTCTTTCCATTTTCATTCTAGCACATCAAAGCTTTTTTTTTCACCATTGCTTTAGCACACCAAAGTATTTCTCTCTTTTCATTTTCACTCAAGTAAACAAGATGTTGTCTTCAAGCTCAAGCCATGATTCTTCCTCAAGTGCATGGACCTTTTCCTTAAGTGATGAGGAAATGTTGTTTGATGAAATGGACCAAAATGTTGTTATGTTTTTCCAACGTGCTTTTAATGTTCTCAAGTCTAAAAACCTTCTAAATGACCATGAGGATGAGGGGTCTAGGAAATTCGCTGATTGGGTGGTAGACATCCAAAATGTTTTGGCCACAATGTGGCACACACCTTTCTTATTCAAGTACCTCACCAACTTCACATTGATAGAGTTTGAGGAACTAGCAACTTGAGTAATGTTGATATTATTCTCCCATGCTAGGTCCATATGCGAGCCTTCTTGGCTGTCAAAGTTACATGATTAAAGGTAGGGTTTAGGGGTTGAAATTAGGGCTTGGGATGGCTTAAGTATGAATTTTGGGTTTAAATTGTCTATTAAAGTTAAGGTTTCAGCATTAAAGTTAAAGTTTTAGGCTTTAGGGTTTTGATTTTAAGTCTGAAATTGGGGGTTAAGGTTTAAGGTTTGAAATTGAGGTTTATGACGGTTTGAGTTTGAATATTGAGTTTTAGTTCACTTTTTATGGTTAGGGTTTCAACATTAAGGTTTATGTTTTTAGGTTATAATGTTTTGATTTTAGGTCTGAAATTGGGGTTTAAGGTTTAAGGTTTAAGGTTTGAAATTAAGGTTTATGATGTTTTAAGTTTGAATTTTGGGTTTTAGTTTGTTTTTAAAAATAAGGTTTTCAATATTAAAACTTAGGGTTTAAGCTTTTAACTTTTGCTTTTAGGAATGAAATTTTAGAACAAAAATTTCAAGCTTGAAATTTAGGGTTTCAGGGTTGTACTTTTGGCTTAAGGTCTAAATTTAGGGTTACGGTTTATGTATTAAGGTCTAGGTTTTAAAGTTTGAAATGAAAGGTTTCAAGTTCAACAGCTATGGGTAAAGTTTTAAACTTTAAGGCTTTGAGGTCTAATTTTTTTGTTTATATCATGTTAGGGGATGCACTAGTGAAAATGGGGAGACCTCAAAGTTGGGGCCCAAACAATGACTTTTATGTTTCATATTGTTCATGAAGCATAACAATGTTACCATCTATGATGCCTTCATATGGATTTGGGCAAAATCATCATTGTGTGATGATGTGATGTTCATAACATCATGCATTAACCATGCCCTGATAAATGAAATATGTTGGCCATCATCTTTTGAAGAGTTGCCTTGGGTAACCAATTGTGTGAATTCTTAGGGTGCTTAGAGTTCGTCGATAGGACATTGGTTGAGATTCGAAAGGCATGGAAAGACTTGGAACATCGAACATGGTTTAATGGTCGCAAGAAGATATATGCAATGGAGAACAAACCACCATGGATTGTTTATTTATATTGATTCGGGCACCCTATAAGCATCTTTGCCATTTAACCATCTATTGAAAATGGTGTCAATATTTCACCCATTGAAATGATTATATTGAATATCTTTTAGGAGATTTGGGGTACTTGGGGGAAAAAATGTTCATCACGAGGAAGATGGGGAGGCATGAATTACCACCAAATGTGGACCATGGTGCTATCCATGCTTACAACAAAATGCGTGCAGAGTTTAGGGTCCAAATGGAATGGGGAATTGGTGGACTTAAGCAAAACTTGAAATGTTTCATAAAAAAAGGTCATAAAACTAAAATTTTCCCATCTTTTCGAAACCAATGTTTTCATCACCAACTACCTTCACTATCATTGGATGGACTTCACATATGAGGTCATTAGAGATCAAAACCTTGACCCTATTGCACAAAGGTGGGTCAAAGATTATTAGGTACAAGTTTAAATTTGTGAAAATTTATAATTTAGGAAGTAAGGTTTGGTATTATGGTTCGTAGATTTGAAATTAAGCTTTTAGGCTTTTAGGATTTTGATTTCAGGTCTAAAATAAGGGTTTAAAACCTTGAAATTAGGGATTAAAGTTTAAGTTTTGAAGTGAAGGTTTTAGGTTTAAAATTTAAATTTATAGACTTGACATTAGAACTAGGGTTTTAGGTTTTGAAATTAGGGTTTAATGTTTGTAATTAAGGTTTATAGACTTGAGATTAAGGTTTAGGGTTTAAGTTCTAAAATAAAGGTTCAAAGGTTTGAAATTAAACCTTATAAACATGAAATTAGGGATTAAAGTTTAGATTTTGAACTTAAGGTTTTAAATTTTGAAATTAAGGTTTATAAACTTGAAATTAGATATTGAGGTTCAATATTTAAACTTAGGGTTTTAAATATGTATTTAAGGTTTGTAAACTTGAGATTAGGGTTTAAGGTCTAACGTTTGAAAGTAGGGTTTTGATATTAAATTTGTGAGGGTCTAAAATGAAGGTTTTAAGTGTAAAATTTCAAAAATATCTAGATTACATAATCATAATGTTTTACATCAACATGCTAATTACAATTCCAACATAGCCATAATTTTTGCTCTAAACTTTTCTTTTGAATCACATCTAAATTTTGAACCATCTTCAAATTATTATTTAAATTTATTTTTTCTCGCGATTAATATCCATCTTCCATGATAGGAAGGCATCACGGACATCATATGTAAAGGATAATTGACTTGCCATGGTTGGCGTGGTCCTAGAATTCATGTTTGTAATTTTCCCCTTGCTAAGTTTTGCACTAGGGCCTTACATTTTTCTTGGGGTGGTCAACGAGATAAGATCTGAAGAATTAGCACCAATAGAAGGTGCATTCCACTATGAGAAAAAAAGGTGTTTTACAATTGGCCTTGTAACTCATTGTATTTATACGCCATGAATGTTAATGAACAAGTTGCATGAGTTGCAAACTATATAGACAATGCAACTCATTGTAACTCAATTGTACCTTGATCAAAACAACTCATTTTCAACTATTATGTAACTCCATTATAATGCACCCATGATGTAATGTTGACATCATTGATTATCATCCATGTATTAAAATTTGACATGTGGCACTATGAAATCTTTTGGACATAAAATGTTTTTTTTTCGAAATATTGATTTCCATCGTTCACTATGATTGTTGATGATGGTCCAAAATTGTGACATGTGGCATAATAAAAAATTCCACATGGCTTATTTATTATATTTTTGAATAAATAAATAAATAAATATTAATATCTATTAGAGTAACTAAGTAGGTCATACATAATCATAAGTAGGTAAGCTAGTAGGTCTTAAAACCTACATATTTATGTATTTACTTAGGACTTATCTATCTACCTACATAGATAGGTAAAAAAAATAGGACCTATTTATTTACATAGGTAGGTAAATAGGTAGGAAAACAAAAGACTAAATGAATTAAAAATAGCCATGATTTGTTTTTAATATCTATTTTTTACATTAAATTTTTTTGAGCTCAACCCAAAATGGCACTTATATTTTAATGTGAAAACATGAGAAAACAAACTTTCTTTATATAGTTTGTAACATGGGATTCGAAAACAAAATATATGGGTTAAATCTTTTACTTGCACCTTAGTTGTAAATTAAATTGCAATTGAGTTGCAACTATAACATTTAAGTGATCAAGGTAGGTCAGATCCAAGGGGAGGGCTCCATTATTTCTAGTGTCCGACTAGAACTTGAACCCCTCTTATTGGCACCTTTTAGGCACTAAAAATCCTCAAAAACATAATAGAATTGAAAAAGTTATGGTCCCCCCAAAGTAGAGGGGGTCAAAAACTCAAATAAACAAACCACCGAATGTTATAAAAACTAATTCCCAAACACCTAAAAAAATCCTTGTATGTTGTTTTTTTTGCTATTAAAGTTCAAAGACGATTTGTAAAACTTTAAGTGGTGTTCCTAAAACACTTTAAATTGTTTAAAACAAATAAGAAATAAGAAAGTTATGAGATTTGAAAGTAGGAGGGGTCCAAAGATAATGAAAAGGAAAAAAATGTGTTTTGTAAGTTGGAAAGTTTATTTTTCTTCTTGTTATTTTTTCATTGCTCATTTTCCATTACATTTCAAAGATGATTTTTAAAGCGTGAGGTGGTGCTTTCATAACATTTTAAATCACTCAAAATGAAACACATATGATGAAAATATAAATAGTTGATGACCATGTATCTTTATTAAGTAATAAGTAGTTGTATTATAATCATAACATTTTGAATAATAATATTTTAGTAGTGACGCACTAGTGATTGTACTAATTGTATCAATGGGAATCATAATATTTTTAAAAATATATATATATATATATTCTATAATGGGTGGTGGAAATGTGAACACATGGCATGATCGCATGTATGTATATTATACCTAGTTGCAACATAGTTGTTGCTTTAATGGCACATTTAAAACAATTTTGAAATAGTTGTCACATGCAACTGCAATGCAACTCTTGAAAAAATCAAACATGGTTGATTACATGTATGTACAATGTGTATAAATTACCATATAGAAGACCCATTTCCAATTCACTTACAATTATAATACAACTAACTGATTTTAATTTTTTTGATGTGGCAATTTAATTATTGATACATTGTATTTCTAGGGGGATAGTTGCACATTAGTTGTAATACCCAAGAGATAGTTACACAATAATTATATATGATTTTTTTTGAGTTTTAGTTGCGGGTAGTGTGGTTTTAACAAACACAATTTTTCATAATGTTTAATTCATTAAAAGGAGGGCTCTTACTAAAGTTAGGAGATGGGGATTGGGTTATGGTTGTGCAATCAATGAAGCTTTGTTGCCTTTTTAAAACATTTTGACATGCATGTTCATTAATGGATTGCCATTCCAAAATTACATCACATTGCAATGTGACTTGTTTTGAATGCTCTTCATTGGAAACCCATGTTTTCAATTCCTTCAAAATTTCCTATAGTCGGTACTTCAATGTCTCTTCAACAAATTAGGGTCTAGGTAAGCTAATTTTAAATAATCTTGATAAATAAATTTCCAAACCACATTAGGGATCAATTAAATCCCATGTTTTTTTGTTAGGGTTATACATGGAAAAATGATGGTTATATGATGCAATACGTGTGCTAAGGTGTGTAGATTCCATAATCTATTGATGTAACCTCTCTCAACGAGGTTGTGTGGGCTTGTGCAATGCCATAGATTTAGACATTGGAGTTCCAACCATGAACTTGTTAGCATTTGAAAAACTCCCCATTCCTAAAACAAACCCACACCCAAATTGACATTCAAATGACCTTAGAAAACTTATGAATGGACCTTAATGACCAATTATTAATAACATTCAATAATAATTTACATGAGATAGTTATGTTTCGGTATGCAAGGTTTACAATAAGTTAAAAAGGACTATAAACAAAACTAATTGAAATAAAGGATCCAATGTTTCATGATAAGCCAATTAAGGTTTGGGTATTTGGCATTACCAAGCTAGTCAAAATGACCAAAAATAAACCCAATTGAAACATGGCTATTATTTTCGTTGGAAATCTACTTAACCATTGGGCCCTAAACAAAAAACAACAAGATGGCAACCCTACCCACCTAAACCAATAGCATGAAAAAGTGATAATTACATTTTTACAAATTATTCAATCAAATCAACTAGTTACATTCACAAATTAAATTCAATCAACTAGTTACATTTACAGATTCAATCAAATTAGTTGTTGGTTTGGATATGTGGCATTACAAATAAGGTTAAAATTACTACAATCAAAACCAATTTGAAACATGGTAGTTGTATTCATGACCACAAAGTACAAAATATCGACCCAAAAAATGCAAATTAATTTTTTTGGTCTAATTTTAAAATCATACAAGATTCAACAAAAGCCATATTAAAATCATGTTTGTTTACATACATTGATTAAAAAATCAAATCTAAAAAACATCTTTGTCTACTTATCTGTCTTTGAAACATTTCAAGGATTTTAGTTCAAATTGTAGGTCAGTTTTTAGAGAAGACCTTGGAAGTCCATAAGCTTGAATGGTTTTGTGGTAATATGTGTTGTCAATTCTCACAATCTCGAGCGGGTTCCAGGCCATGGTATTGCCCACAACATTGTATCGAGACTTGTTAACTCGATGAAGGCATCACATCATCGAGGGGTCCATGGGCAAACAAGTTAAAATATGTTCACCAACAAAATTGTCTATGAGAGGAGGGAGAAGATGTCATGGGTGTTTGCATGAAGGTTTGTGTTCTACAAGTTTTGGGGTAGAAGGCCTTTTCCAAATCTAGTTTTAAAAAAAGTTTTTGGGTCAAGGTTTTATGTTTCAGGGGATGGGGTGGTTGAAATTCTAATGTGGTTAGAGGAGGACTTCTGAAACATTTCATGAATTTTGCAAGCCATGAAGCTATTAGGGTTTGTAGGATATCACAAAACTTGCAAGCAAAGACACATTGTGACCACAATGAAGTAAGAAACATTGCCAAAAAGTCAAGTCTTCAACACAATAATCATAAAAAATTTCATCTTCTTCACTTGAAGAAATGGATATAAACATGGTATCCAAAGCTGAAGAAATGGGTATAAACATGGTATCCAAGGCTATGGGAAAAACCTCACTTTAGACAATAAAAACAAGAAATTGCAAATCTCCTCCTATTCAACTCCCTCCACTTTTAATGCCACACTGTGGTTGGAGGCAATCCAAGCTTCATAGAAGCAAAGGTTCCAAAATCAATGACGCTTTCATGACCTATATAAGTTGTAGCAACAACAAGTAAATGCACAAGATCTGAAACAGAGGTTGAAAGAATGCAAGTTGTAGCAACACCAGGCAATCTGAAATGCCCAAGGTCTGAAACAGAGGTTTAAATGAAAATCAAGTAAAACGAGTACTATTTTCGAGGTGTCAAATTACTGATCAGAATATGACTCGAGGTGTCAATTCTCTTTGAGGACCTGGATCGAATCTTGGATTCGGGACCTGGATCATCATCATCATCATCTTATTCTTCTTCTTCCTCGTTTCAGCCAAGCATTTTTTTTTCTATTATTATTTTCATTATTTTCTGTTCCCGAGGAGCTTCTTCCTCCATCTCCGCTCGCGATTCTCTCCGTTCTGTTGCACGAAATCCTGACAAAAGTGCAGCTTTTGAGCGTTGTTAGATCAAGGGAAAACAAAAAGACGGGGCGGGGTGAAGAAAGTCTGTTTTGAGGAGGGGGCAGTGCTTTGGTTGAAAGATGGGAGTGGAGGAGACGAGCCCTTTGCTGGAGAGGCCGGCTCCCATTACGACCTCGGCTGTCCTTATGGCTGCATCCAAGCATATTGCCAGTAAATGTGGAGCTCAGAACCGAGCCTTTCTGGATTGCAAGCGAAATGACCCCGACCCCGAGAGGTGTTTGCGCCAAGGCCAGCACGTCACTGGTTGTGTCATCTCTTTGTAAGATTCGTAAACCCTAGTAGCGCGAGCTTTATGGATTTTGCCATTCTTTCTTTCATTCTGTCTGTCTGTGTCTTTCCCGAGGCTTGCAAAACCTGGCGGTAATTGCAGCAGGTAATGCGCCTAGCTCCCTGGTGATCAAAAGCGTTGAGAAACTATACAATGAAGAGTGAAAAGCAGGCACCATACTGTGCAGTCTGATTAGTATAGAGCAAGGCATTTCTGCACACAGGAATGGCAGTTGCAGAATTTGTTTAAATGGCTTTCTACACAATATTCTGCACAATCTCTTGCCTTCTGCTTACTGAATAGTAGCAATTGAGCATTGATAATTGAATCGGATCGAGATCATGTAATTAGGGTCGGTGTTGGCACAGATGCAGCTGTGTCATTCATCTTAGAATTGTAGCCAGATCTGTACCAGCATCTTTCACACAAGCATCTTTAGCCCATGAATCAGTTGTACAACAGGCAACATATGTTTGATTGATGAAGCTTTTGCATATAGCCAATAGAGGGAGACGCATAGCTGTAGTGGAGCTGTATTTACACATGTCCAGAGATTAGGGTTGCTAGAGTCCTCTTGATCAACTTCTTGGAATAGCCTTGTTTGCATGCATCTGACTGCCTACAATAAATGGAGGATCATTAGACAAGAGGCAACATATGTTTGTTTGATGAAGCTTTTGCATATAGCCAATAGAGGAGAGAAAGGGAGATGTGTAGCTTCAACTTACAGATATTGCTATTTTGTGAATGTCCAGGTTGAAGGAGCTCAACAACAAGTGCCCAAAGGCTATGGATGCATATAGCAAGTGTATGGACTACTGGACCAATGAGTTTGAGCTCTGCCGCAAGGAACAACATGAGTTTGAGGAGGCTTGCCCACTATAGGCAAACAATACAAGAAGTGTGAACAGATGGCAACCAGTGTATGTTTGGTACTTTGGTGTAGCATGGCCTCATTATGCTTTGTTGGATTGAGGGAAAAATCTCTCAAAAATAACAGCACTTTCTCTGTATGTTTTCAGAGCCAGTATTTGTAGGAGCAACACAGATTAGGCAATTTCTGGGGGGTAACATATCAATGCTGAATAGCACTGTTTTTGTCCAGCATTGAGACTATTTTGAGAAGACAAACACTCTTATTGACGGAGTGTTTATCTGTTGCAGTAGGACACTGAGGCTCTGTCATCTGGACTGTTTGAGAAAGTGCTAATGAATCTCTTGTCCAGTGCATGGACTCAGTAGTTTATGAATTCATGCAAGACTTGGCTTTTTTCATACTCACATCATGTTCCATGTAGTATGATGTTGGTCTGCTTTCTAATGTAACTGTATTAAAGCCCATGGTGCAGCATGGAGGACAGCTCTGGACTTGCCCACCAAGGATGTCTGGAAGAACTTGGGTGTAACCTGGTCTAGTAAATGCTATCATCTCATGGTTATTACTCTCTCTTAACAGACAATGCCTTATGATTCTTATGTGGGTGTGGGCATTCCTCTGGACCATAAATGATGCAGGTTGTTTGTACAAGTTCAATTTGCAGTTCAAAACTGATTTTACTGATTTGAGTGAGTATGGGGTAATGGTACATGAAATATACTCTGCTGTAGTTGAGGATCAAAAACTTCCACAACTGCTTCCTTCAGAACCTTCCAACAATTCTGTGGAAGATATTGGTAGAGGAATCATGAGGCCTAATGACTCTGTTGGCAATGCATACAGCTGCAAGCTTTGACCCCAATGAAGCAGACCCATGTGTTAAAAACAAAGCTCCTCCCAGTACCAATAACCCTCTTACTAGGTTCCTTTTGGAGTCAGATTTGCTCACAGGTTCACTACTACTGCACTGCATCTTGGACTGCTGCTGTATTGTTGCTTCTGGAACAAGAACGTCTTCACTAACTGGAAATGTTTCCTTCATTTTCATCGGCACCTACACAGGTCAACACTTTCTTTTCAATTACCACCTCCTAGAAAGCATGTAGTACTGACGTGAGGTTGAATTCACATTTCTTAGAGCAATCTACATGCTTCTTGGAATGGAGTCGGTAGTTTCTTGTCAAAGAGTATCAGGGGCATAGTGAGCAAAGAAGCAAGAACTAGGATGCTCTGCACTACGAGCATTTTCAACAATCTTCAGTTTGTGATGTTGTCATGTTTGCTGCCAGTATGGGTTTACATTTGCAAAGGATCCAAGAAATACATGCACAGCTTTGCAAGCTACCCCAAGAAATTAACAAAAGGATTAAAAAAAAGTGGTGTCAGAATGGAGAGTGATTGCACCTCGTGAGCAAGTGATACTGCATTCACAGCTTCATCCAAATGGGAGCACTGATTGGCATATCGACGAAGGTGCATGTCCATTTTCTGAACAAAACTCCAAATGCCTCGTCGAAAAACCATCTTAGCCATTTCACGTTGCACACCCATATCCTCCTGATGGACCATCTTCACCTCGCTTGCATCTCTGCCTGGAACTGCAACCATGCAAAATTTGGTTGCTTAAATCAAATACCTGCCACCGTTGTGTAACAAAGCTCCTCAAACCACATGCAGATCATGCATTACATTCATTTCGAACCCCCATTTTGCAAAACGTTCTCCAAGAACCAATTTCAAGAGCAATCTAGGAATTGGTCTAACAACACAGATTGGCATTAACAAAGAAATTGGCTTTTTCCGCACTGCTAAATGATGAACCTGTACAAACAAACACAGATATAGGCATGACTGTGTAGAATCATGCACTCTTGACAGACCTTTTCGGATACGCCAGCCTGAAACATACTTGTCTACACGCTTATATTGGGGTTGGCGTGGTGCATCAGGGTGTTCACATGCCTGCCCCCAACACAAACCCCAATTGTCATCAGCTTTCATTTGCTAGTGACCACATTCTAGCAGACTGACTCCTGAGGATCTGTTGTGTGAAATTGCTATATAGGATTAGAAAAGCATCTTGATATAAAGCCATCCACAATGGGATGCAGTCACACACACAAACAAACAAAACTATCAAGAATACCTTGAGAACACAGTAGTAGGATTGCTCATCACCCTCCCAGATTCGCCACGCCAACACGTATTCTCTTGCAGTCATCATTGGAAACTTTTTGATCATAACCCCAACTTCAGTACCTGTGATGTGGCAGACTTGTAGCTGGCGATGCTGAACTAGTGTTTTATCCCACTCTGCTCGAAAATCACTATCCATGTAAAAGTCCCGCAACAATCTTGTGGAGCAATTCTCAAACACAGTGCTACTGAGATACTCTGTTGCTCCTCCATCCTGCACCCAAACAAAGAGAAAATGTCTAGTGCAATTTGTGGGTCGAATTTGCAATGACCAAAAGAAAATCCACAAGAAAAGAGCTTTGTCATCATAAGAGCATTTGAGATTTTGCAACACTAGGGTTTTTGAGATTGGAAAAAATCCTACAAGAGCTTCATCATCATAAGAGAATTTGGAGATTTTACAAGGCTGGGGGTTTCAAGGTTGATACCAACTTCAGGAACAAACAGATCTGATGAGAATTCTGTCTGTTGTTTGTAGTTTTGCAGAAGAGAGAGAGAGAGAGGAAAAAAAAACAGGTGGGGGGGGTGGGAGATTTTCTGGAAGGAATTTTGCTGACCTTGGGGTCTCGGCGTTTGGCACTGTAAGCTACAATGCGAGACTTCTTCTCCACAGTGTTTTCCCATGGAGGTCCATCATCACCACTGTCAATGTCCTCCTCCTTTCTCAGTACCTCTATGAAGTTGTGCAACTCCTCATCTGTAATCTGTACACTGCAAATTTTCATGTGTTTTGTATCTTGTGAAATCATTGCAGCAGCAACAGCTTCAGCACTTCCTGCAACAATGCTTTCTGCTGCCTCACTGCAAAGGCAACAACACAAAATAAAAAAGCCTCTGTGAGTGAGTTCTTCCTAACCCAGACAGAGAGAGAAAGTCTTTGCCACAGTGAACGATCCTGTGGCAAACCAGCTCAAGCAGGACTGCAAACACTACTACTGATGCACAAAAACTCAAGCTCTGCAGCTATACAAGAAACATGTTTTGTTACAGCATCCTAAGGACGACCTCAATTGTCGAGAAGAGAATATACCTACAAGCGGATGCATGAAGAGCTTGTTTTTCTGATGATGATGAGGAGGAGATCACGGCCGGTGATCTCCTCCTCCTCCTCACTGTGCGAATTACCAAAACCCAAAAACAAAACCCAACTAGAAATAAAAGGGCGACCACAAGCACCCATGTTGACCATATTTGCAAATGCTCATCACTCACCCACTCTTGTCCAGTCTTCATCTCTCTGTCTCTCTCCCTCTGCCACTCCCCAACAACTCCAAAAAAAACCATGAATCAACAACAGTCTTCTTCAACTCTTGTTGTTGTTGTTTTCTTCTTGTTTTTCTTCTTCTTCTTCCTCTTCAGTTTTTAATGTTGTGTGAGAAAATCTAGCAATGGAACTCTGTGATTCTTCTCTTTCTCTCTCTCTCCATCATGCATGCACCACTCCCTCTTCCTCAACGAAGAATTGAGAAAAGCTTCACAGATCAAATGAATCCCCTTCGGAAGCTTACCCCCCCCAAAAAGAAAAAAGAAAAAAAAACATTTCCTCAAATCCACACAAAGAATTTCGCCAAGAAGAGAAATTAAAAATTAATTGAATTTGGAGGTTTTTTCAATCGCCAGAAGTAAGGGGGAAAAAAAAGGAGAAAAAATCGTTAGATTTCTATACATTTGCAGGTTAATAATAGAAATTGCCAGATTTATATATATATATATGTACTTGGTTTTCAGTGTTGCACTTAGACATATTTATAGAAAGGATGATTAAAGATAGATTTGTTATTTCATAATTTGATTTATAGCCAGATTTGGCTAAATCTTGCTAAGGATGATCGTCACTTATTCTACTTCAGATCAGCCTTTCTTTTCACAGGCAAATTTTGGCTAAATTTCGACCTGAAAAATATATTTTTTGATGTATCTACACAGGAATTTTCGTGGAAAAACAAGAAACAAATTCCCCAGATTTTGAAGGAAAACAAATCGAAATCGCCAGATTTCTATAATAAGTTCTAGTAAGTAGCCAAAAACATAGCCAAGAATTTTGTGTGTGTGTGTGTGTGTGTGTGTGTGTGTTTTTTTTGGTTTTTTTCTTGACTTTCATATCTAGTATGTAGCCAAATTATTTTCTGGATGATCGCCATTTTGACTACATCACAAAATCAATTCTTAAAAGAAGAAACCCTGCCTAGGCTACTACATCTTCATATACTCGTGATAGCCACTTTGGCTACAATTTTTATTAGAATTTAAAAGAGAAAATGGCTAATGCTTGAACCTCCAATCACAACAAAGTCCTCCTGGTCTTCTTGTTGCATGTACATGTGCCCTGAAAAGCAAGCGAGGAGGAGGTTCTGGGAAAGATTCTTTTCATCTTGCTACAGCACTAATAAATGCTACACAAACTTGACCACAAAAACTCCAGAAAGAAACAAAACAAAAGAAAACAAAAGAAAGAACTAGTACTACTACCACCATAGCACATGAACAGTTTTGACATAAAATCATTTTTTTTTTGGTTTGCCGAATTTTTTGAAAAAATATTTATTACTTGTCTTGAATTTTAAAAATATTTATTATAAAAAAATTAAGGATCTGCAAGTTTCTCCTACATAACAAGAATGTGTTTATTATTATTATTATTATTATTATTAACCATTTATGTATCAAAAATTTCAAAATTTAAAAAAAAATCGAATGCGCAAATTTTAAGATAAAAAATTTAATTAATTTATTCAACAGTTTTGTCGCCAAATCCAATCACGTAGTAGTACTACTACGGTGTTAAGCGATTATTGCAAAATGCAAAAAAAATTCTTGCTCCGGTCGGATCAACCAATTGGGAAACCCGTGTCAAACTTGGATCCATGAAAGAACGGAAAAGAAAAACTTGTAAGAAGATTTATGCACCGATAAGATAAGAGGTACCGAATTGGCCCCCATTTTAAATTTTTTTAAGAAGAGGGCAACAAACACACCCCAAAAACCAACAAATACGGAGATGAGATGAGATCGTCCCACAATGTACACTTGGAAAACGGCCCGCCAAAAGCCCAAAAAAGAGATTGACAATTTATCCAAATCTGCATGCAGTTCAGCTTCTTTACACCTCCCAAGCTACTACAACCCAAAAAATAATAATTTATTTTGGTAAAGGCTATTTATTATTGATAGCTAACTAACTCATTGGGTGATTAGGTCACCAATCCAGACATGCAAAAAATAGGAGAGCTCCAATTAGCTACATGCTATATAAACATGCTATCAATGGGTTTAGGGTTTTAGGGTTTAGGGTTTTATATCCTATTGTTACCTCCTAAAATTAGCTGAGGCTAGGCTAGTCCTCCACATGGAGTACCTAATTTCCCCACTCCAATCAACCCAAGCACCACAACACCATTTGCTACAGCATCAAGAGGTTGGCATTGAATTGGCTGACTCACTGCAGATTAGATAGTCTCCCAACTTCTCCAACTTGCTTTCCCAGCCACAACCCAATTCTTGTGGCACTCAATGCTCCTCAAGTAATGTGGAATTTCTTGTCTTGTGTGGTTGTTAGTAACTAAATAGCTATTTGGGCAGATTTCTTGCAAATATTTTTACTACTTTTCCCTTTGTGGTTGTGAATTCATAAACTCAAAGAATGTAGCTAGCTAGCATTTGTTTTTTTCTATGCCTACTACTATTATTAGGTCTTGTGTGAGCTTGTCACCTTCTTTTTTTCTTTTTTTTCTTTCTTTTTTTGGTTAGCCCCCCCCCCAAGGCAGGGATTTATTTATTTATTTATTAAAAAAAAGTTGCATTGTTTTGCCACCTGAGGAAAGAAAGGGTTTCACATTTTGCGAAAATGGCACAATTGTAAAGGAGATTTATGCAACCATTTTGCTTTCATAGTGCAAATTTTGTAGAATAGACTTCATCTCCATGAGTTTTTTTGGTGGCATATTTCAGGTGATAGTTGGTAGAAAATTTTACTATCTATGGTTACAATCAAAACTAGCAAAGTCAATAAAGAAAATTTGGTTATAGCATGCGTGGCAAGTTGCTAAAGAACTACATATAATCACATTCTATGACGGGATTTAACCTTTGTCATCCAAGACTCTATTGATTGGAACATAATGTCTCTTGCGAGTTGATGAGTTAGTAATGCTTTTAAAACAAAAGAATATATATATATCTAAGGAAGGGAATTGTAAGCAAATTAGTGAAGATTGTAAAAATATATCCTCAATAACTCCTTTCAAACTTTATATTCCCTATTGATTGACAACAACAAAAAGTTAGAAAATCACCAAAACTTAATAGACAATGAAAATATCAAACAAAACAAAAACAAGAAACCGCCCAAAAGACATAGATCAAGGGATGCAAGCACTTGGAATTGCACAACCTACAACTTTAAAATAACTTTTAAGCATATCAACATTTCTTTGATTACTAAATCTCAATAGCTTGATCATAAGGAAAAGTTTGCATTGTACAAAAGGACTTTCAAAACATGGAAATGCACAAATACATGTGTTTCATTAGTCAATTGAAAATCTTGGACTTGATCAAATTCAAGTTATTGAATCCATGTTCATCCTCCATTTGAATCTTGGCAATTTCACATATTATAAAATGTTGATAGTATTAGAAAGGCCTAGGGCAATTTTGGCATTACTTTTCATTGTCATCTTGAATAAAACAAGAGGGAAAAATGAATAAAAGATTGATGGTGGGAACCATCACACAAGAGACAAAAAGGGAAGGCCAAAGAAAGGCCAAAAGACAAATAACCTGCAGGAACCAAAAAAAAGGAGAGAGCTAGTCTCTCTCATGATAGGAAGTTATTTCACCCACAACCCTTATAATGTGACTTGCATGCAAATCATGAGATCTAATAGTAATGGGAGGTCTATAATAGGCATCAACTGCCAACGCAATTTTCCTTTCTATAGTAGAAGCTAAAGCACGTTGAAGACCAATACTAAGACATGCACACTTCTTGATGAAACAATCCATATCATGCCCGGGTGTGTCATGCACCTCCATGGTCATCAGAATAAAATGATGCCTTTCATGAAGCCCCCTATACTTGCGGATCTTAACAATGGTGTTAAGTTTCGTAACTGCATTTGTTGGTTGAGTAATGACATTCGAAACCAATTTCTCCTCCATCAAGTCAATAACCACCACATCGACAACAAAGACTTGGTCCTATCGGGTCATGTAGAGATTAGCTTGTAATGAAACTCTTAACATAAGGGCATACCACTATTTTGTCCATACATCATGCCCACTTTTTCGAGTGAGGGCATACATGACGTTTCGGATGGCATCATGTGTGACTATCCGTTGACCTCCAAACATACAATGAATTAAATGCGTGCTAAATGTGTCCATATTCACATGTGAGAAGATGAGATGCTAAAGGTTGAATCAAACCGAGATGAAAATGCAACATTAAGGTGAAAGTAAAGTGTGCGATGCGAAACAAACAAATAGATGGCCTAGCAAACAACCATAGCCTTGCCCCCTTGCCCAAACAAGAACGAATGCGAATTCTAGATAATAAGTAAATTGAATCATCTTGCAAGATAGACTTAAGGGATCTTAAACATGGATGTGTACTAAATAACAACTTGTTTAAAACCCCAATCTTCTTTGGGATACAAAAATAAAAACTTCACAACATTTAAATGGGTGTTGAATGATTCATCACAATCTTCAAGAAACCAATAATCAAGATACACAATAGCTAATGCATCATTCACCCCACAATGTCGGAAAATGTTTATGCATTTCAACCATTAATTTCATTGTTGTTTCTGAACATTGTTTAATCTAACACCTTCCACAATTTGGCGATGAAAAATGCCCCCAATCACCTAACATGTCAAAATGTGTTAGAATTTGAAGCTTTCATTAGAAGAAAAACGAGGATTTATGATTGGTTCTTACAATTAGTTTTTGGTTGTAAATGACATTTGTGATTAAAAATCAATATAATAACAAAAGACAAGTCACAATTGACTACTAGTCACATGTGACAAATGAAATATTTTGTTTTTAAATACATACACATACACAATGTACCAACTTCAATGGAACTCTAATGCAATTATTTTGGTGACCAACAATTTGCTACCATGTGGTTCAAGCATAACAAATCCAAAGAAGACATATGAAAACATTGTTATTTAAAAATAAAAAATCTATAAACAAAAGAAAAAATTCCAATTGTTTGATTAAACAATACAAGATTACACCATGTGACACAAATGTAACCAATTCAAATGTGGCACATGGCCACCTAGGCAAACCCTAGGACTAGGCCATGTGGTTCCTAATCTACATGGCACCTATGTTAAGCCATGTGGCACCTAAGTTAGGCCACATGGCCACCTAGGCAAACCCTAGGACTAGGCCATGTGGTACCTAATCTACATGGCACCTATGTTAAGCCATGTGGCACCTAAGATAGGCCACATGGCCTTTTAGGCTACCTAGCCATAAGTCTAGTTTAGGTGGCTTACGTTACCTAACCTAGTGTAAGGTTAAATTATTTCTCAAGAAAAATCTCAAAACATGTTTCAAACTTGTGTTTTTGACCAAAAAGTTCAAGAAAAAAAAACATTGTTATGTACCTAATTTTGTTTTTCAATGCATTGATTAAAAACATCAAAATACAAAAATATTTTGGATATTGTTGAAGTTTCAAAATCTATGCAACTTGATAAATGTACTCACTAAAACTTTTTAATGAAATTTTTTATTTTAATGTTTTCTATGTTTTTATAAAGTTTGATGGGTCCAATAGAATGAAAGTGTTACATTCCTAGTGATACCACTCAAAGATAGGTTTGTGAAATAACATTTGATTCAAAGGACAATCATCAATGTACAATTCAAGATAAATCATGTGCATGCAAACAAGATTGGGGAAAACAACCTGTGATGTTAATGGGTTTCAAAATCTTTGATCAAGCATCATTTGGAAGAATTTTTTTGCTTCATACTATGTAAATTATGATCTTCACTTCTAGAGTCTCTTGAATACACAATAATATCATTGGAACCTCTAACCATGTGCATGGAACAAAATGTTATTTAACCTTGAGCTAACAATGGGTTGTTATCATGTTGTAGAAATCTAATATCATGTTTGAGTACCCTAATAATATGAATGCCAAATTTTACATTTGAAAAAGTCCAATTCTACATTATTATAACCATGTCTTAATAGGAGGTTGTATTAACACCACAAGAATCATTCTAAACGTTTGGTACATGGTTTTAGTTTTCAAAGAAGTCATCTTTATGATTCTTTCAATGTAGAATACAACATCATCAAATGGGAATAAGAGATTGTGATAAGTGATCCCATTTATGTCTAGTTTAACATATTCAAAAGCGTCGTTGAATTGAATTGAGAACCTAGATTGTCAAGGCTATATGCTATTAATGACATGTTAGACTTATATTGTCCTCAAGTTGATTGCCTTTTGATTGAACTTTTGACAAAATAATGAATGGGAAATAAGGCATGCTAGTTAGTCTCTTACAACAACGAAGAGGATGAATTTTTTTTTCTTTACTGCTTGGTGCATTTTAGCAATAACTTTTGGTTGTTAGTTTAGGTGTGCATATATGTTAATCTAGATTTTGATTGCAAGATCTCAAATATGTCAAACCACAATCTTAGGGAACACTTTGCAATGCATGAACAAAAGCAACTTGACCTTAAGATCATATAATAAAGATCAACTAGCAAAAACACTTAGTCATTTCAGGTTTGCCTTAATGTTTGTCTTTCCTTGGATGTTTTTGCTAGTTGATGTTTATTATATGATCTTAAGGTCAAGTTGCTTTTGCTCATGCATTGCAAAGTGTTCCCTAAGATTGTGGTTTGACATATTGACACCATGTGAAGGACGAAAATACATCTATTCACAAGTTTTGTCACAAAGGTCTATGGTATTGAATGAGATCAACACCGAAATGGCATTCTTGCTTTATAGTACTGATGTTATCTTTACTCATTGCAAAATTGTAGTTGTACACCACCTTCCTAAACAATGGAGACAAGACTACAAAAACACTAAGTCATTTTAGCTACGAGTATCAAAGTGAACATTGAACTCTACCATGATCAATCATGTGCCCATATGGCTATTATTTGTTGATGCGCCATACTTAACTACACCAACACAATTGCACACTCTTAGCTCAGATGAAAATTCAATTCACTCTGCAAATGTACCCATATCAGATTTTATTTTACGCATAGATTGCAATGTATGATCCTGAGAGTTCATCACTAGACATTGTAGATTGTGAAAACATTCCAGGCATTGGCCATGTTGTGTTTGTCATGATACAAGTGTGGGGATTTTAAACATCTACTTGATGTTTTGGGATTAATACAATTAGTATGCACAATCCCCAACAATAGTGCAAGCTTTTAGCTCAGACCTAAAATCAAATAGGTGCCCAAGACAATGGGGACACATGCATATCATATTATATGATTATATCACAAACTACTACTTATCTGATTATATTACAAAGTTCATAGATTTTCTTAGGAGAGAAATTTCTGCTAGCATATGGGTTTGATGCTGTGGAGCGTGTTATCAACTGCGGAGAGAAAATGGCAATGACTATGTTGAGATAAAGTGCCAGACAGAAAAAGGAATGAAGATGTCAAACACTAGGAGCTCTCAAAGGGCTCAATGCAAGGGTGCGGAAAGTAGCATTTCTGGGATCATGGTGCTGATTAAGTATCTGACAACAAAGCTTGCCCCATTGTCAAGGTTGTGACATAAGTACGTCTCTTTTCTAGCCTTTTGACAGATGAAGAAGTCAAGCAAGATTCCAGACTAGTAGCAAGATTCATGAAAAGAGAGATTAATCCTAGCTACAAATCATCCTCCTGTTTACAGAAAACTTCTGTGGAAAATGCACACTATGCAATCAGTAAGCATAATTTTGCAGCTTCAATTGTCAAATACAGACTACTGATGATCATGGACATTAAAGGGAAGATTCTGCTTGAGTTGTCTACCCAATTCTAAGCTGTCTCAATACAAATGTACACTTTTACCGAATTTCCCTACCCTCCACATTATGGGAAAATTCTGATATCCTGGGTTCAAGTTTAAACCCTAAACCCTAAACCTTATTGTGGCTGCCTTTCCAGCATAAGGCTCAAGGTTCCACTTACATGAAGTCTAATGCTGTATGTAACTACTGGTATTTCAGTTTTTGAAGAATGGGTCAGCAAGCAAACAAATCCAAATTGGATTGTTTGTGCAGGACCCATTTGTATATACCTGGGCTAGATCATTTGAGGTAACATGGGTTTTTATGATGATTGTGTTGGGTTCTGACACATGCATTCTGGGACAGGGTATGCAAGCACATCAGGATTGCTTTTACTCATGCGCTGAACGGGTTGGCCAATGCTATCTGTGTGAAGTGCCCGGATGGTTTCATCAAACTCTGCTGTGGGCATTGTTGTGTTGAGGAAATGTTGGATCATCTGCCTCTTGTTTGGTACAATGTGTTTGCGGTGTCCTGTATATGCCCGATGACCCTGCAACATTCCAACCCAAGATATGAACAAAACTCAACAAAGAAAATAAATAAACACAAAGATAAACACACACCAGTAATTTACAGAGTCCAAAATCTCCACCCATTTTATCCTCTGCTGTTCCTGTTCTTGTAGAACCTGAAATAGATCAATTCCTTACTCTTCTCTCTCACGTGCATTTGCTGGTAAAAGTATATCCCACTGGAACCATACATTCGATACTGAGAGAAAGGATGGGTATTGACAGAAACGTTGGTATCAAGAGAAAGATCAGTAGTTGACATACATGCATCAAATGCCCGAAATTGCCACCATGTGATTGCAGGAATACATCACTCATCAAGCATACAAGATAATCAATTGCTGCAAGACTGGATGCCTTGTTCTTGAAGGGCATGAGCTCATCAGCCATCGCAAGGCTATCTTTGTTGTGAAGCTCAGGAAATGCCTTCCTAATTGGCTCCAGTGCTTTTTGCTTTCCACCAAATGGTTCTCCTCCTGCCCAATATATCCTTGTCCTCTCTGCTGCTCCCAGCGCCTTCAGAAGCCTGTTTCAACAAAATGAGACCACCCACATGGTTAGTACACCAGTATGTTTTTCTATATGCATCCTCAGTCGTGCACATATGTAGTATCCTGGTTTGTTTGTCTATATGCATCTTCAGTTGTATGACACAACCAGAAGGACACATGCATGGGTTTCAAGACAAGCACTGACAAGTCTTTAACTGTATACAATTTTTTTATCGGTACCTGACAAGCTCGGCAGCAGTGAGAGGACAAAGGCCTGCAAGCTTGCGTTGTGTGAAACCCATCCTGGTACGGGCAGTGAGAAGCCTTGGATTCCTTCTCCGCTCAATCCGTATCTCTTCATCCAACTCCTTACCAAGCCCAGGAAGACAGCCTGTGCGCACCCACACATCTTTCTCAAGTCTTAAATGCACAGCCAAGTATGAGCCTTGGCTCCACATTCGTGCTGCTAGCTTGTCACCCAACTCCTGGATGGGTGCTGTAAATTTGAGTGCATGGAATGTAACCTGTGAAAGAGGGTGCAAAATTGACTTGTGAGAGTTTCAGACTTTGCAGGGTTGGAGTGCGTGTTCACCTGTCTACTTGTTAACCTACTGCAATCCAGAACAGAAGGAGTATCCAGGGTTAAGTCTGTGCTCTACAGAAGGATTGTCACACCAGCAGAAGAGAATTTGAGTTCAATCAGTTTCACCTTGCAGCGAAGTCTTTGAAGGTCTGAGGGAAGATCCTTTGCAAGCCTTGAGTCAAGACCAGACAACAAGAGAACCCCCTCCTGGCTCATCTGATCACAATCCCCACCCCATCATAACCCACCACCAATTCTCATTCTGAGCCATCTTTACTTCAACACTGATGATGCCACAGGATGATGATCAACAGCCTCTGAGAACTATTGCATGCAGCACAAAATTTCTTGTTTTTGACATGTCCAATTCCACCATTCTCTTGTGGAAAAGAGTGGAACAAACATGTCCGAATTTCATATGTTGTGTGCAAAAGGGCAAAACAAATATGTCTCAATATTCATATCAGCTGCAAAAGAGCAAAAAACAGATGTTTGAATTTTCATATTGGGTGCAAAAGAGCAAAATATGTGTGAATTTCATACTGGGTGCAAAGAGCAAAACATGTGTGAATTTCATACTGGGTGCAAAAGAGCAAAACATGTGACCTGAATTTCCATATTGGGTGCAAACGAGCTTCACTGAGAAACTTGTCCACAGACCGTGCTGATTTTGCTTTAGAAGAAGTGAAAGAACAAGAATGATTCCAGGGAGTCCAATGTTATGGTGTGTGTGTACCTTCCTGCCATAATGAGTGCGCAACCAGTGTGGGTTTGCATTCAAAGGCATGTTTTTCTCTTCCGTAGGTTTGTACATCAAAAGTGTCGATGGCAGAGCTGACACTACTCTAACATCATCTTTTAATGTCTCCTTGAAATGCTCCACATCAAAAATCTCCCCAAACTCACTGCCATGAAATCCAACAAAAGCTCATTAAGAAAAACACCACATGACGATTGAGGAGCTAGCTCGCTAGCTAGCTTCACAATCAAAAACAATAAGCTCAAGAAAACACCACATGATGATCAAGGAGCTAGCTAGCTTCACAATCAAAAACAAAAAAACTCAAGAAAAGACCACATGATTATCGAGGAGCTAGATAGCTTCACAACCGAAAACAAAAAGCTCAAGAAACCATATGAGGAGCTTAGAGCTTCACATGAAAAGCTCAAGAAAACCCCCCACAGAGTCATCACTATGAACTCTCTATCCTGATAGAGAAAATCAAAAAGTCTCCACTCATCCCTTGAAATGGATTTGCAACAAAAAGAGTGCAACAACTGTTGATCCTTGCTTTCTATAATTCTCTCTGTCTCTACTCTGATGATCTGCAGTTGTTGATCTTCTTCACAAACAAAGCAAGATGTGGGTATCATTAGATCATGTGTGTCAGGGGCAAGTGGGCGGGGCGGGCAGGCCATGCACCTTTCATCTTGCCAGATTTGATTAATCTCCATAATGGGTACTACCAAATTGGCTCCAAGGATACGGGCGATGATCACAGCATCCACAATCTGGTTCCTTTGCTGGTTCAAGCCTCCATTCACCACCACAAGCAAATACTTCTCCCTCTGAGCTATGAGCTCTGCACTCTCCTGCTTGAATTCCTTGCTGAATTGAATGCAGGGTCTGAATCCTAGGCCATCTGGCTGGTGCCAGAAGAATTCTTGCTTCTCCAAGCTCATGCTGCCTGTTAAATTTCTCATAGAGGAGCTTCTCATCCTCTGCTGCTGCTGCTGTTGCATTGCAGAAAGAGGCAGTAGTAGCTCAGTTGGGACAATATTGTTGTTGGAGATCATCATCCTCCTCATCATCATAGTCGGGGAGCAAGAAGAATAGTGAAGATGATTATGATCATCCCGCGAGGAGGAGGAGGAGTTCGTGATGGAGCTGGGATTCCAAGTGAAGAGGAGGAACTTGAACATACTGATGCAAGCGAACAAGGTCAAGAGTGTGAACCAACAACACCTCAAGCTGATGTGAGCTTTGCTGCAGAACGAGTTCTTCCTTGGAGATATGACTAGCTGCTGCAATGGCGGCGCACTAGTATTACTACCCATCGCACGATTCCCTGCAGGTCAAGTCTTCTTCTTCCTCTGATCTTCTTCACTTGCGGGTCGCACCCAAAGTCGGCAGCTGAAAGAAATTGCTCTTGAGCAAGCTCCTGCAGCTCAATTATTCCCCGAGCTGTTGCTTCGGATTTTGGCTCCTGCAAAAGGGAGCTGATATCATCTGCTCAATCCTCATGACTAAACTCTAGTTCTACTGCTCTTGTGAAAGAATTACTTCTAGCCAGTCTGATCTCTGCTGAGGTTCATGAAGCTCCTGCTGGAATCGACAGGGAATCAGTGTGGAGATCACTGACGACATCGACTCACAGAAGAAACCAAAAAAAAAAAGTTATTTGAGGAAAAAAAAACCTCAGGAAACAAAGTCCAGCTTCCCCAAAGCAGCTACAACAATGCTCTGAATCTTTCATGAGGCGGAGAAAAAACAACACACGGGCAACGACGACGACGACGACGACAAAGAACAATAGCAAAACACTGGCATAAAAAGATCAGAGAGAGGGAAAAAAAAAAAAAAAACCAAAAAAAAACAATAGAGTTTGGTGACCGAAGAAGCTGGTGGTCAGAACTCGGAGAGCAACTGGAATAGAAGCAGACACGAGAAGCGCTCTGTGCGACAACAGAAGTGAGAAGAGAGGACCAAGCGCAGCGCAAACGCTCGGGCGCACTACGCCGGGGAAGACGAAGATTACGAATACGAATACGAATACGACGACTACGAATACTGCGACGAAGACCCGGAGCATTCCCACCCTGTGAAAGAATGGGCTACCCAACTTACCTGTCCTTTCTATTTATCTTTTTCTTAAAAAAAATATTAAACAACTGGAAAATTAAAAAACACAAACAGTTTAAGTCTGTGTGTGCGTGTGTGAAAACAACCATGATTGAGTTATTTTAATATTATGCATGATATTTATTTTTTTAAATTATTTTGTTTCATAGATCATAAACAAAAATGAAAGTTGACCATAAAATTAAAAATATTAGAATTATGTAAAATTGTGTTTTTATCACTTGAATCGTGATTTTTGATAAAACCATGCTAAACATTTATAATTTATATATATTGTTAAATTATTTAAACAAAAGATGAAACAATTTGAAAATGCAATAATACAAAAAATAAATAAATTGATCAAATAACAGTTGAAGAGGTTTATTTGTTGAATAATATTATCTTTTGAAATAAATATTTAATTTTTTTTTTGTCTTGTAAAATCAATTTTTAGAAAATTTGAATAAGGATCTATAAAATGTTTATAAACATTATACATGCAAAATGTCATTTGATCCATTGTAACAAAATTTGTATACATAATATGAATATATAAAATAAAATAACTTTTTTGTGCATGTCTTGTAACAAAATCAATGGTTATTAAAACAATTTATTGGGATAATGACATGTTTGACATGGGATAATTCAAATTTTATTATCATAAATATATAGAAAACCTTTGTGTGAATTTTTTTCTTGAATAAAAATTATCCTTTCATTGATCTATTAAATTTGGATATTTTCATTAGTTCTTTTTAAATATTCATTAATTAAATATTCAATTTGAAATGTCAATAATTATATGGGTAGATGACCAACATTGTCCTCATCATGATATGTCATTGCTTATGATAAATCTTAATAAACTTAATAAACTTAATAATATAAGAATTATTTTGATATCCTATTATATGAATTTAAAATATCCTTGCAACTTATGGAAATCCTTAGAGAACTATTATTGACATTACATAATAAGATAAAAAAAAATGAAAATGTTGCCATAAAACAAACATGACTTAAAGAAATAAAATGGTTTATATGTCTTTTTAAACTTATTTTTTGTGATCCTTATTCCTTATGTAAATTATGACCTATTAGAAGAAAACAACCCATCTTGTTTATTGTGTAATTTATTATACATGTCCATCATTTTTATATGTACAATTTGTTTATTACTATAGTAGTTTAGCATGTTTGAAATTTAGTACATCATGAATTTAAAACTATAATAAAAGTTTTTGACTTACACATCGTGATTGCAAGTTGGCTTCAAATGTTTTAAATTTCAACATTTAATTTCATATGAAAGGAACAACATGCCTTGGTGTAAACCATTAAACCACATTTTATACCCATACAATTTTTTAATAAAACTTATATTGATTAATTTTCATAATGAAATTCGTAATTCCAACAAGTGGTAACACTAAATATTTAACATGATGGTAACTTTTGGTTTGTATTGAAAAATCAAAACTACAAATAAACCAATATGAAATTATATTACAATTTAAATTAAAAAACTAGACTATTCAAATTTTATTTTAATATTTTCTTGTTATTTTCAATATAATAATGATTTAATAAAATTTTAAATAATGTAATAAATTTACATTAATCATATTTTGTTACTTAAATCAAATATACAAACATAAAACCATTAAATTTTAAAAAAAATTAAAAATAATATTTCAATTAACACCATTTAATCAAAATTAGCATCACATTTGAATCAACATTGAAAATGAAATATCCATCATAACATTTTTATCAAAGTTGACAAATCTATGTTATTTTTATTAAGTTAAATCTCAATATTTTAAAATTAATGGAAGTGGAAATGATTTCATGGGTAATCTTGATATGATTATGGATTATCACTGGTTTGGTAATTAATTTTAAATATATTAATATTTTAACCTTATGGCAATTGATTGTCAATAGTAGCGCAAAGTAGCACAAAGGCCAAGTTTAATTAATTAATTACCTAATTCAGTGATGATGTAGCCAAGGTGGGGGATCATCCATAAAACCCATTTAGCCAAATTTGGTTAATTAATAAACTATGAAAGGAAGAAATTTAAAACATTGTTATATATTTTTGGCTGCACACTTGAACCATGTATAGAAATCCAATGCGTTTGTCAGATTTTTTTATTTTTTTTGGAAATTATTTTAAAATTTTGGGGATTTCTTTTTCCAAAAAAGTCATTGAGTTTGTGACAAAACATTTTCCTAAATTGTGCAACAATGTAAAATATTTTTTGAAAGGAAAAAAAAAGGCTAATTAGAATCACCACTAACTTTTTAATTAAATGCATTACAAAAATCAATATGGAATTTTAGAATTGAAAAATTCAATGTAATGGAATTAAGAACTTAGATCATTGTGAAAGTAAATAAAATTATAATTTTGTAATTGTGTTATTATTAGACATGTGAGTGAAATTTTGATTTCATCCCAACAACTTCAAAAAGGAAGAAGGAGAAAACAAAAATGGAAATACACTTAAATTGGTTTTAAGGGTTTTTGTAAAATTAAGCATAAATGCCTTTTTTGAGTTTCTAGAAAAAATTAATATTGAAGATCTAAGAATGAAACTAAGAAGTTGCATTGGGACCCATAATTTGATTTTGGAGTTTGGGGTGTTGAGGTGTTGGCTTTAGGGTTTAAGTTTTTAAACCACTATATACATGCTTGTTGAAATCCCTAAATCTTGTAAACAAAATAGGTAACACATATGCTAGAGGGGTTTTATGGTAGTTTTGTCATGAAACCCATCCTTGTATTTATTTGGAAGGAATTTGTTTGTGCTAAACCCTAAACTTGTCAAATAAAAATTTGGTATACTAAAAGTGTGTGTCCAGGCTTCTTAAGTCCCTTGATATTGCAAATGTGTGATTTTACCCTAACAAAATCATGGATGGGGCAACTTTGAACCCCAAAATGGCAAAGGCAAGCTAAAGTTAATGAAAAAGTATGTGATATATGTAGCAAAATTTCTTGTGTTCTATTTTCCATGTGCATAAGGATCCTAGTGGTCTTAGTGGATAGTGAATCCTAGTGCATGCATAAGGAGCTTAGTGGCCTTTTGGGTGCCTTCCTTTTCAATTGTTAGAGAACCATGGCACAACTATACCAGTTTTGGTTCTTTGACGTTTTGATAACCCTAAACCCTTAAGTAACCTCATCAATTAGGGTTTTCTTTTCTTTTCCAAATTCATTTTTACTCTTGGTTTGTCAACATTTTTTGTCAACCCATATAAATGTGATGATCATCATCAACCCACAAGCACAAAAAAACCAATTTATCTTGTGTAAGTGCTTGTAGCCCACTATAGAATGAAGTCTTCCTTCATCACCACCTATGTTATAAGCTAGTATTATACACCTATTTTGGGAGCTTTAGAGGGGTGGAAATTGGCCAACCCAAATATGATACAACCATAAAAGCTTTGGAAGGTATCATAGGCTAAAAGTTGGGTCATACGGAGGAGAACTATTTGAAAACAATTATTAACAAGTTAAGGTATCATATGGGGAGGGGGGAAGAAAATGGCCCACCAACCAAAGTACACATTGTCTAAACAAGTGATCATCATTGATGATGCAAGAGAGATGGAAGTTCCCAAAGTCATGTACATTAAGTGTGTCTCTCTTCTTTTCTTTGTCCATTCCTTGTAAGAGCCTAGAAGGATGGTCCAATATAATAAGCTTGTGTGGTAAGACCAAAAAAAAATGACATCACAAACAATAAATTTTCATTCAATCCCACTAAGCTAATATCACACATTTTGTATGGGGGACATTTTGTATGTTTGAAACACTCTACATAGAAGAGAGTTAGAACATACCTATCTAACTTTACCCTAAACCAAGTACTTGGTATGTAGTTAGGGTTTAGGGTTTAGGGCAACCAAGTACTTTACCTACTTACTTACTTACCTACCTACACAATAAACCACTTTCATTCCCCTACCTACTTACCTATGATACTTGCCCACTTGGGGAAGGGGAAGTGAGGGGAGTAGGATGGTTTCTAGGATAGGTTACCAAGGTGGAACCTTGGTAACCTCAGGTAGAGTTCTTCCACATGAAGTACTACTACTACTTACTTGAGAGAGTCACTTGGGGTTTCCAATGGATGGTTGGTGCACAAGTGGGTCACATGATGGGATTAGGGTTTAGGGTTTAGGGTTTAGAGCACCCAAAAAAGATCACATTCTTCATTCTACAACTTCAAACTCTTCTGATAAATTCCAGACTAGGAAAGCCTCTCTCTCTCTCTCTCTCTCTCTCTCCTGACTCTTCTCCTCTGAACATAAAATCTTTTTGGGGGCACATTTCAATCAATGTTGGTGCCCATAAGTAGTGACCAAAAATATGGGTGTCAGCACTTTGAGCTTTTGTAGCCCACTTTTAGACTCTGGTGTCCCTCTTTCTTGGTAAAGGACCAGCTGACATTTCTCCTTTGTAAGTCAGGTGGCACCTCTCATGAATGAAGTACCTCTCATGACAATTTCACTAGCTCACATTGAGGATGGCAACTACTCTACTACTAGTAGTAGTACCTTGCCACCTTCAACACATGTCTGTCAAATAATTTAATCAATTTTGAACATTTTCATTTTGACAATTGGAATATTTCTTGAAGTTTCAGTATTTTCTTTCAATTTTTTTTTAAAATAAAATAAATTTTTTGCTAGTAGCCTAGAGTTTTTTTCTTTTGCAAAATTTCAAACATTTCTGAACATAATATATAAATTATTAGTGTCAAAGCTGCCAAGGTAACAATGTGGGTGGGCCTGGTTTTCCCCTATTTTGGGAAAGACCTGACCCTAAGAGCTTAGCCAACTCAGAATTTCCCAAGGGAAAAAGTGGATGTTTGATGAAACCTATTGGATATGAGGCTTGTATATGATCACTGTACTTATGCTCACCCAACAAAATCAAGCTAAGTCAGGTGTGTGTGTGTGTGTGTGTGTGTCAGAGAGAGAGAGAGAGAGATGGCCCAATCTAGTCATTGTGATGTAAGGACAATTGACAATATCTTGCTTTGTCAACTTACTTGTTGAATATGTGTACATGTGTAGACCCATGGTTATTTGTACAAGTGCATTGGAATGAAAGTCTTGCATCCTTACTTCCTTTTGAAGGTACATACCACATTGTTTTGGCTTCCTTTTTGGCTGATGGTACATCCCACTAGTGGTAGCAAAACTACCCATATAATGCACTGTAATTTATGTGTGTGATTGTGGGTATGAAGTTTGATGTCTCTTTGGTTTAATTGTCTATCTTACCAAGTTTTGTTGTTGTTAGTCTATGAACATGGGTTTTAACTTTGAAGTCTCTTTGGTTGAATCATCTCATTTCCCAATTTTATTTTATTTTAGTTTTGTTGTCATTGTTGTTGGTCTATGTGTGAGATGTGAGAGAGAATTGCTTTTGAGCATCATGAATCTTAGAAGGATTGAATCGAACACCAAACCTAAGATACCTTACCTCACCTAACATTCAACTCTAATTCATACGTTACTTGTCATGGTGATTTATTCGATGGTGCTTGCATGTATTGATATGGATGATGCACAAAAATGAAGCTTTAGTAGTAGATCTAACATGTACGCTAACACCAATTTGTCAAATCTCATCAAATGTAAATAAACTAGTGCTAGCAAATTATGTTTTTATGTGAAGGACAATAGATTGTTGTTGGATTATCAATATGGTATGTTATGAGCGAACAAGCACTACAACTATAAATGTGATGGTATAGATTGCATGCATATTGCAAAGAAAACAAATGGGATTGATCCCATGATTTGCATTTATATCATTGGCATACCAAAGACATGATTTTCTATGTGAGATGTGTAGAACATGGTTAGTCTACCCATTGTGGCATTTCAATAGAACATAAGTTTGAAGGTCTATTTATCATTCAAATGTTTGGGTGCAAGCTTGTAAAATGGAACCTTGAAACTAATTTTTGTTAATGTGCATTTATGTTATTTTATGTGTTTGTTCAAGGGAGTTGAAATGAAGGCTCATAGCTTTGGATGTTGGTAGGCATGAGTTGATAGGTTTTGATAAACCTATATATATATATACCTTGGAGAAATCCAAAATCACTTCATTTTGCCCATTTCATCTTCTCACAACCTTTTGGGTCTTGCTTGTATCTCCTTCACTAGCTATCTAATTTATTCCTCATGTTGGTGGATGAATAAATGTGCTATTGAAATACATCAGGGACTTAAGTTTGGTGGCATATTTATTGAAAATAATTTTACATCCAAAATTTGACAATGGATTATTACTACATGTTTTCCTCATAGACACATAAATTTCATATTGTAAGTGTGGACTTTGCCATTGGCCCAAGTGTGAACTCATTACCCCAACTAAAGGATTTTTTTTTCTTTTTTTTCTTTTTTTTGAACTTGCAATAACAAATATTACTCAAATTTTTAGATCTATTGCACCGTGCATCTAAAAATTATGAAATGGCCTCCATAAAATCTTACTCATTGAGCACTTTCGAATCACACAAAAAGTGCACCCCAATTTCTCCTTTTTTGAAAAAAATATTTTTCATGTTAGTGAAAATTTTATGACAAAATTATTCAATATTCAATAATTCTTGCAATATCATAAGTCTAAACATTACAAAACCATTGGTGCAACCACTACTTGTTGAGGGCTTTCCAATGATACCAAGAGCAAGGTGGGGGCCAACATGATTTGGAAGATCTTAGCTTGAAAAACAAACAAACAACCTTACATAATAGATAGATGATCATTATCGAATGTTCCTAAAAGTTGTGGACTTGGGTATATATAATAGACATGTTAAAAAGAAATTGGTGTAATACCTATGCAATTTGTTAATGGCTATAACATGGCTAAACATTATAATTTGTTATCATCACCATTGACGACCCCCCAAATTTAGCCGAGAAAAGAACATCAAGTATGTTGAGAATAGGCCAGGCTTACATAAAAGAATTGCTGGACCCAATTTGCAACTTTGCAATAGCTACCTAAGCAACTTCAAAATTGAGGATTATTTTAGGGTTTAGGGTACCACTTTTACCATCATGAGATTTCTTGGGTTATGATTCAATTAACTGAGCTTTACAGCCCCATGCATGTGGATTTGAAAGCAGCTTTTGCATGCATGAAACCCAATTAGGTCTGAACTCTGTGACACACTTGAGGAGTGCCATTTCATATATGGTAGTAGCCTGAACATTATGATTGCTCTTCATTACTTTTTGCAGTGCAATTGTGTTGAGGTTCAAATTTTTTTGTTTATCATTGTAACTTCTTCCTTCTTGTAGGCTAGGTAGCCCGAGTTGTATTATGGTTTTTGAAAAAAAAAGAGTATAGGTCTCTCCATCCTTTACATCCATAATACAGTTCCGCATGTGACTGTTCATCCATATACAGGATGGGTATGGATCATTTTTCATCCACATGCAGAATGATATACAGGTAGCTTAATATGTGATGGAAACTGGGAGACTTGGAGGTCCAATGAGGAAGAGACATATCAGCATGTCAACTCTATATATAACGATGTTTTCAATTTCTTCTTTCATATTTTGTTCGTAGTCAAATTTGGCTAATCAGCTTATCAATGATCATCTCCTCAACTACATCACAAAATTGGGAACAAAATCATACACACTCACACACAATCGTGTATATACGATTGTGATAAAAAAATGGTTCACTACACATGTAATCACTTTTGAATATGAGCCGAGGCAATACCAGCCTGTTCCTGGAAGGGACTTGAGGTAATATGAGTTTAATATCAGGGCTCTATCAAGCTCAATATCAAAGTATATACCTCGCTCGCATCACATATCAATCAAGAATCAGCCTTCAACCCTGTGTTTTTTTTGTTTTCCAATTTTGTGATGAAGTTGCTCAAGTCGTGATCATGTATAACATAAAGTATATTTCGCCAAATTTGGTGATATTCAAAAGATGAAAGTAGAATAATCTTAAGCACCCTGGAATGCTGTAGGCAATTGTGACAAATTTTTGTGACTTTTTAAACAAAAAAAAAAGCCTGACCCAATTTTGTGACGCAATTTTAAGAAGCAAAGCAGCTATATAGTACTGCAAGTCAACAAAGCTTTGCTAACTTGGCAGTACTATAGCTGACTCTCCAGCATGTTTAGTTGCTGGATGAGCTCCCTCATGACACATTCTAGATCTTCCTTCAAGCCCTTGCAGGTTCTGGGCAGAGTGAACCAAACAGCCACCAGCGCACCATCATCATCCATAAACCCAAATGAAAAGTACTCTGGGTGGAAAACCAAAGAAGTTCGAGATTAATTATAGTAGTTGTACAGGTAACAACAGGAGTGAAAATATATGTAGCAGCAGCAGGAGCAGCAGAGTAGAGGCACCCAGGAAATAGAAAAGACAGGATGAAACTCAGTTTACTACCAAAATTGGTTTGGTGGAAAAAATTTAGTTTGGATCCTAGTTATTTTGTTTTGTAAAATTTTCGTTCCCAGTTACGCATTTGAGGCTGGAGTGAATTAGCACCCACCAATGCACCAGTTGGCCGTTCTGTCCACTCGATGGGTTGCGTTTTTTCATTGGGCGCCGGATGGGGTTCATGACAGTCCATTTCTTTTTGCTGCTGACCATTGTACTTTTTTTTTTTTTGGTTCCTGCTCGTTTTTCCCTGGACCTGACCTCACACATAGCTACCCTGTTCACTTTTCTACCCTGTTCACTTTTCTACCCTGTTCACTTTTCTACCTAGCTACTGCACTCACCACCTACCCTACTAACCTAGCTACTATACTTACCACCTACCCTATTAACCTAGCTACTGTACTCATCACCTACCCTACTAACCTAGCTACTGTACTCACCACCTACCCTACTAACCTAGCTACCCTATTAATTACATACCCTACCCTAAAAACCTTACCCTAAATGTAATACCTGCATTTTGGGCCATTTCGAAAGTACGCATGTGGGGTTCAAGCTTTCTTTATACAAAGATCTTACCCTAAATGCAATACCTGCATTTTGGGCCATTTCGAAAATACGCATGTGAGGTTTAAACATCTTTATACGAAGATCATACCTTAAATGCAATACTTGCATTTTGGGTCACATCGCTAACCAAGCTACTGTACTAACCACCTACCCTACTAACCTAGCTACTCTATTAATTACATACCCTACTAACTTAACCATTAGGTTTAGGGTTGAGACACATAAATTAATTGATAAGTTTTTCATAAATGTATAGTAATTAATTTAAAGTAAGCTAAATTTGGGGGGAAATTTTTAGGTTTAGGGTTGAGACACAAATTAATTAATAAGTTTTTCACAAATGTATAGTAATTAATCTAGAGTAGGCTAAATTTGGGGGGAAAATTTTAGGGTTTACACATATGTGAAGTAATACAATTGCATTTTATATCTTCTTCAAAAAGAGTGGAAAAATTAGGTTGGAAGGATCACACAAAGATAAAACACATATCTTTTCTTTTGGTTTTATATGAAATTTATTTGATTATTTTTAAAGATTAACATATTTTCTTTCACTTAATAAATATTTATAGTTTAAAACCTTTGAATTTTGGTTTTTAAATTTTTTCCTATGTTCTTTTAAATTAGTTTATTTTGCATTATATGATTTGTATAGCTTGTATAATTTTTTAGGTTTAGGGCATATATCACTAAGATTTTTTTTTGTTAGGGTTTGGTAAAAGTAAGTACAAGTGAAAGTATTGAAATTATGCCCCAAAATTCCAGTTGGTAAAAGTAAGTACGGGTGTAGGTATTGCAACGAAACCCCAAAATTCTAGTTGGTAAAGGTAAGTATAGTTTGGGTATTTCAAGTTGAAATGAAAAAACAAACCTAAATGTAATACCCACGTTTCAAAAAAACCCATCTAAATGGTTTGGATACCCTTAAGTGAAGACCTAACCCTAAACACAATATGCATATGCAAAGTCACTTTGAAATAACCCAACCCTAAATGCAATACCTGCACTTTGGGTCACTCCGAAAGGACGCATGTAGGGTTTAAGCTTTCTTTATATGAAGATCTTACCCTAAATGCAATACCTGCATTTAGGGTCACTTCGAAAGTACGCATGTGGGGTTTAGGGTTCTTTATATGAAGATCCCACCTTAAATGTAATACCTGCATTTGGGGTCACTCCGAAAGTACGCATGTGGGGTTTAGGGTTCTTTATATGAAGATCCCACCCTAAATGCAATACCTGCATTTAGGGTCACTCCGAAAGTACGCATGTGGGGTTTAAGCCCTCTTTAAGTGAAGATCCTACCTTACATGCAATACCTGCATTTTGGGCCACTCCGAAATTACGCATGTGGGTTTAGGGTTCTTTATATGAAGATCCTACCCTAAATGCAATACTTGCATTTTGGGTCACTCTAAAATAATTAGTTAATTTCAAAATCATATGTTAACAAAAGTGTGTATGGAGGTTGGGGTTGTTGATTAGGAATCCATGACTCTTATTTTTTTTCATGAATTTTAAAAGAGGTTCTATTGTTTGTGGAACAAATAATACAATGACAATTGTGATCAAGCTTATTTTGGTGTAAAAACTTTTCATGAACAAGTTGAACTTGTAATCTATAACATGGAATAATTATCTTAAATAGTGATTTCAAAAACTTATTAAAACAAAAATATACTAAAGTTAATTAATCAAATATCAAATTAATTAATCTGATTAAATCCAACTTTTTATTTTCAAGTAAATAAATTTAAGCCAAATGATTAGTTAATTATTTTAAATAAATAAATGATTATCTGATTCTTGATAATTAATCATCTAAATTATCTGAAATAATGGTCTATTAATTATTTAATTATATGACAAATTTTGTTGATAATTCATTAATTATCATAAATATTTTATATTAAATTAGGGGGAAAATTTTAGGGTTTAGACATATGTGAAACAATCCAATTTCATTCTATATCTTCCTCAAAGAGATTGCGAAAATTAGGTTGGAGTTATCACACAAAGGTAAAAAACAAACCTTCTATGAAAACCCAACCCTAAATGCAATACAAAGTTTGTCAAGATCAAAAAATAAAAAGTTCAAGCTTAAATATTTTTCAAAGATGTTCATATTTTTTTTCCCCTTTTAAAGTTGTATATTCATACTAAAAACATAAAATATAAAGTCTTTAATTTAACAAGATTTTAAATTATGTTTAAAAAAAATTCAAAGCACGTAATTTTCTACTTTTTTCTTTTCTGTTTCACATAATAATAAAAATGATCTCTCCCATATATTAATCCTATGTTTAATTGAAATTTTAATTTATACTTTTCTGATATATAGTAAATATTTTCTTGGTTAAAATATTCATATAGTGGGTCAAAAATATTGAAACCGGTTAGAAGCATCATTGCTACTAAAGAAGCAGAATGAGCTAAAGCTTGTTGAGAGCTCAAGAGATTTGAGTCAGAAAAGAGTCACACTTCGGAACTCGCTAACCCTTTTATGGCCAAAGCAGGTATATCCCCTTCACATCCACTTTGATAAATTCCTCAAACAGACCACCCAATTCTTCAACATTGGGTGTCACTGTCTTTTTATGTCTTCTCCTACATGTGTCTTGTTGCATAATGAAAGTTCTTGTAGATGCAAAGCACGGGTCTTTGTAAGCTGAGAGGTTTGTTTTAATTGATTGTGGAGCAGGAGGCAGCAGTGACAAGATTACGACAAGTTAAACAAAACACTGAGAAGACCATTTCCTCTCTCTATGATGGGCGACCTGTAAACATTATTGGTGACATAAACACAATGCTGGGACCCCTGTAGGATCTGTGATCAATATTTGTCATGCCTGGATGAATTTCCCGATCCTTCACAACATCGTCTGCCAAAGCTAAATTTGGACATTGCAGCTGGGTTCCACACTATCTGCTTCTGTCAAGTGTTTTTTGGCGGCAGCTTTGATTCTCACTGATATTTGTCATTTAGCAGGTTTCATGTTCATCATTAGTGGTCTGTTTTTTGTCCTTGAAAAAAACACAAGGTTTTGGTATTGGTGTTGGATTTGTAAACTGAAACATTTGGAACCCAAAGCCCTTTGTTTTGAATACTGGATGCAATCCGAACAACTGATAAAGAGAAGAGTTTTCAAGCCCTGCTTTTTTGGCTCAGTGTAAATGTTCAGAGTTTTGGGTTTTTGTGACAGCACATCCTAGCTCTCATATGTGCAGCGATGGCTTTGATGATATCATCTGCCTTATTGCTGCTGCAGCTCTGCTGCTAAGTACTCTCCTATCTTGCGCCTTTAACCCTCCACCCAATTCAGGCTCCAGCTCTTCCAGTCTCATTGCTTGCAGACAAATCTGTTTGTTCCTGATATTCCTGATTTCTACAACTTTATGTATCTAGATGAAGGCTCTATTAGTAGTGGGCATATTTGGTAAATCATTTTTGTGAGCATAATTGTACTTCTAATGACTTCTCTTGCAGAATTTCTTGGATTTAGCACCTGGTATACCAAGATTCCAAAGGCCCGCTTAAGCATGTGTAGCATGTAACGGGGTTGGATTTCAAAATTTGCTTGTTGACTGTTGCTATTAGGGTTTGAAAATTGCTCCTTGATGATGGCTACAGCAAGCAATTGGTGTGCATGTTATATTTGGTGGCCGCTTTGAATGATTGAATTTTTGGATGCGCTAAGTGAATGCACCGGAAGTGCTGCTATTTGGGGAGTAGTGAAATGTGTGCTGGGCAAGGAAGGTTCTAGAAGGCTTTCGGTGAGGAGGAGGGAGAAGGAGAGGGTTTGGAACTGTCCTTTTGGGGCTGCAAAGAACCAAATGGTTGGAGACATTTTTAGCAGGGGGAGGGTGGTGTTAGATAACAAAATTTGGACTTCTCAAGGGCTACTAAATCATGTTTGTGGAAAACACTAAAATTTTGAGAAGTAAAGGCATTATCTCCGAGGTAGATTAACAAACACATTTTTGGGTTGAGAGTAGTTGGAGATTGCAGTAGGGATTTGACATTTTGGGTTTGCATGGGTAATCCGATATCGAGAAATTTGGAGAAGCTTCGAGATTTTGAGTTGTGAAACTCTCTGCAGCACCAATTTCTTCCATTGCTTGGGTGTTGCGGAACAAGTAGTTGCACTTGGGATTTCTGGGCTTTGTCTGGTGGGTCTACTGCAGCACGATGTAATTTGTGTGACCAACAATTTTGGGTTGGTAGGTAAATCTGAGTGGCCTAAAAGATTGTGTAAAATTTGTTAAGAAAGGACAGAAAGCCCATTACCTCCTCCTATTCAGGTCACACATGAATGCGATTCATTTTCCTCCTCTGGATTCCAAAGAGCTCTTCATAACTCAAATGGCAAGCTTCGTTTGGTCCGATGAAGAAAGAAGGTCACTCTTGAAAGCTTCTTCTACATCAGATTGCAAGTTTGCTTCTCAAAGAAAGAAAGATTTCTGTTTGACGTTTCAGTGTTTGGAATTTTCAATCTGATTATTTCAAAGGCATTTAAATCCCAAGCAAGGAGCTTTTCTAAGCCCTCTTTGTTTTGTAAAAGACCTTGCTCTTACAAGTTCTCCATTCTCTCTCCTTTTTTCCACCTTCCTTTTTTGGGTTTCTTTCATTTCCTTTCTTGTCTCATTTTCATTTCTCTTTCTGTTTTTGTTTGGTTCCTCTTTCTTTTTGTGTTTTTGGGTTGCTTGATTTCCTTTTACATTTTGTTGAGGTAGCCAAACATCAAAAACACAACTCGGGCTTTTATGGAGGCCAAAACTGTGTGCAAAAAACCTCATGAGTTCGTTCCCTCCATGTCTATCCATGTTCATGACATCACAAAATCGGTTAGAAATAACCAACACATTAGAGAGTTCTCCGTAAAGTCTCGTGATTATTAGGGTGAGAACGTTCAGTTTCGGCATAATAGGGCATCAGATGCGTAACTGGGAATGAAAATTTTACAGAACAAAATAACTAGGATCCAAACTAAATTTTTCCACCAAACCGATTTTGGTAGTAAACTGAGTTTCATCCTGTCTTTTCTATTTCCTGGGTGCCTCTACTCTGCTGCTCCTGCTGCTGCTACATATATTTTCACTCCTGTTGTTACCTGTACAACTACTATAATTAATCTCCAAGTTCTTTGATTTTCCACCCAGAGTACTTTTCATGGGTTATGTGAAAGACTACTAAAAGTAAACCACCTGGACCAGTCATTTTGATTGGCCAATGAGAAATAGGGAGCAGCAGTCAGATCATATTTATTACACTCTTCTCTAGCATGTGGACATCTGTGTTGTGCCTTTTAACAGCCTCAGCGCAAAGTGTGCAAAAATATGGAGAAGCAAAAACATCATTTTCCTGAGCCAAACCCGCATGTGTTTACCTTTCTTTCCACTAACAGCTTCTACTAAACATCCACATAGCTACTACTACTAACCATTCACACGTATCTACCTAAGCACTGTGGTTAGTTGTGGGTCAAGAATACGATGGAAAAAATTGTTCCGTGTTCACATACCATGCATCTTGCATGGTGTGCTGGTGGGTGCTAGTTCTTTCTGGCCCAAAGAAACCTGCAGATTTCTTTGCAGGCCTGCAAAACATTTCATGGAATTAGGAAGCTGCGGTTGCGAGCAAGCCTTTGGGCTTATTATTATCATATGCACTTTAAACCCAGGGACCCAAGCAGCTGCTCAGCAGAAAAGCTTACATGAAAGTGTGTTAGTTTACTCACGGATGATGAAGCAACTGCGGCCACTGCATTAAAGCAGCAAATACTACGGATGAATTTGTCTGTTACTGGGTGTTGTGGGCCATTTGTGGTGCTAAAGTATTATTAACTTACACACAGAAGAGAGCTATTCTCAGTTTTTATACAATTGTTCCAAAACTAAAATCTCGCTCTAAATATTGAAAGCCACAAACATTGAAAGTGTTGAACTAATCAAATGAATCTCAATTGTTAACACATCTTGATGTCCTACTTACTTTGTGGTTTTGGGTTCAATTCACCACTACGCCATGCTAAATGTTTATTGAAAGCACTGCCAGGAATTTCACAATGTATTTGGAGCACGTCGCACTTTATAAAAAAAATGTAAGATTTACTCGAACACACACAAGGGAGGAACATTTTGTTCTGAAATGTTCATCAATTCTAATCGAGCAAGGAAGCAATTGCTCTATGCTTGGTAAGGCCCTCATACAAGGGCATGCATAACTAAAATGCGAGCACCACCTCAACTGTCACCTTGGGCTGTACCCTTGCTTTTGGAAGTTTAGAACCGTCGTGTTGTTTGATATGCAGCAGGTTGTTAAAGAGCCAAATGTGAGCATGCTTTGAAATGTTCAACAACTGCCCAACACTAGTTGAATCCATCTGTAACAACTCTTAAGTTCAGTCCAACATGGGACGAACTAGATTTGATTCCATCACGACTAAAAAAACTTAATGTAACCTTGAAGATGAACTAAAAAAAAAAACCGGTTCCCAAACTTTGTGTAATTCATTTGAAAATAAAATTCCTAGGCATGAAGAATTGAAAATCTTACTTCTCTTCAAAATATTTTCCTAACATCAAAGTTTACATAACATACACAATTTATAGCTTGGCAAGAAGGTGCATAGTTTTTTGAAACTGTGCACACGTTGAAATTGATGGCCCTTCTATTATTTGAGGACATGACCAAATTCGATCATGGGAGCAATGTTCAAGTCAAATAATTGTGTGGAAAATACAATCATATTGTAAATTATATTGTTGGGATGTGAACTTTCTAGTTTGTGAATGACTTTCAAGCTCGTATCAATCATGAAAAGGGAAATATCAAATTTGTAAAACCAATTTGGTAATAGTACATGGAAACAAAGCCTTGGGAAAAAAACCAATTGAAAACACCCTTCAACAAAACTTCAATGTTACCTCCGATGATACATAGTTGTACATAATATTACTTTTTTGTAATTTTTATTTGTTATTGAAACCTAGTTGAACATGAACAAGGTACTAACTTTTTTTGGGTGTTTTGAAGGTTCATCATCATCATGTCACACAATGGAATCTCATGATTTGAGTGCATGTTTTTGTGTGACTTTGTTGGTCTTGATAGTATTGAGCACTTATCTAGTAGTGCAATGGCAACAATTAGAGTGACCGTCTTCCATATACTACTTATAAGGAGAGCCCCATTTTGAAGGTGAGCCCTACAAGTCATTGCCATTTCCAAGCAAACTTTTTGGGTCCCACTACCTTGTGAGATCAAACATAGTTGGCAATTACAACAATGTTTTCCACCTCAAGCTACTTGAACCTTTGGAGTTCAATATGAGATCCAATGTGTGCACTCTTGTACCCTGATTATCCTGTTCTTTGGTCTCTCATTTTTTGGGCCAGAGTGACCCAACAGCCATTTGTGTACATTCCATTACAAGCCAGTTATGGATGAACCCCAACCTGAGTTACCACTAGCAAGTAGATGCCTGTAGATTGTCAGTACATGGGTAAAGGGCTAGTGGGTTGTCAGTAAGTAGGTAGTTAAAGCAAAAACTGAACTTGACATGTGAAGAGACATGAGATTTCATTTTATTGCTGAATATGTGGTGTTTTAGAAGTTTCTGTTGTTTGAATATATCTACAAGATCACACAGAGAGCTTCAAAACATTATGAAGTAGTAGCAGACTGTTGGTCACCTTCATCGCAAATGGTGGTGACTAGCATCCAAATTCCCCCGCTTAACATGCATCAGTTCCCAATGGTGGGTTGGTCACTCCTCCTATTGAATCAAACCATCCAGAACAACACCTCATTGTGGAATTCTCCAACTCCACAACTGTGGAGTGGATCTTTCTTCCTTCTAATAAGGCTTGCATGGCAAAACTTTACCCCTGCACTCACCAAAACCGACAGTGAATCCTTCTCCCTGCAAAACAGAACGACCAGCTGGTTAAAAACATCATATTCCTGAAACCTGTCAGACGAAGAAGTTTGCTAGTGTCAAAGTCATGCAATGCAACAACACTTTGAATGAGGAACTACATGGTTGTCTCCAACAGTTTCATGGGATATTTTGGATCTAGGCAAGATGTACATCTGTGGGCATCTTTCCTTCTTTTGGGTCATGTGCTATATGACTACCAGTATCAGTCTAGCTGACATATTTGAATACCTGGCATGATGCCGACATGATCACGTCATCACCATCTTGGATGAACTTGCGGGTCCCTCCATGCTCCAAAGATATGGATTTTGTTCCTGCCCATGACTGCTCCAAGAAAGACCCGAGGCTCCCAGGTTCCTGTTGATGCAAGCTCAGTTATTATTAGTCCTAGATTTCAACTTTCTTAGAAGCAACCAATTCCTGGAAAAGAAATTACTCCAGATGCGATCCCATACAGCTTTTCAACTGTGCCACACTTGCATGGTGGCATAGCCTATCACATTCATCTACAAAGCTCCCATTTCCAGCATTTCCTATCTCTGCTCTCTTTGGAGCTTCCTATTTATATTAAAGACACATTCCCATGTACACCCATACAAGTCCCATTTTTCTTGATTTCTGAGTCATCCCACACATTCCTCATTCAGTCCATATCCTCAAGTGATCTGTGAATGAAAATAAATCAAGAATTTACTTACTGGTCCACTTATGGTTCCTGATGCCAACAGGTCGCCTGCACGTAGGTTGCAGCCATTTATTGTGTGGTGTGCCAGCTGTTGAGACACTGTCCAGTACCTGCACAGGGGGAGAGAGAGCTTCTCCTGATTACTCTGCCATAGTGAATGTTTAGAGACACCCTCTAGCCCTAAGAGTGAAGAGGGAGAGCATCACATCACTCTTCTAACTTCTGGACACTTTAGGGTTTAGGGTTTCTGATCCTCTGCAAATTTGGAAGTCACACCATAGGAAAGATTCTCACAAGCCAGATCTTTAACAGGCTAATCTGCTGCTGGATTCTGGAACACCCATCACTTGGGATGATGGTCTTCAGAAATAAAAAATACTAACACTTACAGATACTTGAAGTTGCTTCTGCAAACAACTGACGCTTTGGTCTCTCCCTCGGGTTGAATTGCCACCTGCACCACCATGGTAGATGAATTATACCATAACGGTGAGATGCAACAAAACGCATCAATCTCATTCCCCATCAGAATGCTTGTGGTTGAGCTGTGTTAAGAACCAAATGACCGTATATACCAACACTATCCACCCAAAGCACCAGATTAAAACAGGATAACTCGAACCAGACAAAACATGAACCTGAAGAAAAAGATTGGAATTCTGAGTAGCTCTGCAAAGAAAGAAATACCTGTAGAGGAATATCATATGAGGTACGCTTGGTCTCTGTTAAATAAGGTAAGGGAGATGGATCCTGCAGATTCAAAATGAAAAAATATCATCATATGGCAGCTGCAGCACTGATTTCCACCCACCCCCATTAACAACCAACTAACTATCTCCACTGAGTTGTGATGCCTTCCACCCACAACGAAACCAAGATACTAAAAGGAAAAGGCGAAGGGACTGACTTGGACAGGAGCTTCACAAATGAATGGCTCCAGGGCTTCCAATGTCACAATCCATGGTGAAATTGTTGTCCCTGCAATTTAGAACATGTTTAGTCATCCTCTCACTCACCATGAAGACTCTGCTTAGTCATTCAATAGAACCCAAACCCTCAAAATGACAGTTCGGAGAATCTCTGCCCCTTTTTGTTACACTGATCATTTGTAGCTAACTGGCAGTTCTGGTTCTTTAAAAAATTCAGAATCAAAGAACCACCAATTCCAGTTTTTCAAGGCAAATCAAAATCAGAGAACCACCAGTTCTGTTATTTCAAAAACATCAAAGAACTAGCAGTTTTCATAAAGAACCGGTGGTTAGAAAGGCAGTTTTTTGAAATTTTCAAAAAAATTTGATAAACCACATTTCTGTACCAAAACTGGTTTTTTTATTTTTCTCTTTCACCCCACCAGGTAAGTGGGCATATACCCAGGTTGATGACCGGTGGGTATATGTAGCAGATTCTACTAACTGCACAACACTGGTAAGGACCTGCTTATCAAAGGCTTCCAATTTGTCTTCATTAGTGAACAGAATAACCACTAAAATACATTTCCCACTCGCCCCCAAAAAGACCACTATAGCAAAGAATGGAGAGTGGAACCACCCAATGGAATTCCTTTCTGCACAGTGAATTAATTGCCTTTGCAGTTGGCAAATTGAACAGTTTCATTAACAATGAAAGTATGGAAATGGATTCCATTTGTGATCAGAATGAAATTAGGTGAAATAAGGTGAGCAGCAGGAACACACCAAAGTTTTTGCCAAGAAAAGGACCGAGTGGCACTGTCTCCCACTTTTGTATATCCCTTGCTGTCCCAGCACCGTGCATTGATATGAAAGAAATTAGTGTGAGAAAAGTCAGTTGATGTGCAGTTTTTCAGGTTCTGCAGTACTGTCAATATTTGTGAAACCCATCACCTTTTATTTGAAAGCTCAAAACCCAATCTCTGGAGACTTGAAAAAAGCTGTGTCCAGAAATTCTTGCCATTGTACTCCAATTTTGCAAAGTTCTTTTCCTGTATATTTATCATCTAAGGCAGAGACATCATCATTGTGAAACAGCTTACGCAAAGCTTCCAGAACATCATAGAGCTGCTACATAGAACTAGAATTGAAAGTGTAAAATGTCTCATACCACTCCAGTCATTCATGAGGACAAAGCCAAAAATGTGGTCTGCAGCATTCTCAACAGTAACAGGGCTCCCAAGCTCATTTCCTGGACCAATAAAAATCGCCTGCAACAACACCCACTTCTTTAGGCCTTGAATGGAAATGTGCTTCTGCCAATAACCCAGTGTATCAAGAACATTACAAAATATGTCAAAGTCCCATGTGATGATATCTTAGCCTGCAAGGAAACCCTCATTACTAAGTAGTAAATTAGTTCATTCCACCAAGAATTGTGCACAAATCAATTACAAGTTCTGCAGATCAAAGGGGACTGACCATTTCAAGTTCAAAGTCTAGAAGCCCAGAGGGCTTAAACCCAGGTGTTTGTTCCCCAGTGGGTGGCGTGGTCTGACCTCTGCACCATGTTGCAAATGAATTCTCTCAACATCATGCTTTGTCAACCAGACCCACTAGTTCACTGCTGGGTGGAAGTATAGTAGAACTTTTGTCTTCTGAATTCAAATCTTGAGGTCTCAGAAAACATCAAAAAAGCATATGAATCACACAACTACCTGGGACGGTGAATGTCTGTTCCTGAGATAACCACCGATGACGCCCTCCCATGATATGCTATTGGTATCTGCAACCTATTTGACCCCAATTGGAAATCAGCGATGCAATGTTTGTGAGCGCTCAAGAGCCTTGGAAGACAATGAAGTAGGGTCCTTTCCCCCGTGCCATGGACAGAGCTCAGGAACTCCAAAGGCCTGCAGAGTATGTAAAGCTGGAGTGTTGAAGTACCAGTTGGCAGGGAGGGCGTTTTCTGGGCCTCGAAAGATAGTCCCAGTATTAGTGGCATGCTCCTTGGATGAAAAGAAATCTGTGTAGTCCCCAATCGCTGCAGGGACCTCCATCTTCACTTCATTCTGCTCACAATCAAACAAGAAAAAAAATTTCAGCTCCGGTAGTAGTAACCCATAGACAGAAGGGATACTATATTGAATCAGATTTATCAAGCTGTCACAAACGGCAGCTCAAACAATCTTCTGAAGAACCCATGCAAAGTCAGATGAAAATTCAGAATTCAGGAGTAACCCAAGATGCTAGAGACACATCAATTTGTGATGAAGGCTCATAGTAAGAAACTTGACCATTGGGAAAAACGCCTTGGCCCTTAAAGGTGCATTGTCCCGCAGTGTTGGCTCATCCGCTGCATTACAAGGAAAGATCAAATTGCAGATAATACATATTTATACCAAACAAGGGTTTTTTTGTTGCATTCAGTTATGTGGAACTACTACACTTCACCTGTAACTGAGGGGGAGCAAGTCTTGGAAGAGGTTTTGGACTGCAGCAAATATCACCCAAATGCAGATGACCTAATTATGGTACTTATTCAGTTTCTGAAAGTTTGCAGCAGCAGCAGATGAATCAAAAAGTCTCAGGTGTGCACACCAGAAAGAAGCTTTTGAAGGGTTGCTCGTGCCTCTTTCCAAGCTGGTCTTCCCAGTGCCATGAATGCATTTAGCGAGGTCTGCCAATGACCCAAAAGATAGAAGGATGAACAACACTCATCCGTCCACACTTTCAGACAACATACAAGAAGCAGCAGGTAACTTTCTGAGTCAAACATGCAATTGTCAGAAGCCTTATATACACCACTGAAACCACCAACAGTAAACCCATTGACACAAACCCATTATCTCTCTCCCTCTCAAATGTTCTTGTTTGCAAAATGCCAATTCTAACCAATAAGTGGACACTTGAGAGCCATGAATTGATGATGTGCTCGCAAGAATCTGAATGAGAATTTGATGATTTCAATTCTGTTAGAGCATGGCGTTCTTTCACACCATCACAATCAACCCAAAAAATCATGTAATCTTGAACTCCCATCAATGGGTTTTTGTGTATGACACACATGATGATGGAGAGAAAGAGACACACAGAGAGTAAGAAAGAATGTAAGAAAGTAAGTACCTGAGAGAAGCAGGTAGATGAGGAGAGCAAAGGGCCATTGAACAATCCAGCTGCAGCTATGACTGACAGGTCCAAAACAAGGTCCCCAATTGCCACTCCGGGTCTTGGATCTCCTCCTTCACTAGGTCTGAACACACCGTATGGTAAATTCTCCAAAGGAAAGTGGTTTCCAGAACCCACTTCCACAAATGATTTTGCTGGACTAGCCATCACTGAAAAAACCCAAACCCACCAAGCCACCAACCAACCAGTCAGCCAGCACCCAAAACCAAAACTTCCCCAAAACAACCTCCAAAATGGGAATGGGAGCCCACACGCACTACCTAGTGCACAACGAATTCCAGTCTCCAACAACAAAAACAACAAATAGGTGGTTAAAATTCCTTCCCAAAATCCCAAACCTCAAAACCTAAGTACTGTGCATCAAAACCCAAAACAAAGCTAAAATTCAAATCACCAAGACCTGGTGGTACTCCTGGCACCTCCAAGATATGAATCCAAGTATGTTTGTGGAAGGATTTGAGACTATGAAAAAAGGATTACTGCTGCTGCTCTTAACTCCTACTAGTGCTGATTTACCTATTTATTGCATGAGCTCCAGAGAAAGGGGAAATTTTGGTAAGAAGAAGGCCCTAGGTCCTCGTGCAAAGGGTGTGCATTGCAGAAATGATTGTTTTTATTGATTGTTGTTGTTGCTGATGATGGGTCCCTCCCTTTCCCTTTCCACACTCTTTGTGGGTGGGTTCTCTAATGCAGAATCATAGGCCAAAAGTTGATTTAAACATGAGTAGCAGCAGTTTCTGCCATGCCTGGTGACCAAACACTAAGCCATCACTAAACCCTAGCTATAGCTGGTAATGAGGAGGATTTAGGGTTTAGTGTTTAGGGTTAGTGGTCTTGATGGACTTTTCAAAAACTGAATCCATCACTCAATCTTTGCTAGTGTTCTGAGGAGGATTTAGGGTTTAGCGTTCATGGATTCTTCAAAACACTAACCTTTGTGGACTGCATGGAATTTTCAAACACTAACCCCATCATTAACCCTAGTTAGTAATGAAGAGGATTTAGGGTTTACTATATAAGGTTTTTGGATTCATGAATTTTTTCAAACACTAAGGACCCTATGCTAATGGAACTTTCTAATAGCAGTTGAAAAAAATCTTGAAAATTGCACCCCATCCTTGAGCTTGCACCTCAAAATCAAGTGTTGAGTTTTCAAATTTCTTTCTTTGACTTTGGAATTCACATAGATATCAAGACCATAGACTTAGCCACAAAGTGTGTTTGTTAACATCAACAATCATTGATAATGTGCCACACGCAAAAATTGACATCATCCACCATCGTCAGAGCTTGAGGAAACAAGTTGAACAAGAAAAGAGGGAAAATAAATTTTGCTGACAAAAAACAATTATGTTATTCCTCTCTCACATTTCTCAAGACTAAATCACAAGGAATGGGGAAAAAAAGCACAACATTTTGGGACAAAGTTGATGATCACTACAACAATCATCACCTAACAACACGTGCAAAGAGGATAACAAGGTCACTTGAAACAAAGTTAAGCACCATTAAGCACAATGTGAGCAAATGTGAGAAAGTGTAGTGTTGTTCAAACATTATGTGAGACTGGAACTAATGAAGATGACATTCTGAAAAAAAATTAAAATTTTACAAAAACAAACAACCATGAGCACGAAACTTCACCTATCTCTATTACTAGTCAATTTTGAAAGACATACCTTGTTGGGGTGATGCACATGAAGACGCAAAAGAAACTACACCCATGAAACAAAAGTCTAATCATTTTCAGTTCAAAAATTCTAAAGTTGATCAAATTGAAATAAAAACTTTGGACATTGGGCTTTTAATGAATATTTTAGCAAAACATGTAGCAAATTGCAAGGTGAGCAAAGAGGTTGAAAAAATGGCCAAGTTGAAAGAAATGGCGACCTAATACAAACAAAGGTGACAACAGACATGGCTATTGTCACATTGAAAAAAAATAGCATCTTAGAATATCAAAGTGCAATGGCATTTTTCACATTGCCTAAAAATTTGTTGGTGACAACAAAAGTGTGGGAGTATTTCGTATTTTGACGATGTTAATTCATCAAAATTTGATCACGGGTGAATGTTGTTCCCGAGTCTTCTCATCAAATTCTTCAATTGCACAACTTGCAATACCCATAGCATCTCCTCCAACCAACATAATTGATTCTCCACAAGTAGATATAAATTGTTTAGTTATGAAATATGAAAATGTTGCAAAATGAAGCAATGTCTGATTAGAAGTAAAAGTAAGTAGGAGCAAAATTTATATCTTCATTACACTTCACTATTGCCTTTTAAAGCCATTGTGCAATCTATAATGAACATTTGCATTTTCAATTTCTTTATTACCATGTGTATATTTGTCAATTGTAAGGTCATGCCTAATGGGAATGGTAATAGCATCAAAGTAATCTTCCAACCTTGCATTATCTTTATCTTTTATGATCACGTTGTGCATGATCACACATGCATACAAAATGTTAACAACAACATTTCTAATTTCATTACATGCGCGGGTTTTGAACACTTGCTTCGAAAAACCCCAAAATTGTGTTCTACAACCTTGCGCACTACCTCCTATCATTGAGTTTTTCACTATGAAATTCATGCACAATTTGCACAAAAACCAACCATCATGGATAGATGCCATCAACAAAACAATTTTTGGGTAACAATTTCCATTCACCTAAAATTTCATGTCAACATTTGCACCACGCAACAAGTTAAACACCAACTGAGACCTATTCAAGACATTTAGATCATTATTGCCACCTAGTAAACCAAAATAAACATGCCAAAACCAAAGACATTTGTTTATAATTACTTCTAGGATTATAAAATCATTCATATATTTGTTAATAAACTGAAATTGTCAAGTTGTTGAACAATTTTTCCATATATAGTGCATGTAGTTAAGGGAAACGAACATCCTTACAAACCCTATCGTTGCATTCATTTCAAGTTGTCACTCGAAATTAACTTGAATTGGTTGTCACATTTAAATCAGTTCAAACATTTATCGCATTGTTCTCACAAATGGCTTCAAGTTTTTCGTGCTTGTGATTTCTCCCATGCAATAATACTCATCCAATGGATTAGCTGCAACACCATATATAAGCTAACATTAGAATAGTTGTATTGCATTTTTGCAAAGTTGATAACCCCATGGCATTGTAAACATTTTGTTGTTGCACAAAATAAGAATCACATTCACTTGTAGCAATGACAATTTGAAGAAAAAAAATAATGTTTCATCTTACAACAAAGACAAAATTGTTGATCATCATAGATCGAGATCTCACAAAAGTATTCACAAATGATGTGTTCTTCACCAAGGTATCGATGTTGCAATGTGTTTCTCAAAAAATCATTTTTCTCTTCATCTTCAAAGACATTTGATTATAACCAAACCACTAATCGTGTATGCCATTATTCCATGATGCTTGTAAATACCAATCTTATCCACTTGCCCTTGCAAATACATTTGAAGAAGAGGATCAAAAGCTATCAAAATCGTGCTCATGATGAAAGCATAGGGAGAAAAAAGCAATGACATGTACGTGTAGGTGACGACACAAGATGGGCGATGCATGTACAAGTACCCTCCATTAGCCCTTGGAAGATTAAGGTACATGGATTTGTATATGGTTTCAAAATTGGAAATTCCTTAACCCCATCATCAAACTCTAGCTAGTGGCAATTGTAAAGGACTTTAAGCAAATCCAAAGCTTGGGTGATCCACTCCAAACCTTCACCCATAAACATTGACCAACTCCTATTCATCAAATGAGGTGCCTCCCAAGTTCAAAATTAATTTTTTTTGGGTTGCAATGAGCCAATTTGATTGGCCCATCAATTTTTTTTTAAATGATATGATGGAAGCTCCCCCAATAATTTCAAAAAAGGTTATATTTTCAAGTACTGAGTTCCTCCCATTTGGCCCACCTATATAGGTGAAATGAGGGCAACATTTGCCAAAATAGAAAGTTCTATTGTGAAGTACATATGGCAAGGGCATGGGCCATGGTACATATCATAGTGTTGCGCTTCTATTAAGAAGTGAGGGTGTGTGCCCACAGTTAACAAAGCATGTTTCTATGGTGCATGCCTTTGGCCCTCCCTTTATGACATATGTTCATGGAAATTAAACCATGGTCAAACAATATGGGATAAAAAATAATGTGGTATTGGGAACTTCTTATGGAACACATTAGGAACATAAATAAATAAATAATCCCCCTCTTCTTCCCAACACACCCCCCAACCAAAACCACCCCCCAAAAATTAAGCCCCCTTTAGCCTTCTCATTGGCTAAATGAAATTTCTATTTTCAAAACAATTCATCACCATTTCAACCTAGACTAGTGGACGGACCCATTGTAGTGAACAATCTCCAACAATATTTTTCACATCCAAGATTACTTGTTTAATTGGTTCTCAAGCCTCACCCATAGACATAAATTTTTCACATCCAAGATTACTTGTTTAATTGGCTCTCAAGCCTCACCCATAGACACAAATTTTTCACATCCAAGTTTACTTGTTTAATTGGCTCTCAAGCCTCACCCATAGACATAAAATTGGTGTTTAAGCCTCCAACAATATTTCTCACATCCAAGAATAATACTTAAATTTAATTATTTCCCAAGCCTGACCCATAAACACAAAACTAGTATTTAAGCCTTCAACCATATTTCTCACATTCAACATTATTTATTTAAATGTTTTCCAATCCCCACCCATAACCATGAAACCAATATTTAAACCTCCAACAATATTTCTCATATCCAAGATAACACATTTAAAAAATTGTTTCCCAAGCCCCACCCATAAACATGAAACTAATATTTAAAGCCTTCAACAATATTTCTCACATCCAAGAGTCCTTATTTAATTGTTTCCCCAAGCCCCGCCCATAAACATGAAACTAATATTTAAAGCCTTCAACAATATTTCTCACATCCAAGAGTCCTTATTTTAATTGTTTCCCCAAGCCCCGCCCTTAAACATGAAACTAATATTTTAAGCCTTCAACAATATTTCCCGCATCCAAGATTATTTATTTAATTGTTTCCCAAGCCTCACCCATGAACATGAAACTAATATTTAAGCCTTCAACAACAATATTTCTCATATCCAAAGATTACTTATTTAATCATTTCCCAAGCCCCACCCACGAACATAAAACTCAGATTATAAAAGGTGAGAGACTTCTAATAACAAACCACTTGGATGAATCTAATTTTACATATATGGCCAATCAAGAGTAAGTGTTGAATTGGGCAATGGGGATTGCCCACCTCAATAATACCCTATGGAAAAATGATGACCCAAAGCCCATTTATTGAGTGAAAGCAATAAGTTTTAACTATTCTTCATTGGAATCATGTTGTAGGGTGTTGTGTAACCTGAACATTACATGTACATATAATTGAAGAGTATTGTTGCAATTCTTATTCCCCAGTTTATCTTTTTGCCCCACTTTCCCCCCCCCCCCCCCCAAGGGCATTTCTAGATATGTTTTTGGGCATGTTATGGGTGCTGGGGATATGTAACATGCTACAACAAGACGATCCTTGGCACATGCTCAAAAACAGGGAATAGCAGTCAAATCATGTTTATTACACTCTTCTCTAGCAAGTGCACAGCAGTCAAATCATATTTATTACACTCTTCTCTAGCAAGTGCACATCTCTTTGCTGGGCTTCTTACTAGCCTTAGCAAACTGATGCTTTTATTATGTGTGCAAAACATGACAAGGTGTAGTAATGTTAGGGCTTGTGTAGAGCAGATGTGGAGACCCTCTTAGGGTTTAGTATGTAGGGTCTATGGACTTTTCAAGCACTAATGCACCACTGAACCCTAGTTGGTAAGGAGGAGGATTTTAGAATGTAGTGTGTTTAAGGGTTATGCAATTTATGAACCCTTTCAACACTAACAACCCATCATGGAACCCTAGCTATTTTCTAATGAGAAGGACTTAGGGTTTAATGTTTAGGGTTTATGAACTTTATAAAGTTTTAATGAGTAAAATTGACCTATATAGTATAATTTCGATGAAAGTATAGCAATTAAATAATGTGAAATCTAGGTGTACATTTGCCTACATTATAGTGCAAAAAGGGAAGTGATTAGTTTTTAAATGGCCAACCAAAAACAGTCATTCCCAGGTGATGACATTTTAATAGTCTACCACTCTATACTTTTTTATGGACATGTTTTTGGGGGAATTATTAAGGCTCTTTGTTGAAATGTGATGAATAGTAAACATTCATACAAGCCCAAATAAGGGGAGGTTGTGGGTAGGGTTTGTTTTTCCATTTGGTGAGTTAGTCAAATTGGTAATCATACATAAGATGATTTAGCTTAGCCAGATTTGATGATAAGAAAAGATGACAATGAATTATTATTTTTTAAATCTAGCATCCTTTTTTTTTTTTGGCTACCTATTGGAACTTAGGAATAAATCTGAGGAATAGGGTGGGAAGGATCTTATGCCTATTTATTTTTCTCACTGGAAAAAAAAAACATAAGAACCTTTCCCCTCCTATGCCTCATGATCTACATCTGTTTAATCTTCACAATAATGTTCACCTCATGATTTACAATGGCTAAAGCCCATAAGTGATGGACATTCTCAAAACATAGAGTGAGGTTGAAAAACCATTTCATGTTAAGCTCCTTATTTTTGGAATGCCTCAAAAGGGCACCCTAATCATGTTCCCTTTGTAAAGTGAAATGAACAAAAGGTGCATTCACATATCTTAAAACATTGCCAATAGCAAGTGGTAAACCACCTTGCATTGAAAATATTAAATAAGGTGTAGTAATCACATTTTATTAACCCACTAGAAAATTGTTGTGGGCTACAATAATGCACATCTTCTTGGGGCCCAAAAGAACCTTGAAAAAATTTTAATAAATAAGATTTAATTGGTACTCCTTGTTTTCTAATTGATCAATCATAGTGATTGGATTAGGTGATTTCACATTAACAATCTCCCATTGTTTCCGATCCCAATTTTCAAGTTTAATTGGATGTGAAATACATAGTTGGTGAGCCACATGCCAAGAGTGGGTGTAAATATTTTTAAGGATGATGTACAAGTTGCACCAACATCCATCAATTCACACCCTCATCACAACAAAAAAATTAAAAACATATTGATAAAAAGGTTTACATAATATGTAGCAAGAATCCTTTTGGTAAAATGAAAATAACAAAAAGTTCACTCAAAATTATCTACGTTCTAAAAATATATCATGTGGTATCAATGTCCACCAATTTTCTCTCTTAGCACAAGGGCAATTGTAAATGCATGTGGATGAAAAGCTTTTACATAAAACCCAAAAAATCCTTTGATAAAAATGGGGAAAAAAAAGAGAAAAAGTTGACTCAAATGAGCTTACTTTCAAATGATGATATCATGTTGTACCAATATCCACCAATTTTCTTCCTTACCACAAGGGTAATTGTAAGTACATATGGATGAAAAGGTTACATGATACATAAAATTCATTTTATAAGATGAAGAAAAACATAAAGGTCCATCAAAAAAATAACTACCTACCTTCAAAGACAATGATATGATGTGGTATAAGTGTCTTTATTACAACCTAAAGTTGACTTTTATTTCACACAATGCACATTGGTACCCATTTAACATAGTACATTTGGTATTTGTTTCACAATGCACATTGAGGATGACACTAGATCTTAGGGCCACCCAAGAATCCATTAAATAACACAACATACAATGTCATTGCTAATGAATGCAACTTAAGCTTGGAAACCAATGGATGGATTGATTTAATGCCTAAAGGCTACAAGCAATTGTGAGGTGAAGAAAGGTCAAAACAAACAATTTCACAATTCATGTCATCAATACGTGCCCTAGGCTAGATGCACAAAAGAACTATTAAGATGTGAATTTCATGGTCAATTTTTATTTAATGCCAAAGTTTCACATCAATCAACCAAAGTGCAAATGAAATTTAAACATGTTTAGAACATTTTTAATGCATTCATCAATGGTTATCCATCTATGAAAGGAAGGTAGTTTGTTTTGTTTTGTATTGTAGTTATGAGATCCACCAAACCGGGATGCTTCAGATGTTCTTGGTGTCTTTGGAAAGCTCTCAATTAGCAGGGGTGCATGGGCTTGGTTCCATGACGTTTGGACTTGCAGTGCAAAAGTTCTTGAATATTGAAAGATTTCTTCACTATAAATTAAATTAAATCATAGCTGAAAATTTAGGAGGAACTGGAATGTGCCTTTGGTGTAGTTGGAAAGAACTTGATGAGATAGATTTAATGGAATTTATTTGGTAAGATTTGGATTCAAGATGTGAGAGATATTGGATTTTAAGTGATTTCAGCCACTAAAAATTCAAATAAATTCCAAAAACCCAGGTTTTGGAAGGAAAAATCAGTTGAGGACATGGTAACACTTGGGCCAACAGCATAGGCCACACTAGTCTCTATGAATTGTGACATTGAATTACCCAAGATACATGTAATACGATCATTTAGCAAATAATTTTCGCAACAATAAATAGGTTCCTTTTGAACTTTCAATACAATAGTTTAGAACGAATTTGACCTAATGTTTTGCATAGATTGAAGAAATTCAATGAGCTGGTAATAGAAATGAAACAAAGAAAGTTGAAAGCATACATATTCTATTTGAGGTCATTACAACATAATTTGAAAAAATAAAGCAAAACAATGAAAGGGAGGATAAACTAAAATTAAACATGCCAAAACTTATTCCATGTGCCCAAATGATTGATATGGATATGGATTACATGTAAAATTTGACTTGAAGGTTGATACATGCATTGAACAATCACTACTACAAAACGAAGGTGTAATTCCCTACTCCCTATCAAGGAGATAGGGGATCGATGAAATTCATTGCATCCCCATAAAGTGTTGTTCATTAGGACCAATGAATTCATTCAAAATCCAGTCAAATCACTAGATCTGTACTTTGTTGTAATGAACTTTAACCTCACATTTGAAAAGGTTTACACTAGACATATGATTGTTATGCAATGGGGAACCTCCTTATTGGATAACATAATCCTCACATAATCTTGGTTCATTGGTTCAAATAAGTCATCTCCCATTTATGTTAGTGCCAAAATTCTCTAATTGGACATGCCTAATGGCACAAGTTATTTTTAAAATAAATACTTCATGCCATAAAACACTTTGGGAACTATCAAATATGACATATCAAACATCAACCAAATTTGGTTGATGTTATTTTAAGATGTAGGCCTAGAGTCCCAACTCCCACGCCCTAGTTGGGTCCATGGCATGTGCAACCCAAACCCATTTAGATTGGTAGGAAGTTTGAAGGATGGGAGGTACTTTTGCAATTTTTGGGCATGCCTATGCACATCCCAACATTAACCCATCAATTATATTTTAATTTAAAACAAATAACTACACATGCATTTAGGATGCAATGTTCACATTTATTATTTAAACAACATTGGATTTTATATGAAGGCTATAACTTATGGGCCAAATTTGTTAAGCAATAATATTCTTAAATTACAACTCAATGCATGCCCGCATGATGACAATGGTTCCCTACTTCAAATGAAGTCAATTGTATAGTTACAATAATCTTAGTTAAAAGTCCATTACAAATTTCATGGGTCACAATTTTGCAATAATAGTCATGTGAAATTTGTTTGTCATAGGTTCATATGGAATAGACATGAATGTCATTCATCTACTTGTATTGTTTGAAGATCGATGTCTTGTGCATTATTTAGACACAAATGTCATATGCATGTTTGTATTGTTTAAACACAAATGTTGTGTGTTTATTCATATCATTTACACACAAAAGTTGTGCACACGACTTTTGTGTTTAAATAATGCATGACATTTGTGTGTAAACTATACAAACCCATGAAATAACAAATTTCATAGGGATTTGGAATGAACCCATAAGCCTACAATTTGTGATGTCACTTATTGTTAATTACAAAACATTATTAAATTACGTTAAAAAAATAATTAAAAAATCTTTTGATTAGTTGATTAAAAATGCAATGGCATTCTAACATTTCATGCATGTATAAATATGACATATGCCAATGTTAATAATACATCTTTTACAAACATTGTTATGAATGTGTTAAGTTTGTTTCAAAGTTATTTAAATAGGATTTTTATTCTTTATTCTTTATGTTTTAGAAAGGACGTCATTTTCAAGGAACCAACTATAAAAACTAATGACCCAAAAACTATAAATATTGGTCACCAAACCAAAGACAGATGATCTATTGTAATATACAATATCAATTGGTATAAAAAACTAAAAGTAGAATCTATTGGGTGACAAGGTAGTAAATCTATTTTATCTAGGTATTTTTATCATAGGTTACTTCTATAGGATAATAGGTATTGGTCAAAAAATCAAAAGCAATTAATTTATCATAAATAGAATACCAATTGGCATGCAACAAAATTTTAAAAACTAGAAAACTAAAAACTAAAAACTAAAAATTAAATTATTAGATAGGGTAGTAATTAGATCCTATTTAAGTATTTATATCATATGAAATTTCTATGGGATAATAAATGACATTCCAATTTCATTCATAATAATATTTTATGGGGTTGAAGTAATAATCCAAACTAAAAACAAAGCCATTACAACTTGACTTTCATCATATAATAGGTAAAATGGTAGGGGATTCTATAATTTGTAATTGTTAATTGTAGTGGATACTATCACTTGACAACAACATTAATAAAACATAATTATAAGGGGCTCCAAAAATATATTCATATTGTGTGAACTACCACTTATTTTAAACATTCACACAAAGATGCAACCACATCAAAGAGTGCAAGAAAGGGATTTGTATTTTCACTTGAATGTTCAATACAAAAGGTCTATGGGAATGGGTCATTGTAACCCTATAATTTGCTAAATTGATGTATTACCACATTGAAAAAACATGCACACATACATGGAGCTAGGAGGTAATTCCAATTATATAAGAACTAGTTTATATGGGGTTATTTGCAAAAAAAATTGTATGTCGCTTCTACACGACCATTCTAATTATGTCTTTACATGTCCATGAAATGTATATTAATTTAAATTAATATTAATATAAATATATGAAAACATAAGAAAAAACTAAAATAGTTGATCGTCATTGGTAGCACACAACAATGTAGAGCTCAAATTGATTGAAGGTTTCCAATGGATGCCCTACACATTGTCCACTTCCTATTATGTAGCTAGTGTTGGGCATGTTATAAATAATGGTATAGAATCAAGTTAGGTATTAGTTGGTTTTATTGCCCAAAAAATAAATATTACCATTAGTGATATCCACGTGGAAATCCACCCCTTTGGTTTTCATTTTAATGAGATTGCTTAATTACAAAAACCTATAAATTAAATATGAAAACTACCCAAGGTGTTTTAAAAGCCCCAGAGGTGGTTTTTAGTTTTAGAACAAGACTTGTGTTATAACAAGACAAGTGTTAATTTTTTAAATTTTTATAGCCTACCTACTAAAAATCCAATAGCCTTTACCCATACACGACTCATCTAGATGCATTTATTTACTTAAACATGTATTTGATTATTTATAAACTAAATTGTTAATTATGACCGTTTCTAATTTAATGGTTAAGATCAATTTTTCTATTAAATTTGAGGCCAAAATTTGGAAACGCCTATTTGTTGGATCATTTAATGAAACAAAATAATATCAACGTCTATTGTTGCATCATATGGTGACCACCAAATCAAAGTTTATTTTAAAAATTTTAATCTCCAAAATGATCATTTAAATTAAATAAGTGATCTTAGTAACCACCTATTTTATATTTTACTTACCTAGCTAAGGACCCATATTTTACAATATACTAGGCATCCAATTTTCTATTGCCTCTTAACAACTCAATACCTTTTATCTATGTACTAATCATCCACATGCATCTATTTGCTTATTGACCGCCTATTTATCCATCCGTCCTACTTACATAAGGACCTATATTTTATAGGATAGGTGTTTTGTTTTTTTTGTTTTACAACCCATGTTAACATTCCATTTCACTTCTGCATACATTCAAAAACATATATTAGTTTAATAGCTTTTGTCTTCTTCAAATAAAAAGCCTTGCTATGAGAGGTTTTATCTTAAAATAATGATTTGCATTTTCAAAATCCTACTAAAATATGCAATATAATTGTTTTCATTCTATGGACTCAAGTTAAATTGGTTAAACGTTGGTTGGCTTTACAAAGAGCAAGGTTTATTTTTCAAATTTGTGATGTAGTTGAAGTGGCAATCACCCATAAGCTAATTTAACCAAATTGTAGTATTAACAACATATGAAAGATTTTAAAAAAAAATGTTCATATATTCTTGGCTACTTTACACCTACTTGAACCATGTGTGGAAAGATGGTAATTTTTAGAGTTTTTGAAAAAATTGAATTTCAGCCAAAAATAATCCAAAATTTATTGAATTTGCAACCAAAATAAATAAATCTTGCAATAGGTAGTCTGAAATTTTGCACCCAAAAAAAGGCTGATGATGATAGGAGGTTTTTAATGGCACTCAAAATCATTTTCTATCATTTTTATTAGCAAATGATTTTGAATGGTCCTTTGTATAAATCATCATGCATGTTACAAAGTTAAACATAGTTTCACATTATTTAAAGGCCCTTGGCCCAAACCCACAAATGAATGTAAACCTATAAATAAACTTTATTGTATAAATAAATCCCATAACCATATGTAATTTTCTTTAAAGGGTTAGGTCACTATATGAGCAAAAACAAAAGGTAGCTATCAAATGTTCCTAATGGATGATAGCAACAAATGAACAAAATCGTCTTCTTGCTCAACTCTTATGCTTTGTTCTACATCCCTGCTTGCTTCACTCTTTGAGCTTAATTGAGCTTCACATCTTGAGTTTTTTTTTTGTAATATTGGAAAGTGAACATAAGAGAGAAAGATTGTGTGTGTGTGTGTGTGTGTACCTAGGATTGTCCATAAAAAATGTTCATCTTGTTGAATTTACCACCTTAAGAGATTGTTGCATCTTTTTTTGTAAGGTTGTCAAATCAAGCAACATTATCGGTCAACATGGATAAACATTTTTGTCTAGTTTGCATTTCTCAAATTTTTAGGACTTTCTTTTGAAATTTCTAATTTTTATTCATGTTTGTTGTAGAGAAGAAATAATGGAATTCACAATGTTTGTTTAATGGTGTTGAATGTACTAACTAATTTGGGGGGAGGTGAAAGATATTCACTTTCTTCCATAATCCTTTTATTACATTTTCATTATGTGAGTCAATTATGGAGGTCCTTGGGTTATGCTAACCTTTCCTAAGCAATTTATCTTAGGATTTGACATTGTTAAACAATCCTTTCATGCCTTTAATGCACATTTTTTCCTAATATTTTTCTTGAAAATATTTGATTTTAAAAAAATTACCAACCATATTGCAAAAACACTTTTTTTTTTTGGTTTTTGCAAAATAAAAATAAAAATATTAAAAAAATTGTTTCTACAAAATGTAGAAGATGTAACAATGAAGAGTTGTAACATGGAATCATTAAGTGGTCGCCCTCTTTGAAACAAGGAAGAAAAAAATGTGGAAAAAACATATGGTAGCCCTACAACACTTTATTTGCTCAATGAAACAAAAATGAAGTGGAAAATTAATGTTGGGTGGTGACACAATAGTTTGTTTTCCTAGGTGGGTGGACAAGAAAATATATTAAATGATATATATATATAAACCATTTGATAAATTTGAGTCCAAATGGAATGAAAATAATGAAAATTTGAAATTGGACAACCAATATTTTGTTTCCATGTATGTGTGGACAAAGAAAAAAGGTAATCCAAAGGAAAAAAAACACAAAACAAGACAAAAATGGAAAAATAGTATTAAACAACTACTTGATATTTTGTTTTCGTAGCAATAAGTTGAAAAAATAATTAGAAAATTTATATTGAGTTTATATTTACCCATGACTTTGTTTTCTTGGGTGGGTAGACTTGAAAGTATTGGTTGGTCAAAACAAATAGAAAGAATGAAAAAATAATATCAAGAGTCACCTAATACTTGTCTTTCCCCTAGGTGGGTGGACCAAATATTGGGTTGTTTGAACATAGAAAAAAAAGAATTAGGGAAAATAATCGTCAACCCCAGCGCATAGTGGATGATACAAGCATGGGTGGTGGCATATCCACAACATGTGTAATGAAAGTGAACATATCATTTGCAAGTGACCCATTCTTGAAAAAGAAAAAGAAAATAAATAAATAACATAGAACATATATATATGAGAATTGTATAAAGAATGAAAAAGAAATTAGAACCAACATTGCATCATTATGAAGGTCATTCACAAAAACCTTGGACTCAAATTTGCATTAATTAAAACTTCATGTCTACCTATAAATCTTGAAGATTTTGTTTGCTAAAGAAGAGTTATGGGAAAACTTCAAAAGCTATGAACTTATATACATTGTTTTCCAAAGTCTTCTTTCCAAGAAACCATTGTTGGTCATGGTTTTGACCAATAGATTAATGTCATGAAATGCATCCAAGGCATTGTTAAAGAGTTATATAATCATAAATGGCTACTTATTGATGACATTGTAGGAATGAAAAACTAGATCCTTGTTAGAATGGAATTTGATAAATTGTGTAAAATAGAATGGAAGAGATATCCTCTTATTGTATTTCTTAAGATGAAATCTTCGAGCTTGTCCTCTATTTTGATATCAAAACTCATAAAATGGGCTTAATGCCCAACATATGATCTTTTAAAAAAACATCAATTTTTTATTTGATTTCCACAACCTAAAGAGGATAAATCCAAAAATGGATTGTCTTCATATCTAAAAGCAACATGGTTCAAAAATTGGTGAACATCATCTATGTTGATCCAACAAATGGCATCAATATATTTGAAAACATATTTGAATCTTTCCATATCAAAGACTCTCCCCAATTTGGCCAACCTTTAGATGAATATGCATCATAAAACAAAACAAAAAAATAAATAAATAAATAAATAAATAAAAATAAAACACCAAATTTGAGCAAGAAAATCCCATTGGGATTCCAACTACTTGTCTTTATGCTTTGCCTCCTAAAGAGATAGAACATTAGTGGTTTATCAATCAAATGTTGATTGTACTTAATCTTATGTTGTTAAACCTAATCCAATAACCATGTTTTGGTTTAAACTAAACCATAAACTAGGTAACACTTTTGTTTCCATGGATAAAATAGGAGTCTAAAATTAGTTTAGGATTGTCCTAAAAAGGCGTTTGCAATTGAAAGTGGTATTAATCACTTGTGAAATAACATCAAATAGGTTGTCCTTTCGAAGCAAAAGGATCGCCTCATAGCAATGGGCAATGTCTACCATAAAAATATCATGAATGTGGTTAGGCATGTTTTGATGGAAAAATCAAGCATAGAATCAACAAGTAAAATCATTGAAGAATCAACCTTCATAAAAGTCTTATGAAAGCTTAAATGTGACTTCACCATTCCTTCATGACTAAACTCAAGGCCATAGAAGCCACACAAATGAATCGAGCAATAATAGAAAATATAGAATCATGAGCATTGATTAACCATCTAAAAACAATTGTGTTGCTTAAAAACACCCATAATGTATGGTAGTTCATTAAACACAATTGAGATTTTTGGGACAATGTCATGGATTTCATTAGAAAGAAATTTCATCAATCCTTCGATAAAAACATTGAACGTATCGAAATTAAAAGGACAAAAGTCTTGTCCTTGGAGGCAATGCCAAGCGTACAACCTAATGTATTTTGTACACAAAAAGGATGGATTGTTAGCGGTTTTATTTAAGCCAATGAAATGAAAACATTTTCAAGTAGCCATTCGAGTTCAACGATGACATTTGAATTATGAAGGACATTCTTGGAGTCAAATATATGGACTTTAATGTTCATGTTTTTGGCATGCTAATCTTCCATACTCTATCTTTATACTCGAATATTAAAGTTTTAGATGCAACTTCTTAAAGTTTAATCTAGTTACCCTACTCAATGACTCATCATGTCACTCATAAAATGTGAGCCATTCTTTCATAAATTGTCGTTAATGATCATCCTATGACTCATCTATGATGACTTGCTTTAATATAATGAATAATCATTTAAAGCAATACTAACTAACTTCTAAAACTACAATTCATTCACAATGAGTCACCTAAATTTTTGAATCGCCACCTAACTACTAATGAACAATTTAAAATTGCCCCAAATATCACATGTATCACACCTAACTTACTTTTACATATCCAAATTATTCCTTGAGTTATGCCCCTATGTCACATGTTTAATTTACAACCCCAAGTTGTATTCTCAAATTACAAATTCACAAGATGTATTACACAACAAACATATGTGGTGTTTGGAGCATTACAATTCATAATTGGAAACCAAATAACCAACCTAGAGATATTTTTAGACTTCTCAAGAACCAATACATACCCACATTTATCTTTTAAAATCATTGTTGCAAAGAATAATATTCAAAAACAAACTCAACACACCACATTCCAACATATGACACAATTGTAGTAAATTTAAATAATGAATATTCTTACCACTTTAATGCCCATTGCACATTACATTACATTGAACTGCACATTCTTGAAGAAATCAAGCATGTACTAAGATCAAAAGGGTTGCAAGTAGTTATTTCAAATTAACTTGTATCATAGGATTTTTTTTAGAATATCTAGATGTTCTTCATGTTCAATTTCATTTTAGAATATTATATGAAATTCCTCAATCTCTATCATTCTAACTTCACATAACATATGTGGAAAATCAATTAACCTTGAACATTCAAATACAAAAGGTTATATGTTCAATTTGTTGCCAACATATTTTGTATGTCCAAATAATTTCTTGCGAGTTGGCAATTGTGAAGAAAAATGAACATGCTTGCAATGGACAATGTTTTCTTTTAATGTTTCCATTTGACAACTTGGTATATAAAGGAAAATATGTTTTACTAATATAAGAATGACTATGAATTTATTTTCATTGTTTTGCCACCATAACAAAACACATTTACAATTTTGTAAAGTCAACATGGAAATTATCACAAGATCCAAATAAATTTCTAGACATGATGTGGTTCAATATATTAACATTAATAATTTGTAATTTAAAACAAAGAAAGATTTTTTGCATCACAAAAATGTTGGTCTTATGACTCTTTTAATCCATCCATGGCATTCCAAAACCACAATATTCCATTAACAAAGGCAATGACATGTTTTGATCATTCTCATTAACCTAGATTGAAACATTGTCACAACCCACAAATGTGATTATTGATCATAATGTTCTTTAACCACCAACCTTCCACTTCTTCAAAAACCCACTTTAAGGTTTTTACCTATTTTTGAAAAAAATAACAAAATAATGTTCTAAGCACATGGATTGGTCCCCACACAACTCACAACATCTAGTCACAAAATAATATGCTGCAATAGTTGCATTTCTTCCTAAAATATTGATTTTCGTAAACATGTTCAATTACCTCCATCTCAAAAATAGATGTCATTGCCCCTTTCAACAATGCTTTGCATTAATCCATGATTGAACTTGCATTGGTTTATTAGCTTAAATCCATACATCTCAACGTATACCTTGAAGATGAAAGAATTGACCATGGTTCTGTCAAAAAATTTAAAAAATCGTGCCATGATTTTTGAGAATTTGATTTACATTCTTATATTTAGTGTAGGTGATCTTGAACACCAATAGCATACATCTTTCTATTGTTTTCAATCCATGTCCAACTATAAATTATTAGTTATTTTGCAATTTTTAAGAAATGTCAAGTTAAGTCATGAAGATTATTTGTTAAGTCCACCCACTTTAAATAACATTGTTATCTTTTTTGGTGGGGGCTTAACATAATGATTTTTTATTATTACTTTTTTTCCAACATGAAATGTGCATAAACAAATGGAAAATTTGAGCAAAGCAATATTCCTTTCTAATTCCTCTACATGTTTCAAACTATGGAGTAGGCAATTAAATGGTATAAAAGGCTTAACCAACATTATGTTAATACAGTAGTAATTACATTATATTTGAAGAGTATCTATGAAGGATGCAACATCAAAATTTGAATCCAAACTAATTATAATGAACAATACAACATCAACAAATCACATCTTTATATAAGAATTATGTTGAGGTAAGATGTCAATGACATTTGATTGATTATCCAACTATCTATCATAGTGTGATCCACACGGATCCCTTAAGTTCAAATTAAGTCCTCAGATTTATGCCATTAAATTCTAAAACATGTGAGTAGAAAGAGGGGGCTATTGTAAAATAACAGTGATGATGGGCTCAATTGTTGTAAGTACTTAAGGTCCAATGCACATTGTCATGCCTATCTTACAACTTTGTTTATTGACAAAACATTGCCAAACAAAAAAATTAATACATCAATAACAAAGTGTCGTTTAAGGCTTTAAATTGCTAGATATGGGGGTTTTAAAAAACAAATCACCATATTTTTATTTTAGTTTTTAATATGTAAAGAAATATATAAAATTATGATTAAATATTTGTGTTTCATATCTAGTTTATTGCCAAGTTTGGCTAAATATATCTTCTTATCATCCTAGGGATGATTGTCAAATTTTTTTAACATCTTCCTATGGATGATCACCACTTTGGATGCAATAATAATTCCTATGTTATTTCAAGTCATTGTTCAAAATGCACATTAATGCATCTAGTGTTGATGTACCATGGGGTTTGTCATACTTGTTAGATGGAGTTAAAAAGCTAGTGAAAGGTGGGTGAAATGGCATTGATTTGCTTGTTATTCATTATATGAGGGACACCCTCAAGACATAATTGCTTTAAATGGCAACCCCTCCTTTTCTTCAGTGAAAAAAAATGGTGGCATGTGTCAAAATATTAAAAAATTGTTAACATAATTCCTAATAAAATAATCCTAGCAACCCACAATACAAAAACAACACAAGAAATAATTGGCAAAACTTCAAGGGACAATTTTTTTTATTTTAATAGTATAGTTTTTTGGGGCTTCCATAAAATCATATAGCAAAGTTTAGGCATTTAAAAAAAAAATCTCAATTTTTCTTTTAACAAAAGAAAAGGGGGAAGGGGGTACATTTTAATAACATAAAGCTACAAGTCATGCATGACCTTGTTCACAAACTATTTCACAATCGAGTTATTATGGGCATTATTAGATTTGGTCACACAACTTCTTTTGCAAAAAAAATGTTCAATGGGTTGAATGGTTGAAAGTGCTTAGGTTTGTAATAGTCATCCATAGGGGTGAAAAAATGAAGTCATTGTTAAATGCTAATACAAATAAAGTTATTTGTAAAGTACCTTGAATTGGGGGTATTGGGCTTTAGTTTTGCCATCATTTCTTGGGAAAAAATCAAAAGTCAAGATGAAAGATGTACATAAGGAAAAAAAAAAGGGACCCAACTGATTTATTCAACTAATTGGTCCTCACAAAAGTTTCATCCAAGTTTTGGATTTGCATTACCTATATTGTCACTTTTGTTTATATTTTTCATTAAATAAAATAATGTCAAAGTTATTTGTAAAATCTTGCAATTAAGGGATGAAAATGCCCAGTTTTGTCACATTAGGGGATGGAATGTGTAATAGGGGATGTAATTGATTTTTGCACCAAAATTAATGTAAAAATTAAATCCATTCCCTAACTTTTTTTTGTGTCTACACCCAAACCTAATCTTGTTGGAGCTCCAATCCCGATTGCTTTCTTGTCCAACCTACTTCTCAACTTCGCTCACCCATAAGCTCTCTTTCAAAAACGTTTTATCTTTTTCACAAAAGTGATATTCATTCACTTAGAAGTTCTATCTTTCATAAGCATTATCTTTCTCTCACAAAAGCACTTTCTTTTTCTTAGAAGAACTTTTCTTTCTTTAAGAAGCTATTCTTTTTCTTAAAGAAGGTTGTTTTCACACACATAATTTTCCCCCCTTTTTAAAAAGTTTTTCTTTTTCTTTTATAAACGTTTTTTCTTTGTCAAAAGCTCACTCTATTGCTTATGCGCTTATATTTTTACAAGTCCTATTGGCACAAGGAGAGTCACAATGGTGGCGGAATGTGACCCAAGTGCAATAGTGGCAGAACAACCCAAGAACGCAACTACATAAAGGGGTGTCGATGGTGGAAAACAATAGTAGGTCCATTTTGTTTTGGTTGAAAGAGGTTGGCATTTGTGAAGTTCAAATGGATTTTGTCTAAAGATTAGGGTTCAGGTCTTTGGTTCTTCCCTCTCATTTATGTGTGGGAAATGGTGTTAGGGTATTTGCCCAAAGATGACAATGTTTCTTGTACTATGAGGGTGAGAACATGGATTTGTGGCAAAGTTTATTGTCATTGTGAGAAAAAGGGGTGTTTGCAACTAGCCTTGCAACTCAATTTTTGAGTTGCATAAGAGACTTGAAACTCATTATATTTATACGTTGTGGGTGCTAATGGACAAGTTGCATAAATTATAGAGTTGCAACTCACCATATATACAATGCAACTCATTGCAACTCTATCAAATCAACTCATTTTCAACTATTATGCAACTTCATTATAATTGCACCCATGATGTCATGTCGACATCATTAATTGTCATCCATCTAATAAAATCTAATATGTGGCATTTATGAAGATTTTTGGACATAATTTGTTTTTCAAAATATTGATCTCCATCGTCCATTATGATTATTAATTATGGTTCAAGATTGTGACATATGGCATAATAAAAAAATTACCACATTGCATATTAATTATATTTTGTAAAAATAAAATAAAATAAAATATATTTTAGTGTTTAGGTAGGTCGTACATAACCATAGGTAGGTAGGTTGGTAGGTCTTAAAACCTACATACCTACATATTTACTTAGAACCTACCTACTTACCTACCTACATAAGTAGGTAGAAAAATAAAACCTATTTATTTACTTAGGTATGTAAGTAGTATGAAAGCACAAGACTAAATGAACTTAAAAATAACTATGAATTTTATTTTATTTTTAATGTTTTGCTTAAATTTTTTAAGCTTTTTTGAGCTCGTCCCAAAATGACACGTATTTTAATGTGAAAACATAAGAAAACAAACCTTTTTTATATAATTTGTAACATGGGATTTGAATACAAAACATATGGGTTAAATCTTTTAGTTGTTCCTTAATTGTATTGGAGTTACAACTATAAGGTAAACTAGCTAATGATAGAACACTTAAGCGCTCATGGTAGGCCAAATCAAGGGGAGGGTTCCATTGTTTTTGTTTTCCAAAAAAAACTTGAACTCCTCCAATTAATGCATTTGGCACACTAAAAATCATTAAAAAATAATAGAATTGAGGAAGTTACGGCCCCCCAAAATAAAGGGGGTTAAAAACTCAAAAAAAAAAAAAACAAACCATCAAATGTTAAAAATCTAGTTACCAAACACCCAAAAAAATCTTGATATGTTGCTTAGATGTTGCTATCAGAGTTCTAAGATGATTTGTTAGGTGGCATTCATGTAACACTTTAAATCATTTAAAATGAACAAGAAATTAAAAAGTTACGAGGTTTGAAAGTAGGGGGGTCCAAAGAGAAAAAAAAACCAAAAAGAAAATGTCTTGTATGTTGGAAAACTTAATTTTTTTCTTGCTATTTTTTCATTACTCCTTTTCCTTTGCACTTCAAAGATGATTTTTAGTGCTTGAAGTAACATTCTCATAACATTATAAATCACTCAAAATGAAGCACATATGATGAAAATATAAATAAATGATGAATATGTATCATTATTTAGTTATAAATAGTTGTATTATAGTCATAACATAGTTGCTTATGGTCTAATTAACCTCTTATTAGCCTTAATTGGCTTTGTTGAACTTGTTTATGGTCTAATTAACATGTTATTGATTAAGTTATTATTGTTTGCTTATAGTATAATTAGACTTTTATTATCCTACTTATGGTCTAATTAAGCCTTGATTGAGGCCAATCACGAGGCCTTGATTAGTTTTATTGAACTTGCTTTTGGTTTGATTGACCTCTTATGGATTAGCCTTTTATTAGTTTGTTAGGGTCTAATTAATGACTGATTCACTACTTGTGGTTTGAATAGCCTTTTATTAGCCTACTTATGGTCTAATTGACATTTTATTATCCCTTATTGGCTTTGTTAAATTTGCTTCTAGTTTGATTAACCTCTTATTTGACTAGGTTTTTTTTTAATTTATTTATAATTTGATTACACTTTTATTAACCTACTTATGGTTTAATTATCCTTGATTATTTTTTTAAAACCTTGATTATGGTTTAATAAATCATAATTGAAACCAATCATGAGGCCTTGGTTGGCTTTGATAAGCTTATTTATGATTTGATTAAGCTCTTACTAACTTGCTTATGTTTTGATTAAATATTGATTTGTTTGCATATGGTATAAGTAGCTTCTTATTAACCTACTTTTGGTTTAATTAACTTCTTATTAGCCTTGATTGGTTTTGCTAAACTTGTTTCTAGTTTAGTTAACTTCTTATTAATTTACTTATGGTGCGACTAAATATTTATTAACCTATAAGCTATTTAAGGTTTGATTATTGACCATTTCACCTGATTATGGTACATGAATAACTTTTTATTAACATGTTATTAATCTTGATTGGCATTGTTAAACTTGTTTTTGGTTTGATTATTGATTAAGTTATAATTTTATTACTTATATTTTGATCAAACTTTTATTAATCTGTTTGTGATCTAATTAAATTAGGATCAGTTTGTCTAAACCCTGATTATGCTATATTTAAGCATTGATTGAGTTCAATCATGATGCCAATAGCATGTGAATTAGTTATTAATCAAACCTTAAGGAGGCTAATAAAAAATTAATCAAACCATCAATGTTTATGGTCTGATTAAGGTTTCATTAACCTCCTTATGTTTCATTAAGGATGAATTAACTTACTTATGGTCTAATTAACCTCTTTATGTTTAATGTTAAGGACAAATTAACCTATATGTGGTTTAACTAAAGTTTTAGTAGCCTGCTTAGGCCTTGATTAAGGTATAATAATTAGTTTTTCCATGTTTCATTAATGAATGTTTAACATGTTTTTATTTTGATTAAAGTTTAATTAATCTACTTAGACCTTAATTAAGGTTTGATTAACTTGCTCGTGTAAGCCTTAATTAGTGATTGTTTAAAATTATGAAGACTTGATTAATGATTATTTAGGTTGCTAAAACCTTCATTAAATTGTAATTGCTTTTTTGCGTTTTGATTGGTGATTACCTAGGTTGGTGAGACCCTATTTATGGTATGTTTAGATGTATGGCTTAATTAGGCCCCTAGCTTGATTATTTATGGCCTATTTGCTCTTTATCTATACTTTGCTTAAGGTTTGGTCTAAGGTCTTTTTATGGTTTGATTAAAATTTGATTGATTAGGGATGGCAAATGACCATGAGGAACCAAACCAACCATGGCTCCATAAGTTAAATGAAGGCAATGCCTTGTTTAGCTAACCGAAGGCCAAGGTGGCTAAAAAGGATAAACAACCACATCAAATTATGGAATCCCTCCACTTGAGCACCATGGTTGTTAGCTATCATCAACATTTTGCATTGTATTATAAGGACAAAAAACATGTGACCCAATTGATTCCTAGCTTAATATAGAAGGCAATATATAATGAATACATGTAAACTTACCCTGATTCAGTGTTCCAAGTGGACACATTGAAGGATTATATTTAAAATGCATTAAAGGATTTGAAAACGAGCACATCATGAGGATCTTTGAGATGCATTAAACGACATGAGGAAGCAAATGAAGGGGTGGTTCTCCAAAGTGATGAAGTTTGACTCAATTGAAGACCACAAATGACATCATGCCACCGGAACATTTTCAAGAGGCAACAAAATGTCATTGATATTACATCAACTAACCCACTTCAAACTCTAAGGTCAACAATTTCTACACCAATTATTGACTTTATGCATGAAGGCCTTTATATTATGTCATTTGGACCCTTTATTCCATCATCTACCTCTTGGTCTACATCCATCAAGACATCAAGTGGCACCCTAAAGACAAAAAATGAAATGTTGAAGGTGCAATGCAATAGCTTTACCACCATGGCATAGGAGATGTAAATGAAAACAATGACTAGAGAGGTTTGAACGATTTAAAGATGGAGGTTAACATTTTAAATAAAAAAAAAGTTAGATGTCAATTTCAAGGCAATTAAAGATATGGGAACCTTGATAGATGTAGAGTTTAAAGCCAAGGTTGGAGAGTTGTTATATTTGTAACTATAAGTACCTAGTTAGCCGGTATTGAATTTGGTTGCCAATGACTTCATATGTGAAATCCATGTGGTGTTTACGTAGATAGTTGGATAAGATAGTTTTTTCACAACAAAAATGAGTGTATTTGCTCTTTGTGGACTCAAATCTCTTCATTAATCGCCCCCATTTGCACACTTCAACCCCCCAATCCCTCACTCCACCCTCACTTTGAAATTCACGTGCATTTTGTTCAAAACACTAACTTCATCCACATCATGCCCAAAAGCAAGCTTATGTTTCTCAAACCGATGCATAACAAACATTTTTCCCCCCAAATAACTTGGGTCACCCAACAAATATTCAAAGTACTCATTTGTGTATAGACTAGCACTAGTTTTCATATAAATTAGATTCACACATGATGTTGACATTGTGGAATGATATTGGATATCCTAGATCCAAGTAGATGAACAATCCATGATGGTCAACGACCACTCTGTTGTTCATGTAGTACATCTTTTTATGTCTATCAAACCAAGATCAACGAATAGGATTGTTCCAAGGTTTATGAATCTTGATGAAAGTCTCATCAATGAACTTACTACAACCTTGGAACTTGGGCATATGTTGGGCAAAAATTGCATGTTCTTTTAGACTCAGCCATCAAACCTTGTCATTAATTGCTTCATTAATGTAGAAAGTCATAAAAATTGCATCATTACATATAATACATTTTTTCTAGTTCCACATGAAGGCATCATACATGACTACATTGTTATGTTTCATATATAGGATGAATTTGAACAAACATTGGTTTAGGGTTAGCTTAGTTGATCGCCTAAGTACAATGTGAGTTTCATTACTAGTTTTTGCTTGGGCTTGGATGGTGGGTACCACCAAAACAAACAAGTCCTCAAACTTTAACAAATTGAAATTTGTTAAGGTCTTGAACAAACTTGGAGTGATTCGCATTGTGTTGAACATATCCCAAACACCTACTTTGTGATCAACCAATTGGCCCACACTCAAATATAGTTCCTTGGAGTTGAACAAGTCGAACGTGTTAGCGTTGGCAACTGCAGCTGCAAACACCATTTGATGCACCCTTTGTGTCTTTTGAAGTGATTATTCATTACTACTGGATGATGGATTATATAATCACCTGTGTCCACTAAAACATCACTACTAGAAGATGTGGTGGACCTAAAACAACCCAACCCTCCAAACCTGAAAAATAGTCCAAGAAAATCCCAAACCCTAAAAATAACCCTAAATTCCTTCAACCCAAAAAACAATCAAAGAAAACCTTAAACCCTAAAAACAACCCAACTACACCCCAAATCCCAAAAGTAATGTAAAATCCCCAAACCCTAAAATCAGCCCAAAAACCTTAGCCCTGAAAAGCCCTAACTTTACCAAACCCTAAAAATAACCCAAAAGAACCCCAAACCTTGAAAATACCTCTAAAGTCCCCTAACCCTAAAAGTAAGACTAAACTTACCAAACCTTAAAAGCAACCCACTTAAACCCCAAACCTTAAAAATAGCTTTAAAATCCCTAAACCCTAAAATTAGCCCAAGAAAACCCTAACCCTGAAAAGAGCCCAAAATAATCCCAAACCCTAGAAATAACGCTTAACCCCACCCCCCTCCCCCCTTCAAACTTTAAAAACAGCCCCAAAAAATCTCAGACCTTAAAAAGTGGCCCTAAATCAAGCTAACCTTCAAAATAAATTAACCACATCAACCCTAAATGGAACCCAAAAAATATCAAGAAAATATAAAAAAACCATAGGTAAATAAGCAGCATATGACTAAGCCCAAGCTAAAGAAATGAAAGGCAAAATGGAGCTCTCACAAATGAAAAAAATCAAAAGAGAGAAAGAAATGAAAATTGAAAAAGGTTACTTAATATATCTCCTTAAAGTCTAAAAGCCACCCTAGGTAGTCCATAATACAAAGCCTTAGATTTGTTTAATTTGGAAAGCCTTTATTAGGACTAGAAAGGATGAAGCTTAAAAAGCTTGACAAATGAAAAAACCATCCATCCATATGGATCCCTTATACGTGCCCCTAAAACCTTTCAAGGAAGGCCTTCAAAGATGCCCTCCCAAATTACCATGCCTAAACCCCAAAAAAAAAGAGAGAATCATGCTTCCCAAGAAGCCTCTAAGTTTGCTTGGAACACCGAGAAAAAAATAAAAAATAAAAAAATAATAACAATAAAATAATAATAATAATAATAAATAAATAAAGAAGAAAAAAAAGGAGAAAAACCTCCCCCAAGTCTGCCTGAAACAAAACACAAAAGTGTGAAAGAAATTCCCCCAAACAGCTGCCCTAAATGAAAAAAAAGTGAAAATATTTTCCTAAAATCTACTGGAAATCTGCCCGAAACTTTTTTTTTAAGTGTGGAAAAACTGCCCACCCTAACCCCAAATCTGCCCCAGCCTTAACTGTTTTTGGAAAAAAAAAGGTCAAACTAATCCCATCCCCACTTTTTGAATTCCATCCCCAATCCTGGGGACTTTTATGGATGACCGATTTTTAGGGGGTGAAAATCAGTTACGGGATGGGGGACAGGGGACTGAAGTGGGCGTGACTTTTTACAGCTCACTCAAATAAGTCCTGCAAATCTTGTGAACTCATGCCCAGTTTGATTACACAATACCTAGTTTCACTCTCTCTTGTTGGCAAACTTATGAAATTTTATTAAATAAGGGTATGAAATTCTGAAACTGGGGATTAAATGCACGAGGATCGAAAACATTTTCCATTTTCCATGTTTAGGATGAACTTCAATCTCTTGCTCAAAAGGATATCCATCCATATATCCCTTATAAGGGAAGGAATATATGGATTTTTGAGAAGCAAAGAGTCTTTAGATGATTGGATTGGCCCTTCCTTGGGACCCCCCAATTCCCACAAGTGAATGGAGTATTGGATTTCTATTAGATCTCAACCGAATTGTCACCCCCGCCCATCATCCTCTTTGAGAAAATGAAAAAAAGAAGTTTCCAAAATCCTAGTTGAAATAGGGGGAGTATGCCATGCTAGGTATCCCTAGATAGATTTCACGGGGGAAAACGTTATATTGCAAGGTTCCGATGAAGGTGTAAGGAAGGCCCTAATACCCCATGTGACCAACATTCGTAATGGACTCAAGTGATCTATCTACGTTGGACAAAACCTTCCCCAACCCTCCCCTCCCCTCCTTTCCTTCCCACATGAGAATTGCGTTTGATTTTTTGGCCAACCAAGTTAATTACCGTGCTCGATGAATGTGCAACATGAATTCGAATGAGCAAAAATGAACATGAGTTGAACATGAAGAAAGCGAAGCGTATGCCACCAACGAACTTACGTCATTGCCAACGTCAATTCAAGAGTTGGACAAAACGCAAAATGAACATGAGTTGAAACACCGTGCAAGGCAACAACGTCATTGCAAATGTCAGTTCGAATGTTCAAAAAAAAGTGCAAATGAACATGTGAATTTGTTGAGGGGGAATGTATCTAGTTGAAGTAATGGTTTCATGAAGATTCGGAGTTTGCAGGCGGCTGATTCTATGCTCCACTCCCTCTACACCTAAAATTTCAACTCATTATTGGCTTTTAATGGAATGGAAGGTTTCTTCTCTTCTCAATTTTTGTCAAGTAATTTTTACTGGCAAATCATCCACAAGAGAAATGTGCCAATTCTGGCTAGAGGTTAGGCTCAAAATAATAATAATTAAATAATAATAATAATCATAAATAAATAAATATTCAAAATCCTGCTTTGTTCTGGCAACCTCCATGAACTCGGCCTCAAAATGTGGCTATTTCTGATTGGTTTTTTTTCTCAAAACCTGGCGACTTTTGCACCCACAAATAAATAATTTAAAGTCCCTTTTTACATAGTTTTCACGTAATATTTTTTTTGGGCCCAAAATCCCCCAAAAAACATAGGTTGGGCATTGGTCCAAACAAAAAAAAACAAAAACAAAAAACAAAATATTGGTTGGGAAAGGGCAGGCCATATTAGGGGTTATGTTGTTTGTGAGTGAAGGTGGTGGGTAGCCTTGCCTTTGCTCCTATGCTTGTAAATAACTTACAAGTGCTCCTGGTAAATTTGTTCCGTGAAAAAAGATTTCAGGCCTTAAATTTCAGGAATAATAGAGTTTTATCTGCTAAGAGGCGCGATTAGGAGGGCGAGAATGGCCAGTTTTGACATAATAGGCCATCAAATGCATAACTGGGAATGAAAATTTTCCAAAGCGAAATAACTGCGACCTAAACTAGTTTTTCCACCCAAAAAAATACCAATTTTGGTGGTAAAATGAGTTTCAATCTTGTCTTTCCCTTTTTTTTTCCTGAGCGCCTCCACTGTTGTTACATATATTGTCACTGCTCCTACTACTACCTGTACAATACTAGAATTACTCTCGAACCTTGTGCACTAAAATGTTGAGTTTCAGCATTTCATACTGAGATTTAATAAAAATTTCCTTACTTTGTGAATAGCACTGAAGAGGGGATAATAGGGGGTGAAAAGTAGGCACAAAGACAAAGGTGACTTTTACAGATATAACTCTAATGCCTTCTTTTTCACACAAACTTTTCTTTCAGATGGCAAGAATTACACATTTTGTCTGTATCATATAAGACAATTAAGATGACGTTCTAAGACATGCAAGATGATGTTGTTGGATATTGTTTGACACCCTAGTACCTAGATTGGTGGTTGGGCACTAATTAATTATTCTTAGAATTGTCAAAAAAAAAAAATTAATAATTTTATGTACCATGCCAAAAATTCTGAAAGAAACCCTCAAGCACACACAAGCTTCATTATTTAGTATAGTTTCTAATTGTAAATTATTATTATTATTTTCACTACCGAAAGTAAATACCCCCCCCAAAAGACAATTTTTTTAAAATTAAGGGACTTTGTACTACAACATCGTACAAGATAGTTCTACAACCCATGTGAAGGTTCAATCTTGATGGTCCTTAACTAGTTCAAAGAGGGTTTGAGGAGGAGTAAGGAATTCCATTGAGGGTGTCATGGTTGTAAACTACCTACTATGTAATCACTTGTTGCTTTTGCTTTTTTTGTGCTTAGTTTTTGTGTGAATGGCCATTGGAGAACAATAAGTGTGGTGAAGATCACATCCATAGTGTAGTGGAAAAACCCATTTTCCTTTGGATTTGAAGAACCCCATATTATCACCTAAGAGAATGGTGGCTCCCCATATCCGGGCTAGCAAGTATTTAACCCTAGTTTATTACCCCTTCCAGCATGCTAAGTTTGAGGCCCACTTTAGACTAGGAGTCAAGGGCAAAAGGTTGAACTCAAATTGAGCAATCCTATTGGTGCAATCATTGAAAAAAAGGACTTTATATTAGGTCTTTTACATTATTAGGAGTCAAGGCTGAAAATCAAAACAATTTTGTTCATACCACTTTATGGCCATGACTTGACCTCTCAAGGCAAAAAAAAAACCTATCAACTTGAGAGGTCAATTTGTTATTGCAATAAAATATTATTGTTTTGATGAAATTCACATCCATAGGATCAAAGCAAACCTTATACATTCTCCTTCATCATTTCATCTCTTCATATTCATCTCTCATCATTTCTCTCTCTCTTTTTGTTGACCTTTTTTGCTTGTTTCTAAATGATGATGAAGGGAGTTTTTTAATTTTTCACTTGAAGTATGGAAGATGTTGGAGTTTTGCACAAAAGGGGTGTGTCAAATGTAGGTTCTTATGCGAATGGTCTTTCTTCTTCAACATTGGGTTTGGATATTCTATCTTGTGTGTGTATCCTCATCCATGGTGGTTTGATTCTTATGGTTTAACTTGAGAAAGGATGCAAAGAAGAAAATTAAAACGATACCAAAGAAGAAAAAAAAGGGAAAGCCTTCTTGTCTTTATATTTTGAGTTAATGGTTTTTACACATGAACTCATTGCCCTCAAACAAATAATATTTTTATTAATAACTTGAGGCCAAACAACAAGCGAAGAAATGCTCAAATTTCTCATTATTGGCCCCCAAGATTTGTTGCACTCAACTCTTAGTCTAAAGCACGCTTGAGATAAAGCCTCAACACAAAACATTTCAAAAGATAAAGGGATTGGGACAAGGTGTTAGCCAATTCTATCCCCAATTTTGGGAATGTCCCCAACTCATGGACTTCACCATTTGTAAAGCACAAGAGGAAAGTTATCATGAACCTAAACATATTTAGATCACAAGGCAATATTTGCATCTACTCCTTCAAAGTGGTTGAGAGGTCTTAAGAGTGGGAAGGACCTTAGAGGGGTCTTACACCAACTTCTTAGCATAAGGTCCCTCCCATTCTTACCTTATTGAGCATAATAGCACCCTACTCTTTTAAGAGATTTCATACCTATTGTGATTCATATTGATTAGTTCTTGGGTGTGCTCACACTTTTTTTTTTTTTTGGCTTTGTTTTCTTTGGAAGGGGCCATATTGATTGGCCCATCGACAAAGTTTTTGAAAATTGGGGCACAAAAATTTATGTTTGAAACAAATTATTAGCCCATTTTGATCAATATTATTACAAGTGCACGATCATCAATGGAAGATTATGTCCCGTAATGTGATCAAGGAAAAAATGACATAAAATGTGCCACCTTGCAGTTTAATATTATTATTACTATGGAATGTTCAAAAACGTGCCCATTATTGTTGGGAAAGGCGCCACGTGAGCCCATTATGTTAGGGTGAACATGACATTACGGTCTGGGGTGGCAGATTCAACGATTTGAAGAAAACTATGATGTTCAACAACAAACACAATCTGGTCACTATTATTACAAGTGCATAATCATCACTGGAAGATTAAAGGAAATAATCTACCCATCCCAGATGGAAGTAAAGTCATGAACATGCATACATACATACATACACACACACACACACACACACACACACACACACATACATACATACACACGCGCGTGCGCACATCGATCTCAATAACAACCCCAATAATAATGGTATTGGGTGGGATCTAAGTTAGGCCCCACTTTACACAAGGAGTCAAGGCCAATATTGAACTCAAATCAAGCATTCCTATTGGTGCAAAAGTTGAAATCAGCACCCAAAGGCCTTCACTACACTATAGGAGTCAAGGCCAATGTTGAACTCAAAAAAAATAGGGTAGTTTTTGAAATAAGAAAGTCCATTCTATTGTAAAAAAGTTAACAAAGTAAGCTAAATTTTGTAAGTAAATAATTCAATTTAATTTTTTTAATTATAAAAAAACTTAATACCTTTAAAAAATCCAAGTTTTGATTTTGTTAATAAAAATTCAATACCTATACAATTTCTTAGCCTTGGATAGGGCGGTTTAATGTGTACATTGAATTGGACCCTAATTTCAAACTCGGCCCAAAGATTCTTGAATTTGAAAAAGTAGTGTCAAAATCAAAAAGTGCCGGAATTGAGAAATTAAAATAAATAAATTTGGGCTTAAACCCGAACCCAAATTATATATATATAATTTTTATTTTTTATTATTATTATTATTTTTCTAAGTGCCAAAGTTGAGACTTAAGGTTCTTTGAAAAAGGGAAAATTGGACAACCTTGGTCCATACCAAGGGAATTGGTTAGATTTTCAAAGTTGTCCTCAATGGGAGAATTGGCTTTCTACTTGCTATTTCCTAATATGCCAAAACTAAATGGAGATGGAATGAGAAGGAAGAATGAAAAAAAAAAAACCCCCCAAAATTGTTAACAAATATGGTGAATTGATACTTAATGCCATGAAAGAGTACTCAATTTCACTTATTTTCTAGTTATACACTTACATTATGGATTAGGGAAAGGGCATTGTTATTAGTGCCTTCCCTTTGCATAATAGTCAAGGGCCTAAATGCACTTACACAAACTTTCCCTACACAATAATAACAACACCCCCAATTATTAGCTTACAAAAAAAAAAATCTTGGTTTTTTTTATGGAAAAATCTCTTGCTTGAAGGTGGCTAAAAGAATTGCACCTTTGTAAGATGTCTTGAAAATACACTATGCTCATCCACCAAAATCATTATGGATAAAACAAAGATAATGTTTAAGAAACTTTGCTTAAGTTTGTTTTAAGGGATTAGTTTTGCTCAAATTCAAAAGGGTGACACTGCAAATCATTCAAATGAAAAACCAAACTCGACATACTACCAAAGTTTCAATAAATTGTGCACAAATGGTTGTGTGGAAAGATGAGGAGTCCTAGTGTGAAATCTTATGCAATTTTAATAGTCCTCAATATTCACACACATTTTGCATATGCATCTAAAACTATATATATCTCATAGATTTAAGTCTTACAGCCCTGATAATAAGATAGGCAATTCTACAAGCAAGAATAATTCTGGGATATGATCATCATTATTCTACGGAAGTAATGGAAAAAAAAAGGTTGCTAAATGGAGTAATGGAGTAGTAATGGAGTGCAAATGGAAAAAAACAGGTTGTGTTTTGTGTTATATATAGAATTAAAAAAAAAAAAAACCCCAATTGGAGATCTCAAATCAAAATCCAAATAAAATCATGGGGAAAACAGAAAAAAGATGATAATGGGTAGGGAGAAGAAGAGAAAGATGATAATGGGTGGAACTCATATTGCTCTCTAAAAGTGGGATTTGATGTGATTTGAGAGCATTTTCTCACAACACCACTTTTTTGTTGTTGTTGTTGACATTGTGGTCCCCAGAGGAGAAAACCCATGATTCTCTCTCATCATCATTCAACAGCAAGTAAAAAAGTAAGTAAGTAAGTGGTAAGTTGCTTACTTGTTTACTTCCAGTTTGTGCTTGTATTACTTGTTCAGCTGAATTTTTTTATACATTTATGAAAAAATTAATATAAAAAAAGGGAACCCATTTTGAGGAGAGAGAGAGAGAGTGTGCAGGAATGACTCTGCAATTTTGTAGATTTTTTTGCATGGTGAGCAAGCAGTTGCAGGAACATGAAGGTTTTTTTTGTTTTTTTGTTTTTTTGTTTTTTGTTGCATTTGAACATCCAAAACAAAAAAAGTGGTCCCCTGTGTACCAGTATATAAATTGAAGTTTAGTCCACACAGTTTTGAAGATCAATCGGGAAGTAGTGCATTACTTTTCCTTCCTCTTGTTGTTTGGCAGAAATTCCTTTGTCTATGGTCAATCACAATTTTGCAACTACTTAGTTTGGAACACGCACGCACACTAGTGTGCAAAGATCTCTTTTGAACCATCATGGTATGTATGATGCACTTTGCAAGCCACCAAATTCTGTAAAGACCCGCGGCTCTAATCTAATCCCAATTTCATGTTTTGTTGAGAACCAGAGTTTCAGTACTGATTTGAGCACTAACAGCTTTTGATTTTTTTGTTAATGAAATCAGTCTCTTTCTTTTTCTTTTTTCTTTTTCACTGCACTTTCCTCATTTTGTTGTTGGTCTAAGTTTTGGTAACCCATCATGATCCCAAGTCTTTAGTATTGCAACCCCACAGTGTGTCTGCTTATGTCAAGGATCAATCTAATGACAAAATTGATTTGTGGGTTTGAATGGATTCTATGAACCAGAAGAATTCATTGAAGGAAGAGAACAAGCAGGAGGAGGAGCGAATTGATGTGGGAGGAGATCAAGTCTCAGAGTTTGTGCAAGATGACTCTGTGGATTTCAAAGGCAGGTCATCTGTCAAGGCCACCTCAGGCCGTTGGAGAGCAGCCTACTTCATCATGGGTAGGTTACTAATGGGTGCCATTCAAACTTGATTCAAATCGTTTGCAAGTTGGTACACATGTGTTTTTGTTATCATACAAAGTTTGATCAACTTCTTATTATTATTATTATCATCATGGGTTAAATTAATTGTCATGGATTACACCCATAAGATGAACCTACTAGGGTATTATTATTGTTTGTGGCTCATTTGTGGACTCTTGGGAATTGAGCAACCGAATTGGGTGGGTGGATGTCCACTTTCTCACAAAAGAAGCAGTAGTATTGATCAGTAGCCAATTCTTCATGTCGAAACTGCAAAACCCATGTTGTAGTACTTGATGTTTGATTTATCAAATTTGCTGCATTTGGAGTGGGCAGGCACTGAGCTGTTGGAGCGGTGTGCATACTATGCAATTTCACTGAATTTGGTCACGTACCTTGTAAAAGTACTCCATCAAGGCACTGGACAGTCAGTCAAAAATATTTTCAATTGGGGAGGTATGTTAAATCCACTCTTCAAATAAATGGAGGAGCTGTGTGAAAGTTTCCCAACTCCTCCCACAAAAAAGGAAAAAAAAAAAAATGAACAAACCAGAAGAATGTTTTATAATGTAAGTGTTTAACAAGCAATGAAATTACAGCTTCCAACAAATTAACCAAGTGATATGAGAAGGAAATTAAGCAGGCAGAAAATGCATGTTATGCATAACGAATTTCACATTCAAGCTTGTCACTCTTTCTTCAGGTCTGCTCTGATGGATGATCAATTCTATCATCAGTGAGGTGAGGTAGTAGTTCTTATTTGAGGAGTAAAAGCACGAGCTTGCACAGAAAACGAAAACACAGACATGATCAAACCACCACCCACATGTTCTTTGCACACAAAAGAAGGAAAACTGTGTGAATTTGCTAAGTTCTAGAGGAACACACAACACAGGTAGCCACCACCACCTCACGCAATTCTTGCAACAGCAAGCCATAGACTTAAACCACCAGCTGCCTCTTATAAATACTGGAATTCAACAGGTGTATCATGGATTCTGGCTTTGCCTGGTGGGTTCCTTGCGGATGCGTATATTGGCAAATACCGAATGATCATAATTGGGCTCTGCATTTACTTTCTGGTACATGTTCTTTACACCTCTGAGAAAAGAAAAACCTCTCAAAGATTTCTTCTTTAGATACATGTTTGGTGGTACTAGGAGGAGCATGATCACACTACCTATGACTTTTGTATGGGATTTTTTTGGTGCAATTCAGGGACTTCTCTTCTTGACATTGGCAGTCAGTCTTCCTTCCATGAAGCCACCACAACAGCCCGCTTGTGCTTCTTCAGGGAATTGTGCATTTTTATCTGCAACCCAAACACAGATTGGGTTCTTCTATTTTGCCCTCTATCTGGTATCTGTCGGAGTGGGGGCGGTGAAACCCTGTCTTTCAGCACTTGGAGGTGACCAGTTTGATGAGGATGACGAGATTGAGAGGTCCCCAAAGCGGTCCTTCTTCAATTACTGGTGGTTCCCGATCATCGGAGGCAGCACAATTGCACTCACATTGCTTGTTTATGTGGAAGATCATGTGAGCTTTGGGTTGGGTTATGGAATTCCCACTGCTGGTCTTGCAATTGGCATTCTCGTCTTCCTTTCTGGAACTCCTTGGTACAGACTCCAGCGTGTGATCCAAGGAAGCCCTCTTACACAAGTAGCCCAAGTTCTGACTGCTGCAGTTCTCAATTTCAGAGTGGCAGTACCCACTAATCCATCACTGCTTCATGAGACAGATATGCAGAAGCAGACCAAGAAGAATCTGAAGAGGAGACGCCTTCTCCACACTGATTCCTTAAGGTAAAAAAGATTGTTGCAACTTCTTTCATAAATATTGGGTTGATGTGTTTTCTTGTGGGTTACCTTGCATTTTGGTAACTTGTTTTCTTCTTCTCAAACCTTTGCTTGGTGTGTTTGTTACACATTCATGAATTCTCAAAGCAGTGGTCAATCAGTTCAATTCTGAAAGTGTCAGAACTTGGGGGTGATTCCAACTTTGAATGCAGGTTTCTTGACAAGGCAGCCACTCCACGCAACTGGAAAGAAGAGGTTCAACAACCAAATTACTCCACAAAAGTATCACCAGACCTTGAGAGAAGAAGTTATAGTACTACTACTACTACATTGTCAAATGTCAGCACCAGCAAGTCTAGTCCATGGCGTCTTTGCACCGTTACGCAAGTGGAGGAAGTGAAGCTACTTGTCAGAGTGATGCCGATCTGGGTATTCACTCTCATGTTTCTGGTTGTGGTTTCCCAGTCATCCAGTTTCTTCTTGTCGACAGGAAAGACAATGGACTTGTCAATGGGTCCTCATTTCAAGATCCCTGCTGCAAGTATGGATCTAGTAGCCAACATCACTGCTCTTCTTATGATACTTGTATATGAACACTGCTTCGTCCCACTTGCTCGTCGGTTCACAGGCAATGAAAGAGGAATTTCAATGCTACAGCGGATTGGTGTAGGACTGGTGATCTCTATCATTGCCCTGATAGTAGCTGCAGTTGTCGAGAGGAAGCGATTGCAGCTGATCAAAATTCATGGGTTGCAGAACAACCCAACTGCACAAGTACCCATGTCCGTTTTCTGGCTCACTCCACAGTACAGCATTCTTGGACTTGCTCAAGTGTTTTCCTACTTGGGTTTGCTTGAGTTTTTCTATGATCAAGCTCCTGATGGCATGCACAGCATAGGCTCAGCTTTGTTTGCATCAAACACTGGAGTTGCCCATTTCTTGTGCACTGCCATTGTTGACATTGTTACCAGTGCAAGCGGCAGTCAATCTGGATCAGGTCATCATCAAAGCTGGATTGTCAAAAACATCAACAAGTGCCGTGTCGACAAATACTATTGGACACTGGCTGCCTTGAGTGCCATCAATTTCTGCATCTACCTTGTTGTCACCAATTGGTACACTTACAAAAAAGTACAAGTCCATGAGGATGATGCAGAGTCAAGAAAAGTGGTGTTGCAATTGACCAACAAACCAAACCGGCTTGTAGAGGCTTGAACAAATTACAATATCCTTTGCAGTGTCTGGGTTCAAGATCTACTTCAATAGAGCTCTCTCTCACAATCAAACACAACAACAAAATTGAACAACACCCAACCATTTCCTTCTTGTAACCCACCCACAACATGGCTCACAACATGGTTTTATGATCAAATTGCTTCAAGAAGAATTATGGGTTTAGACTGTAACTGATTCACCAACAGAAACACATTGTGTGCTGCCGTTTCACGATTCTCAAATCATCTCGTAGCGAGTTTTTATGTGGAGCATAACAAAGTTGATAATGAAATTGCCTTGTTAGGGTTGGATATAGAATTAGCAACAAAACCCATTGTAAAATTGTGGAGCATTGAATGTTTTTGGTTGGATGGTTCCATGCTTTTTCTACCTATTAGCGCTCTTCACTCAAATGGGAGTTCACAATCAACACAAGTTGGGTAGGTAGACACAAAGAAAGAGTTGGTGCGCAACAATCCCAATGCAAACACCTGATACAATAATGTTTTTATGTTGTGTAGTGGACATTTTGGAATTGTGTAATTAGGTAGATTTGAACAAGGGGAAATCTACATTACATACAATAAAACATAAATAAAAGTATATATTCATGAGAATATGGGCAATCAAAAGGACTGGAGTCTTGTGCATTGCAAAAGATCAAAAGGCCATGTAAAGATGTTACATTTAAAGTATTGTGGGGTTCATTTTCCTCTCTCTTCTTAACATGAAGGAAATAGGAGGTACATCAATCACTTCCTATTTTCAAGGAATTCCAAGGGATGGCATGAAGTGGACAACATAAGGTTATAGGTGAAAAAAAGGGAGAGACAAGGGAGAAGGTTGAGGTTTAAGATTGATTGTTTGATACAATATGTTTGGTTCTAAGTTCATTGAATTGTACAAGATTGAATCTTTAGCTTTATATATAAATGCAATGTTAATGAGGATTATGTTACCAAAACACTCGCTAATGCATCATATTCCATCAATTGTGGTTCACTGAAACCCTAAAAACCTATCATGTGAATCCTTATTTCTTGTGGCATTATCTCAATGACTACATATACATAAATAAGTGAATAAATATCAGAGGTAAGTAGATAGGAAATATAAATGGTTATTAATGTAAGCTGGTAAGTAATGTTGACATAAATGCACCCATATTCTGTCTTAAAAAACTAAACATATATCCTTATTGTCAAACGTTGCATTTTCTTGAAATGTTTTTAAACATGACTACTAATTGTGTGATTATAAACAAATGGTAAGTATTCAAGTTAGCACACAAAGGGAAATCAATTCTTACACATAAATATTGCAAAAGTTTAATTTGTTTTTATATCTCCATTTTTGGAATGCATGTGTTTTATGTAATGAACATTGTTGTCAACATGATATTTAAACGACAATGGTTGATATTATTGTCATGCATGCCTAATCATTGAAAGGTTCTAAATATTTCACCTTTTTTATAGATGACAAGTCCCACTATGCCATGATTTATTTTTTAAACACAAAGGTGAAGTATTTTGAAAAATTTAAGATATAAAATGTTTGTTGAAAATTAAACTATAAATAATCTCAAAGTTCTTTGTTATGTTGGTGGGGGGTGAGGTACATTTCCCATGAATTCAATGACTTTTGTGAAGATGTGGAATTCTATGTCAACCAACCACTACATATATTCTTCAATAGAATGGAATATCAAAATGGAAAAACCAAACCCTTGTTGACAATGCAAGGTGCATGTTCAAATTAGCACAACATCCTAAAACATTTTGGCCACAAGGTGTAGCTCTTACATGTTTGTTTTAAAAAAAATTGATGCCTTTTGTACCCAATACTACTCCTTTTATAGTTTGGTATAATCAAAGACCTAACCTAAACAACCTTCAGGTTTATTTAGTTTCCTACCCATGTACATGTGCCTAATGAAAGTTAAAACTTGAATATAATTTTTTCCCTTATATAATGGTTGGGTATGGGGAATAAGATGGTGCTTGCAAAGTTTATGACAAAGGGCAAAAACAAGTGATGTTTTTTATGAAACAACATTCAATTATGTTATAGAAGAAAATAATTCAATAACATGAATTGAAGACAAATAACCAAATTTGGTAATTGACCAACCAAATGAACAAGATATAGAATATGAATATATTGACTTCATTAATCATGATAAAATGTATATTCAAAACAATCATATATTTTATCAATAGATTAAACCTAATGTCCAAATGTTTGAGGGTTATCTAACTCCTTCCAGGTTTACATTAGAAGACATTACCAAAACCATTGTTCAAATGCCAAAGAGATTGTTGAAGAAGTTCAACATAAGGTTTAAAAGGTTTATTCAAACAAAAAAAACCATCCTTGAAGCTAAAAGAATATATGAACAATGCCTTTATTATTTTGGCATAATTGGATGAATCATCTACAATTGAAGAGGCTTTGTCAAGTCTTCGAGCTAATAATTGGCAACAAGATTTCAATTCAAAATACAATTCTTTAGTGAAAAATAGAATTTGGACTTTAGTGGATCTTTCTTCAAATTGGTCCATAATCAATTACAAATGGGTTTTTAGGAAAACATACAATGTTGATGGTTCAACTGTGCAATTCAAGGCAAGATTAGTGACTCATGACTTTTTTAAAGTTGAAAAAATAGATTACTAAGAATTTTTTTCTTCACTAATAAAAAAGACTTATTACAAATCATTTTTCCTTGATGGCAAATTTAGATCTTGACCTCCATCAATCGATGTCAAAACTAGATGGGTACTTGCAAAAGGAAATTGATATGAACCAACTAGAAGGTTACGTCAAGGTTGGCAATAAAAACAAAGTTTGTAAGTTCATTAAAATAATTCATGGATTTAAACAAATTTCACATGCATGGTATAAATAAATTGATGAAAATGTCTCCTTGCTTTCAATTTTTTGAAAAATCCACCTAACTTCAATGTCTACATTAAACGCCATGAAAATTTCTCTATCATTTTAGGCTTGTAGGTTTATATGTGGATGATTGTATACTTGGTAGAAATAATTTATCGTTTATTATTACAACAGAAGGTGAATTATCAAAAGAGTTTGACTTGACCAATAATGGTCCATTTGGATATTGTCTTGGTACACAAACTTGTTTATCATCACTAAAAAAATGTGGGGATATTTTTGTTTCAAGAAAAAGTACACATATGATGTGCTTCAACATTTGAACATGTCTCATGCAAGCATGTTTCCACACCCATGAAAGTGGGAAAATTTTCCAAAGACATGACTTTTGAAAGTACTGTTGAAAAAAAAAATGTTAGATGGCACTAATTCCTTATTCAAGTGTAATCAAAAGTCTAATGTACATAATGATATGCATATGTCTTGATCTTACATATCCTATGAATCATGTTTTTCAATTTGTGTCCAATCTTGGAAATGGGCATTGGTTAGCTATCAAATGAACATTTTGATAATTCCAAACTCCAAAAGGTTTTGGATTAAAGTATCGTGAACTAGTGAAAATAATTTAGCAAATCACCAAACACCATATTAAGTTGGTGTGATGTTGATCAGGTTGTAGATATTGACAATTGTAGATATTGACAATCATTAAATATGTCTTTTGTTTGAATGAGGTTTAACATTAAATATTCATTCTGTTGAAATTTGTTTCTTCCCTTTTGGTAGATCAACATACTCCCAAGTTCCATTCTTCTTAATTGAATTGATTTCCCATTTGATAACGTTAAACCATATTTCATTCTCCGTACATCATTGAAGGTTTTTGTGGTTTTGTTTCAACTTTAACACTAGTCCAAAAATGGAATGTAATTCATTAACTTAAATAATTATGAAACTTTTAAAAATGAAATTGGTTCATTTTATCTTAATCATTTCACTTTGTTTAAAGTTATGTCATATGTAAGGTCACAATGTAATCATTATAATTCATTACTAATTGAAATAATTCATTATAATAAATAATTTTATTTTTATGTTGTTTTAAATACCCTAAGTTATTCAACCCTTTGCTATTATAGGTTATTTTACTTTAAAATATTTTAAGTTATTTTATCATAAATTATTCTTACCTATTTTCAAGTATTCCACCTTAGGCTATCGTGCCATATGTCATTTTGGGTTATTTTAGGCTATTCCACCTTATGCCATTTAAAGTTCTTTTAGGGTATTCTTTTTATTATGAAATATTCCACCAAATGTCATTTTTAATTATTTAAGGTAATCCATTATAAGTTATTTTAGGCTATCTACCTTAACTTATTATTGGAACTTATTCTCACCTATTCCATCGTAAGTTATTTTAGGTTATTCTAAGTTATTATATCTTAAGTTGTTCCCTAACTTAAAGTTACATAACCCAAAATAACCTAAAATATCATAGGGTGAAATAACTTGAAATAAAAAATAAATTAAGGCGAAATAACTTACACTATAAGAAAAAAACCATCTTTTGCAATTGTCTTGTGTAACTAAAAATGTTGTATGTAATTAAAACTATTATATGCAATTTTCTTGGTTGCATGACACCTTTAGTTGGATAAGACAAATTTCAAAAGACAAATTTTTTATGAATGTTATAATATAACCAATAATAGCTTAGGATAAATGCCTTTGAATAACCTAAAATAGTTGAAAATAACCTAAAATAAAATAATCAATGATAACCTAAAGTGGAATAACTTAGAATAATTTTAAATAATTTATGGTAAAATAATCAATAATAACATAGGGTGGAATAAATTAAAATAACTTAGAATAATATAGGGTAAAATAACTTATACCTAGGGTGGAGTAACTAGAAATAATTGAAAATAGCCTAAGGTAGAATAGACTAAAATAATTTTAAGGTTAAATAGCTTAGAAGAACATAAAGTGGAATAATTTAAAATAACCAAAAATTAGCCTATAGGTAAATACGTAAGTAATATGTAAATAGATGGGTATGTAGGTAAGTAGGTTGGTGATAGGTAGGCGAATCAGGCTAATAATCAATAGGCAAGTTGATAGGTCATAGTAACCAATAGTCTATACACCATCCTTCTATTGTCGTGACCATTAAATAAACATTTGCATCTTATTTTTTAATTTGTTTATATATTCTTTGGGTACATGAATATAAACCAGACAACCAAATGTTTTGAGATGTTTTGAAGTTTATTTTTCATGTATTTTTATTCCAGTGCATGACACCCTTGTTGACTTGCATTACTCCCTTGTTGACAAACTATTTGGTTATGTGAATTGTTTCTAACCATAGATCGTTAGGTACGCCTTTTCTCCATCACCATAATCCTTGTTTTTTTCAATTCCTTCTTTTGTTACTAGAAGTTTTATTTTGGTGTTAATGCAAGCTTGTTTTTATTGCCACTTGTTCTATTGACGTCATAGAAATAATTGAATTCCTTAACTAAAAACTTGTTGCCCTTTTTATGTCTTCAAAAAAATTATTATCTTCTTTCTCTCCTTTCATTTCTTTGAACATGGCAAAGGTTTCGCTTTTAAAAATACACCCAATTGTTTGGAGAGAATTTGTTCATAAATACAATAAACTATTTAGAATTGTGTATAAATAATGTTTTTGGCATGGGTCCTATTAGATCAAAATGAACTAACTAAAATGAATCTTTTTTTTAATTCTCACTTTTTATGTTGCTTCCTTGTGAAATATTCATCACATGCAATTTGCTTTGAGTTAAACAACAAACATTCGTACCACTTTGTGTTTTCTTAACAAGTGGTTAAAACCTTGAGTGTGCAAATGACCATATTTCTAATGCCATGATTTTAGAGGTCATTAAGTTTGCATATTTTTTTATGTTTATATGTAAAAAGCCCATTGTTTTTGTCTCTATACCCCACACCTACAATCTTCTTATTATAGATATTATGGAACATTCGACATTTTTCATTAAAAATATAGATTGTTTATTTTATTAAACAATGATTTCACAGATATTAAAACTTAAAAAATGACACATACAAAAAATTTGTCATATTTATCCCTCTAAGGCTTGGATTTGCCTTTGCCTCAATCACATTATTTTTTCCTCCAATAATTTCAGCTAATTTCTTGCCTATTGTTTTTCCTAATATAGAATTTAGGTTTGACTTACTTCATATTATGTGTTAGGGATGCTCCAAAATTGACATACCAACTATAATTACAATGCCCATTAATCATTGCTTTTAAATATCTTCCACTTCAACAACTCCCTCATCTTTTTCTTTTTGATTATCTTCAACTATGTTTCTAAACATTCCTCTTGATGGAATTGTTTTATGGTAATGGTAGTTGTGTGTTATGCGACCTTCCTTGCCATTAACATCACACACAAGATCAAATTTTCCAACTATTTCCATCATTTTTTGAAGTACTTTTCATCTTCTCCCTTTAGTGCTTGATCTTCCTTTGCTGTTTTAACTTCGTTTGCCATTCTAACTTCCTTTAGAAGTCCCCCCCCCAATTGATTATTGTTTAAATCAAATGTTGAATGGTTATTAAAGACTTGCAAGAACAAAATGTGTAGAGTATTAGCTCAGTCAATGTGTTGCAACTTTTGAATGACTAGATGTTAGGATGTTGAATTAGTTTCACCCAATGCAACTACAAGATAATAAGCTAAGAGATAGTGAAGCATTGGTTGTGTAGTTCAAGAAAAATAACTACCCTTTTCCTATTGACATGTTCATACCTTAATCTATCATTCTATAAAATTGTATGAATCTACAATTTCTAATTTTCAAATGCAAAGGGCAAGCTTTCCTTTTATAGCCTGAGTTTTGCAACTTATAGGAAAGCTTGTCATGGTGTTAGCTTGTCAAACAACTTTGACATAAAGGCATATTTAATGTCAAGGTTCCATTAATTAAGACTAATTACCAAGGTCTTACTTTACATGTCCTTAATAGCTCGAAGATTTAAATGACCTAGCTTTTATGTCAAAGCAAGGTAATATATTTTTTGATTTGTCGAAGTATAAAAACTAATTTTTTTTATTAAGTACTTGTTCCAATTGGGAAGAGTGTACCTCCCTTAAGACATGTCACTATATGTGAATGACCATTCCTTTTTATGGTATGCTTGTTTTTACTAAACTCAAAAGTAGTACCAACTTGAATGGACTTTTCGATGAAATTTTTTCTTTTTAAGCCTTGTAGATTAGAACATGGAGCACATTTTCCACCTAGGTCTTAAACACATGACATCAAAAAGATTTCTTACATTTCCATGCCATACGGCTTGTTGGGCACTATCAGTTCCCAAACATACAAACAAGGGATAATTAAATGTTTTATAATCATAAACCATTCTTTGTGAGGTTTCATGTCATTTGATGCACTATAATTCAAATATGAAGTTTCATTAAAGTTGGATCCTATATTCAAACATACAATGAATAATTGAGTACGACTTATTTCATTGGAATTCACAATATTAACTCGGGACTTGTTATTAACTGTTATTTTCTTTTTGTGTTTTGCAATGACATGCTTCATTTTTTAGCTATAGAAACATGAAATTTTAGGCTTAAAATTATTAGAATTTTTTTCTCTTGTTTTTAGTAAAAGAAAAAATCTCTTTGTCAAGTTTTTGTCCCTTTTTTCGCTTTCTTATTTTACTTGAAGGATGGGTGTAAAAAGTTGAAAATGAATTGCTTCATCTTGAGAAATTACCACATAGGCATTTTTCTTATTACATCTTCCCACACAACATTGGATAATTTAGCTTAGGTGTATTTAGCTACGCAATTCCCTATCCACCAATGTGGATATGTAAAAACAAATCAACATGTGTCTTTTCATGTCTATGAAATGCATATAAATTTAAAATTAAATTTGACATTGACACAAATAATGATCAATTATTTAAAACCATATGAAAAACATAAGAAAAACACAAGGGTTGATTGTCATTAGTAGTGTGGAACTCAACAAAGAGTTGAAATTAAAAAAAAACTTCTTAACCAACAACAACATGATGGTTCAAATGTTTGTTCATAAATGACTATAAGTAGTATATGACCTTTGAGAACCTAATAATTTGACAATCAAATCTAGATGGATGACATTAACATATTTTTACAATAAGCACACCCATATATCAACCCCAAATATATTCTTTTATCACCACTAGAATGACCTCTTGCTAAATGCCATTGCCAATTACATGGCTATAGATAAATGGTAAGTACACAAGTTAGCACTATTAAGGAGAAGTAAACTCTTTGCATATCGGTATAGTAGATGTTTAGTTTATTTGCATCTCTCCATCTTTTGAATATAGATGTGCTCTTTGTTATATGAGCTTTGATGTTAATGAGTAGGTTTAGGGTTTATGGGTTTAACTTTAGGTTTAACTTTAGTGTTTATGGGTTTAACTTTAGGTTTAACTTTAGGGTTTATGGGTTTAACGTTAGGTTTAACTTTAGGGTTTATGGGTTTAACTTTAGGTTTAACTTTAGTGTTTATGGGTTTAACTTTAGGTTTAACTTTAGGGTTTATGGGTTTAACTTTCGGGATAATTGGAATTCCCAGATAATTTCTAGTGAGCAAATCCTTAGCTTATGACTTATTATCATTATTATTACATAAAAGGACTAAAGCTGGTTATTCTGAAGGAATTTACGCATCTGAATGGCAGAATCAGCAGTGGCAGCCAATTCTGTCATTTGCTACCTACTTATGGCAGCTTACCTACTACAATTTCATACCTACCCATAGCCCCGTATGCCAAGGTACACACCCCTAGGGTTACATTCTGCATCCAGAACATCCCTGTGAGTCACTGGGTGGCATAATCTGTCACCCCAGACCCTAGCAGTCTTTTTTTTTGTAACTGGCAAATAAATTTTGCCAAAAAAGGCAACTCATATTTTAGCTCCTTCTCTTTTGTTAAACAAAACCCTTAACAAAAAAAAAAAACCCATATTAAATCACCGAAATTCGCCCTTAGATTTGATGGGAGGGGCCAGAAAGCTACTTGAGAGGTTCCAGTAAGCAGCCAGAAATATCATTAGATTTTTGTACTATTTACTGATTTATAGCCAGATATGGCTAAAATTTTCCTATGGATGGTCGATTGCCACGCCACATTTGCTGCATCTTGTTATGGATGATTGCCATTTTGGCTTCACAAAAATTCCTTTAAAAAAAAAACACTAGAACCAAGTGATCAACAAGAGTGGCCAAAATACAGAAACATGTGTTGTTGTTGCCTGCATTTGGGTCTCATCACCTATGAGCTGATCATGATGAGCAAAGCAAACAAGAGGTTGCAGTTGTCAAAAGTCTCTAGAAGCTGTGGTTGATGTTCAATATACACCAAGCTCACTCACTACTACTTCTCGCTTGGTGCAGTGACTGGGTGATTGGCAATCATAGACAATGAATGTGCAATCTTTTGAGTAACTTATTATGTATGATTCTTGGGTGTTCCTTCTTCGTTCATTGCTGCAAGTTTCAAAATCTGCTGCAATAATATAAATATGGTAATAATACCCAAAATAGCAAAACAACAATGAGCTTTTTTAAGTGTCTGGAAGACAAGCATGACACGTTCTTAAGAGATCACCCATAAGTGTAGGCTGCAAGCTGCCTTTGAACAACAACAGCTGATGAGGAGTTAAAAAAAAAGTTCAGTTGTTTGGAACTTTCAAGCCTTTTTTTGCTCCTCATCATTTTTATGCTTTGTTGCTTGGGAGCTGCTTTTTTTTTCTTCTTCTTCTTCTTCTTCATGTCTTCTTTGTTTTTAACTATTATTATGCGCAAATAGTGTATAATTGCTTTGGGTTGGTAAATATACCCATGTTTGCCATGCAATGCAATGCAATGATGCCAGTCAAAGAAATGACTGCTCGCAATCAGTTAGTCACTTATTTATAATCATTCACGCACATCTCGTAAGACATTAATGGTCTCTCACTTTATTCAATTCATTTTTCCAGGTTCATGGGTGGGGATGTGAGAGGAATTAGCATTGCACCTTGAATGTGTTTTGAATATTGGTAAAGGCCCAAAGGAGGCTGGCTGCCTCTGAGTATCCTCTTATGTGGACACAGAGATAGGTAAATCAAAGAATTATCAATGAATTAGCCAAAAATAAGTGCTTCTAACTTGCCCCTTAAATATTACATTGTGACCTGTGCAAACCCTCTTGATCATGTCCTTCACCTGGGGTAGGATTGCTCGTCATCAAACATGTGCTTACCATAGAACATTCTTTTAATATTTGCTCATTCCTTAACCAAATTGAGTGATTTTTGTGTCATTGGACATGCAAACCCGAGGGCTACAAATGTTTTTTGAACATCAGAAGTGAAGGAGCAAAGCTGAAAACAGAGGAAGAGGATCAGTGATAGTTTGTTTCAATTTTATTCAAACAAAATAACTCTAGACCTCTCTCTAGTTTCAGCCCCATATCTTCCTCAGTTTTAGTCCATTTTAAGTGATTAAAAATCTGATAGGTGTGCCAATTATGGCTTTACAAATCTCCTTTGTATTCCAATGATAAAAATTTTAAGCTCAAAATCTTAATCTGTTTTAATTCATCCATCAGAAAACATTTAACCCCCTTACTCCAAACACCTTATATCCTCCCCATTCCTTTTATGGAATTGGGTAATTTTTTTTGATGTTGAAAGTGTTAAGTGCAGGGCTACAAAGATCTTTGAGCTTCAGAAGCAGAGGAACAAGCAGAAGCACACCATTTAGAGCCTATGATCACACAATGCATTATGACCCAAAAAACATTTTGAGAAGAAAATAAAAATTCTTGATTGCTACATTACATCAGTTCTAAATTTCCAAACAAAATCATATATTGACTTGTTAGGTGCTTATATGAGTTACAATATTTTGCAATGTCCTGCATAAAAGGTAATGAGTCACACACTTGGGTGTTCTGATTGTGCATGATCAATGGGGATTCAAGAATCTCTCTTTCATGACAAGAAAAACCAAAAGGCAAGGAAGGGAAGAAGCCCATCAAGCCCAACTCATAAAACTCATGACAATGGTTGTCATCCAAATGAATTTTAGGTTGTGGTTTTTTTCCAAGTCTTGCTACCTAGATGTCAATCAAAATGCACAATTCTTGTCTGATATGGAAGGGTTGCACTTTTGTCAGATGCTTTATGACCAACTGAAGGCCTTCAAGCTTTTTTTTTCTTTTTTTTTAGGGTTTGTTTTTAGGGATGATCAAGTGGTGTTTTGATTCATACCCACCAGAGAGCACTCTAACAAGCAGCATATACTGAAAGATTATGCTTTTCACATTTTTGTCAATTCACTTTCTTTCCCTTTTGGTCTCACATTTTTCAATTTTGTGATGTAGCTGAGAGCTGGTGATAACCCATAAGCCAATTTAGCCAAATTTGACTATTTACTAAATATTTTTAAAATATATTTTAGCTACCTACAGGCTATTTGAACCATGTGTAGAAATTTGGAGAGTTTATTTTTATTTTTTAAAAAATTTAAATTGAAATTATTTTTAAAAAATGGCAATTATTATTATTATTATTTTCCAAAAGTCATTGAATTGGGAACAACAATTTTTTCTCAATTTTGCAATAGTGTGAAATTTAAAACACAAACAAAAGAAGTTGTCCTGCACTTTTACATGTTTTGGGATTAATGTTTAGGATGATTTGCTGATGTTGTTTTTTCTCATTTACAATTTTTTCAAGTTTAAGTGTTAACATTGTGATCATCTTGCAACTCCTAGCATTGTGTTATGTTCTTGCCTTGTTATTTTAGAAATTTGCAACTATTAATGAAAAGTTTAAGATTTAATATTCTTTTTTTTTTTTTTTTCGCAAACTATAATCTCCAATTATAATGAACTATGAGACATTGCACTTTAATTTACATTTACATGACGAAAAAAATTTAGACGACATTGTGTAAGTGTAAATGATTTACACTCTACATAGCATGTAAAATGGCTATTTGCGCTTACATGCACAACATTGGTAAATAAGTATGTAAATAAATACATTAGGGGATGCAAGAGTTTACAATGTGAGTAGATAAGTAGGAAAAGGCCTTGGTGATTAGTAAATAAGCATATGTACGTGGATGGTTTGGCCCAATGTTGTGTGATTCTTCCTTTATAAAAGAAGCATTTGGTCTTAGTTTTGACACTTTTGTTAGTTTTGGAGGTTCTTTTGTTGTGAGTTTGAACATAGATTTTCTAATTTCTAAGCCTTTCGATTTCAATTCAATCACATTTTTTCAAATGAGCAAACCTACAAACCTAGTTTAAAATTGAGTTTGATTCCATATATACATTATAATGCTAGAGAAAAGTGTATAGGTGTAGGAGGGTAAGGCACCACCTTGAAGGGTTTCACAAGTGTAAGCTCTTGTGAAAGTGAAAAGGGGTGAAAACTTGTGAATGAAAGGGATCCTTTACCATGCATAGAAAAAACTTAAGAGTGCACACCCATTTTGCTAGCCTAGAGAATGGGTTATACTTTGCATGGTATGCTTGGACATGGAATTTACCAAGCATGAAGACCTCCTTTGATTGTCTTTTTGCATGCAATATGGTGAGTAACATGAGAGAACACACGAAAAAAATGAAGGGCAATTAAAAAAATGGAATGCTTGCCCAATTTTTGAAAAATGAAATGCCCACTCTAGTGGGCGTTTTGATTTTGAGATGAGATACCCCATTAACATTGGAGGACAAAAATACAATGAATAAGGTGCTTCCAATTACACTAAAAAAAAAACCCTAAGCATGTATTTAGGGGTGAGAAGATGAAAGCTTTGGGCAAAACATATGCAATAAAGTTGAGGAGTGTTAACATATGATAAATGTGTACACATGTTGGGATATATGATAAGAAGGTGCCCATACCCTACCCGTTATATATCTTTAAAGTTTTTGTATACCCAAACCTTAACCTGATGAAAATTTGAAGTGCTAATATATCTCGACCCAATGGATAAATAAATTATATATATACACATACACCCTGACCCAAGGATATATAAAAAACAACATACTTGCACAACGTTGGTTTTAATTGCCAAAAATGAGGAGAAAAAAAAAGGAAAAATCCCCAAATTTCTATACTTGGTTTCTATACTTTCCAATGTGTAGCCATAAATTAATTGTTCATGGTCTCATTTTTTTTTTTTTTGGCTCATTGGAAATTGAAAATCCATTACATGCAATTGAATCAAATGGGTGTTTGAAGCTTGTGAGCTAAACATATATTGGTACAAAAGAGTAAGTACTTTGGACTTAAGGTTTTAAAAAAAAAGTACCTAGGAGGAGATAAACCATTTGATAGTCCACTTATTTCAAAGATTTACTCCATTGTTTTGGATTTTATTTATTTATTTATTTAATTATTTATTAGGTTTTTATCGGTGTTTTCTTTCTTTTTTTCACATTTGGGAATTAGCCTCAATGGGCTGTGGTGGCCCACTCGCACAAATAGAATTTGACAAACTAAAATAAAATAAAATAAAATAAAGAATAATTAATTTAACAAATAATTATTGTGATTTTGATAGTCAATAGTAAGCACAATTTTTGTTTACTGAATTAAAAGCATCCCCAGCTGTGCTTGATATGTGATCCTGCACAGCTAAACTGGATGAAGAAATTCCAAAGTGTGCTGGTTTGGCTCAAGAAAATGGTTTTGGTTCAGCACAATTGCACACGTTTGCTGCGGCTTGTAAAAGGCAGAGCAGCGCTGTGCACCAGCAGAAGAAAAAGAGTGTAATAAATATGATCTGACTGCTGCTCAGTGTTTCTGATTGGCTCATTGTAATGATTAGTCCTGGTGGTTTGCTATTAGTAGTCCACCACCTATTTGCTGTCCCAGTTTCAGGACCAAAGGGAGATCCCCAATAATAATTTCCAAAAGCTCAATTCCTTGGTTCAGGAAGAGGGCAAGTTTCATTCGCTTCACGCGGTATTACGTACGACTCATGTGGCGTGTGTTTCCTGTTGCTGCTGCTGCTGCTACTAACGTAACGACGCTCTTCTGTGCTTTCTACAGACCCCACCACTAACGCACGACGCATCGTTGCGGCAGCAAAAAGCAAACAACAACAACCACCAAAAAAAGAAAAAAGGAGAATCAAAAGCTCATTGTAGCAACGTCCATAACAATAACAGCAATTTTTTTAGCGGCTGACGTTTGTTGCTTCGTTTCGATTTCTTTCGACTTCTTTATTATTCTGCATCGGTTCCTGCTCTTTTGTATTTGTTTCTTTGTTCACTCGCTTGCATTGCGGCAACAAGAAACTCCACAAGCGGAAAGTTTTGCAGCGGTCGGTAGCAGCGAAGGCCGTTCTGTAACGCTAAGGTTGATCTTTGGTTGCTGCTTCTTCGATTTCGACTTCGACTTTTGTTTTGTTTTTATCACCATTAGCATATCGGTTTCTTTCTGCGTCCTTTTGGTGTTTGTTTACTCGTTCTTTTTCAGACTCCGTATCGCAAACAAACTGCTGTTGCTGGTCGCGGAATATCTGTCTCCAGGTCTGTTGACTACCAATCGTCATTGTCATTATATTACTGCTGCTGCTGCGGCTGTTGTTGCTGTGTCAAGATTGTCCTCCTGCTTCCTGGATCTGGTTCGGCGAGTGTTTGAAAATTTGAGTCTTGAGTAAGCCAGATCCTGATGTTTGAACAAATTTTTTTGATGTCGAGATCTGTCAGGGAGTTTTTGGTGTTTTGTGGTCGCGTTTGGATGACTATAAGTAGGCAGGTTTCGCATTCATGTGGACTAGAAGACATCGGTTTCTTTTGCTCAAAGCGAAATTCTTCTTCTTGAATTATTCTATCTTCCTATGATGAGAGCGTGATGAAGGAGGTCGCAATTTCAAAAGTATTTCGGTGTGTGTAAATCATTGGTTTCATTTTGGAATTTGTGCATTGCACTGTGACGAACTTCTTCTGTAGCATGATGCTACTTCGATTCACTAATAGGAGGTGCATCGGTTGCGGGGAGGAGAATGAGTCGCAGGTCTGGAGTGAATTAGGCGGGCCATGACTAGATCGCCATTGAAAACTCGCGTCTCGAACCATAGCGGGGATTGGCGTTGCTCTAAAGCTCAAGAATGTAGCCAGACTTTGGTCATGGCCTCTGTGTCTGTGTGCGCAATTGACGAGTTTCTATAATTATTTATTTTGCAGGACTTTGCAACGTCCCTTAAGGACGCGTCTCTTGTCTGCGTGTGCTCCTTGTGCTGTTCAACAAGCGGCGCGGGTAAGCCTATTTTGTTCGCAAATTTTGTTGATTTCCTTCTCATCGCATCTTCAAGTTTAGCGGATTAAGCAATTTCTGATAATATGTGAAAAGTCTAGATCTGCATTTCTGTGCACTACCAAGAAGAGCATTTGTCCGAACACATAAAACCTTGGAGGACGCAGCCGCACGATGCGCGTCCCCTGTCGTAATAACAGGAATACAAGCTCGGGATGTAAGTGCATCTCCTGAGTCTCACGAGGAAGGAACACTTACTGTCTGTAAGAGAAAGACCTCATTCTTGCCTTCTTTTTTTCATTTTTTTATGAAGGGCTGAGAGCTCTGCATAGAGCAGCCAGACAGGCGTGACCAGCTTCGGCCCCAGTTGTCCATTATGACCACTAACGCAGCTCCTCCACCAGCTGCTGTTTCCTTGAAACAGCAGCTGCCGGCACGGATCACTCCCCTCGCCGATTACAGCAATTTGTCCATGGACAGGCGCTCAGTTGCAGCACATCCATGGCATGATCTCGAAATAGGTGAGTCTCCTCTCACTGCGTGGGCATAAGTTATGTGTAGCGTGTGTTCCACACTTCCATAACGACCGTTCCATTTCTTTCTGTACGCCACAATCCATGTTTCAACGATCAATGGAGTCCTGTCCGGATGGTTTGCATTGATCACAAGTCTCCTGGATCTGGTGGTGCAGTTTTGGCGCGCCAGTTCTGTGCAAGCTGTAGAAAGCCCTGTCTGTCTCTCTGAGCATGTATTCTAGTATGCGCATGATCGTTTTCGGTTTCCCTTACGTGAATGGGTGCTTGATTGGTGTGCAGGACCAGAAGCACCAGCGGTGTTCAACTGTGTGAGTTCCTCTGCTTAGCTCTCTTGCAAGCTGTAGATACATTGTGAAGCCCCTCCAGAGGGACTTTTGGGCAGTAGCTAAGGTTTAGGGTTTAGGGTCTCAATTTTCAGATTATGAGGGCTTGATGAACCTACTTAGAGAGGTTATGGAATGGAATAAAAGTTTTGAATGACAGGAATGCCCAGATTTGCTGAGTAGGGGGGTGGACTCTACAGCTCCTGCTGTGAAGAAGCTTCTGACCTGATAATGTAAATGGCAGGTGGTGGAGATTGGAAAAGGAAGCAAGGTGAAATATGAGCTTGACAAGAAGAGTGGTCTCATCAAGGTATATTGTCTCTACTCTGAAGTTTTGAAAGCCTGCACACTCCTCCACCATCATGCTGATAATTGTTGTGCTTCCTCAATGATTACTACTGTAAAAAATCCAAATTGTCATTTTGATTTCCTCTGTGGTGGTATGGTTTGTGTTGTACAGGTTGACCGTATTTTGTACTCCTCAGTTGTCTACCCTCACAATTATGGCTTCATTCCACGTACCCTCTGTGAAGACAATGACCCCATTGATGTCCTCGTCATCATGCAGGTTTCATCTTTCCTTCCCCTCTGACTGTTGACCACTGGAGAGTTTTCTCCCATTATTGTACTGGACAGGAAAAAGACCCCTGGAATCTTTCAGGCAGACATGAAGATTGCTCATGAGGTTTTGAGAGATTATGTACATATTATCTTGCCCTAAGCAGATTCTTTTCTAGATGGCTCCATGGACTAATGTAGCCAGAATTGCTTCTGTTTTCAACAGGAACCTGTTCTTCCAGGGTGCTTCCTTCGAGCAAGAGCAATTGGCCTCATGCCTATGATTGATCAGGTAATTTGTCAACTATTGCATGACACTGATGTTCCATTCCTGCTGTGAAATTACCTCTTGCCTGTGTCTCTGGTGACTAAATTCCACATTGTTCAAAGGGTTGGATTCCAACGAGTTTTGTTTGTTCCCATAAATCTAAAGCCAGGCCTAAGACACTACACACTGCAGAGGTGGCTCTTTTTTGGACATGAATGGATGCCTGATGATTTTCCACAGCATGCAATGAGTCCACAACATAGAAAGAAATCTTTTTTGCTGTCCTGAGCCAAGGTCTTTACTTCTAGCACTTGCTGATTGCTCCAATCTGAATGGCAGGGAGAGAAAGATGATAAAATCATAGCTGTCTGCGCTGACGATCCAGAATATCGTCACTACAAGGATATCAAAGAGCTTCCACCTCACAGGCTTGCAGAAATCCGTCGATTTTTTGAGGATTGTATCCATTGTTAATTTATGTTCTGGATTCAATGAGTTTTGAACTTTCTGTGACCAACTCAGGTACAGGAAGGGATGCACATAGTGATAATTTGCTGCTAAAAGCTTGCTTCCAGAAGTGACATTCATTCCACAAAGATGTGATTGATTTATGATTGTGTGTGGTCTGGAATGGATCGGAAATTAGTATGGCTTTACTCTGCAATGCCTGCTATATGTCAGTGGGGCTCCTGATCAGAGGGGTTCCTGATATGAAGCTGTGGACATCTCTCCTTGGGTGTGTTGACCCTATATTGACCCTGTTGAGGCTGTACCAGGGCTAGTTCTGCTAGGCAGAAAAATGAGTTGCATCCTGCAAAGCTTTTCTCCTTGACTAATTCCACAGACAAAAAGAATGAGAACAAGGAGGTTGCTGTGAATGACTTTCTGGGTGCTGAAAGTGCTGTTGAAGCCATCGGCCACTCCATGTAGGCCTCAAACCTGTATATCCCCCATGAAACATTTTTCTTGAGTTTTGGATACTGCACAGAAATATGTGTGATTGTGGGCACTGATTTGGCATGTGTTGTCTCTTTACTGGTACAGTGTAGTCTGTTTCTACTAGGTGTCTGAGCGGTCAAGTAGCAGGGGCTGCAACTTGCATGTCTTTCCTGACAGGAGGAGATAGTTGATACATTTTAGCAACAGACAGTGTAATGACTTCATCATGTGGTGTTTTGTCCAGGGATCTTTATGCTTCATTTGTTGTGGAAAGCTTGCGACGATAGAGGGCTTGCTGCTTTCAGTATATGAGGAATGGCCAGCACATGAAGGCTGCTGATCACCTAGCTTAAATTAAAGGGTCCACACCTGTCTATCCAAGATTTTTCCTCTGACTGAGGTGGGCAAACATCCAATAGATATGAAATAGCAAGGAGCATAACTGTTAAGCTACTCCTGCTTAGTGAAGCACTAGAGCTTTTCAACCATTTTTTTGGCTACCAAGAGTGCCACTGTGTATCAACCAACACTCAATACATATGTTCTTCCTTCCTTCATTGCAATTCTGGTCTGTAGTCAGCATGTCCACTGTGCCTCTAGTTTTTTGTTGAATGTGTGTTTGACTACATAACTCTGATGGGGCTGTCCCAGAGATGTCCTGGAGATGCTGATGTGCCAACTCTCTTCAATTTTGGAAACAAATTGAATCAAGCCTATTCAATAGAGTATCTCATCTGATTTGTTTCTTTCAGAAAATCACAGGGAAAGGAGGAATGCTTAGGATGCGAATGTGGGGGACATCACTAGTGGATGGAGTAACATTATGCCATGGTATCTATGAGTGATGACCCGCAGCTCTCCTTCACTGTCGCACATGGCTGAGCTTCACACAACTTGAACATGCACTCTTGATGGCAGAAAGCTCAGTTGCTGTTCTGTCAAGACCACAGGAGGCAGTCCTCCAGTCATTTGCAACCAGGCCAGCACCAACTACTTCACTCCCCACCCTCTGTTTGCAGCACCTAATAAAAAATTCCTTAAATCTCCAACTAAAACTTGGTCATGTCTTCCTGAAATTTGGGCTGCAATTTTTCTTTCCAAGGATCTAACACACAAAAGACTGTCTTTCACAGATGTGCAGAGTTGGTGGATGACAATATGGATCGAGTTTTACCCACTAACACACATGCGGGGGGCCTATAACTGGAGTTCATGCAATCAAAGACTTCACAAATGGGTAAGATGTTTGGATTATACCTTTCAAGAATCTTAAGAATTTTACCCGTCATCAGAAAAACAATAGAGGTACCCACTAGCCACCAGTGTTGGGCATGTAAGTCTTTTAGTGTCATATACACATGGGTATATATATATAAACCATCCACTGTAATTGAACTAACATGACTTGTTGAATGTCAATGTCTAAAAACACCATCATATTCTTAAGGAAGGGCAACAATAAGAACATTGACAATTTCCAAGAATGAAATGATCCAAGAAATCTTGTCAACTCCATCATTGGCGCTCATTCTTGTTGACAAAGTTGCATCGAAGATGTTTTCCAAGATGACAAAGTTGACAATTTTCCAAGAAGGAAATGAACACCAATGATGGAGTTGGCAGCTGACATCCTTAAACACAATTTGATTGAATATAATGTCAACAATTTTTTTGCCACAGTGAACCAGCACCCACTGGTGCACCATGAAGGATGGATGATAAATGGTCTGAAACCAGTTTTCTGTTGTGTTCCAGTTCTTTAACTAACAACAGTGGCTAGCTCAGTTGCTGTTTTTTTAAACTACCTACCTACCTACTAACAACCCAGGTAGGTAGGAAAAATAGGCAACTACTAAGTAAGTAGATGATTTATGCATATGTAGGAGTTGTTTTTACTACCTACCTACTAACAACCCACAAGTGAGTATTTAAAAAAAAAGCTTCTGGATGTATGCTGTCTTGGTGTGGACATGATTTTTTAGACTATTTTTATAATAACCTCAGGAATTAACATTTAGCAAGTGTTGGGATCAGAAATGGATACCAATAACCAGAGGTTCTCAGATAGGGTTTAGGTTTAAACCCTAAACCCTAATAACTGTCATTCCCAAAGAATCAAACAGCCGACTCTCATATATAACCACAGTTCTAAGAAATCTGAGCACCAGTTTTGATATATAAACACAGTTCTAAAAATTCTAAGAATTGGACAAACATTCTAACCCTGCTGCGTGTTCTTTGCCAGTCACTTTTATGAAAACTGCCAGTTCTTTGAGGCTCCTTTGAAATTCAAAAGACCAGGGCCAAACAAAGGCTCTTTGATTCTGAAAATTTTCCAAAATTCCAAAACACATGTTCTTTGATGTTCAAAACAAAAAATTTAAATCTGGAACCAGAGGTTATTATTAAAACAAAGTGGGTAAGTAATGTGCAATTAACCCTGTTGTCTGTAAATAGACACTACTCATCGAATTGTTTAGTTCAGACCACCAAATTCCAGAAATCCCAGTGGCCTGAAGAAACAAATCTTCAGACCTATACACAACTCTATTATGCTGAACATTGAAAATAATGTACCCATTTCTACCATTTCCATTGATCCTCTAAAATTCTCACAAACTGACTAAAACTTATTACACAATTAACCTCAAGATAACTAAGAAACATAATTTGGACCATCAAATCCAGCAATTTCATTGGCCAAAACATTTTTTCTTCACACCTACTACACACGAGCCTATGTAACACCCTCTATATATTAGTCTACTTACATAATATCCTTGGTGGTCGTCCTTTTCATCCATCCGTTTTGTCATCCATCCCATCATCCATCCATCCAAGTTCCTCATCCCGACAGAAGAAGATGATGGAAGAGGAGGAGGACGATGAATGGCGACAGCAGCAGTTTATCCAAATGTTTACACGATCCAATCCTGTAGTTTATGAAAAACTCCTATAGTACAATAATAATATAACCATTGTCTGAATACAGCTGGGGATAAAAAAAATCAACTACCCACACTGGAATTAACCAGGTCCACTGTTCTAGTAATAGCCTGCAGATAAAAATACATCTGCAAAATCACCCACACTACCAACAGTGGCCTGAACTCCATTTGACTGGAAGCCTCCAGAGGACATACAACATGATCAGTAGCTAAAGCATCAGACACCAACATTAGACTTATAATCAACACGACCAAGAAGTTCTGTCCATGTTGTTGCTGCCACTGCTCATTTAGTCTAGGTACAGAGATCACAGCAACAACTAATAGAAAGTACTGTTCTGCCCCACTTCACCTGTTACTGGCAGCAGTACTCTCTTTGTGGTGGTTATTCCCAAGAAATACAACAGCATTAGTGTTGAAACTTTCAAGATTTCTTTGGAGTTCTTAGGCCATGACTAAGTTTTAGGTGTTTGACAGCCCTATAACGCTGATCCCACGAAGGACCCTGAAAGTACATGTGGTTTTACATAGGCCAGCCAACAAAGCCTGCTCCCAAGACACAATTGAAATTGCCACCCAGCCTGAATAATAAAGTCAGCATTCACATTCAGTCAAGTCATGCATTTTCATTCAGAGCTTTACAAGATTGCCCAGTTTAGAGGGAAAGGAGGGATTAACTGTTGGGACTCCGTGACTATGTCTTAGTCATGAAATGAAGAGATGGTCAAAGATTGCAACAGCCCAATTGTGATATGAACAAGTGCTAATCTATAGGCACAGTATACTCTTTTATTACAACAATCATAGTTGTATTTTCAACTAAGTCTAGAATGAAGTCAAGAAAAATTACTCTAGGCAACTGGTGTACACAGAAAATAAGCAATTTTAAACTAGATCTTGAGAGTATCATGGTAGAAGAACGTGAAGAAATAAAGCTTCATGACCAAACCCAAACCTAGTTGTAGGGCTACAGCACTCACTACAATCACAAACCACCTGTCACTTCCAGTCTTGATATGACTCCGGATGTTGAGCCCCAAGAAAGCTGCTGACATGAGTGTTGCGACTCCCACCACCACCCACCTCATTATATCCCATGGCACTACAGACAAAAACTGGTAGCAAAAATAGCATATCAACACAATTGAATTTTTGCAGCTTAAGCAGACATTAGTGTAACAGTTAAACATGTGGCTACAGAAGTCCTGTTTTGAGCACATCAACAAAGACAAGATTATGATGGATGTATATCATATGTAAATGTCATTGATTGTCAAATAAACACTAGCTCTGCAAGTCAATTCCAACCAGGCCCAATAGGACAACAATTTGCCATCTCATAAACTAAATCATGAACATCAATTGATGGTCTGACCTAGTACTTAGTATGCAACAACTCTTTCTCATGGAGACAAGCAATACAACAAGACCATGATTGATGAGGAAGGGAGTTACCGAAGCTGGGATGAAGACAAAGAGAGAGTAGCCATACAAACACCAAAGCTGGACGAGTCCAGACACAACACCCAGGTACTTGAGAAGAAAGTAGAGGCCCAAGGGTATCACTCCCACATAGCCATAGAACATGATAGCTGCATATGTAACCTTGTTGATGTCGTAGTGCCAGGCCTCACCACCTCCTGCACTGGTCTTGTGGGCTAAGTATGCTGCAAAGTTCCCCAAAGCTGCTGTGACAAACACCAAGGTGGAGCAGATCCAGAATGGCCCATACCTGAAGAGAGATATCAGTGGCTTCACTCCATCTTCTGACTCACTGACTTTATTTCATCAGAAAATGCTGACTTTTACCATCCTTTGAGTTGACATTCCCCAGACTGAAGGTATGATTCCCAAAACAAAGATGACTACACAGGGATCATGCTACAATTTGTGGAAGACTGAAGGCTTACATGTCAGGGTTGTGGCTGGTCTTCTCAACAAAATCACTCTTGTAAGGGAAAAGGGAATCCTTTATTCGTTCCAATACATCTACTGTGTCCACGTTGAAGTATGGCCGATAAGTTATGACATTGAAATAGCTCTGCCATCCTTGAGGAGTATCAGCACCCCCTCCTTGACCTCCTTGTCCTGGCTGTGAGAATGAGTCTGCACTCCACATTTGGCAAGTCTAATGATAAAGCAAAAAGAGCAGAAACAAAGATAGGACAGGTCTTAAGGGGACTCAAAGTCTGAAGGTTCATGGACAATACAACAATTCATGACAACAGAAAGCCCAGAGGGCATCATGAAAAGTGTGAAAGAAGAAGAGAGATCCAACACCTTCCTTTCCCCTTCATTCCCTGATTCTGGTTCTTGAGGTGGCATACCAAAGATAAGTGGAATCAACAAGACCAAATATCATGCAGATGGGAGCAACTTCAAAAACACCTTCTTTCCATTCTGACTTCTTGTAAGATACTCAACACCCTGTACATTGAATCTCAAGAAAATGAACTCATCATTATGCCCTCTGGAATCACTGTGATTGCAGAGAGAAAAACCAATGAGATTGCAGACAAACTTCACAAAAACTGTGTGAAGGTAACCAAAATCTCAGGTCAAGCCAAACCAAAACAAGCACATAAAGAAAAGTTGTACATTGTGAGTGTCACTCTCTAAGTATCAGACCATCACCTTCATCAATGAATTGCAGCGACTAGCTGCCATTGCTCCCCACTGATTTCATCAGATCCTGACAGTGGGTTTAGATACATGATTAAATAACATACTCAAAACTTAGGGCAAACAATCATATAAAATTCTTTGTCCTGATTTTCTGTCCAAATTCTGGAAGCAACAGGACAATTCAATAGTGTACTCATCACACTGAAACAAGCTTGTAAGGTTGAGATTCATTTCAGTTTAGCTTGCCCCTGTGGAAGCAAACATCTGAGTCAAAGGCATAGAGAGGCTACATAGAACTTGGTGGTTGAGGAGCACCCTGAATATATCTGTTAAGCACATCCAGAATCAAGGCACATTATGTCACTACACCCATACAAGCACTTGAACCATCAAATAACCACCTACAGTAGAGGGCTGCATACCATCAGCATCACGTGGAGGCTGGAAAGAGCCAGCAACTTTGCCTCTGTTGTCACTTGGTGGGAACGTCTGAAGGTTTGAATCTGAAAAACAATAAAAAGAAAGATAAGACATGTAGGATAGTATATCAAAAATGATAAAAGGACAAAACTATGAACTCATAGAGCATTAACACTTATGGGGCAACTGATCTGGAGAATCTCAAAACATTCAAGAGGAAGGCTACTGAAAAAAGACGAAGCTAGTTTAGTTTTCCGTTGTAACTTTTCACGGCACACCTCAAATGTTGTTTAATCATAAATTTCTCTGTTCTGCAACTAGAAAGAAATGACTTCCAGTAACCAGATATTTGGCAAGTGAAATCTTTTAAGTCACAAAAATAAGATTAATTTAAATGAGAAACTCCACATTCTCCAGGAAGAGAAAAAAGGGTATGGACCACAGTTATGCATTCAATAGAAATCAATGAGAAAAGGAAAGATAGGGGAATACTCCAGGGATGTGGTATTGGTATCGGCATTTGTAACTATGTGGGAAAAAAAATTCTTCAAGGCAGAATAACTCGCATATATGAAGTCCTCTCTCACAAAAGAGTTCAACCAGAACAAAACACTTTTTTCACACTCTCCTTCATATTGAGCTCAAGATCATAGAAAGCATGCTAGTCATAGTAAGCTTTGACTAGTTCACACCTGCGACGTATTGAATTAAACTTGCTGCAAGTCCTCCCACCATTGAATATCATTGATTTAATGACAAACTAGTCTCACTTCTGCCTGTTGTTGCTTAGGTTTTTTGAACAATCCAGGAAAACCTTTGCAATTGAAAACAGCATAAATCCACAAAAGTTGCTGGAAAAAAAGTGTGCAGCAGAATAACAGAAAATTGAGAAATAGGAGGCAGGCAAGTGCTTGTTGGGTTGGTGAATGAACCTTGAAATGGAAGGACATGGTCTGCAACTGCAGCAACCTGCATGCAGATGGCAAAAAAAGTCAGTTTGCCATCCATCTCAACCAAACCCCATTGATTCATCTCGTAATCTAGAGGAAGGGGGCTAAGTTGGACAAGGATCTCCATTTTAAAATACAAGGCTCTCCAGGAAGCAGTGGAAAATAGAAATTCCATAATATGAACTTAGAAAACATCATGTAGCCACAGGAGGATAGCTTGAGGTGCAAGGAAGACAAAGAATTGAAGGCCACATTGACTTATTCCCATTTCAAGATCAAATACTGAAAATTGGGAAATTGTGATCATAGCTAAAGGACAAGTTTTAGAGGACCAATTGAACATTCTAACTATTCTTTCTTCTCTGGATCCACAGATGAATTTCAATCAAAACTTACGTACAAGAAGATGATGATGAGCAGGAGGACGATGACCTATCTCAAGGGTTTGACCTAATAGCAAATCAGACAACTAGGTCACAAATATCTTGGAAAACACTCAACCTACAATGCATAAGCTTCGGCATGAAGCCATAACCAGATCGCCGTTGTGCAAAACAGCCGAGACTAGGATACGATTGAAACCAATGCACAATGACAGCGACAATCTAAAAACCCATTTCGTCAAATGCACCGATCTAGAACATGAGACCGCGTGTGTGCCGCATGAAGCTGAAATCAGAACAAGAAATCACGGGAGCTGAAGAAAGCAGGACACTAAATTGGCACAATGACACAATGCAAGATTAACAATCACAGCTAATAACAGACCAAACTGGATCAAGGAAAAAAAAAGAATCCCACCATCTAGACATATTATGAGTGAAGCAAAATATGGGGGAAAAAATGATCAACTCAATGCCAATGCATGGCGAAACAGAAGCCGAGACGACGGGAGTGGAATGAGAAATTACCGATGCTCGAAAACTTACCGGTACAGATCCACCAACAGATTCAGATCCGAGGCTGCTGTAGTTACCCGACATTTTTCCAAAACTCTTGTTGAAAAAATGGAACTTCCACAAGCAGAAGAAGGAGATCTCGGCGCCGAATCAGGGAAAAAATAAAATGCTCTAGTCGAGGCGAGGCGAGGCGAGGCGAGAAGACTACGAAAAGAGGATCAACAACCAAGAGACGCGGTGGTGCTAGAGCGTTAGTGAAAGACGCTTTTGCTCCATCGCTAGGGTTTGCGTGGAAGTCTCTTCCCGTTCTGCCGTGGAGCCCATGATTGACGGTTTCCCACTTGTGATTTCCTGACCATTTTTATTTCTGTTCACACGTTGACACGTTCAATTTCCCCACCTCTTTTGTGTTTGCCACTTGTGTGTCCTTGTCAGCATTTCTTTCCCTGCCCGCGCCCTTTGGAAGTTTTACCGAAAGGTCAAAACCGGAGATTGAACGTCCCCTGGATTCGATCGGTGTTAGGTACCCAGTGGACTTAATTAGGCACATAGCCGATCTACATGGGCCTTGCCACTTATAGGCAAAGGTTATTTAATACTAGCTATGTCCAGAGGGAAGAGACCCTAGCATTGGTTTGGGATTTGGGCAGAATTTTTTGGCTCCAACATGACCCAATCTGTGAGACACATGTGGAGTATTATGTGTGCATGTAGTGATGGATGGTTATGTTCCATAAAAGTCATGTATTTACATGACAAGTTTTGGATCTAGTAATGGACGTTTTTGGTTTCAACTTTGAACTTGCCATTCCATGATGAGTTGCTCAGTCTTCGATAGCACCAGTTTTTACACTCACACCCGGGAATTTGTTGGAGCAAAATTTTGGCTAAAGAACCAAGTGCTGACAAAGACAGTCATGACCCAGAAAACAACTACATAGGTAAAAGCATCACAGATCAGTCTGAACACAATCACCAGTTGCAGATGGTAACTAAACATCAAGACAAGCTAGAGAAATGGATATGACAGAGCACAGTAAGTATTCCAGACCAAAAGCATTCAAATTCAATCTGAAGCTGCAGCAAGCTGTCTTTTCTATTCATAACCTTCAAATTTTTATGCTATGGACTAATTTCAAGTTCAAATACCATAGAACAACTACTGAGCAGTGAGTAACAACAATGGTGAAGAGCATGTATACAAAATTCCAACCACAATTGAGAAACTTGTTTAGAATAGCACATTCCAATAACAGAGACTTGCTCAAGAATCATCTCGTAAAGCTACTTGGTAGTAACAACAATAGTAAGGATCCTGTAAACAAAATTCCACTGGTACTAAACTATGTTCCGAGTAGCACACTCTGATAATATAGAGGACAGAAAAAGAGACTTGCTCAAGAAATCACAAGATTGTGATTGTCTTGAAGGTCAAGTCAATGCTTACAATGGACATCACTACAGAACTGCTGCAAGCAACGAAAATGGTGTGCCAATGACCATGCCTGAACATCCCCACTGCAATTTTACCAATGAAACATGAAAAATCTTCCCATTAGTATGCTGCATAGATAATCATGAAATAAGTAGTATCTTATGGTGTACAAATTCCCATGTATAATCTTCTAAAGGCCAGCACAATCTTATTTTCAAACCCCTCAACTTTCACTGTTTGCTATGATAAAATATTTTGCTTGCTATTTTATCCCGATATTCCTGATAATATCAAATGCATTCCAAATGTGAAGGGTTCATTGAAGAGTAGTCCACTTGAGAAAATTCTCAATAGAGCTCAAATCAGGTGTAATGACTTACAAATAATAGTGGTCATGCCCTCATGCTGGTTGAGCAGTGGCATTATTTGCAAGTGCCTGATTTTGTGCCGGGTAACCAAGTGGTCTTCGGAACAACATGATGTGGGGCTCAGGTCGGTGGATGGCATAGTGAACCCAACCCCGTGACTGCTGCACCCCTATTCCTCGCCATTCAACCTATTTGCATCCTCCACCCACATCTATTCAGAATATGATCAACTCAAGGATAATAAAACACCTTTGGTGACATGTGGAAGCTTGACATGATAACTGACTTTTTGGCAAAGAAAATGCCCGCTCAAAAAGCACAAATTGAACAGGCACTAACATGTCCTCAAGTTTACCTCAGAAAGTAGGCGATTCTTGGGCAGTAATTTTGCTATGTCAGGAGGTAGAACAACATGCCTGCAACACAGATGTTAAAGTTCACATTAAAAAGCTATGTTGGCATGTGTAGATATGAAGGCACACCTGCAGACCAGTTCAACCAGCTTTGCTCAACTTTACCATATTTTCCAACAACTTTGCATGCACAAATCGGAAAAAGTAAGGGTTAAATGTCTGTATGAGAGACTCAAGCGAGACAACATTTTTGCTGGCTGTTACCTTTTCAAGAGAAATAGTTGGCAAAAAGAGAATGTTTAGCCACTCCTTGTTCATGCGGTAATGAAGGCCTCTCATTTTACGACGGACAATCAAGGCTCAGGATGAGACACTAACATACACTACAGGACTAATGAATGTTCCCAGGCCGAGTGCAGGTTGTGAGCATGCCGTTGCTCCGAAAGCAAATGATCTTCCAGAGTAATTTCGAAAACCTTTGAAGTGGAAAATAGAACACATCACCTGACTGCGGTACTAATTTCATCAGCGTATACTTCATTGACTACCTCAAGGTGTCCATTACACACACACACACACACTCTCTCTCTCTCTCTCTCTCTCTCTCTCGCAGTACAGCAAACCTGGATAGTTTCTACTACAGAAGTCATGAAACAGAGCACAGATATAGGTTTTCAGGGGGGAAGGGAAGGACCAAAGAGACAGGAAACGATATTGAAAACCTCCCAGATCCGTCTAACCTCGGCCGTTTCCATGTGAAAGGCAAGGCAAAACAAAGACTCACCTATACTCATTAACGTCGTCGAAATACTTCTCGGAGTACTCGATCTGCGGCATGCTTTGAAAGCTGATAGATCCGTGCCTTTGTCGACTTATCAGACTCCCAAAATCACCCCCTCAAAAGACGAAGCTAGCCTTGCAAATGCGAGAGAGAAGAGAGAACAAGGGCGGAAGTGCACGAGAGCGCAAAAAGCCAAGCGCAAAGTTCAAGAGACAAAGCAGGGAAGAAAGAAAGGAAGGTTACTAGATATCTACCGACCTACCTACCTAGTTAGTAGGTTTTTTAGGTCTTACCTAGTAGGTACCTACTGTCCAATGTTTTCAATTTCAAAATAGGGGGACATGTCCGTTGATGTAATCATGGCGATCTGATCTGGACTCAGGCCAGTGTGAACAGGGTATCTAGTAGTTGGGCCATTCCTGCTAGCAATCCAAGGTCAAATTTACTGCCAAAAAAAATTAAGTACTGTTCTGGGTGTGAACGGTGAAGGCGATTGCACTGTACACCTAGACCAGTGGAAAATCAGAATGCGGAAAAACAAAAAACTTCTGCTCAAGTGTGAACAGGGATTGTTCTTTGGCATCATCTGTGGCGGGCCTTTTTTTTCGCAGGCTGAAACTTCGCCAAAAAGCGAACTAAATAACTAAAAACTCGAAAATAAAGTGATTTTGTTGAGTTTCCATCGCCAGAAATGAGATTTAAAAAATAAATAACCAGATTCTAGGCAACATAAAGAAATTCCTTAAAAAAACAGTGTAGACTGTGTCGGTCCATTATACAAGCCTATACTTTTGGTGCAAAATTTCTCCCTGCTGCAAAATTTTTGTGGCAAATCAAAAAATTTAATAGAAAAATCGCCAAAAATCGAAAAAATTGCAAGATTTCTATACATTTGTTCAAATAGGTAGCCAAAAACAGAATAGTATTAAGGATGTTTTTAACCTTTTTTTTCCTTTCACATTTTGCTAATATCCAAATTTGGCTAAATCGACTTATGGATGATCACCACCCTTGGCTACATCACAAAGTTGAGGGGAGGGAAAAAAAAAAACACTTCATATTAAATTTACTAAATCATGCTCTACAGAGCAATGTTGTTGGTTTTTTTTTTTTTTTTTTTTATCAATTTTGTGAAGTTGCCACACTGACGATTCTCCACAAGGAGATTTAGCCACGTTTGGCTATATACCATCCTTGCGCTGTGTTCACACGTGAATAAAACATGAGGTAACAGAGATGTCATCCATAGGTTTTGTCAGATTCTCTGCTACCCAGCTAGGACAAAAAGTAGCCAACTCTGCAGCACTTTGGCTGTTGAGGCCATTGCCACACCCACCGCATCCCATCCCCCAACACACACACACACACACACACGCCACCTTCTCCTTCGTTTTGTGGCCTTCCAAAATTCCAGTCCAGGTGCCCTTGGGTCTACGTATCGAGCAACTGGGCCAATTGAAACTTACGAAAGGAAGCGAGAGAGAAAGAGCGCTAGTAGCTAGAAAAACGGCGCAAACCAGAACCGGACCCCACACACTCGTACCAAACTAGAACCCGAACACAGACGTAGAACAGAAACTCGGAGAGAAGCGAAGGCAGCGAGAGAGACAGAGAGAAGCACACACACAAGGTCGAGGTGCTTCTTCCACTTTGCGTGCGTAGGGGGAAGTGGAGGGATATTATGTTCATGAACAAGAGGAGCAAGGAGCAAAGGACTAGTGGCGATGATGGTTTCACTGTGTTTCAAAACGGGAACGGACGGAACATTGAGCGGTCGTCTCTTCTGCCTTCTTCTTCAGCCACTCCTGCCTCTGCTGCTGGTCGCTTTCGCGGCGCCATGGACAACTCCGCCTACCCTGATGGCGGTGTGTGTGTTTGTGTGTGTGTTTTTTCTTTCTTTTTTCTTGCTCTTTTCTAGGTTTTTGATGATGATGATGATGATGATGACGACGACGCGGAGGTTTTGATTTTTACTTACTGCTGTCTGCTTTCAAGGAGGATCGGGTCTGCAGGGGATTGGACCCTGATTAGATTTTGACCTAACTCTTCTCAGCATCAAGGACCAATGCTGTGATATCAATTTTCATTTTGTAATAATATCTTTCGATCTGAATTGTAGCAATCCATTATTTTTCATAAAATTGAATGTTGTTTTGCAGATGATTTTGACACAGACAGTGAGGAGGAGTCGGATGTGAGTGGATCTGCAGGAGATGACACTTCATGGATTTCCTGGTTCTGTCGCTTGAGAGGCAATGAGTTCTTCTGTGAGGTGGACAATGAGTACATTCATGATGAGTTCAATCTCAGTGGCCTCAGTAGTCAGGTTCCCTACTATGACTACGCACTTGATCTCATTATGGATGTGGAGTCTCCTAATGGTAAGAAGAACATATCATGGCTTTCTTTCTGGGCATGATCAATGAGGCAAATGTTACATTGCTGTTTCTTTGGTATTAACACTGAAAATTTGTTCCTTGAGAGCCATGAGCATTAGACAACGATAGTGTTTATGGTCAAGATATTGACCAACAGAAAACATTGAGGTATGTTCAAAATTTGGCAAGAGTGTAGTTTAGGTTTTGCATGTATGTATGAATATTGTGTATAGTGATTAGCATGGAAGAAAAAGAGGGTTTGATTTTGCCTGCAGTTGTTGTGATGATTTAAGAAGAGTGAGAACTCTCTGAGATCCAATGACAGATTTGACATAAAGACAGATTTCCTGTTGAGAGTGTATAAAAGTGAAAGAGGATGAAATCATGGCCTCTCTGTTTCTTGTATGCTCCCCTTTTCATCTTTAGCCTATCTGGATTTTGTGCCTTCTACTAATGCCCATGTGTATGCAATGGGATGGACTTGACTAGGTTTAATTACACTCACCCCGGTTGTCTCTAATGTACAGACTTCCTTTAACTGCAGATGATTTGTTTTCAGAGGAGCAAAATGAAATGGTAGAGTCTGCTGCAGAGATGTTGTATGGACTCATACATGTCCGGTATATCCTGACTAGCAAAGGGATGAATGCTATGGTATGTCTTGTTTCCTTGTTCCCTGCTTTGTGTTAAACTCCTTATGAAGCAATCAGAAGGATAATTCACTGAATGCTCATCCAATAGAATAGGCTAAAGTACTGCATCCAATTTGAGAGTGTTGATTCAGGTGTATGGATTTTTTCTTATGGTGGTCTGCAGTTAGAGAAGTCCAAGAATGTGGACTTTGGCAGGTGTCCCAGAATGTATTGCTCAGGCCAGCCATGTCTGCCCATGGGACAGTCAGATGTCTCAAGGACAAGTACTGTGAAAATCTACTGTCCCAAGTGTGAAGACATATATTACCCAAGGTCCAAGTATCAAGGCAGTATCCTCTTCCACATGTACCATATGGTGAATGCATGATATTCTGCTTTGTAATGACATGTGGCTGTTTATTGGGGTGCATTGTGGAAGAATAAATTGAACACAGGTTTTTAGTCAATTTGTATTATATTGATGTGAAGTCAAACTTGTAACTCCCCACCCAGTAACTTCTCAAATTCCTGTGGAACTTAAATAATTCTGAACAAGAACCCTCATTTGGCTTTCTTCTGAAGGACACAATCCTGCCATGACAGTTGGTTGCCCTGAGACCCAAAGAAAGTTTCTGTATCTAGTTGGCAGACAATTTGAATGAAGTTTATAAAGGCTTTGAACAACCAGGGTGTTTAAACCACACCTGAGGCTGACTTTTGGGCTTTTCATTGTTCAGTGCAAAGTCAACAATTAGAATATCATCACAGCACTCAGGTGTTTCTGATTTTGGGTACATGCTAACTGCCATGTAGGCTTCTCTTGATGTGCTTTTCTTAACTGCATTCAGATATTGATGGAGCATACTTTGGGACAACATTTCCTCATCTGTTTCTGATGACTTATCCTCAAGTAAAACCAGCAAAGCCAACTCAAAGCTATGTACCAAGGATATTTGGGTTCAAACTACACAAGAGTGCAATGTAGGTGACTTCACCGCAAATTGGAGTAGTAGGTGTAATTATATCTAGTTGGAAAGCAATTGTTTGCAGACATGATGCTGGGTGATGGCCACAGTTCTGCTCCCATATGCTGCTGCAGTGAAATTTGGAGTTTGCACCTTTGGGCAGGCTGAGTTGGCTTCTTTGGAAATATTATTTGTTGGTGCAAGTTAGATTTGCAGCCTGTCTCTATATTAACCCATTTTATTGGAATTGGAATTGGAACTGAATTGGCAACAGATGTCAGTAAATTGTGCATTTGTGAGACGCTACATGTCATAGAAACAGATTGTATAGAGTAAAACAAGTTAGGACTTTTGATGCTGTACATTATGTCCATTGTCCATATTTTGTCAAGATATTCATGGTCTCTTTTTCTCTTCTCAACAATTTTAATTAGCGTGACAAAATTGGATTTATGCACATTTCAACTTTGTTGGAGTGCATAGAGTTGACCCTCTCTATTCATTGCTCTGAATTCTGATGTAGGTGACTGTCTTGAAATGATTTCAACTTTTACTGAAGATGGTATTTTGTTACACAAATGTTACATATTCAGAGATATTGGGGTTGTTATTGGGTTACTGGTAGACACAAGTAAGGAGAGATCAAGAGGATAGTGATTGAATGTTGGATGAGGGTCTCAGTGAGAAGTGCTTAAGTTGGGGTTGCCATTATGAAAGTGTGGTATTATTAATAAGCAGTTCAATTCCCATCTATTAGATGTTAGTTGATAGGAAGTAAAGGGACATGAATCATTTTGAATGATCATCACTACACATAGACCAAGAGAAATTCAGATGATCAACATAACCAAGGCTTGGTATTCAGACCAGTTGCTGGGGAAGAGACTTGACCATAGCTGCTGGACAGGTTCCTTTGGGGGTGAATGAATACATTGAAGTCCAGGGGACAACCTAAAACAAAATAACAAAATGCAGTCAATCACAGTTTCCATACCTGTGTAAATTACATTTCATTGTTGACATGCTCAATCAGTCCAGGCACTCAGATCCTTCACAAAAAAGTTTCTGTTATATACAGTCAGCTCCCCATGTTGAGCATGCCAAACACTCTTTTCAGTTCACAGGTACCACACACTCATGGGTTTGAGGAATTTCAAAGCCTGAAAAAAGCTGATTGACCACAGATCCCTCAGGTCCCATGGTGGTTGCACTCAAGCCAAGTCTCCACAAAGCACAATAGAAAGTGACATCTAATGTGAAGACTTTTGACAGCCTTTTAACTGTCACTGCAACATTGTGTGTGTCTGTTCTTGAACTTCAGGATTCAGGACACTTCAAAAGCCAATCATCAATATGCCATTGCACCAAGCCACTCACAGTGCTCTGGGGTATTCAACCTTAAACCTCAAGAACTAGCTCTTCATGCTGCCAACTGCACCCAAGCAAACTCCTCTGCATAGCCATTGCTGACTCCAGAAGTACATGATGCTGTGCAAGAAAAGACAGTAATAGTGGCCCAATCAAGAGAGCTGGGTTCATTTTTCACTCGCAAGAAATACAGAAGCTGGGGCAACACTTGCAGCTCAAAGTTCCGGGGACCCCCACAGTGTGAACAAGGCTGAATGTCAGTGCTCTTTTTTGGCTGGCCTTCTAATAATGGCCACAATGGCTTTGCATCCTGTGAACGACAATACCTTAGCACTTGCTCTGGTGCACATGAAATCCTTGCTTGGAATGATACCCAGTGTTGCTGCTCCTGTGAGGCCTCCTGCACCTCCTGCAAATCAGAGGCTGAAAACTCCTCCCCTGCCTTTCTCCGCCTTTCATATTCATCAAGCAACTGTTTGGCCCTACTTTGTCCAGCCTCCATCTGAGGAGCTGGGTTACTTCTATCATTGTCCTCAGCCTCATAATTGTATTCTTCATCAACCACAAGCTCAAACTCTGGCCACAGTTTGTCACTAGCAGCACATGCAATTCCTGGTAAATTTTTCTTGTGTGGTTCATGAAGATCCTCAGGCATCAACTCACCAGCCTCCACCTTGACTGACTCTACATCTTTTGTGGACCCTGGCTCTGGATGGCCTGCACTCTTGGCAGCTTGGACTTGCCGACAAAATCCACTGTGGCCAGCCCGCCAGTGCTCAATCTGGTGGTTCCGGGAGCAGTAACGTGTGTGCTTACAGGCTGCACATGCTTTGTGACCCTTCCAGGCTCCACACCATGTGCATAGAGCCACACCATCACATGATGGTGAGTCCTGACCATCAGGGTTTGGTGGACTGTATGAGTAAAAAGAATTGTGTCGGGGAAGCTGACTCCGGAAAACCCTAATACTGCGGCATGGCTTCTCTGCTGGTTGCTTGCATTGATGGTGCTGATCTTGCTGGAGACAAGCCATGTTTGGACAAATAAACACATACAAAGTTCTGTGGAATGCCTCCGGCTGATCTTCAAGTGGTGCATAAACCTGTAGCAAAAACTGTAAGGGATTGTCGCAAATCCCACATAGTACTTGCTTCCCATAAGGCAGATTGATTGGATCTAACCAAGCAGGGGTACCTCCTACTTTGCTGGGAAAATGGTGCCTTGAAACTTTCCATGCTTGCTCCACTGGTTGCACAAACCCTAATCCTACAAGTGTGTCATCTTCTTCCTCTTCCTCCTCCTCCTCCTCAACCACTATATCTTGTCCTCCAACTTCTTCAGGCGATTTCACCCTCAAATCTGCCACATCTTGCACCAACCCTCCTGCACCCTCATCCTCCTGTTCCAATCCCTCCCTATTAGAAATCAACAATGCCCTCTGGAACAGCTCATCCATGCATTGCATATCCTGAGGAGCCAGGAAGAAAATACATAGGCAAAGTCCCACTTTAACAGGAACCATTCCCTCTCTTCACAGGTGCCCATGTATTGAGCATAAAACCGCTCGGCATCATAACGCATATGTACCGAGCAAAAAGCTGGCCCAGCATCATAACGATCCCACAAACTAGAAAAACTCGGCAAACAAATACCTCGCCCGTAATCTACAGCCATGCCCGAACATCGAACACTCCCAAAATCTAGGTTCCTTTCCAAATGCACTGATCCAGAACAGTAAACCAAATTTATGTATCATAAAAAGCTGGAACCCGAGCAGACCATCATCATAGACAGCTGCCAAAAAGAACGACAATGCCGCAAGAATAAGATCTGACAATAGAAATCTGAGAAAGGAGTGATGGTTCGACAACGTACGAGCACGGATGATCCCTTGACAATTCCAGCAGATGATGACGATGCTGCTGCAACGTTGCTGCTGCTGCTGCTGTCATTGTTCCTCGACATTTTCCAAAAGTCTGAAAAAAGTTGCCGTCCACCAGCAGCAGCAGCAGGAGTAGGACTGTGCGGAAACAATCTGGATAAGAAATGTGCCATGCGGAGAAAATGTCAGTCAGCGACAAGGAGGAGGAGACGATAATAAGCTACTGATGATGAAGAGGAAGAAGAAACGTGGTAATAATGAAAGCTGCTGTTCCACCATCGCTAGGGTTTCACCTTAAACCCTTCTTGAGCCAGCCGCCATTTTTCTTCCTTCCTCCTTTCTTTCTTCCTTCCTTCTTCTTCCTCCTCCTGCTTATGATTTGGATTACTATTTCCTGTCACTGCAACAGCGATTGCAGAGCCCGTTTTTTTCTCGCGTGGCAGAACGGATACTTGCATCAAAAGGAAAGCAATTTTTGAAATCTTCTTCTTCCTAAGGAGCGCCAAGCATCTCCCAGTTTTAGAACGATTCCTGCGAGAGACGACCAGCGTGGTAGGTACTAGGTACTAGGTACCGCTCCTCCTACCCTCTTGAGGTTGGTCCTATTTGTTCAGGAATTTTTGATACCTACCAAACTGGCTAGTTGTCATCTATAGGAAGCAACTTTTTTTTTTTTTTTTCAATTTCTTTTTTTTATGTAGTCCCAGTGGCAACCCTCCATAATTGGATTTAGCCAGATTTGGCTACAGACCAAATAGGAAGCTAAATGTTTTTTGGAATCCTGCTATTTTTTAAGCTACCTGTAGGACCAAAGAGTCTAAATGTGGTGAACTCAATTTAATTTAATTTTTTTTCCTCCCTTACATTTCTGGCGAATTTTTTGAAAATTTTCCCCAAAAAAACCTTTTGAGATGGTTGCAGCTCTTTTTCTTTTTTTTTTTGATTTTGCAGGAGTGCAAATTTTTTTACAAAACAATTTGATTGACGTTATTTTATGTGTGTGGAAGGTTCTACCTTCAAATTGACCCATCCGTAGCCATGATTCCTATTTGCCTATAATGTATGTTGTGTGGGCAGTATTTTGGAATCACCATTATGTTGATTTGTGATCAATGTTTTCTACTTGTGTTTATGCCATTGTTATGATTTTTCTTTTATGCTTTGGGCTTAGATTCTTGCTTTGTTGCAAGTGAATCGCATTTTGGTTTGGATGTGGTTTACCATTTAAAGTATGTCTATGTTATGTGTTGTATGTGTGATGATAACGATAGTTGTAAAGGCCAACATAGCAATGCTTGACATAACTTTTGGAACTATGAGATACTTTAATTAAGTATAGTTAAAATATTTCATTGCATTTGATGTTTACCCAATTGGTTGTGGAAGTAACATTTGCATGAGATCTTCATCTCCTATTCATGCTAGAACCTCATGCTAGGAGGATCATAATTTGTAATAACTCCTATGATCCTATGGTTGGGTGAAGTGATCATAGTTAATATGTGTATTCCTCATCCCTATACTCTCATTGTTCTGCTGTTAACTTCCAACAAAGTGAACCTTTTCACTGTCGCAGCCAGGATTGCTCAAATTCTTAGAGCAATCCTTATCACAGCCTGTTTGGAGCAGCTTATTTGCCAAAGCATTTCCGATCAAAAGCGTGTTTTCCTCTCCATTTTCTTTTGGATTGGCTCTTCCTTTTCCAATCACTCCACTCAACATTGAAACACCTTGCTTTTCCTCACATAATAGAGCCCCATTGGAATAAATTTATCTTATAGGTACTAGAAACTTTCTCCGGACTTCAGATTTAAGTCAACTGGAATAAAATTGAGAGACAAACTGATAACAAGGTTTGTAGAGAGTTACAAATCTGAAAACATAACAGCAACATATCTATGTATCAACATGAAAAAAGAGGCAACCCAATGCTGAAGGACAGAGAAAACAGAAACCAAAATGAGATGTGAGGATTAGTTTGGTCATGCATTGGTACAAAATTGACCAAATTTCTCTTGTGTTTATTTTCTTTTCATCCAATTCCTGTCCAATATTGCACAATATATGGACACATCTTGGCTATACTGATTTTAGTGAAATAATGGCTCAACACAGATGCGGCACTACAGGAAACAACACAGATTTGAGGGGTCTGAACTAGTACAGGCACAGAAGTGTATTACCTATGGAGAATAGGGATGCCTGGTGTCACCACTAATCCCACTTGAACAAACACCATGCTTGAAATGATGGTATCAATTGGAATCCTCATACTATAATTGCACTCCCAACTACATTTCTCAATGAACTTGGTGGCAGCGTGGCAGTCACCACAATAGTACCTCCATATCCTTGAAAATGTGGAGTGGACTATGACCATAAGTTGTGCTGTCAAGTCTAGATGTAATAGCCAGTTTGTTGTTATGCTGACACCAATGTGACAGTTTTTCTTCTTCATCCACACTATGCTGGACAAATTTTGTCTCTGTACCAGCATCATTCATCTACCGAGACATCTATTTTCTCTTTTTGAGGATGGTCTTGATCATCTAGTACAAATGTATGCACGTCATCACTCCATTCAATCCAGGTCTGATCTCAATATTTTTTCACATCCCTTTACTCCTCTTGGTGCTGTTTGACATCTCCACTGTGATCCCAGCTGCCAGCATGGCAGTGATAGATGTCTGATAACAGCATAAAGCCCATTGCATATCCAAGGTCCAATTCAAGAGCTTTTTTTGTGATGTGTTCCCCACTCTACAAAGAGTTCTGGGAGTACCCAGCAGGGCCAGCCATCCACCTAGCCACATATTGTTTGCAGGATGTTGTCTTGATCACATCCTCTGCAATATGGCAGGATTTCCAAGAAGGTCAACAATGTAGGTGGGTGTGGTGTTCCACTGTTGCAGGAATCCTGTAAACTGGACCCCATGAAATCAAAGTAGTGCAGGGCTTGAAACACTAGGTCCACATGACTGCAAGATGACAATAACAAATGCAACATTATTTATCTTAATACCCTCTTGACAAATCCATTTGAAATTGTACAAGAGCCCCCCCCAATGAGAGGCATACCCACTGATTATAGCAGTCCAAGAAACCACACTGTTGTGGAAGGCTCTCCCTGCATCCTCAATGCACCCACATTTGCCGTATATGTCAATGAGGTTACTGCCGACAAAGACACTAGACATGCAACTTGTTTGAATGATCAGGTCATGAGGCTACTCTCTTGACATCTCACTACCTTTATGAAAGTGACACAGGCTGGCTTCATATCTTCTGTTGCATTTTTCAAATTTTTGCCTTCTGCATTCAGACCCAGTCTGCATTTCACATGTCCCAGTCCCACAGTATACCATACAATGTGAGGGCATCTTGTCAAATGCTCTCCAATCATTCTTCATTTTCCCACATAGATATTGTACCCAATTTGAATGATTGTTCATCAGTAAACCTGCTCTCTTATGGTGCTGGCACTGCATTAAGAAAATTAGTAATCAATAATAACTTCCTCCATCACTGAGAGAAGGATGACAGCAATTGCATTCATATACCTTCTCATGCCTGCCATCCCACCACATAAAGGATTTGAAGACAACTCCTGCCAAAATTTCTTCTTCTGGAATGTACAAACTGCAGGGACTGAAGCAAGAGTTTTCAGCTACTCAACTAACTTTTTGTCTAGACCTTTCCAGAGGCCATGGAAATCTGGGGGTGTGCAGGCGATAGAAGCAAGTCAGCAAACAAACACCCATAAGGTGAGAAAGCAGTACAAGAGAGAGGAAGGCAAGAATGCTTACAACCACCCTGACCTTTTAGTCCAATTGTGCTCTGGGGAGAAGATCAGTAGACTGCAAAATGTGTTGGATGACGTGCACACTCTGCATGCATGCATAGTGAGTTCCTGTCCACAATTCCTCCCAATCACACACTCTTGAGCTGGAGAGGACTGTTCTCTGCACACAGCAGCACTTCCTGGACTGAAGGTTCCTCCAAACTTAGACTCAATTTTCATCTGATTGCATACTTGCAGCTTGCCTCTCTAGTATTGCCCATGGGATTCCTCTTCTTTTATACCCTTCCTTGGATATGTTGAGAGTATTGCTGATCAAAATACATTGAGATACTGATAATGCTGATCACTGATTGCCAACCTTACTACTTTTCCAGAGACTGCTGATGCCCTCCTTGAGAGCTCAGAGTCACTTCCATGCCTTTCTGAGGATATTCCCTACTAACCTAGATCACACCTTTCTGTACGGTTGCACCTTTCCTTTTCTTTGGATGATCTACTTTCTGCTATGTGCACCTATGTTGCCACTGGTAAGAGTGCTGGTACTCGTGTTGCCAGAACTACAGGTTACTCCCACATGAAATTCTGATTCAATAGCTGGCTCCTGTCTCAGATTTCTGATTTGTTATCCAATCTTCCCTCCAGATTCTCTTAGCTTGCAGGGTTCTGTACTCATTTTTCCATGTAGTGTATTAGAGCTCATTTTGAAAACTTCTCCTTCCTCAAGCTCCAGTGCAAACAGCAGCTGCTCAATTTCCATTCCTGTCCAGTCCACAATTCAGGTTTTAGCTTAAATCCCAATCTGCAGTGCCTCAAGCTCAAAACTGGGAAGGGAACTAAGTTATCATGCGAAGACCTCAACTATCTTCAGTGATCTAGCTGCCTCCTCCACCACACATGCAGAATTTGTGATAAGTGATCCTACATGAATGTGGCAATACATTACTGTCTTTCTGCTCCCAGTGCAAGCATCGCACTATCTTGTGGATGCAGGGTCTATGGTCATGGCTCTTACAAGAAAGCTCTTGTGTTTTTTATTCTATGAACTGCATGCATCTTGGGTTGAGAAGGGAAACCCACCATCACCACGGAGATATTCTCCCTTTTTCATTTTTGTATTGCCCCAGTTGGATTCCCTTCTTTCTTCCATAGACCTTGCCCTTCTTGATGACCTTTCCCAAGCTTCTTCAAACCTTTCATTGGAAGCATGCCCTTGCATGCACCTACTGATCTTGATTTCTTGCCTTGTGCTTTGCTTCCTTTGAGCAGTACTATCCCCTGCGCAGGATCTGCCTTGAAGATGTAGTATTGAGGAAACCTTTTGAAGCAGAGAGCCAGAAATTTCTTGGAAATGACTCATCTTGCAGAACTTCTTCACCTTCAATTGATCCCTTGATAACTCATGCCCCTCTATGAGAGCAACCTTCTCCTTTCCCTTGAGTTTCTCCCTCAATTCTGGACATTCTGCAATTTTCTCTGTGTGTGCCAAACCTGGATGTGATAGTGCACAAGGTTCACGTTCACCAAAATCTGCTACGAGGCTGCTGGGAGGAACTACGGTCTTGCTGTCTGGTATTATAGTCTCTAGAATTTTTGCAGAGTCCCCATCTTTCCAACTTACACGATGATTTTGTTTTAACTTACCTCCTGTCCAAGTTTGTCTGGCAAGCTCTTCTCGTTTGTCTGGTTCTAGATCAGCTGATGTGGAACCAGAAATTGCATGGGGAAGTTCAAACCAGGGTTGCTGCCCCAGATGCCCAGTACACATCTTTTGAACTTCTTCAAGTACCAAGTGGCTAGTGAGCTGTTCTGAGAGGTTTTGATTTGCTCTGTTTGTCTCACTTGTGCTTGTTAAACTGCTCCCATGCTGGCAGAGATCCATGCTAGAATATGTTGGATTTCCTGGTAAGAAATTCCCTATTGGCACAATGGCATGTAGATTTTCCCCTGTTGCAACCTCTCTATCACATATTGCTTTTCCAACAAGATCTTTAAAAAGGTCAGTCCATACTTTGGTCTCTTCTTCCCTTAACTTTTGAAGCATGTGAGTCAACTGGCCATGCTTCAGAGACTCAATCTCCTTTGAAGTGTCAGTGAGTAACGCTTCTGTGACCAGTCGTACCATTTCATCTCTCAGCATGTTCCGAAAGCTAAGGTTACTCACCTCGAGCTCTTCTGTAAATTTCACTAGTGCAGTCCTCATGATCTCCCTCTCCATTTGTTCCCTCCATCCCTGTGCATTTGCAATTTAAGAACAAATGTGGCAAGCCCCCTTGCAGTGTTGTCTTCAGTACTAGCAAATGAACACAATTCAAGACATGATATGCTCAGACACTCTGGACTTCATCTACTTCAGGTTCATAGCAAATAAATTGCTGTCTGAGTGTTCTTGGTATTGCAGAATTTTATTGTATTGTTTCCACAAAATAAAAACAAAACTGAGCAACTTTGTTCTTGATTTGAACTTACTGACCTCTGTTTGTACAACTTCTTGCATTTGTTTCACCATTTCTTTTCTCTTCTCTTTCAAGAATGCTTGCTGCTGCACAGCAATCTCACACTCCATCTCTCGCTTTAGCTTTTCTTCCAGTTCTTGCCACCTTGCTTGGATGCTTTCTCTGACAGTTGCTACAAGTGCCCGAGTTGCTTCCTCAAACATAAGTTTCTCCAAAATAACAAAACTATCTTTCACCCGCTTCACTGTGTCTCGCTTCATCTCTTCAAACAGAATTTGCTCCTCTGATCCTATTCTGTTTGTCACCCGTTGTATCATCTCCTGCCTCTCAGTTTCCTTCATAAGATCTTCTTCAGCTTGCAAGTTGTTGTGGAACTTTTCTAGGATGAAAATCCTCTCGGTTTCATATGAGGCCCTCATGTCCACCATTGCCTACAGTCTCATCCATACAATTATTCAGAAATGCATATCTAACCAATTGCAGAGAAGTCTCCAAAACAACAATTTGAAGGTGAGTGCAGTCATAACCTCATGAGAGTTGATCACAAAGTGTCAGAAAATCATCTTCATCACAAATAGCAGTGATGACTGGCCATGAGTACCCACTGACTTCATCAGCTCCAGATGGTGGGTGTAGATAACTATACAAATCTGCCCAAAATGGACACCAGGAGTCTTTTGAGATTGAGTTCACCCACCTGTCTCAAGTCCTGGCTTCTCCACTCTCTATCCTCATGTATCTGCTGTTGAAGCTGCTGCTCCACTTCCTCATCTTGCTTCCTACAGATCTCTTGCTCCTGTCTTTTTTGGCCATCCACCAACCTGTCCATCTAGCATGTTTTTGAAGAATTCATGTTAATTGAGGACTCCAAGAGAAATAGATAAAAATTCTGACTCACTCTGTTGCAACCAATATCCTACATATCCAGCAATGAGAAGTTTATTCTGGAGAGCTGTCTTCAAGTGCACAGAGTCACTTGCATGTCTATGTACTAGCAATGGAATGTGAAATGAAAACGAAAGAAAAAATCTTCAAAGTACATACATCAATGTTGATGACTTGCAACGGTTGCTCTACCAGTAGACCACTCTCTTTTCGTTTAGCCATTTCTGCATGCCGGGAGTCAAAAAGTTCTCTCTCTTCTTCTTTGATTGCTTCTCCAGCCCTCTCAAGCATCTCTATGCGCTCCTGTTGCAGCACAATCCTCTGTTCTTCTTCAATTTTGGCCCGTACTCTCTCTCTCATTTGACTACGTTGGTGATCAAATTCCCTTCTTTCTTCCTCTTGTATCCATTGGCTCACCTGAAGAGGACAGCATGTGCCTGTCACACTTTTCAGGCTCCAATCCAGATGTGACCTTTCCAGACCTTGAGTTGTAGTCATGTCAACCTAATACCTTTCCAAGCTCATGCTTTTTCTTTGGAAGATTGTAAATGCTTGTTATATCTGTTCCTGTTCATGAGCTCATTGTGCTTGCCATGTACATGATAAAAAGCCTTTGCCACCCAGTTCATGACAGGCATTCCAAATGTACATCTGGGTGACGTCCATATGTTGAACTTGCAACACAATACCAAATCAGTTACGGATGCCCCCATTGCAGTTATACCTGTCTTAGAGCTGAGATTCTTTTAAGAACTTTAGTCCATGTTGATTACAGTCCAGGAAGGGAAAGAAGTTAAATCCAAGGTTCTTGCACTTTTATGAATCACTCACCCGAGTAAGAAGATTGTGCCTTGCCTGGTGAATTGTTTGGACTTCATCCTCTGTGGCTGGAGCCTTTGCACTTGGTGATTTTTCCTCTCTTTGGGATGGTTGACTGGTCCACTTTGACATGACAACCTCTGGAACACTCCTCCTGTCTTGGACCTGCAGCTTGAGTCATGGTAGTGAACAGTGAAAATTTCTAAAAGGCTTTGACAGGAATTTGCTACACTCTCAACACCACACTGATCTCAATTATAATGAGGTTTGGCTGGTCTCAAACCATGGGTCAACAAATGCAAAGGCCTAATCATATTGTTCAACAGATGCAATGAAGACCTTCATTGATGTAATGAAAAATTTCCCTTGGACATACTGACCTGGACTCCGATGCTGTGATCTTTTGGTAAGGTTTGAAAAGCAGCCATAACCCCTTGTGGTGCCCCTGCTTCCTGGACAATATCTCCTGAGAATCCTCTAGGTGGTCAAGGTAAAATATTATTCATTTAGCCCAGGGTAAGAACAATTGGATAAACATCATCATGCAGATAACTTGGTCATTTCAACGGTTCTGTCACTGTCATTCCTTTGATTCATTACTCAACATGAGCCCAAGAGTTCAAGCCAAACCTGGCTGGCCAGCAGTGTTGTCTTTCTTCCTTGACACAGTTGGAATGCCACTGCTCCAGCCTCCATGTGACATTGACATTCCTGGCACCAGTGCAACTCTTGGGCTCCCCATACTGAGACTGCTGTTACTCTCAAATCTAGGTGTCATTGGGGATCCTGGAAATGATGAGTTTGGGGTATTGCCTTGGTCTCCACCTGAAAAATACAAGGTATAACCGGTTGACAATCTGTGTTGATTGCACCATTTGAAGTGGCATAGGGAAAAGAAGATGACCAAAAGGCTTACAGCATTTTGACAAAGGAGATACATATCAGGGAAGAAGTCTCTGCATGTATAAGAGGCCAGTAATTTGTGGTACTTGTTGGAATATGATTTTGTCGAGAGGAGTCGCCATCTGAAGGATAGATTCTTGGTGGAGGTTGGAAAGAACTAGACAAGGAATTTGTATCTGGCCCCTTCAAGGCTCTAGCAGTCAGAGATGCCTCATGTGGCTGTTGCTTCCATGTTTGTGAACCCTTTGAACCTGTAGCTCCTCCAGATTCTTGAACTCCAGAGCTACTACCATTCCTCTGCTGTAACACACATAAGAAAAGGCACACATGAAAAAACTAACATAACACACTCAATTACATGCACTACAGAAATTCGGTCACAGATTTTCAGAACCTAGAGATATGCAATGATGCTGTTTGCAGGTATCTGTGTAAGCTATTTGAAATCAAGAACCTGATCTGAAAGGGCTGGAAGGCTTGCTGGAGACAAGGAATCTGGACTATGGTGCTGGTACTTCAAGCCCAACTTGTTAATCTCCTCAGCAAACAATTTTCTGTGGCAATAATCCAAGTAAGATTTTCTACTATCATATGGCCTACTGTTCTTCCAAAGCTGTTTCTATTTCATTTGATTGCATTTCATGCTTGCTAGGAAAATGAAGAAAGGTAGGCTAGAAGGGCACTATTGCAGATACCTATAGTAATCATCGCATGGATGTTCCCACACACTTTCTCCAGACTGGAAATTGAAATAATAGATCTCATCATCCTCTGAACGGCTGCAAGAAGAATATAAAAAGACCAGGTATGCCAATTTCAGTCTCCTTGAACCAGGCAACAAGTTCTAGGGCAATCTACTTTTGTCAACACAGGTTTTGAGTTTCCTCTCTTGTTGTCCTGTACCGTATAGTTGTATATAAATAACAAAAAGATGCCTTACTACTTTGTTCATCTTGATGGATTCATACTTAGGGGAAGGGGAATGGAGTCACCAAGGTTTCCAGTGTTCAGGCAGGGGAGCTTTCAGGCCTTCCCTTGCCACCCATAGCAGCTCACTCTCTTCAGGCAAATTCATTCCAAGCCATGTTGCATACTCCAGCAACTCTACAGTGAACAACATCATAGACACAAAGACATGTTTGACATTTGACCATTCGTTTGGAAGCCACAGCATAGCAAAGCAAAGCATGCATGATGCGGTGGGTCTAAAAATGTATCTTATGCATTAAATGCCATCTCATGAGAACACAAGAACTCTCATGTACAATTTCGGTGGAATTGCTTCAAAACAGCCTGATTCCCTCTTGTAGTTTGACCTAACTACAGGAAATGCCGAAGAAAATTCACACCTTCTTCAGTAGGCTCATAATTTACATCAATTTCCTCCTCCAGCACAATATTGTCTGGTGGGAATTTAGACATGATTGCAGTAAGTTTCTTGCCCTAAGAAACACGCTCCTTGTGTGCAGATTCCCAAACTCCGTATTCAAACTATCCATCAAACACTGCAATATGCTTTTGTGAGGAAACAGAAGTCTGTCTGATAACTTCAATTATAACTAGTTGCAGGTAAAGAGAGGTTCAAATGTCATCCAGTCCTTCCCCTCATTCTCGTACTTCTTGATCACTATGTTACATGTAATAGCCAATAGAACAGATCTCCTTGTCATCCACCACCCACTCCAAACCCTGTGAACATGAAAGCCCCCTCTCACCCATTTTTGATAATAATGCTCTTTTTTCCCCACTCAGGCATAATCTCTACTAGGTATGATGATCAGTTTCACATCCGTGTATGCATGTGAACAGAGGGGGTTGATGAAGTCAAGCATTTCAGGGTTTAGGTCTGATCAAAGGACAAGCATTGCCCAAAGAAGCTTTCCATTCATATCATAGACTTGATCACAATCCCTGTTTTGTACTTTCTTTCTCATTGAACTGCTTGGGCACCATTATTTTGTAAACAATGTCCACGTTCCTGAGGGCACTCTTCTCTTTCAACTGGTGTAACCTGAAGTTTGTTTTAAAAAGACATGATTTTTTTGGGCCATCTGAGAACTGTTTGAACAGTAACAAATGACACGAGATATCCAAAACTATGCTGTGACCTTGGATGGTTGTTAGAAGGAGAAAATCAAAACCTAAAGTTTGAGGCTCGCCTAAAAATGCCATTGCTGCATTTGACAAGAAATCTGACTTAGCTTGATTGCACACCACTAGAGCAGCTTATTTGCAGATCCAATTTGTCATTGTACAAATTGATGCCTGGCATTTTGAAATTCTCACCAAGGACTTGAGTGCAAAACAAATGGATCTGGTATACATGTGATCAAAGAAGCGTCAGTGCCTGCACTTTCTCTATCACCATGAATTCTTCATAACCTTCTTTGCATGCAATGTGTCGTAAACATCATGAAGTGAAAGAAGAGAACGCAACCACCTCACTGCTAAGCGGTTATCACAACAAACCACCTAGAAACAAACAAACCTAATGGATTTGGACATCATTGCAACGACTAAGTAATCCCGCTACATATGCCACAGACGGTGGAAGGATAACAGACAAAGAACCTGATGCAAGTCGCGCCGGATCCTCTTGTTTCCGAAGAACTTTTCTACGCAACCGAAGAAGAAGCACAGATCGCTTCGGCTACGAGATTAGAAGAATTACGGATCTATGCCGCCAGCGGGACCTCAAGAGCCTCACAGCTTCTCCATGCTTGAGCATCCAGGCATGTTGCGCTCCCTGATCAACAGATTGCAGCCATGAAATGTTTGCGCGAAAAAAACGGGAAAGAATCACGCCGTGACCTGCCATCATGCTTGTTGAACGTCATACGAACGCAATTCGATTTGCGAAAACGAGAGCATGCAAAGATCTTCAGGAAGTTGTTTCTCTCAACTTCAACAATCGAATTATGAACGAGAGCATGCAAAGATCTTCAGGACGTTGTTTCCCTCAACTTCAACAATCGAATTTTGAACGAGAGCATGCAAAAGCTTCGGAAACTCTCAAAACAAGCCTGATGGAAACTCGACAACTACAAAACACAGTCGCAAGCTGCTATGATCATCGGATACATGAAACGTTTCTTTAGATTGCAACATATGTGCACAGCCACATGATCACAGTAGTATATTATCTAATTCCAGAAGAAGGATCTGTAATTGCGATGGTTGATAAGATTCCAAACCATGAAGGATCTGCAATTGCTATGGTAGATAAGAGTTCCAAAGCATTAGTTATCTGCAATTACAATGGTAACATTAGAGTTCCAAAGCACGAAGGATATGCAATTGCAACAAGAGATAGAGTAACAAAACATGAAGGATCTGCAATTGCAAAGGTAGATTGAGTTCCAAAACATGAAAGATCTGCCATTGGAATGGTAACATAAGACTTCCAATACATTAAGGATCTGCAATTGCAACTGAAGAAAAGATTTCCAGAACATGAAGAATCTGCAATCACAACTGTCCATAGAGTTCCAAAACATGAAGGGTCTAACACCCAAAATCCCAGATTATGAAAAGAATTACAAATAACTGTGTGCACACAACATGATATTTCAGATCTTGTTCTGTAACAAATTTTTTTTTTTTTTCCTAACACCACATTTCCCATGTTCTGTAACAAAATGTTTTTTTTTCCTCTGGCACCACATTTCCCACGGGAACTTTTGAGCTCTAACATGCATATGTAAAATTCAACACCACTTGAGTACATTAAATTGTTGATCATGAAGAACATTAAACCCTGCTTCTGCAATCACACCTTACCATACATCAACATTCCACATGGGGACAATGTATGCCTAGTCCTCTATGAGGGCCAGAAAGTAACACTGATACTATCATGACCCCTCGGAAAAGGACATGAAAGCAAGTCCTAATTCTATATTAGCATGTGAAAGCAGAACCTATGGTGCAAATGAACTGTAGTCAGATGCCTGTCATTCCAGAATGATGCAGGATGTGCAGACTGATTGGAAAGCATTGACCCAGTGAGCCCCCACTCCATTCATCCCATGGCTCTAACTAAGAGTTGAACCTTGCACTGGTCCAAGCATTTACTGACCATAGCGCCTTCTAACTGGACTGCGTGATCTGTGTCCTCGTGGTGATCTGCTTTTCACCAGAAATTGTAAAATGGGTTGTCAAACATGCCAGTATACTTTAAAACATGTCCAGAATCTGTCTACCCTTTATAGCAAGGAATCAACTCTTCAGAAACCCCAAGCCCCCAATGCCGTACAAAAATTGTAGACACAAATATTCTTCTTACATAAGCCTGAACCATGACCTGGACAACATAAGAATTTTGCAAATACTGGAATTGGCACAGCTTTTGAGATTGTTTGAATAGGCACAGTTTATGATCTAACTCCCTCAACACAAAATTGCATACTAGCAGTTCTGTTAATGACAAAGTTAATGATTTTGATGACTGACTCACCTTCTGCGGACATTCCGACGATGAAGAGGGCCAGTGCTGAAAGCCCAATTCACAGAAATGGTTTGCAGAAGAAGCTGCTTCCCATTCAGGTTGTCAATGGCTTCCTGTGCCTCCTTCTTTGTCTCATATTCAATTAATGCATAACCCTGCGAAAGAACTAATTGTGTAAATTCAAAACTAAATCTGGATAGAACAAGAGAGAACACACCTGCAATAGGGCCTGTGTGTATGAATGGCATTGAAGGGATGTGTCTTAATTCAAGACAATATTGCTAGTGTGGGGATATTATCAGGATGGAACCTGAGTATCAACATGAAGAGGTGCAAACCTTGACAAACCCAGTTCGACGGTCAAGATTGAGGTGCAGATTTTTGATCTCTCCATATTCTGAAAAAGTCTCATGAAGATCATCTTCTTGAGCCTCCTCATGAACACCTGTCACTAGAATTATCCAGCCCTCCACAGCTGAAGGTACCCTGGGTCAAGGAGCTTGTACAATGAAAAACACAACCGCACATCTGAAATGACAGCAAGCACCAGGCTAGTGCTAATAAAGGTTCCAAAGATGGATGTCCAATACATGTGTAGTTGGACTACCAGGGAAGACTGAGAACAAAAACTACCCCACTACAACCCATCCACATCTATGAAATTGCAGAGACATCTCCACAACAACAATTCAAAGTTAACTTGACAATTTGAGTGTAGTCTTAACCTTATGAGAGTCACTCACAAAGTGTCAAACTGTCACTTTCCTCATGAACAGCAGTGATGAGCAGCCATGCCTACCCACTGACTTCATCAGCTGCCAATGGTTGGTGAAGATAAGTATATAATAATCAGCCCAGAACTAAGAATAAAAACTAACCTACTACAAACCATGTAGACTATTCGTTCAGGACTTACTTCTGTAATGTTAACAAGACACATGTAATGCAAAAAAATCATAACAGATTTATACAACCCTTCCAATCCATGATCCAACATACTAGCAACAACCCAACATGAACGCTGGGTGTACAAAACACATGCCTAAACCAGAAGAGCTATAGACATAATGCTAGCCTGTTTCGTTGAATAGGAGAAAATACAGTCTAGAGATGTGGGAGCAGGATTGAATGGATACATCTCTGAGGGCCAGGGCCACCCCCTGAATCCAAAGACTCAAACTCCTTGGCAGCAAAGCGATTTGAGTGATCCAAGTTCACCTCTTCACGAAACCCTCGCCCTTTTGTCTTCCTTCCCACAGCCCCAGCTCCGCCACCAACTGATGTAGCTCCAGATCCTGTGGTTGTTATTGTGGACTTGAGCTTTGGGGCTTGTGCTGTCACAACCTCAATATCCTCCATTGGCACATCATCGTCCAACAGGTCATCCTCTTCTGGCTCAAAATCCACTGCATCAACTTCTGCTGTTGCCATAGCAACCCCTCTATTGCATACACACTTGCCAAAGAATAGGGCAGCCAAGTAAACTGCAAGAAAGCCCAAATCAAGACAATTTCAAACATTAGATGCTGTAAGCTGAACCTCTATTGAACCTTCAGCAATCCAGTCCAGAGATGGAGCTGCAAGAAATAGGTCACAGAATGAGTACATAATAACAATCTTGTTGACATCAATCAATAACAGCAGAAGACAGCTAGGAAGATAAGATTCAGTATTGATGACAGTTCTGTGGAAGATTTCATAAGACATTAGTCCATGGAAAAATATTGCCCATATTAAGACATGCATGAAAGAGCTACCCCAACATGCTTGCACTATAGGTGGAGCCAAACCTTTCTGCTGAGAGAGAGGCTAAATGTAAACCCTAACAGTATCCAGTCAATGTAGTGATCTCTTGAGTTTACATGACACTCTCCAGCAGGCAAGAAGAATCAAGAACAACACAAAGGCAGAAACTCGCAATACTTTTTGGATCATACATAGACACATGCCAATAGATATTCCTACCTGAGGGTGAGGCTAGATGAAAACCCTAACAGTGTACAATCAGTCCAACAATCCCTTGGGTTTACATGACACTCTCCAGCAGGCAAGAAGAACTGAGAACATAACAAAGGCCAAAACTCACGGATCATACCAAAACGCATGCCAATTTCCTACCTGAGGGAGACAGTAGATGAAAACCCTAACAGTGTACAATCAGTCCAGTGATCTCTTGGGTTTACAAAGAACTAAGAACACAACAAAGGTGGAAACTCACAATGCTCTTTCGGATCATACCTAAACACACAAGCCAATAAATATTCCTACCTGAGGGAGAGGCTAGATGAAAACCCTAACAGTGTACAATCAGTACAGTGATCTCTTGGGTTTACAAGAACTAAGAGCACAACGAAAGTGGAAACTCACAATACTCTTTTGGATCATACCTAAACACACACGCCAATAAATATTCCTACCTGAGGGAGAGGCTAGATGAAAACCCTAACAGTGTACAATCAGTCCAGAAATCCCTCGGTTTTCCATGACACTCTCCAGCAGACAAGAAGAATTAAGAACACAACAAAGGCAGAAACTTGCAATACTCTTTCGAATCACACCTAAACGCATACCAATATACATTCATTCCTTCATACACCTAAGGTCTAGCAAACGGTACTAGTCACGACACGCTCAAGCAGTCTCCCGTCCTCCTCTTCTTCCAACTGCCTTCTGTACTTCCTTAAGTCTTAAAACCCACTCCTCAAGACCAGAGGAATCCCCATACCTCTGAAAGAAATCCTCCGTAATGGCCATTAACATCCGAAACACACCCTTAAAATACAAATTACAAAACAAACAAGGTTGCGGAAAAGAAAACGGCATCGTCATGCATGCGAGCTCCTCCGCAGCGCATTCAGTGAATGATTTCACACGCAGCCACAAGGAAAAAAAACCATTTGATGCAACAACTTAACTCCCTTCCATTTGCAGACGGACATGCAAAACACAATTGCACCAGCGGCACTTACCACCACATTCTCGTCACCGATCTTTGATCCAAACAAACAAAAGCAGCCAAGGTTGAAACCATGCAGAATCTACCGGACTTGAAGAGCATCGAAATCTCACCTCACAACAAAAAACACCCTTGCCACCAGCGCCAAGAATCCACACACCAGCAGCCCACCCGTAAGCCACGGATTCAGGAAGCGACAAATCCTGTGTCCAACATTCCTGAGTGAAGCGTGGACGAAAGAAGAAGCGCGAAGAAAGCAAACCCTAGCCCTAACCCTAATATAACGTGGGTATTCATTTTCTAGGGTATACATGTAATTCTCAAGATAGTTATGGAAAATGTTTTTTGAGATGGTTTTTTAGTGTGATTTTTTACATTTTATCAACATGGAATTAAATTTTTTTTTTCCCTATTAAAATACAAATTGCAGGTCTAAAAATGAAAAAAGATACAAATACTTAACCCTTTTTTTAATGGGTGAAAATTTAAATGATTTTTTTGGAAAATGAAGTTACTTTTTTGGAGTTTCAATATTGAAGAAGTCAAGAAAAACATAGGAAAAGTCATTAGATTTTTGTATTTGGTTTCAGTAAATAGCCAAAAATATAATGGATAATTAAATACTGTAATTTATATTTAATTTATAGCCAACTTTGGCTAAATCTTCCTATGGGCGATCACCATTTTTTTTTTAACATCTTCTTATGGATGATCATCACTTAAAATAGTGCCACCAACACCCTTTATTTGGGCCTCTACAAATATTGATCACATCCAACATAGTGTGTTAATTGTTTCCAATTCCAATTTTGTTGTCATATTTTCGGATGTTGATCCATAACTTCAGCACTAGATTCTTTGAAGCCATTCAAAATAGCAAGTCAAATGTTGGTTTACATTTTTCAAAACACATTAGAAAAATATGGATTCACAATTTATTTATTTTATAGTATATGTCAAAGATGAAGGTGTCAAGTTGAACATCAAAACAAAATCCTTTCAAATTGCTTGGCTAGGGCTAGTAGACATTTGATGTGCTTAATAGTTTGTGCATTTCCTTGTAGAATTTTTTAATTTAATTTGTTCATTAATTATTTCAACAACCTATTGTTTCATATTTATATCTTGCACATCACTCAACTTGAAATGGCTACATTAGTTTTGCAAAATCCTTCAACAATAAAAGAAAATCCTAATCTCCTACTCATCAATCATGGGACAATTAATCATCAACAACAATTTATGGCAATTCTTTCTTTCAATCAATCAATTGGTTGACATTCTCAATAAGTCACTAAGCAAAGAAAGATTATTTCTCAAATGGATTACTCAAAAGTGATGAAGGCCAAGTCTCATTGGCAATTTAATTTCAAAGTTCCATGTTGTTCTAGGAATCCTACCACATCTAAGCCAACATACAATGTCCTCTTCACACTTCATGATGGGCCTTTAGGAAGCTTGCCATTCTTCGAATGCAATCACCTCTAAACACCGACCCCTAAAAAAACATTCAATGTACAAGCCTAATTCAACCTCTTTCTTAGACTCTCCAGCTTCACAAGTTTAACAACAACCTTGGGCCAAATCCAGTCCTTCAAGAGTTATATGTATGTGATGATAAGGAAAACATAGGAAACAATAAGGTTGCCCTCATTCTCACTTCAAGTTGGAACCCAAAAAATGGCATGAAATGATTCCATAAGGGAAACACATAATGATCAATAAAAGAAGACAACAAGAAAATGACAAAAGGGAGCAAGAGCAAAGCAAGAGCACTCAAGTGGTAGAATTACAATGGAGAACTACATTAGAGAGAAAGAAAACACACCTCTCCATGCCAAAGACAACCACCTTTTCTACTTACAAAATATTTCCATCTAGGAGTGATGAAGGCTGGATAGACATTCATGTTGAAGACATTACCTTAAGACTCGAGTTTTTTAGTCCATCCTTCTAGAAACTTCTATTAATTTGTTCATTACCTAGCTCAATCGCCTTCTCTCTCCCATTTCTCCCATATCTCATCTCCCCTCTCAAGACATAGATCTCTTACCCTTCAATCTCACTCTCTAATTTCTTCCTTAGAGTGCCTTACTTTTTACTTTTTTTTACAACTTGTGATGTAACTGAAGTGACAATCATTCATAAGACAATTTCACCAAATCTGACCAAGAAAAATAAAATGTAAGCATCCTTATTATTCTTGGTCACCTACTGGAACTTAATATAAAATCTGATGATTTTAAAATAATTTTCAAATCAAAAACTGGAAATTTGGCAACTAGAAATCCTTTTAAAAAACTCTCTTTTGCCCAAATTTGGAATGTATATATTCACCAATTGGTCCAAAAAAACTCACACACACACAAAGATTCTTTACTTTCAAGTATCTCCAAATTCTATAATGTGGAGGAGTGATTGCTAGTCCAGTCGTTGTCATTCATGATGACAGTGAAGGTTTCATACTTTCACAAGGTTTGATGCAATTGCTCTATATTGGTTTGGCTAGAATTGACAACATAGTTGCCTTCAAAAACACTTGTTGTGGAGTCTCCCTTTACAAAATCATTGCCATCGTCAAACTAAACTCAATTGTGGTCATTTTACACTCCAGCAAGTACTCAATCAAGAATCACAAAGTTTTCAAGAAACGGCCAATTCCTTTAGCTTTCCAGAGATCGATCTGCAAATGAGCTGAATTCTTTTGTCAATCAGTCTGTAATAGCAAGTTCACGAAGCAAATTCAAAACGGTTTCGTAATCAGGGAGGGCAGGAATTGCGCCTCTGCGAGTGACAGTGACAGCTCCACAAGCATTGGCGAATCTCACAGCTTCTCGCAACCTTTTCTCATCCTCGAGCAAGCTGACATCCTGCACCAGCTTGGTCAATATACCTGCAACAAAAGCATCACCTGCACCTGTGGTATCAACAACTTGCACTTTGAGGGTCGCAACCGTGCCTTTGAAACGCGGTGTGAAGTAATGGCAACCATGAGGCCCATCTGTGACCAACAAAAGCTTCAAATTTGGGCGCCATGATTTGGCATCATGATCAAAACTCGAGGTCAGCAACTCAACCTCTTCGTCTTCAACCTTGAAGGCCTTGTTGTTGTTGTCAGTGGCATCAGTAGAAGCAAAATAAGCTGTGGAGGAGGTGGCAATCAAGAACCTAACCTCATCTGCACTGACCTTGATAATGTTAGATTCAGACCAAATGCTCATGATTTGTTTTCGAGCCTCTTCAGGAGATGGCCAGAGTTGGAGGCGCAGGTTTGGGTCATATGAAAGCAGCACCCCAGCTTCTTTGGCTATCTTGATAGCCTCCAAATGGGTTGACCTAGAAGGCTCTGCAATGAGACTGATGGAACCATGGTGGAAGATTTTGGCATTGGTGATGAGGTCACGGTCAAGCTCTTCAGGTACCTGTTGTTGTCAGTAGTTGCAAGCAAAACTTTAGAGAAACCAATCAAAGAAAGAAATACCTCATCTCTGAGAGCATCGCCAGCGGTGCTCAGTATGTGACTCTGGACAATAAATTTTGATGAAGAAATGTCAAACATGCTAGTTGGGCTCAGCAAAATGCATTTTGGGCAAGCGTTTTGGCACAGTTTCCTCAGGCTGGCTTTCTAGAGAAGAGTGTAATGAATATGATATGACTGCCACTCCCTGATTGGTCCAGATGGTTTGCTATTGATGGTCTTCCACTTATTTGCAGTCCCAGTTTTAGATTTCCCGGTTGAGTTGGAAAAAAGTAAATAACTAAACTTGGATGTGAGAAATATTTTTTCCAGGATCACATACTGAGCACCGCTGCTGGGGATGCTGTGAGAGGTGTATGTGCACGGTCAAGTCCTTATTAGTACTTACCATGAGCATGTCGGCAGATGGGTTGCGGTAGAAAATGAAGGTGCGTTCCCCATCGCTGCGGAGGGAGATGAAGGCAAGGCCTGTAGGAGCATGAGCATCAAAACGAACGCCGCGAGTTTCCACTCCGTGTTCCTTGAGTACATTGGCGAGCGCGTATCCGAATTCGTCGTCGCCCACCTTGCCGATGAAGGCTGCAGGGATGCCCAGTTTGCAGATTCCCACCGCGACGTTAGCCGGGGCTCCTCCTGCACCCGCTTTAAAGCACGGTTCGTCGAATACTGGAAGACCACCTACCGTCGGCACGAAGTCCACTAGAAGCTCTCCGAAGCAGACCACCTTCGACGGCTCTTGTTGCTCGGTTCTATCATCCGCTGCCGCCGCCATCGCCTCAGCAGGCGGTGGCTGCTCATCACGAACCAACTCCATAGAAATTGGGAAATTCTCGTCTACGGAGTTTTCCTCACTTTCGGAGCAAACAGTCTGCAAATAGAGACAGATACAGAGAGCAACAGAAAATGAATTGTGACTGCTACCCATTATCAGAATCAAAGCAAGCTTCCCACTAAGATTGTACTCAGTCCGCCACACCTGAACTCTTTCCTTCGCACCTTCTACAGAAAGAATTCGACAAGCTTGAAAAAACAAATGCAACAGATTTGGTTATTGCAACATTCTGAATTCAGACCTAGTATTATATAGACGGACGAATTCACGAGTATCATCATGATCATATTATTGTCAACAAGGGTTTAAGAACAAAAAATGCAGCAAGCAAAGTTTGCTGCAAAAGAAAAAGGGGAAAGGAAAGGGGGGGGGGGGGGTGGGGAAACCGACAAAACCGACAAAAAAGCTCACTGCAAAGCGAAAGGCGAGTGGATAAAAAAGCTCTGACTTTTGCCACAAATTGATGGATCGATGTCCACTCTTCTCACTCCTCCCGAACTTCAATGGATTCTGGAAACATGGTTACACACTGGAAACTAAAATATAGGGATCTGGCGATTTGTATGTCTTTTTTTCCTAACTTATGGCGATTGAAAACCTTCAACAACACCTCATTTTTTTATATTTTAATTTCTCCTTTTGGCGAGATTTCACCAGGAAATAAAAATAAATGCCGGATACTATGGACCCATGTAGTTTTTCATTTGGTTCCATATTTTGATGGACAGAATACGAAAATGCAAACCAGTGTTGGTTGTGGTATGAACTATGGATTTTTTTAAATATCTGAACCTGGTCCTAGTAAAAACTGGGACTACTTATTCTGTTTAATATTAATTTAGTTTGGGGGTGCCTCACAAGTCCAACTTTTTTATTTCCTGCAATGAGCCAATTTGATTGGCCCATCACCCAAAAAAAAAGTTGAAGATATGTAAGAACCCCAAAATAGAAGATTCTATGGAAAGGTGTGCTCTTCCTCTGGCCCACCTATATAGGTGTGAAGGGGAGGACTTTGGGCAAAACATATCTTATCTTATCTTATATATAAATTCACTGCGTCTGTCCGTCTGACACAACAATTTTGCATTTTAATTCACCGGCAGAACCGGCCTAACATTCTATGGCAGAACCGGCCTCTGTATATGGCACTGCCCAGGGTTAATACAAGGGTTTTTTTCTTTTTTCTTTCTGCCCTTTTTCGGCGGGCTACCCAGGGTTAATACCAGGGTTTTTTATTAATTTTTTTTCCACCCTTTTCCGGCGGGCTGCCCAGGGTTAATACCAAGGTTTTTTCTTTTTTTTTCGCCCTTTTCCGGCGGGCTGCCCAGGGTTAATACCAGGGTTTTTTTGTTTTGTTTTTTTTTTCCTGCCATTTTCTAGCGGGTTCGTTGTGTATGGCAGAACTAGCCTCTGTATATTTCAAATGGCGCTGCCCAGGGTTAATACCAAGGTTGTTTTTATTTTTTATATTTTTTTTTCCGCCCTTTTCCGGCAGGTTGCCCAGGGTTAATACTAGGGTTTTTTATTATTATTATTATTTCCGCCATTAACCGACAGTCCTACTCAGGCTATAGCATTTTTTTAAATTAAAAATATGGCAATTAGAGTGAAGTATTATTGGGAACACCTTTGGGGAACACGCTGGGAACTTAGGGAGCATTATGAGAACCTGATGGGAACCCATAGGGAACTTCAAGGGAACTAAGGGAAAAAAAAAAAAAAAAAATCCCCTCCCCCCTCCCCCCTCCAAAACTTAAAAGGAAAAAAATTCAAGGCACTTTGAGTGCATGCTGAGCCGTGCTATTGGCTGCATGAAATTTCTATTTCCAAAAAAAAACTTCTCATCACCATTTTTGGCCTGGTCTAATACCCCCCATTATAAACTTGGGGGTATTTATGTTTATTCATCTTTGTATTAATTAGATGGGGGGTTACACCCAGAGCTTTTTTCTCACAGTTTTGTTTTTTTTAAATAATTGAATGGAACCACATTGATTGGCCCATCACCAGTGGTTTTTTTTTCCTGGCCAGTTTTCGCAACTTAGCTAACCTTTTTCAGACCATAAAAAAAAGCCTACAAATCTTGTGATTTTTAGGGATTTTTTTGGTCATTTTTTCAAAATAAAATAATTAAATTAGCCACATCTAGACCTAAGCACTTCCTAAGTGCTGGTCACTTGTAGCAGTTCTTCTGTTAAAAAAAAGCCAAAGCTCACCTAATAACTCGTTGTTTAATGTTAATTTAAGGGCTAATAATGTTCCTAGCCAGTGGATCTACTTAAGGAATTTGAAAAGGAAACCCATCCATCACCAAGTTCACAAGAACATATGATTTTATACTCCAATTTAGAAGCCTACATATGCTTCCCTTTGACACTCCACCTTCATGCTTCATGCCCCCCTTTACACTTTAAATATGTGGAAGTTGAACTATGGCCAAACAATAGGGGATAAAATTGGGGTGTTATTAGGAATGTCTTGAGGAACGCTTTGGGAACCAAATAAAAACCCCTTCAGAACTTGAATGATGAAAACACATTGGGAACAAACCCAAAAACAAATATGAACTAGCACTCACCAACACACAATGAAAAATATGGATGATATGTAGACAAGAAAACACTTTTTCATTATGTTCCTGTCCCATAGCTAACCACGGTTGGGTGGTTAACTCCCATCTGTACTCACCATTCACATGCATCTATACTTACCTAGTCACCATCAAGTGTCTTTGCCTACTTACCCTATATACATACTAACCACTTTATATTACCTACCTACCTACCTACCTACTTTGGTCTTTTATCTAGATGACATCATTCAGTCAATGGATGATAAACATCCCTTTACAATTTTTGTGGGTGTGTGTCAATGTGACACCCGCATGGTTCTACTCTTGCCATTCTGCTTAGAATGAATGGCAAAAGAAAGCAAGAAGATGGAGATGAAATAAGACTCACCATTTGCTTGTAATTTTTATGGGGCATTATCAACAATGAAAAAAAGGGTTTCCACTTGGGCATGTTTCATAATTTTTTGCTCTAAAAAAATTAAACACCACCATACTTTTGGCTTGTGATGATCCAAACCACTAGTTCTTTGGTCTGACGTGCATTAAATGCAATCAATGTGAATAAATGAAATTTCATGTCATTAAACAAATGTGGCATCCATTGAAATAACCTTGAATTATAGTTGCACAAGAACATGGATTGTAGTTACGTGAATGTTCATATTCATATGGTGAATGCCATTTGAATTTCATTAATTTTATTTATATCTTGGAAATAAAACACATCCTCTAGGTGAATGAATGCCCAAATTTGAATTTAGATTTGGCCAAATTTTTGTGACGCAAGTGTTGAAACTTTCAATCTTGTATTTTTGGTTCAAATACACATGTTTTGTTCCCTAATAAAATTGTTATTGATCATGGCTTCTCCCACATTCACCCATACCCACCAAATTGCTTTGGTTTATCATATATTTGTTTGATAATGTATCCCAATATCAACTAGGTCCAAATATGATACTTTAAAGCTTGGGATATTCATGGAACATATTGTGACATGCAAATCGTGGATTTATGATCATGTTGGCCGCGTGTAGGTTCACCATTTGCTTAGGTGTTTAGACAATGGTAAAAGAATATATCCATGACCTTTGACCATATGTATAATTGTTTGATTGACAATGTATTGAACAACCTTGTTTTATAAGTTGATTTAACACAATTTGGGTCTCCTCAATGGTAATTTAAACCATCCCACATTCATATTTACAAAACATTCATTTGATTGCAAAAACTAACCTATTTGTGTGAAATACATTGACATAGAGATAATAAATAGCAAGGGCATGGAATATGACATTTACCAAGTATACCCAAGGTGGTAGTTGTTGAATTTTTGATATTCTTTTGTTATGGCACATTTTTGAATATGTTCCATTCCACCAAGGTACACAAATCATCTTGTTCACCTTTGAGGAACTTGTGAACATGTGCATGTGGTATATATACACCTTTAATGTAAATCTTGTTTGCACCTCCATGTCGTCCACCCTTCTTTCACACCAAGTCCACATTTGAAAATAGTGATCTCGAAAGGTTTTGGACCTTTATACTTTGAGACTTTGGTGTTTGCCCCATGTTTATGACCTTTCAAGATGTGCCCCTAGTACAAGAAACGAACTAATGTTAAAACCTATAGTTTTATGTTGAAATAGGATTAAAGTTTAAACATGGTTAAAAATGCATTTCTTTTACATGTTTGCAAACCCTAATATTTGATACCAATACACAACCTAAACCCTTTAATTGATATGTGCATTGCCACAATTTATTTAATAAACAAACAATCATGTGCAAATGTCAAGTTTTTGTTTTTCAAAAAACTCACAAGGAAGTAAGTATGGAATTAAAAAAAAAGCCTCATGAAATCAAAAACCCTTCATGTGACAAAGAGGAAAGTCACTATTACTAATTGTATTGAAAATTGTCTTCACTATCCTTGAAAAAAAACCCAACCTTCAATGCACTTCTTCAAATTGCAATTATAATATTTAACTTTTCTTAATGAAGCCCAATCATTATGAATTTAATGTGAAAACCTTTACTTTTATATTAAAGCTTAAACACACATTACCTTCATTATCCCGCATACTAATGATAAATGACATGCATTATTCTCACATGTTCCAAACCCTAATCTTCCATACTAATACACACCTTAGACCCTACAAGTGGTATATGTATTGTCACAATTTGATAAACAAACAATTGTATACAAATGACAATTTTATTTTTTTATAGGAAGAGTAACTAATTATGGAAAAAAATGAAACCAAATGAAACTTAAACCCCTAAATGAAACATAGAGGAATTATTACTTGTATTCTTTATATTGATATTTATTCCCACATTTTCAAAGGACAAATAAATTGACCTTGGTCCATATATGTCTAATTAAAGCAAAGCTCTAAATCCTACCTAAATATTTCATGCCTTAATTTATTTATCATCAAGAGAGTGGTTTGCAAGAAACATGTAGTCTCATAAAAGTTTGGCACATCTCATTAGCCTTTGAAAAACACCTCTATTCAATTTAACCAAGAAAATTAAATATCCTTAATTGTACATTATGCATTAAATGGGACAAAGTGGAGGGGAAACCCATGTTAAAATCATGCTAATATACCTAACCTCAAGAGCAATACCAACAGCCAAGGTTTGCTTAATATTTTCATTGGGGTCTGTGGATAGTGGTTGATGAAAAGTTCTTTGCAATACCTATGCTTGGTTTTTACATCATCTTTAGCAACTATTGGCTTGGTTGGAGCAACAAATAGGCAAAGTAGATGGGGCTAGGTAAGTGGTGTCAAGTAAGTACCTACTAGGTCAATAATAGGTAGATAGAAAAGTGGGTAGTAAGTAACTAGGTGGGTAGGTAGATAGTAGGTCATTTAAGTTAGGTAGGTAATGAGCTTGAAGGTATATTAAGTAGGTAGTTGGGGAGGTCAAGATGTGCCTATGAGTGGTGGGTTCTAAGTTAGTGTAGGGCAAGATAGGGATAGTAGGAAAGGTGAGGTCAAAGTTAAGGGCAAACAATAAGTCCATTAATTTGCCAAAATTAACATAGTTGTGTCAGATAGTCCAAGACAAATTTGAACCAACTTTTTTAGGAATTGCAAATCCAATACATTATTTTTTTATGTCATTTAATCAATACAAAATATTTTTAAAATAAATTCTTTGAATGTCCTTTTAAATAACAATCCAAACCAATATTGTATCAAGGAAGATAGGTTTCCAAGGTGTTCCAAATGTAGAAAATAACACTTCAAAGCCCTCAAAAAACCTATTTTTACCATCTATTCAATTGGTTGTGGTGCATCCAAACTTCTATTTAAGTAGTTATTTTTGTGTGATAAGAGCCTTGTGGATTGGCCCATCACAAAGTGGGAGTTTCAAACCTTTTGATCTAGGGCTTTTGTTTGGCCCACCAACATAGGCTGAAAGAGTATGACTTTGGGCAAGGAATATGGGACAAATGGTGGGCTATTGGAAACTACATCGGGGATCTTTAACATCAAACAAAACATGGGGACTTGGCAATTTGAAACCAAAAAAATACTTGTCCCATATCACTCTAGGAAATTTATACAACATGCATCATCATCCAATGCAAACAACAAACACAATTGTAGATAGTACCTTTCATTTTTGACTTGGAACTACCCTTATTTGTTGGAGGGGTAGGGGAAACAAAGGTCTTATTTTGAACTTTGTACATCATTCATGGGAATGTTGAAAGGTGAAGTAATAACCAATATGACATTGGTTACTGATTGTAAATTTAACCATAGTAGGTAGTAACAACCAATGTATACGATTCAAGTATGAAGTATCATGTCATATGAAGTATAACTTCATAGTAGGTTCAAAGTTAGGTCATTCATTCAAATATTTAAAGAAAAAGATATAGTGCTCAAAAATGTTGAACTTGGATGTAGTTCATTGGTTGTGGCTAAACCATTGGCTAATCCTGATGATTGGCGAGCACAACCTGAACCCACTAAAGACTACATTATTCGGTGTTGTTGATGCATCCAGTTGTAGGAGCCTCGACCTACTTCTGTGGACTCCTGTGTCCATGGGCCACCAGGGCATCATCCACTGGATGTCCCTTATGACTCAGTTGTGGATGAATCTTGAGTGAGTTAATATCTGGTTTCATCTTGGTAACCTGTTGTCTAAGAAGTAGGTCCTATATGTAGGTAGATAGGCCCTTAACTACCAGGCAAGTAGATGGCTTTTACTTAGGTAAGGGCTGTTTGTACCACATAAAGAGCTGACTAGATTTTCGTTGTGTTAGTTTAGCTTGATTTTGAGACACAAGCATTACACAGGAACTCACAACCCGTGTATGATCTCAGTCAAATGTGAATAGGACCTTATGAATTTGGTTGCTAGTCGGTAGGCACCCCCAAAAAAATGCAACTGAGGTAACTAACCACAGTGGTTAGATAGGGAACTGGAACCCAACAGAAAACTGTTTCATGACTACTTATCATCCATCCTTGAGGCTGCAACTGGTGGGTTCGGGTTTTGGTCTGGTCAACACAGGGACAGGGCGGTAGGATGAAAGATTTGGAAGCATCTGGGCGGGCTTCATTGATGCACAGATGAAGAGAGGCTAATATAAGCAAAAGGCTAAAGATGGGATAAGGTTGTGTGAAGGAAGCTGCCTGCCCATCCCTTTGTTGTTGGCCTTGCCTACCAAGGCAAAGACATTGTGTTCAGATTCATTATAGAGTATAGTAGCTTAAAGGATTTTTATAGGCCCCTAGGTACTAATAATAGGTCTATTTTTATACGAGGATTTTTGAAAGACGATATTTGGGCCTGTGTTGAAACTTGAGTTATAGAGTTATAATATCTTGAAGGATTTTTGTTCCTTTTAGAGGATTTTTTGAATATTATATTTTTGCATGGTGAAAATATTTGAGTTTTCATAGGTCTTCTTTTGCCTTAAAATACTTTTAAACGTAAATGGCATAGCCAAAGTGGGACACACCCCTTGTTATTATTATTCATGGATTCCCTTAGGGTCTACCCAATTTAGCCTGTCGGTACGTACTGTGCATAAACTTGGCATACTTTTCCCATCATCCCCATGTGGGCCATCTGGTGCTCTCGTGAAACAGCTATAGGACACTCAAACACAGGACGCCAAAAAAAAGACCTCCCCCCTCTCCCAACTTTGCAAGTGTCAAATGCACAATCCTATTAGTATAGGATTCAATACAAACCTCACTATTTGTATATCCTATATATCTTATATATTAAAGCTACAGTGTGTCTGTCTGTGACAGGGTTGTGCGTTCTGCACAACCCTGTCACAGATTCTATGGCAGAACCGGGTGTCCGTGCGTCCGTCCGACGACGGTTCCGAAATCGGGAATCGGCCCGGACAGCCAGATTCCGAAACCTGTGGCAGCAGGGGGGGGTGGGGAGAGGGGGGGGGAGAGAGGGGGGGGGAGAGAGGGGGGGGGCAGCAGGGGTGGGGGGGGGGCCAGGGAGGAGGTTTTTTTTTTTTTTTGCCGCCCTAAACTGCCGTCGTCCACGGACAGTGTCCGACCTTTTTTCCTTTTTTTTTTTTTTTTTTTGTGTCCGAAGGTCACGGGCACCCACTAGTAAAAGCTAAAGCGGTGCCTGTCTGTGTGTCCGTGTACGTTTTTTTTTTTCGCCCTTTTCCGGCGGGCTGCCCAGGGTTAATATCAGGCTTCTTTTTTTTTTTCTTTTTTTTTTTCGCCCTTTTTCGGCGGGCTGCTCACGGTTAATACCAGGGTTTTTTTTCCCGCCCTTTTTCTGCGGGTTGCCCAGGGTTAATACCAGGGTTTTTTTTTTTCCCGCCCTTTTTCGGCGGGCTGCCCAGGGTTAATACCAGGGTTTTTTTTTTTTTTTTTTTTTGTCCGAAGGTCACGGGCACCCACTAATAAAAGCTAAAGTGGTGTCTGTCTGTCCGTGTACGTTTTTTTTCGCCCTTTTCCGGCGGGCTGCCCAGGGTTAATATCAGGCTTCTTTTTTTCTTTTCTTTTTTTTTTCTTTTTTTTTTTTGCCCTTTTTTGGCGGGCTGCTCACGGTTAACACCAGGGTTTTTTTTTCCGCCCTTTTTCGGCGGGCTGCTCAGGGTTAATACCAGGGTTTTTTTTCCCGCCCTTTTTCGACGGGCTGCCCAGGGTTAATACCAGGGTTTTTTTTCCCGCCCTTTTACGACGGGCTGCCCAGGGTTAATACCAGGGTTTTTTTTTTTTTTTTCTCGCCCTTCTCCGGCGGGTTCGTTGTGTAGGTAGGTATGTTCTTCCATACCCATATTTGATTCTGCTAATTATACTCGATTCTGAATTTTTCAAATACACAGAACCGACAGGTATGTAATACCCCCCCCACCGCCCTTTTCCCCACATTGGTTAATACCAGGGTTTTATTTTATTTTTTTGGGCAAATTTCTCAAGTAGGTCCATTGGCGAGGACAATTATTTAAGCATTATTTAGCATTAAATGATGACGGTCCTACTCAGGCTATAGCATTTTTAAAAATAAAAAATATGACGAATTTAGTAAAACAATGCAAGGGCGCCTCATAGTGACCGAAGGTCGCGGGTACCCACTAGTTGTTATTGAATTCCAGATATTTTTCTTTCCGCATCCTCTGACTCACTCTATCCCCCACAATTTGCGTCTTTTCTCCCCTCACCAAATGATGGTAGAACCGTCCAAAATCACCCCTCCTTACACGTGGAATGGCCTATTGTTTTAAGTGGGCCTGCCTTGTCGCGGTGCGCCCAACCGGACTCAGTCCCTTCAATTTAGGGTTTCTACTTTCTGACTACTGAGGACTAGGCTAGAGAGAAAAGTATGGAGCTAGTAGAGAGGGGTGAAACGTATCGAGTTAAATAATTGAAGTCCACTTCCTGCTAGTTTTCAGCCCTCCGTGGTAAAAATATAAACTCGTAGCCAAGTTTTGGGGGTCTTTTTTTTGAATTCGTAACCAGTTTCTAGACCACATTGTCTAACATGTGACTTGCTCATTGGTCGAGCGGAGGGGGTTCTAACACATAATTTTCTCCCTTCTCTCCTCGAGAGTTTTTAGTTTTTACCTACCCAGTCCAGAAACCAATTACGCCTTATAACTGGGCGAGAGGGGCCCCATTACCAGAATAGTCTGGGTGCAAAATAGTCTTCCCGGTTATTTAATATGTTTCCGTTGTTCTTAAAGGTGTTTTCCTATGTGAGAATATGGGCCATGGTCTGCCAGTTCCACTTTGACAGGTTCCTGGGTAGGTGGAATGGCAGCAGAGATCAAGGAAGTAGTATATCACGGAATGTGCCAGTTATAATCCGTTGGGCGGAATGTGCCAGTTACAATCCGTTGTGCCCAATTAGGTGGGAATGATAAATTTGGATGAGCCTGGTAGGGTGACCCAAATTTTCTGAACGGGCAGCAAAATGGGCACATACCTGCTGGCACATTCTGTAACGTAATGGTTTTCATGATTTGCAATGGGAACTGTGCATTACCAATTATGGGCAGGTGGATTTTGCACAGCCGTTAGGTCAGGCAGACCCTAGAAGACCCGTTCATTATTAGCTTTGTTTTGCAACATTAGAGTTATCCGTAAAGTAAGAAAAACACAGCACCACCAGAACCCTAAGTTTGGTCATACACAGGGTGAGATATTTTAAAATACCTGCAAAAAAGTACATTAGCATTCAACTGGGGATGAAACTCAGAAAACCATCAACTTTGGTGGTAAACTGAGTTTCATCATGTCTTTCCTTTTTCCTGAGCGCCTCCACTGCTGCTACATATATTTTCACTGCTCCTAAGTGTACAACTACTATAATTAGTTTCGAACCTTGTGCATTAAATGTTGAGTTGCAGCATTTCATTATAAGATTTATTAAAACGTCTTTACTTTGCGGGAAAAGAGGGTATAGGGGGTGAAAGGAGGCCCAAAAAGAGGGTGAAGACAGGGTTAGTTTACAGATAACTTTATTATCACACTTGATTCGGTTGCACTTCCCTGGGAATGTATGTGACTTTGGTCCCTTTCTTCCAGTCGGCTTTCACTTTTGCTCGTGAGAATCTCTTGTTGCGATTCTTGGGAATCTGGCTTTGATCACCCTTTCTCCTAACCGATTTTCACTTTCGTTGAGAGAATCGCTTCCACAGCAAGAGTCACAAGGTTTCTGGAGACCTTCATCTACCTCACTGAGCCTTTGTAAAGCTCTTCTAACTTTTTGCAGAACTTGTTCTCCACTAGTGTTGGCTTCCATTGCAACATATGCTATAAGAGCTGCTTGATTAATGCCAAATTTGCGGATTCTGGAAGGCATTTCGTCTGTTGTTCCAACCGTGCCTTTGGACTACCGAAGCCACCAAAGATGCGAGCACCAAATCTCCCTTCAGAAGCTCTTCTTCCCATAAGCATCCATCAAAAGCACTAACAACACTTCCAAAAAACTCCATGAAGATGTCTTTAGTATAAAATGGAAAGCAATTGCTCCACCCATGCCACCATTGACAAAACCTTGAGCTCCTCCAAGATGTGGAACTTGACCTTTCAACCCTTCTTCTCCTTCCTCATCAAAGATCACCCTCTTCTATGAATTGCTTAGAACTTTGTAAACCTCAAACATCTACTTGATAGGACTATAATTCACAAAAAAGAAATAGTTCCTAACATAAAAGAAAAATGGTGTGGTAAAGATGGAAGACAAACACATTTTATTTTACAAAACAGTCCCTATGTTTAGGGCAATTATGCATTAATATGCACCAATGTCATGTGAGTATATTTTTAAGCTAGATATACCCACTATGAATGGATAAAGTATATTATTCATCCTAATTGTTAAAATAAAAAACCAATATACCTAAATGAAGCACATACCCATACTCATAGCCAAATATGTTTTGAAATCTATGTACAAGAAAAAGGATAAACATGTATTAAAACTCAAAAGTTTGTTAACTATTTAAACTAAATGGGTTGCTTCCCAAGTCAGATGTTTTCTTTTTCTCTTGGCAATTAGCTGATTTGATTAGCCCATTACAAGAGAAAAACATTACAAATAAAAACAAGCTGGAAGCTTCCCAAAGCATAAGTTTTTATGGGAGGATGTAGTTTCTTTTATTTGGCTCAAGTATATAGGTGAAATGGTGAGAACTTTGAGCAAACCATATGGAATAAAATTGAAGATTATTAACATGTGATAAAAGTGCAGGTGCTAAGAGTGGAAGGTGTGTGTTGAGGATATATTTCAAATGGAAAACCCCCTACTTGGGAGGGCCATTATTTTTATGTTATTTAACAAAATTAGATGATTCAAAATTTTATCAAAGCGTTCAAATATGTTACAAATTATTTAAAACTTTGTCACCAACCAAATGTGAATCATGATGCCATTGTCTTTTAATACACTAAGTGTTCACTCATGTTTGGAAAACCATACGAACATTTTTGTGACATTTTTCATTAATTCACATCATCTATTTCGGGATCTTCAATTATTCATTTAACAAAAAAATAAATTGTCTAGTGAAAGATGTGATTGCATGAAATGACCAAACATGTTTACTTTTTAAATGTTTTAATCAATTAATCCTTTGCATTAAAACTAGCTAGGTCCAAAAATAATGAAAAATGTCCATTCTCATTATTATCTTACTAGATTTTGATGGTGGATGAGATTGTTTGTTGTGATTATAAGCACCAAACATGTGATCTATAATGAAATAAAAAATGTGACTTAGAACATAGTTACCTCCTCTAGCCACTTGTGACTTTGTCATGATTACGACACATAATGACAACATTCACAAATATGAGCAAGACTAGACAACCATTTTCTTTTGAACTCATATGATTTAAAACAAAACATGTGACCTTAAAAAACATAGCTACCTCTTCAACCATGTGATTCCATCACAACTATAACACATCATAACAACATTCACAACTACAACCATCATCTTCCTTTGGATCTTCTACACTTTTGTGCATCATTGCAAATGACATAGTTATTGAATGCCCGCCTTCTAATACAACCCTTACATTTTCGCAAGCACAACAAATTCTTAGAACAATAACTCTTGAAGCATCATGATTCATTACATTGTGTAATAAAAAAATTAAAATCATGAAAATAGTGTCATGAACTATAGTTTGGCAACAATGTTTAAAAGGTTTGCAATGAATTAATGCAATTTTGTAATCTTGTTGATGAAAAAAAAGGGTGAAAATGAGTTTCATAACTACAATATCATCTAAGATGTGCACTTTAGATGTAGTTGTTGATGATGTCAACCTAATTGTTAATAACAACTGGTGGATAAAACCACCATTTTCAACCATTTTTTCATATTTTCAGTTAGAATGTTTTTCAAGTTAATGGGCTATGTATGTAGCCTATTAAATATTGGACCTCTCCATGTTGTATGTGCTAAATGCATTTGAAAAAATAGTTAAAATTATGAAACTTATGGTGAAGGGTGGAATTTATCATGAATGCCAATTATGATTTGATTTCCTTGTGGCTACAAAGGTTTCATGTTGTGGAACGGGTAGGAAAGAAATTGATTCATCACTCTCCCCTTCCTTGGAACAAATTTGTGTTTTTTTTTCAAATTGAACTTAAAAGGAAAGGCTTTGTGTTATCATTGCACTTCATCTTATATGATAAAACATCATCACATCTCATCAATATGGTATTGGGACTTGCCAAAACCATTGCATGCCTTTCTCCCTACTTCCTTATACGTTTTTGGTTCCAAATTTCCACCCTTTAAATTCCTTGAGGGTCATGGCCACATCTCTTATCTTCTTGTCAATATTCAATATTCCATGGTTTATACATATATTGACATGACATAGCCCTATGGCATATTTGATTTTTTTTCTTCACCCACCATTTTACTACATAAAGATTTTTCATTGATGAATTTGTTTTAGTTGATTTAGGAAAACCCATTATGCTTCTACTTGGCTAATTTTGTGCTCCTATTCCCACTTGCCCTTGATAAAAGGTAATAACCATTCATTAAAGAGTTATTTATTATTATTATCATTATTTTAAAATGCCAACTAAGGCATTTGTCATCTTTCACAATGGAAGAATTTCCAAACTTGTTGAAGGCGAATTATTCTTTTACCATGATATACCCATAGGTATATAAAATGATAAATATATATCCTACGGTTATTCTACCTTTACCCATATTGAATCAATAATTTTGCAAAGCCAATATACCCTCACCTAGTTTGAAATTTTTTACACCTATACACCATTACCCAATTGATATATATTTCAAATGTTTATGTACTTGCTCAACACTAGGACTATTGTTTGTTTTGGGCAATATGTTCCCATTCCACAAAGCTTCTTTTTGAGAAATTTCAAAAAATATGTTTTTTCAATTTAATGTTGATTAAATTTTCTTTTCTATGGAAAATTTTGTCACTTTTTGACATCACAAGATTGAAAAAAATAAAAAATGTTTTGTAGTCCATAATCCATACTCACTTTGAACCCTTACTTGATGGTGAGTGAGTCAAATTATCACCTTGATGAAAATATTAATATTTTATATTTAAATTTTAATGAGATATAAGAAAAATTGGAAGCGTGACACCTAAAAAGGGACTACATAATGTGCTTTCACAAATCTATAAACTAGGTCAAACATCCAACATAATATCTAAGAATTGACCAACCTCTAAACTTGGTTTCATAGAACCATTGAGGATAAAATTAACAAAATTATTGAAGTAACCATGCCAAAATTTATTAACAAGTGGCTTGTTGCATAATGGTGTTGCGCATTAAATGACATCCATAAAAATGATAAATATTCAACATACTAAATTGAAAATGCATGGTGGTTAACATGTGTCGTGAAATTCAATTGTTATCATTTAGTTAAATGCTCAAGATGTTTCTATAATGGAATACACATTACTTTAAAATGTAGAGATATCAAATTTTAATGGCTTCATCCCAATGTTGTTACCTTGAAAGGACAAAAGGACAGGACCTAAATTCAACTTGAACCATTAAAAGGATTTGATAGGGTGTAAGCATGGTAAATTGTACATACTTTTTACCTTGTCAAGGTTGGATGAACGTAGACATAAAATATCAATAAAACCCATGAAAAATTTGGTTTACATTGAATTTTTTAATAGTATAAATATATAAACATAGTTATTCATTATTGTGCATTGATTTTCAACTTTCAAATTGTTTCAACTAGATTTTAGTCCACTTGTTTGAAATGCAAGTAGGTTCAAACTATATTTTATGTAGTGAAGGACTCTTGTAAACTATGTGGTAAGTAGGTTTTAATAGATAGATTTGCTACTTTCTATTATGGCCACATCTCAAAACTATATTTATATCCCCAAAAGTAATAGAGCAACTAAGTTTAAAAGCAAATTAAAAGCATCCCAATTTACAAATTTATCGCATAACAAATGGGGATACTTTTAATCTACTTAAAAAAATTGTTTTGTCATAATTTTTTTGGAAGTGAATACTTATGGTAAGAATAGAAGTGTGGGATGGTTTGTAATTATATTTTCACCCATTTTTATGCTACTTGTTTGGTTTTATATGCATGATACATGGTAAATGTAAAGACTCATTTTTATAAAAAAAAATTTGCCATGTTTTTTACTTGTGGAAAAATGGGGATGGATAGTGGAGATCTTAATTAAACCACTACTGGATGTTTGTAACATCACCGATGGGAAATGGGGGTTTTGAGTGGATGTTATGGACTTTAACATTAAAAATAGCAAAAAACCTTCATATTTGCAACTAGACATTTTCATTGTAATCTCAATTTAGAATTATGTTTGGCAATTTCAATTGAAACTATTTTTTGAAATTTTTTGAAAAAAATCTTGACTTCAAAGTATAAAATTTGACAAGTTGAGAAAAAATATAGTCAAACACAACAACCAAGTGGCAATGTATGTTCACAACCTTTCCAATTTAGTTGAAAATTACCTTCAACTATAAGTTGCCTAGTGGGTGGACCTCATCTACTAAAATGTCACTTCAAGTGTCATTATTATTTAGAAGGACAATTGGAACACAAAGTGCAACAATTATATGTTAAAAACAATTCATAGTTACAAAATAATTGAAAGTTTAGTATAAAAAAAGTTAATAAATAGTCAAGAGAATACACATAGTTATCATTTAAAATAACATTCATGCATAAAAAATAAGGTGAACACGTTGTGATGTTTGAACACACAAATAAACATATATGAACTATGGAATTTAGATGCAAGAACAATGTAATAATGGTTTCATAATATCATGGTCCCCGCAATGTCCTATAAACACTTTAATTAAAGTGGATCATCTACATCATTTGTCACAAAACCTTAATGCCATGTGGAGCCTCCTCAACCCCTACTTCAATCATATACCTTTAGATATACTAGTGCATCATGGGAACAATCATCAATTGAAAGTTGACTTATAATGTTCATGATCATAATATAGTTGGAAAAAAATCACAATACAATCATAATACAATTAAAAGAATAGTTGAACTCAAGTTGTTATAGAGTTGCAACAAAACCAATTCGTAGTTGCCAACAATGGTAGTTTAAGCCACAACTATATAAGTAGACAAAAAGTTAGGTAATAGTTGAAACATATTGCAAAAGTTATGTTTAATGCGATTGGGCCATGTTGAAAAGAAAGTTATGTGATTTAAATCCTAGTAATTTTTGCATCATAAAATTACAATCACAAATAAATGTTGCTTTCACTTTGCTATCACAAAGGTCTTGCATGAATTGTGCCTCCTTGATGATGGAAGGGCCCATGGGATCTTTCCTTTCCCTTTTGCTATGTAGAAATCCCCACAAGAAAATCAAAATACAAAAAAACCAACAACAAAAATATGAATAAAAAAAATTATTATTGATAATTATAATGTGATCACTTACCCAAGTACTAATAATTTTTATTTATAAATGAAATTGTATTCCAATAGATCAGTATTGTCCACTACATTTTGTTAATACATGTAAAATGAATCATCTCCATGGTTTGACACAAATAATAACGATTTCAAGTTTTCCTCTTGTGTTGATGTCATAACCTCATGAAAAGAAAGAGCAAATGAAAACATAAATTTTTAAAAATTGCCCAATATTGGAAAAGGAATGAAAAAATGAATTTTTTTCAAATAGAGATCAATTGAATGGCCCACTTATAACAATGATTTCATGTGTCAAATGTGATGACTTGTTATATGCATATTTTCTTCATTGTTTTGTTTCACTTGCATAAATTTAAATGCATAATAAGAATGTGGAAAAAAACAACAATACCTGGAACAATGAAGAAACCATTAGGGAATGGATTTACTATTATAGGGGTTTGCACAAATAGAAAGGAAAAAAGAAGCTCAAGCCATGGGGAGAGGGTGAATGCAAAGAGAATGGATTCATTTTGTAAAAGTTTTATAGTTTTGAGATGGGCTTGCACCATTGTTTGAGGTTAATTACCCTAGTTGAAACATGTACTAATTTTTTATTGTGTTAGTTGGCACAATCATGATTGGTTTCAACTATTAAAATTCAAAATTTGAATTTATTGCCAACACATTGTTGTCATATCATGGATTTCAATCATATGATTTAAAGCAATTTTTTCATCTTTCATCCATTTATAAACATGGTCCAACAAAATAGCCAATTACTTGATTTATCCTAAAACCACATCATTGTGTATTCATGGCATGACATGATGTCAACACACAATTGATGTCTCAACTATAGTTCAACTTAATTTATTTTAGGAATTAAAAATATTTAGAATTCAACCCTATTATGTGATCAACATTATATATTTACTAATTCAGTAGAAAACTTAACTTATATGGTAAATATGACCATATGAGTCCAAGCATAATGAACATGTCAAAAAAGAACATTTCATTAAATATCCATTTGTACCTCTTCAATTGGAGTTTTAAAAAAAAATGTAACTTTGATATTAGGACTTTTTAATATATTCATATGTTAGTAAGGTACTATTTTATGTAGACCATTTTTAATTTGAAGGTGAAAAGAAACTACTAATAGCCAATGGTGCCACCTCAGGTGATTGCATAACTTGAAATATTTTAAAAATATTCTAGAAATGATTTTCAAAAAACTCTTTTAAAATCATTAAAAAAATTCTTCATATTATTATGTTAAAGTTTGTATTAAAAAAATACCATTTTTTTTTCATTTTCATATTTAAAAAAATCATATTGTATTTTTTTATTGCTTAAAAAATTGGTAACTATTATTATTTAAAAATTTCTTTCTTGAATAAATTTTATTCATTAAATTGATTTCAAATTTATTCACATGTTCCCATGATATATTACAAATGTTATTATATAAGTAAATCCAAATATTTCAACACTAGTTTAAATAGCCATTTAAAAATATGAATATTAAATAATGGTTATAATTGCTTTGGTACATATTAGGCCCGCTTTACTCTAGGAGACATGGCCAAAAAATATTGGGGTCAATTTTGAACATTTTTGGGTTGCAAAATGGCCCCAAGTTATAATAAATGCTAGAACATTGACATCATGATATTAATAAATGTTGGAACATTGGCCCCAAGGATTGCAAATTGGCCTCCCAAATTCGATGATATCCTTTTTTCAGCATTGGGACCAATATAACGCCATAAAGTTTAGCATTTATTAATAATTGGGGCAGATTGATTTTTTAAAAAAAAAATTCAACCTTGACTCCTAGTGTAAAGTGGGCCTTAACATGCTTTCACCTTGAACAAATTTAAAGATTCTCAGTCTAGAAAGTCTTTAAAAAGAATTCAATATTTTGTCCATCTTGGTGAAAAATGGTTCAAAATTTGTAAGGATTGTATAGATATTTTTTTTCCCCAAAAAATTATAACAAATGAAAAGCATTAATATGTATAAAAATTAAAATATGTGACAAGAACCAAGTGCCATATTGTACTGTACAAGGTTTCAAAAAGTGAAAAATTTCAGGATTTTTGGCCATTGAAAAAAAATATGGCCCACATTGGATTAATAATGACCACCTTCAAAAATGAAAACAATAGATATTTTAGATGCATGCACAAAATTCAAATGAAATTTATTTCATTGGCATGAAAGAGAAGGGGAAAAGTTTAGGACACACACATTAGGTTTTGTGAAGGAAAATATAAGGTTGGGAAGTCCTAGGAGTCATTTTTGTGTTTCAAATGGGATACCTCAATCATATTTGGACCCATCCATGTGTTAAGTCTAGCTTTGTATCATACCTTGTTCCATCAATAACATCTTCTAGTTCATGTTCATTGTCAATTCATTTTTGACAAATACATTAAGTTCTTTTCTTGCATCTTTCTAAATTATCCTCGACAACAAAAGGCAAAAAAATGGACAAATGGTTCAATCCATTGCTAATTTGCTATTGGCTCACTTCAAGATGAAACGTGCTTACATCTTTTGAAATGTGATAATGGAAATTTGTTAGTGGAAAAAGGCAACCAAAACAAAAAAATGGAGGACTATTTGGTCCTTTCACTTAAAATCCACAAGCAATTGGTGACATATTTTATGTTAGTGTCAAAATAACAATATGTTGTAGCCTCAACATGGATATTCTTAGGTTTTGTTTTTGTATGTTTGAATATAGGCATAATGGTCATGTATCCCAACTAATTCATTCCCATAATCAATGTTTTCTTGTAAAGAAATTTTTAATGTAATCAAAATGATGATCACCTAGAAGTAGATGTAAAAAATGTGACAATCAACTCAAATCTATTTATGAACCACATATGAAGTACAAATCCTTAATTAAAAACCAAATATGAGAATATGATTTTAAAAGAAAAAACTTAAGCAATTGAAATCCTAAAAATTAACTTCATTTTTCAAATTTTCATTTTGAATTTCACCTTTTGGCCAAAGGGTTGCCCAAAATATTATACATGACATGTGCCCATTATTAAAAGCATGTCCACCCACACCCATTGTTGGGCCTCTCTACCAATGCTTATTGCATCCAACATAGAATGTCAAGGTTTCCCAACACCAAACACCACCCATAAACATGGAAAATTGTAGTGACAAAGGTAACATCAAAGTCGGTATAAAGTAGAGAAGTTTAGGTTCCAATAGTTGTTTCATTTTACCAAAATGGATTTTGGTTTGGAATTTATTTTGAATGGAATGGAAAAATGTCTTTTCATATATGTGTCTTTTTGAAACTTTTTTGGTTCAACATCATGGATAATGGATATCACAAGCATATTTTCAATACCTTATGTGTCAATTTGCATCCTATTTTTCTTCAATTGAATTTGGCTTGAATTGAATTTGAATTCCATTCAATGTATTTGAATTGAATTTCAATTCAAATTGCATGCAATACCATTAAATACTTTCATTCAAATGGAACTTCATTTCCATAGAATCAACTCATTTTTTTCATCGTTTCATTATCATTGGTAATGTTCAACAATGAAAAGCCCAAGTTGCATACTATAAGTTGAAAGCTTGTTTAAATGACATCATCTAGGCCAATCATTATGGTTGACCAATAAAAAATAACCATTTTACATATTAGGCCTTATAGAAACCATTGTAGTGTGAAAATCTACATATCTAAACTCATTTTTGCACTATTTGAAAGTTGTAATTCATCCAAAGTAGTGTAAAGGCCATTGTACTACCACTAGTAGACTAGAGTGTTTTTTGTGATAAATTTTCACATTGTGCTAAATATTTCCAAAATAGTTAAAAACACAAATAATTGATGATTTAAAAAACCTTTTTTGGCCATTTTTGAGTGAAATTTGAAATTTTTTGCCAAAAATATTGTTTTTGCAAAATATTTATAATTTGGATAATTGACGCCAATTAATGCTAGATTCTTTTGGGATGTTGCTAATGATACTACAATTAAAAACTTGTTTCAAAAACATCAAATAGGACATGCTCTAAATTAATTATGTCCTATTTCTTGGCATTCCCACCAAGAAATTCAATTTAAAAAATAAACTAATGCAACATACAATATGTCCATGCTTTTACCCTTGCTCATATCAAACCACAAGTTGTGGATGGATGAATTGATTTGAAGCTATTAATACAAAATAGGGGAGGGGTTCAATTTAGGGTAAGGCCCCAAGGTAAGGAAATTCCTGAAATAAAACACATAAGGTCCAAGGCAATAATTGAATTTAGCCCCATAAGGGTCCCCACTTATGTGGCTTTCCATTGTAAAGCACGAGGTGAATGTTATTTTAAGCCAAAACATTTGTATGTTCAGAACCAATAAGAGCGAGAGTCACCTTACACCTTCTTACACTTGTTAAGGCCCATTAAGGTGGGTGTGAGAGGCTTCTTGAAGGCATAAGGTGAAAATTAATTTTGAAAAATCATTATTTATATGTTTAAAGTGCCCTCCAAATACACTAGGAACTATCTCCAAGTGTTTTATGTCACATAATGGATCAAATGCAAATGTATGTAGTTCTTTAATCACTTTGAATAGCCCCCTAAGTCACAACCACCTTAAAGGTTGGAAGTAGGTTCCATGGTTCATGTGTACCATTTTCTGTTAGGTTTAGTGTTAAAATGCAATTGGGGGAAAGATATGAACCTTAGGGTTGCCTTGCCATCAAGAGAAAATCAATTCAAGCCATTAGAGTAATTGACCTTCTTATTGCATATTTTAAATTAGACTTTGAAAAATAAAACAAAAATAAAATCATACTAAAGTTTGTTATGCTTAATCACAACACCTATGTTACATTGACCACAAAAATTCAATTTTTAGTATTATACGGATGTGACCTGCAACTAATTGATATAATTTGGGTTCACCATTTTCCATTTACCCCATGGTAGTGCACCTCCTTGCCAAAAAAAAACTTTTTATTTTTTCCCATTCTTGCACACAAAGACCTTGCCATTGCACACTTTATGCAAGGTTTTTAAAATATAAACTATTAAATGTGTGCAAGTCACAATAGTCAGACCTAAAATGAATAGTAAGGTGAAAAAATGAAAAAGGTCACCAAGATTGCTATAATCCGACACTTGATGTAGTTGAGGATCATTCACCAATATGGTGCTTATGTTTGTTCCAAGTAATTGGTATTTTGTTTGTTTTGTTTTTTGGTTGTAGATGCCTACATTCATGGAAATAAAGGAATTGTGAGCTTTTGGTCTATTTGTTTTGTTGGTAAAGTCACAAGCTTATCATCTTTGTTGTATTCTTTTTATGGCGAATCTAAAAGCTTTGCCACGGATTGACTCAATGGATTTTATGGTGGCGAAAAATTAGAGAGGCTTGGACTATAAGGAGCAAATGTTTGATTGAGCTAGGCAATTTGGTGGTTTTGAAAAAAAAACTAATTGTCTTTCTCAAATTCTGTGTTTTTTGGGGAGAATTCATGAGCATTGGATTTGAGTGTATGCAATCAATTTCATGTCGTGTGGTTGGGGAAGAATGCCCCATTGCAATTGACTCACTTTTCACTATAGTTATGTAATTTTGTTGCACTCTGAGCTTTAGAAAAGAATAAGTAGATTGTAAGGGCCATATGAAAGAAAGTGATGAAGAAAATGAGGGATTTCATGAGTGGTTTGAATGGCATGTTTTTTTGTGTTTGTGCTTTGGGAATCATTGTGGAAAGTGGTGGGAATATGTTTTGTAAAACTACCACACCAGGGACCAATGGGCTCTTGAGAGGGAAATTAGAACATTTTAGTTCTTTGAGGTCCATATATTAGAATTGTTATGATGTAGAAGGATTATTCACTTCTGTTATTCCAACTGCATTCTACTTAGTACTAAGTAACCCCAAATTCCAATGGGAACCTGCTTTGTTTAAAGAGAAGGATGTTGCTCCTCCATCCCTAGCCATCTATGTTTGAGGTGGTGCTAAACAATTTAGGATGGAGCGATAGCTGTGGCAAACTATCAACGAACTGTTGAGATGGATTTGGCAAATGGACCCACTTTTCAGAAATGCTGACCTTATGCCAGTTTCTTCAAAGCTGCGAGAATGCTTATTGATCTCTCAGGCATACCATTGAGAATACTGAAACTCCCTACAGAAGGGAGAAACCTTGTAGGAAGCACAAAAACAAAAGCTTCAAGTCTTAACATCTCGTTTACTTACAATCTCTCTCTCGAATATGTATGGGTTGACATGGCCTCACAGCTTCCAGTATTTCTCGACAGCCCTAAAGGCCTTCTTGTCTAATATTTTTAAAAAATCCATATTCCCAAAAACCTTTGAACACTCACCTCAATGGTGAAAATATTCCTATTAGCAAGGGTTAAGGAGTCACAGATTTTGAGTTTATTATACGGTGGGTGATGGCCTTTTCTTTTCCTTTGCTATTTGATGCATATGGTGTTAAAAAGGGTTGTGAAACTTCCCGATAATTGTTTGGTTGTGAAACTTAGTTGTTTTGTGAACTTCTTACAGAAAAAACTTGGTAAAGGGTGATTTCATCAGCAAGAATTGGTCACCTCAAACAAAGTGCATAAGGAATGTGCTAGAACCTTGTCTGCAAATACCCATTACATATTGAACTGTTAGTTCATTCAAGATAACTAAGAAAACAAATTCAGACAATCAAAACCTGCAATTTCATTCTCCATAGCATTTTTTCTTCACACCTACACACAAGCCTATTCAACACCCTCTGTATATTACTGAAGTACCTGGGTAGCTTTGGCACTAATGTACCAAATAATTGATATAAATTTAAGTTTCTGATTTGGCACTTGAGTTTTTCATTTTGAAAATTTTGACATAAAGGAACAAAATTTACCATAAAATCATTAGTTGTCTCAAAAGTTTCCTGTTGTCCTTCTGATTAGACTAATCATAGTTTATGTAACTATGTTAAGACTGGGCATGAGTTAGTCTGGTTGCCTTAGTACATTGATTGAATTTTCAAAATTTTCAATATAATATACTTTTTTCTTGAAAAATTCGGCAGAATGAAAAATAATATAATTTGTGCAGAGGCTGCCCAGGTACTACTGTATTACAATAATACTGTAACCCTTCTCTGTATATATAGACGGGGTTTTAAAACATTCTAATCTTGACCTTAGACAGAACCTTAGCTTTGATCATTCTAGACATCCCTACTGGTTCTTTGGTGAGATGCTAAATACCCTTAACAAGCACCCTGCATGGTTCTGTGCCAAACTGTGCCATGTGGTTCTTCATGTTCTGCATGTTCTGCAAAAAGAACACGATTTAATTTGTTCTACTGTTCTACTATCCCAAGCTGAATTCAAACCCACAAAGTTCCAACTCCTGAAATGGAGTAATCTTTTTTTTTATTTACTGTATTCACAGGGTCAAAACAATCAAACCTTGCACCAGAAACCAAGTGACCGAGCACTGTCAGCCACTTTTTGCACCAGACAGTGCTCATTAAGGGTTGTTTGGTCTCTTCTGGTTATCTGTACTAAGAATTCTATAGCAGAACGAAGGCTGATGCTAACATGTGCAAAAGAGTGTTGAGGAATTTAAGATCGGCAATGAGTGAAAGGTTTGAAGATTGCCCTCACTTGACATGGCAGCATAGGTTCAGGGTCCTACTGTTTGGCTGCCACATGCTCACAATGGAGGAACTGGAGGAATGGGCAGGGAGGTCGTCTTCTGTTGAGATGGATTCCCCTTCCATACCACAAAAAAATTACTGTGCTCCAGAAAAGCTTTGGATAAAGTGAGATGGTCTTGGTCATCATACACAACATGTGGGTAGTACCAAAAAACAAACCTCTGGTTGGCCACAGCTGCTGACATTTCTGTGATCTCATTGCACATTGCATTTTCCACCATAGCAGCTAATTGGAATTTCCATGGTCTATGTGCACACAGTGGCTCGAGGAGCTTCTCACTCTTGTCTCATCTCCTTTTCTAAATTGATATCAATCAGAAGTTGAGAGCACAGTGACAGGTGGTCAGAACAGATTCTAATATGCAGAGAAAAGATGAGAGCTAAGATTAGATTGCACTGAACCTTTAGTGGCAGCTCCCTACAGCTGAGAGATTATGCAATTGTCAACAGGATTCCAGTCAACATTGAGCATAAGCCCCTCATGGCTCACCCATTGCACCTACTTTGCAGATTCATACCAAAACATCCAGGCTTTTACAACCACTTGAGCTTTCCAGAGATTGGAGACACAAAAAGCCATCTCTTTCTTCTTGGTCCAGAATTGAACTCAAAAGAAAGGAATCCTCAAGATGAATCAAAAGACCAAGAAATAGATCACATGTTGCATAAAGGACTAGGAAATGTGGACGACTTCACTTGCCTAAATTGGTTTGATTGACAAGTTCCTGGCATTTGAGGAAGATGAGCTGTTCTAAGGTGGGGCCCTGGCAGACCATGACATGTACTGTATGCTTTGGATCCCATGACACATGACCCATGATTCTTGTCAGAGAGCTTGTTCAATTCTTTGAACATGTTAACCATCAGAGTTGCTCAGAGATTGTATGTTTGGATGTCTGAAAAAGCTCCTACAGCTTCTAGAAGTTGCCTGCAGTGGAAGGATGTTGCAAAGCTTGCTGCTTTCAGACTTGCAGTGAATCCTCCTTCATGTCCTTTAGGCACTTGGATGTGTGGGTACAAATAGATGGAAGACCCATTTTGTGTTGAAGTGTTCACCCTATGCATTCCGTTGTGTATGTGCCCAAATGTTTACAACCCGATCTTCATTCCCTGTCATAAGGGTGCCATCCCTGATAATAGGCATATCAAAAAAATACTGTGAGTGCTTTACATCCAAGGACTGTGTATTATTACATGTACTCCAATCAATCCTCATAAGTTTTGAACCTATTGACACTTAAGGGAGCATGGCCCAAATAAGTATCAATGGCCTGAATCCATCAATTGTTCATAAAACAACATCCTAATTTTATCGGCCTTAAATATGGCATCAAATCTTGGAACAGAAGAACCATGCCGCTGAACATGAATCAAACCTTGCAACAGAACCACACGGCTGCTGGATTCGGCCCCATACTTATATAAGTGCAAAGCTGGTAAAGAGGGAATTGTTAATGTCCTGGCATTCAGCTCGATGACTTTGCAGTTCACAGCTTAAGTTCCAGAATTGGGTTTATTAGTACTATTGTGATACGCTTGCTGTTATTTGAATGACATCACAGCTTTGTGCTTGCTGGATAACTTCTTTCAATCTGGGACAAATATCCCTGCCAAGAAAGGAGGATCATGGAGCCCACATCACAGACTTGGAGACAGTAGGCCTACCCATCACCAGACTCTGAGTGTCACACCAGCTCATTGCTTGTGCCAAAGTCCCAAGTTTCTAAAAAACCATGCTGATGGTGATTGATAGTATCTGATCAGATTGTCCTCCTACTAAAGAAACCTTCTTACCTTGCGAGTGATGACTCACCTTGCAGAATTGGCAGTCTGGAGTACAGTCTTACTTGGCAAAATTGTCCATCAGATTTCATGTCAGATGGATTGCTTGCTAATTATTCACTACGTTGAAGGTTGTTCGCAACACCTATTACTTACAGATTGATTACTTATGCACATTGGATGCCACAAGAAGATCAAATATTGAAGATGTGTACATAAGACCCAAATGGGTTTCTAGGAGCAAGATTGGGTAGTTTGTTATTGGTAAACTAGTCTGTAAACCCATTTTGCAAGCAAAATGATCAGGTTTCTTTGCCTTTGGAAACATAAGCAACTTCATTCTTGTTATGCATATAATCCTTACTAATATACTAATCACTTTTTTCACCCCTTTCATAGGTTTATTAGCTTTTTTTTTGTCAGCATGTTTCTGAAATGAATCCCATTTAATAGATAGTAATTTATCTTTATGCTCAACCTCTCAAATATTTGAGCTTCCTTACACACCTAGTAAGTGATCAAATTTAATTGGGGTCTTTAAAATCCTAGAGTTTCCACATCCTCCATTCCTCATCCCCCCACGACCCCCCTTCCCCAAATTCCTCCCTTCCACAGAATCTTCGATGGCATGACAACCTTTTTCATCCTTTTGATCCCGTTTCATCCCTCTATGTCCAAGAGAATAAGGGTGCTTATTTTCATTCATCCATCTCTTGCCAAAGTTTGTCTTCCTAGGTTTTAGTAGGCAACGATCTGTTTTTGGTTCTCAGTCATGTTCACTTCTGCCCTTTTTGACTGCAATCCAGAAGCAAAAAAGAAAACCCTAACAAAATGGGTTTACTTACTTGTTCTTCTTATATAAAGAATCTGAGCCTGTGTGTGTGTTTAAGGATTTTTTTTCTTTTAAGTTTTGGGTGGAGGGGGTAGGGGGAGGATTTTTTTCACTTTTTCCTTTGTTCCCTCTATGTTCCCTTCAAGTGCCCAATGGGTTCCTAAGCTCCCAATGTGTTCCCCAAAGGTGTTCCAAGCAGCACCTTGCTTTAATCCCATATATTTTGCCCAAAGTCCCAAATGGGTTTACCAACTTTTATCCCATATGCCTTGGAAAATGGTGTCCTCCTTTCACCTATACTAGTGTGTGCCCTGTGCATAATGCACAGGTGTGTTATTTCAACAATGTTTGGTTCAACCTCGTTCACCCCTCCCCCCACCCGGTCCTTCGCATTTCCCATTCCGGATCTTTAACCCGTCAAGCCCCCCTGCCCGGTCCTTCGCATTTCCCATTCCGGATCTTTAACCCGTCAAGCCCCCCCGCCCGGTCCTTCGCATTTCCCATTCCGGATCTTTAACCCGTCGAGCCCCCCCGCCCAGTCCTTCGCATTTCCCACTTCGAGTCTTTAACCCGTCGATCCCTCGCATTTCCCACTCCAGTTCTTTAACCCGTCGATCCCCCCGGCCCGATCCCATTCCGGTTCTTGAGAACCCAACAGGAATGAAAGAACCCTCGTAGCTTCATTCGTACATACAACAAACCCAAGCAAACATCGATTTTTGTTCCGTGAAAAAAATTTGAATTCCGATCTGAAACTTGCCGATCAACAAACCCAAGCAAACAACGATTTTTGTACCGTGAAAAAAAGTTTGAATTCCGACCTGAAACTTTACTAATCAACAAACCCAAGCAAGCACCAATTTTTGTTCCATGAAAAAAAAGTTTGAAATTTCCGATAGGAAAAAAAGTTTCGCGAGAAGCGCAGTTCATCGCCCTTTCTATCGCCGCGATTCCACCAAGCTGCTGCCACCTGGTAGGAAAGCTTGAACCCCGTTCACATTGTCAATCATCCGTCGGGTCAGTACTAACTTTTCTGCACCAGTGGGAATACGATGGATGAGATGTCCGTACGGGACGGAGTCAGGGGTAGTTACTTTCTTCCCATTCTTAGTGGGCAGAAAGCTGCAGTGTCAGACTTAGTAGAGGGATGGTTGCCGGGTAGAGGGATGGTGTGTAGCCGGCAACCTCGGAGCTTCCAGGGTGTAGATTCGCATGGACAACCTGACGGATGGACAGAGGGACGACATGGACGGATGACGAAACGGGCGGGTTCAGAGGAAGCTTCATTTAACATCCCGTGCCATTTTGAACACTTCGACATAGGGATTGATATTGTACATCATGATCAACAACCGATCCAACGTCGTTGGATTAAGTGAAGGCATAACAACATGCCGGTTTTGATGTTCGTGTTCCGTATCATGAATGTACAGCTATGCAAACTATGGCCATTGTCCTTCGACAGGACATAGGGATCCGATTTTGTGATAAAGTTCACCTTGAATGCGAAAGGAGTATGGTCTAGGCCCTCTTGTTACCGACTCATCAACTTTGGCATCGAGCGAAGTGAATGCCAACACTGAATTGTACATGCGAATCTGATCTCGAAATTTGACAGCACTATTCTCTTTGTTGGTTAAAAGAACTTCCAACTCTGGCGGTGTTGCAGGAAGATTTGGCAACAAAACTTTGCCATTCTCGCAACACAAAGAAAATTGTGGGTTATTGTTCGTCGAGTTTGCCAATCGTTCTTTGATCCACATTTTCGCGCTGCAGAATCCACATATTGTGTCCATTTCTCCACAATCCCATCGTCCCGGGGCTGACGCATCTTCGTCTCCAAATAATTGTAATGCGTGATTACGAAGAGAAGGCTATTCACATTGTTTAACACACCATTCTCTCTGCAGGCGATTGTGATGTTCATGTGCAGATTCTGACGTGCTTTTAGCTGCAGCATCTCCGTCTCCAAACAATTGTGATGCGTCATTGCGAAGAGAAGGCTGTTCACTTTGCTTAGCATGCCGTTCTCTCTGGAGGCGATTGCGATGTTCATGTGCAAATTCTGACGTGCCTTGAGCTGACGCATGTGTGTCTCCAAACAATTCGCGCATCTTGGGGCGGGGGGTTTCTCCTGCACTCTTCGAGGAAGGTCAAGGTTACATTTGGTTTTTTTCTTTTGGAAATTTTTTTATCTCTTAACATCATTTTATTGTATTTCTCTTTCCTTGTTTCATTTGTTTCCATTCTTTTCTTATATTTTTTGTGTTTTTACTTTTTTTTTGTTTGTTTGTTTGAGGTTTTAATTTTTCCTATTTTTATTTTGTCTATTTTCATTTTTTTCTATTTTTATCTGTTTATTTATTTATTTAGTTTCTATTCCTTTATAACTACTGACAACAGGAACCTTACTGCACACTACACAGGTACTAATAATATATTAAAAAAATTGCATTAAGGAAAGTAGAAGATTTTACCTGGCCAGAAAATCAGATGTGGTTGGGATTAAGAGCTGCTGCTGCTGGGACCCCAGATTCAACTTGCTGAAACGCTGTCGTGGAAGTTCATAACCTATTCGAGAAAGAGCTGAGAGTTGTTGACTTTGTTGCTGGGAGCCCAAATTCAGCTTACTAAACTGCTGTTGTTGAAGTTCATAGCATATTGGAGACAGAGGTGGGAGCTGCTATTGTTGAACATCATAACCTGTTGGAGAGAGTGGTGGGAGCTGATGATGCCGCTGGTGCCGCTGCTGGTACCATAATTTCTGCACCTCTTTCTTTAACAACTCATGATGAGCTGCGACCACACATGATCAGACAATGAGACCACACGTCACAATACTCACATATGTCCATACAACTACTGCCTGAAACCAAAATCATCTGTTGTGTAACTACTTCAAGCTGATTCTCTGCATGGTAAACTACTCATTAACTTCTTGACGTAAGAATAATTTGTCTGTCAACCTTAAATGTCATAGAATGCTGTTGTGTAGGAAAAAAAACAACAGATGGCGAAATTTCGCCCTTTTTTTTGGCGAAATTCAAAAATTCGAAAATCAATTGTCCGGAACCCCAACGCCAGGCCAGAATAGCATACCTGTGAAAATGAAGGGAAGATGGCAGTGAGCCGGCCCTCCCTTTGAGAGCCTCGCTCAACCCAGCTGTCAGAGCACAGACGTAGCCAGCTTCAGCAGCTGATAATTATAGTCGGCAGCGATTTCCTGTGTGCATGTGTTTGCAGAGGTAGAGCTAGAATGAACTGCAGCTGTAAATATCGTAGCTGGTTGTGTAAACTGGCAGCTCTTAAGTAGCGAGCTTCATAAAGATCATGCAAAAGTGTTCTCTTTTCGGTCTTTGATGGCACAACAGCACACCGCCATCTACATATAGAACATGCGGTTCCTGAAGCTCATGATGCACACACCTCCTGGTCGCAGCACTCGGAAAATCTCCGCAAACACTTTCTCCGGCTGCTCCAGGTATTGCACACTGACCGCACACAGCACCGCATCGAAGCTGCAGTCCGCGTTCTCCAGTTTCGGTTCGGCGTTCAAGTCCTTCACGAAGAAGTGGTCTGACCGAGAGTTGCGGGCGAGTTCCACCGCATTCAGGCCATGGCCTACTACGCGCTTGTATTTTCTCTCTTCTGTTTTGATGCAAGGCAACCATGGAAGTTCCAAATCAGTACAAACACACCTTCACAAAACACCTTGGACTCTGTGGGAAAGATGGTCATGGAAACATGGTACTGATCTTTACCTGGCGAATGACTCATCCAAGAGCTCTATTTTCTCTCTTCTGTTTTGATGCAAGGCAACCATGGAAGTTCCAAATCAGTACAAACACACCTTCACAAAACACCTTGGACTCTGTGGGAAAGATGGTCATGGAAACATGGTGCTGATCTTTACCTGGCGAATGACTAATCCAAGAGCTCATGAGATCAAGGACTTTTGCATTCTCAGGAATCAGTTTGTGTTCCAGCAGAAATCATGTGGGACGGATGCAGCAAGCTGAAGGTGAAGTACCTGACCACCAGATGTTTTTGTGTGTGTGTGCGTGCGCGCATGCACGTCTGGCTGCTCTCTTGGATGCGCACCTGCACGTCTGTCTGTTCTCTTTGTGAACAGAATTAGTAAGAAACCACACAAAAGAGACTGGCCGTCCGGCTTCACGGGCGGCTTCATTTGGTCGGCCTCAGTGTTCCTTTCATATATGTAATAATAATAGGTGGGCCAAAGGGGAGGAACTGTATACTTCAAAATAGAGCCTTCTGTTTTAGGGAGTCTCCATTGTTTCTTTTTTTGGAGTGATGGGCTTGTCTGTAAACCCATTTTGCTTGCAAAATGATAAATAAGCAAAAGACTAAAGTGTTATGTTCTCAAGGTCCTGTGAATCCTTTCTCCTAATCATTTTTCTTGCAAAATGGGTTTACTTACTTGTACTCTATAGTGAATCTAAACACAATATCATGACCTTGGTAGGCGAGGCCAATAAAATAATGGAATACAATTTGCTGAACTATTCAGCCATGTTGACTCTACCCATTCACCAGTGCTACCATCCCAACTTTGTCATCTGGAATGCCTGAATTTTGAAACAGTTACAAAACAGTTCTCTGGATCTGAAATGTTTGAAAAACCTACAATTATTTAAAAAAATCAAATGTGCCCCAACACTGAATAGGTGGGGTGTTCTTTGCAAGGGGTGTTAGCCCATGCCAAAAATGGTGACAAAGTCTTTTGGGAAGAGAAATTTTATGCAGCCAATGGGAAGGCCCAAGCATGCACTCAAGGTGCCTTTCTTTTTTTCCTTTTATGTTTTGGGGTGGGGGGGCGGGGAGAGGGGGGGGGGGGGAGACATTTTTTTTCATTTTTCCCGGCTTCCCAATGTGTTTGCACTATGTTCCTTTCAAGTTCCCAATATTTTCCCCAACATTTTTTCCATACCTCCTCACTTTTATCCCATATGCCTTGGAAAATGGTGTCCTCCTTTCACCTATATAGGTGGGCCAAAAGGGAGGAACTGTACAGTTCAAAATAGAGCCTTCTATTTTGGAGAGTCTCCATTGTTTCTTTTTTTTTGGAGTGATGGGCCAATGAAATTGGCACATCTCCAAAGAAAAATAAAAGTAAAGAACTTGGGAGGCACCTCATCTAATTAATAGGAGAGGTGACTATTTCCCCAAATTTATTTCCATGCCATTAGCCTAGGCCAAAAATGTAACTAACAGTTTTGAAAATAGAAATTGCATGCAGCCAATAGGAAGGTGCAACATCCATTCAGGCGTCCGAACTTTTTAATTTGGGTTTTGAGGGCAGGGGGAAGGGGGGAGAGGTTTTTTTTCATGAGTTGCTCATGTGTTCCTACCATGTTCCCAAGTTGTTCCCCAAGTTTTCAATGTGTTCCTCAAGGTTGTTCCCAATAGCACCTAATATCAAACCCGTATGTTTTGCCCAAAATCCTCCCCTTCTCACCTATATAGTCGGGGTGTTCGTTGTGAGGGGTACTAACCCAGGCAAAAAAATGTGATGAACCCTTTTGATGAGAGAAATTTCATCCAACCAATGGGAAGTGCAATCATGCTCTCAGGGTGCCTTGGTTTTTTTCTTTTCAAGTTTTGGGTTTAGGGTTGGGAAGTTGGAGGAGGTTGGAGGGGAGGTTTTTTTTTTCAAGCTGTATTTGGTGTGGACAGTGGATAGTGGACACTGGACTTTCCATGGGGGAGGATTTATTTTCCTTTCAGCCAATAGGAGGGCCTAAGGTGCCTTGCTTTTATTCCTTTTAAGTTAGGGGGGGGGAGAGGGAAGATTTTATTTTTCTTCAATTATCCCTGTTTCCTAATGTGTTCCCACAGTGTTCCCTTGAAGTTCCTAATGGGTTCCCAAATATTCCCCAAGTTCACAATGTGTTCCCCAACATGTTCTCCATATAAGCACCTCACTTTTAGCCCATATGCTTTGGCACTTTCACCTATATAGGTGGGCCCAAGGGGAGGAACTATATACATCAAAACAGAACCTTCTATTTTGAGGAACCTCCATAGTTTCTTTTTGTTCGGGGAGCAATGGGCCAGTCAAATTGGTTTTGGCCCAGAATTTTGGCACACTTTGTTCATGAGAGCAAACATTCCTGAGGCTTCACCAATGGGGAATTTTTGCATCAAGCCGGTGCGGTTTCCCTGGTTCCATTATGTTGACCATCCCCCACCATCCGCTCACTTCGGCTGGGGCCCTCAAGGGGGGGTTGGGGGCTCCAGTGAATCAGGAATAACCGAACCAAGCCACCCACACCCATTTCTTTATAGTAGTAGGGTTTAAAGTGTCAAGGGGGGGCAAGAAGCACGAAGGTGGAGTGTCAAAGGGAAGCATATGTAGGCTTCTAAATTGGGGTATAAAATCTTATGTTCTTGTGAACTTGGTGATGGGTGGATTTCCTTTTCAAATTCCTTAAGTAGATCCACTGGCTTGGGACCATTAGCCCTTAAATTAGCTTTAAACAGCGAGTTTATTAGGTGAGCTTTGCCTTTTTTTTGACACAAGAGCTGCTACAAGTGACCAGCACTTAGGAAGTGCTTAGGTCTAGATGTGGCTAATTTAATTATTTTATTTTGGAAAAATGACAAAAAAAAATCCCTAAATATCACAAGATTTTTAGGCTTTTTGCATGGTCTGAAAAAAGGTTAGCTAAGTTTCGGAAACTGGCCAGGAAAAAAAAAACACTGGTGATGGGCCAATCAATGTGGCTCCATTCAATTATTTTTTTAAAAAAAAATCTGTGAGAAAAAAGCTGTGGGTGCAACCCCCCATCTAATTAATACAAAGATGAATAAACATAAGTACCCCCAAGTTTGTAATGGGGGGTATTAGACCAGGCCAATAATGGTGATGAGAAGTCTTTTTTTGGAAATAGAAATTTCATGCAGCCAATAGCACGGCTCAGCATGCACTCAAAGTGCCTTGAATTTTTTCCTTTTAAGTTTGGGGGGGGGGGGGGAGGGGATTTTTTTTCTTTTTTTCTTTGTTCCTTTGAAGTTCCCTATGGGTTCCCATCAGGTTCTCATAATGCTCCCTATGTTCCCAACGTGTTCCCCAAAGGTGTTCCCAATAATACCTCACTCTAATTCCATATGTTTTGCCCAAAGTCCTCCCCTTCACACCTATATAGGTGGGCCAAAGGAAGAGCACACCTTTCCATAGAATCTTCTATTTTGGGGTTCTTACATATCTTCAACTTTTTTTTTGGGTGATGGGCCAATCAAATTGGCTCATTGCAGGAAAAAAAAAAGTTGGACTTGTGAGGCACCCCCAAACTAATTAATATTAAACAGAATAAGTAGCCCCAGTTTTTACTAGGACCAGGCTCAAATATTCAAAAAACATGTAAAAAGGATGATTAAAGATTTATACCTTCATATTTGGTTTGTAGCCAGATTTGGATAAAACTTCCTAAGGACAATTGCTAGTTTTTTTCCCATCTTTCTATGGATGGTCGCCACTCACGCTAAAAGAAAAAATCCTACAAAAAAATCACTTTTAGGGTTTAGGGTAGGGTTTACCCTAGACCCTTACAGGCAGAGCCAACAGACTTGGATGTACCCTAGCGTTAGGTATGGAATAAGCAGGGTGAGAATATGCAGAAGCAGAGGAGTACAGAGAGAAGGTCCTTGGATGTACCCTAGCGTTAGGTATTGAATAAGCAGGGTGAGAATATGCAGAAGCAGAGGAGTACAGAGAGAAGGTCCTTGAGGAAAATTTGCATTTCGAGGAAAATCTTTTCTCCAGACAAAATCCCAACATCGAATTTTATTTTTTAGACTAGAGGGTACCCGTGACCTTCGAACATTGTGAAGTCCCTCAGTTTCATTAAACCATATTTATTTCAAAGAAACATTATGTTTTAAACAACTGCACATCGTGAACGTAGCTTCTTGCGAAGCCATTTAGGAGATGCATGTAGTCTCAAAGGAGGGCTTCTTCGTACACAACATTGTGCATAAGGCCACTCCGGCCATGCACAGTGTCTAGCAGCTGAACTTTGATGTTCGTTGGTGCCTTGGCGCGTGAAAAGGTAACGTAAAGTTGGCCATGCGAAAAAACGTCATCTGCGAGATGAAGGCCAACATGAGAGAGGGTCTACCCTTGAGACTTGTTAATAGTCATGGCATAAACCAGTCGCAAAGGAAATTGCTTCCTTGCAAATGTAAATGGCAAACCGTTGTTATTGAAAATGAACTTAATGCGCGGGATAAAGGCCACATTACCAGCCCCTTTTCTTGTGATGATCTCAACCTCAACAACTCGCATCGTGAAACATCGAACAATCAGGTGCGTCCCATTACACAGCCCAGCCAATGGGTCAAGATTGCGTAGCAGAATCATTGGTGCGCCAATCTTGAGCAATAGCTTGTGTGAAGGCATGCCACTAACTTCCAAAGTGTTGAGGAACTCGGAAGGGTATGTGTTCGCCACTTCCGTATCCTCTGCGAAATCTGCACTGAGAAAGTGAACTTGTGCGCCTGGACGGTAGCTTAAAACCATTGCGTTTATTAACGAAACCTCCTTGTTGCGAGGAGCCAAAATCGCACGCTCATGTAAATATTCATTTGTGGCCAAGCCTTCGTGTAGTCAAAGGTAAATGGCCAAAACCATGGCTTGTGTGTCCGTAGGAGGGAGTACCATCATGTCTGGACATTTGATGTAGTCCTCATCGATGGTTTCTAGTTCGTTGTTGCCAAGACAAAGAAGCCAGTCTACAAAAGTGCAATTCCCAAGATCAGGGTGAACAACAACAGCATCATTGGCCCGCATATTTTCCGAAAGACGGAATACCTCAACAAATTCCCACAGGTAGGAGTTCTTGATTGATGCAGAAACAATGTCTGCATGGGATCCCCGGGGGATGATTGGAAGGACTTGGCGAAAGTCTCTTGACATGACGAAAACAATGCCGCCAAAGGGCTTGTTCCTGTCTATAAGGTCACGCAATGTTCGATCCACCGCTTCAAAAGCGAGCTTATTAGTCATAGGAGCTTCATCCCAAAGGATGAGCTTTGTTTGACAGATTAGCACCACTAAATCATCCTGCTTACGGATATAGCAGAGGGACGTATGGTCGAGTGCGATCGGGATCTTCAGGTACGAATGGGCCGTTCGCCTTCCTGAAAGCAGAAGCGCAACAATGCCTAAAGAGGCGACAACAAGTGCAAATCGCCATGCGAACACACATCATTCAAAATCAAGTTTTCGATGTAGGTCTTACCCGTTCCACCAGGGCCATTGATAAAGATGATTTTAGCGTGATGGGCAACATATGCATCGATTACGCCATTATAGACTGCACGTTGCCCATCACTGAGGCTCTCAATGGCCATAAGCACCTCGGCTTGCAAAACCTCGACATTGTAGTCGTGCTCCACCTCAAGTAAGTGATTAGTCTCTAACCGATCAAAGGCAACAGATGGGGTAGGAAGGCCAAAATCCTCGAGAGTTTGCTAAATTTGGCAAGTGCATCCTGTAAGGAATGTAGTGCCCAACTCTCAATTTGCTCAATGGACGATTACACTATACCACAACGTTGCAATGCTACATTACAGTCATCGTAAATGTGCTCCTTGTACTTGTCCCAGAGCATGCACGGCTCACTTGGAACGCCAAAGGCCAAGATGGTCACAAATAAAAACCGCAACTGCGCACCTATTCGCATGCCAACTGCTTCTTCCAAGCATGCATTCCACTCGTCATCCAAGTCATACAAACCAAGTGCAATGCATGCTAATTTGAATGTGTCATGGACAACACCATTAATTGTGCGAAGAGCTTCAAAAGAAATAGCACCTTTGACCTTTGTTAACAATTTACGCAAGAAATAACGTTCGCCAGCGGAAGGACTAACGAAATAAAGGTGCCCGACACAGCACCCTCTCTACCGGATGGTCCATGTAAACACGGAGGGAAAATCCATGTATGTGACTTCTCTGGCCAAGGGGTAATCAATATTGGCTTGGAAGTATTCGGTGAGTGTTGTTTTTTGGTTTTGCTCACTATTAACAGTTTCAAAAATATTAGCATTATCATTATACACGACCGTATGCATTCTAGGCTCGTGCACGGCAAGGCGTGTGACAGATGGTGTCCTGTCATGCATTCTAAAAGAGAAAAGACGCCATGATGCCTCGGAAGCAAAGACATAACGTCCTTCAAGGTATGCTTTAATTTCATCACGGTTTTGTCACTCACCATTGGCAACGACCGCCTGCGCGTTGTTATCCTGGTTAGGCATATTTGCTTGCCTTTCAACAACGGCAGTAGCACGGTCAGGTCCCTTGTACAAATATTTGTACAAGTACTTGACGGTAGATATGGATGAACATATCTCCACGTTGATGTGCGCGTGGTACTTGGTTGCCAGGTGAAGATTATACGGGACAATCCATCGATTATCCACCATGCGTTGCATCTTTGGATCCACAAAAATGTGGGTTTGACGGTGCCAGTACTCCGGGTACTTGTCAACATCACAACGTGTTTCTTCGCTAAAGGAGTGCGGGTACCTTTTCTTGCACTTTCCTTGCTCCATGCATTGTGCGTTGAAAAAATCTGGACCACATGGCCCATGCACCATGCACAAAGTGACCGTCTCATACGCCTTAAGATGGCATATCGGGTCCAGAATCTCGGCCAATACCATCGAATCATAGTCCTCGGCGGTGTGCAATTTCGACACTTCATCTAAAATGAGCAAAATGTGCGCATGGGGCAAACCTCTCTTTTGAAACTCGATGACCTAAATTTTAGCAATCACATTGCCAAGAACATTGTCTTTAATGTCCTTCAAAAGGGCAAAACCTTTCAAATTAAAAACGTGAGTTACTAACTCAGAGCGATCCTTGGTAGTTTGCCCCGAGATAAGTGCATTTGTAATCTCTATCCATTTAGGATTATAGGTAAATGTGACAAAAAGGTCCGGCTTACCAAATTTGCGGACCCTGGCCATGGCATCTTGGTACAGTTGGCCCATGGCGCGTTCACTACCCTGGAATGATGACGAAAGAATCATCTTCTACCCGATGTTATTCCCGAAAACGTCGCTAGCATTCAATGCATCTTGAAGACCATTGTATAGGTCGCAACGTGGTTGTCGCTGGTTCTCACGAATAAACTTCAAGTGGTTTTGTTCAGTACATGCATATGCGTCAACAATGAATTGCTGTAAAAGCCTTTCGGCTCGAAGAATCCATTCCTCGTTGATGCGATGTTGTAGTATGTATGCGTAAAATTGAAGCATGGTGATGCGTGTAGAATTGCGTTTACCACTTATTGCATTTTCGTCATCTCAAATGAACCCAGAGCCATCCCATTGAAATCCATTCAATGGCATGCCGTCATGCCATCCGTTGCATCCATTTGGGAAGAGAAGGACGTAGCGCAATGACGCATATGCAGTATGTAGGGGGGAGACACATTGAAAATAACCATTAGTTGAATGAATGACAATGCCGCGTGCGTTTGCTCCATCCACATCACCCCCAACCATCAATGCGCCAACTTCGTTAGTAGTTGGCGCATTGTAATGTCGCAAATCAGTGCGACGGTCATTCAGCAAACGAAGACTTTGTTCAACAGCCCCGCCTTGGAGTCGTTCCATGGCCGTTTGGTAGATGCTGACGTAGGGGTTACATTCATGTAGCATCGTTTGCAATGACTGCATAGTGTCCCTGTTTAGGCCGCCAAAATTGCCCATCCGGCCATCAAGCTCGGCATGTGGATCGCTAATGTATAGCTGGGCGAATTTTGGCGCCTCACCAAGCTGAAGAAATAGACTCCCCATCCTATTGTAAAGCTCACCGCGAAGACGGTAAGTATAGTTGCCAGGTTGGGCAACACTGGTATTTAGGTTGGCCCCCATAGACGTGAAGGCCAACGCATTGTTGTAAGAGCGAATGCGTTGACGAAAGTCTTTTGCATCTACTTCGTTACTTGTAAGGAGCCGCCTGAGCGGTTCTGGTGGGGGAGCCAACGGGGGCAACGTCACTCTACCTTGTGCGTAACACAGTGTAAACCGGGGATTGGCACACGAACTTGATGCAGCACGTTCCTCCAAAAAGTGTAGGGCGTTGCACTTGCCACACATTGTGGTCATTTCATCTAAAGTGTGGCGAAGACCATGATGGTTGTCGTCAAATTCACGGCGCGCCAAAGGGATCACTTGGTTCCCACCTTGGTTTGCGCGATCTAGTTCATGCTGGGCACTACGTGCTCTTTGAACTTCCCGTCGGCTAGCATCCGCTACACGTTGCTCCTTAAATCGAGCAACATGCCTCTCTCGGGCAAGACGGTTCCGGCGGACATGCGGGCCTTCTAAAGGGGACTCTTCTTCCTCTTCATTCATTGGTTTAATTATAAAACATCAGAAGTTACTTTTGAAAATTTGTAACACCTTCTGCATCCAAAAGCACCATTTCTAATAAGATGATAGTACCTAAGCAAAAAAGATGATCTGCTGCAAACTTTTGGCCCAATCAAAAAGCCTAAAGAGAAAATCCTATCTAGAAAAAGGATCCTCATAATTTCAGGAGGCTTCTGGTCCTAGAGAGTTTCATTTAGCTTTGTCCTCCATGTCTAAATGGCTCAGCTCACTTCACAACCCCTTGGCAACAGCTTTGGCACAAATCAAACAGGTGTTGAAGATAGACCTTGGTCTTTGGTGCACGATGAACCATGAAGGCAACTGCTGCATTGCCAACATTGTTCTCCTCAATGAAACTTATAGTAGAGTTCACAATCAGCAAGAATAGGATCCCCAGAAAATCCTCCCAATCTGGTGGCTGGCTCTGGATATGTATTTCGCACAAAACTGTAATCAAAGCCAAAAATGAAGAAGACATGAGAAAACGCAAACAAAACAAAACCAATGATAACATCAAAGCAGGAACCAAATAAAAAAGATAGATCACCATACTTGTCCATTAGCCAACACAATAGCCATTAGTGCAACAACTTCCATAACCCATGACAATGGGTTGCACATGAAACCCAAAAACTTGAGGAACTTGTTTTCCTGCATAAAAACATTAAGAAGAGTCATAAAAATCTCAGCACAGAAGCCTGATCCAGACTGTGTCTCAAAAAAAATTCCCAAAGAATCAAAGCAAGAAGGGAAAAAGATAGCAAATCTACAGAGGAAAAATAAAAGAGTAAAGATGTCAGTCTAACTACACTCATGGGAAGTTGGTGTACAACCAACAATATATGTCCTTCAACTTCAATGGTTCTGCAATTGGGTTAGTGGAGATATTATGATTCTCCAATTTTGAAATAAAATTGACCAAGGCAAAGATTTTGAAGATTCTAAGAGTCTTTTCAAACAAAACCCATAATTCCATCAAGCTAGTTGTTCTTGACACCCATTGTTTAAGGATGGCATCATAGCACAAACCGTTTGGGGATTATCTGTTACCCCCAAAATTTCCTAAATTTGGAGTCAGAAATTATGCAATGCAGTGGTGAAATTACTAAGGAGAAATCTTGACATCTTGGATCATCTCCTTGAAGCTTTTTCTAAATGCCCAGATATCCCTCTAGAAAAAAAACAAAAATTGAACTGGCAAAGGAAGGAAGAATTCGTAGATTGTACCACTTTCTCCTCAAGCTTGTTGGAGCCAAAGATGGTAAGGCGGTTGTTTCCTTCATCTGTGGTGAGACCTTCCTTTGTACATCTCAGCTGCTCAAACACCTCTTCGATCGGGATGTTTTCCTGTTCCCCGTCCCCAATTGAAGTTTAATAAAAACATCCCATACCCACACACACACACACACACACTCTCTCTCTCTCTCTCTCCAATCTTATTTTACTATGTTGTTGTTATTATTGTTGTTGGAATTCCCAAGTTGTTGTTGTTGTTGTTGTTGCAGCGGGAGTTGGAGACCACTCCACTTTCCCCTCTTCTTCTTCTTCTTCTTCTATATCCACCGCAAGTCGAGCTTGGATCCTCCTCCTCTTCCTCCTCTGCAGTTGCAGCAACAATCTGCAAATTCTTCTCTTGGGTCATAGGAGCAACAGTAGCAGCCCCATTGCTGGTTGCAGCAATTGCTCCATTAGCGGCTGCAACAGTTGTTCCATTGTCGTTGCTACTACTGCAAGGTCACCCATTGGAGGTTGAACTCATGACTCCCACTTCCATCAACTCCTGTTGCTCCTGCCTCTGCTCTTGTTCTTGCTCCGGCTCTCGCTCTTCTTGCTGCTATTGTTGTTGGAATTCCCAGGTTGTTGTTATCGTTGCTATTACAGTGGGAGTTAGAGACCACTCCATTTTCCCCTCTTCTTCTTCTTCTGCATCCACCGCAACTCGAGCTTGGATCCTCCTCCTCTGCTGCTGTTGCAGCAGCAATTTGCAAATTCTTTTCTTGGGTAACAACAGCTTGCTGTTGTAGCGGGAGTTGGAGACCACTGCACTTTCTCCTCTTCTTCTTCTTTTGCATCCACCGCAAGTCGAGCTTGGATCCTCCTCCTCTTCCTCTGCTATTGTTGCAACAACAATGTGCAGATTCTTCTTTTGGGTCACAACAGCTTGCTGTTGCAGTGGGAGTTGGAGACCACTCCACTTTCCCCTCTTCTTTTTCTTCTTCCGCATCCACCACAAGTCGAGCTTGGATCTTCCTCCTCTTCCTCCTTTGCTGAAATTTTGTGGTTGAGAAGTTCAGGATATGACTTCTATAATGGGGATAGCCCAACCAATCATCGTTGACCTTGAATGGGTGGTTGCTGCAGCAGGAGGAGGATGGGGAGGATGAGGGGATGGATGATGGGACGGATGACGACGGATGACGACGGATGACGGGACGGATGGATGGAAAGGACGACCACCCAAGGATATTATATAAGTAGACTAGTGGGTACCCGTGACCTTCGGACACTATGACCAAGCCTCTCTAAGTACGGAACATTCCGTATGTTCCGTTTTTCTTTAAAATACGGAGCGTTGCAGGAATAAAATACGGAATATACGGCATTTTATTGGATTGGTAAGACATCATTGCTGGTTCTTCAGCAGAGAACGAATCTGGCGGCAATGTAATATCCCTTCAAGAGAAAAAGGTGTCAGATTGGATCGATGAATGTCTTTTTCCCATTTTAAAATGGAAAAATCGCTCTCAACAGTAGCGGTATTAGGAAAAGGAGTTATTAACCCCCCACAGAACTCCATCAACTCAGGAAATCGGTCCTTAATGGCTGCGGTTTTCGAAGCATCACTGAAATCGATTTGCTCGCTGTGACGGCTGAAAGCAGTTTGAAGTCTTGGCTCTTTGTTGACAGCATTCAAAAGCTTTTTGTGCTGATCCACAATCAAGTCAATGGAGCTTTGAGACCAAGAGGTCGACAGTCAATCGTGGTATTTCAGCACTAACTGAACGACGTCACATGTCTTCAAGGCAAGCAGCTCGTGGGGTAAACAAGGAGGAATGCCATCGGTACTGGCATCGTTCACTTCGTCCCGTAAAGCCTCCACAGAACTTAGTCCGTTGACGATTGACAGCAGGATTTCTCCAACAGCCTGCAAAACTTTGGTGCATTCTTCTGGCTGTAACTTAGCAAGAGTCTGACTAGCAAAGATGCCTTGATCTTGAATGAATCCAGTTAGGTCTGCATGGCTCACCTGTCTCTCCCCCATAACGACGACATCATGAGTAGGAGGCATGGTGTCATCCGGAATCACTTCGACGAAAGCAAAACGTTGTAAAAAATTCAGCAATGATTGAACAGCCCCCGCTTACTGCTGCAAGGTGACCCGGCGGCCTTGTAAGCCTTCGACACATTCACTGACGTGGCTCGAAATCTCGCTAACAACCGAAATCAAGATCCAAAAAGCCGGAGTTGGAAGCTGGTCCCAACGGTCGGGCGAGTCGATTTCAGCAAAGTATGTCACAATTTCCGGTCGTTTTTCAACCAGAAATTGAGCGACTTGCGACATTGAACCCCATCGAGTTGCAGATAGATTCGGACAGATGGCCTGCATTTCCTCAACCAAGTTCTTCTGCCGCCGCAAGAACGATATAATGGAAGTTAATGTCTTGTGGAAATCGCACCCGGCATCCTTGTACACTTTCTGCATAACGATATCAATCTGATGCACAAGACACCAAACTCGGATAAAGTTAGGCTTCACAACATTTTGAATCCGAGTGACAACTCCGGAAAGACGTCCGGTCATGTTGGCAGCACCGTCCGTCGAGCAACCAATCAACTTGTGCTTCCAAAGAGGACAGATGGCATCAAACAGCTTTTCAAACATCTCGAAAGTCGCTAAGCCAGTATGTCAGCCAGCAAATGGGAGAGTGATCAAGTGAAGATTCTCCAGACCAGAGCTTTGATAATATCGAACGTGAACATCGACCCAAGAAGTCTACTGCAGGTCGGTGGAAGCATCAAAAGCCACAGAAAATGCCCATTTACTGCTCAGAGCTTGCGAAATGTGCTCGATCGAAATTGCACAAGCAACTCTAGCGTAGGAAGCAACCAGGAAATCATTGCAAACGCCGAGTTTCGGAATGTCACAAACATCCTTTGCATCATGGATTGCATCAGCAGCCATCGCAAACGACATACCACGCCCAACAAAACGAGTCGCTAACAAGAACTGCTTGGACTTGTTGATTTCTACGAGATATCCGCTTCCGTCTTCATTCGGTTTAAAGAGAGACATTGCGTTTGCACGTGTCTGCCCTTCCATATCCGTTGGATGCCAAAGCATATCGCCAATCACAACATCAACGATGCTGCTTCTGACGCTTAACATGATGGCTGCAGATCTGTTCTCGATATAATGGCAAATTGTTTCAACGTGCTTGACAGCTACATCAAAATATTTCGATTTCTCCTACGGTGCCAGTCCTTGGTATTCAGCCCATCTAGATTTGTGGTTCAGGCGGAGATGCTGCGTATAATTGTCGGTTCGAAATGGAAGCCCTTCGAATGTCCAGGTCGTTGAGGACTTCTTAGAAGATCCTTCGCGACCAAAACATACACAGAACTGGCAGCGGACAGCAACAACTTTGGAAGTTGTCGGGTCGCGGGCGGTGACAGATAGCCCATACTGCATTGCGTGCTTTGGCTGGAACGGTGTTTTGCGAGCTGAAGCTTTGCAAGGACGCTTCACAGCAGGCTCAGCGATGTCCATGGATGCAAGAGGGCAGTAAATGGTCAAGGGAATGTTGTTGGGAAGTACGGAAATGCGTCACGAAGTTTCAAAATGAGTGAAGGAGAACCTAAAGTTTCCAGTAAAAAACGGCATTTTTTGAAAATGAAATACGGAATATACAGATTCTATTTATAGATTTCCGTATTTAGAGAGGCCTAACTATGACATATGACATCATTTTCTCTTCTATTAACAATATTACGAACTCTATACATAACAAAACAACACAATTCAAAACGTTTATTTTTGAAAAAAGGTGTAATTTGCAAGTCTAAGTTCAAATAATTTTCTGAAATTTTCAACGAACCTTGTCATACTTGCAATATAAAAAAATAAAAAAATAAACTCATGAACATGTGTGAAAACTATATGCTTGAAAATAAATATATTGATTATTCGATAGTTACTTGCTGAACCCAATCGCAGCCTATGATATATCATCCCTCCCCCAAATTACACATACCCACTAAATCCCCCCCAACATACAACCCAAGGAGGACGACCGGACGGACAATGACCTTCGAGCACTCTGAAGTCCCCCAGTTCCTTTAAACTTGGTTCATGTTTTAGTTTTTTCTAGAAACTTTTTATTTTTTTATTTTTTTTAATTTTTATGTGTTTTCTGTTTTTATTATTATCTTGTATAATAAAAATAAAGTGTTTCTTTTTCACTTTCATATTTTTGTTTATTTGGATGCAAGTTTGAAGTTTGGAGAAAGAAGACACACCTCATTCTTTTTCAAGCAGGGTTTTTCTTCATTATTATAAGTTTTATTTTTTATTATTTTTTATTCTTGATTTGGTTTCTTCATTTTTGTATATATTTTTCTTTTAAAATTATTTTATTGTATTTCCCTTTCCTTGTTTCATATGTTTCCATTCCTTTTTTATAATTTTTGTGTTTTTATTTATTTTTTGTTTATGTTCGTTTCATGCTTTAATTTTTTCTATTCTTATTTTGTCTATCTTCATTTTTTTTTTAAAATTATGCATTTATTTATGTATTTATTTTGTTTCTGTTTTCTTTTTCAAAAATATTCTAGTTTTTCTAATATGTTTTGTAATGAAAATAATTAAAAAAAAGCTTTTGTATTTTTGTTTGATTAGATGCAGGTTTGAAGTTTGGAAAAAGAAGACAAACCTCATTTGTTTTTTCAAGTATGGTTTGCTGTCTATTTTGTTTTGCTGTCTATTTTGTTTTTTATTTTTGTCATCTATTTAAAAAATTTCTCCTAAGATTATTTTACTGTATTTCCCTTTTTTGTTTCATGTTTAAATATATTTATTTTATATGTTTTTTTTCTATTTTTAAGTGTTTAAAAAAAATTCTAATTGTTAAAGTGTTTTTCTGTTTTTATTTTTTTTCTAGCTTTTTCCCTTTAAAAAACTATTTTTTCTGTTTTTTTCTTTTTTGTTACAACTTTGTTTCATTTTATTTATTTGTTTAATAACTTGTTTTTTTCTTTTTTAATTTGAAATTTCTTGTGTTGTTTTAAAAAGATTTCTTCTCTTGTTTCTCAGCCATTCGTCCTCCTCCTTCCTCCTCTTCCATCATCTTCTTCTTCCAGGATGAGGAACTTGGATGGACGGATGACGGGACGGATGGATGGAAAGGACGACCACCAAGGATATTATATAAGTAGATTGATTCTTTTGAAGTTCGGGAGGAGGAGAAGAGTGGACATCGATCGATCAATTTGTGGCAAAAGTCACAGGAGAAAATTGAAGAGCTTTTTTATGCACTCGCCTTTCGCTTTGCAGTGAGCTTTTTTGACATCTGAGAAAGGTGGGTTTTGTCGGTTTCCCCACCCCCCCCTTTCCTTTCCCCTTTTTCTTTTGCAGCAAACTTTGCTTGCTGCATTTTTTGTTCTTAAACCCTTGTTGACAATAATATGATCATGATGATACTCGTGGATTCGTCCGTCTATATAATACTAGGTCTGAATTCAGAATGTTGCAATAACCAAATCTGTTGCATTTGTTTTTTCAAGCTTGTCGAATTCTTTCTGTAGAAGGTGCGAAGGAAAGAGTTCAGGTGTGGCGGACTGAGTAGAATCTTAGTGGGAAGCTTGCTTTGATTCTGATAATGGGTAGCAGTCACAATTCATTTTCTGTTGCTCTCTGTATCTGTCTCTATTTGCAGACTGTTTGCTCCGAAAGTGAGGAAAACTCCGTAGACGAGAATTTCCCAATTTCTATGGAGTTGGTTCGTGATGAGCAGCCACCGCCTGCTGAGGCGATGGCGGCGGCAGCGGATGAAAGAACCGAGCAACAAGAGCCGTCGAAGGTGGTCTGCTTCGGAGAGCTTCTAGTGGACTTCGTGCCGACGGTAGGTGGTCTTCCAGTATTCGACGAACCGTGCTTTAAAGCGGGTGCAGGAGGAGCCCCGGCTAACGTCGCGGTGGGAATCTGCAAACTGGGCATCCCTGCAGCCTTCATCGGCAAGGTGGGCGACGAGGAATTCGGATACGCGCTCGCCAATGTACTCAAGGAACACGGAGTGGAAACTCGCGGCGTTCGTTTTGATGCTCATGCTCCTACAGGCCTTGCCTTCGTCTCCCTCCGCAGCGATGGGGAACGCACCTTCATTTTCTACCGCAACCCATCTGCCGACATGCTCATGGTAAGTACTAATGAGGACTTGACCGTGCACATACACCTCTCACAGCATCCCCAGCAGCGGTGCTCAGTATGTGATCCTGGAAAAAATATTTCTCGCATCCAAGTTTAGTTATTTACTTTTTTCCAACTCAACCGAGAAATCTAAAACTGGGACTGCAAATAAGTGGAAGACCATCAATAGCAAACCATCTGGACCAATCAGGGAGTGGCAGTCATATCAAATTCATTACACTCTTCTCTAGAAAGCCAGCCTGAGGAAACTGTGCCAAAACGCTTGCCCAAAATGCATTTTGCTGAGCCCAACTAGCATGTTTGACATTTCTTCATCAAAATTTATTGTCCAGAGTCGCATACTGAGCACCGCTGGCGATGCTCTCAGAGATGAGGTATTTCTTTCTTTGATTGGTTTCTCTCAAGTTTTGCTTGCAACTACTGACAACAACAGGTACCTGAAGAGCTTGACCGTGACCTCATCACCAATGCCAAAATCTTCCACTATGGTTCCATCAGTCTCATTGCAGAGCCTTCTAGGTCAACCCATTTGGAGGCTATCAAGATAGCCAAAGAAGCTGGGGTGCTGCTTTCATATGACCCAAACCTGCGCCTCCAACTCTGGCCACCTCCTGAAGAGGCTCGAAAACAAATCATGAGCATTTGGTTTGAATCTAACATTATCAAGGTCAGTGGTGAAGCCTCCAGAATGTTTGCTCTCATGAACAAAGTGTGCCAAAATTCTGGGCCAAAACCAATTTGACTGGCCCATTGCTCCCCGAACAAAAAGAAACTATGGAGGTTCCTCAAAATAGAAGGTTCTGTTTTGATGTATATAGTTCCTCCCCTTGTGCCCACCTATATAGGTGAAAGTGCCAAAGCATATGGGCTAAAAGTGAGGTGCTTATATGGAGAACATGTTGGGGAACACATTGTGAACTTGGGGAAAATTTTGGGAACCCATTAGGAACTTCAAGGGAACACTGTGGGAACACATTAGGAAACAAGGATAATTGAAGAAAAATAAAATCTTCCCTCTCCCCCCCCCTAACTTAAAAGGAATAAAAGCAAGGCACCTTAGGCCCTCCTATTGGCTGAAAGGAAAATAAATCCTCTCGCATGGAAAGTCCAATGTCCACTATCCACTGTCCACACCAAATATAGCTTGAAAAAGAAAACCTCCCCTCCAACTTCCCAACCCTAAACCCAAAACTTGAAAGGAAAAAAACCAAGGCACCCTGAGAGCATGATTGCACTTCCCATTGGTTGGATGAAATTTCTTTCATTAGAAGGGTTCATCACATTTTTTTGACTAGGTTATTACCGCTCACAACAAACACCCCGACTATATAGGTGAGAAGGGGAGGATTTTGGGCAAAACATATAAGTTTGATATTAGGTGCTATTGAGAATGTAATTTAGTGTGTATCTCGATGTAATTATTTAATTACTTAATTGTAAAAAGGGGTAAGTTGAATGGTCATGGTGCATGTGCACCATGTGATGTCATTCCTTGTAATTAAATGTGGAATCAGATGGGGAATCATGTGATTTTGTTTCCTTTGGATTAATTAAATATGGAATCTCATGGGAAACATGTGATTTTGTTTCCTTATGATTAATCATGTGGAAGATAATTGTTGGAAGGTTCTTGATTTGTTTCCTTTGAGTTAGTATATAAAGAGGTGTTTGTGACCTTAACACAGACCTCCTCCCTTTGTAAAGAGTGATGGTTTGAATACAAAGTTGGGATGAAAGTTTTGATTTTTTTGGAAAGGCTTTTGGTTTTGATTGTTTTGAGTGTGATCATGTGTAGTTCATGGTTGAGGAATGTTAAGGCTCACCACCTATGCATAGATTCATGTTTTGGTGTTAATTGTGTGAGGTTTATGGTAGGAAGATGTTAAGGCTAACTACTTATGCGTAGACTTATGTTTTGATGTTGATTGTGTGAGGTTTATGGTAGGAGGATGTTAAAGCTAACTACCTATGCGTAGACAAATGTGTTGGTGTTGATTGTGTGTAGAAGGAGAGTGATAAGGCTCTATGTATAGACAAAAGGAGAGTGAAAAAATAGATGTGTAACCTATAACATAGATCTCCATAGCTATGTAACAAAATTACATAGTTTCAGTCCCATACCCATTCGTGTCCTACAGGAACACCCATGAGGAACACATTGAAAAGGGAACAACTTGGGAACATGGTAGGAACACATGAGCAACTCATGAAAAAAAACCTCTCCCCCCTTCCCCCTGCCCTCAAAACCCAAATTAAAAAGTTCAGACGCCTGAATGGATGTTGCACCTTCCTATTGGCTGCATGCAATTTCTATTTTCAAAACTGTTAGTTACATTTTTGGCCTAGGCTAATGGCATGGAAATAAATTTGGGGAAATAGTCACCTCTCCTATTAATTAGATGAGGTGCCTCCCAAATTCTTTACTTTTATTTTTCTTTGGCGATGTGCCAATTTCATTGGCCCATCACTCCAAAACAAAAGAAACAATGGAGACTCTCCAAAATAGAAGGCTCTATTTTGAACTGTACAGTTCCTCCCTTTTGGCCCACCTATATAGGTGAAAGGAGGACACCATTTTCCAAGGCATATGGGATAAAAGTGAGGAGGTATGGAAAAAATGTTGGGGAAAATATTGGGAACTTGAAAGGAACATAGTGCAAACACATTGGGAAGCCGGGAAAAATGAAAAAAAATGTCTCCCCCCCGCCTCTCCCCGCCCCCCCACCCCAAAACATAAAAGGAAAAAAAGAAAGGCACCTTGAGTGCATGCTTGGGCCTTCCCATTGGCTGCATAAAATTTCTCTTCCCAAAAGACTTTGTCACCATTTTTGGCATGGGCTAACACCCCTTGCAAAGAACACCCCACCTATTCAGTGTTGGGGCACATTTGATTTTTTTAAATAATTGTAGGTTTTTCAAACATTTCAGATCCAGAGAACTGTTTTGTAACTGTGTCAAAATTCAGGCATTCCAGATGACAAAGTTGGGATGGTAGCATTGGTGAATGGGTAGAGTCAACATGGCTGAATAGTTCAGCAAATTGTATTCCATTATTTTATTGGCCTCGCCTACCAAGGTCATGATATTGTGTTTAGATTCACTATAGAGTACAAGTAAGTAAACCCATTTTGCAAGCAAAATGATTAGGAGAAAGGATTCACAGGACCTTGAGAACATAACACTTTAGTTGTTTGCTTCTTTATCATTTTGCAAGCAAAATGGGTTTACAAACAAGCCCATCACTCCAAAAAAAGAAACAATGGAGATTCCCTAAAACAAAAGGCTCTGTTTTGAAGTATACAGTTCCTCCCCTTTGGCCCACCTATTATTATATATACTAGTGGGTACCCTGTGCGTAATGCACAGCTGTGTTAAAAAACACTAGAATGCCAGAATCACAGATCCACCGGTTCCTCATTTTTTCATATGTCAGGGTAAGAGATCCACCTGCTCCTTCCCCTTCTTCATCCATCCACCGTCATTATCTCACTCCCTCGCACTTCTTCATCCATGTAATCCATCCATCATCATAAGGTACCCAACCTCTTCCAGTGCACTTCTTCATCCATTCATCCGTCATCATTATGTACACACTTCTTCATCCATCCATTTTTCATCCATCCATCATCATCATCCCGGGCCGAACTTCGTTTAGGTCGCGGCCCTGTCACCGGTAGATTGGAGATCCAACGGTAAATGAATTTTTTTCAAAACCAGGAGTGAAATGAGATTATCCATGACCGGGTTGTCTGTGGCAGGGCCTATGACAACTAGGAGTGAAAAGAAATTATCCATGACCAGGCTGTCTGTGACGGGGCTTGTCGGTGCTTGTCAGTTCAGGACGCCGAGCTCCGTCAGGGACAGACTGGTGTGGCAAAACCCACTAGCACTACGACCTACTTACCTACCAAATGTTACGCGGGTTCTGCCGGTGAATTAAAATGCAGAATTGTCGTGTTAAACGGACAGACGTAGTAAATTTATATACAAGATTAAAAGACGTCAAGATGTTAAATGAAGCTTCCCCTGAATGCGCTCGTCTCGTCATCTGTCCCTATCGTCCATTTGTCCATCCGTTAGGTTGTCCATGCGAATCTACACCCTGGAAGCTCCGAGGTTGCCAGCTGCACACCATCCCTCTACCCGGCGACCATCCCTCTACTGAGTCTGACACTGCAACTTTCTGCCCACTAAGAACGGGAAGAAAGTAACTACCCCTGACTCTGTCTCGTACGGACATCTCACAAGTAGCTTCCCCTAAAGCCGTCCCGTACAGACATCTCATCCATCGTATTCCCACCGGTGCAGAAAAGTTAGTACTAACCCGACGGATGATTGACAATGTGAACAGGGTTCAAGCTTTCCTACCAGGTGGCAACAGCTCAGTGGAATCGCAACGACAAAAAGGGCGACAAATTGCGCTTCTCGCGAAACGTTTTTTCCTATCGGAAATTTCAAACTTTTTTTTCATGGAACAAAACTCGGTGCTTGCTTGGGTTTGTTGATTAGTAAAGTTTCAGATCGGAATTCAAACTTTTTTTCACGGTACAAAAATCGTTGCTTGCTTGGGTTTGTTGATCGGTAAGTTTCAGATCGGAATTCAAATTTTTTTCACGGAACAAAAATCGATGCTTGCTTGGGTTTGTTATATGTACGAATGAAGCTTCGAGGGTTCTTTCATTCCTGTTGGGTTCTCAAGAACTGGAGTGGGACTGGGCCGAGGGGGATCAACGGGTTAAAGAACCGGATTGGGAAATGCGAGGGATTGACGGGTTAAAAACTCGGACTGGGAAATGCGAAGGACCGCGAGGGGGGGTTTGACGGGTTAAAGATCCGGAATGGGAAATGCGAAGGATCGGGCGAGGGGGGCTCGACGGGTTAAAGATCCGGAATGGGAAATGCAAAGGACCGGGTGGGGGGGCTTGACGTGTTAAAGATCCGGAATGGGAAATGCGAAGGACCGGGGGGGGGAGGGGTCGACGGGGTTGAAACCAAACATTGTTGAAATAACACACCTGTGCATATACACACTAGTGTGTTAATTGTTTCCAATTCCAATTTTGTTGTCATATTTTCGGATGTTGATCCATAACTTCAGCACTAGATTATTTCAAGCCATTCAAAATAGCAAGTCAAATGTTGGTTTACATTTTTCAAAACACATTAGAAAAATATGGATTCACAATTTATTTATTTTATAGTATATGTCTAAGATGAAGGTGTCAAGTTGAACACCAAAACAAAATCCTTTCAAATTGCTTGTCTAGGGCTAGTAGACATTTGATGTGCTTAATAGTTTGTGCATTTCCTTGTAGAATTTTTAAATTTAATTTGTTCATTAATTATTTCAACAACCTATTACTTCGTATTTACATTTTGCACGTCACTCAACTTGAAATGGCTACATTAGTTTTGCAAAATCCTTCAACAATAAAAGAAAATCCTAATCTCCTACTCATCAATCATGGGACAATTAATCATCAACAACAATTTATGGCAATTCTTTCTTTCAATCAATCAATTGGTTGACATTCTCAATAAGTCACTAAGCAAAGAAAGAAAATAATCAAATGGATTACTCAAAAGTGATGAAGGCCAACTCTCATTGGCAATTTAATTTCAAAGTTCCATGTTGTTCTAGGAATCCTACCACATCTAAGCCAACATACAATGTCCTCTTCACATTTCATGATGGGCCTTTAGGAAGCTTGCCATTCTTCGAATGCAATCACCTCTAAACACTGACCCTAAAAAAACATTCAATGTACAAGCCTAATTCAACCTCTTTCTTAGACTCTCCAGCTTCACAAGTTTAACAATAACCGTGGGTCAAATCCAGTCCTTCAAGAGTTATATGTATGTGATGATAAGGAAAACATAGGAAACAATAAGGTTGCCTCATTCTCACTTCAAGTTGGAACCCAAAAAATGGCATGAAATGATTCCATAAGGGAAACACATAATGATTGATAAAAGAAGACAACAAGAAAATGACAAAAGGGAGCAAGAGCAAAGCAAGAGCACTCAAGTGGTAGAATTACAATGGAGAACTACATTAGAGAGAAAGAAAACACACCTCTCCATGCCAAAGACAACCACCTTTTCTACTTACAAAATATTTCCATCTAGGAGTGATGAAGGCTGGATAGACATTCATGTTGAAGACATTACCTTAAGACTCGAGTTTTTTAGTCCATCCTTCTAGAAACTTCTATTAATTTGTTCATTACCTAGCTCAATCGCCTTCTCTCTCCCATTTCTCCCATATCTCATCTCCCCTCTCAAGACATAGATCTCTTACCCTTCAATCTCACTCTCTAATTTCTTCCTTAGAGTGCCTTACTTTTTACTTTTTTTTACAATCTTGTGATGTAACTGAAGTGACAATCATTCATAAGACAATTTCACCAAATCTGACCAAGAAAAATAAAATGTAAGCATCCTTATTATTCTTGGTCACCTACTGGAACTTAATATAAAATCTGATGATTTTAAAATAATTTTCAAATCAAAAATTGGAAATTTGGCAACTAGAAATCCTTTAAAAAAACTCTCTTTTGCCCAAATTTGGAATGTATATATTCACCAATTGGTCCAAAAAAACTCACACACACACAAGGATTCTTTACTTTCAAGTATCTCCAAATTCTATAATGTGGAGTGATTGCTAGTCCAGTCGTTGTCATTCATGATGAAAGTGAAGGTTTCATACTTTCACAAGGTTTGATGCAATTGCTCTATATTGGTTTGGCTAGAATTGACAACATAGTTGCCTTCAAAAACACTTGTTGTGGAGTCTCCCTTTACAAAATCATTGCCATCGTCAAACTAAACCCAATTGTGGTCATTTTACACTCCAGCAAGTACTCAATCAAGAATCACAAAGTTTCCAAGAAACGGCCAATTCCTTTAGCTTTCCAGAGATCGATCTGCAAATGAGCTGAATTCTTTTGTCAATCAGTCTGTAATAGCAAGTTCACGAAGCAAATTCAAAACGGTTTCGTAATCAGGGAGGGCAGGAATTGCGCCTCTGCGAGTGACAGTGATAGCTCCACAAGCATTGGCGAATCTCACAGCTTCTCGCAACCTTTTCTCATCCTCGAGCAAGCTGACATCCTGCACCAGCTTGGTCAATATACCTGCAACGAAAGCATCACCTGCACCTGTGGTATCAACAACTTGCACTTTGAGGGTCGCAACCGTGCCTTTGAAATGCGGTGTGAAGTAATGGCAACCATGAGGCCCATCTGTGACCAACAAAAGCTTCAAATTTGGGCGCCATGATTTGGCATCATGATCAAAACTCGAGGTCAGCAACTCAACCTCTTCGTATTCAACCTTGAAGGCCTTGTTGTTGTTGTCAGTGGCTTCAGAAGAAGCAAAATAAGCTGTGGTGGAGGTGGCAATCAAGAACCTAACCTCATCTGCACTGACCTTGATAATGTTAGATTCAGACCAAATGCTCATGATTTGTTTTCGAGCCTCTTCAGGAGATGGCCATAGTTGGAGGCGCAGGTTTGGGTCATATGAAAGCAGCACCCCAGCTTCTTTGGCTATCTTGATAGCCTCCAAATGGGTTGACCTACTAGGCTCTGCAATGAGACTGATGGAACCATAGTGGAAGATTTTGGCATTGGTGATGAGGTCACGGTCAAGCTCTTCAGGTACCTGTTGTTGTCAGTAGTTGCAAGCAAAACTTTAGAGAAACCAATCAAAGAAAGAAATACCTCATCTCTGAGAGCATTGCCAGCAGTGCTCAGTATGTGACTCTGCACGATAAATTTTGATGAAGAAAAGTCAAACATGCTAGTTGGGCTCAGCAAAATGCATTTTGGGCAAGCGTTTTGGCACAGTTTCCTCAGGCTGGCTTTCTAGAGAAGAGTGTAATGAATATGATATGACTGCCACTCCCTGATTGGTCCAGATGGTTTGCTATTGATGGTCTTCCACTTATTTGCAGTCCCAGTTTTAGTTTTCCCGGTTGAGTTGGAAAAAAGTAAATAACTAAACTTGGATGTGAGAAATATTTTTTCCAGGATCACATACTGAGCACCGCTGCTGGGGATGCTGTGAGAGGTGTATGTGCACGGTCAAGTCCTTATTAGTACTTACCATGAGCATGTCGGCAGATGGGTTGCGGTAGAAAATGAAGGTGCGTTCCCCATCGCTGCGGAGGGAGATGAAGGCAAGGCCTGTAGGAGCATGAGCATCAAAACGAACGCCGCGAGTCTCCACTCCGTGTTCCTTGAGTACATTGGCGAGCGCGTATCCGAATTCGTCGTCGCCCACCTTGCCGATGAAGGCCGCAGGGATGCCCAGTTTGCGGATTCCCACCGCGACGTTAGCCGGGGCTCCTCCTGCACCCGCTTTAAAGCACGGTTCGTCGAATACTGAAAGACCACCTACCGTCGGCACGAAGTCAACTAGAAGCTCTCCGAAGCAGACCACCTTCGACGGCTCTTGTTGCTCGGTTCTATCATCCGCTGCCGCCGCCATCGCCTCAGTCTGCAAATAGAGACAGATAGAGAGAGCAACAGAGAGAATTATATAGACGGACGAATTCACGAGTATCATCATGATCATATTATTGTCAGGAAGGGTTTAAGAACAAAAAATGCAGCAAACAAAGTTTGTTGCAGAAGAAAAAGGGGAAAGGAAAAGGGGGGGGAAACCAAAAAAACCCACCTTTCTCAGATGTCAAAGCTCACTGCAAAGCGATAGGCGAGTGCATAAAAATCGCTCCTCAATTTTCTCCTGTGACTGTTGCCACAAATTGATCGATCGATGTCAACTCTTCTCCTCCTCCAATTGATCGATCGATGTCGACTCTTCTCCTCCTCCCGAACTTCAAAAGAATAAATCTAAAGAATAAAATTCGATGTTGGGATTTTGTCTTTAGAAAAGATCTTCCTCGAAATGCGAATTTTCCTCTCAAGGACCTTCTCTCTGTACTCCTCTGCTTCTGCATCCTTTCGGGGAAGAAGAAAGAAGACCCCTCATATCATCGGGTCTCACCCTGGTTATTCCAATACCTAACGCTAGGGTACATCCAAGTCTGTTGGCTCTGCCTGTAAGGGTCTAGGGTAAACCCTACCCTAAACCCTAAAAGTGATTTTTTTTGTCGGATTTTTCTTTCAGCGTGAGTGGCGACCATCCATAGAAAGATGGGAAAAAACTGGCAATTGTCCTTAGGAAGGTTTATCTAAATCTGGCTACAAACCAAATAATGAAGGTATATAAATCTTTAATCATCCTTTTTACATGTTTGGCTACACACTGGAAACTAAAAATATTATAGGGATCTGGCGATTTGTATGTCTTTTTTTTCCTAACTTATGGCGATTGATAACCTTCAAAAAACACCTCATTTTTTTATATTTAATTTCTCCTTTTGGCGAGATTTCACCAGGAAATAAAAATAAATGCCGGATACTATGGACCCATGTAGTTTTTCATTTGGTTCCATATTTTGATGGACAGAAAAAGAAAATGGAAACCAGTGTTGGTTGTGGTATGAACTATGTATTTTTTTAAATATCTGAGCCTGGTCCTAGTAAAAACTGGGACTACTTATTCTGTTTAATATTAATTAGTTTGGGGGTGCCTCACAAGTCCAACTTCTTTTTTCCCTGCAATGAGCCAATTTGATTGGCCCATCACCCAAAAAAAAAAAGTTGAAGATACGTAAGAACCCCCAAAATAGAAGATTCTATGGGAAGGAGTGCTGTTCCTTTGGCCCACCTATATAGGTGTGAAGGGGAGGACTTTGGGCAAAACATATGGAATTAGAGAGAGGTATTATTGGGAACACCTTTGGGGAACACGTTTGGAACATAGGGAGTATTATGAGAACCTGATGGGAACCCATTGGGAACTTCAAGGGAACAACGGAAAAAAGAAAAAAAAAATCCCCTCCCCCCCCCCCTCCTCCAAAACTTAAAAGGAAAAAATTCAAGGCACTTTGAGTGCATGCTGAGCCGTGCTATTGGCTGCATGAAATTTCTATTTCCAAAAAAAGACTTCTCATCACCATTTTTGGCCTGGGCTAATACCCCCCATTTTAAGTGCCAAAGCTCACCTAATAACTCGCTGTTTAATGCTAATTTAAGGGCTAATAATGGTCCAAGCCAGTGGATCTACTTGAGGAATTTGAAAAGGAAACCCATCCATCACCAAAGTTCACAAGAACATATGGTTTTTACCCCAATTTAGAAGCCCACATATGCTTCCCTTTGACACTCCACCTTCATGCTTTTTGGTCCCCATTAAATACATGGAAGTTGAACTGTGGCCAAAAAATAGGGGATAAAATTGAGGTGTTATTAGGAATGTCTTGAGGAACGCTTTGGGAACCAGATAAAAACCCCTTCAGAACTTGAATGATGAAAACACATTGGGAACAAACCCAAAAACAAATATGAACTAGCACTCACCAACACACAATGAAGAATATGGATGATATGTAGACAAGAAAACACTTTTTCATTATGTTCCTGTCCCATAGCTAACCATGGTTGGGTGGTTAACTCCCATATGTACTCACCATTCACATGCACCTATACTTACCTAGTCACCATCAAGTGTCTTTACCTATTTACCCTATATACATACTAACCACTTTATATTACCTACCTACCTACCTACCTACCTACCTACTTTGGTCTTTTATCTGGATGACATCATTCAGTCAAAGGATGATAAACATCCCTTTACAAATTTTGTGGGTGTGTGTCAGTGTTGCACCTGCATGGTTCTTCTACTCTTGCCATTCTGCTTAGAATGAATGGCAAAAGAAAGAAGTTTGTATTATTACATGTACTCCAATCAATCCTCATAAGTTTTGAACCTATTGACACCTAAGGGAGCATGGCCCAAATAAGTATCAATGGCCTGAATCCATCAATTGTTCATAAAACAACATCCTAATTTTATCGGCCTTAAATATGGCATCAAATCTTGGAACAGAAGAACCATGCCGCTGAACATGAATCAAACCTTGCAACAGAACCACACGGCTGCTGGATTGAGCCCCATACTTATATAAGTGCAAAGCTGGTAAAGAGGGAATTGTTAATGTCCTGGCATTCAGTTCGATGACTTTGCAGTTCACAGATTAAGTTCCAGAATTGGATTTATTAGTACTATTGTGATACGCTTGCTGTTATTTGAATGACATCACAGCTTTGTGCTTGCTGGATAACTTCTTTCAATCTGGGACAAATATCCCTGCCAAGAAAGGAGGATCATGGAGCCCACATCACAGACTCAGGAGACAGTAGGCCTATATCCCATCACCAGACTCTGAGTGTCACACCAGCTCATTGCTTGTGCCAAAGTCCCAAGTTTCTAAAAAACCATGCTGATGGTGATTGATAGTATCTGATCAGATTGTCCTCCTACTAAAGAAACCTTCTTACCTTGCGAGTGATGACTCACCTTGCAGAATTGGCAGTCTGGAGTACAGTCTTACTTGGCAAAATTGTCCATCAGATTTCATGTCAGATGGATTGCTTGCTAATTATTCACGACGTTGAAGGTTGTTCGCAACACCTGTTACTTACAGATTGATTACTTATGCACATCGGATGCCACAAGAAGATCAAATATTGAAGATGTGTACATAAGACCCAACTGGGTTTCTAGGAGCAAGATTGGGTAGTTTGTTATTGGTAAATTGTGTTTTTTTGTTCTTCATTCAAATCTTGAAATGTAACCCAATTGAGGTTTTTTGGAGTTAAATTTCTTCCTGCAAATCCAAACAAATGTGCATGCTACTAGGTGCTTGTACCTTCTAAACACATGTTCTGAAGTTCAATTTCTACAGCAGAAAAACAAATCCAGAATAAAAATCATGTTAATTTCTGACTCAAGAACCATAGAACATTATTCCATAAAACTACATTCCAGAAGAATACAAAGTATGTTCCAATAATATGTTCAAGAAGTATGTATCAAAGATGTTCCCTCCTAAATGCTCTAATTCTAAATTAGTAGCCAATATTCTAACCAATAATCTAAGTAACAAGTCTATCACTCATTCCTACTAACTAGTGGGTACCCGTGACGGTCGGACACAATCCGCCCGTGCCTGCCTTTTTTTTTTCCTTCACTTGGATGGTCTTAAGACTCCCATATATTTTATATTATTTCCAAGAATTCAAGCAACAAGTAAATCAATTGTATTGGGTAATTATCTTTATTCCTCCCATATATACTCAAACCATAGTTAAATGGGTTGCAAGAATTGATGGTGGGATACAAAAGAAGGTGAAAGAACCACAACCCAAACCCCCACTCTACCCTTCACCCCAAACCCATCCCCCAAAAAAACCTAATTTTAGAAGCCATGCAAGTCCTATTAGGAGTCGTGACTCTCTTCTTCTGTTGCTGCCATGTTGCTGCATTTGGCTCTCAGGACCTGGCTTTCAGGACCTGGCTTTCAGGACCTGGGTTCCAAGACCTTGATAAACGGACACTGGGTTTCAGGACCTATGCCGGCAAGCACCAAGTTTTCTGACATATTCCAACACTTGAAGCCAAGTTTTCTGTTGTGTGGCCGGTTCTGCCATAGAAAATGCTCCCAGAACATTGTCTGACCAAAGGAAAGTATTTGGACTTAAATCATTTCTTTTTTTTTTCTCTTGTTCCCTTTCTGGGTGTTTTTTATTTATTTATTTATTTATTTACTTTATTAGTGGAGGTAGGCCTAAGGCCTCAAAACGCAATCTAAATTTTCAGGGCGCCATTAATAAAATACAGTACTAAACATTTCTAATTGTGATTTTAAGCCATTGTCATATTATTTCAAAACATTCTTCATTTTCTCTCCCCTATCCTACTTTCCCTCTCTCCCTCAAAACTTTGGAGAGAACACCTCACAGGGCACCTTGTAGTGAGTGGATCATGCCATTTCTCTCTAGGTGTCGTATCAAATTCTTAAGACCAGAACCAATCTCGCTTTTGGGTGTTCATTATTTTTCACAAATGTGCGCATAGGTGGGGAACACATAGCCACCTAGTCCAATCAAGTAGATGACATTTTATTTCTTAAATTGGGTCCAAAACCAAACTGGGTTGCTGACTCCCAAAATGACCACTTCCAGCCCTAATTTGTACAAAAGCCAGGCCTCTAATAAGAGTCATTTCAAAGCCACTTACACACTTACTCATATGCTTTCCAAAACCTTACAATCTCAACCACATAGCATGGTGGTACACAACCCATTACTTCAACACAGAAAGAAGAGACGAAAACCCTAACTGGCAATTTTAAACATTTCTCCCAAAAAAATTCAGGGGAGGTTGCTGGAGGCTTTCCCATAGCTTTTCAGATGGTGTGCTGATGGGAATCTGTTCACAAATCACTTGCTTCCATGCGATCAATAAAAACCTTGGTCATAGATTCAAGGGAACTCTTAAAGTCCCATGCTTGGAGCATCATTACATAATTGTTGGCGTAAGTAACTGATATGATGCCACTAAACTTTTCCTCCCTGACATTTTGGGAAGTAACCGATATGATGCCACTAAACTTCTCCTCCCTGACATTTTGGGAAGGAAATTTTCTTACTTGTTGTGATGATTCCGCTTAAATCTTCGGCTCGTCCACAAACCCGACCCCAAATTCCCAGATTTTTCAGGAATATTTTTTGAGGTTTTTTTGCAAGACTGCTTTGAAAATCTTCTCACAATCCTGAGAAGCAAATCTATCTGCTGCAAAATTATTTCTCCCCTCCTCCTCCTCTCCGTCGACAACTCCCGACTTCGCTCGATCGTTCACTCTTTCTTTCTTTCGCTCGCTCGTGGGGATTTCGCTCATTTTTTCTTGAGAAGCAAATCTATCTGCTGCAAAATTATTTCTCCCCTCCTCCTCCTCTTCGTCGATAATTCCCGACCTCGCTCGGTCGCTCACTCTTTCTCTCTCTCGCTTGCTTGCGGGGATTTCCCTCATTTCTTCCTGAGAAGCAAATCTATCTGCTGCAAAATTATTTCTCCCTTCCTCCTCCTCCTCCTCTCCGTCGACAACTCCTGACCTCGCTCGGTCGCTTGCTCTTTCTCTCTCTCTTTCGCTCTTCACACCCCAGCTCAACAACCAATCTCAGGACCTAGGTTTCAGGACCTCGACGCACGCACGCACAAACTAAGTGACCTGGGTTTCAAGACTTGAATCTCAGGACCTGGGTTTCAGGACCTCGATGCACGCACGCACGCATGCACAGACTAAGTGACTTTATGTATAGTATAGATTTGGCCAATTCCTTTGTACATGATTGCCAATCCACCTACCTCAAAAAATTGAAAAATTGAAAACCCTAGTGAGCCCTCTAAAGTTTAATGCTAAAATATTAACTCGTCTATTTTGAATTGGAACTCTTAACATAAAATTTGACTAGTTTGAACCCCGTGCCTAATGCACAGGTGTGTTATTTCAACAATGTTTGGTTCATGTTTTAGTTTTTTTTTTTTAACTTTTATCTTTTTTATTTTTATTTTTTATGTGTTTCCTGTTTTTATTATTTTTTTGTATAATAAAAATAAAGTGTTTCTTTTTCACTTTTGTATTTTTGTTTATTTGGATGCAAGTTTGAAGTTTGGAGAAATAAGACACACCTCATTCTTTTTCAGGTAGGGTTTTTCTTCATTATTATAAGTTTTATTTTTTCTTATTTTCTACTCTTTATTTGGTTTCTTCTTTTTTGTAATTTTTTTTCTTTTAAAATCATTTTACTGTATTTCCCTTTCCTTGTTTCATTTGTTTCCATTCCTTTTTTATAGTTTTTGTGTTTTTACTTTTTTTTGTTTATGTTTGTTTCATGTTTTAATTTTTTCTATTCTTATTTTGTCTATCTTCATTTTTTTCTATTTTTATGCGTTTATTTATTTATTTTGTTTCTATTTTCTTTTTCAAAAAAATTCTAGTTTTTTTAATATGTTTTATAATAAAAATAATTTTGAAAAAACTTTTTAATTTTGTTTCATTAGATGCAGGTTTGAAGTTTGGAAAAAGAGGACAAACCTCATTTTTTTTTGAAGTATGGTTTTTTTTTTCTTGTTCTTTTGCTCTATGTTTTGTTTCTTATTTTTTGTCATCTATTTTTTAATTTTCTTTTAAGATTATTATACTGTATTTCCCTTTTTTGTTTCATGTTTTAAGTGTTTAAAAAAAGTTTCTAATTGTTAAAGGGTTTTTCTGTTTTTTTTGTTTTTTCTAGTTTTTTCCCTTTTTAAATATATATTTGTTCTGTTTGGATGGATGACGGGATGGATGACAGGATGGATGACAGGACGGACGAATGGATGGAAAGCTTCATTTCATCCCGACGTCCTTCACTATATGTAATTGTAAACTTGAAATGTTATCTCCCCCCCCCCACAAGCCTTGATTCCATCTTACTCATCCACATGTGATGAGTCATGAATATACATGACTCATTGTCCTAAACACACATGAGTCATACAAGTAATAAACTAGCCTACTAAAACATTATTGGGATGGGTGACTTCACAAGAGTTACTACACTTGGGCAAATAACATATGGGCCCACTAATTAATTACAATTACATATCAATATGGTCCTAATACAAAATCATTGTATGTTTTCAAAAATAAAATATTGGAGGGAAACTAGTCTCAAATAATGTTTATAAATTGTTTCCAATCTATACTACTTATAAAGAGACGTAGTGTCGTGTCTGTCCGTCTGTGCGACGTGACGTTCCGCAGCGGAACCGGGCTCTGCTTTTTCTGTGGCAGAACCGGCCCTTTTCCGCCAGGTTTTTTTTTTTTTTTTTTTTCGGCCCTTTTCCGGCGGGCTGTTTGACCGTGCCTGCCTTTTTTCGTTTTTTTTTTTTCCCCGGCCTCTGTCTGTGCGTCTGTGCGTCGAAGTCCTGAAACCCAGGTCCTGAAATCGAGGTTTCGGGACCTCGACGGACAGGGTTTTTTTCTTTTTTTTTTTCGCCCTAAACTGCTGTCGTCGACCGACAGGGTTTTTTTTCTTTTTATTTTTCTTTTTCTTTCCGCCCTAAACTGCTGTCGTCGACGGACAGGGTCTTTTTTTTTTTTTTCGCCTTAAACTGCTGTCGTCGACGGACAGGGTTTTCCTGGCGGGCTGCCCAGGGTTACTACCAGGGTTTTTTTTTTCTTAAAAAAAATTTCCGCCCTTTTCCGGCGGGCTGCCCAGGGTTAATACAAGAATTTTTTGAAAAAAAGAAAAAGAGGGTATTAGGCTTCAAATTTTTAGGTTTTTTGGGGGATGGGTTTGGAGTGAAGGAAAAAAAAAATTTGCGTTGGTCTGTCTGTCTATCTGTCCGTGACGTGACAGTTTTGGCAGCGTTTTCTGTCACGGAATCGGCCACAGAGATTTTCTATGGCGGAAACGGCGCTGGTTTTTTTTTTTTTTTCGCCCTTTTCCAGCGGGCTGGCCTTTTCTGGCGTAGTTTCGATAGAAACGAGGTCCAGTGTCCGTCCGTGATGTTTTTATTTTTTTATTTATTTTTTTTTTTTAATTTTAGTATAGATTCAGCTGTCTGTCTGTCTATCCGTGCGTCGAAGTGTCGATATTGGTTTCAGGACCTCGACGAACGGACAGGATCAAGTCCTAAAATCGAGGTCCAGGTCCTGAAACCGAGGTCCTGAAACCGGGGTGTACAGACGGACAGGTTTTTTTTTTTTTTTTTCCCGCCCTAAACTGCCGCTATAGACAGACAGGGTTCTTTTCTTTCTTTTTTTCTTTTTTTTTTTTCGCCCTAAACCACCGTCGTCGATGTTGCCGAAAATCTCCAAGCTCCTGCCTACACGGACAAGGTTTTTCTTTTTTTTCTTTTTTTTTTTTACCAACGGGCTGGCCTTTTCCGGCGTAGTTTTGACAGAAATGAGGCTGGCCATCGATTTTTAGGTTTTTTGGGGAATGGGTTTGAAGTGAAGGAAAAAAAAAAAAGGCAGGCACGGACGGATTGTGTCCGACCGTCACGGGCACCCACTAGTCTATACTATTAATTACGTTGGTCCGTCTATCTGTCCGTGATGTGACAATTCTCGCAGCGTTTTCTGTGGCGGAACCAGGCACAGAGATTTTCTATGGCGAAAATGGCGCTGGTTTTTTTTTTTTTTTTCGCCTTTTTCCGGCAGGCTGTCTGTTCGTGATGTTTTTTTTTTTTGGTTTCGCCCTTTTCCGGTGGGCTGGCCTTTTCCGGCGTAGTTTTGACAGAAACAAGGTCCAGTCTCCATCCGTGACGTTTTTTTTTTTTTTTTTTGGCCCTTTTCCGGCGGGCTGGCCTTTTCCGACGTCGTTTCGACAGAAACGAGGTCCAGCCATCGATCGCGTCGTCGTGTGTGTGGTCTGACACAGAGGTAAACATTCCATAGCCATTTTCTCACGGGCCATTGATCGCGTCGTCGTGTGTGTCACAGTGTCCGAAGGTCACGGGTACCCACTAGTTTGATGTAAATTATATTCAATGTGTTAGGTGTAAGGTAAGGGATCCTTATGAAGGTCACAGGTTGGTTTTTAGATTTTATAATATCTGTCACCTTTGATTTTATTTTTATTTTTGAAAACTAAAGACCCATTAGTTATGGGTCTAGAATGAAAATTCAAAAAAAAAAAAAAAACCCCACCACCAATTCTAAGCTTTCTAATACCTATTGGTTCCAGGGTTGATTTTGAGCTTTAGGGTTTTAAAACCTAGACCTAATTCCAGGTCTAGACCCCCATTTAGCCCCTACCCAAGACCCTGCCTAAAACCCTAAAATTCCAACACCAATAATAAAAACACTTGATGACATCTTGGAAGTTGATGGAAAAACAATGGCCGGATGAAGGACCAAAACTCACTTAAAGGGTTGGAAATTGGGAGAAGGATTTAAAAGAACCAGATTTTTTATAGCATTTGAAGACATAATAAGTAGGTTGAAGATTGAATTTCATCATTATTTTTTTGGGTGGAAATTATGTACTTTGGAAATAAGAAAATTAGGAGAGCTGGCCAGTTCTCTTTTGTGGATGGGGAGGGTAATAATACATGTTAGAGATGCCCTAAAAATGAGCAAAGCAAAGCTTGCCAAAAACCTTATATATATCCTTTTACCCGTTCCGAAACAAGTCGTAAAGGATCCGGCAAATGTGAGAATGTTCCCAACCCATGGGCTTTATGCGTTGTAAAACACAAGGCAAGCATTATAATGAACCTAAACATATGTAGAGTGTTCTTACTACACCTACTCCTTAAGAGCAAGAGGGATCTTACACCTACCACCTAGTACTAGGTATCATACTCCTATTGTTGGTCCCTGTTGGAACCTGACATAGGATATGGTAAAAAAATTTAAATACCTTTTTTTTTTTTCCTGCCAAAACTAGGCAATCATAAACCCTTAAAACACTCTCTTTTTGTTTTTGCATTTCTTCAAAAAAATTATGAAAAAAAAAAAAAAAAAAAAAAAAAAAAACACTGGTACAAATTGAGCAGTGCCATTTTCCCCACGAGAAATGACATCGTGTGTGAATCAGTGTTGGGCAGGTATCAGACTTTTTGATACCTCCTGCATTTGGTTTTCACAAAATGACTTACAAAGGGCTCTGATTTTCACTTTTTAATTTTTTTTTTTTATAATTATACACCGAGACAGGGTATCAATAAATAAAAAATTAAATTAAAAATTTGTATCAGTTCTCACAAACTGGTTATTACTTTTTCTTTTTCAAATAAATATCGTAACCAAAATTACAACAAAATTATTTATTTTGTTTTCTTTTTCTTAAAAGTCAAAAAATCATAAGTAATAGAGTTGTCTGTCAAGCAAGGAAAGCATAGCACCAGAACCCTGAGTTTGGTCATACAGAAAGGGGAGGGTGCGGGGAATTCAGAAAACTATCAATTTTTGTGGTAAACTGAATTTCATCTTGTCTTTCATTTTCTTGAGCGCCTCCACTGTTGTTACATATTTTTTCATTGCTCCTACTTGTACAACAATTCTCGAACCTTGTGCATGAAACCTTTAACACAATACTCCAAAACCATGACTTGGGTTAGTGAGTTTTATCTCACCCAGGTCTTCATATTTTTAACTTTCTCCCTTGAGCCAATTCTCACCATCCAGTTCTCACCTGTCTAATGATCAAGTTTTCAATCAGGGTATCATTCAAAATGATAACTTGAAAGATTCATATGATGAGACTCCAATAATACAAAAGTGAGATCTGAAAATATTTTTGATACCTGCCTAACACCAATGTGAATGGATGATGGGTTCAGTGACATGCCATTGAAAAAAAGGTTTCTAGCCCAATCATTTTGGATGTAAAACTTTGTATTCTATCCGTGTAGTAGTTGCTTCCAGCTTGTAATTGACAATTTTTCTATTTTTCTCATGTTAGATGTACCCTGATTTCTCAGAGCCTTGACTTTGATGATCATATCTTACTTCATTCACCTATTTTGAAATGAGGAATATCAAAAATAAGCTGGTGTTCATAAACATGGTTCATTTGTTGTTAGATGTGTCAAGTAAAGACATCCGAATCAAGTTGGGTAATTTGTTATTTTACTTGAAGAATCAAATTTTGGGTCATGCAAACACGTATGTATTTGGAGTTTTCTAACATATCGATGTGCAACATGCTAATCAAATGGATCATGTTCTCAAGCATAAAATGATCACTAGATTTTGATGGTAAGTGCTTTCAATAGGGAATTTGCCTTGGTCAAAAAATTAGAAAGGTGAAAATGGATGGGGAAAAGGTGATAAACAATTTCTATTGGGGAAATCCATGGGGTAATTTTGCATCTTGTCAACAATGTATCAAATGTTTATGTATCATTACATGATCATGACAAGATTTTATTGTCATCTATGTAGCTATGGTAAAATCGTAGAACTTAGGTGCCCCATTTCATATCATTATGCATTTTTTTTAAGTTCATAAGCAACTAGGGTGTGCACTTGTTTGCTTCTTTTTTTTTCATTTTTAGTACAAATTGATTGTGTTCTTGGAAAAAAAAACATTCAAATTTGAGATTTGGATCAAGGATTTGGTTTGCGAATTGAATGAGTCTCTTACCTGTTGGAAAGTTAAAGAATTAGGAAAAAGAGAGGAGCTAATGTTTCTATAGATAGGAGGATTAAAAACAAAATCTCTTGAATGCCCTCTCTCTTTCCCACTCCCTCCTTTCTCCATGCCTCTTTCATTATACAATTTTCTTTTTCAACGACAATTTCCAATAAAAGCCAATTTTGAGTAGGAGCAATTTCAACACTATTCTTTTTTCCAAATCAAACAATGATGAACATATGAAGGTGAATGATGCTGCTAGTAGAATGTTGTCACATTCATTGTTAGTTTTTTTTAAGCAATTTCATTGTTAAATATATAAGCCGATCCATCATTTCAAGGGTATTAATCAAAGAAATCAAAAGTAAGTTTTTTTAAAAACAACTTAAATTTAAGAATTTTCATTTCTTTCTTCCTAGGGGTCAGTAAGTTTCACAAAATTATAAAGATTTTTTTTTTTGTCATTGTGAAAATTTCATGAACTTTAAACTTCACCCAAAAAAATGTATTTGGGTAATTTGTACATATGGCAACAACCCAAATTCAAGTTCACAACCATGATCAAAGAGAAAGAAAAGGCTTTGATAATCTCTGCACCTTAATTTTTAATTCAATTTTGGAACAAGCCTTAAGTTTGAAGGGCCAATGTGCCTTCACATGTAAAAGACTGTCACCAAATATCATGTTGTGCACAATTTATAGACAATTCAAAAGTTTGCCATCACAACTAAAGTTTAATTTTGTTTCAATAGTTTAGTTTTGTTATGTTTGTTTCAAGTGTAATTGATAGGAAATATAAGCATCATTGATAACTATGTATTTCTCACAATTTGAGCTAATTCATGTTATTGGAACTACCAACCAAATAGAAAGTAACAATAGGTTGTATGATTTCCTACAATAATCAAATCAAAGATTAAATTGTAACAAAACATATTGTAATTTTTGTTTATGAGCTTAATTACTTGCTACATGTTCACACATGCATCGACAATTTTGAAAGTTGATTACTACCTTATATGAATGGTTTTTTTATTCAAATATTTATTGTATTAATGTAATTGCATGTATTAGAAATTTGATATACTGAAAATTATAATATTCATATGGGAAAAAAAAAAATCATGTTCAATTGTCTTGCATATAAATTGATTGTCTATGTTGTGTGAACTTATTTTGAATCTTCTTCATTTTAAAACCTTATGGTGCACATGCAAACCTTATAACAAATATTCTCTAACACTTTGTACATAGGTCTACCTAGGTATGAAGTAGGTTGAAAGGTAGGCAGGCTTAGGCTATGTAGGTAGGCTTAAAATAATCTGATTTTATTTTAAAGTTTAACCATTTAATTAATGTCAAGTTTTTTTTTGTTCATCCTCAATTGCATTTGGCCTTTGGTTAATACAATGTTATTGCACCTAATTATATGTTGTCCGAATTTGGATTAGAAGCCAAATGACATGGAATAAAAAAATTCCATTATAAACCTCATGAACCAACTTAGTTACACATTAAATGCAACTATTGTATTAGCGTATACCAGCCCAGGGCGGGCTCCATTGCTTCTGGTGTTCAAATAAAATTTGAAGTCATCTTTTGGCACATCTAACACACTAAGGATCATCGAAAACGTATTAGAAATGAGAAAGTTATGGCCCCCCAAAATAAAAGGGGTGAAAAACTCAAAAAAACAATTTACCATTGGACACTACAAAGGCCAATTCTTAAACACCCAAAAAGTTCCTAGTATATTGTTTTGTTTCAATTAGAATTCAAAGATGATTTATAGCATTTTATGTGACTCTCCCATAACACTTTAAATCGTTTAAAATGAACAAGAAATAAAAAAGTTATGAGGTTTGAAAGTAGGAGGGGTCCAAAGAGAAGGAAAAAAAAAACGTTTTGTAATTTGGAAAGCTTATTTTCTTATTTTCTTCTTGGTAATTTTTTCATTACTCCTTTTCCTTTGCACTTCAAATATCATTATAGGATTTTTTAACTATGATTATTTATAATGAAAATATTATTTTCATATTATTACCTAGCTTGAATTTAGAATTAGCTTAGGATGTTTGGGTACTTGTAGGTTAATTATGTAACTTATCTACCATAAATATTTTAGCATAAATAATAAAATTTAAATATATATTACTTATTGATATATATATATATACATTAGTGATTATCATTGTAATTATAATAAAATTTTAAGTAATTATTATGATTACTTATTTTAATATTTGCGTTTAATCAAATTTACATTTTCTAAGAAATACTTGATAAATAAATTTTGATAATAGGAAATACATATTTAAACTATGGTTAATTTAACCTAATTTAAGTTAGCATAATATAATTTAGTCATAATGAGTTTAATATAATTAAATTAGCCATATTTAATTTAGCCTAATTCAATTACTTTAATTTAATTTAGGCATAATTGTTTTAGCCTAACTTAATTTAACCATGGTTAATTTAGGCTAGCCTTAATTAGCATGGGTTTAATTTTAGCATTAAAGGTACATAATATTATTATACATAGCCTATGTAAATATATTAAGTATATTAATTTAAATATGTATTAATTTAGGCCATTATTTTTATGATAGGTGTCCATGTTATACACATTTAATAGCATGTTTGTTGCACATACAACCTTATGGCCCAAAAATCATACAATACCAAATTTGTAGTTGCAAACATGATCAAGATAGTTGCAAATGACGAGTTACATACCAATTGCATAGTTAGTGGTTCCAAACGACAAAATTTCTATTAATATTTCCTATTTAAAATGACATTTTTAGAAATTCATAGTCTTAACTTTGGAAATTCATAACTAAATTATATTTTACTCAATTAATTGCTAATAAAAACCTTAAAACATAATGACTTCCATGTTACCTTAAGAAAAACAAATTAAAGAAAATTTTCAAATCATGTTTCAAATTTGTGTTCCTAACTAAAAAGTTCAAGGAAAAGTGGCCATTGTTACATTCCTAAAACATTTTTTAAATGCAATGGTTAGAAACATCAAAATACACAATATTATTGATATTATGGAATTTCAAAATCTATGGAAGCTAATAAATGTAGTCAATGAAAGAAATTAGGAAAAAATATATATTAAAATATTTCCTATGATTTTTAAAAGTTTAATGGGTTTTGGAAAATCAAGGTGTGATGTTCCTAATGCTCCACCCAAGGTCACCTTTACCTTTGGGGCCTTCACAACTGTGGAAACAACAAATGTGGTTTGTTAACCATCAACTCACTCTCACCACCCCAAGGGTCTATTGGTCATTATTTCAATTTCACCCGAACAACACTTAATTTAACAACACCATGGAAATAATAATCTACCTTTTATTAAACTTTAGTTTCTATGTCTGGGTAATCCACAATCCAACCAACATAGAAACAACAATAGAGGTGTAATCCCAACGACACAAAAGTGGGATTATTTTCATGCAACACAACCCCCACTTTTTGTAATTTTTGCCCAAAAATTACAATAGGAATTCCAATTGGAAATTTATTGATGGCATGACACTCCTCCACTTGTATGGTGTAAAAAATAAAACTTACTAGCACAATGTTAAATTGCCAAATGTTTGGTGCAAAAAAGTTAGCCACAAACCACCCTATGTTGTGGAATGAACATTTCTTATCTCCAAATAATAATAAAAATTCATGATGGAAGTGCTCTTCACAAGGAACTCCTTAACATTGAAAGTTTTGGATTTTGCCTTCATATAAGTGAGAATTGAATTCCCAAATATTGATGGCAAATAGTTCCACAAATGTCAAATCAACCTCTGGCCTCCAAATTTTTTTGTCTCCATAACTTCTACAACTTCACATGCATGTAGCTTTCCTTTCTAAAAATTCAATGGTGCAAACATTTTGGCAATCTAAATCTACATATGAAAGATATGAATTTATTAAAAAATTCAAAATGAAAGTGAAAATGAATTAAAAATGATTTTTTTGTATGGTCTTAAAGGTTAAATCATATGGTGTACGTTTGGAAATGGGTTGTTCACTAATTAACATACCCACACGGTCACAAAACCTTGTTTGCCCACTCATTACCCTTCGTTAAATGGAGGAAATTTTATTTTCATCCAAAATTTGGATGAAATCCTTCAAGTGGATGATTATATATATATAGAAAGATAAATGCTGGTAGGTTTAGATTGGTGTCGAACCTACATCTTAGGTTTGAAAAATCACAAAAAAATGAAAGATAAAAAAGGAGGCTTGGAATGAGCCCCCCAAACTCCCTTATTTTGATCCTCCCCCGAACCTTGCAAATCTCCCAACTTGCCAAACTTGGTAGGTTCGAAGGAAGTTCAAATGAACTTCAAAGTCACAACAACGGTGCCACAAAGTTCCATGCTCATACGACCATTGGCAACCCCCACATTTTTTTTCTTTTATTCCTCTTCTCCTTTGCTATAAATGGTCATTGAAAATAAGAAAAACAAGGATGAGGAAGGGAGAACATGTGCCCCCTTTTTGTTGTTGAGTTGTTACAAATGTCAGTGCCCTTTCTACCAACAAAAACGATAATGGGAGGGCCCATATCCCTCTTACATGTTATCAGCAGTTAAGGGAGGCCCAAGAGTTCCAAACTCCTAACAATCATAACTAGTCACAATAGTGGGTTACTTTTATTACTTGCTATTTGTTTCCTCTCCACACTCCAAGGTGCCTAGGCCCAACTAAAGTTCAACTCCCCATGGAATGCTTGAAAATAATCACCAATTGTTTTTTGAAATATCACCATTTCTTTCGAGCTAGCTTCTTGAGACCAAGATGCAAATGAACAATATTTGCAACTTGAGAAAAAGTCCTGCAGAAACCAACATGTAACAACACAAACAAAACAAAACAACCCAATATTTGCTATAATTGAATCATGTGCATAACGCTCACAAAACAAAACCAAAACTCAATGCTTTACAGATGTAGCCTAATTGCAACATGAAGACAACTAGCTCACTTTTGATGATTCAAAAGAACTCATTTGCAAATAACAAAACGTAGGAATCCAAGTCTCGAACATTGAAAACATGAAACCACACAAGATGCACAAATGAAAAATTGTGAAAACATAAAAAAAACTACAAAAATGGAAAACATAACTTGTTTTAAACTTTCAACTCACTAAAAGTGATTTAAGATCACACAAGGGATTATATCCTAAACACGAAAAAAACTCAAACCTACTCACACTAGAATTGGTTCGCAAATAAATTAACTATCAAACTATATTAGTCAACTAATTAGAATTATGCCTAATTAAGTTAAATTTAGTCTTGCAACAAAATAATAACTCTTAACATGTCTCAATTTAGTCATGGAGTTGTATATGCCTTGCAATTATGCCATTTGTAGAACTATAATCATCTAGAAAGTATGACTAGGTGTGTTGTTCACATTGTTTAATAAAAAAATTCAAAATTAAACAACCACAACGGGAGGAGTTCATATATGCAAATTAAAAATCTCATTCACGCTAAAAAATCATAATTCATTGATATTATTGCCATTTGGATGCAATGGGTTTTGTAATGTATTATAACAAAATTATCTATATTTTGGTGTAGGATTAAGTCCACAACATTGAACTTAACATGGATATAATGGTATGTGTAATGTATTATTAAGTAATTATTACAAAAAAATATATGACATAGAATTTTTGTGAATCTTGTTATTATGTCATACCTTGTTCAAGAGTTTATGGTAAATTTAGGTTTATTTTGAAATATATATTCCTTTTTTTTGGGACATAAGTACATGTTATATATTCCTATAATATCCATAATATTTTCTTTAAAATCCACATGCCCTAGAATGGCATTATTTTGCAAGTTGCCATAATTCCATAATGGGTAGCCAAGAATATAAAATTGGATCCTTATAAATTTTTAGGGTTTTGTGATATTATTACATACCTACACCGAGGTATACATACCTACTTAACTTATGTAAATATTACCTGCCTAGCTAAACAAATATATATTATTTACATATATATTATTTTACTTGGGCTTGCTAGAAGAAATCTTGTCTTTTGCAATTGACTTTTGCAACTAGTTTTTCATTTGTGCAACACTTATGCAACTAATAAGTAGTTGCATAAGCCAAACTAATTGCATGAGTCAAAAACTAGTTGCAAAAATGGGTAAGCTAAGCTAAGTAGGTACTAGGAAGGTAGGCTAAGTAGTATGGTTAAATAGGTAAGAGTTTTGTATGTGACAAAGGATGTGATAAAGTGTTGTAATGTTTCCTTTTTGTCTAGATTTCACAACCTATTCAAAAACTAAGCATGGTTTTTTGAACTAAAATTACGCAGTTGCAAATGATCTATGTAATTGCAAACATAGTCTTTGTTCGAAGAAACATTGTTGTTTGCAATTACTTTTTAGTTCTAAAAAACATTTTTAGTTGCAAATGACATTTTTTCTTCTAATGCAATTGTGTAGTTATATATGCCACATTTTTGCATAATGATGATTCTTAAGATTGGAGAAGCTAATAATGTTGTACACTAGATTTCAAAATGTAAAATTGTACTGAAATCAAACAAAACAAAATAGCTTAAGAGCAACAGAAACAAAGATAATTTTCACACATGAATAGTCACTCATAGACCACATGATGCTCTCATGAATTTTCATGAGTTTGAATCAAATGTGAACATGGCCATATTATACAAAAGTTGTAGTTGTAATCCTATATACAATTACAAACATGGTGTCTGTCTATCCATGTGTGTATGTGTCTTTTACCTTTTCAAAGTTACCTTCTTTTACCTAATTTACCTAAGTTACTTTTTACTGAGCGGCAGTTAGGAAGTTAGGGGCAGGGGTGGGGGGGGGGAGAGGGGCGGGGGGCAGCAGGGGTGCGGGGGGGGGGGGACGGGCGGGGAAGGGGTTGGCGGGGCCAGCAGGGGGGGACCGGGCGGGGGAGTGAAGGGAGGTGTTTTTTTTTTTCGTTTTTTTTGGGTCCTCCCTCTTTTTCTTGGGGGTGGTTGGAGTGGCGTAGCCACGGGTTATCAACACTCGTACATCTAAATGACATCTTATCAAATACCAACTTTTAGATCAACCATTCATTATTTACAATATTTAATCTCAAATTTATGAATGAAAAATTTCCTTCAAATTGTGTATTACATAATAATGCAATTTAGTGATGGATGTGCCCAATTAGGGTCTATATGTAATTATTTCTCCTAATACATTTGGGTTGTTTGAGGTTAACTAAACTTCAATTTGAATGGAATTGGATTTGTTAATTGACTTTAGCAATGTACTAAAATGTAATTCACCTTTCGTATCCAATATTAACATGTATTAGTATATATTGTACGATTCCATTTTCCATCTGTTAGTATTGAAGTTCCTTCATGTTATTGTAAATCATGGACTTGTGAATTTTGTATGCAACTTTTTACATCATACATTTCGAAATGTCATAAACCAAAGGTATTAGAGTAATCTTTCTATGTTTTAAGGTGTTTTGTTTCATTATATAATAAGTGGTATGCAATTATGAATTTTTTGGATGTAGTATATGAAGGTCCATTCATGATTGGAGTTATAAAAAAAGGAAAAAAATACTTCCTAACTTTTTAGGACTGCTTAACATTTACACATACAAATTTTAAGTGAGAAAAATTGAATATTTGAAGATAAAATAATTCATGTGGTGATGATGATTTTTCACATGTGTACATAATTGTGCATTAATATTTTGGTTTAAAAGCATAAATGTAAAAAATGTTGAAATGAACTTCTATGGGTAACTAAACATCATTTTTTTGACAAGATTATTTCTTACACATGTGACCAATGTATAAAGCTATAAAAACCTATCGAATATAAACAACTAGTTAAATGGTTTAAAAAAAAAGTCATTTCCCTTGTAACATTTTCCTTCAAAATTTCAAGACTTTGAAATTTTCACATGGTTTGGTTTTTTGTCAAGTTCAGCCAATGAAAATGTACTTGCATGAAAGGAAACATGTGATTGTTATACCCAAAAAAATTCAATTACATGATTTTATGCATTCATTTTAATTATTATTTTTAAAAATGCAATTGAATCAATTTGTATAATTAATTTAAAGGACTCAAAATGACATTTACATAGTTTTTAAAATTAATTTAATGTAACATCATTTTATCTATTAACATATAAAAATCCAAAGTTAGACTTTGGAATTATGGTCCTTTTTCAAAATTTCTTAAATAGGTTTATTGGCAAGGATCCTCAACATAAATTAACAATAAATGGTGATTGTCCTAGTAGACTTGTAAATCTTTTTTGGAATCTTGCCTAATTTTAATGACCTAATGGAACACACTATTTAAATTTGGTGATTTCTAACTTTTTTTCCTTTAAAGATGGCATTATTATTTTTTAATTCTCAAAAATCCCTTTGTTGGATTCATGAGCTTTAGTTTTTTGGTTGCCATATGGCGAGAATTTGCCACAAAAAAAAACCATGTTTGGAATATTTTAAATAATTGTCATCCCTTTTTGGTACCCCAACCATCAATGGACCCATCAATATATCAATTTATGAGTGTGTCTATGCATTGATGTATAATTATATCGTTGTATTAATATATTTGTGCTTCAATGTATCAAGGGATCTGTGGCAATATTCACAATTTAATCTATCACATGCCCAATTATGGGACATTGAAATGATTATGCATGACAAATCTTGAAATATTTGGCCAAGATGAGATCAAACTAAAGACAATGGTAATTTGGGTTGATTTTTAGGGCAATAATTCATTATGATAAAAAAATTTGAGAGTTATGGTGGCTACATACCAATTTGATATTTTGTTGAATAAATAAGTTAAAACAAGATTCAACATCTTAATCAACCTTTGTTAATGGTCAATCCCAAATAAAAAGATCTTTTTAAAAAACAATCTTTATCATAAAATCTATCAAGCCCATCATCCACGTGAATTTTAACCTATTATATGATAAATAATTTTCAACATAAAAAACAATTACAAAGTTGAAAACATCCAAAAACAAATAACCAAATGCACTGGTACTTTTAGTGTGATAATTAACATAAAATTTGCATTTGCAACCTAGGAAATGATTATAATTATTGCTTACAAATTTTTTTGTTGCAATGACATGTGAAAAGTTTGTAAAAACTTTACAAATGCATTCCAAAACATTGTTGTGATAATCCATGAAAAATAGTTAAGGAGGAAGTTCATGTAATTTGATGTAAAACCAACATGTCAAGGTGAAATTTGATTTGCACTTGATTTGATAAATGTGACCTTACATTTTAATTTGCAACATAATCCCTATTGAAAGTTGAACAATGTTTTTTATAATATATCAAAAAATGCAAGAGGCAAGTTTCAATTGGGCACAATTAAAAAATGGTCACAAACATACACTAAATTTGCCAATTTTTCATGTGTAAACAATTTATCAAATGTGGAAATAGTGGTAATACATTGATTGTATTATGAGCACACCATGTGTTATTAACATATTATTATTATTTATTAAATATTATAATTATTTTACATTATATTCATAAGTTTGAAAATGATGCACACCCAAACTTTTTGAAAGATTCAAATGGAAGTTCAAAAATGAAAACAATGAAATAAGAAGGAATTGGGGTACGTTTTTTAACTCATAGCACTTCTAGGGTAAAAGGGGTATGTTGGAGCTTTGGGGTGGGGACTAAGATGAATGACAAATGAGTCAATTATTCATATGGACTTGCACAAACCAAACAACAAGTTGATTAATGCATAATTAGAACACTTCTGGTGCACGGATGAACCATGGCATACATGGATTCACAAGACTCACCACGGCCTAAACTTGGAGGAAGCCACCACCTTCCCCTTACAGTATTATCTGTGATTAGCAATGCGGTTACATCCAAATGTCATTTTTCCCAAGACTCCCAATTTGAGAGTCCCGAAATTTTCAAAATTGGAACTCTCATCACTTTGAACGGTCATAAAATCTTGTGAAAACCTCTAATTGAAATGAGGTTTAAGGAAAAGTTGTATCCCTAGTCAAGAGTTTTCCAACAATATGTGGCATGCCACCTGAACACACATAATTCAAGGTGATTCCTAACTTTCAGTGGTTGGTAGTTAAATTGACACTTTTCTTTCGGCCATAACTTGTGTTGTGAGTATTCAAATGGAACATGCAAACCCATTTTAGACTTTTACGTCTTAAGAGGTTTTCCATAGTATAAAAAACTTTTCAATCCAATGAGTTTCGACCCCTCAAATTATTCTTTGAAATTTGAGACTCCATAGGGAATCCAACCCCCAAAATGAGAGTTCATTTGGGAGTGTGTGGGCTCAATCCCTCACACTCTCTTGCATTCCTAGGAATGTGAGTGTGATTCTTGGGTTGCACTTTTGGCCCACACCTTTCCATGCCCTTGCCTTGGTCGCAAGCCCAAGTCCAGGGTCATGATAGAAAATGTGATAACCTTTTGTCCTTGTTATATTTTGAATATTGTATTTTGAATGTTTTTTCACCTTGTTGTGTCTAAACACATATGCATGTCAACCTTCAAGTAATTTCTTTTAATGTGTTAAAAATTCCTTAAGGTATAAACAAATTTAAAGTATCCAAAAACACATGGCAAATAATAATTGGCTACAATTGAAAAATGGTAGGAAACATAGATTAGGTGTCAATTTTTTATATGTCGTAACATATTTGTCATGTGTGGAAAACTGGTGATACATAGAATTTATTGCTCACATAGGGTGTGAATAGTCTATTTTGCGTTATTTGGTACATTAACAACTACCTTATAGTAACCATAGGCTTGGAAGCATGGCAACCTATTGTCCTTGTATTTTGAAAAACTTTCCATGCCCTTGTTATGTCTAGACATACATGAGAATTGTCAATTGAAAAAATCCTTAATCTATCAACAAATCCTTAATGCGTTAAAAAAACACATGACAAATAATAATTAATTACAATACAATTGGAAAGTGGTGGGAAACATAAACTATGTGTGTTAATTTTTTATATGCAATCATATATTTGTCATGTGTTGAAAAATGGTGATACATCAAGTGTATTACTATCATGCACTCCATGTGAATAATATATTGGTTGTTTTTGATACATTTGTGAATACCTTATAATACCATAAAGTCAAAAAATATGATAACTTATTGTCCATGTCATTTTGAAAAACACTTTGCCTTTGCTTACACAATATATATGTACCATGAAATTCATGATGATAACATAACACAATGCATGGTGGCATGATGCATCAAGAAATTGTAACTTTGATACACTACAAAACTTTAAAATTATCATTGTTGTTTACAATATTTATTGTTAGATAAAAATAAATAAAAATCAATGATTTCATTGTTTTTACTCATGTGGATATATTGGAGCAAGATGCAATTGACTTCAAAAAGGTATAGATATAGGTATTTGGTAAGCACTTCCCATCAAAACCTAAAGATGGGGTATCATGTTTTGTAAGTTTTGGAGTACTTAAAATATTCTATAAAAGCCTTTTTAAATACACATTCTGAAGGGCTTGATTCCTCACCCTTACCTTCTCATTTTGGATCACACAATATCCCAACTTGGGCATAAACTTGAGTAACCTTTCGCAACAAAACTCATCATGAATCCTTCCAATTGGCATGGTTCTTGTTTCCAATCACATGTTTGTTGGCTCCATGGTTCTTGTTTCCAATCACACGTTTTTTGGCTTTAACCTTAGCAAAAAGAGACTACACATGGGTGTAAGATTTGGGCATAATTTTTTGGACTCAAAAATGACCCAATGTTTGAGTGGCATTTGGAGTGTTGTATGTGAATATGATGGATGAGCATGTCCCCTAGAAACGCATCCATAAAGATGAAAACTTCTAGATCCAGAAATGGAAGTTTTTAGTTTGAAGTTGGAATTGCTGTGAGAGCAGCTCTAATGGTCTCAAGAAAATAGTTGTGACACCAAAATAGTGTATCCAAAACCTAGAGTTAATTGCTCCCCATGCCCACCCATAAATCTGAATACTGAGACAATATAGCTTTGAAAACCATTAAAAGCCAGCACCTGGAACAATAATAATTATTGGCCAACCATGAGGAGTGATGAGGAATTTGAAAACCCCATCAACCATGGCCAGGTTTACAATAGAAAACTCCTTTTCACACCACTATGATGCAAAATTTCATCCAAATTTTGGTGTGGCAATTGTTTTCTGCGATAGCTAGAGCTGCTCTTATCTAGCAGAGTCATGAAGTTAGTGTGCTTGTTTTTTTATGTGGAGACTTGAGAGTGTTTTTTTGTTTCAATTTTATGATGTAGCTGAAGTGGTGATCATCCATAAGATGATTTAGCCAGATTTGGCTACAGACTGGATTTGGAAGCAGGAAAAAAAAAGAAATAAGAAAAAACAGAATCCTTCTATATTCTTGGCTATCTATTGCAACTTATCATAAAGATGTGGCAAATTTGGGCTATTTTTTCCATGGAAAATCCTTTGTATAGGTAGAAATCATATGTTTCAAGTTGAAATTTGGTGAACTTTCACCACTCTGTTTCTTCTTCTTCTTCTTCTTCTTCTTCTTCACCTTATGGAATTTCACACTAAAGTGAGTACCTTGTGGAATTAGATGCCTTGAAGGACTCCTGAAATCCTCTAAAAGGCTTAGAAAAAAGATTGTAGTGTCCTTGGAGAGTGCATTACCAGATGCATCTGCAAGAGGTAGGCCATTTTGTATAAGGGAAGCACTGTTGTCAGTGCCTTCTGCCTGGTGAGCCAGCACCCACCAGGGCACCATCCACTGGATGCCTATTTTTTTCTCAGTTGTGGATGAACCTCAACTGAGTTATTATTTGGTTTTCACCTTTGGTAACCAATTTTGTAAGAAATAGGTCTCATATATAGATAGATAGGTGAGAAAATAGGTAACTAGTTGATGGTTTACTACATAGTTAAGGGCTGTTTTCACTACTTACCTGCTAACAATCTGCTTGTGGGTTGTTAGTAGGGTTTAGGGTTTAGGGTTTTTAGGGTTAAGATGGAAAAAAGAAGAAGAAAAAAGCAATTGACCTAACCATCATGATTAGTTAGGGAACTTGAACTCAACAGAAAACTGTTTCCTGATCACTTATCATTCATCCTTCACTGTGCACTGGTGGGTGCTGATTCACTGTGGCCTAGTTACCTCCACATTGTAACAACTAAAACTGAGGTGCACTATTGGGTTTAGGGTTTAGGGTTTAGGGTTCAACTGAGATGCATTCAAATGATTTTTGGAGATCACCTTACAACAAATCTCTATTATTACATGTAATCTTGTTTGTGAGAAATATACAAGAGCAGAAAATTGTAGTTGGGGGTGGGGGGGAGAGAGGGGGGAGGGGGGAGGAACTTAAACTACATTATGATTTTCAACTAAGGTTTCTGCACAAAAAACATGAAATGCCTATTTTTATAGGCACTTCACTTTTCAAAACACTTGGCCTCTTTTTGTTCATTTTTCCCCTATCCAGATATCATGGGAAAAAATTCATTTGGTTCATGATAAATTACCTTTCAGCCTCATAAATAATGATAAGACTTTAAAAGCATGAGAAATAAGGATTTCTTATCGTAGTTTTCAGCTCCGGTCACTTGATGTTCAAAACAACCCATAAAATAATATATTAATTTCAAACGATTGAATCTATAATCTAACATCAAGGTTAGCATATTATGTGTTCTTTTTTCATTGTATCTTGTCAAGAAAGAAAGGAAAGAGTCATTGACCCAATGACTTCCTTTTTAATGTTTTTTTTTCTGAAAGTTCCCAACTCAATATTCAAACCAAAATCACCATCATTAATCAAAACATCCAATGGTTCATTTCTTATTTTAGCTTCAAGGTCATGGATATGACTACATTCAAAGCATCATTCAACAACTAATGATCCTTGGATTGGTTTAAAATGCAAGTATGGACAATAGGAAACATAATGTACATTATAATTTGTGATATATGCCATGTGAGTGGAAGGGAACATGGCTAATGGCCCTCGGACTAATTTGTTTGTTTTAATAGAAGGCAATGGTTTTTTTGAAGTTGAAGGGTTTTTGGAAACATGAGCACTTTGCTTACAAATTTGCACAATTCACATTCATAATAAAAAAATGACAATTTGGAGTACAAAGATTCAAACCAATAAAAGGGAAAAAGAAATCAAGACAAGTAACTTGCATTTTACATTTTGTTTTTACATTAGTGTGTTCAATTTTATAGGCTTTGAGGCTTGCAATGACACAAGCCTTCATCCATTCATATCTTCTTTTCCCTAATGTTTTAGGCCATGTAATAGATTTTTGCAAATATGTTTGGGTAAATTTAATGGAAACATATATCAAACCCTTTGGAAATTATTTATTTAACAATTGCATATTGACAAGCCCTAAAGAAGCCATGTCCAAAGTAAGTCCCTTGAAAATTTTCCATCACACCCCAAGCTTCACAATTCACTACTAACTTTAAGGCAATTGTTATTGTATTTAAATTTGCAACTTCATCTTTAACATAAGTAGTGATCATTTTGGTCAAATCATATTGCTCTAAAAGGTTTTGCAAACTTTTTGCCAATGCTTGCACTAATGTTTCAAAAAAGCTAATAGCAATGTGTTTTGGCATCCAATCAATGCAAAAACATCATGTGCCCTTTTGGACATTCACAAATCAAATCTCGTAATAACAAAAACACATTTTGCAAAAATTGGTAAAACATATGTTTGTTTTATCTTTTCAACCATGCTCAATAACAAATCTTGATTAAAGATGTTATTAGAAAGAAAAGAAACAACATGAGGGCATAACTACATTACTAAGTGTTTTAGCCAAATATTATCAACAAACGAAATGGGAAAATGGTGTTTAATAATTAATAAACAAAAAAATTCCAAAAAAAATTCTTATGCGCATTATTTTTTTGTAAGGATTTATGGTCCCAAAAAAGTTAGAGATTGCACTTACATGCATTATAAATCTTTTTTTGTAGGTAGTCTTTCCAATGGACTTTTTCAAACTATTGTTTGTGCTTCTTGAAAAGTTTTGAGGATTTGTCCATGGTCTGCATCCTTTTTTTTTTGTACATTAATTATCCCATTGTTGTTGAAATATGAAAAACAACCTTTACTCAACCTTTTTATTTGTTTCAATACTTCATGACCTATTGGTTTACTATAACACAAAATACAATGCATGACATGTGGCACCTTAAACATCAAATGGTGATTCATCATTGACACAAAAAATGCCCCAAGTTGGAGAATTTTCATCATGGGTTTCCAATTTAACCTTTATTCATAGTATTTTTCATAATTAATTGTTTTTTACCATGATTTTATGATTTTGGAATTTCTTCATACCTTTCGCCTTCATTTTTTCCCTTTATTTTTATTTCATTATCATTTATGAACACATCACATCCCTCATCTTTAAAAAAAATTGTTCCATTTTTAAGGTGTGTTAACAAACCAAAGTTGAAAAAACCAAATAATTATGTTCTTTTTAGTTTTATAGAATGTGAGAGAAGGCATAAACATTTACAAAATTATTCACAAGTATGATTCACTTTTTCACAAAAAAATTTATGCAAGCAAGGTTGATGGAAACATGTAAATGAAAAATTGCTTGAATTTTATAATTATAATTAAAAATAATAATTACAGGCAACCAACAACCTTTTGACTTCAACAAAATTCCAACTCGTAGGACAATGTAGGGGTAAGCTTAATACCATCCATAGAAAAGGCGAAGACAACACAATGAACATTAACATGATGAAAACCAACAACGACATGATGAGTAACATCGATAACACAATGAACACCAACAACACCATGAGCACTAGTAACATGACCAACATAAGCAACATGATGAACATTTGTAACAATATGACGAATACCAACATGATGAACATTTGCAGCATCAAGATGAACACTAACAACATGATGAACATGGACAAATGTACTTGAAAAATGTCCCTTGTGGTGGACAATGTGACAACAAAATAATGATATAATCTTGTTTCCCACACAAGAAAAGCACTGCCTCCTTAACCCTAAACCTTATTTACATCCTAACTAACTTTAGATTCCCTACTCTTGAACCTCTAAAATCTAGACCTAAGGATTTTTCATATAATTTACCATTAGACACAAAATTAACACACCTTTCACAACTTATCATGGGTCACTTGCCTTGCCCCTTGAAGGACATCCAAGAGGTGTCACAGCAAGGTAATCCCCTTTCTACCTTTTTATAGGTATTTTATTGTGGTCACCAATTAACTTCCTTAATCCCCAAACTTAACCATTCAATCCAATAACACCATTGTATCACAACCTACAAGGAAAAGGTTGCAACCAAGCCACTTGGGCAACTCCTCCTTTACCATCTTCCTAAGATAGTTTGATTAGCCTAATGTAAGGGTTTGACCCTTTGCCCCAATAGAATTTTCACTTCACCTTTTGTAAGTTATATTTGATCTTGCCTTGTATGATCCAAATAGCAAACCCCTTCCTATGTTCACAACTCTATCCCCTTGCTCATGTTACAACTAACCATAACCATAAACCTATGAATTACAACCATGAACACACAACATGCAATACATGGAACAAATTTTTTTCAAATCAAATCTTCACATCTCAAAGGGAAAAAATAGTTACATTGGAGTCTTTAGTCCCTACTTGATGATCTCCAACTCTAACCAAACTCTTAGTCATACTTGACTAAAACACTTTCCTACCTATGAGCAACTTTTCTTTCTTTATATATATATTTATTCTCCACTCCCAACCACACTAACAACCACTACATGTTCAAGCTCCTTGAACCAATCTTCTTCCCTCTTATTTCCCTTGTTCCCACATAAGAAGGCAAACCTTCTACTTCCTTTTAGGTTAGACCCTTTCCTTCTTTACTCATCCTTTTTTTTAACTCCTATTTTATTAAGCTAAACAATGGTCCTTTATATATATCTCTTCCCCCCCCCCCCTCGCCCTTGAATGAAACAACGCCTGGAGACTTTCTTTGGATAGTCACCACCATCAACTAGTGATACCTCCACCTCCATTTCAATAGTGTTGTTTGGTTGGGCGCACCTTGAAAACTCAATTCTTCATGATCTAACAATCCCTCTACACTACCTTGCCTCCATCTAGGCCCCCTAGCAACCCATATTTCATAGCCTCATCATCACTATTCAATCCTTCCAACTTCATCACACATTATCATTCATTTGGGAGGTGAAAAGGTTGTCAACAGTGGTTTCCTTCAATTAGCTTCAGGAAAATAATAATGTTGGTATTCTGATGTAAACCTAATTCTTGGCACCTTCCTAAAAACCACCTCCACCATATCTATACTTTTTTATCCAATAGACTTAACCAACCTAGGTGAAGACACGATGACCCTATCTTAACCTAATCCAGCTAACCTACCTCCCACCTTATTCTATTCAGGCCACCCACCCATTAGAAGTTCATCTGGGATAAGATCCAACCTACTACCCTATCCCATGAACCCCATGTTGCCCCCAAAACTTCATTAGTCGACTACATATGTTTAACCAAAACTGAGTTAGGCTAATTGGGGCCCAACATGTACCTAAATATCCAAAATTTAAATAAAAACCCAATTCTTAATGAACCAGGTATCTCATATTTGATATCCAGAGATCTAAGAATTAACCCTAGTAGCACCCTAGGTAATAATACCCAGCCAATTTGTTGGCTGAGAACCAGGTTGGTTCTGAACCAGGGTTTGGTACCCACCCAACACTGGAATAGACCATGCAAGCTCATTTCCCCATCCAAGATGTGTTTGGAGGTGCCCAAACACAGTTTGATGCTGCTTGTCCAAGTACTTGCCCCAAAATGTGCATAACAGGAACCCAAAGTGTGTCTGGGCATCATTCATCAGACAAGGAAAAAAAGAAACATGCAATACTTTTTGTACTGCGATTTTTGTAATGCTGATTGACCTAATTTCTTCCCTCACCTTGCTTGTTAAGCTGACTTTTAATTAGTGATACAAGAGTAAATATGACACAATCAATCACACTACTGGCCTATCTAGACTTGGTTCAACTCTCCTTGAACCATCATATAATGTAAAGTTTTCATTATCCCTTTTATACAATTCTGCATTTCTTTTGGTTTCTGCTTCCAACAAGAGACTTAATATTTCATGAAAAAAGTACCCACTTGGACCATTTGAGCTATTATTGAACTCGTGTAAGACTTGGGCATGAAATTATTTTAAGAATCACAGAACTTAAGAACCCACTTCAAAATTAACTGTTTGTTGCTCAGATGGGTTTTCAAATCCGAAGTGGGTTCTTAAGTTTGGTGTTTCTTTAAAAGTAATTTCAAATCCAGTCCCTTTTGACCCACACAGGAAGTTCCCAAAAACTTGAAATCTATCTAGTAGCGACAAGAACTGATGGTCTTCTTTTGAAGCAAGAACTGAACAACACTCATATGGCCTTAGAACATAGGAGCTATCCAAGAAGTTAGCTCCAATTACGCAGCTCCCGGGAAGAATGCAAGTGCAAATGGCACTAGTAAATACTGGGATGTAGTCTGGATTGTGCATCACTACCCACCATAAACCCTAATATACAGAAATATAAACACCCCACTACGCCCTAAACCCAAAGTCACAGCATATGCCTGCATTCACTGACTTGCTTTCTTTGCAGATAGTTTCCATCTGAGCAACAAGTAGTAGACTAGTTATGTTTAGAAACAATTTTCTCATAAACCCTGAACCATGCAACCTAACATTGCCAACAAAAGCGTGCAACCAAAAACTACCATGCAACCTAACATTGCCAACAAAAGCGTGCAACCAAAAACTACCATGCAACCTAACATTGCCAACAAAAGCATGCAACCAAAAACTAAGTCCTGGCAAGGAAGACAGAGCAAAATATGATTGTTTACAAGTATTGCACACAGGGCTTGTTGGCTCAAGGGGTCATTCAACAAGCAATATCTCCTGAACCACAAATTTGCATGCAACCACCCTTAGATTTTAAAACATAATAGTAATAATAAGAATAAGAATAAATCTTTACCCATTTGTTTTTATGTCTACTACATTTCGCCTTTTAATTCATTTCACCTTAATTCATTCTGAATTGTGTGCATTCCACATGTGTTTCACAAGCAATTTTTTGTGAAAACATGAATGGGACGCTTGCTACATTCATAAAAACAAAGACTAAATTGGACTTCTATGTGCCTTTAGTAAACTCTTCCTTTTGAACTCATGAGGGGGAAGATACAAATCACCATATGTTTTGGCAAAGTTTCCAATGGAATGGTGGAGTGGTAGAAGAAACAAAGGTCTCCTTTCTAGAAGAGCACTCAATGGTTGCTTGGGAGCATTGGGTGCATTTGGCCAAGTGTGATAGTTGAGGGTGAGGTCAGTTATAATGTAGATTCCGGGTGTTTTAGAACGCATTTTGGGTACGTTCTCAAGACTAGCATTTGGAACCAAGCTAAAGAACTAGATAAACCCAGCCCTACTTGTTTTGTAAAACCCCATAACCAACAGAGACATCAGAGACTACACATGGTTCAAGTAGATAGCCAAAAAGATGCAAGGATGTTAAGATGTTTCTCCTTTCATATTTTGTTAATAGCTAAATTTGGCTAAATTGGCTTATGAGTGATTGCCCACCTCAACCGCATCACAAAATTGAAAAATAGAATCACTGATTAGATGTCGCCTTGTTGAGGATTGTGTGTTAATAACATCTCCACCAAAGATGCACAACATTGGACAACACATGCAAGTTCTCGATTGGAGCCATGTGTGTATATATATGCCCCAAAAAACTTTTTGTCTCTCATCAGCCTTTTTTTTTATTGGCAAAACTTCCTCAAAAAGAGAAACTAGAATTTACAAAAAAAAAAAAATTAAAAGGTGATTTTGGAGGCTTTCAGTCCTCAAAAGTGAGGAAAAAAATAGCAAAAAAATCATCAGATTTTTATATTTGGTTTTCAGTCTGTAGACCAAAAAAAAAAAAGAATAACTAAATAATCTGTACTTCATATTTGGTGGTTTATAGCCAGATTTAACTAAATCTCCCTAGGGGTAATAGATAGCCACTATTCTGGGGACTAATTGTTCGTGAGTTAGTTGTATTTTGTATTGAAAAAGGGCAAGCCATGGCATTCTCAAAATAAAGAGGCCTAGGATGAGGCAGTACCCAAGTTCAAGTCCAGCCTTGCATTTTGGGAATGTTGCTTCATCCACAAGCTTTGCCCATGGTAAGGCACATGGCCAAAGGCTATTGTGAACCTAAGTATACCTAAAGAGCTGGTAGAATGTTTTTTCAGTGTATGTAGAGGAGGGTGCCTTACCCTCTCATTAAACTTTCTGCCTTGAGAGAGGATGGTACCTTACACCTAAACCCTAAATCGAGGAACATAGGACCTTACACCTAAAACCCTAAATTGAGGAACATAAGACCTTACACCTCAACCCTAAATTGAGGAACATAGGATCTTACACCTAAAACCCTAAATTGAGGAACATAGGACCTTACACCTAAAACCCTAAATTGAGGAACATAGGATCTTACACCGAAACCCTAAATTGAGGAACATAGGACCTTACACCTAAAACCCTAAATTGAGGAACATAAGACCTTACACCTAAACCCTAAATTGAGGAACATAGGATCTTACACCGAAACCCTAAATTGAGGAACATAGGACCTTACACCTAAAACCCTAAATTGAGGACCAGAAGACCTTACACCTAAACCCTAAATTGAGGAACATAAGATCTTACACCTAAACCCTAAATTGAGGAACATAGGACCTTACACCTAAAATCCTAAATTGAGGACCATAAGACCTTACACCTAAACCCTAAATTCAGGAACATAAGACCTTACACCTGAACCCTAAATTGAGGAACGGTGCCTCTTCTCCTTCTCAAACAAAATCACTTCGGTTTAAAATTCTACCAGATCTTTAGGCCTGGTAATGAATTGAAAGGGCGGGCAGTTCTGAGAATTTGGGTCCAGACTGTGCTCTGTTCCCACCTCAGGCTCGGCCCTCTTTTCCGAGAATGGTGTGCATTCTGGGTCCTTACCTTACAGAAGATCACATGGTGTAGGAGTGGGGAAGGTTCTTACAGCTACTCCTTAGGAGCGAGGTGGAGGCATTCCGGAGTGTCAAGGGACCAAGGATGTGGAAATCTTGCTTTGGCACTCTCTCTTTATTAAGAAATCTAGAGGCCATTGACATGATGGGGGCACAAGCTCTAAAATTTTGATATCTCTGGAAGTAGTAATTTACCTTAAGGCCATGATTAAAAAAAACTCGCTATTTGGGAGTCTGGTTGAAATCTGAAGTGCTGTTGTAGTGTGCCGCAAGCTGCCAGCAAAGGACTGTGAAGGCTTGCTATCCTCAAAACTGTTCAAAGTGATGGTAAGATCGGAGGTTAGAGATCAATGCAATATAATTCTATGATCTATCATGCGATTGAAGGTGCAAAATAGGCACATTAAGCTCTGGGGTGGCAGAACATTGTCATTTTCTTGACCGCATTAGTACGTGGCATAATCTTTCCAATGATGATCGTATGTGCGTAATAGTGACCAAAATGTGTCTGTTGAACATAATGTATTTGGTCAGATCAGAGGTTAGAGATCAATGCAATAATAATTCTATGATTATCATGCAATTCAAGCTGCAACATATGCACATTAAGCTCTGGGGTAGCAAATTATGTAATTCTCTTGACCACATAAGTATGTGACATAATCTTTCTGATGATCATCATATATGCGTAATAGTGACCAAAAAGTGTCTCTAGTTGAACATGATTGTTTTTCTAGATCATTGCATCTGCCATTCCAGACCTTACTGTCATGGATTGGCCTCACCCTTGCCCATTATAGTGGGTGCAGCACCTCATGGGCTTGCTCGTGCCCAACATAATGGACAGGAGCTTGACCATTGCATAGTACATAATGTGAGCTAGCTCTCAAAGTGGGCAAGTCTGAGGGCCTCTCTCCATTATATATGCAACTGGGATCACAGATTCTACCCCCATAGTAGTTTTTCATTACATTTGTTCTATCTAGTGGTGCTCACACTCACCTCACAGCTCTATGGATCAAGCATTGCCCAAATGCAGAGCTAGTGTGTGTTCAAGATGTGAGTCAAGATGGTCCATCTCTCATCTTTTTATGGAAACATGTGTTCTTTTTTAAGTTCTCTAGAAAGTTTCCTACATATAAAATGTTCCTAATGTTCCTAACATTCATTAAAACTTACATATTTCCAGCCCAAATGCAACTCTGGAAAGGAAAGTTTCTGTCCATGCAGCAAGAAATAGGGCTCCATTTCCATGCATTTCCATTAGGGAACACACCATATTGCCTAATGGAAAGAGACCCTTACAGATGCATCTCAGTTATGTAAGGTTCCAAGCTTTTATGCATCTCAGTTATATAAGGTTCCAAGCTGCTCTGGGCCAAGTATGGTTCCCGTTTGACTGAGGTTTCATTGTTCATTTCACAATATATAAGGACTTGGTTTCAATTTCAAATTCCACTTCCTCACACATCCAGCTAGGGCACCTCCATCACTAGCTGATTTGTGGCAGAGGATGCCCTTTTAGCATTTAGGTCTTCTACTTCAGAACTACTGTTTTGATTGTTTTGGCTTTCCTCTCATGTGTTTACATTTGCATCAACATTCCTTGTACTTATTGTGGATGGATTTCCATCCTTGTTTATATTTATATATATATATATATACACTGGTTTCACAGATCACATCGATCACAATTTGTAGTGTGTATCTCTCACATGACACTAGTGGACTTCATGAAGCATACTCTAGTACAAAAAGAATACAGATCTGGTTAATCTAGTACCTCAATTAGCTCGGCTGTAATTCATGCACGGCCTGCTGTAAAGAGATCACTTGACGTGTCGTGTGTTGCAGCTTGGTTCCCTTTTGCATGCGTGCGATTCTAGTTAGTTAGTTTGTTTCTGGCATCATCATTTGCTTTAAGATGGGTTTGTTCTTTGCATGCATTACTGACTTTACTATTCTTGCAACCAGAATTTGCGTCATGCAACTCTCACATCATAAATATAGTACTGGGATCTATCTCAACAGTGGATTCATTCTTTTGCTATAATTTAATAAGATTAAAACCAACCCACATGGAGCTTGACTGCATGAGCAATTCAAAACAAAACAAAACAAAGTGCACAAGTACACACAAGTGCGCTAGAAAGCTGTCTGTAAATAGCAGTTGCGCACATTCGAGTTATCCGTAAAGTAACCCTCTCTTCACCATGTCCTTGGGCCTCCTTTAATCACCCCCCTATTCCCTCTTTCATTGCTATCGGCAAAGTAAAGAGATTTTGATAAATCTCAGTATGAAATGCTGCAACTGATTATGAGATGCGGATACTCAGCAGCATTTAATGCACAAGGTTTGAGACTAATTATTGTAGTAGTAGTTGTACAGTTAGGAGCAGTGAAAATATATGTCGCAGCAGTGGAGGCGCTCAGGAAAAAGGAAAGACAGCATGAAACTCAGTTTACCACCACCACAATTGATGTATTTTTTGAGTTTCATCCCCTGTTGAATGCTAATGTACTTTTTTGCAGGTTTTTTTAAGATGAGGTGCCTCCCAAGTTCAATTTTTTGTTTGCAATGAGCCAATTTGATTGACCCATCACTCAAAAAAAAAAAAAAAAACACTATGGAGGCTTCCCAAAATAGAAATTCTATTGCTAAAATTGGCTGCCACTATTTTTGGTCTGGACGAATAGCCCTTCCTAAGAACACCCTTCCTAAACTGGGGGTACTTATTCTGTTTCATATTAATTAGTTCGGGGTGCCTCAGAAGTCCAACTCTTTTTTTGCAATGAGCCAATTTGATTGGCCTATCACAAAAAAAAAATTGAAACTATGGAGGTTTTCCAAAATAGAGGATTCTATGGAACGATGGAGTAACTCTCCCTTTGGCCCACCTAACTAGGTGAGAAGGGGAGGACTTTGGACAAAACATATGGGATTAAAGCAAGGTCTAATTGTAATAATACAATTACCCTTTTCTATGTACATACATGGTTTAAAACACCCCATGATTAGTGCATGTTCAATTTTATTTTAGTTTTAAAAGTGTAATTTTGGAAACGTGTTTTTTATAGGATTGTGGAAGAATCAAAAAGGAAGGGAGAGGAGCTTGCTTGGAGGGTTGGTGAGGACATAGGAGGACCCAACCCACTCCCATAGGTTTTAAAATTTCCAAAACCTTAGAAAGAAAAAGTTTAATTCTAAAACCCAAGAGTCAAAATTAGGGTTTCAAAATATCATGAAATTGATGTTCGGACCAGCACTTGTTGTGCAGTTCTTGAAAGGAACCTTCAGTTTTGGTCTTTTAAATACATATATTTGGTTTGAGAGAGCCTCCAATTTGTGGTTTTTGAGAATGGTTTTTTTGAAAATTTTGAAACCTCCAATTTGGTGGATTTTCCAAAACATTTGGAGCTAGGTCTAGTTTTAAGCTCATGTTTGGTTCCATCTACATTGCACAACTAAAATTAAAATCTATTTACAATACTACTTGTGTTCAAGTAGTGCACAATGCTCAAGAAAAACTATTGTGTATTAATTGTTATGTGCAACCAATTCAAACTAATAATTTATTTTAAAAGCAAGGTTTCATTGTTGCCCTTTCAACAACCTTGTACTCATAAACTTAGAGGACCTAGACTTGTATTAAAAAAGGATTTGGTTTTGGTTTTAATTTTGGAAATAGATTGATTGCATGATCCCAATCCAAATCTGGTTCCAAACCATTGATCCAAAAACCCTAAAACCTAAGTTAGAACTTTAATTTGCTTGATATTTTGAATGTGTCAACACTAGTTTGGACCAATGTTGGCTAGTTTTGGGGGCCAATTTAAGAATTGTTTAAGAATTGTTTTTTGAAACACTTGTTCATGTAGATACTATTTTTGTAAGCTTTTTGAGATCTTGAAATGAGGCTAGGGGAGATCAAATAAAGCTTGAAGAAGAAGTCCTTCAAAATCACATGAGAATATTATGAGTTTAAGAGTTGATATGATAAACAAGATTTCCCATTTGGTGATTCTTTGTTGCTTTGGTTTTTGTCCCTTTTGTACTTGCAATGTTTACATCAAAATCAAGGGCTTAAAATTAATTTGATTATGTTTTGATTGATGTTCTAGAAAAATTTAATCCAACTTTACTACTATCAAAGTAACTATTTTCCTCCATTTTTGCAAATGTAGGGACTAAAGTTCTATTTTTTCTTCCCAACTTTTGATTTTTAAATATCTAAAATAAAAATCTTACATTGGATTTCATGGTGCTTGGAAATCCCTTTCATACAATGTGTATGAACATGATTGACATCAAAACAACATAATGATGAATCCTCGCACTCCCCTAATTCTAAATGTAATTATATAATGATTACTTGCTTAATCAATTCATGAATCTTTTTTCATTTTTGCTTCATCTTATTAACAATTTTGATCAATTGTTTTGATATGAAAACATTTTTAGGAGGAAATTTGGAATGGCCAATTAACCTTCATTTTAAACTATAATGTTGCTTTTAATTGGAACTTTACATTGTATCACTATTAGAAATCATGTCTTATCCATAGATTGTTATGATTGGATTTTAGTATTAAAAAAAGACTTGGACAAGGTGACACTATAGTAAAAAATGACCTATTGTTTACAATAAGAAAACTAAACATTTATTAATGATTAATCAAAATGAACATGATAGAATGTTTAGTTGTGTCCATTGCAGCATGTTTACTTTGATTAACAATTAATCATTATCTCATTATTTTTTGATTAAAAACTAGCAAGTGATAGTTGATTTAACTAATAAATAGCATAATCTAATTAATTATGGGAAGTAGCTATGAATAGTTAACCTACTTAGGTATGTTAACCTAAACTAGTGTGTTAAACAATTAAAAAATCAAGGAGTTATGTGTCACCTTTTTCAAAACAACTAAATTAATATTGTAGTTGTAATTACAAGTTAACAATAGATTGTTTAGTACACATACATATGCATGTGAATTCAAAACTTCAAAAACCTCATGGCACACAAAAAATTATGGCATGCCATGACAAATATTGGTGCTATAAATTCAAGACACCCAAAAATTATGATGTCATAAAAAATCATGGATTTCCATGAAAATTTATGACACCTTATTGCCAAACGGTATGTCATGTCATCATCACATGGAAGACCAAGTCGTTATTAATCACAAAGGACAACAATATTTTCAACTAATTAATAAATGAAATTAATCAATAACATGAATCATGATGTTGACAAATAGGACCACATCATCTTACCGGCATATACCATGCCATGTCACCATCATGGGAGATTGAGCCATTATAAACTGCAAAGGTGGATGGTTTTTGTAACTAATTAACTAATTAACAAAAATTGAAAAATAATTTGATAATTTACCAAAAAACTACCAAGTTGTCATATTGACTATAATTGTAAAATCATGATGCCATGTGGCATGTTGATATATTTTGCCATTACATAATGATTATTATGACTAAGTACTTATAAATGTAGTTGAAAAAAAAAAATCATCTTTGTGTCATGTTCAAAAGACAAGATTTGTTGTAGTAAGGGTAAAGTTTTTGGACTTACATTTTGATGCAAATATCTACATTAAGGGATTGAACATCATTTTTAACATAGTAACTGACCACTAAATGCTTCATTTTATCCACCACATAATAATGTATGAATCATCATGTTAACTAATAGTAATGCATTTTATTACCACCACAACACCAAAACATGTCATTTACAACTAGTCTCATTTAACTATAGTCATTTTTCTAATCATTTAAAATGTTGTTTATGCCATTTTTTAGTCATTTTTCCCATTATAATTGAATAGGACAAGTCGTAAAACACATGTGGAATGCCACATCATCATGTTGTGAAACCAAAAATAATTATTCTAATTGCAAAATTCAAGGTATATTCAATAAACTTATTTGAATTTATTTTAAATATATTATTATTATTTCAAGAATAATAATATATCTATCCAAAAAACCCCACTAATTGTCATACTAACTATAATCATGAAACCATGACATCACATGACATCTCAATGGCCTTTATAACTACATAATGATTTTTGTGACTGAGTAGTTACAATTCACAAAAAGGCAATAGTTATTTCTTTGACTGGTCAAAAAACCCATAATGTGTTGTTGTGATAATAGGCCTAAGCTAGTAGGCTACTTAGTAATCCTAGGTAGCCTGCTAAGTAGGTCTAAGTTAAGTTACCTAGCTAGGCTATTATCTAAATTATTACTTAACAAATAGCCTACTAGCCTAATAGTTGTGTTAGAATAGATAGGTAGTTTAAACTTAGCCTAACTTACTAATTATGTCAGGTTAAGCAAGTAGCCTAGATTTAACAAGTAAACTAAATCATCAAATGAATACAACTCATTTAACTAGGTGCCAAATCATAATGGTCAATTTTACGAAGGGTCAAATTAGGATGGCCAATTTGATTAAACCTATCCACTCAATATGGCCAATTTGATTAAGCCATGGCCATTTTGATGGACGTTTGTACATTTTGACCAAATCTTTAACTTGACACTTGGTCAAAAAAATCATTTTAATCAGATGTATTGATAAAATGTAACATGTATTTTCATGCCTTAAACCTTTAATCAAAATGGACATACCTTTCCAAGTTAATGTGGACACTTTGGTCAAATTAACCTTTTGAAAAACTGTGATTTCTTGTAGTGGTTGTAAACACAAAAATTCAAAATGTATAGCAAAGATACCATCCAACGTTGACTTATGTTATGAAATTTAGGCAACTAACATTTGATGTTAATTGGAATGGAAACGGTTACATTAACCAATTTTTTTGGGGTTTAAATGATGATGTGGAAGATTTCATGTTCATAATGTCAAAGGTGAACACCCTAAGTGAATTCATCACTCAAGCCATGGCTTATTCAATAATTGTTTATTCAAAAGGTGACAAGAAAGGTGAAACAATGATCTTTCACACAACCATTAATAAATACATTTACAAACACATTGTTTACAACTTGTGGCCAAACATTAGGTCAAAATCTTATGCAAGTCAACATGGTAGGATTCAAACCTTTGACAATTCACACAAAAAAATGTTGACAAAAATTAAGGTTTTGTTTATATTGTGGAGAACATGGGCATGTTGCACAAAAATGTTCAAACAAAATAACATATAAGTTTTGAAGCATAATTAATAAAAAAATATAAGTGAAAATGAATTTTGTCCAATCTCAATAGGGGTTTTGCAATTGGACAATAAAACTTCAAAAGAAACAAAAGGTCTATTTCGACCTCCATATCTTGTACTTCGTTTCATTGTCCCTATAGACATACATATTGTCAAACAAAACATACATGTAGAAATATTAGTAAATAATGGTGTAATGGCATGTTTCATTGATAAAAACTTTGTTAGACAAGAATACCTTCACCTATTATGAAATGCAACCCTTGCTTGTGAAATAATTGATGGATGTAAACTTGCTTCAAGATATGTGACCTGTCAAACTCAACCTTTAGAGGTACACGTGAATAAGTTTATTTATAAGTTCTAACATTATGTTCAATGTCATCAACTTGCCCTTGAATCCACTAATCTTGGGACTTTTGTAACTCAAGATCCATAACCCAAATATGTTAGTTACAAAAATATTTTTATGATTGATCGAAACCCAAAAAATTATTCAATCAATATTCATCAAAAAAAAATTTCCCCAATTATTAAGGACTAGCACACCTTTTATGGTTTATGCTACCCAATGATTTTTTTTGAAAATAAAAATGTAAATGCATTTCCACCACAATATCAAAATTTCAAATACATTTAAAAAAGAATAATGGTGACATATTATCACAACACTAATCATATGATTGTGTAATTGAATTACAAAAAGGAAAACAACCACCACTCAGACCCATGTATAGTTCCTCTCAAACGAGTTAACCAAATTACAAAATTACATGATGAAAATATTTCCAATAATTTCGTATGATATTCAAAATCACCTCCAAGCACATCAATATTCTTGGTGAAGAAGAAAAATAGGCCTCCCCACATGTGTGGATTATTGTGGTCTCAAGAAAATCACCATAAAAAATCATTATCCTTTACTATTGATTTCAAAATTTCTTGAACAATTTAATCAAGCAAAAGTATTCACAAGAATTGACTTGAGAGGTGCAACAATCTAGTACACATTAAAAAAGGTGACAAATGGAAAAAATATATTTCACACAAAGTATGGCCGTTTTGAATACAATGTCATGCATTTTGGTCTTACAAATGCCCCTATAAGTTTTTAACACATGGTGAACTTCATATTAAAAGAATTCCTAGATGATTTCATGGTCATCTATTTGGATGACATCTTGATATTCTCAAAAAACCCAAAGGAACATGAAAAACGTGTACATCTTGTTTTCAACAAATTTTGAGAAAAAAATGTTATGTGTTAAACTAGATTTTTTCTTTCATCAATCTAAAGTAGAATTCTAGGTTTACATCATCTTTAATAATGGCTTGTGAAGTTCAGACCATCATCAATTAGTAAACCCCATCATTAGTCCACAATGTCTAATGTTGTTTTAGATTTGCAAAATTTTATTGAATTTATATCAAAGATTGTTGCCCCTTTAAAATAAGTATAGGCAAGGAAAAATTCAAGTGGTATGAAGATGCTAGGAAATTTTTCAAGTACTCCTATGCAAACCCATCAAAACCATTTTATCTTCAAATAGATGCTTCAAATTTTGCTCATAGTGTCATGTTATTTCAATATGGAAATGATGAATGACTGCATCTTGTTGGATTCCACTCAAAAAAAATTTCAACAACTATAGTAAATTATGAAATTCATAACAAATTTTTTTGGGCTATTATTAATGCATTTAAAGAATGGTGACACTTGCTTGAACAACTTTAACACATGGTCATAGTCTACATTAACCATAAGAACCTTTAGTAATTTATGAAGTTTCAAGTTTTAAATTGTTACCAAGTAAGATAAAAACATACTTTATAATTATTTCAATATCATAATCAGTTTTTGTCCAAAAACCCATCACGGGAAGCCAGATGCATTATCACATCATTAAATCATTTCCTTCAAACAAGGGAACATTGCCTTCAACCAACAAAAGACCATCTTCTTGAAGTTGAACAATTGCGTCTTATTTCAATAGATAGAAATAAAAGTCCTATAAACAAGAAGTTCCTTGAACAAATATGGAGGAACCAAGTGAAGAAGATTTTTTCACAAATAACTTAAAACAACACTTAAATCACAAAAAAATGATGATGACATCTTCAACCAAAGAATCTCAAAGCTTGACTTGTTACAAGAGAATTCTTTATGTTCCATCAAAATCAACACAATTACACATCTTCCAAGCATGTCACAACCTTCTTTCTATAGGATACATTGGAATCAACAAAACAATCGAACTTACTTCAAGGGATTCATGGTAACCACAAATGTGAAAGTTTGTGAGAAAACTCATTCTCATTTGCGACATGTGTGCACAAACAAAAGACCATGCATTAGCTAGATGGTTTATTACAACTAGTACTCCCATTTCCTAAAAGTCCATGATCATCTATTTCTATGTACTTCATCATAGATTTCCCATGTTCCAAGTCTTATAACTTCATTATTGTGTGTTTGATCAATTGAGAAAGATATGGACCCATTTTATTCTAACCACCAAGGTGATTACAAATGAAGGAATCGCAAAACTTTTCCTCGACAACATATATGGTATCATATCCTACCATTAGACATTATTTTGAATTATGAATTTTAATTCATATCCACATTTTGGAAAGGACTATTCAAGCTTTTAAGGGTCCCTTAACCTTTTAATAAACTTTAATATCAATATTTTTTCAACTAATCATCCTTAAATAGATGGACAAACTGAAAAGGTGAATCACGTATTGGAATAATACCTTTGATGTATGATTAATTACCATCAAGATAACTTTATCAACCTTTTGCATTTGGCCAAGCTCACATATAATAATACATATTGTTCATCATTCACACTTCATTTTTTGTGAACTATGGATGACACTTATAGGTTTGATACATTGGCCATGGGTAGGAGAAATAATTTGGTTGTAAAAGATTTTATTGAAAGATCACCAACAACTTGGACCATTTCCTTGGTGAAATAAACCTAGTTACATTTCAATTATAACTTTTGAGATCAATGAAAATCTACCCAATATTTGTTGTTTCAATTCTTGAACCTTTTCATGAATCTACAATTCTTGGGAGACATATTCAGTGACCTCCACTACTTGAAATGGATGGTGAAGAAAAATTTGAAGTTGATTTTTTTTTGGATTCGCAAGTTTTTGGTGAACATTTGGAATGCCTAGTATATTGGCATGATACAATGTTAGCAAACATATGTGAGAACCTATTTTTTAAATTTTTAATTCTTTAATTTTTTAAATTATGACTTGTTTCCACCACTACAAAAGGGGCTAATGTCACAAATAATAAATTATAAACAAAAGTTCTAGAAGTTTCTGGAAACATTTTTGAACTTTTTTAAGTTAAAAAAACTCTTGACGAATATGCTTGAAAGTTTCTAAAAGATGTAACTTTTATCATAAAAACATTTGGCACAAACTTATAAGAAATGTGCTTGACGAAAACTTCTAGAAAGTCATTTTACTTAAACTTGACAAAACATTTTAAAAGGTTGATGATATTCTAACATGTATATAAAAAGGTCTAAGAAGCACCACCTTTCATCTCACCAACCTAGGTTATGCCCTTTGTACTTATAATTCATCTCATGTCTAACTTGCACCATGTTTTATTCAAGCAATAAAGTTGTTTAATTCTTGTTCATTTTTGAGTCTCTTAATTCCTTCCAAGTTTTTGACGTTAACTTAATAGGGTAGGTTGGTAGGTAGGCATAAGAAGCTAAATTAAGCACGATTAATAGGTTAAGTTAATTGGTTTAAATAGGCATCTATTATCTACCTACCTATTATTATATTCAAATAAATAGGTTGGTAAGTAAACAAACTAAACTAGGCTAAGTAGTTAGGACTTTTGACATAGTGTGATTATCCATAAGAAAATTGCACATTTAAGGCCAAAATGAAATTCCATGTAAGCTACATGGGTCCACATCATATTCATGGTCATTCACACGGTGAATTAAAAAATGGATCAAAGTTGTAAGGGGTTGTAATTACTAATATAACTTCCATGCTACTTGAGGTATTTTTTGTGACATCTTATCTTATAGCACTTGTTTTAGATGACAAAAAGAGTTTGTAGTTGTAAGTGTCCACAATGACTAAAACCCAATTCTAAATAACCTATCATAATTATTTCTATTTTTTCTTATTATGTGAATTTGTGCTTCGAGAGTCACATTTTTTTTCTCTTTGTGGTCAACCCAAAAGAATAGGCTTGGTGTTTGGTCTTCAATCATATTACATGTATAACTATTCTATATTTTCTCATCTTTTTTTACTTGTGGATGGGGTGTAGCCAAAAATATATAAATGTGAATTAAGATTTTTCTTGGGTCAATTCCAACTTTAAATGGAAATAATGCGCACTTAGGGTTGAAGGTGGACAACGAGTTGAATGTGGGCATCACCTTTTTGCTAGTTGTGCATTACGAGTTGGATCAAATGTTGTCATTCTAGAATTACATTACTTTTTATGAAGGAGCTTTTTTTTAAAAAAGTCATCCATGTGTGTTTTATTTGTGTTGCAAATGTGTTCTAGGTGTTGCTAAGCTTGGGAGGGAATTCATTGTGAATTTAATACTACAACATTTAGAAAAAAATATTGTTTATTATTATTATTATTTTATGTTTGCTTGGGGGAACAATCTAATGTGTGCTTTGATGAATTCAAGTTTATCTATGTGGAGGTGTTTACACATTATTACAAATTTAATGAAGTGTGAACTTCGATTGGATGGGCAATTGATCTTCATGAGCTTCCATGTGCTTGTAATGAACACATGTTGTAAAGAAGAATAGAACTATAAATCTTTGATTGTGTAACTTCCATCAAAATTTGGAGCGTACCATGCAATAAAGTTGAAGATGGTAGAGGGGTGATCACAAATTGAAGATATGCCATCATTACGGTGAGGAGATTGGGATGTGAAGAAATTCAAGGAATACGGTTATTGAAGGTGAATCACATTATGCATGAATTGATGATTTTGGAAATGTTTTATTGTTTAGCATTGGAGAAGAATGTTGAATGTTCCAACACTTGTTTAATAATAAATAAATGAATTATTACCGATAACCTTACATGGGTATGTAATAAAATTTCATGGTGGTCTTGGTATATGTTTATTGTAAGCAACCAATATATAATGATGAAATTAATCGGTGGAAAACTTTGTGTCTAAATCTTATTGTAGAAGACCTTTTGGATATGCAAAAGTTGGGTTGTTGGATTTCTTTTAAAGAAACAATTCACATAACAAGTTATGCAAAGTAGGGGAAATTTGTTTAATGAGATAAATATTAATCTTTGTATGTTTGTGGATGGCTAATTGAATTCAAAGTTGATTATCCTTTGTTGTGTTGAAAGAAATGCATACCAAGAACTAATGTGTGGAAAAGTTCATCATATAGAAACTCAACCCAATGGGAATGTGAGTTTGTAGGATTGTTTATATTATCAACTATAACTATTTGTGACATTGCAATGTGTATCCATGTGTTGTCTTCATGTGAAACATCTATTATTAAGTGGACTAACCAAATAAGAGGTTTGTGCATATTGGCATAGAACAAATATAGTGGAAGGTAGAGTTTGATCTCTAACATCCTTTCAATCAATTATTGGTATCGCATGGACATAACAAATTAAAAGGCTGATTTGTAATTTTGAACGTTTGAATAAAAGTTGCATGATCATAATGTTGGGTGTGTTTAAGAAGGTTTGAATTTATCACACTTCTTTCAAATTTTTTGATCCAATTGTTGTTGTCTTTTCTTTCTTGGTTACATGAGTTTTACCAACATTGTGTTTTTTAACCAAGGATTTGAACCAATAACTAAAATATTTCCTTTATTTGAACCCTCAACATCTAGCATGTACGATTTTGAAGGGCATTGTAACTGAAGGCCAAAAAACAATTTGAACATTGAGGCCCTCTTTATATTAAAACATGAAAGCCCATGATCATCAAAATAGAAAATCTATGATTGGAAGAAATGTCATATTTTAAGGTTCATTTTACACAAAATTGAAGGATCAAGGGACCAAGGAAATATAATGAATGAAAAATCAACCTTAAATGCAATATGGATAATATTTCACAATCTAACAAAATTGTTGTTAGGCCCACCTATTTTAGGTCCACTTGACAATAAGGTCATTAGCAAATAAGTGGGTGTGGTAGCTTTGAACTAAAAAAAAACCATGAATTTTTAGATTTTGAGATTCCAAACTTAGATAATTTTTATTTTTTTTAAAGAGGTGAATTGGACATTTGCTAGACCATGGGCTCAAAAGGCCATGATTGGTCTACAAATTTGTTGTCATGATTTTTTTCTCACATTCTTTTAATGATGTTTTTTTGAAGGTGGGCACAAAGTTCATTAGCCCATGGGCCAAACAAGCCATGGTTAGTTGCATTTTTGACATAAATTTTCTCAATTTTTTAATTAATATTTCTCTGAAGGTGGACACAAAATTTGTTAGCCTATGGTCCAAAAAAGTGGTGATTGGTAAAAAAAATTACATAAGTTTTTTTATTTTCAAAAATAATTTTAAAGATATAAGGCAAATGTAAAGTTCATTAACCCATGGTCCCAAAAAAAAAACCATGTTTTGTTGGATTTTTTAATATACTTTTTTTCTTTTCTATGATCCATGCTGACCTTACTTGTTGAAATGAAGAAAGTGGAGAAAAGGAGAAATGGAAGGCAAGTGATGAAAACAAAAGAAAAGACAAATCCTAACCGAGTATAGTAAACATAGTTACATAAAATAGCAAATTAAAATTCAAAATTTACATAAAATCATTAGTTACATTTTTTGGGCTCCATTAGAATATGTTGGTACCTCAATAAAGTCTATTTTCAATTTATATTACATTCAAAAACCTAGCGCCCCACACATAAAATGATTTTTGAATTTCCATGGGACGGCCTTTGGATGCGTTTGGAGGGCTCTCAATAGTTCCATGGTTAAAGTGCCTCACTATAGTGTAAAGGGGCACTTGATCCAATAATATAAACCTAGAATTGGCTGCAAAATTGTTCAACAAACCAGCCCCATATCAATCCTAGAAGCAAAGATCCCCAATGCTAACTACTAAAGAAACCATGGTTAGCATAATTGGCCAGAAATGGTTAGCATTTTATTGATTCATCTTTGTCTTATATTTTTAAATTTTTTATAAATAGGGATGGTAAAATAAATTGGACATTTTACAAATATTTATATAAAGTGGCTCTAATTGGGAACCTTACATGACTAGTTTGGCTGAAATTGGTGGTAGGACTCCAAAATTGGGATTGCTAGTTTTGAATTACAAAGAAATAAAAGGGACCAAATTGAAATACCTATCCTCCTAAACTCTAGGTCAAACTAGTTTGGTCCTTAGCCCATGTTTCCCACCTTGTGTGAAAGATCAACCTAAATAGATAGTCTATTTAGGTGGGTAGGTAACCGAAAGAAGTGAACATGTAGGTAAGTAGGTAATCAATCTAACTAGTATCTAGGTAAGTAGATAGGTAGCTTAGATGGGTAGGTACCTAGGCATGTGCATGAGTAGGTTGATAACTTAGGTAGCTTAGATGAGTAGGTACCTAGGCATGTGCGTGGGTAGGTTGATAACTTAGGTAGTTGAAGTATGTAGGTTGATAGGTTGCTAATCTTACATAGTCACGTAGGTAAACTAGGTAGGTAGGAAGGTAGGCACACTAAGTTAGTCGGTAGGTAGCTTAGGCGGGTACATATATATATATACATTAGGGAATTGGGTAGGTAGGTAGGTTCATAAGTTGATAACATAGGTAGATGGGTACACAAGGTTTATTATTATAAAAAAAAGACACCATAGTCAGAAATTTGGAAAGGCTCATCCTTACATTTTTGAACTTATATAGTTCCAATTTGGAGGGGACTTATAGGTACAAAAGTTGGGGGAATGAGATGGACAAGTGAGGATGCAAAGGGGGGGGTCACTTTATGGATATCTCAACTACGTAGTTGGAATGTCATAGAGACTTTATAAAGGGGATGTTGGGGGGGTGGGGTGAACATGATGAGTTTTCTCTAGGACAAACAAACGACATTCTTGTGCTTCCTTGTGTGTTTTGGTTTGTTTTGTTTTCTCTTTTCCAATGTGTCAGCCAACTAACTTGTGTGTCTAGATGGAAGCATGTAGTAGGTACTATGTACTTTATATGACAAACTCAAGAAGTCATCAGAATTCATAGCATCCTTGTGTCTTGCAAACTTCAATGATCCAAATTGTCAAACCAAATGTCCCCCTTTTGGTGATATAATCTACCCATCACCATTTTAAATCCTTTTTTTTTAAAAAATAAAAAAATTCCTAGAATCTAGAATGCCTGAAAGATTTATGTACCTAACAAGGTTCTCCAAATTGGCAATTCCAAAACAACTAGAGCGCGTGAGAGAATAGCCAAAGAGAGAGAGAGAGAGAGAGAGAGAGAGAGAGAGAGAGAAAGAGTAGGCCACCAACACATAACCAAGATCTCCAAATTGGCAATTCCCAAAACCTATAGCACATGAGAGAATAGCTGAAGAAAAGCACACATAACTAAGATCTACAAATTGGCAATTCCAAAAACTAGAGCACATGAGAGAATAGCCAAAGAGAAAAAAAAAAGTAGGCCACCCAAGCACACATAATAACCAAGATCTACAAATTGGCAATTCCAAAAACTAGAGCACATGAGAGAATAGCCAAAGAGAAAAAAAAGTAGGCCACCCAAGCACACATAATAACCAAGATCTCAAAATTGGCAATTCCAAAAACTAGAGCACATGAGAGAATAGCCAAAGAGAAAAAAAAGTAGGCCACCCAAGCACACATAATAACCAAGATCTCAAAATTGGCAATTCCAAAAACTAGAGCACATGAGAGAATAGCCAAAGAGAAAAAAAAGTAGGCCACCCAAGCACACAACACCAAAAGATGCAGCTGCCATAGCTGACAAACATTATTTAGGTGACCAATCTTTTATGCAATTGGACTAAACATGTAAGGAGACTCCATGCAAACAAGCAATTACCCTATTTGACATTACCTATTATTGTGTTCAATAAGGTCAAATTTTCATGCTTCATTTCAAATGTGCCAAAATAAGTAAATTATGATTTCATTTTTGATATAAAATGTTTTGGGCCTTGGTGCATTCAATCATTCATTTTATGAAGTCTTCTTACTCCTTGTGATGACCTAAAACCAACCAAAAGGATTTCACCCTTTCAAATTGTAGCTAGGGTAGGACAAGTTAGTGTCTAATAAGGCTCACAACAATATTTCTTCCTTATGAGAAGACCAACACATTACAAAACAAGGGGTGTGTCACATACTTTGGCCTTGCCATTTACATTAAAAAAGCATCTTAAGCCAAAAGAAAAATTATGAAAATTCAAAGATTTCACCATGCAAAAAATATAATCTTCAAAAAAATCCTCTAAAAGAAACCAAAATCCTTCAAGATATTATTATAACTCTATAATGAATCTCAAAGTTTCAACACAAGCCAAAATATCCATCTTTCAAAAATCCTCATACAAAAATAGACCTAACTACCTATAGGGGCCAAAATCCCTTAAGCTATTATACTCTATAATGAGTCTAAACACAATATCCTTGCCTTGGTAGACAAGGCCAATAAACATGGTTTTTTTTGTTCTAACTCATGACACATGCCTTAGGTTAGCTTGTCATCTTACATTAATGTGAAGTTATGATAAACACTACAAATCTTTTATAGGTTGAAAATTGCTGAAACCACACAAAGTTCATCTCACAGCATGAGCTAGGGTTTACTAAAACCATATCCTATTGTAGTGACCTCAACAATCACTTAACAAAATAGAGTGGCCTAGTGTAACAAGTAAAAGTGTAGGAAGAATGTAGTGGATTGTAAGCATTTCTCAAGGCTCTTACTAAAGTGGGCGAATCTAACTTGTTGGGAATGATTTTGCAACACCCTTTCATGTGAGGTTGGGGTGAGGTCAGGGGATAATCAAGACCAAATAAGCTCTTTTGGGTAAAGGGGAGGAGGAAGTGGTGTCACCAAAAAGAAAGGGTGGAAGAGAAGTTGGTTTCTTACTCACCCATTTCCTTATAGTGTAAAATCACCCATCATCAAATATATATCTATCACTAAACATTTTCTGATATTTTTCTCATTCCTTCATCAAATTTATTTATTTTGTTATTTTTAAATATTTTATTATTATTTTATTTATTTATTTTGTGTCATTGGACGTATAAATTGGAGGGCTACAAATGATCTTTGAATGTCAAATGTAAAGAAGCAACACTAAAAACACAAGAAAAACACAAGAAAAGAATGAGTGATAGTTTGCTTCAATTTTTTTTGAAAAATTAGCTTTAGACTTCTTTCTAGTTCTAGCCCATTATCTTTCTCATTTTTAATTTGTTTTGAGTGATTCAAATCTTGATGGATGTGTCAACTAGGGTATTACAAAACCTCTTCAGCAATTTTATTGAGTAACTTTTGTATTCGAAAGGCAAAAATGCAACTATCAAAGATTTTAAGCTCAAAATCCTAATCTATTTTCATTCACCCATCACCAAACATTGAAACCCCTTACACCAAATACCCATATCTTCCCCAATCCTTTATTGAATTGAACAATTTTTGCAACGTTGGAAGTGATAGGTGGATAACTACAAATGATTTTTAAACTTCAGAAACAATCGAACAATGTCTGAAGATTCAACCTCTTTTGAGTTCTTAAACGTTTGCTCACCATCCTATCTACTTTAGATGTCATAATTTCCTCCATCAAGAGATGTTGGATTCAACCTCATCCCCCCCAATAGATGATCCTTTCAACCCACGATATTTTTATAAGTTTAAATTTTGTTTGCCCAAACAGCTTCCAACTAGTTGCATACAAATGATCCCATGTTTCGTTGTGATCATCCCAACAATGGACCTTGAATTCCCATGGTGGAGAACAAATATCAATAAATGCCAATTAAAGCTCCATATTCATGGGTGTTTATTTTCCATCTTCTTAATCCCATATTTCCACAAAAATCCCATCATCCTTGCATGTTAAACTTGAGAATATAATTTTATAATTTTCAAATCCCCTATGAATCTTCTTCATTTCCACAATTTCTTAAATTCTAAATCATTATACAATTTATTTCTACACATCAAACTTATAGTTACCAATGTAGTAAAAATCTTGAAAACTTTATGACAAAAAAAAATCCATAAAGAATAATTATGTTGTGAGCATTTTTCTCATCAGCAACAACACAAACACACCCAAAAAAAACCTAAAAATAAAAGACCATGGATATGTAGCTCCTCATAATTCAGGTGCTTCCATACTTTCAACAATTTTTGAACATTTGTATTTAATAATGATCATGAAAAACATCCTTTTGGATATGTGATGGACTTTGAAATTTATTTGGCTTTTATTACACACAATGAGGAATTCTAAAGTCCATTACATACTTCATATTTTCCAAGCTTTTTATTCCTAAATGTTATGACCTTGGAAATTACATTATGTCCTAAAACTGTGGGATTTTTTTCAATTCCATTACAAGGTAATGAGTCCATAACATTTTTAAAAATCAATTGTGACCTTCGAATTGCCTAGATTGCAAAGTCATATCTAATTGAAAATTAATGTTTTTGGTGCAATTACTTGAAAGTAAAAAAGACAAAAAATAATTTTCAATTGTTTGAGTCCATTGTGTTAGAATTTCCAACTTGCATATGGGTTTTATAGAATAGAATATGTCCAACCCATAAAATTTTCCCTCTCTGATATTCAAAAAATTCATTATAGTATGTTTTTACCCCATGGAATTAATCTTTTGCTAGATCTACAATTGAAACCAAAATTGTCAAAATGCATTCTTTAACAAAAGGTCATATTCTTTAGGTAGGCAAGTTGATTTTTTTTTTAAACTTGATAAGTGAGTTTAACTTTATGGTTAAGTGTTAATTTTAATTAGTTGTTGAAGTATGTACCTATTTAGACCCATATTTTAACTTGATGCAAAATTGTGTGCCCATGTAATCTTTAGTTGCAGAATGTGTAATATGTACATGGGATTGGATTTGGTTTTTGAATCAAACCTAGAAGTTCTAAAATTTGAAAAAAAGAAAGTTGTAACAAGAATGGAAAGGTTTTCAAATTCGAATAATTAAATTAAAATCCCCACATGGAGAACCTCCAAATAAATTTAAAAATTCAAAACTAAGACTATAATTTTTAAAAAAAATAATAACCACGTAACATTATCATATACCAAGACAACACTAACTTTTATGTTGTGTACTCCTTGTCAACATCTACAATCTTCATTGTCAACATACATAAATCAAATAACATAATATCATCCTAACATAATGTTTACTAGCATTTTTTAAAAGCTTTTTTCAAGGTTGCTTAACTAGCCAAGTAGAAAGTATGATGTGGTTATTTCTAAAATTTTAGAGGTTTTATTTTTGGTTAGTGTGATTGGCTATTGTGCTAAACCAAGAGTGAACTTTTGGTGACCAAACAAAATGTACATAACATAATTTGACTATTTGAATTAATTAAGGGGAGAAAACATTTGACAATAAACACACTACAATTGCATGCACTACTAAGGGAGTTGAACCCTAGTCTCAAAAGATTTTGCCCATTTACAATAGCAATGTGTTTGCACCCACCCACAACCCCACCCCAAATTTCAACTTGCAACCCCAACCATATTAAACAAAAGACAAAAATTGCAAACAAGAAGTCTAAAAGCACAAGTGCATGTTGCACAATGCAACTTAGGAGTCCAAGTCCTCTAAACTCCAAACTCTCCAACATTCATATTATGCAAGATAACTCCAAAACACCACGTAAAAATCTCCAAGCCCGCTCCACATACTTGCATGACCTTTCAAAATATGTTTCAAAGCTAAAAACCAACCTATGTGTGTCTCAACAAAATCAAAGAATAAATGTATAGTTACAAAAAAATTATGTGCAAAAATTTGTACAAAAAGGAAATGCCCCAACAAAAAAGAGACCTAGAGAAGAAATTTAAGCTACTTTAATAAACAAACCATTTACCATTGAGCATCAAGGCAATATTGAGGCTTTTGCGTCCTTCCACTTGGTTATGGCATCTTGAAAAGGAAAATTACCAATTGTGTACATACTCTAGAACCATAAACATTTGTGACTATGTAAATATAATTATGTATAAATGTTGGTTACTTATAGAAATGAAGGTGTAGGTTTGGCTATCGCTCATGAGAGAGGGGAACAAGGGTGGTAATCACTCATGAGAAAAGGGAATGGAAATAGTCAAAAATTGATTAGCAATGGGAGTAGGAATAGCTATAGTGAAAGTGATGAGGGAGGCAACACTACTACATTGCAAAAAGAAGCCCTAGCTTTTAACTTTTTTTTTTTTTTTTCCATGTCTACAAAGTAGCCCATCCAAAAACTAAGTAGCCTTTAGGAAATTTTTAGTCACAAAAAAAAACATTGATGCTTACCATCCAAAACAAACTCACTTATAATTGCATAAAAATCCAAGTACAAAACACAAGATGAAAATCAAAACACAAAAACCATGTGCAAATGAAAATGGCAAGACATAAAAAATTGCAAAGCAAACAAAACACATTGTGCTTTAAAATCTCAAATCATTTTTGATGATTTGAGATTACAAAACTTGGGATGATTATATCTAAAACATGAAATATCTAGAAGTATGTTCAATTCCAAGGTAATTTACCTTAGTTTACCTATGGTAACTAGGATGTGAACACATGATGAAAGTAAAACTCTTGACAATTAACTTGGAAATGAAAAAAGATGTCAACTTTAACATCGTTTCAAAGTTTTTGTGTTTTTGGTATACCTCCCAAAACTCCCAAAATGGGCTTTGCAACGATGGTAGTTTTTGGCATACCTTAGTGTTCTTTCACCCTATGGTTTGATTTTTGTGCAATTCCAACAAAAAAGGTGTCAATCTAGTTTTGTGTCACAAAGAACTTGAACTTAAACTTAAACCCTTGGATTTGAAATTGTAGATTGATATATACCTTCACAACATTGAAATATAAGGTACAACTTAGGTATGTAGGACTAATATCAGTACTAATGATGGTTATATTAGTTGAATATTACATAAAGGAATATTAACCTTATAATAATACTAGTTTGCTATGGAACCTAAGATATTACTAAGTATATACTTGTTTAATATCACTTCATATACTAGGTTTAAACCAAGCAAAAATTAGCCTTGGAACTCATATTAATACTCAATTAATAATATTGTTTCTAAAAAAAACCCAATACCATGACCAATATGATATCTTTCGAGAGTCAATCTACCTACACAACATTAATCAACCAATTTTGGGTGGTTGTTTCATTTTGTTAATAACCTTTGGTTTTGGTTTTTTGGAAATCTTATAAATAAATAATTTATAGTTATGGGTTTTTATGGAATTGAAAATTAATAAAACCCTCTTTTTTACTTTAAAAACCATGGCTATATATTAGATCATTTCTTTGACATTTTGAAGACCATGGTTGTATATAGATCCAATTCTTTGAATTTTGAGAATTACAATTACATATTCTTAAAAGTCCTCTTGAGAAACTTGGGGGGTTGGTGTCATTTCTAATAATTTTCCCACATCAATCACTTTAGAACATTATATATTTTCCTAAAATTAAATCAAGGTCTTTGTGTCCAAATTGAACATTTCCTAGGTTAGATATTGTTCTACCTAAAATTAATTAATTGTTTAAAAACTTGCAAAAAAATCTAATAAAATAGTTACTCGCCATGTTCAAATTCCAAAAAAAGGTGAAAATAATTGATGAACTTTAACACCACAATTTCATGCATTTTTGGAAGGGCATTTCAAAGCACCAAATGTTGAACCCTCAATCTCCTACATGCCACAATGGTCAAGTATACAAAGTTTTTCTTTTCACCTTTGTCGTTTCTATTGGGATTTGATGGGTCATTCTCACCTTCACATGTTGCATACATGTTACTTTTAGTTTTGGGGACAAACAAGCTTTTGCTTTAACAAATCTTTCAAAAAGGTTTGGATCATTAAAAATATTTGTTTCAAGGTAGTGATGACGTTGATACATTGTTCTTCCAATCAAATGAGAGCTATGAAGGCTCCAAAGTTTTGAATTTCATTGTTTGTGAGAATGTAGATGCATCAAATGGGAATTCTTTGAGATTGATCCTTGGGGGAGGTCACTCCCTTGTCATTTTTTGGTGGACACTTTTGGGGAAAAGGATATTTTGTGAGGGGTATTAAATTATTATTTTTTGTTTTTCTTACACCCTATAATTATATAATATTGTGATATATAACATTTTTTGAACATGCTATTTAAAAAATATTCAACAACAACTGTGGAATATTATATACCCTATTGTAACATAAAAGTTAAATTTACATCAAAATACATGTCATTATTTTCTAGAAATCCAAGAAATGATTTTTGAAAATAAGATATCACATATCCACCGTTAAAGATTCTTTTTTCTACAATTTTTTTAGGGTTTTCAAATTTTGGTTTTTTCCAAAGGAATTGGCACTTTAACAAAAAAAAATTCCAAAAACTTTGAAACTTTTTGTTCCACAATGGCATTTTTTCTTTGACATGATGAAAGGAAAAAACCTATATGTATGAATAAGTTGTGAAAAGAAGTCTCCAAATTATTTGAAATATTTAAATTTATCATGTGAAAAATAAATGTGTACTTGCCAAGGCTTTCTCTTGTATCTACATGTTATACATAACCCCTTATTTATAGGTGTTCGAGCTTCCAATTGGCTCTCTCCTCATCCCTAACAATGCATTTAACATTGTTAATTTTTGTTTTACTTGTACATAATCTTGAAAAAATGGTTAAATGGATCTTCATCCATCCAATGAAGGTTACAATTTTTTTTTTTCATCCTTAGGAGGGTCATGAAATATTATGGGTTGCTTCCAAAAATCATTAAAAAATGTTATGTTTGACAACCAATTACACCAAGAGATTGATTATCAAAAATATTTTAGCATTCCTTCAATTTAACATTTTTTTGAGGTTCCCATTTTTTAAGATAAATGTTCAATGGTTGATTGACACGCATCCTACCACATTAGTTATACCCTATTAATAATCTTAAAATAAAAAGTCATTGGAACTTTTATTTTAAACCCTATATTAATGAAAATGCTTTTTACCCGTAATATTCACATCCAATCTTGTTTTGAAATTTAAAAAAAAAATTACTTCCAAAGAATATATGAGACCCTATATTTTGTGCATGTTAGGTTGTAATATTTGGAAGTGGCCTCCCCAAGGAGTGGTAAAGCTTAGAAATGCATAACTTCATCTTTAAATTTGGAGTTTCAACACCATTAAGGTTTTTTTCCCCATTGTCTTTGTATTTTTGTCTATTATGAGTTTTCCATCTTAAAATTCCAAGTCATTGCACATGAACCTTAAATATATATGCAATGTTTTTATTCCTAGCAAAAAACTTCATTTTTTGACAAAAAAATTGGGAAATTTTTGGAATTTGTTTTTTCCAGTGTAAATTTTGCCAAACCTCTGATACCCAAGAAATGGAATTTTTTTTGTATCTATGAGACAAATGTGCATGGAATGCCTAAACATGAATTTCCAAGACAATAACATTTTGAATTAAAAAGTATTTATTCTTTTACAACATAAATGAAAATAAAATAATTATTCAACACAATATTGGTAAATAAAATAAAATATAGTGGTATAATAGCTAAAGTTTAAAGTATGGTGGTATAACAACTAAAAGGTGAAAGTATTGGAGTAGTGCTCCCTTGGGGTTTGATGAACCAACACCTACACCCCTAGCTCCCCCCAAAAAGATTTGGGTCATAAAACTTATTTTCATTTCTTTGTCAAATTGAATGTTTATTGTTTTGTTGCTTTAAGTCGATGTCGGCAAGTGAAATGGAATAGCCCATGACATATTGTTAGAATTTGACATTAAAGAAACAAGTTATATTCTTTTTGTTTGGTTGATTAGGGAGAATTTTAAAAAAAACATTGAGCATGTGCACATAACAAGCAATTGGCAATGAATTTAATGGTGCATTTTGTTTGTAGCATCCACTTTCACAAATGGACATGTTTGTGACATGGTAACCAAAAATGAAGGGATTTGAAATCTAACAGAATGAATAGAAAATCATATGAATAGCGTCATCGCATTTAAACAACATTTTTATTTTGTTGATCAAAAATACATTTTCCAACAACAAAGAAACCTATTTACACCACCATCTATCAACAACTTGCATTTTAATGTTGCATTGGTAGGAATGTCAAAATGTCAAATAACTTGTAGACCATTATACACATAACAAACTTTTCACATGGGGATTGATCAAATGCTCCATGTTCCACCTTTGTGGTTTTGTTGTTTATGTATCATCCCACTCTTGCCAAAACCCATATGAATTCATTTCACAAAACATAAGTTTATGCCCATAGTCACTTTCTAAACATTCATTTGACTCTATCCCAAATCTGAAACCTTCTATTTTTACCATTTTGCACCACATTTTCATGTATCCTTCTCACATACAATGTTCCCAAACAATAACATCCTCATGCCCCAACAGAACAAATTTGATTCTTGAAATTGCCATCATATGAACAAGCACACACCATCGTATTCACAACTACCCCAAACCCCATAACCAACTTTATGTTTCTTAACTATAACTAGGATTAAATAAACCATGGACTTAGACTTATCATCATCTCCATCCCTCATGCCATTATTAAGGAAAAAAAAATTATAATCATCTACATCTATCCTACCTAGTCATGCATCCTACACATTAGGGGAATTTAAAAAAATAAAATTATGAATTAAAAATGTTTCACACAAATGGAAAACACCAAGACACTACTATTTCTACATGGTCGCACATAAATTGGTTCAATTATCTTCTATCACCTCCTTCTTTGTGCCATTTATCTCATCCCAATGACCTTATTTCCATTGCCATTTGCTTGATGCTAACATCATGAAGAGATTTCCAACCACACATCACAAACCATAAAAAGAAAATCATAGTTGTGCTTGCAACATTGTTAAAACACCTCACATAATATAGGACCAACATTGTTGATGTCCTTCATGAATGCCAAAACAAAACTCCAAAAGTCACCATCCTTAGTAGACTTTGCCAAAAGCTTAAAACCATGAAACCCTAGAACTAGTTAGACTATTTTTGAGTCCACAACAACACCAATGTATTGCGTAGACCAAAGCTTCACGATGTTTGGCCAATTGATATTGCATTCACCACTCCAACCACAAAAATTGCCATGCTTCACTTGTATAGTCTTGTTCACATTTGTGAGCTTTTATAGTCATTTTGTGCTCTTTAGGCCACTTTAGACGAGGATCCAAGGTCCAATGAAATAGAGTAATGCTATTGGATGAAAGCCATAAATTGGACCTATGGCCTTTTAAATGAGGGTTCAAAACCCAAAAATGACAAATCGAGGCTAAATCTACATTTGGAGGAAAAATCAATTGGTTTGAAGAAAAAAGAAAAAAGAGCTCTAAAGGAGAGCTTGTGATTTGAAGAACCAAGATGCAAGCTAGGGTTCATGATTTACAATAGGTAAAGCCCGTGGGTGGGGGACATTCTCAAAATGTGGGGTCATGCTTTATCGTAGGTAAAGCCCATCGGTGGGGGACATTCCCAAAATGTGGAGTAGGACTAAGCTAGGACCTCATCTGAGGCCCCTTATTTTGAGAAGGCCTCCATCTTAGGGCTTCACCTTACACACAATTTTAAAATCCATGGTTGTTTATTTTTGATTGTTTAAAAAAATAAATGAAATGATTTGAAAATGATATATATTTTTTAATCTCTATCTTTCCATTATAATATAATGTAACTTTTCTCATCATCATAATTTTAAAATTGTGATTTATGAATTCATAATTATAAACATATTTGTAAAAATATTTGACTTCTAAAGACTCGTTAAGAACACAATCCTTGTACTATGGTTTGCACCCTTTTGTCAATTGATATTGGTCTTGAATGTTGAATATTTACTAACCACCAAGAATCTAGTTCACCAATAAGTTATGAACATTTAAATGACTCATATTATGATGCACTCCTAAATGCATGAAAAAATGATAATAAACTTTCTCTACCAATTGTTGACAAAAAATGAAAATCTACTCAACACTTTTTTTTGCTTCATTGAAGAGTTTTGATTGGTTACCCATCCTACCATTCTTTTCGACCTAAGTGGAATCATCAACAAAATTGCATCCTAGCAAGCAAACAATGATATTTATTAGTGCAAAGTGTAGTAACTTCAATCACAAGTATTAGACTAATGCAACGATTTCTAAGACATTTTCGAAAGAAAACTTGCAATGATTTAAGGCCAAAATCAAGTTATTAGTAACTACATAGTTCAATGGGTTTTTTTTTGTTGTCCACAAAAAATGAAAGAATTTTTTGCCACACCTCTAAAACAAACCTACAATACAAAAGGTCCTTCCAATTCATAAGGAGTAAGCATAACACCACTTCAAGCTCAACTATGCCTTGTGACACAAGTATGTTTTCGATTCATGATAACCTTTGCGTCATGTTTTATAATGAGTAAAGTCAAGCATGGGGGACATTCCCAAAAATGCCGAGGCCAAACTTGGGAGCTACACCACCTCATCTTAAGCCCCTTATTTTGGGAATTCATGGTCTCGCCTTAGGGCTTTGGTGAGAAGATCATGGAACATTTCCCAAGTATAACATGAATAGAGAAATGCCTAAACCTAAACTACTTTGGACGAACAACTTATATGAAAAATTATTTGATCATTTATATGAAAAGGTTCATCACACGAAGCCAAATATGCTACATTGTTGTACCATAAGACGACAGACGAGGATAATCTTTTGATGACGTATGGAGCTGCCCTTGGGGGCCACATCCAAGTGCTCGAAGCCTAGCGTACCATTGCAGCTCCACCGAACTCTATAGGCTGGGAAGCTGGAGGGAGGACATAAACCATGCAATTGGTGTGTGAGGGAATGTACATGTGTGGGAGGGGGAGGGGGCATAAGGAGCACATCATGACCCACTTTTTGGTACTTGTTCCTCCTTTCAAAAAACTGATATCAGAAACAAACCCTAAAACTAATAACAAACCACCTGGACCAATCATTATGATTCGCCACTCAGAAACAGGGAACATCCGTCAGATCACATATTTATCGTCAAAACCCTGCAAAACTTCAGTACACTCTTCTCTGGCAAGTGTTAGGCTTTGCTGGTGCCTTTTACCCAATGTCAGCAAACTGTGCAAAAATATTGGGCCAAAACCATTTTGCTGAAACAAAGTGGCATGAGTTTTTTTCACTTTTTTCACATTCAAACATTCCTTTCAACATTCATTTACGAAACGATGTGTTTACATTACAAAAATGATGTATGTTGTGGACTCGTTGTTAAACGTCCAAACACTTCCATAAACCTCCCATTTACAAAAAGCTCTTATTACATACATAATGACGACATTGTGGACGATAATTCCACTTTGTGAACTGCATGTGCACGGGGTCAGACATGGGACTCATATCGTGGGGAGTTGTCATACTGACCCGCCTCCATCATTATACATTGGGTAATACGATGCAAAATTTGTGATCATGTCTTGATGGGTATGGTGCAATTTACTTTCCGTCCCAAAAGTATGACTCAAACATGCACAAACCTTACTTACCTTCATTGCAATTTGGGAACATGAAAAATAATGGACTGGTGGTAAGTGGGTGGGGTCTGATCGAGTTGGGTTGGCGATGGTCTTCGCATCAATGTAGTGGCGCATGTGCTTAGAAAATGGACGGACCCATGTAAGTGAAATCGACTTTGGACCAAACTCGTATTATAAGTGCAATAGGCTTTGGATGGAGTTGGTATTAGCTTGAAGTGTGCTAGACTTTTTGGCTTTGGGGTGAAGATATGAATCAATCGCATGTGCATTGAAAAAATTGGACTAAGAAGGGTATTAGACTTTGGCTTTGAGGAAGGATATCAATGGCATGTGCATTGAAAAAAATGGACTTCGAGTGTAAGAAGGGTATTATTAGACTTTGGCTTTGAGGAAGGATATCAATCGCATGTGCGTGGAAAAAAATGGACTTTGAGTGTGAGAAGGGTATTATTAGACTTTGGCTTTGAGGAAGGATATCAATGGCATGTGCATGGAAAAAAATGGACTTCGAGTGTAAGAAGGGTATTAATAGACTTTGGCTTTGAGGAAGGATATCAATAGCATGTGCATGGAAAAGGAGAGAAATTCAACTAAGTTACCAAAATAAGAATTAGTTGTTGGGTAAGAGAAGTTCACACTTTGAGTCAATGGCACATGCTAATGAATACTTCTAGTGTGCATGGAAAAATAACAATAGTTTGATGGATGATGATGCCCAGTCACAGTTTTGGACCCCTTTTTGCTATGCACATTTTTTGGCCTTGTCATGACACATGCATAAGAGGAGCCACATGGTGTGTGTGTGTGTGTGTGTGTGTGTGTGTGATGATGGGCAGCACCAAAATGTGTCTTTGTGCATCACCACACACAATCTTGGATGGGCAAAAGGACACACTCAAGGGAAAAAAGAAGAAGAAGCAAGCAATACTTTTGTACTGGTTACAAGTATGTACACATATAATGTTAGGGGAACTAACTCCTGTACATGTGAACCATGACATAACTATTAATTTAGCAACATGAAATGATGCAAAATTTCATGTATCTGAAAGACAATTATGTATTTGAACATGTTTAAGGTGTTAATTTGTTTGAGAGTCAAGACAACACCCAAATGTGATTCTTCAAACATTATTATATAAAAATGGGCATAAAAAAGTAAAATTTGATAAGTAATTTGTAAAGATTTTAATGAGCGGTGTTTTGTTTTGGACATTTTAAAATTCACACCTTTTCATGCTGAGCCATTCAAGGCACAACTTGAGAACTTGCCCGCAGAAGTAATTGAACTGATAAAGGAACATACTCTTAAAGTTTAATCTGCATAATCGCAAAGGGTGTGAATTTAACCAAAAAAGGTGTGAATTTTAAGTTTTTCCTTTGTTTTTTTCAAAATTTGTGAAGTAAGGGTTGGTGATCATCCACAAGAGGATCATTGTATAAAAATTCCCAAATTCCTCTTATATTTTGATGACATGTTGAAACCTATTGTCTAATTATGGCGACTTCAGATTATTATTTTTCCTTGTAAAGTGATGACTTGGGCCAAATTTTGCTTAAAAAATCCATTATATAATTTTGCACCTCCATCTTTTTTCTTCACCTGGATATGAAATTTTGCCACAATAGATAGAATAATGAGAGGCGGCTATAGATCTAAAAGCTGATTTGCAAAATGGGTGGTGGTATAAGGCTAATTTATGGATTGGTATGAGACAAGCTTATATTGAAATGTGTATGACCCTTTGTATAAAGTTGGTATCAAATCTTTTAAAAAACAATTCATATTAGGGAAGTGTTGATCCAAGGAGAGAGTTATTGCCTCATGTCCCCTACCTTCAAGTCGAATCTTTGATATTAAGGTTAACATCCATTTATATATTATCAAGGTTCCATCAATATACCCACCCAACACTACATGTAACCTATTTTGAATTGGATGAATATGATTGAATTATGTGATTACATAGGGGGCTCGCATGAAATCATCCATCCATAAGCAAAACCTTTAATGGACGAACTTCTTTGTGGGCAAAACTTTGAAGCAAGTCATTGCTTGAACTTATCCATCCGTAAGCAAAACCTGTAATGGACAAACTTCTTTGTGAGCAAAACTTTGAAGCAAGTCATTGTTTGAACTTTTCCTTAACAATTTATTGAGGGGCTCAACCACAAGGCTAATAATTTCAAAATGACCTATTGATTTCCAAGGACCACAAGGCAAAGTGGCAAGGGTCATGTTTAAACCTTAAAGGTCACCATTCTTTTCAAGCAAGGGGGGGTTTTTTTACAACACATTAGTGTTATCTTGGGCAATTGGTTGTTTGGCGTGTGGTAAGTTGGAACTTGGATACCTATTATATAGTCCCAAGATAGGGGGCATTGAAAGACTTGTGCAAGCAAGTGACTCATGATAACATCATGTTTTTGATGCTCACAATTGTCAAAGGCCCACTTTGGAGTTCCTATCCGAGGGGTGTGTATAGTATGTTATCACCACTAGGAAAAGAAAGGTTGATACCATCTAATCGACCTAGATGTTCATAAACCCTAACTTGTAGGGTTTTTCAATAATAATAACAATAATCATAATAATAGTAATAAAATTTAAATTTTTTTTTGTAATGTAACCAAATTGGCAATCATCATCCACAAGAAGATTTAAGTAAATTTGGTTATAGACTAGATATGAAAGTGAAAAAATGTAAAATTCATTTATATTTTGGCTACATATTGGAACTTGTTGTAAAAAATTGATGAATTAATTTTATTTTATTTGGACATATGGTGAATTAAGGACATGTTTTTCACAAAAAAAACATTTTGCATGTGTTAAATTCATTTTAAAACAAGAAATTTGGCCCTAAAATAACATTGGCGATAACCCACTAAGCATACCAAGATGTATGTTCCACATATCCATAATTTATTAGCGCACAAGGAGACTAATTAAAAACCTAGCAAATAATTCCATTATAAAACTTATGGAACATTTCCATAACCGAAATATATGAGGAGAGTTAAGCCTTTCTCGAACACAACCATTTCTTGGCTTGAAATAATAAATAATGTGAGATTTTTAATGACATAGTTGATATAATTATTGGAATTTTAATTGGGCTTTCTTGCAAACTAAACCAAATAGATTGAAAAAAATATATTAGGGTTTAAAAAAAATTATCGGTTCACATTGGCCTCGGCTTTAGGAACATCATGTTGAAGAAAGACATGAGCCGAGCCCAAACACAACCCATGTGCTACGGTTGTGTTTTGCCCGTTATGTGATTCCGAATTTGACGACGTCTACAAAATGAATATTTGGGTGTTCGGTAGAAGAGACACACGAGCCCCCCCCCCATTTCCCTACGGCATGTCAAATGGCCTATAAATCGCACTTTCGGTTCGGTGAAACAAAAGATGTACTTGTCTCCTTCTTCGGGAAATCCTATTATCGTACTTTGATGACGGAAAGATGATCAAACAAAACTTGGGGAGTCTAGGGGAGTGTGTTTATACTTTTTTTTTTTCACTTTGGATTTTGTGCATTGGGAACCCTACTAACTACCGCTTCATAGTAATGTATTTGGAATCGTATTTGTATTGTCGCACACAAGGAGAATTATTTCCTTTTTTTTAGAAAAAAAATTTCTTGGGTCACCATGAGGAAGAAAAGAAAAAAAAATAGTCACTCGTATTTTTTTTTGACACAATTTATTAAAAAAAGAACCGGAAAAAATGGAAAAAAAATCACTCGTGAGTCACCTTTCAAAGTCTTTTCATGTGTGTGTGTGGGGGGGGGGGTGTTTCTAGGAGTTGCAAAATTATTCCATGTACGTTTTCATCTTTTGGTGCTTGTCGAACAAATAGGCATGCGATCGTTTACCCCCCACAAGCCTATTTATGTTGCACGAGAGGTGGACCGTTGGCTAGAAAAACACCCCATAAATGGATAAATGGAGCTTGCCCATTCAGCAAAGTTGAAAGTTGAAACCAAATACCGTAGTTAGTACCTTGGCCATTTTCAACACATGTTTGTCGAATAATTTATTAATTAATTAATTATTAAAAATTCATTTCAACAAATGAAATATTCCTAAATATTCATTATTATCCTTCACAATATTTTTTTTATTTGAAATAAATAATTTTTGAAAATTTCAAAAATTCTGAAAAAATAATATAATTAGTGCGGAATTGGCCAAGGTACTAGGGTACTACTCTTAAAATAAGAAGTGTTACGAAGGGTTTTTTTTTAAAAAAAATTAAATTTCCCAATTTTGTGATATCCAAGAGTTGGTTAATTTTTCCAAATCAGAAAAATTAATCAAATTTACACTAAAAAAAGAATTCTTCAAAATTTTACAATTTTTTTTCCGATTAAATTAAAAAATGAAGTTTCCTGTAAATGAACTCGGTAAATATGGGCACTATAAATATAAATAAATTTGTGTTGTAACGCAAATGCCAATCATCCAAAAGCAGATTTCGCCAAATTTTGCCCCAAAAAAATAAATAAATCGAGTTTTGATGATTTTTTTTCCCAAAAAATCATTGAATATGTTACAATGTTTTTTTTAAAAACGTATTTACATTGCAAAGTTTCTCACCCAAAAAAAAGAAGGCAAGTGGAAGAACCTTCGAAATAGTGTGAAAACGGAATGCTTTTTTCATAGGCGAAAAAAATAACCCAATGTGAATGTGTACAATAGCTTTTTTCTTGGAAAAGAAAATGGCAAAAGTAGTCACATTTTGAGGGGGAAAAAAAAGGTCACATTTTGCCATATTTAGACATTGAGTTCTTAGAAGTAGGCATGATTCTAGAAATTTTCTACTTTATTTTCTGACCTGTGGCCAAATTTGGCTCAAGTTCTCTTGTGGATGATCACCAGTCCACCTACTTGACAAAATTGGGAAAAAAAGAAAAAGAAAAAAAAGAAGACTTTTTTTTTGCTTCAATTTTGTGAGGGTAAGTGGACTGGTGATGATCATCCACAAAAAGGAATTAGCCAAATTTGGCTATAATAAGTCTGAGAGGAAAATACAATTTTTTTGGCAACCTACTATCCTCTGGCGAGCTGTTGGAACCTGTGGTCTATATATATGGCAATTTCAAGCCTTCTTTCTTCCAAATATTGACGACTTTGGGCCATTTTCTTCCAAAAAAAAAAAAAACCTTTGTAATTGTCACATATATATATATGCCGTAATATCTTGGTGAATTTGGCACACGAATGTTGAATAATTAATTTAACTTTAGTTTTGGGGATTCAGTGTTGGGGTTTTTAATTTTGAAATTCTCAACAGCCAAAAAAATAATATAATTTGTAAGGTACCCTTGTTTCATGCAATTTAAACTCTTTTGGTGGTCAAGTGAACCTCTTTTTAGTATCCTCGTTTCAAATCAACCGGGTATCGAACTTTTACATCTTAAGCAAAGTTTTTTTCAAAATTTTAGCAGATTAAAAAAATCATAAAAATTCAAGATCATTAAAAAAATCAGAAAATATATTTTTTAATTATTTAAAAATTATAAATCATTAAAAAATATAAGAATATAAAATTATAAAAATTCAAAAAATTAATTTTTAATTTATTCGGAAGCCGCCAACGTACTATGATATATGGTTGCCATCACCACAAAATGGGGGGCAATGTGAACCAGCAACTTAGGCTCCAAAGCTGCATAGATCCGGTGCACGGGCGCGACCGTAAAAATGGCCCGGACACCGTACATTTGACAAAGTACGGGTTTCATGTAGCCGAAAAAATGGGGTTAGACTTGTGATGTTCTGGACAAGAGAAAAAAAATACCAAAAAATAAGAGAAATTTTCGCGGTGTTCCAAAGAAATGAACTCCCAAATACCCCAAAATATGGTCCAAAGTATTTTAAACCCTAAAACCAGAGTGCCTGCCACTCATTGTGCACTTGGTACCGTTGGAAAAAAGCCCATTGACGAGTACAATTGCAATTTGGTGGTTTTGTAATGTTTAAACCTATGAATATTTTTTGTCATTGAAAAACCAAATGAAAGACAATTTATTTTTAGTGTGGCTTTGTAAATTTTGGACCTATCGGGTGTGAGTTATTGGATCTAGAACAATTCTTTCATTCAAAAAAATGATTTTTTTTTTTTGGTTAGAGTGGCTTTTTAATTTTTAGACCTATCGGGTGAGAGTTATTGAATATAGAATAAAAATTTCATTAAAAAAATCAAAACTAATTTTTTGGGGTGGCTTTGTAATTTTTAGACCTATCGTGTGAGAGTTATTGAATATAGAAAACAAATTCATTGAAGAAAAATGTGTTTTTTAGAAGGGTGGCTTTGTAATTTTTAGACCTATTGTGTGAGAGTTAATGAATATAGAATATTTTTTCATTGAAAAAAAAAGAGGTAATTCTTAGATGTGGCTTTGTAATGTTTCCTATGGTGTGAGAGTTATTCAATAATATTAAATAATTTTGTGATTGAAAATTGAACAAAATTGAAAGTAATTCTTTGTATGAAAATTGTGGTATGTTCATGATATTGTTGAAAATAAATAAATAAATAAAAAATTTGTGTGTGGCCAAAATGGCAATCATCCCCAAGATGACTTTAGCCAAATCTAACTATAAACAAGATATGAATTAAAACCCTTGATGATCATTTTAAATTTTTGACTTCACATTAAAGACCAAATTGAAAACATCCAAAATCCATTGATTTTCAAAAAAATTAAATGCATAATGTCACCAATAAAAAAAAGTTTTGTTAGATATTCCTTGAACAATCAGATTTTCATAATCAAATTTAACGAGTAAATTATATTATAGTTATAAAAAATGCGCATGCAAAAATTGCATGATAATTGCACATCCTCACGCAAGGGACTAATAATATTTATACAATAAACTAAGCAAATGCCATGAAATCTTTAGTTTTTATTTTATTTAGTTAAACTCAATTATCGTCTTTGGGTTCCAAACTCCATAAAGATTTATTTAACTTGATTGTTAAACAAACAAAAGGGGTGTGTGTCATCACATTGTGGCCTTGCCATCTACAATTTAAAAGTATCTTAAGGCAAAAGAAGAATTAATGGAAACTCAAATATTTCACCATGCAAAAATGTGATCTTCAAAACAATCCTCTAAAAAAAAAAAAAAAAACCAAAATCCTTCAAGATATTATAACTCTATAATAACTAATCTCAAATTTCAACACAAGCCAAAATTATCATCTTTCAAAAATCTCTTGAAATTATTTTGACGATTTTTTTCAAAAAATCATTGAATTTGCGACACAAAATTTCCAAAATTTAGTAAAGTGGAAAAAAAAAAAGAAAAAAAAAGGGGGGTGGGAGACAACTACCATTTGGAGTTTTTTATTTTTCAAAAATTCCTTGAGTAGGTCCACAAACTGGGATCCTCAGCATTAATTAATTAATTAGGATGAAATGGCAACTATCCTAAGTGGGCTGTAGCCTTTTTACAAAATTGCTGCTTCAATTGGCGATCTAGGAAGTGCTTAGGTCTAGATGTGGCTAATTTTATTATTATTATTTCAAAAATGTCGAAAAAATCTCTTTAAATCACAATTTTTTTGGTGTGGTATGGGTGTTGTTTTTTTTATTAAAAAATTGGAAAAATAATTCGCCAAATTGCGAAAATTCGCCTCCAAAAAAAAAAAAAAAAACTGGCTGCCAGTTATTACTGCCGACACGGAAGGGACGCGGAAATGGGGTTTCAAACCCTAATCAGTCGTCCCGTTGGTCTGGCAGACGTAAGGTGCGCGCGCGCGTCAGAGTGTGTCTCAGACGAGTAAAATCCGCTGCCGTCAGTTTGTCGCGACTCCGCCGTGCGTGGGCTTGACTCGTCTTTGCGGGACCTCCTGGAGAACAGGGGAGGGACGTAGGGAGGCAGTGGGGAAGGGAGGAGGAGGTGGACTAGGGGAAGACCACGACGCCCCTCTCCCGAGACTTTTCTTTGCACATGCTGTTTACCAGCCCACCAGCAAACACCAAAGCTCCTCAAGCACAAGAACAAGAACAAGATCAAGCCACAAATCATTTCCCAATCGCCCGGTTCTTCCCCTTTCCGAGCTTCCTGCTTTGTTGTTCTCTTGTCCCCCAGTTTTCTTTAGTTTTCTTCTTCTTCTTCTTCTTCTTCTTCTTCTTTTGATGTTCGTTCTTTGTAAACGGATGCGGGTACAAATGTTGTGATGCTGCTGCGGCTGCTCCAGATTGCTTTGAATAAGAAACATTTTCGAATCCTTCTTTTCCAACCCTGGTGGCCTCGAGCTTTCTAGTGTTATTTCTCTGTAGCGCGGCTTGTTTCTTCTTCTTCTTTCCTTCTTCCTTTCTTTGTTGTTCATTGTCGTAAAAGGATGCGGTACAGATGTTGTGGCGACGCTATTGTTGCTGCCTCTGCTGCTCCAGAGGGCTTTGAACAACAAACTGGAGGTTGTTTTCACGGGGGCTTTTTTTACGCTCCTTCTTCTTCTTCATTTTCAACACGGCTTTCTTTCTACAGGTAAGCCTTGATTCCTTTCTTTCAATTCATGAAACATTTGGGGCAGATCTTTGAAGAAGTGTATGCTCGTTTTTTTTTTTGTGAGCTTACTTCTGATTTGATATAAGTATTGTTGCGTCACTTTTTTCCTGTGCTTCTAAAGATGGTCTCTCTGATGTTTTGAAACGAGTTGGATTTCCATCATTTGGAAATGATGAGGGAGGGTGGTGTGTTTGTTTGTTTTTTTAAAAAAATTCTGGGGTCTTTTTGGCCCATTCTTGTAAAGATCTTTCAATTCAGGGAAGAATGGGGCTGGTCTTTGAAGTTTGCTTCCTTACTTTGTGTTTTGATAAGTCTTCTGCCTTTTGTGCACTTTGAAATGGAAGCTCACTTTGATGTTTTGAAAGGAGTTGGGATTTTCTACATTTTGCATTTGGAAATTATTTAACACCAGAGGTTTCCAAATTTACCTTCCTGAGCTTTTGTTTTGTGTGGTTTTTCCTTTATGCAAAGATCTTGGTGACCTTGGGGGTTTCAGACTCTGTATTCACTTCATGATTTTGAGTTCAATCAGCAATGGCGGTTGTGGTATGACAAGTTTGTGGGGGCCCTAATCACAGAGGTGTTTGGGGCTTGGTGTTCTAATGTTCCTATTCACGGTTTGTACAAATTGTTATGAAGCTCCATGGGGCGATTTGAGCCAGTGATCTTCCCTTACAACATACATTGGAATGCCGGGAGGGTTTCATTCCAAACTGGACATCAATTTCATGGGAATGTTTCTTGTCATGAAAGTTTGTTGTTTGTGAGGCTTTTCTGTCCATTGTTAGAATGGTGATAGAGATAAGCTTTGAAACCGTTCATTCTTCTATGATCCAGGGCACCTCAAGGTTTTGCTGTGGAAGTTCATTTGAGAGTCTGTGTGACTGGTAGCAGCAAAGATCCTGAAGAGGGTTCGGATCTAGACAAACTTGTTTCTGTTCAAGAGATCTTGAACATTTTAGCTTGGGACAGTTGGTGCTGTGACTTTTTTCCCCTCTGCAGATTGCTTCTGAGTATCATTCTTCTTTTGACCTAAACTTTGAGTCAATAAGGGTTTTCTGCATGAGCAATTTCAGTTTTTAGTCAGAAGGTGGCTCCTTGCCTTAATCTTCAGTATGGCAGTTTGTTTACTTTGGGTGAACTGTGTTGTTCTTCATTTCAGCTCTGTCTTCAGCAGGACAGACGAGAGGTGGAGTGGGTATGTTGGGGGGTGGCTTGAGGGACTGCCACATGATAGAACCCTATAGATCACTTTTTGGAGGTTGTGGAAGCGAACTTTATCATGTGTAACATTCCCTTCACACTTGTAAGTTCCTCATTCTCTATGAACTCACAGAATCACCATTCTGAGTTTCCTGGATGGACTTTTATGTGATAATCATAGAAAGTGCTTTTTATGCAGTAGCATCAGGAATGGTTGCATCAACATGTTATCAAATCAGATCCAAATGTGAAGGAACATAGAAACAGCCTACTAACACCATGAAGTGTATGCTGTCCAGGTGATACCGCAACATCTACAGGAAGATATTGTGAATCGCTTGGAAGATGCTGTTCACATTGCAAGAGTGAAATGTGTGTGCAAGTCCTTACAATCTGCTGCTAGTCGCGTCCGGTCGCTTCGAATCATCTGCAAGGAAGAGTATCATGCTAGTGTCCGGAATGAAAACCCCCCAACAGCACTTCCGTATATCAAACCCATAAGAGGAGGTGCAGAACCAGCCACATTGGATACGTCACAGGCAGATGGTTTGACGGAGGACATACAGAAAACCAAGAATGACAGCACTCCTGTTGGACCCCTACATGATGATACTCAAGGTTTGAGTGGTACTCAAAATGGTGTTTCCCAGGGCTGCCAGAGTGACAGTGGAATCACCAAGCATCCTCTAGAGAAAGTTGCTGAGGGTCCGGATGCTCCACATGAAGTTGTTGAAGGATCTAATCGTGTTCGGTCACTTCGAATCATCTGCAAGGAAGAGTATCATGCTAGTGTCCGAGATGATGACCCCCCAACAGCACTTCCTGATATCAAGCCCATAAGAGCAGATCAAGCCACATGCAGTACATCACAGGCAGATGGTTTGACTGATGGCATACATAAAACCAAGAATGACAGCACTCATGTTGGAATCCAGCATGATACTCAAAATTCCTGTGGCAATCCAAATGGGATTTACCAGGGCTGCCAGAGTGACAGTGGAATCACCAACAAGCATCCTCTAGAGAAAGTTGCTGAGGGTCCAGATGCTCAACATGAAGTCATTGAAGGATCTGATCTCAAAAAGCGCACTTGGGGTCAAAGAGAAACCCTCTGTGAAGCTGAGGTTTGCAATCAGCAGCCCCCATGCAACCAGAATAGTAGTGATCAGGCTCTGCAAGACACTTGCAGTAACTGTGATACCTCTAAGGGTAATCTGCCAGAAACCCTAAGGGATGATAATGGCAACTTTCCAAATGGGAGTAGCAAGAAACCCAAACTTGAGGGGGACGTTTGTGTGGAGGATTCACAGGCTGGGAAAGCAAGTACTCCAGAAACAAAGAAGGAAACAGATGCACAAAAGGGAGATCTGCAAGAAGCTCAAAGGGATGACCATGACAATTTCCTGAGTAGGAGTAGCAAGAGACTCAAACTTGAGGGGGAGTTCACTGCTGCGAACCCACAGGATGGGGATGCAAGTACTTCAGGGGCAGGCAAAGAACCAATTTTTTTCCGCCAAATTCTGCCAACAGTATTGCAGGGGTTAGAATGTGTTGCACAATTAAGAATTGAGGTTGAACCAAAGCTGCAGTCAAAGGTGGTTACAGAGGCAGAACGGAAGTGTACTGATCATTGGATGACAGATCCATTGTTTGTGAACAAGTGGATTCGGTATGTTCAGTCTTCAATACAGCATCTGTGCATAGTGGATTATGGACAGCAAGCCATCATGAGGAGATCCAGCATCCTCACAGTCATATCACAAACTTGTGAGTGTTCACTCCCTGTGTGTTTTCACATCTATACTTTTTTTTTGATGTTGGCCAGGAAGGATATTATGATGCTCAAATGGCTAGTTTGCCCTGCTGAACCTTGACAATCCAAATCATGGTTGTTTAGTCCAAATATTGTGAAGTCCATTATAGGGTAGTCCTATAGATGTGGGTGGCCAAGATCTGCAAAGCATGTTTTTGGCAAATCTGCTGATCAATGGATGTTGAAATCTGTGCTCATCCACCTCTTTGTTCACAAACCAGACATCAGCCTTCAAGTTCACTAGGGTTCAGTTGTTTACTCTTGAATCATTAACATCATTGGCTTTTGTCATCAAAATAAAGCTACATTATTGTGAAGATTATGGCATTTACTGTTGTCTTCAAACTGTGTATGTATAACGTGGACTCATACCAGATGCAATGCTTCATACATGCCTTGAGATTTTATGCTTCTGACAAAGGTCTTGAATTGTGTGGTGTGTGATCAGGCTCTGTGTTGAAGACACTGGACTTGAGGAACATGTTTCTGGACACAAAGGGGTGCAAGGACATGCCGAACCTGGCAAGTTTTACTCTCCGTTGTGTGAAAGTGAATGGGAATGTGCTCCAAGAAATTAACATGCGGATGAGAAATTTGCAAACTTTGGCCCTCCTTGGGGTTTTTGGGGTTCAAGAAGGCCACTTAACATTACCTGAACTCAAAGTGTTGTGTCTTGGCTTGTCCACAAAAGCAAAATCAGTCAAGATTGAGTTGCCAAATCTTGGGAAATTGCAGTTGAAGATGTCATGTCCAGAAGTACTTCACATATACGCACCAGTCCTCCAATTTGTGGCATTTAACCTTGAGATCCTCGATTGCTCATTGGTGGGATTTGAACACATCAAGAATCTTCGGGAGCTTCTTTATGGTGCATCACAATTCACTACGCTTTCAAAGCTCGTGCAAAAAAATACGTGCCTTGACAAGACGTTTCTGGACATACCGTGCATGGCCTTGGACGAGGATGGAAAGTGGAAGGGTGTGTTACATGAAGTCGCACTCAATATGCCATCCTTTGAGACACTTCAATCAGAGTGTCTGAACATGCAAGTCCTCAACATTGGTCCAGGGCTTTGGCATTCGATGGAGACAGTGCACTACTCCAGTTTAACAGAAGTTCAGGCTTGGCCACCAATTACAAGGCTCATCTTGCACATGATTCCCCACACACTTGAATCGTCTGTTGCAGTTTTACTTTTGTTCATCACAGTAATGCCGAAGCTGCGGATTTTGGAAGTAAAGGTGCACACAGATAGCCCAGTCGACTATGACTCTTTTATCGATGTCATCAAGAGCCACGTGAGCCACATCTCCCATTTAACATTTAGAGCTGGGAGATGGACCAAGAGTCTGGACTTCTCTTGTTTTAGCTTCTAGTGTGGATTTTAACCATTGGGCCCCAAAAAAGCAGTTGGTCCCTGTTTTTGAATGTACATGTCTTTTTTTTTCCAGCAAGGCACAAAGGAGGTTCTGTTTTGTGTACGCATGATAAGCTATGCTTTATCATCCCCCAGGGTTTTCAGGTTACAGAAATGGAACACACAAAAATGCAATACAGCCTTACTGGTTTCATCGTGTTAAGGACTCATTGAGCTCTTTGGGCTCAGCACTGTGTGGATCATGCTTTAGGGTTTAACATGATGAAAGTGTGGCAAATGATATTGGACAAAATCCATAATTGTTGTTTGTGGAAATTGAGAGGGGTGGTTGTGTCATCTCGCTCTCTGCACAAAAGCAACAATTGTAGCTTTACACCTAATGATTCTGGGATTTTCCTTCTATTTTTCTTATTTCCCATCATCATAAATTTATTTGCCCTTGATTGAAATAAAACTCAAAACTCTATGATTGCAATTGTGTTATGGCCAATGTGAAAGGTTTTGTGAATATCTTGTGTCTATGTATATTGGGGAAACACATTTGCAAGATCATGTTAAGAAGCATGGGGAAAATTAGCTAATGTATCCAATGCATTAGGTTTAGGATTATCACTCTTTTTGCATGCTTTTCATATCTCATACAACCTCAAATTATATGAACATAGTTTGTCCATTGTGTACATATAGAAGTAATTATAATAATAATAAAAGTAATATTATTAATATTAATCAGAGGAATGGTATATTTGTTATGCATTCAAAGGCATTAAATGATCATATGTTTCAAAGAGGATTGTTACTTGGAAACATTACAACAAGCAAGTTGTTGATGGGGAAATTTGGGGACTAGAAAGTGTTGGCCCTTGACATTGCAAGAAGGTTTATCTGGGTAGACAATTTTTTGGCATTATTCTTTGTGCTTTGGACATCCATGGATTGAAACTTGCAAAGACAATTTGCTCCAAATGCAAGATTTGACAAAACATGCAAGTTTTTATGATTATTTGTAGGAAATGTGATGAACAAGAAGGGATTAATGGAAACACATTGCCATCATTCATAGATTGGGTTCGTGACATGGAGGCAAATAATCATGATTTGATGTTATTGTGCACTAAACATGGGCTTTTCGTTGTGAAATGTGTTCAAGCAAAAAGCTCTAACAATAATTTCCATGTCTTGGACCATAAGACTAACTTGTTGCAAATATTTGAGAGTAGTTGTTGCTGCTTTAGTGTTTCAACAACTTGATGTTGATGCAAGAGCCATTCAAATGAACTATGTTGGAGTGCTCAAACACATAGTGCAACTAAATTATGGGCTTGTCAACACCCCTACTATATTATTTAGATGTGAGTGGATAAAACATACAAATAATTGGGGTAGTAACAAAATTGAATTAATTTTAAAATATTAAAGATGATGCAATATTTATGGTTCTGAATTTCAAGCACAATTTGCCAATCTTCTAAGAACCATTTGTATTTCCTTCCTGAGCTATAGTTTTTTTCTTAGATGACAAATGGCCATGTTAGAAATACTTTTACCCAAAGAGGTTCACTCCCACCAATCTATTGCAAGACACAAATGATGTGTTCATTATCACAACAATGGAAGCTAAAAGACTCCATCCACCAACAAGGCTACCTCCACCATGATCTATAGTGTCTTTAGTGGGGGTAATTAAGTTGTTAGATGTTGAAAATCTTCTAACATCTTCACATTTTTTAACTAAGTTGTTTTTTGCTAAATTATGTTCCATTACTCAAATTAATTTCAATTTGATTGTTTCAAATTTAGACATGCTTCAATTTACTTGCACACTACTACAAAATGTGGGTGCAAATCATTAGTCCTTGTTCAATGGACTAGTAATTCACTACATCCCCATTAAGTCCTATTCATTGAGATTAATGAATTTAATCAAAATCTAATGAAATCACTTGGTGTACAAGCACACATTTTGTTGATGTGACACATTGATGATGATTTGATTTTGAGCAATAATTTGTTTACATCTAGTTGTGTGAATGGTATTGGGATATGAAACAATGCATATGACATGTTTAATATGAATTCATATTTTAAATGTTCGTTTTGTTTCAAATATGTGAACACGAGGAAAAAATTGGTTCATTTTCCTTTTCCTTTCTAAAGGAAATTTGTGGGAAACATAGGTGACCTCCATGGTTTTTGAGTCCATGTATTCATTTTCTATTGTTGTAGTACCTAGGTAGATTATATAAATTATATTATTTTTCATTTTTTCAAAAAAATTAAATATTTTAGGCCAAGATTTTTGAAAATTCAATCAAAATGTACTTGAAACCACACCATGTCATACAAAATAACATAAATTATGATAAGTTTAAGTGAAAAGACAACATGAAACTTGTGAAATATCAAATGATTTTATTTTGTTTATTCCTTATATGCCAAATTTTTCAAAATAAAAATTCAAATGTTGAATCAAAACTTAAAATTATATTAATTTCTTCACCACCATAGTGTGCAAGTTGCTTAAGGTATTACAATAGTTTAGTTAATCATTCATTTGACAACTACTAAGAATAATTCCTTGATATTTTGGCTACATGTGGTTGTTATGTACACATTTACACACACAAAAACTGAGAAAAAAATCATTGATTTTTAGTTCCATGTGGACATAAAATACAAGTTAAAATGTCATGTCATATTCACCAATATATTCACATCATATACATACAACTCAAATGTGACAATAAAATGACTAAATCACAATCTATGTGTATATTATGGGCACATCAACCACTCTAACATCGACATGTTATATGTATTATTTGAAAATTATGTCACATAAGGTCACAATTGTTTTAACAACTTTACATCTTTAGCCCGAATATACATAATATGACCACATGTTCACATCATGCTAAACATCCATTCAATAAACTATAACATATTGTTGGATGAATGATGATCATCTAATGTTAGATGAGATTTACAAACAATTTACAATTGCATTCATTAATTGCAACAACAACTAGATTGCAACTATAAATATTGCCACATAAGGTGGACAATTGCAAATATGATTCATAGTTGTTCTTTTAGTTGTTAAAGACTACCAATTGTTTAGGTAGTGGTTGCATAGGACATGGATTCTTCTAGTGTTATTGGATAATAAAAATTACATTCCTTTAATTGATTAATTATTACATTACAACATGAGGAGCAACATCAACAATCAAATTTTAACAACAAATATTGATGAAGTTTTGATCATGAAAATTGAAAATTTCCAAGCCAATTAAAGTCAAGGAGTCAATTACAACAAGATTAAGAGATTGAATGTGTGTTTATGGTCAAGGAATTCATTTGTCCAACTTTGACAAACCACTTAATATCAAAAAGGAAGTTTGAATACTCAATAGTCAAGTTTTTGTCATAATTGTGGGAAAAATGACCATTGGTAAAGAGAATGCTTCCACCAAAAAGGCTATGGCACAAGAAAGCTACGAAATTTGGATACGGATCCAAGTTGGTATTTGGATTTTGGTGCCTTAAGACCACCATCTATAGACCACACCTAAAATGCTAACCATTACTCTTTGCACACACAATTTGAACAATTAACCCTACCACCCAATCACAATTCTTTGGTTTTCACAACATGCACTCACAAATTTTCCCCTACCAACATTCAATCAATGAGAAGGATGAAAAGTTGTTGACCAATAAAAAAACCTATAAGCTTCTACCATAGCTGACAACTCACAACAAAAAAAGAAAAACCTAAGGTTGGTACCCAAGGAGCAAAAAGGTGAGCTCCTTAGTATGAGTATTGAAACTAGTATCAAAACCCTAATACTAGATCAATTGGGTATTTTCTAATTTTTTTTTTCTAATTTTGACATATCTTGATATCAACAAGTATTTGGACACTAGATACCAAACTAATATGGTACTTGATAATAGTGTTGATACTAGTTAATGACCTTAGATACTAAACCCACATTGATTAGGACCCATGGCCACCTTGCAAATAGTTATGGGTTCAAAGCCATGTTAGATGTAACCTTCAATGATAGTTGGGTTAGTATTGTATACAAATACTTGAAATTGTTACGTTAGATAGTTAAAATGTGAGAAATATGAGATGTTCCAACCAAGTTGCAAGAAACCTTACAAGGTGTAATCTGGCAACGGGTTGCAAGACACCTTACAAGGTGTAATCTGGCAACGGGCTTTTCAAAAAGCATAAAGCTTGCCATCCTGTCGTCTTTTCCCCATAATATCTAGTGGGGATTCAGCAAGAACCTGCAGAGTATCACAAGAAATTTCATTTTAAAAACAACCTACAGTTTTTATGCCATGTAAAGCCCTGAGGGGGTTACTGAATTTGGACCCTCGCTCGGCTCTGCCTCATGGTGCCCTTGTTCTAGTGAAGCCCATCCCCAAGGGCTTTACAGTACACTTCAATGTGCAAGTGTTAGAAATATGACATGTTCCTCTCAAGTAAGTCTTCAATTCAACTTCTTCAGACTCAACCACCATGTCCTTGGAACTTCTTAGGTGCTGTACCTGTAACTAATAACAGGCAGTGTTTCTCCCATGCTTGAATGTCAGGCTATGATCTGAGAGGATACCAAGTGCAGGCCATGCAGGTTGGAACTAGAAATTGAAGACTAAACTGTGGCTGGTGCTGGTGCTATGGAAGCAAGGACAACAAGTGCATCAACTGGCTTGGTACAATTGGTGGAGGTGCACAACTGCAACAACTGCACCATACTCTACTGTCAAGGCCAGTTTCTGGCCAAGTTCAGGGCGTGTGCCTAATCCCTCAAGGGACTTGAAACAAGCAAAACAGTAGACTCCCCCTTCAGTCACTGTCCACTGCCAGTCATACCAAATCAACAATTTATGCTCTGTATCCACCAACCCCAAAGCTCAAATGTCATGAATTCAGATGAAGCAACCATCATTTAGTGAAGTTAAAGATGTAAACATCAGTTGTTCTCTGTTACACAGTAGCAAGGATCACTTCTGATCAAAAAGAACAAAACCATCATACATTCAAGATCTTGAACCATACAAACACATACAAACATCAGACATACATTATGAATGCAAATTTGTAATGAATATAACATACTACACAGCAAAAGGAAATGATATGACATTACCAAACCTGAGACATTACATTCCAAAGGAAGTATATGAGACTGTACAGATAAGAAGAACCATTGCTAAAATTTGAGCAAAACGCCTGAACCTGTTGGGTTATAGGCCTATCACCATTATTGACAGATACTTTTCAACCAGAGAAAATTCATATTAGCTTCTGTACAATGTTCACAATGTTGATGTACCGAACCACAAGGCCCTACCATCCCTTATGCAAAAACTAAACAAGGACTGTCATACAACCCTTTTGATGTAGAACCCTGCTCCTTACAGAACTCAGTAAAACCTGGAATTGGAATATATCCAACAACTGCTAATAAGCCTTCTTCATAGGATACAGAACCTGTACAGCTTTGTGAACCTTCATCAGAAGCCACCTGGAAGGTGACTAGAATCTGTAAAGGTTAAAGGTAGGATACATAACCTACTGTGCAGGAACAGTCCTTGTAGCCTCCTTGATTCTTTCAATGGGTACCAAAGGAATGAAATCAGCAAGAGGCAACTGCTTATCCTTCAAAACAGTTGCTAGATTGTTGTAACTCTGAGCTCCGAGTTTAGCAGCTGGAGCAGCAAGATGAACAGCCTGAGGCACCAGTGGCACTGTGAGTAGCTTCTGCCATGCACTGTATGTCAACTGCTCAGCAGCAGGCTCGTATTTCTGGTAGTATGAAGCTGCTGTTTCATAGAGTCCTTGATTTTGCACATCTGCAACAACAGCCCTTGCAGCATCTGGTGCCTGCTTGGCCACATCATATGCTTGGGATGACTTCTCTTTCAGAAGTGGGGGGAGGAATTCATTAAGAAGTGCAAGCGTTTCATCCACCTGCCAACAGAAAATTTAGCATACCAAGAAACCTCACCACAGGAAGAAAAAAGATATTCCCTGGGAAGAAACCCATGCAAAAAGGGTACAGCAAGAGAACTCACTCACCTTCTGGATGAGATCGACACTTCTTAAGAAATTGCAATGATAAGAATGTTACACCTCACAGAAATAGAACATTGGTCACACTCCACAGCAAACTATCTCAAAGCTTTGCTGGAGACCCTAAACTACAATCTGCTTACGACTGGAAATTCTCAAAGATTTCTTGGCAACTTCTGGACTAAAATCTGCTTACAACTGGTAATTGCCACTCGAACAAGAAATTTAAACAAGACAAAGTTTCTGAAAGAAACAGCATACCTTGCTGTCCAAAAATTGCAGTAGCTCCAAAGGCTTGCCCTCAATCCTTTGATATACAGGACCCACGACTGTCTTGACTGTGCCTTCGACGTTATCAACACTTGGTTTCAACGGTCCCGAACTGTCCTTGGCAAGAGAATACAAACCCCCTAAAAATCCCAATGCCTCAAGGGCAAGTACGTGAACCAAGCTAAGATACTTCAGATTCGGCTCCTGCACCAGGTTAGAGGGAAAACACAGTTACTAACAACCTTCCAGATTTGCAAAGCGCATGACCACAAGAACGCCGCAATGCATTCATGGATTTGAAAGGAAAGACCATTGCACAGAATTCACGTGATGAAAGGCACAGCAAAACAGAATCGCCAAGCAGACAGTGGTGGAAAACCTGGAAACTTTTATGCGCTAGAAAATGATGAGATCCCGCAACAGCATAACCTCATATGCTATGGCAATTCTAAAGCTTCCTACACAGGAATCGCGTTCATCGCCTCCTCGAGAAAATAGCTACAAGAAGAGACTATTTGAAGCCCGGGGAAAGCCTCGGGAGGAGGCATACAAAATCAGAATAGACTACTTCAAGCCCGGGGGAAAGCCTCGGGAGGAGGCATACAAAATCAGAATAGACTATTTGAAGCCCGGGGGAAAGCCTCGGGAAGAAGCACACGAAACCAGAATGGCTAAAGATTAAACTTATCAAAACATCACAAACGAAAACACAAACAAAGACAAACAAAACACACTGGCGGGGGTTTCAAATTAAACCTCGGCAATAGGCTTAAAAAATCACGGAAAGCGTACCTGTGTAGTATCAGCCATGATGCCTGGTAACGACGACGACCACTAAGCGCTTGACGATTTCGATATGAAAAAGCCGATGGAAAACCTCCCTTCTCGCAAACAAAGAAAGAGTTCGAGCCGGGAGGAAAAAAAAACTCCGCCAAAAACGAAGAGCGCAACAAAAAAAAAACACAAGGAGAAAGAGAAAGTATTTCTCAAAGTGATAAAAGTTCGACAGCGATTGACAAGAATATTATCTTGTGCACAAGTCGTCGTCGTCGTCGTCGTCGGAAAACTATCAACACCGCAGTGAAGAGCGAGCGATGGGAAATGAGGCCGGAACGTTGCACTCGGAGGAAGCGCCGTCCAGGAACGCCGGGAAGAGCGCACGGCGGAGACGCATGGTTCCGAGCTTCGTTCCGAGGCTAAGCTTCTGGTATCCGAAGCTAATGGCACATTCTAGAAGCTACCAAGTAGGTACCTAGTACATACACAGTCGGTTGAGAACTTGGGAAATCTGCTGCCCGGTTCTGGAAAAACCTAAATGGACGGTGAGATGGACACACAGATGGTCATCTACTGGTTCCACTTGAGATTCTCGTATTTAAATCTACTTATATAATATCCTTGGTGGTCGTCCTTTCCATCCATCCGTCCCGTCATCTGTCCCGTCATCCATCCATCCAAGTTCCTCATCCCGGAAGAAGAAGATGGAAGAGGAGGACGACGACGATTGGCGGCAGCAGCAGTTTATCCAAACATTTTAACAATTAGAAACTTTTTTAAAACACTTAAAAATATAAACAAAATGAAAACATATAAAATAAATATATTCAAACATGAAACAAGAAAGGGAAATACAGTAAACTAATCTTAAAAGAAAATTAAAAAGCAGATGACAAAAAATAAGAAACAAAACAAAGAGCAAAAGAAACAGAAAAAAACCATACTTGAAAAAACAAATGAGGTTTGTCTTCTTTTTCCAAACTTCAAACCTGCATCTAATCAAACAAAAATACAAAAGTTTTTAAAAATTATTTTCATTATAAAACATATTAGAAAAACTAGAATGTTTTTGAAAAAGAAAGTAGAAACAAAATAAATAAATGAAAAAATAGAAAAAAATGAAGATAGACAAAATAAGAATTGAAAAAATAAAAACATGAAACAAACATAAACAGAAAAAAAGTAAAAACGAAAAAATTATAAAAAAGGAATGGAAACAAATGAACCAAGGAAAGGGAAATACAGTAAAATAATTTTAAAAGAAAAAAAATTACAAAAATGAAGAAACCAAATCAAAAATAAAAGATAAGAAAAAATAAAACTTATAATAATGAAGAAAAATCTTACTTGAAAAAGAATGAGGTGTGTCTTCATTCTCCAAACTTCAAACTTGCATCCAAATAAACAAAAATATAAAAATGAAAAATAAACACTTTATTTTTATTATACAAAATAATAATAATAACAGAAAACACATAAAAATAAACAAGAAAAAAGTTTTTAGAAAAAACTAAAACATGAACCAAGTTTAAAGAAACCGGGGGACTTCACAGTGTCCGATGGTCACGGGTACCCACTATATATAATATTTTAGGTGTCTGTCCATCCAGTCGTCCTCCTTGGGGGCAAGGGGGTTAGGGTTAGCACGCCCTTCACAAACGCGTTTCAAAAGAAGAAAGCTTGGAATCTGCCCAAATCCTCCACAAATCTCAGCGATTTCAAAACCTGTTTTTTTTCTCCTCAAAATGTGGCGATTTCAAAACTCTTTTTTTCCCCCTCCTGGAAATGTAGTGATTTAAATTTTTTTTTGGAAATTTTCCAAAATGCTCGCGTCACCATGTATGTTTTCATGGGGGACTTTTCAATGGATTTTCGTCACAAAAAATAAATTAAATTAAATTAAATTAAAACTAGCTGCTTTGCGCCTTTGTGTGTGCCTCTCTTGGTTTAAAGAAACCAGGGGACTTCACAGTGTCCGAAGGTCACGGGTACCCACTAGTATTGAATAAGATAACAAAGATCAAGCAAATTAAGATATTAGCTTACCAAACAATATGGATATTGAATGTTGAGGATTTAATGAAATAGAGTGTAATTATAGTCGTTGTACAGGTAAGAACAGTGAAAATATATACTTACTTTGCAGTGGAGGCGCTCATGAAAAAGGAAAGACATGGTGAAACTCAGTTTTATCACCAGTTTTTTGGTGGGAGAAACTAGTTTGAGTCCCAGTTATTTATTTCGTTTTTGTATAAAATTTTCATTCCCAGTTACGCGTTTGATGCCCTATTCTCGCCATTCTTGGCCCCCCCCCCTTATTGCGAGACTTACTTAATGGATAACTCTATTGGACAATTTTTAAAAGTTGTAAAAACTTACAAAAGCCCAATTTACACATGATTATTACTGTGGCATAGGTGTTGTGGTATTACGATCGTAATTTTGGAAGTCATCAAATTGTATTTAAGAACACTTTTAATAATAATGTTGAATTTTCATAGTGTGGATTAAAACATTTGTAATGGATTTTATATAAGTAGAACATCAAAGATATGAAAACAATGTTTTATCAAATACCTACTTGAACCTTTGATAATGAATCTTCAATTTGTCACAATTTCCCTATATATGATTGTGGACTTCCATTTTATTATTTTACTTGGGCTTCGTGTTGCTATGCACTACTAGTGACGGTGAAATGAAAAAAAAAGAAAAAAGTTTACATTTGAAAATTTTGTTATTTTCAGATATATATATATATAGGATTCAAATTTTACAAAATATTGCCCAATTATCATCCAAAGGGAGATTTAATTAGTCACTCCTATTTTTAATCCATTGAAATTTTGTAAGCAATTAGGGTGAATAAACATTAAATCAGCTAAGCAAGTGGGAATTAAATCCTTGAATTACGTACTTAAGGAAGAATTTTTTTATTGAAAATTAGCTTAATCTCAAAGAAAAAAACACATGTTAATCTTTTGAAAAATAAGATACAATCAACCCATGTGATGTTTAAATGCCTCATGGGGCCAATTGATTATATGGCTTGGGAGGCAATTAACAATGTTCTTTTTTAAAAGAAAAGTCAAGTTATTGTTCTTAAAATGCTATTTGTGATAATATTATTAAAACCTTTATTCATACAAGTATTTAAATGCAAATGCAAATCGTAAAATCAATTTTGGTGTATAAGATTGAATTTTGCATATAATGCGTGAACTAGAATTGGACATGTGTATTTACTAGGAGTGAATTTAGGAATGTGATGTCCTATATCATGGGTAGCAAAGTTTTTTGAACTGTGGAAATGTGTATGGACTATGGAATGGTCCTTTAGTAAATGACATTTTGCCCAATGATATGCATGTGAGGAAATATGGCAAGCCTATATAGATGACATGTTTGAAAATGGGCAACAAACAAGGTAGAATGTCATATGCTTAAACAATTTGATCACATAAGTATAATATCTTAATTCAAGTAGTTAAAATTTGAGAACAAATAAGTGCTCCCATGCATTTTTTACCTTGTATGTGGGGTAGATTATCTATTGGTTTAGGTGATTATTATGCATTGAAAACCACAATTTTATCATGTTTAAGTGAGAACTTTGAATATAAATGGTGTTAGTTCTTCTTTTTTAAAGGGAGTGAATGGTGATATAATCCTATTGAAATTACTTGTTGGAAATATTTAATAATCATGGCATACATGTATGGTGATGATTAGCTACCTTAGACCTACAATGATGATTATCAATTTTCTAATAAACAAAATAGGTTCATTTTGCATGTTCCTTTGAAATTATAAAATGTCATTCAAATTCAAAATAAATTGATTATTTCAAAAACATGGCAAATGGTAAATTGTATGACCATTGTTGAAATTGATGTTAAAGGAAAATTTACTAGATTTATTGGTTATTTTGGTAGTTTAACAATTCAAAATTATCAATAGTAGGTAGGAATGGCTAAAATGCCAATGATTCCTTTGTTTTAAAGGAAATCACTACCTTCATTATTTTAACTAGCAATTTATTTAAATATAAATTGGTAGTTGAAATTTAACCACTATAATAAGATGCAAGGTGAAAAGGATTTTTAGGTTGTTATTTTGAATACACAATTCTCACTTTTGTAAAAGGTAAAAATTGATTTTCACAAAGATCAAACTATTTAAGTGGTTATTTTTCAATATGGTGTGTGAATGTAGAAACATGAATAGGGACAAAGATAAATAGTACTAAGGTATTATGGAGTCTAGTAGATTGGACAATATTGGTTTAAAATAATAATTGTGTTTTTTGTGAAAACATTGCACCACATTACTACAATGTGTCTAATTGTTTTTGGGTTGAAATGATTTTTTAAAGTAATGTTAAAGTCTTAAGAAAGCAAGGATATGTATTATTGTGCAATGTAATTGGAAACACAATGCCACTAAAGTCATTTACTTGATTCTAACCTGATCTTAATAGTTATGTTTTTAATGTTGTCAGTTGCAATAGGTTCCTACTAGGATTACCTAACTATTATAAATTATGATTCTTAATTTATACTAATCAACTATCATATATTGCCTAATTCCAATGCTAATAGCCTTTTATTGCATTGGAATCACTTACCTACATATAACTTAACTATTATAAATCAAATTTGGATATTGTTTGTTGTTATATGACATTATCTACAATACCAAACTATTGTAAACAACATCTTAAAGTTACAAGGTAGTAGTTGTTTATGACTTATTTTCAACATCGGTAATATTCACTACTAAAGTCATTTAGTTAAACATAAGTTGCCCATAATAGACTTGAACATGGTGTTATTTCATGTAATAGGTTTTTGTTAAGTTTATCTAACCATTGCAAATCATTTTTCTTTCAATTTTTGAATCAATAATTTTTATTTTCATGTTTTCAAATCTAATAATGTCCCAGTTAATAAAATATTTTGATATGATAAAACTTGGTGGAAACACTCAAATTTAATGTTATTATTTGTGTTGGAAACTCCAAAAGGCCACCTATCTACCAAGTTAGTCATATGTATTTACGTTTATTCACCTTATATTTTTATTATTAAAATTCAATTTAAGTAATTATACCTATTAGATAATTGAAAGATTTATTTTTTTCAATTGGTAATGATAGGTCAATTTTGAACATATTCAAGAAATAATCTATCAAAATCAAAGGCAAAATTTCAAGCACATATATTTACAATTGGAATGAAACCTATTAGAATACCTAAAAAGCTAAATTCAGAACATCAATAAAAAAAAATCCCTAGTTTAGGCCAAAAAAAAGGCAAACATGTTATTTCATTAAGTGTGGTTGATTATAAAAATTACTTTGAAAATGTAATCATGGAATGGAAAAAAAACTTTTGTACTTGTAATTGGACTTGACCACATCACAAACATGGAAAATGAAATTGTTTATAAGGAGAAATTAACCACTATCTATGTGGATTACAAAGGTTTGGCCTTGGCATAATGCTTTAACAAAGGATTCTTTAAAAAAAATCTTACATTTTTTTTTTCATTTTGTTTAATATTGTGTGATTAGTTTTGGAGACTTAAAATTGCATTGTAGCGATAGGCAATTTATAGAAAATGGGGCATGTGTACATAGTAGACCTCCTATTTCATGGGCACCAAATGTCCCATGTCCCCCAACTCATCATGTGTCATCGAACCTCGTAATTCTCATTCACCATTCACGTCATCAAATCGCCACCACCAACCTATCCTCCACCTCATCCCCCATATAAACCACAAACCACCCATTAGTTACATGTATGATTTTAACAAATCATACACCACCTACTAGTGCCCCCTACCAGTCCCCCACCCTTCATGTGAATGTGGGGTCCCAATTTTACACTTTCCCAAACCCCTTCAATCATGCACAATTAAGACATTTCCCCCTCCCATTACATTGGTCCTTATAATCGACAATGAGCATACCCTTCAATCTACCCACATTTCTTCAACGCGCCTTCAACTTCCACGTAAAGTTTTGTGTCCCACTTGTGGGTGCAAATTTATTAGTTAAGGGTTAACTTGTCATTAACATTCATGTCAAACATCTAATTCATCCAATCCAAACCCTTGTGATCATCCTAACCCAATACCTTCCCTTATTCCCACTCCACCTACATTAGCTTGGACTTGGGTTTCAACATTGGATGTCATCGGGTCTTTTTATTTAAGCCTTTGCCATCTTTGTTTGTATAATTGCATCCCCATCATTTTATGACGTGATATATAAGTGGCATTTTGTTTTCCATTGGATAAGTTAGTGCAAGATTTGTACAATGTGGCAACTTGGCACTTGCTCATCTTCCTACCCCAATGGTGTCTTGCTTTGACCCCTTGTGGCGGGGCGGTAGGGCATAGGGAAACATGTATTTGACTTAAGCATTTTTTAACAAATGATTGGGAAAACTTGTAAGAAGAGTTTCTTTTATAGGCCTAAGCTTTATTGGCCAATTCGAATTCAGTTTTTTTCTAATTCCTTTAAGTTGGCATTCTAACGCATGCCACATTTATTGCCAAGCGATCCTTGTAGGATGGTTTTTGAACACCTTCAAGATTATTTTGAAAATTCAACAAGTGGATTTCTTAAGTTGTTCCAACTTTGTTTTCATATTGCATAGGGTCACATTCCACCCCAAATTACATGCATCCTTGGAGTGACCCGCCTTTTAACCATGATCATGCCTTCAAATGGAATTCATCCTATTATAATGGAGGAAACGTTGTATTGACTCACAAGCCATTCTTTATGTTTTTAATTATGTGAAGCTTTTGTAACACATTTTTCCCTGCACCAATTTGGAGTTGTAATTAAGGGTGGTTGTGAAACAATAATTTATGGCTTCAAGTGCACCCTAACCTTCACCCCAACTAGGTTGTTCTTCAACTAAACATGGCAAATGCTTTTAATTTGTGTTTAGAAATATTTCAAGAACTTCATGCAATAGATGGGGATATCATACAATTCATCCCCTTTGTTCGTGCATTTTATGCATTTGAATCTCCTTTGTTTTACAATCATCATAATTGTGAAGGTGATGTCATAATCATCCCATCTACCATGGGGACTCATCACGGTGATATTTTGGGGGGGCAACTATTCGTTTTAGGCAATTTTAAGGCTTTACATTTTATAGATAATCATTTCCCTTTTTGTATATTTTCATCCATAGTAGATGACACTCACATCATAGGTCCCCTTTCAATTGTATCATATGCTTATGAACATTTATATATCAAATTTTGTGCGATAGGTCTTTTTATCCAACCTCAAAAATACGTTGCATGGTCACCGTTTAACTACCACCAAACTTCAACACCCCATCGCAATTTACCACCCTATCCAAAGGAATTTAGAGTCTTAGGGGTTCCATTGGGCACTTTGATTTTCACATCATTCATCAAAGATGCCCTATAAGAAGATGTTCAACATGTGGACTTATTCCCTAAAATGGATGATGGTCAAGTGGCCTTTGGAATTTTAACTTGTTTCATGCAACAACCCTAACATCTTTTATGATGCACACCTCATCTTCCACCTTCAAAGAATCCTTTATTTCTTTTGATTCCTCCTTCCATAAAGTGTTTGTATGCCTTTTGGGTCCATGATCTTTTAATAGCCCAAAAAGACCTTTAATTCGTAAATAAGCTTCCCTCCTAATAACCTTTGATGGCATCGAGTTCATATTGACATCCATCATCACCCCAACAACCTATTTAGGGGGTTGGGCCTTTGTTGCTCTAGATTGCTAGGTTTATGATTGATCATGTCCCTTCTTTCTTGAAGCTTTAACATTAGTTGACAATAACACATTTCCTTTCCAACAACACCTCAAGGTGGCATGTGATCTTCTACCACCCTTAGCCTGTGTGTGTTTTCTTCCATTTGAACAACTCATTGGGCAACAAAGGGTTCAACTTTAAGATTCCATCTTAGAGCATTTGCACCATCATACCCTTTCCAACATGTTTTTTGATGGGACATCTAAGGCCCATCGTGCTAAAATTTTATCATGTTTTGGCCAAGGGGTAAATGTTTGGCTTACAGTTTGATCAATTTTTTCAGCCCTTCAATTATCTTCCCCAATTTTTGGCATAACACTTCATACGCGTCTTGGACTACCCCATCCCTCAATTGCAAGCATCCTTTGATGTGTATGCATGTCCCATCAACCCTACATGTATCCACCTCTTACATTGTGTTCATGGCAATGAATGCACTAAAACCCTTGATGCAATTTGTGACACCTTTGCCACCATTGTGTGAGATGTTGGTTTCCATGTGGGACAAGAACAATTACATGCACTTCTTTCAACCACATTCAAATTTTTTTTGTCAATGAGTTGACATTGTGCTTACCAAAGATGGCATTCACACTTTAGCCAATGTTGTCATTGTTGACCCAACACAAAACACAAGTGAATATACTTCCCTGATCTTGCGCAACTCAAGGATTTGTTGCCCCCAATGCAACTCAAGCCAAGGAAAGGAACTATTACAACTGACACCCCATTGATCAAATCCTCCCCTTAGCAATTCAAGTATTTGGTTGCTTACACGAACATGTCGATGTGTTTTTACATGATTGTGCCAGTGCCATTTGGAGCTTGAAAGGGATAAAAGGCTTTCATCTTTCTACCTTGGTCACTTTTCTTTGTCAAAAAGTTTCAATCACATTAGAAAGGATGCAAACATCTTCCATCTTAAGTCGAGTGGTAACCATAGGTTTAGCTACTTTTCGATTTCCACCTCTTCAAAACACACCTCCCATCACTACAACTGATCATTGCAAGCTGTCAATTTTTGACATATAAATATGGATGACCTTCCACAAGCAGTTGGTCATGGACATGGGGAGATTGTCACAACTACTTTGAGCTAACTTGACATCCTATCACTTCCCCCTTTTTCTTTATTTTATTCCTTTGTACATTTCCCTAATGGTTTGTTTCTTAATAAAGTTTTACATCTTTTAATGAATTTGAATTCTATATATAGTTAAAATAAATCACATTAAAGAGTTTTGGAACATGTCCCTTCTAGGTAGAATTATGTTCAATTTATTATTGGTGGGTTTTTCCTAAGCCTTGTCTAAAGAAAGGAGAACCTCAACGATTATTTGTTCACCCAAATTAGAATTCAAGATTTTGGTGGAAAGGGTCCTCAATATAAAGTTTATATGTGAAATTATAATTATTTTCCTTTGGCCCAACTATATAGGTAAAAGAACGATAACCAACCATATGTAATATAATTAATTGAAGTGTTAAGAAAAGATATGGACAACCAAAATATATGTTATTATGTAAGTATATTTGTAGCCAAGGATGAATCAAATGCTTTGATTATTGCATTTTGACATTGGATTTGACCTTCAAAATTTTTAAAAAAATTCAACACGTGGACATTTGCTTCATTTTTAATTGAATAAAATTTTAAAATAATCATTTAAAAAGATAAGGGGTAGTTGGACCCTACCCAACTATTAAAAAAGGTCTTGTTTTACATTTGAACCCTAATTTGTTAAAAAGTTTTGAGTTTAATATATATTTATCCAATGGGTATATAAATTGAAATATATATATATATGTATCCTTACCCCATGACATATAAAAAAACAACATACTCACACAACATTGGTTTAAACTTACAATGCTTAGTAAAATTGTTGAACATTAAACAATTCTATCAAAGATTTTTTTTTAAAAATAAAAAATAAAAAAAAAGATAATTTGGGCAAGCTCTTGATATTGTTGGAAGCCATTGATGAGTGTGATTTTTTAGACCTAAGGTGGGGTGGAGATGTTGAATTTTGAATATTTTTTATTTGTGAATTTTTAAAATATTTTTCTCACAATTGAGCTCTATCATCAAGGTATCTATTCACACTTGGGTCTGGACCTAGCTACCACCTCATCATAGGCCCTTAAGTTACCTATTTTGGGGGACGCCCCCAGGCTGGGGTTTTGCCCTACACAAAAATAGGCCACAAATGTAGGGGCGGGTGGGGGACTCTGACCTCTATCCAGAAACTTCCATAAGTGGCCCTTGATTTATTACATTGAAAACCTTAAAATTTTCGTTTCGAATATATTTTTTATTTGGTCCTTGATTTGGTGGAGTGGGACAAATTTAGTCCTTTTTTTACTAAAAAAAAAGTTGAGAAATTTTGGATTTTTTTGGGGAGGTTTTCTAGTGCAAATTCGACCATTTTTGCTATTTTTTGGGGAAATTTTCGCAAGACTTTGGATATCACAAAATTGAAAAGAAAAGAAAAGAAAAGAAAAACAAAACCCTGGCCAGCGCGAGAAATAAAATACAGCCCGATTTTTTTTTGAAAAGAGGGAAAATAAAATAAAATAGGCTCCATTCTAGTCGGCCATGTTCTCGAACTTTCTCTAAAGCTCTGGACACCAAACGGTCAGTCAGTGTCGTTCTGGACGAACATTCTGGAAAGGATTAACCGCGAGTGAAACCCGTGGTCACAACATGGGTTAGCACCGCAACGCCAATTCTACAAAGAGAGCTCGGAACTCATTCCTCGCATCTCTCTGCACACAGACGAACACACTCTCTACTCTGTCTCTTCCGTTTCCGATTGTGTCCAATTCTCCCTCGAGTCACAAAAAAAGTCTTTTTGTTTACAGTATTGTTTTTCTGGGCTTGAAGACAATTCATTCGGCTATTGCGGTTTTTTAGATTAGAGTTTTTTCTGGGATCGTTTTGTGGCTGTTGTTGTTGAGTTATAGTAGCGATGGCAGGCAAGGGCGAGGGACCAGCAATTGGCATAGATTTAGGAACCACCTATAGTTGTGTGGGAGTATGGCAGCACGATCGTGTGGAAATCATCGCCAACGACCAGGGTAATCGTACTACTCCCAGCTATGTGGCATTCACGGACACGGAGCGGCTCATTGGCGACGCTGCGAAGAATCAAGTGGCCATGAACCCGACCAATACTGTCTTCGGTAATAATAATAATCTATGCTTCTCTACCGCTCATGTTTTTCCAGTTTTCTTGAGGCTGCTGCGGTAGAAAGAAGTTTGATTGGTTTGCAGTCTGGTTTGTCATTGCACCGTTCGTTGGTTAGCATGTGGCGTTAGTGTGACTCATTTCGAGAATCGCACATTCTCTCGGTGAAGTGAAGAAGAAGTAGGATTGTGGAGTGTTTGATGCTTCGTGAGAATCCAAAACCTCTTTTTCCGTCTCTGCTTCTGCCCCATGTCTATCTCGAAATGAGATATCTGTTGGATTAATGATGTATTTGTTTGATTCTAGGTGAATCGGTTTTAGAAGGCTACGCATTCTTCGTTTCTCGGAAGTGTTCCTGCGAAGCTTTGTTATTTGTTTGGAGTTAACATGTTTGTATTTTTTTGGATTTGCATGCAGATGCGAAGAGGTTGATCGGGAGGCGCTATACCGATGCGTCAGTACAGAGCGACATTAAGCTATGGCCTTTCAAGGTCGTAGCAGGACCGGGGGACAAACCGATGATTTGTGTTCAGCACAAGGGAGAAGAGAAGCGATTTGCTGCTGAAGAAATCTCATCAATGGTTCTCATCAAGATGAAGGAAATTGCGGAAGCCTACCTTGGCACTACCATCAAGAATGCCGTCATCACTGTCCCTGCTTATTTCAACGACTCCCAGAGACAAGCCACTAAGGATGCGGGAGTCATCTCTGGCTTGAATGTGATGAGAATCATCAACGAGCCAACAGCAGCTGCCATCGCTTACGGTCTCGACAAGAAGGCAACCAGCGTCGGGGAGAAAAATGTGTTGATCTTTGACCTTGGAGGTGGCACTTTTGATGTCTCCTTGCTTACTATCGAGGAAGGCATTTTCGAAGTGAAGGCAACAGCTGGTGACACCCATCTAGGAGGTGAAGATTTCGACAACAGGATGGTGAATCATTTCGTGCAAGAGTTTAAGAGGAAATACAAGAAAGACATCACTGGCAATCCGAGAGCTCTTCGACGACTGAGGACTGCAGCAGAGAGGGCCAAGCGCACTCTGTCGTCCACAGCACAAACGACCATTGAAATCGATTCCTTGTATGAAGGCATTGACTTCTACTCTACCATTACTCGTGCCAGATTTGAAGAGCTGAACATGGACATGTTCCGGAAGTGCATGGAGCCTGTGGAGAAATGCCTGAGGGATGCCAAGATGGACAAAAGCTCCATCCATGATGTTGTCTTGGTGGGAGGCTCTACTCGCATTCCCAAAGTGCAGCAGCTGCTTCAAGACTTCTTCAATGGGAAGGAGCTTTGTAAGAGCATCAATCCAGATGAAGCTGTTGCTTATGGTGCTGCAGTACAAGCTGCCATCCTCAGTGGTGAAGGAAACGAGAAGGTGCAAGATCTTTTATTGCTAGATGTGACTCCCTTGTCTCTAGGGCTTGAGACAGCAGGTGGAGTCATGACCACTCTCATACCCAGGAACACAACCATCCCGACAAAGAAGGAGCAAGTGTTTTCTACGTACTCTGACAACCAACCTGGAGTGTTGATACAAGTGTTTGAGGGAGAGCGTTCCAGGACTCGTGACAACAACCTTCTTGGCAAGTTTGAGCTGTCTGGAATTCCTCCAGCTCCCCGGGGTGTTCCGCAGATCACTGTATGTTTTGACATCGATGCAAATGGCATTCTGAATGTCTCTGCAGAAGACAAGACCACAGGCCAGAAAAACAAGATCACCATTACCAATGACAAGGGAAGGTTAAGCAAAGATGAGATTGAGAAGATGGTTCAGGAAGCAGAGAAGTACAAGAGTGAAGATGAGGATCACAGGAAGAAAATTGAATCCAAAAATGCATTAGAAAATTATGCATACAACATGCGGAACACCATCAGGGATGAGAAGATTGCTGGCAATCTTGCTCCAGCTGATAAGAAGAAGATTGAAGATACTATTGATGCTGCCATTCAGTGGCTGGATCAAAATCAGTTGGCAGAAAGTGATGAATTTGATGATAAATTGAAGGAGCTTGAGAATACTTGTAATCCAATCATTGCTCGGATGTACCAAGGAGGAGCTGGAGCGGCTGGTGGGCCTTCTCCGTATGGCAATGTTGATGAAGATATGCCATCAAGTGGTGGTGGTGGTGGTGCTGGACCCAAGATAGAGGAGGTTGATTAGGTAATCAACTTCCAAATGACAACCTGAGCACTTCTGAGGTCAAAAGACCTATGTAGATGATCTGTCCAGTAGCCCACCTGATTGATAATGAGATTATGTAATTGGAAATGCATTCTAATCAATTTTAACAGTAACATGTTCAAGCAATCATAGTATTGTCCACTGTTGGTTAAAACATGTTCATGACCTAGATGTAATATTGCATTTTCTTTATCTTTTGTGCTTGAGCAAGATTGAGCAATCTTGCAATCATGCCCTAATCCAATAAGATTATGTAATTGGATGATGAGGCCAATGTTGCAAAGTCGAGCAATATTGCACCAGTGGTTGAGCAAGGTTACTAAACAGCAATCTTGCTTTGCTACATTCCTTGGTCTTGCTGTCAATGTTGTGTGATCTATCATGTGCATGTTCTAATCCTTACCTCTTATCAATACTCATGTCTCCTTGAGATCTTATATTGTTTGCCTCCACTTGATATCTTCATCCTAAAATACTACTTTCAGAGCATCTCTCAGAATATCTCCAGCAACCAAAAGTTGCACTTAGAACTGATTGCAAAAAGTGTTTTGCTAAGGTGGTAGCAAGCATTGGACAAGGACTCCCCACTATATTACATATTTTGTTGCCTGTTGCCTTTTGACACTTTCATTCTTTCCTAATGCCTTTTTGTATGTTCCTGCTAGCTGGCTAGCTGAACCTAATAACTCATCTCTTCTATATACCATAACCTACAAGTTAACCCTCCTGGACAATCAGCTCTGTCAAGTAACCAACTGGAGCATATTGTTCACCATGAATGGTGGAAGTACATGGCTAATTATCATGAAACTGCTCCTTGATTATGTGCTTTCACCTGGTTCCATAGTTCATACCAACTAAGGGTATACACTAAGACAAACTTATGTCCATTGCAATTTGTCTATTTAATTATAATCTAGTTCTATTGAACAATTTCTAATCGCATCGGATGAGTTGCAATAAACATAGTTTTTTCATAGTGATAATGGGTGAAGCTGTTTTACAAGTTGCTAATATGAAGACAAACTGGACCTGTCAGGGACTGAAAGTGATGAACACTGTTTACAATGATTTCCCATCTGCTCATGATATAGATAATCTATATGATAGATTACAGATTATATTGTCCAACTTGTGTTAACTTCTAGCCTTAAATAAATCTTTTTCTTCAGGCCAAAAATGAAAGATTTGCTGTCAATAATGAAAATATGTTGATTAGCATAACCTGGCTTATGGACTAATTAATAATGAATAAGTACAAGACCAGAGAGTTTTGGGCATATATGCAGATCTTGCAATATCTACCAAGTGCTCAGGTCTGGTCAGAGTAATGACACATTTTGTGGAAATGTGCAAAAAGCTTTGGTAGAGGAGAAGGACTTAAAGTACAGACCCTTCTGTGATTTTGTAGATCTGTGCCCGCGGCCAGTAGGCTAAGGGAATAGGTCGAAAATCACGGAAGGGCCTGTACGCAGATCCTTTTCCTATGTAAAGCAAAGCTGGGATTTTTCTTCACTTTTCAGAAATAGTGATCGGCTGGCTGGTACCTTCCACCACAGAAGATCCCGCTTGCTGTAAACAGGTTTCTTCGTGCAGGTGAAGGAGCTGAAAATACAAAAGGAGAAATCCAGGCAGTGCTTTACTTCTTAGTCTAGGACACAACTATTGGTATACCACTTGATAGTGCCAGGATTCAAACCCTAAAAATTGGCAGGTATCTGCTAGTGTTTGGTCTGGTATTGACTTTTAAACTCACCAGTTCTGCTACTGGATGGTATACCAATTGCCTTGTCCTTGTATTGGGTTCGGGTCCAAGATTGATTTTTCCTTGATATGAGACGGGTATAAACTATAAACTATCAACCCAGTATGGAAATTGGTGTAAGCAGGTATATATGTATTATATACCGGATATTACATCAGATCCCTACCAAGCTTGGTATGGGTATGAGGCTGATATTATCTGATGTGATACTAGCCTGGTAGGGTCCTTGATACCCATGTTGATACCCGACAGAGGCTTACACACTGGTCTAATTACACTTGTATTTTCCAGTGTTGGGTGCTTCTCTGATGATGTTCTTTTCCAATTCGTTTACGTTTTGATTTTTTTTTCAGGTTGTGACCTCTCTGAGAAATACATGAAGTAGAGACCCTCTCTTGGAGGAGGAGGAGTCCATAAGAGCAATAACTACTTGTCAACAACTTGTCAATCCAGTGACTTCCAGTCTGTTGCTATACGTTCCTGAAAGAGAAAAGAACAAAAGAACCACTTTGAATCTCAACTCCTATTGCAATTTGCAGCAATTGCTTCATGTTCACAGCCAACTTAAGAGTTTGAGTTTTAATGATCAGTTGTACTCAATGCTCATATATGAGTTGAGCTTTGTGAAAGTCAGAGAGAATCAGGCAACTTTGATGGTAAATAGTTGACAAAATGTTGTTTTGAATTTGGATGATGGATGCAACGAACACGCACTTAAAGAAGCGCACTTATAGACATTGGTAAGGAAAGTTTGAACTTTCTTAAAATGTGTGTGTTTTTGGCAGATGGGCCACTTGGTGCTAATTGAATTGATGGCCTGAAATAGTGCACCTATGCTGATCCACCTAATGTTTGAAACTTTGATCCATGCAAAGATAGCTAATTTTAAAATTGCTTGAAAACACCTGGATCTTGGGTTCACAAACATAAGTCCTGCAATAATTTCCAATCTGCATCAAAGATGAAGCATTCAACACAATGGTAGGGACCAGAGACTAGGAAGACTATAAAGTTGCTAAGAAAACTCACCATATAGGCTAACATAGTCCTTGCCTAAAAGGATGAATTTACTTATGTAACACCTTGACATCATGACTAGCTCAGAAACTAGGGATTCAAATGATTTGGTATTCCACATACTAGAGTTATCTGTAAAATCTCCCTATTACAGATAACTCTAGTATGTGGAATACCAAATCATACCCGAGAATGGCCAGTTTCAGCATAATGACCCATCAAATGGGTAACTGGGAATGAAAATTTTACAACGCAAAATGACTGGGACACAAACTAGTTTTTTCCACCAATTTGGGTGGTCAACTGAGCTTCATCCTGTCTTTCCTTTTTTCCTGAGCGCAGCCTCGCCTGCTGCTACATATGTTTTCATTGCTCCTACCTGCTGTACAACTACTATAATTACTTTCAAGCCTTGTGCATTAAATGCTGAGTTTCATCATTTCATACTGAGTTTTAATAAAATCTCCTTACTTTGTGGATACCACTGAAAGAGGGGATACGGGGTGAAAGCAGGCCCAAAGACAGTGACTTTACGAATAAGTCTACTCTATTTCAAAGATTTTCTGCCTTGTGGGTTTCATATTATTTTTCTGCTATGCAATTTTTATTTAATTGTGTTTTTAAATTTTTAAAAAAAATTATTGAATAAAAATAACTGTGTCTGTTTGTGTTGGTCAAGCTGACCTGTTCCAAACCTTAACTACCTCACTCATTTCCTGCCATCCACCTGCATGAAAAAAAGCAAATTAACATGTGCCTTTTCATGTCCATGTTATTTATTCAAAAATAATTTAATAACCTACCTTTTTCAAACCTATTTTTTTTAACCCATTTTTCCAATGCAATGTACATGGCATGAAATGGCACAACAATGATGAACTTTTTGGGAGGGAGGTGAGGGATTTTTTAATATGTTTTGATGTTTGCCCTGTGAGCAAGAACATTACACTTCTAAGGAATTTTTAAAATGTCATGTATAAAGCAAATAAAGTAATTTGCAATGAAATTATTATTTTTTAACTAAATTAAATTAATGTAAATATCAATGGATCTTTTTTTTTTTTGGGTGGTGAAAATTTCTATATTATGATTAAAATTCCAAAAAAAAAAATGAAAAACATTTATTTTACACCATAAAATCAGGGTTTTTCTTTCAAATTTTGTAATCTAGGTGATTTAGCAATCATCCACAAGAGGACTTGGGAAAATTCGGCTTTGTGGGTATTAATGTTCTTGACCCATAAGGGGCCCTTGAAAGCTGGAAATGTTCACCATATTGGTTTTTATGATGGGTAAGCCCCTCTATACCTAAATCTCCCTATACCCTGGCCCTTGGTATAGGGAGCTTACAACTATGTGGCCTTCAATTTGAAGGGAGCTTACATTATGCTTTTGCAATCAAAGTTGAAAAGCCCACCATAGCTTCAACCTTGGAGGGACTCTTGACATAACTGCAAGTACCAGAAATTTTTTCACTTGCAAAAATTTTGTCCAATAAGAAAGTTTTAAAATTGTAAAATGAAGTGATTTTTTTTGAAATTTTCAATCACCACAATTTGAGGGCAAAAAAACAGAGAAAAAAAAAACTCAGATTTCTATATTTGGTTCAAGTAGGTAGCCAAATTTATAGAATTATGTTTTAAATTTATTAATTTCACAAAGTTTTAATTAAAATTTTGGCTAAATATTCCTATGCTTGATTGCCATTTTGATTACATAATAAAATTGACAACCCCCCCCAATACATTACTTAGTGGGACTACACTACATGCATCTCACATTATGATTTGTTATAGCTTTAAGTTGAGTTGCCTCCATAGTGCATCTTCTCTTGTTCCCTTGCCAGGTGTTTTTCCTTTATTTAAATTTTTAAATAATTATCATGTCCTATCCAATTTTTAATGTCAAAGTTTTTGAGATAAATGTTTTTTTCTTTTTTTCAGACAACCATATGGTATGTGGTGTTGGGTGTCTCTAGTCCTTTACCCTAAGTAATGTATGTTGGAGGTGGAGGTTGAGCTGATCAAAATTGAATTATTGCATTGTGTGATGTTGTTATATTATAAAGGGATGTTTGAACATTTGAACCAGTGTTTTTTTCAAAGGAATTATTTAATGTAAGCCTAAGTGGTGATCATCCATAGGAAGATGTAGAAAATTTGGCAATCATCATTAGGAAGATGTAGCCAAATTGGGCTATAACCCAAATTTGAATCATGAAATTTTTCATCAAACTTTTATACATATGGTTACACACAAAAAATCAAATATATATAAATTTGACTATTTTTTGCTCTTTTTGCCCACTTTTGGCAATGTAAACCTTGCAAATTTGTTTCATTTTCATTCTTTTTAAATCATTTTTTGTGAAATTTTCCCAATAAAAACATGGTTGGTTTGAACTCATGTTGGGTGAGTCCAAGTTTTCAACTAGGTTTAGGTCTAGGTTTGGTTTTAAAAACTCAACTTGTCAATTCTAGGTGTGGGAAAATCCAACACAAGACTTGCATTGTGACAAACAATATCTCTAAAACCCATCATGGGTCTAACCTTGGAAAAACTAGGGTCAAATAGATCCGGCCTAAGACCTAGCCCGTGGGTTCTAGGGTTTTTATTTTTATTTTTAAGGCTCAAGTGTTAGGTATAGGTAGGGATTAGGGTCCCAAGTTTATAGGGTTTCGAGGAATATGAAGCTATCTTGAACAAGGAAGTGGGGAAATATGAAACCAATGTGTGAAAGATATAGATGGCTTGGCAACAATGATGAATGAGGTTCTTCATTGGTCTCATGAATGCATTTGATGTGTGTTTTTTTTCTAGAAACATTTTTTTCATTTCTTTTGTCATGATCTTTGTGAACACAAACAAATTTCGACTAGCCATCCTCCACATCATTGACATAAAATTTATTTATTTATTTATAATGTCAACATTGACATAGAGCTTTTTTTTCTTTCTTTTATCGCAAATGTAGCTTGGAAAGTTTAGAATTTGGCATTTCTCTTCAAGGTGTGATTAGGTCTAGGTTCAACTTCTTCTAATTTTTTTTGTCTTGTCACTTGTAAAAGTTTTTGTGAGGTGAGACACTCAAAAATGTCATTTAGAGGTTTTGGATGTTGGAGTATTCTTGAATGATTTGCATTGTTTATTTAAGCTCCTTTGAGTTCTTGCATCTATTTGCATTGGAAGTGCTAAGTTTGTTGATTTTCATGAAGATTTTGAATTTGTGAAATTGTCTCACCTTTGTTCAAAAGAAGTTACAATTCTACCATTTGGTTAGTGAACATCCTTTAGGATTTTAATTTGTGTTTCTCTTCTTTCCACATCATATCATGCATGATTTTCAAGTTTTGTCATTTATCTCGGGAAAACCCCAAAAAGGCTTGATGTTCAATTTTTGGCCTCACAATAGGTTCTACAAAATTATCCATGATATATCAACGTTGACAATGAAGATGCCACTTGAGAGATGATAGAAATGTGTAATAATTTTTTTGCACGTGAAATGGCTCTTGAGGAAAAGAAATTAGGTTTTAGAAAACAAAAATAAATAAAAATGAACTCGCCAAAAATGAAACTTGGAGGTTTTCTAAAGAAAAAAGTTATACGCATTTCAAGAGCTAAATGGATATTGGTTTGGTGGTCACATGAAATGGTATTCAAAATCCATGTTTTGGAATTGGAAATATGAAATTATAATGATGGTTGTTGATTGGCAAAAACAATTTTGAAGTGTGAATAACAAGGTTCAATCCTTGTTACCAACACATGGGTTTAAGTTTAGGGTGCATATTGCATATTGTTAATACATGAATGATTTCGGCATAAATTTAATTTTTAATTAAAAATAATAATTTATTACTTGTGTCAAAAAAATTATACTTATTATTATAAACAAAAAAAATTCAAGTTTTTTCTTGTCAAGTTTGAATTGTAGACCTTAAAGTTCAAGAACTTAAAGATTTTGACAATTTAAACATGCTAGATTGTCCCATACACATAACAAAAAAAATGTTTATTAATTTTTTTATAAACATAACATGTCAAAATTTTCAAAATAAAATAAATAAAACTTGAGGGAAAAAAAATTGTCTTAAGGTTTGTTTTCCAATTAACATTTTAATTGGCACAGTTCAATGTTGAAAACCTTGTTGGAAAATGGTTATTATTTTTTAACAAGGTTTTCAACTATCTATCTATCTATCTATACATTTGTAATATCTATGCATTTGTGTAGTAAAATAATTTTGTGGGGTATTCACAACTTCACAAAGCACATCTTGATTAAAAAAATTGAGAAAAAAAAACACAACACACAAAAAACAAAAGAAAATACAATCTCTACAAAAAGTAGATCTCATTTCCTTTGTGCACCTTCTTGTGTTTGTGCATCTATCGGATCATGCCATGACTCACAAACCATCATGCCTAGACAAGTTTGGTGTGGTCAAAGGTCATGGATGTATCTCCAATAATGGGGGGAATTTTTTGATTTAAAAAAATAAAATGACATCAAGTCAAAAAATCATTTATGTACAATGCAAAATGAAATGAAACAAATCATCAATTATTGTGAAGCTTTGTGAAAAATTTCTCAATATAATTGGAAGGCACCTTATATCCATGAATATCACTCCTAGAATAGAAAAGAAGAGCCATCTTACACCTACTCCTTGAGAGAGTGAGAGCGATCTTGCACCTATAAAGTGGGAACAATATAGGTCTAAGATCACTCGCACTCTCAAGGAGTATGTACAAGAACCTCCCCTTCTTATGTTCGATGATCAAGATTTTTATTTTTATTTTTATTTTTTTCAAATGTGTAATGTAGTTGAAGTGGTGACCATCCATAAGATAAATATGGTTACCCAAAAAAAATTTGAGAATTAAAAAAATAAAAATAAAATAAAATAACAATTATAAAAAAAACATTGTTCTACATTGTTTGCTACAATACTTGAAAACTTACTTTGTGGAATGCCAAAACCCTAGGGCTTTAACCTTACACATAAAAGGTGACTTTGATGGTAAAATTTTAAACATCAAGTCTTTTTGTTGAAAGAGTTTTTATATCAAAGACAAAAATCAAGGGCACATACATACCTTAGATGACAAAGGTGAGGATGTTTGCATAGTGGGAGTTCCAAAGTTGATGCTTTCTTTGATCAACTCATTCTATGGGACCCCCTCCCCAAGCCAAATAATTTATTAGTATTCCCAATAACTTTGTCATCTTTTGCATCAAGTGCACCTCTTTTATTAACGAATGACTTTGAATTCCCTACCAACAAAGTTACATAGAGATGATCCAAATGCTTACAAATCCCTCTACCCCCAAAGAATGTCCATTATTTATATGTATAAATAATGTATAAATATTTTCCTTTATTTTTATATAAAAATTAGTATATAGTCTATAGTGTGTATATATATATATATAAGATGGACTTTTATTGTGGATGAATTAAGACCATGAGTTTGAATGAAAGAACCATTTATTTCATTCTTTCATACCCTCATGATTTGTTTCCCAAAACATAAGAAACATTCTCAACTTGCTTTTATTTTTAAAAAAAAACTTGTGGATGTTCTTTAAATTTTTATTTCAACTTGGTTTGTATAAAGACAAGGGTCATAATATTTAGGTAGAAAAATATTTAAAAATATTTAGGGTCTATGGAATAGGTTTGTGCCTAGGGGTGAAAAAAGACCCTATGTGTGGGGAATAAGATGATTTTTTTTAATTTTTTAATGTGGCCCTTTTATTGTTTACCTACCAATAAGAATACATCACAACATTGTATTAAGTAGGTAATATTAGTGTAAAAAAATACCCATAAATTCAATCCACCAAATCGAGCAATCCCATTGGCTTGATAAAAAAAAAAAACATCCTTGGGCCCACACATAATCTTATGCTAAACATTGAAAATAATGATCCTATTCTAGCATTTCCATTGGTTCTCTAAAATTCTTGCAAACCCACCAAACCCTATTTACACATTTGGAGAGTTAGGTCGACTCAAGATAAAACTAATAAAAGAAATTTAGATGACCAAATCCAGCAATTTTATTGGTCATATAACATTTTTTTTCTCCACACCTACACCACACAAGCCTAGTCAACACACCCTCTGTAATATTACCACCAATGCTCACTACATAAACCCTTGCAAAATAATAATTCTCACATCCAAGTTTAGTTATTTACTTTTTTTTTGGCTTGCAATCCCACCCATAAAGCCCAGACTGCAAAATAGGTGGGGAGAGACTAGTAATAGCAAACCACCTGGACCAATATCATGATGATTGGCCAATCAGAAACAAAGGAGCCAGCAGTCCAATCATAGTTATTTCACTCTTCTTCGCTAGCAGGTGCACAGCTTTGTTGCGCCTTTTACTAGCCTCAGCAAATTATGCAAATATGGAGAGAGGGAGGGTGGAGCAGACCCCCAACCTTTCTCGTGAGCTAAACCAGCATGTTTTGACTTTTCTTCATCCCATTTTAAAAGAGAGAGAGAGAGAGAGGGGTCACATACTCAGCATAGCTGGGGATGCTCTAAAAATTACTATAACCCTAATTAGTGTTTTTCCCTTTCATTTCTTTTTTTACTTATCAACACAAACCCCAGTACATCACAACATTGCACTTTTCACTGCACTTCACTGCACTGCGCTGCTCGTGTGTGGCAAGCAGCCCCACCATCGCCTCCTCTCTCTCTCTCTCTCTCTCTCTCTCCTCTCTCTCTCTCCTTTCTCTCGCTTGCTTCCTTGCTCGCGCCATCGCTTGCCTTTCTGTTCTCCGCCCTCTCCACCTTGGATGCACCCCTGTGGCTACCAATTTTCGCAGCTGGGTGACTTGCTGCCGGACAAGGACTGAAGTGTTTTGCACGGATCTGGGTAGTGCAATAGTGACCGTGGGTAGAATTGGAGAGTGGGTTGCTTGTTAGGGTTAGGAAGAAGCTAAAGAGAAGGAGCAGGAGGAGGAAGAAGAACGAGAACAAGAACAAGAACAAGAACAAGGAAGGGATTTTTTTGAAGAGATCCGTATGTGTGCTTGCGCATGGGAGTATGTCGTTGTTCAGGAGGTTTTTCTATAGAAGGCCACCTGATGGCCTTCTCGAAATCACGGAGCGTGTCTATGGTGAGAGGAAGATTTGAGTTTTTTTTGGTTGGGGAGGGGAGGGGAGGGGAGGGGAGGGGAGGGTTTTTGTTCTCTCTTTCGGTTTCCTCTTGTTTGTGATTCTGTGTGGGTTCCAAATTAATATACTGGGTGTTTGCTAGTAAGGATTTTAGCTTGGGTCAATAGTAGTGATTGATTGATTGATTGATTGATTGCAAGCATTGGAAACCCTAGCGGCTTTTGAGGTGTCTGCGAAGAGGGTTTGGTTGACTGCATTTGGTTTTCAATCCAGCGGCAGGATGTGTTCACCCCACCCCTATGTGAAGAAGGAAGGCTGTAACCCTAATATGGATGGGTGAAAGAGAGACTGTTGGTCCAAAGGACCGATTGTTCACTCACATGCTAGGGGTTTTTTTTTTCCTCTGATGCTCTCAGTGAAAGAGACTGAGATGCTTTGTGTGTTGCTGTGCAGTGTTTGATTCCTGCTTCTCAACAGATGTGTTTGAGGATGAGACGTACAAGATTTACATGCGGCAGATTGCCACACAGCTGCATGAGCAGTTTCCAGACTCATCGTATCTGGTGTTCAATTTCAGGGAGGGGGAGAGGAAGAGTCATTTGACAGAGATTTTAGCAAAGTATGACATGACAGTCATGGATTATCCTCGCCAGTATGAAGGTTGCCCAATTCTGTCCATGGAGATGATTCACCATTTTCTTCGCTCCAGTGAGAGCTGGTTGTCTTTAGAAGGCAATCAGAACATAATTCTCATGCATTGTGAGAGAGGAGGCTGGCCATTGCTTGCTTTCATCCTTGCAGCATTTCTTATATATGGGAAGATGTATACAGGGGAGCTCAAAACCCTGGATATGCTTCACAGGGAGGCGCCCAAAGGATTGCTTCCTCTTCTTTCACCTTTGAATCCAATGCCATCACAACTCCGCTATCTTCAATATGTTTCAAGAAGAAACAACGCACCAGAATGGCCTCCACCTGACCGGTCCCTTACATTAGACTGTCTTATCTTCAGGGTGGTTCCAAGCTTCGATTCTGAGGGAGGGTGCAGGCCTTTGGTTCGCATATTTGGACAAGATCCACGGTCGAAAAAAAACCGCACAACCCAAATGCTTTTCTCTCAAAGTAAGAAGCGAGTCCGGCACTATCGTCAGGTACATGTCCTCATTTCCTAGGATTCAAGTCTGCAAGGGGTTTTCTTTTTAGGGCTTGCCTGTATCATGAGTTTTGTCATTTGTACAATCCATGTCCTGCAATTTGTCCACTTTTGGGAGTAGGAGGTTACATTTAGGGTTTCCTGGTTGTTGAGAATTCTCAACATGCACAAGAACCAAGTTTGCATTGGTGCTGATTCTCTGGTCTTGTATGCTTGAAGTATGCTCTGGTTGAGCTTGTGTTCTGTTTAGCTCTCAGTACTGGTGGTGGCTGATCAAAGAATGCCAGATTAGCTGTCAGCACAGAGATTTCTTCATGCAAGAAATCACCAAAGAAACCACGAGAATCATGTGTCAGGCATGGTATACAGCATTGAGCAGGACTAATAGGAACTTAATCATGAGCACATGATACTAATTATGAGAATAGCTGCTGTAGCAATGCACCCCAGTAACGCAAGAAGAAACTGTCAGGAACTGGAAATGGTCTTTTGAGAGCATGGTGGTTATCATAAAACCATCAACTGCTGTGGGTCAATCCAGGTTGATTGTGACGTTGTCAAGATCGATCTGCAATGTGCTGTGAGAGGTGATGTTGTGATGGAGTGCATAAATCTGGAGCATGAAACAGAGCGAGAGGAGATGATGTTCCGGGTTATGTTTAACACAGCTTTCATTAGGTCCAATATCCTAATTCTCACACGGGATGACATAGACATTTTATGGAATGCCAAAGAACGATTCCCTAAAGATTTCCGAGCAGAGGTGAGTCACTCCTGTCATTACAGTTGTGTGCTTTATATGCTTGTAATTCCTGAGGGTTTATGAGATCAGTTATGTGTTGTGGTTGAACCCACATGAGTATGGTACCATGACCTACAAATTCCCATCTGATATTTCTGATCACATTTTTTGTTTGTCTCTGTTTCTCTAGTTGAAAGAAAAAGAACATATCTCCATCTGTCACAAAAGGCCAGTGAATACATGGTCTGCATGACAAGAGGTTTGATTTACAGGGTTTTGGTTTCATACTTCCTCAGATCCTTACTAGAGTTGCTGTTGTTTGACAGGTGCTTTTCAATGAAACAGAGGTGGCTCCTATGTCAATTGCCCCTGTGATAATGCTTGGTGGGGAAGAGAAGGGCGAATTACCCATGGATGCATTTGCAAAAGTTCAGGAGCTTTTCAGTAGTGGGGACTGGGTGGATGGTCATGGGGATGCTGCTCTTAGATTTCTGCAGCAAATGACTGCCTCTGAGTTCCAGGAACGGTTGGAGAAGCTGCTACCAGGTGATTCTCCAGGTGGCCATGGCACATGGTCTTCCCCTGGCTCTCCTCGTAAATTCAAGCCACTGGTTGCTTCTGCTCCTCAAACTTATACACTAAGCCCACTTCATACTTTGCCACCTCCAGAATCTCCAGGCATTATGCGTACACCTGCACTCCCTTCCACTGATTACTCTGGAATTGGGGGACCTCCTCCTTCCCTTCCCCCAACACGACTTGGCAGGGCTCCTCCTCCTCCAACTCCCCCTCCCACAACACAATTTGGCAGTGCTCCTCCTCCACCTCCACCCCCACCTCCTCCACCAAGGTTAGGTGAGGCTCCACCACCACCACCTCTTCCAGAAAGGCCAGGTGCTCCACCTCCCCCTCCACCTCCACCACCACCTCCTCCTCCAGGAAGGCCAGGTGCTCCTCCTCCACCTCCACCACCACCACCTCCTCCTCCAGGAAGGGTAGGTGCTCCTTCTCCCCCTCCACCTCCACCACCACCTCCTCCAGGAAGGGTAGGTGCTCCTCCTCCCCCTCCACCTCCACCACCTCCTCCTCCTCCTCCAGGAAGGCCAGGTGCTCCTCCTCCCCCTCCACCTCCACCACCGCCTCTTCCTCCAGGAAGGCCAGGTGCTCCTCCTCCTCCACCTCCACCACCACCTCCCCCTCCAGGAAGACCAGGTGCTCCTCCACCACCTCCACCACCACCTCCTCCTCCAGGAAGACCAGGTGCTCCTCCACCACCTCCACCACCGCCTCCTCCAGGAAGACCAGGTGCTCCTCCACCACCTCCCCCACCGCCTCCTCCTCCAGGAAGACCAGGTGCTCCTCCTCCACCTCCACCTCCACCTCCACCACCACCTCCTCCTCCAGGAAGACCAGGTGCTCCTCCACCACCTCCACCACCACCACCTCCTCCTGGAAGACCAGGTGCTCCTCCACCACCCCCACCACCACCACCTCCTGGAAGACCAGGTGCTCCTCCACCACCCCCACCACCACCACCTCCTGGAAGACCAGGTGCTCCTCCTCCTCCACCACCACCACCTCCAGGAAGACCAGGTGCTCCTCCTCCACCTGCACCACCACCTCCTCCTGGGAGACCAAGTGCTCCTACTCCACCTCCACCACCACCTCCTCCAGGACGGCCTGGTGCCCCTCCTCCTCCAAAACAGCCAAGTGCTCCGCCACCACCTCCACCTCCTCTAGGACGACCCAGTGCTCCTCCTCGTGGTCCTCCACCTCCTCCAACTGCAGGCAAATTTGGTGCTCCTCCACCACCACCCGCTCCCCTTCTTGGTAAGAGCCAAGGTGGTCCTCCAGCCCCTCCCTCAATAGGCTCCTCTGCCACTCCCTTGCCAACAGGAGGTCGGGCATTGCCTCCTGCACCCACAGCTGTTGCTGCTCCACCGCAGCCATTGCCCAAGAAAGCATCTTTGAAACCCCTTCACTGGGTGAAAGTCACTCGTGCTGTTCAAGGCAGTTTGTGGGCAGAGAATCAGAAACAGGAAGATCTTTCACGGTACCTTTCTGGAAGATCCTTTGCACTTTGCAGTTCTTTGTGAATCTGCCATAAGACAGGGGGTGTGCAACCATGCTTTTAGATTTTTAGAGGTGGAATGCAAGCCATTGACAGAACACTTGCTTGCAATAGTACAATGATCACAGATCTGAGTATATGTACTGATCATGTTTTGTGGGTCTGTCTGACAGAGCACCTGATTTTGATATGTCTGAGTTGGAGAGCCTATTTTCAGCGGCAGCACCAGTTTCAAATTCTGTATCTGGAGATAGGGCAGGATCAAAAAGAGCAGCAACAAAGCAGGAGAAAGTTCATCTGGTACAAAAATTGCCCCTTCTTACACTGACCCTGATACCCAACAATGTGATATGATGGTTGATGGTCACTGAGTGTGTGCATCTCTGGTAGATTTTCTGCAGTTAACAAAATTATGGCTCATCGAAAGAGTTGCATCATCAGTTTAAGACCTTCTGATTTAAGATTGTTACTTCACACATGCAGGTTGACCTTAGGCGAGCAAATAATTGTGAGATTATGCTCACAAAAGTTAAGATGCCTTTGCCAGATGTGATTGTAAGTGACTGTTTTCCCATGTTAAGGGTGTTTTATGGGATTGGCATGTTGTTATTTGAGCAATATGTTGTTTTTGGGACAATTGGGTTTCTGTGATTTGTTTGTGTCAGGAGTTTGCTTTGCTGGTCCTTTGGGCATGATTCCAAGGGCTTTTTGGCACTACTGAGTTGAGGATGTCTGTCTCCAGAGTGGAGTTCTTGCTTTGGATGGGTCTGTGTTGGACACAGACCAGGTTGAAAATCTCATTAAGTTCTGCCCAACAAAGGAAGAAATGGAGATGCTGCGGGTAGGTTGATAGTTTGTCCTTGATTTTAACTTTGTAACATTGGAATACAAATTTGCCTCCTTGATCTCTGAGTCTTTATGAGGGGTGGTTATAACTCTAGCAGAAAATCTTTGTATGGTTCCATAATACTAAGAATTGATTTCAAGTTTCCTTGTGGCATTGTTAAGAGGAAACAAACTGAGCATAGATGTCAGTGCCCTTACTTTTGTGTCTGTGGGATTGCACTCAGAATTTTCCTGGTGACAAAGCCACTCTAGGAAAGTCTGAACAGGTACAGTTTTGCCATCCTCTTGGAGTTTTGTCTGTTTGTGTAGAATTTTAATACATGTTTTCAGCTTTGATGCATCTCTCAACCTTAGAAGCTCTCTGGCATCAATGTTGAAACTCTTTGTTCCTACATTTCCTCAAAGCTTGCAGCCTAGGCATTGTATCACTATCTGTGCCAACAAATCTAGTGGGTCATGGCAAACTCCACTTTTGGTGTTAGCATTGCTGGTCCTTGAAGAACATAAGACTGCATCTTATGTTCTTTAAGTTGTCAATTGTACAAACTCAAATTTCTATTCATAACTCTCAGGATGATATGTTTGATTAGTTTTTATCTTGCAGTTTTTTCTTGAAATGATGAGGGTCCCAAGAATGGAGGCCAAATTGCGAGTTTTCTCCTTCAAAATTCTTTTTGCTTCACAGGTAATGTCTGGTCTTGGTTGTTGCATGCAGTTTCTAAATTCAAAACTTTGGGAAGTTTACTGCCTTCAGGCCCTCCTCCTGTGTCTGATGAACTGGCACGTTTTTGTAACAGATCAAAGATCTGCGAACTAATTTGGATATTGTAAACGATGCTTCCAAAGAGGTTGGTTTGGTTTACACACCTTTTGTCTTTGTTTGCATGTTCTTATGTGTATGAAGTAGATCAGGATATATCGAATGGTACTAAGGTCTCTCCCTTTCCAATGCATAATAGGGCTCTTGTGTACCTCAATTCAAGTGCTGGTGTGCCATATGGTCTCTCTCTCACCTTTGCAATGTAGCTCTTATTACTGTATCCCAAGGAGTTCAGTTACATGGGAAAGTAACCTATACTTTCTTGATACCAGGGAGATGACAGGGCAAATGCAGAGAAAGTAGTTTGAATCTGCCTTTCTGTATTGGTGAGTAAATTCTGATCAAGAATCCGGTATGTGTAATTCAGGTGAGGGAATCGGCTAAATTACGTCGCGTAATGCAGACCATACTGTCCCTTGGCAATGCACTTAATTCTGGAACAGCTCGAGGTAGGATACTAAACACAGGGGGAGTAGGATACTCAATACATTCCATCGTTTCTGTGCTTTGCTTTGTGATACCTTTCATGTATATTGATGTCTACCATATTGGCATATTGTGTCTGCGTTTTTGCCACGTGCAGGATCAGCAATTGGGTTCAAGCTGGACAGTCTCCTCAAGCTCACGGACACACGGGCACGCAACAGTAAAATGACTCTCATGCATTATCTTTGCAAGGTGAGAAATTCTTCTTAATAATATTCAATGTTTTGTGACTTCTCCCAGGAGCCCTTCTTCCTTCAGCCTTTGACAAGCAATGCTGTTCACCTCTCTGTTTTATGATCAGTTTCCTTGTTTTTTTGCTTTGAGATTTGACCTCTCTGAGAAAACATGACCCCATCTTCTATTTTCTGTTGTAACATTGGCATAACAGGTCATAGCTGAGAAGTTACCTGATCTTCTTGACTTTGACAAGGACCTCCCAAATTTGGAACCTGCAACCAAGGTAATCTTCTCTACAGGCCCATTATGTGAAGTTGAAAGTTCTGGTCATGTTAGGAAAGGTTTTGATTCAAGCACATTAAGGGATCAGGATTGAAGTAGAAGATGTTCTGAACTGTTGAGTGTCATGTTGCATTACAGATTCAGCTGAAATCTTTGGCAGAAGAGATGCAATCAGTAAGCAAAGGTCTCGAGAAAGTGGAACAGGAACTCAGTGTTTCAGAAAATGATGGCCCTGCATCTGCAGGTTTCCGAAAGGTCTGTGTGTGAAAAAAACCTTCCAACCTGTTCATCCTTAAAGAGGAAGTAAACAGTATCTGGTTTTTCTTCCTCCACAAATTGGATATTTGCCTGCTTGTTTTTGTTTATTGCTATTAAAATTGTTCCTGTTGGAGTCCAGGCATTGAAGGAGTTCCTCACAACAGCTGAGGCCGATGTCCGCTCTCTTGCTTCTCTTTATGCTGAAGTGGTAAGTTTCTTCCAAACCAGCATTACAGAAGTCTGCTGAACATAAAAAATTTGGAGAGCATTTCTTAGAGGATTTGGATTTACATCCATGCCTGGATTTTATGATTGGGAATGCTATGCATAGGCAAGGGAGGCTTTCTGCTCCAAAGAAGCTTTTAAGATGCCCATGATGTGTATCTGATGACAACAGGGTCGAAATGCGGATTCACTGGCACAGTACTTTGGAGAGGATCCTGCACGGTGCCCGTTTGAGCAAGGTAAATTCCCGTTGCTCTTACTGATCATCTCAATATATCTCAATTGTTGAAGAATCCTTTGGTTATTGTCAGGTAACTTTGAATTTGTTTTTGGGTGACAGAAATATAGTTTATTGTTGGGTGGGTTGTTATGATTGCAGTGACATCAATACTGTTCAACTTTGTGAGAATGTTCAAGAGGGGGCATGAGGACAATGTTAAGCAGGTAGAGCTGGAGAAGAAGAAAGCAGAGAAGGATGCCAAGGATGCTGAGAGAGAAAGAAGTAAAGCTTCTCCTGCTAGAAATGATTCTGACACTGTGCTTCGGCAATTGAAGGCCAGAGTTGGATGAAGGCCCTTAAGCCCAATGGGTTTCTGATGTTCAAAAGAATTTCAGTGCCAGAGCCAGTTCCACTTTGCTAAAAGCAAAATATCACAAAACCTGCAGTTTTGATCCCTTTGACACTGTATGTGACGATATAGTTAGGGGAAAGCCGCTTTAGTTGGCTTCCAGGTTTCTCACGCCCGAGATGGTGGGGATTCCCTCCTAACTCCAGAGTACTACCTTCTTGCCACAAACCCTCCTGAGTAGAGGGTTTGTGCATGAACCACTACTCCATCTATACAGTGTGGAATCCAAATCAGCTGTGTCCCACAGAAATTGACCCTCAGGTTTTCACCATACTGGCACAGGGCTACCCGTGTGCTGATCCAAGCACATAGGCCAAGTATGGGTGACTTCCTTCTCTTATGAAGGTGCACAGCGGTAGTCATTTAGGAAGCCTGTTGGCTGAGTAGTTTCAGGTCAATTCAAGGATTCAATTCTGTGTGCTCATGTGGCAGTGTTCTTACATTATTTGTTTTAAAGTAGTGTGCCCCCCCCCCAATCTAGGATGAATGCACATCGTGCAGTTTTTTTCCCAGCTCTAGGAGATAAAAAACTGGAGTTGGGTCCTGAGGAATTCAGTACCAACACCTGTAAGGTTAAGTGGCACAGGTCTCTTCAGGGAATCTGTTCAGCAAAATTCCGAAATAGGCTTTAGAAGAAGTTTGTGGAACTTTTAAATTGAGTTTTCCTATTTGACTAGCATCACCACCTGTGCCTGTCTTGTATAGACAATCATGCCATGTCTTTGTAGAGAGTCTACTTATTGACTTTTGTGTGAAAAGACGAAGGCAGGGGAAAACTCATTGTAAGGGGGGTTTGAATGTACACACCCCATGTACAATAAAATTTTAGGAGGTTATTGTTTTGGAAGTTCCTTTGCTATGAGTGAATCATAATGCCAATGCGGGTTCGCTGATTCCATTCTTTCAGTTTCCAGATGTTGCTTGATTCCATTCTTCTGGGGTGCATATATTTTTAGTAGGTTATTATTTTTTCCCAGTTTTGTGAAAATAGTCGACTTCACAATTGGTAGTTGATTTTTGAAGTGAATCAAAGGTTTCCAATAAGTCACATTCCCAAACAAGACAGCAATATGACAGCATTAAGTGATGGTATAAGAACAGAGTGATTTTGTCTATCGTAGGAGAGGAGTAAAATGGTTAACTCTCTACAAACATGAGGTTTTGGTACCTGCAGATTGAATATATTTATGAGCTTGCCTGCCAGCAACTGATGTGGAGGCTGAGCTACAGGGCTGTGCAACATTGCACTCATTCCTTCACCACTCAGCCAGCTATTTTTGTGCTCCAATAGCTGAATTTTTGTTCTTGTCATGAGAAGCGGAGTGGAGGTGTTGAGTGGAGCATATATGCAGTTGGTGAGAAGTCCTTTGCTGCTAGCCTCATTACCTTGCTCATTGCTAGGTGCCCACTCACTGGCTAGCAGTCCAAAGAAAACCTATAAACTATCACAATCCTGGGGTCACTTACAAATCCAAAAAGATTGCAGTACTATTATGAATGTAAGATTCAGACATTCAAAGAAAAAGAAGACGAAACTGCTGACACTCTAAAAGCATGAATAAACATTTGCTAGTCAAAATTAGGTGAAACCAAGCACAAGCAAATGCCGTAACATTCCCTATACTGGACCACACCATGAATCAGGATACAGCACCAGCACAATAGTCACCAACAGGATACACCTTCTTATAAATAGTCAGCACAAAGACCCTCTCCTCAAATAGAACTTTGTATTTGAACCACGTCTATGAGATTGCAGAGTAAACTCTACAACAATCTTTAAAGGTAACCATTCTGTAGGTTACAAGCAAAATAAAATCTACCATGAAAAGAATGATTGCAGTCATAATACTCCCCAGCAACTTCAATCAGCTCCCAACAGTTGGTGTGGAAGTAAAAATAATCCAACCAAAATTTCAGGCTAACCATTACACAAAGATCTGCATTCTAAGTTTCTATCACATTTCTGGAAGCAGTTTGAAGACTCAGTCAGGTTGTTGGCTAGCCTCAAGCAATACAACTAATCAACAAAGTGAAGAGTATCCTCATTCAAGCTGCAACAAGCTTGCTTGGGAGGCTAAGCTTTCATTTTAGCTTGTCCCCTGTTCAAGAAAGGGCCTAAGCCTAAGGCATAGAGAGGCCTCAACAGAGTTATGAGAACCACTCTGCAGGCAGCTGCTGCCATCATCTCTTCTATGAGAGCTCTAGACATGTTTAAGGATTTACAATGAAATAGAATTCTCCAAAAGGAAGGGATAAAATGCCTAAGCAATAAAAGGCTTGATGGTAGGTATTGGGCAGAGAAATTGGCTCCTCAGCAAGGCACGTTCTCATATGTACCTGGATGCAAAAGAGAAATTCGGGACGAAACAGGAGCAAGAAGCAACAAAGCCAAGGTGTGAAAGTACTGTATTGTTTTGTAAGAAGCACTGCCAGGAGTGTCTTGTATTCACACTTTACAGATATATTAATATAGTACATGGAGCTCTGAGCAATAGACTGAAAAGTGATCTCCTCCTCACATCTTAATATTTGCTATCTTCTGAGACATCTAAGCACAGGAAAGTTGCTAAGCATGCTGGCTTTTGGCTACACATTTTGGAGAGAAGGGAACCCGAATCATTCAGAGTGCATGATTGCGGCAACCTGCATAAGCCCCCAAGGGAAAGGAAAAAAAAGACTTGGAGATCAGACCACCTCAACTAAAAAATGGGCAGTGATCCCAGGCCAGGAACATAATATACAATCAAAGCCTTTGGAGAAAGTACCATCCATTACTCAGAGCAAGTTTCAGTGACCTCATGGTACAAGGTGGATAGCTGGCTGGCTTGTCCACTCTCAAGAGTCATAGACCTCTGCAAGTGTATAATTTCCGTAAAGTGTTCTCCCTCCCTTTGGTGAATCCAGAGGGAAGGCTGGCTGTTGCAGCATTGACCACATCACATGCACATCCTCATAGCCACATGACACTACATCATTGTAAAGCTTTTTCATGCCAGTCCCTGAAAAACCCACAACAACATGTCAGTAAAGATTGGTTCTGTGTATGGATCATGCAAACTGAAACAAACAACTTCAATGCTGTACCTACAATATCCAAGACCTGGGCACTCACAAGAAAATCTGAGAAAAATTACAACCAACTCCTCACCTTCCATTGTCCATACAAAAATCTCAAAATCCGACATCCATCTACCATAGTTCAATGTCTCTACTATGGCCAGAACTAGACAGATGTCAAGGAGAAACTACACAATTGTGACATCTGTAAACGGCCATGATTCATTCCAAATGGCAGTGCAAAGCTTCAGGGAGAATCTGGAATTGATCAGAATTGCACAAGGCTGGAAGAACTGGATCATGAGGGGCACGCTTCTCAGGCAGATCAATTACCTATGGAGATTGCCACCAGAGAGGATAAGGCAAAGATCTCCCACTGATGATTACAACATGTCAAGTCAATCCTGGCATGTAATGTATGCAAGCATCCACTCATCCAAACTCTAAAACTATGAGCATCTCCACAGAAAATGCAAGAAGAAGCTGATTTTGCCACAGAAAATACTCAAATAGAGCAGCCCTGGGGTCTCTACGGCCTTGTACAAATGAAAACTCTAAAGCTCTCTTTCTTTCTACCAGCCAAATATTCTCAGCCTTTGTTCAGAAAGCTACCCGGCACGATTCTTCTCCCTCCCGTTCGCTCACTCCCCCATACTCTCAAGCCACCAGCCATTAGACAAATACAGCAAACCGGATAGAGAATTGATCCAGGGAACACATACTTACCACGCTTCCGCTTCTTAGGATGCAATCTGATGACCACGACATTCCACATTCGCCTGAAAGGAATAGTCACGGTACGCAGCCAATAATCCCCCATCTCTCTCTCTCTCTCTCTCTCTCCACTTGCTTCAACTCGATCTTCTCCCCTCGGAACTACTACGCCTTCTCTATCGCAACAGAAAATTTCTTCAAACCAAAAAGAAGAAGACAAAACAAGAAAGTAGTCTAGTCACCTTACACGCAGTTCTCCTTACTCTCTCAACAATGACGACGGTAAGCGACAGAACAAGAAACAGCAAACAAACAAACAGTCTCCTACCCGTCTGACTGTCTGTCTGTCTGTCTGTATTACCAGGCTTTTTCTTCTGCCGCTTCTTCTTCTTCTTCTTCTTCTTCGGAAGCTGGTTCCATTCCCCTACTGAAGAAGCTCGAGACAAAGGGAAGAAGGGAGGGAGAGAGCGAGAGAATGTGAGTAGCGACGGAGTGAAGAAGAGTGCTGTCGCGCTGGTCTGACGATGCCTGATGGAGCGGACACTGGACGCGTTGTGTGGCGCAGAACGCGCCATGACCGTCGTGTCCAGAGCTCCTGCTTGCTGCGTATGCAAGCGGGCGGGCCCCCCGTGACTCGGACCCAGCAGCGTTGTTTTTGGCAATTTTGTGTTATAAAAAAACCAAAATGGCGATGATTCATGGGAAGCAGTGGTTTTTTCTCCTTTTTTTTTTGGTGGCGAAATTCGTAACTTGGCGAAATTCATTTTTCAAAAAATGAAAAAAAAGGAAGAATTTGGGGTGATTTTTCGACATTTTTTGAAATAAAAATAATAATTTTGCCATACACTAGACTTCGGCATTTCCTAGCTCGCCACTCGCCACTTGTAGTAGCAGCACTTTTGTAAAAATGATGCATCCCACATAAGACAATCGCCATTTAATGCTAATTAATGCTGGGATCCTTGGCAGTGGATTTGCCCAAAAAAAAAAAAAACCTGTATTAGGAAGATGTTGAAGAAATGGCGATCATCACCTATGAAGATTTAGCCAAATCTGGCTAAAATCCAGAAATAAAGTATCAATCTTTAATGGTTCTTCTATATTTCTGGCTATAAAATGAAAACCCAAAGATACGAACCTGGCGATTTCAACTCCTCCGTTTTTCCCTCACTTCTGGCAACTGAAAACCTCAGAAATTACTTCTCTTCTAATTTTGAAATTGTTATTTTCTCTTTTTGGCGAAATCTGGCCAGTAAAAAAGAATGCTGGTCCAACTTGAACCAGTGTCTTTTCTATTAGCCAAAGTGGTGATGATCCACTCAAAGATTTAGCCAGATTTGGCAACATGCTAAATATGAAAGTAGGTTTTTTTTTAAAAATCCTTCTATATTTTCGGCTACCCTACTTGAACCACCACCATGTGTAGAAATCTGGAATTTTTTTGTTAAATTTTGGTCGAGTTATATTTGGCTATTGAAAATCTCATAAAAGGTACATAATTTTAGCACTTTTGATTTTTAATATAGCATTTTGGCTATATCTACTGCCCTCAAACAAACAAACCCTCTCTCTCTCTCTCTCTTTGTGTCTTTTTCCAAACTCCAATAATTCAGCTATCATCATGTGCCTTTTCAGTCTTCCTTTTGTTGGACGGACTACTTTTCTTTACAATAAAGTGAAAAAGAGTTTGGCAGAATTTATTACCAAACAATAAAGTTTTGCAGGTTTATAACAATGTTGGACCATCTCCACCGGTGCTCAGTATGTTACTCTGGATAATAAAATTAAATGTCTAAGTTTATCGTTTTTTTATTTTTGTGGCAACCCCACCAATAAAACTGTGTAACTTGAACTGCATATACGTGGGGACTACTAATAGCAAACCACCTGGCCCAATCAGAAATACTGAGCCGCAGTCAGGTCCAATTTATTACACTCTTTTTTGGAGGTGCATAACTGTGTTCCACCTCTTACCAGCCACGGCAAGCTGCACACAGTTGGTGGAGAAAAAAACCAATTTCCTGAGGAAAACCGGCACATTTTGACTTTCTCCCAATAAATTTTACTGTCTGGAGTCACATACTGTGTGCACTAGTGGAGTTGGAAGAAAAAAAAATTTGCTGGTGTTGGCAGGGTTTCTTCTTCAATTTTTTGATAGTGAATATTTGGCAAATGTTTCCCAAAAACATAGCCAATTTAGTCTAAATTTACACTTTAAAAAACATATCTCTCTACAACTTGACTCTCCGAGCTTTTTCTGTGAAAAAAATGACAAATTTTGTCTCCGAAAATCACTGGTATTGGGCGGTTATTTCATTTTCAAAAAATAACCTCCAGATAGACGGTCTGGTGTTTTTGAGAAAGTTTCAGAGTCAAAAGGGCAGGCGGGTGGGTTTTCACGAAAAACCCGGCAAAGAACCGGCAGTTTTGCAGAAGGTCATTTTACTTGTTCTTTAAAAAAAAAATTGAAAAATGAATGCGGTTATGTATGTTAATCCGTTCTCTGATTCTCTGGGGAACCATGGGTATACATAAATAAATAAATATATATATATCTTCAATTTATTGGGAACCACAATTGAAGATCTTATGAACCACCTGATAACCGCCGGATATTTTTTGCCATTTCCTACTAAAACCCGCCCAACTACTGATTTATTATCGTCATCTTTCTTCCAGTAAAGAAATTTTGGCCTGGTGTTTTGAATGTGTTGATTGTCATCTTTTCCGACATTTGGCAGGATTTACTGAATGTCATCTTTCTTTCCAGAAAAGAAGAAGAAGAAGAAGAAGAAGAAGAAAGAAAAAAAGAAAAAGAAAAAGAAAAGTCTGGCCAAGAAGAGTTGTTACGTCATCTTTTTGTGACTTGTCCATTAAAAGAAAAGAAACAATAAGGGCCAAAGTGAACCAGCACTCACCAGTGTACCATCCACTGGATGGATGGATGCCAGTTATAATTATTACTCAGTTGTGGATGAACTTCAAAGGACTTAATATTTGGTTTCACACTTGGTAACCAATTTTTGTAGGAAATAGGTCTCATATATAGGTAGGTAGGTAGGTAGGTAGGAAAATAGGCAACTATTAGGTAAGTAGATGGTTTATACATATGTAAGGGCTGTTTTTACTACCTACCTACTAACAACCTACTTGTGGGTTGTTTAGTAGGTAGGTAGGTAGAAAAAAAAACCCTAACCCTAAACCCTAAACCCTAAACCCTTGAGGCTTGAAGAAGTACCTTAACCTCAAGTGAACCATTGGTGATTTCTCCATGTCCAAAGTCTAGGGTAAACCCCCAAGGCCTTGGCATTTTTTCACAAATAAGGTGCCTAAGACAAGGTGGAACTTTTAAGTCTTTATGGGGAGAGAGAGTTCTTACACCTAGCTCTTAAGAGTGAGAGAGCTATAGCTATATTTGAGCTACTTATCTTACACCTATTTATTAAGTAGGAGTAAGACCCCTCACACTCTTTAGGATTGCTCATGAGGAGTAGGTGTAGGAACCCTAAATTTTTTCTAGGAGGGATAAAATTTTCATGAATAGGATATGCCCTCCAAATACACTAAGAAAGTTTTCGAAGTGCTTTACTAAGAAAGGCTTCTTGCAACCTAAATCCTATTTACCCTACTAGTAGTACCTTGGGCGAATTCGACACTAATTAAATTATATTATTTTTCAGAAATGTTGAAAATTTCAAAAACATTAATTTGTTCCAAATTAAAAGATATCGTGAAGGAAAATATTGAATATCTAGGAATATTCCATTTGTTGAAATGAAAATTTCAAAATTAATTAACTAATTAATTATTCGATGGACATGTGTTGAAATGGCCAAGGTAGTATGGTATGTGGATAATGCCCATATTATAATATAGTGTGGACATTAAAACACTATATTATAACAAAATTGTTGGTCACCTATTGTTGAGTTACTTTCAGCTTCACAATTTTTCGATATTTTGTTTTTGCACATTGCAAATTAGATTAGGACGAATTTGTTACAATGGGCACATTCAATTTTGATAGATGATGTTGTCGAAAATTGTGAGATAGGATGTGATGGGAATTCACCGTGGCAATAACAACATGTGTAACTATTGATGTAAGGTAAACCTTATTATGATGTGATGGAAATTGGAATGCACAATTTTGAAGTGTTTTCATTGCATAATAGTGTTCTATTTTGAATGCATTGCATTCATCAATGAAGAAATCTTTTAAGCCCATGGCATGTTTGTGTCTACCATCATGTTAGCATCATGTCAAACACTTGATGTGGCAATGGAATTATTTCGGTGAAATCTTAAACCTTATTATAATATGTATAGAAATGACAATAGCACTCCTTGCATTTGTGGGCCATTTGTGTGAAGTTAGATCCAAATTCAAAGGTCAATCATACCTCCATGGCCATGAGTTCCAAGATTTGATCATTATACTTAAGAGAACATGTGAAATTGGAAGCAACCACATCACTAATGTTTAAAAGTTGTAATTAAATGTGGATTTTGAGAGCTAAAACATGCACCCACCCATCCAACATTAGACTTAACCAGAACAACTAATCTGAGCATTGTTGTACCCTTGAGTCTTGTGCTCTTTGATTTTTAGTTGTTGTGAGATTCAACCATATGAAACATAAGCAAATGCCATAAATTTGATATTAGGTTGTGCCCAATCTCCAAAAGGGAATTTGCATGAAGCAGCATAGCTACTTACTTTTTGACTTGTATTGGTTCTGGCACTTGTTTTGTAAGAAAGTCTCTGAGTGCTTGAGCAGCAACTACATCTGCAAATGTAACAAAGAAACAAATGTTCTTGAAAATTGGTTGAAATTAACAAAGTTTTTCCCCTTAACAAAATTTGATCCACAACCCAAAACCTAAAAAATTGGAATTTTTTTTATCATTGCAAGAATTTATGGAGGATGATACAATGTTGCACATTTGGTGTCATAATTTGTAAATCAAGCCATTTTTCAATGAAGTTGGAAGGGTTTTTGCTCTATTCATTATTAATGATTTTTGAAAGAGTCAATTTGTGAGAGAGGTACACCTAATTTGGGAACAACACGTCCCCCCGGGTGCCTTACAACAATTGCTCCTTTGAATTTTTTCACAAGTAACTCTGCTTTCTTGCGTGTTTCATCTTGCTCACCTGCAAGATTTACCCTTCTCAACTAAACTTGTGTGGTTGTTATATACAAATTTATACCAATGTAGGCAATGGGTAGTTCATCAATTGCATAATTTGGATGACAAAAAGATCGAAGGTCCCATCCCAAATCATGGGGCCCAAATTGAAGTGATGAAAGATGACCTATGAAGTGTAATGAGGGGCATGAAATTGGATCAAAATATGCAGGTTTCAATGGGATAGCTTTGCTCGTTGCACCACCCACCACCACAATCCTGCCAAATTTTGGTGCATCAACAAACTTCAATCCCTGCATTTGAGTTCATTATGTTGGACTACATTAGTGATAACCATGATTATCATATAAAGCACTTACAAAAATTACCTAAGCACATTTGGAGGGCATTTTGTATCCATGAATATCCCTCCTCTTTTTCTAGGAGGGTCCATACATGTACTATTTAAGAATGGGAGGGATCTTACACCTATAAGTAGGCATAAGATCCCTCCCTCTCTTAAGGAGTTATTGTAAGAACCCTCCCCATCTTACACCTTGTGATCTAGGTATGTTTAAGTTCATAATAATGTTCACCTTGTGCTTTACAATGGATAGCACCCATAGGTGGGGGAAATTCTCAAAATGTAGGGTTGGACTTAACCATCACCTCTACCTAGCTTTGGGAATGTCCCCACCATGGGGCTTTACCTTACACATAATTGAAGTTGTCTCATTGATATTTTTAAATTGTTTAATGAATTTCAAGAGCTTAGATTAAAAGATGTTGTGTAAGGACTAATACCTTTTCTTGAAGTCCAATGAGGGCACAAGCAAGAACAGCTCCCTACACAACCGACACAAAACAAAATAGCACCTTGGGTTTTGTATGATATTAACAAACATGATCCAAAAACAAGATCATTACCACCAACTCTATGCAAATCATATATTTATATATATATAATTGCTAACTAAACATTATACAAATTATACCTGAGAGAATGCAAGCAACCCATCAAAGGGACCATTCTCATTGATGGTTTTGTTGAGGTGAACTATTGATTCATCCAATCCATAAACTTCCGAAAAGTCCTATTGACATTTGGGGGTTAAACATAGGATTCTTACATTGTACTATGGCACAGATCAATGCATGTTTAATGACACGTAATAGAGAAAGAATAGAGAGTGATGCATTCATGAAAATATGTAGAATCAAAATATATCATGTATTTCCCACACGTATATTTTCTTGTTAAAAGTCATATGTTTGCATTTCCTTTGTGCAATCAAAATGTTTTGAGTTAAGTTCTTGTGAAGAATTGACAATTGACAAAAAAGAATTTGTGCAACCTTGTTTGCTTGATACCACTCATAATAAGGAAGGTTATATGACTCTTTCACATCTGACGGTCCTGTGGCTGGCCACCAAGCATTCATGAAAGTCTATATGCCCACAACACACCAAACGTATCCACCCACAATAACAGAAGTGTGACCAATGGTGAATTGAATTTATTTTTTCTATGTAAACAAGTGGGGAAGATAAAGGAACAATTGTAATGGGTACACAATGCAATCTTCATTCATAACATCAAGTCTTAAATTGATGGTGAACTCTCATATCAAAAACCTTGCATCCTACTATCTACTTGCTCAATCTTAGGAAACAAAGCATGAAGTAAGTTCAATCCTTTTGTTGCCAATACATTTAGGTGGCATTTAACATTATCTCACTTTCATATTCTCTTCAATTTGGATAGCATTCACTGAACATCCATCATGCTTTTTCAAGACACAAAAGCAATTTTGAATTTTGCAATTAACAATGTTCGAATCAATACCAAATCCCAATGACTCCAATAGTTTTCAATACAAATTATTATGAAGATATTGTACATACCAAGTCAACGATATCATCAATAACTTCATTCCATTTGGCCTTGGCAAGTTGTTCTTTCATAATGGCACCACTTGTGCGATAACCATGTAAACAAAGTAGGCGTAATTTTTGTGGTGGTGGTAATGGCTTTGAGTTTGGCAATGGTGGTGGTGGTGGTGGTGTTGGCTTTGGGTTTGACACTGGCTTTGAATTTGACATTGTGTTCAAGAATACTTTTGTTGTCAATTGCCTATTAATGTGTATAGAATGTGATAGTATAGTTCAAGTCCAATTGTTAGGTGTTTCCAATTGCTTCTAATTCACTCGGCCATTCTAACTTGATTCTACCCTTTCAAATGCCATTGACCACAAGTCTATCATGAGCACCCAATTTCTAATCACCTTATGATTGATCATCATCATCTACAGACATGCAAAGTTTCAAGACATGCACTTGTTCAAAGAAGTTGTGCGTTGGGGTTGCAATTTTGGACCATTTTTTGTCACTCTTTGAACCCTTGAAATATTCATACCTCCAAATCATTGAGAACCATAGAAAATGCACACCTATGTAATTAGCATGTAGTGGAGAAGACAACAAACAAATGATTCGATGAACCTTGTCACCGACATGGGTTTCTTCTTGGAAAATGATTTCATGACCCAAGAAAATTATCCTTCTAGTGGACTTCTAACAACATTCTCAAAAAAAGTACACACATTCATAAAAATATCACTTGTTTCTTAAAAATACACTCTCTTTGTTGTCATGTAGAGAGTTTATGAAGATGGTAATATGGTTTTGCACTCAAGTGTGTGTATACACTATACACTTGCAAAAGAGAGGTAGTTGAAAACTAATCCTACAGTTAAGGTGGTCTCTTTACAAAGCCGTCCATAAGGGGCTTCTGTCCACCACAAGTGTAAAGCTGTGTCTATCAGGTGATATCAATAAGTGTGGAAATTACATACTCAAATTCAAGTTCACCAATTAAGTCACTAAAAAAAGCCTTGTACACTAACCCTTAAAAAACTCCAAAAAACCGTAAATAGGGTTATCATTGCTTGCAATCAATTAGATTGAATACAAGTTTCAAAATTGTGTGTAGCATGATTGATCATTGATTAGCATGGTAAGCTTGAAGGCTTGCAAACCAAAGCTCATGTTTCCATTTTCATAACAAATGTCAATAAATTCATTTGTCTTGCGAGTGTTGGGTATCAACATCCTGCCAAGTTACTTTTCCATCTAAAATATTTGAGCATGTTATTTAGTTTGAAATTACGATCAACATGGAATGTTCACATCATTGTTTGTGAAGATAATGTGAATTGTTGCAATTGGCACCTTAGTACAAGCCAAGAAGTAGGCCAGAGCTCAGAAGAGGATCATAAATTTGTAGCAACTTGTGTGATCCTAATGTCAAGTGAAGAGCTTTCAATAAACCTTACTTAACCTTACCAATTTCCAACAGCTGAAGCTATGAATCCAAACATTACTGAGCAAATAGATCTCATAAGTATTATGGAAACCAAGGCCAGGCAAAAAATCTTCTCCTTCTAAGTCAAACAAAAACCTCCCAAATAAGAGCTAATGAAGAACAAAAAGATAAAAACAAACAGAAAAAGGGAGAAGACAGTATCTAAAGGAACAATAACCGAGACAAGAAAATGTAGACTTTAAGTGGACATTGAAAAGCTCCTCACTTACAAGACTCTGTACAAGATCATTTGGACGACTCCAACTGATTCACTTCCCCAAAGAAATTCCATTTAGAGGGTAGCCTTTTCCTTCAGTGAGACAATAAAACTGACCATCCAGGAAACAAAGAAGCGTTTATGATTTTAGGATCTAAGGTTTAGGGTTTTTCACACCCAAAATACATTCCAGTCATCATCAAATAAGTTGCTGACAAATTCAAAGTTATGTCTACACCTACGACATGGCTCCAAAACCTCCATAGAACTCATCATCCAAATTGGCCTATGTCTATATAACCTCCTCCAATCATGGAACATGAATCGCATCAAAAGTGTGACCTGCCTGCAACGAGGGCTTAAAACACACTTACATTTACCAACACCCTGATATCACCACCAATGGATATGACACCCATTCATTGTAAATTGTAGAAACATGACAAAATTTGCAACCAAAAACACATTCTAAAACTCCTAGTTGTGGTTATAACTCAGGTTCACAAGACCATTGATGCAATACAGCAAGATCCATGAAACCACAGAAAAGGAGTATAGTAGATGAGGAGGAGTCACAAAGGTTGGCTTGCAAGTTTGCTCTGTTCCTAGAAACTCTCACATTTGGACTGGCCCAATTGCAACAAGCACTTACAACAGACTTTTAACCCATGTTGTGAGCATACGCAACACTTGTTTGTCTTCACTGGTGCTTTTATAGTGTAACATTCTAAACCACCACACCTGAGACTGCTCAGGTACTCAATTAGCAAACCTATAGTACAAACAAAAAATCTATTGAAGACTGACAGAAGCTTAAGACCCAATCTCAATGATCTAGGCAACAATTTGAAGAGCTATGAAAATCTATATTGTGGCCCTCTGCTAGTGAAGTGGGAAAATTGGATGCATGTGCTTTTAGAGAAAATGGAAGTAGTTGCCCTCTTGAATTTGCTTGCAGCTTTGACAGTGTACAAATAAAAAGGAGTAGTCATACAGCAGCAGCAGCCACCACCTACGACCATTGAATTGAGCTTCACCACCAGATGAGATAGATAACTACTGGGTCGCTTTTACACTTCTTTGCAAGGTCACCAATAGCTCTCAAGAATTCAATGCAAATGCCTGTTTCCAATGAAACAACAACATGGTCTTGATCAGCCCTTTTGGATCAACCTCCCAAAACCCATTTTGCATTAGATGGCTCACACTGGCTGCATTGTCTCTTGGCCAGAACTCCTAGCAAGTTCAAGATCTGTGGCTTTTGATCAAAGTACCATCATGTCCACGTATATAGTGTTTTTCAGTTAGCCAGACTAAAAACAACTGCTTACAATCAGTTCACTTGATTTATAACTTAGATCATTGATAGCACTTCTCATGCTGGGAATAAGAAGTATGATGTGCATGATGAGAAATGTGGGAGCTTGAAAAAACCCAACAAAAAGTTTCTGACTATTTTTCTGATTTCTGTAGCTAGGTATTCATTAAACATAAAAGGATACATACCCGGATTTTACCATCTTCAGAGCCACTGTAGAGAGTTTCACCCACCAAACTGAGGGCTGTAACTTTGCTGCCGACATTTAGAGTTGCTACTTTTGTCAACCGTGCACGTAGCCACACCTATGACAAGAGGAAAATTTGCCCACATGTCAATTCAAAAGAATCGAAGGAAGGTGTGACAAGTAGATTGTCAATGATGCAGCAGCAGTTCATCACATGCAAGAGGAAATAAAACTCTTATCAAATGTGTTATTATTGTGGGTAAACAATCCCAGGTCGATTCTGCAAAAGAGTTGACAAACCTCAATAGTTCCTCCAGGTAAGTTGGAAGCAAGGTAAAGGAAATCATCACTGACAGCCATGGCCCGCACATCCGATTGTGTGGGTACAGATGTCACCAGCACTCTAGTCAATCGTTGCCACACCTTCAACACAACATGCCACGTCCTCGGGACTCAAAAAAGTATAGGGATCACTAGCAAAAACAACCAAAAATCTTATTGAAATTTCTTTACATAGAGCTGAAAGGTTCCAGTTCTAGCACAAAAACATGCAACTCATACAAACCTCAAAGCACTTGCACTACCCATAATGACTAGAGTGCACTTCCCTATAGAAGATAGATGCAAAAAATTTCCTGGAGAAAGTTATTACCTTGGTGCCCCCACCCTCCACAAATGCCCCAGCTGTAAAAAGCAAGTCCTGGTACACCTGCATTGCATATATAGGTTTCTTCCCTCGGAGCAGCCTCATCCCTGCCTGTATTGACACAACTGCACCAGTTGTTGTGTCTATTTCCTGCAACAATGGAACCAACAAGGGACATTCTTATACAGTTCCTTCCTTATTCAGCTCCTAAAAAACCCAAGTAAGCACCTGTGGGGTTTAGGGTTTAGGAGATGGAAGGAAACCTGTATGCTATTGTCAGTGCAACCACAGTAAATGATGTCATCGATGATGAGCATGCTCTGCACATGCTTGTTTCCATTGAGGAGCTTGCTTGAACCTGTCTCATCCAGCAGCTGTCATCTCCCACAGTTTCCACCTATTGTCAGTCACATCCTCCTCATTGTCACATCCTCACTGTTCTCTCGCTACTACCAACCCTAAACTCTGAACACAGGCAAGATCACTATATTCTTAGAACAGACTGACCAGATGGGTAGGGCTTTCTGCAGTCAGTCCACTAAGCAACTCCTTGACTTTTTTTCTTCCTGGTATAGGGTGAGTGAAGCAAGCCTTCACCAAAATCAGACCTTAATCCCAGCACCCTGGGGAAGAATAGCAGTGAACCGACTGTTGACCACAAGTGATACAACCGGCTCCTTCACATCCACCATGCGTAAGCATTTCATGCCTTCATCTTCTAACGCCCAGACCTATTCACCAGAATGGATGTTGTTAAGCTAATTAATACTCACACCACATTATATAAATACCCTTTGCAGAATAAGAACAGCAATGACTTAAGAAAAACACAAGTGAAGCAGAAACTGAGCAAGGAGAAAGATCAGGTGTCAAGTCAAATACTCGAATAGTCTTGTCGGCAGAACCCGTATATAGTTGGTTGGCTGACTGCAGATAGGCCAAGCATAAGGTGGGCTTCAGGTGTGCCTTCACTTCCTTGAGCAGCTGTGGCTCTCGTCTTCTTGTGTCCCACACCTGTATATATATGTGTATAGATTCAGCAGAAAAAAACTGAATCTGACAAGGAGGCCAAGCTTCTGTTAGGCCAGCACAAAACCTAAACCCTAAACCCTAAGGTCAAACTTCTGTAATGAGTAGCCAGAAGAAGACCTTTCCATTTCCACCAGCAGAAACAAAAGTCTAGATGCAGGAGAAAGGGTACCTTGATGGACCCATCCATGTGGGCACTGTAGAGAAAGCCTTTCGCAAAAAGAAGTGCTCTTGTTTCACCACTTAAGCTAGCATCCATCAGATGTACCTCCCCATGTGCCCAGATATCCGAATTCTGCCAAAAAAAAATTCAAAACTATCAGCAGCTTCTCTAATCTCTCTCTCTTTCTCTTGTCTTTTGGAACAAGCTCACACCAATTCAAACTGACCAACCATTCTGATGAAACAACAACACATAGGGAAAAATGCCAAGTCATTAGTTACAGAGTGCATGCTAGGGCTGTTGACAAGGGTGTTGAGCATTGTTTTGGCAGTCCATGTCATGGATTTCAAGTACTGTAGAGGCCCAATCAAGTTCTTTGAGTACTCTCCCATCTGCTGCACACCCACTGCAAGGCACCCAACCACAGCCACAAGAATATATGTAAAGTCCAGCAAGTATCAGAACCTGACATTGTGCAACATCACACAGTCCAAAACATGTATATGATTCCATCAACGACGAGTGATTGGACTCACCTGCATCTGATAGGAAACTGTTCAATGCAAGTGATGCCAACACCTTTTCTTCCATTTCTTTTCCATTCTGCTGGACAAGCAGAACCATGGGTTGCAGGAAACAGTTACGGGCGACAGCCTGCAAGCCTGTGTCAGGCAACTCAGCAAGCTGTGTTGCAAACCATGTTGCAGCAACAAGAGAGAATTTGGCCACCTGAGCATCCTGGCTACGCAATGCTAGCCCTATTGCTTCAAGCACTCGTCTCCCATTGGACCCAAGAATGGCATGCGATACACGGAGATCCCACTCAGCAGCCACCCTCTCTCCCTCATCCTGCATTTCAAACAGAAAGAACTCTGGACATTAGGTCCACCTCCACTTGAGTTGATGAGCAAACAGATTGAAAAGAAAATCGACCCCAAATCTGAAATCATGGGAAAGGAAAAGGCTGGGACACATACTGGGTTCAGAACCATATCTTCAGACCAAGGACCCTGGTCATCCTTCATGGCTCTGTGGTACGACTCCGCCATGCCTGCAGTCTTGAGTAGCCAGGCCTCATCCAGTGACTTCCCTGAGTATGAAAATCGCCCCCCCAAAGTTGCAAACACCTTGGCAGCTTCAAGTTGAGCCTTTGGGTTCTCGTCTGCTGTGAGTGCCATTACCAGTGCCTCCAGTGCCTCTTCTCTGTACATGCTATGGCGCCGGGATTCAAACTGCGATTGTGTATATTGTTCATAATCAGACATAAGAAGTGTTATACAAGTTAGGATGACAGACTTACTGTGCATGAGATTGTAACAGATGGGATCACAGATTTACAGAGCTTACCAGTAGATCAAGCTGAAGTAGAAGAGCTGCTGTCAATGGTCGTTGCTCCAGAGGCGCTATTTGGAGGTCAACCAGCAGTACACACATACTGCTCAGTATTCCCTCACTTTGAACAGGCCGCATGATCTTCTCTATTGCTTCCCGCCTGCAGTAAAAAATCATAAACAAAACATCAACTCCAGCCTGCAGCATTCTTTTGAGCATGTAGTATGCAGTCCTGCAGCATTGCAAAGAGACTGAATGACCCAAGTTGAAGATGCATCATATGTCTTCTTCTGCTGTATTGTCACACCCTGCAACTGCTTACAAGCACAAGCTGCAATGGATGACAATCCTGTGAGTGCCACCAAGGTTGAGCTCAGTAGTAGACCTGTTCAGATGAGTAAGCTCAATGAGAAATGAGGTGGCAACTATTCGTGATTGTCCCTTGCAATTGTGGAGCATTTCAACCAGAGGAGAAAGATTTGCACTATAAGCAACTGTGTAGCGACAGCCGCCATCTGCTTGCATACAGCAGCATAGCACCTTTGCTGCACCCAGTCTCTCCTCAAACACCTGCAAAAACTAAGATGCACCCAGTTCACAAAAACACCCAACTGGATGATGAAATAATCACCACTCTTAAGAACTATCAGGTTCTGCACCACTTGTCACACAATGAAGACAAGGTGACCTTTACCTTAAACTCTAAACACAAAACAAAACTGCTCTCTCACTGTGATAGAAAGTGAAAGGAGTGACATTGACCTTAGATTCCAGCTGGCTGATCAGGAACGGCACAGATCCCATATGGACAACCGATTCTGCATGTGACATGTTGGTGGCAAAATCAAAACTTGTCACTAGTTGCTCAAGCAATAGCACTGCAGCAGCTTTGGGACTCCAAGACACTTGAAAAGCACCCGTTCCAATGGTTTCACTCTCTTGCAATACTTTGACCACTGAGGGTATAATTTCCATAGCTGCTAAGTGTTCAGACCCAGGCTTCAGCAGATACAGCAACACTGCTGCCTGTGGTACCCCTTCCATTTGTAGCACATTCACAATCGTCTCGTAGGAAGGGTCCGCCCGCACAACTGCATGCCTAGCCAGCTCATCCTTGAATACTAACACAGAGAGTAGACTGACAGTCGCTCTTAAAATCTCCTCATTCACAGAGTTTGAGAGCACCTCCATCAATCCATCAATAACTGCCACTTTGGAAAGGCTAGCTACTATAGCAGGGCTACCTTTTTTCTCAATCCAAATGTGGACAATTTGCCGAACAGCAGCCTCACACTCAGTCAACTCCTCAGCAGTACAAAGAGAGGCCAATGCAGGCTTTAAAACTCTCATCAAACCTTCCAAATCTTCAACAGTCATACTGTTTCCAGCTTGAGACAATGTATTTCCTCTTTGGCTGAACCTGCAGCTCAGCCTGTGCTTTGGGCGTGGACTGCTGCCGGTAGTCTCGTTGTTGTAGAAAGGTGCTTCCTGATGATGATTCATGATATGCAAGGAGGGTATCACAGTTGCAGAAGTGTTGCACAAGGGATCACTGCTGCTGCTAAGTTGATAACCCAGTTCCAAATGCTCATCCCTCCAAGCATCCACCAGTCTTTTCAACACAAAGTTTGTCTGTGGAAGCATTAGGCTGCTAAGGCGTTGATGGGTAATAGGGCATGTGGTGTTTCCATGGTCGAGCCACTCTTGGATTGCATGTCGTTCAAAGGTTTGTCCTGTCTCTAATGTGACAGGGTCTTCAAAGAGCCGCTTGGTGATGAAGCAGACGAAGTCTTTGGGGGGCTTTACTTGAGAAGACCGATGATGCGAGTACCACTTAGGATGTCCAGAGATCGAGGGATGTCTGATGCCCCAGCTGCCCTCTCCATTGATCGGTGACCCAGCACTACACGCACAATACAGATTAGTTTACTCACTTGATAACTCATGATGGTCTTTACAGTTTAGGGTTTAGATGTTTTATTTCTGATGGCAATCTTGCAGAGAGAGTTGTCTCCTTTGTTGTTTAAAATGCTAACTGATTCATGGGTACAAGAACCAACTGGCCACATTTTACATTCTACTGAACTGAAAGCACAGAATCCAGAGAGGATGATAGCCACCTCAAGTCCAATGATGAATTGGTCAAAAATGTCAAACTGGAAGTAGAAGCATCTTGCTGAATCCTTTGTTCCAGAGCCTGCCTTGCTGCCATGGCATTGGTTGTTGAGGCATCCTGTGGCATTACCATGGCACCCAAGAAAAACAAAACCAGCACAAATGTGGATAAAAGCTCCACTGAAGCAATAATGCCTTTTTAGACTGACCACAACAAATGATGGTAGAGAGGACAGCAAGAACTGAAGATCTGCCTTTTTCCTTGAACCTCTCTGAGAAATCAATTCCAGACTTGCAAACTTTGACTACAGTTTCTTGAAGGTTAATTCAGGAAGCACACCTCTATCTCAATACTCGAATCACATGAAGAGAGTACACCACCCCTAGTTGACTCTTGGCAGTTTACATCCTGCAGGTTATCTTGTGCCACTTGCATTCTTGGGTTTGTTGATGCTATGGCTGTGCGTGCCACATCCATATCCTCAAGGGAAGATGTAGACAAAGGAGATGGTGAATGTGCACTTGGATGGAGGGAACAAGATTGAAGAACATATTTGCCAGATCCATGTTGAGCTATGCCAAGCAGCTTCAAACTCCGATTCTGAGCAACCTTATCAAATCCAGTGGATTCCTCTGCAGCACTGGCATGATTCTTATCACTACTGGGAGCCAAGGATGATGAAGGAGAAGGATTCACTGCTTCAAGAGAACATCCTCCAATATCCAACTCTTTTGCAATAGGCTGATCTCTTGGTACAGTCAGCACATCTGACTGCTCCACAGCTTCCATGACCTCACCATGCCCATTTGGACTTCCATTGTCGTCACCCAAAGACCTCAACTTGGTCTCACAGTCACGGTTACTGGAAAATGGTTGATGCACTATAGAGGCCTGCTGATCCTGAGACTGAGTGACTTGCACATTATCAGCAGTGTTTGTAGACATTTGATCTTTGCTATGAGCCTCTCTTTGCTCCTCTGCAGAAGGAGAATGTGGAGTAGAAGCAGTTACTGAGAAAGCAGGAGTCTCAGAATCATCTATCGATTCTGCCTGACCCAATCTTGAGGCAACTGGCAATTGCTCACTTTGGCACTCTGATCTGACACCACCCTCAGGACCAGGTTTGTAAAGCAGGTCGGTGCGAGAACCAATGCTATGGATGGATTTTTGGGTCACAGGTAACTGCTGCTGCCTTGGTTTCTGAGCACTCTTGACCAACTCTCTGAGTTTCGCTAGAGTAATACCTTGACCATCATCATCATCACTCTGCATGATTATACTTGAAAATGGGTACTTGTCCTCTTGCTCTAGCTGCTGGCTTGCACTCAAATCCTCCCACATTTGCAGAAGTTGCCCTTGAGTAAGCTTTTTGCCATCAATGACGAGACCCATGGCCATCTCTACCTCCTCAGAACAGAGAGGGTCAGCACCTTCCTCAGCTTCTTCATCTAAATGTTTGTCAGCACTTTGCTGCAAAATTAGGCCCCACATTTGCTTTAGGACAAGAGCATTACTAAGACAAGTTTGTAAGGCCAACTTACAATCAGTTCAAAGAAAAAACATTACTTGGTGCAGATTAAGGTACACATCCTTTCAAGTACTGAACAGGAAGAGTACCTCAGCAGCAACATTTGGGTGAGATGGGACAGTATCCCATCGCATTCTAAGGTCAGAAACCTTAGAAATAACTGCCTCCTCATGGTGGCGAGACTGCTCATTCGCTCTCTCTTCTAAGGGTTGGACATCATGCTCTGTTGTTTGGGAATTTACAGAGTCCCTGTGTTTGCCAGATGTAGAAGACAATGACCTTGGTCTGGTGGGCAGGTCAAAAGCTGGATCCAGATCCAAGTCACCGGATCCCCCCTCATGCTGCTGTAGCATCAAGCTAAGCTGGCTAGACTGAATGATATATTTCACAAGCTCACCAAGCTTCTTGGTTGTAAGGCTCTGGCCATTCCTGTCACAGAATTGTTTGACAAATGCATTTGCCTGTGTAGAATTCATTTGTCCAGACGAGAATCTGTCCCAGATTTGCAGAAGTTCCCCTTGTGTGATTCTGCGACCATTCCAATAAACTTCAATGGCATAGAGTGCCTCTCCTGGGCTCAGAGGATTGCTTCCATTCCCCACTGTACTCTTGTGTTCCATTCCAGACTCCCTTTTCAACTGCATGATGTCAACCCAAGATACACATACCCACTTAAGAGCTGACTCAATGGTGTCCAGCATGAATAAGCACAGAACACACTGTTTGCCCTCGCATATAGCCATCAGCTAGGTAGGAAAACCTGAAGGCACAGTGACACAAATCCAAAGCAGTAGTAGTGAAGAAGGGCAATACAAAATGCACCTTACTTCTTGGACTGTCCTTTGAATCCAAGGTACTATTGCCTGACGAAAGGCTTGTCTGGTCACTTTGATGCTCCATATGAACAAGTCTTTTGGGTGGGTTTTCTTCCTTCTCAAATGAGCGAGCTCTGGAAACTCTACCAGGCCTGCATAGTTTCAAGGGCATCAACAGGAAGTGAACTCTTGAGTTTTGTCCACTTTTTTTCAGAATTGCACACTTCGGCAAGAGAAAAACTCAGTGTTACACTACTCTGTTCTGCATGAAGTACCCAGCTGCAGGAAACAATCGTATGGAAGAACTTAGGGAATATGCTCACAAAAAAACAACGATTAAGTACTTACAAAGAGTTGATTCTTCTCTTCACAGACACTTCATCATCTGATCCTTCCTCCTCAATAAGTGTGGCCAAGGGCATAGTCTGAACCCCTGCCACCGCAACTTTAGGTGGTGGAGGAGTTTCATGTTGTTTAGGGGTTGGAGGTGTTTGAGTCTTGGGAAGGCTTGGTTCATCCCCACTCCGCATACCACCAGCCGCATAAGCCATCCAGTCTTTGTAATACTGCGCATACTGCTGCGTATTCATGTCAAGGCAATCCATGTAGAGCTTGTTGAGGAGCTCAAGCCTTACCACCTGTTCTTGATGCAGATCTCCTGTTGCCGGGACCTGCATGGACATGGGTGGTTGTTTGAGCTGCTCATGTATCATCGTTGTCATCATCAACATCATCATCACGCACAAAAACAAAAAACCTCACAGGTAGTTCTTCCATTGAAGATGATGAGTGTGAACCCTACCTCATCTCTGATGGATTCTGCACCATCAGAGTCGTTCTTCTGGTGGTGGTGGTTGTTGTTGTGGACTCCTCTCTTGAGGAGATTTGGAACCTTGGGCATGCAAGCAACTTTCAATATGTTTTCATACTCTTGCTGAAACCAGATCTCAATGTTGGCAAGGTGTGGGCGGAAGAGTTGCTCCCAGAGATCGGGTGCAAAATCAAGGCGCGCATATGTGGGGTCAATCAGCAACATCTCCAATAGATGTGTTGCTACATAGAAGTCGTTGTTGCGCAGCTTCCACACCAATGCAAGGTAGAGATGTGCCCAGGCCGACAAGTATGTGTTGGGTATGCCTGCAGTTGAGCGCTTTGGATCAAGCAATGCTGGCACCTGGTTTCACAACAAAAAACAACGACGGTTTCTTCTTCTTCTCAGATCGCATTTTCTTTCCTGTCTGTCTGATTGAGCAGCACTATTGCTCAGGACTTCTCATAGTGGTTTCTCTCTATGCTAGCTACTGACCTGGAAGAGACAATGAGGCAAATGCTTAGGTGTCATTGCAGGCAAAGGAGGTAGACAAGTGAGACAATGGGTGTCAGATTTAGGGTTCTGATGTCAGAGAGAGTTCAGGAACATCATCATCATCATCATGTTGGAGACCCAAAAGCCTCAGTACTCATCATCAAGCAAGCTGAGAGAAGGGGTAAAGGAATTGGTCACCTACCTGCAACATTTTCTCAGAATACTCTAGACGTGCAGCTCGAGCTTCTTGGTTGGTGGTCTTTACAGCTGACTCCAATCCTTCAATTCCCCAGTCCAGATTAGCAAGCACCGCTTGCTCGGCGTACTGGACTTTAAACCCGGGAGTTTCCAGCTGCAGACGCTCTGAGCACTTGCTCTTGATGTCTTGTCGAAGCTCGTTATTCAACAGAATGGACATAGCCCAGCTTCCCATCACCCCCATCACTGTCCGCACCGCTGCCGTGTCTGGCTGAGTAGTAGTAGCCGACGACGTCGACGACGACGACGAAGACGACATCTTGCTGCTACTGTGGCTGCTGCTGCTGTCCACACTAGATGGAATGCTGCGATGGTACTCTGAGCTCATCATCACCGCTGCAGTCATGTCTCTCTTGCTCTGTCTGTCGCGCACATGAAGGAAGGCAGACGCAGGTACGTCCTCTTCTTCTTCTTCTTCTTCTTCCCCTTCGCCAATAACCGATGGAGGCCGGCGTTCGACTGCCTTGACAGACGACGAAGCGTGCGTGCGTGCGTGCGTTCGTGCGTGAAAACAGTACTGAAGACCACAGTTCTCAGCAGGTGGCGAAGAAGGCGCTAGCTCTTCCGGTAGCCGTTCCCCAGGCTCCCGTGACTCGAATAGCCATTTTTGTTCTTATTGGCGAAACTTCACGTTTTACTTCGCCAAAAAGAGAAATTTATAAAAATGAGAAACTCAAAACAAAACAAAAATCGCCAAAAAGAGAAATTAAAAATGCGAAACTCAAATTCCTATTTCGCCAAAAGGCGAAAATCAAAATGAGAAACTCAAATTTTAGTTTAACCGAAAAGAGAAATTTAAAATGAGAAACTCAGAAACTAACTATGCCAAAAAGAAAAAAAATTAATGAGAAATCCTCAAAATTCAGTTTCAGCATAAAGAGAAATTGTAAATGAGAAACTCAGAAACTAACTATGCCAAAAAGAAAAAAAATTAATGAGAAATCCTCAAAATTCAGTTTCACCATAAAGAGAAATTGTAAATGAGAAACTCAGAAACTAACTATGCCAAAAAGCGAAATTAAAAATGAGAAACTCAAAATTTTAGTTTCGCCAAGAAGAGAAATTTTTAAATGAGAAACTCAGACATGAATTTCACTGAAAAGGAAAATTAGAAAAGAGAAACTCAAAAATGAATTTCGCCAGAAAAGCGAAATAAAAAATGAGAAACTCAAATTTTTAATTTCGCCAGAAAAGAGAAATTTAAAATGAGAAAGTCAAATTTGAATTTCGCCAAAAAGCGAAATTAAAAAATGAGAAACTCAAAAATCAAGTTCACCGAAAAGCAAAATTATGAATGAGAAACTTTTTTTTTCATCCAGGTGGACTGGTGATCATCCCAATGAGCAGAGTTTTCTTTAAAGGATTTTATGATGTAGCCAAAGTGGCGATCATTCAAAAAATAATTTAGCCAAATTTGGTTACATACTAGATAAAATTGGCTAAATACTAGATATGAAAGTAGGAGAAAAAAAAAAGAAAAAAGAAAAAAGCAGAATCCTTCTATATTCTTGGCTACTACCTACTGGAACTTATCATAAAAATCTGGCGATTGAAAAAATAATAATAATAATAATTTACATATTTTTTAAATCTGTTGAATTTGTGTTCTAAATATGGCGACATTTTGCACATTTTTCTGAAAAATCCCCCCTTTGTATACTTTGCACCAGATTTTTTTTTTGGTTGCCATGATGCCAAAAATCCTCTATAATAATTTGCAAAATAATTGAATACCCAACGCATCTTATGATGAAAAAATAAATAAATCCTTAGGAGAGAATTAGTAAGGTTTAAAAATCATGACATTGGTAGCCATTAATTAATTCCATTGTGTACTTTTTTTTCAAAACCACATCATTCCTTGAAACCCTCTACCATACCACACATCTGCTCCTATAGACTAGGATGCCTTAAATACCTTGGCCAATTCAACACTAATTATATTATTTTTACAAAAAAAAAATGTAGAAATTTTCAAAAACTATTTCTTCCAAATCAAAAAATATTGTGAAGGGAATTAAGGAATATTTAGGAATATTCCATTTGTTGAAATATTTTTTCATAATTAATTAATTAACTAATTAATTATGCGATGGACATGTGTTGAAATAGTCAAGGTACTAGGGTATATGAATTTCATGAATGCAACATTAACACTCACAACAACAGGAGGTGTGTCACACCATGTGGCCTTGCCATTTTCATTTAAAACTATCTTAAAGCCAAAAAAATGAGTTATTGAAACGCAAATATTTCACCACGCAAAAATATAATCTTCAAAAAATCCTCTAAAGAAAACCAAAATCCTTCAAGATATCATAACTCTATAACTAATTTCAAGTTTTTAACACAAGCCAAAATATCATCTTTCAAAAATCCTCATATAAAAATACTAAACCTATTACATGAGGGCCAAATTCCCTAAACATAAAACACAATATCCTTGCCTTGGTAAGCAATGCCAACAAATTCGTGTAACACCAACCACATTGTGGACTTCCCAAGTGCAAAAAATCTTGTTACAAATCAAAGTAGTTGGGAGTTAGCTTGTAGACATATATATATACCACAAGACACCAAAATTTCTAAATGGATTGCATTTCTATACCAAGTGTCTTATTTTAGGCAAAAAAATAATAATGTCACAACTTAGGTTGTTGTTCGCATATGGTGAGCCTTGTGGAGCAACATATATTATGCATAGGAATAAAGGCCTTTGGAAAACATTGCCCAATCGCAGCCAAATCCTAGTCCCATCCCTTGTAGTCTTCCAAACAATAGTACTATTTGCCCATGTTTCCCTGACTAGTACCGTAATGCTTCCATTGTGCTTTCGAATGACACCCTATGTAGTCACATGCCTGGCAACATCAAAACAGCAGAACCTTAGTAAGACCGAAAATGTATCGTTCGGAAAGTGATGTGTTTCTGTCAAAACAACAACGTCAACATGTTGAAATAGGTCAAGTAGTTGTTCATGTGTTTCTAGCTTTGTGATAGTGGCCCCATGGATGTTCCACATGTACATGCACAAGTCTCTCTAGCCCCCGCCCCCCTATGCAGTAGGAGAGTTTACGATTTTGTGGTTGATATAGAGATCGGCCCCACGCCAGTAGACCCGTTTACTAGGCTCTTTGGCCTCCTTGAAGGTGGCCCAAGCAGTTCGTTTCTAGGCCTGCTGAGCGAAAGTCAGGTCTTCGTCGAGCCCAAGCTGAGTGCCCTGCAGGCCTTTGCGAGCGCGTAGCACCGTGAGCTTGTCGTGTACCGATGCCAACGTGATGATGACTGCTAGTGCCTTGTTAGTGGCCTTATCCAGTTGCCTCGACAACATCTGCCGGTGCACCTTTTGCACCTGCACACACTCAACAACCTTCAGCTTGTCGAACAGCTTCGTCTGCACCAACTCCATAAGTTGTTTTGAGGTTTCCCCCTTGCTCATGGTCAACCTGGTGACCTAGATGTTTGCCTCCCCGGCCTTGACCAGGTGAACATTCGTTGCCCGCTCCACCTTGTTGGCAACCTTGTCAACCTTCTTGCCCACGACCTCCTTCCACTTCTCCCCACTATCATGCATGGTATCAAAGCTCTTAGCCATCACATCTACTTTATTTTACAACTTTTTGACTTGGCCATTAACGATCACAATCTTAATTTCCATTGCTGGAGCCAAAATGTTTTTCGCAACCTGCTCCATAGTGACCTCAATAGCATTGTGTACATCATGTTTTGTCACCACATCAGCCCTAGGGACCACGAGATGGTTGACGATGGTTGTTGCAGCGATTGCCTTGCCGGTCTTGGCAAGCTTGAGGTTATAGCGTGTACAAAGCGCTTGGAGTTCAGCTGCCTGCATCTCCATGATCGTCAGCGAATCCTTGTTCCATTCCCATGCTTTAGCGTCGAAAACCATGGCATTCGTCATTTTCCACTCTTGTACTCAAGCAAGAGATTAACAAACTGAAGACTGAACTGCTGCAGTACAGAAGCTCTGTTGTAGATCTTCAAAATGCAAGAAATGAGATTGTAGGGTTGCAAGCTCAGATGAAATATGTTATAGGGCAACATGGAGCCTCCATTGCACAACTTGCAAGTGCTCTAGAAGAAATCAACAGTTTGTAGGCTGAATTTACAATAATGCAAAATGATGCTGTGGGTTTATAAACTAAGTTAAAGTATGTTTTAGGGCAACATGGAACCAATGTTGCAAAACTTAAAAGTGCTCAAGAAGAGATTGCCAATTTTCAGGTGGATTTGTAAACAGTTTCAGAACAAAACAAAAGCTACACCCAAGATCTTGAAAATGCAAGACAAGAAAGAAGCAGACTTCTAGACGAACTGCATGAAGAACAACAATCAGATGAACTTCTTAAAGAGCTTATTGCAACAAACGAGTCTTTGGAGAAGGCAAATGCTGCACGTGTTGTGGTAGAGACAGAGTTTATAATCTTGAGGGAAACAGCTTCAAAGAGCTCGACAACTGAAGCTAAGCTTGAAAAGGTGAGTGCGGAGCTTAATGTGTTAAAGGAAGCTGAAGCCAAGCTTGCAGAGAGTATTGCTCAACAACAAAGGTTGAGCTTGCACTTTTCAAAGAAATAGAAGTGAGCTTGAGGTTAACCACAGCCTCCAAAATTGCTGGGCTTGAGGAGCTGAATGCAGAGCTTGGACTAGTCAAGGAAGCAAAACAAAGGCAAAGAGGCATTGTGGAAGCAACTAATCATTCAAAGTATTCAATAATATATTAAAAAAGGAAAACAAGAGTTAGTTCTTGCCAAATTTGAATTTTGGTAGACATATTCATTTGCGAAGGTGTTGATAACACTAAAAATTGTGTAAAAAAAAAAGACTCCTATCGTGCCATTTTTGGTCCACCATGGTGTGTAATTACCTTTTGGATGATATTTGTAAAGCAAAAATTATTATTTGTTGAAAAATTCAACACAATCTAATTGTTTAGATAACTTATTGTTTACTTTGTTTAACCAACTAATTGAAGATTTGTACCACCCAGATCTTCTTTTCTTTCTTATGAAAGCAAGTTTTAAATGGTTATCCTATTATTGATTCCATGATGATTTAGAAAATGCAACATATAGTTAAGGACAAAAATTTCTTTGGGGGTCTTTTGACTTTTTTTGCTTAGATCTACACATGTTGAAAAATGATTTGGATTTTATTTCTTGATTGCTTTTTCAAGTAGGATGATATTTGTAGCTTAATCAATTATGTATGATGATCACATTAATATCAAGTTGGAATCTATATTGAAGCTTGGTTTTCTCATTTGAAAACTTTTTTTTGTTCTATTTTTTAATGTGAGGACTACAATCTTGTGTGTAGGTATATGTGAGCTACGACAAATTTTAGAGTTGTCATATCTTGATAAGACACATCTTATGCAAACCATAAATTCCTATTACCCAATGCCAAACTGTCAAAATTTATTGATGTTTTTAAATTTGTGATAATGTTTTTTTCAACATTACAATGCCATATTTAGGATCCACATGTAGTAGTAGAACACAAGTAAATAAAACAAAACACACAACAAAACAAAAGTAAAAGTTGAAAAAATAAACTTTGTAAGCCAAAAAAATAATTGTGATATCAATGAAGCAACAAGGCAGATTAGTAAGAAAAAAAACTTGAAATTAGAATGAAGGTGATGTAAAAATTGTACGAGGGTGACAAAGCTTGTGGAAGGAGATGGAGATTGTAGACCTAAATTATAACAAAAAACATGGAAAAAGAAAATTGTAAAAAAAAAAAAAACAAGACGAGGGAGATGAGGAGGAGAAAGGTGCATTGTGGTTACAAAGGACAATGCAAAAGTTGTAGAAAGGAAATGGAACTTGTGAACCTACAACATATAATTGAAAACATGAAATGATAAAAGTCAATTATAGACAAATAAGAGCGTAATGAAACTTGTAACAATGAAAACAAGTAACACTAGAAAACTTACTTATAGCAACAAAAACAAAGATCATACAAAAAATGAAGAACAAAAAAAGTAGTAAGATGAGGGAGAAGAGAAGAGGCAAGTGCACCATGGATATAGAAGGTGATGCAAAGCTTGCAAGAAGGCAATGAAAACCTTGCAAGAGGGTGACATAGCTTGCACATGATGATGGTGCTTGTGGACTTGCAACAAAACTAAAAATATGAAATGCAATTGCAAAGAAATAGGAGTGCAATGGAGGTTGCAACAACAAAAAAAAACATTAAAATGAATATCATCAAAATGAAAAAAGAAGCAAAACAAGGGAGATGAAGAGGAGAGAAATGAATGATGCAAGCTTTCCCAAAAAAAAAATGACAAAGGTTTTTTTCATTTTTTAACATATTATGATGATGTGTGAATCATTGGCATGTGAAGGTGTGTTAGTAATTTGTAAAAACTCTAAAATAATTGAAATTAATAACTTGTACCATTGTCGTTAATGTAAGTCACACAGTGTTTTGTTGAAGTTATTCAAATGTTAGGTAGCAATGTCAATCCTAAAACCATGTGTGTAATTAATTTTAATTAATTAATTAATTAAATGTAAGTAATTTTTTTCCATCTTTTCTAAATTACATAAAGTCATTTAATAATTGATGTTTTTAAAACTAACCTTTGCTTTTACAATGAAAGGAAAAAAAAAAAAAAAAAAACGTAATTGATGTTCTTCATATCTTTTTTAATCTTCACCAAATTATATCAAGACATGTAACTTTGATTTTTTGCAATGTAGCACTTGCTTTTAAAATGAAAAGAAAAAGAAAAAGAAAAAGAATTAAAAAATTTCATTTTTTATCGTTCCCCAAATTATGTCAATACATTTAAAAATTGATGTTAATTATTTAAATATTTCTTTAAGGAATGAAAGAATTTATATATATTTTGCAATTATATATTTCCATTTCTTTTTTAATGTTCCCCAAATCATATCAAGATTGTAATAGTTGATGTTCTTTGTTTTAACACTTACCTTTTGCAATAAAAATTAATTAATTAATTATTCTTTTGTTTCTTAACGTTTCCCCAAATAACATCAATACATGAAATAAATTGATATTAAAAAAAATCCAACCCTTTTTTTTTTGCTATGAAGAAAAAAAGTTCATCTCTTTCTTAATGTTATTTAACCCTTGTTTTTAAATTTTTTTTTTTAACAATGAATAAAGAAAACAGAAAAAAAAATGATAATGCTTTTCTTTAATGTTCTCCAAAATGATATAAATTATTCACCTATTATTATATGTAATAATTGCTCCTATTGATTTATTATAGCCCTTGCTTGTTACAATAAAGGAAAAAAAAAGTGGAAATTTGTGGCAGAGTCTACAAAATAGATGCTCGCCAGAAACCGGCGAGCTTGCTTGCTCTAGTATCTTGCAGGTCGGTTCTGGAGGTGGTGGTGCAAACTGCAAACCCTCGCCGTCGTCGATTTTGGAGAAGGCTCTCGCTCAAGCTTCTTCCTCAAGGAGACTCTTTCTTTGTCGAGCAACGGCAATTGCTTGCAGTTGAGCAACTGGAACTGTTGTCTGCTTTCCTCTTGCGGAGATCTTCACGTCGGTGTGATAAGTTTCTGAACTCGTCACAAAATTACTACCATATCATTTCCAGTGTAATTGGATCATCGAACCCTCTCCCGATGAGTGCATCTTTCAATCTCTTTCGCATCAACTTCCATGAAGCAACATCAAGCTTTGTGACCTTTTGAAACTTTCGTTTTTTGTGGTTTTTGCTAGGCCTAGGGTTCTGTGCTTGATGATCTATGTGTTTTGTTCCGTTTTCACCAGTTTTTGTGATAATCCTTTTAGATGAAGAAGTTAGGGTTTTGGATCACAGCAATTCTTGTCGAGTAGTGGAGGATTTTAAGCTCTCGATTTTTTCGCAAAATCCAAAGTAACTGTCCGGAAGTGCGATGTTTCTTTGCCATCTTTTGGTATGCACAGATTACGATACTTGTGATGTATGAGCCTTTTGTGATGCATCTCGTGTCTGTCTTTGTTTCTCAGAGTTTTTTGTTTTACAGTCCAGAACCCTTGTGTGTGGGAAAGCTAACACGACACTTCTATAGGAGCTCGAGAACATGTCTGTTGCTTTCTGTAAAGCATTCTTAAGGACAGTTTGGAAATAGATTGATTTGGAGAGTTGCACAAGGGGAACTTGTTGCAGTATCTCAGTCAGTCAATCAATTTGGAAGTAAGCCGAAGTGCTCTATTTCATTGTGGAACTTTGGAGCTCATTTGGTGCAGCAACTGGGATGATTATCAGACTATGATACTTGTGATTCATTTGATGTCTGGCTATGTTTCTCACAGTTATGTGTTTTGCAGTCCAGAGCCTTTGTGTGTGGAGTTCTGTGGCTGAAGTTTTGTGTTGATGGAGCTGCTGACATTTGCTCTATTTTATTGTGGAACTTGGAGCTCATGTGGCATGGCAATGACGATGATTATCAGACAATGATACTTGTGATGCATGAGACTTTGTGATGTCCGGCTATGTTTCTCATGGTTTTTGCTTTGCAGTCCAGAGCCCTTGTGTGTGGGAAACCTAAAATGGCACTTCTGAAGGAGCTCTAGAATATTCCTGTTGCTTTCTGTAAAGTGTTCTTGAGGGTGGTTTCAAAATAGATTGATTACGAGAGTTGCACAAGGGGAGGTTGTAGCAGTATCTGGTTCAGTTGATCAATCTGGAAGTGAGCTGAAGTTTTCTGCTGATGAAGCTGCTGAAGTTTGCTCTATTTTTGTGTGTGAAACTTGAGCTTATGTGGCATGGTGCTGGTATGATTATGAGTTGGAAGTAGATAACTCCCTGGCTTTGTTTGACTGAATTGAATTTGAGAATGGATGTCATGCACTGGTAGCATTGCAAGTGACATCATAACTTGTAAGTGTGGGTGGTTGTGTGCAGGCAAGCTTTTTTGTGTTGAGTAAAGGTTACAGTTTAGGAAATTGACTCCTCCTTGCACTCCACTTTACATTTTCTGGAATCTGCAGGTATATGGCGACTACCACACTGCCATTACTCTTGGAAATTTGTAGGAGTAACTCTAGTGGTCTTCTCTACAGTTAGGTGGCTAGTGGCAAGAAGGATTGCAAATTCTGGACACAAGGATTTTTACGAATGCTTAGTTTGGATTATTGTCAATACATGATGAATCATGGCGTATTTTGGTTCCTGAAATTGAACACCACACTGCTTTGTCTGGTATTTTGAGTGTGAATTCATTTCTTCAACAGTTCTTGATGGTGCTAATTTTGGGAGATATACCAAACTTCTTTGATTGGGTAGTGAGTACTGCTCAAGGCAAACTGTTTTTTTAGTTTAAAAGGAAATTTGTTCTGGTTTCATGGATTAACTTGCTCTCTCATGGCTGAGTGTTGAGCCAAAGCTTTTTTACATTGTTATTGCAAAGGCCTGAACTCTTTTCTAAGTTCAGGATGATTAGTCTGTTAATTTGGATCACCATAAGGGGGTTGCTCCGTGTCCCAAGGTAGAGATGACAAGGGGAAACCAGAGAGAGAAGGACAGAGAGAGGGCTGCAGCAAGGAATGGGGGAAAGTCCAAAACAAAGGATGATGGTCTCACTCCAGAGCAGCGTCGAGAAAGGGATGCAAAGGCCTTGCAGGAGAAAGCAGCAAAAAAGGCAGCATCTGGTGGGTCCGAGGCAGCCTCTGGCAAAACCAAGAAATGACATCAGTAGGTCATCACCTGTACATCTCAAGAACCAAACTCTGGTACAAGCCTTTCTCATGCCTGGGGATATGCTTTCTCTGTCTAGATTCTGCAAATGCTGATGTTTATGGATTTAGATCATTGTTCGCATTGACTTGGAAACATGTGATCCAAACTGTGAAAGGCCAATCTGAAATTAGTAGTCCAAGAACTGAGTATCAGAATGAGATTTGTTTTGTTGACTTGAAGTTTATAGTTAGGTACTGTTGATCACAATTTACAGTCAAAGCAGAATGACAGTGTTGGTGAACCCAGTGTTCAAACAGTATATGCTGATACTTCAAAGCTTAAAAAGTGTTGTAGCTTCACAGGAGCCATTAGATATAGAAATATCAGGTCTTTTAGCTTTCAGATATTTTTTGGACAACCTCTCGATTTGGGTTTTGGAAAAGGAGTTGACATGAATGGATTGCATTGCATTGTTTTAGGTTCACAGGATGCAGGGAGTGAGAACAAGGTTCGAAGCTTTTCATAGAAGAGGAAGTAAATTGCATGGTCAACTCAAGTAAGGCATTCTGGACATTAAATGTGGGGTATGCTGGTGTGAGCATCATACCCTGCATTGTCAAAACAATTGAAAGTAGGTTGTGGTGCTTGTTGCAGTCCAGCTTTCTGGACTTGTTTTATGGAGTTTATGGTGTATGATTGTGGTGGTCCTCAAATTGCCAGTGTTACCCATGTCCTTTGTTGGTAGGGTTGTAGAAGGTGTCTGATGGGGTTAAGAGGCTAAATGAAGGTCTGTCTTTATCTGAGATTCTGGATATGAGTTCTCCCCTGGAAAGCTTAGTCCAGTTATGCATGTGTTGCTTGATTGACAATGTTTTGAGTTTTGCATGATGTTGTAATAAAAAATCACTGAGAAAGGATACACATGTGGGATTGACAGTTTGTTTCCTTGTGTTCAATCAGGATCATTAATGGGTTATGTCTTATGTCCTTGTATCTGGAGGTGACTGTTGTAAGATTTCTAGGGCAAGTGGTATTATCTGCTGGAAAATGTGGGTTAGCAATACCAAGTAGCTGATAGTCAGTTCAAGTAATTTCTGCATGCATGAGATTTTGGAAATGTGTGGATTGTTATACTTGCCATTTACCTTTACCCTAATGATGAAAGTGTATTGCTACCTTCCTACTTTGTCTCCAACCTAGATGAAAATGTGAGACAAAAAAAGGCTTTGCTAACCTTTGATTAAAGTGGCCAAATTAAAATCCAGTTTTTGACCACTACTTCAAGTGCTTTGAATAGGTACATTGATGATGTTATGTTTGTGGGTACCATATTTTGATGTGTTCCAGCTGAGAGGGCTTCGGACATTTCTGATCCCCAAGCCCAAGATCCAGGTGTAGGTCTCAAACCCAGAAAGATTCTCAAAATAGTTTCTTGTACATAGAGAGGTACATGCAAGCTTGAGGCAATTCTTAGATCTGTGGACTTCAAGATCTTTCTCATGTGTTGCTTGATTTTGGTCCTTTGACATTGCAAATGCACACTGTTTGTTAGCAAAGTGCCAGATGTTACTACTCATTTCTTGCTTGAATTTGGTCATATGACATTCTACTGTGACAATGCTTAGAGATCCAGGTTGCAAGATGGTACTCGTTTCTTGCAATTTGGTCACATAACACCAGTGTGCCAAGTCTTAAATCTCTGAATTTGAGGATCTTACAAGTCAATGTTTGCTCGGTTTTGGTTCTTTTAACTTTGCATTCTTGTAATTCTTAGATCTCTCAAGAATATACTCATTTCTTATTTAAAGTTGGTCATGTTGGCAATTCTTAGATCCGTGGATTGCAAGTCCTGGCAAGAAATGGGTTAAGAATGAGTTCCTCATTTCTTGCTGGAACTTGGTTTAAGTAATGTTTGATGCATTGTGACAGACTCTTAGGTCTCTGGATGCAGAATCAATGAGAAGATTCACAAATCAATGTAGCAAAATTGTAGAAGATCTGGGTGGTGGGAGTCATGGGAAGACTCAAGCATGATCTTGTGAAAACTAGGATCTCTGCTGGGACCAACAGAAGGTTTCTATTTCAACTGGAGTTTAGAGACACAAACAAAATAATAAGCAGACCTAACACAAAAGCAAGTTATAAAATCTCATAGAACAGTTACATCAGATCAATAACAGTGTTAAATGTATTAGTTGTTTTCAAAACAGCATGAATCCTTTCACTTCCAATCACTTCCAATTGCTTGTCACTGCAGATATCTTTTTCAATAGGCCTGAAAGGCCTTGTGTTTTAGTGCCAGAAGGGAGTAGTAGGAAAAAGCATGAAGTATTGAAACAATGGGTTCCACATGTTGTTTGTATCACTAATTCACTGCTCTTGACCAAAAGATACTCATCAACCTTGTATGACCGTAGGAGATCTCCTCAGAGTCTATACATGTGTCCCTACTGCCTGCAAAATCTTCTTCCTTGGTCCCTGTTCAGATTGCAAAAAACACAATCAACTTAGAACATTGGAGTTTTTGTTAATGGAAAGGTCCATATCAAACTATGCTGCCCTCCATACGTGTGGACAAATACTCTCAACCTGCTGAGATGTACATGTAACCTTGAACAATATTACAAATCACCTGGACTTGGTTTCCTACACTGGTGGTCAAAGGAATGCATTTTTTGACAAACTGGATAATTACCAACTATTGCTTCTGTATTAATAATCAAGAAGAAAAAGTAGTGAAGAAAAGTCAGCAGTGCCAGTTTCTCAAAAAAGATACTCCAACTGTTGCTTTGATGAGACTCCTTTTCATAACCCCTCTTGAGTAGAAAACTCAAGAAGGTTCCATGTTCTTTTGATATTAAGGTTTAAATGTACTCAGACAATGAAACAATGACAAATGACACAGAGCAGCAAGAGAACGAAGTGGCAAGAAGGCACAGAAGTAAAAAATATAAGTACTGTTCTTGAAGATGGATTACAACTTTGCAAAAAAAAATTGAGGACAAGAAACAAAACATGACCATATATAGGGGCATCTGTCCTAGAAACCCAGCTCTGTCAACAGAAATTCCTTTTGTACAAATTGTAGGTGAGATACTGACCATAGGTACCCCGAGTTCTTTCAGATCATTGTCAGTCATGTGCCGCAGTGCAGCCATATCCACCTGCAAAATACTCAAAGATTGCTCATGACCAGTAGTCCAAGCAATTAATCCCCATCACACTACCTATTTGTGAGCAGCATCTTTTCACTCACACATCAAACACTATCCACATATAAGAATCACATTGCACAACATCAATTCCAGCATAGATAAAAGCTGAAGTCATTGGTGCCTACAGAAAACATGTTCCATCTCATCACATAGACTTCAATATCTGAGGTGACTCAATCAGCTCAAACATTGAGAAATGCTGTCATGAATTTACTGCAACAAAAAATCTGTTTGTCATCAGTTTCTATCAAGAGAATAAGCTTGAGATCATCATGGTTGATGAAGAAGATTTAGGGGATAACAAATTTACCTCTTCAGCCTGAAAAGTTATAGAATATTTTCCCAGTCCTAAGGAATGAAGTAGACCACCTACTGTTTGATCATCACCCTGCATATCCCCACAGCTCAACCAATGGCAACATCAATAAAATTTCAGAGTCAGGTCAGACAATCTGCAGGCCACATCCCAGATATTCAGCAAACTAAATAGCAATCTAGTACTGTGCTTTACCATTGTGTGATAGCACTACAGGGGCTAACAAGACCATGCCCAAAATAACCAAGGCCTGGCTAAAATTTAGCATGAGACCTGAAACATGCTGGTGGAAATCCATAGTTCACAGAAAGGAAATTGTAGTTTACCCCACCAGATGTCTTCTGCAGTGGGGTGGGTCGTTCAGGTTGAGCTACATTGGAAGTGCTGCGGACTACTGAAGGTAGACGGTGCTGGAGCTCAGTACCACCAGGAGCTTGAGAAACAGGTGGTCGTTGAGTGACAGGACCTGATAATTTCTCTCGCAAGTCTGACATGCCAGCATTGGGGCCTCTGGTGTTTCTTCCACTGATCCTGGATTCCTGCTGGGCTAGCTTACTTCGAAGATCCTGAGAGTCTACCTGGCTGTCTGAAGTTTTGAGTTAAAGAAAACATAAGACCTCAATGTCACGTCAAGAAATATAACATGTAAACCTAAAGTGTTCTGGAGGAAGATCTAAACAATATCCAAGACCACTCTTGAACATAATGCATGATTCAAACACCAGACTTCTCTAGGTTACAGATGCATCCAGATCACTTCCACACATAACACCCAGCAACAAAAGATGGCAATTCACCTTGTCAGAGATAACAGTGAAACTTATTATAAGAGGGAAAAAAAGAATCCAGTCAGAAAAATAAACACTGATCATATGCAAGATACTGACAATTTGCCCTTCCTCAACATCCTTATCTTCAAAGAGATCATGCTTCCACTTTCCATCATCTTCACGTGTGCTGGAAACCCCAAGCCCATCAAGAATAAACTCTGTGAGCAACATAAAGATCCCAAATTGACAAATTTCACCAATTTTGATCCAGGTGGCAGGTGTTCTTTCTTCATCAAAAGTAAGTTCTCCACACGTTCTTAGTTAAGACAAAGGACTTGACACTCTAGGGTATGGAGCTATGGTGCTTCCAAAGGGAACAATGAAAGCAAAAGTGTGTGATATAAATCCCAGCTCCAGTAACAATGTGTGCTCTGAAATACATCTCCATGATACCTGAGCCCAATTGAAGAGAAAAATCCACTAGAACATGTAAAGTAACCAAAAAAATCTCAAGTCAGTTCTGGCCATACTGAAACAAATCAGAAAAGAACAAGTGCAGTCATCACCTAGTGAGTGTTGCTCATAAAGTATCTGACCATCTAATTCATCATGATCAGAAGTGACTAGCTGCCATAACATCTATGTAACTATAATCGTACTGCAAAACAACCATGCAAGTGTTCTCCTAAACACTAAAAGTAGTTATAGATGTTGCTTAGCATTTGAGCAATACAACATGTCAACAAGTCACAGAGGACCAGATGCAAAACAATACTGTTCAATGTCTCAGTCCAAGAAAACAGATCTCCAAGCAACATCTTTGGAAATGGGGGGAATACTTTAAGATTGTCCCAAACTATTGGAGCTGTTATTCTGTGGTTGAGAAAGAAGAGGAACCAAAGCACCCTAATTCTGAATACAGAGACCCACCGTTTCCCATTATTTTGCCTGCTGAAAGAAAAGTGCTCTACATTCCCTCCCAGCCGGTCTCGTATAGACCGCCTCCTGAAATTTCTTGCTCCAATTTCACGATCAGCATACATTTCCGTGGGCACCGAAAGAAACTGTTTAACAGCAGCACAGACCTAATCAAATTTAGGGCAAAAGGAACCATCAAATCTGGTTTGTGGTAGTCAGAAGCCGAAAACAAACTCATTGTTTACGTGCATAACACATCGCAATATGCAGGAAAAAGCTTCCCCCAAACAAAATGCAAACAATTCCATGCCTATCACATTTTTGAACACTGAATGCATCGGGTGTAATACACAATAGTATGCAGGAAATCCAACATTTGCATTACTCAACACATTCCCCGAAATACAAGGCTCTGAAATTTGGCAAAGAGAAGAATCTCCTGCTTCTTGCAAAATCACTAACCGCCTACGACAAACAGCGTAAGCAAAACAGGAAAAGATAGCCGCATGCACGCACCCCTCGCTGCCCGTCGCGCTCCTCGCTACTAGCATTAACTCGGGGTCGAGACATCCAACTCCCCTTCCGATGCAAACTTCAAATCTCCCTCTCCCAACCGCCTCCTGCCCCCGCAAGAAAAGACAGCAGAAAAGACAGAGGGAGCTTAACTAACCCCAGAAGAATCTCTACTGCCGAAAAGACGAGCCTTCGAGCTACGCCAGTATCATCACTAGGAAAAAAAAAAGCTGCAAAAACCACGTATTGTTAAATCCACGCACGCATTTCTCGAGCCACACACGCAATAAAATGCACGAAAACAACAAACAATTCCGTGTCTTCCAACAACGTTCTGTGAAGCGAAGGTGAAACCGAGCGCATCCCCAAACCCTAACCCCCGCCGTGGACAAAAACAACATGGCCAGGGTAGGCCAAGAAGGTCCCTCATCTCTTATTGGCTCCCATGATTCATAACCGCCTAATTGAGAAGCCAGTGTGAAAAGCCACGACGAAAAAGTCCCGTGACAGCCAATAATTCGTGGGCAATTTGTCGGCCTTCCTGGCCGAACAGTTTTGTCCATTAGGTCAGTTGCTAGGGCTTCTAATGTTAGGGTTTGGAGTTTTAGGGTTTCTTGGGACTCTTGCTCTTGCTGTTGTTGTTCCTTCTTCTTCTCGTTATTCGATTCCCTTTTCGAAATCTGTTTTGTTGGGTTTTGCGATCTCTCTTGCGATTGCGAGCTAGTGTTTGTTGTTGGCAAGTACCGCAGATTTTCGTCCTGCAGAAATTTCAGCGGCAGTCTTACGAGTGATTGTCTCCACAAAGCGCTTAGTTAGCAAGCACACCCTTTGTCCGGATGTTCGCCGAGTTTGAGCAGTCTACGGCAGCATCTTGAAGAGTGGCGATTTGGAAATCCAGGCTAGTTGCCGCTCTTCGGATACTCTCTTTTTTTGCCGCGACTTTCTCGTTCCTTCTGTCGATGTCCTCATCTTTGAATGAGAAGCTCGTGGAGAATTTCAATGGGGTTTCAGGTCATCCTTGGGGCTACCTACTATCGCATTGTTCGGAGCTCATGGTGCAACGGGAAGCTGTTTGCTCACCTCCTTTCTAATGTAACCTTGGTGAATGATTATGGTATGGTTTCAGGCGTCCAGGGAGCAAGTGAGGGAGTGGACAAGATGGTTAGTCATGCAGCGCAGGTGCCCACCAGTTTTGGGCGAGAGTTGAGGGTGTGCTTACGATGTGCACTTGTGAAAACTTATGATCAGGTCTATCTTCTCCCTTCTTTGAGCATGAATTATTGAGGCTGGATTTTCTTCATTTGGAAGATCAATTTGGCACCGGAGTTCAAAGGAATTGATTGCTCTGAGAAGCACATGTATGCTTGGAAAGTATCATGGACAAACAAGTTGAAGTCTGGTTTTAGCTTGGAGTGTCCATTGGAAACTGTGACAGGGATTTGTCTTGCATAATTTCTTGGCAGACTTTTTTTATGAGTATTTCCAGAACGAGAAAAAATCAATGGAGAGTTGGTATGAGCACATCTTTGAGTGTTTGCTGAATATTATCTAACTTGGAGTTATGTCATGATCATTCCAGTTCAAAGATTCGGGATGTGAAAACTGCCAGTTTTTCAACATGGACAAAGACCATGACAGGGTGTTGGAGTGCACAACTCCCAATTTTGCAGGGTATGGTTGTGCTGTCCATCCACTCCCCCTATTTGATCCAGAGACAGAAACAAAACAGAAGTTTGTGACATCTTTTTTGTTGGTGGTGGCATTGACCACCTCTCTAATCTTAAAACACTGGTTGATATATATTTGCAGGGTTATTTCCTGTATGGATCCTACCAGCAGTTGGGCAGCTCGATGGCTGAGAATAAGTATGACCTTGTCTTCACCTGGTCACATTTTGTCATCTTGAATCCTGTTCCTTCTACAGGTAGAAGGAAGGACCTTGCTGTTGAATCTCTAAAACCTCAACAAGATGGTTGTGATTGAATAATTGACTGATGTGATAGAGCTCAACCCCAAGACCATAGTGGGGAGGGCTTTGGCTGGTATTGTTTGCACACAAACATTCTGGACATTTTGTCACTGTTTGTACACGTTCCTCTATGTAAGAGTTGTACTTACATTGACAGCTTGCAAATTTATTTTTCCTCTGTAGGCAAGTTTGTACCAGGCTGTTATGCGCTGACAGTTACAGGGGAACTTTCTGAGGAGATGCAGGTATGTCTATTGCAGCTTCTGCCCAATGACTAGTTTTTTCTCAGCTTAATTCATGAGAAGAATCAGATTGTATGAGACTTACAGGTTTCCACTGGGTTTGAGGTGTATGGATATTTTGATGGTTAATTTGTGTGTGCAGGCTATTTGTGAGGACAACAAGGTGCGATATGTGCCACGGTCATGACATCATGACCATACCATATATTTCTATTATTCATCTTGCCCACCATGCCAATTGAACACAAGTGTACGAATTCTCTATTTGGGTGGTTGAACAGTAGATGGCTGCCAAGTCACTAAACTTGCCACTGAATTGACAATTTTAGAGCTTGTAAGGACTAGTGCTCTCAAAATGCTATTTCACAAAAGTCCATTTGTAAACCAATCCTGAACTTTACTGCTTCTCAGGCCTAACTACAGTACCTTTGATTTGATATGTAAAGCATTCCTCCTGTCAAGGCCTGCTCTTGAACTGATAGTATGAACTTGGACTACCCAGTATCTTCATCTCAAAGTGCCATAGATGAAGATTGCATTACAAAAGTTTTTACTGATGTCCATCACATGTTTCCTGATCTTTTGCCGTCATTTCTCATTCTGATTACAGAAGAGGTTAAGAACTAACTTCCAGACATCTTTTTATAAAAAACCCATTTTCAAATGTATGGTGCATTGTATGTACATTTTCCTACTTTTGCTACTTCTAATACCATTTCTGACCAGGAACCTATAACAAAGTGTACTTTCCAAACTATGGAAAAAATCCCAATTCAAGGCAAATCCTGGGTGGATGCCTTGTTCAATGTCCCCAACACAAGAAAATGTAGCATGCTGTCCATGAATCAACCTCAACTCCTGATATCATTCTCACCTTGTCTAGCTTGAGAAATGCCGAGCCCAGTCTTCTCTAGAGACTCTCATTGAAAACCATCTCCTGCAGCACCCAACCCAGAAGATTAGATACTCATGACCTAAAACTGACATATCATACACTCCCAGACATCAATACTTCTCTCAGCAAACAACTGCACATTTCCAAGCACTCCCAGCACAAATCAGATTTTGCACTTGAATTTATCTAACTCTTGCAGTTTCTCAATCTTGTTAACACATCTCTGCATACAGTCGAACAATTATGCAACTCTAATCTGTGACGCACTCCCAACCCTTTGTAACACTTGCTGAAAGTTTACTTTCCTGTGAAGCTCATTCAACATATGTGAAGCAGGTCAAGACTGATGAGCACTCATGCAGACTTGGGCCAACTAGCACCAAGTCATGAAGTCTGCAAGCAGACTGCAGGGGAGGAGAAAGACAGTGTGTGCTGAAATCAGAACAGACATCACCTTGTCACACATGGGGCAGTGCTTGCTGTACTCCATCCATCCATAAATACAAGCCAAGTGAAAATGGTGGCCACATGCAGTACTAATCTTTGGATTCTCCTCTGTGTAACCTGCCAATCTCCATTTTCCATCAGACAATTTCTTTTTGCAGTGCCTTTCAACTAAGTTCAACAAAAAGCTCTGCCCTAAAAACCTTGCACTACTGGTTTCACAAAGAGTTTGGACCAAAATTCAGATACAAGAAATAAACCCATTAGTTCCAAATATCAATCCACTCCATTCCAATACAGAAGTCAACAAATCATGCAGCCCACCAAGAGAGAATTGCAGCACAGCGAAAACATGAAACACAATGGCAAGATAAATCTTTGATCTTTGCATGCTGATAGATCCTTTGACTACCAACTGCTCTTCACAAAACACCTAACACTGACTGCACATATGGAATTTCTCAATTTTCCTCTCTGGAGAGCCGGTTTGCAACAAAGGAGCCTACGTGAAAGAATAGGTTTAAGTACAAACAGTAAAGAACAGCAGCAAAGAGCCAGATGTGGTTGTATGACTTCTACAGAAAACCTCTGTGAACCTTGCTCAACAATACTACAGAAATGGAAGCAAAAAAATTGAGAGAGATTTAAGTCAAGAAACTAACCATCAAGGCAAGTGGGGCACATGTCCTCATCATCAGCAAGGGAGAGTGTGGACTCAACCCGAGAAAACCCCTTTGATGACAGCAAATGCTTTTCAAAGGAATCCAGCTTAAACCCTTGACCTAGTTCTCGGTGTTCACTTCCACCACCATTGTGTCGCTGCTGCACAGGTGCCAAGGCTTCTCCACCTTTTGCTGCACCATGGAGGAGGTTCATTTGCTGCAAGGGTTCCATCTCTCCAGCATGCATATGACTCATACCACTCTTATCCTGCCTTGATACTAAACCATCACCAACAGCACCAAGATACCAAGCTTCTGCATCATATGGTAAGGGACGTTGCAGTGGTGGTGCCTGGAATGATTCAGGTAATGATGTGTCCACATTATTGTTGTTGTTGCCAGTTAATAAGCCCGCTGTTGGTGATGTTGAGACTCGGTACTGACTAGGAGACAAGACATCCCGATCGTCTACATCATCAAACCATGTGGAATACTGCATGGAAATCCATTGAAAAATGGAATCCATACTCTTCTGATCAGAAATTTCACTGGTGGGGAAACCACGCCACAATTTACTAAATCCAATTTGAGCATTCAAATCCACAGTGCAGCTGCCCCCTTCAAAGACGAATGCTCAAAAGAAGCGAGCCCTAAACCCAAAAGAAGCAAAACAGGAAAACAATAGTTTGTGACAAGGAGAGTGTCAGAGAGGGAAGGGGATGATACCATGCGAAGAAACCCGCACACGCAACGACGCAGACATACGCAATTCTCGTCCATACTTCGATTTCGAAATGCCGTGTATTCTTCAAAATCCTGGGGATTTAGGCAACAGCAAACTGCACCCATTCTTGCTCACCTCTCTCTCTCTCCCACCGCGCCTCTTCTCCCTTACTCTCTTAATGGACTCCTTTCTCTTCCTCTCTACTACAACTGTGCCCCCATCGCTTCCAGCTCTCTCTGCCTAATCCCATTGATGCATTGCCATGCTAAACCCTAAACCTTGCCTTTAGCCTACTGCTACTCGAAATTCCTCAATTTGTCTCAACGTCGATAGAAAGTCTTGTCCATGATCCATACAGATGAAATCTATCATACGGATGAAATTTATCCTATGGGTAAAATCTGTCCTGTGGATGAAATCATTTTTCATGTGGATGAAATCTATCCTATGGATGAAATGAAAATGTTCATGATATTTATCCTATGGATGAAATATATCCTGAACAGATGATGATACCATAGGAGTACCCAATACAAAATGAGCAAAGATTTGGGTTGGCATGGCCCTTTGAGCCAGAGTGAACCAGGACGCACCACTGCACAGTGAAGCATGGATGATAAGTGAGTAGGAAACGGTTTTCTGTTGGGTTCCAGTTCCCTAGGCTAACCATGGTGGTCATCTCAGTTACTTTTTTAAATTAGCTACCTACTAAAAATTAACAAGTGGTGGGTTGTTAGTAGGTAAGTAATAAAAAGAGCCCTCAATTATGTAGAAACTAAAAATCATTAACTTACTTAATTAGTCACTTCCTACTTTTTAATTTATAGGTAGGAAATTAAGTGACTAATTAAGTAGGTAGATGATTTTACCCACTTCTAAAACAACCCTGAGTTTGGTCATAAACCGGGTGAGATTTTTTTTAAACTTGAAAAAAATACACTAGCATTCACGAGGGATGAAAATCAGAAATCCATCAATTTTTGTGATAAACTGAGTTCATCTTGTCTTCATCCCCTCTTTCCTGAGCGCCTTAGCTGCTGCTACATGTACAGCTAGGTACTATAATTATTCTCGAACCTTTGTGTATTAGATACTGTGTATCAGCATTTCATATCCAAAAGAAAAGAAGACTCCCCTTGAACCAACTCTTGTCCTTCAATACATGCCTTAACATTTTTGTTTGCAATAAAGTTATTCATAAAGTCTCTTAAACATAGCAATAGAACTTTGTGTTTCAGCAATACATGGATTGACATGCATTACACAAGTGAAAATTTACAAAGTTATTGAAGAGCGCATGAAACTTGTTTTGGCACTTAAAGGTCATTTGCATTTTGTGTTTGGTTGTGGTTCTCGTGACAAAACCCACACACAAGTTCAAAGCTGGGAGCTTTGCCATTTGTATGTTTTCAATCTTTTGTGGGTCATCACTAGAGGTTATTAGACCTAACAAGGTTTCTATAATCGTGCTTTGAATACAAAATGCTCCATGTGTGTTTTGTGGCTCATTTTGCAACCCAAAACCCTCTTTAATCTCACAATACAATTCAATATCATCCAATTGTTATCTCAAACGTTAAAGATTGTCCTACTAATCTATACTATCAATTTCAATCTCACACAATGGTACGTGCATAAAAACATGCATTGTGTCCATTTCCAAATTTGATTCAATTTTTGTTTGAATTTTTTTTCATTTACATAAGAGTATGCTTGTTGAAATAACAAGCATCTTCTATCACAAGTTCATCATAAATGTATCTTCTACCACAAGTTCATCATAAATGGCCAAGTGGTCTGCCAATGATTGTTATGGCAATCTAATTAGGAGTAGCACCACAAAAGGAGACAAAGGGGGAACAATGACCCTAACCCTTGGAAAATGACTTGAGTAGGTTAAATCGAGACTTTCACTTGGGTTGGGACTTGGAATTTGAAATTTCTCCATTCCTATTGTTCATATATTCTAGTGTTCTTGTCAAACTTTTGTACTTTGCAATTTCATGTGATACAAATTTTTTTTGCCTTTCATGTGTACAACAAGACCTTCTTTTTTTTTTGGTTGCCTTTCTTTGCCTCTCACCCTCCCCAAAAGAAAAAAGACTTGACACTCATGCAGCCCAAGCCTTCCATAACTGTTTCCAGACAGGAGTAAAAAACCAAAAATCCGATCTGCCGGATTCGAACCAGCGACCTAAGGATCACTGCACCTCTACAGTCCTCCGCTCTACCAACTGAGCTAAGATCGGATGACGCTAATTGAAGTCTTTTTTGAGATTTATTTGTATAGTTCACTGATGGTAGGCAGGGTCCCAAGGAGCTGTGTAATAGTACAGGTATGGAAAGTTTGTCTGGGCTCATCATGAGTTATCCTTGTGCCCCCGAAAAAATTAAAATAGTTGGGACTGGCAAATTGGTAATCAATATAGCAAAGTTCTATGGTCCAGGGCTCTCACTTTGACACAATGTTTTTCTTGTCAATTTTATGAAGTAGCCAAAGGGGGGATCATTGGAAGATTTAGCCATATTTGGCTACGGGCTAAATATGAAAGTAAAAATAAAATGAAATCCTTCTATAATTTTAGCAACCTACTTGAACCATGTATCAAAATTTTGCATTTTTTTCTTAAATTTTGGTCAAATTATGGCTATTGAAAATCTGAAAAGGCACTTGATCTTAGCACTTTTTAATTTTTAATTTGGCTATTTATGGCCAGTGGGAAACAAGGCTACTCTGAGATGATCCCCATAGTGGGCGGACACAAATAGCTAAAGATTAAAAGGAATGAATAAAGTTATTCATAAAGTCACCAAAAGTCAAGGTTCTCACATTGTGTTTGGCAAAAACTCAAGGCGTAGTCAAAAACACCAAGTGAGCCTAAAACAAAGGAAAAAAATACAATGTGGAACTCGAAAATGCATCAATTTCAATGTTTCCCCAAGTTTCACCCATTTTGTTAGTTTCCTTCTTGTGTGCCTTGACAATAGGGTCTTCATCTCCCATGCGCTTTGATAGAGTAGTAGCTTCGTCTTGATGGTGACTGTGATTGAAAAATGCTTCAAGTTACAAAAGTGAGGGTTTAAGTTGCAAGTGTCAGGTGTAAAGCTTTTGAATGAGCGAATGTGAAGGTCCTGAATGAGTGGGTTAGCTGTAGAATTTTTGAGTTAGTGGGAGGTTGGAGTGACAAGAGGAGTTGAAAGCCCTTGAAGGCCTACTCGCATATCATTCACCATTGTCCTTGTGCTAAAAGATAATTGTCATGCAAGAAGAGTGTTGTTGGAAAGAGGCTTTGTAGCATCATCAACAGTCATGCAAATCTCATTTGCCGCAACTTGCAACTCACCTGCTAGGTTAAGGTTAACCTTCTAAAGCCATGGTCACAATAGATAGGGATGAGGTTTTGGATACACATAGGTTGGGAAACATGCTTGGAAACAAAGTGTACATTGTTGTCTCCTCTCCCAAATTCCATAATAGTTGGACACATTTTCACTCATTTGCCATTGACCCCAGCAATGTTTTGGTGGCTTCATCAAATAAACAAACCTTAGTTTCTCATTGTGGATGAGAATGTTTTTTGGAATGCATTGAAGGTAGTTAGACTTAATCATAAATCTTACTTCCAACATGTTGCCACTAATCATACCCAAAGACAATTCCTCCAAATGCAGTTTAAGGGAACGCTTCAAACCTTGCAAAAGTTCATGGAACCCTGAGACCTAGTTGAACCCATCCCTTATCATCCATTTTTTATTCCAAAAATAGTATGTGTAACAGCACACATATCCCACCAATCTCACGATAGACCCATGATGTATTCTGCCCGTAATTTTTGTAATCTTGGATTAAATGCCAAAGTTTCTTTCAATTCAAGTTGTAAAATTTCTCATTATGTTTGAAATTTGTATCTTTAAGTTTATTGTCTCTCAATCTCTCAAATGTCAAAATGTGTGTGTGTCTGTTTTTAAAACATGGCCAACAACAAAGCATAAAATTCCCTTTTTAACAAAAGAGGGAAATGGATATATGCCAAATGATATATATTAAGGCCCAGAAAATATATTATGAAATATTAAACATCTAGTGTACACATATATGCACACATCATATGTCCACCATAATATTTTATTTATACCTCTCAAAAAATCACATTAAATGATCTTTTCATTGAATGTTTAAAAATACATACATTTAATGGGCTACCCTTACACCTAAATAGAAATTCTACATGAGAAAGAGAAAAAGAAAAATATATGGAAGCAAGGGTTTCATATTTCAAAAACAAAAGATGGTGACTGCCCATCAAGAGTAACACCTAAAAGGGTTGGATATGCTGATGCACGAAGAGAACATACAGAACTAATGAGATGAAGAAAGTTTTCATCCATTCATGGTCCATCAAAATTGATCCATCCAATCTAGACCAGAAACTCAAGACGATGACTGCTTAAGACTCAAGATAAAACTTAAGAGTGACGGCATGAGGCAATAAATTTTGGGAAGCACAAGTCGTAGGCCTTAAAACCAAATATCTCAAGCCTGAAGCCGCATGTCCTAACCCCTAAGACACAAGTCGTAGGCCATAAGCCAAATCTCCTAGGCCCTAAGCCAAATCTCCTTGACCATTCATAAAAAGCCCATGGTAACTTGAAGTGAAATTTCTTTTGTAAAGACATTAAGCCAAAATTCTCATAAGTGTCGTAAGCCAAGTGTCATATAAAAATGTTAAGCCAAAAGTCCCATGAGCAATGTAAACCAAAAATGTTATGAACACCCTAAGTAAAGAACCTTAAGCCATAGGCCCAAAGTCCTATGAATATCTTAAGACATGGTTAGCCCAATGTCCTCAAGACCAATATGAAATAACCTTTGGCCATAAATTTCAAAAATGAGGTGAAAATCAGTGTGTTTTGGCATGGTGTTAGACCTTAAACTGTGAAGTTTAACCCCAAACCAAAGCACACTTTGGCATTTTGGCCTAGTGCTAGAATATTTTCAAACATATTGATTTAGGGTTTAAATATTCTTCAACATTTTGGCTTTAAATTAAAATCATTTATGGCATCTTGATTTTTTATTTTTTTAAATTGGCATCTTGGCCTAGGGTCGATGACTTTGGCATAGTTTTAGGGTTTAGGGTTTACGGTGGTCCAGTATGGCTCTTTTTGTATTCCATACTCTTGCTAGTGACCACTTTAGATAAAAGTCCATGTCTAGGGTCCAATGAAATAGAGCGATCATATTGGTTGAGAGAGATAAGTTGGATCCACGGCCTTTAGACAAGGGTACCAAGACCAAAAGTGACAAATCAAGGTTAAACCTACATGGCTTCATTTTGGAGGTCTTCATCAATTGGTTCATACCTATGGAGTATATATAGAGCCAGAGTATACTCGACTCTAGGACTAGCCCAAAATGGCAAACCCTAGGGCAAGATCTCAAAAATATTCTAATTCTAAACCAAAAATGATGCCAACCCTAAGCCAAAATGTTAAATTTCTTTTAACCCTAGGCCAAAATTCTCAAAAATATATTAACCCTAAGCCAAAATGCTCAAGCCAAAACTTGCTTTGGTTTGGGTTTATATTTTGTGATTTATAGCCTAAGACTTTTGGCTCAAGACCTAGGACTTTTCACTTAAAAAGCTTAAGACATTTGGCTTAGGATCCTATTGTATCCAAAAATACCTATAGAACCTTAGAAAAGGATTAGATCTTTTTATAGTAATAGTATTGGTCGGATTTACAGTATTTGTGGGGCCTTTTCAAAGGCCGAGGTCAGATGTAAAATATTTGTGGGATCTTTTCAATGGCCTAGCCTAGGACAATTAGCTCAAGCTGTTTGTATACATTTGTCGTCAACAGCCTATCACAGTTAGCTTAGGGTGTTTGAATGACACTGTTGTCACCACTGTACCCTAAACCCTAAACCCTAAAGCTAATGACCTTGTCTGCAAAACAAGGATAAATAAGTGATATCATCAACTGTAAGTCATAAAGTTTAAATCTTGAGGTCAAGGATTCAGCATTGTTTAGGGTTTAGGGTTTACTACTCATGTTGCCCCCAATGACATACATCTTCAACTTCAAGGGCTTTCGAGATGGTTTTTTCACAGCTTAAACAAGAGCTTTTAAGGCAAAAGTTAATGCAAACCTTACAGACAGGACATAACCTCATGTCCTAGGCCTTCAGGTCCTATGACATGTTCTCATATTCTTGTCCTTAGGCTCTCATGTCTTAAGACATATTTTTATGTCCCTAGGCTCTCACATCCTAGTCCCTTGGGACAAGAATTGTTTCACAAAGCTATGTGTAAAATGTCCTTAAGCTCACAAGTCCTAGGCCCTGAATCTTTCTAGTTGTAGGCTTTCGTGTCTTTGAATTTACAAGCATCAAGTCCTCGGCCTTGAAGCCCTTTTGTCTCATTCCATCAGACTTTAGTGTCTTAAATCTTTTAAAAACATCTTGTCCTGGGACAAAAAGTCTTGGAATATGTAGGCCCATGTCCCCAGGCCCATGTCCTTGCTTTAGTAAATACTGGGTACACATGCATTAGTCTAGGACAAATGAGACCCGAATGGCTGTTTTCGTATTCCGTATTCAATTTGCTTCAAATGAGTCCAAATTGGTTCCCAGGAATTTGGTGGACCCCGCCGGACCACCATGTAAATTGGGCGTAAGCACTCTATTTAACCGGGCCGCAACAGAAGCCCGTTTGTTTCTCCACCTTCGCCAAACGGAGCAGCTACTTGGAAGAAGACGTCCGTCTCTCCGCAGTCTTCAGTCTTTCAACACACTCGCTGCAAACTAAGCGAGGGAGAGACACGGAGAGATAGACTGTGTGTCTTGAGTCGACCTCCAACGGACGTCAACGCTCTCGCAGTTCAAGTTTCTCTGGCTCTCCTTGCTTCTCTTGACTCAGCTCTCATCTTCCAGTAAGGATTCAAACTTGCATATGAGGATGTGCGCGTCCGCCATTATGCCGTTTTCTTTCGGGGGTTTCGAAGTAATTTTTGAATATTTGCTCAATGCGGTGACGTACATCGATATCGCTCGTTCCCGTGTGTTAACTTGCTTCCATTTATATTTTGTGATGCACGGAACTGCATCTGTGGTTTTGATATCTTTTAATTGTAAAAAAATTCTTTGTGTTTGCTGTTACACCAATACGTTGCTGTTGATATTATTGCAAGAACGTTTCGAACTGGCTTATTAGCTGTTAGGGCCTGTTGCTAGAATATGTTGTTGGTTTTGATCTGTGATAGGCGATCCAGCTAATATATATCGGCCGGGTCTGGTTATGTGAGTCGTGTGGAAACACATGAGAGAGCTGTCTATTAGATGGTTTCATGTTCCTTGAAGAAATTACAAAATCTTGACAGATATAGCTCGACTGCAGGTCTTGCTTTCCGGTGGCAGACCTCTGCATTCTTGCGCATGTGTTTAGTGTTAGATAGTGTTTGGTGGAGTGCGTTTTATTGTGCACTGAGGGATGTGCAGGTGATGTGGATCATTTTGTTTGTTTCAGTGTGTTTCTACAATGTTCTGAACCTGAGAAGGATTTGGCTAAGATTTTGAACGGGCCAAGGAGGTTGACAACAGCAAGGTGAAGCAGTGTTTGAAGATATCCAATCGAGGAGGAGTGAGAGGGACGCAATGGCCATGAAGATTGACATCGCCAACATACTTGGGAATCCGTCGGATGACGGCCGCCTTCACATCGCGAAAACCAAGATCATATGTACTCTGGGGCCGAAGTCCAGAGAGGTTCCGATCCTGGAGAAGTTGTTGAGAGCCGGGATGAATGTGGCGCGCTTCAATTTCTCGCACGGGACTCACGAGTATCACCAGTACACTCTAGAGAACTTGAAGATCGCTATGCATAACACGGACACGATGTGTGCCATCCTTCTTGACACTAAGGTCAGAACCCTTGCACCTTATCTCATCTCAAAGCTCACATACCTCGCTCCTTCCTCCTTCCCTTGAAATGCTTTCTTCCATCTTCCATCTTGGACGTTTCTCCTCACATTTTACTACAGGTAAAGTTGTAATAAGCTGCTAGGCACAGGGGCTTTTAACTGATTTCTTTTCGTCTTAGATTGATGCCTATTGTCATACTCTATCTAGATTATGAGATTATCTTGTAGATTGTCAGGAAACTATTGCAGAGTACAAATCAACAACAGTAATGTTGCTTGACAGCAGCTCAAGACAGAAGACAGATCGCTCATCCTGAACAACTGTTCAAGATATTGTTGCACTTGGATCTTTGGCGTATGCCCTAAATCCTCCAGCAATGTGATCTTCTCTAATGAGCAGTTCCCATCTCAAACTTCGCTAAGAGGAGGCTGTCCTTTGCAGCTAGCTGTTTGGTTTCCTCTGTAGCTGTTCTATTGGCTGGTTCCAAGTTGCCTAATACTTTCTCAAACCCTGTCCTCTGGTGTTTGTAGTGTTGGTCACTAATAGGTTATGTCTAAAGGATGTAAAAAGGGATTTTATGATTTGTTGCAATTGTGGAGGGTGGTGGAAAAGGTAATGGAAAATATCATAAGATATAATGGGGATTCTCTAATCACTTACTGTACAATGGCAGGGTCCAGAGATTCGAACTGGGCAGTTAAAAGATGGAAAACCCATACAATTGGTGCAAAATAAGGAGATCATGATCACAACAGATTATAGCCTTCTTGGGGATGAGAATGCAATAGCAATGAGCTATAAGAAGCTTGCAGTGGATGTGAAGCCTGGAAATGCTATTTTGTGCTCAGATGGTACAATTACACTGACTGTTCTTGAAACTGATGAGAAAAATGGGACAGTTAAGTGTCGGTGTGAGAACACAGCTGTCCTTGGTGAAAAAAAGAATGTTAATCTGCCTGGTGTTGTGGTCGACTTGCCTACCATCACTGAGAAGGATATTGTGGATATCCTGGAGTGGGGTGTCAAGAACAAAATTGATTTTATTGCAGCTTCCTTTGTTCGTAAAGGTGAGGACCTGAGGAAAATTAGAGCGCTGCTTGGCCCTCATGCAAAGACAATTCAAATTATCTCAAAGGTGAGTTGAAAATTTACCTGTCTAATTGCAAGCTATTGTTGATGCATGGAAATGTTGAATAAGTTGCAGAGAATTGCACAAAAACTGAGATACTTTTTAAAACCACATGTTTAGCATTCATTTTGGGACTTATGCCTGATCTCCTTTCTCTCTGAGTAAGCATGGACCTAACTGAATGGACTTCACTGTATCCTTGGTTTCACTCTGAAAAGGACCATGTGAATATGCAGTGAGCTATGCTCTATGGCTTTCTTAATGAGGTTGCAATCCTTGTAACATGATGAAGGAGCATGGGCAACCTTCTGGATTATGTGATAGATCTTATGAGTGGCTAATTGTATGTGTGAAAATTTCGTGTTTGGTTGAAATAGGTGGAGAATCAGGAAGGGCTTGTCAATTTTGATGATATCCTACATGAAACAGATGGGGTGATGGTGGCAAGAGGTGACCTTGGTATGGAAATTCCAACAGAAAAAATCTTCCTGGCCCAGAAAATGATGATCTACAAATGCAATTCAGCTGGGAAACCTGTTGTGACAGCAACTCAAATGTTGGAGTCCATGATAAAATCACCTCGTCCAACCCGGGCAGAGGCCACAGATGTTGCAAATGCTGTCTTAGATGGGACAGACTGCGTGATGCTTAGTGGAGAAACAGCTAATGGATTATATCCTGATACTGCAGTGGCTGTCATGTCACGGATTTGCCAGGAGGCTGAGGCTTCATTAGATTATGCTGCAATTTTCAAGGAGCTCATGAAATCTGTGCCCTTGCCAATGAGCCCATTGGAGAGTTTGGCATCATCAGCTGTCCGCACAGCAAACAAGGTGCGGGCAACATTAATTATTGTCCTCACTCGTGGAGGTACTACAGCGAAGCTCGTTGCTAAATATCGTCCTTATGTGCCTATCTTGTCTGTTGCAGTACCTGTACTGACTACAGATAGTCTTACTTGGGTAATCAGTGAGGAATCACCAGCTCATCATGGTCTTGTTTACAGGTACCTCTTTTCTTTATCTCAGTAATTGGTCATACTATTGGATTTAATGTGACTAAAAACAACCTCCAAGTCACTAGGCTTTTTGCTGTTATGGGAAATGTGTGGTCTGCTTCAGATTTTCTTGGTGTTTTGTCTGGGAATCTCATGAACATATGAAGTAGATTATCTTGTTCTTTTTTTTTTTTTTGACTTGCATCAAATTGCAAGTATGGGAGCTGCTCTTTGGTTGTTAGGATATTACATATTTTGCCTTTAGAAGGTTAGGGATAGTTTGTAGCTGAATTTTGGTGAAATGGTGTGGAATCCTTGTTCAAATTGCTTTGTTGGCAACATGCATGGTATGTTGTGCATGTTGCCTGATCCTGGTCTTTAATCTTTAAATTTAGGATGGTTTGTGTAGATGATAGTAATGCTCCTTGGAATGCCTTTTCTGAGGTTGAGCAAATATGTCTCTTATGTCCATAAGAAAGAACTCCAATGATTTCACCAAGGATTTACAAATATTAGGGACCTAATTTATGCTAAGAGTATTAAGCATTGAGAGTCTATACTGTTACATTCACCTAGTACTCCGTTCTCATTGCGTAAACTGCAAGGCCTGTGCTATCCATGACTTGTTTATGTTATTTGCTGAAAGATATCTCCTTGTTCTTGCAGGGGTTTGATCCCACTTCTGGCAGAGGGGTCAGCCAAGGCAACAGACTCTGAGTCAACAGATGACATTCTTGATGTGGCACTTGCCCATGCTTTGAGGAAGAGCCTAGTCAAGGTGGGGGATTCAATTGTGGCCCTCCATCGAATTGGAGTTGCCTCAGTCATAAAGATCATGGAGGTGAAAGAATCTGTACTCAAAAGGAGTTGAGAACTTTCACCCCATGACAGGGCTGGCATCTTCTTGGTGTGCTTGTAAGGCAGCACATCCAGGCGGACTAACTGGCAAATGGCCCATGTTCTGTCTCAAACTCCTTGACTAGAGACATTTATGCCAGGTTTTGCTTTTGAATTTTTGCAGGTGAAGAGGCCTAGGTAGAGTTGATCTGTGAACTTCAATTTTTGCATCTGCCCATGTGAGTTGTGGCACTGAAAGTTCACATCTTTAGCAACAGCACTTGACTCCTTTGCATTGAATGGAAATCACCAGGGTAGATAAGTAGCAATTCAAGCTTACAGTCTTCTATGGTTGTTGAACTCTACTTAGTTGTAGGAGGCTAGAAACATGCCCTTCTTTCTGAGATTTCCTTCCCTAGCTAAGTGTTAATCAATGTTCTTGCTAAACCTTTGAGGGTCCTAGAGACTAATTGAAAGGTAGTTGGAAAACCCTTCATGTCACATACTGTTATCTCCTGGAAGCTCAAAGACATTCCTTAAACTGGCTAATGCTAGATAGCTGTGCAACTCTCTCCTCCCACACATTGCAAAGTATGGGGCCTATGCTGCTCTTGCTATATGGTCTCTGCTGTTGAAAGTATTTCATCTAATGCTCACATATATTTGTTTGATGTTCGCTCCAAACACCAAACAAGTTGTGTCTTCTCTCAATGCCAAAGGTTTTACACATGGAGAGTAATTTCTACACTAATTCTCATATGCACAAATCCTTCCAAATATGCTTTTGATAAAATTCGCAAATTGCAATAATATCACAATGCAAAGCTTTTCATTCTGCTCATTCTCTTCTGGATGCAATTTCTCTTAGGATTCCCTCAACAAGCATGTTAAAGTTACCTCTTTTATATATATATATTGCACCTTGGAGAAAGCCCTCTCCAATAAATGCAGGAGTTTTGTCTTTTTCCCCATGGGTCTCTAGTTCATCGTATTTCCTAAAGTATTTGCAATCTAAACTTGAACCACTTCTCCATGTCCTCAAGAGTTGTTTTGGCTTCTCATCCTGTAACTTGTCACAGAATACATTGTCAAAGCATACATAATGGAAGCATACATGACGCAAGCATACACATAATATGATAGGATACACAATATGATACAAGGATGTATGCTCAGCACTAATCAGTCTTGTCAAGGATATGCATAGTAGGACACAATCAAATGACAAAAGCTTGTGTTTTATTATAGTCATGAGCATCACATTGTCTGTGAACTCTTCTGATAAGATATCTGTGAGTTTTGATTAACAAAACAAACACCAAAGGCCTTTGTAATGTACACGTATAGTTCAGGTCTCAGGAATGTCAAACTGTGAGTATAATTTCTCTCAATGATGAAGTAGCAAAACACTGCTAACATGGAAGGAATCCTGAGGATGTTTCTGACTTGAGCTCTCTATTTTGGAATTGTTGAGCAGTTACACTAGGATGCATTTCACTCCCACTAAACTGAATCTCTGACATTTAGAGGTGAAACAGTTTCTAAAACTCCTGCACACCCTTTGCATTGATGAGAGCTTGAGAAATTCAGTCTGGTCATGTCCTTGTCGGCAAATATGACAAGGATTCCAATAGACCAAAAGGGTGTAAACCAGCACCTACTATAAAAGGACGGAACTACTTTGACTCACACTAGCTGATGGAACTGCAGTGAGTCTATTACAATTGTGAGAGGTTGTCATGGTTTTCAAAGAGTCCACAAGTATTTGTTCCCAATCAGAAAATGTTGCTTGAGGGGAGGGTGCCTGTGAAGGTACCCATGAGATCAAATCATGTGGGAACTCATCTACCCTAGGCACCTCTGGTTCTGAAGACAGATCAATGAGGTTGAACTCTGGGGAAGAATGGATAGAAAGGTGTAAATGCACCTCTTCTTGCAAATGAGTATCAGAGTGCAACAACTTTTCGTGACCTGCTTCTTGTTGGAACTGCCCAAAAGGTTGACCAGATGTTCTTTGTAGATCACCACGACCTGCAGAGAGTGATGGCTTCATTTGTCAGGCTAGGTCAGTCAAATGCAAACTAGCAAAAGCAGACTCAATGTGGGCATCTATCAAGAGGACAACACAGACCCCAAAGCTAAAGAGTGGTGGAGCTAAAGCCAGAAATCCTCATGCACTAAGTCTTCAAAACCTCTTCCAGGACGCCAATCTTAAAGAGTGGTACAAAACAGGATTCTACAAAATTCTTAGTAATGGGCAAAGGAACCCTTCTGCAAAATCTTAGTTTTTGTTACATTTCCAGAAGCAATCGGAATTAGGTCACAAGTAGTCATGATGTTAATGAGCACTCAAGAGACATAGCTGATCAACCCTAAACGAAAGCCCAAAATTCTGAAGAAGGAAACATTGAGTAAATATACATACCTTCTGGTCCTTTGTAATAACCACTGCCTGTCTGCTGCAAAGGCTCGGATTGTTGTCCAGAGATGCTGACATCAAGCAAAGGACCTGAGGAAGTTGTTTGCTTCAACTTTGTATTCTGAGTTGGGGAGGAGGAGGAGGGTGACAGCATCTTAACTGTCTCTTCCACCTTCTTCACATCGGATTCAGATACAAACCCTGATGAGTGTGGCATTGGTAAATCTGACAGCAAACTCACCAGCTTGCGACAGTGGTCCAAGAACTTCAACAGCATGTGAGTTTGATGCCCTCGTACTGCAGCTTTCTTACAAATCTCGAGGAGCTGAAGAGCGTGAGGGAGTTGCAAGATGTCAAGCCTGTCAAGCATCTCCCGCACTCGAAACCCAATCTCTTGTTGGAGTTTATAACTATCAGCAACAACCAAAATCAAAGCTCCTTGGATAACAGAATTGGTGGTAGTACCATATCCTCCTACCTCACAGTGACAACCTTCCTCCAGCAAACTTTGCAAGAACCCTAATTCCTCTAAGATTTGCTCTGTGGCCATGTAGCAAACATTCTCAGATGTGGGGCCACTGCTCCACCTGCTATCGAAATGGGATTTCACAACACGAGAACAGATCAATCTCTCATCCAAGTATCTCGCATATCGACCTACCCAGGAATTGAGCTCCAAATCAAAACTAGGGCTGAGATTCAGATCCGAATCTGCAAACGAGACATATTCCAGAAAATTCCTTCCTACTTTGCTGGAGGAGAAGCTAAGCTGGTCTTGGAACAAGAATCCGCCATCCAGAATTGCGCGGTGTATGACGATGAGAGATTTGAGTGCAACAGCCCAGTCCTGTGTCTTTGAGAGACGCCCAACTAATGCCCTAGTACAAAACGCGACTTTGCTCCGTGACATCGAACCCGTGGCAATTATTTCTTCTACATATTTCTCTTCGGGTAAGCATTCCTCATGACTAGTTGCTCTTACCACTGCTACTTGTAAGGGCCCGGCACTTGCCATCGCTATTCCTGCTGCTGTCTGGTCCTTCAGCAATCTCATCACTCTCCTCAGCTTGTTGTTGTTGACTGTTGCCGCATGAATCCTCTCATCTGCCATGAGTAATATTCCACATAACAGAAGGAGAGAGAGGGAGAGAGAGAGAGCTAAAATTTGATGATGGGTATTTTTTGGCTGACTTTCTTTTCTCTCTCTCGTGTCTTCTTCTGCTTCTTCCTACTCCTCGATTTCTCCCTGACTTCAAACTGTGGATCCACCTCTTGATCTCTCTTTACAGATTCACTTCTCTGTTTTTGCTCCTATATGATCTCCTATTGCATCTTTCTTAGATTTCTTCTTTGTTCAGAAACTTCTGATACAAGAGTGAATTCTAAAATCATGATACAAAAGTGTGAGAAAGTGAGCTCCAAGGTATATACCATACACTTCTCCAACTTTTATTCCATACACTTCTCCGTTTCTGTTATACCAAGTGATATATTATTTTCTGTTGCACTCTTCTTAGGTTTTTATTTTATTTTTCCGAAAATTATGATAGAAATTGAAAAAATGAGTCCCAAAAATGATGACACAAGTGTGAGAAAATGAATCCTTGTGTTGCAAAAGCTTTTTACCATACACATAAATTCTTTCTGCAAAATAGAGTTGAAATGAATTAATTCTTATGAAAAAATATTTAAACATACACAAAATTGGGTTCTTCTGTTCTCTCAGAGTCCGATAATTTGCTTCTCCACCAACCCCAAATCCAGCCCCTGAAAAGAGTCCACGCGTTTGATGATTCTTGTCCACAGATGTCATACCTTGAACAGGGTTTATTTTTTCATGTTTGTAAATTAGCTGAACCGACCATCCTGCATGTTACAGTTTAGCCAAATCTGGCTATAAACAGGATATGAAAGTAAAGAAGTTCAAGACTTCCTTCACATTTTTGGCTACATGCTAGGAACGTAATGGAGAGATCTGGCGATATCTTTTTTAAATGTAGAAATTTGGCGACTAGAAAACACCCCAAAAAACATCTTTAAGCACATATCTTTAGCCATTTTGAATTGTTTTTAAAAGCGAACTCACTAAACTTAGCCAGAAAAGAAAATGCTAAGATTCCCGAACCTTCTAAAATGGCAACTTCGTGTCTCTCACTCTCTACTTCCTCGTACTGCAAATTGTTCTCTTAATATGCCAGCAACAAAGCGCTGCAAACAAAAGGAACCCTTTTATTTTATCTTATTAGAGCTCTACCTGCCAATAATTGACAACAATCCAAAGTCAGAATTGAAGTGGGTTGACTAACAACATAGTACCTCGACAACTTCCACATTAATCATATTATTTTCAGAAATGTTGAAATTATTTTTCTTAAAGTTCTTTCAAAGAACAAACATTTTGTGAAGGAAAAACTGCTGACTCTTTAAGTAAATTTTATTTGTTGAAGTGAAAATTTCAAAACTAATTAATTCTTCTACAAACATGTGTCAAAGTTGCCAAGGTTATAGTATGGTAGTGGAAATGGAGTATGTAATGTTGCCCACTGCTGTGAACCAAACACCTATACTGGTAGGTAGGTACCTGAGAGTGTGGGCATAAATCCCTCCCACTCCTAAGAAATAGGCTATAAGAATAAGATCCTTAGGAGTCCATTCTTGAGGAGTAGATGCAATATCACTCAATTTTGAGGAGGGATATTCATGCATATAAGGCAGACCTCATAGTTTGTGGCAAATGCCAACTTTGCCAAAATTAATTTAATTTTGGCAACTTTCTTTGGGTAATTTTGGCAAAATTGGCAGTGTGTGTATTTTAACGTGAGAAAGTGAATTTCAAGGGTTGCCGCCATCATTTGCAGTGTTTTGATGTTTGAAAAGGGCCTTTAAGTCCTAGGGTGAGCTTGAATCTGGCGTGACATTTTGGGAATGGCCTTCATCATGAGCATCATAAACCATGAGGGAAATACTATTATGGACCTAAGCTTACATAGGTCACTAGGCATAGGAAAGCAAGGATGTGTACACCTAAAGATCCCTCCCTCTCTTAAGGAGTAGGCCTATTCTCAAAGCCTAAGCTTACATAGGTCACTAGGCATAGGAGAGCAAGGATTTGTACACCTAAAAATCCCTCCCTCTCTTAAGGAGTAGGCCTATTCTCAAGGCCTAAGCTTACATAGGTCACTAGGCATAGGAGAGCAAGGATGTGTACACCTAAAGATCCCTCCCTCTCTTAAGGAGTAGGCCTATTCTCAAAGCTTAAGCTTACATAGGTCACTAGGCTAGGAGAGCAAGGATTTGTACACCTAAAAATCCCTCCCTCTCTTAAGGAGTAAGCCTATTCTCAAGGCCTATGCTTACATAGGTCACTAGGCATAGGAGAGTGAGGATTCCTACACCTAAAAGATCCCTCCCTCTCTTAAGGAGTAGGCCAACTCTCCAAAGATTATTTGCTTATTATTACTACTACTACTACAATTACTACTACTTATACCCACTTAATTTTGGCAAATTTGGCATCATCCCAATAGAATGCCAAATTTTATGAGGTCTGATATAAGGTGCTCTCCAAAACACATTAAGAAATTTCTTGAAATGCTTTACAAATTTTGAAGGAAACTTGCCATTTTTGGGCTTGACTCTGAAACTAATGTCAGATGTTTCCAGCAAATAAATAAATAAATATTTGTAAGTTTGTATTTTGTTGAAATTGTAGTTTAGTGTGTTTTGACGTTTTGACTGACTCCCTGATGACTTTGAGATTTGCATCTTGTCTCATCTTTTCTGTTATGAGGTTCATCTTTGGTGACATAAGATCCTAAGAGCAGTCATTGTTGACCTAGTTTTGTTTTTATAGTGTACATTTGAACTTGAATTTTCATATTATAGGTAAAGTTTTTTTTTTTCCTTTTTTTGTAGCCTGAAAAAGTTGTGTCCTATTTGTTAGTTTTGATAGTGTTGGGTATTAATGTAGTAGGTAATATCATGGCCAAGGTTTATTTTCCCACCTTTTTTATATTAAATTTTTTGTGGGAATTTCCAAAACTTTGCAAAACATTTCAAAGTTTACAATTAAAAAATCGCCAACTTCAAAAGTTTTCCCACTTTTTTAGTTGAAAAGAATTACAAGGATTTTCAGGAAAAAATCACTGGTAACGACGCAAAGTTTTAAACACATTTTATAGATATAATTTTAGTTTTGGGTATTTTCCAAAGTCTGAAATAATATCAAAACTGGTCATCACGAAAAGGACAGATAAAGCATAAGGAAGGAAATAGGAGAGACTAGGATATAACTTATAAGCTTACTTCACATAAAGGAAAAATGTTTTTTTCACTAAGGGGGTTTGGTGAGGCATGTTTTTTCAACGCCTATCAAAGAGAGTAAGCAAAGCATGAGTCAACCTCTTGATGATGTTTGTCAAGAAGTGAAAAGCCCTCGGCTGAAGAGCAGCATTTTTACTAATATAAATAGGCGCATGCTGATTGGTTGATGGAGCTGAACTTGAACAAATCTGGATCTGAATGTTATTTAAAACTTTGACCCACCAATTCTTGTAGGATATGATTTTTGCCACAAGCTCACATTTGTTTGCATGGATCATACAACCTTGGCAGCTTTGACACTAATTATAATATTTTCAGAAATATTCACAAAAAAGTCTCAAAATAACCATTTTTTTGAAGGAAAATATTGAATCTTCATGAATATTCTATTATTTGAAATGACCAACAAGTTTAGCTAGCTTGATGTACCTTGGGATTTTGAATTCAAAAATCTATGAGGAAGTAAAGGTTTTCCACAACTTGGTTAATAGGTTGACATCAAAAGGTTTATGCATTGCCAACTTAACATTCTTTGTCATGGTGATAACAAATAAAGATCTTTGAAGGTCAAGAGCAATAGCATAAAATAAGCCTAAAACCCATACCTCATTATGTCCTACCTTCTCAGGTTGATAGAGGGCCACCTTAATGATTGCCAAATGAACAGGGTAGATGCATGGTATGGTGTAGACAATTTTAGGGAAAATTAGGACTACATATAATAAAAAAAGTAACAACATGTAAGATTTCACTCGCTTTGAAATTTTTTAGAGATCACATATAATAAATTTGAGCTTCAAACATAGAATAAATTATTAAACGCATCAATATGCAATTGATTAGTAGTTGTACAATTGTGTAAAAGTACACCAATAATTTTATAAACATTGATTTAGAACCCTTATTTGACAATAGACTACCATTTTTTAATTAATTTTGGAAATCCATTCTTTTTACGTGAAATGGTAAAATTAACACTTAGCCCATTTACATCTTCAACGGAAGAACATTTTACAACTTGAAAAGATCACAATCTTCATAATTATTATAACATAATGTATTAACAAAATATATTATATGAACTTCACAACTTGAAATTTTTTTGAAAATTTTAGTGAAATATTTTTTTTTTTCATGGTTGTTTTTTTACATGTGAATAATAAAATGGATAAAACTACCATTAAATGTAGTCCTTCGTACTTTTTTAATAGTAATTGGAGCATTGTGACAAGGTCATTGCAATGTGAAAATGTGTTTTAGTTCATATTTAATTTGTTCGTATTTGCTCCAATTTCGTGATAGAATGATGTATTGGGATGTAAATCACCATTAATTGAAAATTTTAGTTAGAAATTGTTTTCTAAACATCGACCATGATATATCAAAGTTCCATAAGTATTGAAAATTATCAAAGTATGACAAATTTTTGTCTACATTGTAGCATGCATTCACAGAGCATTGAACCTTTTTTTAGGTTCTGGTTGTAGCCAATATTTTGGGCAAATAACTCCCAATGCATCCATAAGATCTTGGGCAAGGAACCTACCTTCTAATTTTGTAATAAATTGAATGGTAGTTTTTTAACATTGTTGCTTCACAGATGCAACATCTCCATATATGTCCCTTGTAACAAAAACACGTGCATTAATCTAATTTGTAAAAGTGGCCCAAATATATTGGCCAAAAAATTCAAAAGCTAGATGATTAATGCTTGTGTTCAGATTTGTAATCCAACATAAAATGATGTTGTCATGGGTAATGTTGATCAAAGCTTTGAAATTAGTGAACATATCACCTTCAAACGAGGACTAACTATCACAGAACATGCGATACACATCCCTTTCATAGATCTTCACTATTGTTACAAAATCATAGACAAAAACATCCTTTAATTGTGAAAATTTAATTAAAGAATGTATTGTTTTTAACAATGGCATCATTGTATTCAACCCCAACAAAGTTTCCACATTAGTGAAGAATGATAGATTATATTAAGCAGAAGGTATTGTGGCAACATCTAATGTCATTTTCATGAAAATAGTGTAATATTCAGGCAACACCCGTTTTGATAGGATTGATGATAAAGGTCTATATAGTTTTAATATTGCATAGAATTTTGTTGCCTTTAGTTTCCATTACCTTTGCCAAATTAGTAAACTCCAAATGCCTTTTGGGGCTATGATTGAAATAACCATACAAACATTGTAACAAATTTCCAATGCGAAAAACCAAAGGTAGGTTGGAAAAGGTTTGTATCACAAGGTTTGTCTGATGATCCATACAGTTCACATCGACAATAAATGGAGCATAATGCCACGGGATTTTGATTGTCATCTTGGATATTAAATCTTTGAATGTTTTAATCCCATTAACACCGAAGCAAACCAACCTTGAAGCAATGTCCTCTTGTTATAGGGCCCCTTGTGTCATCAAGGAGTTTATGATTAGTAAAGTTAGGTTATCAGCCCTACATCTAGAAAACATTTTGTGCACATTCAACAATAGTGGTATCTAACATTAGTCATGTACAATGTAACCATGAACATTAGCCAACTTGCATTATCCATGGTTATAATTTCATCACATGTAAGACAAATAAATTTAGAATTTTGGATAGCAAGTTTAATAACCTTCAAAATTTCAGTTTATATGTATTGTGTAATCTTCCAACTAGCCCCATCAGACTAATGTTCTTTGGGGAGAGATCAAAGCTTTAAAAACTCATACAAAGGTTGGAAATCCTCATAATCAATTTTTGCCTCACCTTTACTCAATAAGCTAAAATTACTTGCAAACTAAACAAACTTTCATTTATCTTTCATTGTTGGACCATTATTCAATTGTTGGAGGATAATAGTTATAGAAAGTTGAGCATAAGAAATCTCATTTTTCACATGCATACATTTTGGATCCATGATTCACTTACCATCTGAACCCTTTATTTTACCTACATGTTTTTCAATAGAATTCCACTGCACAACCAATTTTTTTTCCTTCTTTTCAATTATGGTGGAAACATGACACTTCATTACAAAAACCACCCCAACTTCATTAAAAATGGGCTTTGCCCATGGCATTTTTACAACCCATATCTCTTGAAACTTGTACTTTACATTAGTCACAACCTTTTTAGGTTATTTAGGTTCAAAGGCAAATTCATCATCAACATGAATAATAACAATTTCTAGCATGGCAATTGGATGTGTGTCAAAGATTTGAGTTGAAGAAGAGTGTAATTCAAGGTCACGAAGAATGTTTATTTGTTCACTTGTGTTGTTGGATTTCCAATACATTGTAAGAATTAAGAATGGGGGGTACAAAATTTTCTGTTAGAATTTTCACATTAAAGAAATACTTAAACTTGAGTTGTTTGGCAACATTGCAAGAGCCATGGAAAAAACTAATAAGTGCATGTTAACAAATGCAAATAGTGCACACTAGAAGTGCACACATTGCCAACAACAACGTGCAAATTCAATGTTTGATAATTTGAAAATGTTTTTTGGTTCAAGACAACAAAACTTACCTTAAGGTTTAAACACTTGAGTAGATCGTCAATTCACCAGCAATTTGTGCAACTTGCAAGTGCAAAGTGCACATTAACAAGTGCACATTAGAAAATGCAAACAACAAGGCGCACAATGCACACTACAAATTCGGTGAACTAAACCTTAATTCAAAAATGTTTTGTGGTTTCAGACCAAAAAACCTACTTTAGACACTTGAGTAGAGCAAGGATTTGCATGAATCAAAGCGATGGTAATCCAAACTCCAAACTCCAAGTTGATGAAGCAACCTACTTCACACATTCACATCAATCAGTCTTGATTCATGATCTACACAAGGCACATTGCGTGTTGTAGCAAAAAAAAAGTGAACAAACAATGCACACATAGTCATGAATCATTCATGATGCTAAAATATTAACAAAGACATAGCTTAATAAAACACAAGAGGTTGAAACATTTGGAGTTTGGACAATTCAAACAAAAGCAACAAAACAAGAACTTGGATAGTGGAAATGAAATGAAAAACATAGTAAACAAAAGGGTTTAGTTTCAAAACTTCTTGATTCAAGAGTGATTGTTGCAATGTTGACTCTTGAGCTTCATTGTCCAACATCTAGCCCTCCAAGTTTCAAGTTAAATGTCTCTCAGAGTTCAACAATTCCAACTTGTCATCGATTACATCATTGATAACAAATTTCAAAGAGGAGAGAGAAGAGAAGATTTTTTGAAGATTATGAAACAATGAAAGTGCCAAGCTATCAACCCACTTCCTTGTTGCACCCAAGGCCTAGACTCAAAACTCTCGGATATGCATTGTGCACTATAGTGTATTAGAACTTAGAACTTAGAACTTAGCAAGGTTGTCCAAGCAAGGCAAAACGGGATGTCAACCAAGCATTAGGGTTGTGAAATTGACGGACTCCAAACTTGCAATCCAATGACCCACATTAATCCTAGGTGAGGGTTTGGCTATCAGTCAGTTTCTCAGGGGCAATAGGGGGACAACACATGTCTACGTGTTGTCTTCATCATCATGATGCGGAAAAAACCCAGGGCTCCTTTGGCGAAATGGGGCAGGACCAAAATAAATTCGCTATGTGGGATTAGTAAATCCTCATTTTGGGTTTAAAAAAAGCGAAATTTTGCTAAAAAAGAAAACACTGAACCTAACCAATGTTGATCCAGGGAGTGGGGAGAATTTGGCTGATTCTGGCTTGTAACTTGCCCACTGCCCCTTCACACTACGTCCCAGAGCTTGAGTTCATAAGTCCCAAGAAAAGGCGAAGTCCCATGGAAATCAGGACCTTTAGTACATAAACAATTTTATTCTTGGGAGGTGGTGTGCCATTGTGTGAAGGACTGGATCCCAAGCCCAAGTCCCATGAGGAGGGCAAAGTCAATGTGTCATGAGAAAAACAGAACGAGAGAAGTATTGAAGTCATAACTCAAGTCCTGAAATCATAATTGCTCTTCTGATATCCAACTAATTTCTGCTGCTGCACTAGCATTTGCTATAAGAGTTATTCATGAAGTCATCCTATATTTGGGCCGTAGTTTGACCCTTTAATCCCTGTTTAATCCCCATTTTGAGCGTATCACATGGACTGCCTTTGTCCTCACTTCTAATTTCGTCCCCAGTTATTGCAAACTGGTGCCCAGTAGCCCCAGTTTGGGGCATTTTACAGATAATTCGAATATTGTTAGATCTGCAATTGAAGTTGTTTTGATCTCCTTTTGTTTAGGGGATTGTAGGCAAATCCTCCATTTTGCTTCAAATCTGGGATACAGAAGACTGGAAGTAGCTGCATCAAGTGTTTCTCCCACCCAGTAGTTCAGTCCAAGTACACCATTGCAAGTTTCACGATGTGATGTAGACTGGTCACAAGTCACAACCTGGTGCAAGAGCATGGGGAGTGTGTGACTGGTTTACCTCATAGTTTCAGCAAAGAAATCTTCAAGCATGGGACTGGCTTGTTGAAATTGCCAATTTACCACCAAATTGGTCATGTGTCGAAGAGGCAAGAAATGTTGAAAAAAGCTTTGGTTGAAGCAAAAAAATCAGGATTTATTGCATCCCCAATTGAAGCTAATGTGATTGCAGACTTACACACTGCAAAAAACATGTCAAGTAATGTTGCATTGGTTTAGCTGAAACCAAATTTTTGTTAACAAGAACGAGGGTGGTTGTGACCAGTATTGGGCAGTTATCTGGCTTTTATAATAACCTCCTGTTCCAGTTTTAAAAAATAACATTGGATTTTGAAAAAACCTTTAGTCCTGTTTTTTTTTAAAATCAGAATAAAAAACCCCTGATGCAGGCTTTTTTCAAAAAGCCTCATTTTGGTGGTTTTCACAAAATGATTGATTGGCAAAAGGCAGTTTTATAGTTGGATATTTGATCAGTTCTTAGATAAATTGAAAACTATGATATTTTTGAGAATTATGGTTATATGCTAGAACTGATTATTTGATTTTTTTCAATACCATGGGCATATAGCTTCGAAGAACCGTTCTGAAAACCATAAGTTTTCATTTATGATAATTGTCCAACATTGGTCATAAACTCATAATCTCAGAACAACAGAATGTGACTTTTCTGACACAAAAGGCTCTGGCTTATGACAGACCTGTGAGATAAACATCACAGTTTCATCCATAAAGTTTATGGTACATGTTACATTTGTATGAGAAAAACCACATTTTGTTGTAGTGCCTTGTAAGTATATCATTAGCACCATAATGAATTCCAGTGACTAACTGTCATTACTCCTCACAATCTTCATCAGCATGGAACATGTCCTTTAGGACACACCACCTTGGTCACTTGTGCAAAGGCACACCATAGTACCTTGGCCATTTGAACACATGTCCGTTGAATAATTAATTGATTTTGAAATTTTCATTTCAACAAATGAAATATTGCTAAATATTCATTATTTTCTCTCACAATATTTTTTGATTTGGAAGAAATAGTTTTCGAAAATTTCAACGTTTCTGAAAATAAGATAATTAGTGTCAAATTGGCCAAGGTACTAGGGTAATAACCATAGCTGTAATAATCAAAATAGAGATTCACAATAGGATCTAGTGGTCCCTATTGTGATTAAACACTGAAAAGGCATCAGTACAAGGGCCAGGAAAAGGCATTTGGATAGAGTTCCTGTTGAAAAATATGAAACTGAGTTTGGACCAGTAACTATTTTTCTTGGGTGAATTTTCGCCAGTTTTTGAAATATGTTTTCATATTCTGTCGTAAATTCCTTTTCTTTTTTTCGCAAAAAATCTGCCAAAAGTTGCCACAATTTCTTACAATATGAAAGGGTGCTTCAGATTTCATACTTTCATATTTTGGATATTGCCAAGTTTGGCTAAATAGACATATGGATTGTGTTGCTTGAGCAACATTAGGAAATTTTCCCAAAAAACACTGGTTTGGACCTCCAAATATGCACTGCACAAAGGAGAAAACAGAAATATGATTGATTTCAATTGGTTGGTCACAATGATTGGTAGCTCATGTGGTGGCATTCAATGGATCTTCTCGCTACATTGTCTAAGATTTCATGTTTAGGGCAGGGATGAGAAATACTTTAGGGTGGGGTTGGGAAAATAATTTGCACATGTGTCATAACTTGTAACTGCGTGTGGGTGGATTTACTCTACCTGCACCACCGAGATCCAAACTTCAAAGAGAGGGTGAATCTATATTTGGTTTTTTGTGAGAGTGAAGACTTGCTCCAAATTTTTATTTAAATGTTTTTCCTGTGATTACTCATTTTGCTCCATGGCAGAGAAAGCTTGACAACAAATCTTGCATCAAATGCACTTGAAATGGAGGACTTGAAACATCAACTTGGCAACCAAATCATGATTTTTTGAATAAAATGTAGCCAAGTAATGACAGCAGTAACTTGCAAAGAAAACTCTACCGTCCACCAGCAAAGATTCCCATCAGAGAACAAAGGGAATATATTCAGTTGTTGAAAAACAATAAGAAGAGATGATGAAGTGTCTTGTAGAGTTTCTCTTGGATGATCAGGCTCACATACCCCATCTCTCCCTTGGGTATGAGAGCTTATTTTGGTCCCATACCCAAGCTCTCCATCCAACCCTTGCATATCTCACAGCTTGGCTCTTTGTAATCAAAGCAAAAAGCTTCCATTAGCTCTCTTTGGTGGAGCATCTAAGTGTCATTGTTGAAGGCACTGCATATTGGACCATGAGAATTTGTTTACATTGTTACAAACATCAGTGCTTGCTAGCAGAGCAGCTGTGTTGATTAGGATGTCAAGGAACTTCACAAATCGGCAACGAGATACAGAGAGCAAACACACTGCAGGTTTGAAATGTAGGCACTCACTGAAAGGGCTCAGTCAGATGCAGTACAAAAAAGCTTGACAATATTGAGGCTTTGGAAACATTATCAACCTTCTCAGGAACTTGGAACATCCGGTATTCTCTTTGAGAATTGAAAAACACAAATGGAAAGAACTTGAAACTATCTTTGGTTCTAGGATTTGTAAGGAAAATTTGAAGCTCTTTCAAGCTCACTCTAAAAATGCTCAGAACCTAACCTCTTTGCTTGAAGCTGATCTCCAATATACTTTTAACCCTAACCTGGAAAAGATCTGCTGTTGAAATAACTTGAAGAGAATGCCGTAAAGCCTTCAAAAACCTGGAAGAAGGCACTCATGAAAGTCAATACAAACTACTCATGTTTTGAGAGGGAGATTTGGTGATCTAGGTTTAGTTCTTGATGTATAGCTGCTGTTTGATCCAAGCTCTGGCACCACCAAACAAACTTTGGAATCCAATCTGTGTACTGTGGAAAGGAAATGCAAGTATCCTGAACAAAGAGGAGAAGCCTGAAGAAAGCATTGGAGATGGACCACCATGCTGGTGAAAATTGTGAGAACTGCCTGTTGCAAGGTAGTATCGAGCAGCTTTCTCAACCAGTGGATTCTTCATGTGGACATTGTGGATGTCTTGCAAGGATTGGAAATTCATGAGACTAGAAGAAGATGACTGTTGACCCCGAAGCACAGGAGCAAGCAATCTAGTAGCACCCATGACATCAGACAATGATGTATATGAGTGTGTACGGTTTATATCCCGAAGCTCAGTTTCCCTTCTCAGTTGCAACCGGATGTGGCTGTAGGATCGCCATAGTTGGCCAACTGTCATTGCATTCGGTTTCACAAGAGCTGCCATATGTTATTATCCTTTCTTCAGCGGCTGCTAACTTTGAATATCCAGATTACTGTATTTGAACTTCTTTCAGAAGTTTCTGGTTCAGCTGAAAAATCCCTTGTTCTCACAGCCTCTTCTTCTCTCTCTTCTTTGAGAGTTTGCTAACCTGAGGAAAAAATTAAATAAAATGAAACCATTAGACAATTGTTGTCAGGGATGAAGTCTCCAATGAGCAAGAGCAACAAAATAGAAAGGAAACAAAATTCTGAAGGATTTGACAAGCTTGGATAGTAAGAACCCTAGAAAAGAAAAAAACTCAATCCAAGCTTGCCAAGAAGCTAAACAGAAGCTCTCAGGTTTTACAGTTTCTTCAGATCTTGAGGCAGAAACCAGGTATAATGCATTGAACATCCTTTGGTCGCATATTCAAACAGAGGAAGCATTTTGTTTGATCTCCCTTCTCCCCAGAACTAACACTCCTACAGAAGGATTGGCTAGGACGTTCTGCTACTTGGAGCTTTCCATCAGCAAATCTGACGTTCTTGAAGCCATGAGGACCCCATTCTTGCTACAGGAAAATACAGTTTCCAGATCCTTATAAAGCCATACACTCCTGGCTCCATCATCCTAAACCCGGTGACCATCGGTACAACATTCAAGGAAATGCGAGAGCATTGTCTTCCTAAAACTTCAGATACTGAAAAACGCGAAAAACTAGGTTTCCATTGAGCTCATGATTCCACAGAGTCCTTGATATCAGTCAGTTGATAAAAAACACAAATGCATAACTTACGTACATAGATACATACCCCGGAATCGCCTTTCTTCTTCCTTCCTTGCTCTTCTCCTTCGCTCTCCTCGCGCGTTGGCGACTGATGATCACACGTTCTTTCGTCTGGAGACTCTTAGTATACCGCCGTGCCAGATTCTCAAACTCCTTTGTTTCCTCCGCCGCCCCTGGAAAACAGAAAAAAGACATTCCAAAACCTCAGAAACAGAGAGATATAACAAAGAACCATACACAGCAATGACCAACGGAGCTTCTTCGTCCTCAGATCTACTACCATCCGATCTCCACGAAAAAAGAGACAAGAAGAAGAAGAAAACATACAAGACAAAACAGACAAGAACAGACGCGAAGCTTGAGCACTCGGCTTTGGATCTCAACCAAAAAAGTAGGAGCAGCAGCAACTTCAGCGATCAATCTTGATTGATACTTACAAAGGAGTGAGCTACAAAACCACGCCTGACGCCATCGCGGTCTCTCGCAGATCTCTAGCGCTGTCTCTCTCGTTTCCTTCTTCTTCTTCGTCTTCTTCTCGCTCCTCTGGAGCCTTCCTTTGCTGCGCTCTAGGAAGAACGGAAAGAGTATATACTTCGGTGGCAGAAGTTCAAACCTGTGCTGCCATTTTTGTGGCTTTCTTACTTAGCCATTTTCAGCCCACTTTGTTTTCAGCCACGTTTTTGTTCACTTAATTATTATTTTGGGGGGTGGGGGTGGGGAGGTTGTAGTGGTGTGATGGGAATTTGGCTAAATCAATTTATTAGCCACTGATGTGGCTTTCTTACTTGGCCATTTTCAGCCCACTTTATTTCCTGGGATTTTCTATTAAAAAAACAATTTCCATTTGGTGTTGGTGATGATGGACTTGGTATTGAATTTAGTTAAATCAATTTATTTGCCACTTATGTGGCTTTCTCACGTAGCAATTTTCAGGTCACTTTATTTCCCTGGTATTTATTTATTTATTTAATTTTCATTTGGTGGTGGTGGTAGTGCGATAAAGGATTTAGATACGATCACTTTATTAGCCACTTATGTGGCTTTCTTACTCAAGAATTTAATGGTCAATTTCAGGGGCCTGTATTTCGCAGGAAATTTCTTTTTCCCCCATTTATTAGCCATTTATCTCGCTTTCTTACATAACAAATTTCAGGTCAATTTTTAGGCCACTTTCTTTCTGGATACGTTGTTTATTTATTTATCATTTAGTGGTGGTGGTGTTGGTGGTAGAGTGGGAGTGAATTTAGCTTAAATTAATTTGTTAGTGGTGGGGTGGGTTGTTTTTGGGGGATTTTTCACATTTTAATAAAACAAGAAGGTTTTTTTTCACATGTCAATGATTATCATATGAACGTCAAAGTTGAAGAAAATTTGTAAAGAGGAAAAAACAAGGAATAGGTGGAAAATTGTCCATCACAAAGAAAGATGAAAGATGTATGGAGCAAGAAAAACTGTTTAAGACATCAAGTTTATTTGGACTATGTTTGTTGACATGATGCAACTTGGAGTCCAAAGTAAGTCTTACTTACACCAGCCCACAAACGTATCACAGCCCAAATTCTATTTTGGGGATTCTCCAGTTGTAGACTAGCCTGGCCAAAGGGAGAAGAGCCGCTAGTCTACAACATCAAAATCCCCAAATTGGTATTTTACAGGTATTATGGTGCTTAGTTTTGGAGTGTTTTGTTTTTTTTTCCCCTTTTTCTCTTTCTAAAGTGTTGGTTTCGTGATCCGTGGAGTAGTGTGTTTGAAGTTTGCACTTGTGAAAGATGGAAGAATTGAAGTCTATTGCTAGCTGAGTTCTTTAAATGGAAAATGGCAAATAAGCTTTGCTGGAAAGTATTTGTATATCTTCAAAGCATAAACAGGATGCTTTGCTGGAAAGTATGGTAATGCGACAAAGCACCACCAGATTCTTTGGTGGAAAGTATCGGTAATTCTGTAAACACAACAAGATGCTTTGGTGGAAAAGGATTTGTCATTCTACAAAAGCAAGACAGATGACAAGATGCTTTGGTGAAAAAGTATCCGTAATTCTACAAAAGCACAACATTTGCTTTGTTGAAAGTATTTGTAATTCCACCAAGCACAACAATTTCCTGGAGTGTATTTTTCCAACAAAATGCCACCAAGACCTCATACTCTGATCTTTTATTATTTATTTATTTTTTGAAGAAGAAAGCAATCTCTCTTTAAAACACTCTGATATTTTGATGATGCTGGTCTCCTACTATTTGGAACCCTTGGAGCCTGGTATGCTGTGACACGGTGAGAACAAGTTACACCAAGGCATGTTCCAAAGTGGTCCTCCCGTACTGTTGATTCACATCACTACAATGTGCCGCACACATGAATCACATCACAAGTGGAACTATCTGAACCCAAAGTGGGACCAGCAGACAAACAGCCATCCTACCTAAGGAAAAAACCAACCAGTGTTGTGCGATTATTTGAGTATATAAGGAATTGTGTGTGTGTTTGGGTTTTTAAATTATTTCATAATTAGGAGAAAATCCATCAAATTTGAAATGGCCAACCAAACCAAAAGGCACAAAAAAGACTACCTAATTACAGAAAAGATTAAAATAATTGCATCTCTTCCATACCATTGGGGTGATCAAAGATTGGGGTCCTTGACCTCCTTCAAATTTTTGCAACTAGGTTAAATGGTCATTTGGAATTCCATATCCTTGTTTTGGGTTTTCCTTCTAGGGAAGAATGGAAATAGGGCATTTGAGGTCCACCTAAAAATATAAAGGAGCATGGCCAAAATCCACAACGCACTACCTACCTATTATAGGTAAGTACCAAATTCCTACTCTTGGGAATATAGCTGTTAAAAGAGACTTCCCATCCCCCCCTACTTTCCCTAAAAAGACTCTTGGTGGCGGCTATCCCTAAGGTTAACTTTAAATTGGCGCCTGAAAGGCATCCATCCCATGCGCTACTCCTCTTCATAATTCTATTGTTAAGTAATGACCAGTAATTATTCTATCATAAGTAATAGTATAGTTTAGTGAATATGGATTATTTATTAGCATTATTTTGTAAAGGGCTGTTGTCATCAACACAGTCAGGACTATTATTATAATATGAAAACAATAGTTCCAATTTATAGATAAATTTTTATGAACATTTTGCAACTGATATACTAGTCTCTAGGCTACCACATACATGTGCATACAAGGCACAAAGCAATGTATTTTGAAAGTGGCTTCTTCTTGCCTTTCTTGTGGGAGATGAGAAAAATGCTTGAGTGATTTACTATCCCTCATCTAGTTTACTTAGCAATGTAATGTTTGACTTAAAAGTCTGTAATTTTCCTAGGGTTATCACTCCTCATTCGGCATCATTGGTAAGATTATTGAATTCAATCACCTCCTTAGTTGAATTGAAGAGGTGTCCAATCAACCCCAAACCCTAGAAGTGATGACAATTGTGCACACCCTGTAAAGACCAATTTATATGTGTAAGTAGCACTATTGTGAGAGTGTGGCTTGGTGGGTGGATGAGCATTGCTTTGTCAAAAGAGATATGATAGTGCCACATGTGTTGAAGGACACATTGGATTTGTCTACGGAAATATGAAGTTGCCACTTGCATAGATATGTTATTGTCTCTGTCCAAGAAAATATGAAATTGCCACCTGCATAGATATATGTGTATATATGTGAGAATTTGTGTCTTGGTAAGGATGAGCTCTCAAGATAGCCATGTACTTCAAATACTTGGTAGAGCCCACACCTCCACAAGGAACCAAGTGACCCACCTATGAGTGAGCTTCCAAAATCACAACATTGCAAAGACTTAAAACAACCCATGATGACAACATTGCAAAGACTTATTAATGACCCCACCTCCAAAAAGTAGGTAGGGGCATTGGATAGGGCATAGAGCCTACCTCCAAAAATATGTACAACCTTTTTTTGCTAAATGAAGAGTCACACCTAGCCTAGCCTTTTGCTAGCTATGTCAATAGCTTTTCTTGGTGGAGAAATGCATATAGGTACATATGTATGTTGTCTATACATACATCAATGATAATACATGAACTAGATTTGTAGGAAATTGATTGCTGTGTTGTTGAGCTTGAAATTGGAGTTATAATTGAAGATAAATGAAGGAAAGTTTATTGTAGATGCTAATTGGCCATCAAATCATTAGTATATTTTTTAATCATGGATTTAAATTTATATATTTATAATAAAATAATCCATATAACACAATCAGTTGGAGATAAGGTGGGTACTTCCAAGGTGTTGGGGGAAATTTAATTGTAGGTTTTTGAGTGGGTGTAACTTTGGAACAATGAGGAGCTGACAGTGTCCCCAAAAAGGATGATAAAAGATCATATAAAAAGCAAACAAAATATTTTTTACTTAATCAGATTCCTTTGCTAGAAGCTTCAGCTGCCATCTGGTTGGTGGTAGATTGGCACCCATCTATCTTCGAAGGCCGGAACAAGAAGCTAGAGACGATAGACTTTATGACAAAGGAAAATGGGAGCCTAAACCCTAAACACAACACCCACTTAAAAAATAACAAAGTTCCAAATACTGTACACTTGCACGTTTGTCTTGAAGGCAATCAAACTCTCTAATTGCTTTCCCTCTTGTTCAGTAGCTTGATCAAACACTTTTCAGTCAATGTGAATTTGGTGATTGGGTGGGTACTGAAGATGAGAATGGCCACCCTAGGTGCTTCCAAGCTCTAGGGGAAGCTTGAGTAACTACAGGTGTGGTTAGGCTAGGAGCACCGACTCACTGAGATGGTTTTTTAGAACTAGGAGCTCACAGACAGGATCACATGGAAGCTGTAGATGAGACTGTGCGGCAAGAAAGTCATAGCCTAGAGGAAAACAAGGGCGCTAATCCATCAAAAAGGTCAATACTTTCTACTCCCATGTTTGTCTTGCCTTCAACAAAAAGCCCTTGTGTTTTCCCACTTGCTTAGCATCGAGAATGGAAATAGTTAAAACATGTCCAATCAAGTGCTTGAAAATATGTGGGCCAATATCCACAAATATCCCCTAATTTTGAGCCCCCCTAATTTTGAAAATACCCCCACCTTGGGGCTTCAGCATACACAAAACCCATCCTGTTAGAAAGGGTACTAATATGTCTTTTCTCATCATGCCCATGGGCTTGCCTTTGATTGTCGCTTCAACTAACAGACAATCAAAGCAAATATTTATGTACTTCTCTATACTTATGTACTTCTCTATAGTTATTTGACAAAGCAAATTTCCATTAAGACCGTCCGGAAAACATTCAATTCTATACCAAAGGCAATGAGTATCTTATTGTGGTTGTTCATCAATAACATTTCTGAGTTTCATTTCTGATTTTAAAGGAAATTTAATATACCACCCTCCGCCCCCCCCCCCCCTTTTCCAAACTCAAAAATGATTTTCAGACTTTTATAACCTTTGAACTTAACATATTGGATTTTCCCAACTTTTTTACACTCCTTTTCTGAATAATTTTATGCCAACAAAGAGACTAGATAATGGTGAAGCCAACGCACTCATGTAGCAAACTGAATTTATCCCTTCCATTTAATAAAACTACTTTGCTTACAAAAGGGAAGTTAGGGAAAATAGGGAAAATACACAAACAATAGGGAAGTTAATGAAACATAAAACCAAAATGTCACTGTTTAAATGCCATTCCTCATTCACTAGATTGTTATGCATTTAACATTCTATAAGTAGAGGGGAAATCTTCCAAGTATTCCACCAAATAAAATGAAGCTAGAACCTTGTCCCCGGAACAATCCAAAAAGTGGAACCTATTGCTCCACATATCGAATTTGAGTACTCTTGATCCAATGGGAGATTTATTTCCATTGTCCATTACCAAGTCCCAAACCTTATGGGACATAAACCATAGACCTAAATATGCTTTCACAAGCCAATGCAATATTGTTCAGACTACAACTATGACTATCTCTGACTATAGATACAAAATACATGAGCTCTGAGTGTTGTCTCTGATTGGGTCATATATTTTCTACAGTGGTAAAGGCAATTGATACCACATGAACCATCCCCTAATTCATGTGCATATTTCTATTTAGTGTGGATTCAGGATCAAAGCATTGCCAAATGTTGGCCGTGATGAGAACATTAGGATGTCCCTCGCGCACCATGTATGTGTGTATATTCATGCCAACCCTAATTTCAATTTTGAGGTGGGTTTCGGGATCCTCATGCCAAAGCACCAGTGCTTTTTTTTAGTGGCCAGATTTCGACCTGGAAATGTGGCCTTCTACCTTTATGCCTAAAAAATAGGGCTAAAAAGGGGCAAAATCGCTGAAAGGCTACATATTGAAGCAAGTACTTCGCTTGCAATTCCTCCTAAACCTTAATCCCCCTCGCCATTTTTGGTGAGCCCACAACCGTCCCAGCTGCCAAATGGCTCCATCGAGCCATCCAATATCGTCATTTGTTGCCGGTCATTTTCCTCTTTTGCCAAAACTACAACAAGTATCATCTTTTTTTCATTGCTTGTTGTCAAGTACGAAGAAGGCGGGATCACCATCACCACCTATGACCCTTTGCTTGAACTTGCCAAATTCTTATAGTTATGAAAGTTTTAACTAGGATTTGGTTTCATGATGTGCAATGGGCATGGGTCATAGTTTTAATGATTTGATGACTTAGTCAACTATTCAAGAATCACCACCGTTCAAGAATCAAAGCATGTTGGTGAGTCATGATTGCAAGTAGCCAACTAAGGTAATAGCTTGGATTAAACCAATTAATCGATTGTTCAAAGTGCCGCATCAAGCTTGGGAGGATTCATGAATCACAAATTGCAATATGTATCATTGCGCATTAAAGGGCTATGATGCGTCATTGTGTCATGTAACTTGCAAGTTGAGATTTTTGTTGGTCAACAATTGTGAATCGATCATTGCCAAAGTTTGATTGGACTCCAAAAAATTAAGATACAATTTTGATTCCCAAATCCCAACCTGTTGCAGTGTTATTGTAATCTTCTCTTTGCAAGTTGCTATAATCCATGACTTTGGATTTTGGAATTTGTAATGTGCACACTGCATGTTATGTAATGCAATGATCACTAGTGGTTTGTATCATTGTGCAATGTGCACTAGAGTTTGGTGGTTCACTTGTTTGTGTGTGCACTTTGTTATGTACTTTGATTCAATAATAGTTATTGATGGACAAATTGCGATTGTGGATTTTTGAATTGATTACAATCAACAATGGGTGAACTAGCAACTTAGCATTTTAGAGATTTGTAATGGAGATATTACTTAAATTTTCAACATTTTTTAATACTTTTCAATTCTGAACTTTTTTCATGGTTTGGTGTGTGATTAGAGGGTTTAAGGTTTTTGTTGAACTTCAATCAAGTAATAGGTTTGATCAAGCTTATTATTTCACATCCTATAGATTTCAAGGTTTGATGTTCTTTGAGTTTTTGCTTTTAGATTTTAGATTCTAAATTTATCAATGTGTTAGTCCAAAATTTTAAAGTCTATAGGGATTATTGGTTGCAAATTTCAAAGTGCACAATACAAAGGTTTAAGGTTTAATGGTTGGTTGTAGTCTACAAATTATAATGTAGAGCTTTAGCGTTTAATGGTTGTTAACTACAAAGTTGGGGTTTGTTGATTGTTGACAACAAAGTTGGAGATGTTTGCTACATGTTTTATAGACTATTTCTATTATTGGGATTCTTTCTTGAACATGGCACCTTTGTAGCCTCCCCCAAATCTCAAATTCCATCATTTTTTTTCAAATTGATCCATTAGGTGTAGCATCCTTTAGTAGCCAACTTCCAAACCATATCCCTTTTAATCTTGAACCTTTTTATGATGCTAATGTGTGGATTATTATTGAAAAGACTAAGAGGAAATGGAAGGACTATGAGTTAAATAGGGTGTTTCAAGATGTTTAGAATGTTAAACTACCATTGGTTGAATAGGTGGTGGATGCACATGGAAAGGTGCATCAAGTTAGATGCAAGATAGAACGCAAGGACAAGTTGTTGGCCCCTAAATTGGACAACCTTTGGAAGAAGGAAGGCCTTAAGTACAATTTCAAAAGTTTTTAAAGTTGGTGAGTATTACATGAACAAGGATTCCGTTCATGCTAAGAGTGAACGTTTGTATTGTTCAATTAAGAAGGACACCATTGCTAACCAAATCTGCCATGTTATTGGTTGAAGGAAGAAAACATTGGTGCAATTTTATTTTATTTTTTACACGATGGTTGAAAGTAGACCTATGACTAATTTTGAAAACATGAACAATCTATTACATTTGCTTGATGTGAAGAATTTTCCAAAAATCCACTAGTCAAACACATTTGGTTGTGAGATGGTAGCTTGCATGCATGATTTGGTTGTCAACAAAACCAAATCTTTGATTGAAGGTGTTAGGTTCATATTTCTTTCTTGTGATGAAGTTGCAACTTTTGATTAGTAGTATTGGATTTCAATTCATGCTTGTGTGGTGGAAAATTAGTAACGAACACCTTTGTTGTTTTCCTTGCAACATGTGGTTGATGGGGCCATTTTTGATAATGTGACATGTGTATTTGTGGATGCCATGGTGTTGTTTGGTGATTTGTGTGACCAATTACATTTGGAACTAATGGGGTGAATGTGTTTCATGACATCAAAATAAGTATGATAGTTTAGTCAAAAATAAAGAATGCACCATTCATGATTAGTGTGCATTGTATGAGCCACCGCACCAATATTGTAGTCCAAATTCTTTCTAAAATGGGCATTGTGAGAAAGATTTCAAGATGTGCTACAAAGTTTGTATGCATATCTTTTTCATAGTCCAAGGAAAACCCAAGAGTTTGTTGACTTGAATTATATGTTGGAAACATGGGGTCAAAACCTACTGGATTTCTATGCTATTCCTAACTAAGAAGGTTTTGTTTGAATATCATGCCTTGGTTTTAAAGATGCATCAAGATGTTGATAATAATACTTAAGTTGCCCATAATTTGGAATTGTTTTGTAATTTGGAGACAATGATGGGGTTTTATTGTATTATGCCCATTTTGGAAAGGCTTAACAACTTGATTAAATTCTCCCAATCTTGACAATGCTTTGTCTATGATTTTGTTGTTATAGTCAAATTGTGCCAAACATGCATCTATTATTGATATAATGACTCCCATATTGCCTACATGCATGATGTATTCAATGGGTACTGCAACTTGTTGAATGGAACATTAGACATGGTGGTGCATGAATGGGCACATGATTTGAATATTGGTTTTGAGAACTTGAGTTTTTTAATTACTAGCATTTTTATCATGATGCATTATTGTTGTCTTGAGACATCAATTTATGCACATGTTATTCATGTTATCTTCCAACAAACCATCAATTAAGTGCAAAGATAATGTTTTGAAATTATAATTAAGCTCAATGATGAGCTTGAAAAACGATTTCTTGCATAGGATGTCATGGATGTTTTGGGTGTTGTTTATCTGTAGTATTAGCTAAAATTTTCATGTGAGGTGACCTTCCTTGTTCATATGGCTATCTTGAAAGGTTTCTATTATCAACCTAAGAAGCTTGGATCCCAACAATACTTGATGTGAGTATTCTAGACTTGTAGTCTTCTTTCTTCAAGATTATAATGATGTCTAATGTTCAATTGACTATGGACTAATTGATGGATCTGAATTTTGTGTCTAGACTTTAGAAGAAGCTTTGTAGTAATTTTTTATTATGTGCTCGACTTTATGAATTTATGAAAGTGGAAAAATTGGTTGTGGTTCACATTATGGGTTTTATGGAAGATGATAGCACTTTCTCAACCTTGACCTTCATGAAGACAAGATTATGGAAGGTTGTCTATCTAAACATTTGGATTTAGTGGTTTGGATGTTTACACAACCTTTTTTATAGACTTACAATTGATACCTTTCCTTATGTGTTCTAGTAAAAAAAAAACTACATAAAACTTGCGTGACAAAATATTACATACGGTCCTCGTTAAGGTTTTTTCTTGGCAATTTATCGCCAAAAGGCCACGCAAAATCCACACATGTGATTGATATGAAGGAAATAAAAAAAATAAAAAATCGAGATCACTTAAAACAACCCCCCTACAACACCATGTGCGCCAAAATGTTGATCTCCCATCTTTGTCCATTGCTGATAAAAGTTGCTTGGTTGCAAACATCCATCACCATCCATATTTGTAGGGTTTTTTCAATTTCACCTTTAAGGCATTTTAAGCTTTTTGTTTATCACCAAATCTTGGCCATCCTTTTTGGAAATCACCAACTTTGATTGTTGAATGTGCTAGATCGCCTTTAGGGTTTAGTTAGCTTAATATTGCTCCTCCAAAAAAACTCCAATGGCTATCATTAATTATTACTAATCTAGATTTATAAGAAAAAAAAAAACTATGAACTTTGGAGATGGTGGTACAGGATTATCATTGTTTGCTTTGAATGTGCAATGTGCTTTGTGCAAATAAGCTTAGTGGTGGCATGATCTTATCGTTGCAAAAGTTGTTGCTCATGATTCATGGGGATGGAACAATCAACAAACATAAATGAATTCCTTCAAGCTTTCTGTAACTCTTTTAGAATCTACATGGTTCTTGAAATTGTCTATCAAAATCAAAACCTTTAATCTTAAAGGTGATGAACTCAAGCTCTAAAACCAAGCTTTTGATTCTTGAAGTTATACAATCCACAATGATTACAACTTTGACTTCTTTTTTCCTTTTTCTGGTTCATATTACAATTTGAGTTTTTTAAAAATTGTGCAGGTTTCTAATTCATTTATGTGCTTTGGCCTTTGATCCATTTTCATTTGTTTGCTTTATTCAAGTTGTTTGTTGTAATGGCACCATTGAAGTTTTTTGCAAATTTTCAAATCTAATTTTTTTTCATGGTCAAAGTTAATAGAATACTAGCATGGTAAGCTTATCAACATCTCATGTTCCTCCACTTGCATTGTTAGTTGTTTGAGTCTTCTAATCCTAATGCGCATGAACTTTTAACCTAGAAATTTAAATGGTTTTATGACAAGTTTCAAATTTTCCAAAATTCTTGGGCAACCAAGTTTCCTTGGGTAGAATTAATTTTGGGGGAATATTTCCAAGTATTACTAGTGAAATCCATGATATGTTCAATTGTTGAGGGAAAGGACAAGTTCTTGTCACTGAAGTTGGATACTTTGCAGAATCATGTTGGTCGAAAAAAAATATCTGTTGATTTTATTGGAATTGCTATTGGGGATTGGCACTACAACAAGGAATTTACTCATGCAAAAAATGAGAAGCTTTTTTATCGTAATATATTGAAATAATTCTAGTAAATTGTAGTTTGGTGTTCATCTTTCATCTAGAAAGAAAATTGTGTAGTTTATAAAAAAAATTCCACCACTAAGCCATGCTCATCTAATGTCCAAATATGAAACTCTTAGGGAATTGTTAAAAAACATTGGACATATGGGAGTGGGTGGGGAATGGTTGAAGCAATGCATGATTTTGTCCTTACATCCATTAAGGCTATTATGCAAGCTATTAACTATTTTTTTGTGAGTGCAAATGAGGTGATTACATTGGACAACTAGTAATGGATTAATGTCCATGTCTATGTTATGAAGGCTTGGTGTAGATTTTCAATTTTACTTACCTTGGAATGTGTGGAAATGAATGCTACTGCAAATAACATCACTTTAATCCTTTTGGAGTGCATGGCTAAGTAAGGAAATGTTTCAATTAAAAAGCTTGTTTGACGGTGGGTATGTATTGGTTTTGATGGAAATTATGTGTTCTAGGGACATTGGATTGAGGTAACTTTTCAACAAAAAATTGTACTGCTCTTTTTCTTATTAGTGTGTATTCATGGCACACAGAACCAATTTCATAATTGTTATTTTGTCCAAATTGCTTTCGGTGTCTCACATTAAATTCATGTTATAATCCTTGTATTCATTCTTTGCACACAACTTTAAGAAGTTCTTAAAGTTCATTAAGTTTGTAAAACCTTTGGAAACCAAAAGGCTAAAATTATTGAGGAATGTGAAGACCCATTGGGTCTCTATGTTGAACATTTTGAAATGTGTATTGGCCCAATGCAACTCTTTGGTTGTGAAGATGCATTTTGATTGTGAAAAAAAACAAATCTATTCATGACAACTTTGAATCATTGTGTGACCTAGATTTAATCTTAGGTTTGCCATGTGTTATGCCAATCTTGGAGGTGGTCCATTCTCTCATTAATTATGCCCAATGTCAAGATGTGTTTATCATGGAAATTCTAAATGTGATAAATCTTGTTGAGGTTGAACTTTTTTGCCTCTATATTGATCCAATTTCTAATTTCAGTGATCCATTGTTTGATGACTTCACTAAACTATTGCAACAATCTAATTATGTTTTGTCGGTCCAATTGTGTTTAAATTTGGTTGAGCCCCAATCTTTTCTTAGTTTTAATATTGGTGGATAGATATTTGTTGTCCACATTTGGAATCTAGTTGATGGGTTTTGGATGAAGGTTCGTGAAAAGGATTTTAGTAGAACCACTATTGTTGTGAAAAATTGCTACATTGAGGCAACCTAAATTTTAATTTTTCAATTATAGTGGTAGTTTTTGGAGCAAGAAGTCATGATGGCTCTTGGAATCATGTACCCCCAATACTAGCTGAGTCTTGACGTTGTAGAAGGACCATCCTTTCACATTTGAATGTTATCAAAGTTACACTTTGTGTTGCTTGCAAGATTATTGGTGGGGGTGTTGGCAAATTATGGTCTACAGAAAAAACTGTCACAATTTGACAATTTTTAGTACCTATCCAAGTTTCATTCATCATGATGAAAATTCGAAAAATAATTTTCATTAAAATTTTGTGAAAGATGATGGTTCATATCCCAATCTAACATTATGTTGTGAAATCAATGTACATATGAATGATATAATAGTCCAACAAAATATTATTTTGATTTGGAAAACCCTATCACATTTTTGCAATTCCAACAAAAGGACTAAAAAGTACGACATTTAATGATAATGTTTCTATGAAATTTTACACATACATAAAGGAAACCATAAAGAATAATCTTTCCCATCAAAGTTTTCAATTTTTTTTAAGGTTGTGGAATTTAGTAAAATGATTTAAAAATGTTCATTAGTACATTATGGTATGAAAATGTTGATGATTATGATTTTCTTAGGTTGGAAAATGCTCTTTCATTGAAGATTTACTTAGGCTAAATGTCTTTTAATCATTTGACAAAAGTAAGATGAAGTTTTGAATTTTAAAAAAAATGAAAAATTGTTGTCAACTAAGGGTTTTTAATAAAACTTTATTAAATTATTGGTGCACATTTACACAAATTTATAATTACCTCGTAATTCATATTCATAATTCTTGTGACTTTTTTTAATTTTGAAGCCCAAATCATTTACATCTGATTTAAAAAATTATTCAAAGTGGGTGAAATCTTACATGTTGCTACTTTTGATATTATATGTAGTTTCAAATTTGCCACAAATTGTGTAGACTATAGCTTGCCAACACCCATGGGATTATGGTCCCAATTCTTTTAGATTCACATATGTTTGATGTGAAATGATCTTGTTTTAAACTCATTATATCCCATCATGTTGAAGGGGGAATAGCTAAACATTCATAGTTGAATTTAGCAACCAGATTATGGATGAAGTGTAACTTAAAAACAATGTTAGATGTTTTCTATGGATGAAGGCTGCAAACTCTAATTCAGTTTTGTGGTTGAACTATTGGCGATGTGGCGTTTCAAGGGTGTTGAAAAAATTGTTTTTTGGTTTGTTTTGTTGTTTTGCAGGTTATTGCAAAGGGATCTTGGTGAGATGGTTTTAGTGATGAAGTGTGATTTCGACCGCTCAATGGATATTTTTTATGAGTTGTGTGAATCACGACTTTGTGAGGGGATCGGTGAGGAGATTTCAGGGAACAAAGGGACAAGGAGAGGAGAAATATATATGATACTGGTTGAAGAGAAGGAGGGAGATTTTTGGTGAAGAAAGGAAGTTAAATTTCTAGATTTTCATGATAACTAACAAGTGTGTTAGGGAGAGGTCTAGAGGTCTTGCATGTTTTTTTTTTAGGGACCAATAGAAGGGAGATGATGAATGTGTCAAGGATTTATGGAGTGGTTGTTGTGGCAGCTCCATGTTTGATGGCTTGGGGATCTTAAGCTAAGTGTGCAATGTGTTCATCTTGAAAAGAGAGTACATGCTGGATTGTGGGAGGTCCGGGGATTTTTGGAACAAGGGGATACTGGAAAATGAAATAGATTATACCCACCGATTCTATCCTATATCTTTGTCAAGTCTTTTAGGGGAACCATGTGATGTAGCCAAATTAGTATATGTGGGATTCCAGTTGTTAGGGTATGAGTTGTCACTCCCATTAAGCAACTAGATGACTCCTTGAAAGGATATCAAGCGAGAAATTGATCCCTTGTGGTCCATAGAAGTAAGACAATAAAATTTAAGTATATGTAAATAATTTGATTTTTGATTTTGGAGGTTTCTGCTCAGGTTGTAGAATTGTGTATGTCAAAAATCTTGTTGATTTGGTTTGGGAGTTGGGCTTGGTTGTTTGAAGGATGGGAGGGGAATTTCAGGGTTGTGTGGGTGCATAACTCCCTTCTTGCAAAGGGCAAGACCCTTTTTGGTCGGGGTTCAATTCCCCAAGGGAGATTTGTTTCATTGTAGTAGCTAGACAAACACAATTTAACTATTGCCAAAATTGCTGAATGGTAATTTAGGTAGTCCGCAAATGTATGATAGTCATGAAATCTAAGTAGCCAATTAGGCTTCATTGAAAAAAATTCAATTGCCCAAATGTTATTTAAAAAAACACATGTAGCCTAAAATTTCTGCTTTCAAAATTTACTTATAACAAAATATGCTCCATTGTCCAATTGGAGGCAGCCTTTCTGGCACTCTCCAAATTTTGAATAAAAAACCCCTGGTCCTCATAGTTCCTCAAGGGAATCAAACACATGTAGCATAAAGTGAGGAGCCTAATTATGCTTTGTTGAGGTGTCCTTTGGGAGTTCTCTTGTTGGACGTAAATCACTTGGAGAAATTTCGTATGATATTTGGAGGGCACCTTATTTGGATGAATGGATCTCTTCAAAGAGTAAGGGATTTACATATGTTTAGAGCATGCCCAGTGGCAGCCCTCTATTAGTGTTTAGCACATCCAGTGCACATCCCCATCCTCACCATGAAAAGATGGACTGTACAAAGCGAGAAACTATTTAACTCTCACCACCTGGGCCAATCATTGTAGTTGGCCAATGAGAAACTTGCATTTATTGAAAGAATTCTTGAGGTTATCAAAATTTACACAAATGAAATCATGAATCTTATCCCAAGCAAATCTTGTTCCAGTCACTTGGAGATAATTAGCATGACTCAATTTCATTCATCTTCAAGCTCTTACAAATTAACACCCAAAGGAATTGTGACAAGATCAACTAATGCTGTTGTTGCTCCAATAATTGATAAATATCTAGAACACATGTTAGTTAATTTATTGTGATTAGACATTCTGTTCAGCAAAATGAACTTTCAATCAAATATTGGTAATAATCCCAAATGGGAACTCAAATTTTCATCCATCTATTATGTCCATAATAGCATGTTGGTCAAGAACTTGGATTCATATTATTACCCAATTCTCTTTGTTACACACATCCCTGATGGACATGTAAATTTTACATTACTTGTGTCAAACAATATATTATTTGGGGATATTATGTGAGAATTTCTTTTTCCCATCTTATTATTATCTAATTTTGTAATATGCACATATTTAAACTAATGTAAAGTTAATTATAATTTTTGTTTGCATCAAATTTTGATATTCTATAAATTTAAATTTGTGATTTTTAGTATTTAATTAGGAACACGTGATGGGTTGAGCCATTTTTCAAGGGTTTGAGAAATATAATGAAAGGAATATAAACAAATTGTTTTTTTGATGGATAATTACAATTCTTGCCACACAAATAAGATACATATATGATGTTATGAATAACAACCATTTCACTTCATTTGAAACAAACCGAGATAAAAAATAAAATGACAAATGTATGATTTACCTTTTCAAAAAAATCATGCTTCCACTTGTTGGAGTTGAGATTTTGCCCTAAACAACTTATGTCAAAAGTGGAATAAATCAATTGGAGAAAAAAAGTCGTTAGATTTGTGCTTACCAACCACACACATATATAACCAGAACTAAGTCCATAGAACACCAAAGTTTTAGTCTTAGGCCACTTTTAGATTTTTTTGGTTATCCTTTTGAGCTCAAAATTGTTGCCTGGCAAGTTCGAATATGTAATTATATTATTAATAAAAGTTATGTGATTTGATTGTTTTTTTCTGAACTTTATATTAGTGAAGTAATAGAATTGATTAAAAATAATAACCTCAAGGAATAAAAGATGTAATTGTTCTTGAAATAGATATTACTCTCTTGTCCTTCTTAAAACATGAATATACTTTAGGGTCCAATGTGAAAAGATAGTCAATCACATTGATGGGCAAACACCATGCGAAATTTATGCTTCATGAGTTTGTGGTCATGAAGAGCTACCAACCTCCATTACTTTGGATGTACAAATACCTTATCCTAAGGTTAGTTGCATCATTAAATAATCCTAAAAATAGTGAAATGAAAGTTTGTGAAAATATGAAGTTGACATGTTGAAAATTGTGATAATTATGGTAGGCTAAACTCTGAATAATTTCATTAATGTGACAACATCATAATAGATCATGGAAAATTCAATTATTTTAAATGTCAAAAACGAATTATTATTTGTTTTGTCAATGTGGAAACTGACCCTAGGCTACAACACTAAACAATGTATAACCTAAAATCATCTTTTGGGTTGGGGTGGGGGGCATTCCTTGTTAATTTACAATATCTTGTGCAATAAATGACTAGGTATATAAGAGCATGCCCAAAATTGTATCATTGAGTGGGTGGGTACAAAATAAAACCCTTCAAATGGGTGTCCATTGTCCAAATGCTTTCTTATTCCAGAAGCTACCTCAGACATCAAGTATTCACCCATGGTTGAGTAGATGATAAATGACTTCCGGAATCAAATTAAGTCACTCACAGGTCCATCTCACAGGCCCGCGAGATGAACACTGCACGACAGAAGTGCAAAGGCCTTCAAAATTCTCAAAAAAAGCCTTTGTAGATGTTATGGCCTCAATTTATTTATTTATTTCATTTTGGCAAAACAAAAAGGCAATGTGCAAGACAATACTCTTGGAAGATGCTAATACACATTTTCAATTATTTAACGAATATTAGTCAATAAAAAGATCCAGGCAGTTGTGTGCTTCTTTTTTTTCCTTGATTACCCATTTTGTAGGCAGTTACAGGAATAAAGCTCCTAACTTCAGTGCTTTGGCTTTTATTTTCCTCTTTGGGAATTAGACACAAAATTGCCTCTTTTGTATTTGGATTTTTGGCCTATTTTCTGCCATGGGTTTATTTATTTATCAAGTGTTCCCATTGATAGTTGATTGTATGTGAAGCATGTCTTTTGTAGAGAAACACTGGCAGCGGGGCACTACACCTGCCAACCAAAGGGAGGAGACTGAGGTCTCTGGGTGTAATGTCCTCTGCTTCCACGGTTTCTCAAACAGAATGGTGGGCAGTATACAAAAAAGTATATTGCCCGCTGCGCTGGTGGGAATGCTTTAACAAAAATAAAAAATACCTGGGTTGCCCTATTGCCCAGGTTTTTACGGGTAGGGTAATGTGCAGAGTGGGGCTGGGTATTAGAAATTGCACAAACCCCTGCTGGTTATCCAAGTTGATAATCATGGTTATCAAAAAAATTCAAATACCCAGTGTTTATACGTACCCTTGATTATTGAAAAATCAAAAGACTCAGTTATCATATATAACTGCAGTTCTCAAATGTTTTTGGAAAAAAAATCAAATACTCAGTTATCATATATGACTATAGTTCTCAAATGTTTTGAAAAAAAAAATTCAAATATCTACCTAAAACAGCCAGGTCTTTGCCAGTTCTTTCATGAAACTTGGTGGTTCTTTGAAGTTTTTGAAATACCTGGAGCTGACGGTTCTTTGAATCTGATTTTTTAATAAAAATCTTGAACCTGGCAGCTCTTTAATTCTAAAGGTTTCCAAATACCCAGAACTGGCGGTTCTTTGATTCTAAACTTTTGGACCTTCCCCCCTCCAAGGCCATTATAAGAACATAAAAAGCTATGTAATTTTTCCTTAAAGAAAATTTCATGATACTCAGTGGGTAATGGCCAGGTAAAAATGATTCAAGGCATTTTGAAAAATGAAATGCATGTTGGTGTGGGTGGGTGTTCCATGTTTTTAAAATGTCCTACAAGATTTTTGGCTTTGCAAGAGTACCTCCAGATACACTAAGAAAAATTTCAGAAGTTTTTCTGAAAGGTGTGAAGACTTTTTTGGACTTTTTCAGTGTTAAGGGAGAGTGATTTATTAAGCAAAATTTACCACCCAAATCTATGTTGTAGGGGTTCCCATATGAGTGGGTTCTCCTGAGGGAGGGTCGCATGAGGGCCGTAGCCCAAGGGTGTTCCCAACTGATGGAGAACCCTCTCGTATGCGAACCTCCACATACGAATTAAGAAGAATTAAAAATCTCGTCTTTTTTCTTTCATCCATTCTTTGCTTCTTGTTCTTTTGAATTTTCCTCATCTGTCTGTCTCCTCCTTGTGTTTTGAATTTTCCTGTTCCATCCCATCAAAAGCTCTTTCCATGGGAACATGGGAATGTAGAAATATAGCGGGGATCTCCCCACCGCATAACTCCCTAGGGATCTTCTGCTGGGGGAGATCCCTCAAAATACAAAGAGAAATAGAATGAGAGGTTTTTTATGTCTTGAATGGGGTTCTTGAACATTGATTATGCATTTTCATTTTTTATTTTGTATTTGAAAGCACCTACATGTGTGGTGGAAGATTATTGCTTCAAATGAAGGGACCTTGCACATATAGAAGGTGCTTCCACCTGTGGAACATACTTCTTAGTAACAAACCTTGATGTGCTTTATTCTGGGGAAGGCCTACCACTCCAGGGAGCCTTCTCAAAATTTTGGGCTTACTCCCTTGGGGGTACTGCCCCTGAGCTATAACATGCTCAGCATGTGAATGTGGAGCATTTTTCATTGATATACCAAAAAGATATGAATCACTTTTTGTCCGCATGCAGAATGAGATACAATTAGCTTAATATGTGATATAATTGGGTCTTCAATGTCCAATCAAGAAGAGACATGTCAACAAGAAATCCCCTAAAGCTGGTTATGGGAAACAATTGATATGGTTAATCTCCATAATGTTGGTAGTGATGAGTTTTGGCAAATGCGTCTCTCCATGATTTAAACCACAACAAAGATTTACAAGCTACCTTGTGGGGGAGATGGTATGACCCTCAAATTTGAGAAGGTCGTGGGGAGCAGACCTTCTTCGCCTACATCTAAAGAATTGCCAAAATTATGCAAAATGCCAGCCTTGTTGACTGCTGCGTTAGATTCAGGAAGGGACTAAATGTAGGCCCTTCTTCTATACGTAAAGGGCTGCTGTCATTTTCACAGTGTACTCAAAGGGCACCTTATAACCATGAATATTCCTAGCAGAGAAACCTTTCAGATTTAGAATGTTGAGTAGCTGTGCAAACGTACTTTACCCATCGGAAAAAGCCCTTGGCAGAAGGCATTCTCAGAATAAGGGGCTGCCTCAGCTCTGCCTCACACATTGGAAAAAAACAATGAATCAGCAGCGCTTCACTTCTATAATGTGGCTGACAAGTGCTCAACTTAATATGTAGTGAAGATACACATGCCTAAAGGACACAATTCCTTACAAGGAACTGCATGCTTCGAAACTGTGCAAGAAGAAGATGAAGAAAAAAGAATCAAAAGATGCTCCCATAACTGTACCTCCTCCCAAACAGAATATTTTTATATGTTCCAATACTTACTATAGGGGGGGTTCATAGCTGTAGAGCTTGCCCACAATTGGACTCTGCATACAAAAACTGCACTTGTTAACTCTAAGGCTGCAGACATGCACACAAGTTAGCTGGGCCCAGCTGCAAAGCTCACCTGCCTGCCAGTGACTGATGTGGAGGTTGCCCTTGTTCCTTCACCAGTCAGCCAGCTATTTTCCTCCTGTAACGGCTTCTTTATTGCGCCACCAGCCAATACATTTGTTTGCTGGAGTGGAGTGGATGTGGTGACCTGAGCAGATATGCAAGTTGGCATGCAGTTCAACTTTGAGTGGAAGCAAGAACCCCATTGTCAGGAGGCCTTTTTGTGACTGAGCAGATTCTTTTCCTGTACATGATGTGCACAGGTCTCTGTGGGAGGGGTCATTTGGAGACTCGTAGCCCACGACTTTGGATGTCAATCTCGGCGGCCGATTATTTCGGATTTTCCAACATAGCTTGTCAATCAATGCATTGATCTGGGCTCCAACTTTTTCCAACACCAAGTTTCTTGGACAGCAACCCAATGGGGCCCTGAGCAAAGGAGCTCAAAGAATAATGCAGCAATGTGGCCACAGCATTGGTAACAAACTTGTGGATGCTTGTGATCCTTGCCAAGAAACAATGGTGGTTCTTAGAATGAGGGATAGGAAGGTACTCGTCAATTATCAAACTGGATAAAAAGTGAAGAAGTCAATGAACTGACCAGAGAACCATGGGGTGATTCTTTGCCTGTTCTTTCATGAAAATTGTTGGTTCTCTTTAGGGTTTTTGAAATAACCAGAATTAATGATTCTTTGATTCTCATTTTTTGCACAGAACTGGAATAGACATTTCTTTAAAAAATTCAAAGACATGCATAACATTGAAAACAACAAGGGTTTGGGTGGTTCTTTGCCTTTTATGAAGAACCTTCGATTCCGGTTCTTTAAAACAATTTAGAATGGAGTCCAGTTCCAGTTCCACAAAAAGGAAAAGAAACCCTAGGTACAGTTTTGGGCCAGTTCTTGAAAATATAATTCAGGTTTTCATTCCGATTCTGGAGATCCGATCTGGTTCCGCCTCCAGTTCTAGGTAACCCAGTCTGATATTGGACCTTTAAGCCTGAGAAACCACCTTTGGGTTTTTTTAATTACCCTGGGTTGGTGGTTTTCATATTTTATTTATAAGATGGTTCTCAAGTGAATGGTTCTCACTCAAGTGCGAATTGAAAGGGCAGGTTTCAATAGGCTGCATTTCAGTGCTAGAGCATTATAGGAATATGGAATCCACAATGCTGATTTCCAAAGTGTGTAATGCACTCTTGTGAAATAGGAAAACACATAAACCTTATTGAAAATGAAGTAGACACACATACAAAACAAAAACAAAACAAAAACCCCACTTGCCCAAGTTGCAAGCAGGTTACTAGACTTGGATGAAAAGAAATGCTGGAAAGATTTTAAAACCTAGTCTCTTTATGCAAAGGAAGCCTTTGTGTGTTAGACACGCTTCAAAACCTTGGCACTCGGGTACCACCCTAGGCAAATATGTACCAAAGCAAATACGAGGGTATGTAAGGCCTTGACCAATAGGTAGTCATTGAAAATAAAACCTAAAATGACCTGCCTAGGTGGCATGTCCTCATTCATACACAAGTGAGGCCCTTGCAAATATAGGCCTTTGTTATATATGAAGCATGGCGAATGCATATGCCTTGGGGGCATTCTTGTTTTTTTACATGGACAAGGCATATATTAAGGTGCATAGAATTTTAAGGGTTTTAGGTTTTAGAGGATGGAAGAGTTTGGAGAAATCATGAAAAGTGTAGAGGAGTTGATGATGCAATGGCAAAAGCTTGAAGCGTTGTTGTTGTGCAATTTGATTATTGAACATAGTTCCTTCTCCTTGCTTTACATAATGTTGGGAAGAATTTGTGCGAAGTGGAGATGAACATCACAAGTTCATGTAAGAATCATCAAGTTTTGTGTTTTGTTTTTTTTTTAATCACTTTTTTCTTTGTTATGTTATGTTTTTACTTTGCCGATGTTAAGGTTGTTTAGTTTTTTGTTACACTATTTTATTGTTTGAATGTCTTAAGATTTGATTTTTTGTGATGGTGGATGATTGGGTTAATGATTTGAAAGGAATAAAGTTGTAAGGCTCACCTCTATTAATTGTTCAATGCTTGAATTTAGCAACTAATTTTCATGTTGAAGAAGTTGAAGACCACGTGATGAGGCACAATGTTGAACAATCTAAGTTTTTAAGTTTATAAGATGTCGAAAGAGAGGTTGGCAAGGAGGAGATTTTGCAAGGTGAAATAAAGGCACAACATTGATAGCTCCTCCTCCAACTATTGATGAATAAAACGTTTTAGCCTTTTTGAAAGAGAACAAGTGCTTGGGGGGCTTTTTTTTTAGATCAATGTTTTTTTTGTTTTTATGGATTTTCAAAGTCTCAATGGATATGATGTGGTGTTTCATAGTGTCTAGCAAGAAGAGGATGGACAAAATAATACCTTCCATCCCAAAAGGCCTTGTCATGTTTAACAAAAAAATGGAACAACCACTATGAGTGGGCATGCTTCTATAGAACACTTTGTCATGTTGAACTTGTGCAAAAACTTATTATCGACAAATTTTCACCTAATGCCCAATAGTTTTCTAAGAAGTGGAAAGTCCAACAACCCATTCCATTGTTGACATTTTAATGCTTAAAATCTCTTATGATAAATTTCATCATGCTCAAGAACAATTCTCAGAGGGTTTATGTTTGTATATTACTAAACGATACAACTCATTGAGCTCCATTGAAAACATTTAGCTTAGGAGGTAAGTCCTTTGACAATGTGGGAAGGTTATGCTTCCAATCATGTGGTAGTTTTACAATGAAGTAATATATAACATGGTCAATAAGACCATCATGAAACACCATGTTTTTCTTGCCCTTGTTAAAACCATCACAATTATTGCCACATTCATTCTTTGGATATCATAAAAAAGATTTCACATGTTTGTTTTGATGGTCAATTACATAACAAAAAATCATTACAACAAAAGGTGTCCTTGTATGCCAAGTGATTTCACTAGATTTTGAGTGAATTCATTGATGCAGTGAACGAGGGATTAATGAACTACACCTTCATTTTGTAGTAATGAATGGGTTTCTTATCATATTGATATAATGATCTTGGAGTTTCATGAAACATCAAAAGTTGCCATGATTGTGTAACCAAAGACTTTGGTTGTTTGCTTTGGCTTATGTCACAAAGTCGTAGTTTACATGAAAGATGGATGCACCAACTTGAACACTCTCACAAATGTTTTAACAAACATTGTGTCATGTATTTCATTGATGTTCTCACCACTACATGTTGGTAATTTTTATGAGCATACTATGTTTAAATGTTATCAATATGCTATTAGTTAACAATCTAGAAGTTTGTGATTTTATGATGGAGGTGTCAATCAAGCATGCACACATGGGTTTTTGCTGAAAATTGCTACATGGAAAAAAATTGTACATGGAAAAAATTATTTCATGCAAAAAAAACTGTTAGATGGTCATAGATCAAGGTGCTAATTGGTTTAAGGATCAAGTTGATGGAGGAATACTTAGATGTTGAAGACACTATGCTTGAAGAAAACAAATAATTGATTATAAACTTTGGTTGGTTTGGACATGATTGATTAATATGTTGTTGAAGGTTACAAAGTGCAAAACAACTATGATGGAAATAGTTGTAAAGCTCCAAAATGGATATAAATTAATATTTATTCTAGTTGTTTGTTGAATTGATTGGTTGTTTGATGTCCTTCATGCATTTGCCTTGTTCTAAATTTGTTAACCATTAACCATTTGTGATATGTAAAAACATGTTTTGTGTACTTGGGGTTGTTGAAACCCACAACAAGGGGCAAAGTGCCTCCATAATGAAATGGGAGAAAATATAAAACGAAAAAATTCTAGATTTTCTAGAGTTTCACAATAATAATTGATGTGCTCCTTTTTTTCCATTCATATGTTGTAACTTCATCATCAAGGTGTGACTATGCTACCAATATTAAAAAAATTATATTTTGTGTTTTAAATGTTTGTATTAGTGTTTCCAAAGTGTCTTGGTTTGATCAATCTGACTTTTTTCTTTTCTAGTCTTGAAGCTTTGAAACTTTAAACAACATAATCATGGGAGGTTTGAAAGGTGTGTGAATTGATGTGCTTGTGTTAGCATTTCAACTTGAATGTTTTAAAAAATGTAAATCTAAGTGCGAATTGGTGTGTTTTTTATTGGTGTTTATTAATGATGAATGTTTATAAAACTACAAAATCAAGGGGTTGAAATTTGCATGAATTTGTATGTTTATTTTGATATTTAAGCTTGAAGGTTTTAAAAATTACAAAGCTAGAGGGATTGAAAGTTGAAAATAATTATAGAGTTGGAGGTCGGGATTGGTGTGATTTTTTGTTGTTTAAGCCTAAATGTTGAAAAAACTACAAAATGTTCATGTTGATAAAGTTGCAAAGTAAGAACGTGGGATCTTTTTTGTACTTATCAATGTTGTTTTTCTATGTTAGTTGAACACCATATGTGTCAATGTCTTTTTTTGTCTTTATGTTGCAAAACTTATGTGTCAAGTGTCAATGTTTTTAGTGTCATATAATTTTGTTGTTTGTCAAGTGTGTTATATAGTTGCATGTAATTCAATGTTTGTTTATGTTTGGGAGGCCAAGGACAAGGCAAAGGTAGTCTCAATTTAAGAATGCACTCTATCTTTAAATTGAATTTCCTATCATTTTACTTCAAGAAGGTGATAGTGATTGCATGTAACTTTACTAGATCCAACTCTTGATTTTTTATGCATCTTCATCATCCAATGGCAAGTTGCATCGATTGTGTTTAGTTAGTCATTATGCATTATAGCCATTTTGTAATAACTCATGTGATTACAATTTAGAACATTTTAAAATGTTTAGGGAAACAATTATACACCCTCTTTTTTCCTTTCAACTTTGGCACACTTTCTTTGTAATGACAATTTCATACCCTTTTTTTCTTTGAATGTGTTCTTGAATGGAAAATGATGTCAATTTTAATTTTATTCATCATGCACATGTTCAAGTCCTTATTTGTTGGGCATCAAAGTTTTATAACAATGAAGTTATACATGATGGGGAGGTCATTCTTTTTGTACTAAAAAACTATATGAGCAAAAAAAATAGCACTATTGCAAATCATGGGTCTAGTTCATTAAACAATTTCATCAAGGCACATGTAAAGTGGTGATTGACTCCATAATAAATTGCATTTCACCATTCCTATTTTCTAGTCATCATGTAATGATCCTAATTGGTATTATACACACACATGTACATATACACATATATGTAAGTTTTGAGTACACACACAAATATATATATATATACATAAAATATTATGACATATTAAATGGTTGAAATGTGAAAATTTTAGTTTTTTCCATTTTATGTATGTTAACCATAAATTATTTTGCATAAAAAAATGAAGGATTTAAAAAGTCATTAAATTAATAAATATTTTCAAATCATGCCATCAAATGATTTAATTTGTACGAATAAATGTATTTGGAATTGTTATTAAACAATGACATTCAAATGTTTTTTGCTTCAAATGACTCAAAATTTGGTATGTTTATTTATTATACATGAGTAGACTTTTGAAAATAATTAAAACATGAGTTTTCATTTATTTCATTTGAACAAAGTATGAGAAAGAAAATACATTTTAAAGTTTGACATTTAACATAATCTGGTGTGATTCTTGTATAATCAATCTTCAATTATTTATATTACAAAGTTAAATGGTGGTTGGTTTGGTAAGATAATGGATTATTTATTTGGAGACCATACTTGGATCCCAACAACCATATGTTGATTGTATAAAATACATATGTTGATTCTATTCATGTGTATTTTATATACATATAAAAATAAAAATATGACGATAAAAATATTTAAAATTATAATTCAGAAAAAATTTAAATATGACCTAAAATTATATTTGCAAGTCCAAAAACATGACAAAACATTGATGAATCGAATATGTCTATAACAACCCATTGTCAATCATTAGGCAAAAGGGTTATTTGAATGTGTGAACAACGTTCCTAATAATTAAAAACCATTGTGAGTTATCTGATGAATTAATACTCTATTTGTAATAGTGTAAGGTCCTATTGATTGTTGGGTAAATGTTTGAATTAAATTAGTTTGGTAATAGGATTATGTTTATTCTTAAAATCAAAATAAACTAGTATAGGGTATACATTAATAATAGGTATTAAAAATTAAAAAAATATGTACAAAAGTTTAGAATATGTATTAGTTGTTAATATGTTCAATTAGTATAATGAAAATGATGTAATTTATATTGAGGATTCAAAGTAAAGGAGATAACATTTAGAATGAGTGGTATTTATTTGGTTAGGACAAGGAGTTGATGAAGGTTGAATGCAACAACTTGGTGGTCCACTTATTAGGTTACAATGCATAGTGCATAATTTATTTTGATTAAAAACTCATTTAAATGTCAAAATTTTGGATATTTTTTGCCCTTGAAACAAAATATTTTGTTGTTGTTTGTAATGACTTTGTGAACGTTAGGCAATGTTTCATCATTTAAAATGTGATCTATTTGAAATGTTTGTCAATTTTTCAAAAAATGAGGTGTAATCATTTCATGCATAATGTTTTTTTAATCATGCACAATCACTTTCCTGCTTTCATCAATATTTTACACATGTCAATAGATTCAAAATTTAAACAAACATATGACATTAAAATTCAATGCAAACTTAAAATTTAAGATGGTTTAAGTATGTGAATATTATAATTTTTGGATAATAATAAGGTGTCAAAAATAACACATAATGACCCTTGGTATACATGTCCTTGTGTAAAGAAAATAAGTCTATGTCTTGTCGACACAAACTAGGTCTACTAAATAAATAAATAAATGTAAGCCTGGGCTACACATACGATTATTTTTAATGCTCTATCCATTGGTATCTTTGAATGTACATGACCACCCAACATTGATTCTTACACTTTGTAGAGTTCTTCTCATTTACTCTCTCAAAAATCCAATAAAAGATCTATGGGTGAAATCATCGCGAGGGAGACAAAAAAGGGAAGGTCAAAGAAAGGCTAAAACACGAACAACCTGCAGGAACCAAAAAAGAAGAAGTGAGAGAGCTAGTCCCCCTAGCTCTCTCCTACCATTTACAAGGTAGGTTCATAAAGTTGTACATTTTTATGTCAACATTAATTCTATCTTATTTGATCTCTGCCATTAGCCTTTTTCTTTATGTTAGACAAAGGCCTTAGACAAGGGCATTACCCTACATGTTAAACACTCCAAGCTTTTTTTTCTTTGTATTTGAAAACACTTCATTGCATGGAATATTTGTTCCTTTGTTAAAGGACCTTTCTATCTATCAAATGTAGACCTTCCATCATTTGAATACAAAAATATTGTGCTTTACATTAGGGAAGGCTTGTTCCCATAGGTCTCCCTTACTTTTTGAGCTTATACATTTGGGCTCCCATCATTAAGGCTACCACATTTGAAGTAGGGGAAGCCTTGGGGAACAATCCTTCCCCTATCCTTATTAATTATGGAAAGAGGTAGCTAAATCATGTCAGCATTTGAATTGCTTTCGCTATCAATTTTGATGTTATTCAAATTAGAGCATGCCTAGTGCTAGTAGTAGAATGACCCATATTTTGGATGAAGTATTACATGTCTCAGGTAGTGTAATTCTTTTGGGGCTGATACATATGCTGATGTTGGCAGTGCCCTGGAATTAAGGTAAACCAGTCGGTGATTGAACACTTAAGCACTCAGGGCAGGCCAGATCCAAGGGGATGGCTCTGTTATTTCTGGTCTCCAAATAAAATTTGAACCCCTCTTCTTGACGCATCTGAAACAATAACAATTGTCAAAAACGGATTAGAAATGAGAAAATTATGACCCCCAAAAGTATAGGGCTCAAGAATTCAAAAAAACAAACCACTGAGCACTACAAGGCCAGCCCCCAAACACCCAAAACATTATTTTAATGTTGCTTTGTTGTTATTAAAGTTCAAAGATGATTTGTAGTCTGAGGTGGTGCTCCTATAACACTTTAGAATCTAAAATAATAAGAAATAAGAAAGTTATGCGGTTTGAAAGTAGGAGGTGTCAAAATGAAGAAAAATGAAAAAAAATGCATTTTGCAATTCAATTTCTTTTTTCTTTATTGCTCTTATTTGGCTGGTCCATTGGCTTTGCATTTCAAAGATGATTTGTAGAGCTTGAGAAGGTGCTCCTATAACATTTTAAATCGCTCAAAATGGAGAAGAATCGAGAAAGATCTGCCAAAATGTTCGGTCATAAGCAGGTGATCAATGATGGGCCAATCTACCCTACATCACTAAAAGAAATGATTATTCTTGATTCACCAATCATAATGAATAGCTTAGGTGGTAAGATATAAATGGTCTATCACTTTATTCAATCCATTTTTCAGGTTTAAGGGTGAGGATGTGGGAGTATTAACATTGCACATTTGATGTGCTAAATAATAATAGAGGCTGAAATGGGGGCTGTGCTTAGGCATGCACTTAGGCATAGCCATATTGGACAAGAGGTTCCATACTAGTTAGATGGGGGTGCCTTTGAAGTTCCATTGTTTTTGTTACAATGAACCTCTTTGATTGACCCATCACAATGAGGTTTTGAAACTTTTGGAGAAACCCCAATACAGTTTAAGTATTCTCTCCAAACTTAGGAACATACAAGTTGTCAATATTTGCCTACTTATCAAGGTTCCAAGAGGACAATGTTGCGCAAAGCATATGGGACAAAGTCAGATGCAATTGGGAAGACACTGAGGAACACATTGAGAACTTGGGCATACATTGAGAACCCATTGGGAACTTAATGGGAAAGCAGTGAGAACTTGGTGGAAACAACAAAAATCCAAAAAATTCAACTCCATAGTTGCAATTCCTCATTGGCTGACCAAAATTTATATTTCCACCTGAGTTCATCACCTATTTTGGCCTATGCTAATGGCAGGGGCATGAATTTGTGATGACATAGAGACATGGGTAAGGTTTGATAAATTGAAAGTCTTTCATTCTCCAAGCAAGAATAGTTGGATGTCAACTCAAGCCTGACGTAGATGCCATAATGACTGGCCCAAGTGCACGACATGCGACTTGATTGTCCTTAGGTTAATATACAGTTTTGGGGATGCGTATTTATTTTACTCGGTGGATTTTTAAAATAATTGGGTGGATTGTGGGTAACATCTTTGCATGTGCTGCTAATGAATTTGTAATGAATTCAAGCAACAACATGCGAGGTGATGTATAACTTCTATTCATTTAGTTGATCAACTTGATGATGCTCCACCGTACATAGGAAATAAATTGCACAAAGATGCACTTGCTTAGAACACACCATTGTACTGAATATCATACAAGAATGGGACAAAGTTTGCCAACTAAGCTGTGTGAATGAGAGTCTCTTCAGCCTTAGGGCTTAACTGGTTGAAAGACATTTGAATCTGGAAGCCCAACCTACCAATCAGGCTTTGCAGCTTTTGGACTCAATTATTTAGCAAATAAGGATATTTAAAAAATAAAATAAAATAAAATAAATATATTCTTGCATACATCTTGCATTACTATTTGTAGCTGATTGCTTTCAAAGGGCTTTTCCCCCTCTTTTTCAGATCCCAATGTAATAGAGACTCCTGGAGCACCCAAAAACTGGAACAGATAACCACAAAATTTTAACTCCACACAGTGTGCATGCATCCAGAAATCTTATGTTACAAAGAATGCATAAAGCAAGCAGATTGTGAATGAACTCAGACAGGAACAATCCATTATTCTGTGTGATGTTCATCATACCATGCACCCAAACATGAAATCTACAGAGTATATGTCCAAAACACACAAGTGACAAGCACCAAGCTTGAGTATAAGAATTGGGAATCATATTTTACATAATAGCTCCAAAATTGATGAATTGGTAACCCAGCTTATATATGTACACACACACACATATATACATCTTTTACCCTAGGGCAAGTTTTGTCATTAAATAATCCTTAAAAATAGTGAAATGAATTTTCTTGAAAATATGAAGCTGAGCTGGGAAAACCATCACAATTATGGCAGGCTACAATCTGAATAATTTCACTCCTCATATAACAATATCATAGTAAAGCATGATTTTATTTTTTCAAATTTAAAAAATGAATGAATGAATGAATGATTGAATTTTTAATTATTCATCTTGTCACTGTGGAAGCTGACCCTAGGCTATTGTATATGCTTTGTAATTTCATATCATTGTTAGACCCCTTAGCTTGTATAGATGTGACAACAACAATTCTCTCGAATAACTTGATCTGCAATCTTTTTTGATCATTACGGAGATCCAGTGATGATAGGTAAGGATGCCAGGATTTCAACATGCTACATTGCGATTTCACACTAGAAAATTACAACTGTGCATTTATGCAGTGAGAACAGTGATGCGCAAACATGCACATATTACATTCCAAATGTCATCTGCTTTTATTTGTATTATATATCTCACTCTAGTTGGGTTTGTTTCACTGGCACAGGCAGAGAAAGCTAAATTCACAGCAGTACAACCAATAGGATAGAAACAGGGTTTTGTTTTTCAATTTAGTGACATAAAAAATTTTGGCGATTTTTTCCAAAATGGTAGCCAAATTAGTCAAATTTTGAATTAGAAAAAAAATGATTTCCCAAAATTTCCCATTTTTTTTGGTTTTGAAAAAAACAAAATGTGCTGAAAAAATAATCACTGATTGGTATGGAACATTGTTAACATGAATGTCAACAAATCCATCAAATCTAGAGTCATCCAATAATACACAGCGTTCATCAGGACACACAAATTTTTTTGTTGCCTCACTCATGTGTGTGGATAGATACAAGATATAGTTTGCAATCCAATTGTGAAGAGTCTCTTTGCACTTCATGAACAAGGGACGGACTTGTATGTACCAGTGTTGGCCAGTTATTGTGTTTTGACCCAGTTATCAAGCTGGTTACTACTTGAAACAACTTGCAAACAGCAGATGAAATTTTTTTGCCAGCTTAGGTGCCCTCTGATTATGCTGAGAAAATCAGCACTAGTCTGTACTGTGGCATAACATACTTTGAGCATCTAGTCTGATTCTACAGTTCTCTACATTACAAGGACACAATTTCACAGCGTAATCTTCAATAGCAGTGAATGGGGAGTTGTCTTGACCCTTGATGTTTGATATAAACAGATACATAACAGTGACAGGATTTTTCAATACATAACTCTTAAGAAGGAATGTGCCTAAGAGGTGACAAGTTTCAGATTATTAAGCTGCAGTTGATGCAGGCCAAAACCCAAACACCAAAATTGAGCTCAAAGATTATGTCATAACCCCCCTGAGTGACATGACCATGACTTCAACTCTAAAAGCAGCAGTAGCCACTACAGTTGCACAAAACTTGAAAGTTTTGCAGGGATTTTGAACTTGCAATTTAGAAGGGACGAGAATTCAGATCCAGAATTTGTACAAAGAACTCATTTTTCCATTCCAATAAAGATGATAAAGACACCACCACCCCTTTGCCAAACTCTTATGGATTGTGGATCTGCTGCACTTGGAGTGCTTTCTGAAGAAATGGCAGTAGAAGTGGATTGTTCATCAGGTTGGTTGGATTCTTGTGCTCTGGACTTGTGTGTGACCCAAGCCAAGGTTATGTGCTAAGCCAGCTGGATGGCATGCCAGATTCCACAACATGATTTGAAATACTCTGTGGTCGACATTGGACCTTGGTTGCAGCTCAGTATGAGATATCTGACAAAGACTTGTAACGCCGAACGAGCCCCTTAGGGCTATCAATGATTGCAACACTTTTTGTGTGAGGCATTGACTTGAGAGAAGAAAGCCTCTTGGAGGGCACTGGTATTGATGAAGATACATGATTTCTTGACCCTGGCAGTGACTTTTGCTTCACCAGTTTCTTCAATGATCGAGCTTGAACACTGCATCGGAGGCTATTAGGACTCCGCTTGATATCACAAGTTGAAAGTCTATTCCTGTGAACTCGGGGGATGATCCCAAGGCTTCCTTCTTCATCTGATGTATTCATGTCAAGCACCATCCTATTCTCACATGATGAGCTTGCTTCTGCTGCTGCACTGCATGAATGTGACCCCACATCAAGGCTCATCAGCTTCTCACTCTCTAAGCTTGATGAGCAGTTTGATCCACAATCTGTGACTGGGCTACCTTGCATTGGGTCACTTAATCTTGGTTGAGGTGAAGCCAATTCTGACTTGTCTGGAAGTGTCAGTGCAGCTTTCAAAAGAAGCTCAAGTGCATGATCTTTGTTTGAAGTAGTAGAAAAGCCAGGCTCCTTGAAAGACTCAGACTTTATCTCCATTCGTCTCTCTTTTTTGGAAGTTGGTTGATGTCCCTTCTTTGCTACTCTGCACCAGTCGCAAATCCAGCTCCCAGAGTCTGCACCCTCCATTGATGTGCAGCAATAACTGCAAGACACATGCAAACTCAGATTGTAAAATGGTGCGAATGGAACATGAACTAGGTTTACAATGGCAAATCGCTAATGAGACTTCAACATTGTGTTGTTGGTGAAGATTTCAGGTCCTACATTGTGCATAGCCCTGCCACAAGTAGTATAGGAAGGACATTCTCTCTAGAGAGTGAAAACCAAAAATTTGCTAGACATTGCAAGACTTCAGATGTCAGAATCATTTGATGACCTCCCCAATGATGACCTCTCCAAAGGAATATGGACCTTGACAAGGCCTGTCTAGTGTGTCACTCAAGTCCAATGGTAAACCAAAAGCCCAAATGCACTTGCAAAGCACTTTAGCTTTACTTCCAGTCAAAACCTTCCTAGATCCATTGCTTCCTACAAACCCTTGGAACCATGTTTCCTATGCAAAAAAATTCTAAGCATGTCCTTAGCAAACATGGTTTCAAGGGTTTGTAGGAAGAAATAGAACCTCCATTTCCTAAGCATGTTCTTAGCAAAAATAGATGCATCATGCTGCACTTGTAAACTAGCATTGTGATCCTCTGCTTCCTAATGGAAATTGTACATGCTAGTGAACACGTACACAATATGCCTCAAACAGTTAGCCTGATTCACAAAGTCCAACACAAATGGTGCACAGACACATCATAGTATCAGATTCCTTTCAAGAGATGAGAGGTACTAGGTTCATGTCCAGGCAAATGGAGCAGAGGGAAACACAATGCACCATGTCACAGCACAATGGAAACCCTAACTTGCTCTTTGGCAAACTTGATCCAAGCCATAGCAGAGACATGAGCCAAAAAGCAAATTGGGTGCTCAATCTTCTGAAGACCCTTAGTGCCCAAGTATGCAATCTAAACTAGAAGCTGCATAGCTTGATATGAATAGTCCTATTACCACCAAGGATTGGATAAAAGTTCCTCCATTCATTCTTGAGGCCCATGTTGAATAATCCACTGCATTGAACTTTTCCAGCTTGGTAGATCAGGAGTTCTACATTATTGGGTTTGATGGTGCTAACAGATCACTTGGGAAGGTTCTTCATCAGTTTGCCTAGGTTACATCCATTGTCTTCTTTTGATCCATGGTGAAGAAACTTGCTTTGATGTCTGGACAACTTCCTCTGTCTATATGTCCTATAAGGGAAGGACTTTCTACTCTTGGGCTAAGCAGGTTGGGAGGCTGGCATTGTGTTTCTTATGATGATGAGTTTCTGAGAAGGGAACCAAACTTAGTTGTGGCACATCACTAGGTCATGAACTTGTGGAACAACTAGAATGAATCTGAATAAAGCTCCTTACCATAGAGAGCATGAGAGCATGAGAGGAGAGAGAGAGAGAGAGAGAGAGAGAGAGAGAGAGAGAGAACACAAGACTCAGAATTCACTTGGAACAAGAGAAACCAGCCTCAGAAAGCTGCAGAAAGCTTGGTTCAACATACTCCAAACCAGAAATCATCAAACTTGCAGAGCTCACAGCCCATGAAGATCCAATCTTTAACAGCATTAGCAAGAAAAGTAACAAAGAAACCAGCTGGGTCTGAGGGTTATGAAGTCTAATACACTGCAACAAAGTTAACAAAGCTACAGTTTGCAGACCTCTGTAGAGAATGAGAAACCAAACAGTTGGAAAAGGATATTATATGAAGACTGCATGGTCACATTGAGCACAACTTGGTTGTTGGAAGGTGTGATGTGACTGATTCTGAACTAATCTGGCAGAGAAACAATTGAAGAAAACTTCCCAAGTTGAATAAGATTGACAAGTTTCAGAATACTAGTATGCTATCAAGTCCCAGCTCAACAACCTAGAGCTGCCACCACGGGTTTAAGTTTAGAAACTTGCAGCAGAATTTGGAAATCCAGGTCTCCGACAAACCTGAAAAGGTTGGAAAAGTTCCTTGGAGAGCATTGACAACACCAAAAGATCATACCCAAATTTAGAGACTTTAGAAGCTCTATAGAAGAGCTTGAACAGACTAGGTTTCGGTAGGAGGAGACGCTCAAGAGGATTACTAGCTCAGCGGCAAGCTGACATCGTGAAGGCCCTGGAGTAGCGTTTCTACACGTCTGAGAATACAGTGCTTAACCCTCAATTGAATTTCTCCAACTTCACAAGTCGCAGTAACGTTGTCTGCAAGCAGCTTCAGACTAAAGTAAAGAAGATCAGATGTTTTCACAGCCGCTGTCCAAGCCTGAGGATCTTGAATATCACAGTACACCTTTGGACACAATTGCTTAGGTTCACGAAAGCTCCAAAGCATTACGGCTCAGAGAGAGAGAGAGAGAGAGAGTTGCAAATGCAATGCAAGGGGTGCCTGACGTGCGGAGCTCTGGACAACTTACGTGTGCTGGATACGGGAGCGACAAGCGGAGCAATGCTGAAGCTGATCGGCAAAGCCCACATCCCCACACATGCTACACTCCAGCTGCTGCTGCATCTCGTCGGAGCTGCTGCTCCTCCTCATCCAGCTGCCACGATTCTCATCACACCCACGCTGGTGCTGCATGGGCAGCTCATGCCGGCGCACTAGTATACTTCCAATCTGCGCTATACCACCACCATCACCACGACTTCTCGATTCCATGATTTCTTTCTTTCCAAAGCAGCTCAAGCTTAATCAACACTCTGATCACCGTGACACGTTTTACGGTTTACCCCAGTATATGTACAATCAAGAGTGAACCAGTAGTGCAGCTGCTGTAGCTGGTCTTGCAAATTCTCTCTCATGATCTCCTCCACCGCAGCTGCTTTGAAGTACACTGGTGCTCAACGCCATGCTAAACTAATAAATATCCACGCCTTCCTTAATGCTGAGATATGCAAACGGCGGTGGCAAATTGCTCATTTTTTTCAAGTTACTAACATGGTGGTCCTCCTCAAGCTTCCAAGTTGCTTTGTCGTTTCTCACCCCGAAAACACCGTGCACACCGGTTGTATCCGTTGCTGATCGTTGAAAGCACGCTGCAATAAGAGGAGATGTCTAAGTACCTGTGCAATTGGTGGAAGCCTGCATGAAAGTCGCAGGTCGCAGAATCTCGCTAGCACTCCATCACCAGACTTCCACAACAACTTGATAAAAAGCATTCCTAAGAGGTAACCTTAAACTAGGATTATCCAGAGCTTGCAAAACCTGCTTCAAGTTCCAGACAACGACCGACCAAAAAGCACACACAAGAAAGAAAAACCACGCGTGTGCACACACGAAGTAGTTGAACTTGGATCTCAATGCTTTAAGTTCCACCGCAGAGGTCTACAAAAAACCACCAAAGACTCCAGTACCGAAGTTTCACCTCTAAACCAAAACCACCGAAGAAGTTGTAAACTACCACCACCGCATGGGCATGGGCGGCAATAATAATAAAACTCTCATACTCTCGATTCACAAGTTGTTGTCGTCACAGAGCTGCGCTTGGCTTCTTTCTCAGACGAGAACGAAGTACATAATTCCAGAAAACACTCGCCGTCGGGGCTAAGGTTCTAGAAACTTCTTGGTCAGATTACGCGGCCCGAATTTACGGCCCCGCCGCTAAACACGAAGAAAAAACATGCACCAACAAAGCGTGAAGGAAAAACAGGGTACACTTGCGAGAGAAAAAAACGGACACGACAAACATCGACACCTATAAGTCAGGAAAAAACAGAGCTGCAAAACAGCGACCAAGACAAACCGCAGAAGCCGAAAGCAGCAGCAGCGACGCTCCCACAAAACAACGCAAGTCCAAAAGAAAAAGACGAGAGTGAGGGGAAGACGAGAGAGAAGAGAGAAGGAGAAGGGAAGGAGAACGCTGAACCATGGTTCGATCCCCGACACTAATTGCCACTAAACTTTGGCTCAAAAGTAAACCCGGGTAGGAGAAATCATCCATCAGACTTGCCTAGTGAATGACTGTCATCCATCTCTGTCTCTCTCCCTCCCTCCTCTCATAATCCATCCCTGGATATTTTTTCATCCACGATGCCGTTCGCATAAACGGAAAACATTGTAGTAAAATAACCCTGGCTAGGAAAACTCATCCATCAGACTTGCCTAGTCAATCTCTCTCTCCTTCCTCCAAATCCATCCCCCACATATCATCTCATCCACGATGCCATTCGCGTTAATGGAAATCGTTTTCAGGGCACAGGTGAGATGGATGGACCAGTTGGATGGGTGATCATATACCGTAGTTCTGGTTATCTAGAAACCGTATTTATACTGGTCCGTACTTCTCAGGAAACGTACATGAAACAAAAACAAAACAAATGACAAATACCCTACGACCTATAAACAGCATCGTGTTCTCCGCCAAACACGAGGACGGGTAACTTAAAGTAAGTAGCCTTTCACTAACTTATGTGTTAGTCAGTGAGTTGTTCTCAGTTGATAGATGAAATAATAAGTTATTGACGGGGAAGGTAGTAAGTTTCCTGGTAAGTATCCTGGTAACTTTTGTTCTTCCAAATAATAAACAATAAAATTAAACCATATTTTATGGACTAGGCAACTGGTGAGAGGCGTCCATCCTGCGTGTCTGCTACTTCCGGGTAGTAACCGGAGGTCACGAGCTGGTTACAGGACATAACCAACTGCAATGAGAATTGATTTTCCCTCTTTTCATCTACAAAGAGAATGGCTACAACAGTTTCATCCAAGAACTGAATGGTTACATAATCATAACCAGTAGCAGGGGGGCGTCTTGATGACGTGTCACTTCCTGATTAGACACCCACACAACAGTTATATGACATAACCTGCTGAGCTCATGGATGTGAATCCGATAACCTGTTGAGCTCATGGATGGAGCCTCATTTTCTCCGCACCTCCTAGAAGACCACAAAGGGGATCGTCATATCCTCGATGCCCCCTACTACTACTGGTTATGTCCAGTAACACAGCTTGAGGAGGCCGGTTACACAAAAAAGTCTAGTCGGTTATGTAGTCCATTGGGCCAATGAAAGCTGATGTTGGTACCTTGGTGCTAATTAGTAGGTTGCTACTGAAATGAAGGTTGAAGGTTATGGCTTGTATAACTTGGTCGACACACAGACAGATGGTTATGCCTTGTAACTGGTGACCTGATAACCAATCGGAATGTTGGGATTCTCATTATGGTCAGTTCCATGTTTGCTTATTTTAGTGTCTATCTAATCTGGTGAGCCTTTCTTGTCCCACTCCGGGAGACCTGGGGTTGTGAATCCCCCAACATTGGGGGTCTAATTTTTTGTCCCATCACAAACCCAGAAAAAGAAAGAAAGGAAAGAAAAACACCAAGGAGTTTCCAACACTTTGCACACTCTGCAAATAGAAGTTATCCCAAACTTTGGACACTTCCAAAAGAATTCATATACCTAGTCTTTCCCTTTGGCCCAGCTTTAAAGAGTAAGCTTTAGGCAAGGATTTTGGGATAAAATGTGACACTATTGGGGATACAAGTGAAGGACGCATGGGAATTGTGGGAACATTGTAAGGGACAATTGGCACAACGTATGAGATTAAAATTAAGGAAAACATGGAGAACAAATTGGCAATACCATTAGGAACATTTTTGGGAACATTCAAGTGACAATACTCCCAAACCCAAAAACAATTCAAATTCCCCATCCCATAAAGGAAAAAGACTTGGGCCCGTTCATTGGGGGTACTTATTAGTTATGTATTGCAAGTGTCCATAGAGGTGGACTGATGGGGTTTGGGAGATGTTAAATTTGCCTCCTAGCCTTGGTACCTATGAAGCTTTTAAGTTAGGTCCGGTGAGAAAAAGTCCCCAAGATAATAAAATTCGTTGATAGGTGTGCAAGAAATGAATCAAGTTTGTATGAAACTTACACCCCTTACCGGAAGTAATAAGTTATTATTTAAGATAGGTACACCCTAGATAGAGGCAGTTTCGTGCATTTTGAGCAAAACAAGTGAGAAAAACTTGACTCCTACTTTGGATTTTCCATGTCGAAACTGCAATTTTAAGCCACAAGGTCATGTGCGCTGGCCATGTAGGTTGCTTTTCTGCAACATAGGTAGAAAAAGATGTGTGTAGCCGTCATTCTCACCAGCACATGGCCCAATCTCTCCTTGAATTTCCAATGCAATTTGTGGTGTCATGGGTTTTTCCTTTTGAGGACAAGTGGTGCAAGACAGATGAGAGACACAATACTTCAAATATATGGCATTCATATTGATACATATTGAACTACTCCATGTGCGACACAAAAGCCATCCTAGACTGTAGGTAGGCTAAATGGATTTGAGTGTTGGTGTGGGAGAACATTTACTTTCTTGTGAATTTTGGGTGGTGGTCATCACTTTGTGCTCTTTGTCACTACACTCTTGGCTTTTACTCAACTGCATCATCTCGCTAGGTTTTGGAATCGGCAAAAGGCATCAAATTGTTACAAAGTTTGCAATGTAGTCACACATGAAGTTTGTTGCTGATTGTGAAGGTATGGTTGGAGACACAAGTCCTTCCAGGCTCTCCAAAAAAAAGGGGATATACGTCGTGCACAATACTATTCCCATGTACAAGAGAAGTCTTTTATAAAGCAGTGTCCTTTGCATTTGTTTGTGGTATGGGTATCCTAAGAAATGGGAACATTTATATTTAGGGATTTTCTTTTGGGAACAAAGAGGAAACTTTATGAATATCATAGTAAAAGTGGGAATTCTCTGAAATATTTATCTGTGATCAATAAACTTATTGATTTGTTTGCCCAATCCCACCTGGGGGAAGGGTAGTCATTAGGAACTCCAGAACATCATTGCAAGCCAACCAATGATCCGAGTTGCAAAAATGATGGTCCCAAGTCACAACCATTCAAAGAACATGAATTGAGTGAAATGAAGCATTGCAATCAGATGAGTCAAAATTTGGAATCCAAACTGATTGAATCATAGAGGCATTTGGAGCCTGTTAGTCAGTATTTTTGCCCTCCCATTCTCATTCAGAAGAAATATAAATCTTTCTTTAGTATTCCTCAATTTACCTTTTGAAAAGGGTAGGTATGAGGAACAAAATTAATTAACAGTCATCATCGATGCTTTTGGATTCAATGCTTAATCAATCATCTATAGTTGAAAAAATTACTTCCCTCATTCATACATTTTCTTCCTATCCAGTATATGGAAAATGGCTATCATTTTCCATGCAAAATAGCCACATTAAATTTTTTAAATTGGAAAATTAAAACCAAAATAAATTCTTCTCCAATTAAGTAGTAAAAAATCTGGGGAAAAAATGCAACACTAAATTACATTGCAAATATCACATGCATCATCATCTTGCAAAGGACCATGCCATGCACTTTAACATGAGAACATGGTTTAATACCTAGTTACCCAAACCACTTGAACTCAAAGGACTTTGTGATTCAATAGAAGACTATATTAATAACCATTTCTTTTCTAAAAGGTTAGACTTACTTCCATTCACTCAGTCACAAGTGCAAACACAATTACTTGGGTGTGCAATCCATTTTGTTTAGAGCATAAATTATGTATTGATTAGTTTTGTATTCCATCCCCTTACCCCCAATGGCTTGCTTTCTCTTTTCTCCATCTTCCAAATGATTATTAGCTAATAGCCATATTACTTATTTCAACCACAATGAGGTGTTCATTTCATGTAATATCATCAATTTAAGTTCTCAATTGGTGTTTGATTAATTGTCAAATTCTTAATGATGCCTAAGTGGTGACCATCCATAGCAAGGTGGAGCAAAAAATGATTCTTAACAAATAATAATGATATGGAGATCCATATGCGGGTTTCAACTTTCAACATCACTTTCCAACAACAACCCCAACAAATGTAATCTTGTTCTTTGATGCCTTTGGAACACTCTCCTTATCTTGCTTCCTCCTTTCTCTCTCTTTTTCTCTCCTTGCCCACTTTATTTGATTGGTTTTTTCCCCCCTTCTTTGTTCCAAGCATATTATGGACTAAGTTACTGGAAATAACCAAGGTGTGGGTTGCTGCAAATCAATTACTGGACATAACTGACCGTAGTAGGAATTGGGATGCCATTTTTTCATCCATGAAGAGAGTTGTTATGACATTTTCATCTAAGAAGTGAAGGGTTACAACATCATTGGGTGAATGAGAGCCATTGGTACTTTGTGCTAATTATTAGGTTACAAATGAAAGGAAGCTTATGACTTGTAACTTGTGATTTGATAGCCAATTAGAATGTGGAGATTCTCATGACAGTCAGTTACAGAGCTTTACAACTAGCTCTTTCCCACCTTGTGGTATGTTCTTGCACAACTCACAAAAGTCTCCTTAACTAGAAGGCAGCAACCAAGTTGCACTTTGAGCTATCACATAATTTGCATGACACGAGAAAGGCAACCCTCCAACAAGTGAAGCTTGATAAGGAAATATTATATGTAGGATGCAGCACTAGTGGGTGAGGGGCATTTCCAAAAGTAAGGGACCTAGAAGGAGACAATAGCCAAGTTCAGCCTCACATTTTGCGAATGTTCTCAACTTGTGTGCTCTACCCATAGTTAAAGCATGAGGAAAGCAACATCGGGAACTTGAACATATATATCATAGTCCCTCAACGGATTCAGCAAATGTTTGCCAAATAATTAATATATTTAGAATCTTAAACGTTGGCTCTGGATTTTTGAATTTTTGAAAATTTTAGTATAAATAATATTATTAGCAAGAGACACCAAATTGTAACAACTATATAGCAATCCTGGTTTGTGTAAGCTGTGTGTGATCTCAAAAATCATTTTTGTTGATTTTTGGCATTCTTGGTAATTATTTTTTTATAAAATTTAATAAATTTGAAAATACTTTAATTAATGCTGAATTTGTTAAGGAGTATGATAAATCAGGAGGAGTAAATTAGGAGGGGGGAGGGTTCTTTACACCTTAAGCGTAACATCCTCAAACCCCCTTCCCTCTTGAGGAGTAGGTAGGTGCAAGATCCGTCCTCTTTTATGCAGATATGTAAGGTGCTTCCCAATTACAGTCGGAAATTTCTCGGAGTGTTTCAGATGACTTACTTGGCATACTTACGAAATTGCCCCTTTTTATGTTCCATACTCAAGCCCCGACTGACTGCTACCGCAATGTCGACAATGTCACGTGAGGTGAAAATGGAGAAAATCAAAATGAGATCCAAGTTATTGATAGGTTTGGTGTCGAAGTAACTTATACCTCGACACAAGGCAGATATTCTCCAGAAATTATTAAGTAGACAGCTGGTTCGACCCGACCATGACTGAATGCACTGAGACTTGCAGCGGCCTAAAGTAATCAGAGGCAGCCAAATACAACAAAAAAGAAATCTGTAGAAAGTACTAGAGAGATCTTTTGTGCCAAATGGTGGGGGGGGGGGGGAGGGCGGTGCTGATATATGCCATTCATGTTAATAAGCTCTGAGGACATGCAAAATGATGGTGGGTATGTGTGATCCATGTTAATTAAGTGCCTGGACATGTGCAATGAGGCGTTTATGTCTGATTCATGCTGATTAATTACAATGACATGCGAAATGGGGTATTTATGTGTGATTCATGTTAATTAGTTGTGCGGACCACTGAAATCATGTTCTCAATTACCTTAGTACCTTGGCCAGTTCGACACTAATTATATTATTTTCAGAAATGTTGAAATTTCAAAATTATTTCTTCCAAATCTAAAATATTGTGAAAGATTTGTTGAAATGAAAGTTTCAAAATTAATTAATTATTCGACGGACATGTGTTGAAATGGCCAAGGTACTATGGTAGTGTTCATTTTCATTTTTGACTTAAGCTGATGGTGAGGGGCATGAATTGTGAGAACTATGTGCCATAAGTAACAAACCAAACAGTTGACAACCACTCTTTCTCTCTCTCTCGGCCACGAGACCAAAAGATGAAAAAAGTTTAATGTCTGTTCAAAGCTTAATATGGCTACTGAAAGTAGACCTTGAAATTGGAAGGCAAGGGTTGCCTTTTGGCCTTCAAAATGTACGATTTGACTGAGATAGTATGAACCCTGGCCTTCAAAATGAAGGCTTTTACTGAGATTGGCCCTTTGACAAAACATCCACAAGGAAATCTTGTACAGAAATTTCCTCCATAACCAAGGATTTTTTTGAGATGTATGAACTTTTCCCAAATTGCTCTTTGGGTTTGAAGGAATTTTATTCCTTTAGGTTACGAGTTAGAAGGGTTAAACATTAAACATTCCCCTTCTCAAGGACAAGAAGGCTTCAATCCCTAGAGGTAGTAGGTATGAAGAGCTTATTTTATTCACATGGGAAACTATTGCCTACTTTTTGGAACATGGGAGACAGCTCTATAATAAAATGCCCCAAATTTTGTCTTATGATGTTTTGGGTTCTGGGGACTTGGTTCTTTGTCAACTTCTGATTGAGATTGCCTTCCCTCCTCAACACTTGGAAACACAATTACAAGAAACCCCCCCTTGGACCCACCATTTTGCATGCCATTGTGTTGTAGTAGTACACCAGTGTCAAATATTTTCCAATTTGAGCACAAAGCCGTTGTCATCGTGTCGGGACAGACTGGTGTCAAGTGGCATCCAGTGTTCCAATGCCAGTTTCTTGGATAGTGTTTCAATGCGAGGCTACCTATTTGGTGACAATTAATTAATATATTATCCAAGGTGTGGAGCTCGGTACCGTTAGAGAGATTGGTACCAAGAGAGGTTTTTGTTGTTTTTTATTGAATTGGGAATTAAACTCTTCTTTTCAAAAATTAAAAGTTTAGACATGCATGTTATAAGTTGTAGGTTACTAGTGGGTGCCCCGCGACGTGACCTCGGAGATTCTTGAGAGGGCAGGGTTTCAGGCAGAGTGGCAGGTGGAGGCGCAGCGAGTGCTTTTTGCACTCCCAGGCCCCAGCCACTCCCACTCTCCCAGGCCCCTGTCCACAAAGTTACTGAGTGGAGGACCATTCAAAAGTACCGTAATAAGGACTGAGCGGAATTATAATATAGATAAACTATGGACTACATAATCAGCTCGAGCAGGCCGGTTACGGGAAAAAGTCTTGCCATGTGAGAGACGAGACATTTTCATGTAACTGGCCTGCTCGCTCGAGCCCTGTTACAGGACATAACTGCCGGTGAGCTGTAAGATGTTACCGGACAGAATGACATAGTGGATGGGTGAGATTTCATGTGCCCGTAACTCGTGAGTACACCAATGGCTGGATTTGAGCCTGTAATTGCTATCGCCGTGGCTGCACTGTACCCATCTGGCCGACCCAGTACTGGGCGAATACGACTTGTAACTCACCAGCTCTGAACAAATGCGGTGAACCCCCCACGAACTGGTTATGAAATCTTTGGACTTTGGACACTTAGATTTGATTATGAGTATCAAAGTGACTATAGCATTGCTGAGTTGTTGAGTTTCTACTAGAGTTCTAATTAGAAAAATTTGAACCCAACGAAAATAGAATTCAACGGTTTTTGCATGGTTGTTTTGAAGCTTCTTTTTCAGTTGTCAAAAATGTATATATGAAGCTAAAGAGTCCCTTGAATTCAGGCAGCCCAAAAGTCTTGTGATTCTTTACACCCAAAGAAAAATTGGAGATGACCCTATGTTTCAAAACTCAAGTTTGGTGAGCAATAAGTTACAAGGAATGAGTAAGTTCACAATTTTAAAATATTATGCCCTCCATGAGATCCTACCCACCCAATCCAGGTGACCACCTACCAAACACATGAAATAAAATAAAATAAAATATGAAATTAAATGCAAGATAACCTTATCCCTTTATGACCAAGAAACACAAAATTGAATTAGCTATACAAGTTGATTTACAAATTCAGGAGATATTCAAGCTTGAAACAAAACATCTAATTTGACTAACTTAATTTTTGACAACCAAATCTTTTTTTGGGTCATATATGTTGTGAGCCCATAGGGCATTGCCCTCTACTACAAAGCAAAATTGTATTAACTAAATTAAAGAAACCCTGATAACTTCACACTTTGGCAAGCAAAGTTTTAAACTCTTTTTTTTGGCCATCTTTGATAAATGGGGTGAGCCCATTTAGTCAACCAAAGTGCCTGACAAAAATTTGGTCTTACAACTCCCTGGTGACAATTTCTTATTTCTGAAGTGATTTCATTGAATTTGGACTTATATAAATGGGCATAGGAGAGGTGCAAACATAACATTTGGTAGATAACACATCAATCACCCAAGTACACAACACCAGTACTATTTAGGCTACTATGTTTCATAGTTGAGTGTGTTCCATATGCACCGTATATGCCTTTGAGTAATAATTTCGGATGAAAGAACTAATAATTTCCAATTTTCATCAGCTGCATTTTTCATTCTCCCTTATAAATTGAGCACCGTGTTGAAGTATAAGTTCCCAAACACAAGTCCAAAAACAATTAAAACAGGCATAAAGGAGAAGAAAAAGAAGAAAACCAAGACGCACTTTTCAAGGGTGGGACAGACTAGGTAGCCTACACTCAAGCCCATGCAACTCATGTCAGTATCTTCTTCCGACCCCTACTTCTTCAGTGTTGTTCTTCAGTTCCCTTTCCTTCTTGTCCCTTACTAGGAAATGATGACAAGAATTCTAGTATATAAATTTATCTTCTCAACTTTGAGACTCATCCATATAGATGGATGAATGAATAAAGGGCAACATACTATATTGGGGATATATAGTACAATGTTTCCCTCGATGTGAGACCACAATGCTTCCATAAATTTGTAAATCCAGGTTTCAGTTCCAAGAAACAACTTAGAATTTTATTCGGTTCACTCTAGCCCTCATCATGTTGAACCATTGTTCGTTCATCTGTCATGGTGTGCCGCTGGCTATTGGTGCACTCTGGCCCTCATCTACGGAGATGGCAAACAAACTCAACACTTTGAAGCAATTTTGGGCCATCTTCATTTTCTTCCTCATTGTGCCAATATATCATTTGTGACAATTGATTCTTGCAACTAGCTACAAGCCCAGAATGAGTGGCCAAGCACTGAAAGCTTTTTCTTTATTCCATGTAAAAGACATTGTTCTGCCGACAACTCTTTCTTTTCTTTTCTTTTTGGTGAGTAAGAGGAGTAATTTTGAAGCATCCTGTGCTAAGTCACATACATATCATTGTTGTAGATAAATATAAGCTTTTATTGCTCTAAAACTGTTGTGTTTGGATATGTGGGCAACATTTTCAATACAAAACAACAATGTACGACACAAAGTGGAGTACTCAACATTTGAGTTGAGGATGCACCTTAATAGTTGAACTGTCAGTTGGGATGGCGAGGGAGAAGGGTGGCTGAGAAGGTGGGGAAGGGCAAATGGTGTGTTTGCTTTGCACTTTTTTGAAAATTTGAAAAAGCAATTTTAAGACTAGATTTATATGTCACTCTCTACTACTTTGTGAGGAATCGACATACAAGCACAAGTTTGAACTTTTTTTGCTTTTTTTGATGAGTTGAATTAGACCCTATTCAGGTTAAGATATGGATTTGTCAAGGCCTTATAAAGTTGGAATATATGGATAGATTCCAATTACGGACATAGATTTAAAGATAAATTATGAATGTATATGATATATTGTTTTGAAGTTATCCTCTGATTTGGGAATTCTTTGCATAATGGTCCACTAAATTCCCTTAATTTATGTATTCTCCACCAAAAGTGAACTTAAGTCCAGATAATTTAGGGTGGCCATTCTTCCATCAAAGCTTTTGGAGGAAAATTTGGATATCTCATGGGTGTTCCTATACCCCCCAAAAAAGTGAAAATCAAGGGCTCTTCAAGCTATTTTTGCAATGAATTTGTTACAAACTGAACATGTCACCAAAGTGTTTTTCTAGCATTTGGGAAGGTTGCCTGTGTGGCTCCTTCTGTGCATGCTTAGTCAGCTGAGTGGTGACCTTATCATTTTTGTCGTGGCTTCCATGTGCTACTGGCCAAAAACTGAGGGGCAGTTCTGGCTACTAGAGTTTTTAGGCCTCTTTGTGTGCTGGCAGAATTTTGGCTATTTTGAAATTTTACTGGGGTGCTAATTGGTTATGCTTGCATCATTAGGTTGCGATTTGTTGTCACAACTTTATGCAACAAATAGCCTACACAGCTTAGAGAGTTTATACAAATTCTAGACATCATATACTTTACAAACTCCCAACCTCGACACATAGCCAAACAAAGTTCAAAGACCTACACAGGCACAAACACACACAAATATTTTCTCAGGATTTGAACCCTTGCCCATAAGTGTATTTCAAAGCAAATGGATTACACATAGAAAAAGCCACATTAGAAACAAACACTCGAAACAAGATGTAATCCACACCTACTCACAAGTCTACTGTCACTTCACCCATGTTGTACACACAGAACACACCAAAGTAATGTCACAACTAGTGAAGACCAAAAAAGGAAAAGTCATAAGTCAAAGATACACAAGCCCCAGTGTCCCCCCCATGGCCCAACACAAGGAAAATGCACACAAAGTTCAAACCACTATATGTTTAATAGCAAAACCTGTTGTAGAAGAAAATAGGAAACATTCCAAATTGGGATCAAACTTATGCACCTAGCATCAACCACTCTACAAATGTTTTCCCCCTTGCAAGCTCCAATGGTTTCATCATACAAGAATGTCACCAAATTAAAAATGTTGCTGAAACATCTTCACACACAGGTTTAAATGTGTGTTCAATTGATTGCACATTTATTTTTCATAAAAATAAGTGTGTTGAAACATCATTCATCTTCTATAGATTCTAAAACTTGCACCATAAAAAATTTCAGCAAACTTGAACATTTAACATATGTTCAAGGTCAAAATTGGTTAACACAATTGGCAAAAGGGATTGTAATGTTTCTTATCCATCTCCATGACCTTTGGGGAATTGTTTTTCATGGTTTGAATGATCAAAATTGCTTAATTTTCCAAGGTCATGACATCTAGCATAACATCAAACTTTTTTTCAAGTCTAGGCCCAATATTTTTGAATGTTTGAAATGATGTTTGAAAGTGGCTTGGTCATGCCTAAAATTTGTTTTAAGATCAAACTATATTTAGTAATGTTGGAAAACAATCCCCATGGCTATTGTGAACTCCACATTTGAGAATAATTGGACATCATAACTCAAAAGAAAAAATAGTTGAACATTATCTAATTTAAGCGTGATTTTTGCAAATCAAATATAAAATGATGCAACAACAAGTCACAAGAGATCCATTCACATGATTCATAATTGTTCAAATTTGGGAGGAGTCATTACTTTCCTCCCTACAATATACTCTATGATTAGTAACGGACACTACATTACATGATTTCTTCTTCTTTTTTATTTTGTCGAATTATAAGTTCCACTATTTTGCAAGTTCATAACTTTTGCATATGGACTCTAATTTAAGAATTGTCAAGGCAAAATTATAACCCTTGAAAACCTCTTTGCAATGCCATATTGCACATTCTCATCAAAGGTCATTTATCTTCTTTATAAAATATTTTAATGACCAAAAACCAAATTGTTTATTTGAATCTTAACCGTTTTTTGGGTCATAACTTGTGTTTCAAATTTTCAAATGTGAAATATGATTTTAGTTTAATTTTTTACTTTTCAAGAACTTTTTAATAGTTTAAATAATGTTCAATTTGGACAAGTTTTGGTGCCTCAAACCTTATTGAACAAATATTCAAAACATCGTGCATAAATACTAAAGTGGAAATCCACTTGGGAATGTTGGGACTTATTGTCCTACACTTGGGTGGATGTGTTTAATCCCATGACACTTTCCCAACCCATTATTTTTTGTCATGCTTTAGCTTTGGTTACAAGCTGAAGGCTAAGATTATAACATGTTAATGTCACCTTTTCAAAGGTGAACAAAAATGGATATTCACTTCCACTTTTTAATCACATATACATGCTTCTTGATCCAATTATTGTTGTCAATTGCAACACATCATCAATGAAAATGGGGATGAACTTTAAAACACCTATGATCTTTTTCATTTTGCACATCACAATGTCACACAAGATAATAGCCATGTCCCATATAAACAAATCACTCCAATGTTTTTTTGAGTTGTTTCTGTATTTCAATAATGTAAGCAAATCCTTCAAGCTTTGTATTTTGTCATTGGTTGGCTTTAATTAAAACATAAAAACAACATTCAAATTGGATTTTTTCACATCTATCCTTTCCATCAGTGCCACACACATGTCAAAAGACAATTCATTGACTAATATTGAACAAAAAATTATAATTTATCATTTTTCTGATGATCTTGTTACATTCAAAATAGATTGTGCCTTTAGATGGACCAATGGTACATACCAAGGTTTTTTTCTTACCATAATGTTCAAATATAACCCAGTGAGCTTGGGGCACAATAATTTGTCATGTTTCTTAATATTGTTACAAACCTTTGATCTCATTTTTGAAACCTTAGGTCATATAAACCCATTACACAAATTATGCTTAAAAAGCTTCAAACATTTTTCAAACATATTAAAACGTTTAATTATCATCATAATTTTTTCTCTTCAAGGATTTTCCTTGTTGGGAAGGCTTAGGTTGAAGAATGGGATGCATGGGTTTGGCAATATCTATAATGGTATAATTATTTTTAAATATGGCAACATGAGAAAAATTAACTAACTCAAAAATCAAATTCCATTTTGAAATTGGAAATAGGATAAGTGGTGCTATATGGTAGAAGTACAAGGACAACAAAGATGACTATGAGTATAAGCACAATGAAATGATTGATAAGCACAAGCATAAACAAAAATGATCACAAGTTCATGATTTACAACTTGCAACTCACAAAAGCCAAAAAAATAAATGCAAGTGCACTTTCAAGTGTTAAAATTCAAATTCACATACTTGCAAATAATCACATCTTGTAGGGTGGAAACATGGTGAAATACACACAAAAAGTGAATGTTTTTTATTTTATCATAGATCATGCATATGAAAACATCAAGGTAACATCAAAATGGGTTAATAAACATAATTATACTTGTATTAAGTTAATGAAAGTCTATGTGCTAAAAATTAAAAACAAATAAACTTAAAGAATATATCAAAAGTGGGTTCCAAAAAAGATTAAATTTTTTATGTTTGGTGGTATTTTTACACAAAATACTTAAATGAATATATGCATATATTTGGTTAGGGTGTAAAAATGAATATATTCTTGAAATTCACATCAAGAAAATATTTTACTCTTTATTTGTGGGTTCAAACTAGGTATAAGAAACACTTCAAAAAGTAACCACTACTTAATTTTCCTATATGATAAGTGGCTACTTAGATTGGTATTGAAAAAATTGATTGAACTTTTACAATGATGTTCTTGACATGTATTATGGGAACATTTGACAAAATTTGAATTGAATTTAATAAATATGAAATATCCAAGAACATTTTTAAAAAGATGTAATTAATGTTTTTTATTATTGAAAAAACTTTTAAAAAAGACTTGAAATGATTTGAAAATGACATTTTTATGCACACCTTTACAATGCAAGATGCTTTTAGGTTGTAGAATTAAAACAATTTGAAATTTGATTTGCAAATCACGATTTAAAACATATTTCTTGAATTTTTTTTATTTTGAAAGACTTAACAAAGACATAGTTACCGAGGCAAGTGATTCCTTTATGTAATTTATTTCACATGTACTTAACAAAAGTCTTCATTGGAAAAGTAAACTTCAAACATATTTGCATTTTAAACAAGTAATTGAAAAAAATATTAAACCTTTTACTCTATGATGCAAGGCAACAATTCAACAATTACAAGCCCCCTTGAATGGTGAAAGTACCAAATTTCTAACATAATTTCCTAATATGCCCATTTGCACAAGCTTACGGGAAGTTGGCACTTGTTGTTAAATCATCAATAAAAAAAAACTTTACTTTGGTTCAGAGTGAAGTTTTGTTAAAACTTATAGTTTGACAAAGAAAATTAGAGTTTCCAATTTCAAGATTGCTTGATCACAATGATCTTACTCTAAGGTCATGGGAATTGTTATTTTATATTACATCCAACAAGCCAAATTGATGCAATGGGAGATCCTATTCAAGGTTACATAAACAAGGTTGGAAGCAATGTTGGGCAATTCTTGACATTTATGAAGAACCTCTAAATTTTTGGTTCTGGTTTTAGTTTGCAAAAAATGGAATTTGGAATCCAATTTCAAGTCAAATTCTTTAAAAAAACAAAATCTTGATTCTAGTTCTAAAAAATTAAACCCAATTTCATTATGTTCTAGGCAACCCAAGCCAAAATTGGCAATGAACTAGTAGTTAACCTCCGATTAACCTCTAAATCTAGTCCTTTTTTTCAAAATTAAAAACAAATCTAGTTCCAATTCTTAAAAAACAAAGATCCTAGTTTTGGTTTGGTTTTCGTTCTTAAATTAAAAATTGAAAATCTAGTTCCGATTTCAAGCTTGATTTCAAAGATCATAAACTTGGTTTTGGTTTTGCCAACCAAAATTGGAACAAAAACCAAAACTAGATGTTTTAATTAGTGTAACCCATATATGAATATTGGACGCATTATTTAGGTTATCTATATCAAATATTCTTCAAAATTTTGTAACATAAAGATATGTAGAGTAAAAAAAATTAAGAATATAATTAACTAGACATATATGTTTTTCTTTTTCATTTGGTGGATATGCATTTTCCGATTTCAAATTCACACTAATCATAGGACATGTACAAAGGTTAAGAATACATTTTCAGCTTTTGGAATTAATTAACTTTTCCAGTTACAAACTTGCCTCACTAGAGCATTTAAAAACATCTAAAAGACCAATAACTTGTGGGGGAGCTGGACCTCAATTTTTGAAAGAAGCTTGCCCAATGCAACACAAGTTTCTTGCCCCAACCACACCCCACATACACCCCACCTAACCCACAAAAACACACAGCACAATAGAAGCCATCCTTATTGTGGATGAGCTCCACAAGTAACCTTTCCATGAATAAAAAAGACAAAATTGTTAGTTCAAAATGCAGTGCAAAGTGCAAACTTTCATTCAAGTTTGTAATCTTAAAAACAACATTAATTTTTTAACTCACCTTGCCAATGCCAAATTAATCCTTATCCAATTCCAATTGTTTAAAATAATTTGATTCCTCAATCAAATCATAATTATCTTTAATCAATGAAGATTTAACTTTTAGAAAGTTTGTCAAATCCTTATGTCATGAACAATTCAGACGTGGATCATCAAGTCAATTTTTCACCATGGTGATGATCCAGTCTAAATTATCACCTACAACCTACATTTCAAAGTTATCAACACACCAACGAGACTTAACACACATTTAGTTTCAAGATTTGTTATCCCAAAATTCCTAATGTTTGTTTGGTAAGGAAGCTAACATTTGGGAATTGGGTTTCATAATTCAGTCACCAAGTTAAGGGATCAACACATGTAGTAGGGGTTACATATAACCTCCTGAACAAGTATAGCTCCCCAACAATAAGTGCACATGATGACTATTTCATAAAATGCACCCACACGAAATACATTATTATATTTTTCAATAGAGTCACCAAATCGAACAACAAATCCAATAACTTCTATTGCACATGCTTGGACAGTAAGGTTTAGTACCTCAACATAATCATTGAAAGAGGGATTATTGTATTAGCATCATACGTTGCAACAAGACAAATACAAGCCCCACAACCCACATAGTTTTCCACAACCTTCAAAGATTTGAACCTAGGATCAAGCATAAGAACAAACATATTGTGCATTTGTTGTGAATCATAGGCTTGTAGAAATTGCAAAAAAGGTTTGATGACCTTAACAACTTTTGCTTGCATGTTGTTAAGAAAGATGAAAAACTCAACATCAGATGCATCGAAAGCATAAAAAACATCAGTAGCTTGTCCAACTTCAGCTTCCAAAGTTAGTATCAAATTGATACATGTTTTATTTTGACAATTGCCCATACCTTAGCCTTAGGAACGCTTTGGTGTAAAATAATTGTCATTTGCTACCCATAACACAAAATAATGGCTTATTTGAATAAGTACATCTTCAAACATGATTACTTTATTAGCAAATCTTGTTTTCACTAAGGTCTTCAATTTTTGAGATGACAACCCCCTTTCAACACATGCCCTTTCTCATTTTTTCCTTCCTTTTCTTGATTTCTTTATCCATGTGTTTGCCTTTTGTAAGTTGCTTTGGGCAGCTTTCACATTGACTTGTTTAAGATGTGTAATCACATTTTCATCATTAATAGCATACTAGTAGGCTTTAAACATAATATGACCAAAACATGTACCTTCATTAACTTGTTGAAGTTTCAAAAGACAATAATTGACAATGGAATGTAGTGTTGTTACCATAGATAATAAGGTATTGCCTTCATTTTTCACAAAGGCAATCATACAATGCATTAGATCATACTTTTTGTAATGAATGACGTTGATTAATGTCACAACCCCAATCTTGAAAAAGTGTGAGGATGAAGATTCACACTCCCGAAATGGGAGCTTAAGAGTCCACCGGGATTCCCGAAACTTCATAAAGCAATTGTAGGGGTCAAAACACCTCGCATTGAAAAATTCTTTATATCATTGGAAAGTTGTTGAAGTGTAAATGTCTAAAATGGGCTTACATGAGCCATTTGGATATTTGCAGCACAAGTTATGGCAAAAAGAAAGGGTCGGGAGTCAAACTGATAGTTTGACTCCCGACCACTAAAAGTTGGGAATCAACCCGACCCTATGCGTGTAGGTAGAATGCAACACACCGTTGGAAAGCTCTCGACAAGAACTACAACTTTGCTTTAAACCTCATCCCAATCGGAGGTCTGAACAAAAAGTTATAGTCCCACAAAGTTGCGGGAGTCCAAATCGTGGCAATTTTGAAACTCCTCTTTGGGAGTCCCAGGACAAAAAGCCATTCGCATGTAGGTGCCGTGGAGAGGTGCAAAGACTATTATATGGGGGAAGGTGGTGGCTTCCCTCAAGCCCAGGCTGTGGTGAGTCTTATAAGTCCAAAGTCACCCATGGCTTGTCTTAACATTAAAGGTGCTCCAAAAAGTGAACTAACCAACTTGTTGGTTGGTTTGATGCAAATTCAAGTGACTAACTAGAAGCTTGTCACTTTTCCTAGTCCCATCCCGGAGCTTCAGCACGCCCCTCTACCCCCCTTTTTGTGTTGAGAGCTGGGAGCATGCCCCGAACTTCTAACAATTCCGTTGTTTACTACTTTAGACCCATCTTGGGTATTTCAAGGAGCTTGGGAGTGCATCAACTAGCCATGGAAGGCCTATGGTCTCATGAACATCAAATAAACCAATGGTAACATGTTGGGCATCCAAAATTCATTCAGGTAATTAATTACTAACACAAAGGTGTCCAACCTGCCTCTAAACATGTAAAGATCAAAATTAGCTGATCGTGTTATTGCTTTAGCAAACCTAGCAACAAATGTAATTGCATGGTTTTTGTGACCATTATAGGCAACATTTTTTCTACAGAAGTAATATGAGAAGGAAAAAACAAGTGGGCAAAAGGTGTAAGGCCAACCACCTCATCTAAATATTGTCACAAGTGGGAAGGAACGTATACCCCTTGCAAGTATACAAGACTAGGACTTCAAGAAATTACTATTGTGCTTCATTAAACTTCTTGTAAGGATTTGTAGCACTAAAATATGATGGGATTGCACACCCAGATGGCCTAGATTGTTTCTTCCCAAACTGTTAATTGTGACTTGCAAAAATAGCATCAAGTTCCTCAACAATGGCCAACTTTTTATGAGCAACCAAATTTGGATCTACAAATTTAACATGGGTCCTCATGGGAATGATCCCATTGATCTTACCATATTTGATAATGCCTCTTCTTAGAGTAAATGTTGGCACAAATCAAGAGCACCAGCGTGCTTTATTCTATAAATAATGCACCATAACATTTGCGGCTTCTCAAGATCCATAGGTACATTATCATTTACAATAAAAAAACTCCAATAGATTGAAATTCAACTTTGTGGTTTCCAAGCTATAACTTGTAATTATATAGTTGCAAGTTGTTGCATCTCAACCTCAACATAATACCACCAATGGACTTAACCAATCACACATCATCATCATCAACCATCGTTCAAGGTTGTAGAACAAAAATTACCTTAAATACCCAATAAAGTGCAAAAATAGAATAAAAATTTAGGGCAAGGCATGGAAGCTCACAATTTAGTTGGAAGAGAGGTTCATGGACACATGCAAAATAAAATAGAAAATGTAAAGCAAAAAAATCTAGGACACATGAAATCTAGGAGAGGAGTTTGAATACTTACCTTGTCAATGGTTGATGTAGAGATGTTATAGACCAAATTGTTGGAATATCCACTATAGACACTCCAATTGGAAGAATGCCTCAATGAGTGTAGCAACCATCAACAACAACAATGTCATGAACACCAAAACTTAGAAGGAACAAGAAAACCTCAAAGGCCACATTGTGGCAACTTAAACAACTCAAACTTCAAACCTCTGACCTCACACATTCACATTCACAATGCCTCACAAACCTTCACAAAATTTCATAAACCCTCATAAACCTCAGACTTAATTAGACCTTAAACCACAAACAAAATGTTGAGTGTTTAGTGATGATATTAACAACTATAGCTTTGGAATAATTTGACATGCCCTAGGGGATGAACTACAACTAGTATTGGGTGCATGCAACAAATTTTAAGTACAAAGCTTTCAAGGGGGAATTGATCACCTATAGTGCATTTACAAGTTGTTAATGTAACAACATGTGACAATAATAAGGAAAGTTTTAGTAATAATGTTGCAACAATAACAACAAAAAACAATGTTGGGGAAAGAATTTGCAACAACAAAGGTTGATGACATTGTTGCCATGTTCATAGGAAAAGGACAAACTATTTGAAAGATTCTAGAAAATTATTTTCTTCTTCACAAGAAAGTCACCTTTGCTTTTGCTATAATGGTACCCATAAGACCCAATTTGCTTCATAATAGTGACAAATCAAAGGTCATTCATTGACCAAATTCAACAATTCAAATTTATTTTTTCTTGCCACCATGTTCAAATCCTCTGATTAAAATAAAACCCAAAATATTGTTCAAATGTTTTGATCCAATTCAAAGTTCAAAATTTGGAGATTGGAAAAAGAGTTTGGTAACTATGTTGCATACATAGTTCAAAACAACATATTTGTTCATTGGGCGATGGGGGGAGTGAATACTAGTTTTTTGACTAAGAGAATAGAAAGAAAGAGTTGAACTTCATCAAGAGATTGCAACTTCTTCCAAGAGATTTGAAGAGCACCTCAAAGGCAATGTGTTGTGGTGAAAGGGTTTTGTGAACCTTGACATGTGGATGAAAGATCGGAATTCAGAAAGAGCATTAAATGTTCAAATATCACAAAAAGCGATGAACATTCAAACTTCAAACTTTACAAAAAGCGATGAGCGCACACACCTCAAACCTCACAAAGAATGTTTAGATGTTAGACTAGAGAAAGAGAGTGTTCTGACTTTAAACCTCAAACCTCACAAAGAGAATGCTCAAAACTCAAACCTCACAAAGAGAGTGCTCAAAGTTCAGACCTCACAAAGAGAACACTTAAAACTTCGACCTCAAACTTCATCAAACTTTAAACCTTTGACCTTGCATAGAGATGCCTCCAACCTTAGACCTCCAACTTTAGACAAAGAACTTCACACTTCAAACTGCTAAGCTTAGACCTTTGAACTTTGCTACAAAAAATCACACATCATAAGGAGTACATAGTCAATAGAGGATGTGCACTTTGCCCATTGCAATCAGAGCTTTGCCAACAAAACTTTTGCACTTTGCACTCCGCAAAGTGTATAACACTAAACCCTAAATGTTGTGAGCTCCGTCTCCATCCAACCCTAACCCTAATCTCTAAACCCTAACCAATTATACATCGGAATGCACTAGCTTATGCACTGGATATGCATATGCATACTATGCATATTTAGGCATATCCATCCATGAGTGCCTAGATGTGCATACTAGTATGGGCAATTCCCTCCCAGATATGGATGAGCACCAGTTATTACATGAGCACTTTATGCTGGATATGGATAAGGACAAATATTTGAAAAAAACCAAATTCCGGATATGGCTACATGCACGTCCAGGTACTATCCGGGCTCATATCCGGAATTTTTTTATATATATCCAGGCAACACAGGTTCTAACCTGCAAAACTGAGTGCCTGCCCAACACTGTTTGGAGCAGTGTTGGGTGGGTACCACTTTGGCAGGTAAGAACCGGATCAAAACCAAGACTGATTTTTCAGACCCGGAACCATAATGTCCGGGTTTAAGGACTGGACCCGGAACCAAGTTCCCAGCTACGTATGTACGTAAAGGAGCCCGAACTGTGAGACACATCTAATTGTCAAAGCATTAAATGTGACTAGAACCGGAGGTTGAGGAGTGGTTATCCACCAGTTCAAGTGCAGGTTAGTAAGAACCGGATCCGAAGCCCGACTGGTTTTCAAAAAGCCCAAATCAAAACCAGAATCAAGTACATGTGTGGAACCTGAACTGGAACTGAGAGACCCGTTCCAAGTTGTTAAAAGAACCGGTAAAAGAACCGGAACCGGAGGTTCTTCATAAAAGTAAAAGAAACAGGCCCAACATTGGCTGGAAGGTAACCAGATTCTCAAAGCAAAGGTTTATTTTTTCCTTCACCAAAAGCATGGTGGTGGTTGACATGGTTCTTTAAGGATATGATTTTGGGAAGTGTGGGCGTGGGGGAACAAGCCTACCCCACACCCACCACAAACCTTGGGCCCACAACCTCCTTACAATGTGACTTTTATGGTTTTAGAGCCCCGACTGCAGGGCTAATGTCGGCTTGGCACACTCAAATTCAGCAACAACCTAAAGCTACTTCTGAAAATCTGGAACACTTCCCCAAAACACATCATGATCCAACTATACCAGTATCTATCCAATACCACCAAAATACAACAACAAAACCAAAAGCAACTCCAGGGGGAGAAAAATTCAAAAAATATATATATATAAAGAAAAATCAATGAATGGGAGAGAAAGAGAGAGGATGATGGGGTACACAGAGTCCAGAATTGTTTTCTAAAAAAATAAAATACCTACCCAAAGTCTGTCAATCACACTAAAATATTGTATCCTGTTTATTGCTATTGCTAATAGGTAATACTAATTAAAAATATTTAAATTTGACCAATTACCTTTATGTTGAGATTTAAAAATCATACCCTAAAGGTCCTAACTCCTAACCTAATCATGAAGAAGATAGTGAATTGGATTTGATGGCATGGAATAATTTGCTAGAGGGCCATCCAGCTCTTTTTAGGGGGTTTATTTATTTGTTCAAAGTGTTTGTTTGTTGGGGGACCGGATAAAAATGGTTGAAGACATGAGAGTGAGTGTCAGGCAACAACAGCATGGGCCCATATGGTCCCATCAAATTATGTCATCAGTTCACTTCTTAAAGGAAGGTATCTTTTGGGAATGCAAAGGTAATTTTGTGCTGGGGGGGGGGGGAGGGGGTTAGTTGGTGGTGGCGTGTGGGGCTCCTCCCACCCCCCCCCCCCCCCCCCCCTTCTTCCCAATTTTTTTTTTGAAAAATGAGGACAAGAGCTTACCTAAGTTATCAATGGGCAATCGACTCATAGGTATTTGTAATGAAAAGCACTTGAAGAAATTGTTACAAGAGCAACCCTAAGTTATGAATGGGTAATTGACTCAAAGGTATTTGTCAGGTCAAGCACTTGAAGTAATTTCTTAGTGTATTTGGAGGGCACATATTTTCTCAAGAAGGGGATGGGTCACAGCTGCCCTTTCTCACTCAGAAAGTTCAGGCTTTTTAATAGCCAAAAGACCCCCCAAAAGGATCCCAAAGTGAGAGGGAGAGGGAGAGACAATGTGATTTTGGTGAGTTTGCTTCCAAAATTTCCAATTTGCTCTAGTACAACAACTAATTAGTCAGTATTGAACCTGGCCCAAAATCATTGGGTTGGTCTATGTTTTTTAATTTGGATGACCTTTTTGAAAAGTCCTCCCATCAGTGCCTTGTCCATGGACTCCTTAATGGCCTCCTCTTTCAACCCTTTGTGTCATCATGTGTTGTCAAAGTGGTGGACAAACGAACATAAAAATGGGACCTTCTACAAAAATTAGTGCCCCCCATCCCCGGTCCTCCCCCCAAACTTTAACTTTTCCGCAAGAAGAGCACCCAATGATCATAGCCTTACAAACAGAGATGTTTTGCATTTTGAACTCAATTTTTAAGGGTTAGGGGCCAGGTAAAGCTCAATGCCCGTGAGCTTCACTGAATGTGTGCCCAATTCCAGTAAAGGTCACAACTGTGCTGAACGAGTAAGATGAATGACAAGTGGGCTTTGCAAATTTTGTAATGCCCATGGAGGGGGTAGGCAAGCTTTACGAAAATCATAGTCCTACACATGAATTGGATGAAATTTTTTATCCCTTAACATAGTATCTGAATACACTACCAAAAGAAAAGGCTAGGTCTGTACTGTCATGTGTGAAACACTAGAAGGCCTTCTTTTCTTTTCTTCTCTTTTCCTTTTTTTTCTTTTTCCTTTTTTCTCACTATGGTGCCAAAGTGAATTGTGTATAAACTTTTACAAGGCTGCTTAGTGAAGGTACTCAATGTAGAATTTTAAAAGAATGAACAAGGCTAGAATGTCTTTGAGAAGGGATCATTTTTTTAAAAATTGGGTCTTTTTTTTCCTTTTCTTTTGCTTGGGGTGGCAACCACCATCCACCATGTCCCAGTAGCAAATTAACCTCAAAATTTCACAAGAAAAAAGAACTTTCCCAATAATTTAAAGGTGAACACAGCTGTAGAATATGGTATCTTCTTACTATACGTCAGATTTGGAAGGGCCACACAAAACTGTCCGTCCGTCTGAGCGTAGACCTTTTGTATTCAGATAATTGATTCACAGGGATTCTAAGAATTGTACATATGAATAAGGGTTCCTTAGGGAAGAATTGGGAAATAATAAATATATAAGAAGTGTTGTGAACTGTGCATGTTTTCTTGGGTCTTCAAATTATGAATTCAATGTCTTTGGGCATGTTTTATGGCAAATATTTGGGAAAATAAATTGTGTGTGACAAGTATTCTCTTTTCAATTTTGTGACAGAGAAAATATTTTGTAGAGGAATTTACAAGAGAAAACACATTTTTCGACAATTTTTCCATTTGCCCTCTCTCTCCCCCTCTCTCTCTCACACACATACACAAATGAAACAAAATTGTCCCAAAAACATCATTGATTGTGCATGTTTTTTTGGGTTTGCAAACTATATCTTCAATGTCTCTTGGGACACTGTTTTTTTTTCCTAGTGAAGGTTTGTTTGCAAATACCTAAAGAAACACAAAAGTAATATGAAAAGTTGTGCATTTTTGGTAAATCTTTGATGTCTTTGGGGTTGGAGACAAAATGTGGCAAGAATGTTTTGATCACTTTTACTCTTAGCAAGCTGTCTCCGAACCTAGCCTTGTCTAGAAAACAAAATTCTAGTCCTTGAGGCACACACCTTCCAAGGTCCCCACTCCCTTTGTTGATTTGGACAACGACATGGCAATGATTTCGAGTGGTCGGGACCACTATTGGGCGGTTCTCACTTTTGAGATGGAATCTCCCATTCCGGTTCTTTGACGTTTAGAGAATTAGAGAACTGTTGATCATGGGTATTTCAAAGCTTTGAAATTTATTAAACCTAAGGTCATGGGTATGAAATGGGTCAAAGAACTACCATGATTTCGAACTTCAGTATGAAATTGCCAAAAATTGCACATATTATATTTTGAGATGAGCTATGACATTTAATCGACACATTCATTCACCTACAGGCCTAAAATTCTCAAGTCCTATAACCAACAAATCCTACCATAACTTTATCCATAACACAACAAACAGAGGCTAGATGATGATCCAATTCATCAAAAATGACCATAGAAGACTTGGCTGCCCTTCATACAACCCACCCTTCTCCACAGGTTTTACAATGGGTTTGGGTACCTTTACCTGCCCTAGTTTCCTCTCACAAAAAGGTCAGATTCTCCAAAAAAATTAAAAGTGAGAACCTCAGTTTGGTTCAATTGTTGGTTCTTAAAAATGGATCCCAACAAACCTGGTTCTTTGATTTTTTGAGGACCGCCAATGAAGGTTCTGGATATGCAACCCTTACCCACTAGTTGTTTTGGTAAAAAGGAGAGAACTGCCCAACATTGGTCAAGGGGTCAGGACCCCACACATTAGTTTCTCTATCTTAACTCTGAGAAATCCAACAGTTTCAAATCAACATGGAATTTGCATGGTGCTAAGCACACAATGCGTCTGTAACCTAAGATCCCCTGAAAACAAATTGCATGAATAGAGAAGGGTTGCGAAGGGGTTGATTCTCACGGAAACTAGGGGATCATAGGGGACCATATGCAACCATAGGAGTCCAACAAGTGAGATTAGTGTTAGCATAATTTCAAGGAAGAACCAAAACCTTGGCAAAGCTAAGAGATGAACCAAGTGAGAGCTTTGGCTCTTGTCATCATAGCATTCCCCTCAATTCTCAATAGACATCTTCCTTACAAAATCGATGGTTTAAACTATGAAGGATTTTTAATCTTAAAACTTCATTATAAAAGTAGGTTCAATGAATGTGATTAATGATAGTATTTGGGGGAAAAAAGAAATTATCAAATCAAAACTCCAACGTCTCATCCTTTAACAAGATATTGGAATAATTTTCACCACCAAAAACTAGACTTCCTCTTTGGTGACTATGGAAGTAAAATATCGTCTATGTTAATTGGAGTTAAAATATAGATGGATCTTCAAAATGAAGTTTTATGAGCAACAAGTGTTTTTATTTGACAAGGTTCAATGACAACCACTTTTTCTTCCATACACTATTGACGTGTGGTGTACATTAAAGATCTAAAGTATTACTTTTGAAATTATTCTTTTCATATCATGGCACATGACATTTTTTTCATGCCATCTTATAAATTTGTATAAATAGATCATAAATAGATTTTTTTTTAATGATAAACATGTGGTGGACATCATGTGTGCAATTTCAAAGTTCATTTTTGTTTAGCATTGGTGAGAGGTCAAATCTCTTGTGATAGTGAAAATCCCTATGTTATACATGTAGAACATGAAAAATAGGATTTGGAAAGCTGGATCAAGTTATTTAACTCATATATATATATATATATATATATATATAAGATCTTCCCTCAATATGGATGCATACCTATATACATCATCTCTTCCATGACATTTATTTTCCTTAACAACTATGTGTTATTTCTTCAAAATCATTTACAATTCAAATTTTTGATGATTTTAACAATTGTTTTAAATGAATTCAAGGATCAACAAACAAACAAATCTATTTACTTGGTCAATAGAAATGCATGAGGCTTTATTAAATTTCACATTTCACAATTTTTTGGGACCATTCAAAATGGATGAGGGTGGATTGTGGTTGACTGTCGCAACCCCACTTTGACCAAGTGTGGGGGTGAAGCCCAACACTTGGAAAAGTTGCGGATTTGGAGTCCTCCGGGACTCCCAAATGTTTAAAGCTCGACAACAAGGCCGAAAACACCTCGCATTGGGGTGTTCTTGGTGTCATTGAAAAGTTCTTGAAACGTAGATATCGAAAATGGCCTCGCATTGGTCATTTGGACATCTGCAGCCCAAGTTATGGGCAAAAAAAGGGCCGGGAGTCAAACTGGCAAGTTGACTCCCGACCACTAAAAGTCGGGAATCGACCTCTTCCCGACATTCGATTTGGTAGTGCGACATGGCATTCGAAAGATCTCGACGAGGGCTACAACTTTGATTCAGACCTTGTCGTGATCAGACTCTGCAGTTAGGAGTTATGGCCGTCCAAAGTTCTGGGAGTCTAGCCGGAATAATTTCGGGACTCCATTTCGGGAGTCTTGGGAATTGTGCCATTTGGATGTGGCCTCCATGGTGAGCTGCAGAGAATACTATATGGGGGGAAGGTGGTGGCTTCCCCCGAGTCCGGGCCGTGGTGAGTCTTGTGTGTCCAAGTGCCTGTGGCTTGTCCCAACACCCAAGGGTGTTCCGAATGCTAAACTAACCTCACATGGTTGGTTTTTAGATGCATATTCACACAAGCTAAGCTAGTCCCTCTTCCTAATCTAATCCCAGGACTCCCAACACAACCCTCTACCCCTTTTTAGTGTTGGAAGTCAAGACCGTGCACTAAGTCCCAACTTTCCGCAACTTGACAAGGTGAAACCCTCAAGTGGGTTCACCCCGGGATTCAGGAGTGCGTCATTGACACACTCCCAACTCCTCAAAGGACCCAAAGGTGGGCCCAAGTAGGAAACAATGAAAGAAGGAGTCGGGGCACGCTTCTTAACTCACAACACCTAGAGGGGTAGAGGGGCGTGTTGGAGTTCCGGGACGAAACTAGGAAGAGTTGACAAGTTTCATTCACTCACACGACGGGCCTGTACACAACCCACACAAGGTGGCTAGTGCATAGTTAAAGCACCCTTAGTGCTAAGACGAGCCACGGGCAACACGGACACACAAGACTCCCGGGAAAAAGAGCCATTTAGATGTAGCCTCCGTGGAGAACTGCAGAGTATACTATAAGGGGGAAGGTGATGGCTTCCCCCAAGTTTGGGCTGTGGTCCCTTTTTCAAATGGGAGTCCCGAAACTGTCCCGAGTTGAAGTCCCGGGACTTTGAGAGCTCATATCTCCCGACTTCAGAGTCCGATCGCAACGAGGTCTATAGCAAAGTTGTAGCTCTCGTCGAGATCTTTTCAACGCCGTGTCGCACTCTAGAATCGGATATCGGGAAGAGGTCGATTCCCGACTTTTAGTGGTCGGGAGTCAAACTGCCAGTTTGACTCCCGGCCCTTCTTTTGCCCATAACTTGTGTTTCAGATGTCCAAATGAGCAATGCGAGCCCATTTTAGATATCTACGTTTCAAGAGCTTTCCAATGGTATAAAGAGCGAAAAAATCCATTGAGATTTGATCCTTCAACTCGCCCCCTGAAGTTTCGGGAGTCCACCAGGACTCCCTCTCCCAAAATGGGAGTTGCCTCACACTCCCTCGCACTTCCTTAAACTCCTGGGAGTATGTGGTGACTCCCGGGCTTCCTCTTGGCCCGCACCCTTCCAATTCCTTTGCCTTCGCTCTTGGGCTTCCTTCCTTTTGGCTTGCAACCTTGCCATGCCTTTGCTTTGACTCCTGGGCTTCCTTCCTCTTGGCCTGCAACCTTACAACCCCTTGCCTTGGTCGTGAGCCCAAAGCTAAGGTTGCGACAATGGCTATGGTCATAATCTCCCTACCCTTTTCTCACATAAGAATTATTCCCTTCATTTAAACACTATTTCAAATTGTTTTTTTATCTATCAACTATGTCCTACTTTCATAACATGTCCACATTGGTCCCATATGTTTTATCAACATTAGATATCTCCAATCATCACACAATGCCATTCATGGTAAGTTCAAATTGAAATATTCCTATGTCTTAGATCTAGAACTTCTCATCTAGATGCATTCACTTTTATGGAACATGCCCATCCATCACATGCACAAATAATATTCCAAATGTCACTCGCACATTGGGTCAACTTTGACCTAAGATTTTATACACAAATCCTACACCCATGCATAGTTTCTTTCCTATGGCTAAAGTGAACAAAACAACTCATTTGAGAGTCTTCTTTACATTCTCCTACAAATTCTTCTCAAGTTATGAATTACATGGATCAAAGAAAATAGGTTTGAAAACCTCTACATACTATTTATTACATTTCAAGATTTAGATTTTTTTGGAAAAACCTTTTTACTTTTGCCCATGGAAATGAAGGATTGATTGTCCATCATTGCTTTTCAATGTAAACAACTAATTTATTTTTTTCATGTGTTAGAAGAAAATTTAGACCCCTTTTGAAAAATAAGAAACTTTCAATTTGAAACCCTTCTTCACACTTGGTTGGCAAACTTTACATATACTTCTTCTTAAATTACATGAAAGCCAAACTAGTACAATGTTGCATTTTTTAAACATCCCTCACACCCTTATGTTGAAACCTATGTTTATGTTTGTTATGAAAATTGTCATGTTATGCAATGGACAAGTTGGAGGTGATTTCATTTCTCACTTGTTGGTTATATATGTGCCCTTCCTACATTTTTTCAATTTTCTTTGTTTTTGGCCACATCATTCAACCAACCACCTCCATCATTAGTATTGTCAAGTGGTTGCTGTCATTTGAATATCCAAGAACGGGTTCTTAACCATGCCTATATATAAACAAAAAAATTAATATTAAAAGTACCATAGTATTTTCTTAAGTCTAGAAAGAATGAAAATTTCATCATTTACACATGTTTAATATTCTAGAAATTACTTGTTGAAATGCCAAAATTTAAGGATTATTTCCTTAAATTTCAAAATTTTAGGAATTTGGGCTAATTTTTAACGGTGTTAAATTTTTTATTACATTACATCACATTCTTCTTCTCTTGAGTGGTGTTTTCTTTTGGAAAAATTATTTTCTTCAATTAAAAGAAATGGATTTCAAAGCCCTTCCTTAAATCTTGGCCTTAAACAAATACAAAATTCACATAAATCTTAGGCCATTCATCTCCTATGTAATCCATAAATGTTGATTAGGGTCAACTGCTTTTAGCCCATGAGTTGAAGCATCACAAAGGAGTGTAACCATTGTCATAATTAGAAGCTACCATTGTAGCTAGCCATCACAATGGTAGAAGAGGGTTTCACCAAAGATAAATACTCTGTAAAACAAGTTGTAGCCATCATTTTGCAATCCTTTTTCAAAAAAATTCACCACCTTCCGTCACCTTTAGCAATGAAAGCAACATGTAGAAGGAGGTGATTTTTGCCGTCAATAAACTTTTAAAAGGTTTTAAGATTTTTTCTTCTTTGAAGTTTATTGCGTACTTCAAGAGTTGAATATTGATATGCACATTGCACTTTCCAAGCCATTCACTATTGTGAAAATAAAAGGTTTTATCTAACCTAAAGCTTGCAAAAGAAGTTTGAAGTATGAAGCTTGCTACATGCAACTTGCTAGATTTTAGAACTTTCAAGGCTCAAGCTTCAAAGCCTATTGCCATTTAGTCTAATAGATGACTATTGAATTTGAATAGCTTTTTCTTTTATTGATAGCTGGTGATAAGTAACATCAAAGTCTAACAAACTTGTTGAACAATTTGTGACAATGAACTACAATGGGCATTTGGCAACCTCCAAGCTCCATTGAATTCCTTTAAATAGTCAACCATCAAATCTCAAGTTGACAACTTGCAAATTCCATGGAATTAAATAAAAAGCTTCATAAGCTACAAAGTGTGAGCTTACTACTTCATGCACAATGCATATTAAATTTGCAATTTTGCACATAACTACTAGCAACACGTGCTTGTGATTTTATGCACAATTATTTTTTATCAATCTTGTCATTTAAACAAGTTTTTTTTGGGTTTTTTTGGTTTTTCATGGTCCTATATCTTGAATGTTTTCTAAGTTCTAACTACTTACAAACCTTATTTCTTGTAGCACCTTTGAAACCACTAGTAAATTTTCCTTACAATTTTTTTATATTGATAAACTTCCACCTTCTAAGATTCAATATGTGCTTTAGCAAACAAACCCTTTGCATTGCTAGCTTTAGCAAATTTGCATCCTCAAAATTTAATATTCCAATGTTTAAAAATTTCATGATTGAGCTGTAATTTTTTTTTTTAAAAAAGCAAACCAAATATGATTATCATTGCAAGTTCCAAGACATTTGTGTTGTTAAGTACATTGGGTTAAAAATGTTTTGGTTGTGGATGGATTCATTTCTATAATAAGGTGCAAAGGATGTACACAAATAAAACATAAGGAAAAATTCTTGGTCTTAAAGATGGAATTTCTATCCAAACATAAGCAAGAGGAAGGCAAAGGTTGTTGGTCATGGTGTGGTAATTGGAAAATGGTACTTTATGAAAGACTTAGCACATGTTAAAAATTGAATCCTATATGCAAGCTTAGCTCATGATTATGTTTTGACTCAATTGAATACTATAGAAGCTTTTGTAATTTACTTGTATTTTGTAGCTTGTAAGTGAAGGACATGATATGATTGACTACAAGAGCACGAAGTCCTTCTTCAAGTAGTAGTGAGTCAAGAATCATTCACACAAGCATATAAGTGATAGTTCAAGGTAGAGCATGGTTGAACACATGCACAATATGATGTTGGATGCCACTTTATGAACTATATCATAAGCTAAATTTATATCAATTTCTTATTTTGAAGTTACAAGTATTGACGACCAAACATTGGCAAGTGTCCATGTTCGTGTTTTGTGTAGGATTGGTGTAGGATTCTTAAGGAAGTCACTACTATATTTTAGGAAACAACTGAAGTAAAAAAGTTTTTTTTTATTTGCTATGAAATAATGGCATATTTTGAATATATTTTAATTATATCCTAAAATATACTAGAAATATTTTTATTTCAATTTCATAATGAATTATAAGCACCTTATTTACATTTAAATAAATTGAATTTTAAATTTATTTTCAACAAGTTGCACCCAATATTTTTTTGCATGCCATTTGAAATGAAATGAAGGTGACCTCCTTAAGGTAGGATTTCCTATTTTTCTATCTTTAAAAATGATTAATAAAGGAAAAAAATTTGATTTCATGATACATTTAATTTATGAAACACAAAGAATTGGAGGTGGACTTGGGGGAAAAAAATTGTGAGTGGGTTGGTTTCATTTAGTGTTGATGGAATGTTAGTATTTCAAAGCATTCCCACAAGCTTCATTGTGCAATTCCAAGATAAATATGTACCACACATGGTGGGTTTGCATTGCATTCATTAAAAGAAATTTGAAAATCAACAACTAGATTTGCAACTCATTTGTAGTTGTAATGGACACATGCAACTAAAAATAGTCTAGTCGCTTTGGACAAGTGTCATAAGATAATCAATTGCAAAAACATGACATGGCCATGAAATTGAAAGTGTATTCACAAACTTTACGACTAGGTGATAATTTCTCATCCATTGTCATGGATGATCCTTAATATGACATGGAACTTTAATTTGCAACTACATTTGGGATAGTCACATGCTACCAAATGTCCCATTGATGGGTAATTAGAATTTAACCATGTGGTAGTTTAAAGAGCCAATGGCCATAAAACATGTGGCAATTTTCCATTTTTCAAGAAATATATATCATAATTACAATCATTAATTATTATAATCTATCCTAGGTTATAACTTACATTATAATAGGCAACCTATTCTAGGCTAGGCTAAGGTAGAATAAACTACCTAACATAGGCTAAGTAGGTTGGTAGGATCTTATTTATTTTGTTGGGGACAAGCATTTTTTATGTAATCATCCCAAATAGCACATGCATTATGTTTATAACTTGCATACCATGAATCTAGTCCATTTTTTCACCTATTTATATACTTTTCAAATTTGAAGTTGTAAACAAAGGATATGGGATAAATTTTAATGAAAGCAACAACATTATCACATCCATTATCCCATACAAAAATATTTTCATATCCCACACAATAAAATATTTATTATTTCCTTAACTATTTACTATGTATCTTACTTATTACATACTACCTAGGCTACATACCAACTATCTATTACCTAAACTACCTAATTAATTATTATTTTTATTATAAAAAAATTATTATATATCCATACAATAACATATTTACAATTTAACCTACCTACTACCTATTACTACCTATCCTACTTATTACATACTATCTAGCCTAATTGGGTCTAACCTTCATAGCCTAGCCAAATAGCTACATGTAATAAACTAACCTACTATTACCTATAGATAATTTGGGCCAATTAATTAAGTATGCAAGCAAGGCTATGCTCAATGTACATAAGCCTACCTAGTTTAATTTAACCTATTAAGCTTACCTAGCTTAATTTACCAACTAGGTTATAATAACATTTTCTAGCAACCTATTAGCCAATAAATTAATTTGTACACTTTAAATTTCAATAGCAAAAATGCCACATGTCATTTAGTCATTTGTGTATAGTTGCAAATATAATTGCAAAAGCAACTTAATTATCAACCATCAATGGATGCAATCCATAATGGATGACACATGTTCATATTTCATCAATATTTTCACCTAAAATTACGGTTGTCACACATTGTACTTGCATATATGTATGTTAAAGTTTAATTGTATATGTGACTATGAACACTTGCAACCAAGGTGCCACATAGGATTGGTACAAATGTAGTCACAAATTGAGTTGTTTTGAACACTAATTGCACATTAGTCATAAACATATGGTTTGAATGGACAAGATTTCTTCTCGTGATTGTTTATCACACCAACATGGTTATGCAAACATTGAACAAGCTATCACTTGTACTAAATTACAACAATTCCTCCAAACCCTTCATTCTTATTTTAGCATGAATATTAAAAAATCATCTTGGATTCCAAAACTTGCTAAATTAATGAAGATTGAAGGAAATAAAACCTTGAAAAATGTCTGCATTCAATGGATTTCCATGTTGTCACCTACAAGGATGGTCTTGGAACAATAATGCATCCTTTTGATGGAAATAACACTTGATTCCCTTATAAAAACCAAGGCCATAACCAACCTTCAAATTTTGGTTGATGTGGAGGTAACATTAGGTTTGTCATATATTTTTCCCTTGTTTATTATTTTATCAAATTCAACAAACTATCGCATGTTTTTATGTGTGACTTTGTGGCTACAATGAAAAATTGTCAAGGGAAACTATATGCAATATATTTTGACCCTACTATTACTTTTAGGTCCCTTCTTTTTCATTAATTCAATTCTTTAGTGGATGTTCAACATGAAGGCATCCTTATCAAATGGATCATGAACTCAATCACCTCACTTTAAATCACCTTGCTTTTGAATGTCAAACTCAACACATTTGGGCTAAACACCAAGATGTGAATATTAGGGTATTTTATCAGATGACAAGGGTTGTTTGTGTAGGTGTGGTTGATATTATGAACAAGAATTTTCACAAGAATCATTGTCCTTGGTTGTAGGATTATAGTCAAGGTTTCCTACATAACAATTCATGAATGCATGAAGGATAGTTTATCCCCAATAATGGTTAAAAGAGGTTGTTGGAATTGATTTTAGCAAACATATCAAGATTTTAAAAAAGACTTAAATGACAAAGCAAAAATACATCAATGGCACAATGGTTGAACCACCCCTATTGAATGCTCATCATGTTCATTGTTTAAATTATCAATGAAGAATAATGCCAAATATGTCTTAAAACCTCCTTTGGACTTGAATATCATCGTCCAGTAGTGGCATAATCTCACATCTTTTTAGGTTTTCCTCATGAAAATACTTGAGTATTTTAAGATTGTATAGATTGTTATTGCACAATTGATAAATTTAATCAAGGATGAAGGTGAGTTTGGAAAGAGAAAAATATTGAAAAGCTCTAGTAATCTAGTCAAACACAATAGACAATATGAAGACACATGTTATAAGAATCGACAAACTTTTCCTTGGGTGGTACCACTAGGAACCACCTTGCCAAAATCACAAGAAAATTGGATTGAATTTAAGAAATAAAATTCCATCTACTTATACATTGGTTTATTTGATTAGACTAGGTGGGTTATGTGTTCCCCACCTATGCACACATTCGTGAAACATAATGGACACCCAAAAACCTATAATATGCATTGACATTTTGATTCTTAAACCATTCTTGACCCAATTCCTAACTTTTTCCTTTTAAGTGTCCTTACACTTACACATTAGATATTTTTTCTTGTTTATTTAGTATGCACAAGGGAATGATCCAAACTAGTCATTGAAGTAACAAAAGGTGAAAATAATTATCATTTGTGTTTTTGACATCAATGGACTTTTCGGGTTTCACAATCTTCACTTCAAAAATTCATAATTAAATCAAAATTGATTCAATCAATTATCTATAAAATAAATCAATTAGGTTGGCATTTGAAGTATTCTTGAAAAATAACATCCAAGAAAAAATCCCAAAAAATAGATTCCTTTTGTGTTCATGAAAAAAGTTCCTCATGTGACATTCTTGAAACTTTTTACTTACACATTCATTTTCCACATCAAAACACTTTATTTTGTAAATTTAATTAGAGTTTCGAATTTTACATGATTTGGATAACTTTTATATTTACACAACAATTTGCTTCTCGTATTGGCGAAATAGAAGAAATGTTAACTAACAATAGTATCTGGAAACAACGATTAATAAATATTGGTACTGTCATTGCACAACAAGGTTTGGATTGGGGATTTTGGTGGTGTAAAGCCGGGATTGGAGATGGCGTGAACATTGCAACTGAATGGAGGTGCACAACCTATGCATTGCATCCTTTCGACTTTTGTTTAACTAACAAAGAAGTCCTTTGGCCTGCCTAAAAGACAACTGTAAAACTGCTTTCTTCAAAGATATTTGCAGATTTTCATAGCCCAGTTCATCATCATGCATGGTCAATAAAAGATTTTTTAGCGCACATTTCCATTATGTTCTTTTTATGGGAATTGTTTTTGTTTTATTTGCAGGATTCTACTATTGGATAGCGCGAGGAGAAGAAACCCCCTGATAAAATCATGAAACCAATATGGGGCAAGGAGTTTTAGGGAATTTATGATATAAATATCGCCATCTTCTATGCCAGATCCAATGATCTAGCAAACTAAAGGTACAAAGAAAGTTTTTTCAGAAAACTTTTATGCGCTTTGCTTATTTCATTGTAGATATTTATGCCATGCCCTTCTAGGGCATGTGCCATCAAGACCTAGAGGTCGTAGGGCAGTAGACTACATACGTAGATCTAAACGAAAAAAATAGATCTATTTTTTTTTTTCCATGTCCATATTTTAGTTGAAGAATGAATGAAAGCTTGTAAAATTTCCTTTTCCTTTTCCAATTCTAACTTCAGTGGGTTTACTAGTAATAGGAATATCTACAAAAACTCCTTTGATAAATAATTTGGAATAAATGTTTTTTTCTAATGTGAATTATATGTTCTCTTGAAGTTGGATGGGTCATAGAAATTTGGGGTGTGACGTTCCTAGTGGTAACACCCAAGGATAAGTTTGCTCAAATAGTAACTCCAACCTCTCTCAACCACACTACACAACATTACAAAATATTCTTCAAAATGGGTGTAAATATGATTAAAGGAGTCAAAAACCATGTCAAATAGTGGTGAAAATTGAAAATGTTTTTACATATGTTTTTTCTTGACATTTTAAAATTATGTTAATCATTCCAAGTTGTGGTAAATGATTAATATGACTGTTGAGGAATTAAAATTATTAAATTATTAAATTAAAATTTGGGTTTCAATTTTTGTAAAAAACATTTGAATTTGAATCAGTGTTGTGTCAAATTGTGGTTAATTTTACCAAGGACTAAGTAAGGATTATTTTAATAAAATAATTTGATGGTAAAAAAATTAAATGATAGTAACCTACTACCCAAATTCAGATAGCACTCATAATTTAAAAGATGTGGAATTTAAATTTTTTTTTAAAAAAAAAAGTCTTTTACCACATGTAAATGGGGTGTAATGTTCATGACATATAAAACAAAGTTATTTTTATAATAAAAAAACAAAAAGATAAAATAATTAACATATTTTGGTATGAATCAAAATTATGATAAGTTTTCAAAATGAAATGTAGAATCTAGCAAAATGTACACATTTTGAAAAATTAATATTGATTCAACAATGATTAACACACAACATGTGACATATTGGGGCCACTATATGTATTTTTAATAATAAGTTGTAGAAGATTTCATTCAAAAATTCTTTCATATGAAAAAATGAAAAATGACTAAAAAGGATTCACAATCCTTTTGTAAAGTAATCTTGTTGGTTCCTTTAACCCTATCCAGACCCAAATGCCTTGCAAAATTCAAGAAATCAATAACTTGCATATAAGCCTTAAGCATAATGAAATAGGTACTGACGTCTAGATGTAACCCCCATTTTTTATGTTACATGTACATGTGCACACAATCTATTATCATTGTTGAATTCATCCAAGCATGATTAAGGCACCACATTTGAACGTTAAGGACTCACTCCAAGGACTCCCAAATTCACCTTTTTCTTCACTTTTCCCATGCCTTATTTTACATTGCACCTTTTTTTCATGTTAAATGAAATAATTTTATTCCAATTTTTATATAAATCTCTAGAGTATCTATTATTTTTCATTTATGACCATGAGAATAATAAAATTTATTCAATGTGGGCCATGTTCTATCAATGGCCCAAAATTCTTAGAAATTTGACTTTTGAATTTTTTTACATTACAATAGGAAATTTGGTTCTTGTCACATTCATACATTTTATACACATTAGCACATAAGGTGTTTGTGATAAAGATCTTGGGCCAAAAAAAATGTTTAAAACATTCCTTATGAGTCCTTGAACTTTTTTTTTTCATGAAACAAAGTCCTGATTTTTTTTCAAATTTTTGGTAGAAATCCTTTAACTTCAAATTTGACATTCTATGCATAGAATAATACCTTTGTAATGTACCTATATATGAATAAAATCAAACTTTCAATATGAATATGTCATTAAGTTTCAACAACATGTTTAAATGAGGGGTCCAATGAATATAAAATGAGGCAATCCTTTTGGGTACCCCAACCATGCTTTGACCCGAATATTTTTTTGACAAAATATCAAATAAAAACTTCTTTGAAGTTTTTCATCACGAAAGTGGATTTTGAAAAATATAGTAATTATTCAATACCTAAGTGCCAAACATGAAAAGTTACTATGATATATATACAAGTATTTTTGAAAGGTTTGTGGAAGGGCTTGTGCTTAGGTGTGAAAAAAAATCCTATGTGACCAATGATATTGGTAGAATGGGAGCCTTTATATTGACTTGCTAAATCCTCTTTGATGAACTTGGTGTTTGAATGTTGTAATGGCCTTATAGGCTTGTGCCTAGGTATGAAGAAGGAAAAATGATTAATGAAATTGTTTGAATTGGTGACTTGAATTGTTTTAAAGAGTTGCCTTAATGAATTAGTACCTAGATGTTGCATCTCTTTTCCACATGGTTTGGGCAAAAAACATACAAATTGTTAGGAACCTTAAACAATAATTTGGAGATTTCTACACATTTTATTCTGATTTGAATAAAGGATGCACAAACCTTTTCATCTATAAATTTAAATTCAACCTTGCAACTTTTCTTTACATTAACAAACAAGGTTTTGACACATTACTTGAGTTGCTTGTTTTAAAAGAATAATATGTCCAGGCTTCTGTATTTAAGCTATTTTGATTGATTTTTATAAGTTGGTTTGTAAGTAGCAATTTGAGATGACATTTCATTTTTGTTTCTCCTTTGCCCAATGTATATGACTAGCAATTGGGTGTTAAATTTGGTTGTGTAATGAGGCAATGTGATTAAAGTGTATAAAATTTGACAAATATTTTGTAGCCAAAAAGAAAGGTGTCAACAAAATTACTTGAAGACAACAACTATGTGCTACATTATTGAAAAAGAAAGATTGTCCTAGTGTTTGCAAACTTAAACTCATTCACTACTTGCTCCAACTTCTAGATAAAATGATGGAATAAAATGCTAAAGACTTAGGTGGATTAGGACACTCTAGATTCACGCTCATTGTATGACCACATGATTCTCAATGACAATCATTCATCCCACTATTGTTGCAAATCCCAAGAGCCTTCACAAGACAAGAATTCCGGTCCAGTCCCATATTCGTGTAATATTTCAAATTCGGCCCGATTCCCAAAATGGAAACCATTTGAAATCCCTTCTTGAAGTGCCAACGAAGGTATCACTCCCATTGATTTAAGTGCGGTGGGTAGAAAGAGCTGATTGCCTACTTGCTGGCTAGCACAAGTAGATGAACTATTGTTGACGTACAATTTGTGCATCGATAGCGATCAGCTGCCACCATGTGCTCACCTCAAGTAGTCGGCTAAAAGGTAATACATTGTACATTATCAAGTGGCTACAGTTGACTCCAGCAGGGTGAGAGCCTATTTGGGGTTGAATAGTTCAGCACAGTATGGGTACAAAGAATACCTCTCCAGGGTAGATAATGCATAGCTTATGAGAAGCTTGGCACGTTTTCGTTGTGTGAATCATGAGCTGTAGATTGAGCTAGGAAGGTAAGCCAAGCCAGTGAAGGTGTCGGTGTAGCAACGCTACTGCAAATTATGCAACTTGGGTGCGGTTGAGGATGAGGACCACTTCTTGTTGGTTTGCCCTGCTTATCAAAATGTTCGAGAGAGGTTTAGAGGTTCATTGCCACTAACTCCCATCACACCTTTGGCTGAATTGTTGAGCTGTCAGTAGCAAGGCATCCTTGCTAGATTCTTAATGCAATGTCAGATGGTTAGATCTGAATTGCTTCATTAAACTTAACGTCAATTGGGCTTTGGCCCAAGCATTTGTTTGACCCACTTAATGACGCTAAATTGTAAGTAAGTGAGTAAGTCAGTTACTTGTGGAAGTTTACAAATAAGTCTTCCTGCTGACATAAGTGGGTTATATGGACATGTTCTATTTTAGGGAGTTTGTGATGGGTGTTCTTTTTTTGGTGGGGTGGAGGGCCAATCAAAGAGGGCCCATCACCAAAAGAAAAAAAAACCTATTGGATATCCCCCAAACTAATTAATAACAATCACATTATACCATATCACATAGTTAACACTAGTGTGGCCTATGCTGTTGGCCCAAATGTGAACTTGTTATAATGTAAGGTGGACACAACTTGTAACATTATTTTGAAAAGAAATCATGCTTGAATTGAATGGTAAGCCTTCAAGTGCTACCATGTTCTCAACTGATTTTTCCTTCCAAAACCTGATTTTTAAAAATATATTTGAATTTTCAGCGACAAAAATAACTGAAAATTTCATATTTCCAACATTGTAATTCCAAATCTCATAGCATAAATTCCATTAAATCTGAAACATCAAGATCTTTCCAACAACACCAAAGGCACATCACAATTTCTTATACTTGAATTGAACGGTAGACATTCAAGTGTTACCACATCCCCAACTGAATTTTCCTTCCAAAACCTGATTTTTTGGGAATTTATTTGAATTTCCAGCAACAGAAATCACTTGAAAATCAATATCTCCCACATTCTGAATCCAAATCTTACCAAATAAATTCCATTAAATCCTGCTCATCAAGATTTTTCCAATAACACCAAAGGCACATTCCAATTCCTTCGAAATTTTCAGCTATGATTTAATTTAATTTTCAGTGAAGAAATCATTCAATATTCACAAACTTTTGCACTGCAAGTCCAAACATCATGAAACCAAGCCTATGCGCCCCTCCTTGTCGAGAGCTTTCAAAAAAAAGCAAGAACATAATCTGAAGCATCCTGGTCTGGTGGACCTCATCGAAACAAAACAAAACAAACTACCTTCCTTCATAGATAGATCCTCATTGAAGGAGTTGTGAGTTATGGGTAAATAACTAACTGGCTTCAGACCAGGGCCAGCTTCTGATCAACTCTGTTTTATTCTCAGAATTCAACAAATAGTGTCATAGGGCAAGGGTGCCAGACATGAGGGAAACATGCAAAACAAGTATGATGAATGCAAATCAAGATAATGAATCTCAAGTAATTGCAAAACCTTATCCCTTTGGATAGCTACAAATTCCAACTTTTCCATCATCTCATTAGCAAACTTCCTCCCCACCACCACCACATCCTTTTCAGACTTTTGTGCACCTGTTGTCTCTTATCATGTGCTTTTTGTGTAGAGTAGTGCAGCCCATGATGTTGCCCCAAGTGTGAACCGGTTACCCAATTGGTTTCCTTCCAAAACCATTTTCTATGATTTAATTGAATTTCCAATGATGAAAACTACCCAAAATTCAATATCTCCCACATTCTAGTTCTAGAAATTTCCAATCCACATTTATTAAACCCAACTCATTGAGGACTTACCAATAGCACACCCAAATTCCTTTATAATTTTTAGTTTTGATGTAAATGAATTTAAGTGAAAAAAAGAAGTGTTTAACATTCAGTGACTTCTCCACATAGGTTGAAATATGATGAAATCAACTTAGTGCACCCCTACTCATAGAGGGCCTTCCAACTGTACCAAGACCGCAAGGAGATGCATGAATGTTGGGGAGATCTCAAAGTGACAAACAAAACAAGGCATCATAAACATGCTGGCCTTGCCAATAGATAAGATGTTGCACATCTATCTACTGTGTCCACACTCTGAACACCAAAAGAATCCATTCCAATCTAAATAGTCTAAACACTTTCATCAAAGAAACCAGTTCACCTAATGTGAAATCGGTTCTAATAAGGTAAAACTTTCAAAAGTTGGATTCAATGCAATAGTGGACAGGGCCCAACAAACAAACAACCAACCTTCCTTTATAGATAAACATGAACCCTAATACACAAGAAAAAGGTAAAGAAACCACTCCCACAATTGAACTGATGGTGGTGCTTTCTCCAATCTTTTGCCATTGACTACAACCCAATTTGTCACAAAGGTTAAATATACATGTAATTGCACCATGGATTATTGTATTAAATTTTTTTAGTGGGCGTAAAAGGTCAATCCTGCTGGAGGTGGATAGACACTACCTTTTCTCAAAGCCCGAAATGGCCTCCATCAAACAAATCTCAGATGAGGATGACTTCTTGTATCTTTGGTTTCTTTGTAAACTTGAATCTGAATTTATAAACCAGCCCATTAAGATCAATTGGTCTGGTTCTAGGGTTTGAATGAACTAAAGCAGCAAAAGATTTCTAAATGCTTTCAACATGCCATATTAGGATGTTTGTGGCAAATTGAAACTCTAAGCTCACTTTTTTAATTGCATACAAATCAATTAACCCCAAATCTAAAAAGACTTTAACAAAGAATTATTTGATGTAGAAAAGGTCAAATGAATATATGTTGTAATATGTAGTTACATTAACTGTCCTATTGATTAAAGATTGGGCTGCAAAACATATAAAAGAAAATTACTTACTTTTAGACAATTACTAACCACTTACAATGATAAACCAATTGGGAAACTTTTTTTTATCCATTGGATTTGAGCAATTACTCCCCACCAAAGTCTTCAACTTGAAGATTTATAAATAGGATACACTGTTAGATCTTCTGTCTAATATCCTGTAATAAAATTTCCAATGTAACAATCCAGGCATCAACTCAAAACAAATTATTTGTCCTATGCTGGGGTGATGGAGATTTCCTGGGCAGACCAGTGTAAAGAATACAATGGGTTAATATGAAAGTGGAACCGAATGCAATTACCCAACTGATTCTTTCAATTTACTTTGGAGAAAGAGTTGTGGAGAAGGGGTTAAGTGCCAGAAACAGATGAACTCTCCTACTACCTCCTCAAGGGCCAGGGTGAACCAGCACCCAAGTTGGTACCTTCACCCTCCTGAGTGAGACCTCTTAGTAGCCATAGTAAGCCCCAAAAATGATAGATTTGAACTCAGAGACCCTGATTTAGTGACAGTGCAAAGGGTGTGATATTTAGAAATAATTTAGATGAATTTTGGGATTTTTACCCTGGTACCAACATGGGTTCTTCTCCACCCAAGGCCATCATCCTCAACATCCTGACCCCTAAGTTGCGGCCGGAGTGAACCATGGAGGTGTGCATGATGGTACATGTATGCAGGAAACACTTTTTCAGTGTATCTCTGTCCCATAACTAACCACTGTGGTTAGCTACGTACCAACCAGCAACCCATATCTACTTACCTAGTAGTCATCAAGTGTCTTACCTACTTACCTACATACTATATTAGCCACCTATAGGTCACTAATTATAACCATGCATAGGTACCTATTTTACATACCTACTTATGTTTGATATTTACCCGCTTACATAGGGTGTTAGTCATTACCTATGTAGTGTAAGATGGAAGTAGAAGGCTTTACAGGATAGGTTACCAAGGTGAATAGTTGGTAATTCAGTTGCGGTTCATCCACAACTTAGTTGTGAAGAACCTGTAGAATGTTTTCTAATGTATGTACAGAGCGCCTTATCTTCATAAACTTTTTTTGTCTCAATAGAGGACGGCACCTTACATGTAAGGTTCATCACTTTGAGAACTTTACACATAAGGTACCTTCTCTCCTCTCAAATGAATCACATTCATTTGTTTATAAAAGTGAAATGCTATTGATTTCTTTTGCTTGATAAGCAAGTGGAAGGGGATTGTTCTGTGAATTCAGATGCCACACTAGGCTCCCACCTCACACGAGCCCTCATTCCAAGAGCAGCCCCCTTCTTTGTCCTTACCCTAAACAGAACCAGTTTCCAAGTGATGTTGCATGGGAGAGTGCTGGGTCACAGAATGCCCAAGTTATCTCCCCAGTTGCATAAGATGCATCTTAGAATTGACAGAACAAAGGGGTGTGTCACACTGTGGCCTTGCCATTTACATTTTTTAAAATGTATCTTAACGCAAAAAATGAATTTTGGAAACTCAAATATTTCACTATGCAAAAATATAATCTTCAAAAAACCCTCTAAAAGAAACCAAAATCCTTCAAGACATTATAACTCTATAACTAAGCTCAAGTTTCAACACAAGCCAAACTATCATCTTTCAAAATCCTCATATAAAAATAGATCTATTACCTAGGGACCAAAATCCATTAAGCTACTATACTCTATAATGAGTTGAAACACAATATCCTTGCCTTGGTAAGAAAGGCCCCAAAAAAAAAAAAAAGATCAAATAGTATGTCCCATTGTCCTTCTCACCTATTTAAAGAGTCTTCCCTACCACCAAAAGTTCACGTTAATATTTTTGATACTGCAGTTGAGAGGTGTCGTTCAGCCTGGGACACATGGGAACAAAGCACTAAATGTGCTGAGATGTACTTATATCATCATGTCATGGAGAAAGTTGAAAGACTGTGGTGTACAGTCTCTGTATAAACATCATCGTTCGCACCAAGCCCCCATTTGTCAAATGCTTTCTAAATACTTCTCCCCATCATCACCTAGCTGGTCCCTCATAGGCTAGAGACTCTTGGTAGGTAGTTAGTTGGACAAGGCGTATATCTCATAGGCTACAAACTCTTGTTCTTTAGTTGGACAAGGCATATCTCTATTTTCCAAGTCCAATACATGAAGGTTCTTCTATGCCCTGAGGCCCCCTTTACATGCCCTTTCCACCTTGTTGTCTTCACCTGGTCAAGCTCCTCTCTTGTTGACTCCTTTAGCTCCTAGCTACCTTCGCATCCTATGGCACACTTGAGTCTTCTATCCCTTGAGTCCCAAAGTCCCTACCACTTAGGACAGACTTAGACTTGCTACTAAGACTTGCTAGACCTTGCTATTGAGGGTTTAGTCTTAGTCTAACTCAGAGCTGGCCTGGGCCCAACTCCCAAGGACAGACCACATAACCTTAAGTCAAATCAGCCCCAGGCTGATTAAGGGGCCTTCAAGGACTAAAGGACTTAAGATGAGACGACAAGGCCAACCCTCTCTCAGGATTTGGGGCTTGAAGCTTTAAAGGGACAACTTATAATCATCCCAAACGTTTTATCGGGCTTGCTCCCTTTGGGGCGACCCAGGACAACGCTTAAGTATCTGTTGAGGATTTTAAGGGGATGGTGCCCCACACCATAATCCAGAAAACAACCCTCAGTCATCTCCTTTGGCCGATGAAGCCCATGTTTCGCGCATCCAGACCCCCAGGTTTGGACGTCTCTCAACTCGTTAAAAAAGTCGAGCCTTGGGGAGCCATTTCTGGCCTAACTCTCACATGCCCCCCTGAGGTGGTCTCCATATGACGCCTGCATACACTTAAAACATCTGTTAAGGGAAAGGGCATGTCACCCCCTGCCCCCCCTCCCCTCCCAACCTTTTTGACCAATCTACAAGGTTTTGATTCCTTCATACCCTCTTCCAACACAACTATCACATTTCCCATTCATGCAGCTTTTGCCTTCATAAGTTTTGTCCGGTAAGGTTTTCATAAAGGGACAAAAAGGTGCTCAAAAGTTCATGTCTTACATACTCCATTGTACTAGTGAAATTGCTCTTTGTTCTTCAACAAAACTTTGACTAAGGGGGGAAGGGGGGAGAGGGAGAATCTTTCTGCAAAATGATGGGAAGAAGTTGGGAGTGGGGACTTGCGATTGGGGATGAATTGATTGTGATGGTTGAGAGAGTTAAGTATCTAAATGTGCCATCAAAGTTAGGTTTGATCAGCTCAAGTTTACAAAGCAAACTTTGCTTTGGTTTTTGCAACTTACACTACACACTCAGAGCATCCCCACTAGGAGCTATATAATGACTAGTATACAATACTTTGGATGAAATATCGTCTTCAAATATGATGAAACTAAGTCTGAACCAATGTTGAACTGGTATTGACTGGTCCTGGTATCATGTGAGGTTTTTTCTTTTTTTTTTCCCTTCATCAATACCTAGGAGTTACTGGTAGTGAGTAGTTTTCTTAAACTTTCATATCAATCCCATTTTGGTAATGTATTGTAACTAGTATGAATTAGTTGTGAGGACCCCCAGAGATCAATCTTTTTCCTTTTGAGATGGGCCTATCACCAAAAAATATCAATCAAGCTTTGGACAGTCCCAAAATGGGGGCAGCCTGGAATTGGTATAAGGCAGGTATATGTCTGATTTTACCACAAGTCCCATAACAGGCTGGTACTTGTATAAGATTAGTATTGCCTTGGGGTCATAGCCCAACTGGTATGTTCTTCAATACCAATACATAGCAATATTGTAAACTCTGATTATAGTCTATTTACCAGTCCAACACTGGTTTGAAGTCTGGACTTGTAAATCTGCACAGAATATTGTGATGTCCAAAAGGGTCCATAATAAATAATAAATAAATGTTTTTTTATTGGTCAGCCCATAGTGGTGGCATTTAAACCATCTAGTTTTTCATGTTTAGAAGTGGGGATGAGGAAATAATTAGCACTCAATGTTGAAGTAGACATTAATAGAGACCCAAATGATAGGTGTGGATAGAGATGCTCTTATTAGTAGCTTACTTACTGTGTGGGTTCAGAGAAGGCACTCTTTGTCATGAATGTTGAAGTGCTCAAAAATCTGGCATTGAGTCCAGATGTGTTCTAGTTAAATGGAAGGAAAGCGCACATCTGACATGCAAGAAACCCACATTACATGTTGTTAAGTGACTTAATACTCTGACTTCCTTGCTGGCAAAGGACTCAACTCATACTAGCTAGTCAGCCCTAATACATGCATGTAGCCCTCTTTTGTAATTAGGATGAAAATGACTTCTCTTGAAATTTATTAGAAAGTGGAGATCCAAGGCAAGCCAGCAATTGTTGTATAGGGTTAAAAAAACCCTAGGGTGGGAGGCAATCCCAATATAAGGTTGCCTAAGACAACATGGGAACCAAGTCTGGCCCTGCATTTTGGGAATGTCTGCCACCTGTGGGCTTTACCCATTATAAACCACAAGATGAAGGTTATGCACATGAACCTAAACATATATGTCAATCATGAGGTGTAGGAGGGGAGAGTTTTTGCACATATTTCTTGATCCATACAAAATACAACCCATCATTGTGTAAAATTGTCCATCTTAAAAAGCCAATCTTCAAATATTACCATACTATTTTGTTGAACCATTTTTTTGCTAATGTTCTTGCAATTTGGAAAAGCAAGCATTTGTTACAAATTGTTTTGCAAAAACTAGCTACTATTTTATGTTGTAGATTCATGTGAAAATGTTCCTAAGTAACATAATAAAGTTATCCATAGACTGCTTTCAGCTACAAGGTTCCAGGTATGTCCTTGATTGAAATACAGGATGAGAGATAGGATGCACAACACAATAAAATAAAATGGATCAAACTCCAGGGACCAATGAAATTTGAGTTTAATCCTTTATCTCTTTAGGGTCCCTCTTTGTGTTTTTGTGCCTTGTTGCATGCATGCAAAAATCTTTTATTTGAATTTTATTTATTTTTTGTGTGAGATTTGAAGGAAATGGTGAAAATTAACATGGGTTTTGTGAGAGAAAAGCAATTTGGAGAAATTGAAGAGAGTAAAAGAATCCATGTTATTGAATCTAGAAATTGGACACAAATTTTCATAAAACAAAAAGAGAAACCATTTTTGTAACACTAAAATATTGATATGTTTTGGGTATTATCGAGTGTCTTGACTCGTTCTATGCACATAATTTATGTGATGACAAACAAGATTCTTATTGTAGATTAACACTTCACATAATGGAAAATGCACATGATGATTTCTTTGGATTTCATATATATTTTATGCTTATTAGTGTAATACAAAAACTAATTCATATTTCCACTTTTTTTTCAAAGTTTTGAATTTCCATAAAGGGCATATTCAATTATTGGAATGGTAGCAATAATTCATTTTTTCTCATGACATGAGTTGGTCATTTCCATTGCTAGTAATAGAATAACAAAAATGGATTCCTTGGTGATAGTTGTTCTTCACACATTACATGTGAAGATATTTTAGTATGTTTTGCTTTTGTTGACAAATTTGTTGGGACAAGTTGGCCCATCATAGTGAAAAAGAGCTTGATGGAAATCCACCATGGAAATAAACACACAATTCTTCATTTGTTAGGTTGGAAGAATTGCAAAACGTGTCGCCTTTTCATTTATTTGTTAAACTTTTTGCACAAGTAGTTTAAAAAATGGTTAAGTAACCTAAAGATATTGTATTAGATGGCAATTGTAATAATAGACCTTCCACACCTAATCGTAAACAAGTGATAATTGGGTTTTAGAACTTTATGAACTTATAAGGCATGTACACCTATTGTTAGAAATAACATAAAGTCTAACATGGCATCTAAAATGTCATCACAATGTTAACTTAAAAATAAGATATAAAAAAATGTTAATGAAAAACTCTCAACCCACCAAAATACATTGTAAACTCAATGTTAACCTATGAGCCCCAAATTTGAGGAAGTAAATTAATGGCAACTTTAAAATTTTGTAAATTGGTAATGTGTGACAATTTGGATGTTACAATGTACATCATCAAACAATGTTGTGCCTTTGATGTCATTCTTTCCATCATATGGCCACACACATTCGTTCATGCATATGTTTTTGTTCATTGCATTACATGACATGCATATCATATGCACTACATCACACATGCAAATTATGATGGCTAACAACACAATTGAAAATGCAATGGTTAAAAGTGATGAAAGTTACATTGGAAAGTTCATTCATCTTGTAAAGAATATAATTTCAAGTTTTTGAAACCATTCATGAATTTTTTGGTTGTGAATTACATAGTGATATAATAATTAAACATTTTTTTTTGAATTTTTGAGCATGGAGTGTAGGTAGTGGTTGAAGTAGTTGATGTAAAGGGAGGCCTCATAAGTTTTTAAAAATCTAAACTTTACCAAAACTAGCTTAGTTTTGAAACGACACATGGTGTTGTATTTGATTTCATTGTGTTCAATGTAGAAGCGTCTTCAAGATGAGGCGCTGCTTGGCTTGGAAGATTCCTTCAAGCGATAGGTGTATGAACGCCGTGTGATTTTCATCTAGCTCCCATTTCAAAATCGAAAAGTCCGACTCGAAAAATGTCATGTTGGCAAGCACGATCGCCAACTTGCCGAGAACGAACGTAGGTGCTTGAACCAACCTGAAACACACTCCCACGCGTCATTGAACGTGGTCGTGTGATCGTGTTTGTCAATGATGTTGCGCAAGATGGTGTCTGTCGCAACCTTAGCTTTGGGCTCGCAACCAAGGCAAGGGGTTGCAAGGTTGCGGGCCAAGAGGAAGGAAGCCCAGGAGTCAAGGCAAAGGCATGGCAAGGTTGCAAGTCAAAAGGAAGGAAGCCCGGGAGCGAAGGCAAAGGCATTGGAAGGGTGTGGGCCAAGAGGAAGCCCGGGAGTCACCACATACTCCCGGGAGTTTAAGGAAGTGCGAGGGAGTGTGAGGGAGTGAACACTCACACTCCCAAGGCAACTCCCATTTTGGGAGAGGGAGTCCAAGTGGACTCCCGAAACTTCAGAGGGCAAGTTGAAGGGACAAATCTCAATGGATTATTGCGCTCTTTATACCATTGGAAAGCTCTTGAAACCTAGTTGTCTAAAATGGGCTTGCATTGCTCATTCGGATATCTGAAACACAAGTTATGGCCAAAAGAAGGGCCGGGAGTCAAATTGCCAGTTTGACTCCCGACCACTAAAAGTCAGGAATCGACCTTTTCCCGATGTCCGATTCTAGAATGCAACATGGCGTTAGAAATTTCTCGACGACGGCTACAACTTTGCTCTAGACCTTGTCGCGATCGGACTCTGCAGTCGGGAGTTATGAGCTCACAAAGTCCCGGGACAATTTCGGGACTCCATTTCGGGAGTCCCGGGAAAAAGAGCCATTTGGATGTAGCCTTCGGGGAAAGCTGCAGAGTATACTATAAGGGGGAAGGTGGTGGCTTCCCCCAAGTCTGGGCCGTGGTGAGTCTTGTGTGTCCGTGTTGCCCGTGGCTCGTCCTAGCACCAAGGCTGCTCCAACTATGCACTAAATACTTTGTGTGGGTTGTGTGCAAGCCCGTGTCAGTGAGTGAAGCTTGCCAACTCTTCCTAGTCCCATCCCGGAGCTCCAACACGCCCCTCTACCCCTCAAAGTGTTGTGAGCTAGGGAGCGTGCCCCGACTCCTTTTTCTTTTGTTGTTTTCCACTTGGGCCCACATTTGGGTCCTTTGAAGAGTTGGGAGTGCGTAAGTGTTGGAGTTGTAAAGCTGGAAAAACTCATGATGCTTGGCCTCAACCTGCTCCACGCTCTCCTCGGATTAGAATGAGGAGACGTGCTATTGGAACGGGTCCAGCACATCCTTTAAGAAGATGCCATGACGTAGCTTGACCAAATGAGCGGGCAGCACAGGCGGCGCGTCCTTGTCCAACACGCAATTATCGTCATTTCGCTCAGCCTTGATCGACTACAGCCCAATAATCAGCGTCATCGCATACGTGGCAATGTGATTGATCACGTCTTGTTGATCAGCTACTTCAAGGTGCTCGTAGCAGTCACGCATGAACAAGCCTTGATTCTCAATGTGGTTGATAATCACCACAGCCAGGATGCGAAGTGAGTCCTCCTACACGTAGGTGTCGTCCTCATCGGCCTTGCCATTGTCAGCGTCACCAATCTCGATCTCAAACATGGCAATGATCGTGCCGAGCAAGTTCTACATGAAAGTTTCCTGCTGTTCGATTAACAACGACTTGGCTTACAATTGGGCCAACGTGATGTTGATCGCATCGATCGCCGGTGCCACCACGTATGTGATGATCCACCACTGGTCCGATGGCATCAAGTCAGGCCACTTGTCCTTGGTGTGTTCTAGGAGCGGGCGGCGATACAACTTGTAAAAGTTTAGTAGGCGGCCCAGGTGTGCCCAGCAATTTGTCTTCTTTAGGCACTTGACGTTCATGGCGATGATCAGGTTGTCCTATGCGCATAGGTAGACCGAGAACGTGTAGGCCTGCTTGACCCAAACGCCATTATCGATGCCCTCGACTGCCATCTTGACCATGATGTCAATCTGATGCGGTGCGCATAAGATGCGCAGCACGTTGTTGTTAGCAGAACCGACGAGGCGGGTGACGACACTAGCATGATGGCCCGTCATGGTGTTCTTGCCATCCGTCGACACGTTAATCAGCTTGGCACGCCACTTAATGTACAACACGTCCATGAACTTGGCAATCAGATTGAAAATGTTGATAATGGAATGGCGTTTGAACATGGGCATCGTGACAAGGTGCAAGTTGACCAGGTTGCCGTGATAGTAAACACGTACATGCAGGTTGAAGAACGACTGGGCACGATGTGTGCTTTTGTCGCCAGCCAGCGACATGGCCCAAACCGACTCATCGTCGAGGATGTCGACAATCTGCTACAGCGCGACAGTAACCAAGACGCACGTGTACGGACAGACGACGCGGTCATTGAGGCCAACAAGTTTCGCTGTCCTTGTGCGGTCCTTAGCTTTTTAAATGGCTGCCGCCATTTGTCAGAACGATAGGCTAATGCCGACATAATCCATGGCCAGGTCGAAGCGCAGGATGTCCTTGATGGTCATTGTGTAAACAGGTGCATCGTCTTCCTTGCAGAACAATTTCATCGCATTCTTTTTTTTGTTCTTCTTCTTGATGAGCTTCTTGTGGACTATGTTGGCCAAGTTTTATTTGCCATCGTCGGCGTCAATGTTTTCAAGTTGTTTGTCATTGCGGAAAAAAAGGTCACCAATGATGACATCAACAATCTCGGTACATATGAAGAACTCGTACATGTCCTTGTCCAGATCAAAGTGGTGATGCAACATGTTGGTCGCCTTGATGCGCCCATTGAAATATTGTTTCTTCTGGTCAACCGACATCCCCTGGTACTCTGTCAACAATGTCGCGTGTTGCCCTTTGTGGTGACTATGGTACTTGATCGGGGAGAACGGCTTCATGAAATATTTGATGTCGTTGCGATGTTTGCACTTCCGCCCCACAACGCCGACCTTGACCACATCTCGGCCCTAGTACAAGTAGAATAAGCATTGGATTGTGACATCACTATGAGCGTCTGTTGAGACGATCTCAAGGGCGATGTCCAACGCGTGCACCTTCTAGAATGGGGTCCCCTTCTTGCTCCTCATCCTGGTGATCCCGCGCAACTTTGTTAGTTTTGAAATCGCGGTGGACTTGACTTTGAGATATCCGTGTTATTTTTAGCAAATCTCAAAACTTATGAGGCCCATGTAAAGGTCAAAGTGTTATGGGCATGAAAACTAGACTAGAAGAAATGTTGTCCATTCCAACCCTATGATTGCAACTATCCATATGACTAGTGTCCAAATCAACTAGTTTTGTGATTAACGGTAGCTCAATCTTATGTGTCAACATAGTCATAAGTAATTATAGTGGCATATGATACTATGATAGTCGCAAATACAACTATAGGGTAAATATAGTATAAATGTGACTAAAACTTGCAATTATTGGATGGAAAAAGTAGAGAAAAAGTGAAAATTTATATCCATTTTGGAATGTATGCATGGATGGATGAAAATGTAATTATTTTCACAACCGTTAAAGTTGTAATTTTTGGAACTACAAATGGTTTTTGCCACTTGTATAGTATTGAATAGACCATGTACATGACATCTTATAGCTTGCATTATAATGGACTTGTGTATAAACATTAAATATTGGCATTAGATTTCAACAGGGGTTGTACATTTTCATCCAAGGGAGGCCAAATGTCCATTATGCCAAAACATGACATTCATGACAAGGACATTTTGTGACTAAGGTCCAATTTTAGTCACGGAGTTTTATGTGTCATAAGTCAATACCATTTGGGTGACTTTAGTTATGGTTACAACTGCCAACCAACTTATCTACCTACCTATGTAACTACTTTAATCCTACCTACTTACCTACCTACTTAAGACATACCTTCCTAACTACCTACCTACTTGCATACCTATTTACCTACCCACCTACCTACCTACCTAGATACCTTCCTACCTTCCAACCTTCCTATGTCCTACCTACCTATTTGCCTAGCTACTTAACTACCTACCTACCTACCTACCTACCTACCTAATTACACTCACTTATTTACCTATCTATGTACTTACCTACCTACATATCTACATTGGCTAGTTACTTATGTACCTACCTAAGCCTAGTTAATCTATTAAAATAATGTTAAGGTATTTTAATTAGGCTAGATAACTAGGCTACATGCTCTTACTTATGTATTAGTGTTGGTTGGTTCTTTGATATTTATAAAAAATGTATTCATATTTAAATTGAATTGTCTTAAATTAGTTCCCTAATTACTTATTTTAGGGTAATTAAATATTTATTATTTTATTTTGATATTTTCCTAAACAAAATAGTTACTTAAAGGTTAAATTTCTATCTATGCTACTAAGCAACTTACTTAGATTAATTCCCTTGGAAGACTTAGAGTTTGGTACAATATTTTCTCCCATTGAAATTTATCCCATATTCTTTGTCTGCAAGTCCAATGTGAAGAACTATTTAAGATGTGCAAACATAAGCAACAAGTGTATTCCTCATGAATAAGAGTACTTGGGAAGAGCCAATCAAAAAGGCTAGTCCCCATTACCATAAATAAGGTGTCTTAATTACAACCCTTGACCTTATCAAACCTAAATAAGTAATGGTAGGTTTAGTAGGTACCTACTACCTACCTACCTACCTATTTATGAGGTAGGTAGGTAGTAGGTAGGGAGATACTTACCCACCTACCTACCTTTCTATTCACTTGCCATGTGTCATTTGGTGGTTGGATCAAATATTATTTATTTACAAGATATCAATAATAATGTGCCATGTGTCAAACCTTGTAGTCAATATATGTTAATTTTCTAATATATATATTTTTCATAAATTAAATAGTGCCATGTGCCAAAAATTGCATGAAAGCATAGAATAAAATTGAATTAACCCAACAATTTATAAATTACCATGTGGCTGCATCATAATTGTCCAAGTTGCAACAAGTGGCACCATATGATTTAGTCGCATAATCTTGTGAGTACTCATGCCACATCAACCTAGTTGCAACAATAGTTGCATAGTCTTGTGATTATATGTGCCATGTCAATGGATGAAAAGTTCATTATAGTCACAAATAGTATGCAACTATAGTTGCAATTACTGTCCACTTGGACATTTTTTGTGATTACATGTATTTTGCCATTTGTCCAAAGCGACTACATGGTGGGCAGTCGCATGTGTTTGTTGCGATTAAATATTTGTCTTTGCAACTAAATATGTAGTTGTTTATTTCCAAATTTCTTATAGTGCTACAAAATAGATAATAAAAGGATAGTTGTAAGTCTAAATCTAAAACATAAACTAAAGGAATCAAAATAAGAACACAAAATGTGCAAGACCAAAGTAGAAACATATTTTTAATGCAATGGAATAAGAAAACATGAACACGAAAAGAACAAAACAAGGTTATAGAACAAAATTGTACCTCAAGCTAGTCTTAAACAAACTAAAGGTAATGGGGGTGGGCTTATTCATAGTTGGGGCTCCAAAAAAAAGAAGGGGGACTCCATGACTTTTGTAGGGTTACTTTTGCAAATAATATTTACTTAAAATAAATTTAAATGAAAAAATGAATAGTCCAATTTAAGATAATTCATATAACAATGGTGAATTTTCACATTCCTACATAATTGTGTATTAATATTTTGGTTTATAGCCAGAAATGGAGAAAATCTTTAAAAATCCTAAAATAATTTTCAATGGAGAACCAAACATATTTTTTAACAAGATTATTTCTTGTACATGTGACTTGCACCTAAAGCTAGACATTTTGAACCCCTAAAATATAATTTTTTGGTCAAATGGTTAAAAAAATGATTTTTTTTACCTTGTAACCTTTTCTTTCAAAATTTCATAACTTTGACATTTTTATATGATTTGATTTTTCATCAAGTTCATCCAATGAGCATGTACTTCCATAAAAGGGGGCATGTTTTTGTTGCAAAAGGTTTGAAATCAATTGTATGACTTTATGCATTCCTTTTCATTCTTTTAAAAAAAAAATGTTGTTTAAACATTTGATAGTTAGTTTACATGATTCAAAATAACATGTACATAGTATCCAAATTATTTTTAAATATTTTTATTAATTTAACAAGACATCCTTTTACCTATTGGCATATAACAATCCACTACAATTATAATCCAATTGGGGTTGTCAAAAAATATGTGTTAATCAACGCAAAAAAAAAAAATTTTGCAAGTCTAGGTGTGGTCGATCTTGGAAATTAATTTGAATTTGCAGTTTGCAAGTGGTGTAAGATAACAAATGTAATAAACATAAATAACCACACAATTCAACCCAAAACATTATAGTATTCAAAGACAAATCAATTTATGGGAACGTCAAAAAAATCTTTGGCTATATGTGAAGCACAAGGAATAACACAAATGACTAGAACTTTGTTCCACATGACAAGAGAACTTTCAACCTTCCAAGGACCTATCACAAACAAATTTAAAAGATGATTGAAATGTTTATGGGAGTTCAACCAATGTTTCCTCCAACCCACATTTGTAACATGATGTTTCCTAATGACACAATATATGCTATAATGGTGTAACCAAATCTTAAATTCATTCCTAATCAAGGTAATTTGTATTCTATACCTTCACCATTCATTGTAGCTAGGACAAATGCATAATTTGAAATGCCTACCCCACTAATTACAACTCCAATATCAATTTCTACAAGTGTTTAAGCAATGCAAACAATTGTAGAAATTGGTATAAAAAATCAATCGTTATATCTACAGACCCTTTCACTTGGTAAACAAACCATCCAATTCACTTTAGGGGTTTTAGAATTTGTTAAAGGATGACAAAACATCACCAAATAAGGACTTTAATCTTTTGTGAAACCATCAAACCTCCTATTGTCAATCTATAAACTTAAAAGACATAATAGTAATGAGAAAGTCTTATGTACTGAACAATGGATTAATGGAAGTTACAAAGTGTAATAAAAAACAGTTAGTCACATCAATTGAGAAGATATATGTCACAAATCTTGAAATTGAAAATCATCAAACAAATGTGTTGGAAAAATTACAAATTGAACAAATTGAATATTTCAAAGAGAGGGATGTTAAGTTTAACTTTATAAATAAAAGCATGGTTCAAGCAATTGTGGGGTTGAGTCACATGATGCGCATGGCATATGCTACCAAGGAGAAGAAAAATTCAAGCCTTAATCCAACTACCTCAAATCCAACTACTTTTAATGATATGGATGTAGACCAAGGGGTTCCGATCTAAGGGGTTGATTATAATCATTGAAACCAAAAATACAAATGTTTAAAAGCAAGACAAGAAATGCATTTTACTTTTAAAAATGAATAATTGAAATCAAAATGGCATAAATGTAATTGCATTTTGCTACTAGTTCATAACTATGAAGATAAAAATTTAGAGTTGGAGATTGTAGACAAATGATCTCATACCAAGTTTCTTTGTTTACTAAAATAAAATTTGAATTGTGCATATTATTTTCTCTATGCACCTCTTGTACTTCAATCAACTTTACATTTTCATTGAATTCTACATTGCATTTTAAGCAACATGTTCTTTTTGTGTATTTTGCTTTTTTTGCAACAAATGCAGAATGCGTTCCACATTAATTTCATCACAACCAAATAACAAATTATGTAAAACAACAAAACAAATGATCAAATCTAGTGTAATAGAAATGAAAATGTATATCTCACCATGAAACTCATGAAATGGCATCTTTTAGTATCCCAAATGCATTTTCCACAACTGACCTTCTTTTCTATGCATCTTGTTATATAAAGTTGTTAGACTTGTGTGATCTCCATCCTTATGTTATGTCAACATTAGCCAAAACAACAAAGGATATCCATTATCAACTAGTAAATAAGGTGAGAATCCTTCTTGAAGGCCTATGACTTTACTAAAAAGGCCCTGACATCATGCTTAATTATAAAGTGCCAATTCCTCGAAAACCCTAAAGTCACTCATAGAACATGGGAGACAAATAAAAATGTCCATGAATTTGCTTTTATATGGTCCACCATTGCTTGACAAATCACATAATAATCCTTAGATTTGTGATAAAAATAATCATGGCTAAATTGTTTTGAAATTAAAAAATGAGCGTCATCAATTACCCCATGTATGCTAGGGAGATTGCAAAAGGTTTTGAAAGTTTCCATGAAATCATAAGCTACACAAATTATAATGACAACTTCAAGGATTACCAAGGAGGAAATCAATCAACCCATAACAAAAACTTCATTACAAATTAAGCAGTTGCATCCTTGGGCCAATTTATACAAAGTGTAAGTTATAAAAACTTTGATTGGAATTGTAAGAATGTATTTAATATCTTGTTTATGAACTTAAAACCTTATTTAATTAAGAATTTCAAATAGAGTATGTTCCTGCACATTGAAGTTTTAGAACCAATGCTCATCATAATAATTTGTGGTAGAAAAAATTGAAACCCATGTAGTTGAACTTAACTTTACCCAAAAACCAAGTTCTCTTGCAAGAACACATCCAAAGAATTGCAATCCGAATTTGCTTTAACAAAAAATTAAGATTGGAGAAAATCTCTTGTAGCATTGTAACGAAAACACTAGAAAACTTGTAGTATCATCAACTTTTGCAATGTTTGTCATCTACACACAAAAATATAACTATAATAAGGTAAAACCAAAAAAATGTGACAATTGAGCTCAAAGGATAAAATTCAATGTTCACATGAAAAACTACAAGAGATGCACAATACCAAGTGTGACAATTTCATTGAAGCTTTCATGGAGGACATTAGCAACATGTTGTTTTGATGTAGTGGCAACAACAAAGTTCCAATGACAAAACCTAATCTACACAAAAAGCACAAAAAAAGATAGTTACACAATGAAAATGTGTGTCATAATTTCATTCAAGTTTTTATGGAGGAGATTGACAACACAACAACAAAATAGAATGAAGGAAAGACTTGGAAACAATTGCTACAACAAAACAAACTTAAAGAAAAGAAATGATCAAGAGAAAACATGAGGATTCTTGAAAATGGCAAGTCTAAACGATGGAAAGGATAAGTCAATGACATGAAATGGCAAGCATCATTGTAATGATGGTGGACAAACAACACAATCATCAAGTTAACATCAATTTAAGGTGAGAATGAAGGGGGATAAAATTTGTGATAAGATGCTATTCAAGAACCTAAAAATTAACCTATCACTAGGTGTAGACAAATGTTAGATAGATACCTAATGGTAATGAGAAGTTAGTAAGTTGATGTTAGTGATTAGTTAGTAGTTCAGTGTTAGTGATGCTAAAGGCTAACCTATTTGTTAACCTAAACACTAGGTGAGGAAGGCCTATAAGATTGTTCAATCCAAAATTATCATGTGTTACAATAATACTACTTTTGCAATTCTGATGTATCATATGTTATCATGTATGATTACAACTAGTGTTGGTTGGTTCCAGGTTCTCTGTGGATTCTCAAACCCTGAATTGGTTTAATTTGATCAAGATGATCAGCCTCTTATTTGAACCAGATTGTGAACCAGTCTGTGCTATTAGGATCGTCTTTGAAGCGGACTTAGTACAGGACCACCACCCAATTTGCCTCTGGTGAGAAGTTAGAACTAGAAATTGATCTAGATTATTGTTGCAATTTCTCTTCATGTGGGTCTGAATCTCTAGGCTGTGAACAAATAATTCCTTGAACATGTAATAAATATTATTTGTTACGTATTTCTCAATCACCTGGATAATTTTAATACTAGTAATGTTCAACAATACAAGTAAAAGAGTCATTGCAGGAGAAAAGGGAAAGCAGCGTCAGGTTTTGTTATGTGAAGAACTCACTTCAGCACTACATCAAAGGTTGTTCCATCAAAACTCTAAAAATAACTGAAACCAAAATGAGAGGTGACTTTCAAGATTAAAAACAAGCCAGGACTAGAACCCAGGGATCTGGACAGCACTAGTTGGTACCAAGCTGAAACCATCATATGTAGACTGCTATTGGACCTGATATCAAAGCACCTACTAGACTGGTATGACCTGAAGCAATACCAATACATGCCCGGTAGGGACCTGAGGCAATACCAATACCTGCCTGTTAGGTACATAAGGTAATATCAGCCTCATATCAATATCTACCTGGTAGGGACCTGAGGTAATACTAACTTCATGTCAAGGACATACCGATCTCAATTTCAAGTATATACATACCTCATACCAGCCAAAAATCAGCCTTGGACACTGATATGTACTAGGACAAGATTGCTTTGAAGGGTTTTAATAAAATCCAATACCAGTGTCAAGGTGGTATGAAAAATTTGAAATACCAGGACCAGCTGATTTATTCAATAGTTGATACCCGGCCCACACTCATTAGAACACTAATTAATCTTTGAGCATACTCACCATCTACAACAGAATCATGTGGTGTCCAATCATGTGTAAACGACAACCAGCTAAAGCTATGACCAATATCTTGAAGGTAAAACTTCAATCCCAAATTGTAAGGATGAACTTTTAGAGAGGACTCTATTAGTAGGTCAACAAGACCTAGTGGTTCTTTGTTCCTGCTTTGTTTTCTTTCAAGAAACCGAAACCAACAGTTCTTTGTTAGGGAAATTTCTACAAAACTCACAAAAATCCATTTTAAACAAAATCAAATACCCACCTAATACAGGTTGTTAGTTGTTACCTAGGTATTGTGAGGTGGAAATAGGAGAATTTAGGGGAGAGATTATCAAGCTGGGAACCTTGGTAACTGAGTTGTGGATGAACCATCCACAACTCAGTCATAATGGGTTTCCCATGGATGGTGCACTGGCGGCTGCTGGGTCGCATGGTCTCAATTTGACATTAGTATGGGCCACAGTGAACCAGCACCCACCAGAGCACCAACCACTGGATGCCCATTATTACTCACTTGTGGATGAACCTACCTAAACTGAGTTAAATGTTTGGTTTCACCTTGGCAACCAATTCTGTAGGAAATAGGTCTCATACATAGGTAGATAGGTAAGAAAATAGGTAACTACTAGGTAGGTAGATGGTTTATACATAGGTAAGGGCTGTTTTTACTACCTACATAATAACAACCTGCTCGTGGGTTGTTGGTAGTAGGTAGAGAAAAAAAAGGACAACTGAGCTAACCGCCATGTTTAGTAGACTTTGCAGCAGATTTTGCCTCTAAAGGGGCTGCGTGTTTTATGTACGTCAGAGCTGTCTGTCACTTGGTAGGTACCTAGTGTTCTGCACTTTGTGCCTCGTGCTGAAAAGTGGACAAGTGGTGTGTTTGTACATAATAAAATGTCAAAGATCAACGCCTTTAGATTCTCAACTTTCCCTTGTTTTTTTGGCTTCTAGACAAAGCCCACAAATTGGGGATGAAACAGGGATTTTCCAATTTTCCCTTGTTTTTGGGTTCCACATGTCTCCTATTCCCTGTTTTGGCCGCCAACACTTGATGACAGTGAATCCAGTTTCATAAGCAAACTTTGTATCATGGACCCACATCATCCACAAGAGTACTAATTGTTATACAAATTTAGTTCAAACAAAATCAACACATTAGAGTTATTAGTGTAGCTTATGCCATTGGCTCAAGTGTGAACTAGTTACTTAATTTTTTCCTTCCAAAATCTTTATTTCTAATTTAATTGAACTTCCAATGACAAAAACTACTCAAAATTCCATATCTCCAACACCTTAGGTCTAAAAATTTCCAAATAACCTTTATTTAATCCTACACACTTAGGGCTTTCCAAAAGTGCACCAAATTCCACTATAATTGTTTTTTTGACTTACAAATAATTCAAATATTCAATAACTTTTCCACTAGTTGAAAAATTATGAAACCAACTTAGTGCAACCCTACTCATTGAGGGCTTTCCAATGGTACCAAGAGTGCAGCAAGAGGCACCCTGACTTGGGAGATCTGAACATGACAATCAAACAAAACAAATAAACAACCTTCCTTCATGGGTAAATATGTAAAGTGTAGCAACCTAAATGTACTGGGCTCCAATTTTGACAAAAGTGTGGATGGAACCCGAGGTTTTACAAAATTGAAGATGAAATCAAAACTCAGGATAAAAACAAATAAAAATGTGGGAACAAAATTAGGTACTTCACCAAAATTGGTCCTCACAAGAGCTTCACCCGTAGTTTTGGATTTGTCTTACTTGTGCCTTCCATGCTTCATGGAATGAAGTCTTGTCAAAACAAAGTCATGCAAACCTTGAGAATTGATACCCAGTTTCATTAAAATGATATCCAGTTTCACTCACTCAAATTGAAGGCCAAGAAGGGCTTACAACCTACAAGAATATTTCCATCAATGAACCCTTTTAAAACCAATCTTGGGCAGGGTTTAGGTACCAAAAATCAAGACTAATTCTAGTCCATATACCACATTGGTATATGGACTAGAATTAGTCTTGACTATTGGTATCAAAGAATTACTAACCAAATTGGTATGACCTGGGGGATTTTTATTTTTGTTTTTCAAAAGTTGCGTTGTTTGTGACGCACTCCTAACTCCTCAAAGGACCCAAATGTGAGTCCAAATAGAAAACATCAGAAGAGGGAGGATCGGGGCACGCTCCTTAGCTCATAACATTTTGAGGGGTAAAGGGGCGTGTTGGAGCTCCGGGATGGGACTAGGAAGAATTGATAAGCTTCACTCACTCACACGGGCTTGCACACAACCCACACAAGGTGGTTAGTGCATAGTTATAGCACCTTTGATGTTAGGACGAACCATGGGCAACACGAACACACAAGACTTACCACAACACGAACTTGGGGGAAACCACCACCTTCCCCCTTATAGTATACTTTGTGGCTAGCGACGGAGCCTACATCCAAATGGTTTTTTCTCTCTCGAGACTCCCGAGTGGGAGTCCTGAAATTGCGCCAACGAGGACTCTTGCGACTTTGGAGCCCCATAACTTTGCGAGCAAACCTCAGATCGAGGTGTGGTCTGAAGCAAAGTTGTAGCTCTCATTGAGAGCTTTCCAACGATATGTGGCACATAATTTTTAGCCAAGTAAATCGGGTCGATTCCCGATTTTTTTGGGTCATAAGTCAAATTAGCAATTTGACTTCCGACCCTTCTTTTGGCCATAACTTGTGTTTCAGATGTTTGAATGAGTAATGCAAGCCCATTTTAGACATCTACGTTCCAAGAGCTTTTTAATTATATAAAGAACACCACAAGCCATTGAGTTTTGACCCCTAAAATTGCTCTCTGAAGTTTTGGGAGTTCACCGAATTCCATCTCCCAAAGTGGGAGTTGCCTTGGGAGTGCGAATGTTCACTCCCTCACACTCCCTCACACTTTTTTACATTCCTGGGAGTATGTGATGTGATTCCCAAGCCTCCTCTTGGCCCGCACCCTTGCGACCTCTTTGTTTTGACTCCTAGGTTTCCTTTTGGTCCGCAACCTTGCAACCCCTTTGCCTTAGTTGCAAGCCCAAAGCTAGGGTTGCGACAGTTTGCAACCTTGAAACAAAAGAATAACTACATATTTTGTCAAACATAAAAGCAAAAAGGTTGTGGCCTTTTTTTTTTGGGTGTAATCGGCAATAGGTATTATTATCAATCAGAATATTGCTGACAACATGCTAAAGATGATGATGGAATATTTTGGTGACCAAAGTTTTTTATTCTCAAAAAATTGAGTACACATGGAAAAATAAAGGTGAAAATTTGCTTACAACTAATGTTACATGTATATACATTGTGTGGGGATGGAACCTCAATCTTTGAAAAATCTACCCCTTACAACACAACGTTTGCATGTGGGAAAAATGTCAATAGTAAGAACAAAAGGGAGAGGGCCAAAGTTTAAAACTTGCAAAAGAAGGTAGCCTATAATGGTCAATTGTCACTTCAAGTTGGGCAAGGCTAAAACTTTAAGTAGTCAAAGCATGTTGATGTTTCTTAGTTTGTCAAATTTGTGCATTGTTTCATCATGAGGAAACTTGTCCATGTTAAAAAAAGATTGGCCAAACATGTGGACAAACAAATCCAAGTGAATTGTCATTCGATTATAAATCTTGGATTTTATGAAATTCAAATTACTAAACATTCATTCATCCTCCATGTAAACCAACATTTGGAACATGGTAATATTTATCAACTTAACATATTTTTTAATGTTGTAAAAAAGGATAAAAATGATTTAGGTTTTATTATTTAGATTCTAAATTTGCAAATGATTCCTTCACAAAAATTATTGCCAATTGCTAAACTTTCAAGTGAAGTTTGAAGTTCTATAAACAATGATTCCATAAAAAAGAAAGAAAACCAATCACCTTACACATAAATAAACATTTTAATTTAAAATATTCCTACAAGCTAATACAACATAATTGTGTTTTTATCTTCAAAAAATTTGCATTGTTGTCGCAACCCTAACCTTGGGCTCACGACCAATGCAAGGGCTTGCAAAGGTGCGAGCAAAGAGTGAAGCCTGGGAGTCACATTACATGTTCCTGAAAGTGCAGGAAAGTGTGATGGAGTGAACCTTCACATTCCCAAGTGAGTTCCCACTTTGGGAGTTGGAGTCCCAATGGACTCTCAAATCTTCAGAAAGCAATCACAAGGGTCAAAACTCATTGGATTCAGAAGTTCCTTATAACATGAAAATTTCTTAAAATGTAGATGTCTATAATGGGCTCACATGATCCATTTGGGTACTTCAAACATAATTTATGGCCAAAAAAAGGCCTAGGAGTCAAAGTCAAAAATTGCCCTTATTTCTTGCATGTAGTTGGTGTGCCATTTACCATTGGAAAGATTTCGACGAAGGCTACAACTTTACTTTAGACTTCACCTCAATCAGAGGTTTGCACACAAAGTTATGGGCCCCCAACGTTACAAGATTCCCAATTTAGGGAATTTCAGGACTCCAACTTGGGAGTCCTAGGATGCTAGCCCCATGGCCAAGCACATAGAATATTGTAAGGGGGAAGGTGGTGGTTCCCTTAAGTTCGGGCCATGTTGAGTCTTGTGAGTCCGTGTTTGCTTGTTGTTCGTTCGTGCACCAAAAATGTTCCAACTTTACACTAACCCCAACTTGTTGTTTGGTTTGTATAGGTTCGTGTGAATATTTGATTCGTTGTCACTCGTCCTAGTCCCATCCTGAAGTTCCAACACGCCCTTTTACCCCCGAAATGTTGTGAGCTAAGGAGCGCGCTTCAACTCCTTGTCCTTCTATTATTTTCATCTTTGAACTCGCAATTGAGTCCATCAAAGAGTTTGGGGGTGCATCACAATTGCAATCTTCATTTTCGTCATGGAAAAAGAAATTTTATAGTCCTAGGATGTAAACCATGATGAATCACAATTATGTTTGAATAATTTGTCAAGTTTTGGAAACTAAAGTTCAATACCACAAATAAAATTGAATCATGTCCTTCAAATGTAACAATTGTGCTTAAAGTTGCAAATTTTACTTGCACCCATCAGGCCCATGTGCACATTGCACATCTAATAGTGAACTTAGAAAGTTGAAACGCCTAATGGACATGTACCATTAATGAACTACATAATTTTTATAAAATAAAAATAAAAATGTATTGCCTTTTAAATTTGTGGCATTATGATTTGGTTCAAAATATCTTGCACATGATGATGGCCTTTCTCATGACTACCTCCATTGCAACATTATAAAAACAACAAAATTTTTAAAATTAAAATCGAAAATTAAAATTCTATTGGATCTTACATGGGTTTTTTTTTGCAAGTCCATTTGTTTAGTATTATGTTGATTGTTAGAAGGTCATTACACAAAAGAATTTTCCAATAAAAGGCACACATTTACCAATGTCAGTAATCCATCATCAAACATTACTAATAGTATCCATTATGTACAACCTAAAAACATCACTAATCATTGAAAAAAATTCAAGTCTACTAACTATAGTCATTTGAGAAAGGTCTTCCATATAAAAGTAAGGTGAACTAACAACTATATAATTAGGATTGGCTTTAGCTCCATCATCATTAACAATTTAGAAAACAAAAACAAAAAACATGAGGACATCAACGAGCTTAAATCATTTGTTGTATTGAAATGGTGACTTACCTAAACCAAAAAAAGTTGCATAACGATGAGTTTAGATGGGTGTGTTCAAAATTAATCCATTGCAAGAATTCCTATTCAATCATTCATGAAATTGTTACTCTCTGCTAATTTTTTACTACAACAACACACATGAACTCCAAAGCACCAAACTTTACTTCCAATGTGCTAAGTTCGCTAGGTTCCCAACATGTTAAAAGGAGTCACCCAATCCAAAGCCAAAGTCCTTTGTTTTTGCAAAACACTCATGTAGCTTTCACATACCAAATTGTCTTTCCTAAAATTAAATGGAAACATGTTACATAATGTATATTTCATCCCTTTGATGAAACTTTGTTAATTCTAAAATATTGTTCAATGTTAATATTTTATATGACATTAATTTGACACATTGTGTTTTAATATTAAACAAAATTCATGTTGGAACAACAAATAACATGTATTCATTAGTAGATTATGTAATTATGATACCAAATTCTACATTAAAGGTCATAATTTGATAATTATCCATGCAGTTTTCAAAACAAGGTATCAATCAACCATACAAAAAAGCATAATAACATATCCAATTTTTATGAAAATGCAACATTGCACTTTTTTATATAGTAAAAAAATTTCTTCTTTAATGAAGTTTTTTTAATTATGTATTTTTAGGGGTCAAAAACACGTTCTAAATACATCAATGTATCTTCAAATTAAAATATAGTTTTAAGTTTTTTTCATGAACTTGCTAATTGTGTGGTTTTGGTGATTGTTCTTCATGATGTCTTATGGGATCAAGGTTTCGATTGGTGGATGAGATTGTAGAAGGCTGATGAGCTGTTGCTTTTTGAAATATGGTGGTTGGTGAATAAAAGATGGGAAAAGAGCTAAGTATTCTATGTTTGGATTATGTCTTGGTAGGAAAATACTGCTGGTGTAAGTTGAAATGCAGGAGAGATGAATGCTCTTGGTGCATATTATTGTTCTCCACAATTTTGCTACATTGGAAAGATAATGTACTATGTAGTAGTTTGTGGCATAGGTTGATGAAAGTGATGTAAAATTTAGAGGATTTGTGAACAACCACCTTTTATGGCATTGTGTAAAGTGAGATGGGATTTGTGATGTTGAGGGAGTGAGTGCCCTAGTTGGCACTTTGGGATGGGGATTTTCAATAGTTCATTTGTTTGAGGTTGGGACTAAAATTTGTTAATCCTTGGATGCCTCATATCTTGGGACAATGATGGGATTCCTTGCTTGTGAAAACTTCCAGGATTTTAGAGAGAAGGTGTGTGGCAATGCCATAAAGTAGTTAGTTGATGTTCAATGAGAGTGATTTTAGAGCATTTTGATTCACCTAAGCTTTAGGTCTTAGAAGTCAAGATTGTGTAGATTAATGCAGTTCAGGTTGTAAGTTGTGATAGGTTTAAATAAGAGTACTATAATAGAAAATATGCTCTTCATTTTTATGTTACCCCTTCTTTTGGCCACAACATGTCTTACTTAAGGACTTTACATGCAACAAATTTTCAACGAAAAAAAAAACTTAAGATTTATAACTTTGGTGTTCTTATGCAATGGGTCATACCAAAATTTATGGTGTAGTATTAAAAACATTTGCAAAATGGACTTTAATGAATGTATTTTCTTGTTGTTTTTTGGTCCATTATAATTTGCATTGACCTTCAACCTCAAGGCTTGAACTAGGGGACAAAAATTAATGAATGTTAGGTTCATGTTTATTCCATTAGGTATTAGGTATAGGGAAACTCCATTCATAGAATGGAACCATGTTTTTTTTAACTGCATTTTGGCAAAATTTTGATAAAAATAATACTTTAACATACTGTAACTTGGCTATACTAACTTAATACCAATACTTTCTTCATGGGGACAATCTAATATCAATTTAATATTAGGGCTATATTGGTTTCAATATGAAGTATATACTTGTCACATAATATCCAAAAATTAGCCTTGCACCCTAATACTAAAACCAAGTTGGTATGGATGTTTTGGCAGAAAATCAATACCAATAGCAAGTTACACCCTAAACCCTCAACTTGCCCAATATTTTGAACTTGCCAACATTGGTTAGAACCAATGCTGGGAGGTTGTCACTTTTAAGGACATGGAACTAAGCAAGGGTAAGGGATACAAGCATTCATGAGAATTGTTGGTTATGAGATTTTAATTTTTTTTCAAAGAACCAAAACTAGAGGTTCTTAACAAAATCAAAGAATTGACCAACTCTAGTTAAAACTAGGAAATAAATTCTACATAATAAAACCATCAATAAGTTCACATGGTTTTTTGACATTTATTTTGTTACATTTTTTACCTAAAAAATGAAGGGAATATTCTATCTCAAATTCTCTATTCTTTTGTGGAAATAAATGCCAATTTGTTTTAGGAAAACCTTGTATGTAAGAGAAATTTTCCCACATTTCAACATAATTTGTAGTTTTGGGGGGCATGTTTTTGCCAGTTTCTGACAAACTTTTGCTAAATAGATGTTAAACCATGTTTGGGATGATCACCAATGGGGCAACATAAGAAAACTGAAGAAAAGAGACATTGCTTAAGGTGACCATTTTACATATTAATGTGTGGTGAATCGCCAGTGGCTCATGAAAGATTATTGTCTACCTAGTTTGGGCATTACTTAAAATGCAATTTCATCCACTTTTTAGAATGCTCTTAAGGAAACCATAATTTAATTAAGGAGTGTTTTCTTTTAAGGTGGGGTTTTTAGTTCTTTTTTGTCTTCACAATCTCATTACCTTTTACAGCTTTGATAGTGTTATGTGATGAAGGTAAGTAGCTTGTTGCCAACCACAACCCAACAAAAGTGGTATAAATGATGTTATTGTGAAGGTTTCAATTGCCGTAAGTAAACAATAAGGAAAAATTCCAAATTGTTTTACTTGCTTCCAATAACTAGATAGAAATATGGAAGGATGATTAAAAATTTGGTCTTCATGTGTGGCTTCTATGCTAAATTAACTAAATCTTCTTAGGAATGGTTGTCATTTTTTCTACATCTTCTTTTAGATGATTACCACATAGGCTACATAAGGAACTTCCCTAAAAAAATAGTGTAAATGGGATAACTCTCGTCACACCCACTTGCTTTTTGACTACTTTTGTGATTATTTAAAAAAAAAGATTTAAAAAAAGTTTTCAAAAAAGTTTTAAATTAAAAAAAATAATTCATACTATTTTATTAAGGTTTATGTTAATTTTTTTTTGTAGAAAATGTTGTTTTAAATAAAGACTCAAATCCATCTACAAGTTTTTTTATTGTTTAAAAGCAAGTGTTACAATGTTTAATGTGTGTTTTTGTTAATTTTTTACACATTAGATTAATTCACATGTTTCAATGAGACATTTAAAATGTCGCAACCCTAGTTTTGAGAGAGTGTGAGGATGAAGATTCACATTCCCAAGTGAGCTCCTATTTTGGGAGTTGGAGTCTCGGTGCACTCCTGAACCTTCAAAGAGTAATTGCAGAGGTCCAAACACCTTGCATTGAGGAGTTCTTTATATCATTGGAAAGCTATTGAAGTGTAAATGTCTAAAATGAACTTTCGTGAACCATTTGACATTTGTAACACAAGTTATGGCAAAAAGAAAGGCCGGGAATCAAACTGTCAGTTTGATTCCCGACCACAAAAAGTCGGGAATTGCTTCGACCCCCGTTCGTGCAGGTGGCATGCGACATACTATTGGAAAGCTCTCAACGAAAGCTATAATTTTGCTTCAGACCTCATTTCGACTAAGGTCTTCATTTCGACTAAGGTCTGAGCATAAAATTATAGTCTCACAAAGTTGCGAGAGTCCAAACTTTGGCACTTTTGGGACTTCCTTTTGGGAGTCTTGGGACAAAAAACCATTTGGATGTCGCAACCCCACTTTGGGATAAGTGTGAGGATGAAACTCACACTCCCAAAAGTGGGAAGTTGGAGTCCTCCAAGACTCCTGAAACCTCAGAGCTCGATTGCAAGGGTCAAAACACCTCGCATTTGGGTGTTCTTGATGTCATTGGAATGGCCTTGAAGTGTAGATGTCCAAAATGGCCTCGCATGAGCCATTTAGACACCTGCAGCCCAAGTTATGGGCAAAAGAAAGGCCGGAAGTCAAATTGGCAGTTTGACTCCCAACCACTAAAAGTCTGGAATCGACCTCTTCCCGATGTCTGCAGAAGGATTGCGACATGGCGTTGGAAAGATCTCAAAGAGAGCTACAACATTGTTTCAGACCTCATCCCAATCGGAGGTCTGAGCAAGAAGTTATGGATGCCCAAAGTCTCGAGAGTGCAATCTGAGACAATTTCGGGACTCCACTTTGGGAGTCCGAAGAAAAAGTGCCATTCGGATGTAGCCTCAACGGAGAACTACAGATAATACTATATGGGGGAAGGTGGTGGCTTCCCCTGAGTTCGGGCTGTGGTGAGTCAAGTGAGTCCAAGTGCCCGTGGTTTGTCCCGACACCCAAGGGTGTTCCCGAATGTGAATTAACCCTCTTGTGGTTGGTTTTGGATGTAAATTCGTGTGAGATTATAATTGTCCTTCTTCCTAGTTTAATCTCGGGACTTCTAGCACACCCTTCTCACCTCCTTTAGTGTTGGAAGTCAAGAGCGGCCCCCAAGTTCCAACTTTCCGCAATTCAACATACTTAGACCCTCAAGTGGGTCTAACAAACAACTTAAGAGCACGTCATTGGATGTAGGCCTCACGGAGAGGCGCTGAAAATATTATATGGGGGAAGGTGGTGGGTTCCCCTGAGTCCGGGCCATGGTGAGTCTTGTGAATCCAAAGTTGCTCGTGGTTCATCCTAGCACCAAAGGTGCTCCAATAGTGTATTGATCAACTTGTTGGTTGGTTTAATGTAGATTTGAGTGAGTAAATAAATTGCTTGTCACTTTTCCTAGTCCCATCCCAGAGCTTCAGCATGCCCCTCTACCCCTTCAAAGTGCTAAAAGACAAGGAGTGTGCCCCGAACTCTTAACCTTTCCGCGGTTTATTATTTTAAATTCATTTTGAGTCAATCAAGGAGCTTGGGAACGCGTCATAAAATGTAATGATATTAAAAAATATTATATTTCAACATCAAATCAAATTATAACTTTCAAACATTAAAAAACCAAACAAATATTACACTTGATATGCTACATGTTAGTGTGATTACACCCTGAAGTCATATTGCATGGATTGTGAAAGTTTAGGTTTACTTATCAATTGTGGGGGGGCATATGACTAAAGAAACATTTTCATTGGCACATATGTCCACCCCACAAGTGAATGGTCATAAAATATTTGGAAACAAAGAGTGATTTGCACAAGAAAATAGTGACTCACAATGACATTAATAAAAAATCATGGCATGCAAAGTTTGATGGCTAGGGTTTTTCTTTTGATTTTGTAATATCAAAAATTTGTTAAAAGTTTGTAAGAAATTAGCCAAATTAGTGAAATTTTTATTAGAAAAACAAAGTTACCCAAAATTTTCTTGATTATATATATATATATTTGGTGGTAAAAAAAAATGCTGATGACTAAAGTTTCTTTTTACATTTTGTGTTATCATAATTTGGCAATTTTTTCCTAGAACTTTTGAACCTGCCCCTCGTGCATGCCTCCCCCCTGCCACCGTATCTTTTCGCAAGCACATCCGGAAATACAATTCCTCCTTGTAGATGGCCTCCTCTGGCATTAACATCTAGTCACTCGCAGATGGGGTCAGTATGATTGCCATAATGGGCACTGTGCATCATTTACTGGGGTTGTTGGCACCTCCTCAAGGGAGCTCCCATAAGTTTGCCCAGTTGTATATCATAGACAATGCGAATGTTTAGGTTGTTGCCCGTTTTGTTGCTCTCGGTCAGGGCAACGTAGACCTGGATCGTCGCACTTTACAAGAGCTGCAACAAATGCTTTTGGGGAGTAATGTCTATGTTTAACGCTTTGTGTAGGCCATGGATTTGCCCCCTTAAGACCTAGCTAACTATGAAATTGTCATCCGTGTTAATGGCAATGTTGACTGCCGTTGCTACAACGCCCCCACATCCAACGAGGTGGCCAGCTTGATGCTTAGTGAGTGAATGGGGTGGATGCATGGCTACTTTTTGGTGCCCCATTTTGTGCTGTTTTTTATGGTGCTGGCCGTCCTAATTGCTACGTTCCTCGACAGCACGTTCCTTCCATCATCTAAGCAACTGTCTCGGTTGTGCTTGATTTGTCTTCCCTTTTGTGCCTATTCATAAGCGATGGTGACCCAGACGGTGACCCTGAAGGTAGCAATCTACGAGACATCAGGGTGCGGGCTAGGGGTGGGGGGTTATGGAGGATTAGTGATGCCCATTTTGCTTATGACCCTCTGCATTTTGTCTTGTTCCACCCACACGGAGAGCCCGGTTGGCACCCAAATATTAATGGCGCTACCCCTGCGGTTGTGGATGGGCTAAGCTCTGAGGACGAGCAAAAGTAACCATTTGAAAATGAATAACAGCCTGATGCGGAGCCGGCAGTGGACCTCGGGCGTGGTGGAGGTAGGGGTAGGGGTAGGGGTAGGGGCAAGGGCCGTGGTAGGGGTAAGGGCCGAGGCAGAGGAGCTGTCGCATGGCGCATCGTTCATAAGGTTACTACCAGGGAATACGCGGTTTACTTCATGCATGACTGCAACCCTCCCACCAACAACACGTTCACTTATGGCAAAAGGCTATATCAAAAATGGGTGGCTAACTAGTATTCCAAGGTTGAGGGGCAGTGGTTACGGTGGGTGCGCCTCAACCAAACCACCCTGCATGTTGACTAATATAAAGGAATTGTAGATGTTATGCAACAAGACGGGGCTAACAGCACCAACTTTGGGCGCATGGTGGTCCTTCCATGTCGCACCCCTACTTTGGCCAAGTGTGGGGGTGAAGCCCAACACTTGGAAAAGTTGGGAGTTGGAGTCCTCCGGGACTCCCGAATGTTCAGAGCTCAACAGAAAGGGGCAAAACACCTTGCATTGGGGTGTTCTTGGTGTTATTGGAAAGGTCTTGAAACGTAGATATCGAAAATGCCCTCGCATTGGCAATTCGGACATCTGCAGCCCAAGTTATGGGCGAAAGAAAGGCCGGGAGTCAAACTGGCAATTTGACTCCCGACCACTAAAAGTCGGGAATCGACCTCTTCCCGACGTCCGATTTGAGTGTGCGACATGGCGTTGAAAAGATCTCGACAAGGGCTACAACTTTGGTTCAGACCTCGTTGCGATCGGACTCTGCAGTCGGGAGTTATGGTGGTTCAAAGTTCTGGGAGTCCCGTTGGGACAATTTCGAGACTCCATTTCGGGAGTCTTGGGAATTTGTGCCATTTGGATGTAGTCTCCACGGCGAGCTGCAGAGAATACTATAGGGAGTAAGGTGGTGGCTTACTCCCGAGTCCGGGCCGTGGTGAGTCTTGTGTGTCCAAGTGCCCGTGGCAAGTCCCAACACCCAAGGGTGTCTGAATGCTAAACTAACCTCCCGTGGTTGGTTTTTGGATGCAAATTCAAGCTTGATCTTCTAGTCCCTCTTCCTAGTCTAATCCCGGGGCTCCCAACTCGACCCTCTACCCCTTTCTAGAGTTGGAAGCTGGGAGCATGCCCTTCGATCCCAACTTCCGCAACTTGACATTTGGTGAACCCTCAAGTGGGTTCACCTTGGGACCAAGGAGCGTGTCATTCCAGCCACTTTTGTTGGTAGCCTTCGCCACATGAACTAGTTCTACTAGGATTCCATGGCCTTGGTCAGAAAGTTTGGGAAACTTGACCTATTCATAACCATGACATGCAACCTAAATTGGCCAGAGATTCTGCATGAGCTCAGGCTTGGGGAGGAAGCCAACGACCGCCCTAACTTAACATCCAGGGTGTTCAACATGAAGCTCAATGCCCTCCTTAAAGACCTTTTGTAGAATGGTGTTTTAGGCACTACGATGGTGAACATCCATGTGGTAGAATGGCAGAAGCGGGGCTTGCCGCACGGTCACATTTTGATCATTCTACGTAGCCAGGACAAGCCGCGTGACATCAACAATTATGACTGGATCGTGTGTGCCGGGCTTCCAGACAAATCCACCCACCCTGAGCTTTACAACATTGTGACATCTCGCATGTTGCATGGGCCCTATGGGGCCTTACATCCCTCATGTCCTTGCATGGTGACTAGGGCTTGCAGCAAGGGTTATCCCAAGACTTTCCAGCCCTAAATTGAGGATTCCACCGGTAGTTACCCAACCTATCGGCGACGGGACGACGACAGGACCTTCACCCACCCCACGTAAGTGTAGCTGTTGGAAATTTGGCAAGTGAGTTGTTGTCTTATGCACCTAACCATAAGTGTCTATGTCTGAGTCTACCTGCGAGAAAGGGACCAAAGTAGCTTAAAACCAGATGCTTCACATCATCATCACGTGACGTCCTTTGGATGCTAAGGTGATTGACAATTTCTTACTTCTACCCCCTCCCCCTTGCAGCTTGGGTTTTGTCTTTGACAATCGTTGGGTCATCCCATACAACCCCTACCTGACCATGTGGTACTAGTGCCACATCAATGTTGAGGTTTGCAGCTCCATCACAACTGTGAAATACTATTGCAGACCAGATTTCCTTGCCAACTATAAGCATGAATAACTGTGCCCTTCTTAATTAGAACCCCCCCCCGCCTCCGATTGCGTCGCGCAGGTAACGCCCAACCGGCAGTTGGACCAGGCCATCCTTGACCAGAGCTTGTAGGAAGTGGAGCAGTTACTGTAGGCCCAACGGGGGAAAACCCTTGAGGATTTTGAACTGCCTATCCCTACATAGCTGGCTACCCCGGGGGACGTTGCTATATCCGAGGAGCGGGCCAGGTACAATGTGACGCGATAAGCTTAGTAGCTTGCTCGGGATGTGCCTTTGCTAAATCAGCACCAGCGCTCCATTTATGACAATGTCATTGATGCGGTCCATGACCCCAGACCGGTGGACAAAACCTTTTTTGTTGATGGGCTGGGAGGGGCTTGCAAGACTTTCCTCTATGGATGCCTACTTAGTAGGGTGCGCTTTATTGGTGACATAGCGTTGTCCACGGCATTTTCTGGCATTACAACCCTACTTTTGGAGGGCGGCTGCACAGTTCACTCACGTTTCAAAATTCCCGTAGCAGGCCTTTGTGGCTCCTCTACTTGCTATGTTCCCCTGAACAATCTACAAGCGGCCTTGATTCGGGCTGCATGCCTCATTATGTGAGATGAGGCACCCATGGCCCACAATCATGTGTTTGAGGTTGTGAACCGCATGTTCCAGCATGTTATGGGTGTTGTTGACCTTGCCTTAAAGGACATGCTTTTTGGGGGCAAGGTTGTTGTCACGGGAGGTGATTTTAGGTAGATATTGTTTGTGGTTTCCCGGGGCACGAGAGGCTAGATTGTGGATGCCAGTCTCAAGAGGTCCGCAGTCCTTTGGCACCGTGTTAAAGTGTGTCAGTTGCATGAAAGCATGCTTGTTCAGAGGCTTTTGGCATAGGGCGGAGCCAATGCTGTGGCCGATGCCCAACAACAATAAGCTTGGGCAGACTACTTGTAACACATTGGGGAGGGCACATAGCAAGTCTTTCCTGAGGCTCGGGAGGAGGCTGTTTTGATCCCATGAAACATGTGCTGCCAGGGTGACACCATTGATAGCCTGGTGGATGAAGTTTACGACGACTTTGGCTACTTCATAGACTTGTAATCATGCAATGAGCACATCATTCAAAGGGCCATTTTAACTCTTCTGAACGAGGACGTTGACAACATCAACACCGCCATCATGAATTGGTTTGACCTCACCACACTTGACAGCACACTAGCACAACGCCACACGTACCACAACATTGATTCTGTTATGCAAGGCGAACAGAGAGGGGTTTACCCCACTGAGTTTCTAAACTCCTTTAACATGTCAGAGGTGCCACCCCACATTTTGACCCTGTAGGAAGGCTACCCGGTGATTTTGCTGTGGAATATGTCGGGCGGCCTTGCAAATGGCACTTGGCTTATTATGGTCAAGCTAATGTATCACATAATTGATGCTGAGATTGCCATAGGACCGGACAAGGGTAAGCACGTTTTCATTCCCCGCCTCAACATCACTCCCTCTGACACAGAGAGGATGCCTCTTATCTCCAACGGCGGTAGTTCTTGTTGTGGCTCGCATTTGCCATGACTATCAACAAGGCCTAGGGGCAGACACTACAGACAGTGGGGGTGTACCTGCCCAAGCCTGTTTTTTACCACAAGTAGTTTTATGTGGCTTTCTCTCGGTGCAGCTCACGGGGGGGCGTCTGGGTGCTGGTTCGGGGTGGTAGCAGGGCGGCTCTGAATGGGGCCCTTGTTAGCGTTTACACTAGTAATGTGATCTACCACAAGGTGCTGCAGTGATTCTTCTTGTGGGTATGGGGTTCTTTGGGGTCTCTTTTGCACTCCTAGTTTTTTTTTAGGGCTTGGGCTTTGGTTTCGTCTAAGGGGATGGGTTGGATTATGTTGCATTAGACTAAAATGGGGCTTTTATATATATCAGACATTCCTTCCATAGGATTTCTAGGCATGTAATGGATGCCTGTACCTGCAACCTCAGATGCAAACGTACCAGGAATGAATGTGATCATCAATTGAAACATCGCCAATTGTCATCATTGTTACATTGCATTAGTGCCGTGTAGTGCTTTGTAAGCATGGGTTACCACCTTAATTCAGTAAGTTTGTTTGTCTGTGATGGGGGTTTTGGGGGGTGGGGGAGGGAGAGGTCGGTGAAACAACGGGCGACCACCACGGTTTTCGCACCGGCTAGGTGTACAAACCAGGACCTGATCTCCACAAAGCATCGCAGCTGTCCGAAGGGAAGGAATGACGATTGGATCGCATCCCTCTCCCACCGCACCAGAGGTGGATATAAAAACCTTCCCCCCCCCCCCCCCCCACTACCGAAAGAATTGGCGGTTATATAGAGGAGCGTGTTTTTGGAAATTTCCAAAACTTTTGGGAACCAAGGTTCAAAATGTCAGAACTGGGGTTTTGGGTTTTCTCACCTTCGTTGGGTAAGGGAGTAAATACCCGGACTGATAACCTGAGGGTACAGACGGTTGGTTCTGATACCCACACAATGTTGGTCGGGACCACTGCGCTAAATCACAATATTGTTTTTATATGTGGGGATATAAATGCCTTCAGGTGGGACCCACGAGTGTTATTTTGGGAAAATTTCGGATTATGGCGACCAAACAAAACGTTCGAGGTGGCTGGAGTGGCGTAGCCATGAGTGTCCGAAGGTCACGGGTACCACGATCGAATTGTGTCCGAACTTCACGAGTACCCACTAGTTTCTATTAGAAAAACAAAGTTACCCAAAATTTTCTTGATATATATATATATATTTTTGGTGGTCAAAAGAAAAATGTTGATGACTAGAGTTTCTTTTTACATTCTGTGTTATCACAATTTGGCAATTTTTTCCTAGAAAATAGAAAAATTAGTAAAATTTACACTAGATAACAAATTTCAAAAATTTCCCCAATTTCTAAAAATACTAATGATAAATTTTATAATCCTTCTAGAATTTCAAGAAATTTGGTATAACACAATAAAAGCACTAGTCCCACCTATTATATGATCTTTGGTGGTGGGATTATTCCTATTCTTTGAGACAAGCAATAAATAGGAGCAATGAATTGAATAGGGCACTAAGCTTGATGCATGATAATGCCCATCATGAAAACTATTTGAAAATTTATTATACTGTACTTGAATTATATTGAACACTTGAATTATTTTTCTTGCACTATTATTCTAGGAAAAAAAATGTGGTGTAGAGGTTTAAATCACTCATTCCAACATAAAGTTTGAAGGTTAGATTCTTTTCTTCAACTTCTCATTTTTTTTCGTAAACAATGAATGAAAAAAATAAAAATCCTTGAGCAACTTCCTTGGGGAGAAAGGAACTTAACCAAGTTTTTGCACCTTCCTTTGGAGAAGGGAACTTGCAACTTCCCCAAAGCAAATGTGCCCAAGTTCCTTTAGGAAAGGTGGTTGTTTAGGAAATATGGGATCAAAACATCATTCCTTGCGACAAATGGACTTAAGTTCTGAAAACCTGGTTGCCCAAGCAATGCGAGCTCAAAAAGTGGTTCCCAAGGACAAATGGGCCCAAGTTGCCCAGGGACATGTGGTAGCTTGGGGAATATGGGCTCAAAATGTGGTTCTGCAAGCCAAGTTCCTGGCAATTTATGTATTCCCAAGGAACTGGGCCCATTTGCCCAAGGAATCACGTTTCTTGGGGAACTTGGTGTTGTGCGCTCTTATATTGATATCTATAAGCATCATGGTTAACTCACATACAACACATAATATATAGATATCATGAAAGGTACAACACATCCAAACACAAAATATTAACAATACAAGAATCCAAGCTTAAAAAACATAATGCAAATCCCTGTATAAAAAATTGCATTAAACATTAAAAATTTATTTTTAAAAAAAATTTGTGTTTCCAAATCTCAGATGATCCAAAGTGTGTTGAAATTACATAACTTGAGATTATATCCACACACTAAATGTTTAGAATCGCATTCAAACTCAGACTGATTCCAAATGAACTTACACTAATTTAGTTATAGTAATTAAGATATAAACATATAGCCAATAAATTTTTATTAACATTGTGCCATTTGTTCCAAGAAAATTGCAAGTTCCGTTCTTGCAGGTCCTTGTCTTTTAAGAGAATCTTGCTTCAGTAAGTTGGCTAGGGATTAGATTTTTTTTCATTCATCCATGAAGAAAACAAGAAGTTGAAAAAAAAAAATCAAACCTTGGACCTTTGGGCTAGGGGGCAATTCTAACCATTGCATCAATTCAAATAATTGGGCAAAAAAGATATGTAAAACATTTCATCATAGTTGGAGTATAATAAAAAAATTGAATGTTTTTTTCTTGTTAGGCACTGTCCTACTTGTACATAAGCCCAGCACTGCATTTAATTTGTTGCACTAGATGTAATTCTTGCCCCAAATATAAAGGTGCCTAAGAATTTTGAAAATATTCCTGCTAACTAATGGACATCTGGTTACTCTTGAAACTCTCACTGCTCTACCCCTGGCCACAAGAATATTATTCTAAAAAAACCAAAGCCTTTTAATTGGTAGTCATAAGAATATTGCCATTGTCACAAGTTAGGGACTAACCCAAAGGGTGTCTAGAAAATGTTATTACAGGGGCAATGTCCACAACGGTGATGGCCTTTTTGCTATTCCATACTCAATGTGCCAAAGAGAACTTGAGGGCTGAGCAACCCTGAGTATATGATGTGTTACACATTCCACTCCCAAGGTGGACTTATGTGCCCACCAATGTTGGCCAGATATTGATTTTCAACATGGGTAGCTAGTCAGGTCTGGGGAAGGGTATTGAAGACTTGCTTGCATACTATATATTTTGATGAGAATTGGCTCAATGTTTTGCCTCCTTGGTATTGACTTTGTAAACATGCTTCCAAACCTTATTGGTCTAGTATCGCTTAGAAGTACATTAGTACCCTACCATTATCCGGGTGTGAAGACCTGTGTTTTAGTCAGGTTGGTTATTTCTAAAGCCTAAATTGCTTTTGTCATCAGTAATCATAGCCCTAATTTTATAAAATCTAAACCCTAAAGCCTACCTTGACATCATACTAGATGGTTTCTAGGTTAGGTATGTGAAAAAATCAACCCTTTTGCATAATGGGTGGGTATTAGGTGGTTCTTGGGTCAATTATTCTAAAACTCACCTTTTATGTATAATAAGCAAGTATTGCAAAAATAATACCTAAAGAAATTGGTACCAAGGGGTATTGTTTAGAGACACAAGTCGATACCAGGTGGGTCCATTTAGTTTTCAAAAGCCAGGTATCTGATATCCTATGTGATAGTTTTAAAAAATCAAAAACCTGCTTGGTCGGGTATTTTTAAAAACATTAAGAATCAGCCAACACTGGTGCCCACCCAATAGTAAATTTCTCCCAGTCAGATAGAAGCACCATATAGGTGCATGCATTCCTGCAAATTTAGCTCAAGTGCTTGGTGCTAGAATTTGCTCAAGTTGTGCAAGCAAAATTTTTAACCAAGTTTTGTCTGGCATTCCATGTGTGAGGTTTGTCACGCCCATTTGCACATGCTTGAAAGTAATGTCTTGGGAAACACCTTGCTGGTGATGAGTCAGCTTGTTCTACTCGTAGTGTGATAGCATGTGATAGCACCTAAAATTCACTGGCCAAATTAGATCAGTAAGTATGTGATTAGAGCAGCTTCAATAACAACTGTGCAACGTTTCCACGTCAAATTGTATGAAACTGAGTCTGAACTTGTGTTGAGCAGTCTTCCCTGTTTGTGACGCACCTCTGGTTTTGGTTCTTAAAAACAATAAACATGACTCCAATTTCACACATCAACAAAATCAAGAGTTTGATTCTGGGGTCTGGTTCTTCAAATATAAACTTCAATAGCCCTTCAATGTGCCCAGACCATTGGGATTTTTTAACATTCTGCCACACTTGAGAGGTGTGTGACCTAAAAACAGTGTCCAACATTTTCTGTGGATGAAAGTAGAAACTTTAATTCAGTTCTATCGCAGATGATGCCAAAGCTGTTGTGTTTCAAGGATGTTAAAAAGTTCAATTGCTTGTTTTTTTGTTTTTGGCTTAGTTTGTTGTTTTGCAGGTTACTGTGGAGTGATTTTGGTGAGCTGGTTTTGGTGATGGAACGGGATCTTAGTTGCTCAATGGACAATTTTTATGTGCATTATGAATCACCGTTCTTGGAGATGATTGGTGTTGGCTTTGAAAGGAGTGAAGGGATGTGAACAATGCAAAGCTATATGAAGCTGGCTGAGAAGGAGAAAGAAACGAGAGAAACTAAGTTCTTATTCAGCTAGTTAGGATGTGTGGAGATGGTTTGGACTTTGATAGTAATTAGTTGGGGACAGAAGCCCCTCTAGAATTCTTCTTCTCTTCAACCTGGTGCTTGATATTCTATTGTGCCAAAAGCATCAGGAAGGAAATAGGAGGTCTAGTGTTTACATTTTAAGGACAAGATCAAGGGAAATGATAAAAAAAGTTCAGGATTTCAGGAGCGATTGTAGTGGCAACCATCATCTTTGTCAATTTTTTGAGGTTTCAATGTGATTTACTCTAAGAAAAAAGTACCTGTCATATAATGGGAGCTCCATAGATTTTGGAACAACAGTATGCTGGGGTGTAGATGATCACATTTACCTGCTCTATTCTTAGTCTCTGTCCAACTCTAAGGAAAACTATGTAATGGTGTGGGGGTTGCATTTGTGAGGATTTTGTTGTTGAAGGATGAGTTGACACACTCATTATCAATCAGTTGGTTCTTTGAAAGGGAATCAAGAGAAGTTTGATCCCTCAAGGTCCAAAGAACTAGAATAACAAAATTTGCTTGGCTAGAAGAGTTTAGAAACAATACATGTTGTAACCTTTTATATGCTTGTAAAAAATTTCCAACAAATCTTGTTGAGTTTGTATTCAAAATGTTAAGGATTTCCACACCAAAAATGATCTCCCCTTCTTTTCAACGACATGCATTCCCCATCTTTTTCACGCAATACCTCATATCTTCCACACATCTCAGTCAGTGCACCTTTGTCACTAGCTGATTTGTTTGTGATGGATGACTCCTTTTTAATTTATTGTCTTCTTTCTTTACTAGTGTATTAGTGCTCTTCTGATTGTTTTGTTCTTTGTGACATGTGTTCTTGGGGTTTTATTCACCTTGTACTTGTTGTGGATGGGTTCCCATCCCTGATTTTTTTTTTTCTATATACAGGGTTTTTCTTCTTGATTCCAGTTTTGAAACTCAGACCCAACGTTGAGTAACCTGAATTAGAACTACAGTTAACGTCCAGTCAGACTCCCCAGTTCTAATTTTTTTTTTCAAAAATCCCAATTCTGATTTGGTTAGTGCTAACCACAATTGAAACTGGCAGTTCTAAGTTGGCAACTAAGCAACACTGGTTTGGACTTTTATGCATAAGTATAGTTTTCTCCAAAAGACCTAGTAAAGATATATCATTGACATTGATTGCCCATACAATTGTGCCATTGAACTGATGTGCATTGTAAGCTGTCCAATAATTCATGTTCATATAGGATGGGTTGAGGAAATAACTCGCACATTATTTTTGATGTCAGGGACACTGGTAGTGGCACAAATACTGCTTGCAGGTGGATGTGCTTTTCATTTTCAGCAACAATGATAAAATGGCATGTATGTCAAATTTCAGATGAGGTAAGCATTGCAATGGTGTGAGAGTGCGTTTGTTCTTGTAAAGCTGTGCTGCAATAGTGAAGGTTTTAAGAAATTCGAAAAGAAATTTAAACTGATTTTTGTTGGCTAACATTAACGAGGGGCCACACATTTACCTGGTATTGATTATTGAGTCACGATAATTGACTCCAAGCTGCATGTAAATGGTTTCTCAATGTATATTGTTCAATATTTGTTATTTATCAGTGGAAGAGTGACACACATTAACAGTAATTAAGTTGGGATGTGAGAAATTTATACTAATACAGTCTCAAAATGCATTTGCATCACTAAAGTTGAGCCACTGTGAACCAGCACCCACCAGTGCACCATCCACTGGATGCCTGTTATTACTCAGTTGTGGATGAACCTCTACTGAGTTAGTATATGGTTTCACCTTTGTAACCAATTACCTACGAAATAGTTCTCACATATAAGTGGATAGGTAAGAAAATAGGTAACTATTAGGTAAGTAGATGGTTTATACACAGGTAAGGGCTGTTTCTACTACCTACCTACTAACAACCTGCTTGTGGGTTGTTTAATAGTTAGGTAGAAAAAAAAGCAAATGAGTTAACCACCATGGTTAGCTAGGGAACTAAAACCGTTTCCTGGTCACTTATCATCCATCCTTCATGGTGCACTGGTGGGTGCTAGTCCACAGTGGCCATTAAAGTTCACTAAAGTTGCTCTTTAGGCGGTTGTATTGAAAAAACTTCTCACCAATATACAAAATCCAAATCAAGAGTAATTTAATATCAGGCTTCAGGTAGATGGATGATTGGGCACAATTTTCAAGCTGGACGACAAATGCTGTTGCCTGTTATTCATTGCTCAGGAGTCAGTGGTGCAGAGTGGAAAATTTTGGACTCCAAAGGAACAAGCTGAGCCTCAGCTTCTTCGACCTTCTTGTTTCTTCTCTAAAAGAAACCCTTTGACTAGAGGGATGGAACACTTGCAACTTCATATGGACTGATTGACTGACTCCTAGCCTTTAGCACAATGGTACAATATTGGCAGCTTGAATTTCATTTCATGGTACTCAGACATTAGATGCCCATCTTCTAAATATCCTGCAAAAAGCAAGCTGCAATTTGTCTTGAGAAACCACGTTAGGCCGGCAGGCTGCACCAGCTTTAGAGATGCCAGAACTGTACAATCGGCAGTGGGACACAACACTTAGATCTGATCTGACAGAAACTATAATGCTAATTTCGAATATGGTTGTTGCTGGTAAAATTAAAAATGTGGAAATCCAGCAGACTTGCGGACTCAAAATCTTGGGCCTAAGTGTATACCAAAATCAAGCAGTACACAATGCGAGATGTGTGAACAGGAAACACGTTTCCATTTAGTTCCAGTTCCCTGTCTAACCACAAGGTTAGCTCAGGAAACACTTCTCCATTTGGTTCCAGTTCCCTAACTAACTCTGTGCAGTTTTTTCTATCTCTCTGGTCTAGGAGCAGTTTCTATCTCTCTGGTCTAGGAGCAGCCCCTTAGCCCTTACTGACCAGGGAGAACCAGCACCTACAAAGAATAATCAAGTGCATGACTTCAAAAAGTCATCCACTCTCTCTCTGCCTTATGTGCCTTCCCACAGTAAGCTCCTAACCTTGACATTGCTATTTGTATTCATCTATTTAAGTATATGAGGGAAAAAAAATATTAAGGAAAATGTGCCTGTTGGGTTTGAAATTTGTTGTCACCAAAAAAAAATGTTAACATTTGACATGACTTCAAATTAAAGAAAATAATTTTATTTTTCCACTAGTAATATGTTTCCACACTTTGAAAGAGACTTGTCTTGTTTTGACTTGTGTATGAGAAGAACCTTCTTTGAAGCTCACACCACTAGGTATGAAGCTCCTATTTTTCATGTAGTCTTTTCTACTCACAACTTGATATTGTTGCTTGTTACTAACATCATATATGTTATATTGGAAGTTTAATATTGGTGATGGTCTCATTGTGCATGTGTCAGATGGGAGTTTGAAACTCATAGTGTAGGTTTCCTTTCCATGAGGCTTTCATTGATGATTTATTTGTTATTCATATGTTTTCAATTGAAGATTTGATTCAAAGTTTAGTTCAAATTTTATTATGTGAAAAATCAATGATGTACTTTAAGTTATCAAGAGGTCATTGGGCACTTGGTTTATTATTTCTCACCTTGTCAACTTCATATTCTTGGACTCAAAAACCTAATTCTGAAAACAAGTCCTTGCCTTTAGTTCTTAGCACACATTGATAGCTAGTGTTAGTTGAGAGCCAAAGAACTACAATGTGTGAAGTGCTAATGATTATGAAATTTATCTTTTCATAGAGAGTGGTTCAAGGTTCTTACCAACCTCCTTGTACATTGAAGCTTAAGAATATGAAAGCCATAAATATAACAATGCTGACCATTGTTTCAAGGTGCAAACTACAAGTTGTGAGAACACAACGCCATAAGTTGGAAAAATTGAAGCGTCCAAGGGTCATGGTAGATTCTAGGGGCTTTCTTAGAAATGCAGGTGAAGTATTGAACTTGTTTAATCTAGTGACAAGGTTGAAAATCTTGGCATCTATTGTAAAGTGATGTAAAACCTCACATGTTTGCATCTCAAAATGGAATTTCTTTTACATGTAGTTCACAAGCTTCCACCAAAGAATCTTGGTAGTATTGGAGCAAATGTCATTTACCACAATCTTTGCTTGGGATGTCATCAAGGTTCAACTTCAAAATAGTGCATCTAATATTGGGATCGTAATAATAAATCTCAAAGCTTGGAATAACAATGTTGTTGTCAATGTTTGGTAGAATTGGCCAATGGTGGTGACCATGAATAGGGCAACATTCCACCAATGGTGGTAGAGGTTGACACTTGGAGTAACAACATGGTCATTGTTTGACAAAGCTAAGCAACAACAATAACAATATAAACAAGGCAAGGATTTAAAGATGATGACAATAGGGTGACAACAAATATGGTAATGGTGCAAAGGCAAAGGTGTCAACCAACTCTAGCAAATTTGGCACCCTTGAATTATAACAATTATGACCCCATGAGTTCTAACAATGATGCCTACAAAAAACTTGGGTTCAATGATGGCGGCAACCAACTTTGGCAATGACACCCACAAGTTATGATGATGACGCCTACAAATGTTTGCAATAATGGTTAGGGAAAGCTTGGCTATGGTGATGGCAATGAAAACCCAATGGGCAAAGGGGGACATTAAGTTTTAAACTTTTAAACTAGATGTGTCAAAAGAAGGATTTTTTGGGGAGTTTAGGTGAGGGACTTTTGTTTTTTCCATCTTATTATTATCTTATATCTAATTATAATTTTATGTTTGCATGTGATTTCAATATTCTATATTCATTTTAATTTTAATAAAGGTCTTGGAATTAAAAAAGAACTTAGGATTGTTCTTTCACATGTGGATTGTTTGCATTACATGGTTAGTTGGGACATGTAAGAGTGTTACTTCAATGTCTTCCAACAATCCATTTTGACCCAAATAAGGTTAGTAAATATTGTGGCCAACACAATTTCCATTACAATTTAAACATATGAAAATTTGAGATTAATCAACTATATTACCAATCCAACTTGTAATTGGAAATATTAATATTGCTTAATGTACGTTTAATCCTTAGTTAGTTATTGATACATGTATGAACAACAGAAACAAGACAAAAAAACCTAACCTAATTAATAATTTATATGATCTTACAATATAACATGTTTAACACCTCACAATGTGATCACAAAAATTTATAAATTGATTACTTCTAACCCATTATATGTTATGGACCTACCAAAATTATATGATGTTTTTAAGTTTTCACATCTTTTTTATGTTGGTGATGATTCTTTTGGGGATGAATCTTACCATTATGTTGCAAATTTTGTAAAATAATTCATAAAGACATATGAGCTTGATAATTGATTACTCATTAATTTAATAATGTAAGTCATATTTAAATTATGAATGAGGGATGAAAATGAAAGAAAAAATTACATGAATCACATTATAATTATCATCCTAGGACAAGGTTGAATAAACTTGCCATTTAAAAAAATAATCGAGGATTAAACAAAGCTTCCTTAATAATAGCAAAAAAATATGATTTAACCAAAAAATGAAATAAAATACAAGAATTCATCTTTTACTAATACTCTATTAATACTTGTGGAGGTGTTAGTTCACGCAAGGCTCTGTACTAAACATTATTGTGTGGATACATCTTTTACCCATGCATATCCATGATAGTATAAAATTAAAAAATGATATTTTATTTATACCTAGGAGTGAATATGTGCCAAAAATCCAAGTATGTAGGATTAGAGTAAACAAGCCATGAAAATAAAATAAAAAAGAAATATATATATATATATATATATATATATAACCAATTTGTGTGCCAATTTGGTGGGATATGTCGGTTTCAATTTGTTGGAATGTGGGGTCAACAAACCATTAAACATGATGATCAATTTTGAATGTAAATTAGATGTTCAATTCAAAAAAGATTCAACAATTTGTTTAATTGTGGTATCTATTTGTGTGTATGCATAGCATTAGGCAATTGAACTCCATGTTTCATTGATTGAATCAAAAAAAATTTAATACGTTTGTGCATACTTGTGCTCAAGGATAAATCAAACATTTTGATTTTTGCATTTTGAAATGAGATTTGTGCATGATCCCATTGGGTTTGGCCTTTGTATATTGTTTCAATACTTGCAAAATGTGGACATTTTTTTCATATTTAATCAATGCATATATGTTTTTTAAACCTTAAATAGGGGTATATATGATAGGACTCAAACTCTCCCCATTTACTAGACACCACAATTTTTGCATACCCAAAACTTTTCTTGGAGGAAAAAAAATAATGTTATTCACAAGGATATATAAAAAACAACATACCCCTAGACCCATGGTTCTAACCACTTACATGCACCTACTTACTTACTAGAGTGACCTAATTTTGTTCTCACAAACCCACAGTGAGGATTAGTAAGATGAAACTCAACTTGAACTCAGTTGTTCATCAACAATTGGGTAAGAACAAGCTCCAATAATTAATAAATGGTGTGGTGATGGCTATTGCTTCCCTCTTTGCTTATAGGTGCATAAGTTTTTCTTGCTGAATCCACATGATAGCCACCGATTCACCAATAAAACAGCTAAAAATTTAAGGCTTGTTACCAAAAAACAAGGGGAATACTTTTTGCACTGTGCGCATCCCCATTGTTGGACATACATGAACCAAACTATATTTCTAAAACTTTTATTGAAATAGAATGATTATGTTTCAAATATTGCTTCTTTTTAAAGATCCTATAAGGTTCTTCTTTAAGTTTTATTTTTTTAATTCTATGGACCACAAGAGATTAATCGTTCATCTTGATTTCTTCTCTAAGAGTCAACATGTTGTTTCATGTGAAATGGCAACTCATTTCCAACAACAAAATGCCCACAGAGATTAACTCTACTATTTCAACATGGTTCAATTTCAAAGACTGGACAAAAATTCAAGGTAGGATCAATGAGTATAATCTTCTCTACTTCCCAACATCCCCTTAGTCCCAAAACTTCCAAAGTTCCCACAATGTAGTAGGTATTCTTCTCAGAACAAAACACATTCTATATTTAGTTCAAAATCCCCAAAAACATCACACATGAACTGTCACACAACCACTCCAAAAATCCTAGACATGCTCATCCTTTTCTTTACATTCGTCCTTACAAAAACACATGCAACAACTCTAGACCTTTACTTGACATTCTTAGCACAGCGAAAGTTTTATTGTCATGATCATTCCGATCCAGTAGTTCCAATCAAGTTTCACTTCTATTTATTTACAACACCCAAAGTCCAAATCTGACACACACTTTTCACTCCTCTAAAAAGTCTAGCAACTTAGCTTTTTTTCATCACCAAAAAGCTTCTATTCACTTCCTCAGCCTGCATCAAATATCCTCCCCATCACCTGATCTCCTCACTTCCCTAAAACCATTTTGCCAATCTTATTGCAGAAACTTGATCCACAAAGCTCATGAAGAGTTTTCATTGAGCAGCAGAGATTGCACTCCATCTTAGAGACTAACTCACCAAGCTCCCTTCGTCATAACCTGCAAAACAACAAAACCCACCAAAAATAGAAACACATCAGAAGCAAATTTTTCGATGATGTTGAAGTATCGTGCCGCACTGCACCGCAAGCGGTCCAACCACCAGTCTGAATTAGGGTTTGTAGCCTTCATCCACAGAAAACAACTGACACTGTTTTTAGGTTACAGGTTATTTAAATGTTTGCACAAAATTTCTCTAATCAATAAAGTTATCGATAAAGTCGAGCAATTAGGGTGCCAAAATGACCACTTTTGGCTTAATAGGGCATCAGACGTGTAATTAGGAATGACAATTTTAGAAAATGAAGTAACTGGGACCCAAACTAGTTTTTCCACCAATTTTGATGGTAAACTAAGTTTCATCCTGTCTCTCCTTTTTTCTGAGCGCCTCCAGTGCTTCTATATATATTTTCACTGCTCCTACATGTACAACTACTATAGTTATTCTCAAACCTTGTGCATTAAATGCTGAGTTTCAGCATTTCATACTGAGATTTAATAAAATTTCACTACTTTGCAGATACCACTGAAAGACGGGATAGGGGGTGAAAGCATTCCCAAAGACAGGGTGACTTTGCAGATAACTCTAATGTCAATCTTGTATTAGTTGAAAATCTATGGCAAATGCACTTCAGCTAAAGAACTCTAGATTTGTGACGTGATTCTGGAAAAGTTTGTTTAATTGATTCAGAAATTTTAATTCAGTTGTCAGTTAATGCCCTTTGAGCAGGCTAGGACGCATGATTACGGGAATATGTCTAAAATAATTTAAATTAAAAAAATATTCTTCAATATTTTATTATATCATAGCATTTTAAAAAAAAACCCTCTTATCTCAAGTGTTTCATAAGACATCCAAAGAGTGGCCCACCAAGATTTACCTCAACAATTCAAAAAGGTGGACAGATTTTTCACTATATCATTTTCTCATTTTGCCACAGTACTACACACAATACTTTCAGCCTTTTGCACCAGAATGCAATTCTTGGACCTGAATTACAAAACGTTTGGCACCATGCACATAGTACACGGATGTGGCCTTTGGTGCTGTACCAAAGGCCACATTGCCAATTTACAACTAGAAGTTCTTGCTGTACTTTGTGTCTAGAAGCATGCATTTATTTACAAATCTTATCTATTTACTTGTACACATATTGCAAGGGGCAATCCAGAAGACAGGACCTTAATTGACATTTGACCAAAACAGTCTCCATCCAAAGTGAAACCAACTCTCACAAATGGGCCCAAATGTCATAGATTGCATTGGAATTATAAAAATCTGAGTTGTAGAGGAAGTTAAGCTGAATCCTTCATTTTTTGAAATATGGGATTTGGTTTTAAAATGGAAAAATTGTTGCCATCAAAAAATTTATTTAAATTTTTTTGGGTAGCTTTAAAAAATTACAAGTTTTTGGAGGATTGGATCAAGTTATCATATTTTATTACTGTTTTAATAATAATAATTCTAAAGTAGACAGAGGGCATCCACATGAATGAAGTCAAAATTTACCATCCAATGTAACTCTACACAAAATCATAGAGTTTGAGAAATGCAAATTGAACACCACAAAGGTGGGAAACATGGTAAGACATGTCCCCTACACCATAGGACTGATTATTTTTAACCTAACATATTGCAAGTAGAAGAAACAGTGGGCTAGTGGCCCAATTTTCGCAACTTTGACATTTAAAGATTAACCAGATCTACTTGCAAATAATGATGTCGAGACCTACAAAATCATTTCTAGTGTACTTGGAGGGAACGTTATTAGACAAAAAAATCATTTGCAAATGGTGGATTTCTTCAAAAGAAAAATGTCTATTCTGCAGGCATTTTGCTATTTGAAATGCCTATCATTTTTTTCAAATGAAAAAAAAGTTCTTATATGTCTTTACACTAACTAGATAATCCCTCAGAGATGGTGTATTCTTGAAATAAATGTCCTTTTCATTTTGAGATTCTTGAAATAAGCACTTGCTTTACAAAGGTGAAGGGTCATTCATTACAAGGAGATGTAATCATGTTCACTTTATATTGTACTAAATTTTGAATGAACTTTAATATACTTATCACAATGAAAGTGAGCAACCCTCTAATGAATGGCAACCAATAGCTATGGACAAGTGAATTTATTAATAATTATTTTATTAAGTTATTATTTTTATTTATAACTAATTTAGGTTAAGAACTTAAATTACACATTTTAAAAACTTAAATTAACATAGGAATTTAGTTCACTTAGTAAGTTAAAATGCAACTATGAAAGTTTGAATCTCTCCCCTCACTTTCATGAAAAAACAAAATCTTAACAATTGAATTATTATTTAAATAAATAAAATTATTTATCAACATATATCATTATGCACTTTTTTTTTCTTAACTTATTTTAAAGTAGCTTTCATGCTTATGTTACTTTGTTACTTCACATTACATACTTATGTTACATATTTACATAACCTATGATACTAATAGGTGACCTATTTTGAAGTTAACATAAGCCAACCAAAGTCAGGTGGTTATGTTAGTCTTAAGCTATTCTTTTGAAGTACTTAGTACAAACAAATACATTCATTAAAGGTTATATGTGGATAGTTAGCCTATAGACGTCTTAAAGAACAATAGGAGAATAATTTTTCACCCTAAATACTAATTATTCAGGAAATAATTCCAACACATATTTTGCACTGGAAATTTTTCATGGGTGCCTGTTGAGCTTACTAGTTTTTCAACAAAAAAAGAGAAAAAAAGTCACTTTGGGCCTATTTTGAAAGATCTATGTTTGCAAAAAACAGACTCAGCAAGTGACCAAGAAGCCACCTTTTCCAGAATATTTTTTGCAAAATGATGAAAGTTAGTCACCAAATAATCACTGAGACAGAAAGAAAACAAAACAAATTTTCAAAGTTTTGCTATATTTTGGCGACCTATTGGAAACCTAATATTGTCTACATATGGCGATTTCAGAACTTCTTTCCTCTAAATCTGGCGACTTTTGCGTTTAGTCTTTCACATTAATCTTTCGTGGAACCCTGCCAAACTTTTGTTTGAATCTTTTGTTTGAGTAGCACTGGATTTTTTTGCTCACCAAGGGGCCAAAATTCGCGCAAAAGAAAGGAGGTTGGTTAAAGGTAAGAAATATATACTTAAGCAGTTGTAAATTAAGATACTCTTCATAAGTTAGATCATCAGGTTGATTACGTATCCATCTGCGATTTAAGAATCAATAGATCTTTGAAATCTGCAAATAATGAATTTTTTTGTATCTTTGATCATCTATAACTATGGGAAGAAAACTAACTATTTGTTTCTGAAAGAAATGCAAAATAGTTGGTCATTTGTTTAGCTAGGGAAGTTCTACAATCTCTGTCTCTGCAAGTTTAATGTCAATGTGCATGTGTGTGTGTTTTTTTTAATTGCAACGTCTATACATTGATAGCAAATGACACTTTTAATTGCAAACATTTTTTTGTTTTAAAATAATTTCTTTTTACTGCACATGAAAGCGTGCACATACACACCGACACACATACATATAGACAGACAGACAGACAGACAGACAGGTCTACAGGAGTGATATACATGATGACAGACATCACTTTTTGTTACACAGATTATTGTTGGTGATGATCTAGATATAACTTGGTCGTGGTGGGAAGAAGATGATGATCCTTCTCCTCAAAAGGATAATTATTATTTCTCAAAAACTTCCAAGATAAGTCTCTACATCAGCTTGCTACATTAAAATAGAAAGAAACTAGATTGGAGCTTGGAATTAGATTCATTCTTCCTTTACTATATGTAATATCGAAAATGTTTACTGTTGTAGTCCTGTAAATATTTATTATATCGAGAGCAGCTAGATCCAAGAACTTGCAGCAACAGCAACACTAAAGAAGTACTATTTATAGTAGAAGTCCTCGGAGCCACCTAGCCAGCTAGCTGCTTCGAGATCATCTGTGATCGATCTCCAGCTGCAAAACATTAAATAAGCAGCTGCAGCTCTAGCTACTAGGCTCTCACAAGATTTGGGGTGCAGGTCAATTAAACACTGTCAGGTCTAAAAGCAAAATGCATGCTACTAGAATGAAGTTGTGCTGCATGCAGGTCATGCCCCGGAGTAGTCTAAAGAACTGCGGCATAATTCTGTAAGCTAGCAATTATTTTGATGTGTTGAGCTTCATGGGTGGCAGCATTGAGGGCAATGGATATAAGATGATCTGCAGACGTTGTTGTCTGATATCAGAGAGACAATCCGTCTTCCGTCCATGGCAGATTGCATGCTGCATGCATGCAGTGAAAATTTGGACGTTAATGATGATCAGCTAGGGTCCGCAGGAGCTGATCTCTCGGGAGATTGTATACGGTGGTTCGTTCTTGGCCAGCCACTCGTACACGTTGAAAACATGGGTCTGGTACATAAGTGACACCGTGACGGTATCGATGAACCAGCTGGGATCGATGCCGGCGTCGTCGTGCGAGACGTGCATGCGACAGATTTGCTGTACGCAGTCGCCAATCAACGTGAACGTGTCGGTGGAGCCTTTCTGGAAGTTTCGGTTTTGGCTCTTGAGTCCCACAAATAGCACCGAGCTACCCAACCTGTCGAAGAACTCCACGTTCACGTCCGCTGTCGTCCCCGCTCCCTCTATGTTGCCCGTGGTTGTGATGATGGTGTACGTGCACTGATTGTACTGCACTTTCACGGCAATCCATGCATGAGCCATCAACAACAACAGACTCGTGGTTAGTTAGGACATATTTCTATAAGGCTGCTTGAACTGTAAAGCTGTGAGATGACTGTGAGCACAACTAGTTGAAAGAACATAATGGAAAACTGTTGAGAGTTCATAGGGTTAGTAACATGATTAATTACATATTTTCAACACACTTACAGCTCTCCTATGGAAATCCAATTTCCCTGCAGCAAGAAACAAGGCCCTATGTCAGAGTGGTTTTCCATTAGGCTGCTTTGATTACAGTATTGAACTGTGATCACAGCAGCATAATGGATAGAGACTCATAGTTATAATGAATCGCGGATGGAATAAAAGTCAGGCCTCGAGCGAGCTACCGAACCTGTTGGGATTGCAGCGAAAGGGAATGACTGACCATTGTTGTATGCGCCACAGTGGTGGAGTTGGAGGGAGTCGAAGGGGTGTACGGTGGTGGTATATTCGTGTAGGGTACTGCACCTGATGTGGGTGCAGGCACTGGCTGATAAGATGGTGCGAAGAAGGGTGAAGGCCCTGGCGCCAGCTGCTGGAACGACGCGCCCGGACTAGGTGCAGGTGCGCCCACACCTGATGGAAAGGGGTCCTGGCACTTGGAGGAGGAGCTGGAAGAAGAAGTCGGCTTTTGATCATGAAGTTCATGTAACTTCCTGCTCGAGACTACAGTCGATGCCCGTGATCTGGGTGGAGACGGAAGAGGGGAAGACTGTACCTTAGATGGTGGACTACTGTAATTGGCCGCCGAAGGCGGTGGCTCATGACTTACATTCACAGGTACTGATGGCACTCTCGGATCTATACTATGAGACGGCGGCGGCGGTTCATGAGCGCGCACTACAGGAAGTGGCGGTGGTGCATGATGTGGTGGTGGTGGCGACGGATGATGTGGTGGTGGCGGTGCATGATGTGGTGGTGATGATGGTGGCGGCTCCCGTTGCGGAATCATTGGTGGCGACGACTGGGGTGGTGGCTCATGTGCAGCAGGTGGGGGCGGCACTTCCTTCTCCACCGTCGGTGGTGGAGGCGAATGCGGGCTGCTAGGAGTAATAGGCGAGGAAACCCATGGTGCAGAATTATTAGCATTAGAACTAGAAGCAGTCGTCGCGGTCGTCATCTGGAAATCATCATGATGAGAACTACCAATACCCACAAGCTGGTCCACAACACGAGCAGCTGCAACGAACCGAGGCTGCAGCAAACCAGTACCACAGTAGTCTGAAGATGCAACAGCCATCATCCCGACTATTAGAATGGCAAACCTCCATCGACTCATACTGTAGCTGGGAAACCACCACGACGTACGCCAGTACACAGGAACAAAGTCCACAACACCATCATTTCTAGTCGTCATTTCAACTGCAGATCACAACTCTCCCGGATCCCAGCTGCTGCAGCAGCTCCAGCTACAATTGGCTAGTGCAATCGACCACACAACTTGTCACTCGATCAGCTCTGATCACTCTTCAAATTCTCAAATCGCTGCAACGAATTCTTCAGCTGAATACTCTCTCTACAAGAAAAAAAACCTACTGCTGCACAGAATCCAACTCACAAAACCGTGGGATCTAGAATCTCCAAAGGCAGAATCTTACACCTTCTCCAAGCCTGAAAGTTGCTCAGTCGAATGAGGAAAACAGAGAAGCAACACCCGTATATATACGTAAACCAATACGTACTATATACCTAAACCTATAGGCACTGCATACCTAAACCGATACGTACTACATGTGTAAATCCATACGTACTCAATATGGTAGGAATCGGCAGTTTTTTTGGAGGTGGGGGGTGGGCGGGTTTGTTTTTTTAATGACGAAAAATGAGCATTTTTTGGGTTTTTAGTGGCCAAATTTCGACCAATTTTTTTAATTGACTGATTTTAGTATTATGTTCCAGTGGGTTAGCAAACAATATATATAGATGCTTACATAATTTTTTTTCTTTTTTATTCTGATTTTAGCCAGATTTGGTTGAAATCTTTTTTTTGGATGATTAATTGCCACTTCAGAACCATCACGAAATTGGAAAAACCAAAATTTAAACGAAAATAGAAACAAAAGAGCACTGGTAGTAGGAACCAGGGATATATTTTTTCCAATTTCTGGATATACAAAATTTGGTGAATTTTTCCCAAAAATAGCAAAATCAGTCAAATTTACACTCCAGAATAAACTCCAAAACTTTCCCATATTTTTGTGGAAAAAAAAACCACAGCTAGGAATCAGGACGTGGCCTTAGAGTTTATTGTAATTTAATTTTCAATGTAGGATAGAAAATTTTAACTTCATGCAGAATGATTGGTGATGATGATCTATTTGTTGAATTCATAATTGGCATGGCATGTACTACTACTGCAGCTACTTGCAAGTTGTGCAGTGAACTGTTTGTTTTTTCTTCCCTTTCAGTTTTCTGATGTAGCATTGTTACCCCATCATCCCAAACAAAAGATTTAACCTGAATTGCTGAAAAGTTTGTAAAAAGCTTTTGGATCTGGAAAAAACTGGTGAAAAACTGTAGAAAACAGCCCCACACACGAACATGCCTGTTGAAATGTGGAGAATTTTTCTCTAATTTTTTTTTTTTCGTTTTAAACACTTGGTGATTTTTTTAAATCGAGGAATTTCCAATCAAACATATAAGCCTTTTATTTTTTGAGTTTGACATTCTGCAAAAAAATTCCAGAAACAAAAAAATTGTTGCAGTGTATATCTCCAGTAGCAAAATACATGGTCATACCATCTCGCTCTGTCTATAAGGGGATATGTCATATTCAAATTTCATAAATTGTGCTGCAGATTTTGTTAAGGATGATGTATATTTATCAGTTTTCTATTTTAGAGGTATGCATTGGCTTCATCCTAAGATTTGGTACTAATATTTGATGCAATGTTTCTTTTTTCTTTCATTGTTTTGATTTGCAAAGTGGTAATCATTTTCCTGGAAAAATCTCTTCTTTTGCAAGTTTTTCTCAATCTGTTTGCAATTTGGCACCAAAAATATCACTGATTATGCAATTGAGCCACATGTTGATAATGAAACCCATTTCCATTTTATGGGTAAGGATCTTTGTTCAGTGCTAATATGTAATCAATCTCCCCAATTTACAAAAACATGGTTGCAACTCCCCTTGTATATCAAATCCTTTGATTGTAACTTCATTTTTCATTCAAACAAAATTCAAATCAAGTCATCAAACTGGAGTCGTCCAACTTCTTGTTGTGTTGGGGGGTTTGGCAATAGTAATATTTGAGCTGAGTAGTTGGACTTTGAATATTGAAAAAAAACTATAAAAAATTAGAGATGTTTAGTTCATGTCTTCTTTGACATTAGCTGAAAAAGGCCTGTAATAGGAGAATTGATGTAGTGACGAAGCTCAAGTGATGAGTTTAACTTTTAACTTGACTTGCCAAGCATATGGGACTAATGCCACCTAACAGTAGATTTCATGTTTAATTGATGTGCATAAGTGATGCATGGTTTGCCAAGCATAGGAATCCCATGTTGTTTTGTGGTTGGTAGGCCCTCCCCACCCCTCCCTTCATTCATGTACCAGTCCCATGTGGAGAGTAGGTAGATGTCTTGTAGCCGTTGTTGTGCTTGAAGGACATCATCTCTACGTACCTTTCTCCTTTGTACCTACGTTTAAGTAACACATATGGAAGTAAGTTGGAAAAATCTACCTAGAATTTTCTATTATAACTACTTCTTTGGAGTGCTGTTTTGATCATTTTGCTAAAGACCTGAAACCACTGCAAATTGATTTCCAAAAAAACTACTTACTGCTAATGATTAAAAAAATCCTAGGAATATTTTGAGCCCACATACAATGAAGTGTGTGGTACCCACCCTTGCTGTTACAATGCTTAGGACAGACCTATCAATGATGAAACTAGTACTCTATTGAATGATTAAGGCTCTTAGCCACAAATTGGAACTCCAGGGTTGAAATCCAGGAATGGGTAGGCTGCAATTTTTTTTAATGTCATTGTGTTTGCATGCTATTTACAAGTTACAACCAGTGTTTTTCTTTTGGCAAATTATCATCACCACTTGGTGGCAAAAGGAAAATCCAGTGTGACTCAAATGATCTTTGTGAAGAGAAAGTGCCAGAGGTTCCAGCAATTCGCCAAAAAAAATAGCAGGATTCTTAAGATGTTTTACTCTAACCACTGACCTGAACCCAAATTTGGTCCCTTGAGGATGAGCCCAGTGTGACTACCACCTTCATCTATCCTAAGGACCTACAACTCACTCCTTAAAGTGGGTAGCCACCAGTGTTTGTTTTTTTCATATTTGGAAATTAGCCCTAGTGGCCTCGTCTGCAGTTGCTATGTTGCTCAAGTGGCCACTAGTCTAAGTTGCAGGAGCTCTGATTGGGCTCACCCCCACAATTGTTTTATATATTTGGCTGCTAGTTAATTTGGTGGGGTGAATATGTGGCCCCCACTCTAATTTGAACATTGAAAAGCATTTGGCTATTAAGGGATTTCTCTTGTAGCTTTTATGGTGAGTATGCAATTGGAAAGATGCAGATTTGGGCTAGGTGAAAAAAAAAATTCTCTAAATCTGGCAATTCCATGTGACATCTAATAGACTTTTTGGGCAACCAAGCAAAATGTTTGGTGGACATTGCAAATTGCAAACAGTAAACACAAGCACAAAACTTGCAAAAGACTCACACTAAAATCAATTGAGGGAATTGAAACCCTAAAACTGGCCTTTCCAGCTCAACTGACCTACAAAATCAAACCAAATTAGGCTACATTGATGTTGCTACGGACAACAAATGTAGAGAAAAGCAAGGGAAAGAGAATCATAACATGCTGTCATCATGGAAACAAAAGGAATTAAGCTTGGAATTCATCGGAGACAAGCAAAGCCAAAAAACTTTTGCTGCTACCAAAAATTGCAAAATTGCTACAAGAGCTTCCTCCTCTCTAGAAGCTTTGTAGGCCTCAAATAAGATGTTCATTGCACCTTAGCCATCATAAGAATAACAGTGTCAAGCAGATCTCCATCGCTCAATGCATTCTTCAAAAGGGAAGTTTTATACAGTATAGAAATGTTGCACAAACGTGTGCACAACCAATGGCAAATGGGTGGTGAGTCTATTGTGGAGCTTGGACTTCATAAAGGCCAAAGTAAAAAAATAAGGCTTATCCTCCACACTATTAAGTACTTGTACCATAGCGAGCTCAACCAATTTCACATATTCTAGGAAGTTGGAAACAAGAATTTGAGATGTTCCCACAAGGCACCACATCCTAGTTAAAAGGTTTGTGTCAATGGGAAGGCCCATGCATGTCCTACATTTGACTTCATAATCAACTTGAACATGCCCAATTGGCATTCAAGAGCTCAAACACATGAACCTCCTTGTTGTTCATCTAATGCTAAACCTTGCCATAACAAAAAGTTCCTTTAAGAACTTCAAGGTGTTTGCCAAATGATAACAATCTGCTTGGAACTAATACTTGGGATACATAATCCCAAGTGCATCCATAATGGCATGAGTTGGAAACCTAATATCTAGCTCATGAAAAAATCATTATCCAGCCCTTGCCAAAACACAAACATATGGCAACAAGTGCAAACAAATTCAAACCCTCAAAATGTGAACTAGAGTACAAATTCAAAAAGGTTAAACATGTTAAACATATTTTCCAACTTTTGTAGCCCCTACCAAAGCACAAAAATAAATGGCAACAATTATTTAAAACCCTACCAACAGAAGAAAAAAACTAAAGGTGATGCAAAATTTACCTGTGCATTGGTTCTTTACCAAAGACTCAACAACAAGAAATACATCTTCTCTAACAAATGAAGTAACCATGGTCTCCAAACATTAAAAGAAATTTGGAAATAAATGAGTACAATTTTAGTTACAACAGACAAAATTTTAGTCGTAATAGACACATGGGACTATAAACCTTATAATCACCTTGGACAAGTGGCAAAAAACAACCATTTTTTAAAAAATTCCACGTGGCATCTACAATCACCCCTGTAGTCACATATTGCTTGCAACTACAAGGATTTTTCATCCATTGCATAATTGTAAGACTATGTGACTATAAATATGACTACATAAAATATTGGGCAGCATTTTTTAAATAATTAAATTTAAATGAATTAATATATTCTTAAATCACATATATTTAGAATTTTATTATATAAATACTACAATATAATAATTCAAATTATTGATAATTTCATAAATTTCTAGCCTATGAGTTGTTTACAAATGTCATTACAAACACCTAATTTAGGTAGTTAGGTAGGATACCTAGTCTATGTACTTAGGCCCACATAGGTAAGCACCTAGGTTAAGTAGCCTAACTATGTAGGGTACATATGGCCAACTTACCATTGTCAACCACAACTATGTAACTTGTGAGGTTTAATCCTTAGACCCCAAGGATGGATATCAACTCCTTTGCCATCAAAACACCCAACTTGATGTGCAAATATAGTGGATCGCATTATATTTAACCCATACTTGACTTTCAATGTTTCATATTTTATTGATATTTTTTCAAATAGAAATTTTTAATTTGATTCTTAAAATACTTTTGATCACATACATAATTAAATTTTTTTTTTCAAAATTGTACATTAATTTGAATAAATATTTTCTGAATTTGTTAAATTGAATTACATTTTAGATGATGATTTGTTGGAATTATTTTTTCAATCACATGATTTATAAATGAAAAATATTTTACAATTAATATTTAATAATAAATAAATAAATAATTTATCTCCCACATATTAATCCTTCATTTCATAAAACAATTACACAATGTGATTATAATATATCATAATTTTAATTAATTCACATATTATTTTTATAAATGGATAATACAACTATCACATTTCAATATATATATTTTTTAATATTAGTTATAATATTTATGATGTATAATATTTTTTATGTTTTAAACTTTAATCTAAATTACATTTAATAATGTTAGATAATTAATGAATTTGATGGAATTTAAGTTTTATATTGTTACAAATATAACATATAAATTTTATCTAAATGGTAAAAGTCTTATAATGAAATAAATGATATATTTCTTAAACATCTTAAACTTCTATTTGATTAAAAATATATATCATACTTGATTATGATAATAATAAGTTGTAACATTACCAATAAACAATTAGACACAAGTTGATTATGAAACAAATATTGTAATTCCCAAGATGCCACAAATATTTTAATTATCAAAATATTGTAAATGGAAAAACATTTGGCCCTAGTTGCTAAAACAAATATGACCAATTGTAAAAACAACTAGGTTTTCATCCATCCAACGATCCATTCACAATATTGGATGAAAAATGTGCATTTTCATTTTATTTTTCCATCCAAACATGTAATAGTCACAAATTATAGTCACATTTGTGACCATTCAATTATGTCAACATTATTGTCACATAGGTGACTACAATAGTCTTATATATGATTACACATATTTACAATTAAAATGACATGTAAGAAACCCAATTGTAGTTATAAAAGTAATTGATTTAAACATTAGTCACATTTATAATCAAAACCATATGAATGGAATGGACAAGATTTCTTTTAGTGAAATCCCAATGCACAGCCTAAATGTGACACGCTCCCAAGCTCCTTGATAGACTTAGGATGAGTCTAAAATAAAAAACAACAGAAAAGGTTAGGAGCTTAGGGCACGCTCCTTGGCTCTCAACACTTTGAAGGGGTAAAGGGGTGTGTTGGAGCTCTGGGATAGGACTAGGAAGAGTGACAAGCAATTTATTTACTTAGTCGAATTTGTATCAAACCAACTAACAAGTTGGTTAGTACAATGTTGGAACACCTTTAATGCTAGGAAGAGCCACGAGCGGCCTTGGATTCACAAGACTCACCATGGCCCAGACTTGGAGGAAACCACCACCTTCCCCCATATAATATACTCTACACCTCTCCACGGGGGCCACATCCAAATGGCTTTTTATCCCGGGACTCCCAAGTGGGAATCCCGAAATTCCCACAACTAGGAATCCCGAAATTCCCACAACTAGGACTCCCGCGACTTTGGGGGCCCATAACTTCGTGTGCAGACCTTCGATTGTAATGAGGTTTAAAGAAACGTTATAACCCTCATTGAGTGTTTTCCAATGGTATGTCACACACCACTTGCACGTGAGGAAATTGGGTTGATTCCCAACTTTTAGTGGTCGAAAGTCAAATTGGCACCAATTTGATTCTCGGCCTTTCTATTGATCATAACTTGTGTTTTAAATGTCCAAATGGGCAATGCGAGCCCATTTTAGACATCTACGTCTCAATAGTTTTCTAATGATATTAATAACTCTTCCAATCAATGGGTTCTAACCCTTGCAATCGCACTTTGAAGATTTGGGACTCCATTTGGGACTCCAATTCCCACAATGGCGGTTCACTTGGGAGTGTGAGGGATCATTCCCTCACATTCTTTGCACTCCTAGGAGCATGTGATGTGACTCCCGAGACTCCCTCTTGGCCCGCAACCTTGCGACCCCTTGCCTTGGTCGTAACCCAAGATTAGGGTTACGACAAAATGTGTTGGCTAGAAACTTCAAATGCCAAGTCACAAACTCCAGTGTTAACATCTAATACCCACCGCATCTGGATATTTTCATGTTTGCATTCAAATAAATTGAAGGCCTAAAAATTGTCTACAAAAAACTTGGACTTTTATCAAAATACATATTGAACAGATTAGTTTAACAAACATTGATAGTTACCACAAGGTCACAAACAAATACATTTCACATTTGGGCAAACTTGGTGAAAACATGAACAAATTCCAACAAGGTCAAAATGCATAACAAGTCCAATAGGTTTTGAAAATCACACAAGTGCTCATAATTGAACTTTCCTTAGTGATTTGTAAAGTTATTCATAACCATTTTCACTAACAAAATTTTGTATTCTACCAAAACTCTTTTGGCAAGGCTCAGCATCAAGATCCACCTAGTTTGCACGTTGTGAACTATTTTATTCCCTTGTGTTTCCATGACCTCAACAAGTTTTGTGAATTCCAAATGTCGCTTAAAGGAATGTGCAAAGTAGGCATGTAAAATTTGTAACAGGCTCTTAATGTGCTTCACCAAAAGCAAACCTAATAAAATCTACATAGTTATATTTGTGTGATGGGCCATACAATGGACCCCAATGGAATAAAAAACATGGTCATCACAAATCTACTTGGTTACACCAGAAATCTACTTGGTTACTTGGTTCCTTGAAATACATTGACACCCTCAACCCCAAAGTAAATGAGTTAGTGGAAACCTAATCTCTTAGCATTCCCCTTCCTATTGTGAATGCCTCCATGATCGCTTCGGTTAGACTATCACTGCTAGATCCTTCCAGCACTTAATCCAAGCAAATAAGAATAGGAATTTTACCTAATTTTATACAACATAGCAATGGACAAATAACCAAGATTAGTTATCCAATGTAAAAACCTCATCATAGTTAAAAACAACATATTATGCAGCTACCATTGCCTTTATGGTTGCCCTCAACATGTCCTAGTTTATAAACTCTACCGTTTGCTAGCCAAAATTATCAATCCAACATTTTTTGCAATTTCTTGGAATTACTAAAAATTCAAACAATAACCTTAAAAATTCATATTCTAACATGGGACGTCCCTAGTACAACAAATGTGACGCGCTCCCAAGTTCCTTGTAGACCCACTTGAGGGTCCAAGTATGCGACAATGCGGAAGGAGTTGGAACTTGGAGCCGCTCCCTAGCTCACAACACTTGGAGGGGTAAAGGGGCGTGTTGGAGCTCTAGGATGGGACTAGGAAGAATTGACAAGCTTATTCACTCACACAAACTTGCACACAACCCACACGAAGTGGTTAGTGCATAGTTAGAGCACCTTTGGTGCTAAGACGAGCCACGGGCAACACGGACACACAAGACTCACCACGGCCCGGACTTGGGGGAAGCCACCACCTTCCCCCTTATAGTATACTCTGTAGCTCTCCACGGAGGTGGCATCCAAATGGCTATTTTTCCCGGGACTCCCGCGTGGGAGTCCCCGAAATTGACCCGGGTTGGAGTCCCGGGACTTTGGACGCCGATATCTCCCGACTGCAGAGTCCGATCGCGACGTGGTCTGAAGCAAAGTTGTAGCACTCGTCGAGAGCTTTCCAACTCCGTGTCGCACTCTCAAATCGGATCTCGGGAAGACCTCGATTCCCGACTTTTAGTGGTCGGGAGTCAAACTGGCAGTTTGACTCCCGGGCTTTCTTTTGCCCATAACTTGCCTTTCAGATGTCCAAATGAGCAACGCGAGCCCATTTTAGACATCTACGTTTCAATAGCTTTCCAACGGTACCAAGAGCGCAACAATCCATTGAGATTCGACCCTTCAACTCGCACTCTGAAATTTCGGGAGTCCACCGGGACTCCCTCTCCCAAAATGGGAGTTGCCTTGGGAGTGTGAGTGCTCACTCCCTCACACTCCCTCGCACTTCCTTAGACTCCCGGGAGTATGTGATGACTCTCGGGCTTCCTCCTCTTGGCCCGCACCCTTCCAATGCCTTTGCCCTTGCTCCCGGGCTTCCTTCCTTTGACTCCCGGGCTTCTTTCCTCTTGACTCCCGCAACCTTGCAACCCCTTGCCTTGGTCGCGAGCCCAAAGCTAGGGTTGCAACAAAATGTAAAATAGTCACAAATTGGACTACCTTATGAGCTTTCTCTCCTACAATCCCATTCACTACTTGCTAGGTGATTGTTCCATGAAATCAACTAATAAGTTTTGCAAGGTTTCTTTATTTACAACCCTTGTTATAATATTATTCCCATGTCTTCATAGAACCCATGTCCTTCTATGCTTTTGTGCAACATGCATGCTTATAAAACAAATCTCATTTAAGAGCCAATAACTTGTCTTTGGTTTCAATTTGATACAAATTAAACTTTTGTGTGAAATCATAATTCCTTTTTTTTAGACACTTGAGTTTTCAAGGTGGGAAGCTTTGCAAAGACTAAATCATAACTACGACATCTTTGTCAACTAGTTTTTTCCTATTTGGATCAACATCAACAACAAAATTAATACATTCTGCTACAATGGGAAGAAGATAGTGAAATCAACAACAAAGCTACTAAATGTTATGACAAGAAGAGGACAATGACTGATAGAAGCTCCATTTGGATCACAAAACATAAGAAGGCTACTATTGACAATGGAATTCCTATTCGAATGAAAATATCGAAACTTGTAAGAACTCAAAATTTCAAGAACCATGGGAAAAGAACACAAGTAGACAACCACAACATTTAGATAAAATAGACACTTGAAAACAATGAAGATATAAGACTTAGATGTTTGCATTGTAGACTCTAGAATTTTGCAAACTCACATGTTTGTTGCAAACTCTAGAATGTCAACTAAGAATTCCTTATTGCTTGCCCTAGTCCATCCTATGCAAATCACACAAAAATCAAAACTTTAAAGCAAAAGTATAGGATTAAGGTATAAAACCTTCAAGGTACAAATCGACTTCACAAATTGCAACCTCCAACAAAGATTAAACTCTAGACATAGATTGCAAACAATCATAGCATTTTTGCCAACTGCAAGAAACTTGATAATTAATGAGTGTTTACATGCTACGATGGACCCAAATGTAATCAAAATTGGATGTACATAAAATACTAAAAGTATCACAACTTTAAATTCATTATTTTGAAAAAATCTAGAAATTACATTAAGTTGACACGGGCCTTAAAAATGAAATAAATCAATACAAACATGAATATGAAATTACTTCATGTTTGTTTCTTTCATTAAATGTACATCAATTACATTATAAAACTTGCTTGAAACACTTTATTTGGCAACAGTATACCATTTTTTTATTAATTAAAAAACTTAATTTCAATTTCATGGATAAATAAAAATAACACCAAAAACATCTATATCCTCAATGGAAGAACATTTTACAGGTTACAAACATCATAATCATCATCATTATTATAACATAATGTACTACCAAAATTTTATATTTAATTTATATTTAAACTTCATGATTTTAAGTCAATTTGAAAAAAAATTGATGGAAGATTGTTCTTTGTACATATATACATTAATGTGAAAAAATTTGTTGAAAATTTCCAACTAAAAAAATGCTTCTTAGTCCTTTTTTACAAACATTGGTTATGTGACAAGCACCTACATGTTACAAATGTACTCCAAAGGACTATGACATCATTACTATTAGCATTAATCTCACAACATAATGATAGATTAAAATGTGGACCACCTTTAATTACACCTTTTGATCATTTTTTGTTTTCTAATCATGTCCCCAAAATTTTCAAATCTTGTTTGTACTAAAAATTGCAACATTGTGACAATTTTTGGGTCCACTATAACATTCAAATACCTTAACTGCCACTAGGCCCTTGGCCCTCATGTGCATAACTCCTCCAATGGTCAATTTGCATAGTAGTGACATACTCTCAATTTGATTCAAACATACGTGTATTATACGTTTTTTTGGGCTTTTAAAAAAATACTTGAAAATACTTGAAAATACTTGATCATCGTTGTCTTTGTTCACTATTTCGGAAGTAGGCATAAAATTGTGTCAAATGTTTTCAATCATCTTTGAAACCAATTGCAAGCTCGACAAGGACCAGACCCTAAAACTAGTGTGCAGTTTTATTCAAGGTATGCCTATGCTCAAGTTAGTTAAGAAGGGTTTGGGCACAACTTAAGCTTAGCTTGCTCAGCGTTTTGCTCATCGTATTCACGTATTTCACGTATTCACATTTTCAAATTTTAAAATACTTGAAAATACTTCTTTTTGAGCACCTTCAAAAAATACGCGTATTTCGTATGTCACTACTATGTCAATTTGCAATTCAAAACAAGTTACATAAGCATTTTTAGATTTGAAATAAGTATGTAAAAGGACAAAAAAGGACAAGAGCTATGAAGCCTAAACATCGGAGCTTATTACTCTTCAACTGCTTCACATATAATTACAAGAAAACTTACAACCATGCAAGTTACAACAAGTGACAAAACTTTGAATAGAAAATTGGTGAAGAGGATATGTAATGTGCATTGCAAAAGTGAAAGAAGATGGCAAAGCTCCATTGCAACTTGGAGTGTTCTAGCAAGATAAACAAACAAAACTAAATAGGAAGTTGGCAAACTTAGGAGCAAGTAAGGGCTACAAGGAAAATGATTGATGTTAAAATGTATTATTTGTGTAGGAAAAATAAAAACACTACAAAGAATGTTTCAAAAATGAAAAAACAAAGGTTACAAAATGATAATGTTTTTATCTCATCTATAACAAAAAGAGATGCAAGAAATGCATTATTACAACAAAATAGGGTTTTAGAAAATGCTAATGAGAACTTTACGTCAATAAAAAAGATAAGAAGGGTGCAAACGAACTAATAAGAGCCACTAGTGCCCCTTAAGAGATTGCTTTTGGGGGAATGTTCTCAAAAAAAGTCTTAAAAAAAGTTTTTTTTAATCGTAAAAAAATTCCTTATATTATTTTTAGAATATTTGTGTTAAAAAATTCCAAAAATATGTCATTAAAAAATATTTCCAAGTCCATTTAAAAGTCATATTCCTACTTAGAAGTAGTGGTTACAAGTCCTTTTACACTAAAATAATTCACTTATTTTCAAATTAAACTTCTTAAAAATATTTTTTGTCAAAAACAAAAAATTAAGTAGTGGTTATGACTGCTTTTGGCTCCTATAACATAATTGCACCCAAAAGGTTGCATTTGTAAATCATTTGCACAACAATTTTAACACATTAATTATGTTTGTTACCCAATTTATGGTAGTGATTAACCAAGACAAAATTTATCAAAAGAATGGTAGGGATTAATTAAGGAAATGAAAAAGTTGGGTAGGATTAAGACTATTCAACATTTTAATTTTGAATTACTTTCGAAGGGAAATGATCTAGGATGATGTTTTGGAAATTTTTGGAATTTAGGACTTATTCTTTTATGCATAGAATTAGGTGAAAAGAGTTATTAGAATTAGATAGAGACACACATTTTGAGTTTAAAAGTTGTTGGTATTGAAAAACCATAGATTTTTCATGTTTTTTATTTTTATTTCTATTTACTAAAACTACATATTGTTGATATGTTCAATTATGAGTAAAAAATGAAGTGTCGATTTTATAAGAAACATGGGTTGTTCTTCCATATTTATTATGTTTTGAGTTTTTGATAAATTTAATTGTATTTTGACCACAAATTTTATTTAAATAAGGAAATAAAACTAAGTAAAAAAAATAGTAGTTGGGAAAAAATTGTGTAAAAATAGTCCATTAGAATTGTTTGCATAATGAAACCACAAATTTTAAATGTTGAAATGGAGCATTGAATGGAATTTTGTATTGTTTAAATTAGGCAGTGAACATTTTAAAGATAAAATTTGCGCCTACCATTTAGCAACCATATTGGGACCCAAAAAAAATTGATGCAAAAAATAACAACAATTATTGAATAGTTTTGAGTTATATATATATATATAGATTACGACAAATTGGAGGAGGAAATATTGTTTTATTGAAGATTTAGATTTCTAAATTTTTTGAACAAACAACAAATGGAGGTCTAAGTAGTAAAGGTTATAAGGACTTCTATTAGAAATTTTATCAAGAAACCAAGAGAATTTAAGCTTTGAATGACAATATGAATTGGATGGTAATTCAAAATTTGCAGAGGCAAATGGACCAAGAAGCTAGATGGGTGAACATCATTTTTGATCTTAAAGAACATTGGGATGCAGACTAGGAGGTGTATGAAATGTCAAATAGGGGTATAATTTGGAGCCCATAAATTTACGAACAAAATAACAACATGCAAAACATAAGGTGTCTCTAGTAAAACTGGGAACAAGATGAGAAATATGGACAAGAGGTCCATAGAAACATTTTAGATACACAAGACAATATCTAGTGAAGGGGATTAGGTTTAATATATACCCAAAAGAAAGGGGTATTCATGTTTTTTAAGCACTGATGACTATTTAAAAACATGGGGATGACAAAAATCCAAGGGACTAATTGTTATTGGTGAACACTGGAAATTCTTCAAGTCCACAATCCATGTATAATCAGCAAAGTGATTATAATAGACCCACAAGTATACCATTTCTATACCAATTAGCATCACCAAAATATCATGAATCGATAGAAGACTAGGACGTGGATGACAATTATGATCTTAGTATTCCAAATGGGTAGATGAGAATTACCCAAGAAATTTTGTGTATGATGATGCATAAGTGAATGTTTTGGAGGAGGAATTATTAATTTTTATGAACAACAAAAAACAAACAAATTGAAAAAGATAGAAAAAATTCAAAACATAGAAGTTACAATTCTAAGGATTTAGCTAGGTTGGCTCAAACTCTATTTAGAATTTGTGTTTTTTGTAGAACTAAAAGACACATTATCATAGAATGTCTACAAATTGATAATGAAGTAAGGGATGGATTTGTTAAACATGTGGGACAGCAAATGCTAGATAGAGATTATGTAGAACAACCGTGAATGATAGCATAGGTCGACAACAATCTAGAAAACAAGTTGCAAGAAGTTGGTTTGAATGAAACAAAAATTTTGCAAAATACATTAGGAATGCAAAATTTTCCTAGCATGACTAAGTCAAAACCTTTTCTTGTAAGACCAAATTCTATACAACAAAAAGTACAAATGAATGATGTAGTTGGATGTTCGGATGTCCAAAAAATTTACACCCTCATCAAGTAGGCTTAAGCTAATAAGTGGGATACTTCAAATACCCAAATTATTTCACAAGAACAAATGACAATACTATAATTCCTATTTTTTCAAACTGACCAAGTTGACTAAATGGGTTTTTTTTATTAGAGGACATGTATTTTTTAATAGAGACCAAAGGCTTGAATGACAATGCATATTTTTTGACTAATCAATTTGATTAGAAAGACCAATTTGACAATTAGTCAAATTAAACATCTAGTCAAATTGGCAAGTGCCCTAATCAATAAAGACACCTATTATATTCAATCAATAAGGCTAACTAAGTAGGCATAGTGAAAGTGGTTGATGGCCTAATCAAAAGGGCCAATTACAAATTTTAATACTAATTAGATATCTTGGGACTATATTTAACATTTTGACTATGTTTGACCCATTTTAAAAAGTTGGAAAATGCATGTAAAAGCTAGTTAATCATAACTAAATTAATTATGATTTAATTAATTAATTATATGGTTTATCTAACCATTGTTAAATTAACTATGTCAAAATTAGTTATGGTTCAACTACCTATGAGAAAACTAATTAAAATTAGTTATAATTAATCTAACCATGGCCAATTTAACAATAGTTGGTTTAACCTTAATAAATTTAGCCATGATAATTAGTTTAACATAATTAATTTAAAATTATTGTTAATTTAACCATGGTTGGTTTTGCCTTATATTTCATTTGCACCCATTAGAAGTTTTGCAACAATCATGGTTCCAATTACAAAGCTCATAAAGAAGACAAAATTTTCTGTAGAAAGCTTCGGAGCTGATTAAGTAGAATATTGAAGTAATGTTTTTAATACCACCAAAATGGGATGTGGAATTCCATGTTCACAGAGATGCATCATTATTGGTTGTGGGAACTTTATAAGCACAAAATATAATAGGGAAGAATGATCAACCAATGGTGTATGCTTTTAGACTTTTTAATAATGTAGAATAAAATTATAGTACCATAAAAAGAGAAGCCCTAGTTATGGTCTTTGCATTGCATAAGTTTAAGCATTATCTGTTGGGAAATAAGTTTGTGTTTTATGTTGATCATATGGCTTTAGTTTACGTGGTAAACAAACCACAAGTTTCAGGTAGAATAACTAGGTGGTTAATTACTATTGATTTGGGAACATGATTTCATAGTGGTATACAAGCTAGGTAAAATTCATGTAGTTGGAGATGTTTTGTTTAGATTACCCGATGTCACAGAAAACTCAAAAGTCTCAAAATAAACCATAGATGCTAGTTTTTTTTCATAGAACCAAAATGGTTGAATGATGTCAAAATGTTTTTACAAACAAGATAGATGGAAGCATATTTGTCAACAAGGAAAAAACAATGGTTAGCTAGGAGGGATAAACCATTTACAATGAAAAATGAAGTTTTATACAAGATGGGGCAGGACAATTTATTGAGGAAAAGTGTTTCAACCATATAAGTTTAGAAGGTGATGAAGAAGTTGCATGAATGAGCAACAAGATGGCACTTTGCAATTGAGATTACATAAAATTTTAGATGCAGGGTACTAGTGGCCCACAATGTATAAAGATGTCAATGATTTCTACAAATCCTATGATGCATGTCAGCACACTGGAAGGTTGAATACATAGAGTTTGGCCAAATTAATAACAATTTTTTTAGAAGAATCATTCATGAAATAGGGTTTGGATTTTGTAGGACCAATCAAACTAGTAGGAAGGTATACAAGCAATAAATACATATTGGTGGCCACATATTACACAACCAAATGGGTGGAGGCTAGAGCATTAAAGAGTAATAACAAAGTTTTTACATGAGTGCATTCTTACTAAGTTTGGATGTCCATTAACTAAAATCATAGATTAGGGGGTGCATTTTATAAATGATGTTATAAAACATTTGATAGATTATTTATTGTTGAAACGTGTTAGTTATACTACTTATTACCCATAGGGTATGGTCAAATCCACTAACAAGGTATTAGGAACATTATTTACCAAGTTGGTTAATGAGAATAAAATAGATTGGGATGAACATCTACCTAAATTTTATTTTTTTACAAGATAGCATACAAGGTAGCTATAGGGTACATACCATATCAATTAGTGTATGGCTTAAATATTTTCATGCCTACAAAATACATTCTACTAGTTATCAATAGTAGCCACAGAGAAGGAAATTCGATGAAGGTCTTAACCAATAGAATGTCAAAACTAGAGAAACTACAAAAGGACAAACTATAATGTAGGTTAAACTGGGAACTCAACAGTGGAATAGAGCTTTGTGGAATCAACAAAAGAATATGAAAATATAGTTTAAGTTTGGGGATTTTGTTCTATGGTTTCCAAAAGGGAATAAATCACATGTGGGGAAGTTCACTAGAAAATGGTTTGGACCATATAAGGTACAATATGTGTTACCTAATAATATAGTTTTATTGGTCACACTAACTAACTTTGAACCTAACCCTGTGTTACTTAATATTAACAAGCTAAAACCATACCAATTTATTACATCAAGGGTGCAAAATTCTAAGGTACAGAACCAATTTATTAGGAGGAACCATAGACTATAGATCAACCATGGAAAGGAGTTTAGGAAAAAAGTGGTAGAAATGAAGATGACAAATTTGGCTACACATAAAAGGATGAGGCCACCTATAAAAGACATTTATCTATTTTCAAGAAAGCCTTTATAGATTTCATTTCTCGCAATCCAAATAATATAAAACCAATTTGGTCCAATATAGGAGGTGGAGGACGTTGAGTATAATGGAGCAATTAACGACACGCATCAAGAAAAACCATAAAAACTTGAGGGGAGGACATGATATTCTAACTAAGGTACCTGAGGAATAAGCATAAGTAACTTCATAGTTAGAGACAACAGTCATAACTAATGATATTGGCATATAGAGAGAGCTAGTTGAAGTTGGGGAATAGGGCGTGGAACATACATAACAACAAGCTCAAGAAGGTATAACAACACCACCATTTAATAATTTAGTTTTTCAAATGAGTGCAAAATCTAAGGGCCATACAAAATCATAAATTGGTGTGTAGGTATTAATACTAGCCATTCAAGAGGAATAGACCAAGCCAGACATGACTAACATAATGATCTAAAGAATATGATTGAAAAAAAAACTAAAGCAAGGATTTTGAGGACGAAATCCAGAGTGGAGGGACATTAATGTTACCTAGAGTATGGTAATGATTAACCAATACAAAATAGATCAAGAGAATGGTAGGGATTAACCAAGGTAATGAAGGAGCTAAATATGATTAAAATTGTTGAACATTTTAATTTCAAAATACTTTTGGAGGGAAGTGATCTCAGATGAGGTTCTGGAAATTGTTGGAGTTTTAAACTTTTTCTACACATAAAGTTAGGTAGAAAAAGTTGTTACAATTAGACAAAAACACACATTTTGAGTTCAAAATTCTGTTGATATTGAAAAACTAGAGATTTTTCATGTTTTTAATTTTGATTTCTATCTTCCAAAACCACATATTGTTGATATGTTCAATTATGAGTAAAGAAATAAATGTAGATTTGATGAAGAAACACGGATTATTATTTTTTATTTGTTGTGTTTTGAGTTTCCAATAAATCTAACTATATTCTAACCCTAGATTTTGTTTAAATAAGGAAATAGAACTGAGTAGAAGAAATAGTAGCTGTAAGGAAAAAAATGTGTACAAACAATCCATCATAATTGTTTGCATAATGAAACCATAAATTTTAAGTGTTGAAATGGAACATTGAATGGAATTTTGTATTGTTTTAAGTAGGCAATGAATATTTCTAAGGTAGAATTTGTGCCTACCAATGTTCCTTGGAGGGTGAAAGCATATTAAAAAGGGGTGGGGGGATGCAAAATGTTGTCACATTGTATTGTTTTCTTGGGGTGTCCATGTTTGAACTTCAACCATGGTAATATTGTAGTATATTTTTCCAAACTTCTTGCATAATATGGTAGATTATATTTCAAATAATTCAATCACAATTTTTTTTTTTCCAACTTATTGTGCGATTTCAAAATATATTTGTGGTGAAAAAATGTCGTTGTGTATTAAAAATGAAAACATACTCAAAAAATGATTGAAATGATTTTTAATTTTCATGAAATTTGTAATATCTACTAAACATTGTGATTCCATATGATTGGAATAAGTTTGTGAACCATTTAAAGAGTTTGATAATTATCATATCACAAATGGGTGTTTCTGGGGTTGATGACCATAAGTATGTGGTAAATTAACATTTTGACAAACTATCACTTTCAAATGGAAGTTGACAAGATATGTGAGGTGGGTTAGTTTTTAAATTTTCATTTCAAACAAGTTTTAATTGACTAATTCAAACCCAAACCTAGTGTATTCTAATAACATAAATAGGCTCTATTATATTGTATATACCATAAATATACTAATTATTTCCTGAATTTAAATTTAAGCTTAAATTTTTTTTCAAATAATATTAGATATCATTAACTTTGTGAAAATCAAAATATCAAGCCCAAACACTAAAAGTGAAACCCAAAATTAAATGCAATATGTTTTGCAAAAATATGCTTTATATAGATGTCATGAAAGTGCCCAAAGTGAGCCCTTCGTAGTGTGCTCACCTTGGACCCCTTGCTAGAAAAGTAATCATGAAAAAAATGCTTGCAAATCCATTTAGGGTTTATAGTGTTCCTAGATGTTTCAAGTTTTCAAAACAAATTATTATTGAACAAGGAATAGTCTTAAGTTTAATTTAGTCTTTGACTAAGTTGAAGAGGTATAATAATCAAACAAATTTGGCAAGACAACACATTATATTGAGGCCATAATGAGTTCAAAAAGAGATTTTTCTGACAAATAGAATACATTTGTTGAATGTCCACCTTTGGAATTTGTCCATGGTTGTTAAGTGGGTATGTAAACAACAAATGATCAAGTTTCTATCAATTGCAATGCTAGAATATTAATGGATAATTATATTTCGGATAGACTATTGTGATTTATCTTGATAACGTATCTTGATGGCCAAGCAATGTTAGACACTTGTTGGCAAAAACATGTGCTACTATGTAATGCCTTGCATTTTGGGTCTATTTGTGTGCATAATGCACTTCCAATTCTATTGGAGCTAAAATCTTATGTTGTGATTGTTAGTGTGAATTAACTTAAGCCCCTCAATCCTTATTACACTTGCTCATGTTACCTTGCATTTTAAAATTGATTTTAATACATAACTTCTGATCTTTTCTTTTGCAAATCTATTTTCTTTTGTTTTTCCCCATCTTTAGTCCCTTTTAAATGGAGGACTCTAAGTTCTCATAATGTGCAAGCTAGAGTGGACTAGTCAACACGTTTATAACACCTTAATTTGTTTTGCACCTTTGTGAATTATAATGTGTCTCAAATTAAATGTTTTTTTAATTTTATGGAAAGGAACTCAAATGTATGAATCTTTTGTAATTTACTTAGTTGGGTGTGGTCACAATCCAAATCCAATTCGCCAAAAATTGACATATGTAAGATTATAACAAACATTTGTTTGTGATCAATGAGTAGGACCAATTGGTTTTTTTAATGTATAATCATATGTAAGGTTTTCATCTTCTTTTTTATAACGGCCAATGATGTTGAGTATAAAGTACTTCATTTGTGATTTTTTAGGTTCTTGATAATGTTATTATGAAACATTTGTATGAACTTTGAATGCATTGACATTAGTAGTTGTTTCTATGCACTTGCATCTAATGTTTGCAATTTCCCAATATTCTTTTCCATTAAACCTAATTGACACATGCAACTAGAATTCAATGGACACATGTTGTGATCAATGAGCTATAAGACCATGAAATGCAAAGACATATGGAAAGCTGCAATGGGTGAAAGCACATTATGCCCGCCTCCAAACTGTAGTCACATGTATAATCTTTCTATAATTTATTTATTTTGTAATGTATCAACATCACATTTATAATATTTGACAAAAAATTTGATAATTTACATATATATTTCAAAACTAAGGTTATTGGTGGAATTTTTGGTTAAATCCTTTCCTAACAAATGATATTGAAATACATAAATAAAATTTAGTACCATTTTGAAGTTAAAAGTTTTTAGTTGAAAATCCATTCAATTTTTATTTTTTCATTTTTTGAGCAATGAATGCATAATATTCTTCTTTTTTAAAGAGAAAACCATTACCATATGAAAGATGAAGAGATTTTGTAGTTGGGTATTATAGTAATTTTTCGTTCTTCTTTTGTTTAATAATGTGTTATGAATCACAACATGAGGCCCTATGGCTGTTGAAAAAGTATAAATTATATATCATATGTACATTTATTTTATCCAATCTTCTTCATCTAACTATTGGATCAAATTTAAATTTGATTCATAATGCATTAATGAGTTCCATAATATGATGTTGTCATACAAATTTAAATGTTTTTGCTTATGTTTAGAAAAATTGCCAAAAAATGTCATCAAGATTTTAATTTGTTGCATATTATGATACTTGTTATACATCATCTTTTCTGAACACAAATGATTCACATTTAGTGTGTTTTCACCCCAACAAACTCTTGTTGTGCTCATGTGTATTCATGTATTAATTTAAGGACACACAATACATTGCAATGGATGTGTGATGTGGTCATTGTGAGTAATATGTAATTGCAAGGATGTATAATACAAGTTTCAATGGAACTTTTTGTGATCATTGTGAATATTCATGAACTTTGGGGATTTGAATTAGGTTGCAATGGACGTGTGATGTGCTCATTGTGAATAATCCTCATGAATTGCAGGGACTTGTAATGTTTCATTGGACTTTTTTGTGATCATTGTAAATATTCATGGATTTTGGGCGTTTGTAGTGTTTCAATGGACAATTTTTGTGGGGATTGTGAGTATTCATGCATTGTGGATACTTGTATTAAGATTCAGTGGACTTTTGTTGTGTTCATTATGAATATTCTTGAACTACAAGGACTTGTAAATTTCAATGGACTATTTTTGTGATCATTGTGAATATTCATGGACTTTGGGGGCTTGTTTTAAGTTATAATGGAGTTATAATGTTCTCATTAAGAGTGATCTTTAATTACAAGGATTTATAACAAGGTTCAATGGAATTATTTTGGTGGTTTGTGAATAAATCCATGAACTTCAAGGACTTGTATTAAATTGTAATGAATTTTTTTTGCATGTTCATAACATGTAACTTTGAAATGTAGGGATATAAGATGGAGTATCATTGGACATTTATTGTATTTAGAGTGACATTTGTTGTTTTCATAGTCCATGGACATGGACTATAAAGATGTCCAATGATTCTTGAATGATATTCCAATTTTACTATTTGTTACAAATGCATAAGGAATGATGGTACATTTTATTAAGTATTTAGATATTTTTAGTGACTAACTATTAGGCATTCTATTGTGCTGATTTATGTACATTGCAATTGCATGGATTTATTATTGAGAATTGAATGCCATGCTCAATTTTTTCACAAACAAATTTTTATTCTTTTGTTGTTATTATCTCTTCAAATGAAAATTTTCTTGTGTTTCTAGAAATCTCACTTTGATATAATTATTGGTAAGTAGTCATTTAATTCTTTGCATCCTTTTTGGATAAAAGGCTTGAAAGAACATAATGTTTATTGTTGTATTTACCATGTAGAATTAGTGGAATTGAGAATGGGTTCAATTATATGCATAAAAATTTGGGTTTGCATTCAACAAGTGAATGTTCTTGTTTTTTGAAGAGATTTATCAAGCTAATGATGGTTATAGCCAAGATTAATGTGTTTGTGTTGGCTTGCAATCAAGCTTTTTAGGCTTGACAACAATGTGGAAATCTATTATGTGTACCTTGGATGAATTTTTGAAGTGATATATAACATTTTTTCATGGGGAATTGTGAGCTATGTGGGATAACAATATGACCATGTTCATCCTATTTAAAAGGAAAGGTCCTCTATTGCCATGGTGAAATGGAAACACTTTGTTATGAACAATATTAAAACAACACAAATGTAATCTTAAGGTTTTAGGATTACAGACATGAGCATAGAAGTGAAAACAAAATTGATTTAAAAATGTGACAAAGAAAGTGGTTTGAGGACCTTTGACAATAAACATAAATACAAAAATGTGACCTCAAGATGAATATGAAAAATAAAGTAGTTGATATTAACCATTTATTCAAATTTAACAACCAAGACAAGATGATGCACAATAAATGCAAAAACTCTGAACAATCAACAAATGAAGAAAAACCAAATTATAAAACCCAACATGATTTGATGCACCATCCTATGATCCACACTAACATTGATGTTCCTCCCCTTCCATTGATAAATTTGCATTTAAACAACTTACAACTATAACTCATCCTACAAGGTTCTCTCACACTTTTGTTTTGTATTTTTATAGGTGACAACAAATTTTTCACCACTTGCATAACAAAAGGCAATGGCAATGGGTTTTTAATAGTGCAAATGTGACAATGCTTTTGAAGGGTAGGCCTGTGGTGATTGATGTTCTAGTTGCATCATCCATGGCATTGACTATTCCAAACCCTTAATCTTTTGAATGGCTATTCCACAGGTCTAGGTAATTGATTTTTGGCAACAATATGACATTTTGGCCATCCAATTTGCTTAAGGGGATGTGCTAGTTGATTTTTTTTGTTGGTAGATTGCGAATATCTGCTACAAATAAAGATATTGGATAGAAGGTGTGTTTGATGATCCAGATCAGCAATTGTTTTTTCAATTTTCTCATGTAGCACCATTAGCTAGCATCCCAAGAAAGATTTAGCATTAAATGGGAACATGACAGGCAAGGTAGTAGAAACTTTTTGTATTCCTGCTTTTATTTGGCAACCCATAGGAGGAGGGCTTCTAAATCTAGTGAAACCAGCTCAAAAGCCCTACTTTTTTGGCAATTTTTTTCAAAATTTCAAGGAATCTGTGACAAAATGTTCTTTTAAATTATTTTTTTTTCGTATTTTGGCGAAGTTTCACGCCAAAAAATCCCGCTGATCCAAATATGGAAGGTGTGGAAGAAATTTGGTTTTCATATTATGGTGTTTTGATGCTTATTTTCTATTTGATTAAATGGTTAAGATAACTTGTCACAACATATTATATTAAAGATACTTGCACTTTCACTTTATTTGATGAAAATTTGTTCAATAGTGGTAGAATTGAAATCAAATGTTGTAAGAATTTTTTGGATTTGTGTTTTAGAAAACCATTACATTGAAAAAAAACAAGAAAATGGACTTCCATCTAGTGCTTTAATATTCTTGGGACAACCTTTCAAATACACTTTTAAAGATTTTGCAAATTTGGATATTTACCCATATATAGTTGGTTGGTATGAACTAAATTTTAACTTGTAAAAGTAAATATATACTCTTATGCTTACCTTATAAACATGGTAAGTGGTGGTCCTTTACCCATATCAACAAATTCCCAAAGCTTACATATCCTTACCCTTATTTAATCTAGATTTTAAATTTTAAAAAGCCTATTACCCTTACCTAGTTCGTATTTTTTTTTGGTACAAAAGCATTCATGTTTATTGAACTTGTATCAATATACTTGCCAAACATTGGTAGAAATTGTCGCTAATCCCAATAACAAACTATTCAAACCAAGGGTGGCCAGTTCTTCCTTTTTAGAGAACCTTTGATCTTCATTTTGACACAAAATATTTTGGTAGGTCCGTCAGGTGCAGGTTCTAAACCTATGTGGTGAGCCCAATTCTTCAAATTTCTAAACCTTGTGGGTTTAAAGTTTTGGAGGTTCTTTGAGTTTGAATTGGAGCTTATTTCTTCAATTCTCTAAACCATGTAGCTATTATGATCTTGACACATTTTTTCTAATTCAAGAACTTTCAGGCCTGATTCAAAAATCTAGTTTGATTACATAGTCTTCAAGATTGAAAATTGTCTAGTTACAAAGTTTTAAAACATATTAGAACTAAAAGTTGCATAAGTTTGAAGTTCTACAACTAATTAAAAATAATAACTTATAAAATTTAACCTACTTGCCGACTTTAAATTTTTAAAAAAAACTCAACTTGCCTACTTGAAGAACCAATGTTCAAGAGTTTGGGTCAACTTGGGATGCTTGCAAGGGATTGCATTTGGGTTAACTTCCGATTTTTTGAGGGAGATTTGCGATTGGGCTCCAAACCCTAAACCCTTTGATAGGAAGAAACTGTGGCTGGAGTTCTTTTTGGATCTGTCACAATGGTGGGATAATAGATCAGAAAGGTAAGGGAACGTCAATCCTGTTAGTGTTTGCATGTCAATTGGAGCTGTAGGTCTTGTTGTCGATGTCAATCTTGTTGCTATCTCTCTCTCTCTCTCTCTCTCAGTTGCTATCCTGCCATTGTCTAGACTTTGGCAGAATCACATCCTTTGTACTATGGGATAGTACTAGTGTGTTGCAGATGGTAATTAAGTAAATGCAAGAACTGATGAAACCTGCCATAGGTGACACCAGAGATGGCTGCAATGACACCAAGCACAGTGCAATTGAACATTTTTTGCATGGAATCAGAAGCTTACAAAATATGTGAAGAATGGGCAACCTGAGAAGGTGATGCAGCTTTTCCAGCATATGCAACAAGAAGGAATGCTCCTCCTAATGAATTCACTTTTGTTCCTTGATTCGTGCATATGCTGGTTTAGGAGCATTTGAAGACAGCAAGCTTATTCATGAACAGCTCATTCAAATTAGTGGTTGCAAGTCTGATGTCTTTGTGGGTACTAACTTGATGGACATGTATGCAAAATGTGGGAGCATTGAGGATGCTTAGAGAGTGTTCAACAAGATGCCATCTCAAGATGTGATTACTTGGAACAACATGATATTGGGATATGGAAAATGTTGGCCAGGTCAGAAGACACTGCAACTATGTTGACAACAGCAACAGGAGCCTGTGTGACCAAGCTCTGCTACTTTTGTTGGGGTGCTGAATGCATGTGCCAGTGTGGTTGTGCTTGAAGAGGGCAGGTGTGTTCATGAGCAGATCGTTCAAAGCAGTTTCTTGTCTGATGTCTTTGTGGGGAATAGCTTGGTTGACATGTATGCAAAATGTGGGAGCATGGAGGATACTTGGAAAGTGTTCATCAAGATGCCATCTCAAGATGTGGTCACTTGGACCACCATACTTGGAGGTTGTGCCATGCACAGGCATGGTAAGGAAGCTCTCAAACATTTTGAATGGATTTGTGAAGAAGGTTGGACAGCCAGATGACATGATTTTTTTTGTTTGTCTCCTGTCTGCTTGTAGCCATTCATGTTTAATGGATGAAGGCATGTGCTGTTATACTTCAATGATCACAGTCTACATGATTTCTGCAACATTGGAATGTAACACCTGCATGGTTGGCCTTCTTTGCTGTACTGGCCATCCACAGGAGGCAGAGAATATGATGAAAGCAATGCCCTGTAAACCACATGTGGCACCATCAATGGCTTTGCTGGGCAATTGCAGAATTCATGGTAGTGTGGAGATGGGAGAACATGTTGCTAAGCAAATTCTGGGATTGGAGCCTGGAAATGCTGCTGGTTACATGCTGGGCTATCAAACATCTATGCTGCTGCTGGCAACAGGCATCTCTCTGAGAGTGTTGAATGGCCGAGAAAGGAAAAAGGTGCGAAGAAAACAGCCTGATTGCACCTGAATTGAATTGAAAGATGAGGTGTATATGTTTGTAGTAGATGATCAAGACCACCCTCAGATGATTGAAATCTGTGCAGAACTGCAGAGATTGTCAGGGCCTGTGCATGATGCCAGGTATGTGCCTTAAACTAAATTTGTTCTGCATGATGTGGAAAAAAAGAAAAGGTGTTCCATTTGTTGACCATAGTGAGAAACTGGATATTGCATTGTGGCTCATCAATGCAGCTCCTGATACTCCACTCTGAATAATGAAGATCCGTGGGTTTGTGAAGAATGCAATACTTTCGCAAAGCTCATTTCAAAAATAGCTAGGAGAGCAGTCATGGTGAGGGATGCCAATCACTTTCATCAATTTGAGGATGGTGTCTGTTTCTTGCATGGACTAATGGTCATGCTAGCAGTCTGTTTCTTCAATTGCTACATCAAGTACATTTCCTTCATAGCATATCTAATGGTATAATTATACCACCATAGTTTGACACTGTTATCAGATGTGGGCACCACTTCAAAAAGGGGCCATGGAGCCTCCTGTAGTTTGATTTGTTGCCTCTGGCATTTCTACCACACAGGTCTGGTGCCTCTTTCTTCTTGTGTACAGAGTCATTTTGGAAACTGGAGTGGAATTTGAGACTGTAACAACATGTCCCAGGCTTTCTGCTCCGTTAGAAATTGTTGCATTCCTGTGTGCAATCAATTACTGATTCAGAGTCGTCAGTTTGCTGCTGCACTTGACTATTGGGCCATTTGAGAAAACTCTTGTGTGGATTTGCAAGCTACCTCTATGAAGTTTCTCTCATTGTTCTCCACCCTCCTGCTTTGAGCAATGGGAATGTTATGGTTGGCAGTCAATACATGTTGCTGTTGAAGGTCCCTGAACATGTGTATGACTGTATCTTGTTTATCAAACCACTCCTCAGTTTTGATTTAGGGTTTAGGGTTTATTTTTTCAGTCTTTTTCCCAGTGGTCCTATTGAGAGAGTGCTGCTATTGACATCCACTCCATGATTCTGTTTTCCCCTTCCCAATTCCAAATTACAGATCTAAACTTGTAAAACATGGATGAAGGCCTGTCTTTGGGCCTCCTTTCACCCCCTATCCCCTCTTTCAGTGGTATCTGAAAAGTAAAGACATTGTATTAAATCTGGGTATGAAATGCTGAAACTCAGCTTTTAATGCACAAGGTTTGAGACTAATTATAGTAGTTGTACAGGTAGGAGCAGTGGAGGCGCCCAGGAAAAAGGAAAGACAGGATGAAATTCAGTTTACCACCAAAATTGATGGTTTTCTGAGTTTCGTCCCCGTTGAATGCTAATGTACTTTTTTGTTTTTTGAATCTCATCCTGCGTATGACCAAACTCAGCGTTCCGGTGCTGTGTTTTTCTTACTTTATGGATAAACTCTAGTGCATTCAGGCAATGGCTTTGTGTTACTTTATGTCCTTGGTTGAGTTTTAAGAAAGTTTCTTGACATGGCATTCATTTATTGGCTCTGAGCAGGGCTTCTCAGCATCATAGGCTGGTTGTTTGAGTGATCTGTGAGGGAGTGCACCAAGCACTAATGTTGGGTGAAGTCTCTGTTTTCAATTAATTGTCACTCATGCTCAGTAGCTGTGAAGTGGTGGAGAAGGGATAACAGATTTGTGGCTGTATGGGGCTGCAACAAGTGAGATGAAGGCGAAGAGATGGTGAGGAGAAGAAGAACTGATGATGGTGTGTGCATGAGTCACAGGAAAAGTCTGGGAAAGCTTGTGTTTAGATGAACTTACAACCAACCATAATGATTTTTAATCTTCTTGATGTCAAGATCCACTCTGCATTCTGAGCAAGATTTATCAAATGTTTTATGTTGTTCCACCAATCAATATATGAGTAAAATGTGAACCAAGGGCAAGAAAGCAGAACAGTAATGGATTGGGTTGACATCAGGATTGGGTTGTTGAGTTCTGATTGTATGAATTTATGCTGGATGAGTGGAGCCAGTAGGTTGCCATATGTAGTGTGGCATTTGTTTTGATTATGGTTTGTTAGAGTTTAATGCAGCAGATGTGTGAGAAATGTCATACTCTTCAAATGGAAGTCTCAAGTGCTTTTAGTAAAAACAATATGAGATTGATGCAGAAGGCAACATATAAACTTGTAATATTGAAATCATTAGTTAAAGGGTTATATTATCGCTGAAAAAATAAACATGAAAATGTAGAATCTTTTCTTTTCAAAACCATATATATATATATATTTGAACTGAAACACTAAGGATCAATTAGAGCAGAAGATGCAGTAAAATTTCACTAGAGAATAATAATGGAGAGTACTGAAAGTCATATATGTGAATGACCAAGGCCAAGTAAGAGGTGTGAACTCTTGGGAGCTAATCCTACGTTTTTCACTTCAAACCCCAGTTGAACATCGTACTGGTGGAAGAAAGGCTAATCTTTCTTGATTTGAGCCTTTCACCATTAGGAAGTGTGTGGATAATGTGAAAATAGCATGCCAAAATAGCAAACCAAACACAAACACTACAAAAGTTATGTGTTTCAGTATGCATTTAAGTAATAAATTAATAATTTGCATGGACTGCCCTTGAAGGCAGTGCCTACTCATTCGATTGTAAGAACTTGAAAAGAATGAATGAAGAGAGATGGAACTTGGAGAGCTTGAATGAAGATTTAGTGTTTTTTTGTTCTCATTGCATTACAGGTTGGGTTCTGGAGTTAGAGCTAATCATTATGCTTGTGTTAGCCATGTATTCTTAGAGTAGACAATGAACAATGATGTAAATTGGGCACTATGTGGGTTTGGTGTGGATGTGCGAACAATAGCCATCTTCAGGAAGTCCTTAGGGTACATGACTATGAAACGCTAGTTAGTAGTTAGCAAAATCAGCTTGTACTATTGATTGTAGGCTATGAAATAGACTAATGGTTACCTGGTGGGTGTTGGCCTCTAACATTGGAAGACATGCAATCATGAAGAAATGACCAAATGGACTTTCTTAGCACTAATGATAACTTGGATTCCATTGAAGGATTATTTGTGATCCATTTAGTCTTTTAGTTACATCCATTTGGGAAGTCGAAACATTATTGAGTCTTGTAGTTCAATTAATGAAAATTGAAATAAAATGAAAACAAAAGCAACCATTCAATCATAATTCTAAAAGTCAAAGAGCAAAAGATGAGCTGAGACCAAAAGATGATTTGAATTGATATAGGGGAAAAAATACAGTGAATGCATTCAGGAATGGAATGAATGAAATGAGTTAAAATGAGCTTGTAACTTGATTAGAATATGATTTGGGGGTGCAGGCTAAATTCTAGCAAAACATTGTTATGGTTAGGATAACATGCCTAATTGTTATGCTGATTCGCACAATGAATTTAAAGCTTGTCAAGTACTTTGGGTATTATGAAATCTGCGTATTTTTTTATTGCATTGAAGGGTGCACAATACCATGATACTTTTCACCAAGAAGCTGCTGTTCTGTCTCATTGTCTCCTATTTGCTTTCACACATCTGAGATCCACTGTATCGATTTCAATCTTATTTTCTCCATAGTGCAATAGTACACTTTCTTTTGTAAACCACTTGTTAGGTGGATGATTTTCTTGGAATTTAAAAACAAGTTGGTTATTGGTGTCATTGTTTTGCCTATTGTCTTTGACTGCATGATTTTTAGCCTTTCATTATTTCCAAAAAGAAAAAGCAGAGCCAAAAGTTTGATAATTGAATGGCTTCTTCCTTTATGTAATCAAGGCAATTTTTGAACACATAAATTACATTATATGGTGAATCCCTTCATGAATACATGCTACAAGAATGTTGTGTAGAATAAAGTTAATCAAAACAACTCTCTACTAAAGCCCACACATGGTTATGTGGGATCAAACCTTGGGGGATGGTTGAGTCACAAATGAATCCAATCTGATGAATTATAGAGTGAAAAGCCATTTAATCTCGCTTGGTGGACGAACTAAGTGTCTCTCCTTTTCATGAGTTCCAATCAAGTTGGTATTTAAGTATACTATTTTGGCCTACACAATGATTGCAATACCCCATCTTGTAAAGATTTTTAGATTAAACAAATGCCATTGAGCTCAATAATTACATCTCAATGCAAACAAAAATACATGTAAAATGGGAAGAGACACAGAGTGCACCAATGTTATGGGGTCAAAGGTACCACACAAGAAAAAGTTAAATGGAACTATGCATTCCAAAATTTGCTGCACTTTCACATATCAGACAGAAATATCACATGGCACATTGTGTGAAAAACGGAATTACATTATATTGTTGTAGATGGCAATTTTAAATGTAATTAGCATTACTTGTGCATGGAGTGAAGAACATATACAAAGGGTCACCATGGGGAGTTTTTCTTGTGATTTTTGTTGAAACTATAAATGCTTCTCAACATGGAAGGTCATCATTCAAAACACATCTCGTTTTGAAAGGACTCCAATATGCTACTAATACCTCCATTTTGATTTAAAATATCTCAAAATGCAAGGACTCAAAAACTTTCAAAATTTCAAAATGTGACATGTTGGTTCTCATACACTAAGATGAAAGGTCTTAAGAATCTGCACCACCGTTGGTTAGGTACTGTCTTAGTACCTTGGAAGCTTTGACACATGTCTGTCAACTAATTAATTGATCATTTTCATTTCAACAAATTAACTATTCTTGAAGATTCAATATTCTCCTTCACAAGTTTTTGTTATTTGGAAAAACAGTAAAAATTTGAACAATTTCAAAAATAATATAATCAGTGTCAAAGTTACCAAGGTAGTAGGTTATATTTGCCTGCACATGGTATGCACACTAATATCGAGCACCATACCAGACTGGTATGACTTGAGGCGACACCAACCTTGTGTCTGCACCAGCCTGGTAGGGACATGAGGGTACTAGCCTCATAGGGACTTGAGGGCACCAGCTTTGTATCAGTTTATATAATTTTGAATATCAAGTATATATCGGTTGTGGGCGTGTATATTGTTTTAGACACGTTTTTCATGTAAGTTTAAACTTCTCATCCACATTTGTGTAAATGTGAATGATTAATATTTAGTCATTGTGTAAACAAGTGCAAATCCATGTAAAAGTTTTTGAAAAAAGAAAAAATCATGCAAAAAATGTCAACATGGGTGTTAGTGAACAAAACATTCCTAAAGTTTCAAGCTTTTTTTTTAGTGATGGGCCAACCAAAGTAGCCCACTTTTACAAAAAGGAAAAAAGCTGTGAGATGCACCACAACTCATTAATATGAATCACACTAGGTACCCAAGCGCTTGTAAAAGCCTAGGCCAAAATTGTTGACAAACAAAGTTAAAAATGGAAATTCATCTCAAGCAATAAGGCGAGACAGTTATGCAGTAAAGGTTTAAAGTTTCTAAGGTTATTCACTACCTTATTTCTACTAAAAGCTTCTATTTGAGAAGCAACAAAAGTATTAGAATTTTTTTGTGAAGGGCCAACCAAAGTGGCCTGTTAAATTTTGTTTTTTCCAGGATGCATCCACATTGGGATGCACCCACAACTAATTAATGTGTATTGCACATAGGTTTAGCCCTAAAGGTATATGATATATGTAGTTATACTTACCATTGCCAAAAATATTTACAACCCATGTAAGTGAAATTGAATTTTTTTTACACTTCCCCCCTTCAGTGTAAGTCTAAAAACAATATTTACACTCAAGGCAAGATAAGTCCAAATGTTCAATTTCAAGTATTAGTGTCAGAATGGCCTATCCTTCATGTTTATGTACAAACTGATTCATCTATTAACACTAGAGTGAGAGCATTTCCACCCATTCATTGGATTTGGACCAGTGTTGGGCCGGTACCAAACCCTGGTTGAGAACCGGCTTGGTTCTCAGCTAGTTATCAGCCAAAGAACTGGTTGGGTATCACCTAGTGTACTACCCGGGTTGATACCTGGATTTTCAGATATCAAAATTGAGATATCCAGTTCATCTGGTTCACTAAGAATTGGGATTTTTAATTTAAAATTTTGATGCCCAGTTAGGTTATATGAATAACCTTTGGGGTCTGGGTTTTAAAAGTCTAGGAGTCTCAGGTTAGTTAGGGTTTGGGGACTTAGGGTGGAGGTGGATGAGGGTTAAGGAAGCATTGTTTCTTCAACGTAGGAAGCAGGATTTTATCAATGTTCATTGTCACATTGTCCATGATGGGGGACATTTTTAAAGGTACATTTGTTCATGCTCATTTTGTTGTTCTTGTTGCTTATTGTATTGTTACATATGCTCATTGTGTTGGGTGTTCCTTGTGTTCTTGGTGCTTGTCGTGTTGCTTTAGGTGTTCATCATGTTGTTCTACTGCTTTATGAATCATACTTGTGAATAATTTGTGAAGTTATGCTTGTGTCCTCTTTCACATTCTACAAAATTGAAAATAATGTAATTGTTTGATTTTTTTTAGTTTTGATTTGTTAATACACCCTAAAAATGGAACCAAATTTTTTAGATCAAGGACGTAATGTGTTCATGAATGAATGAGAGTAAAATAAAAATTGAAGGTAAATTAAAGGTAAATTGAAGGTGAAAGGTTTTTTAAAATTTCAATTTTTAAATTAGAAATGCTGATGTAATGCAATAATCATGAAAAAATAGGTGAATAAAGCTTAAATTGAAAACCCCATGGTAGAAGTTTGACAACTTGGGCATTTTTATGTGTTGATGATAAATCACTAGTTAATGTTAATGTGCTACATGTTGTGTTGTATTTTATGTTATAATAGACTAGTAGGTCGATGTGTAATATTGGAACAAAGAAAAAAATTGAGGAAAATATTTGTTTCATATTTCAAGGAATAATGGGAGAATTGCATTAAAAAAAATTATGGATGCAAACCATGGACAAATTGCCAAAACAATTGAGGAAGTGAACATTAGTTTGAAAAATCCGTTGGAAACACAATTTGCAAAAAACAAGGCCTAAAATGAGTGCAAGTGCAATTTTTTTCTTTGGGGCAATAGATCCTTACTAAAAAAATAATGCACATTATAATTTTTTTGGTGAAGAACTTGGGCTTATTTGTCGTCAAAAATGATTTGCCCATTTAGTTTGTGGAAAATATTGAATTGAAATGTTTGGTAATGTAATTATGCCTTCATGTTATTTTCCTTTCCAAAAAAACCTTTAATTAGGAAATGTTATTATATTTGGTTAAAAAGAAAAAACAAATATCTATTTGACTAGTTTTGGCAATGTGTTTTGTTATTATAGTTTTGATAGTGAATGTCCAAAGAGGCACATGATGTAAATTTGCATTCCTTGTAAATTTCTTGGGAAAATATTCAATGCGAAGACATATTACTATTGCTTCATTTGAAGCATGTGAAACATCAAGGAAAACATTGGCAAGAAGTTTGCAAGAACTTTCAAAGAAGTATGGTTTGACCAGAAAGATCCTTGCTTGTGTTAAAAATGAAAGTGCAAATCTAAATACCATGATAATTGTTTTGAAGTCAATAGTAAGTTGTGAAGCTATGGATGTGATGGAAAGTTTTTATGGGACTTGTTTTTGGCATACATTCTCTAAGGCTTGGCAATATTCAACTATTGAAAAAAGAATTTTGAAGGGTTTGGACTATTTTTCCATTAAATCTGCCTAGGCAAATTTGTAAAACTGTATCACATGGCCTAGAAAGTTAGGGAAACAAAAACAAGAATGGATGCAAGCATGCATTATTGTAGGGTTCAAGCCTAAAAACTTGAACACACCAATTAAAATAAGGTAAATGCAAGTTATTTTGTTCTAGTTTTCTTTCCCCTTTTATTATTTTTAATTTTTGTATTCCAAAATGTTGCCTTTTAATTGGGAATGTGAATTATGTAGGTTTGCAAGCATAGTGATCATGTACTTTTAGGAAGCCTTTCAATTCAAAAAAACCATTACCTTTTGTTACATCAAGTAGATTGGCCTTAAGGTCACTAGCTGTGTTCCCCCTCCACCCACATGGCATATATCATAGATTATTGTAGACATTATATTTCTTGTTGTCATTACTTGCATTTAAAACCAACCCAAAGGTTATTGGTTGTTGAATGATTCTAATTTGAATGTAGCCATATCCATGAGCTTAAATTTTTTTTAAAAATGAACCATGTCTCCCTACATTGATTGCTATGATTGATGATGATGATGATTTTGGTTTGAATATTGAGTTGGGAGCTTTTGCGAAGAAAATTAAGAAGGAAGTCATTGGGGTCATTGACTTTTTCCTTACCTTCTTAACAAAATACAATGAGAGAAAAATGCATAATATGTTAGCTTAAATTCGAAACTTTGAAATTGATTTATTCTTTTATTGGATGTGAACATAGGGTGGCCATAGCTAAAGAGTATGATAGGAAATCCTAGATTATTATGCTCTTAAAAACTTATCATGATTTGCATCCATTGCTTCATGCTAAATGTTCTTTTGTTCACAAAATTGATGAAGATAGCCATTTTTGAAATGGTGGTTAACACTAGTGAACTTGCAAAGGAGTCTGTTAGTCCAAAATTGTTGATATTTCGAAAAAATCAAGTGGATGCAAAAATGATATCAAATGCCCTTTGGAATGGTAGAGGCAACATGAAACCATGTTTTCAATTGTTAGCTTTTAAGCTAGACAAATATTAGGGATTGTAGGTTTTCAAATTAAAATTAAAAGAATATTTTACCTTGTTAGAATTCTTATCAATTTGAAGAGATGCCATTTATAACAAGATAACTCTGAAAAATTGATCTTTTTAAGCAATAAATTGCCAAATGATGCAAGGGTGGCTTGTAAGGTTCCTAGTAATTTTGTAAAATTGATAGATTTTGATTTAGAGTAGGAATTAGATGAGTTTAAAGGCTCATTTGAGTGAGATGAATTAGAAGTGACCTTTAATCTAGTTTTTTGGTTTTGTATATCTTGAATGTGATCTCATTATTTTGTTTAAATATTGGAGGTTTGTAATGAACCTTGCTGATTTATTTTGGCATATGAAAATCTAATTGTTTTTTAAAGATCTTAAAGTGAAATTTAGAAAGCCAACTTAGTATAACCAACTAATTCAAGTGAATTAAAAACTGGTTGTGAAAGAATTCATTGGGCATGAAGAAAATAAATATAAAGAACAAAATAAGGTATGAATTTTTTGAAACTAGACTAAGTAATTATGAAAACAAATTAATAATTGCCCAACATTAGTTTGGATTGTCAATTGTATATTTCATATCAAGGAGATTTCAATTTTCTTTCTAGTTTCCCAAGTTCCACCCATAAACTTGAATTGAAGGTGAAACCACCTAGATCAATCATTAAACTTTTCAAAGGCTTGAGGATGTGCATTTTCTGCAAGTTAGAGTAGTCTTTGGATGGGTCAATTGGATATACGTTTGTTACGCATCATCCAAGATTTCTAATGTATAACAATTTATGACATGCATGTGGAAATGTGGATTTTGTAACTAATTGAAAAGAAAAGTGAAACCCATATTAACACAAAAGTCAACAATTAAATAGGAAGGTCAAAAGAAGACAAAATATCCAAGAAACACAATAGACCTAAATGGATGAAAAATAACCCTAGTGGAATAAGATTACATGAAAAAAAACCTAAATAAATGAAGGGAACCATCCACAAAGACACCAATTTTGAGGGGATGGATGATTTTGAGATTTTTTAACAATTTATCTTGGGGTATTTATGATAAAAAAATTTCAAACCTTATTTTACAATTATTTTAATGTTATAATCCAATTCTGATTGGTTCTTGGATTTTAAAAGAACTATTAGATTTGGATATATATTTTTTTGAAAAATGGGAAACCTTCTAGTCTTGGGTTGAAAGAATATTTTCAAAACATAAAATTTGTAAGTTTCAAGGTTACTTGTCAAATTCCTTTGACCATCAATTTTGGGTTTGATTTTTGCCTTGAAACTCACAAATTTTAATTTTTGAAATTATGAATGTCAAATAACAATACCATACATTTATAGAATAGAAAGTCCTATTGAGCCTAGGCCAATTGAAAGCGTAGGATAATACCCCAAGATGAGGGGTTCCATAAAGTAAAGGTCCCCCTAGATGGTAGTGAAGGTCCAAGGATTGAACCCCAATGGGAATATCAATGTATGAAGGCATAAAGTCCCATATAATGCTTTGCATTGGGCGGTTTCACTTTTTTGTAAAAACTTCTAGTTTTAGTTTTCTAAAAACCAAAATTCTCCATAAAAGAGAATAAGTTGTAGTATTAAACTTTTAGAAATAAATTCCACTACTTCTTTAAATATTAATTTTCACAAATTGAAGACCAAGTAATTCTCAAAAGTAATTTTCAAAAATCAATTATTAATAGTTCAATTATCTCTAGCAAAATTATTTTATTATTTTTAATTGAATTTTTTTCAAAAAATAGTAAAATAACAAAGAGTGAAAAAGGTACAAGAATTTTTTTTCTTCCATAATTTCATATGTTTACAATTTCATCATGTTCAAATGAACTTTGAAATAATTTTAATTGTTCTTTTAACTTTAGATCCTTTTCAATTAACTCCACCAAATTAGAAGGTGATTTGCAAATATATCAAAACTGCAATCTTCTTCAATTGCTAAATCTACCCAACCAACTTCAAATTTTAACATAATATGTAAATGATATGACATTTGATAAGCATGGGATATAAAGATCCCTTGTCATATTCTTCAACTTTAGCTACACCTTCATAACCAATATAAAATGATACTAGATGAAAGTTTTTAATCCTAGGGTCTAACATCAAAGACAACATTCTGTAGGTTTTTTTGACATCATATTTCCTTATAAAGGGAAGAAAACATCCAACACCCCCAATACCTCATTTTTCACATTAGAAGTGAGCAAAAAAATTCAAAAAAACCCCAATATCCTCATTTTAAAAATTGACTAAGGTTGGTTAGATTCAATATTTTCCTTCAACAAAAACACATCTTTATTATAGAATGAAATGCATCATTCTATAATTAATGGCCTCATTATCAATTTAGAACTCAAGCATTCATAACTGGGGAAATACATTCAACAATTAATTTGAAAAATGTGCCATGTAAGAGGAGCAAACACTTCCATTGATTTTGATAGAAGATTATTTGTTGTAGCAAAAGGTAATAACATTCCAAAATTGCAGAGCTTTTTGGAACATGATCACTTTGGAAGCAAACTTGAATGTTAATATTTTCAAACTATAGTTCAAATAAAAAACCTAAAATCTAAATGATCTATGTTCAAATAATTTTTAACAATCATTTAAAAAATTATCTTGTGTTAATTAAAGTGTTTAGTTTTTTTTAACATATATTAGACTCTTTATAAACCTTTTTGTCCATTTTTGTCTATTTATTTAAGACTTCTTAAACCAAGTTATACATTTTGGCAAATCTAATTCATTAGACTTAATAGAAACATACTTGAGATTTTGACACATTTAAATTTTTTTTGTCACATATTGGCAACCTTTAGGGTAAACATGGCCAAAATAGAAATCTTAAAACTTTCCTACAAACCAAAACATTTACAAACCATAATAGATTTTAAATTAGTTGTCACAACATTGTTTTTTTCCTTCAACCCATATTCATCCAATAATTCTATCAAATTTCTTGCTAAAATTTATCAATAACTATTTGTTGTTTCAAACAAACTAATATTGACATGATTTGGTTGCTAAGCCTTTTAAAAAAAATTCACAAGAGCAAAAATGTGATGTGCACTTTGAAACATCCATAAATTAAACCTTCCTATTGGAATATTGCAAACTTTGACTAATTTTGATAAACCATAGTCTTGTTTTTTTTCTCCACCAAGTTAGGCAACACCTATTAATTTATTTTTTCTTATCAGAAAGACCATTTGAAGACATAAATGCAAGGCTAAACACTTCATCTAAATATTTTCCAAAAATTGCATTGGCAAATGGTTTTTGATAATTAAAAACCTAAGTTTTGAAAAAACATATTTCATTGCATGTCATCTTATTTGAAGGGATGTTTTCAAATTATTTTGTTGAAGTTTTTCCATTAGAAAACTTGGAGGCTTTGTTAGTTGATTAATTACCTTTGAACATTTTTTCTCAATGGACTATTGAACTCTTCTTCAATTTTAATAAAAATAATGACATGGTTTGCATTCACATGTTTGTTGAAAGCTATTATACCATTTGTTTCAAAATATGAAATTAACCCTTTTCTTGCTTAAATTCTAGGATTAAATACATTGATAAGATTGTTGTAACAAAAAAATATATCGCATGATTGATTGTTACAATCAACTTTTTTGTTATTATTAACACACAAAAACCCAACAAAATGCATCTCTATCATTCTTTGAGCATGCAACTTTTAAAGGTTCATTTTCATTATTTTTTCCATTTTTAGGAACTCTTTTGCTTTTTAGTTCCAAATTGGGACAATATGTAGACACTTTTTCCATAGGAACATCATTGAAATTTTTTCACATGTTCCATTTTTAGTTGAAATTATAATTTTTATTTCATTTGACTATTCCATTTTTCAACAATTTTTGAAGAGTGTTATTCAACAAAAATGAGATTATTGAAACAAGAGATTGTTTTGCAAAGATATTTTTAAATTTCTTATTTGAAAGTTGATTTAACTATTTCGAGCCTACAATACAATTCAAAACATTTACAAAGGTAAAAAGAACTTATTTAGCCTTTCTTTCTTTATGTAAAAATGAATATGCAAATGATTTGAACAACATAAACATAAGAGGACATACATAGTAGCAATGCAAAAGGGGCTATTCATTGCTGAACAACAACAAAAGATGACTTGAGGAGCAACATCACAAGAAAATTCAAGCAACAACAGAAGAGGAGCTATTTGTTGCTAAGTAACAACATAAGATGGTAAATGCATGGTATGGTGGTTCACTTTGTGTGTCATGCACATGATTTCTACAGGGTACCCTTATTTTGAACACTTATGGCAAAAAAAAATGCTTTGATTTGTTTATTGGCCATTATATATAGATTAACAATTTAATTAACAATTTTTTTCAAAAAATGTACATTCATTTTATATAATGGACTTGGAATGAACTAAGATTGAGATCTTGACATTGAATTTCATTTCAAACCATTTATAGGGATTTAATATATGATATAATTTGACATAATAAACTCATATGTGGAATCCTTACCTCAAAAGCTTCAACCACAATTGAGTGAATGATCAAATTTTGGGTTTTTTTTTCAAAAGTGCTTATAAGTTGTAATTTTTTTAATTTTTAGATTTTTTTTTCCGTTCTAGCAAATGGTATTGAAATATTTAAATGGCTACCTTTCAGATTGAATTTATTAGTTTAAATCACTATGTAATCCTCTAGTTAATTATTGAAATGATAAGAAACAACCATTTTAACACTATTGAATAGACTTTTATGGAGTGTTTTATCTACCAAAATTGAGCCACCATACCATGCATTCATCCAAGAGGACCCAAGCAATAACACGAAAGGAGTTGACTAGTAATGCAAACAATAATAATTGAGCCACCATACCATGCATTCATCCAAGAGGATCCAAACAATAATGTAAAAGGAGCCGACCATCAACACAAGAAGACCAACACAAAAGGAGTTGAATGAGTGAAAAAAACCTCAATTTTCAAATTCACAAAGTTGTAACCTTTAATGCAAAAAACAAATTGACTAACAAAAGTAAAACTAAGATTTTTTATCTTGCTTTTGAAGATTGAAAAAAAACTTTAGCTTTCAATGGCTATGGAAGTGTTGCTTGAAACCTAAGACCTTACAATTTTTTTCTTTTAAAAACCTAAGATACCTAGGTGAAAACTATGTGCTAGCTTCTTTATTCTCATGTTAAGGTATCCATTTTTTGAAAGTTAGATATAAGGGCAAGGTTTCAAGGTTAATTTTCACCTTAATACATCATGTGAATTGGATATTAATTACGAAATCATTCCTAGTGAGATTTAACTTGAACTTTTGATGAGTTTTCATTTCATTTTTGATACTTGTCAAACATTAGTAATGATTTGATGAAGAATTATTTTTCAAATTTCTTGTGATATCTTGTGAATATTGTGGGGAAGAAAGGGAATAAAAAACAAAATGATAACATGCATTTGAGAAAATGAAATGCCCTTCATTTGCCAAAGGCAATATTGTTGTAAATGACATGCCTTGCATTTATGTAAGAAGATTTTAGTTAGGTCATTCCTAATATTGTGAAATTTTTCATTTTTCGGAGAACGTCATATCCTAGTTCTGATTTTTTTTGTTAAAAGTGGAGGTTCTTCAGGTGTGTGGGTTTGAGCTTGATTTTTCCCATTTTTTACACATTGTGATTTTGGTTCTAGCACATTTGTTTTAATTCAAAAAGATCCTTTGAAATTAGTTCAAAACTAATTCTAGTTCCATGTACACATTACACACTCCCTTATGGTAAATATTGTTTAAATGAAAAGTTTTGTAACAAATTAAAACCAGGATCTATGTTTATGAAGTTTAACAATTAATAAAAAATAATATTTAACTTTGAAGTTGAACCTACTTCTCAACTTTTAAAAAAAAAATCAGCTTGCCTACTTAAAGAACTTACCCCTCTTTTCATGATGGATTTTTCATGATTTTGGTTTTGAGTTTAGATTTAGCAAAAGGCTAGTTCCAGAGTTTAATTCTTGTGCTGGTTCCAACAAAAAGGGTGTATGCTCTGGTCCAAATCACAAGAATCTAACTTTGAACCCTCCATTTTAACACTGAAAACCAAATGCCCTCAAACTTTGGTCATTAACAATGTTGGGTGGTTCTTAGAATGAGGGACAGATACCCATGAATTATCAACTCAATCATATACTCATTTATTCATTGGGTCTGAGAAAATCAAATAACCGGTGGTTCTTAAAAACTGAAAATGTTAAAGAATTAGCCAGAGAACCATTAATTATTTGTCATGTTTTACTCGAAAATCACTTGTTCCTTAAAGTTTTCAAAATAAAATGACTCTGTATCCTACATTAGACCACCAATTACTCCAGTAGAGCACACTCCATAACAGTGAGGAACATTAAAATAATGGGTGATCTTTGGTCTGATGTTTTGGGCAAAGCCAATTCCCATGGTGTGATGGGTGATGTGTACAGGGCCTGAGTATATTCACTACAGCATGCCGATCTACGATTACTAGCGATTCCAACTCCATGTTCTTGAGTTGCAGAGAACAATTTGAACTAAGGCCATCTTTCTGGATTCGCTCTGCCTTGCTTCCTATTGTAATTTTTTTCAACGATCCAAAACCAGCAATTCTTTGATCCTGGAATATTTAAAGGACCTGGACAGGTGATTCTGTGAAAATTCAAAGAACTGCTCAACACTGGTGATTATGGTCCAAGGGAGGCGGTCCCATACAGGCTTTTGATAATTCAAGGAAAATAGAACAGAAGGTGACTTTGAGTGGTCTATGCCTGGCAATGTGAAGTCAAACGAGGAGGGAAGAGAATCACTTGTGCAGTACATTTTCCATGTGCTTATCAGTTCAAGCAAGCTCTTGGTTGCCAATGAGTAAAGAAAATATAGTGCTGAAAATATGGTACCTGATACACAACTTACGCAGGTGACCAACTAAGTGGGCCCTTGGCCAAAACAATCCTGGAAGCAGAGTTCAGAATTGAATAATACCTCCCCAACAATTGTTACTTGAAGGCTGAAATTTTCTTGGGCTCTTTGTAGTGAAAGGCTAGTCTTAGAGAGCCATTTAAAATAAAATCTGGCATTTTCAATCTCCTTATCTCCCAGGAGTTCAAATACAACAAATTAGGATCAAATCATTTGGATCAATAGAGTTATGGGTAATGTCACACTATCTTCACCCAGTCTTTGGGCCTGCTTTCACCTCCTATCCCCTCTTTCAGTGGTATCTGCAAAGTGTGAAATGATGAAACTCAGTTTACCACCAAAATTGATGGAAAGACTAGTTAGGGTCCCAGTTATTTCGTTTTGTAAAAATTTCATTCCCAATTATGTGTCCAATACCTTATTATTTTGAAACTTGTCATTCTCGCCCCCTAACCATGTGACTTTACGAATAACTCTCATATGTATATATATTGGTCCTTGATAATCCTAGCATTTCCAAACTTAAAAACTAGTATGCATATCCAAAGTCTATTGAACTTGCAAAGCAGTGTCTTTTTTTTACTTTGTAATCTAGCTGAAGTGGTGATCATCCACAAGAAGATGTAACCAGATCTGGCTATAACCAGATTGTTTTAAGCATCCTTCTATATTGTTGGCTACCTACTTGAACCTCTTATGAAAATCAAGCAATTTTTATTTTACTTTTTTGAGATGTTGAAAATATGGTGCACCTCTGATAGGGGGCAAATATGTGGGCCTGCACCAAGGGAAAAGGTTCTTCAGTCACACTTGTTTTGGAGAGCTGCTTAGCATCAAACAAGGAGTTGCATGGAGCCGCATTTTCTGGGCTCCCTGATTCTCTGGAGGAAAAAAGGAGCAAATGTTTTGTTTTCTCTTGAAAAAAATGTAAAGGAAGTGGAAAAGCATGCTGAAGTGTACAAACTCATGATACCAAGTCTTTCAAGCTGGAAGATGAAGAAGCATTGGGCTGGCAGTGGCGCAGGCCAGGGAAGGCGCATAGGAGTTCCATGATGTGTAGGGTAAAGACTGAGGCCGCATCCTTTACTGGAAAAATGGCCCACACAAAGCAGAGCCAGAGTGTGGGTCCCATCAGATAAAGCCCACTCAATATGAGATCCGAGTGAGGACTTTTATGAGCAGAAAGACCTACCAACATCCCCATACAGCAGAGGAGAAAATATGTTAGGTAACATGCTCTCCAATTACACCAAAAAAATCTGAGTAGGTCTTTATGCAAAAGTGAAAAACAGGGTCCCTTCCCTTTCTAAAGTAACAGGGAGTCTAAAATGTTTAGAACAAGAATAACAAGACAAGAAATACACAGTGTATTTGCTGGGGAATTGAAATGGGTGCTTCTCTTGTTGATACTGGAATCCTGGTATAAACTATTTTGCAAAACATAAAGTAAGTAGACTCACTTTCACAACAAAATGCAAACTAAATGCCATTACAAGTTTGGTGCATGGTGCACCTATGGTGCAGAGCAGATCTCACAAACAAATTAATGCAGGCAGATGCTCTGATATCCGTATGGTTTTTGCAATCATGCGCACACAAACCTTTTCAATCAATGGGTGAAGAAAGAATCAGAAAGTTTCACATCAATGTTTTTTTCATTTTTTTCATTTTCATGATGTCGCTGAAATGGCTATCATCCACAAGACAACAGGACATGAAAGTAAAAAAGTTTAAGCATCCTTCACATTTTTGGTTACATGCTAGAACCCAGTAGAGAAATTTGACAATATTTGAAGAGTTTTTTAAGAAAAGCTTGGCAACTAGAAAACTGAAAGATCACAGATATTAGCCATTTTGGACAAAAATCACCAACTACCTAAATTTAGCCAGCTAAAAAAAACTTTACACAGACACATCGACCCTAGCAAAGACGGTCAAAAGTCCAGAAACTCATTGGCCCTAAGCTTTGAAGATAGTCTAAACCTCTAAAGGATCATGTCTTGTATATAATTAATATGATTGAGAACCTCTTCCTTGGATAGTGTACTTTTGGAAAGTTAGTTTTCAGTATTTGTCCCCACTTGCTTGTTTGGTTGGTTACCCATCTCTGTTTTTCTTTGGGTTCGTTGGCTTGTTGTGCTTTCTGCTAGAGAATTATTCAGTTTGTAGTTTGTACATCTGCTGTCTGCACCCACTTTCAGTTTTAAGGTCTACCCAATTCAAATTGCATGGTGCAAGAACAACATACTGCTCATGGTAAATGCTACAACACTCCCCAGTGCCCATGTAGAGCTCTAAGTGTACGTGGCTCCCCGTCCTATTGTTTTTATTTAATTTAAAAAGTTAACACATCTGGGGTTGATGCCATAGGGAAGCAAAATTATTGATTGCAATGGGCCAAACTAAACTCAGACATATTTGTTGAACAACCCAGCAGGTAGGAATGGTGAAAAATGAGGCTCTCTACTTCGCTAGCCCTGCATTGCTAGGTTCATCATTTTGAGTGAGGCCCCTTATTGGCTCCATTTTAACTCACAAAAAGTTAAATTTGAACTCAGAGATCCCAATTTGGTGTTTCAAGGGAATTATTTTATAATGTTTAGAAGCAACCCAAATTTTCTTGATGGTCTGGGGATAGGTTTCTATCATGGTACTAGTGTAGTTGTCTTAGATGCATGGGCCGGTCAATTATAATGAGTGAGGGGCCCTTGTTTGAATGGGATGAGAATATGAGGAACTTCCCTAAAAACAAGTTTTCTGCCAACATAGTTGTGTAGCATAGAGCCCCTGGGTAGGGGCATTCTCAAAAATGGGGGGCCTAGGCCAAATTCGACCACACATTTTGGGATTGTCCCCAATCTGTGTACTTTACCCATTACAATGCAGGAGGCACATGTTATCATGAATCAAAACATATGTTAATCATGAGGCCTAGGGAAGGCGTTTGGTTCTTATGTTTACTCCTTAAGAGTGTGAGGGATCTTAGACAAGTTTAAAATCCTGTACTATCTTAACGAGTAGGCATTAGGACTAATACACCTTAAACCCACCAATGTCCCACCTATAAATGTTGTAGGATCCCTCCCACCCTTACAGAGTAAACATTATTTGACACCTCTTTCCTACCCAGTACATTCATTGAAATGAGGTGATCTCCATAAACTAATAAATTTCTCATGGTGCTTTACCAACTTGTTGGATTCTAACTTGTTTTCTCTTCAGAGACATCTATTCACATACTATTATAGATAATATAGACACACACACAAACACCCAAGGAAGACTTATGTGAGACATGCATGCAGTGGTAATGAAGACTTTTGTTTACGGTCCCCAATTTCCTCCTGTGAACAGGCTCGATGGTATGTTAGTCAAAGCATGAAAAAAGTCAAGTTCTCAAGCATGTTTTGCTCCAGTACTTAGGGGTTTTGGAAATGATCTTCTGGAACTCGTCAACAACTTACACTTTATTGATAATCAATTATCAGTAGCAAGAAGTTCATGTTTTTGCTTGGAACCAGGATATGATAGCCAATCAATACTTGGACTTCAACTACAGGCTAGGAGACCAGGGAGAGGGTCCCTGGCTGTGGGAATAGTCAAAGAGGCTCTGATGCATCCAGACTATTTGAGGCAACCAGACACAACCATGCCTAATGGCAATGAAGATGTTTGCTTTCCATCCACACAGAGAGCAATTATGACATCATCTTCATAGAGGCAAAGAAGGGTTATGGAATCACTGGGCCATGAGAGCCAAGGGTGGTACTTGATACTAACTAGTGGGTTGCTGTCAAAACCAAGGTTGAAGGTTATGCCACGGAACTCGTGACCTGACAGCCAATCCGAGTGTCCATATTCTCATCAGGGAATATGGTTATGGACGAAGTAACTAGCAAGATGCCAGGGGTTACTGGAAATAGCTGAGGCATGTACCCATTTCCGGGAATCCTAACCGGCCTGTCAATGGATGAAAAGTCATGTAACCCTCCTCTTCTCAAAAAACGTGTTATAAGATTATGAGACTTGGAAGTTGTTCAGAGCGTTTGTTTTTCAAGGGAGGAAACTTTTGAAGCCAGGCAAGTGTGATCATAGATCTATGTAAGCTCATGCAGTAACGTCCAACACTAGGATTCATATGTTAGGAGAGTACTTACACTACCAAATCTCATGAATGGTGATGAGGGTACGTCTGCAGAGATCATGTGGAGAAAAAAAGAAACAACACTGCATGTTGGAGGTGCTTCACATAACACTAGAACTGCAGCTTCTGTGACTTACTAGTCATGATCTAATACCAATTGGGTGGTGATGCAATTCGATTTTTCTGCCTTCCACTCAAGTCTTCAAGCTGCGCCAAAGAATTCATGCAGGAGTCTAGAGAGATCAGAGGAGGAACCAGGAGCTGAGGTTGAATGATCAATCAGATTTGCAGAGCTGCTACTTTCTTCGGATGAGTACTATGAAAAACAAGAGATGATGGAACTCCATCGGAGGAAACAAGAAGTTGTAGTATTTGAACAAGCGGACAGTTGGTGATGCAAAGGCCAGAATTTACTGAAAGTTGTGAAGTAGATTTCTGTTGGTGTAGAGATCATGACGATCCACGAGATGCGTGTAGCTTTGCAAAGATTGGTGCTCTTATTACTCCTTGTATCTGATTTTCTTCAGTTGTGCACTTCGACTCCTGTTCTCGCATTCAACAACAGGAGCTCTCTGAATCTCGCATTCATGCGTATCCGCACCTCTAGATCGCGTTTGATGGAAGCAGCACGTGCAGCAGGTGTGACAAACCTAGTGCAGCTCACGGACATGATCTGTAAATCTGAGCTCGAGTCTGTGGACCTCGGTCTCAGCGCTTCACAAAAATTTCTTTCGAGTGGGAAGAGCGAGGAAGCTGTGAGAGAGCTTCTTGCCGTCGACAACTCTCTTGACACTTGCATGAAGAATTTCATGGGCGACGAAGAGGAGGAGATGAGTACGCGGATTCATCAACTTCGGGCGATTTTCGAGAAGATTCGGCACAGCGTTTCTTCTGCTGTAGATCTGATCGATCGCAGTTCGCGTCGAAGTGGGGTGGAGCCACAAGAATCAAAAAATCTCGAGATCAATCCGCGTCTGTTCCAAAGTGTTGGGTCTGCTGATCAGACCGTCGTCGACGAAGTAGCTGACGAAACTCTTTCGGCTATGGCGGATGATGATGGCCCGCGTTCATGGGGACCCCAAGAGGAATCGAGATCAGCATCAACCAACTCGTTCAGTATGAAGCACCTACCTCTTCCGCCGGCAATTCCTTCCATAATGGACGAGATGATGAACGTCGATTACTGCTCACCGCATGTCGAGCTCTACGGTGCGACTGCTACCATCCGCATGGATAGCTCATGCGGAGGCAAGTTCCATTCACGAAGCAAGTACTCATCGGGAGTTTTCTCAGTCCGAATGAAACCTCCTCAAGGAGCTTCCGGAGCGAGCAGCAGTTTCTACATCTCATCCAACGACGAAGATCCCGACTTGATCAGCTTCGACTTCATAGGCAACCACCCCAACAGAATCCTCACCTCTTACGCAGTGCATGGAAAATACTCGGGTACCCTGCAAACTTTCTCCATGGAGTTTGATACCACTGCAAAGCTCCATGACTACACCATCAAGTGGGACGCCGAGAGTGTGATCTGGATGGTCGACAATCGCGTGCTCCGGACCTTGAGAAGCTCCTCTCAAGTGCAGGAACTGGACTCCGACTACCCAAGAAAACCTGGACACGTTTATGGCTACCTCTGGGATGCATCGGATATGAACTGGGCCGGGAAGATCAACTGGGCTGATGGACCTTTCGAGATGGTTTACGCGGATCTAAGAACCACTTCGCCACTGGCAGTGGGTCAATGGCATCCTCCACTAGCTGCGCCTGATCCTAGTGCAGCTGCTTCAGGGTTTCACAATGTTCCAGTTCCGTTACAACCCATTGTGATCGACTATTGTGGATCCAACATCGACATCCAGGACTCGGAGAATCGTCATGAATTCTCCATCTTGTTCGATAGCTTGGGTTGCGGTGGGAGGATCAAATCACTGGCCAAATACTCGACAGGAATGTTCAGTGGGAAGGTGAAATGTGCCGATGGTGACACTAGCGGTCTTCTCACCAGTCTCTACATCTCCTCTGGCGAGGGAAACCCATTTCAGGATGAGATTGATTTCGAGTTTCTAGGGGACAACAAGGGTATCGTGCAGACCAATTTCTACGTGAATGGTGTGGGAGGTCATGAGCAATGGATTGATCTGGGCTTCGATTGCTCACAAGGCTTTCACACTTACGCCATCCATTACAACACGCACAGCATTCAGTGGTTTGTGGACTCCAAGCTGGTCCGGACCGTGAGTCGATCTGAGCAGGTGATGCTACAAGATTCGTTTCCTGTCAAGCGTATGCGCATGTATGCTTCAGTGTGGAATGCTTCAGGCGTTGAGAATGGTGCTTGGACTGGTCCATGGCGTGGTGATGACTTACCATTTGTTGCCAAATTCAGTGATCTTACTATCCAGTCTCCTCTTCCTTGAGTGCAAAAAAAATATGTTCAAAAAATGGCCTACTTGGGAGTCCTCCAACAGGTTCTCCTGCCATTAGGGCTCAAATCCTCCTTCCAATTCTATCTAGACCCATAATTTTATTGTTGGATCTTCTTGTGATTAGGAAGAGACTATGATGTAGTTCAAATCTCATTCGATCCCAGTTTTTGAGGAATTCACGAGAATTGAATTCACCGGACCTTGTTACGTTGAACTAACTGTGAGTTTCATTTTTGGGGAAATTCATGGAACATTTCAGCCTATTTTGTAAAAGAAAACACTGTGAACTCCAAGCCTTAAGGGGCGAGCTCAGCCATTACTAATTAGTAGGCTAGGAGCTGTTTGTTCAGACTCATTTTAGCTTGAAACCAGTACCCAGGTATAGATCAAATGTCCAGATTTATAACGCAGTTGGGGTGATTCAGTTCTGACACCACATCTTCAACTTTCTTGCTAGGCCAAGTCTAGGGGATGTTGATTTAGGTGTAGGAGTCTGACTTCACTCACGAGAACAAACACATAATTTAAGTATTTTAGTTGCAAATTAGACTTCCAAATTTTCTTTTGTACACTGGCATTGTGACATAACAACTATGAATTACTAAAATCTCCTAGTGCCCATGACAATCAATTTGGTTGCATGTGCTGCCTGGAGCCAATTTCAGCTGGGTACAGATTTCTCATCATTGATCTCAGATTTTTCCCTGATGTCCTCTTTGGGGGCTCTCCATACATATAATTCAATACCCATGTAAATAAGAGAATTCATTCAAAGAAATCTTTCACTTGGTTTTGATATCATGGTCTTTACTGTTATGAGGGAAGCAAATTGGAATTCAATCTATGTTCATCTGTCATCATGGAAGCAATAATCATTGCTGTTTTTTCTAGCATAAGATCCTCAATAATTAAGCCAGGTGGATTTGCAGGGGATTTTCTAAACTGGAATTCAACTGTTTCTTTTTGCAAATTTTGACTGTAGCTGACCAACACCTCAACTTTCTCAACTAGTGGACTTCCCTATTTTGAAATTTTTTTTTTTTGTTTAATTTCCAGCTTCCACAATATGGTGGAGGATTAGCACATAAGATACGTGTCTAAAGCAACTTCCAGTGCACACAATAGCCTTCGCTTTTTGAAGTTCAGTGCTGTCCTCAGAATGTCAATAATAACCAGTGGAGTTTCCATAGCCCAATAGCTGGCTGGTGGTGGGGTTTGCTATGGTGCAAACTGTTGCAATGTTTCAATTTGCCACCAAGGAAAGATGTGACAGACCAACTGCCAACAACAGTTTTTACACTTTGCCCGAGGACCTAACTTTGGCTTGGAGAAGTGATACACTTCGAATTTTTTAAACAATCCACAGATTGCAAATTGCACGAGATCTTTTATCTTAAATGTCTACACACAACACAAATCAGTGACATGTATTTTCAAAGCTTGTGATTGCTCATCTCCGCCAATACTTGCTCCATCAAAGCTCATCTCAAATTTTTACAACAAAATCATGTCTCTCTTCTAGAATGGTTCTGTTAAGGGTACATCAGATCATTGATTGGCTGCTTGTAGCAAGATGATTGATATCCAAACCCAAACAGTCCTATAGCTACTTTTCATGCCAATTCAATTTGTTCAGCTGATGCATATATGTCATGTTGCTGCTTCCAATAGTACCCAGAGTCTTGAGGACCATGGAACTAAAGAACCTATGCAGCTGATTCAGATTCAGATCCCACAGCACCCACCAAGATGGCATGACTAGGGTATGATAGCCCACCCAAAAATATGATCAGTCTGTCCCAGGTGGATTCACAGGATTGCAATTTTGTGAACACTTTAGCCTTCTGTATATGAAATTTTCGTTTGTGTCATAAGACATTGAGTGATCCAATGATTAGGGTGGACCTGGAGTACATTATTGAGTCAAGCAACTTTGAAAGGAGAGACTGAGAACTGAACCCATCAATTGTGTTCTATCAATGCAATTTGCAAAACCTTGCTGATGTGGATAGAACACTCCCCAAGCTTTAGAATCGCCACAAGGACCAATCATGATGGTCAGCCAATAAAAAAAGTGTCATGTTTTTTAACTGTGTCTTGTGGAGACCACCATAATATCTTGTGCACATATGTTCACATGAATTCTTCACACAACACTTGTAATCTTCACACTATAATCATTTACAATTTTTCTATCTTCCATCATTTTCAGGAAGGATACCTGGCTATTATTCTTTGAACCTGTTTCTCATGATTGATGGTTGTGGGAGGAGCTCAAGTTGAAATATGGTTAACAAAGCCACCATTCTTTTGTTTGTAATTCCCAACAAGGAATAGGGAATAATTACCAAATGAAAATAGAGAATGTTATTTTCTATTTTATTAACACATCACCAAACAAAGGTTTTTCATATATACTTTGTGAAAAAAAGGCTGGCTTTCAAAAAATGGAAAGCTAATGGATTATATAAATTATACATATGGCTCATATTAATTATTACCAAAATTCATTGTTATTCTCTATGGTCAATGGATTTACTGTAGTACAATCTTCTAATCATGTAGAGTAGAGCCTAGTTCAATGTGGGGAAATGTCCACCTACACCAATTCACTCATACAGAAGTCCTAATGTGGGATGAAAGGAAGTTATAAGGTTATCACCAGGATGATAACCTAATGATCAAAAGACTCGGTGCCAAATTTGGGAAAATAACAAGGAGGTGTTAGTTGGTGTGTGTGTTTATGGTGTTGTATGTTTGATGCAGGTAAATTGGCTTAGGAGTTCTATGTTGAGGGCTTACTTTGCGGAAGTTGTGAACAACACTCTTGATGGAGTCTATTAGGACACTCTTCATGCCTTTTGGTTATGGCAGGCACAACGGAAGAAAGTGGAGGGCAGCATTGATGAGGAGGCAAGGGATGCAAGGGCTTAAAAGGAGGAGCTCTTCTGAAGCTAAGTATTCGGTTCTTGATGTGTGTTTCATGAGTGGATTTTTCTTTGGCTACTAAGTAGAGAAAGCACATTAGAGCAAGTTTGTTTAGAAGTTTTTAGCTTGATGGGATGAATGCCCTCAGCTGGAGTTTTCAAGTAGATTTTGTCCCTGCTATATTTCCACTACGTACAGCACTAAGTTTAGGGATCTCTAGACTTAGGAACATGAATAAAATGGTGGAGATGTTGGAAGTGATGACAATCAATAGGGGACCACATTGAACTCGAACTTCTCAATTTGGACGACTTGCGCATTTTTCTTTTAGTGTTTAACATGAATTTATTCCTTGGTGTTTCAGTTTTCCCACAATGGAAGAAGTCAATGACTCATATGTTATGGGCCCATAGTACAGAGTCATAGAAAATTTTGAAGGAAAGAATTTCATGTTGTGAAAATTCAAAGTTGAGATGTTGTTCAAAGCAAGAGAACTTTGGGGATTCATCGTTGGAGAAAAGGTTAAACAATTTCCATCAAATGCTCTCGACTTTTCACTTACAAGCGAAATGAAAGGACTAGATGCCATCAAAGCAACTATCAATAAAGAAATCAAAGTGATGGTGTTAATCATGAGTCTACTAAATAGTTATCAAAACTTGACCACTTACTTGGTATTGTCTACAATTGAAAATTGTAGTTGGCACAATTGGAATACTATAATACTAAATGAAGAGCTCATGACAAAGAAAAAGGTAGAAACTTCACAAGTTGGTGGAGAGTTAGCATTAACAACCATATTTGAGACAAATCATAAGGAATGAAAGAAATTTAACAACTATTTCATAATCAAGTTTATTGAGCCAAATAATGCAAAAAAGAAATATTGGCTTGGAAAATAACATGGAAAAAGATAACATTATTAAAAATGTGTTTGATAAACCTTAAGCAATTATGTCATTTTTATCAATTGTTTTGTACAAATTATGATGATTGCTACATTGATTCAAGAATTTCAATTCACTTGTCTTATAGGAAGGATTGGTTCAAGGGATGCACTACAATTGCACATATGTGAATCTACATGGTAGGTGACACAAAATTGGAAATAGTTGGCATGGGAGATATGAAGTTCACCATGATGGTGGGGTGAAAACACATTGAAGGAAACTATTTGAATTATCATAGTTGCAATTTTTTGGTTTCTACATGAACTTAATGTTAAAATTCATGTTCAAAATTACCATTATTACTTTTTGAATTATCCATGCTGAAATATACTTTAAGGGGAATCATGATGAAAAATATGGACAAGTTTTTTTAAAATAGTGAATTCATAATGAATTTTCAAAATGATGACATTGCACTATGCCTAAAATGTCAATCTATGACTAGTCCTTATCGTCTATACTAGTCAGTTACGTCATTTGTAATTGATTTGGACTCATCATTTATACCATTTTTAGTCCCTAATTCATCTGTAGTCATACATGTTTAGATGTTTTTGGCGTAATGTTTTGTTTGTCATGCATGTAGACTAAAAAAATTGGACTCTAAACATATGTCATAGGAATGTCGAAATACAAATTAAAAAATATGCTACCATCAAATGAAAAATTTAACAAAAATATGCATTGAAACTTTTTCAAATAAAATTTTGATATTCATCATTTTTTTTCCATTTTAGATTGAAATTTCAAAGCTTTCAAATGAAATTTTGACCAATCACATACCTAACAATATATATAGGGCGACTTATCAATATTTTTGACCAAAATCATATGAGATAATTATAAGGTTTATAGTTTGATAATTGTTATAATTACAAAAATATTAGTTAATGTAAGATGTGAACTTTTCAAAATGTCAAAAAATGAGATACGTAACCATGCTATTATTTGTGGAAAACAAGAATGTTCACAATGTTTTCAAAAAAAATTATACATTCCTAAAATCACCAAGAATTTTTTTTATGACTGAAAAGAACTTCACTTGGCAATGTCCTCCAATTTTATAAGAACTTTTGTAACATCAAGAATGAAAAGAAGAAAGTGATAAGGGTAAAACATTATGTGATAATCATCTTCACAAATTGAATTGCATCATGAAGTTGTTGGAATCAATAATATTAGTATTTAAGCTAACCAAATTATAATTATTTTGAAAAACAATTGCACAAAAATTATTCAAGCTATAACTTTCAATGTGCATGCTTACATGTGTGAAGAGGAAAATGCTTAAATTACAAAATCTCACCAAGGGATTGACATCAAGATGTGGCACAAACTTCTTGGTCATTTGGATGCTAAGGATGTGAAATTACTTACATAAAAAAATCTTGTGGATGGACTACTGAAGTCATCTAAAAAGTTGACTTTCTATGAAGGTTGTGTGTGCAATAAACAACATAGAAAATTATTTCCAACCAAAGGAGCTTCAAAGGCCAACAAATTGTTAGCTTGGGTGCATTATGATATATGGGGACCAAGATATTATCTTTTGGAGGAGCCAAGTACTTTGTAACATTCATACATGACTATTCTTAAAAAGCATTTTATTATTTCTTGAAAAATAAATTAGAATGTTTCACAAAGTTCTAGGAGTTCAAATCACTTGGAAAAAGTCAAAGTCTTTGTGGGAGTGAAAGCACTTGGACTATTTGGATTATGATAATTATAGTTTGTTTTAGATTACAAATGTTCACTTAAAATGTATTTAGCCATACTAAACATTAACATTGTCAAAAATTTATTATCCATGTTGCAATAGACTTTAGTGAGAATCATATTAAAAAACTATGGATGAATTTTAAGAAAAAAATGGGCTCATAATGAACTTTTGAAATAATGACACAACATTTGTTAAAGGAAAAATGAAAAGTATAAATTCAAATAATATGTCATATTAGTGTCAAAGTAAAAATTAAAAAGTATGCCACCATCAATTGAGGAATTTAAAAGTATGATGCATTGAAATTTTCCCAATACAAGAAATTTTCATTTAAAAAAATTTAACGTGTTGTGATTTTTGTCATTTTTATCATTTTTTTCCATTTGAAATTTCAAAGATTTCACATGGATATTTTGACCAATCACATGTCTAAGTATATCTATATAATAACCTATCAATATTTGTGACCAAAAGCATAGGGGATAATTATAGGATTTATAGTTTAATAATTATTATAATTTTAGGAATTGTAAATAATGTTAACATATGGAATTTCAAAATGTCAAAAGTGAGCCACCTAATTACATTTTTATATGCAATTTATAATGAAAATTTCAAGGCTTATGGACTCATTGATGTTAATATAGGATAATTTATTTTGAATCATGATGTCATCCTTAACCAGACAATCACCTCTAACATCCATGTACTTGAAAAAACAATACACAAGTAGTGGCCAATAGTTACTAACAATTTGACATTTCAAATCATGGTTTTGATGAGCTAGGTGGATGCACAATGGATTGAATGGTTTATTATTATTATTAATTTAATTCATACAAAGTCTGTTCTAAATTTATAATTTGATTTGGTATCATTAGTTGAATGGTAATAAAATCTATCGATCAAAACAATAAATCCTAAGGATTTATGAAAGTATATTTTGATTTTAACCATTCAAAAATCCCTAACTTAACCCACTATGGGACCTTGGGATCACAAAAGGTCTTGGGTTCAAACCCAATGGTGTGCAAGTGAAACTCCTATGCCAACGAGCTTGATTTGAAGGTGCCAATGGCTTGTTAGGTCAAGTCTATTGTTTTGCTTCAAGAAAAATGAAATAAAACCCCTAATTAAAATTTGAAAATAATTAATCATTTCATATAAACATTTATTATTTCATGTTACACCGCAACAACAATGTGCACAATAATAGGAAGAAAGGGATTTTTTTTTAAGGTGTGTATTGTTTCATGGGATTGTTAGCATGAACTTTGTTCTTAGTTACAATTGTAATCCAACAACAATGCAAGTTATGTGGAACTTTCCTATTGCATCATTCCTACTAAGGGCGATGAAGATTTGAAGGATGTGAGAGAAAAGTTAACAATATCAATCACACCCTTTTATAAATGGCACAAAAAAATATTAGCCTTTGCCCATGGGTGGGTTAAAGAAATACACACACACCTTTTCATTTTGTTTGTTTCAAGCAAGCAATAGGGAAGCGATGTGGGCCAAGTTGAACCTACACTAGTGTCTTTACATTCTTGAGTGAGGCATCTTAGTGGCCATATTAAACCCAAGAAATGCTAGATTTGAGCTCAAAGGCCCTGATTAAGTCTAAGCATGGGATATCTAGGGTATTTAGAGGCAATCTAATCAAAATGAATTTTGAGTTTTTTACAATGGTATCAGAGTAGGTGTAGGTTCACCCAAGGCACCATGGTGGATCTCCATATGTCTAAACCAACACTCCAATTTGGTATTGTCACTTGCATGACCAATGAGCAACTTTGAGTGAGGTCTAGTTTTGCACATCATTCTGTGATGTTACTGGGGGATTTTGCTTCCCATATTAATAGACATGGTTATGGCACATTACTTGTGCTGTTTGTTTATTTGTTCACACCTAGCAAATACAGGTGTTGAGTGCTTCAAAAAGACTTTCATATTAGTCTAGTATGGGTATTAGGTCCAAGGTTGATTTGTGCATGGTATGCAGGAGGTATAAACCTGATACTGGTATTGGTGTAAGCCAGGTATATATCAAGTATTGTCTGAAAGTCATATCTGACTATTGTGTTCTCCAATACCCATACTCATATGAGCGAGAACCATCATTAGATGCCAGAACTGGGTCTTTATCTTTTTTCAACCTGTGGCTATGACTCTTAAGAACCTCCCTGATAACCACCAGGGTCTGTGCCTGTTTCTAATATCCGCCCAACACTGGTGTTGAGGAATGTTGGCAAATTCTGGGTTTACATCAAAGTCCTGACAGGACAAAGTTCAGTTCAAAAGTAGGAGATGCAACAGCAGAATCAGCAACACAGGTTTGTAGTACATTTCTGGAAGAGAATTGGGCCCCTTGAAGCTTGTATTTAATTATATATATCAAACCACATAAAATAATACCAAGGGTTTTTTCCCAATTCTCTACAATCTCTACATCTCTACAGAGACAGGCAATTTCCAGCACATGTTGTTATATACACATCCTCTGCTGATTACTATCTCAAACAATGTTTTTTTCTCAAATTAGTGAAGTAGGCAGGTTGCCAAGCATTCACAAGAGTTCATCATCAAGACCCACAGGGTTTACAGTTTGAGGTTGTGGTTAGGATGAAGTTATTAAGGTCAAGATATACAAGCACAGTGAAACCCCTAGTGGAAATTCTAAGTGCTCTCCTTGTTTGCAAAACATTGCAAGGAAGTAATCTTCAAGTTTGAAGCATGCAGACAGGGCTACTTTCCATATAACTCTACTACATAATATATTTCTCAGACCCAATTCTGGGTCAAAAGTTTGTGATTTGAAGAAACTGCTACAGGACACAGCTGGGGCAATGCTAGCAGCTGCCATGTCAGCTTGAAGCTTAAGGACATTTCCCCAAATCAAAATTTCTTGCAATTGACCAACCATTGCCTACTCTTACCTTCTAATATATTTATGTAGTGCCCAAGATAGCTGAAGTAGATTGGGTGAGAAGCTACCATCAAAATTTCAGCTCAAGCTTCAGGACAAAGGGCAATCCAAGGTTTTTGTTGCCCAACAAGACACAAAGCATTTCATGTACTCATGACGCAGGGAAGCCCATACTTGACATGCATTCAAATGCAGGACTTCCAGACAACACCAAAATTTGCAAGTAGAGCCTTCAGAATGCCCTGAACCTTGTCTCTTGGTTCCCTTCCATTGACAGGGCTTGCAACCAGAGGAATCTTTCACCAACCTGATCACAAAATGCTCACTCTATGCAAAACTTGGAAGGAGAATACCAACATTTCAGTCACTCCCATACACCAGTTTGCACAACAAAATTCAGATTCTCACAGATATGGTAACCTAAAACATGGGACCATCTCTTCCTCCTTTGTCTCATGGCTTCCCTCCTCTTCTCTATGCCTCATGTACATTACTACATGTTGGATTTCCCTCAGTAAAAAGCAATGGTCTACAGATCAATGTACAGTCGCACAAGTTGCAGGGACTCAAATGGCATCTGAACCCTCCACTCCCGCTGTTTTTTGTTCAGGCCCCTGCCCTTACCAACCAACTCACGGTTGACACGCACATTTGCAATCTTCCATACACTAGACCCCCCTTCTGTATCAACAGATTCAAGTTCAAGAACACCATCTTTTTCTTCAGCTTCCTCACCAGTGCCAGTTCCCAAGTACCTCACATACATGGGAAGTTCCTTGAATCTCTCTAGGTCCTGTGGGATTTGTACCACACGCTCTGCTCCTGGTGAAGAAACCTGCAAGGAAAGTGCACACATGAATGTTTTACAGACATGCAGACACCTAGCATACAATTTTGCAAGGTATACACTCAGAGGAATATATTGTACAAAGTGAAGGTAGCATCTCAATCACACCTCACACAAAAAGGGCACCTGAGTGCCAAGCTCATTTGGCTTCATTCAAAGTTATGAGCTGACTATGAACAAGAAAATGCATTTAACTATCCTGAATTTGAGAGTCATACCCCAGTAAAGATGAGAAGTTCAGTACAGTGACCCTACCTCCAATGCCAGGTTTTTGGGGATGATTCCAGCTTCTCCACTATGCTCCAAGCTCTTCGAGTATGAAGAAGAAAACTGCTGAATCTCATCAATTGTTGGAGATCCATATCTGCAGCACCAGAAAGAAGGTTTGGAGCAAGTTTATTGATATGCATTGGACTGCATATCAAACATGCATCGCTGAGGAGGGAAGATATGTGGTTCTGAAACTCTACTTCCCAAGGTTTCCTGAGAAGAAAAATTGTTGAGGCCAACAATAATCAGCAGTTTGGCAAGCAAATATTTTCCAAAATTGTTAAGGTTCAGCAATTTAACCAAGATATCTCAGATTTGACCATTCCTATATATGATATATCAAAAATACAGCTACCAAACAAATGTGGGCATCAGTTGCCCATTGGTGTGGCTATGATGAGTGGGATCTAAACCCATATTTGGGTACATTTGAGCCATTTTATCTGCCCCTGGAAATAAGAATCTACCTTCAGGCAGTGTAGCCCCAGACAGTAATCTACAGAGCCTATGGAAATTAGCAACCATATATACAAAAAGCTTGACAGAAGAGAGGGACACCAAACAACACCATAGAAGATGTAACATTCAGAGGACTCCTCACCACATGTAGATCATAAAAGCTAAAGGACTTAGGAATCATCACTGACTTACTTGTCAGATAACTTGTCCAGCCGCACATGAATAAGCTCACTCTCTTTGGAAACCTTGAATGCAAAGATGGCAAGATCACCATTGAACTCAGCCAATGTATCATTAGCTAGATCCAGCACAGTTTGGCCCCATGAAGAGTCACCAAGTACAACACCCCCACCCTCTCCTCCATCTCCCACCTATAAAAGTTTGCACCTGATAAAGAGTTACAAATACTCCACAGAAAAAGATTGGAATTGTTTTTAAAGCCCCCCAAAGGAACTACATATGAACTGAATTCTTGTGAGAAATGCCAGAGAAACAACTGAAAACAAAGGACAAACGACCATAGAGTAAGATGACAAACGGAACAAATGTATAGCATCAAATAAAGTGCTAAATTATAACACACCTCAGGCTCAAGGTCAAAATCATCCTCCCAGATATCATCATCCTCAAGGTGCTTGCCCAGCTCCTCTACCAGTTCATTCTCTATCACTGCTCCAATCACATCATGCAGGTCAATAAAAGTCAATGATACTTTCATTGGTGAGCAGTGTTTTTTAACAAAGCACTAGACATGAAGAATAACAGAAACTGCCCAGTTCTGGAGAACATGTCATGGCCTGGTCCTGAAAATCTGCTACAACATACCATTTGTGAACTGCTCTGTATCCTCAAATTCCTGAAATGTCTCTCCATCTGCCAAATCATCCACATTTGCTTCCACCACCACATTGTCCTCCTCAACATCCTGAGGTTTCTGCTTGCTCATCAACTTCCTCTTATCCTTATGCTTTGTCCCAATATCATCATCTTCAACAGCAGTACCTTTATGATTCAAATCCTCCTTGCCCTTCACCTTGCTCTTCAGCTTCTTCTCGACCTTTTGCTTATCCTCCACCCTTAGTGCACCATTGACAACATTCTCAGTTCCTTCTGGCTTCTGGTTCTGAATCAGCAGGTTATCTTCATCTTCATTAACCTTTTTGAGGGACACATCACCATTCTGAGACAATTCCTCAAGCTTCTTCTTTTTGGATTTTAGTTGCACTTCTGTTCTGCCATTTTCAACTGTGACATCTCCATATTCCAGTTGATCATGATCCTTTTTTCCCCTGAGCTTCTTCTTCCAATTTGTGTGTTCCTCATCTTCACTGCATTCTTTGCCTTGGTCCACACCATCCTCCCTTTCATTTACAAGGATATCCTTTTCAGCTTTCTTCCCTTTCTTTCCTGCATTGCAATCGATATCACAAGCATCACAGATTCACATGTCACTGCACAGATCTCAAAATGAAGTAATACTTCTTCCAATTACCACTCTGAACAGGATGTTAGAAAAACCACAGAGTGCATGTTGCAAGTATTGCACAAAAGGAAGAGGAATGCCACATCTCCTGGAAGGCTCAACATACATTCAGAGTCTCATACCCATTTGAAATGTATGACTCCTTGCAGTGGTAGAAACTAGAAACCTTCTGATGCTGACAAAAAGAGCCATTGGTCACAAAAAACTTCCCCCAGGAATCTAAACCCTAAGTTCCAATACTTCTGATAACCACAATAATCTACCACATTGATGCTATATTGGCAATTATGGATCACACCTTACAGGCACCTAGTAGACTGCAACCTCGAGGCAGTTGCAAGGTGACCCCTGAGACCTGTGTAGAAAAGTTACAGAATTTCATGATACAGTAGTTAAGGAAGAACTTTGTCATTTGGTTAGTCGGGGTGAGAACGGTAACCAAATGGCGAAACTCTTCCTTTACCACTGAAATCCTAAACCTTAAGGTTTAGGGTTTGGATTTGTAAGAAACCTAAACCCTAAACCTTGACACTGAGAAAGTATCACTGCCATAGCTTCAGAGAGAGGATATTGCGATGCTGCTCAAGAAGGCATGCAAAAGTCTCACGAGTTCGTTCAAGTCATTCAACCACTTGTCCGTCCAAGTCGGTATGAGAACACTCGAGGCCAGAGAAATCCAAACCCTAAGCCTTGACACTGAGAAAATATCACTGTCATAGCTCCAAACAGAGGATGTTTTGAGCAGCGACGCTGCTCAAGAAGGCATAGAAAAATCTCACGAGTTTCGTTCAAGTCCTGTAATCACTTGTCCGTCCAAGCATTCGTCTGTACTTACCACCAACAATTACACTCGTATGATATCTTCTTCTGCCGCCAAGCCCGAGCGACAGTGTACAACCGGCAGTACCGAGACAGCCAGCGCTTAAAAAATCTGGAGACTCGTTGGAGAAGGAGTCTCTGAAAACAGGATGAACGAAAGCTCTAACGCTAGCGTCTGGCTGGCCAAATGCTTTCAACTCGAGCAACAACACGCCAAGTCCCTTCCTACTCCCTCCAGTCGCACAGACCGAAGGCTGCTGCTGCTGCTGCCGCGTGAGAGCGAGGCGCAGGCATAAGGAAGGCACATTAATCTGCTGCGTCCAAGCGGAACTACAATTCCCGAAAGACAGCAACCTGAGTGATCTCATATGGTACGATTGCGAAAACCACCAAGAAAAAAAAGAAGTCGTCGGGGACTCTGAAATTTGCTTCTTGTGAAGAGCTGTGAAAAGATTTCTAGTGTTTGTGGAGGCCACCTACTAAAACAGAATTTCCCCCAAGTGAAATTGTGTTTCCTAGATGGAAGGTTCTTTGGTTTAATTTTTAACAATCTTTCGTATCACATTAAATACCTTTTATACGAATGATCAAATGTTTTAGAGGATGGATCAAATGCAATCTTGTTTGCAAATTTTGTTATAATTATCTTTTTCAAGTAGGCTAAACAACTAATAGACAACTTCAAGAAACGGACTTCAAGGCTACAACCCTCAAATTAAGGGAGGCCATTAGGAGCACCCTTCCCCTTATTTATATATATATACATTCAAAAGAGATTTTGGTTACAATTGGGAGTGTATGATCATCACCAGAAGATTATGTCACGTTATCCAGTCCAAAAAATGGCATAATCTACCACCCCCAACCTCATTGGGTTCTATGTGTAACGTAACGCTCAAGGGGGCAGGCTTTACCCGAATACAGTAAGAGCTGGACAGGGCAAAGCCAAGCGCACACCAAATTCCAATAAAGCCCACACCCAAGGGCTTTACATGCCAGAAAAAAAGAAAAAAGCAGAAAACTATCCTGACCATTTTTTGTTTTTCCAAATGCCCGTGAGGTTGTTACACTCTATAAGGTGTGTTATTTCAACAATGTTTGGTTCATGTTTTAGTTTTTTTTTTAATAACTTTATCTTTTTTATTTTTATGTGTTTTCTGTTTTTATTATTATTTTGTACAAAAAAAAATAAAGTGTTTCTTTTTCACTTTTGTATTTTTGTTTATTTGGATGCTAGTTTGAAGTTTGGAGAAAGAAGACACACCTCATTCTTTTTCAAGTAAGGTTTTTCTTCATTATTATAAGTTTTTTTGTTTTTTTCTACTCTTTATTTGGTTTCTTCTTTTTTGCAATTTTTTTTCTTTTAAAATTATTTTACTGTATTTCCCTTTCCTTATTTCATTTGTTTCCATTCCTTTTTTATAGTTTTTGTGTTTTTACTTTTTTTGTTTATGTTTGTTTCATGTTTTAATTTTTTCTATTCTTATTTTCTCTATCTTCATTTTTTTCTATTTATATGCGTTTATTTATTTTTATTTTTTCTATTTTCTTTTTCAAAAAAATCTAGTTTTCCTTTTTTATAATAAAAAAAAATTAATTTTTTTTTTATCAGATGCAGGTTTGAAGTTTGGAAAAAGAAGACAAACCTCATTTTTTTTTCAAGTATGGCTTTTTCTTTCTTTCTTTTCCTCTTTGCTTTGTTTCTTATTTTTTGTCATCTATTTTTTAATTTTCTTTTATGATTATTTTACTGTATTTCCCTTTTTTGTTTCATGTTTAAGTGTTTAAAAAAAATTCCAATTGTTAAAGTGTTTTTCTGTTTTTATTTTTTTCCTAGTTTTCTCCCTTTTTTAAATATATATTTGTTCTTTTTTTCTTTTTTGTTACAACTTTGTTTCATTTTATTTATTTATTAATAACTTGTCTTGTTCTTTTTTAATTTGAAATTTCTTGTGTTGTTTTAAAAAGATTTCTTCTCTTGTTTCTCAAGTTTTTTTTTCAACAATTTTTTGTTTTTTAAAATTAGTTTTTAGCTTTTGGCAACTTGCAAGACTACAGGAGTTTTTCAGCCTTCACATTGTAGAGGATTATTATATGATGCCATCCATGGATGGATAACGGGACGGATGACGGGACATATGACGGGACGGATGGACGGACGGATTAAGGGGAAGCTTCACGATGTCCTCGCTATATTTAGCTACTGTCTGTAGCTACTGTCTGTCCGGATGCCCCGTGCCTAAGGCACAGGTGTGTGTCAGCGAGGAGAAGCAAATTTCCTTTTGATTTTCTCACCTTCCCTCCTTTCCCTCTTCCTTTTCCTTTATGTTTTTCCTCTCCACCTTCCTTGGTATGTTTTATGTTCTCAAATAATTCCCGATCCTTCCTCGTCCGTCCCCCCCGCCCGGTCCTTCCCCGCTCGTCCTCCCCCCGTTCCCCCCCTGCTGACTCCCCCCCCCTCCCGCTCAGTAAAAAGTAACTTAAGTAAATTACGTAAAGGAAGGTAACTTCGAAAAGATAAAAACGGACAGATAGACACACACACAGTCACGAAGTAGACTGTCCGTCAATGGTACTCCCAGAGTACATTACTATGTGAAGAGAATAGTAATATGTGAAGAGAATAGTAAGAAAGAGGAGAGTGCCCCTCCGGCTTCACGGGCGGCTTCATCGTTCCTTTACTATATGTAATAATATTTTAATATTTAGTTTAAACTTATGATAAGATTCAATTATATTTTTTTATTTGTATAAATGAATGATTTTTTCTATATATAAATATGAAATTTTAATTTCAAAATATAATTTAAAGAAAATTTGAAATGTATGTTAATAATTATTTATGTTTTTTTCTTGAGCATATAAATAATAATTTTAAACTTTAAAATTGAATTTAAGAATTTTTCAAATTTTAAGTTTGTAATAATGTGTATGTTTAATTAATACATAGATTTTATTTGTTTTAAAGTAAATTGAATTTTAATTTACAACATATCAAATAATGATACATAATTAACAATTTTGTGAAATTCTAATATTTCTTCATTTTGATTCATTTTTATATCTTTTTTATTGCAATAAAATATCATTAAACATTAAACTACATGTAAATTTTATTTGTGTAAATGAATAGTTATGATTGTTGCAAATATTTTCTTCTACATATAAATATTAAAATTTTACTTTCAAAATAAATTTTAAAGAAATTTTGAAATATGAGTTTGTAATAATTTATGTTCAATATATGTAATTTATTATTTCTATGTAAATCAAGTGTTAGTTTACAACAAATCAAACTAATGATACATAATTAATATTTTCTGAAATTTTTATGTGTATTCATTTTTAAACGTATGATTTATAAATATATTATTATAATTACAATAAAATTTCATTAATTATGAAGCTACATGTAAGTTGTTTTTGTATAAACAAATGTTATGTATGATAAATTTCTTTTCTGCATGTAAATATTAAACTTTAATTTGAAAAGAAACTTTAATGAAATTTTGACATGTAAGTCACATAATAATGTGTATGTTTAATATATATGTAATTTATTATTTCTATGTAGATTCAATTTTTTTACAAAATTTCAATAATGATACATAATCAATATTCTTTTAAAATTTTAATGTTTATTCTATTGTTGGCTATTAGTTCAAATGTTTTTTTAAAATTAAGTTTCATTAGTAATATTTCACTATTTATTTATTATTATCAAATCATAATAATGATCAGAATAGTTAATAAAGATATTTGATAAAATATTTATTAATTTTAAAAATTATTACTACTTTAACACTACTATAGTTACCCCCCAAAAAAAATTATTTAATATCTATTATATTAATTCATAATAGTTATAACAAGTTAGGTAACAATATGAATAATAATAGTTAAATAATTAACCTAACTTAGCTATTGGAAAGAAATTGTCATCATGGGAATAGTTAGGACAGAGCTCAAAATGGGGTAATGGACCAAAAGTATCATTTCGTTTTCTTAGTTTTTTTTTTGGGGAATGCCTTTTATTTTGTGTGTGATTCATCACACCAACATCAAAGTGATAATTTTGCTACAAGGTAGAATTAATGTCCTTAATACCATCTTCTTTTGTTTCCCTTTTTTTTCCCCCCCTCCTTTATTTATGTTGGTGGTTGTGTTGTCCTAACTCTACAAGATAGTTCTATTGTAAAGTAGAATTATTGGCATGACGAGTTTTACTATCATGTATTTGAAGAATTGTTCTTGAGGTGTGTTTCCAAGTAGTTATAAAACAATTTTACAAATTTAATTATATTATTTCTTGATTTTATGAAAACCCCCAACATTACCATAGGTGTAAAGGTAATTGTCAAGCCCCTTGTTCCGGCCTATTTACAAAGTGCATGAATTGCACACTCCAACTAGTTAATTACTATGGACACTCCAATTTGTGCCCATTACATTGGGTAAGGTGTTAGGTGGGACACTCTACATGATGAGTAATGGTGAGACCATTACATGACATTATGGTCTAGGTGGTAGATTCAACAATGTTTTGTGAAAAATTATGTTCAACAGATATTTTGGTCCTTATTATGAATGTATGATCATCAGTGGAAGACTTTGTCACTATTTTGGTACCACAAACTTTAATGGGAATAAAATGGGGACCACCAACATGATGGATTACATGGACAAATTCCATGCCCTAATGCATAGGGAATTGGGAATGTCAATTACAGATGTATTAGGAATCTTAGTAGTTAGGAATATGGTAAACACCATTAACAAACTTTGTCCAATCCAACAAAGATGTCATAATGTTCAACCTTGCATATGAAACATGCAAAACAAGTAAAACCATGCAATGTGAAAAGGCACAAAATGACAAACTTGAAAATGCATTACTTGGAGCTTCTTAGGGGGTATTAAGTGTCTCATGTTGTGCTCTACATTCCTCTAAATCAACAAGCTTGGATTTTGGAGGTTTTTAATAGACAAATTAATACAAGAAGCATCTTTTTAAAACATCTTACAATTTTGAAAGAGCCTCCAAAGAACAATTCCCACTAACTGGACAATTAGTATCTACTCAATTGGCTAGATCCAGGTGAATGGCATTGGCATCATGTCCAAAATCAAAGGACGTAATTTCCAATGTTGGTCGGTTATTGTGGAAACACCTTGTTATCAAATTGCTTATTATTAAGGTACTTGTTTGATTACTGATTTTTTGAAAATGAGTATAACCTATTAGCTAGGTATTTAATTTTCAAGTTTTAATAACTTATCAAAATGACTGAAATTTCATCCAATTAGGTCATCAATCCTATACATGTTCATGATTTTTTATAAAAAGAGAAAAAAAACCTATAACCTACCCTACCAAGGCAATATAACTAGTAAGTCTCTAGGTGGGTATTTGAGAACCAGCCTTATGCATGACAGGCAATTATTACAAAAAGGCGATTATTGCAAAAAATAAACAATTAATCAAGCCACTATTGATTGGGTGATTGAAATTTTCAAGCATTGTCAAAAACATTTTAAACAACGATCAAAAAAATTCAGGTGGCAACTGAAAAATTCAATCGTCGACTATTTTTAGTCTCCCATTTAGTGATAGGAAAATTGAATGATGGAAAAAAATTAATTGCCAGAAAAATTTGATTTGAAAATTTTGGATCATAAGAATTGGTCTGATCAAAAAATTCCAGTTGTTCAAAAGAAATGATCGACATCAATCTTGATGAACAAAATTGATACGTTCGAATTAATTCTGCCACAACAATAAACATAATAAGGGTGCGTCACATTAGTTTTGATAAACCTGAAAACCACTTCCCCCATTTGTGAAAAGTTGTTTCATTGGAAATGTGTGAAAATCACACTTACAAATCTAGTTGAACACATAAGTAATACAAAAGTCCCTCTTGCAACAATAAAAGGGCATGCACATAATGTTTTAGGTTGCAATGTCTACAATTTTAACTTATCACAAAAACAATTATTGGGCATACTTGCATTTCCTCAATGTTTGAACCTAATGGCAAATAGTTGCAAGGATGTACTACTTTGATGGATTATTGAAACATGAACTATTATATTGAGGGGGTTGCATTGTTGAAGACATTTAGAATATCATTCTATTGATAATGGGACAAATAAGATCAAGGGAAAGTTGTTAATAGGTTGAAATCAGGCCAGGGCTGTTGATAGGCGATGTTAAGCCAAAGTGGTTGAAAGACCCAAAGATATTCTCTTCTTTCAACTAACAATTATACAAGTAGATTACTTGGCTTTTACTTTAGAAAATTTAGGTACTACATATTTCTATTCATGGTCTTGTCACTTAACATACATTTCCTTTCATTTTACACCTAAGGTGTTAGGTGAAGACAAGTGAAGATGACATGATGATGGATTCATGAAGACTCTACCAGAATTTTCATGGTTGGCCTATTTTTTATTTGTGTAGATGTGCAAACCAATTGTTATGAATGCATGGACTATAGGGGCCATTGATTTGATGATCATGGTAGCCTAGTTCCCATTAATGTATTTTGTATGAAATTCCTTTTGTACAAGGTTTTAAATAGTCATCAAAATATGGGGTCTTAGGGTTTTATGTGGATTTTATGGATAATTATTTATATCAACTTGTGTTTGTTTTGTAAATGATGTTTGTAGGTTCAACAATGCGGGTCAAACTCAAGCTTTAAAATTTGTCCAGTGAGGATGCAAATTCAAAATAATCGGTCTATTGGATTGTGGTGATGAAAACGCCTATGCCATTTTAAAACAACTATTGGAAGATTTAGAGATTGTTGATTGGCCTTTCAATTTTTGTGATCCTAATTGAAAATGCCACATCAAGTAGAAATTGAAGAGATTGATCAAAATTGGGGCTGAAGCTTTTGTCATTTCAATCTTGGAGTATGATGATGTAAGTACAATCAATAAGAGGAAACAAGTTGCCACTACTCATCACCCATTAATTTGTGACGAAAAAGATGTGTTGAGTGTGCCACATTTAAATTCAGATGACCCTGATTTTGAAAATTGTCCACATTACTTATAGTAGGGAGTAATTTGCTATGCACTTCTAAATTAGGAATCCTTGAAATTCTTGAACTAATATGAAGGCAACCTTTTTGTCAACATAAGTTTTAGGAAAATCCAATAAAGATGTTGATAAATTAAAAGTTGAGATGAAAAGGACTAGCATAGATGATCACATGTGGTGTTTGAAGTCTCGGGCAAAAGATGGGAAGGCCATAATGAAGTTATATTATGGGGAATGTCCCAAATGACATGGGAATTCAACTGGGGATTATAGTAAGACCACCATTGTTAATTTGTTTGCAAACTTGTCAAAGAAACACTTAGTGTCATTTGCTCATGTCAATATCAACTATTGTAGATGAAAACCATTTGATTACACTACCCATCCCCAATTATAGTCAAACAAACCAATGATCCTTACTCAAGTTAATCATTAGAAATTAGTTGATGAAGGTGTCACTACAACATTTGGATTTGCTAAATGATAATGCAAATTCAAGTTAAACACCTTTAAACTTTGTTGGTGATTGTAACTCCTCACTAACGTTTTTTTTGGCAAAATTTCACATTGGCAAAGAAAAAAAAACTTTAGCAAAAGGCAAGTAGGAATTTTGGCCACAAGATTTGGATGAAATCACAAAAACATGAACATGTGGGATGGGCCTATTGCCATCTATAAGACAAAAGGTCTAGAATGTGTGTTACTTTTACATATTCATGTGAACCTTTGGATGTCGTGTGTTCAATGAGCCTACGAGCTCCTTCACATGTGCAATTGTTTCAAGTGAGTGCCATCAACATTGCTAGTTGTTTGAAGTAGATGCCATCATCGCCTACACCATAAAGCTACAATTTGGAGGTCGCCACAAGCATATACACATTAAATTTTGAATGTTAGTACTTGTAGTAGGATGAGTTTATAATTGTACAAATGACTTAATGTAATATCTAGACAAAGAACGAAATTTAATTAGAGAAAAAAAAAGGACAATAATAAGATCAAGTTGTAGCATGTGTTTAGATTTTGGAGTATGGATTCTAATATTTTGTGCACAAGTCCTATTTCAAGTTTCAACTTTGAAGGTAAGATAAATTGTGGGCTGCATTTGTTTGTTGCACTTTGTGGTTGAATGGCAAGGGGGTGGTTTTTGAGTGTTAGAACTTTGGGAGTGACAATATGCGCAATGAACAAATGGTCAAAACTTTTGATTTGATTCAATCTAATTTGTTTTAATGCAATTCAAGGTAAGCATTTGTTACATGCATTTCCTATTATTTGTTTTGTTGCAACACTAAACATTTCAACGTGTGTGAGTTTTGTTAGTTTACAAAAATTCAATTGCATTTGTTTAACACCTTTGAAAACTAAAATATGTAACTACAACATTTGTGAAAATATGAGAAAAACAACTTGAGAGATAATTTTTTGAACCTAGGATTTGTATTGCAATATTTATGAAAGTCTAAAAGAACTAGCTTGAGAGAGAAGCAACTTGTTTAATTTGTTTGCACGTGGTGATGGTGCCATTGAAACCTCTAATTAGGTTCAAATTTTGTCATTTTTTTCTATTATTGGTTCTTTTAAATCTTCAAACCATGGCAACACATTTAATGCATTTATACCTCTATTGAATGGGACTATAAAAAGCTTTGAAGTAACTAGAACCCCAAAGAGTTTACCAACACATTTGCATTCAACATCAAAGAAGGGAAAATAGAAAGTTACTTCAAAAGATTTACCTAAAACCTATTTTTTAAAACAAATGTTCCAAAAGTTGAAATTGAGTGTGGTGAACCAAAAAGAAGGAGAAGGAAACTCGAATGGGAATTGAATCACATTTTTCAAGAACATTGGGTTGCTAGATTCTATTGGGTAGAATTGATTTGTGGGAAGGATGGGGAGATGCGGATGGTGAGATGTAAAGTTTGTTCTACTATTGAGGGGAGGGAAAGGCCCTTGGTGCCAAAGCTAGACTATTTGGTGAAACATTCTAGGTTGAAAAAACACATTGTTGCAAAACCCGGTTTTGTTGTTAACTAGTTTTATTCATATCCTATTAACACACATGTGAAAAATGAAAAGTTGTTTGATTCCACAGGGCACAACATAGTTCTTACTCAACTTCATAATAAGGGTAAGGCAGAGAAGAATAAAAAGTTTATTTAGTTTGTTGCAATTTGGAATCTTTTACAACAAGGCAAACCCATGACTGATTTTGAACTTTTGAGTCTTTGTTCCAGTCTCTCGAGTTTGAAAATTGTCCCTAAAAGCATTGGTGCAACTCCAAAGGTTGGATTACATGGTAGAGGTGATGCATCATGTTGTTCTCCATGCCATAAAACGTGTTGTGCAAAAATCAAAATATATTTTGATGAATTGTGATGAACTCACACCATTAACAATTGTAGTTGCTCATCTATTCTTGTTTATGTGAGAGAAGAATGGAAGAGACTCCCCATTTTGCTGAACCTACAAAAGGCAGTTGGTGGATCTATTGTTGACAATTTGACCTATTCAGTAATCCAAAGTCTTGTTGAACATGGGGGGTTGAATGAAGCTCACCTTGCCAAGAAACTAATTTGCTTTGGTGCAAATGGGGTTATGGTTTTTCATGGTGTTAAAAATGGTGTTACCATTCCATTTGTAAGCATTGTCCAATACAAGGCAGATCGCACCACCTAGTTGTTCAAAGCTTGAACAAGTTGAATTTGGTTTCTAAAATCAAATTTATGTTTACTTCCATCTATAATTATTTTGTTCATAGCCTTAAGAGGCATCTTGAAGTTAGCAAACTTGTTGAATTTTTGGAAAACAAAGGTAACAAAACCTTGAAGAACATAAATACCCACTAGATCTTTATGTTGTCACCTTCCAAGCTAAATGTATAGGGTTGTGGTTGTAAATATGGTTACTGATAGCCCCCACCATTGGCATTGCAAAAACAAATTATGAATTCCTTTGTGATGTGAGGCACATTTAAGGCTTGCATATGTGATGTTTTTGTTAGAATCAATGCAAGGTTTGTTTGAGGTTGCATAAGCACGAGACACTTTCATTTGTGACTTCATTGTTACTATTAAAGTTTGTGAATTTGACATGTAGACAATGTATCAAGTCAAACTAAAAAATTACTTAAGCTGCCACTAAATAACATTGATGGTCATCATTTCAAGCGCATATTGTTATTTAAAATGGGAAGGTTTCCAAGAAGTAAAACTTTTGTGCATACATCCACACAACAAGATTCAAGTGCATAATCAAATGGTTCCAAAGCTTTCCATGAAAGAAAGGTTGGAAAAGGTACATTCATCCCTCCACATTGCTCAAGTCCATAACCATGCAAATATTGGCCATTTCAAACTACTCAATAGTCGGTGGTTTAGAATCCCATCTTGTTGTGGGGTTACAATCATGGGGAGGCAACATGGTAGCCTATACATGATTATGCATTGTAAGCTTGAAAAATCAGGACTATTGGTCAAGCACAAAATGGTTTATCAATGGCCCAACAAACATTCTAGAATTGCTAATGGGCTTCTAGTGCCTAAAATGTGTTTACAAAAAATGGCCACATGATTTGGAAAGGTTGTTTCAACTTTTGAAATAAGCCAATATTTAGGGTAAATTACCTTAGTGACATTCAATAGCTCTTGCATAGGGAAACATTTTTTCAACAATAGCTTTGGCACATTGTTGTTTCACAATTTATACACATTGAGAGCAAGCCTACTTGTAATCCCTATGGTTGCATCTATGGTACATGCAACATATGTATAACTTGCTTCCAAAATAAAATGCAACATATTGAATGCAAGACACAAGCTTTGTCCACTAGGTCAAAGGTAAATGATCATGGGCATGTTGAACAAGATCATGGAAAATGGTGAAATGTTGAAATAAGAACTTCTTCCCCTAAACTTATTGTGAGTTTTATAAGTACTAATTTATGTTTTATATGGTTTTCAAATGCAATTTCAACTTGTTGATTTTATGCCAACATTTTATCAAGTTATTAAAGAAATCTATAGTGCCTATCAAGGCCATTTTTGGCAAGATTTGCTTTATGTTGCACATTTTATGTTTTTATGTGTCCATGGAGTTTCAATTGACTTTGGTTGTCAATGGTGGTGATGTGGAAGCACAATCATATATGTATGTTTAGCCCATGTCTCATATGCACTTGTACATGGTTGTTTTATGTCATGTGTTATAATTTTGGGGTTTTTTGCAAGAAGGGTCAAAACTTGTAACTAGGAGCCAAAAAAATTACTTTGGAAAAGGATCGCAAGTCCTTTTTCCTAAAAGAAACTTTTATATGCAAATGAAATTTTGAATGAGATTTTTTATAACTTTTTCTAAAAAATATTAAAATATTCCCAATGCATCACTTTTTTTTTGTTAATCATTATTGAATAAATTTGAATTTATAAAATTGTGTAGATTCCTTACATATTCAATGTTTCATTTTGAAAAATGATCAAGATTTTAAATCATCACCAAAAATTAAAATTTCAGATTATTTAGTTTTATTATATTCTAAGCTATAAGTTTTTTTAATACATCATCTACATTATAACCCATTTATATGTGATAACAGTCTCTTCAAGCTTTGAAATTCTAAAGCAATTTTGAAACAATTTTTGAATTTGTAAAGTTTTAAAATTCCACGTTTTTAAAAGTATGTGTGTTTTTTGAGTGTGGCTAATATGTTCATATCATTTATATTTTTCCAGTGAAAATTCTTCTATTATATGAATCCTTTTAATAGTCCTTTACTAAATTGATTATATCTAATGTAATAGGCATACATTTTCAAATGTCCTAAATTAAAACCAAAATTTAAAATTGGATCAAATGAATTTTTACTCAAAGTTCCTTAACATTCATAAAAGGGAAAAATGAATAACTTGCCATGATTACCATGGTTTTAAATGGTACTAAAAAAATAAATGTTTGATTTTGATTGATTATGTCTAACATTCGACACCCTTTTTAACTCCTAATTACGTGTTTTGACATAGAAGTGCTTAAGTAACAAGGGTAGCACCCTTCCAAAGTTGGTATTCCCTTCAAGAAATTTAGTTTTAGGTGTTTTCATGATTTCATGGCAACATTGTATTTTGGGCCTTTTTGTTGTGGCAAAATCTTGCAAATAAATGCAATTTTTTTTTACCTCACAAATGAACCTTTTTAGGTAGCCTTGGTGGTAGCTAGCAAAGTAGGACCCATATTAGCAATACCTAGGACTCAAGCACATCTCTGCACACCTCTTCAAATTGTTTGTAGCCACAAAATTTATCATATTAAGACATTTGTCACCTCATATTTGACATTGTGTAACATCTTGTAGCTTCATGAACTTAAATCTGAAAAAAGTTATTGTTGCATGAACACATAACACTTTTTGAGTGTGACAAATTAGTAATGCAATTTGATAGACATGAAAGTCTTCATACATGGGAATAAACTAAATCAAAGTGGGGTAAGATGCATCAACAATATTACCAAGAGAATGACACCTTTGGCACTAACACATAAGTTTCAAATGGACTTGGTATGAATGAATGGACAACATGTTTGATGAAATTGTAAAGGTTTATAGTGTACCTCCAAGAATGGGAGAAGATATTGACACCTAAGTTAATTTTCAAGAGGTTGATGATGACAACAATTACAACATTGATCTGACATCACTAGTTATTCCAAAAAAGCCCCCCCCTTCTCACCTCAATTTGTAACCTATGCACACATGGGAGTTAGAGGTGCATTGAATAAGAAGTTAAAGATATTGCTCAATGTTCAACCCATGAAACATTTATTATTGCATCCACTTTAAGAAAGTTTGTAAAGGCATTTTCAAAGATTGAATTTTTGAAGATGGAAGTGAACAAGGAGATAATTTTGAGGATGATTGAGCTTGATGATTAGAATGCTGAACACTAGTTACAATTCAATCAACTTTTTGTTGAGTTTATGCGACAAGGCAATGGAAATAATTCTTTAACAAGTTAAATGTATGTAGCTTGTAGTACCCCTTTTCACTTCTTATGGTGTCATATCCACATAGAATGTCCAAATAAAAAAAGAAATTGTTCCAATAAATGGTTAGACTCGCATGAATTGATAAAACTCAGAAATATATATTTTGATGTCATAACACATTATCTTACCCCCTACCTCCAAACCATGGAATGACAATTTTGGTTTCTTTGGGAAAATGCACCTCCTTCCACTTTTCACGGTGCCACTTCTACATAGAATGTCCAAATTTTTAAATGTTTTAATAGATTTTTAGATTCACACATAAATTCAATGAATTGATGAAATTAAAAATTAAAAAAAATGGTAGCTATTGTCCCACTCCCTACCTCTAAAAACAAATAACAACAATGTTTTTGTAAAATGTACCCCCCTCCATTTCTCATAGTGCCATTTTCACATAGATTGTCTAAATCAAAAGAAAAATTATTCTAGTAAATCTTTAGGCTCACACATGAACTCAATGAATTGATGAAATTGAAAAAGAAAATTTTAATTGGTTGTTGTCTCACTCCTTAACTCTAGAACTAAGGGGTGACAATTCCGATTTTTTGGAAAATGTACCCTTCTCCACTTTAGGTTTTAAAAAAAAACGTACCCCTTTCAACCACTCCCCACTAGATATATGAATATTTTTAAAAATACATTATGTGTAAACGCATATATCTTATCTTTGTGGACTTTCTAATGATTGACAGGCCACCATCTTTTCACAAGAGTGTCCATATGCTAACCTAAAATAATGACTTTCAATGTTATCATAAGATTTAATGGTGGTCTAACCCATCAATTGACAATGCTTCATACTATGTAAGGGGTTTTAACTCTAATAACAAACTTTGAAAAGTTAGATAATGCAAACGATAATTCTCTATATGTTTTCTATCCAACATTTCAAAGGATATGAACCAAACTAATCCTTCCACAACCCCTAGGTGAGTAGTTTGATGAGATTTTTGAAAAAACGTTCTATTGTGTAAACTAGATGTTGATAGTTAATAGCCATGAAAGTTGATAAGAATCGTGAAACAAGAAAAGACTCATCAAAACGTGATAATTTTATCATTTATGAGCACAAGATGATTTTATTTTATAAAAAAACACCCAAAATGCTAAGGACATCACCACATCCATATTTGCAAACTTTCACAATAATATTTGTTAATTAAAACACACATTAAAAAACTTCTCACTGAAATGTTATAAGACAATGCCTAGAAACACAATTTTAAAAAAACAAAGCATGACCATAACTTTTGAAATATATAATTAGAACCCAACAGGTACACTGCTATTCCCAATGGATGACTGGATCCACAGCTAAAATTACCCCAAAAAATTTGAAGGATGAAAAATACCCATGTCCTCATTATGGTCCAAGGGAGGTGTTCACTCCTCACATGTGAGAAGGAACCCCAAGGTCCAACTTTTCAACTCCATGGAAGTTAACAGGCCAAAACTTGACCATTTTTCTTTCGATGATTTTTGTACCCCTGAGGGATAGGGTTTAGTTTGACCTCTTCATGTGCAAGGACCATGAGAAACTTTGGTAACTTCCCTCTATATTTTATGAAAAAGGTAACTTGGAACTCTTTTATGAGAAGGGTAAACACCCTTGAAGCAAGGAGTTCATGAAGTACTTGCACCCCTCAATTGCAAGGGGATTATGTGACACAAAGCATGGGCAACAAAAAAAGTCCTTTTTCCCATGATACTTGGCAAGGATCATGGGAAACAAAGAGAAAAAGTAATTTGGTGGAAAATTTTGACTTAGAAGGTGCCCTCCGGATACACTAGTGATTCTCTGCCCATATTTTATGTTGTACCTCAACACAATCCATTGATAGTCAAGGCTCACATGACAAGAAAAATGATTATTGAATTTCCATGGGATGGGCTTGGGAATCAGTGTTTCTGTTTTTGTCAAAATTTTGCATCTTGGTGACAAAAGAAAGGCGACTGTGTGAAAACACAAAGTCTTTCTCTTAGAAAAAAAAGGCTCAAAGTGACCATGTTATGAGGAAAAACAAATTGACGACATCACCATGTTTACACAATAGGCTCTAGCATGTAGTCAAAATATACTATGGACCCTAAACATTTCCATTTTCCTCTTTGACTTGTACACAAATTTTGGCTAAGTCATTAAGTCCTCTTGTGAAGTCCTCTTGTGAATGATCGCCAACCCACATACATAACAGATTCAAAAAAAGAAACATTACATTGGATGAGTTTCACAGGCTCTCAGAATTTTCATGGCCATGGATCCTCACTATGTCCCCAAAATTCTGTCCCTGACATTAGCCTACGCGAAAAATGGTGACCAACAGTTTTGGAAAGAGAAATTTCATGCAGCCAATGAGGAGGCTCAGCATGCACTCACGATCGATCTAGTTTTTTCCTTTTTGAGGGGCGGGAGGGGGGGGAGAAAAGGGATGTTTTGTTTTTTTTTTTTCTGTTGTTCCCAATGTGTTCTCATCATGTTCTCAAAGAGTCAAAGTTCTCAAAGTGTTTCCAGATGCATTCCCTGAGATGTTCCCAATAGTGCCTGGGTTTTATCCAATATGGTTTGCTCAAACTTCAACTCCCCTGTATACAAACTAAAACAAGTGAAATCCAAGGGTGCACATTTATTTCTATTTTGCAACTGGGGGTCCAAAGACGTGCTTCTATGGGGGGCATGCACAATGTTCCAAAAGAATTGCTAACATGCCAATTAATATGGCTCCTTTAAAAAATAAGATTGTGAGGGCATGCATGTTCTAATTAATATGAATCACACTATGTCCCCAACTATCACTCTATTTGTGAATTCAATTAGTTTCAATTATATTATCCTGCCTTGTTTGTGCTTTAGTGGCAAACTTAGAGTATAGTGTCAGCCTATAACTGCAAAAGTGGAAAATGGAATGAAGTTGAAAAAGAAAGAGGAAGATGAGGAATCAGACTTTAAGTATAATTTGTCTGTTTTCTTCTTCTTGGAGGCCATGTACACAACAAATCCAAGTCCCTGTTCTTGAAGGTTGTACAAGAGTAGTTCCACATCATAAGCACCAAATGCCCTACTTGTTTCCTTCACATTATTTGTTACCTAGTTTTTCATTCCCTTTCTTGCTGCAATTGTGTAGATATGTGCCTTGCATTTTTTTCTTTTTCTCTTTTGGTTTGAAACATGAAATAGAATTTTGGACCTACATTGTCATTGATATTAGATCGAGGAATTATTTGGTAGCTTGAACATGTTAATATTGTGCTTCTGTTATCACTTGCACTGTGTTACACTAGAAGTGAATTTTGTTTATTTAAATGACACCCAATCTTCCTTGGCCCTACATGATAGACGGTTTCTACTTTTTTATAAAAGAAGGTATGAATTTGTAGAGAATTTCATTTAATTTAAATCATTGGATGAATGTGGAAGATAAGAATGAGATTGGAATATGTTTTGGGCCTGGATTCCTTCATGCGAGTGAATGATGACTTTATATAGAGAAAAATCACTTTGGATTTCTTGCATTAAAATTAGATTTCATTATCACTAGTATGGCCTGTGCCTGTTGGCCAAAGTGTTACCACATCCTCAACTGATTTTTCCTTCCAAAACCTGATTTTCTGGAATTTATTTGAATTTTCAGCGACAAGCACATTTTATTGTATTATGGAAACATTTTCAATAATTTGGATTATATCTAATGAAGTTAAAATACTCAAAAGCCTGCATAAAACATTATAACAAGTGTTTTCATTTTTTTTCATTTTCTTAAAGACTTGAAGTGCCTTCAAAATGACATAATCATGTACAATTTAGTTATTCAACTTTACATAATAATATAATATGTCTTGAAAATTTAATTTATTTTTGAACATTGTGAAAAACATGGATTTGTAATTCATCACATTCTATAATCAATCATAGTTTGTCACATCATTTTAACAAGCACTGCTAGTGCTTTTTAAATAGTAAAACAAATGACTATGATGTATAATCCATCATAGTAAGGTCACATGGGCAAATTTAGCTCTTATTATCCCATTTACACCCATACGTGTTTTCCAATTCACAAATTTAGTGAAGCTTTGTACACCTATGAATCAACTAATGTGTGAAGGCTTCAAGGTGACTTTTGTGTATTGTATTCCCTTTGGAAATTGATGATTGTAAGGTCATTTTCATTTGGAGGTTGTATAATGTCATAGATCTTGCATTGTTGATATGGTTGAGTGCAAGGAATGTTGGTTGTGCCGCATGTACCATGGTCATAGTAGACTATGCTGCACTATAACATTATAATGCATATGCATTGGTGAGATTTTGGGGTAGTTCAATCCTAGCACCCTAAGATTTGATGTCTTTAAAATAAAAAGTATTTATCATGCAACACTTTCCTCTTGAGGCATTTTCAGGAAGTTCAATTCAATATTTTTCAATTTGTCATTGCAAATATTTGTTGCATGAAAAATCCTTACATAGTTTTGGAAGTTTAGATGTTTGTAATCTTTATGTTATTGTTGCTTGGGACATTTGTGTTAGTGGATTGTTCTTGTGATTTGAACATGTAAAGCTTGTGGAGATATTGCGATGATAATTAGTGATTTGTTGCCAATGCAATACAATTGTTTTGAAAATGTGTGGGAGTGTCAGGCTTTGGAAGTAATTACTTTTAGGGAGGGGAGATCTTTGTATTAGTTGTTGAACATGTAGAAAGAATAATTGAATGTCTTACTTCCATCATTAGAGCATGAGAATTTTTTTTCCTTTCTATTTGGTTTTGGCTTGATGGTTTTTGGCAAAATAATCTAGAGCAAAATGGTATTATGTAGAAAGCATGTACATAGAAAGCACCTCTCTCATTGAAGATGAATTTGTGAATTGAGCAAACACTCATCACAAGGCACCACAAACACACTCGCCCTGCCAATAGATAAGATGTTGTACATCTACATACTGTGTCCACACTCTCAACACCAAAAAAATCGGTTCCAATCTAAACAGTCTAAACACGTTCACCAAAAAAACCGGTTCACCTAATGTGAAACCGATGCTAATAAGGTAAAACTTCCAAAAGTTGGATCCAATGCGATAGTCCTTGTCCCCCACAGGGGCCCACAGGGGCAGGGCCCAACAAATCTTCCACCATTCACATGCAGAACTTCCAAGGTGTTGAATACCTTACAGTACCTTATGCTGAGGAAAGGCTTACTCCTACGGGTCTCCCCAGCAGTGTTTTTACATGCTTGAAAGTTCATGATTGTCACAAGAGAAAATCTATGATTGGAGGAAAAGCCATTTTAGAGCTCAAATTTACTTTACTCAAGGGTCGAAGGACCAAGGGACCAATGAAATGTAAATGGGTGAAAAATCGACATTAAATGTGCTATGGACAAATGTTTCATGATCTAATGGATTTGGTACTAGACCCATCTGCTTGAGGTGGGTTTGGCACCAAGTCCAATAAGCTCAAAAAACATGATTGGTCAAGCTTTGATGGTCCAAATTCAGATTTTTTAATAACTTCTTTTAAAGGTGGGTTTACAAACTTATTGTCATATTTTTTAATAAAATATTTATTTATATATTTGAAGGTGGGTGCAAAGTTCATTTGCCCATGGGCTGAAAAAGTCGTGATTGTTCAAATTATTATTACATATTTTTGTCTCTTCTATGACTTAGGGTGATTCTACTTGTTCAGATGAAGAAAGTGGAGAAACAAGAAATGGAGGGAAAGTGATGAAGAAAAAAAGAAAAAGCCTAAACCAGTACCAAAGAAAGTTGCATAAAATATTAAGTTAAAAATCAAAATTTACATAAAATAATTAGTAACCCTTTTGGGGTCTGTCATAATATGCAGGTACCTCAATAATGTCTATTTCACTTTAGGTTATACTGGACAACCTGGGTTCACATGTTCACACATAAACAATCTCTGAATTTCCATGGGACGGCTGTTGGATGTGTGTTTAGGACTCTCAACATTTCCATGGTCAGAGTCCCTCACAATAATGTAAAGGGGGGCCTTCCCTATACAAAAATAGCCTTAGATATTTACCTATTTTTGGATTCTGATAAAGGTATACCTATTTGAGTAACATATACTTATATTAAATAAAAATATGAATAATGGCTATCCAACTAGCATTCCATGCATGATGTGTCATGCCCCCATAAATATTTTGTCTTCTAATCTAGGATGAACAATGAAGATTTAACCAAAGTGCAAAATAGACCATGCGGACATCCACATTGATGATGAAGTGCATAACCTAACAACCAAACATCTTTCTCTCTCACACATTTATGCTTTCCGTTTGGCATAATCTTAATGTTCTTTTCTGATTCTCATTTGGAGTTTTCGTATGAGGAAGTTGGCATCGGTTATTATTTAGTTTGAAGTTGATTGTTGAATCTTTGCAATAATTCAATTCAACTAGGAGAGTGTTAGGAAATGAACCTGCACACTCCCAAGTGAGCTCCCACTTTGGGAGTTGGAGTCCTAATGGATTCCCGAATCTTCGGAGAGCAATAGTAGAGGTCAAAATTCATTGGATTGAGTAGTTCATTATACCATTTAATATCTCTTGGAACATAGATGTCTAAAATGGGCTCCCATGACCCATTTGAGTACTTAAAACACAAGTTATGCCCAAAAGAAAGGTTGGGAGTCAAACTACCAATTTGATTCTCAACCACTAAAAGTCGAAAATCACCTTGATTTAGTTATGTGTAGGTGGTGTGACGCATATTGTTGAAAAGCTCTCGACGAGGGCTATGACTTTGCTTCACACCTCATTTCAATTAAAAGGTCTACAAAGAAAGTTATGGGCCTCCAAAGCTCCTTGATAAATTCAACTATGAATCTAAGGTGAAAACAATGGAAGGATAAGGAATGGGGGCACGTTCCCTGGCTCGTAACACTTAGAGGGTAGAAGGCCGTGTTGGAGTTCTAGGATGGGGCTAGGACAAATGACAAGTGAGTCAATTATTCACATGAACCTTCACAAACCAAACAACAAGTTGGTTAATGCATAGTTGGAGAACTTTTGATGCACGGATTCACCATGGGCAAACATGGACTCACAAGATTGAACATCGTCTAGACTTGGGGGAAGCCACCACCTTCCCCCTTATAGTATTTATGTGCCTAGCCACAGGGCCTACTCCCAAATGTCATTTTGTCTTGGGACTCCCAAGTTGGGAGTCTCAAAATTCTCGAAATTGAGACTCCCACAACTTGGGAAACCCATAACTTTTAATGCAAACCCATGATTGAAATGAGGTCTAAAGCAAAGTTGTAGCCCTTGTTGAGAACTTTCCAATGGTATGTGCCATGTCACCTGCACATAATTAAATCAGGGAAATTCTTGAATTTTAGTGGTTGGAAGTCAAATTGGTAGTTTGACTCCCAACCTTTCTTTTGGCCATAATTTATGTTTTAATTACCCAAATGGGTCATGGGAGCCCAATTTAGACACCTATGTTCTAAGAGTTTTTCAATGGTATAACAAAGTCTTCAATCCAATAAGTTTTGACCCTTGTAATCGTTGTTTAAAGATTTGGGACTCCATCGGGACTCCCATTCCCAAAGTGGGAGCTTACTTTGGAGTGTGGGGCTTCATTCCTTCACAATCTCCGACTCTCCTAGGAGCATGAAATGTGATTCCCGGGCTTCACTCTTGGCCCACACCTTTGTAAGCCCTTGCCTTGGTCACAAGCCTAAAACTAGGGTTGTGATATGTTTAGTGAGTTCTTTTAGTGGAAACTTACCCATTGGGATTAGATTTTCTCAAGATAAATGCCATAGTTGATGTGGATAAAATTATGATTCAAATTAGCCAAGGCTTTGGAAATAATGTTTAAGGTTTTCCATTAAACATGGTGAACATGTTGCATCCGATCACTGATAATAGTTGCAACATGATGAGGAAGGTCAAGACGAAGCCCTAAAATTATGGGGTTTTGGGTATTAGGATTTAGAAAACACAAAAAAGATGCCTCCTATATAAAACAATGACAAGATTGACAATAATTAATTTATGCATGAAAACAAATTGCACCAATAGAAACCCCCCCCCCCCCCTTTTTAACCAAAAGTTTTTAAATAAACAACATTTACAACTATGTTTCAATTAGGATTTTTTAATTTTAAAATAAAATTATGGAAATTACCAATTGAATCTACTATATTGGTATACAGTTGAAAGTAACTTTCAACCGAATGGTCATTTTTTGAATAGTCCTATCATCAACAATGTCTCCAAGTTGAAAATTCAACTATGTTCGTAAATAATGTGAATGTAGTTTCAACTAAAGGGCCATTTTAAAAATATTTTTAACATTTGTGGTTCTTTAGTTGGCAGATAATCAAGACATTGATTCTAATGTCCAACTATTTTGATGACACCATTAATATACATATATGGATGATAAAATGTACTAGAGGATGGATGAAATGCAGTTTTATTTACAACTATCTTTTTCAACTAGGATACACAATTAGTAGGCAAATTAAAATTTATACATAAAATATTTAATCATTATTTAAAATTATGACGACGTTAAATTTCATGTAAATTTCATTTGTATAAATGAATGGTTTCTTTTTTCAATAGAATGCACACCATAACTCCAAACATTCTAAACCAAGTCGATGCACCCTTACTCATTGACAACTTTTTGATGATAAGTTCCATAACATAACCTAAAATACCATGATTTAGGAGATACCATTGGGACAAAATAAAACAAACTACCTTCCTTCATGAATAGATAATGTAAGATGTGTTGTTGGCCACAAGTGTGAACACATTCAATTCATTTTCCTAAACCCAATTTATTATAATTTTTTTGAACTTTCCACGACAAAATTTATTCAAAATTCAATAATTTCGGCACCTTAAGTATGAAAATTATGATAGAAACTTCATTAAATCCTACTCAATGACTACTTTCTAACAACATCAAGTACGTCTTTCAATGAGAGAAAAAAAATTAATTTATGATTTTATTAATGTTTATTAAAAAAATGGTTCAATAATCAATAACCTTTGCATTGTAATTCCAAAAATTCTCAACTCAAGTTAATGCACCCCTATTCATTGTTAGGTTTCAAAGATATCAATAGCATTGCATCAAGCAATTTGATTTGGGAAATCTCAACATGATAGAATAAAACAAAACAAACTATCTACTTTCATATATAAATTAGATTACATGTAAATTGTTTTTGTATAAAATGAATGGTTATGTCTGATGAAAATATTTTTTGTGCATATAAATACTAAAATTTTATTTAAAAATAAATTTAAAGGAAATTATGAAATATAACTTTGTAATAATGTGCATGCTCAATACATATAATTATTATTTATATGTAGATTGAATTTGAGTTGACAACATATCAAATAAATGATTGATGATTAATAAATTTGTGGAAATCTAAAGTTTATTCATTTCTATACACATGATATCTGAATATTTGCTCTAAATTTCAACAAATTTTCAAACTTTAAACTACATGTAAATTATATTTGTGTAAATGAATAATTGTGTATGATGCATATTTTTTTATGCATATAAATATTAAAACTTAATTTCAAAATAAAATCTAAGGAAATTTTGAAATATGAGTTTGTAATAATGTATGTTCAATACATGTAATTTTTATTTATTTGTAAATCAAATGTTAGTTTACAACAAATCAAATAATGAAACATAATTAATAATTTTGTGGAATTCAATGTTTATTCCTTTTTATACATATGGTGTCTTAATATATATTTTAAATCATGATTAAAAATAAATAATTATTAAGATACATATAATTTCTAAAAAGTTTACATGAATGCTTATGTATGATGATTGTTTTTGTGGATATAAATATTACACTTTAATATGAAAATAAAATTTAAGAAAATTCTGAAATATAAATTAACATAATAATGTGTGTGTTCAATACATGCATAATTTATTATTTCTATGTAGATTTGATTTTAGTTTACAACATATCAAGTACTGATATTTAATTAATATTGTTTTGGAATATGTTTAATAAATGTGTAATTTAGTATTTCCATGTAGATTCAATTTTAGTTTACAACATATCATGTAATGATACATAATTAATATTTTTTAGAATTTTAATTTTTATTCTAGTGTTGGCTATTAATTCTTATAGATTTTTCATGATATTAAAAATATTATTTTTATTTATTTAGTTATTTATGATTAAATATAATGATTAGAATAATTAATAAAGATAATAATTAATTTATTATATAGTTTCAAAATTTATTGCTACTTAACATTACTATATTTTTTTTTTAATTGGGTATTTATACTTATTTAATTTTACTATATTAGTTCATAATAGTTCCAACAAGTTAAATAAAAATACAAATAATAATAGTTAAATAATTAGCTTAACCTAAATACTAGCTACAATATTATTTTGAATGTTATTGTAATTATAACCAATTATTGGTTATCATTACATAATAATAAATATTTTAATTAAAATGAAATTTAATAATAATTATTGAATATTTATATTATAGTCAATTATTTCTAATTATGTACAAAAGGAATGTCTTAATCAAATCATGAATCTAATCCTAGAAAAACGGATAGACAATGTGTTGTTTGGGGAAACATCTCATACTGATGATGATGAAAATTGGATGAGGTGTGTAGAATAGGATGAACTTCTAAGAAATAGATAATTAGTTTTTGCAAGGTCTTCACAAGTATCTGATACCTTCCATCTAGACACTGAGATTATTACTTAAGATGGAAAAGTGAAGTTGAAGTGCTAGATAAAGTGAAGTGGGATGAAATCAAATCCAAAATCAAGATAAATCTTGAATTGAATCAAGAGAAAACCAACTAATTATGGAAATTGCTTGAATATTCTTAGATATATTTCCACGGCATAAAGGAGAGTTATGATGTTATAAACTTGGAGAGCATGTTGTTGACACACAAGGTTTTCCTCTTGCAAAACCACACCAAGTAAACTTTCTTTTTGGGAATAAGCAAAAATGAAAAGGCAGATCGATGCACTTGTTTTGCTAGGAAAGATGAATTCAAATACATTTGAGTATGCTTGCAAGGTAACTTTGCCAATCAAAAAGGACAACTATCGCCATTTATGTGGAGATTACAAAACTTACAAACACACCAAGATGCGTTTCTAATGCTATTGGGAAACTATGTTTTGACTTACTTAAGGAAGTCTCAATGGTTTTTTTGCCTTGGATTTATAGTTCAGGTTTGGGCAAATTAAGATGGCTCTTGAAAACATCTATACATTCATTGATTATTAAATGAGGGTTTTTTTATTACATTGTTGACATGCCATCTGGCATGAAAAATGCAACTAGTATTTTATTTAGGATTACGATTGAAGTGTTTGGTAAATACTTACGCAAGTTTTAAAAAGTTTGTGGATAATTTGAATGTCCATAACCTAAGTTGGGATGAGTATTTGGAGCACCTCCGATATGTGCTACTAACATTGAAGGAAGTCAATATCAAATTTAATTTTGAAAAATGTGAATTTGTAAAAGTTAGTTTGATTTTTCTAAGATATGTGGTGAGTCATGAGGGAACATAACTATATTCAACGAAGATCAATACTATGATCAATTTCCCAATTCTTACTTCAATTACTAATGTTAGAACATTCTTGGGATTGATAGTTATTACTGGAATTACATCAAAGGCTATTCACAGATAGCCATACCTTTGTTTGACCTAACCAAGAAGGACACCACTTTTAAGTGGAATTCCAATTGCTTGAATTGTTGAAGGTTGCCATGGTATTTGTTGCAATACTTGTTCACCCATATTTTTCAAAGGCGTTCATCTTGTATGTAGATTGATCTATGCATGGAATGGGGGGCCATGGCCATATCATTACAAAAAAATGGGAAGAGTGAATGGGTGGTTGCATATGCAACCAAGGGGCTTTCTCTAGTTTAGAAGAAATTCCACCCCATGGAGGATGAGTGTTATGCATTAATGTGGGGCATCATGCATTTCAAACAATATTTATACCACAACCATTTCACATTTAGAACTAACCATAAGCCTTTGGAGTGGCTAGCTATGGTATTAGCTACTTACGGCAAGAGAGGAATATGGATAAATACACTTTAGGATTTTAGTTTTAAGATTTTGCATCGTGTAGGATCTATACACAACAATGTAGATGCACTTAGCAGAAACCAATAATGATATTATTGAGGAAGATGAGGATGCAAATAATGAAATTCAAGATTATATAGACTAACATAACATCTAATGAGATCATCTAGACAAGGTGAAAGAGTTTTAAGATGGGCATAATACTATAACAACTTGGAAGTCAAGGAAGGTTGAACCATTTGTTTGTGGTGGAAGTATGAAAGATAGATGTAGGTCAATTTTGTGAAGGTCAAGCTCAATGCTTGGTTAGGTTTGTTTTGAAGCCTCTTGAAAAACATGAAGATCTTAAGCTAAAGAAAACAAAACAAAACTTGCGGGATGTTAATTCTCATTCGGAGTTGGTTGAACAACCTCAGGCCATAGTTGATGAAGAAAATAATCAAAAGGACATGGAAGAGGCTAATGACTTGTAGAATGCAAAAAAATGGAAATATGGGAGGATCATATGACCATATTGGTGTTTAATGACAACTAGCTTCTTCTAGAATGTGAAGAAGTTGAAAAGTCTAGAGTGAATAAACACATTTTATATTACTAGATTGGAACAATGATAATTTGATGTTTAAAGGTTTAGTTGTTCCTAGACCAAATGAATGGATTTACACAATGAAATTGGGCAATTTAGTGAAGGAATGACATTGTTGAAAATCAATAGATGTTATTTTTGGCATAATAGGACAAAGGAAATAAAAGCTATGGCGTGTTCTTATAAATAGTGTTAGCTTGTGAAGAGTATAAGTAGTGTTTAATTAGAACCTAAAGAACTTAAAAAGATTCCCATTTGGGGTCAAATTTATAAAGTTGCACTAGACATAGATGGCCCTCTTCTTGATACAAAACATGGCAATTGATATGTGTTAGTTGTTATTGACCATTATCAAAATGGTGTGGGGCCAAGGCAATAATTGATCATGATGTAGAGATTGTTATTAGGTTTTTGGAAGATGAAGTTATTTGTGGGTTTGGTGTGCCAACAAAACATGTTCTTACCAACAACAATTTTTAGTGGTTTGTTGAATTTGATCAACTATGAAAAAATTATGGCATTGGACATTAGCACATTTCACCTCAGTGGCCAAGGTGTTTGGATGGTGGAAAGACTTGTCAAGACCTTCAAACATGGACTCACTATTTTGTCTACTAATCCTAAACAAGCAAAGGACTAGGACAAACACTTGCGGAGGATTTTGTTTGGATATAGGTGTGAGGTACAAGTAACTACAAAATTTTCCCCACACATGTTATTGAGAAGTTGAACTCCTTGGTTGAAAATTGACAATTTTCTGAGCCCATGGGTTCAAACTTACGATGATGATGATGATCCAATTGTTAGGCAAAACATATGATCAGTTCATTTCAAGAATGCATGAGAAAGTTTCAAAAAACATTTATCAAACCCAAGTAAAATAGAAACAAACATAAGTTTCTAAGAAAGGTAAACAAATGTTTTTGGGGTTTAAGGAAGGGGTGACTTTTGTGAAGATGAAGAAGCTAGGCAAAAATAAGTCATTGGAATTGAGTTGGGAAGGTCCCTTTATGTTTGTAAGGTATTTGGATGGTAATAGGGTGAAGGAAGAAGGATTTGTGTGATTAAACTAGGAAAAGATGAAAAGTTTTGAAATGGACCTCAGAGAGACTTGCAATTGTTCCATGTTGCAACTACCTTGTGAAGACTGAGGGATTCAATCTATTTTATAAGGGAGATGTTACATCTGTGGTGAAAAATTTAGGGATGTAAATCTAAGTGGATGAACCATCACATCAAACACCAAAAACAATATGACAAAATCTTGATGGTTGATGGTGATGGGAAATGGTGTGTGTGGGAGGTTTGGATTTTATTTGTGCAATGGTTTTTTTTTGCAAGTTATGAATTTGTTGGTGTTTATGATCAATTGCACTTGAGCTTTGTATGGTGCTTGTTGTGGTGAGCTTTGTGTGGTGCACTATGGCTTTAAGGATTTTTTGTTTGAACATCAATGAAGGTAGGACTTGGAGCTTAAGAAGCAAGGATGTCGGGAACTTGAATGTGAGCTAAATGTATTTGGAAGTGATTAGTTTTTATGTTTCGATGTTGGATTATGGAAGGAATGCCCATAATGTGGTCATTGCAGGGTTTTTAGAGAAGTTGAGGTTATGCTTGTTCTTTCCACTACGCCATGTTCCTACTAGGCGAATACCTTGTAGAACCACAAGTATAGGTCCATGATCAGGGGAATGCTGAAGAATGTTAGGGATTTCATGAGTGACCATCTTGGCAAAGAAGTTTATGTGTATGGGGACTGTTCTATGGTGGTTTAAGTGTTGTTGATTGAAGGACGAGAATACCCAAAAAACTGGGACCTTTGAATGCATGTTATGATTTCTACATCTAGGCTTCTGTTTAGGCATTACAGTCTGGGAGTAGAGGGTTGCATTTGTAAAACTTCCAGGGGTTTATTTGCTAAAGATTAAAAACCTACATTTACCAATTTTGAGCTTTGTTGCTCTTCTCCAAAAGTTGATGGCATTTTGTTGCATTGAGATTTACTGTTTGGGCATTCCAAAGCAGGTGTCGTGTGTTGTGCTTGTTTAATTGTTGCATTGGGATTTTTTGTTTCAATAATGTATGTTGTCTTGTCTTAGGTGTCAGGGAGAACTTTTGATTTGCCAATTAGATCAGTTGATGTTCAAGAGAGTGAAACTGGAGCACTTTGACCCCCGTAGACCCATAGCCAACATATGTATAGGATTAGGACTAGTTCTTCTTTTAGCTTGTATAACTCCACTATTGATGGAATGAACTGGTTTATGTTTCCAGTTGATTTCTTGTGTCATTTGATGCATACACAGTGGGATTAGCAACTTACTATGTCCTTGTCTTTTCATTACTATGGCCCTTGTATGTGCAACTTTGACCATTCATTTCTCTTTCATCCCATGTCCAAATGCCCTCACCCTTTTCCTTTTCAACACTCTTTATGAATGCATTCTACTTAACTTGCAAATTTTGAATACAATGAAAAATGCCAAGGTAGTGAAATTTTCAAAAAAATTAAAAAATCTTATGACCACCTGTAATTACAACAACTGCACTCTCAATGGTGAAATTTTTTCCATTTCTCAAATGAATTCCAATTCTTCTAGACCAAACGATTCAGCTTACAGTTGCCTACAACATGATGGAGCCCAGTTTTTAAAATAGATGGATTTGTCATGTCTGTTGGGTATTTGGGTGGTTGCGCCGGCCTCCATGCACTTGGGACACTTTTCCTGCCGTGCTGTTTCAGGGATAAATGAGGGTTGCCGAATCTGTGGAAAAGCACCACATCGTTGGTACATAGCTGGTTACGTTATGTGGCATCAGCTGCTCTCACTGATGAGGAATAGGAGTTTTTGGAGCAGGATATGTGGTCAATGAAATTCAATGTTGCTTCATACAACATAACGAAAGCATGGGTCTTTACTTCAACAATCCACAAAATATAATTTTGGGTTTTAACTTGGCAACTTGAATAGTTGCATTATCATTTTGATTGCTTCATACATACAATATTGTAGACCTTGTAAGGAAGTTGAACACACGTTACAGAGTATGCAACAAACTTCGTGAATAGTAGTGGAGTGAATATTGTGAACCCTTTCAAGGCACGGCAAGGTTCACAACAGCTGCAACTTTAAGGCTCTATAGTGGTAGGGCGAGCACTAAACAGTAGCAAAGAATTAAATGCAATCTTTGACACAAAAGTATGTATGCTTATTACCAATGACCATGTGAAAACTAATTAATTTTTTTTCTCATCTTTCCTCAACCCACCATGACTACATCATCATCATCATCATCATCTATGTTTAGTATCATCAAGGTATTATCTTTTAAGATGAATTGATATGTTGCAGGGGTTGACGTCTTCTACCTTAAGCAAGAGATCATGTTTTAAAACCTTTTTACCATCTCCATCTTTGTTCTGGATGGCTTTCATATGGAATTGAAGGACACCCATTTCTGAGAAATATTCGGTTCCTCAAGGTTTCGTTCTTTGAGGAAAATTTGGTTGTTAGGAAATGCCTTTCCCCAAGGCAAATGTGTTAAGTGCCCCTTGGGTTGTCTGCTTTTCCGGTGGCTGCTGAAAATGGTTGTGTTGCCCTAGAGAGGACCTAGTCGTCAAATGGTTAGGCTGCAGTTGTTCATTGTTGTCTTTCTCAAGGGCCATTGAAAATTTCATAGTTTGCACTAACATTCAAACTATGTGAAATGCTTAACATTTTTTATAAGATACAAAATAAATGAAAAACTATAGAGGAAGGTTGCATAATGGATAAAAATTTGTATGATGATGAAAATTAAAAATTAAAGTTGCACAACGGAGGAAATATTTGTGAAAAAAGATTTCAAATTGAATGAAAAATTGATTCATTTTTAAAATAATGAATGAAACATTTCACAATGGATGAAAAATTGAAATTGTATAAATAAATGAGATGACACATTTATCCACTGTGAAACTTTTTAAAATTCTAAAAGCTTGGGGTGCCTTCCAAGTTTGGAATTGTGTTTTGCAATGAACCTCTCTGATTGACCCATAACCCCCCCCCCAAAAAAAGAAGAAGTTCTAAAAGCTTGGAGACTCCTTGAAGTATTTAATAAAAACATATAAACATATGATTTTCAATAATTGACCCACCTGAATAGGTTCCAAAAAGATAGAAACATGTCTCAATAAAAATTGGCCCAGCTATATAGCGTTCCAAAGACGACAACATTGAGCAAAGGATCTGGGACAAAGTGAGGGGCTATTGGGGAAAATACATTGGAGAGAACCAAAATTCAAAAAATCCAATATGCTTTCGAAAAGTAAGAAAAGCTGAGCTGCATTCATTGGCTGAGCAGAATTTCTATTCTGAACTGCGTTCATCGCCTATTTTGGACTTACCCTCCATGAATTGTGAGGAGGTAGGAGATGGGGTGGAAGATAGAGACAAAAGTTTTTTTCTAATTTTAAGAGAAAGACCTTCATTTCCAGAATAGTCCAAACTTGGGAGTGGCTCAAGTCACGAAAGCGAAGACAAAGGAGGGAGCGCGCTGGGTATGGAGAAATCGACCAGGTTCAATGCACAACATTCCGGCCCCACCCCGTCCCCCCCAGGGCATGCAAAGCCCCCCTCGCCACCTTTCCTTGCTCCCTCCTTTCTTCACCTGCTGCTTCAGGTAAATTCTATGACCATCTTCTTTGGGACCTTCTCCTCTCTCTGGCTGACTTGTCATTGCGTAGAAGTAAAACTCGGCGGCTTGGCGTGGGTTTTTTGATTTAATAACAGTATTGACATGTCGGAACGTAATCTATTTTAGACCATGCATTGGAACCCAAGTTAACCCCGTTTTGAAAAAGCATATTGTAAGCTTATCCAACAAGTTATCCTTTGGGGGAGATCCACAAGAGTTCCACGAGAGTCTTGTGTATTGGATTATTACTGGATTTGTTTTTGCCCCCCATATCCATTGTTGCTTCTCTTAATCAAATGGGATGTTTCCCAAGTTCTTTTTATTTATATGTTTTTTGATGATGGACCATTTTGATTGGCTCATTATGAAAAAAAAACAAGGGGTGTGTCACATTATGGCCTTGCCATTACCAAAAAAAGAAGTATCTTAAGGCAGATGAAAAACTATGGAAACTCAAATATTTCACAATTCAAAAATATAATCTTCAAAAAATCCTCTAAACAAAACCAAAATCCTTCAAGAGATTATATCTCTATAACTAACTTCAAGTTTCAAACAGAAGCCTAAAAATTATCTTTCAAAAATCGTCATATAAAAATAGACCATTATTACCTAGGGACCAAAATCCATTAACCTACAATACCCTATAATGAATCTAAACACAATATCCTTGCCTTGGTAGGCAAGGCCAACAAACTGAAACTTTGCAAAGTTCTGAAAATAGAACTTTTTATGTGAAGATGTAATGCCTTTGGGCCCACCTATATAAGTGAAAAATGGGAAAACTTATGAGCAAATTGTATGGGATAAAATTGTAGTGTGATTGTGAACATTATAAGGGAACAAATTGAGAACTTGGGGATTATCATGGGGAACCCAGTGAGACCTTGAAGAACATTATTGGGAACATGCTAGAAATGTCCAAAACAAATTCTGTACCTATGCATGCAAATTACAAGCCACAAGTTGTATTGACAATTGCTCTTGTCTAACCCCATAAATTCATATGTCTATGTTGTAATGTTTCCACATTGGTCACAAAATTTGTTTACCCTGCAAGTAAGTACATGCGAATTCTTAAAATGAACTAAAGTAACTACTTTTTCATGTCCTAATTCATTATGCAAGTGATCATCAAAACCATCTATGTTTGCTTTTGTGAACATTTCCATAATTAATTACACAAATTTATTGTAACATAGAGTCATTACACAAGCCCCTTATTTTGAGGCCTCACACAAAATATCAACATGAAATCATGTAAGCAAAAAAATGAGCTTGAAGTTCAACCCACAACCCCTTATGTATTTGAAAAGAGACAGTATGAATCATTGACCAAATTCATTTATATGTTCTGAATGTTCTCATTCATCAATTACAAGCAAATAGTATTATGACACATATTATCCTTTTTAGAACTATCATTTCTCATACGAAAAAATAATTAAATTATTTGAAAAAAAATTCTCTAAGATTTAGTTAAGTTCACATGACTCACCTTCAATTATGTCTAACCCAATATAATTAATTAAATTGTTCGAATGAATTCAAGTCCATGTCTTTAGTCAAATCTCCTTAAGATAGGGCCTGTAAATTGAATTATTTATTTCCATAGTTATCCATCCTTCTTCCGCTAAGCCACATTATTAGTATTTACAACTTTTATCCCTAGTAACCCCTCTTGATATTACACATGTACAATTTTAATTTTAATTTTGAAAAGAGGAAGTGACATTGATTTTCTGATTTTTTTGGGGAACATTGGGCATATCTCAACTCAAAAGCTTAGAAATGCACCCCCTTTACAATTTCTCTCAATTATTTGAACTGTGGTGAAATAATATGGGATAAAGTTGAGGTGTTGATTGGGAATGTCTTGGAGATCACTTGGGGAACCCTATGAGAACCTGACAAGGACCCCTTGGGAACTTGATGGGAACATTGTCAGAACACATTGGAAACCAACAAAAGACAAAAGACAACCACATTGGATTAGTGGTATTTTTTGGTAAGTGGCGGAATGTTTTACCCCATCTGTGAGGTCAATGATGTGATGTTGTGCTTAATAGGGGAAAATACTTCATATAGGGTAGCATGTGTACCATAGCAGCTTGGCAGCTTTGATGGTAACTATAATATTTCCAGAAATGTTGACATTTTAACACACAAAAATAAAGTTCAAAGAGCAAAATTTTGTGAATGAAATTATTGAATCGTCAGGAATATTTGGATATATTTGAAATGAAAATTTCAAAACTAATTATTTATTGGACAGACATGTGTTGAAGTTGGCAAGGTACTATTACAGTAGTATATAAGTTGTGGAGAATTCCCAAAGATTTGGTAGTTACTAGTTAGCATGGGTTCTGGCACAGGAATACCCATTTTCCGCCACATGGAGGCAAACATGGAAACTAACACAAGAAAAATTCAAAGACCAGGAGTGGCGTCCGTATTTAGCAGCTAACTTCACAACAGGAAAGAAAAGGGTGTAAGCAACTGGTGCTACTTGGGGCGGGTCCCCACCCGTGGTACACTGCACCTGTGCCCCTTCTTGGTCTCCCAAGGCCGGCCCGCGCCCACGATTCCTCCCGTGCCCGCGATTCCGCCCTCGCTTGCGCTCCTCGACGCCCGCTTCCACCTCTCGTGTCGTGTCGTCTCGTTTTTCTTTGTCTTATTCTGCCGTGTCTCCGCTTACTACCTCTGCTGCTTCCGTCGCTCACGCATTCGTTATATCCTTGATGTGACGCCCGTCAAGAAGGGTATTTCTCAGACTCTTGCGTTGCTGTTTTGAACTGTGATTGATGAGGGTTTTGTGAGATCTGTGACTGTAACTGCATTTGTTGTTGTTGCGACATTTGTGTCAGAACTTGTTGTTGTGTGTTGTGTGTTGTCTATTCAGCAATAACTTGTGTGCTATAAAAATTCCGGGGATCTGTGTTTGAATTGATTGATACTTGTGACTGCAGATTTAGAGACTGGAAGATACTCTAGAGTCTCCAATGTCGTGCTGTGAGTTTGTTGCTGTGACAATTTTGAGGTGATTTAAAGTCGGGCCACATTTCGAATTTCGAGGGATTGTTTGCTCAATACATTTAGGTGGTTGTCTGTGGCAAGGATAATGGAGAGCGCATCGGTCTTGAAGGGGAAGATTGATGCCATGATACGGGCATCTCAGGCCAAGGATGCTACCATAGCCTCCTTGCAGCAACGCCTTGCCTCAGCAATGGAGGCCTGGAAACTTGATAGGACCACGCTTGCGGAGGCCACATCCCGGAGTTTGCACCTACAGAAAGAGGTGCAACAGGGCCTGGATAGAGAGGGAGGACTACAGCAAAAGTTAATGGAGTTGCAAATCCAGCACCAAAGAGATTTGGCAGAGATGGAACTCCGGCATGAACGAGAAATAGAGAGATTGCTTTCTTCGCAGCAGGTGTTGGAAGAAGCGGAAGAGAGATTGTGTGCACAGCTCGGAGATCTGGAGGCCGAAACTCTTGAGCAGAACCGTTTCTTCAACTCTCAGTTTTCTTCCCTGTCTTCCACCTTGGCGGCGAGAGAAATGGAGCTGGCTTCTGCTCGCTCGGAGCTCGAGTCATTGCGTCAGAAACGGCAGAGTATGAAGGAGTTGGAGACGATGGATCTCGCTGGCCAGCTTTCGAAATCTAGACATGATTGCGACGCTATGGCGACGCAACTCCACGACGCCACTCACGAGCTAGAAAAGGTGAAATTGCAAGCGGAGAATCTGCAACGCGATCTGGCCTTGTCCGAAAATAGGAAACGTTTGTCATTAGCAAGAGACGTGGAGAAAGAGTCTAGTCGTTCACGCGGCCTGTGTCGTGCCGATAGTTTGAACTGGCACGAATCACAACTTGGACATTTGACCGGAGCAGTTCCTGTCTAGTTTCCTATTTCACCATCATTTCCCCAGGTATTTCACACCAAACCTTACAAAAATCCAGGTCTTTCCCACACTATATAGTTACACCTCAGTAGGCACCAGAGTGATCCTCCATTGCACTTGCAGGTCTCCTTTGTATAGGTATAAGTTCAATCAAGGAAAGGTGATACAATCGATTTTTTTCCAAATTCTTGAGTTTGGATGCCATTGTTGTGACTGTTTGATTGTAGACAGATCCATAGTGTTAAGGGTTATGGTATCAATTGCTCAGGACTTCAACTTCCTCATCTACACGGAGAGAGTGAGATATAAATTTCAGTGGTGGAATTTGTTTACTGGGTCCTCAATTAGTGGAGGAGCTGCAGGAATTGTATGTAGTTTCCAGTTTTTTGGAATCAATTACCTACTTTTTCTCTTTGGTGAAACATATAATTCGACTGTTTCCAGGAGGTATTTATCAAAGTATTCCTTCTGACATCTCATTTGCAAAGACCATGGAAATGGATTTATGCTACACATCTGCTCTGATAGAATAACACAAAATGCATGGTCTATCACCACTCACAATCAGCAGAAATTGTCAAAATATTTATGTTTTCCCAGCAAATGGTGACTGACAGTTCTGTTTTTTTCACATTCCTGAATTCAGACAAACCAGACTAAATTAAAAAGGTACACTACTTTTGTGAAGAGAAAAGACATATGCTAGTGGTTGGGAGGTTGTGAGCTGGATTCTCCCAAAATCTGGCAGTAATTCTTCCAAAAAATGTATATAAAAATAATTTGATTATAATGATATATATATATGTGTGTGTGTGTGTATATATTGACATTTCCTTTTGGGAATTGTTTAGTGCCAAACTAGCTGTATGTTATTGTTTGTAGTGTAAAATATGTGCAACTATTTTATACTGGACTACAGACACAAAGCCCACATCCATAAAGCTCTGCAAAGACAAGTGCCATGCCACAAGGTTCTTCTTACAATTACCAAGATACATACAACCCATTTGCCAGAACTGAAGAAAATTCCATGTTTTCAAATTCAGTCCAATATCCACCTGTTCTTTGATGATAAGACTGAACAATTATTCCTCCTCTTGCTTTCAATGGAGAGCCACAAATCTGAGTGAAAAATTGACTGAATAAATGGGTGTATAATGTTGCTCAGGGTGAAGATATTGAGTAAAACAACAAATAATTGAATTTGTAAGTGAAAAGTTGACTGAAGAATGGGTCTGTGCAATGGTGCCCAGGGTGAATATATTAAGTAAGACAACCAATTGAAAGTCTTGCTCCAAGCAGATTACATCCTTACCACCTGAATCTTCTGTAGACGCATCCTTTAATTGTATCCTTTCTTCAGGAAGCATCTGTCTACTCACAGGTGAATACCATTATGTGGTGATGAATGGCCCTTCTTGTACTCTAAACAACGTTCACAATCCGTATGTGATTTTAGCCACAGAACCAGGACAATTTTTATGGATGCAATTAGTTTGAAAATTCTCTCTAGGCGTGTATAGTGTAAATGGTTTGATGTGTAGGCTCAGTCAGTTAGAATGTAGCAAAGTGCATGTGTTTTGTGACTATCTCAACAAAGTCATCTGCAGTTTTTGGTAGTCTCTGGAAGTAAAACAGATGTTTACTCCTGCTGTAGTAAGACCAGCAAAAGAATACCATTCTTTATTGTCCTGGCATCCCCACCCATGGTGCATCACCTAGTGAAGCACATCACCAAACCCAGGCCCTTCAACTGTCTCTATATATATATCTGTTCACATGTGCAAGTGAAAAGTGATTGCATTGTCTGATTGCAAGTCAAGTCAATCTCTTGTCAGTTTAAGATGACAAATGGCAGTCATGCAATCATCAGTGCATCCCTGCAAGCAAGTCTTGCTTTAGTTGTAATCTGCAAGCTAGTCTGCAAAGGAGCTATAGACCATCTAGTGTCAATGTGATTCGTCTCAAACAGGGAGACCCAGTTGCAAAGGGAGGTCTTGAGAGGTGTGGTCATTCAAGGATTGATATATACCATTGAAATTTCTAGGTTCCTTCTAGAGTAATTTTGTTGAGCTTCTCTACAACAAACTTTAATTTCTTTGATTATGTGATTCATGATTTTACTGAAGTTTATTTGTGATGGATGGGTGGTTTGGTGCTCCAAATCCGTTGATCCGCATTCCAACAAGAGTACATATGATACAAAGTTTTATATTCATTGCCAACTTAGTTGCACCAAAATATATATACATAAGTGCAAGATTTCTTTGAAATGTTGAGACACAAATTGCCCAAAAGAGATTTGGCAATTCAAAGACAATTTGGAAGAGCAAATTGAGTTAGATTCACAAGTTTGGGACGATTTAGAGAACCCTCTTGATGAGGGTTAAAATAGAAGGGTTTAAATGGTTGTAAGCATTAAGTTCCTTGAATTATGAAGATTTTAAAAATTGGGGATTGTTCCAATTTCAGGAGAAGGTCATTGCTAATTACAAAGTATATCATGAGGGGGTTAGTTCATCACAAAAGGGTCCATGTTGTGATGAATCCTTGTGAGTTTGTGGTGAATGTCTAAATGAGCTTTAGCTCGAAATTGCACTAAGTGCTCTCTTCATAAAATGCTTATCTTATCCTAGTTACTGCAAAGTTCTCTTCTCTTGTCCTAGACAAGACTTAAGGAGTGTGTCCCAGCTTTTGAAATTTTTGCTTTCTCCCAATTGAGGAATTACCACCAATATTAGCCCAAAACTGCGTCACAAGACCACCATTTAAGTCACAAGAAATGCACCATATTTTGGGCATGCAAACCATTTTCTTATGGTTGTGGCCAAAAGTTTTTCAATCTCATCACTTTTTCAATGTGGACTGGTCTGCTCTTTGAAATTGTGCTCCAAATGCACATGACTTTTGGGAACACTTTGTGTGCCAAATAGTTATCTTATCATATTGGAAAAACAACTTTGTTTTGGGCATGTGAAAGTTCAACATGTCTTATAAACGTTTGTGAGTTTTCTCCAATGATATCAATAACATTCTATCACAAATGACATCTAGCAACAATCTCAATGTAGGCCATTAACCATATATCAAAATATATAGTTGCTCGTAGAAAAATTATATTTCATATAATTTAAGTTTGTTGTTTATGGAAATTCATGAATGTTCAAATTTCATTCATATTAAACAAAGTCCAATCATCATTGTTGACATTTCATTCACAATTTATATATACAAGGGTATTAAAAAAGTTCCTTGAATGGTGGGCTTGATGAAAAATTCGTTACAATATATTCATAATCAAGTATTTAATTTAAAACTAAATTTCCAATGGATAATTTATGAGCTATATTATTTTGCCATAATTTTTATGAAAAATGGACTCAATAGAAATTATTGTTGTGAGATCGAAAAGTGAGTCAGCACAATCTGCATCAACTTTACATGTGTCACCAATGTAAAAAGGTTATTTTTTTACTTTAATTTTTAAAGTCTAAAACTCACTCCCTAACCTCCACAAATTATTTAATTTGGAGTTTTCATATTAGCTACAAATGTCACAGACAATTGCTCACTCAATGAACCTTGGGCCAACATAACCATGACTAAAAAATGTGGATACTTGGGGTAAAACTAGTGTTGTGTAGCTCTATTGTTTTTTATATATGTTTGTGTAAGGGTATTATAATTTTTCAATTAGTTTACCCATAAGTAAGAGTAAATAACATTGCAACTTTTCCAATAGGATAGGGTTTGGGTGTATAGAAATTGGGGTTTTTGGTAGATGGGTAGGGTCTAAATAAGCCTTATCACATATAATCATACCCATATTTGAGGTAAAAAATGTGTATGTAATTTTTTATTTATGTACTTAAAAGTGAAAAAAATTCCACATTTCGAAAGTATTGGGATAGTTTTCAAAGGCCAAACCCAATGGGATCATGCACATATTGCATGTTACAATGAAAAAATCAAAGTTCTTGATTCATCCTTGAGTACAAATGAGTGAAAGCCCATCTAAAGGAACCACTTAAGCGAGTGAACACTTTTTTTAATTATATATATATATATTTGAAAAATCAAAAATATAATAATTTGGGTTCTCAATATATTTTTTGGAATAGGCTTCATTACTTGCAAAGTTTCAATGCTCAAAATTTGATACAAAACAAAAGTCCTTTTGTATGTTTATAATATTTTAAATTTTTGAATGGACAATCCTTCCTTTTTTTCAAATATTTTTTTCTTTATCAAATGTGCATTATTCTTTCTCAAAATTAAGGGTGATCTTTACATTGATGACTAAAAGAACAAAAGCAATTGAAATTGGAAAAATACATTTGTACAACACATTTAACATATGGTTCAAATGTGTTTTTGGCCTTAAAATTTATGGATTTTGATCATGTGGATTTAACAAAAAATATTCATTTTTAAATTAAAGGCCATGAATAGATAATATATATGATATAAGATCAATATGTAATCATTCAACACACATTGATAACTTGAGTATGGAAAATAAAACATTTAGGATTATAAACCAACATAAAAATGTGAGGTGTCACATACAATCTTTGGAAAATGACTTTTAACTTAGTGCCCTTAGTTCCTTTGATCATGTTTTCACCCAAATATGCACAAATTTGTTCAATGGAACATCAACAAATTGCCTAACATTAGACATACACACATAGAATGCTACAGCTAACAAAATTTGTGAAGTTTTTTAATGAATTAAACATGCATTTTGTATTTTGGCTTGGTCATTAGGTTCAATGGTTTCTTGATCCCACATTCCAACAAATTGGTAGAATTGGAAACATCTTCAAACCACACACACACACACATAAATTTCATGGCTTATTTATGCATATTTCACCATATTTCCTTTCCTAGCTATGGATAAGGTATCATTTTTCAGATTTACATACCCACATGGTGCACATATATCATAGAATTTGATTGTTATACTTCATCCAACATTGTGGGTGTAGGAATTTTTACTATTATGGGTGGAGACCCTAGGGCATAAAGATAGGTCCTTTTGAATTATATATGAGAAAATAAAGTTAGGGCTTTTGTTGGAGACAGGAATATCAACTTCAAAGGGGTGTTTGTTATACAACTTGGATTGTTATTAAGGTCCAACTACTTGTAATCAAGTGATTCAAATTGCTAATTAATTCACCTTGAGGTGAAGATTAATTGTTATCAAATTTAATTTGTTGAGTTTCAATTGAAGTCTATTAAATGGATATCAATGAAGAATTTGGAAATTAATGACTTAATTAATGATTGGATTTTAGTCGTTATGACACTGGTGATTACAAAATGCTTTAGTCATTTTTTCAAAATGCCATTGGACAATTAGTCATAAAAAACACCACATGGCATGAAAGTTGTATTGATAATTATAAACTTTGCAATCACATATTAATTTTTCATCAATTACCATGCATGAACATGAGTATGATTTGGACCCCTAAAGCCTATGTGGATTTTGACTTTATGACTACATTGTTGATAGTCACATGATGCCAAATGTCTTACTACCTAGCCTAGCCTAGTTACATACCTATAGGTAAATTAATAAGTAAATAGGTAATTGGTGCGTACCCTAGCTTGCCTAGTTTAACCTTGTGTAACCTAGCCTTTAGAATGCTTACCTATTTTACCTAGTTTATTAGGCTAAGTATTTAGCTACCTACCTACCTATTTACCTTGCTTAGCCTATCCTACCTTACATAGCCTAGCTTAAGTTAATCCCTAGGGTGAAAGTATAAGGACTTGAAGCTTTTAGCTCCATGAAGATAAACCAAATCCTTATATATTATTTCACCATACCATTATATGGTGATCAATTTTGTCAACTTCTATATTGTGCATCTTGTTACATACATTAGTTAAGTGAGTATAAAGGTATGTAATACGTAAATAGCTTGTAAGTAGGTAGGTAGGTAAATAAGTAGATGGCCTACCTATTTAAGTGTATTTAGGTAAATGGCCTACATAGCCTAGGTAAAATATGGCAAACCTACCTACATACCTACCAACCTACTTACTTATATCCCTAATGGGCAACTACATGGTTGGGTGGACCAATTTCAGAGGACCATGGGTAATGTTTTTATAATAGGTGTGATTGCAATTTTGCAATTTTTTATTATACATGTTAGACTTTCTAAATATGGATTCATTTTCAGGGTATGCACTCAGGTATAATATAGATAGGCCAATTGATTTTGATGTTTAAATAATATAATTACAAAAACTATAAGCTTCTAATATTGAATTTCTAGTGGGTATAACATTAGCAAAAACAAGTCATCAAGGACTTTGATTAGGGTTGATTATTTCATCTTCAACTTGTATATATTTGAAAAGTTTTGTGCCATATCAAATGAAAATAGGGAGTTTTGGACATTTCTTCTTGAGGTGAAACCAACTTCTTTTTCAAAATTTCATATAACATATTGAAAATAAGTTGATTTATGTTGGGATTTTGTGCACATGTCTTATCCAATGACATCTAGATGTAGTAAATTTTCAATGGGATAATTAAACATAATATTTATAATTGTGGCATCTCTATGCATTGTTTCACACCACAATGTAGTTTAAATTAAATACACTACAAAATGGATTTTTAGTGGATGTTTTCTTTTGCTAAGTTGTTTGGTCCACCTAATCATGTTTTTGCTTTACCTACCTACTTAAACCTACACACTTAAGTAGATGACTTATCTACTTAAATGAAATATAAGTTGGTAAGAAATAGGTGCTTGCCCTAACCTACTTAACCTACCTGCTAAGTAATAATAGCCTTTTCTAACCTACTTGGTAACTCATAAATGAACTTCTACACTTTGAATTGCAATAACAATTTAGATGCAATGTGTCATTTAGTCATCTATACATATAGTTACAAATATAATTGTAAAATTGTCAACCATCAATGGATGCCATATGTTTATTTTGCATCAATCTTTTCATTTAAACTTGACATGGTTGTCACAAATTATAGTTGCATAATTAAAATTTAGATTTGTCATAATGTAATTGTGTATACAACTATGAACTTTTGCAACTATGGTGACATGGAAGATTGTTACAAGCTTAATCATAAAATGAGTTGATTTGGACATTAGTCACACAATAGTTACAAACATAAGGTCAAAATGGACAAGATTTATTCTAATAAAACAATAATAACCACACAAAATACATTTATGTTAAAGCTTGAGAAAAATAATGTATAAGTAATGTAATTGATGTTTATTTTGTTAATGGTTATTCCATGTTGAAGCTTATTTAAGCATTTTAAATATTTTAGGTTTGAACCAAAGTTTTAAAGCAAAATGATGTATGCATGAAAAATCATCACCAAACTTTGGTTCCAAGGTGAAAAGCACACACTATAGGTGAGCCACTTTTATCCAAAAAAGGTGATGTAAAACATGCACATTTTTTTTAAAAAAATCTTATATTTAGGATTGCCAAAGAATGCCATCAAGATTTTAGTTCATTATGGATCAAATTTAATCTTGATCCAATGATTAGATGAAAATGATTGGATAAAATCAATGCACATGTACAATATATAACTTATAGTTTTTTGACGGCCATAAAGTAGATCATGTTTGTGACTCACAACACATTACCAAACAAAAGAAAATTGAAAAAATAATGTAATGCCCAACTACAAAATCTCCTCCTTTTTCATATGGTGGTGGTTTTGTTTCTAAATGGAAATAGTTTTAAACACTTATTACTTTTAAAATGAAAAAACCCACATCTTTTGAATAGATTTTCAACAAAAATTTTGAATTTCAAAATGTTCTTAGATTCCATTTGTGTATATTAATATCATTCAACCAAAAATTCCACAACCACCTTAGTTTTGAAATATATATGGAAATTTTCAAACTTTGTGATGAATATTATTTTTTTACAAATATACACTATACATTCAACATTTCAATGTTGGACTTTTAAGGAATTAACTAGTTTAAGTTTAAAGCTAATCAAATATATTAAGAAAAAAGAAAGAATTCAAGATGTGATGTTGATTTATTGCAAAAAGACTACATGTGTGATTACAATTTAAGAAAGGTGCATAGTATGCTTTCATTAATCATTTCAATTGTCTTAATTTGGATTAATGTTCAAAAACATATAGTTAAATTTGTCTTGTGTAGATGCCCTTTGGGTGTTTTCAAGTTAAGGTGTACCAATGGACCAAATGATGTTTTGCAATTGTTTTACCTTCCAAAAGGACTTTTGGGTGCAATCACAATCCAATGAACCAAAAAGGGCATAACACCACAAAGAAAAATAATCAAAATTGGATAAATATTTATGTTTTGCCATTTAAAGCCATGGCAATCATGGCAAATTATTGTTTTTTCATTCATATGAATGTCAAAGAATTCAAACCAAATATCCATTTGATGAAATTTTAAGTTTAAATTTTGATTTGGGACTTCTAATAACGAGTAGCAACACATCAAACATGAATCAATTTTGTAAAGGATTGTCAAAAGGACTCATATAATAAAACACATTTGATGAGGATAAAGTCTTATTAACCACATTAAAAAATCACTCATACCCTAAAATATGTGGAACTGTTAAACTTTAAAAATTCAAAGAACTTTCCAAAATTGATCTAGAATTTTAGAACTTCAAAAGTCCTTTGCCACACATAAATGCGGTAAAATGTACATGATGTGTTAAGAAAAGTTATACCTTATTATTCAAGAAAATATAAAAATGTTAAAAAAAAATTGGTTATGATTTGAAATTATTATCATTTTTAAAGACGAAACATTGAATCTACAAGGAATTAAAACATTTTCAAAAATTCATATTTATTAAAAAATGATGAAATAAAAAACATGTCATGAACTTGGACAACTATAAACATTTATTATAACAAGTTGTAAAAAAAAAATGTTCCAAAATTCATTCATATGAAAAAAAAAATTGGGAAAAAGGACATGCATTCTTTTTTTATAGTAATCGTGTTGGTTCATTATATCCCGTTTGCACCCTTTTTATTTAATAACCATCATACCATTTTAAGGACTAATATTTAAAATTACATTCCCAAGTCCAATTTCATATAAGTGATTGATTCATTTGAATAAATAAATTTGGATTTTCATTCTATGTATTACAAATATTGTTTCAAATAATGACTAATTCAATTTATTAAAGGATTACTAAATTTAATTTTAGGTGGAACAAATTTGCATGAAGATAACCGTTTATTAAAAATTAATTTCACAAAATTTATTATGATTTTGTTTTTCCTTTTTTTGGAACTCCAACCATGAATGAACAATTTAGAAAATTATTTTGCAAGAAAAAACAAACATATTTTGCAAACTCATTGGGTTCTTGATTAAAAAGTTCAAGTAAAAAAAACAATGTTACATTCTTAAAACTTCTATTAAATGTAATATTTAGGAATATCACACTACTAGAAAAATGACATTCTATGATCGTGCCATTTAGCGACTATGGTCTAGATTGAGTCATGTAATCATATAAGTATCTTAATCATAGATACTTTTGCGACTATAGTCATGCAGATTGTTGCATGATTTCAATAGAGGTTTAAGATTTCGAGTTGATGGATGACACATGTCCTTTCTCCTTCAATTTTTTATGGTGGGAGGTAATATTGCCACTTGTGAATGCATTGATGTTTCTCCCTACTTCATGGAGGAGGATCAAAAGAGAGTTTTGCAACTCTCAATTTTTGAAGTTCATCCCAAATTCGTTATTGCCACAAAAGGCATTGTCATTATTGGCTTCTGGAGATATGATCTAAGGACCTTTTGGGGCACCATCCTGTTGGCCCATCTTTGGTGTTCCTTTTCTCTAATAAAGTGATGGAAGTTTGATGTGAAATGAAGAACATTATTTGATGGCAATATGATTGTTATAAAATTTTTAGGCTTAGTGGTTACTGTTGTTCAAGTGGATGAAAGATGAACATGCATGTAGAGATAAGCCTAAGGCTCAATTGCCTATTCCAATCGTTGTTCACTTTTTCCTATTGTTGAGGGAATTCACATACACAGCAACAAGAGCAAGCACAGCAACGTGATCACACACAGCACAGCAGCACAGAAAATTGGGAGAGTACACAATCACTTCCTTCCTTAGCAGATAGAGTCTCTAAGCTTATATACCCTGCTGCTACTACCACACAATTGTGGCTAAGGTCCTACCAGCCTGGCTATGCTGTCGTCTAGCTCTACGGCTGAGTCTGGAGTCTCTGCCCTACTTCTTGAGTCTTGGGCACGTGGTTGAGTCCTCAAGCTGACTGGAGCTTTATGACTCTCAACACTCCCACGCAGGCAGCTTGACTCCTGCTCTCTCTGCACATCAGTCACATATGCCCAAACCTGCACAACATGCCTTGAACTTCACAGGTGACAAAGCCTTTGTCATGAAGTCAGCAAGCATGTCCTCCGTCTTGCAGTACTGGAAGGCAACCTCCTTCCTTGTGACCCTGTCACGCACAAAGTGATGCATGACATCAATGTGCTTCGTCCTGGTTGAAGCAATGGGATGCTTCAACAGCTTGACGGCTCCTTGGTTGTCACAGTTGATCAGGACGCACTCCTCTAGATGCTCCAGATCAGCCATCAACTTCCGAAGCCAAAGGGCTTCCTTTGTCGCAGCTGTTGCTGCCATGTACTCCGCTTCTGACATGGATGCTGCAGTGGTTGGCTGCAACCTACTGTTCCAGCTCACAACTCCTCCATTGAGCAGAAACACATATCCAATCGTAGACCTCCTACTGTCGAGGTCACCAGCAAAATCAGAGTCACAGTAACCAACCAGACCTGTGCTCCCTTTTCTGCTTCCTGTGCTCCCAAATTTAATTCCCACAGAAGCACTACTAGCAACGTAGCGTAGTACAGCTCTTGCAGTCTTCCAATGCTCCATACTTGGTGCAGACATATATCGAGCAAGAACTCCCACGGCATGTGCAATGTCAAGACATGTGCACACTGCCAGATACAGCATGCTGCCCACCAGTTCACCGTATGGATACTGCATCTTGTCGAGGACTTCATCTTCCTTGGCCTTCACAAGGTTGATGCCGAGTGCCAGAGGTGTGGACTTGGTCTTCGCCTCAGAAAGACCAAACTTGACAACAAGCTTCTTGACCATCTGCTCCTGACTGATCTTGATAACCTGAGCACGCCTGCTGCGCTCAATGACCACGCCAAGGAACCACTTGGCCTCCCCAAGATCACGAACAGAAAATGCCTATTGCAATGCACTCTTCGTCTTCGTCTCCTCTAGGCAGTCCTTCTGCCTTGCAGCAATGATAATATCATCAACGTAAACAAGCAGCCACACCTGCTTCTCTCCATGAACAAACAACCCTGGATCTGCACTTGATGCAGTGAAGCCCAACGACTCCAGCTTCTTGGTGAGCCGAATGTGCCACATGCGAGGTGCCTGACGCAGTCCGTACAGCGCCTTGATCAGTTTGCAGGCAACTCCACGCTTCCCATCTTCATACCCAGGTGGTTGCTCAATATATATTTCTTCCTCCAGCTCGCCATAGAGGAAGGCAGTCTTCACATCCAGGTGATGCAGCTCCAGATCCTCAGCAACAACCACAGCTAGCAGTGCACGGAATGTCACATGCTTACTTGCAGGCGCAAAGACCTCAATGAAGTCAACTCCTTCCTGCTACAAGAATCCCTTTGCTACCAGCCTCGCCTTGTAGCGTTCTATGTTGCCCTTGCCATCACGCTTCACCTTGAAGACCCACTTCACAGGAATAGGCTTCACACCTTCTGGCAGCTCCTCCAACAACCAGGTGTTGTTGGCATGCAGTGACGCAATCTCTTCATCCATGGCCCTGCGCCATTGATCTGCGTCTGGCGCCCTCAGCGCCTCTTCATAGCTGTTAGGTTCTTCCTTTTCCTTATGCACACTGGCAACGTGTGCCTTGTAGAAGTCTGGCTGCTGTCTTTCCCTCACCGGATATCTTGGGGCTGGCACCTGCTGCTGCTCCACTGCAACTGCCTTGTCCTTTGCCTCCTTGATGTCTGCATCATCCTTTATTTCCTCTAGCTGCAGCTTGGGAGCATCCTTCAGATCATCATCTTCATCCTTTGGAAAGTAGCCAATTTCACCTTGTGATGAACCCTCCTGGAACACCACCTCTCTGTTGACAATGACCTTCAACATGTCGTCAAGCAGAATTCTGTAAGCCTTGGAGCCTGGTTCATAGCCAACAAAGATGCCCTTCTTGCTGATCGGCTCCAGCTTGTGCCTGAGTTGCTTTCGCACCAGTGCATATGCAATGCACCCAAACACACGCATCCCACTCACATTAGGTGCAGCTCCAGTGAAGAGCTCCCACGGCGTCTTCTGCTCTGAACTGATAGGAGACCTGTTGCATATGTAGTTTGCAGTCAGTACAGCTTCACTCCACAAGTTGTCCTCCCTCTGACTGTCATTCAGCATGGCTCGAACACGCTCCATCAGCGTCCTGTTCAGCCTTTCTGCAGCACCATTCTACTGCGGAGTGTATGGTGTTGTTGTCTCATGGCGTATGCCGTTGCTGGCGAAGAACTTCTTCAACTCAGCATTTACATACTCACCACCTCGGTCGCTGCGTACCGCCTTGACCTTCTTGCCTGACTACTTCTCAAGCAAGGCAACAACCTTCTGCACAGCTTCTACTACCTCAGACTTCAACGCCAAAGGATAAACAACAGAAAGCTTGCTGTAATCGTCAAGAAATGTAGCAAAGTATCTCTTCCCTCTCTTCGCCACAACGCGCATAGGACCGCACACATCCATGTGCAACAGCTCACAAGGATGACTACTGCTAGAAGATGAAGCAGCAAATGGCAAACGATGCTGCTTGGCCAACACACACGGCTCGCAAGTCACACCTGATGCAGCACGCAACTCCTCTCGTTGTAACTGAATGCCTTTGACCATCTTCTCAGCCACCAGACGCTCCAGATTGCCATAGCTCAGATGACCAAAGCTCCGGTGCCAGAGCTCTGCAGTCTCCTGCGTCTTTGCCAACATGGCTTGCTGGCCATGCTCCTGGTCCACAACATAAAGCCCTCCATCCACAGAGATGCCCACCATGCAGACCTTCCCGTTCATACGCACTTCGCAACATCCACCCTTGAACAGGAACTCAGCTCCCACGCGCTCAGCAACCCTCACACTGAACAGACTCGCAGAAGCACCAGGAACGTGTAACACCTCTCTCAACAAGACCTCCTTTGTACTGCCACCAACCTTGCATTGAAGACGCATAGCGCCCTTCCCAACGCCCTCAAGCACCTGGCCATTGAAGCCCTCCACCTTCACCGGTGTATCCAACTTCCTGTAGCCCTCCAGCATCTGCACCTCAGGGGTAAGATGCGTATCACTGCCTGAGTCAATCACCCATCTTTGGTGTTTGCTCCTGCTTGCAGCGAATGCAACAGCCTTCTCCTTGCTGCTGCCACTAGTGCTTGCTCCTCCTTGGTTTCTGCAGTACTTTGCAATGTGGCCTTCCTTGCCACACTTGTAGCAGGTCACCTTCTTGTACCCGCCCTCTCCTGTCTTGTTGTCATTGTCACCGTCCTTCTTGTGTTTCCCTTTGTAGCCTCCAGGCTTGCGTGACTTGTTGTAGAACGCAACAGACTCGCCCTGTTTGTCCTTCTTCACAACCCTCTGCTCCATAGTGAGCAGCTTCGGCAGCACATCATCAAGCGACAACTCAGCAGATGATGTCTCTAGCAAGGTAGTGACAATTTCAAAATCACCTGCCAGTCCAGCCAGTATAGCCAGCACGAACTCAGTCTCTTCCATCTTGTGACCAACGTTCGCAAGGTCCGCCCACAGCTCCCTGGCCCGTGACACATACTTCGTGACAGGCTCTCCGGCGTCCTTCTTCAACGCACTCAGCTGCTTCCTAAGGGTCAGCTTCCTCGTGTTGTTCTTGGCTTGAAACACTGAAGACAGCTTCTCCCACGCCTGTCTTCCATTCTCACACACTGTTAGCATGGGAAAGTGATGCAGCTTGCAATTCAACACAATCAAAGAATGTGCCTCTAATGACTTGTCAAGCCAAACACTGCGTTCACTGGGTATCGGCAAAGCCACGCTGGGATCCACATATTTCCACATCTTCTTGTGAATCAGAAGCGCCTTCATCTCCACACACCAGGTACTGTAGTTGTCGACGTCCAACTTCTGGATTTGCCCCTTCTCGTAGCTAGCAGACTCCATGTTTGCAACACTGCTCGTCAGCAACAAGCAAACAAGACCTCAGCTACACCAAGCTACCAAACAGAAAAAATTCCCTGTCTACCCTTCACGCGTAGTGTGGGCCCATAACCTGTTGAGGGAATTCACATACATAGCAGCAAGAGCAAGCACAGCAACGTGATCACACACAGCACAGCAGCACAGAAAATTGGGAGAGTACACAATCACTTCCTTCCTTAGCAGATAGAGTCTCTAAGCTTATATACCCTGCTGCTGTTACCACACAATTGTGGCTAAGGTCCTACTAGCCTGGCTATGCTGTCGTCTAGCTCTACGGCTGAGTCTAGAGTCTCTGCCCTACTTCTTGAGTCTTGGGCACGTGGTCGAGTCCTCAAGCTGACTGGAGCTTTATGACTCTCAACACCTATCGTTGGGTTCTTTGCAAGTTCTTGGAGAAGGAGGAGAAACATGGCTTGGGTGCGATAATTCTCCAATTTCAAAAAAGGTGCAGAGCTTTTGCAACATACGTCAAGTACTCGTTCATGTTCAAGAAGGTGAAGTCCGCTTAGAGTGTTGTGGCCAAAATCCATTGTTTCTCAATCCATGCACTTCTTTGCAACCCATGAGTGTGCAAATGCATGTGAGAAACTGAGTTGAAGGTTTTAGTGTCTTAAGGAGGATATATGCTTATTCTCCGTGTTTAGTAGGAGAGTTCAATCGCAATTGATTTGGGTTTTCACCTTCTGTTTTTATTCATAGACTACCCTAATACTAAATTCTATCAATTGAAGAATGGTGGTTCTATAGAGCTAAATGATGGTGACCAATTTTATTTCATTGCCATTGAATGCTTCTTAACAGTGGACACTAAACAACATGATGAACCTCCCCACGACCAACTTCAATCAATGATTCTATAGCTTTAAAAAACAACTAGCGATTTGGCTAGCTCTAAAACTTTCTACTAAGGGGGTAGGATGAGTATGTGATTTTGGATGAATAAGGCAATTAAGATAAGGATTAATCAAGGAATTTTGTTAGTTTGAATTTTTATTTTTTGTTGTTTGGATCATGATGATGTGATTTAGGATAGTTCAGAAAAAGGGACAGTTTTCGATAACAAGAGAGAAAGAGAGGAGAAGATGAAAGAAGGAAGTTTTAGAGGAGAGTAGAAGGAGCTGGAGGTACTTGGAGTAGAGAACCACAAACTTTGTTTTGATATAACATAGATTTTAAGTGTTATTTTGGGATTTTTTTCAACAAAACATGGGATTATGTTGTAATTTGGATTCATGTTTTCAATAATACAGAGAAGCACAAACTTCTACAGTGAATTCTATGTTCATCTTTTGTGTGACTTTTTTGTAGTGTTAAATTATGATGAAATGAATTGTAATCTTATTTCTAGAGTTTTTTACAATGTATTCTGAAATGCAAATTTTGGTTATATGTAATAACCATGATGTTAGAATGAATGGTAGTGTTAAATTTGTTCAAACTTAAGACAAAAATAGTGAACATATGCATGTGAAATGCAAATATGTTGTTACAATAATGTGAAATATTCTATAGGAATTTAAATTTCACTTTTACCATTTAGCGACCATCTTGTGGGGAATTTTTTTTTGTTCTTTTGTTCAATAATGGAAAGGTTTTTTTATAAATTTTGTTGTATACTATAGATGATAGTGTTTAAACGAACAATGTTGTTTTTTTTTTTGCAATTCAAAATTTTAAGGGTAAGAAAGGATCAGAGGTCTACACGATTGATGTCGTAAGTACTATAGAGCAATTTATAGACTTTGACAACAAAGAAGTGTTGAAACAAGATGAATCAAATGGTGACTCGGAGTTTACAACTACAATTGGACTTGGAGGTAAATCAACAAGTTATTGAAAGTCAAACAAAATATAATCTTGAAAACTGAGAGGAATATGCAGGGTTTGCAGAAACCCCATATTGGAATTTGACGTTGGATAGACGAGTGTTTAGAATAGAGGAAAGGCCAGCAGGGCACATGTTGTTTCTACCACAAGAAGTGGTATGGTGGGATGTATGGACTAGGGGTCTTTAAAGAAGGCACAGTTCTAGACGACGATTTCCATGGAGAGAAATGCAATCGATTATTCATCTGAATGAACAAATGTCGTATATTTTTTAACCACAATTTGTGGTTCAAAGTCATAGATATCAAGATGAAGCAAAGACTTTTGTAATATTTAATCAACTATAGGAAATCTTAAGTCCATAGTTGATGACTAACTAAAGGAGGGATGTTACAAGAGGTATACAACCTAGGTTTGTGTATCATTCTACATCTCCACAATACTATGAACAAGTAAAGCACTAAGAGGTGGATGAAAACACCAACATTGATGTGTTTGAGAAGACTGAGGAAAATTACCCAAGATCATCTAAGTATGTAGAAGCATAGTTGAATGTGTTGAATGAAGTATCGTAATCATACTCACATCAAGGGAATCCAAAATTGGATCAAACAAGGCACATAGCCAAAACACAAGATCATGAATCTATGGGTTCAAAGATGATCAAGTTATCTTTTAAGGGTTTACACATTTTGTGAGGAAGAAAGACATGTAATCATGGATTGTCCTTTTGTGCCTTTTCACATTAGAGCAGGTATTGTTAGGCATGTGGAGTTACATAATATGGCAAAAGCATTAATGGATCAAGCACATGAACAGGAATAAAAAATTCTTGTAATCCAAAATTGATTTAGAGGCATGGAGTTGGGAAGCCAATTAGGACCATAGAGTCGACATATTCGTTCATCTATTTAGACCAAGAGCAAAGAACCAAAGGGGTATTCACATCCACATACTACACGACAATGGATACTAATGGGTAACCAAAGATTGGAACATCGTCGATCTTGCATCAACAAAATTTCATTAATAATGTTAGAAGCGATAATTGTTGAAACTTGGAAACAACATGCTGGAGTAGGAGTTATTCAATCATTTTGTGTAGATATAACAACCACAGGAATGGAAACGGTTGTTGTGTCCAACATAAATGTTGTTAGAAGGGAAGTACTAATGGGATCTATAACAAAATTGGATAGTAGATCGGGTGGAATTTCGACAATAAGGAATTTAAATCGAAGTTCAACATTACCAACAACTATAATTGGAGTTGTTGGCATACTTCAAATGGTGTTTATTAATCTAATAATGACTACTCATGTGAATAGGACTATAGATCGACCATTGATGAGCTCAATGGTTGTTAGAGGGTATAGAAGTGCAAATGTTATGCATCCAAGAAGAGGATACTAAAACCAACTATTGTAATTGCACCAATTCTTGATCACAGAATGGCCATTATGTTAGGCCAAATAAGGTAGCTTTAAGGTATCCTAATTTATAAAAAAGATGTTGATCTAAATGTTCATGTCAAAATGTTCAATTCTGTAATAAAAACAAATGCAGAGACTTCTGAAGAATATATCATCAATGCATTTAGCTATACGCTAAAAGATACGGCATCAAATTGGTGCCATAATTACATGTCGGAGTTTCCTAACTATACTATTTCGGAACTTACACAGGCATTTTGCAAACGTCATTAAAAGACTCAAAATGATGAGCAAATATACATGGAGCTAAAGAACATGAAGCATGAGGAGACTAAGAGGATGGAGGTTTACTATGAATGGATTCAGAAGTTGGCTCATGGTTTACAAGTACCAACCATAGATAATTTTCTAATTATTGTCTTTAAAACATGTTTGCAATCATACCTCTGAATTACGACTACAAGGATGAAACGATCAACACTACAACAATATAAGGAGGTGGCAATGTTATGTGAAGAAGGTATGATTATTACAGAAGCAAGGAGTGCCCTATTAGTACCATAGAATATCAAACAACCAGTATTAGCAAAAACACAAAGTAATAGATGGAAGACTGGTAAACATTGCACAAATTGTGGGATGACAAATCACAATGTGGAAATATGTAGAAAGAGAAAAAAATAGACCGCGATGGCAACCACAGAGGTAACACAACCAAGTCAAAAAACATAGAAGACATCTTCATATGCATGTCAAATTTGTGGTTTGAACGGACATAAAATGATACATTGTCCAAAGTTTGCTAAGATATAGAAAATGTTGCATGAGAAATCTATGATAGTAACAAAGGTTCAACCTATTGTTGAAACAAAAATAGTCATTGTCGATGTGAATGTGGTGGATGTTAATGTTACCATAAGAAGTAAAGTAATTGAAGAATAGGTGTTCAAGGATAGAGAGCGAAGAAAAGCAAAAAACGTTGTTGACTGGGAAAAAGAAAAGTCGTTGAAATAGTCAATGGTGGAAATAATTCAATAGATTCAAAAAACATAAACCCATACATAAGGGCCATCCACATCCACGGAGGGATCAAACAAAATCTGGCTAGGTATGCCAAATATTTATCTTGTGGATGCACATAAATCTCAAGAAGTAGTGAATTCATAAGGGAAACTGATCACAATAGAAGGGATTTTTCTAGACATCGGTAAATAGATGTTAGAAATAAGTTATACTTTGAACTTAAGATAATTGCTTAAAATAACTCTTAAGCTAAAGAGATATCTTTGGCCAAAGCTGAAATCAGAGAAAACTTAAAATGTAAGTAAAGTAACCACAAACAAACAAGTTGGTTTTTTAGTATTAGAAGTAGGGACAACTGTTGTAGTAATAAATAATCATATGGCAGTTATTCAAGTACAAATTGGGAAGAATACAATAAAGAATGTGTTGCTAGATGGAGGTTTTAGAAGTAATATTATCACAGAATAGTTGAGATTGAAGTTGGGACTTCCAAAGCCTAAACCTGCGCCATATAATTTGAGGATGGTAGATCAAACAACCAAAAAACTAGTGGGGTTATTCAGAGATTTAGGGTTATTCAGAGATATGTTCATGGCATTCTTTACATAGCTATGTTTATTATACTTTAGAATAGTGTGGTAGATTTTAGTTATTCTTTGTTGGGAGATCATGGTTGAGGGATGGTAAAGTGGCACATGATTGGGGGAGTAACATTGTTACCATACAAGGGAAAGTGACAATTAAAACAATTACAATCACCAAACATTTGAAAGGTGAAGTAAGAAGACCATAAATGTTACTGTGTTATGATTATCAGAATGACATCACATATGAAGAAGAAGATATCATCTTTGCTACAAAGCCAAAATTGTTCTCAATAGGAACAATTAGTTTACCTAAGATAATTTAATCTATAAAAACCATAGATGTGGAGATCATGGATACAAATGTGAAGACTACTAACTCAAAATACAAATTTGAAATACAGAGCACAAAAAAGAAAAGAACTGGCAATAATATGAACTAAAAGTAGCTATGGAAGATAATATGTATCTGGAGATGAACTATAGTCACCAACTAGGGAATGTTGAAATGGATGAAACTCCAACAAAAAACAAAGCACATGAATTGTAAATAGTGGGTGGACGTTAATTGAAGATCAATAATTGATGAAGTTCAATTTGGAAACTTATGAAGAACCATATATGGTGAAGATTAATGCATAGTTGGAAATAAACAAGGTGTTGGAACTAGAGTAGATGTTGAAGGAATTCAAAATTGTTTATGCATGGATATACAAGATCTTAAAGAAATTCCACCAAAGCTAGCACAACACAGAATTGAGTTGGACACTACTATATCATCGGCACATCAAGCCCGATACATATTAAATCTAAACTATCTTATAACAATTAAATAATATATAGATAAGTTGTTAGCAATTGGATTCATTGAACATGTAGAAGAAGCTACATGGTTGTCACCCACAGTAGGAATACCCAAGAAAAATGGCAAACCAGGGGGTTTTTATATGGAAGGTGATGTTGTTTAGATTGAAAAATGGACCTTCAACATATTAGAGGGCTATTACCAAAACATTCAAAGAGTATTTGGATAATTTTATGAAGATATTTCTAGATGATTTTACAATGTATAGGGACATGGAGAGTCATTTGTAGAAGCCCAGATTATGTTTTCAAAAGTGTAGAAAATATGGCATTAGTTTGACTCCAAACAAATGTGCATTTATGGTAATTTTAAAGATGATCTTGGGTTTTATTATTTCCAAAGAAGAGAAACTACCAAATCCAAAAAAGATACAAGCGATAATAAACATGCCACCACCCAAAAATCCACAACAAATTCAAGTATTCAATGGGATGGCATAGTTTTATAAATGTTTTATAAAAAAATTTGTTGCTATTATGGCATTTATCACTAAACTAACTAGAAAGACAAAGACTTTTCTTTGAACAGAATAATGTTAGAAGATTTGGGAATTAATCAAATAGAAGTCTTGAAAAACTGATATTAATATCACCAAATTGGTAGGTGGAGTTCATGTTTATATAGATGCATCCTTGTTAGTTTTGGGGGTCATGTTGTCTCATAATGTAACAAGGAAGAGTGATCAACCAATAATGTATGCTTCTAGGCTTTTAAACAAAGCAAAAAAAAATTATAACACAACATAAAAAGAGGCTTTAACAATTTTTTTGCTTTGCACAAGTTCAAACATTATTTGCTGGGCAATAAGTTTGTCTTTTATATAAATCATATGGCATTGGCCTATTTGGTCAACAAACCATAGGTTTCAAGGAGAATAGCTAGATGGTTGTTATTGTTTCTAGAATATGATTTCACAGTAGTGTATAAGTTAAACATAACTCATGTAATTATAGATGCATTGTCAAGACTACCAAATATACAAAACCCATAGGTGTGGTTGATCAAACCACATATAAACCTAAATGGCTAAATGATGTAAAAGAATTTTTGAGAACATGACAGATTGAACGCACGTTATCAATACAACAGAAACAAACAAGAAAGCAAAGCCTTTCACATTAAAGAATGTGTGAATTATATAGAATGGGCCAAGATAATAAATTACAATTGACGCACTCCCAAGTCCCTGGTTGGATCCAAGTTGGGTCCAAGTCAATCAAACAACGGAATTGTTTGGGACTCGGGGCACACTCCTAGCTTCCAGCATTAAAAAGGGTAGAAGGGTGTGCTGAAGCTTCGAAATTAGACTAGGAAGAGGGATAAGCTTTACTCAGTTACTCGGACTTGCATCAAACCAACCAACAAGTTGGTTAGTTCACATTCGAAAGCACTTTTAGTGCTAAGACAAGCCACGAGCGACCCTGGACTCACATGACTCGCCACGGCCCGAACTCGGCGAAAGCCACCACCTTCCCCCATATAGTATTCTTTATGTTATTCCGCATTCGCCCCACCCCCCCCCCCTCGAACCATCACCACGCCAAGAGGTAAGAAGGGGCAGATGCACTCAGAACTGCATCACTCCTTCTTCAACTCCCTGGGAATACCCACCCTGGCCAACCAGGACTATTGTAAGGCAAGGATCTAGCCAGTAATTTTGAGAGAGAAGAACTCTTAAAAGGAGATTCTGGTCCATTCTAGGAACCAATCACCTCCAAATCTCCCGTTCAGCATTAGGATAATGGGACCCCCTGAAGAAAGGTGGACATAAACCTCCGCGCTGGAGGATCTCACCCATCTCCTTGAATCAAAACTAGAGGAAAAAGTCCCTAGATACAAATTGGCCTTAAAAGACCGACTCAGATTAGAGTGGAGTTGGCAAGAAGAACCCATCAGGAGGGGGATGGAGTGCACCATCCTCGCCCACATAAGCACATGTACCAGCGCAATCAGTATACAGAACAAAAGACATTTGCATTGGAAGGGGTTTGAAACCATCCTGAACATGAACAATGAAGTTGAGTTCTTGGCCCCAGCCCACAACCTGCTATTCAAGAATGGGCCCCTCCGCACGGACCACCAGGCCTACAAGCACATAATGGCAAGCATTCAAACTTCGCCCCAAGTAGCCAGGAAAAAAAAAAGGTTCATCAAATTGGACCTATGGCACACAAAGATCATGCACAAGGTAAACAAAAGCCCCACCCATGCCACCCAGGAGGCAATGGATGGTAACCCGCAAACCTCAGCGCCCAAGGAGTGCAACCAGCAAGGATCGATTGGTTCAACCATCGCCCTGACCCAGCCCGCTCATGACTAAGAGGCCCTTAACTCTCGCCTCTCTCAATGTCAAAGGCTTAGGGAAGGACTCACCCAAGCAGGGTAATTAAGGCTTGGGTAACATCCTTACAAACTCCCCCACAAATTTTACTTCTTTAGGAACATCACTTGGATGCGACCGACACCACCAACTCGGTGAAATACATCGAATTTTTGAAAGGCAACACCTTTTGGAACTCGGGGATCCTGATGGGGCGCTTGTAGCGCACAAGCACGAGCATAACCATCCTAGTAGACATGACAACTACCCCTTTCGTCAAGGTAAATGGAATCCTACTAGAAGGGAAAGCCCAATTCATAACACTACATCTATCCGATAATGGCTCGCTGACCATCATTAATGTATATGCGCCTAGATCCTCTAGTGACAAAGCACTGCTATGGAGGCGAATAAGCACTACTGAATTCATTACGGACGACCTAGTCTTGGGCGGAGACTTCAACCATCTGGAAGAAGTCAGCTGCAAAAGATTGGCGGGGGAAAGGTAGATGCACAAGAGGGAAGCAGCCTCCTAGCACCACATGACCCTCTAGTATGGACTAGCAAACGTTTGGAACTTGGATAACTTTCGCAAGATGTCCAAAAAGGAGTTCACCTTTGACAACGGAAGGTCAAGCCCCAGATCAATTGTCTCCCGTATCAACAAGTTCTTGGTCACTCAGGAATTAGAGTCTAGGGAAGGTAGGATAGAAACAACCCCATCAATAAGAAAGATGCCAAACCACTCACCCTTGGTCATGACGATCTGGGGGCGAATTATCGCCCTTCACAATACAACATTCTACTTCGACATCTTGTTGTTAAATGAGGAAGAAAGCAAAGTAGTTATGTTCAGGGCCTGGAAAGGAGATGCACCCTTCCCTTCTAGAGATTCCGACTAGCCCGCTTGGCTGGAGGTAACCATTGACAGAGTCACCAAATGTAGTGCAAGCCTTGCGAGCAAAAAAAAAAACGAACCAAAGGGGCTCGCATACGGGCATTCCAACAAAGAATTCAGCTAGCTGAGACCCAGCCAATGAAGAGGTGAGAAGCATCTTGTCAGAATCTCATGGCAACTTGGCGGAAACCTTCCAAGACCAAGTAACGCACAACCATCACCTTTCGGCAACAAGCTGGTTCAGGTATGGAAATACTTGCTCCAAGTAATTCTTTGATTTCCATCGCACAGGAAGAAAAAAAGTTCTGCTTAAAGAACTAACGACTAACAACGGGACAATCTCAGGGCAAAACAACCTCACCCACTACATTAGAAACTTCTATGAGTGCCTATACGCTTCAGACGCGCATGCCCTGGGCACAACCAATGCATGAGAAGAATGTTGGGATAACACCCTGACTCAAGTCTCGAATGAGACAAACAACGACCTAACTAGGGATTTCTCCCTGAAGGAGCTCCTGGATGCCATCTCCTCCCTGCCTAGAAGTAAGCTGCCTGGGTGCGATGGCGTTCCCACAGAATTCTTCCAGGAATGCGTGGGGAAATCACTCCAACATTATTGAAGGCTTTCATAGCCATGCATAATCTTGGAGAGACTTCAACCCAAATTAACAAAGGCATCATAACACTGATCCCCAAATTCGAGGATCATTCCAAACTAGTAACTAGTGACCGATCACCCTCCTAGGAAGCTTATACAAGATCTTGGCAAAAACTCTGGCCAGGAGGTTGCAAGTTTTCCTACCCAACATCATCAGACCCAACTAGACAGGTTTTGTCGAAAGGAAAAGCATCTTCGACAATACCTTCCTAGCACAAGAGTCCTTAGAATGGGTTGTGGAAAGTAATCAAGACCTAGTCCTTCTCCTCTTGGACTTCGAGAAACCCTTTGATAGAATAGAATGGGATTTCTTCTTTGAAGCCCTATCCAAGCTAGGCTTCTACAACAAATGGATCCATTGGGTTTGTTCCCTTTACCGTTCAATCACCTCAGCAATCAAGCTCAATGGAGCAACAGGGGATAGCTTCCAACTAACCAAGTTAGTCCGACAAAGGTGCCCGCTAGCCCCTTATCTTTTCATCCTGGCCATGGACGTTCTTGGGCATATGCTTGACGACCCGAGATATGGAATCGAGGGCCTAACCCTACCCAAAGGAGGTTGCGTTAGGGATCAAATGTTCGTGGACGACACCGCACTATACATTCAAGGCTCGCACCTCAACATGGTAAGAACTCAGAGAGTCTTGGACCTTTTTTGCAAGGCCTCAGGGGCAAAAGTAAACTAGGGCAAATCGGCCACCATTTGGGCCAGTAAGAGAAAAAAAAACTGGGACTGGGGATAGGAGGTAGGACTCCAATGGATCCCGGAAGGCAAAGGAGTCCGATACTTCCGAATCCAAGTCAGATTTCGCCTCCCTACCGAAGTTAACTTTGACAAGATGATGTTAGCCTTGAAAGGCAAGCTCATAAACTGGAGCAACTGCAACTTCTCTTTGGTAGGGAGAATCCTTGTGGCAAACCAAGTCCTCTTCACATCCATGTGGTACTTAGCCGCATGCTAGAACTCGAATCCCAGGATGTGCAGCTAGGTCCGAGGGGTGGTGCGTAACTTCATTTGGGGCGGGAAGGCAACAAACGCAAGAGCAAAAGTAAAATGGGACACACTGTCCCTCCCAATCCACAAAGGAAGTCTTGGGATTATTGACCCCAAAACCCAATCGGAAGCCCTATTGGCTAAAATCTTAATCAGAGGCCTAGCCCCAGGAAGAGAACCATGGAAGGAGCTCTTGAGACACAGAACAAACTAAGTTAGACTTTCGGTCCACCGGAAGGGCCCAAACATACAAGATATCAACTGGCTATTTGCAACTCCGGAGCTCAAAAAACTCCCATGCTCAATCTGGAAGAGCATAGTAGGAGCCTGGATCAGTGTGAGACCGAGATTGATCAAGTCAGAACCGACCAACAAGGCTGAACTGCTCAGACAACCTATCTTTGGAAACCCCCTTATAACCAATACTAAAAACAAAAGTGTGCGGCCTCAGCGGCAAGAGAGAGGGCAACGCCTTCGCAAACTCGGGTTGCTCTAGAGTTAAGGACCTTTGGAACCTGGAGGAGCTAGATTGGAAAAACATGTTTGTTCTCGGAATGAACTTTCACGCTTCCAACAAGGAGTGCAAATAAATTATAATTTCTAGCATCCCCTGGAACTCGGCCGCCTACAACGACCGACCCCATGCAGGTGACTGGATAAGCAAAAGAACGACGAACAAGACCGCCTCCTCCGAATGGGTATATCAGGTGATCGAGACTGCTCATAACTCAGCCAGTGTGAAGGAATTTCGAAGGATTTCCCCCTCCGGTCGTATTCAAGCCATGAATGCCCAGATTATCACCATCCCATTAGAGGGTTTCCGCCCAACTAGAATACTCATTCAGGACGGGCACGAAACAACCCTTAGGGTGGCCAGGGATTCCCTCATACCACGTATGAAAACTTCTCACTATTCGATCTTTGAATCATGCCATTTTCAACATCTACACTTTAAGACCTTTCTAACGGTATAAAGAACACCTCAAGGCGAGGTGTTTTGACCCCTGCAATTGAACTCTGAGTTTTGGGGAGTTCCGGAGGACTCCCAAGTCCCCATTTCGGGAGTGTGAGTGTCATCCTCACATTCCTTCAAAGTAGGGTTGCGACAACGACAATGTTTAACAACAACAAAAACACAAATGGTGATGAAAGAATTACATGAAGAAAGCATTTTACAACTGAAATAACACAAAGAAAGATATTGGATGTTAGATATTGGTCGCCAATTATGTATAAAGGGGTGCATGATTACTACAGATCTTGTGATGCATGTCAAAAAAAAAGATGATTGGTAATTAAAAATCTTGCAAAATTGGTCACAAGTTTTTTAAAAGAACCATTTATGAAATGAAGACTTGATTTTGTGGGGCCTATCAAGCTAACAAGAAGATATACAAGAAAGAAATATATTTTTATAGCCACAAATTATGTTACCAAATGGGTGGAAGTAAGAGCATTGAAAACTAATATTATAAAAGTCACAACAATTTTTTTGTATGAATGCATATTAACTAGGTTTGAATGTCCTTTGATTATAGTCATAGATCAGGAGTTCATTTCATTAATGATGCCATTAAGTATTTAACAAACCATTTTCTGTTAAAACATGTGAGTTTTACAACTTATTATCCTTGAAGGAATGGGTAGGTTGAGTCTATTAACAAGGTATTCGGGACACCATTGACCAAGTTAGTTAGTGAAAATAAAACAAATTGGGATGAACATATGTCTACAATGTTATTTTCATACAAAACTACATATAAAGTAGCAACATGGTATACACCATATCAATTAGTGTATGGATTACATCCATTGATGCCCACATAGTACATATACTAGTACATATATAGTTCCAGTTATTGGTGGAAATGAGAGAGACAATACTCCATTGAAAGTTTTAATTAATAGAATTACAAAGTTGGAGAAGTTGTAGGAAGCTAAAATGTAAATTATAAAAATTGCAAAAATTCAACAATGGAATAGAACATTATGGAGTCAACAAAAAAATCTAGAAAAATCATTTAGTTTTGGTGATTATGTTCTATGGTTTCCAAAGAGCAATAACTCACACCTAAGGAAGTTTACTAGGAAATGGTTTGGACCATATAGAATATAGTATGTGTTGCCAAATAACATTATGTTATTGGTGACCATTGAGAAGTTTGAAACTAACTGTGTGTTGGTCAATGTGAATATGCTCAAAGCTTACAAGTACATGGACTTTGAAGTTTATAATTAAGAAGAACATATGTTAGTATATTGGGAATAGAATGTAGTTAGAGTTCATGTGAAAAATTTTGATACAAAGGAGGAAGATGAAGATTGTGAAATGCAAAAACCATAGATGCAAAATATAGAAGATGAAGAACAAATGGAAGATCTTGCGGTTAACACAATATTGATTTTTGATTTATAGACGATTAACAAGTTTGTGAATAATTACTACAAAAGTGAAGGGTTTGGGATGTAGGATTTTGAAAATGATCTATCATGGGCATCGACTAAATCATAACAATTTTTACCCAGACATTAGGTGCATTCACATAATCATTATATTTGTTGGCATTGTTAGTAGAAAAATGGATATAATCAACAAATGTATTGTCACAATTAGTAGATAAATGGGTGTAATTAGTAGAAAATGTATATGGTGAACGAAGTGGAGTTAGTACAATTAATGTAGGGAGATTACGAATGTGGAGTAATCAGAAGATGAAATTTGGGGCGTTCATTCATAATGATGACGCAAAGTGCTTCCATATGGTTGTAAAAAAAGATACATAAACTTGTAATGATGGGCCATATTAATTTCAAGGATCATGTGTTAATTAAAATATGGTGGGCATGTAAAAAAATGAATGATGGGCGAAAAGTTCAAGGACGAAAACAAATGAATTAATCATCAAAAGCAATTTGCATTTGTTGTTGGAAGTTGTGCACATTTTCAAAGTTTTGGAGTTCATAGTAACATGAGTGCAAATAGTGCAATTGAGAAACTACATATAATAACAAAGGAAAAAGAAGCATAAAGGAGTGAGCATAAACAAAGGCACGAGGAGGAAATGGAATTGTTGAGAAGAGTAGAACTAGAAGAGTAATTAAGAAGAACAAAAAAAAAAGGCGTGTTGAATATTAAGCCATTGGCTTTGAGGTTGCCACCACATTCATCATCATCTTTGGAATGTGCAGAAGGAAAAGCATACATACAATGAGAAGATGTTATTTGTGCAAACGATAATATATATATAACTAAAACATTTACAGTTGAACTTTTGCACAAAAATAAAAGGAGTTGGCATGCAAGAGAGTAAACATGACCATGAGCTACATGAATAGATCTGTGTTTATTGATAAACCGAAGGAAGATGAAGTTATGGAGTAGCATTTTGTGGAAGCACAGACAATGCACATAGATGCAGGGGAAAAGAATGTTGTTGAGGCAAAAGTACAACCATCCATAGAAGTGCAAGTGGAGGCGACGGCAGAAACACAACGAAGGGTGATGAAGATGGAGAGACATGAATCAGAAGTTGTAACAAAGAGGAGACGAGAAATTTTGGACAATTTTGGAGAAAGGTATTAAAATTCCGATCCTTAGCAATTCATGTGGACATACATGAAACAAAAGTATGATAAACATGTTGAGTGGATGGAGAAGTGGAAGGATATTGTTGAAGAAGAATATTAAGCTTCTAGAGTAGGGCTTGTTCCTTTGTTTATAATGGATTGGTAAGCATTGATGCCCAATGTAATGTTAGAATTTCTAAACACATTTTTGATCAAGGGCACAAATATCTACTTTGGGCATAAGGATAAGGTACATGTAATTAGCAAATAGCTAATTATAGATGTCTTTGGAGTGTGTGTGGAAGAATATGTAGAAGAACTAAAAGGGTAGGTCAGTAGGTCACCGATAGTTTCAAGCATTACTGAGTTGTAGACTTCCACTTGCAACTTCTTTTGTAAATCAATAGAATGCAAAGAGTTTGAGTCTACCATATTCTATCAAATATCTTGCCATTATATCTGTCATTTATTAAAAGGATAAGGTATAATATTTTAGCAACAAGAATGCTATTACATTGGTGAGAACAAAGAAGGGGCAAAAGGTAGATTGGGCACAAATTATATTCAATAGTTTGTGTAGTGAATTGGATCGGTGGTATAAATATGTTAAGGATAATAAGGGGGATAAAAAACATACCTGTTAATTTGCTTTAATATTGGTAAAAATATTTTAGTATCTATTTGTGCATCAAAAAGAGAATCCACAAAAACCACCAGCCAAGGTTAAAAGAACTAAGGAGGAGTTGTAGACAACATTGGAAAATAGAAAGAAGGTTGTAGCAAATCTTTAAAAAGTGTTCTTAAGAAGAAAAATAGAGTTGAAAAAGGAAGAGCCTCAAACTTAGGAGTGAAGAAGGAACATGAAAGCACATATGTAAAGGCACAAAAAATGATGAAGGGCAGAGTGGAATTAATTGTAATGCCGATAGTTGTACATGTAGCTAAACAGACTGTAGAAGTACCATAGATGACATCTCCACATGAAAGACAATTGAAGGAATAGAGGTAGGAGGTACCATAGATGACATCTCCACAAGAAAGACAACTGAGGGAACATAACTAGGAAGTTAAAAAGAAAGATGACATAAGGTTTCCAAAGGGTGAGGGACATCTACACTTTGATGGGGATGGATATGAAGATTGGATGGAGACCATTGCAAGCCCACAACATTTTCAACATTTATAACAACATTTGCACTAACACCAACACTAAACACAAGAAGGTCTACAAGTTACTAGACTATAAACGGAGGGAGTGGAATCACAATCTTTTTTTGAAGTGTTCAAACTAGTAGAACTACATGTACTAGTTAGTAAACCAAAATTTGCAAAGGGATTTCCATTTGAATTTGAACTGGGGAGTAGAATGGTGTAGGAGATGGGATCATCTATAGAGGATCCAAAAATCTTATGACACAGACAAATACATCGAAATCTATGGAGGAGGTAACTGTAGAAGTAATGTAAGTAGACAAGGTAACAAACTTTTTTAGACTATGGCAATTGTGAGTTGAATATGAGGAATTAGACTATGGAAGTGAACAATTTGAAGAACAGATTGGCTACAAGGGTGAAGGAAAAGGAAATATTACATGAGGAATTGGATAAAGAAATAGAATTCCAAAAGGGGTATAAGCATAATGTGGAAATTTAGAGGAAGAATAGGGTAGAGGTTGAATAGAAAATTAAAATGTTCATTAAGAAACTAAATGATGAGAATGAAGAGTTCAAGGGTAGCACAACATGATTGAAGTCACAAGATGAAGAATAAAAGGATTTAAGGGGGAAATCTAAAATTTGGGAAACTATAGAAAGGAAGTGGATAGAAGCATTGTTTCTTCATAAGTAACAACATGAAGCTTTGGGTAGTTAGGTGAAAGCACTAACTAAGGAAAAGAAGGAGAAGGAGAATGTTATGACATATTTGGAATTGGTAATCTGAAGAATGTATCTCGGTTGCAATCTAAATAGCTTAGGAAAAAGATAGCAGAGACAGAAAAAAAGAAGTTGCTTGAGGAAAATAAGGAATATCAGAGGAATCAACAACACTTGCAAGCATAGTTGGACTTTTGGCAGCAACCGTAGACAGTCGATTCTTTGTATTCTCAGGTCCTACAAGGTTTCTAAGTTCTTTTAGCCTGTGTAAACCCTTCTTTTAGCAAGTAAGCCACTGCCTGAGATATCACTTGATACCACCCATTTATATTGATTTTGTTAATATGGTCTCCATGAATTCTTGTGACTTAAATTGATTTTGAGAAATGTGATCTCCTCCAGCAAAGTCTCTGTTTTGGACATGGATGGTGATGTGCTTTTTAAGGCATGTGATATGAAGTGTTCAATCCAAATCCATGAAAACTGTGAAGGAGGAAAATGCAAAGAATTCTTTAATGAGGAGTGAAAACATCAATGCACCCATCACATAAACAGAATTAACAATTGCATTATTTACTAGAAGTAGCCATGGAGAGAAAAAAAATCTGTACTCAAACCCCAACTGTACCTCTACAGTTAGCTTAAACTCTCCCAAGAAAAATAGAGACCAAGCTCCAATGTCTAACTGCAACAGTCCCCCTCTTCTCTCATCTAGTTGAGTTGCAATCTTGACACTTAGAATGTGTCCAAATTGACAACCTTAAATCCGATAGAAAATCATCATGAAAAAAATTCAATGTCTGTGGATGTTTTAGATTGCCTTCACCCTTACAGTATTGTCTGTATTTGGGTCCTTGGCCTGCACATGATCATATCCACTGTTCCAGTGTGTCCAGAGACGAGATCAAACCTGGAGTTCCTCGGTGACAAACTGTGAACATTCCCGAAGTTTCAACTGTGACAAACCATGATTTTGCTCAGAAATAATTTTGCTTTGATCTTGCTGCTTTACAGAACTTCTTGTTAAATGAGTGGAAGACTGATGTACTTGTTGGCATTTGAACTCCTGCACATCTTCAGTAACTGCAAAAACCAAGCCCATAACCAGATTGAAATCAAAGACCATGGATTTTAGTGTAACACAAACTCATATATCAGAAGTTAGAACAAACCCAGTTCAACTTGATGCAGAAACATTCTTCAGGACAAAACCTGTAATATTGTGACAGTTTGTAATCCAGTTGGTAACATGTAATTTTTTGTGCCCAAATGTAACACTGATAGAAGCATCCTGCATAATTCTCCTGACTCCAAAACTGTGTGACTTGCAGTTGAACTTCAAAATGGAATTTCAGCAGAGCTTGCCAATTCACTGCAAGCTTACAAGTTTTCTTCAGGAAGCTACAGATTTTGTAAAGAGGGGAAAGGGGGTTTTTGGGTGCTTGGTATGATCCCAAAATTGTCTTCAGGAAGCTATGGATTTTTTAGAGATGGAAAAGGAGGGAGTTTGGGTGCTATATAGAACTCACACCAGCTCTTCTTCTCCTCGAAGGTTTCTTGAACCCATATGACTGCAGAAGATTTGGCTGGCAGAAGCCGGATCAGAATTGGCAGAAATTGCTAAGAAGAAGAAGAAGAAGAAGAAGAAGAAGAAGAAGAAGATTTGAGGATTACCTTCTTAGTAACCCCTGCAGAATAGCAGCTCTTGGCTGGCGTTGGGGTTATTGCCCTTGGCATTTTCAAGCTCTGCGACCTCCTCAGCTTGATAAGTGTGGACTCCGTCCGTAACGGAATCAGCGACATCACAAAGGCCTCTTCAGCTGTGGAAGAGAACTTTATCTGACACTCACCTTCCACCATGAGTCCACAGTCCGTGGAAAAACAGAGAGAGATTTGAGAGAGGAATCGGAGAACAGAAATGTTCTTCTAGGATAGCTGAGGGACAAGTAGTAAGTCAGTACCTCATCCAGTGTTTTCTCACGGAGACGGATTTGGCGAAATGTTTTGGTGGCCTGCCTGGACTTGGAAGCCAGCTGTGACATTCGTGTAATCCGCTGCTGTTGCTGCGACTGTTGCTTGAGGAGCTCTTGCGGGTCACACAGGTCGCTGAACTTGGCAGTCAGCCCCTCGGCAGCCGCCTTGCTCACATGCTGCACATTGGTAATACCCATCACAACGATTCCAACAAACAATGTCGCAAACACGCACCCCCGTCTCCGCCCTCCCCCCGCCCCACTCCCCGCTCCCCAACCTTCCAGAACACCTCAGGGAAAAAAACCCCCAACTCCGAAATTCGAACCCTAAAAGGCTCAGAACAGTTTGTAGACTTTCACACAAAACATCAATTCGGATCGCAACATGATTCAAGCCGTCGAGAACACAATGCAAAGCAATTAAACCGTAAGAAAACCAAAAAAAAAAAGGGAAATCCAGCAATCTATCTCTGACAAGTTTGTTTCAACATCACCGAGGAACAACAGAAGAAATCTGGGATATGCACGACCAGACAGAAGACAGACGCAAACAGAGTAGCAGCAGCACGCACAGACAGCGAGCGACAAATACTGATGAGATGCAGAGCACACCACACACCGTCTGCGTCGATGTTCAAGGATAGAAGCGATGGCCACGTCCAGCAGCAACGGTTAGAAGAGTCGTGCAACGGTTACAGGCAAACTCCCGGCGGGGGAACGACCGTTGCGATGTCTTGTGGCGGCGACTGGGAAACCTTTTTATTACTGACTGGAATGAAGCTCCTCGTGGATGTGAATCATCCAAAAATCATCCACGAAGGCGACCCCACGCGCACATAAAGGAGGTCTAGCTTGAGGCTTTGGTAGGCGAGTTAGTTGGGTCCTGCATCCGTGTTTTGGAAAGGTCCCCAACCCATGAGGCTTTACATAGGTAGGTGATGTGGTGGGGGTGGGAGGAGGAGTAGGAGGGACCTTGTGCCTATTATTTAGGAGCTGTATGTATCTTATGCCTCCTATTTGAGAGCGAGATGGATCTTGCACCTACAAGTAGCTGTAAGATCCTTCCTCCTAACCAGTACTTGTGGGGTCCTTTCCTCTTTTCTAAGAGGGATATTCGACGGATATATCGCAACCCCTCCAATGTTTTTTCTCTTTTTTTTGGTCGTCAATTTTGCGAGGTAGCCAAACTGGCGATCATATTGGAAGATTTAGTCAAATTTGGCTACAAGCCAAATATCAAAGTAATATTAAAAACTGTTCTTCTATATTTTTGGCTACCTAATTGAACCATGGTATAGATATAAACTTTTGGTTGGGTTTTGACTATTGAAAATCTCATCAAGAACCTGATTTTAGCACTTTTAATGTTCAATTTCTCATTTTGGCTATATACAGCTAGCCAAAAAAAGGGCTAGTACTACTAACTACCCTCCAACCCAGGGTAGAACGGTCGGTGATCAAACACTTAATTGCTAAAGGCAGGCCGCATCCAAGGGGATGGCTCTGTTGTTTCTGGTGTCCAAACAAAACTTGAACCCTCTTATGGGTGCATTTGGTGTACTACAAAAATCGTCAAAAACAGATTAGAATTGAGAAAGTTACAGCCCCCCAAAGTAGAGGCTATCAAAAACTCAAAAAAACAAATCACCAAACATTACAAAGCCTGTTCTTGAACACCCAAAAAATTCTTTGTATGTGACTTTATTGCTATTAGAGTTCAAAGATGATTTGTAGAACTTAAGGTGGTGCTCCTATAGAACTTTAAATCATTTAAATTGAACCAGAAAAAAGAAAGTTATAAGCTTTGAAAATAGGAGGGGTTGAAAGAGAGAGAAAAAAGAGAAAAAAATGCTTTTTGTAGTTCAAAAGCTTTTTTTTCTTTTTTTTTTTGCTATTTTTTCATTACTCATTTTCCTTTGCACTTCAAAGACAATTTCTATACCTTGAGGTAGTGCTCCCATAATATTTTAAATCGGTTAAAATGAGGCACAAATGACAAAGACTTAAATAAATGTTTGGTGATAGGGTAGTGATCAATGATGGGCAGTTCTACCCTACACTTAGAAATTTTCTCCTTAGTACTTTATGAAGCAAAACATAATGGCATTGTTTTGCATGTAAATTTTCCTATTCCAGATGGTGAATTTCCCAGCTTGCTTTTCTCACCTTGTGATGATGAAATAGGATTATACACTATATACATGGAGAATGAGTTTTGATGAAAATTTTGGGAACCCAAAGCTTGTCTCCAAGCAAACTACATTGTACTTTTTTTGTGTATTTTACACACAATGCCCACCTACTTACACATTTGTGGGGCTTATAGGTATGTATATATGTACACATATTCTCTGGATTTATCCATAGTCTATGGTGTCAAGTGGTTCATAACATCATTATGTATGTATGTAATTCAAAATTTTATTACTCAAAAGACTTGGGCTCCATGTTGCTCCACACCACCAATGACCATGGATTGACATGATAAGGTTTGAAATATTAATACATTTTCATTTGTTTCCTAAATATTATGAAAATGAAATTCCATGATCATATTAGATTTTTCATGAGATGACCTTCTTTACCATTATCTTTATTCTTTGAAAACTTCCCTGTCAAAGTGAAGCTAAATAATCCTATATTTAAAAATCAATTTAACAATAAGAGTACATCTCATTTTATTTCTTAAATGATTGTAAAATTTTAATTTTAAAGAATAATTTTCTTTTGAGAAACTTCTACCTTCTTGAACATTATTCTTTTCTTTTCCTTGCATAAGCTTAGAAAAGTTTTCTTTCCAAAGTAAAGCAAAATATAACTTTTCACATTTAAAAAAAGATCTCAATTGAAAACATATTTATTCATTTAACTATTCCATTACATTCCATAAATTTTAGAATGATTAGAAAAATTATAATTCAAAAAATGATAACTAAATGATAAACCTCCACCTTTTCTACCATTATTCTTACTTTTTTTCACATATATTTAGAGAACTTTCCTTTTGAAGTGAAGCTAAGTAAAACTTTTCACATTTGGAAAAAATGATCATGAATAAAAATTAAAATGATGATTAAAAATTTAGAATGATTTATAAAAGTGAAATTTACAAATTAACTTAACTTCATTTTCTTTCTTTTTAAATTTTTTTATCAATTGTAGACATTTTGAAAGTTTCTTTTGTGAAATTATTATTTTGGTGTATTTCATTTATTCACGTTGATAAACTATATCAAAATATGTAATTGAAATCATAACATGTTAAATGATATGGTAAGTTCAACAAGTAATTAACTATTTTAATGACTATTTTTTCTTGTTGGCTTCTAGCATCTTATCATATAATTGTATAGTATATGATAAATAGGTGCTACCTATTTAGGCACCTACTTATTATAAGTAGCATTTTTCTTTTTCAAAATTTAAAAAATGAAAAATTTAAAAAGAAAATTTCCTTCGGCCACAAGGTATTAGGTAGCCTGTTCAATGGGGATTTTAAGGTTGTATATGGTGCGGGTAAGTAGCCTATGTAAGTACCTGCTTATTTTAAGAAACATTTAAAATTTTAAATAATGAAAAATGAAAAATGAATTTAAAAAAAAAAAGAATTGCATAGTGATAGATTTTTTTTAAAAATAATTCATTAACTATTTTAGTAGGTGAAACCAGCAAACCTTCAAAATGGGCTCAAAGTGTGGGGAACTAGGTGAAAATTGACTAACTAATTGTTAGAAAAAAAAATTTGTGGGTACCTAGGAGTGAGAAGTTAGGGGAGACTTTAAGTGGAGCCCCTTCTTCTCCATTAGACAATGTTTGGTACATTTGAACCCACCAAAATATATAGTTGTGGTTATGGGGTCAAAACCAAGTGAATTGAAAAGAAAGAAATTGTGGGTACCTAAAGGTTTGAAAATGTCCCCCCTACCCCCCTTAGGAATTATTTATCCTTATGACAAACAAAAACATATGTGCATAATGAGGTGTAACGAGGAGGGTTCTTAGTTCTTGTGTTTTTACACACAACCTTTAAGAATGCAAATGATCTTAGGTCAGCTACCACTTGTAGTTAGAAGAATTATTAAATTAATGGTATAATAACAATGTTCACATATATGCTCAAAAGACTTGGTAAAAAGTTGAAATGAATTGTGTACATGGCATGTTAACATCATGCTCAACAATTTGTGATAGGGTGATGAAAAAGATGTGTCCAATGATAAAAACATCTTGGAATTTCATAGATTTTGGTTACCTCACAGTCCTATCTACAATAGTAACCTATCAACTCAAAAACTAATTTGATAAACTATCACAACTTCATTTCATTCCTTTGTAATAAAACTCCATGTTGCAACCCCACTTTGAGGCAAGTGTGAGGATGAAACTCACACTCCAAAAAGTGGGAACTTGGAGTCCTCCGAGACTCCTAAAAACTCAAAGCTTGATTGCAGGGGTCAAAACACCTTGCATTGATGTGTTCTTTATACCGTTGGAAAGTTCTTGAAGTACAGATGTCGAAAATGGCCTCACATGAGCCATTTGGACATCTGTAGCACAAGTTATGGTCGAAAGAAAGGTCGGGAGTCAAACTGGCAACTTGACTCCTGACCACTAAAAGTCGGGAATCGACCTGACCCCGGTGTGTGCAAGTGGAGTGTGACACACCGTTGGAAAGATCTTGAGGAGAGATACAAGTTTGCTTCAGACCTCATCCCAATCGAAGGTTTGAGCTAGGAGTCATGAGCTCCCAAAGTCTTGGGAGTCCAAACCGGGACAATTTCGGGACTCCTCCTTGGGAGTCCCGGGACAAAAAGCCATTCGAATGTAGGTGCCATGGGCGAACGTAAAGAATATTATATGGGGGAAGGTGGTGGCTCCCCCCGAATTTGGGCCGTGGTGAGTCAAGCGAGTTCGTGTTACCCATGGTTTGTCGCAACACCTAGAATGCTTCCGAATGTGAACTAACCAACTTGTTAGTTAGTTTTGATGTAGGACCAAATAACTAAATATGTTGTCCTTCTTCTTAGTCTAATCCCAGAGCTTTCAACATGCCCCTCTCACCCCCTTTAGTGCTGGAAGTTGGGAACGGCACCAAGTTCCAACTACTTATGTTCTTCAACATAGTTGGACCTTTTTTGGGTTTAACAAGGAACTTGGGGCACATCACTCCATGTGTTCATTGTACTATGAAATGTATTTGTAATCATGGCATTGACATTTCACATAAACATGTAGGAAGTTTGCACATCTCCACAACTAAAAACAAGTGCATAAGCATAAACAAAAGCAAATGTGGAAACAAGGACACTTAATGGAGGAAATTGTCAAATAACAGCAACACATGGAAAAATGCATGTAATAGCAAACTCACAAGGAGGAATTTTAAAAATGGGCACAAATTTCCAAGCAAAAACTCAAACAAAAGTGCACACAATATCAAATTTGTGAAGTGGAATAAGTTTGCACATAGGTAGGCTAACAAATAGTCGAAGTTGAAATGGTGGCAAAGTTGGGCATAGTAATAAAAGTGGAGAAATTACAATTCCACACCAACAACATGCATCACAAACTTATTAAGCTTTATAGGTTCGTACAAATTTCATGCAAAATCCAATTTTCATAAGTTTGAACAAAAATTGTATGAATTCCATGTTATGGATAATGCGAACAATATTTATTCCTATTCAACATCTTAAACATTCAAACAAATGGAACATTATTTTTGAATGACATACATGGATACTCATATTTAATACATAAAAATCACATAGTTTTGTGCAAAATTACATCATGATAATTTCACAAATTTATTTATAATGTAAATCATATATACTTCACATCAAAACATCACAAGTAAAAAACCCACATCATTTATATTATTTATTTATTTATTCATGCCATTTTTACACTTTGAAGCTCATTGATTTTGCGCAAACATATTGTTTTATGATTTTCACATAGATTTGATTGAAATTTCATGATTTTGGAAGTTTTTTATTGGTAATTAAGAGCCTAATAAGGTTTTGGTGTTCATTTTCTACAAAAAAAAAGGTACAAATTGCTCAAAAGGAATTCATTGATATTTGTGCGCATATTCTACCATTGGTGCAAGGTTAAAAAACCTTGTTGACGAATTGCAAAAAAAGATCAATAGTAAATTTCCAAGAAATGGAACAATGTGTAAAAATAAGTGGAACACTCTCAATTTTGATTACAAAAAAATTACAAATTATCATAAATGGAATGGAATCTATATGTGTTTTTGGGATCTCATATTGTGTGAAGAAAAAAAGAAGTTCCATTTACTTCATCAATTCAACAAATAATATTATGAATCGATTGAAAATTTTTAGGGGGAAAAGGTTATCAGTGCTCCCATGCACTTCACATACATGAATGTTGAAAATGATGTAGTCTATAGACAAACTTGCACGAGAAACTCAAGATGGAAATGAAAATCTTCAATTGTAAGACAATGTATAGGGAGCATGAATGCCAAGTTTTGTGAACTTATTTAAAACTTTGAAATATTTTCCAAGCTTCAAACAGGAACCTATTGTCCATATTAATCTTGTTGATAGCAATTGTTCAACACTTACACTTAAAAACACAATAATCAAAAGAAATAGAATAATGTGTTTTTTCATATCCTTGAATCTACCAATAAGAACAATAAGAACAATAAAGGTATTTTGAATGCGATAGAAAAAAATACTAATCAATGTGACATTGGACAACACCATTCCAAGGTTTAAAATCACAACTTCAGAAAATGCTTGTTATCTTAAGTCAAAAATAAATAAAGTTCACAAGATGAACAAAAGCTTGGTGATTATGTTATCAAACCTAAACATCAAAATTTGTCATGCATTTATCGAAAATCAAAAATTGTTGCCTCCACAAGTTGACTTACCCAATTTTTAGAAGATTTTGAAGACTAATTGCCAATTCACATCTTGCATGATCTCAATGATGAAGAGGGAAAAAATGTTGTTATAAAATGAACACACACATTGATGTGAATCACAATACATGATATAAATTGCAAGTAGCAATTATAAAAAGTAAAAAAATTGAATGATTTAAAACAAGGTGATTTTAATTGAAACATTTGACAATTTTGAATTTCATTTGAATTTGAATTCAGATCACATTCCCATTATTTAATTTTAGTGTTATAGGTAAGATTTGATGTAACATTGATGTATGCATCAATTCAATTATCTATGGATCAAAAGAAATGAAACAATTGTAAGCATAAATTTTAATCATGTTTATGATTTTGTGGTTTATGATTTCTTATGTGTTGTTCTAGCATAATTTTCTAATCAAACTTTGAATTTTTTTCCCCTTGCAAGGTAGGTGCATCGTCATTTACTTGATTTCTTGGAGTCTTTTGTTCATCATCCCTTCTCATTTCACCATATCTATATTCTTTTAATACATTTTCCACAACCAATTGCAACATCAATTCATCAATATCAACATCCTTCCCATTCAATACCATGTCATCTAACATGCAACAATAATAAAACATGTATGGGAGGAAATACAATGTAGGTTGGACTTGATCATCAATTCTTGGAAGTTTTTCTTTAAAATGCCAAAGTTATTTTCCATTGGCATGACACAACTATTTGTTGTACAATGTTGCACTCATGTTTGCTTGTGATGTATCATTAACCATGGAAGTAGTGGATAACCCTTGTCCCTAATCAAATATGGTTTCATACCATCATGGGTAGTGTGGTCATTGAAATGATCCCCCAACATGACTTTTTCGTAAATTAAGGATAACCACGAGTCTCTAATGTCATTCGTAGATACAAGCAACCCCACAAAAATGTCAAAAAATCAATTTTTGCTATAATAATTGCTTGCAGTTGCAAGCTATATGTTTTTGATTCGAATGAATAATAACCTCCTACAAAAATAACAACCTTCAACTTCTTGATGTGAATTTGAACTACATCTATGGCACCTTGAATGCCTAACAACCTCAATAATTCTTTAAATTTGTCCATGATGTGTAACAATCTTTCATGTTTAAGCCATTAAAGTTGAGCCTTGAAAACATCGTTTACAACATGAACAAACTCCTCAAACACTAAATGAACAATTGATTTCCCAATGCCAAAAAGTTCATTACACTATAGGTATTTTGAAGCATGTGTTAATTTGTTTATTAAAAAAGCTACAGGAATGTTCACAAGAACTGTGCACTTCTATTTGGTATCCTTTTCCTTCATTTTTTGTCAATTATTTCACAAGGACCTATTGACTCAAAAGTGTTCTATATATCCACCTTTTGTCATCATACTGAGTCATAAAAAGTTGTGAATATCAAGTTGTGAATTGTGCCTTAACCCAATCACCTAACTTTTGACTCAACAATAATTCATATATAGAAAAAATGTTATAACTAGGGAGGATCAATGCATTAACCATCAATTCCAATACATACCTATTATTGTTTGAGGCTTCATCAAAAGAAATGGAATGCATTTCACCAAAATCAAAGTTGATTGCAAATTCCAAATTCAAATGACCAAAGATCATAAGATCATAAAATCTTGTGCTTGGATTAATAGTTGCAAAAGTTGTGCAAGCAAAACACATTTTAGGGACCTTGTGATGTTTATTGCAAAAATTAACAAAATAAAAACAAAAAGTTGAAAGAATAAAAAAATAGTGAAATGTTCCCAAAAAAACAAAGAAGCAAGTGTCTTGATGTAGCAGTGACATTGTAAAGGTCAATGCTACAAACAATGAAGATGCATAGTGAAATGTTGTAGAAATAAAGAGCGACATGATGATGAAAAAACGTTGAAACTAAAAGCAACAAAAGAAAGTTGTAGTGATGAAGAAATGTTGATGCTAGAAACAATAGAAGAAAATTGACATGAAAAAAATGAAAGGTTGATAAATGAATGCAATTATGGTTAATATGTTGGAACAAATTGTGAAAAAATTATTGCAATAGAAATTGAGAAAGCAATGTTAGACCAAAAAATGAAATCATAACACAAACATATACTACAAAATTAGATTCAAAGTAAAGTGCAAGAATGAAGTGAGACACTATCTAGAACATCTTGAATGCAAATGAAAACAAATGTAGAAAGGAGAAAGTTAAGAAAGTTTAAAAAGGAAAAAGATTTGAAAGAAAAATGGCGTAATTTTTTTGCTAACAAAAAAAGGGAAAAAATACAAAGGTGGCATACCAACCCACTATTTAAAAATATGTGGGATTTTATGTTTATTTGTGAATGTATGTAACATGAAAATAATGATAATATTGGGTCCAATATTAGGTTGACAATATGAGAAAATGTTTAATGGGATTATCATGACAAGTTACAACCTTTTGTGTAGTTAGCATATCCATGGGTTTGATCTAAACTTTACACCTATAATTTACACCTATAAATGTGTAAAATTTGTCTCTTGCTCTTAGGAGTAGGACAAGATCCCTCCTCTTTTTTGGGAGAGATGTTCATGGATATAAGGTGTTATCCAAATGCATTAGGAAATTTCTTCAATTGCTTTAGAAAAATAAAGTGCCTAATGAAGCATATCAAAAGCTACATTAACCACAATCATACATCATACCCACAAATTGGGAAATTTCTTTTTCAAAAAATTCTTAACTCAACAGTTTATTCCATGTTTAATTTAATATCGCCATTTCGTCAACTTGATTGGTGTTTCCATCACATAGAACCCTAACTAAAGAGGTATTACCTTGTATGGGGAAACATACATTTGAAGAGTTTGTTTTGTCTTATATCAATGGTGTAATTTCTTTCATAGCAACATTTGACCTTTGGATGAGCAAAGGTGCAAAGCAAACTTGATACTTTTGCACTTGTGATTAATTTCTCAACATTGGATTCATAACCAAAACATGTTACAATTGGTGTATTCAAGGCATAAGGCACTATTGGAATTAATTTTGCTAGTCAATTGCAAGCTTTGTTTGAAAAATACAAGTTGATTGACAAAATTATTTGTTATATGAAAGATGAAGGCATGAATATGTTTACAATGACAAATGCTCTTAAACAAATTGTTAATTGTGAAAATTTGGGAATATTGGCACCATTTGAAGGTGTTTGGTTTTGACATGCCTTTTCTAAAACTGGTTAATATGCCACTTATGATGAGAAGGTAAGTTTAGGTTTGTAACATGTGAGCATCAAATTTGTATAATCTTCAATTTGAACAAGTGTAGAACATGATTGAACAATTTAAGAAAAAGAAGGGTAGTGTGGAAAAAAACTTGTTTGGTTACATGTTTGCAACCACAAAAGCTAAGCACACCAATGAAAACAAGGTTTGCATCCAAAGTGGTAATGTTCCAATAAGTCTTTACAAATCATGTTTGTTATAGTCAATAAACATTGGCTATACAATGTCAATAACACAAATTTGGGCCATTGCAAAATTCATTGCTTCAACCCTAACCTAGTTGTATCAAGTTATGTGTTCAATGAACGTCATGGTTGTTGGTTGTTAAACAATGCACTTGCAAATGCAATTAACCTTTGTGTGAAATTGACAAAGTGAGAAACTTGGAACTGGAAATCCAAATGAATTTTATTCTTGCATCTCAATGTGATGCAAAATTACTCTTATCAACAAGTAGGGTGCAATTGGAAGTCATTCATGTGCTCTCTCCATTTCAAAATTTCTTTGCATCAATTTGATCCAAAAAAAACTCACATGATGTTGGCTTTAATGCTTGATCCCAAATTCAAGGATCTTTCTATTTTTAATAATTATGTAAAAAAAACTCACAATTGCAACAGTAAGGTATGATTTTGAAACTTTACTTCCCCTTTTGTATTTAAGTAATCAAATAGTTCATCCTTTTGCAAAACACCCATCAAATTGTAGCCCCCAAGAATGACCATTGGTGGTGTTTGCTGCAAGATTGATTCAAAAATCAAATTGTTATGGACCATGTATGTTTTTGGTTTTTGCATCCATATGTAAGTCTTTAATTTCTATAATCATAAATTTTAATAAAACATATCTAAATCAAATGTGTAATGTTAACAATTTGTTTTTTTAACTATAGGTGCAACAAGAACTTGCATGTTTTCGAAATTTGCAATTGATTGTAGAGTCTTGTGAAGATCCATTAAAGTGATGGAAAGCACATGAAACACAATTTCTTGATGTTAGATACTTGGCTAGTTAGATTTTAGGGATTGTGGGAAATCAAATTGAAATAAAATAATTTTTTTCTATTGTTGGAAATTTGACAAGGATTCCTAAATCTTGACTTGAAAATCAAAACTTAAATCAACTTGTGTTAATTTTCAAGAATTGGCCAAATGATCCACACTTCGGTTGTGAAACATTTGTAGGGGTTAAATCTTTTGATGAGTTTCGGGATGTAAAACTGGATTTTCTAGATCAAATTGAAAAGGCATTTAAAAGCAAATTAAATCACTATGTTATGTTGAGCTTGTTGATATGGCATATTTTCATTTTTAGACTTGCATTTATGCTTACTAAGCCAAGTGACATGTCCAATTTGATCTCAATGCTTTCTCATTTTATGTATGTTTAGGAATTTAAAAATTAAAATGTTTTAATACAATTATATTATTTTAATTTGACATCACATGTGTGCATTGTCCCACTGGATTTAGGCTTGTGATAGTTGTTTAAATAAATTTCAAAAGTGAGAAAAATATATTCTCATTTTTAATAAACAAGTTTTTTTTTTACCCTTTCTGTGTCCTTTTTATCATGACCATGGGTAACTAAATTAAAATTTTGCATATATCCTTACCCCAGGATATATCAAAAACAATATACCCGCACAACACTGGTCATAACTTCTGGAGAAAGTTTTACTAAATTCTGTTCAACAACCCATTAAAAAAGTTTCACTCCATATTTCATGCTGGGTTTTTCTCAATTTCATGATGTAGCTACATTGGAGATCATCCACCAAAGGAATTAGCCATTTGGCTACAGGTCAAAGAGGAAGGCAGAAAGTTAATCCTGCTACAAACACCATTTATATGAGTCACACTGGATTTCTTTTGGTGCCAATAAGAAATTCGCTGGATTCATGCCTAATTTTTCGATCCAATTTTTTCAGTGAGCACTTTCTTTCCCCTATTCTTCTTATGCTAGTTGACAAGTACACAATCCAAATTTGTCAACCAAATAATGCAGAATGATGATGTGCATGGTAAGTATGCAACTTGTTTCATGGCATACCCAGTATTCAAATGAATGTTATCCACAAATAGGTAACCCCAGTTTACTCTCACGATCATCAGAGTTTTAGGGAAAATATGATTCTCCTCTTGTTTGTGAGTCAGTAACAACCAAGCTGCAGAAAACTTTTTCCACAGCAGCAAGATGCAGGATTTAAAGAAATAATGGCCAAGATGTGCCAAAATGTAAATGGACATCATGTTTAATTACAATTCATTCCACCGTTGATTTTCTAGCCATCCAAACATTATATCACACCAGGTACAAAAACAGAAGCTTCAGACTAACCTTGCAGAAACCCCTAAGCATAAGATATGATAAGCCTATGGTCATGTGAAGTGCAGAAAAACTACCTTCAAGCTCTATTCTAAGCAAGATGCAGGTTTAGTTACAAACTTTGCATGCAAGATCCAAGGGAATCCTCCAGAACTTCAGGAGCCACACTAAACTAGCCATCAATGAAGTGCAGTTGTGGAATGGGAGTGTTGTTTCCCACTTGTGTCTTGGGAATGTGCCAGCTGTGCTGTCCTCTTCCACAAATCCACCAAAACTAGAAACAAATGCTTCACCTGCAAAACTACCAGTGTCAAGCATTATCACTGTCTGGTCAATTTTAATGCTCCTTTGTGACCAAATGGCTGACTTCCAAAGGTGAAAACAAGGTGCCACTGGTTACACTAAATGATCCTCTAAACAGCTTATCCAATGATCTCACAGGACCTTAAGATGCTACAAAATGAAAAACTACAAAAGAGTAGAGTGAACAAAACAGGGCAACAAGGTGGATAGTTAAAAGTATACACTTCTGACCTCCTCTGAGGAGTAGCCTTGACCACAATTTCCGTAACCCACCCAAGCAGATTGAGGGTTAGCAACCTCCTCAGACCCTTTGGTAATGGTGGCCATGCTGGGGTTCACAATTTGGTCCCCATCCTCCACTTCGACAACAGTAGCTGCAGAGCCTTGGACTCCAGTCATGGCCTCCTGTTTCAATGGCCCTACCTTAGTGATTGGTTTGCTAGTCCACCCAGCCACACCTACAAATCATAGAAGCTAACGTGTATGAAAAATCAGACACAAGAGGAGTAACTGGCACAACCTGTGAAGGAAGTGGCAGTCACCAATAAGGTGCATGCACTGCAGGAGTCTCTGGGAAAGTTGGTGTACTAACACTCAATGGAAGGGGCACAACTGGCCCTGCCAAATTGGTGCTTGGGACGCTAGCAGATGCAAGAACTTCAGCACTAGGGGTTGTGGCACTGATTTTGGCTATGGCTCCCTGTACCCACGCTTGCACTTGTGTTGCTCCACCATTGCTCATTGTCGGGCCTGTCTGCACACCTGGCATTCCAGACACTTAGTCACTTTCTGAACCCTTAAGACTAGAGACATCCCTGCCCCTTTCCTATCACCTCATTGAGGATGACATGTGCCAATCAACAAGTCTGGACCATATGGAAACAGCAGTAACAGCCAATTATCAGAAAACTGACGTTTCAAGACTATTCTTCACTACTCTCAAGAAATCTTGCATCTCATAGAGATGAAAAGGCATCAGCTGCCTTGAGCATACAATTGTACCCCAAGTTGATTTTTAACTGAGCAGAGGTTTAAGAAACTCTGCAAAAGCTGAAAACCTTGCAGGCCCAACAATTTCATGACTCATGAGGGCTTGTTACCATAGCAGAAATGACAATCAAAAAACTGGACCACAATTGTAAGAGGACAAAATCGAGGACTACTCAAATGAGTGACCCACCCAACTAGACCAGGCCCTTAGGGTGTGTTCAAGGCTCAGCCTTCTAATATTCTGGACAACACACCAAAATTGCAACATTTACCAAACCTATTGAAATGATAGTGCCTATTCATAGGATGCTGCCAATGATGACAAACTTTAGAAACCATGCCCCACAATTGAACAGTAAAATGCTGGTAGACCAAAAAACATACCAATGCCATCATCAACAGCACATTGTGTGCATGCAAAAGCATCCCACCAATCCACCAAAACCTGTTGCAAGCCTCAAAAATTCTAAGTTACAACAGAAATAACTCAATCCTACTTTCCAATCTGTAAACAAAATCAAAACTGGCTTTGTTAAAGCAGCTGAAATCTAGTCACATGCTGCAACTCAGTTTGCAGGTCCTAGGTGCTACAAAGTTTCAGTTTCATACTGTTGCAAATTGTTCAAGCACAATTACAAGGGTTAAGGAGAGACTATAACTGGAAGACTATGTGTGCTGCAGCTTTGTGGCCATAGCCCATATGCCTAGCTTGCACAGAGCAAGAGAAGTTTGAGGAAGAGCAATGGGAGTTGAGGAAGGCACGGGTCACCACTGCGATGCAGGCCAACTATAGTGCTGGGGTATATCTTGAGAAAGAACTATACAAAAAACAAGCAAAGACAAGGCACAATGCAACTTGGAAAGAAAATACACATATCCACGTTCTGAGCACATGAAAAAAAAGACAATATACCTGGCAGCTAAATGGTGATCACATGTTAAGGGGGTAGATGCAGTGACTGGCGGAATCCTCACAATGCAGAGCATACATGTAGTGGATTTGTGATCGCGCTACACAGAGGCAAGATGAGCACTTCTCCCCCATGAGAAGAAAAAACTGGCCCTGGCTATTGCCCTTGGATTCATTGGGAGCTCCCTTTTCTTCTTCTGTTGCTGGTGGGTAGGCTGGTAGTTTAGCAGAACCTGCTTGTTTAAGGTGTTGTTCACTACTACAATCCATGTTGTCATCATGGCCAGTGGACTCTCCGCACTGTCCAATAGTGCACATATCACAACTGGATTTTGTACACTCTCCGACCTTTGTATTCTCCAACTGGTTGCCAAAGGATCAGCATCTGGATCCTCTGGGGATATGCACAGTACCATGCTTTCTATAGTTACTAAAAAATGGTAACTATAGAAAGCAATTGAGAAGAAAAAGCTTTTCTAACACCAACCACTAGATTTTGATGATTTAGAGTCCTCTGCATGTACATACTACCACCATGAAGATGAAAAACATCAACAGTTGAATGAGTTAACTCTGTATTTTCTTGTTCAGGTTAAAAAGAATTAGGCTGCTAAGGCTTAAGAACTGACCTGCCAACCAAAACCTCCAAATGAGGATCCAACTCCGGCCATATTTGCCAAGGCAGGTATTCAATTCCTCTGTACCTAAGACCCGATCAATTCCTCTAGTAACCTCAGAGCAAGAATTTTGAATCACCTTGAGTGTAACATACAGGTAAAAGGTTATAAGCAAAACAAAAGAAAGAAAGATCCATACTGCAATTTCAGACAGCCCATATCTCACCCCATACCTTTGGAATATTCACAAATTGGTCATAATTGTCATGGCCATATAAAAATGACTCCTTGTGAAATATCTGATGATGTGACAAACAAAACAACAGAAATAATTAGAGTATAAGTTACAGACTTATCCAAAAAGTCTGGCTTGTTTAACTTTGCACATCGTTTCTGATCAATCTTCCAAATATTAGAATAGTAGCTGTTTTATAAGTATCCTGTTCATTGTCTCCAATCGATCCTCCATGTGTTGGAATACTAATTGTTGCACAAAGTATACTGTTCAGCCATTTAGCATCAACTCAACCATTCTTGATTTCAAGGAAACCCACCGAAACTCACCACACACAACCATATCACCTACTTTAGAAAACGCTGACTATCAAAAGCTTATTTGATCCCAGCATCAACTGCCTAGGATTTCCTCCGCCCATGCATTTGAGGACAGGTATTCTGAAATTGCACATCACAACACTCTAGTTCACCCAATGCTAGTGTTTCCCCGCTTCAAACATTGTTTCGCATATGTGCACTTCAATTGCAAATTGAGAATTCGACTCCAAGATTTGTACACCTTTCCTCACTATACATCCACTTTTCCCCTTACCTGCTACCGAACAAATACTGAAATGAACCCCATCACTCTAACAAAAATATCAAAGTCCCTTCAGACCCATCAACCTTTCCTGGTAGAGCATAAATAAAGTCTCCAAACCCCAAGCACTCCACTGCAAAACCCTAACAGATTAAATTGAATTTAGTGATTAAAAGGAAAGAGTAAGTTCCCACCTTTGCCCGAGTTCCATTTCTACCGTGCAGGAGAAGGTTCATCTCCCCACTTCAGAAATCCAGATATTCAAGTCTCGATCCACCGGCGTCAAGATTCAAAGACCACCAAGCTCAAGAAGTTGCAAAGTTTCATGCAAAACACTTCGACGAGTGTTCATTCCGTTGTTCAACACGTGAAACGTTTCATTCCGTTATGCGCAATTTTGAGGCCGATTCCAGACCGGAATCGATTTTGGTAGGACGAGACGAGTTGTGCACCCTAAACCCATCCCACCTAACCCAGGTTCGTATCTTACTACTGGAATTATTATTTGAATATCTTTTTCAAAAAATAACACAAAATATATTTGCCTTTTTCATGTTCATGTTATATTAGTAAAATCAAAGAGGGAAGGATATTATTAAATTGGTAAACTTTCATCTCTCTCCCATTATTTTATTTCTTTCTCACATTTTCAAAGTGAAACTCAAGTTAAAATTAAAATATGTATTTAACTATTAAAATTTTATCCATAAAACCAAAACCTTTTCCCTAGACACAAGGTTTTAATATATGAATTTTTTATGTTCTCTAAATTTATCCAAATTTTGTGGTTTCAAATAGCCTATATATGTATATATATGTAAGTAATTCAAATAATAATTATTTTATCTTTTCAAAAAATAACATGAAAAGTCATAATAATATTTTCCTTTTCATGTCCATGTAGATGGTTAAGGGAAAAAAAAAGAGTTAGTTTCCAGGTATGTTTCATTTAGTTGTATGCAATTATTGTGGCAATTTCAAATATCAAAGCTTTGGGCAATTCAATAATAATTTAATAATTCGATGCACAATTATAAATGAAATTTGGAAATTAACATCAATCACTTACAATATTCAAAATATAATTTTAAAAATACATATATATTTTCCTTTTTTCTTGTATTAAAATTAAAACATATTTTGCAAATGATCATATTTATGAATTTAATTGTTTATACAAGTTTTTCAACATGATTTCAAATTTACATTTAATGCATTATTGGGATAGTCTAAATTGAAATGAAAATGTAATTTACTATTCAAACTTTTCATCAAGTAACATCTAGATATGCTATAAAACGCCCAATACCATAAAGGTTATTGTTCAATTTTGGAACACAATGTAAGAATATTTGAACAAATTTAAGATGTTTCATTTAGTCTTATGCAATTGGTATGGCAATTTCAAATATCAAAACTTAAGCTTAAAAATCTGTGCAATATATATTAAGACAATTTGTCAATTGCATTGTCCAATTTTGGTAATGACTTCGCCTATGTGTTTTACCAAGTAGAAAGAGTGATTTCACATTTTATTTTTAAAAAATCATGTGATACTTAGTCAATACCCATAAGTTATCATGAGGAAAAAATGATGCCAAGCTTTACAAAAAATGGAATGTTCATAGGAGCAAAACTTTCCATTTTTGAAAAGCCAAGTGCTACAAGTCACTCTCTAGACACACTAGAGAAATCAATTTGCAAATTGATTTAATGTTTTAAATCATCTTATTGTGAAGTTATCTTCTATTAGTTTTTCTAATTTCATGTTTTTGGGTTGAAGTTTTTTTACTAATCTTTCTGATCTTGTGTTTTTACGGTGCATTTGTTATTTCATATAATGACACTTGTTTTGATTTTGCATTTTTTTAGTGCATTTATTTTATTTTATTTTGGTCTTATTGATTTTGTATTCTTTTTTTCATTCATTTTATTCCAATTTTTTCAAATAATAATAATTTTAAAAAATTGTGTTGAAACATTATTACAAATGTGTCTTTTTATGCTAGGTTTTATGATTGAAATTTCAATCAAAATGGATATGAACAAAATTGATCTCAATCAAATTGGACCATTCATTTATGCCAAAATTTGACTTTCTTTTTACGAGTCACTAAAATGATTGTCTAATATGGCTAAGGTGATTAAAGCTATTAGTTAACATGACAATATTTATTTACTTTTAATTTTTTAAATATATTTTTTATTTAAATAATTGATGATAATAATATTCTATTTCTTGTTATAGATTAAAGTATGGATGAATCCAAATCACACTAGACCTTTGATTCCGTCCTCAAAAAATAATTATTTAGGTTTGGTGAACCTAAAATGTGTCATCACGATGACATTATGGGCACAATATGTCCAAAATGAGATTTGAACCTTCACCTCTTCATGCACAACCCAAAAGTCTTTACTATTTGATCACCACTTCACATGGTGATATGAATTACTATCACAAAATATATAAACACATATTTTTTGAATACCACACATTAAAACCTTATATATAGTTAGGTAATTTCATAATGAATTTTTTTTACACATGTACATCTTTAATATAATCATCCAATTTAATTCATTTGTAGTTCAAATAATTACATTGAAAATTGTAATGTCTATTAATTTAAAAATATAATATTTATTACTTATATTTTACATATAATTGATTTAATATAGTTTATTTGAGTTATCTTTTGAATTCTATAATAAAACAATTTCCAAAGGGTAAAACATTATATATATATTGGAATGTTTAAAAGTATGATCATTTTAATACTATTTATTTTAAATATCTCAGAATGATAATCAATTTCAATTTATTTAAATTTTTCCACGTTATCAAAAATAATATTACAATTATAATCAATTTTATTTAGACAACTGATTTTGACCACATTAGTCACATCAAGAAAGTTGAACACCACATGTTCAACTTAATGTTTAATTTGACTAGATAAGTAAAAAACTTTTGTCAAAACAGACATACCTAGTTTTGATTTTAATCAAATCAAATATAATTAATCATTTCAAACAAATGGACTTTATAGTCATTCTATTCATGATGCTACTAGTGAAAAAACCATGTTTTTGTAATAATGAAAGTGTGTTTTATAATTCAAGTCAAAGTTCAAACAAGTTCAAGTCTTTTTCTTCTAGTTTATGTTATTTGTTTTTAAAATTCATCAAGTGCATTATCTTCTTTAATGATTATTTCCACACTTTCCAAGTTCACCATGTGGTTCAAGTTGAAGCTCAAGGTTTTTTTTTTCAAATTTATGTTCCTTGTGTTCAATGCTTGCTAAATGGCTTTTATCATTCAAAATTCACCATGCAATTTAAGTCAAAGCTCAAGTTTAAAGTTCAAATTTCATTTGTTTAAAATTTTGTGTTCCTTGTTTTCAAAGTTCACTAAATGTCTTTGGCTTGTTTATCAAGTGAGTCTCCATGCATTTAAAATTGCATTGAGTTCTTCTAGTGTAAATTTGGCCACACATTTTGTATTTCAAAGCCTTAAAAAAATCTTCCATGCTTATCGTTGTTATGTAGCTATGACACCATTCAATTTTTTTTAAAACTTTAAAGGTTTGAAGGGAAAATACATGCCAATTTTAAAAAACACACCCACATTCAAACCCCCTTTTATAAATATTACAATAAAATTTGGACGTGGTGAATCAAAGAAAATAAAAATAAAATCTAAATGAGAATTAAACATGGATTACCAAGATCATTGGGCTACAAAATTTTCATGGTTTGGGGTAATTTGTGAAAAGGATGGAAAAATGAAAATGGTCAAATGCAAGATTTCATCACAAACTTATTAGGTTTCATAGCTTTGTACAAATTCTGTGCAAAATCCAATTGTCATAGATTCGTATAAAAATCGCATAAATTTCATATGATGGTTAATATGGACAATATTTCTACATATTCAATATCTTAAATATTCAAACAAATGATCCATTGTTTTTTAATGACATACATGAATATTAATATTCAATACACAAAAATCGCAAAGTTTTATGCAAAGTTTTATGCAAAATTATGTCATGATAATTGAATAGATTTAGTTAAAATGTAAATCAAACATACTTCATATGAAAACATCATAAGTAGAGAAAACACATTATATATATAGAGTTATTTATTTATTTATCGTGGCATTTTTATATTTTGAAGTCCATGGATTTTGCATGGACATATTTTTTATGATTTTTGCACATATTTGATTGAAATTTCATAATATTGGAAGTTTGCGATGTTACATTCACATTGAAGGGAAGGAAAAACTTTGTGTGTTGAAATGAAACTCCCTCATCAAACATTTTAGTTTGAAGAATATCAAAAGTTAAATCTATATTTCTTTTTGGAACATGGACAATTTTATGTTTATCCTATTAATTTCATGTGAAAAATGAAAAGTCATATGTGCATTTAGGGGATGGGACAATGTTGTTTTTTAGGTTGTAAATGGTGACAAGGCTAAATAAATAAATAAATAAATACCTATAATTTGTTTAAGCTAGGCCAACCTTGGATTAATTTTGAAGTTTTCAAAATCCTTTTCTAGTCTTTAAAAATTGAAAACTACATTCACAAACATTGCTCAAATACAATAAGTTGGTCCATATTTGAGGTAATGCACAGCATTGTTTTGTGAGCCATACAAGTTGATATGAAAAAAAACTAATTTAGTTTGGTGAGTTGCAATGAAATGATGAACCTAGCCAACCAATATTGGTTATCCATTCATGTTTATGTGGTTGAACATTGGCAAATGGTTCCAATTTTGCTTAACTTGTAATAGATTAATGATGGAGCAACCTTTGATAATTTGACCCAATTGATTGTCACACAAAGCTTGGTTGAATTTGGAAAAATGAGTGAGATAAATGTGGCAAATAAGTTTATTTGTTTTGGAATAGATGAAAACCGATTTTAAAAAAACCATTATGACAATCCAAACTATTATGCTTCACTTGTGATCTTTCAAATATACAAAATATAATTTTAAAAAAATGTTCACTCTCTTGGGTGGCTTCCTTGATTGTGTTTTTACTCGAAGGTGTATGTCTAAGTTGGCTAAGTAAATATGTTTCAACTAATTGTTATATTCTGCATATGGCAAGTTAGTCAAATGATAACTTCATCTTACGAATAGTCCTTCCTTGAGCTTACTATTGGGCCAAGCATGTATCAAAAGGTACATATATTTTACACTGATAGTTTGAGTACAATATTGAACAATATATTGTTTTGGTGGAATTCTCTAGACAAACATTTTGTGTCAATAATGTATTTGTTGTCAAGTATAGATATTAGAAAGAGTTGATTGGATTTTGGAGAGAATTGTGCATCCATAATTGTGCAAATATGGCATCATGTTTCATAGGATTTGTTTAAGAATGTGACATGAGGTTATGATTTCATAGAGTTTTGAGGTAATCTAAATCTTTAAGTGGGGACAATTGCTTATGAGGTTCTTTGGGTGAACTTGATTACAATGAACCATGGAATGAAACTCAAGAGCTTGAGGAGTGCGCAGATAAGGTACACACATTGACCATGAATGATTGGCTACAATGCACATTCAACATTTTGATGGACTAGCTATGTAAGACATATGTTGGATTAAGTTAATTCTTGTAAGTAATTGGAATTGGATCTTATGGTTCATAATCGTCTACATTACGGGAAGCATTTGCAGATATTTAAACATATCAATTCTTAATAGTTGATGTAGATGATAGATTTTAGATGTTGAAATAGTCTCTTGTGGGGAAAATCTATTGCAGACTCCAAAGTCGAGATAATTGAAGCTTGCAAGATAGTTAAAGATGTGAGAAGTTTTTATTATTGTACATTGAGTGTTACATGTGAATTTTTTTTTGAGAAGGTCTAATAAACTAGAGATAGGTGCACATATATGGTGCCAACAATGAAGGTTACATGTATTTTGCTAATTACTTTTTCAAACTCTTCTCTGGAATTCGGTGACTGGTTTGCCCAGTGTTGAACCCATTGTCTAACCAATTTTTGATTGTGGGAGTGTGCTATTTATTATGCAGTGAACTTCAATACACAAAAGATTGGAAAAAAAACACTTGGCAACAGACCAAATCAAGAAAGGAAAAAAAGTCACTTGTGGCAAGAATGAGGTTGTGCCAAGCAAGGGCAACACATTTTTGTTGGATCGAGGGTAGAAATTGGGATCATGATTTGGATTTTTCCTTTTTGTGTTTTGGATGCATGATTTTAGGTCTAGTTTCATATGCCATATGCTTGTGTGATGGTTGTTTTGTATGTAGCAACAACAATGAGGTTTTCAGAATTGGGCATCACTCCACATGTGATTGCAGGTGTGGCCATTGAGCAGCATTTTGTATGCCTACTAACAGTGCAGGTGGTGAGGCCTGAATGGAAAGAGCTGGTAGAAAGGGTCCAATACAAAGTCATGGTATTAGATTGCAATGCACTCAAGAGGTGCATTGCTTTCACTGTTTGCAAGTGTTCTTTTGTGTCTTGTTGAATTGGCATATTAGTAATGGAAGTCCTGTTGTTGGGTAGCACATTATATGGGCTACATGTATGAATTTAGCTTCAATTGTGTTGTGCAAATGTCCTATAGAAAACCTTCTTGAATGATTATTTTGTTTCCTTGACATCTCAACCACAAGCACAATAGGGTAGCTATCCACCTTACTTGAGAGCCAATTTTTTTTCAACAAATGCTGCCTTGCAACCTCTGCTCTTGTAAATGGAGAAAATCACGTAGTTTAAAGTTCAACACACTTGGACCAAATTCCTTCATTCTATTAAAAAATAAAAGTCAAATTCTTTGAAGGTTACCTACCTTAATCAACCAACCCACGAACAATTTTTTTTTAATAATGGTACCTAAAAGAAGCTTTGAACCATTGTTTTATTTTCAACAAATTTTAGATGTCTTAGTGGGGAATTTTTTTTGCAAAGTTTGGCTTTTTCTAAGTGTAGATATGAGTAATTTTGCTAATTATGTTGGAAAAATTTGGCAATTTTTTACATCACCAATTTTTTTGTTGTGAAAAACCCTGCTTTGGACCAGGTCATTCAAAAATAAAGCTAAAAATAAGTTAGGCTAACCAAGTTGAGAACAAGCTAATTAATTAATTCCATATATTAAAGAAAAGTAGCCAAAAGGTAGCCAATGAAGCCAAGCAACCTAAAAGAAATTCACTAGGTAGAAGAGCAAAAAAAAGGAAATAAATAGTTAGGATTCAGGACCTAGTTGAGAGGTGAAGCTAGGCTAATTAAGTAAAAAAATAAAATAGAAAGAGTAAAGCACACAACAGACATAATGCAAGCCAGGAAGGAATGAAGCACAACAACAAGCGAAGAAGAAGAAGCAAGCGACGACACAGACAGAAGAGAGAGAAAGAACGCGAAGGAGAGGGAGAGAGAGAAGACGAAGGGTAGGGCAGGGACGGAGGGGGCCGAGGAGCGGAGGGAGGGATGTGTAAGGACGGCCAAGGACATGAATTCTCGCCGTGGAGTAGCTTCTGAGGTAGCCACGGAAGAGGTGGGAGTGAGAACGGGGAAGGGGGAAGAAGAGGCAGCGGAGGAGGAAGAGGAAGAGGAAGAGGAAAAGGAGGAGAAGCTGCGTCAGCTGGAGGAAAGGGCGGGGACGGAGCTACCGGTTGGGGAGGGGATAATATGTAAAGGGCGGCAGCAGGGTGGAGGAGGAGGAGGAGGCGGAGGAGTAGGGGGATCGGTTTGGTCGTCGTTGGTTTCCGGGACGTTTGCTATATTGGAAGGGCGGACAGAGGTGGAGGGTGGCGGAGGAGGAGGAGGAGGAGGGTGGGATTTTGGTGTGAAGCGTGTGGTTCAGTGTGGTCCTATGCGGCGATTGCAGGAGCGATTTCTAGGTCAGAAGTGGTATACTACTGCTGCGAGCGCATCCGGTAGTGCGATCTGGGTGCTGGGAGTTTGCTACAACATCTCCTCCACTGATGAATCTGTGTCTTCCCCTGTTATCTTCCAGGAGTTTTTGAACGATTTCAGTTCCAGGCTCTGGTTTACGTACCGTCGAGGTCTGTCTGTCTGTCTCTTACATGCACTTACATCCTTCTTTGCCTCTCTTGTATGTGCTACAATATCCTTCTTTGTGTATTAAGAAGGTTGGTGGTCCAAGGGTCTGGTGAATTTGGTTTCTCAAATGCAGCAATTTGTCATGTTTCTTCTTGCATGTACTTGTGTAGTTATGAGGATCATTATTGCAGCTTTTTGTTTGCTCTTTTAGCTTTAAATTGTGAATCTATTGCTGCATGCATGCAAGGAGAAGGCTCATGGATTGTGATGTGATTGCCCAAATTATGGTAAGTGGCAAGAACATAGGTTACAAGCCTTTTCCATTTCTCAAACAATCATATTGTATGTGGCAGGGTTTGATGCAATAGGTCAATCAAATCTCACAAGCGATGTGGGATGGGGTTGTATGCTGCGGAGTGGCCAGATGCTTTTAGCTCAGGTATGTTTGTTGCAGGCATCTTTGAACTCTGATATGCTGAAATGGAAATTCCAGTTTGCACTCAGGCTGATTTGCTGAACAGTGGAACCCTGTGAACTTTTTTAGGGCATCCTCCTTCAATACTTTGTACTGTACTCTGGTGATAATGTCCTTCAGCACCATTTTTTGACACAAATCCTTCAGTGGTCATTGCCCCACGGATGATTCCTTTTTCCTTCCTGTTTTACACATCACACTTTTGATGCTTTTTTTCCTTGTTGAACATGGGATGCAGGCATTGATTTGCCACCATTTGGGGAGGTCTTGGCGGCGATCAGGTGAGCAGGTGAGCCTTCCTGTCCATATTTAAGCAGATGGTAAATGGTGGTTTCTTCTTATCCTGCATTTTTCACATCAAACCCACCCTGAATGAGACCTGTCAAAAATGTTAGCATGTACTTGCCATGCAGAGTTGCATTTAAATATATGGTAATGGATAATTTTTCTGTTGCAGGCATGCTCACAGGAATACCTTCAAATTGTGGAAAGCTTTGGTGACTCAGCTGATGAGTCCTGTCCATTCTCAATCCATAGTCTGTTGGAGGTTGGAAGCTCATTTGGGCTAGCTGCAGGCTCCTGGCTAGGGCCTTATGCTCTTTGTAGGACACTGGAAGCTCTGGCTCAGGGAGACAGAGAAAGGCATCAAAAGAGGGGTGGCCAGCAAGTTTTACCTATGGTAGTGCATGTTGTCTCTGGAGATGCAGATGGTGAAAGGGGGGGTGCCCCAGTCCTGTGTGTGGAGGATGTAACTCATTTGTGCTCAAAATGGGGAGAGCATGCCAAAGAGTGGCCAGCCCTGTTAGTGCTTGTGCCACTTGTGCTTGGCCTTGACAAGGTCAATCCCCGGTTGGTTAAATCCTTTTCCCTTGCTCAAATTTGTGGTAACTTTTGGTGGGGTTTAGCCTCAACCATGCCAGATCATAGAAGGATGGCTTTGTGTTTGCTGCCACAGGTTGGGGACTTTTTCATTTGTCTTGTTAATGCACCTATTTGCCAGCTTCTCATGGAAGTTATGTCAGTAATTTTAGGTGAAGGATTCAAGAGTCATCATACTAGGAAAGCATCATTGCAAGAGGCCTGTTAAGCAAGGTCAGAAGTAAGCTGCAAACTACACATTAAACTTGATGTTGGGAATGATTATGTGCAGATATATGCCATCCTTGAGGGCAACGTTCACATTTCCACAGAGTCTTGGCATAATGGGTGGTAAGCCAGGAGCTTCAACATATCTTGTGGGTGTGCAGGATGACCAGGCCCTGTATTTGGACCCTCATGAAACACAACAGGTATATTGATACCTCCCCAAGCTTACACTAATAGTTCCTGTTCTCCCTCCTTTTCTTGTCATTTCTAGGTCTGCATACATTGGCTTCTGTAGGTAAGCTCCCTCTCCAACATCTCCCTTGAGCCCTCTCAGGTTGCAGTTCTGTGCATCTGGGACTCTCTGCAAGTTAGTCAACTGTTAAGACAAGAAGTCAATTAGTTCATGCAAGGGTGGAATTATCTGGAGGGGATTGTGAAGTGGTGTGTCCCCTGAGATTTGGCTGCTAATGTGTAGGTTGTACGCATATTGCCTGACAACCTGGAGGTGGATACCAGCTCTTATCACTGCAGGTAAAAATGTTTATTGTGTTTGTGCATGAGGTTAACTTGTTGTGTTGATACTTGGATCAGGCTTGTACGATAAAATGAAGCTGTATTTTGACATTGTACAGTCTCAACAATGTATAGTCAGTGCAAGTAAGAAATCCATGAGTAATGGAAATTTTTTTGGCTGGAAATGGCTGTCCTATGAAAAGATGACCTGTTTGACCTGATATTCATGCAACTCAATGTTGTACAGTAATGTGCGGCGCATGCCACTGGATTCCATCGACCCATCTCTTGCCTTTGGTTTCTACTGCCACAACCGTGGTATGCATATCCTTCAACTTTGTTTTCTGCAACAGTTTTGTTATTTGAGAAATGTGGCTTGACAAGTTAGCCACTCAAGATGAAAATGCAGTTGTTTACTATTACAGCTGATAAATTTCCTTAACACAGCTGTCCTGATAATGTGTTGTGCACAACAGAAGAGTTTTATGACCTTTGCACTCGATCATCAGAGCTGGCAGAGCAGTCAAATGGGGCACCCATGTTCACAGTAGCCCAGAACTCTGCTCCTACAAAGCCTGCAGATACTGGCAGTCAAGTTTTGGAATTGCAGAAGTTGCCCCCCAAAGAGCACTTGTCAGAAGATGACTGGCAAATAGTTTGATGCAGAACCTAGTCAGCTGAAGCTGCTATTCAGTAGCACAGTCTGCATGAAGGAGCTGAAAGTGCAGCTGTGGCATGTTTTTAGACCTCCTCTTGCCTAACACAACCAACCTTATGGTGATGTTGACAAATTAATGTGGCTATTGTTGCCTGCTCAGCTTCAAAAATGATTATGGAAGGAAAGTTGAGTGATGGCGTTGTGATGATGTATAGCATTCATTTCTTGCCACTATTGGGTGCATAGATCATATCCACCATCTGTTCTCTGCTCTACCTGGAGCAGTGGCACCTGCATGTACAGATTTGCCCTAGGGCCACTTGTTTGAATAAACTCTTGGCCACAGCCTTGCCTGGCATGTTCAATTATGGTTCTGTGATTTTTATCCGAAGGGTGGGTCATTTTTCCATACAACACCAGCCCACCTTGTATGAAGAGTATGCTTTGTTTTTCACTGCTGAATCCAGTTGATGGAGTTATTGTGGCAACAACATATCCAAGTGGGCCAAATAAACCCTGGTGAGTCATTACCTCGTGAGATTGCATGTGTTCATACCACATGTTTTTATTGTTTCTTCATTACAGGTCGTCCCTTATGTGTTGTTCCTTCTTCTCAGTTCTGAAAGTCCTTATCTGGAAGTCTTTTTCTGACTTCAAGGAAAAGTTTTAACTTTGTTCTGGCTTTCTCACTGAGTATGGAGATTTCTCAATTCCTATGAGAGTTATTATGCTTTCTGGGCTTCTCAGATTGCCTTTTGGTGGAGACTTTGTTGTGTTTGCAAAAGCATCTTTCTTTATTTTCTCAAGGTTGTTTCAGTGATGCTGTTTGTAGGATTTGAAAATGTTTTCCTACCTGAGTTTTGTTGGTGCTCTATGAGTTCAAGTACTTTCTTTTCAAGTACTTTCCCATTATTGTAATATTTTGGTGGACCGGATTTTTCTTCCCTTGCATTTCTTGATTGATTTTACTGAAAGTGTTGTTTTTGGTTGGGGTCTTGTGAAATTTGACAATTGCCGGTTCTGTTGAAGTTACTTTCTTATAGAAATGTTTGAACATAACCAATTTGCTTTTGGCAATGAATTTATATGATAATTGAATAACTTATTATCTAGGTAAGCAAATTTGAATTTCTTCTTCTTCTAATGGCCTAAATCAAGGGAAAAAAGAAGCCTAATGTAATTAGTATAAAACTGCAAACCACTGGAAATTAATCACCCTAGGCATTTCTCTCAATCAGCTCAGTATGAAATTATTTCACAAAATGTATACTCATACTTTGTACAAGCATTAGGTATGAGTACGATAGTGTATACTATGTATGAGCAGATAGAAAGAGTAGATCCTTGGTTCTTGCTTCTTGTTTTAGCCCTGACAGAGACAAAGAGATACAGACAGTGGCGATGAATTGCTGTGAATTTCATGTGCACAGTAGAGCATATGACAGATGGTCACTGGCACTAGGCACAACAAAATAAAAACAAAATGGAAGTATTGCTGCAATAGAATTAAGATTCCATCATGAATTTGCAAAACCAAAATTCAAACATCATCCTAAATTCCAAACAAAAAAAGATGATTTCACTCACAAAACTTAGCCACACACACACACACACACACACACAGAGGAGAGATATCTTGGAACACAGACTTCACCATGATCTCTGGACAACCAAACAGCATCATGATTTGAGCACAAATGCAAAGAAAAAGAGTCTGCAAAGAAGGGAGTACCAGCTACCACTAAGAGAGAGAGAGAGAGAGAGTGAACAAAACCAAAAAAAATTCCCACTAATTCCTAATTGCAAAAACACCAAACACAAATTTGCTCCAGTTCCATACTTTTGCTGTTGCAAGCAAGCAATCAATCAATCAGCCATGCTGCAGCAGCACATCACAAGATTTCCAAGGGAAGGAAGCAAAGCTCTAGACATCAATGCTCCTGCTGCTGCTGCTCCTGCCACTGCCATTGCCCAGGCTGTTGCTGTTGCTGCCATTGTCCATTCTTTATTTGGGTGGGTGGAATTTTATTTTTTTGTGTTTTTTGGGGGAAAAGAGCTGGGTTCTAGATCAAAAATGTAGTGAGGATAATGATGAAGCTTCAAGCTGTGATGAAGGAACAAGATCTGATGCTTTGAAGACTTTTGTTGAGTAATTGTGAGAGAAAATCTGAGAGCTGCTGCAGTATCCAAATAAATGAGCAATACTATACAGGCACACATGAGAAATAAACCGGCCTCTCAAGAATAACAACTCCTGAATTCATTGGTTTTTGGCAGATGTGAATACCATCAGCAGCAAGCAGCAGGAGGAGGAGGAGGAGGAGGAGGAGGAGGCAGCAGCAGCTACAAAGCTGGGGAGGAGGAGAGGAGCAACATGAGTGCAAGGACTGACCCCACCAGTATGGCAGTCAAGGAAGAAGAAAAAGAGCCTGTAGTGGTAAGAAGTCTATGGTATGACGCAGCAGCGTTGGTATTCGTCTTGGAAGGTGCGGTGGAAGTGGTTGAAGATGGGACTGCAGAAGTGGTAGCGGGAGTGGAAGAAGCAGCAGCAGCTACTGGAGGAGGAGCTGCAGGAGCGACAGGAGCTGGAGCTGGTACTGGACCCAGAGTAGCTGTGTTGTAGAAACGAGTATCGAAGATGGCGTCCACGCCATGGACAACAACAGAGCCATCGTTGTACAGATTGGGTCTGGCAATATGCGCATTGTCTAGTTGGTAGTTGGCAGTTTGGTTGTTCACCACCACAATGGAGATTCCTGTGGTCACTGTTTGGATTCTGTGTCCCTCCGCAAAAGCCAACAACTGTGGGAAAGTCAAGACCCCACTAACAGTTTGGTAGTTGAGCAAGGTTGTTACCTCAGCTGAGGAGTTCAAGGGCACCCCCTGGAATGCACTATCTTCCGGCGCAAACAGCGTAATGCTTGGCTTGATGGGATCGTTATCTGTGAGACTGTCTAGCGCTCCTGAGATCGCTCCAAACGTGCCTGCTGCTCGCAAGGCGCCCACCACTTTCTGATGGAGAGTCAGCACTGGGGCAGGTGCTGGCGCCTTTGCTGGCCCGAGTGGTGCTGTGGCAGGTTGCCCTGGTGCATTCACAACGAATAGAGCTCGCGGGTTTTGTTGTTGATGCAGTTGTTGCTGTTGTTGTTGTTGTTGGTCGAGTTGGGTAGTCGTACTCAGAGCTGGAGAAACTCCAAAAACGTGTAGCAATGTCATGACGCATGCCACCACCAAAAAGCTCAATGACTGCTGCTGCTGCATCTTCTTCGCTGTGGCCGGTGGTGATCTCCTTCGACTGCAGTCCATTGCAGCTGTGTGATCTGCCATCACTTCTAGAACACAGACAACAAATACGCTTGCGCCTTGCTACAAATGCGGCCGCTGCAGCTCCTCTAGATTGACTCCTCAAGCCTCTCAGGAACCGCCACCGATCACACCAGCTGAGCGAACGCAGCCGACAAGTGCTGTTGCACATTCATCAAGGCGACCAAAACCAATTTCAGATTTACACCAACAACAGGAGGATCAAGATCTTGGCCTCACACTCACTGTCTGGAAGACAATGGATCTTTGTACAGGGATGATCTAACACCGACCCATCCATCACCCCTCCCCACATTGACAACGTAGACAGTTACTGCAAGCTAACCCAGAAAATACCAAAACCTTCAATACGTTCAATGCAGCCAGAGGCACTGACGAAAGAAGACCATTTCACGTGAAGCAGAAGAAGAAAAAAAGGCAGTGATGGAAGGAGCATGAGTTACATTGTCCATCATGATCTCTCTCTCTCTCAGAGAATCAGGCATCTACTTCAACAACCACAACAAGCAAGTCTAGAAATCGCAATTGAAATCCAAAAGCTAAAAAGAAAAATAAAAACAAGAGCTAAAAGAGGTGGGAAGTGGAAGAAGAGCCTGGAGGCGATGACCATGGGTGCGAGATGAAGCAGGATCAAGCTTATCAAACAAAAAGCAAATGGAGTGAGTTTACAAAGCAACAGTTGTAATTTGGGCTACCACCACACTTACATGATGAAGGATCGCTGCAGCAACCACGCAGGGGAACAAGATGCAGCTCAGGAAGGGAGGAGGCTACAGCGAAGAACAGCAGCAGCAGCAGCAGCAGGACACACCACGGTGGCGGCGGCGGCAGCAGCGAAGAAGAAGAAGAGCGGCAGCTGCTTCAACACACAGCAACAGGCAACAAGCTTGTGCGCTGCTATGTAGCTAATGCTGTCTGTCTTGTGTGTGCCTGTGCCGCCCTTCTTTGCTGCTCCTCTGCCTCCTCCTGCTCTGCCTGTGGCTCCCAGTTAGGTAATAATCAAATTAAATAAATTCCCTAACTTACTTCAAACTTAAATTTCATTATGAACTCACCACAACAAACAACATAACATCATCGTCATCATCATCATCATCATCATCATCATCGGCGCAGCCACCACCCCCCCCCCTCCAGCCTCCAGGCCAATTGTATTTAATTTTTTCTATTTACCATACTCTTTGTCTCAGCCCCAGGTCAGCTGCCCTACCCTTGAAAAACTGGAACACACACACACACACACACACACTCTCTTGACTCCAATGGTTTTTAAGTGGCTTTTATGTAGCCTAAGGCCCGCTTTACAAAGGAGTCTGGGCCCAGAAAAAAACTTGGGGCCAGCTTTGTTTAATGTAGCCTAAGGCCCGCTTTACACTAGGAGTCCGGGCCCAGAAAAAAACTTGGGGCCAACTTTGTTTAATGTAGCCTAAGGCCCGCTTTACCCTAGGAATCCGGGCCAAACAAATTTGGGGCCAACTTGGAGCATTTTTGGGTTGCAAATTGGCCCCGAGTTACTAATAAATGCTAGAACATTGACGTCAGGATATGAATAAATGCTGGAACATTGGCCCCAGGGGTTGCAAATTGGCCTCCCAAATTAGATGGTATCCTTTTTTGAGCTTTGGGGCCAAGACAAGGCCATTAAAGTCCAGCATTTATTAGTAACTTGGGGCAGATTGAAAAAGTTTTCAGTCTCGACTCCTAGTGTAAAGCCCTTGGGGGCTGATTTCAACTTTTGCACCAATAGGAATGCTGGATTTGGGTTGAACATTGGCCCTAACTCCTAATGTAAAGTGGGCCTACTAAGTGGTGATCATGCATAGAAAGAAGATGTAGAAAAAATTGGCAATTATCCTTACGAAAGATTTTGTCAAATCTGGCTATATGAAAACCCTCCAAATTCATTTCATTTTTCATTTTTAATTTCTCTTTTTGGAAAAAAAAATTCCAGATAAAAGGCTATTACTATTATTATTATCATCATTTGTCTGCAAACTTACATTGGCTATTAAACCCTAAACCCTAAACCTACCAAGCCCACATGGGACTTTGCCCTACATTTCAGGCCCACTTTGGATGCTGCTCTAAGAAACTGTGTTTTATGTTTCAACTCCAGTCCAACACAAAAATGGTATGACAAGTTGGTTTGGAAATTTGGGAATTTCGATGCTGAAAACAACAAAAACCAATTAAGTCCCAATTAAGGGCCTTGGGTGAACCCATTGAAACCATGGTTCAAGCTAAAAAGACCCCCAAAAAAATTTGGTTACTTCTCGACATACCCTCCTTATACTAAATCAACGTTTCTGAGTTCAAGTTTAACTTTTCCTGGGTTAAAATATAGCCTCAAAGAGGCCTTGCTCAAGAAGGTGAAGGTACCAGTGTAGGTGCAATTGGTTCACCCTGGCCCCAATTCAAGTGGGTCAGCCTGAGGAGGGTCTCTTAATTTTCCCTTCCTAGTGGATCAAGGGTCTCATAATAACCTCTCCCATCAATAAGGAGGCCCGTGGTTGGATGTGTGAGTCCAGTTGGGCACCTTAGAAAGGCCTCTTTTTTCCTCTCATGATTTGAAGCGGGTACTAGTACCTCTTGTCAAAGGTGGACGCTATGAATTATTATTTGTGACAATTTTTAATCACCGGTCTTGAGACTATTTTCAGCACCAATGGTTTTATGGTTTATACTTCACATTCATTTTATATTCCCCACTTTGTAGATGTTCTCACCACTAAAATTCTGGAAATAATTATAAATGACAAAATTATGATTTAACACTTTTGATTCGAAAAATGGTTGTGTTAACCTCTTTTTGTTGATGTGCATGAGATATGGACATATATTTTACTCAATGATGCATTCTTTGTTTAAAAACAATATATCCTTATGTACATATATACTTGTGTTCAACTATCTTTAGCTTCTTATGATTGTCGTGATAAAGGTGCAATGGAAAACAAAACAAAAAAAAAAACGCCTTGAGTTTCACCATCCAAGGCAAAGTTATGAACCATACCCAAAAAAGAAACACTAAAGTTGAGCTTTGTGAATGAGAAGGTCCATTAAAAAAAGACATAAAGTCCAACTTTATTGACAAAAAAATAACTAAATTGAACAAATGAAATTTTGTTTTGAGGATGGAATTTATGTATAATTTGGGTCACAAATAAGAAAGGAATACAATACACATTCCAGAATACATTTGGGAACCTATATGTAATAATGAAGCCATCATTTCCTACCTTCAAAAACTTGTTTATATAAAAATCATAGTCCTCCTAGGAGTTTTGTTCAATTTGTGCCTTCATTCTAGCAAAATAACAAAATGAAAACTTGCACACAAGCTAGAACTACACATCAATTATTTTGTTTAAAATTTCTAACTACTAGGGAAATATCATCTTAAAATAAATTTTGAATAAAAAGTTAAGTCTTGCTGATATGATGTTCTGATTTGGGTTGTCATTTCATATCCTCAAGAAGAAATAAAATATGAAATACAAGAGGACTGGTTATGTGTCAATATAGAAGGATTATTTGCTTGAGATGGGAATTCATATTTGATCACAAACAACAAGTCTTAAAAGCCATAAATGGACTTGCATTGTGATCAAAACATCCAATAGAACATGGAAGACTTTGTAATGACATTTCATAATAAGTATTTAACATTTATTGGACCCATGACAAACAATGAAATGAAATTAACATTCGAATTTTAGAAAAAACATTATGTTGAAGGTTAATATATCTATGTGCATTGTTGTGGCCCTAAGACAGAATTGGGAAACTAGCAAATGTTGTGTTCTTGATCCAAACTCTCCACACCCATATTAGAAATGATTCATGGTCATGCAATTGTAATAACAAAATGTGATAAAAACTAACACTTCATCTCAAAAGGCTTCATCTTTTGACTTAAATCTCCCATCATGGTCATGTGAACAATACTTTGAACAATAGCTATGGTAATTGGTAGCAATTTCTGAATCCCTTATAAGGGGACCCCATTCCAACTGGTATTCTTTCATCAAGTGTGAGAACACTATCGGATTCCAAGTCTCTTTTGTGAAAGAATCCAAGTTCAAAAGTTCAAAAGTTTCCAACTACAAGGATTGATAAGTACAAAACCCTATGGATCAATGATTTTTTTGGTGGAAAATTTTCCCCCATTTTGGGCCATTTTGGGAGAAATATTTTTGAAAAAGAACATTCTGTCAATATTTCCCTTTTTTTGGACATGCATTGTGATCAAACCCCTAAAAATGGTGATAATTTCAAAAAATTCAAAAATTGCCACAATTGCCTACAATATGAAAGGGTGCTTAAGATTTTTACATTTTCATATTTGGAATATTACCAAATTTGGCTAAAATAAAATTACAGACCATTGCCACTTAGGCAACATCACAAAATTGAAAAAAAAACACACACACACAGTGATCAATTTGAATATAGTGAACATTTTACAAAATAAAGAAACTTGCCAGAATTGGAAAGAATTGTTGTCATCTCTACCTAAGACTACCTATCAATCATAACAGGAAACAAACCATGAACCAACCCACAAAAGCTACTTCATTCTCCCTTGTCATCTGAAATAAGATATTCAAAAGGAAATTAAAACCGTACCATTCATATCCCAACCTTTCTTTTCTTTGGGGAACCTATCTGAACAATGCCTTGGATCACACAGATATCATTTATTCAAAGAGGCCGGATGTGGGGATGGGGCTAGGATTCAAGTTCCCCAACCAAACGTCCCATGTGGGTATGGAGCCATGCACATAGGAAAGTTTTGTTATAAGTTGCAACTTGAAGAGTTTGATTTTCTTTATCCCGAGGGCTTCATCCCCCTGAGTCCCTTGAGAAACATGGATTCATCCATTGAATTCAGAAAAGGCCAATTGCAAAATGCAGACAATGGAACTGCACCACAGTTGTATTGCATCAGTGGGGACCCTGATGAGCACAGAAGCCCCATCTGCAAGCAAAATAAGTGGAGACTTTGATTGTTCTTCCCCACTCATGCTTTTGTATTACCTGGCCACCACCCCAACCCATTATTCGGCTGGCTCATTTGTCAGCCAGCAAAAGGGGATACAGCTGGGAACTCAGCCCTTTAACATGGTGGGGTTGTCAATCTTAGACGGGAGGACTTGTTAATTTGATCTTTGTAACACAAAATGGTGCTTAGGGAGGACTTGTTAATTTCATCTTTGTAACACAAATGGTGTTTAGGTCCGTGCATCAAGTTGTTTAAATTGGGTTGACAATCAAAACCCCATTCATGTCAATGCATAATTCATGGAGGGTCTTGGCCATGTTAGCTTCTCTTTGCCATCGATGTATAATCATTGAATTAGTTGTCCATATTGAAAGGTTTGGGCATTGTCGATAGCCTAAAGTGGAAGGTAGGAACTAATATGTCCAGCCGGCCCGCCGGCCACCTTGCTAGTGGTTGGTTGTTGCAGGGTTTGAATTTTACCAAATGGCCATGTTAGGTGTTACCCATAGGCCCATGTAAGGTATGGAAGAAGCCAGCCACTCCTCTTATGAGCTTGCAAAACAAGAGTTGCTAGTAATTGTGCATTTCATTGGCTCACATGACATGTGTGCCCAAAATATTCCTCTCCTCTCTTTTAATTAACCCTTGCCTTTGACTTAAAAACCTAGCCTTATTTATATGCCTTTCTTGGTGCCTTCTTAATGGATTCAAATTCTCTGAAGTCCTTACAATTTTGTGGACTTCCATTGCCAAATCAAGGGATTTAATAAAGACTCCCAAAACCCACCAAGAGGTATAATTTTGCTTATTGCACTAGTAGAAATGGACCTAAAATCCAACCTAATTTACATGAATGAATAAAAATTTATTTACATGGTAACTAAAAATTAGTACCATCCATGCAAATTACATTGAGGGCATGTGTTCATGATCATCCAACCAAACTCACACATCCGTGTAAATTAGGTTGGACGACAAATGAAAATTAGGACCATCCATGTAAATTACACTTACTAAGTTATATATTTTGGATTTCCTCCTCCTCCTCCTCCTCTCCCTTGCAACTCCAAACATGAGAATAACATATATTGTAGAAGGGCTTAGATTGAAGTAATATTCTTTAAAAAAATTAACATGCAGATGCTTTTTTTTCCTTTTTTCCAAGGGGGAGGGGGAGGGGGTCTTAGTACAGTTGATTTAACAGCTATTGAGGCAACTGGATTCAGGAGTTAGTCCAATTGTTTTTTTCTGGATGTCACATTTGCACTTGTGTATCATTGTGCAGCAAAGGAGGTGGTTGGTTGGCTGACACTTTTTGTTTTGTAATTGAATACAAAATGCAAGTAAGTAACACAGTTCTGTTGTGACTGGCAAAAAAGTTTGGTACCAAACCTGTCATGTCTGAAGTACTCTCTAATACTACTCTTGTAAACACTCTCTCTACTCTTCCCTTCCCTTCCCTTCCCTTCCCATGTAATAATAATAATATAACAAGGGACCCAAACAAGGCTCTAAAGCTGGATCAGAAGAAGCAAGCATATATGAAGGTCATTCAGTTAGCAGAAATATTTATTGGCCTTGCTGCCTACCAAGGCAAGGATATTTATTGTGTTTAGATTCATTATAGAGTATAGTAGCTAGCTTAAGGGATTTTTATAGGCCCCTAGGTAATAATAATAATAATAGGTTTTACTTTATATGAGGAGTTTTGAAAGCTAGTATTTTGGCTTGTTTTGAAACTTGAGATTGATTATAGAGTTATAATAATATCTTGAAGGATTTTGGTTTCTTTTAGAGGATTCTTTGAAAGATTATATTTTTGCATGGTGAAGTATTTTGAGTTTCCATAATTCGTCTTTTGCCTTAAGACAGTTTTTAATGTAAATGGGCAAGGCCACGGTGTGATGCACCCCTTGTTATTAATGAGAATTACTGAACAACATTAACCATTTGTTGAGAACTTTGCATATATGGCTTTTGAAAGTCCTTTAGACTGTAGTGTGACTAGTGACAAAGTATGACACTGATAGTTTTCAATTACAAGAAGAATGATGCAAAGGTCCTTGCACACATGAATACAGCCAGCTAGCTGGCTGCTCCTGGGTTTTCTTCTTTTTGAAGCCAAAAAATAAAAATAAAAATAAAAATTGTGAGAAAATATCAAAGTTTTGTCATCAGCGCTAATTAACTTCTCAATTCTCAGCAATGAAGGTTTTTTTTTTTCTTGCCACACTTTTGTTGCAAGAAAATTCTCCACCTTAGAAAAGAGTTTGAGGTGTTTAGTATTTAGCCTAAAGGGCAAATTTCCATATCATTTTCTGCCCATATGCACCTACTTACATTTGGTGAGAGTGAACCAGCACCCACTAGCATACCCTGCAAGATAGATATTGTGTGTGTGAACTGTCAACAGGAATGACTTATTTGCCAGGGTTTTTTAAGGATTTTGTGATGTAGCCAAAGTGGCAATTATCCATAAAATAATTTAGCCAAATTTGGCTATATATCAGGTACAAAAGTTTTTCAAAAAAAAGATCCTTCTATATTCTTGGGTACCTACTGGAACTTATCATACAAATCTGGCACATTTGGGTCATTTTTTTCATGAAAATTTGGGTCATGAAATCATATTTTTCAGGACAAAATCTGGTGCAAGTTCCCCAAAACATATTTTGGATTTTTGGTCATATTTCTGTTCCATGGCTAGTCACCATGGTGATCTATGTACCAACCATCTACACACATCTACCTACCTAGTCACCACCAAGTGGGTTACCTACTTATGCACCTACATACTACCCACTTACAATTCCTACCGTCTTACTTGTTAGACTTGCCCACCGCCATCCTCCCTTAACCGCTCTCTCCCATTCTACTTGTGTCGTGTAGGGCCGATTATAATTTGAGCTCCAGAAAGGGTATAAAGAGATCCCATTAGCACCTTTTTACATTTCATCGCTGCAAAATATCCATCAGGTTCCATGATAGTGCGAAAAATGCGGTGAATTATGAGGCTTTCAACATAAATAAAATAATGTGAATGGGTCTTGAAATGGACAAAATGCAAAGAACATGAACTCCCCCAAACTCCCAGGCTGGTTGCATTTGGCCATGCATATATACTATTAGAAGTGCCAAAAAACTTAAGAATATTTTTATTATTATACCCCACCACCCCAAAAGCTCATGTTACAATATTCAATCGAGGTTAACACTTTGTGAAGTCTGGTTGTAAAGATCATGTTTGGTATCATCCACAAAGCACTGAAAATCCATCCATCCAGTGGCTAAATTGCAGCCTTTTTAAGCAAAAACAAATGGTAGAGACCTCAACTAGCTACTGTCCTCTTGAACCCACATCATGGTTTTGTCTTCAGTGGGACCCTAAGCCAGCCTGCCAGAGAGACACACCCTTCTGCAAGCAAAAATAAGTGTAGCTTCTGATCATTCTCTTCCCCAATTCTTCACATTTCCTAGCCACCCAGGAGGACATTATTGGGGGCACATTGTCAGTCAGCAAAAAGGATACAGCTTGCACCCCCAATTCTCTACACATTCACCACACCCAAGCCAGCTTAACTTACATGGTAATCAGAGAGTTCTTGAAACTTTACTAATTTCAAAGTAATATATATTTATATCAATCAAAACCCAAAGCAACAAAAAATAAAATTCCACATGAAACTTAGTCTTCTATATAAAGAGTTTTAATTTTGTTGGCCTTGCCCACCAAGTCAAGGATATTGTGTTTAGATTCATTATAGAGTATTATTGTAGGTTAATGGATTTTGGCCCCTAGGTTATTAGGTCTATTTTTTATATGAGGATTTTTGAAATATGATATTTTGGCTTGTGTTGAAACTTGAAATTAGTTATAGAGTTATAATATCTTGAAGGATTTTGGCTTCTTTTAGAGGATTTTTTGAAGATTATATTTTTGCATGGTGAAATATTTGAGTTTTCATAATTCTTTTTTTTGCCTTAAGATACATTTTAATGTAATGGCAAGGCCACAGTGTGACACAACCCTTGTTCATATCACTTTGGTACATCAAATGGTTGTACTCCGACCACAATACAATGTAATAAGTATCCAATGGTATGCAAACATTAAGCTAAAAATGTTCAAAAGTCCCTTCATCAAAGTATCACAAACTGTTGGGATATCATATTGAGATGCAATTCTCGAAGGAATTGAATTTGTGACTCTTTATGATCATATTGAGTTATTTCAAACCATTTGGATATTGTAATTGGACTACCTAAATTTGTAGCTCACACAAGATTTAGCGGCAACCATTTTTTGTCATTATCTTTATGATGAATTCGATTTGAGTGAATTCCTCATAGTCTTCACTTTAGTTTTTTTGAAAATATTGTTTTTCCTATCATTTAGACCAATTACTTATGAGGGTCACATTCACAAGAGTTGGAATATGATGTGTGCTTGTTTTGCAAACTTCCCTAGTATAATTTGAGACATGTGTAAGATTAATCACACACTTTGAAAACCCTTTTATAAATATGTTGAACATAGACAAATTTGTGCTCTATCATTTTCAAGAGTATGCATGAGTAGTCCTTATGCTACATGACACCTATGTCAAACCTCTTGTCTTTGTTCATAGGTCATGCTTTCACTCTAACAAATGCATGTCTTGCAAGACCAGCAACAAACACTATGAAAACTATCAAAATCACACACATACAAGCATGCACACAAATAGCCCCCCAACAAAGTCAGAATCCCATTCATGTTAAACTGAGTTTCAATAAGAAAGAAACAACCACAAAAATAACTAATATTTTATAATAAATACCCAACAAAAATCACCCATAGGGGGGGATTCTTGGGGAAACTATACCTAAACCCTAAACCCAAAAGTGTCACCATATACTTTATCATCTCTCAAGTAAACACCAAAAGCTTCTCGTTTGTCCTCATAAACCCTTAAGACTCTTTAGCTGACCGAAGATTAGGTATAGTTTTCCAAATCCTTAGAGGGGGAAGGATGGGCATCTGCATTTGTGTGTATTATTATGCATACAATGTCCTCAAATCACTGTCCCAACCATTAGCCCAGGCAAAAAATGGTGACCAACAGTTTTGGAAATAGAAATTTCATGCAGCCATTGGAATGGCTTAGCATGCACTCATGAATGGTCCTGGTTTTTTCTTGTGGGGGATTTTTTTAATTTTTCCTTTGTTCCCAACATGTTTCCGCTATGTTTATTTCAAGTTTCCAATGTATTCCCCAAGGGATTTCCCAATAGCACCTCACATTAATCTTATATGTTTTGCCCAAAGTCCTCCACTTCTCATCTATGTAGGTGGGCCAAAGGGGGAGGCACTCCATCTTTCAATAGAATCTTCTAATTTGGGGGAGCTTCCATAGTTTCCAATTTTTTTTTGTGATGGGCCAATCAAAATAACTCATTGCCAAAAAAAAACACAAAAAAAAAGAAAAAAAAGTTGGACTTGTGAGGCACCCCCAACTAATTAATATCGATCACACTATTGCTCTTCTTACAATAGGTAGTAAAAGCAATTGGGACTGGTTTACTCCCCTCTCCTATTTGGATGATGCTGGGCTATTTCTTGCAATCGTCATTGGCCACCATGGCCACCACTTACTCTTCATTCATGCAGAGAGTGTTTGTTACCAGAGGGAAAAAAAAAACTACCTATAATTTAAAGTTGTAATACCTTCTTTTGTGTTTTGAATTGAAGTCATGAAGTTGTAATGGCCATCCTCCCAAGAAACCCAATTAAACCAAATCATTGATTGGCAATGATTTGATTGAAGTATTCAACAGGAGCATGTTCCTGCCCCCACCCACCCACCCACCCACCTACCCACCTTCCCCTATGCTGAGATTACTGTGGGCTTTTTACTTGTACCAGGGTGGCAACTTGAACTTGCTTGGCATGTTTTGGGTGTTCTTATAATTTAGCATCATGGCTAGCAATTTCTTAGGCCCGCTTTACACTAGGAGTCAGGGCCAATGTTCAACCCAAATCAAGCATTCCTATTGGTGAAAAACTTGAAATCAGCCCCCCAAGGGCTTTACACTAGGAGTCAAGGCTGAACTAGAAGAAAAAAAATCTTTTCAATCTGCCCAAAGTTATAAATTAATGCTAAACTTTATGACCTTGTATTGGCCCCAAGGCTGGAAAAAGGATACCATCAAATTTGGGAGGCCAATTTGCAATCCTTGGGGCCAATGTTTCAGCATTTATTAATATCATGGTGTGAATGTTCTAGCATTTATTAGTAACTTGGGGCTCCCCAAACAACAAGCCAAAAATGCTCAAAGTTGGCCCCAAGTTTTTTTGCTCCTCATTTCTAGTGTAAACCCGGCCTTAGTGTATTGGGAGGCTACCTTAAAAATGTAGATTCACTCTCCCTTCAGGGAAGCATCTTACCTTCTCAAGGAGGAAGGAACCTTATGTTTTAAAATGCTCATCTGTACAAGACATGATGTTCCTTCCTCTTTTGCTTTTTCTAGCAATGCTTTATGTTCAGTAAGGCCCTCGGATAAGATTGTAACTAGAATATGGGTACCGAGGCTGTTGCCTTGGGCCAGACCCTTATTATGGTAATGCCCTCATACTCAAGCCTTAACTAGGTACCACCCACCCAACACCCTGCCTCCATTCCCCCACATACTGCAAACCTCATGAGAACAGCACAATTTGTGAATCCGGAATTGAAGAGAATTCCACATTAGCTTCTGATTTAGTGGAAATCACAAGCTGTGAAAATCAGATGAAGCATTTGAGTAGCTATCTCCCAAGGGCTTCACAGTGAAAATTCTTTGAAACTTTTCTTAGTTTGGATTGGGGTAGATGGGTGCTTGTTTGTGAGCAAGTGTACAAAAGACTCTGAAGATGAAAAATTAAAAACAACTCTTAATGTTTGTTGGCTGCAAATTTTCTCCATGCTAAAACTCCCCACCCACTCCCCAGAAAAAGCTTTAATGTAATACATATCTTATGTTGGAAGTGAGGAGCTCACAACAAAATCTGGTCCACTCCAGGCTGATGAAGCCTGGAGAGCTACAAACACATATGATATATAGCTATTTCACACAATGAAGGAGAGCTCTATCAGTTCTAATCCACATAAGTCTTTGTGCATATATCCCAAATTGGTGTTTTCTTCCCAACAAATTTTGTTGCTTCTTGGCCCCAAAATGGAATTTGGAATTTTTAAAAAAAAATATTATAGTGTTAATTTGGCTAATCCTGCTTTTTTTTGGAAAAACTCCCCAATTCTTTCAATGCAACAAATTGAAAAAATATAAATATAAATAAATAAAATTGACCCAACCCATTTGACACTTGACCAACCAAACTAAGGGGCATGGGTTTGGATTACAAGGGATCCCATCGGCTTTGCTTTCATAATGCTTTTGCAGATTTTTAGAGGTATGTTTTTGATCTGTTGAATAATATTTTTGATCTGTGGATGGGTGTTTTTTCTAAGAGTTTTTCTTATGTTGCTAAGTGGCAATCGTCCATAGGGGAAGATGTAGAACAAATGGCAATCATCCATAGGGAGATTTAGCCAAATCTGGCTGTAAACCAGATATGATGTATGTATAGACCTTTTTAATTGACCTTGTATACCGATCAATGGCTACCCACGCAAAACCAAATATATAGAAATCTGGTGATTTTGCTAATTTTTTCCCTCACTTCTGGCTACTGAAAACCTCAAAAATCACTCCATTTTCAAATCTTTTTTTTTTTTTTAATTTCGCCACTAAAAAACAGGCTGCCATGGAGAGTGGAAAAAAGGTTAGCTAGGGGGGCCATGGGAGCAACAAGTAATTGATTGATTGAGTTGGCTCGGTTTTTACTTCTGACAAAAAGATAGGACCTGCATCAACATTTGGTCAGTATAACATGGGTGTCATTATTCTTTTTCTTTTTTTCTTTTTTTCTTTAATTTGCAGGAATTTTGGGAGTAGGCTAGCCTAGTTCGGTTTTTTACTAGTGTTTTTTCTTTTCTTTTCCATTTAGCCAATTTGGCTACATGTTGGCCCCTCTTTGTGCTGTAATTGTCACATGGGCATATTCTGTGTTGAATTGCCCACCTACACGGCAGGCGAGTATGTGTCCTTTAGCAATTAGAGAAAAATTTATTGTTGGATGTGATTTATTTCATGAGAGTTTTCTTAGTAAGTTTTGCAGCTAGAACTTGCAAATTTTTTCAAGTCTTTTGTGAATAACTACCTTTTTGTTTGCAAATTTTGGTAGCAAAATTATATGTGGAATCAAACCCTAACCCATAAAGGCTCTACCCATTGCAGCAGAAAGCCTAACCTACCAAAATAAAACATCAGTTCTACATCCTTAATGTTAAAAACAAATCTTAATTCTTAAAGGACCGAAAGGGGTTTGGTTGAGTCATTGTATTCCAAAAAAAACATGGATCGTGGAAATAAACGACAAACTTCAAAATCCACTTCCACCTTCAAGCTTTCACACCATGCCAAGTTATATTATCTTTTCAATTTTGAATTGCTACTCCAAAAGGGAAATTTTGCATGTTGAAAGTTTTCTAGCTAACCATTTGAATGGCTTGTTCTAAATGCAGGGTTGATCGATTTCTTAGTTTAGTTTTCATAAAAGTGACCATAGGAAAACATTGCACATCTTTTACTAAACTAATAACTTGCACAACAAGTTCAACCAACTTTATGTACTCAAGGATTTTCTATTCAAAAATTCGTGACAAGAAAAGGGTTTTGCACAACTTGGTAAGTAGGTCAAGTTCAAATGGTTTCTACATCACCAATTTAGCATTGCTCTTCATGGTAAGGACAAACAAAAATCTTTACAGGTCGAGGGCAATGGCTGAAAATAGTCTAGGAACCCATATTTCATTGGGCCCCCACCTTCTTAGATTCACAAAGTTTGAGAATTGCCAAATGAATAGCAACCCTCACTTTGGGTTTTGGTTGCAACTAATATGGGAGGTACACAACTTGAAATTCATCCATCAAATCATAAACTAGGAATCAACCTTGCAACTCTATAATAAACTTATTATTGACTTTTGCACATTATCGATGCACAAATGCCATAACTTCTTCATACGTAGGTATTGTAACAAAACAAGATGCCCCATCTAATGTACAAATGTGGTCCAAATATGTTGCCTTACAAACTCAAAAGCTAGGTGAATTATTCTTTAATTTAGATTTGTAATCCAATTGAAGACTTACACTCTCATGAACAAAATTGATCAAGTTATGAAAACAACTTCAAAAAGAAGAGTGGTTGTCACAATACATCTAATATACATCCCTTTCACAAACTTTGAATATTATATGAAATCACAAATACATCAAGCAACCTTGAGCAAATTTGATCAAAGAATGAATTACCTCCACGAGTGCCATAATGGCATTCAACCCCAACAATGTCTTTACATAAATTAGGAAACACAAGTTAGATGTGGGGGATGCTATGGTGGGTGCATCCAATGTCATCTTCACGACAAGAGGTTGATATTTAAACAACACATGTTTGACATGATTAATCATGGATAATAGTTTGATGTTCCACAATATATTGTTACTTTTAGTATCCATGTTTTTTACCATTTTGGTAACTCCAAGTGTCTATCAATGCTATGATTAAAATAGACACACAAAATTTACAAACAACTCTCAATGCAAGACACTAAAAATAGGTTTAAGAAGGTTTGTGTTACCAATTTTTTCCAATGAACCATACAATGCACATTGGTGATGAATGAAACATATTAATGTTAGATTTGAACTATAACTCTAGATTTAAAACCTTGAAAGGTATGGATCCCATTAGCACCAAAACAATCCAACCTTGAAACAAGTTCCTCTTCTTTCATTCCCCCCTTGTGTTTATGATTAATAAAGTCATATTGTCAATTGTAGATCTAAAAAACAATGTTGCACATTCAGCAAGAAAGGTAACTGTGCACGCAAGAAGTTTAAAATAATTCCCAAGTGCAAATCCTTGGTCACAAGCAATAGACTTGACTTTGAACTTTGGAGGTTCAACAAAATTTTTGAATAGCCCACCTTAAATATAAATGTGCAACAAGCCACAAGTGTATCTAGTAGCATGCATGTACCCTATACCTCACATAAGCACATCAAGTTTCAACAAGCTACAATAGTTATAAATGTTGACAATTTGCACATGCAAAATGTACATGCAAACAACAAACATCAAGCTCAACTACACATTTCAAAGCACACAATTACATAGTTAGGAAAACAACCTTGGGTACTGGGCAGTTTGAATTACACCAAAAACCTCACAAAAACTAAGTTTCAAATTAAAGCTCCAAGTTCCAGCAAACTATGTTACTATGACATGTGAATCAACATTACAAGTGTGTACATAAACAAGCAAATGAACAAGATGAATGAAGGCAAATCATTAAGGACATTTTTAAAATGAAGATTCTAGACCATGAAATGAACAATCATCAAGGGTTTAGAAATTTCTTCAACCTTTGAAGGTTCTTGAAACTTGAACATTGAACATTGAAGCACCACCTCATCATTGATAAGCAATAGCTTAATTTCAACAACTCTCCAATTGATTGGCCAAATCAACAAAACAACATGCATTAATGATTAAGCACCAAATGTGGTAAAGTGCACAAAGCACATGCAAAAAGGGTCAATGGGTGAATGGAAGCTAAAGTGGTTCGCTTTTGGAATCACAATGGCAAGTTTTGCAAGGTACATAATGTTTAAATGTTTGTGGTCAATAATATAATGTTGAATTTATCAATCAAAATTTGGTTCTAGACTAACAACTTGATTATGAACAACACATTTGTACAACTATTTTTAAAAATAATGCACTCATTGTCAATAATGGACTTTTGAAGTTTTAAAATGTGGATTAGTTGGCTAACTGGATTGTCAAGAAATTCAAGAATTCATGTGGAATGTCACTTCAAATTACTTGTAGTGATTAAATATGTGTTGAAAAATGAAAAAACAAAGTAAAGTGAGAAATATTTTCTTTGAAAACTTTAAGCAAATGGTAATTATAAACTTTTAAAGGATCAATTATGAACCTTATTTTCAAATGTTCTCTCAATTTATTTATTTATTTATTTTGTTTTTCCAATTTTTTTTGGCTAATGAACATGTTTTTAAAATCTCTAGTCGAGCTTTCATTTATGTGGACTTTATGAATTTTCCTTTTCGGATTTCCAAGTTGCATCCACCATGGTGGAGGACATCAACATTTAACATTCATTTAAGTTTTGACCTAGATTTTAAAAGGTTTCATAGGTAGATGAACATCTAATAGTCAAAGATTAGAATAACGAAGTCTTTGAAAGTAATAACTTTGTCCATTTGGGAAAACCTAATATGGAGTTGTATGGTATATTATATATGTTGTTTTTGAACCATTACAAAAATGCATATACCCAAATAAATAGATTGCAAAGTCCATGGAGCATGAATTTAAGCACCTTTGTAACAAAGATCAAAGGGCACACAAGCTACAACTTTGAGGCTACAAGGTTGCAAAGCTTTCAAGTTGAATGTTCATTTTCCCTATGAATGTACATAGTCGATGGTCAATGCACTATTCTTAATGAAAATGGGTTCGAAGGACTCAATGAATTGGCAACAACAAGTTTGAAGGAAATGGTTAAGGTTGCAAAATCAACAACCATTATGGCAAAGATTTAACAATCCAAGTTTAAAGCAAAGGGTGTCCTTTGTGAAATGAAGGATTTTCCTCAACAATGGGGAAGTGACATGTGTCCTCCCATTGTCCTCATTATGGTGATGCCAAATGTTTTCATTATCTTTTTGTGATGTAAGGGAATTTTTTTTCTAAAAAACCTTTTATATTCAGTAGCCCAAATTTTAGGTCACATTAATGCAAATTTTTATTCAGTAAAATTATATTATTTGATACATTAATTTTTACCAAAAATTTTAATATCATGTGGCATAGTTGCATAAAATCTTTTAAAGTGTTACGGATTCACAAACATAAATAATTGCAAAGGAACTTTCAATAAGCCAACCAAACTCAAAGTTGTTTAAGATGACATTAAGCCATCAAAAAAAAAATTCTTCAAAAATAAATAAATATAGGTACCTAATTTTATGTTTTTTTTTTTTTTTTTTTTTTTTTTTTTTTTTTTTTTTTTTTTTTTTTTTTTTTTTTTTTTTGTGTTTCATACCTAGATTTAAACATTATCATTCTTTTGCAAATATCAATGTTAAGCCAATGCAGCATGTTTATTTATTTTATTGAAATGCAGATATAGTTATAGTTTGATTATAAAAGTTTTTAAATTATGAAAAACTAGTTACAATTTTTTTCAAGCACCAAACTTGTACACTTTTAACATAAGAGACCAACTATATTTAATTATTATCACTTTACCAATGCTTGAACCTAATGATTTAGCTTCATCTCTAATTGAAAAAACTATTTGATTTTAATTTATTTTCATAATTATACAATCTAAGCCTCCTATAATTGTCAAAGGTTGACATTGGGCAAGTAGGGATATTTTAGAAAGTACACATATTTATAAATCTTAACTTGTAAAACATTTAGAAAAAATCCTATTGTAAATTTGGAGGGCAACTTATGTCCATCAATATGTTTCCAACATATATTGGTGGGGTTTTATGCATGTTCCTTAAAAGTGGGAGGGAAATTACATGTGAAGAATGGTAGTTAACTACCCTATTAAGTCCTAATTAGGTTAATGTTAAATTGGTTTAATGTATGGTAGTTGTGTTTTAGCTTGAAACTAATTCAAATGTGAACAAGGTTAAAGTTATTTCATGTTTTAGATATAATCCCAAGTTGTGTGTTCTCAAATCATTTTTGGTGATTTGAAATTTTAAAACACACAAGTTTGTTGTTGTAGGTTTTTTTCATTTTTATGTAATTTTGTTTGTGCACATTGTTGTGTGGATTATATTGTGTGTTTTGGTCCTAGATTCATATGTTATAAGTAATAATTCTTTTGAATCACCAAAAGTCCAATCTAATTGTGTTGTGATGCAACTAGATTCAATAGTTTTTGTGTTCGGTTGAGTGTTTTGCACAAGATTTTATGCACAAAGTGTCATCAAGGTTTCATTTTGCTTTAATGTGTGTATAGTTTTGAGTTCATTTTTGTGCAAACACTAGAGAATTTTAAAACTAAATAGCTGTTGTAACCGGGGGGTGCTTCTTGGTTTGCTTTATGGCCTGACAAAGTTTGTGTTTCCAACATCAAATTTGGTTCAAAAACTATTTTGGGAGTTGAACCCAAATAGGGCATGGGTACTTTAGAGTTGGAAGGAAAAGAAAAAAAACTCGCAAAGCACAAACAAAAGGGTTGCTTATGTTACAAGAATCCCTCCCCTTCATTTTATATCTTGTTCTTCTTTCCTTTCCCCCCCTCTCTTATTCTCTCTCTCCATTTTTCTCTTTTTATTTGTTGGTAGGCAAGCATGTTAGGCAAGATAACAATAGTGACAACAATTGGCATCACCACCACCAACATAGTTGAGTTAGGAACTCAAACAATGTTTGTCACTAGTAGCCAAGTAAGGTGCGGGAGTCTTTTCCTCCTCCTTGTCCTTGTGGTTTTCATTTTCGCACATCAAGTCTAGGAATGATAGCTACAACATTTGGTGCTACAACAAAGTAAAGGAGGCAAGGTGTAAAAAAAACAAAAAAAAAAAGGGGGACAAATTGTTATTGCAAATTCAAGCCTAGCAATGCCATTGCCAAGTGATTTCGAGATTTTTAAACCTCTCCAAAGCTAGGAGGTTCAACATGTTTGGATCTTCGTGAGCTTTGGAAATTAGCTACGATTAAAAGATTAGCGGGTCCAGTATGAATCTCCCTTTTTTTTAATTTTATTTTTCAAGTTTTTTGAACCTATAAGCAAGTTTGAATCCAATCCCAACTTGCCATGTGTTTTTATTAAAAAAGCTTGGATTTTACCCCTTCAAAAGTTTCATCCAAGTGGCCCACTTTTCATCCATAATTTGGATCTAATCTTTTTCATCCATTTGATTTTCATTTTAGTCAATAGTCAAATGGTAGGTTAGTAATTTGACATGAGTTCATTTTAAAACAAAATTCATCATTTCATGTTGGGACGTGAAGAAAAATAATAACTTTTTGGTAGGGATTTTTTTGTAGAAATTCATATCTCCCACATATGTTGTTAAAATTGCAATGACTTTTGCATAATTAGACTTTTGGAAAAGAGGTTTGCATGCATGGGAAATTCAATGCATTTGGAGCCCAAGAAAATTGGATCGTTTTTCATAAGCATAGAGAAGGGTGTGCATAGACCCAATTCTCATTGAATTTGCAACATCTCAATGTTTATCTCAACAAACAACCTCCTATAATCCATAAATTGTGGACTTTTATGCCACCAGTGAACGAGGAATGCCATGTCATCAACTTTTGAATTTCTATCATAAGTTTTAAACAAGAATTGCAAAAATGGGAATTCATGTTGTATGAAAAAGTTCATTCACACTTTATGTTGAGTTATACACTTGTTTCATGTCATTATGTTGATTGGGCTATCATTTGATTTCAAAAGGTAAAGGGGTTTGTTGAAGTGTGTGCCATTGGTTTACAACATAAAGAAAAACCACATGTTCCTAGGTTGATTTCTTGAAAACTTATGTGTATTTCATAATGGGAATTCAAAACTAAAGTTGAAAGGCTACAAATTGTCCCACACATGTTAACTTTCATGGTGAACTTTGGGGTTGTAATTTATGGATTAATTGTCAAGCATGGGACAAGGTTGCCCACTAATAATAACCATTGTGTAAGTTTTAATTGACTTTTGATATGCCTAAACATAGTGATTAGGGTTTAATAGGGTTATGTTGTTAAAATGTTGGCATTGTTGCAAGTTGCATCCAAAGGCGATCACTGAAACAATTTCAATTTTTGGTTGTGGTGGTGAGACCAAGTTGATAACTAGTATACCATAATTATTGTGTTACAGTGAACCCCACATGTATTTAACCTTCAATATGTTTTATAATGGGCGAAGGTATCTTGAATTAAAGTTAGGTTAAGCCTACATGTTCAACATTTGTTAGGAATTAGGGTTTGGGGACAAAGGTCACCATAAAAGTGCGATGGGATTTTAAAACAAAAAATACTTTGGGTACAACTAATGATCCTAGTGAGTTTACAAGGTGGGAGTTTGGTTTTAACCACCAACACCACCATCATCAAGAAGAGAATATTCATATTTGGATTCAAATTCAAATTTTGGTACAAGGTAGTTATAAAATGTTCAACCATTATTGGGGGGCATGGACAAACTTTCTAGACCCACCATGGCTCAGTCAATATTTGGGGGTGGTAGGTAACATCAAGTTAAATGACTTTATTTAGGAAATTGATAGCTAATGTGATATGCAACTAATATGTAATCCATAGTTGTTTCATACCTTTCATGGCATGAAAAGGGTTGTTTTTAACATTTGGAAAGGTTGTTGATGGACAATTTCCACAAATTTAGGCACGGCCATGAAGCTCAAAATGCATAATAGCAAATGTATGGGTTGCTCGATTATGTTTCCGTCACTAAGGGCATTATGACCCTAAATGTTGTTACAACTATAGTAATTCCCAATAACATTTTGATTAGTGGAAACAATAATGTTAGTGGTACAATTGCCAAAAGTGGTGATGTTGGCCCTTCCATTAATGGCCTTTGATGGCATTTAATCCTATTGTGGAATTGTTGTGATAATTGCATTAAAAAAAATTACCAAAAAAGTTTGGACATAAAGTTATGGGGTTTGTAGGAGTTTCAATATAAACCACATCAAAGTTTATAAAAGGTTTATATAAGCAAATGATAAGGTCAAGATGATTGTGACACAAGGTTTCACATAAACACAAGTTATCCAATTTTGGTATAGGATTTTGGACAAAAAGCTCAAGTGATAGGTGTATGATGTTATAATATTTCAGTTCACACAACCCACATTTGTATGTGTGTTTAAATTTTCAAAACACAATAAATTAAACATGGTGGATGAACATGTGGTGACTTTTGAGTTTAATGAGGGCAACCCAAAGAACCTTTTAGCACCATCAATTCAACAAGCGTGTGGTTAGCCAAATAAGGTTACACCACATAAGACCAAAGAGACCAAATTGGAACAAGGTGATGTGTGTTCATCATATTTTTTTGAGTAACGAAAAAAGGAAAAATGTTGGAGATATGGCGGGTTTAATTAGAAAATGGTTTTCCCTAATCCACTTTAAGCTTTAACCTTAACCAATCGTATTCCCATTATAAAATTTATGGGCATGATGCGAATCATTGTTTTACCTTTCATCCAAAACTTAAACAAGGTTAATTGTAAATAACCAATGGTGGGAAAAGTCAAGATTCTAGAATAAGCTAAATGGGAAAGGTGCAACCAATAAAAGGTCAATCATCAAGCTAATTCCAAATCAACCCAACACCATGGAAGTGAAATTCACATGCTCGGGGGCCTTAGTGATGAGCATGGTGGCACATGTGAAATTCAACACATTTGTTTTGAGCAAAGTTAAGTGATGAGAAGATTTTTTTTTTTTAAGCTTGAACCTCAAATGACAACCCAATATTTTTTTGTGAAGCGGGATTTTGAAGCCCATTGGTCCCATATGTGGTGAGGTTGATTATTTCAAAAAACCATGTGTTTCAATCAATTAATGGAATTGTGTTAAGATTTCAAGTTTAATAAAAATATTTTGACAATTGCATTAATGACAATAATGAATGTTTGATTTGTGAAACCATGAAGTGCTAATGAAAAGGTTAGATCTTTAATGTGGGAAATTTCAATTCAAAATTCACTTACCATAATCACTTGTGTTAATGGGTACAATTTTTAGCCTCATAAGGGTGTCAATTTCCAAAACTGCAGTGATGAAGTCAAAAAGCACATTTGGTTCCACTTTCAAAATAAAAGCATTAAGCAATTTGCTAATTGCAATAATGATAATGTATTATTGATATTCAACCAACATAATGTTTTGTTTGATGGCCACATTATGTAAAGGTGGGGGAACACCAAGGATGGTGATTACGTTGGATAACAATCCAATTTTGACCATGATCCCCCATAGTACTTTCAAGGTCAACTCAATTGAAAATCTCAAAATCTCCATTTTGGCATGCAAATGTTGCCAAACTTCAACAATTATTAGCACGTCAAACCATTAATATGGCATGTGTTGTCCTTAATGTGGTTGTGGTGTGTAATGAAAAGGGAGTTTTTTAGTTGAAGGGATCATTGGACAATGGTATTCCTTAGAGGATTATGTTGGATTCAAATGTTCAACCCCTAATGTTTCACAAAACAAATGGAAGATCTTGGATTGATCTATGCTAATTTCAAACCATGCCCATACCAAATCTTGACATCAACCAATGGGTCAAAAAAAGCTTAGGGATTAACCAAACATGAGGTTGTGATCTAAGTTAACCCCAACAAACCAATGATTTGTACCATGATGTGGACTTAAACAATGGTTACGTATGCTACATCTTATGACATATTTCTTTGAACATTGTTTTTATACCCTTTAGGGGTTACCTTAGATCCTTGGGAAAAAACAATCATCCTACCAACCAAGATGGTAGACAAGATACAATTGTAGGGCTTTGTTGCCAATGAGGTTTGTCAAGGGGCATCTAAAAAAATCCAAAAAATCAAGTATGTTAATTGGATTTTCAAACCTTCCCCATGGTTTTGAATTGATGGAAGATAACATCCATAATCAAGATGAACCTCCTAATGGTTAATTTGTGATGTCCATGGTAGGTGGGATGTTGTTCATTTAAGAGTTGGTGTTAAATCTTATGCCACCATGGGGCACATTGTCAGAATTAAATGCATTGGCTAGTCGCTACATTCATCAAGCTTGGCACATTCTATCATCACCAAGCCCATAATTACTCATGGATGTTAGTAATAGGCCATTATGATTAAATATAATGCCCAATATTGGATGTGCATAATTATTTGGTAAAGTATTTCCAAAGATGGGATATACATATTGAAGTTTTTTGGAGGCATTAGTTATGATTTGGTTGTAGTTCTACATTATGGCATGTAACTACAATAATATTGTCACATGGAAATAGTTGCACATGTTAAACAAACCTCCATGTGCCATGTTATGATGTTGTGACAACAATAACTTGGTTTGTTGCCCACATCAACAATACATGGTAACCAATGTTCCCTACCAAACAATATCACATTGTTAAGGGCATAGGATTTGAACAATGTTGGGCTAGTTGATCTAGTCATTTCAAGATGGTCATGTTAAGGTCTTTCACAAGTTGGCACATGTCAAACCCTTTTAAACCCCAAAGTAAGGCTTTTCTAGGAATTGGTCCATATTCTATAATATTTATAAAGCACACAAATGCACCAGTGTGTATATTCATTGGAGAATGTTCCACCACTAGGAGATTACTGGAGCCTTGGTTTGTTAATAAGATGGCAACATATTTAGGCTTGAATTCATATTGAGCTTATGGAAGTGGATGTGAATTAACTTAACATTACCAACAATGATCCAAAAATCATATCATCCCATCCCAAGGTCACCCACATGTTTCATGGATGTCATATTGGATCTGGGATGATAATCGTGCACAATTCACCATAATGATTAACCACCTTTGGCAAAGATCAATAGGCTTTGGACTTCCACAAGAACCTTATAGACTTAAATCCACGTTATCATGCATTTTAAGATGGATGCCCATGAATGGTTTGGGATTCTAATTCATTTAATATGAAGGAACCCAATGTGAAAGGGAGTAGACCATGGGCTTTCACATTGACACCATAATTATGCTTACTTTTTTTTGAAGGATTTCATAAGTAGATTTTGGGGCAAGTCATTGAGCTTAATTGCCTCACATGGATTTTTAATTTGGCATTAGCAAGACAAAGTTTTTACCCAATCACACCCACCCACTCCATCCCATTCTTCACATGTTGCACTTTTAGTTAATACAACCATGTTAGTGCAGGGGGGCATGGGTGATGTTATGGCAAGTTGAGTTACACATCCTTTGCAATTGTGGCATTATGAATGTCAAGGGGGATCTATGGTTGTAGAACAAGAAGTTTATAATGTGACGACACCAAGTTAATCAAACACCTCCCCACATTCTGCATAACAATCATCTAGTTCATGTTTTTAACTTTAATTATTAAAGATATTTTGTCACCCCAAAACCCAAATTACTAATGACCACAAAAACATGGGAACTAAACATTAGTCAAATGGTTATATGAGATAAAGTGTGGGAAATACTTGACAACTATATTGCAAACTCATATTGGATGGTTTGCATTCAATTTCAAAAATTAAGCCAATTGAAAGGACAAGAGGTCCACATCATACTTGAGGATGATAATTCTATTTTTATGCAACCTTACAAGCTTATTGAGGTGGAGAAGACTTTAATTGAGGTTTGGACATCATAACTATTAGAAATTGGTTTGGTAAAACTATCTAAGGGTGAATATGCTTTAACAACAATGATGTTAGCCAAGAACATTTTTGGCAATTGGACATAACACTACATGTGTGGAGATTATAGGTTGGTGAACAAGTGAATGCATTTTGACAAGTATGACATGCCTTATTGAAAGATATGTTTGACATCCTTGGGCAAGCCAAGGTTTTTTACACCTTACACTTCCATTATGGCTACCACTAGTTGCCATTAAAGGATAGTGACAAAGTCAAAATAGTGTTCTTGGGGATTGATTTTCATGGTAAGGACTACTTGTACCAATGGTGGCTGTCACCATTTGGTTTTTAAAACACCCCTACATAATTTAAAAAGGTCATGGATCAAATGTTGGCATGTTTTAGTTTTGTCAAATGTTACATAGATGAAATCATTGTCTTTAGCCTCACTCCAAAGGATCACATACAACATTTACAAGAAGTGTTTAAAAGATTTAAAAATAAAATAATTATAAGTTGCATATAGGCAATTGCCAATTTTTCCAAACTTAGTGGAGCACCTGGGTTAGATGATTTATCCTAGTGGATTAAGGGTTTAAATGCTTAAGGTTGAGGCCATTTTAGAGGTGCTTCAACCATTGGATGTTAGATAATTGTAAGTTTTTTTTAGGCTTGCATGTGTAATTATTACTAAAGGTTTGTTATAGGATTTAACAACCTTGAATTGTTAAAGCTTTAACCCAATTGATGAAGATTAACCAATATTATATTTAAGGGGATGCATAAGAACATGCCTTTCATGAATTGAAAGCCATGTTCACATTAATTCCCATTTTGCTACAATGCATACAAGGACAACCATTTTAGTTACATATTTGTTGGAGTACTTTAAGGTTAGGGATCATGCTTACCTAACTTAATGACAATGGTTGAGAATTTGTGATGGCATATGTCAATCAAACCAACAACAAAATGGATGCCAAGTATAATTCATATGAAGGAGAATGCATTTCATTGTTGTTTGGGTGGTTTCCTCATCCTAATGTTATTTTTATGGTAGCCCATTCACATTGGTTATGGATCACTAACCACTTAAATCTTTGATGGAATCTTATTGTTTCACAAGAAAGTTGACAAGATGGGTTTTTATCTTATAGGAATACAACTTTGACATAGTTCATAGGGCTAGTAAGGTCAATAGGGTTGTCAATGGATCAAGTTGCAACCCAAGTTTTAACAAGGAAGACATCATATAAATCGTTGGCACAATTATACAAATTTGGAAGCAATATCAAGATGGCATGCCTTTGCATACCTATGTACTTCATTGGGATGTACCCCAAACTAACATGGGTATTAAAGATTCTTGTGATGTGGACATTGAATTAAAGGGTGATAGTGTTATAGATATACGTCAAATGCGCATATTTATCACATATTTACAAGTAGGCAAAGTTTCAATTGGATTAACACATAAGGAATGTGATTAGGTCATGCATAAGGCCAAATGGTTTGAATGAAAAGGTAATCCCTCTTTTGGTTATGGATGGATGGATGAATGTGGGTAGTATTCTAATTAAAACAACACAAGGGCCTTGTATTACATCACTACTATAAAAGTGGGGTGTAATTTACTAGTCTAAATCACTATGGGACCTTAAAAGTGAAATAATTTCATTGCATTTTACTAATTCACTTTAGTGAAAATTATTTCACTATCACATCACTATGTAAACATCATGTTTCGTTACTAATTAACATAACTCACTATTACAATTTACCGTAGTAAATAGGTTTATTTTTATTTTTTAATATTATATATATGTTACTTTATGATATACCCTATATTATTTTAAACTACTTTAATTATTATAATTTATATCTTATGTTATTATAAACTATTATAAATTATTATACCCTAAACCATTTTATTTTAAAGTATCTTAACTAGCTTATTGTAACTTTTAAATTATTTTAAATTAAATTATTCAACTAACTTTAGTTTATACCTTGAATTATTTTATTTAAATTAATATATGTTATTTCAAATTATACTTTAATTTATTCAAGGTCATTCTAATTTATGTTATTATAAATTTATTAAGTATAATAATTTAAAATAATCTAAAATGAAATATAATGATTTAAGATAAAATAATTCAAAATTTAAAAAATAACCTATGAAAAATAATTTAAAATACCCTACAATATAATAACTATTAATAGCGTATGATATTATAACATAGAATATCCAACAATAATTTATAATATAATAACCATTAATAAAATAATCACTAATACCCATTAATATAATAACATTAATAAACACCAATATCCACAATAGAATATTCACCAATGGCCATTAATACAATAACCATTGATAACCAACATCCATTAACAAAATATCTAGCAAAAACCATTAATATAATAATAATTAATAATCACCAATAGCCATTAATATAATAGTCATTAATAACCACCAATATCCACCAATAAAATATCCATCAATAGTCATTAATAAAATAACCATAAATAGTCATTAATAAAATAATCATAAATAATCATTAATAAAATAACCATAAATAGTCATTAATAAAATAATCATAAATAATCATTAATAAAATAACCATAAATAGTCATTAATAAAATAACCATCAATAGTCATCAATAAAATAATCATTAATAACCATTAACAAAATAACCACTAATAGCCAATAATATAATAGTCACCAATAGCCATTAATATCCATTAATATCCACCAATAGAATATCCATCAATAATCATTAATAGTCATTAACAAAATAACCACCAACAACCACCAATAGTCATTAATATAATAGCCACCAATAGTCATTAATAGAATAACCACCAATAATTAGAATAGCTATGAATATAATAACCACCAATGGTCATGAATATAATAGCCACCAATATCTATGAATAAAATAGCCACCAATGGCCATGAATAGAATAGACACGAATATCCATTAATAGAATAGGCACGAATATCCATTAATGGAATAGCCACGAATATCCATTAATGGAATAGCCATGAATATCAATTAATAGAATAATCATGAATATTAATTAATAGAATAACCACCAATATCAATTAATAGAATAACCACCAATATCAATTAATAGAATAACCACCAATATCAATTAATAGAATAACCACCAATATCAATTAATAGAATAACCACCAATATCAATTAATAAAATAATCATTAACATAATAACCATTAATAACCATTGACATAATAACCATCAATAGTCATTAATAGAATAACCATCAATAATCATTGATAGAATAACTAATAATGACCATTAATATAATAGCCATCAATAACCATTAATAGAATAACCAGTAATGGACACTAATAATTACCAAAAAAAACCATTAATAATCACTAATATAATAACTACTAATGGCCATTAATATAATAACCATCAATAACCATTAATAGAATAACCAGTAATGGACACTAATAGTCACCAAAAAAAACCATCAATAATGACTAATAGAATAGGTACCAATATCCATTAATAACCACCAATAGCCTCAATAAAAGAATAAGCAATAGCCATATATTATATTGCCTAGGATTGCTAAAAGTAATTTAGGGTGAAATAATTTATAATAGACAAAAATAATTTAAAGTAAAATAGCTTCTAATAACCTAAAGTTTCTAATAATAACATAAGGTGAAACAACCTTAAATAGTAAAAAAAACTAATAATAGCCTCACATAATAAAAAATAGCCTATGGTGAAATAAACTAAAATAACCAAAAGTAATTTAAAAGTAGCTTAGGGAGAAATAGCCGTAAATAATGTAGGGTGAATTTAAATTAATGAAAAATAATCATATAATAATTGAAAGTAGCTCAACCTAGGTAATATTATTATATTAGCCAAAATCTTATCCATTTATTAAACAATTTCTTTTCAAAAGAATGGTCATTGAAATGTTATTGAATAATGATATTAATTTTTTTTAAATAATAAATTTCAACTTTCAAAAGGAAAAAGGTAATTATGTACATTATTGAAAATTTAAAAAATTTAAACTTGAATCGTTTCATTGGAATAAAATCTCAATAAGATATGAAAATTCAAAGTTTATATTTTTGTAATGTTTAAAATGAAGTATTTGATAAATGTAATGTAACATATTATCACAACAAGTGAGGTGGCTTGATGGTAAAGGTGTTTACCTTCATTGCAAAGGTCAAAGGATCAAACGTCATGAATGGTGTTGTGTGATCAACAATGGTATGTTGACCGCATATACTCCTATTTAATTCTTAAAATAAATGTTTAAATTGATTATGTGGCTTACCTACATAGGTTAAGTTTTAAACCTAACCCAGGTAATGACACGTGTCAATAAATCATATGCTAAAAAATCATGAAATTATCAATAATATTATATATTAAAAAAATAAAATTTGATTTCCATGTTGGTTAGTTAGTTAACTAGTAATTGAATAGCTTAGTAAATTTGTATTTCACTTGAGAGTAACCTTGTTTCATTAGGTATTAATGAAATAATTCAATGTCCGTAACAACTAGTCCTTGTTCACTAAGGGGTTAAACAATTTCACCAGGTAAAAATGTCCAAAGTCATTCAAAATCTAATGAAATTCATAGTGAACTAGGATGCATTTTGTAGTAGTGCATGCTCATGAAAAATTAGGCCATTTTTGGTTTTGATGGATGTATAACTTGCTATAAACATCAAATTGGTTTTTTTCCCTCTTAATATTTCATTTTTCTCTTTTATTTCACAACAACATTTTTGTAACAAATGTCATGTTATAATTGTTAACCTCAAAATGTGACATTATTGTAACACTTCCATCATTAAGGTGTTGTGTTGTTTTTAAAAAAAAAGGAGATTCATGTGCCTCCACTTTCTACCATCATACCTATGGTTACAATGCAATGTTATGTTGCGATAGGAGGAAAAGACCCAAACACTTAGCATGTTGTTGCAACACGTCATTGTGTTGTTATAGGAGGAAGGAGACTTGCATGCCTAACATGTTCCTGTAGCATGGCACGTTTGGTGTATTGTTGCACTTAATTGAAGGAGACCTACACGCCTTTATTGTTGTAATGCAATGTTGTGTTGAAAAAGATTGTTGGACCAAGAATAACCCCCCATGTCAAACCAACAACCCCCCATGTTGAAGGAGATTCATCTGCTTCGTAGATACATGCGCTTACAACCATCTTGCGTTTCCAACATCGTCATTGATGCACCCTCAAGCTCCTTAATAGACTCAATTGCGAGTCAAAGGTGAAAACAACAGAAGGATAAGGAATTCAGGTACATTCCCTGGCTCGCAACACTTCAGGGGTAGAAAAGCATGTTAGAGCTCTGGGATGGGGACTAGGATGAGTGACAAGTGGGACAATTATTCACATAGACTTGCACAAACCAAACAACAAGTTGGTTAGTGCACAGTTGGAACACCTTTGGTGCAAAGACAAGCCATGGGCAAACACGGACTCACAAGACTCACTACAGCCCAGACTTGGGGGAAGCCACCACCTTCCCCCTTATAGTATTTTTTGTGCATGGCCACATGGCTAGCACCCAAATGTCATTTTGTTGCGGGACTCCCGAGTCCCGAAATTCTCGAAATTGTGACTTCCATGACTTTGGAGGCCCATAACTTATTGTGCAAACCTCCGATTAAAGTGAGATCTAAAACAAAATTGTAGCCCTTGTTGAGATCTTTCCAAGGATATATGCCACGACACCTTCACATGAGTAAATCAAGGCGATTCTTGACTTTTAATGGTTGGGAGTCAAATTGGTAATTTGATTCCTGACTTTTCTTTTGGTCATAACTTGTGTTTTTAAGTACCCAAATGGGTCATGGAAGCCCATTTTAGACATTTAAGTTGCAAGATCTTTCCAATGATATTAATTTTTTTCAATCCAATGAGTATTGACCTGTGTAATTGCTTTCTAAAGATTCAAAAGTTTATCGGGACTCTAACTCCCAAATTGGGAGCTCATTTGGGAGTGCGGGGTTCATTCCCTCAAACTCTCTACATTCTCGAGAGCATAAAATGTGATTCTTGGGCTTCACTCTTGGCCCGCACCTTTGTAAGCCTTTGCCTTGGTCACAAGCCCAAGGTTAAGGTTGCAAAAGTCATAATAAACAAAAAGGTAAGATTTTGTTTTTGGTCATTCTATGATTTTTCACCTCCTGAAACATTGTTTTTGTTTGTGTACACCATTTAAAAAAAAAGGCAATATGGTGAATGAGGCAACATGTGGGGACACCTTAAAAAGGCCAAAGTGGGACTTTAAAACCCTAGAGAATGTGAGAATAGGAAGCCAACAACGAGAATATAACCCAAGGTGCACCTCTTTGTGTGTGAGCTTATGTGTGTATTTAAATAGCCCAAATTTGTTAATGTGTTGTGACCAAATAAAAAGTCACTATTGATAGTGTGAACACAAATGGGTTTTAGGGTTTTTTTTTGTGTTTAATTGTTTTCAATGGTTGTCAACTTTCTACATGCTTGCGATAGGGATTATTCTGTCATTGTTGCAAGGAATGCATGGGTAGGCGACCTTGTTTGTTTGTGTGTTATGGAGAATAGGAACTGCATCAAGCTATGGATGGTGGAGGGGACGATTGCATTAAAAAAGGTTTGTGTAATTGATGAAGGAAGGTAAGATAAAAGGTAGGATGAAGGAGCGAGGTGATCGGTTCTTTTTGGTATGAGTTTTTCTTCTTGTTACAGTTTAGACTATTAGGCTATTTGTTGATGAACTTCATTACGCCAATGACTTAGCAGAATAGATATGTAATTCCAAGGAAGAATAGATGATATGAAGGATTAATGTTGAGGAATGATGAAGACAAAAGAGGTCTAATTTATAAAACTAAAGGGCATATAGAAATCAAAATGCATTTGGGAAGGGGAATTTTTGTCGCAGCACCTTGAATCCATGTTGTAGACACTTGTCAAAATGAGTACCAGAAACCTCAAATGACGCGTTCCCAAGTTTCTAATTAGACCCAAGATGGGTCCAAGTTACTCAAATAGCGGAATTGTTTGGAACTTGGGGCATGCTCCCAACTCTCAGCACTAAAAGGGGTACACATGGGTGTGCTAAAGCTCCGGGATGGGACTAGGAAGAGGGACAAGCTTTAGTTACTTACTCGAACATGCATCAAAATAACCAATAAGTTGGTTAATTCACTTTCTAGAACACCTTTAATGTTAGGACTAACCACAGGCGACCCTAAATTCATAAGACTCACCACAGCCCGGACTTGGGGGAAGCCACCACCTTCCCACATATAGTATTTTCTACATTTATCTATGGCACCTACCTCCGAATGGTTTTTTATCCTGGGATTCCCAAGGAGGAGTCCTGAAATTGTCTCGGTTTGAACTCTTGAAACTTTGTGAGTTCATAATTCTTTGCTCCAACCTTTGATTGGGATGAGGGTTGAAGAAAACTTGTAGCTCTCCTTGAAAGTTTTCCAATAGTGTGTTCCACTCCACCGACACATACCGGGGTCGGGTCGATTCTCGACTTTTAGTGGGCGGGAATCAAACTGCTAATTTGACTCCCGACCTTTCTTTTTGCCGTAACTTGTGTTGTAGATGTCCAAATGGCTCATGCAAGCCATTTTCAACATCTACACTTCAATAGCTTTTGAATGATATAAAAACATTTCAATGCAAGGTGTTTTGACCCCTACAATCGAACTTTGAAGTTTTGGGAGTCTCAGAGGACTCCCAAGTCCCCATTTTGGGAGTGTGAATGTCATGCTCACACTCTTCCAAAAAGTGGGGTTGCGTCACTCTCCCCCACTAGAAGAAAAGGTCAATGTCCTCATTGACACTTATAATTTCTTTCGACAATTGCAATTGTTTCCTTTTGGATCCTTGGTAATCACTTGTTGATTTTTGCAACTGGACCTTGTCTCAAGCTAACGTAGGCATCCCCAAGTTTCCAACACTTTTTTGACAAGTCCAAAAGGGTTTCATAAAAACCCTCTCCCAATGCTTCGTAAAAAAAACCTAAACTAGCCTAATTGACGAAGCCCTCGTCGTGAGGAACTTAAGTCAAGTCTACTTTTGACTTAAGCTACTTGACATGACTCCTTTCCCAACCTTGTGCCTTGATCATAATAATCAAGCATTAACTAAAAGGTTTGTTTATCAAGGTACGAGAAGCGACATCTGGGTTTTGCAAAAACCCAAACCCCAAACTACACGATTAAAATACGTGAACAGGGTCATGACTTCCTGCATTGGCCGCCACTTCCAACCAACCCTTTGGGATGCACTTAAAGCATGTGCATGTCCCCTCAAGCTCACCTTGCTTGCCTCCTCTTTTGGGGCCAAGGTTTCTCTTAACCCCAAAGTAGGAGTCCAATTTTGATTTGGGCCTACGTAAGAGAGTTCCATTTGTCCAATGCCATTTGACAACCCTATTTGCACTTATACATTATTTTCGTGATACAACATCTTGGAAGTTTTTAACCTTTATTTCACTTGCAACTTGATGTTGTACATTTTATGTGATTCCCTGCCCCACTAAAAGAAAGGTGATGTCCTTATCATATTCTACATCTCTTCTTTGTCGATCTAGTGTGGAATTCTTCTATGGCTTGTTGGGCATGCTCCATGTCAGATTCATTCCCCAAGATGCCTCTATTGTATGGTATCCTTTCCACTTAACTAAATATTCTCACTCTCACCCTCTTAATTGCCTTGATTTGAACATGGCCTCCACTTCAAATTCTGGTTTATTATGAACCAAGTCTAGAGGGGGCCTTGAGTTATGCTCTTGATTAGGCCTTTGCCATTTCCCACAAGCGTCACCTTTTCTCATCAAGTTGTGTGACCATTGACACTTCCTCATTTGCATCACTTGGGGGTTATCCATGTGCTGCCCAAGTCATGGCACAATTGGTGACTTACCTGTCACCATTTGAAAGGGGGTGGACCTAGTTGCGGAATGTTCTGAGTTGTTGTAACAAAACTCGGCTAACTCCAAATGGTCCACCCAATCTTGTTGATCCGTTGCCACATAATTCCTTAAAAATTGTTGGATCATCGAGTTCACCCTTTCGATTTGTCCATCAATTTAGGGACGGAAAGAAATGCTCATCTTGAGCTTCGACCCCATCGCTTCCATAAGGTTCACTAAAATTTGCTTGTGAACTTTGGGTGTTAATCCGAGACTATGTCGTTTGGGAGGCCATGATGCTTGAAAACATGTGTGAATAATAACCTACATGTCTCTTGGGTTGTGGCTTCATCTTTAGTGGGAATGAAATGGGCCATCTTGCTAAATCGATCCACCACCACCATGATGGCATCAAAGCCTTTTGATGGGGGCAAGCTTACCATGAAATCCATGGACACACTTTCCCATGGCACTTCAAGAATTGGGAAAGGTTGCAATAAACTTGCTTGCTTTTTATTAAGTGTTCGATTTTGTTGGCAAGTCAAGCAAGTCATCACATAATCTTTCAAGTTGGGCCAATAATAAGACTTATTGAAGAATGTTGTGGTGCGCTTTGCACCACCATGGCTCGCAAGTGGCCCATCATGACATTCCTTCAAAATGATGTCCCTCATTTTCCCTTTCGGCACATAGAGTTGGTTTTGCTTGTACCATAATAGTCCATTTCGCAAATGAAAATGTGACTTGGTTCCATTTTAAATGTTTTGCCTCACTTCCTTAGCAAATTCATGTCGGTGATTCGCTAATCAAACTTCTGTTTAAGGTTCTATTTTTCCCACATACACCACTTTAAGTTGGTGTTTCCGACTTAGCGCATTGGGCACTACGTTCTCCTTCCTGGGCTTGTGTCGGATGTCCACATTAAACAATGCCAATGTGTTTTACCATCTCACTTGTTTTTATGACAACTTGGGTTGAGTGGAAAAATACTTCAAGGTCACATTGTCGATCCACACCACCACATCCTTGGAGCCTATGTAATGGCCCCAAGTCTTGAGATAATGTATGATGGCCCACATTGCCTTTTCATGTGTTGGCCACTTTCATTCTGTCTCATTCAACTTCTTGCACTAGGACTCCTCCAATTGCAAAGTCAAAGGCATCAAAGTGGATCTCAAAATCCTTATCAAAGTCGGGTAACTTCAACACTAGCGCTTTCACCAAAATACCTTTCAAGGTCTCAAAGGCCTCGTCACATGATCCTTCCCATTCATAAGTTACAGCAAATTTCTTCAAGAGGTTTGTCAAGGGTGCAGCTATCTTCACAAAGTTTTTGATGAACTTGTGATTATAAGAGGCCAATCTAAAAAGGATTTCAAGGCCGGAATCAACTTAGGTGGTTCCCAATTCATAATTGCCTTGACCTTGTGATCATCCATTTTCAAACCTATTTGAGTTATCCTATGTCCAAGGAAGTCCATTTCCGTCACCCCAAATTCACTCTTTTTAAGCTTGGCATACAACTTGTTTTCCCTTAGTCTTTGGAACACTTTCCGGAGGTGCTCAACATTCTCCTCCAAGGAGCCACTATAGATCAAAATGTCGTCTATGTAGACGACCACAAAGTCACCAAGCCATTCCCGGAAAATGTCATTCATGAAAGTGCAAAATGTGACGGGTGCATTGGTGAGCCCAAAGGGCATCACCAAAAACTCGTATGAGTCATACCTTGTGTGACAAGTAGTCTTTTCTTCATCCCCTTCTGCAATCTGAATTTGGTAATACCCAGAACATAAGTCAATCCTACTAAACACATTAACTCTCGAGAGGCGATAAAAAAGATCATCGATTTGAGGCGATGGATACCAGTTCTTCAATGTTGCCTTGTGGAGGGCCTATAATCTACACACATCCTCAACATCCCATCCTTCTTATGAACAAAAAAGACGGGCGGCCCATATGGTGATATATTTGGTTTGATGTAACTTTTCGCAAGGAATTTTTCAAGTTGAACCTTAAGCTCTTTCAACTCCTCATGGCTCATTTGAAATGGGGCCTTGGCAAGAGGTGCCACTCTCGGCATCACCTCGATCGCATGATCAACTCGTCTTTTCAAGGGCAGGTTTTCATGCAACTCTTTGGGCATCACATTCGGGAACTCTTCTAATACTCATTTTATGCACTTGGAGGAAGTCACCAAATTGGTAGCTTCTTTGGGCTTAAATTCGTTCAACACCCGCATAACACACATCATACCATAACCTCCCACGCATTCTTTTTCCCAAGTTTTTCCTAACATGAAATGGATGGTTGATTCACCCCACAAGGCAACTCATGTGCCTTCACCCGCACAATCCCATTTTTAGACGGGATTCTAATTAGTCTATTGTGCCCTTTTATGAACACATTGTTTTGGGTGATGAACTCCATTCCCAAAATGCAATCCATTCCACCCAAGGTGGAAACCAACAAGTCTGCTTTTCTTTTCCTATTTCCTAGTTGAAAACGCATTCCTTTTGCTTGTGATGTAGTCAGATGGGGAACCCCATTCACGAAGTGCACTTCAATGGGTGCCTTAAGCTCCTCCAATTGGAGCTCCATCTTTTCGGCGATCTCTTGGGTTATGAAGTTGTGAGAAGCCCTTGTGTCCAAAAGACATAACACACCTCGCTTAATAATTTTCCCTTTCAAGAAGATAAATCGATTGCATTCAGTTTGAGCTAGGTTGGCATTGAGGGCAATTACCTTAGAGCCCCATTCCTCGTTTTGGATTTGGGACAATCTTTGGAGTAATGCCCCATTTATTTGCAATCGAAGCATGCTCCCTTGGGTTTCACCTCAACATCTCCCTTGGGTTGGTTCGCTTTGAAAGGAGCCCTCTTTTTCACAAAATTTCCCTTGGGTTTGAAACCTGAGCCTTGGAATTGTTTGGGCTTCTCATTTCTTGGGCTTTCTTGCCTTTGGTTCCATTCTCCCTCATGGCGCGGCTTCTTGTGAAGGAACTTGTTGTCCTTCTTGAACCTGGATTTTTCACCTCACCCCACATCCAAGAAGCCTTCTACTTTCATGATGGCCTCGGATGGTGAGGAGGCCCAATTCTCCTCAAGCTTCCACTTGGCCCAAATTGGAAGCCTCATCACAAATTGGCACACGCAATCTAGCTCATGCATGTGCCAGATCTGAAGCATGAGTTTGGAATAAACCTTCACATGTTGTCGCAAGTTGTTATTTGTGGCATTCAGGTCACGAAATTTGCACTGCGAGATGTCATTGAAATTCCTTGGGATGAATTCGGCCTCCACGCATTCCTTAAATAACTCCCAAGTGTAGCCATCGTTCTTCCCTTCCTCTTGTCTCACTGTTCTCCAACATGTGGCGGCATAACCTTTCAAGTAGGATTGGGCGAACTCCACAGCCGAATGCCGTCCAACCTTGGTGGCATGTATATAATCCTCCATTTCCACAGGCTAAGCATCCATAACTTTTCAGTCGCGGGCACCATTGAAGTTCCCGGGTTTGGCCGATTGGAATCCCACATTTTTAGATGACCCCCCTTTGAAGGCCGTAACCAACTCACTGAAGTCGAGCCCATTCATTTAGAGGAGGACTTCCAATTATTCCTAGGTGAATAGGACCGAGCTTTGTTGTTCCTTTTCACTTTCAAGCTCATCTTGGTCCTCCTAGGTTCTTGGTTCCTCCTCTCGAATTGATTCTGATGGGACTATTCAATTTTCGATGGGTTCTTCCAACATGGTCTCTTGTGTTTACTTACAGTTCTTCTTGCGTGCCATCTGAAACTCCCAAGAAGTGAATTGAGCTCAACCGGAGCTCTAATACCAAATGACGCACTCCCAAGTTCCTAGTTAGACCCAAGATGGGTCCAAGTTATTCGAACAACGAAATTGTTTGGAACTTGGGGCATGCTCCAAGCTCTCAGCATTAAAAGGGGTACATGGGCGTGCTGAAGCTCCGGGATGGGACTAGGAAGAGGGACAAGCTTTAGTTACTTACTCGAACCTGCATCAAACCAACCAACAAGTTGGTTAGTTCACTTTTTTGAACACCTTTAGTGTTAGGAATAGCCACGGGCAACCTTAGACTCACAAGACTCACCACGACCCGGACTCAGGGGAAGCCACCACCTTCCCCCATATAATATTTTATACATTTGTCCATGGCACCTACATCAGAATGACTTTTTGTCCTGAGATTCCCAAGGAGGAGTCCTGAAATTGTCCCAATTTGGTCTCCCAAAACTTTGTGAATTCATAACTATTTGTTCGGACCTCCGATTGGGATGAAGTCTAAAGAAAACTTGTAGCCCTCCTTGAGAGCTTTCCAATGGTGTGTCACACTCCACCTGCACACACCGGGGTTGGGTCAATTCCCGACTTTTAATGGGCGGGAATCAAACTGCCAGTTTTGTGCATATTTTATTTAATAGAATAATATTAGATTTAAAAATATTTACCCAATTTTTAATATTAATTTTTATTAACATAATATTTTCAGCATTCAATACATAATATTATTATAAATTTTTAATATAAAATGATCAAACAAAAAATTTACATGAATATGATTGATGCACCCCTAAGCTTCTTGATGGACCCAATTCTAAGTCTAAAGGTATAGACAATGAAAGGAAAAGGAGCTGGGGCGTGCTCCTTGGCTTGTAGCATTTCGGGGGTAGTGGGGCATGCTAAAGCTCTGGGATGGGACTAGCAAGATTGACAAGCAATTCACCTACTCACACAGGCCTGCACAAACCAAACAACAAGTTAGTTATGCGTAGTTGGAGCATTTTGGTGCACAAACGAGCCACAGGCAAGCACGGATGAGCCACGAACAACCATGGACTCACAAGACTCCACTGCCCGAACTAAGGAAAAGCCACTGCCTTCCCCCTTATAGTATATTATGTGCTTAGCCACGGGACTAGCACCCAAATATCATTTTGTCTCATGACTCCCAAATGGGAGTCCTGAAATTCCTTAAAGTTGGGACTTCTATAACTTTAGGGGCCCATAACTTTGTGTACATACCTCCTATTGAAATGAGGTCTAAAGTAAGGTTGTAGCCCTTGTCAAGAGTTTTCTAACAGTATGTGGCACGTGACTTGAACATAAGGAATTGGGGCGATTTTTGATTTTTAATGGTTGGGAATCAAACTGCCAATTTGACTCCCAGCCCTTCGTTTGGCCATAACTTGTGTTTTAAGTGTCCAAATGGGTTATGCGAGCCCATTTTAGATATCTATGTTCTAAGATCTTTGCAATGATATAAGGAAATTTTCAATCCAATGGGTTTTAGCCCCTGTAATCCCTTTCTGAAAATTCGGGAGTCCATCAAGACTCCAACTCCCAAAATGGGAACTTACTTGGGAGTGTGAAGGTCCATTCCCTCACACTCTCCTACATTCCCAGGATCATGAAATGTGATTCCTGGGCTTCCCTCTTGGCCCTCACCCTTGCAAGCCGTTGCTTTAGTCATGAACCCAAGGCTAGGGTTACGACAATGATGCCTATTGAATGCTAAAAGTAATATTTACTCACAAGTTATTTTCGTATGAACATTTGTGTGTGTGAACATTGTTTCATGCCAATCCTTCAACCTTTGAACCAAATACTTTAAACCATCATTTACATGATGTAACAACATTCCCAGATGTAATGATCCAATTGTTTTTGTGAAGCAATTTTTAAAATTTTTGATGCCACAACTTTCATGATTGAAATGGCATGGTCACAAAATGTGAACCCTCTCTTGTGTGCATTCTTTGGCAATTCCTTGGATTGTGTGATGTAAACAAGTTATTGCTCCTTCCAAATGAATGCTGGAACTTTCTAATTCATCAAAAGCCTTGACCTCGTCTGTAGGAAACACAACCTCCTCCATAGTTCCAATCAAACTAATGTCAATGACCCCTTCATCACCATTAACTTCACCATCATCTTTGGAATCTAAATCATTTGGAATATATTTGGGGTCCACAAACATGGCTACCAAATCTACACAATTAAATCCAAACCATGTTCCATAATAATCAAAGACATCTTCTTGGGTAACATTGGTAACCATGAAATTAATAATGATAAAGATACACTCGTAATGCCCATTCACATGTGCAACTTGAATACTTTATAAATGGGTATTTTATTTTGTATTCCACATTGGCAAGATGTTGATTCCTTGCAATCCAATATCCATTTGTTTCAAAATATTGGTTGGGATACATGCATTAATGGGTTCAATGTTGCCTTCTCCACACTTGTTTTCACAATACATTCCGTAACCTTGGTTTTTTATGAATCCCCTCTTTTTCATTTAGATGTGTGTGTGTAAGTCATACAACTATTGTTGTTAATCTCCAAACTAACCAATCAATTTGATGCCCTCTAAGGTCCTTTGTCTCAAATGAAAACTAATGTTTTAAGGTGCCATGGTGAGACTCAATGTTTGTTTGTGTATTTTGGTTGGAATGTGGCATGTGTCAAAGGCCAATCATCCACAATTTTAAAACACATTGCATAATGCAATATTATAATGCAATATTAATTTGATCAATGGTCTAGTTGATAAAACATGACCATATCCATTTAAGGGGATGTAAATTATGAAACTATTACCAAACAAACATATTTTGAAAGACTAAAATTGAAAATAAACACATACCAAATTGGCAATAATAGGTCCAAAAGTAATGTGTTTAAGAGTCACTAAAATTATGTTGTTCCAAACTTTGTAGGACTTTCATTCTCCCTCATTATTTAAAAGTTTCAATGTTTTCCTTGGGCTTGATGGACATATACATCACATCATGTAGGTCACAAAAGACTATTTGTCAGATTTCAACATCTTTGACCTTCTCCATTGCACGCAATCATTGTGCCTTTAATACATGCCATGCATAAAGGAAGATAAGGATATTATATGTAGCCCAAAAATTCCTAACCATTGACACACAAATCATACCAACTTTTAACATTAGCTAAATATGTAAAGATATTGTACGCTTCCTAGGAATGAAAAAGACCTTGGACAAGGATTTTTTAAAAACTTCATTGAACATAATTATGAAGAAAGAAATAAGGTAGGATTCATATTCACCGTAATGCTATAACTCTTGAGGGGCGTCATCAATAATGAAACAACTTGGTTTCCAATTAGGCATGATTTAACAACATCTTCGCTTTCAAAGGTAGGAGTCATTCAATCAAATCATCCACAATTTGTTGACTTGTAATGATCTATACTAGAGGCACATTGGTGTGATGAACATCAAAACCCATCAAGGTGAACAAATGATATTTCACATCATTTTTGCCAAATGTGGCATCCATGGAAATTGTTCCAATATGACCATAAAATTTGTTTAATAGCATGCCCTCAATTCAATTGAGTCCAAATGCGATCTTTCAAAGATTGTGAAATTTGGGGTGCATACTATGACACGTGAATTGATGATTTGAGATCTTGTTGGCCATGTGATGGTTCACCATTTGTTAAGGTGTGTGTTCAATGGTAAAAACATGGCTCCACCACATTGAGTCATGTGTATAATCATTTGATTGAAAAGGCATCCAAACATCCTCGTTTGATCAATCTTGCATGGTTTGGGTCATTGTGATGATAATTAAAACCATAGGCATAATCATACCTACAAAACATACCTATGGTAAAGATCATATGTGTTTGTGAAGGACATTTGAAAAGCAAAAGAAAATCCATGGAACATCACACTATACCAAATATGGCTAAGGTGGTTTTTTTTATCGATGGGGTTTTGAAATCCTTTTGAGGGGGCAAGTTTTTGTGTGTTCCTCTCCATTGGGGTTTCACACATCACCTTGTTTGCCTTCCAAGAACTCACACACAATATTTACGTATTGTTTATTATTGCACGTGTAAGTATTACTAACTTAAGTTCCATGCAACTAATAACAATACTAAAAATGTAAACATCCCACTTGCAATATTTACATGCCAATTATTTAAATCCACAATGGACATGGCACCCAATCTTACAATACCCACATATCAACTTTACACACACATTGGACTTGGGACCCAACTTTGCAATATTTGTATTTCAAAATCGAAACACACAATGGACATGGGACCCAACCTTGCAATACTTAAAACACACACTAGACCTAGGACCCAACCTTGCAAGACCTATGTTCCAAAACTAAAACACCCACTGGACTATTCCTATAATATCCATATTTAGGACTAATAAGTACATATAACATCAAACATTGAAGACTTAATAGTCTTTTCCCATAATCAAAAAAATATAGGTTATATTCACACATTGATCCATTACATGAAACTAATTGAAGAGTAATTAAACTAAAACCACACACGAATGAAAGAAATGAAGGGGAGGGAAAAAAAAAACCTTTAATTTGATGGTCCAAGGTGATGACAATATCCTTGCAAAACTTTCCAACCCTAGATCAAATCATAACTCCAAATTTTGAAAAAAAAACCTTAAGTATTGTTATAGAATAAACCCTAAACATGTACCACTTTCAAAAGAGCTTCAACCCCAACTACAAAACCTTACACTTAACCTTAAAACTATACAAAAATAATTTTAGTTGAATTAATTATGAATTAAAAATCAAAGCTAAAAATTTTAAAAAATTAACAAGTGAAAAAAAATCTTTATGTTTTACCTTCCAATTTGAGTATCCACTCCCCTTCAAAAGAGAAGAAATGAGTTTCTTTGTTCAATATATATAGTTCATGACTTTTCCCTCCTAAATTAACTTAACCTTGAATTTAATTAATATCAAGAATAATGTTTTTGCAAAGCTCATAAATGTTTGGGACATCTACTTCCCTAAATCCTCCTTTGATCCTTTTTATGTTATAAAATATAATTTTATTTTCTTAACTCAAGGCATTAAATTATTTAATTATGTTGTGTACAATATGCAATAAATGGTGCAAAGTGGAGGCTCATGGGGACATTGACAGTAGGAAGAGCCCACAAGTGCAATATCCGCACAGGAAGCCTAAATATGTTTAATTTATTGCTAACCGACTGAATGCAATACCTACATTTGAATTATATTTATTGGTTGTCATTGACGTTAAGTAGGTGTTGGGTAGGTAGGTAGGAGTGAGGGTAGGTAGGTAAGAATGATGTGACGAGTTTAAGTGGGAAAAGGGGTGTGGATCTAGTAGGTAGGTAGGTGAAAAGGGGTGGGAGTTGGTTCTTAGTTGGCAGGTAGGACCAAGATGCATAAAAACACTCCCCCTCCTCAACCTTGTGACCTACGTATGTGTAAGGTAAAGCCCCAGGCGAAGGGCATTACCAAAATAAGGGCACACAAGGCGATGGCTGAGTGCAGGCCTCATTACCAAAGTGAAAAATGTCTATAGATAACAACCCATTTTGTGTGAGGAAGAGAAAAGGTGTGAAACCTGACACTTGTCAATATCATTTTGACTAACTCTGAATCTGTCCCAAGAATGCAAAAAAATCCAATAAAAATGGGGTTGACAGATTGGAAACAAGATTTGGGTCATAAGTCCAGTAAACTCACACTCCAATGTTTCTATTTGTAAGGGGACATTCCCCAAATAAAGGGCCATTTATTTCCCTTATATCTGGGGAACCATGCTTTACATTGGGGCCTTACCCTAGTCCACCTAATTATATTAAAGGGTTTTAAATATATATAAATTAGGGTTGTTATAAGACTCATCAGGTCACATATTGGGAGAGTTCTTTCTTCTATATTGGGAGGTGTTTGTCAGGCCCTTTAGTGTGTTGAATGTGCCAAAAGGTAAGGAGCTTGTGGGGGGGGGGGGGGGGGAAGAGTATATCAGGGGAGTTTTTTGGGTCATTCCCCTCAATTCAGGACTCTAATAATAAGGTAGAATGTGGAGTTGACTACTTGACAAATAGTGTAAGGCAACTAACTGCATACCTACATAGACATGTGATCTGCCACTGACAAACTAACTTACTTGCTTGCTTTGTGGGTTGGCAGGCAGAACAGAACAGAGCAGGGTTTGCATCAAATATTGGACAAATTGTCAGTTCCAACATGTAGGTAATCACAAACAACTCTTCCAACTTCCAAGTCTGGTGGACAAACAAACAGTCTTGACTGATCTGGAAGTTGTTGTTCTGTCCTTGAAGCAGTTAACATTTTGTCACTGTGGTTTGTTTCATCAGTTGCCTGTTGGCCAGCAGTCAAGGATCAAAATTGGTGAGGATAAAAATCCGCTATTTTTGAGTCAATTGCTTTTTCTATATTAAAATTTTATATTAATTTTTTTTCTCAACTTTCTGAAATAACAGTAAGCCACAAGCATCCTTTTAAAATGCTACCAAACTAAAATCAGTGCCCAGACTCCAAATGTGCTAAAACGTTTTTTTTTCTTTTTTGCCAAATTCATTTTTTTCCCCCTGCCATTTGGAAAACAATTTCTGAAAAATGAGAATATTGCAACAGAATGTTCCCTTTTACTTTCATTTTTTGCAATTCAGTGACATTTCGCACCAAAACTAAAAAAAATCTGATCCCAAGGAAGATTTGGCATATTTTGATGATGATTTTTAGAAAACTGTGCAAAGTTTTTTTTTCAAACAGCAACAAAGTGGCCACACACTTTTTAAGGGTGGTTGAAAACTGCCAACATTTCTTCAAAAACCGAAATTTCCCTCTTTTCAGTAGCTTTAAAAAATCTTATATATAATTACAACAGTGTGTCTGTCCGTCCGTCCGTCCGACGACGGTTCCGCGTTTGAATGGACCGGCGGAACCGGCCCGGACGGTCGGATTCCGAGACCGGAAACCGGCCCGGACAGTCGGATTCCGAAACCTGTGGCAGGAGGGGGGGGGGCAGCAGGGGTGGGGGGGGGCCAGGGAGGAGGTTTTTTTTTTTTTTTTTTTTGCCGCCCTAAACTGCCGTCGTCGACGGACAGTGTCCGACCTCTTTTTTTTTCTTTTTTTTCTTTTTTTTTTTTTTTTTTTTTGCCGTGTCCGAAGGTCACGGGCACCCACTAGTAAATAAAATTACCACATACCTTACCACATACCTTGCAACAGAAAATTCCAGCTTTTAAAAAAGCAGAAGTTCTAAGTCCAAAAATTTCCAAGGAAAGAAAAAAAAGGAAAAAAAAAAAGGAGGAAAACTATTTTCAATACTTACAACAAATTTTATGTGATAGCTTGATGTTGGCCAGGTCAAATTGGGGGTGTGCCAGATAGAGTTGTCATGAGTTCTTGTGCTGGATCTTGTCTGAGAGGGGAATTATTATTGTAGGAGGTTTTTGATGGTTTGATCCATCTGCTAAAACTACTTCCTGAATCCTCACCAGTTCTTCTACCAACTCTGTTATGCTGACAGGATGAGCTTGAAAAGCTTTTCTGTTTTTTTGGGAGGTTCGTACTCCTTATCAAAGGGAGGGCGGGAGGTAATCAATTGCAATGTCTCCAACTGCAACTCAGTCATCATCCCACATGACCCATTTCAGAACAGGACTGAGGCAATGAAAGAACTGGCTGGGTCATTTGTGTGATTAGGTGATCTCCAAATCTTCTCAATTGTAGCACACCACCTAAGTTAACTACTTTTCTCAGTCCCACTTTGCCCACCCCATAGTTCCGAGTGGAATCTTGGATCTGTTTGTCTGCAAAAACCAAAGCATTGAAAAACAAGATAGTGTTAGACTCACAACAAGCAGTTTTGAAGCTTAACTCTTTTGTAAATCAAACAGAGGTGCCTTCTCCAAGCAAGAGTTCCATTTCTGCTCTTATTGGATTTTTCAAAAGGCAAAAAACAATAATTTGACAAAAAAAAGATTTATATGACAAACCCACATAACACTGCTTGATTTTTCACAGAGATTAATTGCTTTTAACATTCCACAGTCAAAATTTCAGTTTAAGGTTGACAAAATGGTTTGAAATGAGTTCAGGCATAAAATGTTTCAAGGTTGAGTTGAAATACAAAAACTTTAGAGTGTTAGAACCCACACGACAAAAATTATAGGATTCAAATCCTCTTCCAACTTGGAAAAACTCAGCTGATGAACAAAGAAAGTTTTGATCCCAACAACTGAAATGGGTGCTGGTTCTTTCCCAGTCTTCTGAACGAGAAGTTTGTCACATTCAGCTGCTGGTTCAATGGAGCACACTCAGAATGTACTCTGTAGAATCCTACAGATGTTGAAAACTAATCATCATCAATGAGCTAAACAACTTTTTTTTTTAAAAATTTGCAGGTGATCAGTAATCTATCACAACCTCAGCAAACTCTTGCATTCATGAGAAATTGTGGAGACAAAACTTCAAACGAATACTTGACATATAATTTCAATTCTGTATCACCATGTATTTTCCTTGCCAAACTAAGCCATGTGGTGCACCCCAAGAATTTCTCAATACAACGTGCAAGTATGGGATATCTGACCATAGTAGTGATCCAGCTTCTTTTGCCATTTAGCAGACTTCTCCTTGCAGTTGAAGATGGTGTCTTCTGAAGAATAGACTCTGAGAAGGCTTCTGACAATTGTTGCCAAATTTGTCCCAATTGGGTGCCACTTTTCTCTTGCAAGTACTGGTTTGCAGTGAATGTGTTGCGGAATTTGATTCAACTTGTATCTCTCAAACTCATTGCATTAAGAATGTGGTAATCTATATAATCTTAGAGAGATGATAACACTAGCGTAACTTGCTCCTTCCCTCAATTGTTTGAAACTTGTGGTGAGAATCATGGTATTGAGAAGTCTTGTTGTTCAACTTGTTTTTTTCAAACTTTGAATGTTTGCATAATTGGCCTTGCCAACAATGTGATATTGCACATTAAATTATAACATTCTGTTGTGGTTTGTTGCAGCATTTGTCCTCAGAACTTCTATACCCATTTCCTAACTATTTCATTTACTTCTCAGAAAAACAGTCCTACGTGCTCCAAGTTTTCTATCACATACCCAAAATCCCAATATTCACAAATGGCTTGCTTAAGGATATCTTTAAGGTGTTTGAGGCCTCAAACACTACATTCTATGTTTATTCAATGTAAGCCATTATATGAACAATGTAATATACTTGCATCTACACTCACTATCAAAACATTCATGAAGTCCCAAGGGAGTAATGGAAACTAGTTATTGTTATTTAGGAAGAGAATGATGGGTCTAATACCATGCAAGCAAAATTCACAAGGTTGCAACTTATGACTATACTTATTTTTGGAATTTTTGTTTTGATTTGGTTTAACAATCTCATTCAAAATGTTATGACTAAGTTTCTTTTTTTCAAATTTATAAATACGAATGCTTGTGATGATACTCAAAGTATTTCATATACTTAGTAGGATATTTTTTGACCTTTTGGATGTAACCCAAACCTTAAATGTGGCCAAGTGTTAGTGATGGCAAGAAACCCCTATGCAAGCACACATAAATATGACACCTCGAATGATTAAGTATTTCAAGATGCAAAAGGTAGACCAATAGTAGGCTACAAAGTTTACATACTAAATGAAATTGCATAACAATAACATCATTATAAGGTGGGGAAAGGTGAAGAAAAACAAACGCATTTGTCTAGACACCCATGTAAACATGCATACATATATCATTTTTAAAAAGTTCATTGTGAGATAAGACTTTTAGTTTGTACTTTTACAATGGTGGGTTGAGTATTCAAGTTGGTGTATTCACTTTTAAGATTAACAAAACTTACAAGCAATTTCTAAAATATCTAATTCATTTCAATTGCATATTAACATTTTTAAATAAGTTATATTATATACTTATGTCCTACCTCTGTTAAAGACTTTGTTGATGAACAAGTAACCAAACTAAGCTGAGATCATTTCCATTACGATACATTAATCTCATGTTACCATAACCTTGGGTCAAGTTCGTCTTTAAATAATTATGAAAAGCTTTAAATGGATTTTTTAGAAAAAGAAATGTTGAAGCGTCAAAAAATGTGATAAATGCTCTTTGGAACTAACGAAAACAATGATAAATGCTTGGGGAAGTGACAATTTTTTTGAAAACTTGAAGAAACTTGTAAGACAAGCCTTGCGCGGGCAACCCTAAACCATGTTGCTTGCTTGCTATTATATTTTTGTGTTGCAATTGTGCCTTCTTCTACTTTTGGGTTCGAATTTGCTTTCTTGTTGTCTACTTCCACAAGTGTATGTCATCTATGTGTTTAATCACTTGATAAAACTTTATTTGCAATTTTTCCACTTGCTTAGAGCTTTTGTTCAAGTAAAGCACCTTGAGTTTGGTGGTTGCAACTTTTTCATGGAGTTGCTTCTTGAGCTCAAAGATTTGGAGACAAGTTCATGTTGTTGTTGAACTACAATTTCAAAGAACGCCTTTCCAAGTTGTGGACCTCTTGTCCTCTTACATGCACATCATGTTTATCTTTACCCAACTTCTCTTTCAAGTTTTTATTGTCCTCTATGTTGCACCAACTAGCTTTCCTTCTAAAGGTCTCAGAGTTTTTTTCATGTGCTATTTTTACAACATGACAAGCCCAAACTTGGTAGCTAACAAGTTCACCTCTTCCTACAGCTCATGTAGCTGCATGATCTACATGATGATGTGCAATGTCATTGAAGTTGTTACAACTCAACTCCCGCCTCATAGCTCATTAAAACTTCATCAATCGATTAATCAACAAGCTTTTCAAAACTCTGCTACAAAGTATCGCAAATAGTAACAGTCATCACATCACTGGTAATAGTCCATCTTCTTCCTAGTTTCTCTTTTAGTTGTTGGTTCTTTGATTTTGCAAGGAAACTTTGATCCCGCTTAATCTATGAAATTCTTTCTACAACTATAGAGTGATTAGAGTGGGATTTTGGATTCGATTACAATGCACTTGTTGACTTCTCTAAAATCTTTGTTGGTATGAAGAATAAATGAGGGTTTTCTCATAAATTGTTGTTCGTGGATTTGTATTCTTTTGCTTTAAGATTATTTTTTTTATTGCAATATTTTGACGTTGAATCCAACTCTATGTTGGAATACACATTCTTGTATGTCATGTGGCAATTTGAAACTCGTTCAAGTTTAATTTTTTGCCATTTTTGTTGTTGTGCAAAGTTTTTTACATCATCACAACCACAACCATGGTTGGGCAAGGTGTGGCATGGCAGTGTTTTGCGAGGTCTGCATCTTCCAATTTTTTTGCAAGCTTGTTTTGTGATGTCATCATCATGGCTGCTAAGCACACTCTTATAAATTCCTTCCATGACTATCTGGCATCACTCTTGCCATCTATCTTGGATCCCTTGCTATTGTAGGTGGATATATTTACCCATGCATCTTGTTATTTCTACGTGTGTCTAGTTCCTTTCTTTTCCTTTGCCACGGGGATAATACATGATTGTTTCTTGGCATGTATATAGTGATGTTGAAAATAATATTGTGCTAAATTTGGAAGAGGAAGATGTAGCGCCATTGTAATGTCCAAGCTTGTGCTACAAGGAAAATATGTTGTTAAATTGTCAATAGATGTTTAAGATTTTGGGATTGTTGCATGGTTAAGGGGCAAGGGCATTGGAATCTATTTAGATGTAGGCAAACAAGGTGCAAGAGGTGCATATGGAGAATGTTTTAAATCCAGGCTTGGGCATGGCTCCTGCTTGTTAAACTATTAAGATGATCATGCCATTGCAAGTATGAGCATGCAACACAAGCACAAGCACTAAGGATCAACAAGGTTGAAATTGTGCTTGTGACGCTTGAAGGTAAAAAAGGACAAGGTCCAACTATTGTTTTTCAAGATGAAGAATGCTACAAGGTATGTTCTATAATTATGTAGCTTACTTCTATCTTATTTTGGAGATGGTCATAATGGTATGCACAATTCAAATGTTAACTTTGGTTATCAAAACTTTGTGAAAGGCTTGAACTAGTTTCCATTCAAATCATGTGTTAAATGGTACTCCAATTAATCTTTAAATATTGTTAACATTGAAACATGTATTTAACATTGAAAGTTGGTTGTAGTTTGGTATAGAGAAAATGTTTTTGAAACCCAAATCATTGCAAGATTTAAACATTTATACTATTGGAAGCAGGTCCATTTTGTAGCTAGCAAGGACTTAAAACCTCATCAACTTGACAACATGATCTAGACCTTGGCCACATGGTGATATTGATTTCACTTTCTCTTTAATATCCTTGTATTTTTCACTTGAAGACCTCACCATTGTTTGCTTGATGGCAACCAACTGTTATGGACCGGACTAGTGTGAGGCAAGGAAACATGGCTACAACCAAGTGGAGAATTACAAGACAAAACAAGACAAGATATGACAATACTAGAGAATTGAGAGCTGTATTGATCCATCAACTAGTGTTGGTATGTTGGAGGGTTGTCCCCCAAACCATCTCCTTTTATAACCCTGAACCATCCTATCTTGAGATGTTGAGTCTGCACTACTGCATGCTGCAACATTGCCAGGTCTGCACTGCTACATGCTGCAACATTGCCAAGTCTGCACTGCTGCGTGCTGCAATGTTGCCAGGTCTGCATTGCCGCACTGTTGCAACGCTGGGACATGGCAACACTACTGGTCCTTGCTTTTGTGTTGTCGGATCCAGGCCATGACACCAACCCCGTATCTTGAAATCTCAAGTAAAAGAAATGGTTCATGCAATTTTCAGGGTCCAATGCATAACTTTTACTTACTAGGATTGACCTCCATGATTGGCATGTTGGATAACTTTGATAATATATTGTTGACCATACAAGAGAAGATAAAATGGGCAGACATCATGAGTGAGGTGGACAGACATCACAAGAAAGAAGTTGAAAATAAAGCAACAAATTTGTTAAATGACATCCATTAAAGTAAGTGACATCCTAATTTCATTGCAACAAGTGTTTGCAATAAGTTTTTACTGCCTATAACATGGATGTGCTCACTTATTTCTAGCAAGATTTTTGAACTTGAAAATGTTTTTGGTACCACTTAGTTCAAGTCCAGAATGATTTGGATGTGGCTACAAACATTGTTGCATTATGTTTGTAGCATGTATTCCTAGTGCCTCCATCTAAAAATCTAAAATGAAGTTTTGAAGTAAACCTATCTATCCCCACCCTTTGTGAATCATTTTTTTTCTCTTGCAAATTTGTGTCCATGCATGAAACAACTAACCATAGAGTTTAGGTTTAATTGTTGACATGAGAAAATCAACTTTTGGATCTTTTTCTTTCAAGAGTTGATCTTTGATGGTGTAAGATATCCACATGTGAAATTGCTTCTTAAACACATGCTTGAATGGGCGTTGGATCATCACATTTACAAGTTGAAGCCTAGACGTACATTTTATAGGTATAAGCATTAAATAGACATGTGGATGTTGTGACTTGATCCATTGTATGAACTCCATGCTCTTATGAATTGACCACCAATCTATTAGTCATACCATCTTTTGGTTTTGTGGCAAGTTCAATTCATGTACCTCATTTTTGTGATAAGGAATTAAAATCCTTTCCACAAATTGTTGGCAAGTCTTTAAGGTAGACCAATGATTAGCAAAGTAAGTCAAATGAAACCTTGCTCCCAAACAAAATGCCATCCTTAAATTGTTTTGAGGAAGACATCTCATTGTTGATCTTGTAAAAATGATTTGTAGAGGCAAAAATCTTCCATTAGCTATAGAGGATACTATAACAATAATTTGTCTCTTATCTTCAACCCCAAAAACATGTTTGTCTTTTGATCCCTTCTCTTCCCATGTTTTTTCCCCATTTGTAGATATAAGGTGAATCTTTGTTTGATTCGTGTTTATGACAAATGATGCAAAGACATTGTATGTTTTTACAAGGTATGCCACCCTATGTGCCATTTTTATTCCTTGATTTTCCTAATTTGGTGGTAGTTTTGTTGCAACTATAGTAGTTGCTTCAAAGGACCAACCCACTTAGCTTTCATGAACTTTCTAGAGCATTCCAATGAAACTTTTAATGAACCACTTATAAGTTCAAGAGTTTTGAATTCAAAAAAACCTTGGATAATGGGTTGGACTATGGGTCTAGAAAGGGTTTGTCCAGAAGCTCTAATATTTTGTAACAAAACATGAGCTCATCTCTCATTTCTAGCCCACAATCTAGTATCAAATTGTGTTGTTCTGTGATTGTAAAAGCTCTCCCCCTTTCTATTGATTTTTCAACCCATGTTTGTGCTTTCCATCTAAGGTAAACCATTTCCTTAAAAGGATTTAAAAAGTTTATCAAATGGGCTTGAGTGTTCCCCTAGATTTCTATAAAATGCATGAAGATAATGTAAAACATTTGTCGAACTCCTATGCCTTTCCACTACAATCTAAATACGAGGCCAAATGTGTGGTGCAAACCATTGAGTGTAAATACCTCTTTGACGTTTCTTGGATTCTTGTCCTTTCTTCACTCTCTTACTTGACGCATTTGCCAAGTGATTGCAATGTCATGTGAGGTTGTAATTTTGGTTGTCCAACTAGATGTTTGCTTCTTTCCATTGTTGTTTACAAAGAAGTTTTTTGATTCTTCATAGTTAACTACTTTGCTTCATGCTACAATGCTTCCTCTTGCTTTGCTTTTCCTATTTGTTGGAACATATCAAAGATCATGGTTTGACAAGCCTTGACTCTTGAACAATATGACAAGTTCAATTCTACATTGAAAAAAATTGCAATGCTTGGAAAGAAAAATAAAAAGAAAAACTTACAACTCTACTTATTGAATGGATCTTGATATTTACATAATGTGCACACTAACCATTCATCCATGCATTTCAAGTACATGCATTCATACATTAAAAAAAATCCTTTTTTTCATTTTAATTAACAAATATAGTAATATATAGTAATATATATATATATATATATATATATATTAAATGAATGAATTATTTGAAAATAATTAAATTTTTTTCTTTCAAAGTGTCAAACCTAACCCGAGGCTATGATAATGGTAACTTGAAGGTTAATGACCATTTCACCTACACCACCATTTGCAACTTTAAAAATCCAAGCGAACATGGGTAGAAATTTTTCATCACCCTACAAATTGACACTTGATACAAGACCACCATTGTGGCCTTCACATCCAATTTTCATGACATCATGTCCCCCTTGCAAAAACATTGATGGCATTACCAACAAATTCAATGGTGCAATAATAGTGGATCCCAATGAAAACTAGTTGCGTTTGCCCCATGTATGTTTGGTAAAACCTAAAATCATCAATGCATGTCTACTATCTTAGGGCAATAATATTTTTTTAAAACATTAAAGGCAACAACAATACCAAAAAAAAAAATCAATTAAAAAATAATTTCATTACGATTTTTGTTATTAAATCTTCATCAAAATGTTATTGAAAATTTTCAAATAACATAAAATTAATTAAAGAAATTTATATCTCAAAAAATTTATATTAAAATTAATTTATTTCAAATTTGATATGTTTTATTTTAATCAATTATTGCGTTATTTTTCAAATCAAAATTTCTTAAAATCTCATTTTAATAAGATTCAAAGGAATTGAAGCTAATTATTTGTATGTTTATAAAAAAAATCATTTAAAATTTTATTCATATGAATTGTTTTTTACATTTCATAGTGATATGAAACCTTGTGATACAAAAAGGCAAATGACAACCCAAAAAATAGAATGATATAGAGGCATGATTAAATCAGTTACCCAACAAGTAGATGGGTAGATTTCAAAACAACCCATCAATTGGATGGGTGGACCCAAAATTGACACATGCATGTCCATTAGCTTGGGCAATAAAAAATTGATCATTGAAGAACACCAACTTTGTTCAATGTTGCAACTTCCTTCACATCACCAAAGATCCATTCATAATCAATGGTCAAAGAAGCAACACATTATGGGATAGGGCATGATGTGTGAAGATGACAACAAAAAGAAACCTATTTGTGGTGCTAGAAAACATATGAAATTGCTTGAAACAAAGTGACTTTAGAAATTTCATAAAACATGATAGTTTGTCAACTTTTGCAATTATCACATTAGGTATGTGGTTACATTGAATGAATCTAGGTGTTCTCAAGAATACACTACAATATGGGTTAAACAACTCATAAGTTGTTAGTCACATATGTGTTGTAGTGCATCAATTCAAAAGCATGGGTATAACACTATTGGCAAAATACTAATTGGAATGGACATAACATTAATTTATGAATTGTTAAACCCAAATCGAATTGATTACAAAATGAACTTCTACAATTAAGATGTTAGTTTGGTTTAACTTTTGAAAGCTCCTTACTCAAACCAATAATGGGTTTAACATTGTAGAAACATGTCCATGTTATGTCCTTTCCAATTAACATTTGTTCTTCAACCAATTATGCGTTTCAAAGAAAATCCATTGCATTGAACCCCAAAAGACAGGAGCAATTTATGCAGACAATTAATTTCAACACATTTTTTTGTTTTTATTTGCCTTTGGCCATGATTTGTAAATTATTTCACATTCTACCCCATATACCAGCCAAACATAGGGTTTTTGTTTGCAATCTATTGGATTTTATGATAAACTTGAATTATTCCTTCCTAATTCACCTTTCCTTCCTAATCCTTATTGTCTAGTAGTTTCTATATCTTATAAAAGTGACAATTCTACTACAATTTAACCAAAATATTTGCAAATAATTCGTTCATTGATTTATTTAAAATCATTAATATGAAATCAAATTACACTAAAACCCAAATTCCATGATTAAAACACTTTGTGACTATGTTGTAAAATCAATAATGTAATCATGTTAACCTCTTTTTATTGGTGAAACTTCATTAAATTAAAATTTTCATATTAAAAAAATTTATTTATTTTAATTGATTTTGGAGGTTTTCAATCACCAAAAATGAGAAAAAGTAAAAAAATTACAAATTTTTATATCACTAAATATGTGAACCAAACATAATGTCCAACTTAATTATTCTTGATTATAACTATGGTACATTACAATTGCCTACCTTTGGTCATGATTTTACTATAGGACTATGGATGCAATATGACTACATGATAAGGTCCTCCCTCCTAAATTTATTTTGATTAATTTTCAACTTTGGTAATCTACACATAATTACAAAAAAGCCGAACATATAATTTTTTAAGGGCATCATTTAAGTTAAAGTGAAAAATGAAAACCACAAAAAACAAGGTTTGCACATATATATAATTTAAAATGAGGGTACCATGCATATTTTGCAACCATAAGAAATTTTAATTGTAAACTAGAGGAAAAATAAAATTGGGTAGGAAGGTAGACACCTCTTTAAATTCAAGGAGTGATGACATTGTAAAATGTAATTAGTGGAATATTTTATGGGCTTACCTATTTTTTTGTGACAAGTTAATTTTCATTTTTCATTTCAAGGTGACAAGTAGTTTTAACAAATGTATTTCACATAATGGGTTGACAAAATTTTGGCCTCTCACACAATAATATGAATATCAAAGGATATGAGAGTAAGAAATCCAAGGAAAAGTTTGAACTTTTGACAATTAATCCAAACTAATGATTTTTTAATTTTCCATGTGGTGCCACACTATAAACATAATGATATTTGCATCAAATTGTCCAAATTTCCAACTTCAATCAAGAACTAGCTTGATAAGCAATCAAACTTGAAATTAGTTATCAAAGCAAAAAACAAAAGTTTTGGTACATCACCTAATAAAAAAATTGGTTTCACAATGTGACTATGGTTTCCAATTTTTTTGGAAATTTCAAAAATTAATCTTATACAAAATTTGATTCTTTCATGAAAGTTATCAATTCTTTCACTTTTTTGAAATAATTGGAACTTGTGGTTATTTGATTTTGAAATAATTAAAATCAATGGTTTCAAATTTTGAAACAAGCAAAAATAGCAATTGTTTGATTTCATTTTTAAAAACATTGAAATTGTTGTTGATTAGAAACTTCAAATAATCACACATTATTGGTAAAATCCCCAAAAACATTTGCGTTACTTCTAACCATTATAAATATCTCGTCCTTAGATTAAATAAAAATTTTTGAGTCCAAATTTACCCTTTCCCAAATCTATACTATTAATTGTGTTGGTCCGTCTGTCCGTCCGTGACGTGACAGTTCTGGCAGCGTTTTCTGTGGCGGAACCAGCCATAGAGATTTTCTATGGCGGAAACGGCGCTCGTTTTTTTTTCCGCCCTTTTCCGGCGGGCTGGCCTTTTCCGACGTAGTTTTGACAGAAACAAGGTCCAGTGTCCGTCCGTGACGTTTTTTTTTTTGGTTTTTTTTGTTTTTTTTTCGCCCTTTTTCGGTGGGCTGGCCTTTTTCGATGTAGTTTCGACAAAAACGAGGTCCAGTGTCCGTCCGTGACATTTTATTTTATTTTTTTTCCTCGCCCTTTTCCGACGGGCTGGCCTTTTTCGGCGTCGTTTCGACAGAAACGAGGTCCAGCCATTGATCGTGTCGTCATGTGTGGGGTCTGACACAGAGGTAAACATTCCATAGCCATTTTCTCACGGGCCATTGATCGCGTCGTCGTGTGTGTCATAGTGTCCGAAGGTGAGGGGTACCCACTAGTTAAATATAAGCTTTAAGAAGCCTCACACACAAAGGTGAACGTACCAATGTAGTTGATGGTTCACCTTGAGCTTTATGCATTTATTAAGGTCACCCGACAATATATTGGGTTTGGAAAATAAAAGCAATAGGAATAAGAAGTGAAAATACACTTCTACAACTTTAAAATGACAAAATAATCACAAAATTTCTGTAAAAAATAGTACAAATAAAGTATCAAACTCTTACAAATATTCAAAGTAACAATCATTAGTAGGAAAAATGACAACACTTAAAATTATGAAGCAAATTAAACTTTGAAATGCAATAACAAAAATCTATAGTACAAAAAACAACTATAGGAATACAAAAAGTTAAATTACAACAACATCAAAATATAATTTAAAAAAATTATTGGGCTTACACAAAAATATGACCTTTAAGTCCAAAATGGTGCAAATTTAAATCCAAAATGGTGATCCTACTAAAAACAATAATTTTTTTAAAATGTCTTTTAAACAAATAGAAGTTAATTTTATCAAGAGTTTAGACAATCAAATTTTAATAGTTTCATTTAAACACTTTTTTTTGGTGCTTAAAATAAATAAAAATTGCTGGTAACATAAATTTAGTAATCTATTTTGGTAATGAAAAATTGGTAATCAAATTTCAATAGTAAAATCAATGCTTGGTAAAATCTAGTAGTCAAAGTTATCATGCACAAAAAATCCTAATAGTCTTTTCTAACCTTTAACATCATCATCCCTCCTATTTGTGATTACATCCTCATGATCATGTGCCTAAACAAAACAACAAAATTACTTTAGATCACAAAACAAAAATAATTCTATCATGGTAAAAGGCCTTATAGTAGACTCAAAATGCCCTACAACATTTTTAGTATGCTTTGTAGTATCATTAATCAACTTTGTATTGACCCCAAGCTTAGAATACACTTCCATGTTGGTTATGATACCCTCTTCCTCACTTTGGTGACTATAGAATTAGTTATCCTTTTAGTCTTCATGTGTTTTGGGGAATCACCAAATTAAATTCCCATAATGAAGGAAGACATTTGGATAAAAAAAATAATTTTACTTAATAAAGTTGTTTGTCCTATTGATAATAAGTAAAAGCCTCATTGAATATTGTCCTTGTATAAGTCCCATTACTCTAGCCTACCTTTTTTAGCGTTTTGTTGATATATCATTAACTTTAATGGCATATCAAAATTTAATGTGTTGTATTGGAATTGCTTCTCCTTGCAACCTCTCATGTAAAGTAAAAAACAGGTTGGAAGGGACAAGTTTTGGTGCACCTTCCTTTACATGCGGATTTAATCATTTTGCTTTAGGAGTATTGAAAATTGAAGGAGGCCTTACTAAACTTGGGCTCTTCATCCTTGTTTTATTTTTTGAATTGGATGGTATATGTCAACATACATTTCCCAAATGACTATGTTTAGCCTTTAGGGTTGCATAACCTTAATCTACCCAAGTTCCAAGTCCTCAAAGTTGGTAGCAAGTTTAAAGTACTTGGGTTAAATCAAAATTTGGCTCATTAGGTTTGTCTCACTTCGATTTCATGGGTGTTGCCAAATTCATAACTTGGTGTACAAGTTATTGAAAACAACAATAAACAAATCAATCTACTTCCTTTGTTCTACCAAGGCAACAAGAAGCAAGAACTTCTTGCTCACATATGTGTTGCAACACCCTTTCAACCAAATTGTTTGAATGAATCCCAACATCTATGCCATGTATTTCATCTTCAATTGGGAAACTTTCCAACTTTCCTTTTGCATTATTGCATCCATGTGCACCATCCCAATGCACATTTTTGCTACATTTAACTACTTATTTAATTAGTGGCGGTTTGTTGATTTTGGCCTACGGCAAACACGCCATCTCACACATGATGTATTTGGTAATGAATACCATATATAACACCATGCATTATTGATTCTATCAATTATGGATTGAACTGAACTATCAATTGTAGACCTTCACTAATGGGCATATAGGCCCTAACTACACACTATTGAGACCAAAAATTACCAATTTGTTTGGTCCACTTAACATCCTTACTAACTATCCACTTCTAAAATTGTCCATTTCAATGAAAACCAACTTTACCTTCTCGAAAACGTTCACTACCATATTTACCCTCTTATACCTCTCCATTTCTAGTTTTGATGGTCATCTTTCCAATTTTGGTACTTTTTATCCTTCTTTGATCTCCTTTAGTTTTTTTGCCAAATCTTTACCTATCTTCTATGTTTATTCCTTTCTCACACTCCCCCTAATGGCATTCCCACACAAACTAGAAAAAAAACAACAAAAAATTGTAATGTAAAGACAAACATAAAAAATTAACAAGAAGAGAAAATGAGTGGGATGGTTCCTTTCTTAGAGGAGTTGGTAAGGGTAGAGGTCACAATTCAAAAATGGCCTAATGTTGGCTAGTTCACCATTGGATATCAAACAATCACACCAAGATAATTGATATTTTGTGATCATAGTCATTGATTTTATGAAAAACATGCACTTTGGATTTTAAACGTTGAATTCAAATTTTGGAAGAAATCAATTAAAATCTTATCGGATTCCTTTGGATTGAAATGGATTCCATTGAATACCTTGAAATTCCCATTTAAAAACTTGGTGATGGATGAAATCTTATTAGATTCCACAAAAAAAATTAAAGTTGGAAAATGGGTAATTGTCAATTATAATCATTTGGAATTGGTGTAATACAACTACATGATTCAATTAAATTGATATAAGATTATGTACTTAATATTTTTTATTTTATGAAATTGGTAGCATTTAATTTTAGTGTTGTCAAATTGATAAAAACTTTGGTTTTACCAAACTATTTTCCATAACTTGTGTACATACCTTTTCCAATATGTAAAAATTGGTTGAATTTTTTTGTAATGATAAGTTGGAAATGTTTAATGTGATGTTTCAATTTTGCCATCCTTTCCCCCTTGTATTTGAACTTCCAACCTTTTGGGAATCAAATCAAAAAACATGTAGGGTTTCAACTTATCGATGTTGACCATGATGGGTTTGAGATCAAACTTGTCCATTCACTACACTAAAAAATGCATCCTAGTTCACTTTGGGTTTCACTATATGTTGAATGAATTTGGACACTTTTACCATGGTGAAACCAGTCAACACCGTAATGAATACGAACCAATTGGTACATACAATGAATTGATCCATTAGTATTTTGCGACACCTAGTGAAATATACAATTACCAAGCCATTTCATTTTTTAATTAATTAATTAAACAACATGGAAATCAATTAAATTTAAATTATTTAATATTATTGATAATTTCATGATTTTCAACCTATGAATTATTAACACGTGCCACTACCTATGCTAGGTTTAAAACCTAACCTAAGTACATAGGCCATGTAATCAACATAAGTAAACACATATTCTATGAAATTACATAGGAAAATATTCAGTCAACTTACCATTGTTGACCACAAACACACCATTTGTGAGGTTTGATCCTTTGACCTCTAAAATGTAGGCAAACACCGTTACCTCAAGCTAACACACTTGTTGTGATAATGTGTTAAATTGCATTCTATTTATTAAATACTTTATTTAAAACATTATAAAAACATAAACTTTGAAAATTCATATATTATTGACATTTTGTCCAAATGAAATGATTAAAATTTAATTATTATTTTTTCAATATTGTAAATAATTACATTTATTTCCTTTTGAAAGTGTAAAATCATTTGAAATATTTCTTTTAATATCATTATTCAATAACATTTCAATGACCATTTTTTGAAAAAGAAAATGTTTAATAAATGGATAATTTTTTGCTAATATAATAATACTATCTCTGTTAGGCTAATTTAGTTATTTTAGACTTTTCATTGTTCTAAATGATTTCACCTTAAATTATTTACAACTATTTATGGTTATTTTCAAATTATTTGGTTATTTTTAGTTATTTCACCCTAAGCTACTTTTGGTTATTCTAAATTATTTATGGCTACTTTATGTTAGTTTTGACTATTTTAGGCTATTTCATTTTAGGTTATTTTCGACTATTGTAAATTATTTTGGGCTATTGTAGGTTATTTCACTTTAGGTTATTTGCGGGTATTATAAGTTATTTTTGGATATTTTAACTTGGTCAACATGTTAGGATAAATCCTTAACCCTATTCAAAATGGTGCAAGGTCTTTGCCATCCACTTACTGCATTAGATGTGAAATAATATATTCACATTTAAGATTTATCATCTTTCAATGTTTGAATATATCATTTCTTATAAGTTCATTTTATAAATTTAGTATGTTGTAAATTTATGAGGCTAAACCCATGGATAAATCTGGTAAAACTTTGTTAATTTTGGTTAAAATAACATAAATTTGCTTAACTATGTTATATTGATTAAAAAACGTTTCTAAAAATTAAATTAAGATAAACTAGGATAAAATTTCTTATATTTTGATAAATTTGGGTGAAAATTTTAAAAACTTGGTTAAAAAAACATAAATTTAGCTAAACTAAATTATTTTGGCTAATTTTGGCTAAACCTATAAGTTTTTAAACTAATTTTGGTTAATTATTACTGAATTTGAATAAATTTGGCTAAACCTATAAATGTTTTTGGTTAAAATTGGTTATCTATTTGGCTAAATTTGAACAAGTTAGGCTAAACTTGTATACTTAAATTAAATTTGGTTTAAATTGGTGAAATTGAGTTACATTAAACCATTGAATCTAAACTTGGTTAGACTTGGCTAAATTTTAATAAATTGGGTTAAACTTGGTTTAAATATGTTAAATGAAGTTTAAAAGGTATTTTGGTTGAACTAGGGCCAAAACTAAGTTAAATTGAGCTAATTAATCTAAGTTTGGCTAAGCTTGATGACATTTAAAGGTTGCTAAAGTTGGTACACTTGGCTAAATCAAATTAAATTAAGTTACATATGTTAAAGTATGGTACATAAACTAGGATGAGCTAAAACAAGTTGAATTAGAATAAATAAATATATTTAAAATAAACTAGGTTTGAATTAATTTATATTTAAATATACACCTAGTCCTATTTAAAGGCTACTTATACGAAGAATTTGAATCCACCTAAGCCTATATTTAGTGGTTAGTTGGGACTTAATATATTTATTTAAGCCTACTTAAAGTCTACTTAGATTTTTTGACCTTTTTACTTGGCCTATTTATTTAACTTAGCTTGCTTAACCTACCCATGTACCTACTAAACCTAGTTACCTTTCATGATTACTAGTCATGTAATTGTAATATTACAATCATATGAGAGTAAAAGTCTTATAATCATGACTAAAATCACAATATATGACTAGGTCATATCACTCTTTGACTAGGTTTGGACATTAATCACAATATGTCCTTGTCATTGATACTATGTTTTGGTGTAGTGCGTTTTACAAATTTTATAAAATAAACATTTTCATAGTTCATATGGATATCATAAAGACAAAATTTATTTATTTATGATTTTGAAAACCATAATATTGAAACAATTAATTGAACACATTAAATGTTTGTGATGAAAATTGATGGAATTTTATTCAAAAATTTGATGTCCATATTTGTTTGAACCATCCTCCACATATCACAAAATTATACACCAATTCAAACATATATTTTTATCCAAAAGTTTCATTCTTATAACTCAACTTACTAACGAAACATTTTTGCTTATTGACAATCTTAATTCATAGTATGCATTATATTAAACATCACAAATATAATTAACCACGTTAATTTAATTGTTACACCCTATGAAAATTCATTAGGACCAACAAGATTCCTAAACAATATAAAGTAAAAAAATAACATTCATTACATTAGTTCATGTTTGCATAATGACAAAATTTGAGAATTGATTTAATTTCTTTTGTAAATTGTGAATTTTCAAATTTATTTTGACATGCCCAAATTGATGCTTGAACTAATGTTGGCTAGTTCTTGTGATTTTTAACAACCCATTAGACCTAGGTGTAAAGTCTTTTGTAAAATGGAAGAGCCTTTGGTTTTAGGATTTTACAACATTAAAACAACTAATAAATAATTGTTAATTTTGGAGTCAACTCCAATTTTTAGCCTACTCGTCCCTTCCTTGGGTAAAACTATGCAAGGCTTTATAAGATTCATTGGTTTTGGGTTGAAATGCAAGTTTAGTTTTAATTACCTAGACCAAAGACCACGAGGAAAATATTTTTGAACCTCCAATGAGATCAACTAATATGTGTTTACATGTTTTATTTTTTTCTTGTTTAGGGGTAGGGATACATGATCTTGATTTTTTTTGGATTTAGGGATTTTGTTCCCCCACATGTTCCCAAATGAAATAATGAAAAAATACGCAACATAACAAGTTAGTGGACTAATAGGGAAGTGCAACATGAGAAGATAGAAATTGAAAACTAAAATCACATAATTACACCAAGGCTACTTATCACAATTTTGTGTTCTCAAAATATTAAAAAGAAAGAAGAGAGAAGATAATTTATAAAAAAAACACTTTGTGTTTAATATTTGGAATCCTCCCTACTCAAGTTTAATAGTAGACCACTTATGTAATTGCTTTGCACCTCCATGCCTTTTCCCAATATTAGACCACTAACGTGGCATGCTATTTTTTTTCTTCTATCTAGCTATTTATTTACCATATAGCTATCAAGCTATCTATCATGTGCACATTCCTTTTTAAAAAAAAAACTCTTTTTAAATCAATTTTGGCTTTCTTTCACAAATTCAAACCTTGATCCTTCAACATTTAAAAGGTGGAATAACAAACACAATGCTTGAATGCATAAAACCATGCAAGCTTTAAAGAAACTCAAAACATTTTTCATATCTCTTGGTACAACAAAATAAAATTTACATTCATGCTTTAATTTATTGTATGTATTAAATACATTGTGAAGTGAATTTAAACAACTCCAATATGCATATTATTATTTTTTCCTAATCCTAGTTTAATTTATGTTTTAAGACAATATATCAATAGTTGATAATTTTAAAGTTATTTATGTGCATGTTACTTATGGATTAAACATACATGCAAAGTAAAAACAATTTTAGACAAATTGGTGCACAATGCTACCAAACTCAACAACTTCACACAAATAAAACATACACACAAATCTAGTTGGGCATGACACATCAAACTCAATGTTACATAATACTTGCACAACATGAACAATTTTTTTCAAAATTTGGAATGTACCCCATCTTATGATTATTTTAAAAATTTTAACGAAAATTAAATGCTTTTCAATGAAAAACATGTACATTGGTCTATGATCAATCCTTCAAAAGCAAGGATTAAGGTATTGTCCAATGTGGGGGCATTTATTATAATTATTATAATTATTGCCAATTTTAAGTTTTTGGAGAAATAATCAAAGAATTGTGGATTTTGGGTATTTCAAGAACCTAAAAAAGCCACAAGTTACATGAAAAAACAACTAGTCTTTTAGGCGGTTATTTGATTTTTTCCAAAAAATTGAAAACAATACTTATGTATCAAAATAAAAAAATGATTTTTTGATAATAACACATTCACACTTGTGATTATCATTTTATTAAATATTCGTTCCAATAACTTTGTTCATGCTTGTTCAAGTTTAACAATTGGTAGTGATGTGTACATATGATGTGGCACATTAATAATGCACTTACCACATATTGATAGTTCATTGATAACATAATTGAAAATGATAAAATCTATTAAAAATGTAAATTAATGAATGTTACAACATGTTTTCAAAATGATAAATTGACTAGTTCAAAACCAATATGATAAAACTAATTACAATTGAAGTTTCAAAACAACAATAGAAGTGTTCCATTGTGAAGGGAAGCTTTGCTTATCCATCGTAAGCAAATGCATGTTCACATATAAACACAAGTGCACAAGGAGGTGCAAATTCATAGACAAATTTTGGAAACAAGTCACCCACATGTCATGGATGAGGTTGCAATGGTGGCAGACCGAGAAAACAAGGTGTGATTCTGCAATGGTGGCAGATCAAGAGAACAAGGTGTGACACAAGAATGCAAAAATGACACTGCAAAAACTATAAGGAACACTAGGGAGTCAATTGAAAATGTTGCGAAAATGACAACGTTGCAAAACCTCATAGCAAAGCAAGAGTTGATGACACTACAAAGTTGCAAAGCAAACAAAAAATGAAGATGAAAGTTAACTTGAATTGTGAAATGAACATGAAACAACCTTCTAGGGAACTATGATGATTGCATTTTACCACTTTTTTGGGCCGTTAACAAAAAAAAAGATACCCTTGACAATGCTTATTTTTCAAAACAAACTATAATTAAGAGACCCAACTTTAACACCATGTGTGAACAAAGATAAAATAAAATTAATGATGATAAGATAGATAATGTCAAATTAGAGCTAATGGCTATAATCCTATGGGATACTTTTGAGCTAGGTCCTATCATTGTGACAACCTATCCCTAAGTGTGAATCAACATAAAGTGACATTCTATACTAGGATTATTGTTTGATTGTTTCAGAACTACGGTTATCAACCTCAAGAATTGCCTCCATACTCAACACGGTTGCAACGCACTTTCTAATACCCACTCAACACTAGTATTGTATTGTCTTTACTAATTATCCATTCTCCCAATAAACATACTTTCAACTACCAACTTGTGTACAATGTTTTAAATCTTTGCTAGAGTTTGGTGGTGGATGAAAATGGTGGTAAGTTTAGAAAGTTGAACACTGGATGAAACTGGCATGTTCATCCATTGTCCCACTTTCTTGGGGGAGGTTGGCCCCATTTCTTCACATTTTCAAGCTCCACCATTGTCCATTTTCTGCAAGAACACTTGAGCCAATTCTCCAGGACTTTTCAATCCCATCATCCAACTTTTGCCAAAAAAATGTGTTCCTTTTCAAAGTGTCCAACTTCCCCAAATTCTCACAACACTTTCTCAAAATTTCATCCATTTGTGCAATTTCTCTAAATGCCTTCCCATAAGAAATGGGAGCAACTTTTTTTCAGATTTTCATCCACTATGCAACTAGTCCACCTGGTCAATCTAAACCCACATTCTATTTTCAGGCATACTTAAGAATAAAATAAAATAATAAAATAAATAAAGAAGATTACATTCTTGTTAGGCCCCACCAGCACCACTACCTTAACTTATGACATTTTGCAACAGAAATTGCATTATTTATTTATTTATTTATTTAATTGCATTGCTTAACTCATTGAAGCCAAATTAGAATCCTGTAGGCTGGAGCACCTTGGCAACTTGGATATTAATTATATTATTTGTAGAAAAACGTTGAAATTTTCCCCAAAAAAAAAGGATTTTTTCCAAAGAAAAAATATCTTTTTATGGGAAGTAAAGAATATTTAAGAATATAAAATGTTTTTGACTTTTTTGGCATGGAATCTTCAAATTTAATTAATTAATTAATTAATTAATTATTCAAGAGACATGTGTTGAAGCCTGCCCCTGTACTCTGGGAAGGTGACATAAAGTTGACCAATTATCATAAGAACAATGTGACCTCCAAAGCAGGGTTTTAAAAAAAAGATTTTTTGATGTAGCCAAAAGTGACAATCATCCAGAAAATAATTTAGCCACATTTGGCGACATTAATACATATGAAGGTAAAAAATAAAATAAAATAAAATAAAATGTTTCTATATTCTTGGCTACCTTCTGGAAGTTATCATAAGACTCTGGCTATTTGGAAGTCTAGTTCAAGGACTTAGCGTGCTGAGGCCAACACTGCAGGCCCCAGCACCAGGCCCCTTTCTTCAAACCTTCACTCGTTGGCACCTACGAGGCTTATGTGAGTGTGTCAAAGCGAGAGATGGTAATCTAGACCGACCACTTGGGAAGTTTGCAACGAGTACTAGTCCCACCCATCTAGAGATTGGGGTTAACCCAAGGTCATGAGATGAGCATGAATGTTGAAGCTTCACTAAGTGTGTGGCTTTCCATGTACATGTGACGTAGGTGTTTAGGGAGGCACGAGAATGAAATGAAATGATGATAAAAAAAACATTAAGATGTAACCGAGTGCAAAAAGTGGTATTTAAATTCAAAATCTTGCTAATTTTGAGCATTTTTTTGGGTATGAAAAATCTTTTTGTATAGATTAAAATCATATTTTTCAGGTCAAAATTTGACAAAAATTCGCCAATAAAATAAACTCTGCAAGCCTAAAGGGTCAAACAAACCATGAGGAAGGGTTGGCCACACAATCAAACATAAACCATGTGAGGGACACCCTTAGGGTGAGTAAAAAATATTGAGGAAGATTTGGCAAAAATATTGGCTATTTTTGTGATGGGTCCAAAAATGGAAGCCTTAGCCATTATAATGCTTTATTGAATCACTCCTATCATTCAATCATGTGTACTTCACAATTAAAAAATGTCTCCCATTAAAATTTTTAATTTTAATTTTGGCATTTGAGCACCTTCACAACCCAACATGGAAATAGTAAATAGCTATTAAAATCAACTTAATGGAAGAATTTTATTAAATTTTAAATTGGATTAAAAAAACAATTCCTTTTCCTTTGCAAATTTTGCAATGAACCTTGGAATTGGAAATCTAATTTACTAGTTTCCTTTTTTTTTTTTTTTGGAAATCTTGTCAAATAGGCATTTAATCACTTTCAGCATAATAAAAAAATCACTCAATGATACTCAATATGTTCCCCATTACGTTCCCAAAAATGTCCCCAGATTCCCAATGTGTTCCCTAAGACGTCCCCAATAGCACCTTGTTTTTTTAATCTCATAGTTGTAAAGGGGGCCCAAAGGGAAGCCTGAGAAAGCATTCTTCTATTTTGGGGAAGCATATGTTAGGCTCCGATGTTGGGGGAGTGGTCCATGTTCCAAAAATATTCGTAATGGGCCAATCAAATAACTTCTTCTCCCAAAACAAAAAAAAAAAAACTACTGTGGGCGCACTCTTCCCTAATTAATAAACCGAGGGTAGAAAAATAAATTTATATATATTACCTACTCAGATCAGTGTTTGTGTGTTTTTTAAAAAAAATTTCCAATTTTGTGATGTTGCCACATTGGCAATCATCCAGAAGGAGATTTAGCCACGTTTGGCTATAGATCAGCTATGAAAGTAGAAATTGATTAAAATCCTTTTATATCCTGGCTATCTACTTGGCTGAAAACTGGATAGAAACATGGCGATTACTTATAATTTATTATTATTATTATTATTATTATTTCTGTTTTTGGCGATTTTGATATTGAGAAAGAGAATATTCGACAAAATATTATTGCTTTGGAAAAAAAAAAAAGAAAAAAAAGAAAAACGCTGAAGTGTCTGAGATGTTTATTACCTAGTGGTCGGTAGAATGAGAATTAGGAGAGACACAGCAGGGGGCACGTAATCACTAATGACGTCATTTGATTCATTAATGACCCGCTTAATTAAAGTTTAGCCTAAAAAAGCGCTCTGGGAATTCCCGCAGTGCACTTGCCACTCTCTCCTTCTGCCTCCGCCTTCCCTCTCGCCCTCCCTCCTTCCCGTTCCTCGTCGCTTCATGTCTGTTGTGCGTGGGCCCCCCGTGGTGTCCCTCCCTTGTGCTGTTCGTCATGGATAGCTCGCCTTTCCATTGACAAATTGCATGCTTGCCACACACACACAACCGAAAGGAAAACTGCGGTGCTTACTGGATCCTTAAATCTTTAGGATTCAAAATCTCATCTAAACCCTAGCAAGGAAGGAAGTAAGGAAGAAAGGAAGGAAGGAAGGAAGCTCTGGGCGGGCGGGGAAGCTATTGTTGTTGTGGTTTCTGTATATCTGCTGCTACTCTTCTCTGTTTGTCCTCCCTTTCGTTGTTTTGTTCTTTTTTGAAGTGCTGTTGTTTTGGGGGGAGAAACATTTCTCTCCCGTCGCAAGTAATTAATTGTGTGGGAGGTTTCGTGTTTCTTCTTGGGTTTAGCGGGGTGGAAGAAGACGAGGACGACTCTTTGCCTCCTTTCTTCTTTACTCTAGTTTCCTTCGCTTTACAATTCTTTGTAGAATGTCCGTTTCAATTGCGATTTCTAAGCGCAGAACTCCCAAGGCCAGACACAAACTTCAAATTGAGAGTAAGGTTTTACAGCATTTTGGACTTTTTCCGGAGCAGGGACTTGCTGCGGCTACCAGTCTGCTGGTCTCTCTAGAGAGAGAGAGAGAGAGAGAGAGAGAGAGAGAAACAACAACAACAACAACAACAAATCGCTCGTTATGAGATAGTGTTGCGGTGAAATCGGGTTTTCCACTTTTCTTTCTTTTCCAAGTTTCTGTTTTGGCCAAGGAACAGTTGCTGGAAGTGTTTGTCTCCCCCCCCCCCGGGGCTCTGATACTCAATTCGTTTCGGCTGCAAAGGAGGCTGTACCGGCTTCTTGAATCCTTTGGGTTCGGGGGGCACTTGCCTCTTCAGTTGCTTCACAAAAGAAAAGGTAAGTGTGACGACCTCTACTCACAAAGCGAAGTTTTGAATGAGAGCGTTGTTGACATTAGCATCTGTTTTCTTGCAAAACACATTCAGCATAACAGCCAGACTCTTCGCGTTGCCCCTCATTTGTAGAATTACAGAGCAGCCAGAGTCTTCAAGTCTCCATCCGTTGTAGAATTAGGGTTTGACATCCATCATGGTAAAGAAGGACCTTTGTGTGATAATGGCCAGGTGGTGAGAGTACAGCCAAAATATGGACAGAGAAAGAGTAATCTTTGATTCTTCCTCAGAGGATCTCATTACAACACCCCTAGTGACTGACAACGATGGCACTGGAATCTCCAACATTAGTAGCTCAAGTCTTGTGGGTGGGAGAACCAGAGGCAATGGAAGCAGCGGTGGTAGTGGAAGTGGAGTTCAAGGAGCTGTCAGGTACCTGAGGAGGGCAGGGAGCAGGGGGCTCAGCAGGCAGCCATCCAGGCAAGTACGGGAATCAGCTGCAGCACATCTTGAGGAGCGGCAGAATGATTGGGCTTACTCCAGGCCAGTCGTACTGCTGGATCTGCTGTGGAATTTAGCATTTCTTCTGGTGGCCACAGCAGTGGTGATTTTGAGCAGGGATGAGAGACCCGAGGTGCCATTGCGCTTGTGGATTGTAGGGTATGCTTTGCAATGCATTGTGCACATGCTTTGTGTCTCCTTGGAGTATAGGCGGCGGCGTCAGCGGCGTGCTGCTGCACCTTCTGATACACCAGTGGAGACATCCCTATCACATGACTCTATGCAGGCTGTGGATTCAGCTGGTGGTGAAAATGCTGACACCAGGTGTTTTAACTCTTGCCAATTTATGCGAGAGACTTGTGCTCTTTACAAATGCTCATTGAAATTTGCTTCTAACTCTGGAAAATTTCAGATACTGTTCAAATGCAGCAAATTTAGCTGGCAGTGGTGATTTTCACCATTTGGGACTAGGGATGCTTTCAAGCTGCATCTATTGCACCTGTCTCAGTGGAAAAGCTAGAATGGCAATTGGTACACACTTACAGAAAGTTTCTGATTTGTATTCTGATTTTTGAAACCTTTGGCATGCAGCTTAGTGAAGCGGTTGGAGTCTGGCAACACCATGTTCTCGTTTGCATGGTGGATGTTTGGGTCCTATTTAATCATTTCCGGAGGTGAAGATCTTATCAATGAGGCTCCATACCTTTACTGGTGAGGAAACCTGCAAACACCTCCACATCTCTGTCAGAGTTCACTTCCATTGAAAACCTAGCTCTGATGAGTACTGTCTGTAGTAAATATTTCAATAGGAGATGATAGACTAATGGGGTGGTTAAATTATTTTTCAGCTATTTCAGAAATTTCCCTAGACATGCACTGAGAATAGATTTGGGGGATGCTCTTGTTGTGATTTATGATCTGTTGCTTACTGGATCTGCAGGCTGTGTTTGGTGTTTTTGGCATTTGATGTGCTCTTTGTGGTGTTCTGCGTTGCTTTGGCATTTGTCATTGGCATTGCTGTCTGCTGTTGCCTCCCCTGTATCATTGCCATCCTCTATGCAGTTGCTGAAGAGGTGAATTATTCATGTCTCTATTTTCTTCCACATTTGATAGCCAGTAAAAGATTTAGGTCTTCCCTGTGATGCAGTGATTTTTTCCTTCATAGAAGGAGATGAGGCCATGGTCACTAATTCCACCTATCTAGCAGTGCTGTCCTTTCTGGAGTTTCAGAGAGCTTATTGAATGCTTGTCCCAAGAGTTCATATGCTTGAATGAAGACTCTGTTATCACTCACAACTTTGTGGCTGGTTCAAAATTTGGATGATGTTAGAAGCAGCATGGTACAGTGTCTGCATATGCTGGAACATGTCTTGCAGAGTTTGCAAAGCAGTTTATGCCTGGAGAGATGTTGAGGCATGCCTCAGATATCTTCATATGTGGTAGAAGCACTGAGGATTTTCTATAGATGACTATCTCTCCAACTCATTCCAGTTTTGGCCTTTAATCAGGCGGGTGCATCAGAGGAAGAGATCAATGCACTGGATAAGTACAAGTTCCGGCGCACTGGCAGCAACAGCTCTAGTGTGGTGAAGACAGGAGCTTTCACAGGGGTGATGAGTTTGATGGGATCTTCCGACAGGGTGACTGAGCGTGCCATAGCTGGCGAGGATGCGGTATGTAGTTAGGTCAAGATATATGTTTGTTGATTGCACATCTCATCTCATAAAAGGTTCAGTGACCTACTGGTGAATGAAGGATGTGGTGTATTAATGAAGGCATTTTCCTCACACTTGTGCATTAGGAGGGACTAATCATGTTTTGGTGCTTTTAAGATGTTGTCTTACTGCAAACAAATGGACAGCACCTCTGAATTGCAGTTGTTACATGTGCAGGAATGTTGCATCTGCCTCTCTCAGTATGAAGATGAAGTGGAGGTGCGGGAGATTCCGTGTGGTCATCACTTTCATGCAAGCTGTGTTGATAAGTGGCTGCGCATCAATGCCACATGTCCTCTGTGCAAACATAATATCACTCATGGCAACAACAGCCATCAGGAAGAGGTGTGAAGGCAAAATAACAAATGTGCTACTCTGGGACGATTCTTACTATCAAAACCTCCACAACATTTCTGTTTTTCTGTTTGCTAAAAGACTGGAGGATGCCAGGAGGCAAAGGCTTGTGAGTAGCATGTAAATGTTAGGTGTTTTGGGACAATTGTTGCTCAATTCTACAAGTGTTGTTAAAGGCCATTAAAATCAGCATTACCCATTAGGCACTTTCAATAGCTTGCAAGGGATTTTGTTTGGTTTCAGGGAAAGTAGAAGCTGGCAAATTAGAAGAAAGATAACAAGTTGATGAGTTGAAAGTTGTTAGTTATAGAAGGTGAGCTAGGTTGTCATGGTGCAACATTGAAACCCTTGCCAAAATCTTTTTGCAAGAGCTGGCATCATTTGTTGAGCAGTTTCAGCAAAGTTATTCAGGATCAATGCAATGTACAGAAATCAACAGCAGCAATGAAAGCTTGGTGCTCAACATCCCCAGAACTTTTATGTGTATAAAAGAAAGAGGGCTTCTTCCTGTCAATTGCAACAACTTTGTGTGTATGAATTCTCTCCTTAAATCAGCCACTTACTGTGATTGCAAACAACTCAGCTCTTAATATGCCATTAATAAATAATTAGTTAGAAGTTAACTAGGTAAACAAGAGAGGCCTAATCACCAATTGACATCATTGGGTGTCTAATGAAACCAAATTAATATTTTACAAATGTGGAGTTTAGAATGTGGAATCAACTATGTCCACAAGAAGGGTCTAGGAAAAAGGGCCCTTCACTTGCGGAATGCACCGGTATTGTTTCTTTTCTTTCACACCTTTCTACTTTTTGTCGCATCTTTCAATCATCTTCCAAATAGTACGAGGCTTGGCTCCTTTCAGCGTTGGGGATCATTACCAGCAATGCTCACTGCCTGCTTCTTCACAATTTTAGGGTTGGTCCTTCCTCATTTTTTTTGGTTTTGTTTTAGGTTCGTTCTTTTGCTTTTGTTGTGTCATGATGGTATCTCTTTTTTTTTCCTTTGCTTGGCATGTTGTGATTGTGCATGGTGTTGTCTATTTTTTCCCAGCTTTTAGGGCAGTCTTTCGTCACTTTTTGTTTTGTCATAGGTTTGTTATTTTGTTTCTGTTTTGTCTCAATGGTAGCTCTTTTTTTTTCCCCCCTTTGTTTGGCATGTTGTTATTGTGCTTGGTGTTGTTTATTTTTTCCTAGTCTTTAGGGCGGTCCTTCTTCATTTTCTTTTGGTTTTATTTTAAGTTCATTCTTTTGATTTTGTTGTGTCATGATGGTATCAAATTTCTTTTTTGACATGTTGTTACTACGCTTGGTGTTGTCTATTTCTTCCTAGTTTTTAGAGCACTCCTTCATTTTTTTGGTCTTGTTTTTAACTTTGTTCTTGTGCTTTTGTTCTTTGTGATGTTAGTGTTTTTTTTCCTTTGCGCATTGTTGTTATGCTTGGTGTTGTGATTTTTGTGTTGATAATTATCACTAAAAATGTTCGTTATTTGTTTCTTCCTTTTCAAGGAGCTTGTTCCCCATATTTTTTATTATGTTTTAAATTTGTTCTTCTTTTTTATTGCATTGCAATGTTGGCTTTCTCTTTTTCTTTGTTTGGTAAATTTTGTTGCACTTCGTGTTATGACTTTTGCATTAGTGATCATCACCAACAATGTTTGTTGTTAGTTTCTTTGCAATTTTCCAAGGGTTCTTTTTTTAGTTTTTGGTTTTGTTTTTCTTTGCCCTTCTGTTATTGTTATGTCACGATGTGAGGGTTTTCAGTTTTTTTGGTTGGCAAATTATTATTTTGATTTGTGTTGTGCCTTTGTGTTTCATTTTTGTTCACATCTATGTCTCCTACTTGAATCATGCCATTTCCATTTGTATCTGCATTTTTGCTTTCATTGTGTTGACATGATGTTTGTTTTTGCATCTCACCCGTGTCCTAACTGCATCACATTGACATGACATTTGTTTTTGCCTTGTGCCTGCATCACTCTTATGTTTCTACTCTCATCTTCCTTTCTTTTCACATCGTTTTGTTTTGTATCTTGTTATGTTATTGAAATTATTTGGTTGTTGCATTAATTCTTTGTTTGATATGTGCAAGTTGTCGTGTTCTAGTTTTGGTTTCACATATTTCAAAGTTTTTTTGTTTTTTTTGTTTGCTATGTTGTGTAGGTGCAATTCATTTGGATTTTATGTTATATTCTTTGTTTTAATGATTTTGTTCTTTTTCTTTCCTTTCATTTTTTGTTTTTTTGTTTTTTTTTACAATGTCTACTATTATGAAAAAGGTTTATAATGAAGGTTTTGCAAATCTTGTTTTTGAAGTTTTGAAGGATACTTTACCTATTGCAAGTACTCCTATTTTGTTGCTAAACCTAAAGGTTTTTGGATCCTCTCTTGTTGGACTATTTACATCAATAATCACCACTAATTTTGGTGATGAACTTTTGTGGTCTAGTGATGAAAGTGAGATTTACATGTAATTTGTTAATTACTTGCATGAATCTTTTATAGAATCTCCTATTGATTCTCTCAAGTTGAATCATGAAGGAGATGCAAGTATTTTTGTGCTCTTTTTTTACCTTTTTATTTTTTTGAGTCTTGAAAATTTTGATGCCAATGTTTTTGCTTTACATTTGTTTTTTAAAATGTTTGTAGCCATGAGGTTGCTTTTACTTTTGATCACATTAATCATAGCAACTTTGAACCTGCTGCTTTTGGATCTGACAATGTTGAGGGGGCTAAATGTGAATCTCATGTTAAGAAGCCATTATCGAAGTTTTGTTTTTGGATATTGATAAAAAAAGAGATGGAAAATGTGAATCAAGGAGGCTAGAGAACAAGTAAACATGTTGAACTTTGGGCAAATAATGCATTTGATGAATGGTGAATGTTTTAAGGTTTTGATTTGCAAATATCAATTCTAGATTTGTTTGAAAATGAATAATCTATTTTAGATTTGGAGGACATGTTATTTTCATTTGTGTTGCAAATTGCAAAAAAAGACATCAATTTATAGCCTCCAACAATGTATTGTTTTCTTTTCAAAATTTTAAGTTTTTGTTTTTGCTTTTTGTTTTTATTGTTTACAAATAGGGTTTAGGGCTTAATGTTTTTCTTGTTTAGAAAGAGGTTTAATAGTTTATGGTTTTGGTTTTTTTTTTAAATCTGGGCTTAGGGTGTCTACTATTTCCAACATTTGTGTTTTGTTTTTATTTTTTTCTTTGTGTTATTTTTGTAACATGCAATCCTTGATAACAAGTATTGGACAAATGATATGGAAAAGGCAAGAGCAACATGTGGTTGAATTTGGTAGGTGTTTGTAGTTTCATTCAAAATCTTCCTTGATTCAAGGTACCACTGGGTTAAGGTTGCCAATGATGAGGCAACTATCTATCATTATCGATTAGATTTGGGAAGGTTATCAAAACATTTGAAGTCTTGTCCATCGAAAAGGAATGACGAACATTAACACAAGTAATATCCATATATTTGATCTAAAATGTTATTGTTCAACATTTGCCTTTTGTAACAAGATGGACATGCATCCTAAGGTGAATTATTACTTGTGTTGAATATTGCAATTTGTGAACAATTTAATACATTCATCTTGGGCATGCTTGCACAAAGAATGGAGGTGTAACACAATGGAGGTAAACAATTGATACAACAATCAATCTGTGATTGTTGTGACCATCTTTCATTATCTTTGTTGAATCGACATTCCATGCAGTTTTGTTATGTAATAAATTCATTTAGTGGATGAAAAATGGATATATATCATTTTGGCATCAAAGGTGTTTAATACATTTTGTCACTTAAACTTGAAGCCAAAATCATTCTTGATGTTGGTGGTCATCATTTTAAACCAAATGTGACCATCATATTCTTAATCCATGTTGTGCATTTGTTTCAAATCTCCATCTTTGTTAGAAACAGAAGGGAGTTCAAACATAATGTCCTTGTCAAAGCTTGGTGGAAGATATTACACTTCCTAAATTTTTGTAATGTTGTAATCCAAACCTGTTAACTCATTTGTGGAATGTGGGGTGTGGGAAAAAAATTGGAGATAATAAATGACATTAATAATCAAATAGGAGATTGAAAATGGCATGTGCATGATGTTTGAAGGTGAAAACTAGGTACATGAAGGATTAAGGCCAATGGATGCAAAAGAAAGAGATGTAATAGGAGCATGGATTGAAAAGGCACACCTTCAAATGAATCAAACAACTCAATAATTGGTGTCTTTTGGGTTGATGAAAAAAGGTTCGTGCTTGATAGTGTCATTAAAATGTTCTACTTGATGCTGAAAGGAAGCACATCTTTAATTATAAAAAAATAGTAGTTTGTAAGGTGAGAATATATTCTTAGGATGACATGACAAAATCGTTGTTAACAATCCAATATCTATTTAGAGAAAGTATTTAATACAATTCATCGAATCCAAACATATGGGGCCAATACGTTTAGCGTCTTATTTAGTTGCTTTCGTCATACAATAAATCCTTTGAAATGTGAATATATCTTTCTTGGAAACCTAACATTGTGCATAAGCACCCCTTTGTTGCTTGTGTAAAACTAAAGTCATCAATCGTGATTATCAAATTAGGTTTTTCATTTACATGAAATGTTGCGATCGGAGATGACAAATAACTTTGCATGAAAAAGAAAAAGAAAAAGAAATATTAAAAAATAATTTAAAATAGTTATAAGCAAAGAACACGAACAATGTTTCAAAAACAAGCTAATCGACAAAAAATGGAAAGAAGTTTTAAGTCTTAACTTATGTAGTGAAGGTGCAAAATCATAGTGGAAAGAAATTTATGAAAGAGATACTTACATTTGTTTGTACCACACCAAAAAAAAAATACCAACAAAAATTCCTAACATCAAAAACTCCCCGTATTGAAATCGTGGTGAAAAGTACAATTGGAAGGATGAACCATCAATTAAAAACATATCATGCATTAGATCAAATATTGGGTAGATAGATGTTGTAAAAAAATGGACGAAAGATATTTAAACACATAATGTTCATCCAAAAACATGAACTATTTAAAATAAATACAATTTGTGTACAAGGCTTGATCCAAACAATTAATATTATGGACGAATGAATGCATGACATCAATTTGTATGCTTGCTTCAAAAATAAAGAAGCTAAAAATGATGGATTTCAAATTAATAAAAGATCTAACATTGAATAGACTATAAGTGGTTGAACTTTCAATTTTGTGTTAGATAATTTGTAGTCGCTAATATCAAAACATCAATGATAAAATGATAAAACATAAAAACTTTAATATTAACATAGTGAAGATTATTTAAACTTAGAAATATCAATGGTAACCTTGTAACTTGTTAATTTTAAGATATATATTTATAAGCATGAAAGTGTGAACATGGCTTTCAATATATTAATACCTTAAAAGATCACAATTGCACTATATAAGAGACATGATAATTTTTAAAAAAAAAACCCAAAATTTTCAATGAAAGCAAATATTTATTAGGGATCAAATGTCCAATCATCAATAGGTTTTTAGAAAAGAAAATTTCATGAAATGTTTCAATTAAAACATACCTTCTATGTGGACAATTTGACATAAACAAATAATTTAAAACTCTCCAATTATTACTTTCCAAACCTAAAAACAACATTCAGTTGGATGGAAAGCAACCACTTTAACATATTATAATTAAATGAAAAATTGGAACATTAATATTTCAAACATATTAAAAAAATCACTTTCAAATTATTTCATTTTGGAAGCAATACATCAAGACTTAAATTTTGCAATAGGACAATGAAAGGATTTAGAGAGAGGCTAACAACATTTTCTTATGGATATCGGCCATGGTTTGGAACCAAAAAAATTGCTCTTTACCTCCAAAGTTTGGTGTTAGGAGGAAAGTTTGCCCTCCAAATTTTTGTTTGTTGATTGTGGTTTAGAAGTTCCTAACTCAAAGTTTGGGATTGAACTTTGGAGGTCAAGAGAAAATGGTTTTTTGCTTTTAACCATGGTTTGGAATTCCTAGCTCCAAACTTCAAGTTCGAAAAGAAGATAGAAGCAAAAAAAAATTTGCTTTCAAACTCCAAAGTTCACGGCATGCATTACTACAAAAGGTGAATTTATTTCACTAACCCAATTCATTAAATGGCTTTAAAAAAGAATTACATTAGCATACACTAGTAAAAAAAAATCTGTCTTTTCACAATTGTTGTTTGCAATTAATTTTGAGTTACACTCAACTAATTTTTAGCTTAGTTGCATAAGAGAAATTGCATGCAACTAATTTTTACCTTCGTTACATAAAGGTGTGTTAGGGATTGTAGTGTTAAGTTGCTTAACATCATACTAGTTGTTTAAGACTTAAACTTACTTATTGTGAAGATTTTATCTTAAACTAAGGTTCATTTAACATTAAGCCATCGCCACATTTAACATTAGGTGTCACCTAGGATGTCACCTAGATTTTCATTTAACATTGATTTAACATCAAGTGTGAATGCACCATAAGACAAATTGCATGTGAAAAATTGCTATGACTAATTTTTATGGTTCTGCGGCTCAAAATCCTTACTAGTGAGAAAATTAGTAAGTAATTAGTAGGTTCGGAACCATGAAACCTTGCGCTTTGGCCAAACGATCGTTCTCTTGCTGGCTTTAGTGTCGTGCAGCAGACGCGCGCTCCTGTATCGCTCGCTCGGCCTCCTCCGACGTTCTTCCCCTTCCATCAGGTCCGTCTCAATACATCTGGTGTTATTTCTTTCTGTGGCAGCTTCTCTCTTGGATTATCATCCTCCTTCTCCTTCGCTTTTCTTTTTTTAGAACTTCTTGTTGTTCGCCCCAACCCGCTCCTCCTCTTTCCGGAGCTTTGCAGGTCAAATTCTGCCCTTGTTGTTGGATGTTGTTGATTTTTCTTTGTTCATAACTTGTTTCCTGTGTTCTTCAATAGTCGCCCTGTTGCGAATCTGGTCCTGTTTGTTCACGTTTTGGTCTGATCTCTAGTCCTGGATAGAAACCCCTGCTAGCCGGTTTTCTGGGTTCAAAATGGGGAATGTTTTCTTGTCTCTTTGTTTGCAGATCCTCTCTGTTGTTTCTGACTTGGGTATGGAGTTCTGAGCGTGCAGGCAGATATATAGGTCTTTTTCACATATTGGATAACCATGTCAGACGGGTAAGGTTCTTGTTCCTTGTGTTTCTTTCTCTTTTTACTACTTTAGGGACAGAACTTTTCTAGCAATGGATTTTAGGGTTGTGAGTTAAAGAACTCTCTGACGTCTAAGGCATGAGATGAGAGTTTGTTCACATCAGATATGGAGCAGTGCCAGTAGACATGCAATAATATATGGTACCATGAATAGATATGCAGTGTACTAATTGGGAGCACAAAAACTCAAAATCTCTAAGATACTATTATTGAAGAAGTCCATAATTTTTTTTAATGGTTTGCAATATATAGGGAGGAGCCAGTTGCAGATGCAGTGGCTGAGAAGCCAGTAGTCGCAGCTGAGCCTGTATTGGGGGAGCCCATGGATATCCTGACTGGTCTGCAGCTTGTGTTGAAGAAGTCCCTGGCCCATGATGGTCTTGCACGCGGCCTTCATGAGGCTGCAAAGGCAATTGAGAAGCATGCTGCCCAGCTATGTGTTTTGGCTGAGGACTGCAACCAGCCTGATTATTCTAAGCTGGTCCAAGCTCTCTGCTCAGAGCACAATGTTAACCTCATCTCTGTGCCTAGTGCCAAGAAGCTGGGTGAATGGGTTGGGGTAAGCCATCTCATCGCTGGTACACTTAAGGATTGTGTCTTCACATTTCATTGCACTGCAATATATGGAAATGTCCACTTTTTCTTACTGAGAAACAGACTTCAACTAGCCGTGGTCATTGATGCATCTTGAAATGAGAAGAACTCCAGTGAGAGAGATAGGGTTGTCAAATCAACTTGTTCTCTTGGGGTGAATTGGAGGATGATTGTCTTAAAATGAAGAAGGCATTGAGCACTGGGGAGCCCATTGATAGTCCACTGGTTGAGTCCTCCGACTTTTTTGTTTTTAAGGCATCTGTTAGGAGCCTTTATGTTCTGTTGGTAATGTGCAGCTTTGCAAGATTGATTCAGAGGGCAAGGCTCGCAAGGTGGTGGGCTGTTCTTGTGTGGTTGTGAAGGTATGAATTTCTTTGACATAGTTTTGGGGGTGTTCATCTGGGTTCAAGTTTTTCTTGTTTTTGGCTTTTGATTCAGTTTATAGAACCAATTGTGACAAAGTTGGATGATTGATCAGATTCTGTAGTTGGTTACTAAAATGTGGAATGGGGCAATTCCCTTGTTGCTGGGTTTTCAGGACTATGGTGAGGAGACTGAAGGACTGAATGTAATTCAGGAGTATGTTAAGAGCCATTGAGAAACCATTGTTCATGTAGAGAAGCATATAGTAATGTGCAAGAGGATTCAGAGCCTATTTTGATTCTGAAATTTGTATTCATGACCACACAATTTTGGGTTGTTAACTACTCTTGGAGTTCCACTCGGGTCCAGAGTTTTCTAGGCCAATAGGCTGCCTGGTGAACCATATGGAATTCAGTAATCCTATTCAAAGAGTTTCTTCTATCAAAACCAGTAGAGTTTGGCAGATTTAGAGGATCCACACCACTAGTTGCATTTAAAGTAACCTAACAGCAGTGGTTTATGTCATCCTGATGCAGGCGTATAATGGGAATTAGTTGGTAATTAAGACAGTAATCCTTTATTACCTCTGGGATTTTCATTCACTTGCCTTACTCACTGTTCAAATCATCATCTCAGTTTTGCAATATTAATTATGTATCTGGAGATGTGCCAGGTTGAAGGATGTTTGTTAAAGTCAGTAGAAAAGTCTGTGTTACTAGTTAAGCTGAAAGTGGACAGCACTCTGCAATAACTGTGAGTATGTAACTGTGACACATCTTTTCAACAATGTATGTCTATTTCACCAAAGAGTACATCACCAATGTATGTCACAGTGCAGGCCAGAGCAGTGTTGTGTTGGACAAGCAAGCAACACAGTAATTTGTGGAAGCCATTTTCTTACTTACTATGAACTTCTGAACCAACAACCTGTCTGTCTAAATTCAGGTTGCATTTGTTTAGATCTAGGTAGCATTTTGTGGAAAGTAAGCCATTTGTGGATCTTGTTATGAGCTTCAGAACCATCAACCTTTTTGTTGGATTCAGGTAAATATTGCAGGTATAGGTAAATACTACTGCAGGCGTGCTCCTCCACTCTGAGCCCTGAACTTGATTGCTCTGCAAATAGAGCTTGCTTGCTTCATGAGATTTTAGTTGTTAGATGGGTTTGTAACATCTGATTCAGATCACTGAACAAAAAAAAATGCGCCATCTTTTGTACCCACAGTTGAATCCAGCATCTGATGTCCAAGGAGCAGCAGGAGATCTGCATACCGCACTTTGATGACCTTAATTGCAATGGGTCCCACTGTTGTCGGAAGAAATCTGCTCCGCTGTTATGGGTGGTTCAAGGTTCTGAAGCGGTCCTCCACTCAAAGCACGAAATGGGTTTTCTGGTTCCACATATCTAGATGTGTTCCGTTTGTTTTCGGTATTGATGTTTCACTGGGGGGGCTTGTAAGAGAGAAAAATATGGCGGAAGCAGCTTCCGGTATAAAGAAGAAAGCCGACGCTTTGTATTCTGTCGCTGTGATAGGGTTAGGGCCTATAGGATCAGCAGCATGTCTCCATCTCTCTGCCCACTACTCTGTTACTGCTCGTGGGGAGGGGCAATCTTCTTCTGTTGTTGCAATCGGAGCTCCAGAGCCTGCGGATCTGACAACCCATTTAGGGGTTTTCGGTTCCCATTATGACGAGGGCCGCCTCACTCGCATTGTCGACAAGAACCCTGTATGGTCGAAGCTTGCAGCTCGATCTATTGCAAGTTACGGAGAGAGTGAGCAAGAAAGTGGAATTCAGTTCCATTCATCTGTTGGGTCTTTGAGAGTCACCCCTTTTTACAAGCAACCCACCGACTCCTTGCTGGAGGCTTTCGTAGTTGGGAAAGAGAATGGAGCAGCTGTAGAGCTCCTGGAGGATGGGGATGCACTCATGAAGAGGTTTCCTTACCTGCACTTCCAGGAGAAGGATGCAGGCATTATGGAGCATGGTGGAGCAGGCTATGTGAATCCCCGGGCAATGACCAGAGCTCAATTGGCAGTTGCTGCAAAATATGGCGCTTGTATTGTGCCAGAGACTGTTGTAGCAATTGACATGACTGCAGATGGTGTGAACATCACCACTGATGCAGGCAAATTGTTATCTGCTTCCAAGGTTTTGATCTGTGCCGATGCATATACAAATCTGCTGTTGCCTGGCCAAGATTTGGTCCTGCACACGTACCTTGTGTCAGTGCTGCTTGCAGAAATTGGAGATGACGAAGAGATGAGGTTGCAAGGCATGCCTTCTATCATCTGGAGGTTAGAATCACATCCCTATTTGCATTCTGTTTACTTATGTCCTCCGATTCGGTATCCTGATGGAAAGTTGTACATCAAGATAGGGGGCACAGAATGGGAGCCAGTGGTTGCTTCAAGCACTAAGGAAATCACAGACTGGTTCCATGATGAAAATGGTCGCCAAGTGGAGACCGATGCATTGCATGACACTCTACAAACTCTGCTCCCACAAATCTCATTCAAATCCTTCCATAGGAAACCATGCATGGTGACATACACCTCCCACAACTATCCCTACATTCAAGCAGTGGATGTGAAACCACATTGGGAAGATTCTCAGCTGTATGTTGCCACAGGAGGATGCGGTGCTGCAGCAAAATCAGCCTATGAGATTGGCCGCATTGGGGCACTTCTTCTTTCAAATGGGCAGTGGAATTATGACCTAGATGAACATCTTTTCAAGGCAGTGTATGTGCAGCAAGACTCCGGACAAGGAACCAGTAGCAGTCAAAGGTATAACGTTTGAAGATTACTTGAGAACGTAAGGTGAAAGATGTTCTGAAGGTGCGGCATTTCATCCAGCATACAACCCTGTATTGCAGACTGCAGTTGCAAGAGTCCAATTTCTCAGTTTTCAGTAAGATTTTCTCAACATCTCTGGGATATATCAAATAGAAGAGAGAGGTATTGCAGTGCAAGATAGGACTGCTGTTGCAAGAGCCCAATATCAGTTTTCAGTAAGCATTTTCTTGCGATCTCTGGGAAGGGTCAGGTAGAAGAGAGATAGTTCCTGAATCTCAAAGTACATGACGAGGAGTTGGAAGAACCAAAGTAAGAGTAAAGATAGTAGCTAAGGAAGGCAAAAATCTGAAATGGGTAGAAATAAAACACAGATATTCAAGGATAGTCACACTGTGCAACCTCATATTTGCTGTCTGGTGCCATCAGGTTGCATAGAAATTTGTACAAAGGGACTCATGAACCTATCTAGGTTCTTTTTGGGTGTACAGAACATGGAGTCCTCTGTGTTGACCATCCATTTCACATGGAGCACAACCCTATACTCTGATTAAGAGGAGGCAGAAAAAAGCTGAGATGAACTGGGACTGTAACCCTATACTCTGATTGAGAGTAGGCAAAAAAAACTGAGATGAACTGGGACTGTAATGCCATTCTGATTAAGGTAAATGAGAGTCTTGCCAATGCATAATTGATGATCTTTCACAGCTGTCTATATGCCTGGTACTTGGAAATTTTCTTAGGCACCTCACTAAGCTCATGCTCTATAATTTTGTTGTGTCAGAGGGTTTGTATTTTTATTGCACTACCCTGATGGGTTTGCCGTCTGAAAGTTGGTCACTGAATGAGTCCAGATGACTAAACTAGCACATGAGTACGGTTAGGATTTACACTGCAGAGAATCAAAGTACTCCAGACTTTTTGTGTGACGTGATGTAAGAAATATATTCCTGAATTCACCACCGAAAGTGTCTGCCAGCATGTGAACGAAACGATAGTCTCTTGTCACCCCCAAAACAAATGGCGTGCATCTTTGATGTATGATGACCTTTGGTGGGTCAACTTTGGAGAAAGAATTCAGATGCCTCAAGACAGTCTGGACTATGAAAACTGAAGGAAATTAGAGCTTGGTGAAATGTATTGAGATCATCCAGCAGATGATGACGTGAAAGAAAGGGCACGTGTTTTTTGCACAACCTTGCTTGTTTATCACCTATGATCGGCTAACTAACATAGGTGAAAGTTGAAAGGTTTGAAGACAGTCAGAAACAACAAAGATAAAAGGAATTTGGAGATTGTTCAAATGGATTGAAATTATTGCAACCCCGGATCTGCAAAGAAATTGTTAGTCCAGTGATGCTGTCAAAGTGGCAGAGTGCGTGAGATATATAATTGGCTCTAGCCTGTCTCCTGTAACAATTTTTTTTGACTTCCCTGCATCAGGAAGTTGACAGACACCATATGGATCTGGTCTTGTACCAGGAATCTTGCTGTTGGAGAGCTTGCTGTCTGGGAGGGGCCAGGGTGTGTGTTTGTTACAGACCCACAAGTCCCACTAGATCCCAGCAGCAGTGTGCAGTGTTGGGTATCAAGTCTCAGTTTGAAGAAGCAGTGTCAGTGTGAATTGTAACTCTTTTGCACACTAGGCTCCCATCTCATCATCTGCCTGTGATATGAGAGAAAAACAAGTTTCTACCACTTACTTCTTCAGTACAAAATGAACACTTTTATGCATAAACTTCAAATCCAAAAGGTCAATCCAAACAATGAAATTATTCTTAGTCACAGAATCTGAAACTTTCCCAATCTGACAATTTTTATGCTTGTCACAATACCCGACACTTTTCCCATCTGAAATGTATTGTACTAAATTCAGTATTGCCTAACATGCAAGGTTTAAATTTGTTTTCCAGTCTTCTGATGTAACATCACTAGCAATCCTCCCAAAATCGGTTTAACATTAATTGGCAAACACGTTTGTAGAAAACTATCGAAGCTGTAGAAAAATGGTGAAGAGAACTGACCAAAAATTAAAAACTGTGTCGAAATGTGATGCACTTCTCTCAAGAATTTCTGTTTCGCCCTCAAAAAGTTGGTGAGAATGTTGTTTAAAAAAGAGAATCTGTGACAGAAAATTTTAAGGTGGAAATTTTTGCAAAAACATTTTCACTAAAGGAATCAGTCCTAACTAACTAACTTGGGGGTTAATGCAAATAGCCTGTTACTTTCTTATCAGCAGCTTTCATATCAGTTTTATTCTGAGGACTGAACTTCTCTCATGCAAATTCTTTGCTACATGAAACTCGGAAGTTGTCAAATGGGTCTAATGTAGTTTACTATCAATGAGAGTTGTTTACAGGATGACCTCATGATATGAATAAGTACAAACAAAAGTATATATGCGGCCCTGGACGTGTGAAGGAAGCAGATCATAAGTACTGTACATGGTGTGAAGAGTTCTAAGTACTGGTGTTGTACTTGTGGATTACATCTGTATTGGTTTCTGCATCTTCCAAGCTTTCTTGAAGTTGGAAGTTTTTTTGAAGCAATAAGATAGCTCATTTGAGGTTTGTTGTTTTGCATGAAGTGGAACTGTTAACTGTAACATACAGAGATTCCGGATACTGCATGTGTAAACCTAACTTAAATCTCTCTCATCTTGGAATTTATCAAAAAGTTTACATTAGTTTCATTGGTAGAGTCACTGTGTCTTTGGGATCTAGTTTAACCCTGCAAACCCTGTTTCAATCCATAATTTGAGTATCAGTAGAATGAGTGAAACTGGGTACTGTTTCACAAAACTGGGTATGAGTTCAGAAGATTTACAGGGTCTTGTTCTGTTAAGGCTTGACTTCACAGTTCAAGACTGAGGAGGTAAGGCAAATCCAAAACTGGGGGTGAAACTCTCCTGAGGAGCAATCTAGGTGAGAGTTTTGGTCCCCTTTTCTTTTCTTTTTCTTTTCCCCCAGTGTACTGTTTTCATTGCAACTTCTCATTTTGTCCCCAGTTTTGACAAAACTGGGGACCAAGTACCTGCAGTTTGGGATACTTTATGGACTATATAGTCTACGGCCTTCGAAACTTCTTCATGCCAGTACGTTGTAGAGGGGCTGTACTATTGGGTCCAACAAAATTCACTTGGCCAGTTTTTGAAGGCCAATCTGGGGAGGAGTGGAGAGTTGGGGGTCACTTTGTACTTGGGGCTCTTGGTACAGAAGACCTAGATTGGCTGATATTTGGGAAGAGTATAAATCAAGGCCACAAAGCATGCATGCAATGTGACATATTTTCTGTTTCACTGTCTATTCCACATTGGGGACTCTTTCAGCCATGCCAGCCAAAGCTGGCTGGTGTCATAGCATATTTATTATATAATATAATATAATATAAATTTATAATATAAATAAATAAATTAATATATGTCTCACTATAACCAAGATGCAGCAACTGACTATCAGCAGACAGACACATCTGATTGATTCTTCATGGCCTTGCTTAATTCAAAACTTTATGGTTTTCCATGGAAACTCACTCTGTAGCTAAATGAGAATAATAATGGGTAGGGGAGGAGGGGGGTGGGGGAGGGGGGAAGGCAAGGTCCAGACGAGGCTTGCTTGATAGAAACCACCACAAGAGACAAAATGCTCATCCTTCTGATCCAAAAACATGTGTTTAGCTTTACAGCTTAGCAAAAGGCTTCCACAGTTCCATACAACAAGTAGGTAATCAGACCCATTCATGTTTTTTTTTAAGGGTTGGGGGAGGAAAAGGGAAGGGAAGTGAAGGTGGGGTTAACAAACAAAATGGAGGGCAAGCAAACAAAGACCCATCGAGGCAAAGATCCATCTCTTTCCCAATAGGAACCACAAATGTATAATATTTTTGGTGTATGGATTGCTTCCAGATATATGACCTTTGGTGAGTGAAAGAGAGAAAAAGGCCAAGAGCAAGAAGGCCTTTTAAGCTGAGGTCACTTACTATTCTGACACACTTGTCAGGGCTGCTGCTTCCGGGTCCACAAGATGGATGATAATAGTCGGCGGCAACAAGGGGCCCACTAACACAACCAAGCTTCCCACTTTTCTTTCTTTCATTCTTTCTTAAGCTAGCCTAAGCCACCCCAAGCCTGGCTTCCATCTCCAGTGTACTCTTCTCTTTCTGTTTGTCCTTTACCCCAATTCATTATACACTTGCCATTCCCATACAACTCGTCTCGCAACCACCCTCATCCCTAAAGACATATAGCAAGAATTCAATAGTGCATTTGGAGGAGATGTTCTAAAGTGCATTTTTGTGTCCACAAAGCTGGGCAGGCATTTCAAAAATGAAATGAAATGAAATGAAATGCCTGCCCTCTTTTTTCCATGATATACTTGGTGGGTATTGTGAAAGTTTTTCTAACAAAGATTTCTCATAGGTCTTTATGCTGGGTAACAACTGAGGAGTGGGGTGTTCTCAAAATAAGCCGCCTCTTTGCTCTACCTTGGGCCAGGTGCTTATTTTGGGAATGCATCATCCTCAGCTGTTTTACCCTACACTTTCCTCCCTTTGATCTCCAACATTAGCACAGGTAGAAGAGCATGACCAATGAAGAGAGTCAGGGGGAGGAAGGGTAGGGAGAGCTAATCTGTCTATGAAGGAAGGAAGGTAGTTTGTTTTGTAGTTATGGGATCCACTGAACGGGGATGTTTCAGATTGTGTTCTTGATGAGGAAGGGTGCATGGGCTTGGTTCCATCATGTTTGGACTTGTGGTGCAAAAGTTCTTTTATATTGAATGATTTCTTCACTGAAAGATTAAATTAAATTAAATCGCAGCTGAGAATTTCGGAGGAATTGGAATGTGCCTTTGGTGTTGTTGGAGAGATCTTGATGAGCAGGATGTAACGAAATTCATTTCGTAAGATTTGAATTCAGAATGCGGGAGATATTGATTTTAAGTGATTTCTGCTGCTGAAAATTCAAATAAATTTCCAAAAACCAGGTTTTGGAAGGAAAAATCAGTTGAGGACATGGTAACACTTGGGGGCCAATGGCACAGGCCACACTACTATATTCTATGAAGCACCAGATTTGTGAAACCCTTATTAATTTTTAAATTTTTTTCATTACATAGGTGACTTAGTCTTAGGGATGCTAGATGTAATAATAAGTGGAGATCCTAACAAATCTAATTTTAAACATAGACAATTAAATGTTAATTTTTTTATTGGAATGTGGATTAAGTGTATGGTAATTTGTAATGCCTTGGGTAGGGGCATTACCAAAATAAAGGGCCTAGGACAAGGCAGTCCTCAAGTCTGAGCCTGCAATTTGGGAACACCTCCCCCCCCCTTTTTGTCCAATGTAAATTAGGAGGAGAACCTTATAATAAGCCTAAACATACATACATACATGTGGTGGTAGGAGTAGGATGGATCTTATGCCTACTATTTTGGTCTGGGAAGGTAAGTAGACAAGTAAAAGGTCCCTCTCACTCCTAAATATTAGGACTAAGATCCATACTCTTTTCTAGGGGGGATGGATCTTCATGGATATAAGGTGCCCTCCAAATGCACTAGGAATTTTTTCCAACTACTTTAGATATCTAGCTGGGGGAACATTTATAAAAAGCCTTAAAAATTAATGTAGTTATCCAAGGTGAAAATCATGATAGAAAATGATAAAATAGGTGCATTCAAGATATTGACACTAATACATATACCTGGGCATGATGTCAAATGTCATAAGTGAAAATAATTTGTCTTTTTGTGAAAGGGAGAACCTGGGATACTATGACCATAAAAAATTGTTCTATGGTATCTTGCTATGTTTCATGGAAATCATTGGAAAGGGTACATATATGTGTGAAATAACTAGTGTAGCAAGAACTTGGTGTATTGGTAAGGAATCTAGGTCGATGCTTCCATTGGCACTATAGGTCTAATGTTGTGAAGGAGTTTGGTTGTTTCTAGTTGTGAGTTTGACTAGTGCACTTCAAGTAGCCTTCTACCTCTCCAATCACATGCCACTAGTGCTAGATCTTCAATTGCAAATCACTTTGGTGCCAACTCTATGATTTGGGTGGTGGCATGTATTGTTGCCTTTCAACTTCCAAAAGGCTATAACCTTGCAATGATGTCATTATTACATGTCATGGCATGGCTCGTCATTAAATGCACCATTTGGTCTTTTAGGCTCTTTCTTTGGGTGGCAAGTTGGTTGCTTATACCCTTTTTTAAAGCCTCCTCCCCTCCCCCCTTGGGCATAGGTTTCAAGTTTGGACCCCCTTGGTGCTTTCCACTTGGGATTCCCCCAACTACATTTATATTCATGCATTTTGATTGGGCCTTGAGGCGAGAGGTGCAACTTGCTTTTCACTTTTGGATGCAAATCCACTCAAAGCAAATAACATGGTTATTTTATAAAAATATTGAGAATATTTTCTTAATCATTTTCACTTTTTCATATGAAAGAAGTTTTTAATGGAGTTTTTTGCAACTTGTAATTAAAATACATATAGTTGCCCCAATACATCACTTGTTTTGTGTTAATCATTGTTGAAGAAATATGAAAATTTCAAAATGTTTGAATTTTTTCAAATTTATCATAATTTCGAATTATACCAAAATATTTTAATTATTTAATTTTAATTTCTTGTATCATAAGCTGCAACCTTGTTTTATATGTGATGTGCATTAAGGTGTATGCATTGTTTAGTGTTTGAATTTAAGTAAATACAACATTCATAAAAACTCACAACCAAGTTTTTATAAATGATCCATATATGGATATGGTTTCAAATTCTAAAATTTTGTAAGTGTAATATTTGATTATTAAAGTTTTAGTCAGTTATAAATTTTTAAAAAGTTAAGTCAAAAACCATATTGAAAAATGTTGCTGTTAGCTAGTATGGTGAAATCACTTTGAAAATCCTAAAAGAAAAACTCATAAAGTCTATAAGAATAAAAGCCCATTTAAATATTTCAATTATGTTCCCATTGGCACAAAAAATTTACAAATGGAAAAAAAATTCATTTTGAAATAACTTTTGAAAATAAGGTTCAATTTTGACCCTTCAAAGTTCATAACTACCATTTTGTTAAGGTTTCACAAAAAAAGATTTCACATTTAATTTTATGATTTCATTCTTCAACCCATGTTTAGCCACTATAAACAATTTGGAATGGAATTCAATATGAATTTTTGAATTTTGTAATAATCAATCAACTAATTAATCTATATTTTTTATTTCAAAAGTCCACTATTGATAATGAATGCATTAATTTGTGCAAATGTTTTCGTAATCAAGTTGTTAATCTATAATGAGTCATCATTTATATATAAATTATTCACCATAAACATTTAAACACATGTAACAACTTATAAAAATTGTTACTTCCTCCAAAAATGAACCACCATACTTTGCATTCACCCATTACACCCCATTTACATGGGTAAAATGACTATTGAATTTTTAAATTTGAAACACATTTTGAATTTAAAAAGAATTCAAATTCCATAACTTCTAAATTGTGAATGTTTTTTGAGTGTGGGTAGTAGGTTGATATACTCTAGATTTGACCATCAAATTTTCTTATTAAAAGAGTCTTTTACCTTAATCCTTTGCAAAATTAACTATTTAGATTACAAAATTTCTTTTAATGCAATTAATGTTCAAGTTCAAAAGTTTTTCACTAAAATTAAGATCCAAAATTATATTTAATGAAATTTTAATTTGAACTCCTCAACACTCATATTAGTCATTTATCACAACTTGGAATGATGAACATAATTTTAAAATGTCAAAATAAAAATATATGTAAAAATGTTTATGGTTTTCACCATTATTTGAAATTGTTTTTGTCTCATTTGACCATATTTGCACCTTTTCCCATGGACCATTTAGCTCGAAACCCTTTTGATGTAGTTTTAAGGCTCTTTAATTTTCTTAATTTAACAATGGTGTCTTTTCTCCCCTACTTGAAGGGGAATGATCGAGCATAGAAAGACTAAGACATTACAATGGATTCTTTCAAGCAATGAAGAGGAACTTCAAGTTGAACACTTATTTTATGCCTAGATCCTTCATGTGAAATTGCCTTCAAATTGACCCCCTTTTAATTTTCACTAGCAATAAGTTAATCAATATGGAAGGGTGTGCAATTTTATAATTGCAACACAATCACAAAACAATAGAAAATTTAAAAGTATGGTGAGTATTGTAAATGATAAAACATAGTTACAAATGACAATAATTGAATACAATTGCAAATTGATTGGTTACATAATACAAGATTTCTAATAGTCATAAGACATACATTATAATTATTGTTACAAATTAGGATTAATCTCATTTGTAGTTGATTACTTTACAATTAAAATGTTTAACCCATATATTTTGTCTTCCATTCTTTTAGTGTAGAATCTTATATAATTAGGTGCCCTAGATATATTCAAGTGCCATTTAATGGATGAACCAATAAAAAAAGCTCAACCCTAAAAGTTAAACTTAAAATAAAGTAGGATCATCTAAAACCTACCTAACTAGCTTAGGCATGCCTACTTATCTCCTTTGGCTTAGCCTCTTTACCTATCTACATAGATGCCATGTGTCGACATCTTATTAACTTTAAATTGAAAGATCTAAACAATAATTAATTAACAAAAAAAACTAAATTGGGGAAAAATGTGCCATAGCATGGAATATATTTGATTTCATTCGCAACTCAATAGTTTAGTTAGCATCAACCAGTAGCAAGCAGGATTAAAGATAAAGGCAAGGAAGATGGTCTACAAATTAGAGTCAAAATGAAGCTTGGGGTCCCCACAATGGTTGTCAAGTAACTAGGAAACAGGGGCTTGGTTGTGTAATGGCTCTGCCCTTTAAATGACATCCATAAGGATGATAAATATTAAACATGCCAAATTTGAAACACCTGGTGATTAAGCCCAAGTGGATCCTTTTAGTTATCCCCAAATGTTTCTATACTCTACTCTGCTAGAATGATGCAGGGATACCAAACTTTGGCCTGTTTGTGGGTGCATCACAACGTCTCTACCCTAAAGAGCAGAGCCAATGAAGAGGCCATTGCTTTACAATGTTAAAAATGGCAAGCTGGTCAAGTTGTCAACTAGACCAAGGAACAAGAACTTGGACCTGCACAAACTTTGAGAGCCCCCACTTTATGCCCTCAACCTTGGGCTTTGCCTTACACTGAACATGTTATTTTAAGTTATTTTTTGATTATTATAACAAAATGTTGTGTCTATATATGTCAAATGATTTCATTGCTTTTGAGTAAATTCATTGGTCCCAGTGAATAGGACCTCACTCTAATGAGAATATAGTCAATTTATTGGTCTAGTGAGTGAATAGGGACCAGTGAATTGCATTCACATTATGGTCAAATTGGTCTAGTGAATAGGGAATGGTGGAATTGCACCCACATTATGTAGTAGTGAACTTTGCAAAAGAATTAAAAATTGACCCAAAAAAACTTAAAATTATTATTCCCAAATAGAAATTTGATAGCCCTGCCCTGCAGTATTTTTCATTTTCATTTTATTGCAGTTTTGCCTCTTTGTGGAAGAGTTTTACTGCAATAAAATTTCACAGGTTTTACTGAATGATGAGGAGTGCCAAAGACGTGTAAAGCACTGGCAGAAAATTTCTAGTGTGTCTGGAGGGCACCACCTTATCCATTGGAATTTCTCCTTGACAAAGGGCAGGGTGTTTTGAAAAGCAAAAATGCCTGCTTCCTAACAAAGGGCAGGCACTTCACATTTCTTTGGCATGATACCCAGTGCGTATCACTGGAAAATTTTAATGTTCCATGAAATTCCCAAATGAGGAACTGAGAGTTAATCACACAATAACAGCTGCTAGTGAACATTCCTCAAAATGTGTAGGGTAAAGCCTGATGCCATGAGCTTTACCAAGACAAGGGCTCGCACAACGTGGCGTGGAGCACATGCCCCAATTCTGGTAAAGCCCATGGCCACGGGCTTTACCAAGAGTAATGACTGTTCTTGGATTTTACTTTTCAATTTTTTCATGTGATACCCTCCAGATACAGAACAGAATTTGACATGGGGTATTTCATATAAATGAAATGTCTGCCCTTGAAAGGTGTTTCGATTTCCGAATTGCCCGCGAGTTTTTAAGCTCTGCAACATGCTCTCTAAACAACACACTAGAAAAATCTGAGGAGGTCTTCACATGGGACAAAATGGAAACTAGAGGGTAGGTTCCATAGTCAATAAAAGTTTTCGAACCTGGGCCATATGGAAACAAGGACCCTCATCAGATCCATCGCCAGTGGTCTGGCGTGAAGCAAGACAAAGAAAAGATTTTCTCCTCCACCAAAAATTTCCGTCCCCTCCTCCTCTCATTAGCAATCAAGCATGAGCCACGACAGGAATCAGGACCATCACCCAGTGCAGAGTCTGTGGACTCCAGACAGTCATAGAATTTGGGTGAGGGGACGATGATGATCATCATGACAGTAAATGATCGCCACACAAGTTTTGATTTGAGAGCTAGCATTGTTGCTTCATTGCATGGCCTTGTAGCTTGCAACACCATTCCCCCATCGACTAACTAGTTTTTGTAGCTTACCGAGTCAGTCAACAGGGAAGAAAAAACAGGAAAGACGAAGAAGAAGAAGAAGAAGCAGCAGCAGCAGCAGCGCCTGTGCAGCAGACATACAAGAAGACACTGGCCCACCTTGGGGTTGCTGCTGCTCTCTCTGCTGAGGCTCTGCTCCATCACACTGTGATCACAGCTCTTTCATCAACGGAGTATGCCTATACACGATATCCTGCTACCTGGGCAGCTTGGACACTTCTTATATTATTTTCAGAAATGTTCAAATTAATTTTAATTTTTTTTAAAACAAAAATTTTGTTATGGAAAATATTTGGATGCTTAGGAATATTCTATTTTATGAAATGAAAATTTCAAAATTAATTAATTAATTAAGGGTCTGGCTAACGCAACACACCTCGATGATAGAAAAACACACCTCTTAACCCGATCTGCCTAGGTTGTGAGGAAAACAGGGTCCCTCAGTGTAATGGGTAAACTCTTGGGTGGGTTGTGAGAACTGTCAGTAAGAGGAAAAATCACTCAGGGTATCGGTATCACTTAGTGTAATGGGTATCCTCTTGGGTGTGTCCGTAATGGGTATCACTCAGTGTAATGGGTATCCTCTTGGGTGTGTCCGGGTTTAGGGTTTAGGGTTTCTGCACTAAATCGTGTGTGTAAGTCTGTCTGTCCGTCCAATATCCTATTGGCTAGAAGATTGTCCGACGTGTGATTGGACGAAAGGGTGGAAGGGAGGTGAGTTCTCTCTCTCACTCATGAACACAAATGAAGAGGTGAGTTCTCTCTCACTCACACACACACACACACATTCATTTACATGTGTAAATGGGTTTAACAACTAGGGTATCACTCAATGTAATGGGTATCCTCTTGGGTGTGTCCGGGTCCGTCCATCCGTCCAATATCCTATTGGCTAGAGAGAGAACTCACCTCCCTTCCGCCCTTCCGTCCAATCACACGTCAGACAATCTTCTAGCCAATAGGATATTGGACGGACAGACAGACTTACACACACGATTTAGTGCAGAAACCCTAAACCCTAAACCCGGACACACCCAAGAGGATACCCATTACACTGAGTGATACCGATACCCTGAGTGATTTTTCCTCTCACTGACAGTTCTCACAACCCACCCAAGAGTTTACCCATTACACTGAGGGACCCTGTTTTCCTCACAACCTAGGCAGATCGGGTTAAGAGGTGTGTTTTTCTATCATCGAGGTGTGTTGCGTTAGCCAGACCCTTAATTAATTATTCAACAGACATGTATCAAACCTGACAAGGTACTATGGTACTTACTACTTACCTCCAGGTTACTGCATCACCTAAGCTAACCTTTCTTCAAGAATCGCCTCCAGCTGTTTTTTGGGTGCAAAATTTCGCCAAAATACGGGGAAGAAGAAGAAGAAGAAGAAGAAGGGAATATTCTGTTGCAATACTCCCATTTTTTCTGGCAAAAATTCGACAAATTTCGAAAATAATTCTTTTTGGAAATTATCTTACTAACATTTGGACCCTGATTTTGTTTTAGTAGCATTTAAAAAAATTATATTTAGACAGGTTCTAAAAACTTGACATGATTTAATGCGAAAATCCCTTTCGGGATGCTAGCCAATGATGCAACATTGGAAAATTGGAAAAGAAAAAAAAGCACTGGTTCCAGGAGCAGCTAGACCGAAATATGAAATGGATTCTTAAAACCTTTTTACTTTCATATCTGGTCTATAGCCAGATTTGGCTAAATCTTTTTAGCACATGATCACCAGTTTGGCTACATCAGAAGATGGAAAAAGAAAAATACTCTTGGCCTTCCTTCCTCTAGTTCATGAACGCTGGATCTCATCAGATGACGACAACATTTGCATCCGTCCGTCCGTCCGTCCGTCCATTCCTAGCCGCTGGCGACAAAAAAATGCAGGCTTAAAGAACAGCTGGTGCCATGCAGTTTATAGACCTTGGCAAAGTAGCCACTAAAGTGGCTTTGTTTTGCCACCAAAGTGAGGCAAAAAAAAAAAATTGTGGCTGGGATGTTGTGGGGATATGGATTAGGTGATTTGCCAGTTGGAGGACCTGGACAAGCCAGGTCCGAACAATGGTCATTTGTTGGCACTCGGAAGAGATTCTACCACATCATTCGGAACTTTATAGACTCTAAACATCAAAAGGTTCTATGGTGCTAGTGGCCAGTATTTTTTTCAGGAATTTGTTTTTGTAGCCAAAGTGGAGAGATCATCCATATAGGAAGACCTAAAAAAAATTGGTGATCATCCTTGGGAGGATATAGCCAAATCTGGCTATAACCAACAGATATGAAGCAAAAAAAATTTAAATCTTCTTTTAAATCTGAAAACCAATTATAGAAAAATGATGATTTTTTTTTCTTTCTCTCTCTCTCTCTCTCTCTCTCTCTCTCTCTCTCTCTCTCTCTCTTTTGGTGATTGAAAACCTCCAAATTCACTTCATTTTCAAATATTTAATTTCTCGTTTTGGCAAAATTTCCCCCAGTAAAAAAAAGGTTTCTAAGTAGAATGCATTCGAAAAGAGCCCTTCATTCTGGAAAAGCTTATGGTGAAGGGTAGAATGGCGCCTCCCATTGGTGACAATTTTGTGTAGGGTATTTATTTTGATGGAACCTCTGATCCAATCTTGAGACTGGTTCTTTGGATTTCTAAAATTACTGAACTTCAATCATTTTTTTCACAAAAAAAATTATAACTGATTTGGTCTAAGACTAGGTCTAATTTCATCTCTGTTACACACAGTTAACTAAATTTTTTTCTTTTGTGTAATGATATTAGTTTATTCAACTATGCACATAATTCAGACTAGAAATTATGTAAAATTAATTATGTACACCTAATCAAATGCGATAACTGGCCTAAAATGGAGAGCCAAGTTTATACTTTTTGACAATCAAGTTATGTGTATCTATTTAGAGAACCCTAACCCTGATAAAATGGGGCAGCACCCCGGTTCAGGTTTTAATTCAATAATGAGAAAGTAAATTTTCATGTTAGGTTTTAATTGTGAGTTTCTAATAAAACTCAAAAAGGCTAAGAAAGTACCTAAATAAGACAAAAAAAAACCAGTTATGTTTTGTAGAATGCAGCTTCAGGCAAAAATTCAGAAGATTGTAAGCAGCTCAAACTTGAGCGAAATTTATAAGATAATAACGTTTTTTGTAAAAGTCAGGCAAAGACGGCACCGGAACCCCCTGTTTGGTCACATAGTGGACACAGTGTGGATCCCGAGTCTCAGAATTTCATACCCTTTATTTAATAAAATTTCATGACTTTGCGGACAACAGCCAGGAGGGGATGAAGCATCAAATGAGGGGGTCTAACTCAGGCCCAAGAGGCCATGACTTTACGGATAATTCTATTAATAGTTGGCAGAAAATTTTGGTACAAGCGCAAGGGTTTGGGGGAATAAGCGCTGCTTGTATACCCACCCACCCACCACCTGGGCTTGCGGATAGTGGCAACTTCAAAATCCTTTCTTTTTAGGCCATGAAACTAACAAACAAACTACTTGTATTTTGTGTAATGATGTGATTTTGTTAAGTAATTGGAATGCAACTTGAAATTGATAAAGCGAATAGTTTAAAGAGCTGAGTACATTAATTATATGGGAAGTTGTTGTACTCAGATCTGTTTTGGTGCTCTCCATGCCTTCACCTTCCTTCACGCACCTCACTAAACACTTATACTATCTGCACATGGCAAATCATGTGTCGTTGAGATTTGATGTTCAAACTCTTCTTATAAGTTAGGGTTAACCTTGACCTGTAGATGGGTGAGACTAAATCCATTACTGACTTCCCAAGTGGTCCAAAGCCTTGTCACATGAATTTTATCATCTCTTGTCTTCTGGCCTAATCGTAAACTTGTCTAGCTCAGAACTTAACACATCGAAAATATCTCCTCAACCTCTTTCCCCAAACCCTCATTCATCCAATTGCTTGTAAGATATTTTGACATTGTTTTGTGAGGGAATCTCTATAAGATTGTCTTGAGTAGAAGGAAAACCTGTAAGATACCCATTTTGCAATTTAGGGTTCCCGTGTTTGTGTGGGAAAACGAATTCCCAGTTTTTTATGTCTTCAGCTGTCATTCTCAAAGTCAGTTGGTGATTCAATCTACAAATCTATTCTGCCAGAATGAGAAGTCTTTACTTCATGGGTAAAGCTAAGAAACAAATATCACTGGAAAAAAGGGTCTTAAGTTACCCCCCTGACAACCTATGAGTGTTTAGAAGTTAGCATGAGCAGAGAGCATTGTAAAGCCCCTCTTGATTGTCTCTCAACCATTGCCATGTGGGTATCAGAATTGGCACCCAATTTCCTCTTGGTTATTAGGGTGGTTCTTTCATCTCAGCTGTTAAGTTCACCAGAGATGATTAACAAATTCTCAAATACCCACACAACACTGGGCCTTAACTGGACATGGAAGATGGAATCAATGAGGGGTGAGAATTATCACTAAAAACAATTCCAGTACACTGATGAGTATTTTGAGGAGCAACACCTCACAGAGAATGACAGTGCATGATACTCTGGAGTGTGTGTTTGTTCAACTTGCTCAGCAGGTCTACAATAATATATATATGTGTGAAGCAATCAAAATCATAATGCAACTATTGAACTTGCCAAGTTATGACCCAAAGTTATATTTTGTGGATTGTTGAAGTAAAAAAACCCATGCTTTCATCGTGTTGCATGTAGCAACATTGAATTTCATTGACTGCATGAACCTGCTCCAAAAACTCATTTTCCTCATCAGTAAGAGCAGCTGATGCCATAACAGGCAGCAGTGCACTGTTATCATGGCTGCAACCAATACTTATAATACTAAATAAATCTCACCATATCTCTGTCAACTCCTGTGTGAATCATAGCAGTTGCAAACCAAACCAATTTATTTGATTAATTGCTTCTTTGCATTGTTTTTCCATTGGTGTTATCCCCCCTCACACTACCCGAGAAGATAAAGAACTACACTGATAATTTCAAACAAGTCTAACCTCAAGCAGCCTTCATTGCTTTAAAGAGAAGAAAACTATTGATGAGGAAAAATAATATAAGAAAGGAGAACAAGTGGGAGAACGAAATAAAATGAAAATTGGCCAATTTTGGTCATTTAGCGGAAACAAAGTATTCTTTTTTTTTAAGAAAGCTTTTCTGCGCTTTGCTATTTCATTGTAGATATTCATGCCATGCCCTGGAAGGCCATGTGCCACCAAGATCTAGAGGCCGGTAGGTAAGGCCCAGAGAAGGGGTTGTTACTAGAATAAGGTGCCCACCCAAGGCAGCAGACGAGGGAAGTATGGAATTCAGGTGACACGCCCATCCAATTATAATGCATATATGACCTGTCACAAGTGAGAAGACAAAAACAGCGAGTCCTTACAAAATGTGTAAGAGGCTCGCCCATGAACAGAAAATGACCTCCCATGTCAGGAAGGAAGGTATCTTAGGGATTGAAGGTGCCCTCCCAACACACTGGAAAGAAAATCTCTGACGAACAGAGGTCATTAGGGAAAGAAAACAAAATCCTCAAGGGAAATAAAAAATTGTTCTGGACCCAAGAGGTATTGTGGGTAGGCAATTTTGCATTTTCTGGAAACATGGAGAAGATGAGATTAGCCATGCTCTTGGCCCCCAAGACTTTTGGCACCATGCCAAAGACCCCATCCAAAGTAGAAGGCTGGCTTCTATGATTCCCAAAATGGGTAATTGTTGGCTCTACTTGTGAAGGAGAAAGGGAGAGGAGTACAAGTTAGTTTTCATTTGGTCCCCACATTTTGAGGAATGTTCACCAGGTGTTATACAGTTCAACTTCTTGTGGACTAACTTATTTGTGTGGACTAACTTACTGTGGACTCTAGTAAGTGACCCTACCCCTACCTTCTTGTTGGATTCGGTGGAAATTAATAAGAAAATAGGATGAAGAAAATTAACAGAAATTTCATGAGAGTTTTGACAAATTGTTATTAAAAAAATTATATAGAAAAATATCCTAAAAGTTTCAAATTAGAGCAATGGAAATGTGAAAATTGGTTCATGTTGTTTAATTACATTTTACCAAATGAAATCTTGAGTCATCTGTCAAATTCACAATACAAGTTGCTTCGTGACTCTTCAACTATGGCTCATATTTCATAGGAGGAGAAAGGAAGCTCTATAATTAAAAGTGATGGAAACAAAATTAAAATTTAAGCTTAGTGTGAATTTATGGTTACAAGACCAATCTTTAATAATCTCAAGATATCTTACGAAACAATAATAATAATAAAAATTTATGAAAAATTACAAAAGATAGAAAAGAAAGAGTTGAAATATTGAAGCACCTCTTGTGTGAAACCTTAAAATTCGAAGTTCAAGCACTAAAATGGCTTTGTAACCTAAAATTAATTGATTTCAACACTGGCTCACTGAATCTGACCATCCCAAATGATAGTGTGGAATGTAAGTTCATTTTTATGGAACATTTTATATGTCAACTTGTTGTTGTTGGTTTAAACAATGAACCATAATGGGCAAAGTAGTTACCCAATGAGCCACTTGTTTTATAATCTTGTAAAGCAACAGCAAAAATTTGTTGTGTATATATGGAGAGCACATTATCCAGTAGAATTCTTCCTCCGCAAAAGGGGTGGGTGGGCGGGCATTTCATTAAAGCAACAGTGAAATATTCTAGTGTATCTGGAGGGCACATTATCCTCCACAAAATGGGGTGAACATTTCGTTTCGCCGAGTATCATAGGAAAAAAATGCAAAAAATATATAATAAATAAATAAATATATATATGTGTGTGTGTGTGTGTGTGTGTGTGTTTATTTTATTTTATTTTATTTTTCAGCCCATGCAATATATTGGGTAATGGTCTGCTCCTGGGGCATTATCCTTCTCATTCCTACTTGTTTTTTTTCCCACTGTACATAATTCCTCACTGTACATAATTCCTTTTGTGTGCCAGAAAATTGGCCATTTCTAGGGCAAAAAAAGAAAAAGAAAAAGAAGAAGATGATTAGCATTAAGATTCTCTTTCCTGCAGCAATGCTTTCCTTCCCCTTTACTGCAGCTGTTGTTGCTGTAGCAAGGTTACTTAGAAACCATGGAAGGCGCTAGCAGGTTTGATGAAAGAAGAAGAAGGAGAAGAAGAAGAAGCTGAGCATGGAACAACTAGTTTGCACAGAGTTGCTAGCCATACAATTTCTTCAACAACATGCATTGAGGATTGTTTGTTTGACATTCATTGGTTGTTGTTGTTGTTGTTGGGCTTTGAAGAAATCTTTGAATGGTGGAGAGATGAGACCTGTATGCTTTCAAGAGCTTCTTGAGCATCTGAGAGGTAAAGTTTTATAGTGCTCTGCAGGTTTGCTGGAGCCCCAGGTGGTTCTGAGACTTCCATGGATTGATTCTGCATGTACTAGCTGAGACTTGTGTGGTTCTGGATCCTCTCTTGTTGCGCTTCAAGGCTCATGTGCAGGGGCTGATGCAGTAGCAGTTGTGAAGCAGCAGCAGCAGTTCGGCGAGCTTCGAGTTGGTAATTTAGAACAAGAAGCTCTGGGGAGAGCAGCAGTTGAATGTGACAACAAAGGTCGTCGAGATCAATTCCTTCTTCAAAATCTTTGGCGAGGGAGGGAGCGAGCTCGCGAGCTCGCACTAGGTGTAAAGCGAAGTATAGAGGATGAGAGAATTGCAGTTACACACAAGAGCTGCACAGAGGAGTAGGAGTTTGGAGGAAATCCACATGTCCGAGACGACCAAAGCGGCTGCATGGGCAGTGTTTCAGCACCACGGAGGAGGCGGCAGCGCTGCAGGAGCAGCTACAAGCAGCAGCTATAGCCGCGGTGGTGGTGGTTCTGGAATCGCTGCAGTTGGAAGAGCCACACGCTTCAAGGTCGTTCTTGAAACTACTTCATCATCATCATCCTCATCATCATTTTCATCTCCCCATCTCTCAGCCTGGACTCCTCCTCCTCCTCCATGCATCTGTTGTCATCACAAGTTGCAGCAATCTTGAGGAGCGGTGCCGACGGCAGGCCTGTGTCACTGCACTTGCAGCTGGCAGTAAATGGTATCTGATGATCTGTGAATGTGTTGTTGTTGCTGGCTGTATGTACTTTGCGTCTGCAGATCGAAGCGCAGATGAGAAATGGCGGAGCTCATTCAGAAAGTAGCCGTGCGGCCGCAATGACCAGTTTGTGCACCACGGTGAACAACCTGCAGTGGGACGCGGGGAGCACCCTCTTCGACTCGTATGAGCTTGACTCCTTGTCCAAACAATTCGACCAAGCCTTCCTCTGGAATCCTACTTCCCGGAACTCTTGTAGACTGGAAGCTACAGCTCCTCCTCCCACCGTCACGAAATTGTCTTCTTCTCCTTCTTCTTCTTCACGTGTTCTAGACGATGAGAGCCATCAGATTGTAGACAGGAGTCTAACTACTTCGCGCGTAAAATCTCAATTTCCGCGTCAGCAATCGCTGTATCGTCATCGTCGCCATCGTCGTCATCATGATCTCGATCATGCATCGCAAATCCTTCCTCCTTCAGAAAGGATGCGGGATTTCGTCGAAGACTCTTACACTTTGGATCAACCGATATTATTGCAGCGGCCAGCAAAACCCATCGTCGAGAATACAGCGTACAGAGACGACGACGACGACGACGACGACGTCGTGCAGCCTACTGCAGCAGGCACACGAGAGAAGGCTCAGGATGATGGCTGCAAGTCGTCGCCAGGAAGAACTACTAGCTCTTGCATGGAGGAAGAACAGTCGCTGGAGGAGGAGACCCAAGAAGAAGAAGAAGAGCCTCGTATCAAGCTGGTCTTCGCCGGGCAGAAAGCTGTTGGCGGCGGGGGCGGGGGCGGCTCCTTCCTGCAGTTCGCCCATACACCCAACCCTCTCAACCTCTCGCAACGCAAGTCGCGACGCTCCATGGACATGAATTCTTCCCACGAACTCGACTCCAGCATGGATATGGATGATGGCAACAGCAGCAGTACGCGGCAGAGCTTCCAGGAGAAGTTACGAAATTTCTTTCACAAGGCCCGGATCTCGCCCCAAGAGTCCTCCTCCTCGATGCTGCCGCTGCATAAGTCCTCCTCCACCGATTCCTCCCAGCACCAGCTGCATCCCGGCGCGAGGCGGCCGCACCCGCCGGTGTCACCACGTAAACCTTCCACCTCTCATGAGCTCCAAGATGATTCTTTGTTTCACTACGGCTGGAGCTATGTCGAAGAAGCTGCTGATGATCGGGCCGACAGCGTCGTGGACTGCCGCAAGCTCAGCAGCAGCAAGCATAAGAAGCTGCAGGACCGTGGATCATTCAGTTTCCGGTCTGTGGCGAAGAAGGCGCTGCAGCATTCGCTCCCGGCTCAAGTCTTGGGTGGTTCTTCAACTTCCGAGTCTCAGCAGCAGCGGCACCATCACCACCAGCGACAGAGCAGCAGTGACAGCACCACCACCACTAGTGTAACGATGGAGCACGAGCATCACCACGTCTACTACCATCATCACCTCCACCACATTGTGATTCACCAGCAGCAGCAGCAACTCGATCATCAGGATTACGAGCAGCTGAGTTTGCAGCAGCAGCAGGACATCGATCATGTCAGGATCAGGAGACTCGACTTTCTTCCCAGAAACAAATCTTTGGAGGAATTTAAGGCTGCAAGCTGCAGTCCTCCTATTTCATATCATCATCATGAGGAGGAGGATGCTGAAGCACTTAGCAGCAACTTCACAACTCCACTCATAGTCGATGAGACATGACAAGAGAGCAATTACAACAACTCATGATTTCTTACTAAGTCAGTAGTCACGTCCCAAGCTCCACTGCAACAACAGCAGCAATGTCCTCATGTGTTTCTTCACAAATTTCTTCCACAAATCAAAGCAAATCTCACCCCCAGTCTGTCTGTGTTACTTCCACCTGAATGCATCATCTTCCTCACTCCAGAGACAGAGAGACAGAGGCAGGGTCAGAGACACACAGACACAGACTGAGAGTCACACACATACACACACAGAGAGGTCTACACACAGACTCACAGAGAGACACTCAGACGCACAGAGAGGTACACAGAGAGAGAGAGGGCTTGGGTGAAGAAGAATTGGGGAGTTTATTGCTCCTTTCTTTTTGGTATGTAAAATATTTGTCTACTAAAATGCTAGTACTAGAGGGAGTCCCATCAGACTTACAATTTGTGTGTGCATGTATGTGCATGTGCGCCTCTCTCTCTCTCCCTCTCTCTCTCTCTCTCCCCCAATTGTTGGGGTTTCTTTTCTGTTGTCGTTGATCCTTATTGAGATTTGCTTGGGAATTGTTGAGCCAGACCATCTGAACCTTCATCACGAATATGATCGATGACAAGTTGCAATGACTACTACCCACTATTGACTTTTGTCAAGCTCTGAATCAGGTACCTTCTTCCATTTCACAATGATTTGATTCAGTGCTAATTTCTGAGCCTATCTATATAAACTTAACCTGAAAGGTATAGAAACTGACAGATTTAGGTGTGCTTCCTGTTGTCAATGGAACATGGTGGTATCCATCATTAGTTATTTTTCTCTATAAGAAGCATGGCAATTACCCACATGGCTACTGGTAATTGATGACCAATTGATAGTCTCATATGAGGAACAACAATCTTTTTACACGTTGTTAGTTGCTCTTTGTTGAATATTGTTCTAGTTCAATGATTAGTGCCAAGAAACTGACGATCAACAACATGGTATCTATTTTGGTTACTATGCTTTGGTTGTCATTGCATAAGGGGAAATCTTGTCTTGTCCATTTGCACTATTCAACAAATTTTTTTTAAGTTTCCAATCTTTGAGATTTCTTTCAAAATTTCACACTCAGTGTTTAAGGCGCAACATAATTTGTGTTCTTTGTCATTCAATGCATAGAGCTGAACCAACCAAGAGTTTTTGTTGTTGTGGTGCTGAAGTAAAAAGAGTAGACTCCGTGATTTAAGAAGCTAATGATATATGTGTTGATGATATGGGTGCTTGGAGAGAATGGTTTTTTACTTGCTACATCCTTGATCAATGGGAATAACCTTGGCATTCTTGGTAATCTTGCCCAAACCCTGACTATTCTGTTGCAACTCAGTAGAGGCTCATAGTCTCCAATTAAGTGCACTGAAATCTCATAATTCAGGAAATGCTGTAGAACTGTGCACAGGACTTGGGATGTTTCTTGTGCTTTCAAACAGAAATACCCACAACCCATATTCAAGATAAATTAGACCATGTGCTTTTCATGTGATTACGCATGATAACAGATCTGAAAACTGTTCCACCCATTTCTCTATGTATTCACATGTGTGTCAGGAGTCAAGTTGGGTGTTGCATGTGCATGAAGTATTTTGATGCAGTTTGTGGGATCAATGGTTATGGCAAGTATGCATTGAGGCACAATATACCATTTCCTTAAGCCATGGGCATCAGCATCATCTCATGTTTGCAAGCTCAAGGTTGGTAAAGCAAACTGTGGCTCATGAAATGAGCAACACATAGTAGAGAACTTCCAATCTGATGAGATTACTTGCTAAAGAGCTTTCAAACAAACATTTTGACAAGTGGGGAGGGGGTTTACATTTCACAGTTACAACCGCAAACCAAGGACCTTCTGATGATGGTCCACACAGAGTTTATGGACCAATGATCTTCCACATGATGGTCTGCATAGTGACCAAATTGCTAAGCTTTTTCATGCAAATCACATCACTTTATTTTCTAATCTGCTCATTTATCTAGTTTTGCTCTTTTGTCTTTGAAGAAAACAATTATGACAATAAGAAAAAACCCATCCATTACCATCCATTTTTCATCCACAATAAACTTGTATCTAGAATGTTCACAAAAACATTACTATACAATGAGACACCATTACAGCAGCTATAGGGCAAAACTATGCTCTCTGTGGAGGACAACACATTCTGACTTATCAGAATTGATGAGTTCCATCTCGTGAAAATGTAAACAATCATGTACAATTGAAAGCCTAAGTAAATTTATTCACATGGTTGCAAATGACATGTTTTTTGGTGGGAGAAGCCAAACAGCTTATGATGTGCAAAAAGTGGAAAACCAACACACCACAGAAGACTGCTCACAGCACATGTCCTACATCCAAATACAATACACATTAATGTATCATCCTAGCCCTTCAAAAACTATGTGCATGTGTGACTCTGCTTCATGAACAAAGAATCCCCAAACCTACCCTTTTATGTCCACTATGATCTGGACCATTGTCATCAGCTCACAGGAGAGCGTATGAAAAGTAATGCTGCCCCAGAAACACCGCGTAGAATGAGGAGCCGTGAATCTATATATGTGGCACATACAAGATTTGTTAGATCAAACATCTCGCGTGGGATCTGCAACTGAACTTCTTGAAGAACTTTTTTTGGGAGGGCACTTATTCCTTTCATATCTAGCTCCATGCTCATCTCCAGATCTTCATGAACATCCAATCTGATGACTGGCATGCTAGCTGGTGTTTCATCAGGAATGACCTGTTTACGGAATCTGAGTGATCCATCTGCTCGTCTTCCAATCTCTTGAGAGGTTGGATGAGAGATTGGATGATTTTGGGTATGATTGATGCTTCTTTGCTTTGGATACAAGGCAGCTTTGTCACTTCCCTCTCCATCTGTTTGGTAGAGTCTTGTATCTGCAGAGAGTGCAACAGTATGTGCACAAACATTGAACTTCCCTTTTGGACCTGTTTTTTCAGCAGACCAGTTGCTGTTCTCTGCCATAACTGTAAATCCCACACTTGTTCTCATTGTGAGACTGCTGGTTCCATCAGCTGAAAGCTGGAAGTCTTGGATCAGGTTGTCTACTAGCACTGCAGGGTTTGCCTGCATCCAACCAATGATGACCTTAAGCACCAATGAAAACATGAGCCAGCAGTGCAAATATTAAAGAGCCTGGGATAATTCTCTGATTGTGACTTGCATCCAATAGATCAGGTGATATTGCATCCAGGTACTGTACTCATCTAGAAAATACCTGACGCCGTGTGAGACCAATAAGCTTGCCTGTGTGATACAAAAGGCGCCATCTTCCAGGCAGTAATTTCATCCACTCCTGCAGTGTTTAGAACAAGCTTTAGCCTCATGACTCAGCTATCTACAGTCATCTCCCAAGGGGCTTACAAAAGGGAACACCAACCACACTTAGTTTTCTAGGAGCACAGGCTTACTACCTTGTAACTTGAGTTTGGATTCACCCTCTCCAACAAGTCAATAAGCTGTGACAGTCGGTTGCGCTGCTTGCCAAAGTTTGCATCATTTCAAGAGAAAGTCTCAATGTTAGTGACTGGAAATATTATGTTCACAGTTGAGTCCAAAATGCAGTGTGCACTCAAAAGGTCTTAAAAGAGTGGATTTGAAGACAAATGGGTAAGAAATAATACCTGGTCAGTTCCATACATGAAGTCCTCCACAATGCGCACAGCAAATGAACCCAAGCTCCATCGAGTCATCTCTAGGGATGATTCGACCCGCCACTTTGGCCCACATAAAAATTGGTGCCTTAATGCATCCGTGCAACTGCCTCAAAAACAATCACAGTCAAAACCATCCTGAAAACAAGGTCTGGACTAATAGTGACTCTCACTTCAACCCTTGTTCGGTTCCAAAGGGGTATATCAAGTTGCCAAATGGATATATATATATATATGCAAAAACCAAGGGAGAAGGGGAAGCTGAGAATACCTGATGCGTTCTGCAGATTTGTTGGTGAGCATGCATGCCAGTAGATTCCATCCAGCTCCCCCATCCCTATCTAAAATCTGAAAACACAGAGACATAAAGATCCATGCAAAATCATCAGTCCAAGTTCTACAAGAGCATGACAAGACTAATAAGGCTACTAACTAGACTTCCCCAAACAAAAGCATTGTTGAGTGAGAGAACAACCTGGACCCCAGTATTGCCTGAGTTTGACTTCACAAGTGAAGAGAAGAATTCACGCAGCCCTGCTGGATCATGTCCCTGCAAATGGTTGATGGTAGTACTCAGTAGGGGCATCTCTTAACTCACAAACTATCAAATACAAAAGAATGAGTTAGTAAAGCAAATGACATCTGAAAGGTCAAATCTTCATAACACAATGTCAATTGGCATTTCATCACCTGTGTCAGAAAGTTCTTTACAAGAGAAAAAATGGCTGGGTCCATGAGCTCTCGCAGCACCATCTTGGCCATCATATACCCCACACACCTGCCTCCAGAACGCAAGAACATCACTTACTATGTTGTGCTATTTGTAACTAGACTATCAATGCCCTTCAAAACCCTAGAGTGGCACACTGATGAGGAAATCTTACCTGCACTGCAACACAAACACTGAAAGCTACTCTTGCACATACTCTAAAATCCATCTGGATATGCACATAATGCCACAGCAAGCAGAACGCTTTTTACCACACAGATGCATAAATTGTTGATGTCAAGAAATGTGCAGAAGGGAAAACACAGTGGAGACATCCAGGCATCAAAGAAATTGCAGCTACTTAGAAAATACAGCAGTACCAACACTCTCAACCATCTCACCTAATGTCAAATGCAATCATTAGTCGCCGTGTGATTGCACTCTTGGAGTCACTGCTTGCAAACACCATAGTTTTCCCAAAATCATTGCCAGGAAAGTCTGCAGCATTTCCAAGTATACCCACCTGCACTTATAAACAAACCCAACAGACGATCCTCAACTTTTCTGCATGTTCTGCACCAAACAAACCCGTCTGGAGATGATTTTCCAACTACCCAACGTTTGATTTGCTGGTACATATCTGATGTTCACAACAAATGAGTTGATCTTCCTGCTGTGGTTGATACATGAATGAAGCAGCATATCAATGACACTCAGCCTACCTGATTCAAAGTTGACTGGCCACACTTCTGTACAAATGCTTTCTAAGCATACTGACCAAGCTATTTTCATCCATGAGCAAATTTGAACATAATGTTCTGCATGATCAGCTCCACACAGACCTTTACATGGCGATCGGCAGCACTGATATGAACATTCTGCAAGCGCAGTTCTGTGTGTGCCAGCCCCCGACTATGGACATAATTAAGCTGCCACCACAATCACCCAACAAGAAAGAAAAAAAGAATAAGATGTAAATTCTGTTGAGTATTCCAGTTATATATATCCCTCACCATTATAATTCCAGCTAATCTAACTGTCACTTAGAAAATGGGGTAACTAGATCCACAAAAGAAACAGAATATTATTCCAACATACCCCAATCAAGAGGTCACGCATGATGACACGAAGGAGACGCAATTGACGCGACACTTCTGGACCACCTGTGCGATCATCTCCCACTCGTCTTGCTGCCTCTTCATCCAATGCCAGCCTTGCTTCTAGGTTTGGGAGCCAGTCATGGCACAGCAGCCATTGATGCAGTGAATAGCTCCCATAGTACTGCACAACCAAGCAGTCCGGGGGGGAACAATGATCACCATGATTCCCACATTTCACCAACAGATTTGGAGGTTCAGAAGACAAAAAGGATTTGACATACATCTATGCTCTCATTCTGCTCTCAAGTATATATCACGTTTATGACAGACTTGAGAAAAACCAGTGTGAGGTCAAGCAAGAGAAGCAAATTGAAGGAAACTCACCCCATGAACTAGTGTAAGTGTATTGCTTTCATCAGAGGCAGTGCCTGATGGTAGAATGTAGCCATGAACTCTTGTGGCATATGAGTGGTACAAATCCTCTCTCCTCACCAGCCTTGCCATCACCTAGCCAATTTTGCACACCACTCTAGTAAATGCACAATCTAAGGAGGGGAGAGTGTTTTGCATTTCCAAAAGGCCCAAGAAGAAATCCAAACTTTTGAGTCAGAAAATGTATAAGCATTTCTACCTGCAGTGCTCGATGACCCCAGCGCTGTGCTCTTGGACCAGTCAGTTGTCGCAACACCACTCGCATTCCTCTCAAAGGACTGCAAGAAACACACCCAGAAAAGGGTACCACAATTGCTGCCTCTGAGTGTGCTGCATGCAGAGGAGCATTGCTTTCTGTACGTACACATATGTTTTCAGCTCAAGAACTGGATGGAAATCAGCATCATCAACTACAAAAACAAGATGAGCAGAAGAAGGCCAACAACCCTAATGGCAGAAGACACACCTCTCTGGATTTCTCACAACTCCCTCATAGACCACCTCATCACCCTGCAAGGATACAAACAGAGCCAATCAAGAACTATAGAGGTCAGAGAGCTGGCACTAAAGAAGATTGAGCCCAAGCGCAAGCTCAGAGCAAACATAAACCTGAATGGTAAAAATATGCTTTCTGTTTGCAAAGGAAGAATGTTTATGGGTCATCCATGGTGTGCTGTGGATGTGCCAATTTTTTCTCTTGCTGTAGTTGAGGAGAATGGATAAGTAAGAAGAGGAAGAGGATGTTGTTGTACTTGCAATTGCAAAGAATGGGTTTCCTGGAATTCAGATCAAAACAAAGCAGATATGAAAAGAAAAAGGGGAAAAACAAAAACACTCACTCTTCCAGCAAGACCCACACTGACATGTGAGCACAATTCAAAGTCAGATAGCTTGAATTCCACCACAGGAGGCACCACATCCACCAACTGTGGCAGTTTATTATCCGTAACTCTCCTGCTTGTTGTTGGCATCATCTCCTCAGATTCAGATAGTGCTGAACTCCTAGCAGCATTGCATGGAACAAAACCTCCAGTTCTCCTTGACAAACTTGTGTACCTTAGGAGAAGGCCATGAGGGGGAGGACATTGCAAAGTCTTGTTTGAAGAAGAAGAAGAAGAAGAAGAAGTAGCTGCTGTAGTCAAAGAAGAAGAAGAAGGATGATGATGATGAGGAGGCAAAGAAGCTCTGACAACTACAAATTGTCGACAAATTATGGATGGGTATGCATGCAGTTTAAGCCTAAAACTGGATCTCCCATTTTCTCTGGGATTAGAACTCCCCCGAATGGATTGAAGAAAGCAACTTCGCTCAAAGCATGATGATGATGTGCAGCAGTTTGACAGATGCCCTTGCGCCATTTGATTTGATTTGAGTTGATTTGAATTTTTTTTTAAATTTGTCTGCACTGACCCCAACACCACAAGCTCTTTCGTAAGCAAAGTTTGCTTCTTGATAGGTACACAAAACTGCAAAACGGTGCGATCCAAATTCCCTCTTGTGCAGCCGCTGAAGAAGAAGAAGAGGAGGAAGTTACACAGACACCCCTGGATCTCTCTCTCTCTCTCTCTCTCTCAATCCCGATCTCAAATTCCAAACAAGACTCTATGTACGTATGCAGCAAGCTCCCAAAAAAATCTGGAGTCAATTCATTCTTCCACAACACATCCAACAACAACAACAACAACAACAACAAAAACAAAAACTATATCTGAGTTTCAAAGATTCAATTCCAAAAAAACTCAAAATGCAGCAGCAGAGCAAGAAAGAGAGACGCACATACCCCAAGAGTCCGAAACTGATCCTCACGAGCGAAGAAAGAGGAAGACCATCCCCCACTTTCCCGCCTACCCCCCTCCCCCTCCCCCTCCCCTCCTTGTGCTTCTGCAACCGGAAGGATAAACACAAGCACCCGAAAACGGACCCACCAAAACAGCAAAAACTGTTGCAAAACACACATACACACACACAAAACCAAACAGTTTTTTTTGTTTATTTTTTTTGTTTTGGTTTTTGGCCCCCCTCTTTGTCTCTGTGTCTCTGTGGGAAAAGAATAGCGACTTGGGTTCGGTGTGTGCGAACAGGCTCCGCCTGTTTCCTTCTTTTTTATATGTACAGTAAGTAAAGCAAAGTCGGGTGTTGTTTTTTTCTTTCTTTTTTTGGTGTGTGTGTGTGTGTGTGCGTGCGCGCGCGCGCGCGTCTTCAGTCGCTCTCTCTCGCTCTCACGAACAATTTGTTTTTTGGTGTACGAAAGGAGAGGCTACCACTGCTACTGAAAGAAGTGAGCCGTGATGTGTTTTGCTGTGGCCAGAACGTGGATGCAGCAAGCGAAGGGAGGCACGGAAACAGGAGGACGACAGGCGTGGTGTGTGCGACGTAAGGCTCGGTTGCGTGTTGCTTGCAGTCGACACACGCGCCCTTCGCTGGCTGGCTGGAAGGCTGGCTGCACCTCTCTCAGGCGCTGACTGTCCGCTGCGGTCGTCCGTCGTCGTCATTAATTAGTTCGTTCTTCCTCCGCACAATTATATCCCACAAATCTCTTCACAAATCTTGTACCAATAACCTCGTCATGATGCCTCCAAATTCTTTTCTCTTCCTTTTATTTCTATTGAAATTTTTAAAAAAAACAAGTTTGCACAAGACACGCAAACAAAGCCCTCCCTGAAATTTGTGTGTGTGTGTGTGTATCTGGAGGCACCCCTTCCAGTGCACAATGTTTTTCTCCTATTGGAGGGGGGCACTTTTATATTATTTTAAGGGTGGCCATTTCTAGAGTTGTAATGACCTGCCTCAAATTTTGCAGCGTATCTGAAGGTAGGTAACAACATTAGTTGAAACCTAACCAAAGAATCTATTTTTTTTTCAAAATGGAATTAGAACTTCAACTAGGGTGTTGTCCCATTTTTTAAATAGGTGATTTTAACCCCTCATTTTTTTTTAATTTCTAGGAAAAAGGTTTCTACTAAAGTTTTTTATTTTCTAATTTTATGATATTAATTTTTTTTTCCAAAAAATTGAGTCGTATTAGTCAAGTTACATTACCCAAAAAAACTTTCAGAATTTTCCCAATTTTTTAGTTTCAAATATGAAAAACATTGTTGAGAAAAAAAAACATTGATTTGTGCTTTAGTTATTGTCTAGCCTAGCCATATTGGATCCCATCTAGGCTTTAAAAGAAGTATCGTAGGGTGAATGCTTCATCCCAGGAATTTAAAGTATTTATTATTGGAACAAATTAGGTCATTTTTTGGTGTGATAGAATCGTGCTTCAAGCTTATTATTGTTTAGAAAGTTGAAACCTAAGCATTATCACCCAACCTTTAAACTCTTGGTAAGTCAAAGTTTTACTTCAAATGTTTCAATCACGCCATGGATTTGCTTCATTTTTGGGATATCTATCCTTTGCATGTAGGCTCATGTCATCCTTCAATCCTTTCAAATGTTTATTCCTTGATGTGAACTTGCAAGTGTTCAATTTTTCTTGTCTTCTTTCACTTTTTCTTTCAAATATCTATTCATTTGATTGTCTTTCTTCACTTTTGTGTAACATAAAACCCTCGAGGTTGTGGGATTTCCAAAACAAGGAGCTTAAGATTAGACAACAACTAAATCAAGCCATGCATTTTGGGAATGTTTCCCATGATGAACCCTAAACCTCATTGTGAACCTCATTGAAGCATGTGTGTACAATCTCAACATGAACCACCTCATTTTCAATATGATATAGACTTTTGAAAAAACCTGATTATTTTTACACAAACAAATTCCATAACTCAACATTTTCATACAATACAATGCAAAAAAATTCAAATTTCATTATATTTTCTAATTAAAACCCAGTCCCTAACAAGTTTAAAATCCAAATATTAACTTTAATCAAAGTCCACTAGGTTAAGTTTTGCTTACATAACATTTGTACTTTGAATTTCAAAAGTCCACAACTTCTATTATTTTAGTCAATTTGAAAATCCTAACATTTACAATAACATGTAACAATTGTATTCATGCCCACTATATAAAAACTACCATTGCAACACCAAAAGTGGTCCACACTAACATGCATGTAGCCCCTAGTTATTTTTGTTTCGAATTGTTGAACTTCGTATTGTAGGTTTTGTTCCCAATTAACACAAATAGGGGGGGTATAGTTATGGTCACTTTGTAGATAACTTTATTGTATGTGTTTCATGTGACCTTTGCTAGAAAGAGGGAAGAGGAAACTAGTGGATACATTAATATAAGTGATTTTAGATGAAGTCATTATGCTTTCAAATGATTTTTATCATATCAATTACATTGAAAATAATCAATATTTAAACCTTTCTACATTGAAGGCAATTGTGTGTATTATAGTTTTCAATCATGAAATTATGAATCCAAAAATAATGAAGTCATTAATATCCATACCCAAAACAATAACTAGCAATGAATTTCTAATCACAAATTTCAAAATCATTGAGGTCTTTCAAAAGGTTGGCACATGTCTCAATAGAACAACAAACATCATTACCGCATGATCCACAATTAATTATATCAAATCCTTTAGGGTTGCAAAATAGGGGAAGCAAAATGTGGAACTTGGGCAATGGACAACAAGTTTGCCCTAGAAGACAAAAAAAAAAAAACCACATTGCATTCCACCAATTAACTTTTTATGTGATCAATTGGTACAATTGTTAATAAAAATTGACTTTTCATTAGCTTGTGATGGTTATCATTCATATCAATTGCGTTTTCAATTAAAGTTGCAACCCATTGCATGGACATCAATTTTTGTGTTTGTGTTTCTTCTAGGTAGTGTTTTCACAATTTTTGTAATTAATCAAATTTGTCATGGCAATTTTTGTGTTTATGTTTATACATCATGTTTTAACAATTTTTGAGATTATCTTATCAAATTTATCAAGAGTTTTTTTTTAAAAATGTGTATTCATCATGTTTTGATAATTTGTAAAATTAAGGGGGACAATAAATAACAATGAGTTGTATTGCGAACGATCATCTTCCAAAGCAACTCATATTGCAAGTGTTCATCTTGCAAGACAATTTTTGTTTTATTCAATGTGATGTGACCTAAATTAAATTAAAAATATGTGTTGGGAGGAGAATTTAAATGTTTGATTTTCACATGATTGGAAGATGATGATATGAAAAGGCAAATATGAAAAAGTTTTAGTGGAAATCCTCTCTCAAAACTATCATCCCAAAAGACAACTACTGAAATCTAAAGTTGTTCCCTTTAAAGTAGGGGATACAAATGCACAATTTCATTCAACAAACATGACATGCAAATATTAGCAACCAATTTTGGTGGCAAGAAATATGTAACAAGATTTTCTTGAAACAAGTTATTAGGGCAAATGGGTGAACATAATATTATCAAATTGCAACCTTTTACACACAAAACAAATGAAAATGGACAATTTAGCTCAACAAACACAACACATTAATATTAATGCCCACATGTGAAAAGCATATACATAACAAAAGGTATATTAAAAAAGGTTCTTCAAGTAAACTTTAGTACTTTAATGAATTCAACAATAATTAGATTTCATTTTCAATTATTGATTTTTTGAGAAATTCAATGCCCAAAGTGATGAAATTTTGAAAATGACTAGAAAATTTTGGAAGCAGTTTTCATGTCCAATTTTTTTTAGAATAAAAAAACCTCTAGTTTGAGATTCATTTGAAATATTTCATAATCAAATAACCTCCAATTTTGTCTTTTTCAAAAAAACCCTCAAAGAACTTGTGGTTTTCATGAAATAATTACTAATATTTTAGAAGAGTATTTGATTAGTTCTTAGATGTTTTGAAAATTGTAATTATATATAAGAATCATAGAATTTTTTAAAACTATGTTCATATTAATGTTGTGCATCTAAATGGTTTACAACTTACATTACTTGTAAGTGTAAATCCCATAATGAAATTTATTTACACTATATGTAAGTGTAAAAATAAATACATTCATATGCTTTTATGTGGCCATGTAAAATATTGTAAGTGTAAAACAAATACACTTACATGATTTTATGTACTCATGCAAAACAATGTAAATGTAAAATAATTTGATTTTTTCTTGGGGAGGGAGGGGATTTTATTATTTTTTGGTAATAGGGGCCAACCAAATGGCCCATTGCCAAAAAAAACCATCAAAACATGCACTCACAACTAATTAATATGGATTCACAAGAAGATACGATCATGAAGGGTATATAGTATATACACTTAGTCCAAAACATTTGCATGGGACTATGTAATTATAGAAAAAATAATTATACACAACAACAATATAAGTGTAAGTGTAAAAAGTTTGAATGTGTAAATGTATATGATTTACACTTACATGTTGAGAATTATTGGTTGTTATGTGCCATTCTTAATAATTGCCTAACAATGGTTTAAATAAAACCACATGCAAGAAGGTGCCCTAGGAGGGCTATCAATTATGACAAATCATTTGAGTTGTAAGGGAGACTTCATTTAGGCTAGGTATTATTTTAAGTTTTTTATTATCTCCTTGTAAGATATGCATCATGTGACTTGTGAAGGTTTTAGGTCTTAACTTGTTATTTTGGCCCCCTCTAGTAGGTCCTTGTTTTTTTTTACGACTCCCATTGATGTTTTATTGATTTTGAATGTTATTTCACATGACCTAATACATTACAAGTGAGGGTTTTAGGTAGTGTTAGGTAGTTATCAAATTTGTTTAGTAACCACCCATTTTAGTTTTAGGAGTTTTTCCAAAAAAGAACCAAGCTAGATTTTTTTTTTTTCAATTTTAATGTTTGACATGGGTTTTTTCTTTTTCTTCTTTCATTTATTTGATTCTTTCATAAACAAGTATTTCTCCTTTTATATTAGTCAATTATATTTTGCCAATTTTATACCATGAATTCAAGATTAAACTTCAATATATTAATAATTTTGAAAGTTTTCAAAAAATGTAATGGCCAAAGGAATAACTAACAATGTTCATTACAAGGGGGAAACTTGAAATTAATCCTCATTTAATTCTTTTCACTCAAATGAGACTTCAAATTTGCTTAACTCCTCCTCTAAATTTATTTCAAAATTTATCAATTCTACCAAACTAGAAGGGGTTTTGCAACCAACCCTTACATCATTTGGCCAAATCTTACTCACAAAGATAAGCTTTTCAAAGTTTTTAATATTATAAATGGCATCTTTTCAAATTGGTGAGTATACTTGTAAGAAGGAAAACTATTTATTTAACCTAATTGGGTCCAAATTGTTTAAGGTGTACCAAAATCTTGTCACATTGTCATCATTTTCTATCTTTTTACCTAGTCCTTTTTATCATGTAAAAACACATTTATGGATGAAACTAATGGAATCTAGAATTGTAATGGTTTAAAATATAGTCCTTTTGAAAACTTTAACAACTTTTGATTCATTATTTTTTATGGGGATCAAAATATAGGGTAAAATATGATTGCAATAATGATTATGCCCTTTTCATCCTATGTGGTACACCTTAAAGGACTTTCACCCAATTCTTTTTGTGTTTTTTCCACCATTCCCAAAATCACTTAATGTTTTGTACATCTAGTTGAAATCTATGAAATATCATCAATTTTCAATTACAATTTTTCACTATTATAATTCATGATTTTTAAGAGGTTCAAATTGACTAACTTGTCATTTTGACTAATGGACATGTACATTTTGATTAAAAGCTAAAGGCTTGAATGACACATGTGTTTGTTGACTTATCAACTTAATTATAATGGTTCATTTGACTAGATACACATAGTCAAGTTGAACAACCTTAGTCAAAAAGGTCAATGGCCTTTAGTTAAATTGAAAATTTAGTCAAAATGGCCAATGATCTTTCGTAAAAATGACCAATGGTTTTTAATCAAGTTGAACATGTAATCAAGATAGCCAATGATCTTTAATCAAATATGACATGATTTACTACCTTATGAATCTACCTCCTACCTATTCATCCACCTATTGATTTAATTACTTATATACCTACCTATTACCCACCCACCCACCTACCTTTTATTTGTACCTACCTAACTACATACTTACCTATACTTTTCACTTTTGTAAAACCTACCTATTTACCTACCCACCTACCAACATATTATTTACTTCCATATCCACCCACTTACCTACCTAATTTTAACCACTAAGTATAGCCATTAGGTTTAAGCACTAAATTTAGCCATTAAATTTATTCAATTTTTAGCCATTAAGTGTAGTCATTATGCTTAACCACTAAATTTGACACTACATTTAGTCTATTTTGAACCATTAAATTATACCAATAGGTATAGCCTAAATGTAGCCACTAAGTATAACCATTGGATATAGCTTACGTTTGTCCGATATGTTTAAGCACTGGAGATACCCATTAGGTTTAACTTAGGTTTAGCCATTGTGTTTAACCACTATGTTTAGCCTAAATTTAAACACTATGTTTAACCAAGGTTTAGTCATTATGTTTAACCATTAGATTTTGCCACAAGGTTTAATCTAGGTTTAACCATGAAATATGTTTGCCATTAGGTTTGTTAATTAAGTTCAACCACTATGTTTAATCATGAAATTTAACGAATAGGTTTATCAACTAAGTTTAACCACTATGTTTAGCCATTAGATTTAATCATTAAATTTAATCAAAGTTGAACCATTAGTTTAAATTGATGAATTTAACCACTATGTTTAGCCATTATTTTAAGTTGATGAATTTAATCATTAAGTTTAGCCATTAGTTTAAGTTGGTGAATTTAGCCACTAGGTTTAGCCATTAGTTTAAATGATTGAATTTAGGCATTAGTTTAAGTCATTGAATTTAGCCACTAGGTTTTAGCCATTAATTTAAGTCATGAAATTTAACCATTAGTTGTCACTTAGGTTTAACCTTTATGTTTAACAATGTGAAATAAACATGTGAAATAAAAATCTAAAGCTTAACACCTTTGATGGTGTTGTCCATTAGTAAGCACTTGGTTTATCATTGTGAAGGTTTGGGGTTCAATTCCTTATACTTACAACCTATATGCATGCTTAGAATGCTAGGGTAGGTAGGCTAGACTAAGGTGGTTAAGTGAAGTTAAGTTAGGTTAAGTAAGTTAGGTTAGGTAGGCTATGCTAACACTTACCTACCTAAATGCCTTTTTTCAACCTACCTAAAGCTATTTATTACCTACTTACCTACCTATTAATTTTAAATATAATAATCCAAAAAATAATTTTGATTTAGGTATAAAATTGACCCACTCAAACGGTCCATTATCTACTAGTTGAATAGTTAGTCATTTCGTTAGTCACTTTGCCAATCAAAATGACAAGGTCCATTTTGACTACCTAGTCATGTAGGAGATGGTCAAAATGACTTGTCCAAATTGATAGGGTGGGTTTTTTTATGCTTGTCACTTTTGGGTATTTTTTTATTAAAAAATCCAGTAAAAAAAACCATGAGTTGTAGTAATGTCTTTTGCAAGTAATTCATTGGTTCTTGTCACCATTTCAAAGATATCCGAACTATTATTTTCATCATATATGTTAACAAAAGAACTTTTAGTATCAAACAATGTATGCACACGGTGATAAGATTTTAAAAGCATAGGAAATAAAGATTTCCTATTATACTACGCAACTATGCCCACCCCAAGCTCATGAATAATTTTTAAAATTAATTAATGTGGAATTCTTAAATCTAGGATTTAACATTAGGGCTAGTATATTGTGAGCATTTTTTTTGTCATATCTCATCAAGAAGAAGAGGGTAGAATCAATGACTTTAATAACCTCCTTCATGTTTTCTGCAAAAACCCCCAACTCAATATCAAGACTAGAATCATCATCAATTGAAACATGTAACACAAGAAACTTGTTTTTTTTTTCCATTAACTTAAAGCTCTTGGATATGGTTGATTATATGGCATCACTTAGCAACCAATGACCTCTAGATTGGTTTAAGATGTAAGTAGTTACAATTGGTGACAAAATGATTATAATGATTTGTAATATATGCCATGTAAGGGGTTTGGAGGTACACATCCTATGATTCGAGGCTCAACTTGCATGCCATAACACAAGATAACAACCTTGTGGGATTGAAATGTTTTTTGAAACATGATAATCTCACTAGCAAACTTGCACAATACAAATGTAAAGTTAGATGACCAAAATTGAGATTCAAAAGAGTGGAGAATTGAAATTCAAAACAAATAAAAAAATAAACTTGCATTTTACTTTGTTTTAAGTAATGTATTCAATTTTTTGGGTTTAAGGCTTATAGTAATGCGAATTATCATTCATTCCTATCAACCTTTCTTTGATTTTTTAAACTAGGTGATACATTTTTACAAATCTACTTGAACAAGTTTCATGGAAACATATCTAAAGCACTTGCACATTTTTTGATCAAAAGTTGAATGTTGACATGCTTTTAAAAAGGCATGTCCAAAACATGTCCCTCAAAAACTTTCAATCACACCCAATGTTTCACAATTGACAACTAACTTCAAAGGAACTATCATATCATTCAAATTAGCCCCTTCATCTTAACATAAACAATTATTTTTTCATCAAGTCATGTTACTCCAAAAGTTCTTTAAGTTTTCTTAACAATGCTTGTCCAAAAGTTTCAAATGCCTCAAATAACAATTATTATATGTTTAAGCATCCAATTTTATCCTTAAAAAAAACTACTCATGTAAAAATGTCATGTGCCCCTTCAAACATCCATAAATCAAAACTTGTTGCAAACATGTATTGTGCTAAAATTGGTAAAACATATGTCTTTCTAGTTTTCTTTACCAAGTCTTATAAAATATCTTGGTTGAAAGTTTTTCTAGAAGTGAAGATCACATGAGGGCATAACTATAATATTAAATGTTTCAACCACGTGCTTTGAACAAACTAAATGGGTAAATGGTTTTTCACAATAAGAAGACCAAATTTTTCCAATTTTTTTTTAGTGTACATTATTTTTTGTAAGGATCTATGGAAAACCCATTTAGAATTCACAACATGTCTATTAGGTGGGAGTGTAATCAATTCCCATGTGTTGTTATTTGTTAATCAAAAGGCAAGTTCATCTTGTATGGCCTTTTGCCATTTTAAGGCATCTTCTCTAGATAACGCATCATGAAGAGAAAAAAGGGGTTTAGGTGCACTAGTGAATACAACATAACCTTGTGATGTATGGGGGCACATGGTCTTTTAAATCTTTCTTTGCAAGTTGTGTCTTATTGTCCACAATTTCACTTTATCCTGTTAAAACCTACACAATTTTTTTTGGCTAAATGTGGCTAGAAGAAGGGTTAGGTGGTTGATTGATTGAGTGAGCAGAAATGGTTTCTTGTGGTAAATGATCTTCATCTATGGATAATTCTGAAAATGTCTCAAGTGATTCATTTGGCAAAGGCAAACTTGAGTCTAGAGGTACGTTAGTCAAAATTTTTATTGTTAAAGAAGGAACTTGTTAAACCAAATTTAATGTTAAAGGTTGTCTATTTGTACTGGCACTTGTTATGGTTGAAATTTGTGGTGAGGTAGTATTTATTTGAAAAACATCAAGAAGAGGATTTGGATCCTTTTCCTCTATAATGGAATCTGTTACTTTAATGGGAACTTCATAAAAAATAACATCATGAAATATGAATATACCATAGTTTTCACATTTCATTAGCCGATAAGCCTTGGATTTTTTTGAATATCCAACAAATATACATTCAATTATATGTAAATCCAATTTTTGATGTTTATATTTTTGGATAAGGGCATAAGCCCTTGCAATCAAAAAATTGTAAGTGTGACAAAATAGGTTTGTGGTCAAACCAAATTTCATAAGGGGTAATATTATTGGATACTACTTTAGTTGGACTTTGGTTTTGAAGATAATTGGTTATTAATAATGTTTCCCCCAAAAAAACTTTGGATAAGGAAACATGTGATAACATTGCAAGGGTAACACCAAGTAATGTTCTATTTTTTTGATCAAAAACACCATTTTGTTGTGATGTGTATGGAGTGGTGAACTCTTTTTTAATTCCAAAATTTAAACAATGAGCATTGAATTCATTGGATTTATATTCACCATTGTTATTAGATTTTAAAACTTTAATTTTGTGATTTGTTTGACATTCCACAAATTCTTTGTATTGTAAGAATTTATCAAACACTCTATACTTATGTTTAATTAAGTAAACAAATGTATATCTTGAAAAGTCAACAATAAAAGTGAAGAAATACTTACGACCAGAATGTGTGCTGGTTTGTGATGGTCTAGAAATATTTGAAGGAACCAAGCTAAATATTTCAATTGCCCTTGTAGCTCCTGCTTTGGGAAATGATGCACGAATTTGTTTACCTTTGATACAACATTTACATAAGGTGAAGTCATTCTAATTGAATGTACCCAGACCTATATATATATTTTGAATGTCTTTAAGTCTTCACTTATTGATATGACCAAGTTGAAAATGCCATAAATTAGCTGTATGGAGATTAACATTAACATGGACAACAAGTGCATCTTGAATGGGTCTTATGGTTTCACCCAACTTGTATAAACTAGATTGTAGCCTACATTTTACAATCATTTCACCTATTAGATTATTGAAAACACATATTTTGGACTTGATGGAAATTTCTTTTCCAAATTTGTCAAATTGTATTATAAAAATAAGTTTTTTAAAGACTAGGAACATGTAAAACATTTGGAATTTGTCTTACTTTCCCATCAAGTAGTTTGATGGCTACTTTTCCTTGTCCTGTTATTTGGTGAGTTGTATTTTCACCCAAAAACACAACTTGTTAGCTTTCACATGCTTGATAGTTGATGAAATATTCTCTTTCATAACACATGTTGTGTGGCTCCCATATCCACATACCATGTTAGGTCATTGGTAACTTGTGATGCCAATGTTAAAACATTTAATTTGTGAATGTCTTTTGTCACAATGTTTGATTGTTTCTTACTTGAAGACTTTGTTGTAATTCATGTTTTACAATCCTTAATTATATGTCCATGTTTCTTATAATAGAAACATTTTAGTTTATTCTTACCACCAAATTTAGAAGTATCTTCACCATCCTTTGATGTGAAGTTTTTTTAAAATTTTCCTTTAGGATTTCTTTTTCCAATATAAAGGGTTGACATATTGTTTATAATCACATTGAGATTTTTCTTGAAAGTTTCTTTTTGTATAAGATCAATTATTAAAGATTGTAATGTCATATTGGGTTGCCTTCTTAAATAATTAATAAATGTTCAATAACTTGCAAGCATGTTCCCCATCAAAGAAAGAACACCTTCATCATTAGGCACTAGTGCACTAACTATTGATAATTATTCTAAAATTGCTCAAAACACATGTATTTGTTTTGTTACACTTTCTCTTTCTTTCATCTTCAATGTATGCAAATTGTTTTTTAGATACATTTTTGTCATGGCATCTTGTGATTCAAACAATCGTATTAATTCTGTCCATGCATCATGTGATGCATTATAGGATTGAATATGAGAAACAACACTATTATCAAGACAATTATTAAATGATTGTTAGAAAGACAATATCTCTTTCTTCCCATACAATTATGCTCCCTGCTCTTGTAGTAGGTCATGTTTTGCATTAGTATTAATTTGCACTTGTGTAGGATTTATGGGCTTTGGTTCAGTGCCATCAACTATGGACCAAAGCCTCTTTATCTTGAAAATTAAAGTGAGTCTGTTCTTCATTTCTCCAACAATCCTTTTGAAATCATGTAATTGATTACACATTTTTTGAATATCTAACTTTAAAAAAAAGGTTATTTCATTTAAAATTTGATCACATCATATAGAAATTAGGATTGGATCTTTATCAACCTCTGATACCATGTGGGGTTTATGAGAAAGAACATATATTCATGTACAAGTTGGAATAGAATAATAATAATGTATTTACTAAAAGTAATGAAGAGTTCTTTTACATATGATTCAACTATGTCCCATGTGTAATTAATTATGTATGATATTGTATTTGTACAAGAGAATTACTATATGTATGAATGTATATTCCTCCAATAGCGAAGAGCTCCCAAAAGCAACAACACAACAAGGAACACCTAGAAGCAACATCATGGTGAGGAGCGCCCAAGAGCAACAATACACACGAGGATTGCCCAAAAGTAGCAATGCAAGTAGGAACGCCCATAAGCAACATCATAGCAAGGAGCTTCCCTCCTTGTAACAACAACAAAAAAAACACACACAAAAGCAAAGAACACAAACACATAAAACAATAAACAAAAACACATAATGCAAGAAACATACCTTGTTGTGGCCAAAACAAGTTGCCTCTTTATACCAATGATAAACCCTAAACCTAAACAATCGGCCTAAATATTAATTTGGGGCTTAATCCTCAATGATGCCGCCCTAAATTCACTTAGCCTCCTATGCCCTAATCTAAACAACTACCCTAAACTTCACTAGGAACCAAACTTGAGGTTATCAATATAACTTCTCGAGTATTAATATTTAATTAAAAAAAAATCTCAGTTCCTCGAACCGATTCTCACCAAATTGATACCTTGGTGGTTGAGTAACATCTCGAATATCCCTCACCAAATCGATACCTTGATGGGTGGGTATCATCTCGGGTATCACTCCTAATGGGTACACATCTTGTTCGGAGTGAGAGAACCGGCTGATACCCGTCCTGGTGCCAGACTGAAATTCCATACCCGCCCAACATTGGTTGTAGGTTGTTATTTTTGCCACCTTCTAGTAGGTCCTTGCTGCTCTCTTTTATGGCTCCCATTGGTGGGTTTGCATTTTGGGGTGGTGTCTCTTGGTTGGATGTTGGTCATCTCCTTTTGTTCCTCCCTTTACCCTTTTGGATGAATGTTTGGCAGGGTTGTATCACTTGAGTTGCTTGATACCTATTGTGGTTGCACAAACAGAATCTGACCACACCTAGTTAAGAATAATGCACCTAGCCCCAATTGTGGGTTTGGTGCATGATTCTATTTTTACATCAAGGTGGGTCCCACACTCCATACATGCTAGGTTGTTTGTGGCATCAACTAACCTAACTAACCTAAGGATCTCCCTATTGACTTTCGGTCTTGGTCACAATCCTGGGGATGTCCCATATGGATGTTTACCCATTGGACATTAGGGTTTTGGCCAAGCGCTGCGGACTTGCGAGAGACAAAGCTTTCTTGCGCGCACATAGCTTTTCTTCTGCCTCGGGGAGAGGAGCGGGAGGATTCCTTCTTGCAAATCGAGGGGCAGTTCAATCCTTGATCTTTTTTTCCTGGAGTGCGCACATGTATTCGCAGTATTGGGATTTTCAAGAGACTAAATAGTCCATACCTGTAAGGAGCACCTGCTGGTTTCAGCCCGGTGCTAGCGCCTGATGTCTTCCTTGTGCAGGTAAAAGTCTCAAATTGAATCAACATAGCTAACATAGAACTGGCCCTACTGTATGTTCCAACATTTCTTGGTTTCAGCTGTGGATAATGATCTCTCAACACGTCAGACGAGGGCAGGTTGAAGACAGTGCCAAAATACCAGAAGTGGGCATGTGCTTCCATACGGTAGTATTCTTGATGAAGTTCCCAAGGTTTGCGTGGCCAAGAAAAGGTTTTCTCATGTGGCCATGTTGTGTGTGGCAGGCATCAATCAGCAAATGCAATTTTGTCTCACTATCTTGGTTTAGTTTTCTCACTAGAGCTTCTTCAAACCGTCACACTCTCTCAAGCCCCTCCTGAAGATGAGATACATAGTAAATCAAACTAAATGATAAAGTTACCTTACATAAATTGCACAGAAAGTGACAGTACTCATTTGATCTCTATTCTCAAAATTATTTCCCAAGTTCATGTAACACCAAATCTGCCAAAATTGATATCATTATTATCACTATTGAAACAGATGAGTCTTACACCAATTGCATTAAAGAATGATGAGAATTACATATTGCTTTTGAAAACTTTTAAGCTAATATTTTCCAGATGGCACTCATCAGTTCTCAGCTTCCAATTTCCAGGGGCCAAAAGAGAGCCACTGCTAGAGACTAGTATCACTCATAGTGCAAGTACTGTTTGCAACAGGCAAGTGTTGTAGGTGCACTTGGCCTTTATTATTCATCTGCTTATTCTTCATGTCCTGGGGCAGGATAGATCAAACTGTGTCAAGAGTTGAGAAATCAGATGATTGCACTAGAAAGAACAAAGAAACTTCAGCTCAAGATGAAATCGTTCATATTAAAAAAAGGTTTGCTATTGTGCAAAATGTGCTTTCTGACCGAACTGATCAGCTGCAGAGTTGCAGGCATGAATACCCATACTAATGAGGAGGAAGTGAGGAAGCATACCAACTTGGTCCTCTTGTACTTCTCCAAAAAACCCACAATTCACAAAACGAGGAAAAAAAAAATCTATCAATTCCAGCTGAAGTGAGAGCTTATGTACCTGATGAAACTTGGGATTGATTTTGCCAGCGTCTTTGCACCTGAAGAAAGAAGAAGCACTCTGTGCTCTACTGTGGTTTCCAATGCATGCCAATCTGTACTTATATAAGCTTTTTTACCCTGGTGGGCACTGGAGCTAGGACATTAAGGAAGGGCATTTGGATTCAGTCCATCCTTACAATAAGTTGATATGTATTTCTCAGCTGATACTGGGTCTACGATTCGTGCAAAATATGCAGGTTATGCCCAGAATCACAGGACCTTTACATATCCAAACATAACACCAAGAATTTATTGGATGAATTGCAGAGGGGTTCAGTTTTTCCACTACCAATTTATGTTCCCTTCCCTGCCTGAGGATTACTTGATGATGCAGCTGGAACACCAAAGCCAGTGGAATGAACTGCAGCTACTTCTGCATCAGTAGGCTCCATGTTGCGTTTTTCAACTGAAATAGATGACGACAGCTCTCTCACCTCAACACTCTTCACAAGCTGATCAATGCGTCGGAATTGCCAAGGCCACCGAGTGTTGTAAAGAAACTGCCGGAGGTCAAATCGATTGTCCTCAGGAGAGTAATTCTGCCACGCAAGTGCACTCAAATGTTAACCCCTACAGTAAAGAACCCATACTGATTGCAGCAACAATCTTTCTTCAGAAGAGACCAACAATTTTTTGATGGCAACAAAGAGCATCAATGAGTTTGGGTGCAGATCATGCCCGTTAAGGCAAAAGTGAGGAAAGAATATGCACATTGTAGGGTACTTCCTAAAAGCCAGTTGGTCTGGAAGATCTACAGACTGACCTTGCCTCTTTCTCAGGGTTATGTTTACTCATAACAATGAGGTTTAGGGTTTAGGGTTTACACCTAATGGGGTAATACTACTGTATTCGAAGTCAAAAGGGATGAAAGAGAACCTCAGCATGATATGATGGTGTAAGAGTGGTCATTTTATGACGGTTGGTTGAGTAGAATCGGAAAAAGTCTTTTACTTTCGTGGCCACTTCTGCTGGAGTTAAGCGCCCTTGCCATCGATGGCATAAATGCTGTTCAAGGACAAACCCCACCTTCTTAGACCTATGTAACATACAGCTGAAGCAGAGCGCAACCCTATCACATAGAAACTTCATCATGAGAAAGGCATAGAACTCTGAGAGGCTCATCATCGCATCTACAAAGTTGTCTTCAAAAAGTTCTGTGCTCAGAAAGTAAGGAGAGATATCTTCATGAGTAAGGAGAAAGACCTGAAACATGGACACAGGTCCACAGCGGAAGATCATCCGCAACCGTCCGTACATTGAGAGCTCCTCATATGTCATCCCCATGTCAATCTCATCAATCTGTTATAAGAAACCAGGAAGCACTGTCTGCACTTGAGCAGTATGCATTTTACAAGAGCACAGTTTATATGGAATGGAGAAGTTGCATTATACAATACAAGGAATGTTGGTACTAGTCTTGAACCACCAGTGCACACCACACAAAGACAACAAAAGAACAATTTGCCATTCAAACACCCACAGGAAATTCCTCGAAGATGAAAGGAAGAGATGGCATACTTGTGTGTAGTTGGCCCTAATGGGCTCCAGTTCAGCAGTCGGAGGTGCACCTTCAATTTCTGCTAAGCTTGGGTAGCCAAGATTATTTGCACCCCACCGTAAGAAAGCTCGAAGATCTTGCTTGCTTATACCCCCAATTGGATTGATGTCTGCTGAGCTGCAATCATACTAACAACCCACAACACCCTGAACTTAGAAAGGCCTTCCATCTCATCCCTTTAGTCATGGACACAAGATCTCCAGACCTAATTTACTAAAAGTTAAAACTGTGGGTTCCAGGATTCAAAATCTCAACATTTGAATGTGTGGGCTGAACCACAAGAGGCCAGAGTCTTCATTACCTTCGTGAGGTACCCACGGAGACCTTCGTCAACATTCGCACTGCCAAGGACAAGCAAGTAACCAGGTTTACTCCGGACCCATGGCAAGAGTGATGCTAGCATATATGCAATCACCATCCGGATACGTGCCTGAATGTTTTGCAAAGCCAAATTTTCAGTTTGTGTACCTCCATCCACCTGTTCCCCCAAACCTTGCTCAGTGTTAGGCTCCCCCCAACTCATGCTATTTACCACCACCTCCACAGTTTCTGCTAGTGACAAGCTAACCTAATCATTGACTGCCCCATACTATCTAGGTTCCCAGGTTTAGGGTTTAGGGTACCTTGCACCTTGGATGCAGAATACCTCTACTTAGACTTATTCTAACACTCTTGAAGTGCATGCATGACCCAAACAACTGCTCCCATAAAATTTGTAGACGTTCTTTTTTGTCTAGCGACACACTTCTATTGCTGAACCACATCCCTGATTTAAGCTTCTAGAATCCATGGGTGTGGACAACTTGCTGGCTTCCAAAGAAAACACAAAACTCCAACATTTACACTGTGAGAGGAACATGAAGAGTCTCCAGCAATCAGACACATAAATATCTCACAACGGAAATGATGTTTAATGATCAGAAGAAATAGGTCCAGAAGAGATTGAAAGGAGTTCCAAGGTTAGCTTCATAATACCTTGTAACGAAGGGTCTTGCCAGTGATAGTCTTGAATAAAGACAGAAATGCTGACACTATAACATCAACCTTAATATCCAAATGGGAAGCTCCAATTTCTTTTGCTAATCGATCTGCCCGGCCCCGTGTACCTTCTGAGCTGTAATGTAAGATGGCAAAGTCAGTGTATTGAGGCCATTATATATATCCTCAGAGGCCAGATGACACCTACCTAGTTCCACACATGGAATGAAATAACAACCAGACAAATGCAAGGATTGTGGCATGAGTCCAGGTTATGAAACACTGCCAAATGTGGGGATCTTCTGCTCAATTCAAAAAACTTCACCCAGTCAGACTCTTCTGGTATTTTTCAAGTACTTGTAAAACAGGGCAATGAGTGTCCCCAGAGCTATAAGATGTACTGTTTCGGGTTGAGTATATACAGTGAGGCCCACAGACCTGTTTTCTGTTCCCATGTAAACTGTGTGCAAAATGCGATTTGCAAGTTCCTGAGCAGTTTTTGGGACTTCTTTTTCTTGATAGTTTCCAATTCGGACAGCATCCAAACGGACTTGCTGGTCTCCCTCCACAGCTGTGTTCCAAACTCCATTTTAAGAAACAGAAGTGAACAGAAACGCTGTGTCATGTAAAAGTCCTAACTCGGGCAGTCTTCCAGGAAAGTTATGGCATACATATTTGCCTAATTTCAAATTGACTACAATTGATTTCTGATAGCACTCAATATCTACATGAATTTACAAACCCAATACTAAGATATGTGTTGAATGAAGAACTGAGTGTGGAATGGGGAAGGACTACCATCGCACCTTTGACAACAAGCTGGCACATGCAGCCAACAATTGCAGCCACGGATGAGCTATCAGCACCACCAGAGAGTGGCAACAGAAAACCTGATGCCCTGCTACGGCGCAAGTAATCCCATAACCAGCATGCAGGCCCTAGAGCAATTTCCTCTTGAGGAGTGTGATACTTTATCTGACATAATATTGAAAAAGTTTATCAGAACCTCAAATCAGACTTCCAAATCATTTCCTAATAACATCATGAAAAGCTCTGCCCTTTGCTACCATCTGCTAATTACTGAGGTGAAGCATTGTGATGACCCACTAACTCCAGACTTATATCCTTTGGAAGCAGATTGCTTTTGCTCATTAGAATTGAAGGAAATATGAAGGGGAGGATGACATTTACCGGGATGGGAAGGGTTGGAAAGTTTTTGAGCATGTCCATAGGCCTTGACAGCCTAAATGAAACATTCACAAATGGAATGGGAGGCTGCTGGCTTGCCTGTTCTCTTAGACTACTTACAGCACCCCTGTATCCTGCCACCTATCAATGCACTGTAGGTTCAGAAAGTCATTGTGATAAGCACCATGCTCCACATGTTCAACCACACAAACTTATGCAACAACCCAACCATTATTTCCAACAACAATTGAACAAATCTGAAAGAGGTACAGCCTCAAAAGACAATCTCACAGGTCAAAATGACGTGAGTGACAATGTTTCATGGCCAGATATTGGAAGGTATTCTTGTTGGTAATTACAAGAGATGGTTCCTCCATGCATCAAACCTATAAGGTAAAGAAAGAAGCATGGTCTGTGGAAGATATGGATGAGAAAGGTAAAAAGATCAAATAATGGTAGAGGTGAAAAAAAGGCATACCGTATCTAAGTCAACAGAGGCCACAATAACCTCAATGTCTTTGAGAGAAAACTGAGAGCCTTGTGCAACAACATCTCCATTAACAACAATGCAGGCACAGCCATCTGTGATGCTCACAATGCAAGCCCTCCAAACATGTGTGAATTGTGAAGCAAAATTCATTGAGGGATAGATAAAAAGCACCACAAGTACACAGAGAAGATTTTAGATAAAATGAAAAAAAAATGATCAAAAGTGAAGAGATGTACCATAGTAAAGACGTCCACCATCACAACCTTGTTGATTAGCATAAAGATAAACACCTCCACCTTTGCTGGTTGCACTTTGCATTAGCTCTAGCCGGGTATTAAGCTTCCGAAGCTGATGATGGCTTCCACTCCCATTAGCAATAATCTCCACGCCATTTAGAGACAGGCCTATGTGCGGTGATGCTGGTGTAAAAAGCTCCTCACACGTTTCAGATGCCACATTCCTGCAACAAAACTACCTGAAGCCTTTAACCATAGAAACTAAGCACCCAAAAAAGCTCTAGTCCCAAAACCCTACACCACTAATAGCCTACCCATGAAATGGAAGAGGTGTAAAAAGGACTAAAGGTTGAGATTCACAGTCTACAGTTGGAGGTGCAAGGTGCCAAGGTTTTAGGGTTTAAGAATCGGGTCTATGGGTGGATGCAAGGTGAAGAAGAAACAGAATTCAAACAGGGACAAAACCATACTGAGAAGGAAGGAGAAAGCTCACGTGTCCTCGAAAGAAAGATACCCATCTCCAAATGGAACTTTGGTTTGACCTGTGACCTCCTTTATGCTCTCTGGAAGCTGAAGCTCCACAAGCTGTCGCAAATGTTTCCAGGCTGAAAACCTCCGAAGTTCACGATAGTTTCCATCATTGGCAAGATAGAGCTTGGGACGTACGAGTAAAATCTGCCCATTGAGACAGTATGCACGGCAGTTGTAGCGAACACCTCCTTGCTCTACTGGTAACCCTATGTCACAAACTATACCATCTGTCAAGTCTGAGGCCAAAATCTCTGCCAAGCATTCCCACCTGCCAGTCAATGCAATCTCTCTATCAATCAGTTGCTGCAAAACTCTTATTGATCATCCTACATCATCAAGCCTAGAAAAAATCCCTTCATCAAACCAATTGAACTGATTGCACTTTCCAGAGATGGCAAAACTTTACAGACCCAAAACATTTGCATCATGGGCAAAGACAGACATTGGAAGAAGAATGAGTGGGGAATGAGACCAGAATTCCAATTCCCTCAAATGCATATGCACAACAATCTGTGGCTTGAAGCTTGAAGATTGAAGCTCTGCAATTTTTTTGATTCTTATAGACTTCAGACAAATGGGTTTTGTTGAAAGAAAAACCCATTTTCCTTGCTTTTTGTTGAAATGGGTTTTGTTGGGAAAAAAACCATTTCAACAAAACCCATTTTCCTTGCTTTTTATCGACATGGGTTTTGTTGAAAAGAGGTTTTGTTGAAAAAAAACCACCCATTTCAACAAAACCCATTTTCCTTGCTCGTCTGAAAGCGAAGAATTCCGACGACCCATCTCGAACCCTGAGAAGGTGAACCCTGAGAAGGCAAGGCAAATGGAAAAAGCTAGCAAAAAGAAGAGAAAACAAAAAGGAGGAAAGAAACAAAGAGGGTGGAAAGTGAGGGGGGAGATTGATTGATTGCGTACGAATGTGTTAGAGTATCAGGCTCCAGAAAATGGTCTTCACAGCCATAGCCAGGGAGCTCGAGTTCAGGACCCACACGAAACACAGCCCCTGCATCCTTAGCTTGTTTGATGGACTTCTTAGTCCTCTCCAAGTTGCCTTGGAAGTCCATAGCCCATTGATTCAAGCTACATGTTGCTAACTTCACCACCCTCATCGCTCCTCCTCTTCCTCTGACGACCCACCACCGGCACCACCAGAGCTCACACTCCACACCACCAAAAAAGATTGCCGGAAATCTCAGCAAACAAAACACACCTTCAAAGATGAAGGAGAAAAAGAAAAAGGTTACCTGCGTCAATTGCATCCAGTGTTTTTTTTTTTTTTGGAATTTTAAAAATGTAGCATAATTGACTATCATCCATGGGAAGATTTAGCCAAATATGGCTATAAACTAGATATGAAGTTTTGAAAAATATTTAATCAACTTCTATATTTATGGCTACAAATATTTGGCAATCTTTTCCACAAGGTAGTTGTGACAATACTCTAATCATGCATGGGATTGCAAAACAAAGGACTCAGGATCAAACAATAGGGAGAAGAAGGTTGGGCTAGTATGAAGTTGAACATAATGACACCAAACTGGCTTCTTGTTGCAACACTGTAAAGAATTGTTGACATCCCAAGTACTCGAGCAATGGTTTCTCATTGATCCTTGAATCCTTACAAATAGGAGTGACAATGTTGCTTTCTCATGATGCACATGAGAAGTAGGTTGGAAAGCGAATGATGTCCTGGAGATATTGTAGACAATTCCATTATTGCAGTAGAACACAAACTCCATAACAGAAGAAATTGTTGCAGTTTCCAACATACAGAAGGAAATGATCCAAGAATTTAACCAGATGTTCCAAGAGAGAAGCTACTCAGCAAACAGTTTGTGATCTCTTTTAGTTAAATGCAGAATGCCTAATGACTTTGTTGCTAGCAGAAGCTTTACTAAGTATTCATCATATTGAGATGCAGCTCCATGGAAAGGACTTGGTGGTCTCTCTTTTGCACACAAAATCTCTTTTTCTTTTCCAAGGAACCGTAAAAGGCTAGTATTATGGAACAAGAGACAATGTGACTCAGCAAACTCCACATCACAAATGCAGAATCCACATTGAAGAAAAAAATTGTAAGGTCCACAACAAAGGCTCAAAGGCCAGTGCAAAAAGCACAGCTGCACAGGGTTGACAAACAGACACATGCATGCCAAATTAGGAAGACAAAAGAAAAAGAGGCATCATTGCATTGCTGCTCTTTGAAAAGCTCTCTGAAACAGATGCAGACTCAGGAAATGCACCAAAAGGAGAGAGAGAAAACATCACTTACTTTGCCCAAAGGATCTTGACAACAAGGAAGAAAGGGATAGAAACCACTTGAAGCTCAAGGAATGAAGGAAAAGACTTACTTGTTGATTTGAACAAGCCCTTGACACTGTGATCCAGCAGAACCCAGACTTGTGATCAAACTCATTGCAGCAATTTTCAAGCTCTCAACCCTTGAAATGACCTGCATTGCAAATTCTTTGTGGGCACCATTGTGCAATTTTGACAACCCTGTAGCAATGGTAACCACCTCCAGAAGTCTATTGTGGTGTTTGCTTGAATCAAAGGAGTTAAAAACCTTAGGCAAAGACAATAATCTTCTCTTGACCACTAGAGAAGCTCAAGTAGATAAAAAGAGAAAAAGGGAACTCCTGCACAAAATCAGACATGATCGCACACAAAATGCTCAAATCTCTTGTAGCTCCCCATGGGATTGAGAGTACATATGCTCCAACTTGCCTTCAAGGATGAAGAGAGCTGAAGACTTGCATGGCACAAATGTGAGGAGAAATTTTTTTGCATGATGTGAGGTATATCCCTTTCTTTCTACCCTTGGAGTCAGGTTAAAGATCTAGACTTAATCGCTACAAAACTTGCTATGGTTGTGCCACCTCAACATGGCGCATTCTATCTTGAATAGATCCTTCATGAATTGCAATTGTCAAGAAGCCCAAAACCTTTACATGACCCACAAAACAAAATTCCACAAAATTTGTTTTCCACAATTGCTGGACACCGAAGCAGATGCAGACCACAAATTCCCACAATCACTCTGCACAAAAGCAGATGCAGACCACAAATTCCCACCATCACTGCACACTAAAGCAGATGCAAATAAAATGCCATAATCACAAGCAGATCACATGTGGAGACAACAAATTTCCACAATTGCTGCACAGGAAGGAAGAGGGAGAGACAGAGACTGAGACAGAGACTGAGACAGAGATATGGAGTCCATAATTTGAAGTTAAAATTTGTGGGAGTATTCTTTTCAAAGATGAGCTTTGCAGCTGCAAAATAATCATCGCGTGCAGCAGCAAGCAAAGCCTGCAAGCAAGGAAGTAGATGCAAATTGTTTGAATGTATGAAGATCTTGGTCGAGATTTGATCTGCCCTAATTTGTTCATTTGTACACTTAAGTAGACTATTGACAATTTTTTCTGATCATCGACAAGTATTGAGCTCCGATGATGATGGAGTCTTATTGTTTTCTTGCCAGGGAATGGCAGATTCTGCAGCTCTACAACTTTGTGGTCTATGATCAGACATGAAGCTTGCATTTCCGGATGATCGGTACATGTGAAAGAGATGATGGATCCGATCAGCTGCTGGTCATGGGTATGAATAAGAATCCATGGTGATGATGATGGTGATGGTTCCAGGTCTAGTACTCGTCGCCATCTTCGCAATCGCCTTCGGCAGATTCGGCGCCAACTTCTTCGTAATCCTTCTCAAGAGCAGCGAGATCTTCACGAGCTTCAGAGAATTCACCCTCTTCCATACCCTCACCCACATACCAGTGCACGAAGGCGCGCTTGGCGTACATGAGATCGAATTTATGGTCGAGACGGGAGAAAACTTCAGCGACACTGGTGGTATTGGAGATCATGCAAACGGCGCGCTGCACTTTGGCCAAGTCGCCACCGGGCACAACAGTGGGAGGTTGATAGTTGATCCCGCACTTGAATCCCGTGGGACACCAGTCCACGAACTGGATGGTGCGCTTGGTCTTGATGGTAGCCACTGATGCGTTCACATCCTTGGGTACCACATCGCCTCGATACATCATACAGCAAGCCATGTACTTACCGTGTCTGGGATCGCATTTGGCCATCATGCTTGACGGCTCGAATGCACTGTTAGTGATCTCTGCCACTGACAGTTGCTCGTGGTACGCCTTCTCCGCTGAGATTACGGGCGCGTACGATGACAACATGAAGTGTATGCGCGGATATGGCACCAGATTCGTTTGAAACTCTGTGATGTCCACGTTGAGTGCTCCATCGAAGCGCAGCGAAGCCGTCAAAGATGACACCACCTGCAGCATGCAAGCAGCAACAGCAGCAGCCGGATCATCCATCAATCAAGCGCACACATGAGCGCGAGAGAGAGAGAGAGCGCGAGAGTCCCTAGAGAGGATCGAGTGTAAGGTTTTGTTGGAGACTTGGGTCCTCCAAAAAAAAAAACCATTGGTCCGCCCTGCCCTTTAGGGTTAGTTAAGGTCTCTGGATCAGAGGTTTTGAGCTTTGTTGTTGGCCCTTGCCTACCAAGGCCCTTAAGGATATTGTGTTTAGATTCATTATAGAATATATAGTAGCTTAAGGGATTTTTATAGGCCCCTAGGTAAATTAATAATAGGTCTATTTATTAATAGAGGATTTTTTTTTTTGAAGATTATATTTTTGTATGGTGAAATATTTGAATTTCCATAATTCTTCTTTTTGCCTTAAGATACTTTTTATTTGTAAATGGGCAAGGCCACAGTGTGTCACACACCCCTTGTTATATAACTGGAATTTGAACTTCATTGAGTAATTGGCCTCTTTTTAAAATTGAATTAATTTTTAACTGGTGGTGTTTTTCGGTTTTAAATAGGTTCAAGGTCTCTAGATAAATAAGTACAATTTATTTTTAAATAGAAAATTTATTTTATAATTTTTAAAAAATATTGAATTTGATTGGATATATATATATATATATATATTTGAACAATGTGTATTCGTTGAACAAACTAATTTAGTTTTTAAATTTGTTTAGTTGTGTGTGATGGATATGGAATTGAACTCAGTGCTTTGTTTTTTGGGCGAAATTTTGTCAAATTTTGACTTCAAAAATATGATTCTGACCTAATCAAAGGATTTTTCATGAAAAAAGTGGCCCAAATTCGCCAAGAATATTGAAGGATTTTGATTTTTTTTCCTTAATATATAGTACGTAGCCAAATTTGGCTAAATCATCTTACAGATGATCAGCAGCACTTCAGCTACATCACAAAATTGAAAACAATAATTTAAAAAATCCCTGAATTGATCGGACCTGGTCTTAAACTGGTCTGGTTCTAAATTCTGTGAAAACGATGGAAACCAAAGGGTTTAAGAAATCCAAAGGAGCCAGTCTAAGACCAAACAGAGGTTCAATCAAAAACAAGAAAAGGAAGAAAAAAGGGGGGTTTTAGAACTGGGGACCCAAGCAAAGCCCATTCATTCCCCTTTGAAATCAAAGAACCGGACAACACGAGTGCTTTGTACCTGGGTGACGAGACGGTTCAGGTTAGTGTAAGTGGGACGCTCGATGTCAAGGGAGCGGCGGCAGATATCGTAGATGGCTTCGTTGTCGAGCATGACGGCCACATCCGTGTGCTCCAGAAGGGAATGCGTGGACAGGACGCTGTTGTAAGGCTCCACCACCGCAGTAGAGACTTGTGGGCTTGGGTACACAGTGAATCCCAGCTTCGACTTCTTTCCGTAGTCCACGGAGAGGCGCTCCAGAAGCAGCGAACCCAAACCTGATCCTGTCCCGCCACCCACTGCATGGAATACCAGAAATCCTTGTAACCCTGTGCAGTTGTCCGCCAGCTTGCGAATGCGATCCAGACACAAGTCCACGATCTCCTTCCCAACTGCAAACACACCCCAGTGACCCATCATTCATACAATTTCTATGTAGTACAGAATCATGAGTGCTGCACGCGTGCGGGACTGACTCTAGAAGCTCAAAGCATCTCCAATGGTGGGGCTTAGTATGGGACCCTGCAAAAGTATTTCTCACATCCAAGTTTAGTTATTTACTTTTTTTTTCAACCCCACACGTAACTGCGAATAGGTGGGAGACTACTAATAGCAAACCACCTTAGACCAATCGTTACGATTGGGCAATGAGAAACGGGAGCAGCAATCATTTCCTAGTTATTACACGCATCTCTCTCTCTCACAGGTGTTAAGCTTTGCTGTGCCTTTTACCAACCTCAACAAACAAACTGTGCAAAAATGCTGGGCCACAACCATTTTGCGGAACCGAAACCAACATGTTTTGACTTTTTTTCATTCAATTTTAATGTGCAAGGTCACATACTGACCGCCACTGGAGATGCTATAACAACCTTCTCAAACCTTGAAGAATAATGGTGCTGCATCTAAGTATCACAAGTTACTGTAACAAACAAGCAGAAACTGTTTGACAACAATTGTGCAGCAGCAGCAGCAGCTCATGAAAAACAACATTCCAGGGATTTTTCAAAGCCCTGGACATACTGGTGTAGTGGCCTCGAGCAAAATTGTTGGCGGCATCTTCTTTGCCGCTGATGAGTTGCTCGGGGTGGAAGAGTGTGCGGTACGTGCCCGTCCTGACTTCATCGATTACCGTCGGCTCCAAGTCCAGAAACACCGCACGCGGCACATGCTTGCCGGCACCGGTCTCACTGAAGAAGGTGTTGAATGCATCATCCCCACCTCCCAGTGTCTTATCACCTTGCATCTGCCCGTCTGGCTGTATGTGCAACCCATGATTTTTCATGCAACAAGAAAGAAGCTCATCAGGATCACAATCTTCTTCTTCATCTTCTTCTTCTTCTTCTTTTTCTTACCCATTGTATCATTTTTTCTTCTTCTGTCCGAGCTGCAAATTGATCAAAGCTCATGAATCATGACAATCATGAGTTGGTCTCGACATAGAACCACTTCTCATTTCAAAACAAGAAATTTGGCATTAAGAAGAAGAAGAATCTCAAGCGATTGTCAAACATGACCAAAAGAGAATTTGTGCTAGATCTAGAGTTGAACTGCAGATTTTTCTGAACCTGGATCCCATGCTCCAGGCAGTAGAGCTCCCAAGCAGCATTACCCACTTGAATACCTGTAATGCAGCAGCAGTAGCAGCCACAGAGAAAAATTCTCAAACTCAAGATTTTAGAAACCCAACAAAAAAAACTTTCTTCATGAGATTTGTGCCAAGAATCCTGATCATAATCCATTTCTCGATACATTTGTGCAACAAAAAACTCATGGTGGAGTCAAATTATGCAGACCAAGTGTATCATGAGATCTCATTCATCATCATTTCTATGAGATTCACATCAGTTCAAAACATGTAGGTACCAGCTTGACCAATGTGGATGGAGATGCATTCGCGCATCTTTGCTTGCTTGCAAACTTCTTACAGCTGTAACTGCTGCTACAATGGAGATCAAAATCAAGCCACCAACAACAACAACAACAACAACCAAATTTTCTTTTCAAATTTTTTTTTGGGGGTGTTTTCTGAATTAAACTCTTCTGGCTGCTGCTGCTGCAGCTATCAGTTTGAGATTGAAATCATTGAATTATGATTATTGTTCCAAAAACTGAACTTGAGAGAGAAATCAAATGATTTTAGCTACAAGCTCACAGCTACTGGGTTTTGAATCTTTGTCCAGAATTTTTCACCTACAAATTTTAGCTACAGCTCAAGCAAACAAAGATCTCAAGGAGCAAAGGTTTTATGAAATTGATCCTTTCTCAAAATTAGCTCACAATTTAAATGTAGTAGTTAAGTTAGTATGCAAATGGAGTGTTTAAATTAAAAGCTACTCTCCAGGGCTCTTCCATTTGCACTAACCTTTTAAACTACCCACACTTTGTGGAAGACAGTTAAAAGTTCATAGTAAAACCGTTAGTTGGGTGGGACTGTTATATAAACTGCATTTGCTTAACCGTTTACAAGTTAGGGTTATATAAAAAAGAGTTAGGGTTCCTAATAGCACTCTCATGTGGGTTGGGGGAAGGGGAAAGGGGACATGGAAGGTGGTGGTGGTGGTGGTGGTGGTGGTGGCTACATTTTCTCTATCCTAAGTATGTGGCCCTCCCTTGTCCTTAACTGCATTTTTGGGTTCTTAATTGTGGCTCTTTTGCCTTGAGGGAAGAGACTTCACATACATGTAGGATGATGTACAATACGCATTTCGCTTCTAATGAACTATTGTGAACCAATTTAAATTGTGCATCACACTTGAAAACTTAATTGTGAGCTAATTTTGAAGCTGCTTTTTTTTCCTTTATTATTATTATTATTATTTTTAATTTTAATTTTTAAATTTATCAAATTCATTTTGCATTTAATTTACTTGCGCCTTTTATACCCTAGTTTCAATTGCCATCAAAATAAAACTGGTTTTGGTTTACTAAGGTGGAGTCACACTTAGAGGTAAATTGTAGGTAAATCAAAGGTAGAAATTAGGAACTTTTTTAATTATTGGTCACACGTGCAACCTGGGCAAGCAAAGTTAATTTGAAGGTGAAACCAAGGTGACTATCACATTAAAAAAAAAAACATAAATTTTAAAGAAAAAATTCAGTGGTAGCTAACTACTAACACTTGTCCAAAAGTTGAGTACAATTCATTAGCTTTTAAAATCACAATGGAATTTCAAAAATCAAATAAGTTCATTTTGAACCCTTGCCATTTTATCTTGTTTAAAGTTATGTCATCGTAGAGTCACTATGTAATTATTATATTTCACTATAAGTTGACACAATTCACTATTAATTGAAATAATTTATTATAATAAATATTTTTTAATGTTATTATTTTAAATACGCAATTTTATTCTACTTAGCATAAAATCATAGTCAAAGGAGCCACCCAAATGAATGAACATTTTTTTAAATTGTATTTTTGTATGTTTGAAAAATCATAAGGGAAATATAATAGTTTGGATTGTTATAATTGTTTTTGAAATATTTTTCATTAATTGTAAAGTTTACATGCTTGAAGATTGACACAAATAAAAAATGTTTTTGCATGTTCAAAACATTCAAACTTCAAGAGTGGACAATTTTTATTTTTCTAAAGTTTTTTTCTTTTATCAAATGTGCACCATTCCTTCTAAAAAATGAAAATGATTTTAACATTGATCATTAGAAGGGCAAAATAACTTGAATTGATGAAAATTGTTTTTATAACCTATTTTAGCACATTTGACTCAAAAATGCTTTTAACCCTTAAAATTATGGATTTTGAAAATGTGGCTTTAACAAAGTCCATATATGTGATAAAGGCATAAATGCATAATATGTATGATATAAAATCATTTTCTAGTCAATATGTATTTATATTTATAACGTAGTGTTAAATGGGTATCTGAAACATTAAATTACAAATTACAAATCAACGCAAAAATGACATGTGTGTCATGTGCAATCCTTGGAAAAGGACTTTTACCTTGGCGCCCCTAGCTCCTTTGATCATGATTTCACCCTTTAAGTTTTAAAAATTATTTAATTTTTAAATTTTTTATCTTACATTATTTTCAATTATTTTTAATTGTTCCACCTTAAGCTATTGTACCCTAAATTATTTTACATTATTCCAACCTAAGCTATTTTTGGATATTTTATTCAAAACTACTTTTGGTTATTTTAAGTTATTTTAAACCATTTCAAATTATTTCTTCTTGAGTTCTTTTCAATTATTTTAAAGTATTCTAAATTATTTCACCCAAAACTATGCCATAAGTTATTGTATGTTACATAATAAAATAATCAAAAGTTATAACTTAAAATAACCCAAGGTTACATAACTTAGAATAACCTAGGGTGGAATAACCAAGAATTGCCCCAAAAAAACCTAATGTAGAATAACTTAAAATAACGTAAGGTAAAATAACATCGATTGGATTAAACCTAAATAATCTAAGGTGGAAAAGCTTTAAATAGCCTAAAATATAATAACCTAGGGGTTAAATAATTCTTTGAATAACTTAGGACTAGCCTAAAATTCTAGCCCATGGTAACCTATAATATTTTACATTAACTTAAGCATAGTCTAAACATAGCTTACAACCAACGTAAAAATTTAAACTATGGTAGCTTATATATAGGTTAAAAAAAGAATGTGAATAATAGTATGGGGTGAAAAATCACTTAATTAAATAATGGTTCAATTGTTAAAAATTTGTTCCTTAAACATGGAGGTGAAAAAGGCCTAAAACCTAAATCTTTACACTTACACCCTAAGTTGGTGGGCTATGTGGCCTAAATTAACCTAAGTGCCTAACTTGACCTATATTTTTAGCCTAAATGATTAAGTGTTTTGCTTAAAATTCCAGCTTAACTATGAAGTAAGAAACCAAAATAATGAATTTGGTTAATTATTAATGAATTCATTTAATATTTGTAGCTAGCAACTAGTCCATGCTCATTAAAGGGTTGGCAATTTTCACCATGGTAAATTTGTCCAAGTGCCCTTAAAATTGAATAAAATGCAATTTATTGAATTAAGATGCAGATCGGTTTAATGTAAAGAAACTTGTTACACCCCTCTCCTACAGCCTTGAACCAAGTGTGTGAAAAAATATGAAAACATAAAATATCAACATATAACCACTATCGATTTAAACTAATACAAACCAATACACTAATACACATGGCTAAAATGAAGATGGACATGCAAATAAAAATATTAAATGTGTTTCAAGAAAAAAATTTACTTGATGGACTAAATCATTTTTAGTTGCATATTCTAAGAAAAATTAAGTTAATAACAAAAGAATTCAAGGGTGAAAACACACAATAGGGGGGCCAAGATTATTTCCACATTATACTCTTTTCAAAATACCATGTTTGAACTTCAACCATGTCATTACTACAAAAGATTTTCACAATGGTTTTGCACATTATCATAAGTCAAAACCCAAAAAATCAAATGCTTCATATGATGTGATGTGAAATTTTATTTGCACAAAAAAATGTACGCCATGAAAATGAAAATATACTAGAAAATGATTGAATTTTTTTAATATTCATGAAATTTATGATTCCATATGATTGGAATAGGTTTGTGAGCCATGTGAAATTTTCATATCATAAATAGGTTTTCTTTCAAAGTGATAACCATAAGTATGTGATAAATTAAAATTTTGATAAACAATCATTTTCAAATGGAAGATGACAAGAAATGTTAGGTGGGCTATTTTTTTGAACTTACATTTCAAACTAATGTGATGACCTAAAACAAGAAACGAAATCTATTACTACATATATACCATAAATTTACCCAATGTTTATTAAATTTACCCTTTTTAAAAAAAAATCAAATAATATTAAATAACATTAACTTCATGAAAATCAAAATATAAAGCCTAAACACCAAAATTAAACCCAAAATTAAACGCACAACCATAATGATGACATTCTTCATTTTGCACTTTAAAATTCGCAAAAAATTCGTTAAAATTCGCAAATTTTAAAGTGCAAAATGAAGAATGTCATCACTATGCGCACAACACATTTTGGAAGTGTATATTTTAATTCTGTGTTGTGAAAATCCCCAAGTTGGCACCCCCATAGTGTGTTGCACCTCCAATAATGACACATTAACATGTTTGATATATTGATACAATTAATATAATATATATTACTTAATACACTAACTCATAATTACTTTTGATACATTGATACATGTTTTGATACAATAATAAGCAAATTCATTATAACAATTGAATCATTAAGAGGACAAAATGAAATCTAAATAAAATATATTTGTAAGAAATTACAAATGTTGATAAATCATTGATATCAAATTCCTTTGTCAAATTCCATGATTATAAGTCATTGAAAGGTGTTTGGTCACACTCTTGCTTCAACCTATTGCCAAAATGTTCATACTTAAAACCTAGTGGGTTTAATCCTATGTGAACAACCATAGTACCCTCATCCAAAAGAATTGGAGTCTAAAGCCCAACTACCTTTTTAAATGTATTGTGTTGTTTTATCTCATCTTCAATATCCACCTTAGATCACATTTTTTCAATAGTTCGAAAGATGTTATTATGCAACATTTGAACCTTTGAAGAGATGGTTGCAAGGCAATCTATAAATCACAAACCATTGTTAATATTTTTGAAGACCATAGATGCAATACATTAAACAATTTAATTTATATACATTGCACATTCAATAAGATTCACCAATCTTTATATTCCTCTTCTATCATTACCTCAAATTCATTATAAAACATTAAAAAGACTTAGATCAATAAGGCCACATCCTCCTCCATTGAAAGCACACACTTGATAAACTATTAGCTAATTATAAATCTCATTATAAATGTCCTTTTCCTTCCCATTTGCAACATTAGACAATTGTAAATGTAGATGATGGATATTTTGATCAATAATGGACTAGCCAAGAATGCCTTTTGGAAGGCATCCAAAGTAATTTTCAATAATCTTACATGGGGGACACAATTCTAACACATCAATACATTGTCACACTAACACATTAAACAATGACACATTACAACATTTGACACATTACAATATTAAAACATTGACACACTATAGTATTAAATCATTAACAAACTAAAGCATTGGCATATTAACACACTAAAACATTGACTTATATGCACATTAAAACATTGATGCATGGACAAATTGTACTAATAATAAAAGGTGAGAGATCTAACTACCTACATGGGGCAAACGTTACATTCGTTTTTGTAGATTCTCCCCTTTCAAACCTAGACTAAAAAGGCATATAAAGATATTTCATTCCTTTGACCCATTATGAAGAAAATATAGAACTTTAATAATTACACAAGCATTGGTGGAAGAACTTTTGGAATCCAAAGCCCAACCAACAATTTGTATACAATTTGTGCCTTTACAACTATAGGCAAATAAACATTACTGACATGCAATATTTAACTAAAATACATAATGTTAAATTTACAATCATGATACTAAGGTAAATATGGCATCTTTTTAAAGATGTGTTGATTGGATTAATGAATGCATGTGCCAAATTGGATCCAAATCCTAAGATGTTTCTTCAATTTGCCAGGCATTTTGCTTTTCCCATTAAAATATTGCATTATGAAAAAATTTAGTGCACATTAAAGCCATCTCCATCTCCCACTTAGACAATTCAATTTCAAAAGTCTTCAATGCATGTCAATATCAAACACAAAATATCAACATGTTTACTTCATCACATTGGGTTACAGATCTTATTAATTTTGAACTAAATTGTGTAAAACATTGTTAATAAGGCCACACACATATTCATAAGAAGTTTGAAACTATATACCCACATCATCCACATTACAAGGTTATACACAAATAAAATGAAAATGATTAAAGTCATAATAGATTATACACATTATAACCTAATACACTAATACATACATGTAACCTAATATGTTGATAAAATTATTAATGAACATTTTCATACATAGATGTAAAATGTTTAATACAATAGGGGTAAAAGCACAATCAAAGGAGCCACCCAAGTGAATGTTTGAAAAAATGCATTTTTCAATGTTTGAAAAATCACAAGGTAAGCATAATAATTTGGATTATCATTAAATTTTTTTGAATAGCTTCCATTAATTGCAAAGTTTACATGCTCAAAATTTGACAATAAAAAAAATGTTTCTACATGTTTAAAACACTCAAACTTCGAGAATGGACAATCCTGTTTTTTACAAACATTTTTTATTTCTACCAAATGTGCACCATTCCTTTTGAAAATTGAAAAGGATTTTAAGCTTAAAGCCTAGAGTTGGAACTTGGGATGGTAAAATGTTTTTCCTTTATACACATGCAAATGAAGCCCAAAACTTAAACTCCAAAATGAATGTTGTATTAATAAACCTAAAAGCAAACATGGGGATGAATGTAAACATTCATCCTCATTATGCATGAATGATTTTCTCATTCATTTAATGTATGGATGAAAAACATTAATTGCATTTTGTACATGTTTTTAATAATAGAACTTCCATTAGAATTATGGATGAATGTTTTATTTTATCACTAAGTTTTTATGGATAATTTTTTTCCATAATTAAATAGAGTTTCATGAAACAAAATCTAATTATATATGATATAACACTTGTTGAGTAATATAATGTAAATTCATTATAGACATATTTCATGGCTATGGTTTAAAATGCCATTATTTTAAAAATGTCTTAATTATATTACCATTACTATACTAACATCCACCCCATCGTCATTATTATTTTTGAAATTAAAATAAAATAAAACTATATATATAATTTTTAATAAAAAATTTGGGCAAATTGACTTAACACAAGTGCAAAAGTGGGGTGTAATTCACTAGCTTCATTCAATATGGGACCTTAAAAATGAAATAATTTCATTGCATTTTAATGATTTCACCCTGGGTAAAGTTATTTCACTATAATATCATTATGTAAACATCGTGTTTACTACTAGTTGACATAATTCATTATTATAACTTATTGTGGTAAGTAGGTTTATTTTTATGTTGTTGTTTTAAATACCTTATGTTACTTTATGATATACCCTATATTATTTTAGGTTACCTTAGTTATTTTAATTTATACCTTAAAGTATTATACATTATTCTACTTTAAGGTACCTTAGCTAGTTTATTATAAGGTTTTTACTTTAAGTTACTTTAAATTAAATTATTCAACTAACCTTAGGCTATATCTTAAATTATTTCTTTTTAAGTTAATATATGTTATTTCAAGTTATATTTTAGGTTATTCAAGGACATTCTAAGCCTAGTGAATGTATAAAAAATCAACCAAGTGGCCCAAAAAATAGTCATTTTCCTTATAGCCCCAAATATTGAATTTTGTTGCTTTCAAAAAATAGTTATATGGTTTATAATATAGTCAAATGAATGCAATGAACATGGCCAAACATAGATGTAAACATTAATTATCCATTAAAAAACATTGACATCAATTGGATTTCTTAATGCATTCCTTTTAGTTCCTTTTATAAATAACTAATGTAGATTAAACATGATATAGTTAGCTCAAAACTCAAAAGGACATTTATATAATGTCCAAATTTCTCATAAATATTTTATTGATTTAACATGTCACCATTTTATCTATTGGCATAAAACAATCCAATACAATTACAATGGGGTAAACTCGTAATCAAAAGAGCCACCCAAGTGAGTGGACACTATTTAAAACTACATTTCTATGTGTTTGAAAGATCACAAGGGAAGCATAATAGTTTAGATTTTCATAACATTTTTTGGAATATTTTCCAATAATTGCAAAGTTTACATGCTCAAAGCTTGACACAAATCAAAAAAAAATTACATGTTCAAAGCACTTAAACTTTGAAAATGGATAATCTTTGTTTTTCTCAAACATCCCTTTTTTCTACCAAATGTGCACCATTCCTTTTGAAAATTGGAAATGATTTTAACATTGATGATTAGAAGGGCAAAAGGACTTGAACTAATGAAAATTGTTTTATAACCCATTTTAGCACATTTGGCTCAAAAATTCTTTTGACCTTGAAAATTACGGATTTTGAAAATGCAGCTTTAACAAAAGTTGTTCATATATATGTGATAAAGGGCATCAATGCATAATATAAATGATGTAAAATCAATTTGTAATCAAAATGTATTTATATCTAAAATGTAGTGTTACATGGGGTATCCAAAATATTAAATTATAAATTATAAACCAACACAAAAATGACACGTGTCATGTGCAATCCTTGGAAAAGGATTTTTCTTTGCCATCCCTAGCTCCTTTCAATATGATTTTACCCAATGATGCAAGTAGAAAAAAATAAAATCCAAAATTGTCCTTTCTAATACTTTTTAAGTTAGACATTCCTTTTTAGTAACCCAATTGTGAATGGACCTTGATACCCATAGTCTAATATAATACATATGTAGTTTGATATAATTGAAACAATAGTAGGACAAGTTGAAGCATATTTCACACCTTCATAACTTTTGTGTGCATTTTAACAACTTTTTGTTTCATAACCTTCACCTTAGAGTTCGCCTCTTCTTCACTTAATGTTTCTTATATTGATACATACAATTTGATACACTGATACATATATAGTTTGGTATAATTGAGACGATAATAGTACAAAGTGAAAGACATCTTATGTCTTCTCTTCATTTGATGGCTCTTATATTTTATTTGTGAAGTTCTTATGGTTTTGAACTCATTTTTGTGTTTTTTTCTTCCCAAATGCTTCTTTAAACACAAATATTTACAACCACAACCTACACTTTTTTTTTCCTTGGTGGGACTTGAACATAGGATGAGGTTTGAATACAAGTTTATTACCTTTTTCATCCAAGGCCTCATATTGTAACCTTGGATAACTTGGTGATGATTGAATCAAATCTTTTTGGAAAAAAATGTATGGCAATAACTACACTCAAAAAGAGTTTTAGTAGCATCGTGGAGTTTTTTTTATCATCATTGCACTGTTGTATCAATTGTGGATTCAATTGTATTTTTTGTACCACATTTGCTTTTGTTGGAAGAGGAGTTAACTTCGCATATGATATTTAAAAATGCCCACTACAAACAAAATGTATCATTTCTAAAATGATACATTAATACATAGATTAACATAGAACTTTAATGCATTGATGTACATTTTACTATGGTATGGTATGAATTTTTTTTAAATGGGAGACTCATTAGTCTTTCCACTTTTGAGCACAATAATTGTAAAACTTGCCAATTGGATCACAAACTTCCACCAAGTTCCTTGCCCTACAATGTTCCAAAATCTTCACTAGATTTGGAGGAATATTAGAAGGTATGGTTGGGAAAAAAACCTAAGACAACCAATAAAACAAGAAAAACTTATTTTTAATGCCACATTGTGTTAGATGCATGATGAACAAAATTGAAGATTCTTCAAGATTCATTATGTTACATTTAATTACATTAGAGCACATTATTGATACATTGTTACACTAGTGTAAAAAGGAATAATTCCCATAAAACATTGTCATAATATTTTTAGATCTTACCCCATAACTTGAAGAACACTAAGAGTGCAATTGACTATTGTAATGGTGTTACTAAAAAATATTGTGCAACATACATACATACATATATATATATATATATATATATAGATGCCCAAACAAGGTAAATGTTACATGTAGATGTGTTGATTTAAAATGTTCACTTGGCTAATGGAAGGTTATGCAAGATAATTTTATTTTGTTGCATTGTAGGCTACACAAATTAATCATAATTGAAATTCTTCAAATAGCACTTGCACAAACATGTCCATGATACATTTATTAATTTTCTTCATTAAATAAAAAAACCAAGGTTCTTGTCATGGTTGTCAAAAAAATGTACTTGTTATATACTCTATGTAAATTGATTTCATTCAATCCTCTTCATCTAAACAATGAATCAAGATTAATTTTGGCTCAAAATGAACTTTGAATTTCAAAATGTTGTCATGTAAATTCTAAATTGTTTTGTTTGTTTTTATGATAACCAAAGGATGCCATCAAGATTTTAACCTATTATTTACTATGATACTCATTACAATACATACATCATCTTTGGTGAAAAATGGTTCACCCTTAGTGTACTTTCATCCTTTCCTTCATCACATGTGATATTTTTCCATGTAATCATGGAGATGGTATCATACCTTTTGTATCACACCCACTTTTACTTAAAAGGTCATCAAACTTTCATATAATATTTGAAAACACCCATCATAAACAAAATGTATATATTGATATGACTAATATGCACTATTACATAGATTAATAATATGATACATTTATACATATATTAATGTGATAGTACATTAGTATATAGAGCACTATGTTGATACACTAATACATAATCTAAAATATTAATGCATTATTCTCCACTATGGTATAATATGAAAATAAACCAAATGAAAACTCAACTATTTTTCATTTGAGTACATTAATTTTGAAATCCACCAATTAAATCATATTAAGCTCATAAGATTAATTGAATAATTGGGAATGTTTGCCACACCTTTTGACCTAATAATCCTTGGTTTTATGTGCCAAAATATTTGACAAAATGGAATGTGAATCTCATAGGAAGACTTTCCAAAATTTAAATGAAGCAATGTTGGGAGACTTGAATCCCCACCATGAAACCTTCATATCCATCTCTCATAATTTTGAATTTCATGTATAAACATGTTCAATATATTTTCATGGACGTGTAGTTGTTTTATTTGGACTAGACTATTTTTATGGCCACATATAAACTTCATTACTTAACTAAAAATACATCAAAGACTAAATGTAAAAAACAAATACAAACATAACATAGGGACCCACTTTCACATTGTGACTAAGTTTTAAAAAAAGACAAGAAGAATCTAAATGTTAATGGGTTTCCTTAGGATTTTGTACTTAAGAATGTAAAAGGATTTTTTAAAATACTTTCATATCTATTATGTAACCAAATTTTGCTAAATCATCTTATGGATGTGGCCATTTCAACAACATCACAAAATTGAAAAACAATTTGGCTAGGAAATGGGTCAAATAATTCTACCAAATGCAAAAAACCAAATCTAAAACCACCCCACCAAGACGGAAACTAAATTTGAACCATCCTTGGTTTTGAAACTTGGTGAATAATCAAACAAGTCCAAAACATTCAAAGGTTATCACTCTAATTCATGGGTTGTGTTTCGTTGTTCATCCAAAATTCATTACAAGCCATCATTAAAAAAACACAGAGTGAGAGGCAGGAGAAACATGGGGAGCAATATACAACGGTAATGGTTTACCTTTTATTACTCGCCATTAGGTGTTGATGAAACAAGCAATTCACTTCTTGCTCTTCATTGCAAGGCTTTGTTAAGTTAACCAATAGCAATAAAGGAAAAGAGGCGGGGAATAAGTAGCTAAGCCTCCTTGTTGTGTCATCATCTTCATAGTGCTTATTTATCGACCACACCAAAAAAAGAACACACAAAGAGAAAGAGAGTAAAGTGGGAGAAAAATGAAACAAATGAAATAAATGAAAAGGAAAAAGGTAATTATAGAAAGGAAAGAAGTAGAAAAGGCTAAAAAGGCAAAAAGAAAGATGTTGAAAGGGAGAAAAATGTTGATGGCAACTATAGCCATTAGTGTTGAACTTAAACCCTAATGTAGATCATGCCAACCTTTTCTTTTGTAGGTTCCATATAAGCAAAAAGTTGTATTGAAAATAAAAAATGTTAATACAATGTGTTTTTTGAGATTTTCATTAGCCATAATTTGACCTAAATTTAAGAACATTTTTTAAAGTTCTATACATGGTTCAAGTGGGTAGTCAAAACAATAGAAGTTTCAAGAAAAATTCAAATTTAACTTGTACTCAAATTTGGTTAAAATTTGCTATATATCATTGCCACTTTGGTTACAACACAAATTTGACCAAAAACAAAAAGATTGCATGAACATTGTCACATAAATACCTCCACCCTATGTCATGTCATGTATGTTGTGATACATAAATGGAGATGTCGTGACATTATACATTATTCTAATTGATACAGTCCTCAATGTGACAAAGTTACCTAATGGATCACCAAAGTAAGGAAATCATATTTACCCCTTTCAAACCTTTTTAATTTTTTTGAAAATCTTTGTGCAAGGTAGTTCTTTTATTGTAAACACTTGTCATCAAAATTGATGATCATTTTATGCTTGAACATGCAAACACACAACTTGGAGGCCTTCTTTATATTGTGAAAGAGAGAAAAATAAATATTTAACAAGAAGACAAAGGAAATTTTGATTCATCATCACATGATTTTGCATGTGACTGACTAAATTGCTATGATGTTTAAATCATATTTTTTAAAATATAAAACATGTAATTTTTCTACATTTAAATATAAAAAATATTTTCTACAAATTTTGTCGAAACTTGGGGCCACAAATTCTAAGCTTAGAGAATATAAAACATCAACCAAATGGGGGAAAGAAAAATCATTTTCCTTGTTGCTCTTTTAGAATAGATTTTGTAGCCTTCAAATTCTTATACCATATATTATTTTATTAAATACAATATATGAACATTGCTAAACATAGATGTATGCATTATTTATCAATGAAAGAAAATTGAAATCAATTGCATTGTTCAATAAATTCCTTTTGATTCCTTTAAGATGGAAATTATAGTTAAGACAAGGATTCAAATTATTTAAAAGAATTCAAAAGTACATCTATATTATATCCAATTTATATTTAATTTATTTTAATATATTGACATGACATCATTCTAGTTATAGTCATATACCAATCCACTATAATCATGAAATAGTAAACATAATCAAAATACAAAATAATCCTATGTAGTTTTTTTTTCATTAGACTGTCTTTTTGGGTACCCTAATTGTGAATATGCCCAATTATGATTTTTAGTTAACTTTTGAAATCTATTTTTTGGAAATTTATTATTTTAAAATATTTTTTCATCATTTTTTTTTTCATGCTTTCATGTTTATTATGTCTCATTTTTTCACTTTAGAAAAAATTAATTCAAAATTTTAAAAAATTCTTTCTCATGTTGTTTTAATATGTTTTTTTCTTGTTAATGTTTGAAACTTTGTTTCACTTATTTGTTTATTATTTCTATTACATGTTTTCACATTTATTGTGTTTTATTTTTTTTCATTTTTTTTCCTTTTTTGTTCAATATGTGTGCCTATTATTTTTTATATTTTTTATATTTTTTGAAAAAAATTCTAATTTATTTTTATTAATTTGATTTTCTCATCATTATTTTGCTTCATGTTTATGTCATCATGTGTCAATTTTTGGTCTTATTTTTAAAATCCAAGCTCTTATTTTTTTCCCCCCTTTTTGTGTAATATTTATTTTATATTTCCATACACATAAATTCAAAGCATATGAAAAGAATTTTTTAAAACTTTGCATAATGGTGACACTAAAAGATGTGAGTAAGTTGTTAAATGATTACATTACATGGTACATCACCTTGCTTGTTAGATGCTAGATCATATAGTTGTTTAGTTTTTTTCATTATTGGTCAAGTGGCAATGTATTTTGAAAATTGAAAATTAAATATAGAACAATCATCAAAAAATGAACATATATTATATAAAAATACATGTGACATTTTCATGACTGAAGTGGTAATGGAAAATGAACAATTATCTGAAGGAAATCCAAGTCTTCAAACATAATTATGATTTTCTTAAAAATGTAAAACAATTTCTAAAAATTGCATGTGAAGGAAAATTTGGAAACCACATAGTAAAATGTTATTGTGTTAGGCATTTTATTGTGTCAATGATAACAAAGATGTTCATCCTAAATCACCTCAAGTCATGTGCTGTGTTATTTGTTACAATAGTTTACTCTTAATTGCAAACCCAAAAACTCACATAAGGAAGGCTGTAATATTATAGAATACAACAAATGGTTCATAAATGTAATGAAAAAACAATGTGTGTTTGTAGACCGTTATGTTATTGTCAAAAAGTTAATGGAAGAAATGAATAGTCTTTTGAGAGGAAAAAAGGAAAGATAATTAGTAAAGGAGAAACCTAATATATTTGTTATTTCTACTTCATTTTTTTGTGACCAACAAACCTTTCAAAAAAGACAATGTGTAACAAAAACAAGTTTTGGAAGATTTGGGGTTTTTAATTGTTAGAAATCATTTGCCTTTTGTAATTTGTTGATAATGTTTAATTAAAGCATTTTAATATACATTTGTGTCCAAGCATTGTTTTTTTTCTAGAAAATAGTTCCCATAAAAAATGCTACTTGGTTTAATGCAAAAAATAAAACAATTGTATGTTTTACTAGCCTTGGTAAAATGCCAATTTGCAATTACAAGCTTAAATTGACCTATATGTCTCTAAAGGTGTGCATGACATCTTTGCATTGGACATTAATTTTTTGGGCACTACTTGGCAACCAAAGCATGTTACCTTTGGGTTTTGTGAAGCAACAAATATTTCTAGTCAAATTTTGGCCATAAAGTTGATTGACATGTTGGAAAACTATAACTTGAAAAAAACATTGTTGCTTATCTGAAGGGTGAAGGGTCCAACCTAAATACTTGACTACAATTCTAAAATTAATTATAAGTTATGAAGTATTGGTTTGGAGAAAATCTTTCAAGGAACATGTTTTGGGCATGCATTTCCTAAAGCATATTAGTATGTTGCAATGGATGAAAAATGTGCAAAGGCTTGAAATATGTTTTCATCACAATTGCACATGAAGATTTGTAAAAATGTATCACTTGGCGCAAAAAAATGTAGACAAAAGTGAAACAAAGCATTTGTGAATTCTAATTTCCCCGCAAGGAAACTCAATATGCTAATGAAGATAAGGCATTTAAAAATTTGTATTGAAAAAAAATATTTTAATTTCCTTTTGAGTTTTTTTCATAAAATATAATTTAACATATTATTTTGCCTTTGTAGATTTTCTATCATTCTTGTTTTAAGAAGTTGGGCGAAAACATGGTTAGGTGGCTCAAAAGTGATGTTTCAAAGTTCATAATCTAACATTAGTGATTTTTATTTTATTTTTGTAGTTTTAACAATTATCAAACCATAAATCCTATAATTATCCCCTATGCTTTTAATCATAAATATTAACAATCTCACCTATGAATATCCTTAAACACGTGATTGATAAAAAAAAATCCATGCAAAAGATTAAATTTTTAAAAGTGAAATGGATTTTCAAAAATAAAAATTTACAACAATCAGATCATTTAAACTCTTAAGAATTATAGATATATATATATATATATATATATATATATATATTAAGAAAGTTCCAATGCACTTCACTTGTAAAATTTTCATTTGATGATTGTTTATTGTTTAATTTTTATTTTGACACTACTTTAACATTTTCTTGAGTCCATATTGTTCATTTTTTCTATGTGATAGACACAATGTTGTCATTTCAAAAGTCCATTATGAGTCCATAATCTTCTTAAAATTCATCCAAAATTTTAATGATGATTCCCATTAAAGTTTATGACAATATGAATAATTAAAAAATTAACAATGTTAATTTTGAATATGACTTAAAATTTTACATTTGTATGTAATTAAAAAAAATTACAAGTGTGATAGTCCAAACAGTCGACCTATTCATGTTTTCACCTAGTTTTACAATTCAAAGAAACTATTACATTTTGTTATTGTAGGCAAAATATTGTGAAGATGATTACAAAAGTGCCACTGTCCTTGACATGGCACATTTCCTTGATTATTGTTGATTGTTTTGCCCTGTCGTGTCTACTTTTATTTTGAACTAGTTTAGAGCCCATTAGGTATCAAGTGATACTTAAAATTCTATCATATCCATGAGTTTAAAATTTAAGGATGAAATTGAAATTACAACTTCTTTTGATAACTTAATGGAAGAAGATGCAAATGTTGTTCTTGAATTAACAAGATTAGCTTCAAACATCAAAAAGGAAGTTTGTTGGGATTTTGAATTTTTTTCTTTTAAAAAAAAAGAAATATGAAAAATAATAATTATAATATGTTTTCCTTGATTTTGGACCCTAGATTTTAAAATCTTTGTCTTGTGTCAATGCTTATTAAGTACGAGCAAGGGAAGGTCATTGTTGAAAGTTACGATACAAAGTCTTTATATCCCATGCTTTTAAATTGTTGTGAACATTTACAGCCTTTGGTTGAATTTGAAAATGATTTTGCTAACTAAGAAGTTGATGAAGATTTTAGTTTGGATATTTTTGGAAATGATAGTCAACACAAATGAACCAACAAGGAAGGTTGTGAATAGAAAGCTTGTGATTTTCAAACGATATCAAGTTGATGTCAAAAACATCAAATGTTTTTTCAATGGTGGAAAAAATGTGAGACCATGTTTCATATAATTGGATTCCTTGCTTGTCAAGTCTTTAGGATTGTTGGATCACAAATTAAAATGAAGATAATTTTTTCTTTAGCTGGAATATAATTAATTTAATGAGATTGTCGTTTGTAATTAGATAATTTTTGAAAATTGATTTTTATGAATAAAGATTGGTTGAATGATTTTAAGGTAGGTTGCAAGTCCCCTTCTAACTCACTCAGTAAAGTTATTAAAATAGATGTAGAGTTAGAAGAGGAATTGGAAATGTTTGAAGGAGCATTTGAAAAGGATGAAGTTGTGGAGATGCAAAATTCAATGAAAAACATTGTCTCAAATCATTTTTTATAAATTTTTATTTTTTAAGTATCAAAATTTTGATAAGAATAAAAGCCACTTATATTAAATACACCTATTATTCTCAAAGCTTTTCACCCACCAATTGGTGTGGAATTGAAGCCATTATTTTCCCCCAACACTCTTACCCCTCCAATGAGAAGTACCATCATAGTTACCTTGGCAACTTCAACATATGTTTGTCAAATAATTGATTAATTAATTAATTTTGAGGATTCCATCTTGACAAATGATATATTGTCAAACAATTTTTCATCAGATTCTTTATATTTTCCTTTCAAAAATATATTTTTTCCATTCTGATTTTTTAATTTTTTTTTCGTTGAAAATAATAATATCAATATTTCTGAAAATAATATAATTAGTGTCGAACTGGCCTTCATATTTTGTCATGAGAAACACAAGCAAACCCAACATCCACATACAAGCAACACAAGGCTACCTACTTCCTTCAGGCCACATCCACTGGCACACCATCATCCACTGGATGCATGTTATTACTTGGTTGTGGATGAACCTCACCTGAGTTACTATTTGATTTCACCTTGGTAACCAATTTCGTAAAGAAATAGGTCTCATACATAGGTAAGTAGGTTAGAAAATAGGTAACGACTCGGTGGTAAGTAGATGGTTTATTCTTATAAGTAAGGGTTTTTTTTTTTACTACCTACCTATAACTAACGACTCGGTCAATTAGATGATTTATATTTAAGTAAGGGCCATTTTTACTACCTACCCATAACTAACAACTCACTTGGTAGTAAAAACAAGCCATTGAGCTAACCACCATGGTTATCTAGGGGGAACGGGAACTGAACAGAAAACTGTTTGCTGACGAGTTATCATCCATCCGTCCAAATGGAAAACGTTTTGCACAAGGTGGTTTCCAACACAAGTTATGACATTTGTCATGAAGAGTTAGTACTAATAATATGTAGAATAAGACATATTATTATTAATTTAATACACATATAAAATAAATTGCAACAAACAAAAAAAAAGAAAAAAGTTTAATTGTAATATTTGAAAAGGAAAGAATACTAGGCTTTATTTATATCAATATAGCTTTAATATTGATTAAAAAAAAAAACATTCATGTACATATTCTTTGGGTGGGGGAGAATACAAAGCTTCCCAATTAAAAAAACCCAATGAGCCCATTTTTTGAAAATCAATAACCAATAGTGTAAAAAAAATAAATCGGTATTTCATAAAAAATGTAGAAATTCTCAAACCTATGGGCCATAACATGTTATATAATAATGATTTAAAACATATCCTTAATTGAGAATATAAATATTGAAATAATTTATAGTTAACTACTCCTCTTCAAGTGGTTTATGAACCATTACTTAGCAAATTGTTACTAGTACGAGTGCACATTCCGAATGATAATTGGTAGTACTATGCTTGTCACGAAGCTTTTTTTTTAAATGACAAAAGGAGTCCAATGTCCAAGTTGGATGTGGTAGCAATCGAGGTTGACAAAATCTAAGTACTGGGACAATACGGATATGTGAAGGGTATGACATCCTACACCTGTTAACTTGGTTGGGTTATCAAGGCTCCTCATTTATAATAACAACGGGTATGTCACACTTTGGCCGCCTTTGCCACTTACATTAAAAAGTACCTTAAGGCAAATGAAGAATTATGGAAATTCAAATATTTCACCATGCAAAATATATAATCTTCAAAAAAATTCTCTATAAAAAAAATTAAAATCCTTCAAGATATCATAACTCTATAACAAATCTTAAGTTTCAACACAAGCCAAAATATCATCTTTTAAAAATCCTCATATTAAAATAGACCTATTTTTTTTTAGTTACCTAGGGGCCAAAATCCCTTAGGCTACTATATTCTATGATGAATCTAAACACAATATCCTTGCCTTGGTAGGCAAGGCCAATAAGTATATATATAGCAAGATCACATGTATATATTAGTATAACACAGGTGCAAGGTGCAAACGAGAAATAATGTTAAAAAATGTGAAGGGCCAAAAAGTCTTATTGGTGCATAAAAGAAATTTGTTATTTGTTTGAAAAAAGTAATGCACACATGGAAGACTTAAAATTGTATTTTGAATGATACTAAGATGATTACAACAGTTTGCATAAGGAAGAAAATTGTTTGAACAAAGGCAAAATTATGTGAACAAGGAAGAAAACTGGAATGTAATGCTAGAGCAGACAATTCCCAGTGTATTTGGAGGTTTAAGTGGAAATTTGGAGGACTTAAGTGGAAATTTTTTCACTCAAAAATTATCTGTAAAGTCACCCCCCTATCCCCTCTTTCACTGGTATCCGCAAAAGTTTTGAAATCTCAGTATGAAATGCCTAAACTCAGCATTTAATGCACAAGGTTCGAGAGTAATTATCTTAGTTGTGCAGGTAGGAGCAGTGAAAATATACGTAGCAGCAGTGGAGGCGTTCAGGGAAAAGGAAAGACAGGATGAAACTCAGTTTACCACCAAAATTGGTGAAAAAAACTAGTTTGGGTCCCGATTATTTTGGTTTGTAAAATTTTCATTTTGCAGTTACACATTTGATGCACTATTATGCCAAAACTGGCCGTTGTCACCCCCTACTCGCGAGATAGATTTTACGGATAACTTTATTATGTGTGGGCAAGTGTCATGGTAAAAAATATTGCAATTTTATTTTCTTGTGCTGGTGGCTTAATGTTTGGTAATGCCCTCTGAGTAGGGTGTTTGTGAAATAAGCCTCTGACCTCAAAATAGATGGCCCCTTGGCTCTGCCTCAGGAAAGAAAGCACTTAGAAGAATTTTGTCTCATTGTTTTCCTTCTCCTTTTGGAAGAAGTTCACTTTCCTTCATGAAGTCAAGTGTTGAATTGAATTAATTTTAAGTCAAGGGAGCTTTTATGCACATGTTGGATCCTAATATATTTTTTTCAAATTATGCAATGGGCAGTTCGAAAAAAAAGGTTTTTTAAAACAATCAACACAACATGTCAAAGAAAGATGCTGAAGATTGCAATTTAGAGGAGCTTTGGAAGATGAGGAGATAGCAACAATAATGGCCAAATGTATTGTGGATTGAAGCTTTGTGTTATTTCAAGATAGTAGTTTTTGGAATTTCATACTCTATATATATATATGGTCAAGTCATTTCTATATAATTTAAAGCAAAATTCATGTGATTACAAGTTGCATGGGTGCCAACCTTCACGACATATAAATAGAATAATTATTGCGTTTTTCAAATTTGTCAATCTGATATTTTCAACAAATTAAGCAATGTCATTTTGAATTTTTTTTTACATTTTCAACATTTTGACCTTGAAATTTCATAATTTTTCAACAACTCAAATTTACTTTTGATTCTCATCAAAAGGTAATCGTATACACTTTTGTTGTAAGCACACACCCACTCAATCAAAATGTTATGATGCACCTTGGATGGTACACTTAGACACTCCATAGAAATACATGGATTACATGTGAGGTAAAGCCTAGGGTGGAGGCATTTGCAAAATGATGGGTGTAGGACGAGACGACAACCAAGGCTTGTTGGAAATGTCCCCAACCTTTGAGCTTTACCTATCCTCAAGCACAAGGCAAAAACCTAAATAGTGGATGGGAGGCACAAAAGGTGGAGGGGTAAAGCATTAGTAGGTGATCCTTGGGAACCTAACCCTAATCTTCGGCTACCTTTTTTTATCAAACTCATTTTATGTTAATCACCTAATCATAATACACAACCATGCTACAAGTATCATCATCTCTTGTGATCTTGTTGGTGCTTGCCATCAAGGATGAAACCATTATGCACCAAGCCAACTTGTTATCATACCTATTGGGCAAATACGTGCAACGCCAATTTTTGTTTTTTGATATGCCCCAAGATAGGGCACGAGAAACGTAGGGATATAAAATGTTTGTGGTTATTTTTTGTTTGGGCAGCCCTAGTAATGTCCGATAATAGTTCTTTTAAAATTGATTGAGGCCTGAATGACTGCAATTTTCATTGTCATTTAAACTCCAGCCATTTTGTAAATAGAGCCATATGTAAGTAGAGATGATGAGTGCAACTAAACTTGAAAAAAATAGTATGAAACTACGGGTATATACTTCCCTTTGTGAATGTTAAAAAATGGGGCCAATGCTTGACACCATTGCTTGATGGTAACTTTTTTTATCAAAGAAAGAAGAATCAATGGTAATGGTCAAATATAAGGAACCTTGAAATGGATGGTTGTTCTGATTAGAAATGCAATTGGAGAATTGAAGTATAAAAACCAAGACTTAGATTGCTATGGTGACCATTTGAGGTTCAAGTTTGTAAGAATAGAAGCATATAAATAGAAGAAGGATTTTGCATTTGGGATTTGAAGGAGTTGGGATTGTGTAAATATGGGTGGTATGTCATCAAAATTTAAATTATTGGGTATCCTTGAAAAGGAGATTGTTATAGTTCAATGGTTGGTTTCTAGGATTTAGAGGGTTCATGTGAAAGATTTTCAAACTAATGTTGCATTTGGGTGGCTTATTTCTTGCATAGTTCTTGCAACTGAACTTTTCGGTAATTAGAATGTGCTTTGAAGCACTAGTTTCTTTGGTAGTTCTTTGATAATTTTCAAAAAAAAAAAATTGAAAATTGACAAATATTTTATTGTAAATTTGCTAAAAAGCCTGAGACTAGGGATTGGTTGATTTTTGAAAAATTTCAAAAACCTTGAACAAAAGGCTATACAAGAACTGAAGAACCATCCAACATTGATACACACCTTATGCACATGAAGGTATAATTTCAGTGTTGTGTAGGTATTAAAATCAATTGCATCTATTCACTAGTTATCAACCCAAAGTATAATACACCTTAAGCAGCAGGTATTTGAAGAATCAAATAACCGCACAACACTGGTACATTTTTTTGCATCTTATTGTGAACATTCCCAGATGATGAGAGGTGCACAATATACTTTTTTATTCATGGGAAGGTTGGGCTCACAATCCTAAGTAGCCAAAGTTTTGGACCTTTGTTCTTGGAGGTTTTCCTTCAAAAAGTATAAGGGACTATGGTCTACGACTACATTCAAAGGTGTGATGAGCCAATGAACTTTTCCCTTGTGAACTTTGTCACAAAGTGGCAACAAGGTGGCACGACTTCTAAATGTCAGGAGTGTTTTTATTCGGTTCACATCTTCCAAAGCTCAAAACTACTAAACCTTAGTATTGAACACATGTTTCAAACACCAATTGCAAAGACCAATTGCAACTGAACTTTTTGGCAATTGGGTATGAGAAAAGTCCCGTTAAACATTGAATGTTTTTGGATCTTTCTCCTTGGAGGTTTCCTTCAAAGTAGAGAAGAAACTCATGAGCTCTATACTCTATAGGCTACCTTCCTACATGAAAGTTATGCATGTTTGTGGTTTTGATCATGAACTTTTTCGGAAACGGTAGAAAAGATTGCAAGGACTTTGATGGCAAATCCGCCTCATATTGTACTTGTGTAACCAACTAACACTTGGGACTATGCTATAGGTTCAAAAGAAAAAAAAAGAGAAAATTATATGTTCCATAATCTATTTACAATTTATTATTATTATTTAATTTAATTTAATTTAATTTAATTTACTTTTTTCCCTTGAGGCAATTGAGGTCCCACAACTCTATATAATGGCATCAAAAAATCCTTTTAAGTAGTTGAATAGTTGATATACTTTGCTCCATCCTTTGAAAATCCAACTACTTCTTTCAATTGCATGCAAAAAAGTATTCATAAATCTTGCCATAACATAATAGTTCGTACCCTTGCCCATATTACCAAACATCCCTAAAGAAACAACAGCTCAATTATATACGGTCCCCCCACTTCTTTGTTTGTCCCATGATGATGGGTTTCAGAACTCACATGTCAGGCACCACCTCCAATTCACTCCCAATGTCCAATTTGGAGCATGTAAATTGGAGGCACCACAAGTTCCCAAAAAAGAGGAATGTTTTATGAGCATGAATTTGAAGTTGAAGACAAGAAGAGCTCGGTATACTATACTACCCTACATGAACAACACAAATTATTACCCACTTGGAGGAGGAACTATTTGTTTACTCACTCACTCACTACGATAGTTTGTTCGCTTACAAACCCTAAAATTAGTGAGGCCACTTAAAATTATAGAATTGAAAATGGTAGAATTGTTGTAGTAATGTTGTGAATATAACCCATTAAAAAGTTGTTTGCATAGGAGTTTTGAATGGGTGCTTATTGAGAATTTAGGAGGACGGGAACAATTTTGGGGGGAGGGGGCTATGAGCACGATTCTAGCCCTAAACCAAGGCGCACCTATGAACTTTCTCACACGTACATTAACAAAGTCCACGTCTTGCCTGAAATTAGGCTGAGCAACCTGCATGATAAATTTAGTGACCGAAAATCCCGAACCAATCTTGGCCTCTCTACTTTGATTTGGGAAAGGGGGGAGAGGGGGGGGGGGGGAGAGCATTCCCTTAGAAAAGGGAGTAAACCCCATGTCTACACAAAACATAAAAAATCATGTCAGAACTCTGGATGTCTTTTAAAGTATCTGAATCATCATGTCTGGTATATAATATTGTGAAAAAAATTACATTTAGCATCACATGGGCACTATTATATGCATATATATATATATATTATAAGTGTGTACCTATCTATGTGTTTTAGGTCACCAAATTCATGAGCAAGTTGCAAAAAGCTTTGATGATGTGTTGTAAAACATGGAAAATATGTAATGTTATTAATTTGTAACAAATCAATTGTTTTGATTTGTTGGGTTCCAAGAGGGTTCTTCACCCTTCTTTTGTTTTTCTTTCTCTTGGATCCATTTCAAAGGTCTTTTAAGCTATAATCCAATTTCAGCATTTTATCTCTCTTCTTTGGTTGTAACTTATCATAAGAGTCCGGGTCCTTAAGAGTGAGAAGGATCTAACTCTTGTCCTTACAAGATGGATTGATCCTAAGTCATAGAATGGGGGAGGTTTCTTACACTTACTCTTTAAAATTCCATCTTGTCGACAAGTGTAAGACCCTTAAAAGAGTCTTACATGTAAGAACCCTCTCCCCATTTCTATGCCTCATGATTTACATATGTTTAGGTTCTTGATAACCTTAGCCCTCATGCTTTTAAAAAGGGTAAAGTTCCATGTGAGGCACATTCCCAAATTGAGAGGCCCAATTGAGCTACCACCTCATCCTAGCTAGGCCTCTTATTTTGGGAACAACAAACACCCCCCCCCTTCCCACCACTCTACTTCACCCACCCCAAGAAGATGTAGTACCTACTTATTTGCCCACAACTATTGATTATTGATTATTGATTTGGAGAGTGTACAACATTTCATTCATGGAAACACATTGCTCTCTAATGCTTCTTGCTAGCATTCCAATTTTCTCTTCAACATGATCCACTAGTTTTCAAGGAAGATTGTTTCTCCACTATCATTTCATTTCATTAGCAGAGTTTTCCAATACCTATTATATATGCCAATAATTTGAAAGGAAAGGACACTTTTTCTTTAAACACACAATCTAATTTTGGGGTTTAGCTGTTGAGCTTTTTCCTTGTACAAAGACTATGGTAGGTATCCAATGACATTCCAACCCATTTTTCAATAGGGATTTTTGGAACAAGTTGTCAATCACAAAACCAAAAAAAATTTGCCAAGCTTTTTCACTTGTTAAACTCCCGAGTTAACAAAAAATTGGCCACATACCACCACCAATATCAAATCTTATATCATTATTGTTGTTTTTTAACAGGGCTCAAAACCAATAGCCCTGCTAAAAAAAACCCAAAACCAATAGACACACTTGGGTTTAGGGTTTTGCAACCCTAGAAAAACCCAATAATTAAAAAAAAAACCCTAAACCAATAGACACACTTGGTTTTAGGGTTTTTTTTTTTGGTGGGTTTTGGTACATGAGCTGGTAACATGGCTTTATTTGCCAGCTTGAACTGGAGTTGGTACTTATACCCATTTTTGTTTGTTTGGGTAAAAAGAAGTCACTCGAGCTTGTGGTTAGAAGTTAGCAGAAACTGGCTGTAACTACTGTTCTAAATATTCACCAAAAGATTTGGTACTAATTTGATCATGGTAATTCTTAGAAGAAGGGTGGTGCTTATAATTAGGGGCCCTTAATTATCACTAAACCTAAACCAAGTTTTGAGTTACTAAAATTGAACATATCTATCTATCTATGGGTCCTAACTATTTTTTCACCACCCATAAAAATTGACATCTTCTTGGCTTTTTCAGTTCAACAATAAGCTTTTATACTCAGGAAAACAAAAAACCCATGTTTCAGTTCTAGCTATTAATAATGAGCCAGCTGCCAGACATATTTATGGAGCTAAATATCCAACAATATTTTAGCTTTCGGAGAAAGCAACAAAATAAATAATGCATGGTTCAAAACTCCATACAAAATCTGCATGTAACTAACTAAACTCTTCATGAAAAGAACGGGGTTTAAGGGGGTTAACCCCAATTGATTGATGCTAAGTTAGTTTGTTTTCGAGATTTATAATAATACACTTGCAAAGTAGAACACAAGGGTAGAAACAATACCTCAATTCTCATTCCCGAAAACAAGTTCTCTCTTTACTTATGAGTCATGACCCATAATACTCATAGATTGTAGGATTAAGGGTTTTATGGTTTACGGTTAATTTATGGGTTCTGCATAAGAAAAGGCAGCTGACATAAGCAATGAGCTAGGGTAAAATGAAAACTGTGACTTTATTATGTCCTTATCATGGTTTTTTTTTTCTTTTTCTTTTCTTTTCCAAATTTGTGAATTTTTTTCAACTAAGTAGAAAATTTAATCATATTTACAATACAAAAAAATAAAAATCCTAAAATATTTTGTCAAAAAGAGAAAAGAAATTGTTGTAAAAAAAACACATGTTGTGTATCTTCATGTTTTATTCTTCACAAAAATGTTTTCACTATGGGAGAGTTTTTCAGCTAGTTCAGAGCTAGCCTTGGGGTTTGAACTTCTCTTTTCCATGGCTTCTGTTGTACCTAGGGGTTTTCTCAATCTATCATCATCTCCTGGGAACCTGGTTCCCAAGATACTTAACTCTCTCCCTCTTATCCTAGTTGATGAGCACAAGGTGGCCTTGGATTTGAGTTCATAAATTTGTAATGCAGCTTTTTATTTTCTTTCCATGCAAATAGATCTCAACTGAACCAGGTTAAAGTCTCTTAGTTCATTTTATAACCAAATTCAGCTGAATCATCTCATGAATGAATGATTGATCATCAATAAGGGTTTTTTAATAATAGTTTTGTGATATCAAAAATTAGAAAATTCAGTCAAATTTACAAACTAAAAAATCATCCAAAATTCGCCCAAATTTTTTTGGGATGAAAACACAACAAAATCTTTCTTGCAGAAAGAGAAAAACACATTAATTGAAGACTTGATAGATTGATAACTAGATCAATACACACACACACACACACACACACACACATATCAATGAGTTGATGATGGGAGCATTGGGTAGCAAGTTGATGAAGAGTCATGAATAGGGAGAGGGAGTGGGGAAAGGGTGTCACTCAAGAAGCACAAGAATATGAAATGGATCCAAACCCATTCAACTTCCTCATAGACTATATAACAGTTGAGCTTCAAGCCTAGAGATTTTCTTTTTCAATAAGAAAAAGAAAAAATGGCCTTTAACACTTAGGCTAAAATTACTTAGTTGTGTATGTCTTACAATATATGTCTTTGCCCCCTTCTTTTTTTTCCTCTCTATCTCTCTCTAGCCTATCTCTTTTCCCATTTCCCTCCTTATTATGTCTGCTAGTTCTCTTTCCCCCATCTCTGCTGCTACTTGCTACTGCTGGCTCTTTGTTGGGTCATAGTTGTTGTCAGTTGTCCTTTATTTCCCCCTCTTCCTCAATCTACAAATCTTCATTCCCCAACCACTCACTTTCTTTGGATGTTTTGAGAGTTCTTTCTTTCTTTAGTGTCTTTTTAAATTTATTTATTTTTAAATTTTTTTTAAAGGGGATTGTTTTTTGGGGCTCCTTGTACCTAGATTTCTCCAGTTTCCTTTTGCTACTAGGTACTCTGTTTTCTGTGCTTGTTTGTGTCATGGGGGAAGAGAGCTAAGTTAATGTGAAGTAGTTGGGTACAAACTGTGTTTGTTTTGTTTTGGGTACTAATTTTTATTTTTTTTAAGTGTTGGGTTGGATTTTGGATTTTGGATTTGGCATTTTGATTTGTTTTTTGCTTTTTCTGCGTGGCTGCTTTGCTGATGCTGCTGCTCTTGTTGTGTTTTGCAGTTTTGTGTCATTCCTTTTTCTCATTTGGGTTCTCTCTCTGTGTCACACACACAGAGTGTGATTCTATTTTGGGTCTCTTTGCATTTTGCATAATCTGCATTTTGCTCGTAGGTGGTGGGTTTGGTGGTTTTGGACATCATTTTTTGTTGTTGTTTTGTGGATGGTTAGTGTTATGATGTTTTAGTCTCTTGTGTGTGTGTGTGTGTGTGTGTGTGTTTCTTGTTTTTTGGGTTGTTTTTGTGTCTTTGGTCTCAAGAGGAAAGTACTTCCATCAAAACTGTTGGTTTTGACATTGCTGTTGGGGTGTGGATGCATTGGATTCCAGATTGTGAAGGACTTGGTAGCAGAGGAGAAAGAACTAGTGTGTAGGGCTTCTACATACTTAGAAAATGAGGGTCATGTATTCTTCTTCTTCTTGTTGCAAGCTGCTGCAAGGTTGTTGCACAAGGATGTAACAGACCTCTGTTGTTGCAACCTGTCGAGTTCCACAAGCTTCCAGCTGAAACTCTTCCATTCCAGGGGCTTCATTATCAGCTTGTTGTTGTTTCACCCCTTCTAGACTTCTTCTATTTCCATTCATGCCTACTAGTAGTGCTGGTGTTGGTGCTGGTGTTGTCAGGATGACCCATCTCCAGGCCAGATCTGAGCCTGAATGATGATTGCGAAGAACCAGGTTAGAGCTTCATAGTGGTCATCCTGAGTTTGGAGAGCTGAAGCAGCCTTTGCAAGCCTCCAATTACAGCGAAGAAGGGGAACAAGAAATCAACACAGAGGTACACACCACACCCATTGTTCATGACCTGACTTTTTTCCTTTCTTTTTGCCTTTGCCACCAGCATTGTCTAGAGGGCTATTTATATTCCCCTAATTTCAGTGTTTCACAGTTTTTTGTATGCCCCAAAATTTTTGTGAGATGATCTGTAGCTCAGAGCTATCAAGCTCTTTTGGCGCTTGCTTATTAGATTGGTTTTATCTGCATTTCACATGTGGAGGAGACTGAATCTGGCTGTTGGGTTTGAAACGCTGAGAAAGTATCTGCTTTTTGTAGTCTGGATTTCGCCCTGGCCTAGTTGAGCATTTCTATATGTTTACTCTGCATCAGCAGATTATATACCCAGATTCATGGTGATCTTGCAATTAGTTGCGAGCTTCAATCCAACAAGGATCCTGCACCATACCCCCCAGCTGACACCCACATTTGTCAATCATTCATTCAGGGAACAATCTTGCCTCAGGAATAGCCATTCAGAAAGAAAGTGCAGACTCCCTACTGTCAGTGAAGGAAATAAACCAACAGGCACAGAGCTGGCCTTAATAGAATCTTCTTTCTCCTTTTGTTGTTGAATTCTTCTGCTACTTTAAAATCTTTATAGTTCCGTTGGGCTTGTGTGTACCTAAGTTACAATACATTCTGGCGATTTGCAGCACTATCAAGTGTGTAAGAAGTGAGAATTTTTTTTTCTGGTACTATTGTTGCCCATTGGGTTTGGTGTGAAGACACTTTTGAGAATTTTGATAACTATTTTGGGTCACTAGTTTTGTGCCCAGGAAAGATTTCTTGGCCAGACTTCTATAATAGAAAGCTTGTGAAAAAGACTGGATGTAAAGATGTCATCTTGATTCTTGCTTCTCCAGCAAGTTCACCTTGTGGCATGATTTCATCTGAATTTGGAAGTCATGGCAGCTTGTCACTGCTGTTTGTGATGAATGTGATGATGGTCTGACACTTTATAAGCATGCAACTCTCATAAGGTTATGGCCACACTCATCAATATCATGTTATCTTCAAAGCAGAGTTCTGTGGAGGAGTTCTCTTTGTAATGTCAGGTTTTAGATTGTGATTTCTTCAGCATTTGGGCACAAACCCATCGAGAGAAGAATAATGGCTCACAGATTCCTGCAAACCTAATAAACTATGTGCTTGTTATTTGGTTTTCCAGGAATGCTCGAGCAATGTGGTATTGCTGTTGAAGATCATCATCAGCATCACCATGGTGGTGTGTGTGAGAACTAAGACACAACTATTGTGCACGAGATGCAATAGGGATGGTATTTGCTCTGACTGTGAAAAACCCAACACTCAGAGCAGAAGCAACACCAGATGTTGGATATACCAGCCTGAGAATGACACAAGAGAGCATCACAGTGCCACTTCTAATTTGCTTGCAAACAATCATGAGCATGCCTTAAGTGGCATGGTGGAAATTGCAGTAGGACAGTGGAGATGGCAGTGATTAAAGTAGTTAGAAAAGCAATTATACAACAGAAGCTGGGTATGTTGTAGGATTTGCTCTGGGGGTTACCGGGATGAGGCATGTGCAAGAGGCCGAGGAAGATGAGAGCAGCATTTCACAGCTGCTAATTGAAGCAGCACTTGTGGGTGAGGAGGCCACTGTGAATGATGTGCTGGGACACAAATTAGTTGATGTCAACTACAGGGGTACTGTAAACTTGCGGGTGAAGTACAGCGACACGGTTCAACAAGAAGAAGCTCCTGATCAAGTCAAGATTGAGTATGAGGAATTCAAGACTGACATTACACCCCTTTTTGCAGCTGCTCATGCTGGGCATATCAATATCACCCGAAGGCTTCTGGTTAGTTCTTGGTGCCCAAGATCTGAAATTGCTCAATTTTTTGCAGGATTGCTTTTGCTCTAGTGATGAAGTTTCTGATCAGAGAAGAAAATCTGTGTCTTGATCTTTTGAGGTTTTGGGTGGATCTGAGTTTCCTTCTGCAACAATAGTCTGCAATATCAGATCCACCCAAAACCTTAAAAGAGCAATAATAGCCTGCAGTATGAACTGTGTTTTTGGAGCAAAAGGGAGGGCCTAGTGATAGATGCCCTGAAATTTGTCTAACCTTAGTAGGCAGGAAGAGTGGTGGGTTCCCCTTGTCTCACAAGTTTGATGGATTGACAACAGAATGCTGGAGCAGATGTGAACCAGAAGATGTTCCGAGGGTATGCCACCACTGCAGCTGCACGTGAAGGTCATGATCTGGTGCTCAACTTGTTGCAGAGGGCAGGGGCTCAGCAACCGGCATTGGAGGATGCACTTCTCGAAGCATGCCTCTTTGGTGAAGGCAAATCTGTTGAGCTTCTTATAAGCTCTGATATGACACGTCCAGAGGTGCTTGCACAGGCCTTGCTGTACGCAAGTAGCCGTGGGTTTGTGGATATTGTCGCCATATTAATCAAGGTGAAACCAAAAGACTCCAGCCTTAATCAATCTGAAACCAACAACAAAATTTTACTATGAAGACACTAAACCACAACAAATGTCAGATCCAAGAGTACCCAACATTTGAAAACCTTATTATTTGCCAAGTACCCTGCTCACCCTGGATATACCACCATCAGGGTTTTAGGTTTTAGTGTTCTGTGTGCACATTTATGTAGCATAGTTGAATTGGGTCTTTCTTTTCTGGCTAAAGAACATGTCAGAAGCCATGGGTTTAGGGAGGCTGGCACCCTCCTTGCCAGCATTTCTTTTTAAGGGAAATTTTTTGCCACATGGTGACAAAAAAAATTCCAGTGCAACTCATACCAAGGATTTTTGTGAAAAAAGTTTGCCAAAGTTGCCAGGTTTTGAGGGAAAGAATTCTAAAATCACCATATTTGGACAATACGCTACATCAGGTTGCCAAAATATTGCAGGATTCTTAAATATTTCTTCTTTCTTCTCTGACCCTGTAGCCAAAATTTGGCTAATTCCTCTTGTGGATGAGACCACCAGTGTGGCTACACCACAAAATTGACAAAAGAACCCCTGCTCCTCACCTCTGAATCTCTCCAGATATGTTTTACCTTAATTCATCAACATGACAGATTACTGAACAGACATTTTTCCCATGTTGTTGGTTGTGCAGAGTGGAGTTGATGTTAACTCATGGCATCGTGTTTTATTGCGGTCAGCAAAGCCCGTGCTGCATGCCAATGTTAATTGTACACCCTTAATTGCTGCTATTGTTGCCAGGCAGGATGTTGTGGTCAAATACTTGCTAGAGGTATTTGAACAACCATTTCATCAGCCAACTCAAAACATGCTGATCATAATGTGTCTCATTGAACTCAACTTTTTGGGGAGAGTCATGAGCGAAAATATGGTCTCAATACTGAGTTGTTGATGTCCTACATGACATGCATACAAATGTTGGTCTAGAGGAGATTTTGGTGACTATTATATGAGTGTATGATCATCACCAGAAGATTATGTCATATAATGGGATCAAGAAAATGATATATTCTGCCATTACCTCAGACCTTAATATGGTCAAGAAATTGCCATATTCTGCTGACTCTTTATTCTATGTGGGGTAATGGACTCATTGGACATATGCCATTGCACTATTTTTGTGTTGTATGACATATTTTTACATTTTTTCTTTCACATGTTTTGGCAGGCAGGAGCAAAGACAAAATGTAAAGTGAGCCTAGGTGCTTGGACATGGGATTGTGACTATGGAGAGGAGCTTCGTGTAGGTGGAGGAGCAGGATTAGCAGAGCCATACAACGAAGCATGGTGTGCTGTAGAATACTGGGAATCAAAGGGCTCAATACTAAGGATGCTACTTGAGTATCTATCCCCGAATGATCTCCATAATGGCCGAACGCTCATCTTTCATGCCATTCTTTGCCAAAATGCAGAGGCAACAAAGTTGTTGTTGGCAGCCGGGGCAGATGCTGAGCACCGGATCCCGACAAGAGAAGGACATGAGTTTAGACCCTTGCATTTGGCTGCACGCTTAGGCTGTTTAAGCATCTTGAAGCTCCTGGTTACACATGGCTGTAAACTAGACATCCAAACCCATTCTGGAAACAGTGCACTCATGTTATGTGCAAAAGAGGGTTTCCAAGACTGCTTCAACTATTTGCTTGTTTCTGGTGCGGATGTTGGGCTACTGAATCAAGATGGACAAAGTGTGATGAGCATTGCAGACCTCCATGGAAATGGGCCTACCATCCATAACAGTGTCTGGGAAGCTCTCAAAGCAGGGCAGTCAGTGTATTCCAGCAACCCCAAAGTGTTCTCCTCACTGCGCTTTGTGGCAAGATTAGGCGATGTCAAAACATTGCAAAATCTGTTGAAGCAAGGAGGTGGGTTGGTGGTTAACTCACAGGATAAATTGGGCTACTCAGCTGCGATGATAGCCGCAAAAGAAGGTCATCTTGAGGCTTTCAAGCTCCTGGTTTATGCTGGGGCAGATGTGGGTCTGAAGAACAGTCAGAGCGAGACAGCTTTATCACTTGCAAAGAGCACACAAATGAGAGATGGTTTAGAACACATTTTGGTAGAAGCTATTATGGCTGACATTTCAAAGGGAAAGGAGTTCAAGGCTCTTCATTTTGCATCAAAACGAGGGGAAATTGAGGTTATGACACATCTAATTAAGCGTGGGTCAGACATCAATGCACAGGATGACAATGATCACACTCCTCTTATGCTTGCTGCAATGGAGGGACATGAAGAAGCATGTCGTTTGCTTTTACTAGCGGGGGCAGACACGAGTATGTCAACTTCGCGAGGTGAAACTGCACTAATGCTTGCAAAGCAAACCTCAAATACAACTGAAAGAGTGATTATGGATCATCTAGCCAAGAAGTTTGTCCTTGGAGGAAGCCTGTTGCTGAAGCACACCCGACAAGGCAAAGGAACACCACACATGAAAACAGTCCGCATGTTGAGATCTGGCCTTCTTAGTTGGGGAGATTCAAGTCGACGAAATGTCATGTGTTGTGATGCTGCACTTGGTCCTTCTCTTAGGTTCCAGAGAAACCGCAAAAAAGGTGATGCCAGTCAACCTGGCACACTCAGAGTCATCACAAATGGGGGGCGAGAGGTGCACTTTGAATCATCATCTGCTGCCAACGCAGAGCTGTGGGTGCGGGGAATCAAGTTGATTCTTTTGGAGCTTGGCATCCGTGCCACTCTTAGCATGGATAGACGATGATGTTTGTGGCACACATTGTAGGCTTTCCTTCCCCTTTGTTTCACACTCAATGGCCCCAATTTCCAAAATTCTTCAGAGTTCATTTCTAACTGTACAAAGCGACACAATTGTTTGACTAGCTTGCCTTTTCCCAATCTGCTACCTATCTGGTTGTCACTTGGCTAGCTGCTTTCTCCCAATCTGCCACCTACTTGGTTGTCACAAAAGGCAATGTAGCTTGGGAGAGAAGGTTCATATGAGGCACATGTAATGCTCGGTAATTGATGCGGTACTCAAATCTGCAGGTTTCCTGCCTGAGAATTGACCATGCTTTTGGGAGGCTTAGAAATTATTTTGAGCTTTGGGTGAGGTACAGTTTCAGTGTGAAGTCTCTCAGGAAATCCTGTCTGATTCAGATACCCTATGGACAATTCTTTTTACCAAAACAAAATCAGCTGAAGCTTTTCACAAAGGGTATGGTTTCAACATGCTTTATTCTCGGACTTGACTTCAGTTAGTCATCACTATTCCAGGATAATTTGGAGGAGGCAAATTGTTAAGGTGCAACATAAATGTTTTGATTTTTTTTCAGTTGCCCTTTTTCATAGCATCATATGAGTTTGTTGCCAAGCATAGATTACCTCATGAAGGTCAAGGTTTCTCTTGCTCCAATGCAGAAGCAGGAGAAGTATAGATGTAAAGGTCCCTGCAGAGTACCATGGAATACACACTTCATTCATTGCCATTGGAATCCATTTGTGACTAGATAAAGCTTGTTCCAAGAAACAAACTCTTCAGATTAAAAAAAAAATAATCAATTTTATACTCATTACTCTCTTGCATGTTAAACCAAAGCTTCACTTTAAAGGGCTGAAAATACTCACCTACTTTAGTGTTTTGGCACATGGGGACTAGACCAAGATCTTCATCATCAACAGAGAGGGCAAGCATTCTCCAAGCTTTGTGATATGGTTCTTCATGTGGCACTGTCCAATAACCTTGCTTGCATCTTGCTTCTGTAGATCTCATCATTCAACTGCAGGATCTCTAGTGAAACAGTTTCTGAAGTGATGCATCGAGATCCTCAATTGTGGCGACTGAAATTAAAAGAAACCCATTTGATCTCTTTCATATTCTTTACAGATATCTGAGAAACTTGAAACCCTTGCAGATTGTAGGCCCATCACTGCTTTCCATGAATCAAGGAAATTGCACATTTGCAGGGGAAGGCAGCTGGCATGGTGCTGATATCCTTTCAAGCAGTCCAGCAAGGTTTCACAAAAACACTTTAGCTTACTGGACAGAATTTCAAGGCAAACATTATTGGAGTTGGATTAACATCAGTTTTTCTTTGAAGGTTCAGAGAAATCTGCAATTCACTAAAAGGTGTACATCTCCACTCACTCTTGTTTTAGAAGGTTTAAGAAAAACCTGCCATTCATGATGAAGGTGATGGTCTGATCCTTTGTGTATGCCATTTTACCCTATGATTTCATCAGCTCCCAACAGAGGATAGATGATAATCTGCTCAAAATTCCAGCCAAACAATTATACAGAAAACTCACTCCCAAACTTGAGTTTTGCATGTCGCATTGCAAGCATCCAAGAATCTTGTTGCACATTCCTAGTGTCAGAAACCTAACAGCCTTGCCTAAGTACTGCAAAATAGGTTGTACAAGCCGTAGCAGAAGAAGGTCCAACAGCCATCACTTATGCATCCTTAAAAACAAACACTGAGCCCCTAACAGGTAAGGACACTCGCTTGTTAGTAATGAGCTTAGCCCTCCAGTAAAAAGATGAGTTAGTATGTCATGAATCAACTGTAAATCCTTCTGTTTCACAATAAAGTCTAGCTCATTTTACAGATTTACAAACCAATTTGAGTCCAACAAGCAGTTCACAATTGAAAATCTTCAAGCTTACAATAGTTGCCAAACTTACAAGCATTAATTGTCATCAAATGATCAAAGGCATTGATCCATAAAAACTAATGTTGTGCCCGAAATCAAGACTAGAAAAATGTTGGCAATCAGACATCATCCAAAGGAATGTGCTTCAGAAAACTTGAAAGAGCTCTCAGGAATTGCCAAAATCCTAACTCAGGCATGCACTCTGATTGAGCTTGACACCTTCTCTGCCTGCAAACGGGGCACAGATCACAGCACCAGAAGAACCTCTGTGCTCATTTTCTAGCAACATGTATATACAGCTCCAAAGCTCACTACAGACCACCAGCACTGCACAGATGCCCTTCAAGGCCGCACAACTGGTGTTTTCACTACACCAAAAGGAGTTTGGGTAAGATCATATGGAGTTTCCCTTTTTGAGGACCTTCTCCAGTTTTTCAGCCTTCTGATAGTGGACCTCTGTGATGGGCCCTGCAGGAAAGACTGTGATTTCCACCACCAGATGAGGGGTAGGCAATTCATCAAATAAGGCCCTGACATTATTGCAACACACACTCTCTGCATGAGCATTCTCACGCCTGACTTGGCAACCCTGCAAATATGTATATCATGCTCAGAAAGTCAGAGCTTCCAAATCATGGGTATATCAAAAAAAATTGAAAAACAACAGTGGAATTCACTTGAGTCTTTTTGACTGAGAACCACTTCCCTGCACCATAGATAATGCCATGTTCTAGGAAGGTGGGTACTGTATGGCAGTGGAAGTAGGTTTCCTAATTGTTCACTTGTTTGAGTGTTTTCTTCAGTCCAAAAGTAACTCAACACACTATCCTATGATTAGTTTGACATGTAGTTAAAGCAATATGTCACTAGTTTAGAACACATTCTGGAGCTCATCAAATCATCCAAATCCAACCCAGAAACTTACCCCTTCTATCAATCTACTACATGAAATGACCCAGGTGTGTTGTCCAAAACAGCAGAGGATTATACCTTATGGGTGCTGACATCAACAAAGCTGTCATCATCAGACAGCAACGAGCAAATTGCATTCAAGATTTTGCGACCCTCTGCCTTTGATGGAACCCGATACTTGCGAATAAGCGTGCCTTTTGTGCTTACATTCCAATTCTTCCGCAGCTTGATTATGTTCTTATCCTTTTCAGCTTCTGCTCAACAATCCTTCCAAAAGCCTCAATGCATTTCCAGTAGCCACATTAGTCACCTTCAACCCTTCTACATAAGCCTTGGACCTCTGGGTACCACACAAGTCAGAAAACATCATTTCGTTTGAATGACAAGAGAGCTAAACTTCACAAAAAGCATTTCTTCGTAAGTACTGAGAACTTCTTCTTACTTGTTATTTAAGTAAAAAAGAACCGGAATGGGAGATGACCTGACAATAATGTTATAGAGAACTCAGAACTACCAAATACCAGCAAACTGGAAAAAGCCAGCCCTAAAGAACTTAGAAAAATTTCCAAAAAATGAGGAGCAGGTTGAGCAAACAGCAACAGTAACATGCCATTCAGACACCTCCAACAAGGTAAACATCATTGAAAACATAAGGTACCTGAAAAGTTTTCCACTCAGGAGCATGCAGGGGTACTATATACAACAGAGATGCAGCTTAGCATGATAAGCATAAAGGAGGGTGTTTAACCATACCCTTGTCATGGCCCATCATCTTTTCTAGCCAACCAGGCGCTGGTGGACTCCCAAGGTCATCTGCTAGAGACACAACTGCAAGTCAAAACATCTTCTCTAAATTGATTTCTGAAATAAGGATCAGAAATGCGTCCAATGAAATTGCAGGAAAGACACATCAGTAAACTTATTTTTGAAGACCTTGTTATTGAATGCACACAAGTTCAAAACATAGGAGTAACATAAACAAAGGAAAGCTTGAGCAAACTCAAGCTCCTAACCTGCACTTAAAAAGACCTGATTTCATGTTTGACAGACAACCAAGCACTGCACAAACATAACCTTCAGACATATCTCAGGAGATCCATTTTGCAGTTCTCCAAATGACAATCAATACAATTGGTAATGATAAAGAGCAGTGACCTTATCAAACACTGCAGGGCCATAGCATATTATTTTGTGTACATATGAATAAGGGTTGGTCGTTTCTATTTGTAGCCTCTTAAGACTGAGAAGGAAAATCCCCACAAGACCAACTACATGCTCACAAATAGGAGATTTTGATGACTTCAAGATGCACTAATCATCCAGCAGTTTCCATGACTCTGAGAAAGAGCAACCTACCATTGCAGATGAGCCTGGAGAGTACTATAAGTCTTTGAGTAACTTCAATTAAGGAACAATGGCAAAATGTACCTTGCTTCTGGTAGTTGGGTTGAACTGCAACTCCAGTCTGCAGAAGTGCATAAAACACACATACTCTTACAACCTCAAGAGCTGGACCTGCCAGCACTGAAGCATGTATCACTGGCCTGGGTGCAAGGTGTCCTTGTGAGAATGTATTCAAAGGCTTGAGAGTAGGGATTCCGCCAAATGCTGCACTTCTTGAGAATCCCAGGTCAGTTGTCCCATTGACAAAGCCATGGTAGGCCTTCCCTGCATCATTGCACTTCTCCATTTCACACAAAGATCAGGCATTTATGGAGACTGGACATCATATGACATCAATATTGATTCTTCCTGAGAGTTTTTCGGGGACCTCTGTGGAGATTCAATTGTTGCTAACTGACAATTCTTTTAATTTGGCAGCAATCAGAACTCACAAGAGATAACAAGCTTACTGAGCATTTTAGCAAGTTCTCAGAAACAACATTTTTTCGCTTCAAAGCTGGCCAAAACTGGTGAAGACAATGTGTGCTTGCCACAGGATGCCCCACTACCTGAAAAAGCAGTCACATTATTTGACCAACTCTTTAATAAATTCTAATTTTACCAAAAGCATACAGCCTCCATAGTCTTTAATGGTGTAGCCTTTTGGGTGAGCAAGTCATGGTTAAGAACCTGCTCACCAGTTAGAGATGAGCAAGGTGATACATTCCTGCAAAAAAGGTGTTCTTGCATTCACTGCCACCATTCAAGAGAAACTTTGCTAGTATATGTCTTTGTAGGTACTGAGAATTTCTCAGTGCATACAATTTTTGTCGACCTAAAAAGAATTGAGAGATGACCCTATCTAGAAATCTAATGGATATTTCAGATCTAACAAAAACCAGCAACAATCAGAGAGGCTGCCTGTGGAGGATATGGGGGAGGGGGAGGAGACCGTGCCCTTAGGAAAAGAGAAAACAAGACAACAGGTAAGGAGTGGTTTGAACAACAGCAAGAGTCATGCACATGTTCAAGGATCTTCAACAGCAACATGGATGGCATTGGCATTGACAACCCCACTGACTGCATTGATCCTGGCTATGGGCCCACAATGGGTGTAGGTTAACATCAAGCATTAACTAACATACTGAGTTTCTGTCACAAGACAGACAGTAACATTGAAACTCAGCCATGATTCTGGCAACCTCAAGAAAAAGAACATAAAAAAAACCCCAGAAGAAAGACTAACAGAAAGGGAAAAGGCCAGAAACGGAAAACAAAAACAATCCCAAAAAACCAGAGTGAAGCAAGGAGAACTTTGAGACAAGAATTTAGAGGATTATGTGGGCTTCGAAAAGCTCCCCATTTAGGAATGAGAAACCCTTTGAAACAATCATTTCAAAGATTTGAAAGGAAGAAACTCTGGTCCAAAGTCTTTCTGTGTTACACCACCATCTGGTTGCTTTGCTAGATACCTCTTTAGTTCATCCAGAAGACAAGCTTACATTCAAAAGGGTCCTGCTACATATCTGAATTGACTATGTCACCAGGGCCATGCCCAGTGAACAGGTTTGCATCTTCAAGAACATGAAGTGATTACTACAAAAAAGAAGAACCATTATCCACAGCCCCCAAAAAAAACAACCAAAAACTGGATTCTCAACTGAATGGTGGATGTTTCTGTGATGCCAGAAGCATAGCACTATACTGTCAGGATTTTCAAACAGGCACTTTCCTATTGTGGGCATCACTGAGATCGAAGTGCAAGTTCCAGAGTAATTTTCCATGTTTCCGTATCAACTTATCACTGCATACTAATAAAGCCTTCAACAAGAATACACTGACCTGGAACATTCTTGAACCGTAGGTGCAAACCAAATCCTTCTGAGTAGAATAAAGATATGGAGCTGAGATGCAGTTAAAATGTTGTTGAAATACCAGAATCAGGCCTGCATAGAAAGCACACATTTTGGGAAATCTTAAAACAAACTGTTGCCGCTAAGGAAACAATGTCATCATGGAGCTGGCTTACAGCAAGGTTTCTCAGGTGGGCATGGACTACTGCCTTCTCAATGCATTCTAAATCTCAGATGATGATTAAGGAAAAATTGTGCACAAACCTACCACACCTTTGAGAGCAAACTGTGCAAGAGAAAAGTAAGGCCAACAGTCCAATACAGCAACATGCTCAATGACACATTGTGACACCAAAAATGTGACTGCCAATCATACACATTCATTTAACTACTTGTTGCCTAGGAAATGCCACAACTCAGGAAAAGTGACATCAGTAGGGTTTGATTCTTGACCTAGAATTTGACATGCTGAGAAACAAATCCACTACACAATTGCAATGAGTTTGTTTATAGCAAAACCACCTCTCTGAGTATTACGAGGCACAAAAGCAAAGAAGCCAAGATTCAGTATGTGATTGATGGCAATCGAAATGATCAAGCCAACTACATAACAATGCTAGCTGGAGATTACAAAATGGAGTGAAAACATTGAGCAGAAGAAGACAGTTTCTTGCAGTGGCTCTCAATGCTCACAAGCGGAAGCTATGAAAAGCATCCATACATGCGCAGGAAAAAACACACTCTCTCAGAGAAAGCTAAAACCATAAACATGCGTGGAACCTCGGTACGCTTCAGAAACAGTAAAACAAAATTCACAAGAGTGCAGATAACAGTTCAAAAATTCTTCAACAGATCTCCAAAATGCTGTATGAGAAATCCCGGATTGAAAATCGACACACAGAAGAAAGAAATTCGGCCCGAAAACATCATCAAGAAACAGAAATGAACATTACCTGGAACGGAGTACACGAAAGACTAAAGCAGAAAATGAGAGAAAGCAACAAGGGGGAAAAAGCGTGAAAAAAGAAATTCCAAGTGCATCAAAGCGAGAATGCAAGGGAAAACAAAGAGAGGAAAGAAAAAAGAAAGGGGAAAAAAATGAGGCAAACAACACGAGTGAGAGAGACTAAGGACCAAAAGAGGGAGAAAGACTACTAATAAGGACCAAATGAAAACCAAAACTAGCAAAAAAAAGAGCTCAAAATATGCAGAAAACGAGCGCCAGTGCAAGGAGATGATGAGACGTACCGCGTGAGGTCCGCAAGTCCTTGAAAAGCTCGAATTTCAGAAGTGCAGCGGAACGCGCGAGGAAAGCTAAGACCACATGCGAGCGAGACAAGCACGCCACTAGCGAGAGACGAGGAGGAGGGTTCAAGCGGATAATGATGGGTCACCAAAAATAATTACAAAAATTTACAGAAAATTGAATTCTCGTCATATCTATATATATATATTTTAAAATTATTTATGTTCACTTAGCTAAATAACTAACTTCAAGCAAGTGAGGAGAGATTTTTGGTGCTTGCTTTGAAAAATTTGTGTTGAAAATTTAGAAACTTCAAATTAGGTCATGAGTCCAGGTTTTTTTAAAAATTCCTGCCCCCATTTTGTGATGTAGAATTTGGCCAACGTTTCCATTGTTTTTAAAAAAAAGTCAAATTTACACTAGATAAACCAAAAAAATTCTGGTTGCATTCTAGTTCCTTAGGACAATGGTTCAAGGCGTGGGTACTTATGAAATAAGGGATCTAGCTGAGGCATAACTCAAACCTAACTCCACATTTTGGTGGAATGCATCCCCCCCCCCACACCCATCCCAACTTATGGGTCTTATCCATATGTATTAAAGCTCAAGGTGAATCACAAGTTAAAACATTGCTCAACCATGAGGCAATGATATATCCAAAGATCATGAAGTGGCACTAGTAGGTGCGGAGGCACTTTCTAGGCGTAAGGGTCCTTCACACCTAAAAGAGGCATTATTCATGGATATAAGGTGCCCTCCAACTACACAAAAAGAAGATCAACCAAGGCTTTACATAAAGTTTTAGATGTGTTATTTGTAGTCATGGAGGAGTTGGTGCATATGTTTGAAGGTGTTGTAAAGATGACAAGAAATGAGAAAAAATTAATAATTAAAATGCACGTTCAAAACATACCTATGGGGAATTCTAATCCAAAACCATGAAGTCTTCCAATCATGAGGATGCGCCAATTTAATACTTTTAGAAAGAGAACCATTACCTAGAAGCATTAGGAGCAATGTCCAAATGCACAACTAAATTGAGTAAAAGTGAACTTAGTGGATACATTTTCTATCCTTTGAATATGACTTTAATAATGTCATTAAGTTCCTATTGTTATTTATTCAACTAATGAATATTTCATGTAGCTTGAAATGGATTGTAGATAGGATTTGAGGAAATCCATATAAGGCCCTCTCCTCCCAACTTGTGTGATCACAAGGTATTATTTATCTTGAGGGAAAAGGTATAATTTATTTAATGCATGTACATTTTAAATTATTCAAGGATTTTAATGTTGTAAAAAGAAAGGTAAATAGAACATTCTTGGTTCACTATTTGCATAATCAAATTTGCCAAATTCATATCCTTTAGATAGCATGATGTCCCATCTTTCCATCATCCCTTCCATGTCCCCTCAAAATGGAAAATCTATTTTAAATCATTTTGAAGTAGTATGTGTTGTACACCTTTACATTACAATAGCCTCCCATTTCAGTACACACCCGTTTAAGTACGCATCCTGGTTAAATATGCATTTTATGACAAAAATTTTAGGGATCAACATTTTTTGGTGGAACATATCATGAATCATCATCTGGCGCATGTTTTGGCTTTTTTTGCATCTGGCTTTGAGGACGACTGCTCAAACCTTGGCCTGGAACTTTTCAAACGATTTTTTGAGATCGTCAAATGCTTCTTCGGCTTCTGTTTGAACATTAGAGCAGAACATCTAATCCTCAATATCAAGAATCTGCTTATACAAAGACTCAAATCCATGAAATTCAACTCTATCCTGTGACTCGACAATATGCTCTAGTTGATTAACATCGCTATCTTCATCAAGCCCTGCTTCATTAATCTTCATCGATTCCAACAGCTCTTCGACATCTTCCAACACTGTTGCGGCATATTCTTCATTACTTTTGGCATCAATATGAACAAATTCTTCCATTTCTGATTGGTTGATCGATAAATTTAAGCTTTCGATGGTTTGGGCTAACTTAGTGGCAATGACGTTATTTTTGCTCTCAGCCCTTGGTTCCGGTTCCAAGTTCATGAGCTTCGCCTTATTGAATGCATTTTTGATAGAGCTTGACGAGACGGAATCCCAGGCTTCTTTTACATAGTTTACGGCATCCAGCAGGTGCGTTAGATTTCCGTAGGAAACTCCTGCTGCACCTCGTCATAGTCGTTTTCCCAATTCTTTTTTCCGTTGCTATAACTGCTCGTCAAGCTCGTAGAAGTCAAGGATATCGTTGAAATATAAATATTTGTGTCGTTTCTTGAAAGCAACGATGATTCCCATATCATAAGGTTGTTTCCAACTGGTATAATTCGGAGGAAAGAATATTATGCGGATGTTGTCACGTTCGAAGGCATCAAAGTGTCCTGGCGCATTATCCATCAATAAAAGAACAGGACGTCTTGTTCATCTTTTGACTTCTGGAACAAAGATTTCGTTGAACCATTTCCAGCAAGTTTCCACATCCATCCATGCTTTCGCTTGATTGAAATAAGGAACTGGCCAGTGTCGGTCTTTAATACATGTCGACTCTTTCAGCTTTCCAATCATTACGCAAGGAATTTTATGTGTTCCAGATGCGTTGGCGCAAACTATCAGAGAAACACAATCTTTCGCTTTCTTTTTGCCTCTAGTGCTTGAAATGTCCTCATTCGCCATCAGAATGGAATATCTGGGAAGCAAACGGAAAAAAATCCAGTTTTGTGCATGTTGTAGACGTTCTCAGGGTCGTATTGAGCGATGATAGAGTATAATTCTTCTAACGCTGATAGTAATTCTGGGTCATTTTTGTCAACCTCAACTCCTTCTCCATGAAGAAACATTTTCTATAGACCTCGGCGTGTTTTGAAACGACTAAGCCATTGCCATGAAGCCTTAAAGTCTAAATCAGAAATGGATAATGTAGAAGCAATATTTTTCGCTTTCGCAATGGATTATAGCTCAACAAATAGTTAAGCTTTAATTCCTTAAATTTCCTTAGTACTAATGATTTGAATGCTTATAAACCTTCAAGTAATGATTATTAATAGTTGAATTAGCTTTTGTGATATTTCTAGGCATAAAGTATTTCTTTATTTCAGTTGATGTAACGCTTAATTAGTTTAAGACCTAGTAAACCTTTTAAAGTACATTATCCTTTTTAGTTTGCGGAAAAGGGGAAGGGGATGTAGAATTAGATGTGATTTATTGATATATAGGGAATACAAGCCCATAATTAACAATAACATTTCGCATGACAAGGTTGAGTTAGTCTGTAGAAGAATCTTCAAGCACTAATGATGTACTTGTACGATTTTTAGGATGTAATTCTAATACATCTTTATTTAGTTTCACTTCTATCAGACTTTTGAATAGAATCAAAACTAAGCTTAAGTATTAACATTTCCGCCTGAATAGCCTCAGGTGAATTACAACTGAATAACTGACTAAAGGATAGATCACAGTTGTAAGAATTCTAGAATGCGACGAATGGTGCGAGCGAGGTACTCGGCTCGATGCTCCAGGGGAAATGGGTTCATGGCGCCTCGTAGCCAACGATAATGGCCATCATCGGGAACCCACGTTCGACAATGGAGACGGACATCATCATCTTCGCACTCGCACTCTTCAAACCTTTTTGGCGCGACTCCACAAGCAGGAACAAACTCTAGATAAATGGTTAAAACATGTGGGTTAGGAGATAGTCGACGATCCCATACCGAACGAGCAACTCGAATGCGCACCACTTTCCTGGGCGGTTCTTCTTCGCGCGACCGTTGAAAAACATCCAAGTCGAGCGGTGCTTCTTCAAGCTCTTCTTGTTGTACGGGTGCGACCGGAGGAATTAAAAGCGTAGCGTCATCGTCCGCCATGACTAGTTGCGCTTGCATCAACAAAAACCAAGAAAGTAGTACAAACAAGGTGGTACTTGCATTCAGAAGGGGTCAAACCCTTTTTATTTGACAAATTAGGGTAGGCGTAAGGTGTGGGAGTGACGGTGGAACCTCATGAAAACTCGAACACCCTAGATCCAGTGGATTCATCAAACCCTAAATTCAACGGTGGATCTAAAAATATGTGAAAGTTTTTTGTGATGCAAATTGTAATTCCAATTTACTATGTATTACATAGTTAATTAGTGCATAGTAAAGTAAATAGGTAGGAAATATCAAAGGAGTAAATGGTACATGGAAATGTTACTTCAACCATTGAATTAGTCAAGTAGGAACTCAAGGATTTTTCCTTGTTACTACCGATAATTTATCTTAGTAGTTAGTTACTTGAAGTAATTAGGGTGAAGAAGTAGGATGTGAAGGTCAACGGACGGAAAAGATAAGGATCAAGCTCAAGAGACCTCATCAAGATATCCAAGATAAGGGGGAGGATGGATCCTCGAATCCCATTAGTCATAAGGATTGTCATCCTCTTTGATTGGAGGATGGAATCTCTTTTGTGTTTCATTGGGCCCAAGGATTCTCATCCTAATTTCAATTGGATGGCAATTCATTCTCAAAATCTCATTGGCCCTTGAAGGATGAGGAAGCCATTGATTGGTGCAAAAGGATTTCGAAGCTCTCATTGGACAAGGGGAACAAGCTCAAAGGGTCATAGAGGTTCACCAAGGAAGAGGGCATTGTGTGTATGTGGAAAGAAAAGAAGGAGGAGAATGAAGTGTGAGAAAGGTTGTTAGTCCTTGTGTGTGGAGGTGCTCATGAAAAGGTTATGAAAAAATGAAGCATGGAATAGAGTTGTGTGTAGCAAGTAATCGTAATGAAGCCTCTGGACTTTTGGTTGATTAATTGTTTCTCTCAAATCCACCGTTGGATTTGCATCAAAATTAGATCAGTTGTAGTTTGGAAGGTGTAAAAGCTCCTCTCAAAAATTCAGCATCATTGGTTTTGCTGTGAGGGAGTTGCATGTGTTGGAAGTAGAAGAGGTTGAGATGTTTGTTTTGTTTTCCTCAATCAAAGCAAGTGGTTTTTAATTTCGGGCCTTAACTTTGGTCAAAGACATAAAATAAAATTAAAACTCATGAGATTTGGACACAACGCATTAGATTTTTTTTAGTGAATTTCATTACTTACTTCGAATCACCTTACTTGTTAGACTACACTACATAGTAGTTCCACTTCCAACTGGGTCTTTTATTGTGAATGCATATCTTAATGGTGAAGGTGTGCAATAAATCCTCACATTGATCTTTCATATTCAATGTTTGAATGAGATGACATTCCTTGTTGAACAAGTAGAGCCATGAGATTTTTTAGAACCCCTCAGGTACCCCTATGGTTCCACTAGATGTTTCATCCAAAGCTAGGTTGGTCAATATATCCACAACAAACCGTTGTAATTCCCCAAACTTTTTTCTATGCTCCAATATGTCTCGAACATGGGGGATTGTAGACACGACATTAGTTATTAATGGTCGTAAGAGTTTTCAGGAACGACTTGTAGCACCTGACAATAGTTGAAGAAGTTACAAGCTATTTTTTACAGTTTTCGATAAGGGCTTTTAGGATCATTTGGAATTTGCATGCAATATCGAACTTCAATGAGATCAACAAGGATGGTAAGAAGACCTTGAGTTTCACCAATCTTATAACAAAGTGAATGGTCCAGGGCAAAATGTGAAGTCAACTCCCATTCAATTAAATCATTTTCCAACCATTTGAAGCCATACATGGACTTTGAATGGTTTCATGATTCAAAGGTCATCTTTGGGCAAATAAGGAACAATTTTTTTCCTTAACATGGTTATTGAAAACTCAATTTTAGGAAGTATCCAACTTGATGGAGTTATGACATTGTTTATTCCCATTGACACTAATTGAATAACTTTTGTGAAACTCTCAATTCTCCTAGTTATTTAGAGCAACTTAGGCTATGTATGATCTCCACCAACCCAAACTTAGTCCATTAGTTGAAGAATGATTAGCAAAATATGGGGTGAAAGAAATCGTACAATACGTGGTCAGATCTTCATCGTCAAAGCGGAGAAGAGACACAATGTTATCCAAGGATCCTACTATGGCCACCACACGCGAATAATTGCGAGTGAAATGCACCAAATGCTTCACGATGGCTGCCGCATGCTTCCTTATTTCTATCTCATGCGGATTACGCCATGCCAGCATCTCCACCAAACGGTCCATGGCACCTACAACTCACATTACTGTACTATCAATATTGGTTCATCATCAATATTATTTCACCCCACTAATTGATGTTGCATGACTATAGAGTTGTTCACATAATTGGTTATATTGTAACCCCCCAAAAAAGCACATGAAATATATTAGGATTGCAGGAACAGTGTGTGCTATTAAATGCACATTTGATAGTTTGTGCTCCCAAGAACATATAGTGTGTAAACTCTTGTGGAGACAGTGCCTGCAAGAACAGCATAAATTGCTAACATAAGTCTGAAATTTGAGGTTGGAGACCAACCTATAGTTATGCCAATGCGACGGAAAGCATCATTACGAACAGCGGCACTCTGGTGATAAACCAATGCTCTGAGCCCTAGTACCGTTCAAAACTGCTTTTGCATCATCTGATTGTAATAGGCCCAAACTGTAAGCCACCACGTCCAAGTCCAGGCCATCGAAAGCGCTCCCATTCAAACACTTGCAATAGACCTATGTTTGCCACCCAACAAAATTTTAGCTGAAGCCATCGATGATCATGATCATGTTGCTCAACTTGTCCAGACCTGAGGCAAAAGTTCTCATCATCTAAAATTCCTAAATCAGGAAAACTCTCATAACAATCATCATGCAAGCCAAACTTCATTGACTTCAATCACTTGAATGCAATGGACTAAATACAAAGGATAACATCTTTCCATTAAGCTCCTGCTGATCACAAATTCTATGATCACAACAGCTTTCCATTATTTTCTGCAACTACTTGTGCTCACAATCATTTCACACCTCTATCATGACAAAGTCAGATTATTCTTTTTTTCTTTAAAATTTAGAACGTATTCTCTAATGTTAGTAACATTGATTAACTACGTACTTTGTTCGTAGGTGCAGTTCTCCTATGTATTGATTAACTACATACTTTGAACCCAGGTGGAGTTCCCTTATGCATTGATTCACTACATACTTTCGACACAGTTGTGCAGTTCTCGTAAGCAAAGCGCCTGTCTATGCAACAAGAAACAAGGCCTTATATTATCAGTGGCTTTCCATTAGGCTACTGTGATCGCAGCACACTACAGTGTGTGTGTGTTTGCGAGTGTGCTGTGATCACAGGAGCCTAATGGAACACAGCACACATGTGTGTGACTGGGATGACAAGCAGCGTAATGGAAAGATGTCCTTATTAATAATACCTCGTAGAAGAAGTTCTCGAGAATGTTGGTATGATCCTGATGCTCTTCTTCAGTGAGACCGCCCGTTAGACAGTTTCTCACATTCTCCAGCAATTTTCCGTAAGTAATCTTGTAGTTCCAGTACATCTTCTCCAGCAAGAAGATGGACCCCTCCATAAATGACATGGAGTAGAAGAGATAGAGACTGAGTTTCACATTGGGAGACGGATGAGGGGGATGGAAGGACGGCAGTGCGCAAAGACGCCACACGGAAACGGCGACCGAGAGAAGCGCGGACAGAATCTGGAGGTAGCGCAACAGTCGTGACACTGTCTTGGCCGAGAAATAGGATACCAAAGGTACTAATGGAGCCATGGACATGGACCACTTCCGTGCCACAGATGGCGTACGTGTTGCGTTGCCAATGCGTATTGCATGTTTGGAGATGAAAATCGGCGTCGTGGACATTTTGGAGCTGCTAGTTCCATCGCCCGTGTAGGGAATCAGACGGACGTTTTGGGTAGGCTTGCAGAAGCTCTCTTGACGCTGGTGATGATGATCGTTCTCGTTGTTGTAGCTTGTTACGCAGGTGGCCAGGTTTGCTGCAGTGCGCTGAAACGAGAGATCTGAGACCACGTTCTTGGCAAAACGACGGCTTTCGTAAACTATGTCGGAGCCGACTTGCATCACGGATGAGGACGCTCACTTCAACCACTTCGGGAACTTATAAATTGATAATGAGGATCACGCAGCTGCATGTTGTCATTTGAGTTCATGTGCGCGGGAGAAGATGCGGGTACCTTCTGTACATAGCAGCATTGATATCAATCGAAAATCCAAAGGCGATTCCACGTCGCTGTATGCGCCCAACAGTACGATGGTTGCCCATGCGAATGCTAGCTTGCCGATCATGCTCGCTGCTTTCTCTAGAACGGCTAATCGGACCAACACCAGGGTTATGGCTTTCTCTGGAGCTAGGTCCTGATCGTCCTGCATGTCGTTTCCTTGAGTCTTAGATTCGACCTCCGGCTCGAGAAGATCAGGACCAGCTGATGGAGAGAATGGGTCGTTGGCGTGTAGGAAATTCATGGATGGGCGTCCAAGAGAGGACGCCAAACTGGCTGAAGTCCCGTAACAGCTGGCCATGGACGCCTTTCCGCTAATGTTAGACGTGAGGACCGGGTCTGCGGCCGGAATATCGATCTTCAACTGATTCCCAAAGGAGAAGGACCCGGAGCCTGCGGACTGATCGGGTGCAGATGCAACATTTGGCTCCCCCGATGTTCCGCGATGGACGAGTGGCGAAACTGCCACTGACGTAAAGCCCCCCTTCTTCATGGCGTTATGCTTTGCATTAGCACTAGGACAGAGTATTTCGTCGGAGGCAGCAGCAGCAACAGCAGCTCCACTTTCTGGGCCTTGCTCCATTTGCTGGAGATGTGCGAATCCGGCGCTGTAATAAACGGATCTCGAGTCGCTGCAGAAACTTGTTCTCTTCTAACAGAATTCCTGGAACAATCACCAACATACGAGCATTCCTAGGATTGACAGGGAATTACCGGAATTATGTCAAGTGTTATAGAGCGCTATATTGTAGAGACAATGCAAGTTCAGACCCACAACTGCTATCAAAAGACCAAAGAACACCTACACCTCGATTTCAACTGAAGATCAGCAAAGAAAATGAATCACATAGGACTTGAAACTTCAGGATAGCAAGGAGTGCAGGAGAGCACACCACAAAATGACAAATCTGTCTCTCTGCGTCTCTCTCTCTCTATCTCTCTCTCTCTCTCTTACATACACACACACAGTTCAGGTTATCTGTTTGTTTCTGGAGGTTTTTGGAATCATATTATATAGCAACACGTTGAACGTAGTAATTGAATCGCAACTGTCGCCAATCATTGTTGACTCCATTCTTCACACAAGTGTGTGCAGTTTATGCACAAAGGACTGGAAGTCTGTATAACTTCAACTTTTGTCAGAACAATTCCCGTGTGCTGCTAAAGTATTGCTGCTTCAAATTTGTAACTGGCAATAAAGATTTTGCTGCTGCTGGTCTGAGACGTTGTAAGTGCAATGATGTAAAAAAATATTTATGTTTGGTAGGACAGTTTTTGCCTTTTTCTGCCTGCATCTGCATGTCATCTTACTCACTTCCGGACTATCCAGAGTTTGGAAGGGGGGCGGGATGAGGAATGTGCTCAGTGGAGTACTTTGTAGGTGAAGGGAATTCAAGTACCAAGGCTTTTACAGCTCTGGTGCTTGCTGGTTCACTCCAGTGTTGTTTGGTTCTTGATTTCAAAAGGAACCTTCAGTCCTGGTTATACCTCTTGTTAGTTCTTGGTTTTGATGGAACCTAAGGTCCGGTGTTGAGATCCGTTCTTTGGAATTCTGGAGGGGGGAGTGAGAGATGGGGGAGGGAAGTGCTTAGTGGAGTACTTTGTAGTTGAAGGGAAATCGAGTACCAAGGCGTTTACAGCTCTTGTGCTTGCTGGTTCACTCCAGTGTTGCTAGGTTCTTGATTTCAAAAGGAATCTTCAATCCTTGTTCTAGAATTATTTTTTGGGTAATAAAATTAGGGTCTGGCTAACGCAACACACCTCTATGATAGAAAAACACACCTCTTAACCCGATCTGCCTAGGTTGTGAGGAAAACAGGGTCCCTCAGCGTAATGGGTAAACTCTTGGGTGGGTTGTGAGAACTGTCAGTGAGAGGAAAAATCACTCAGGGTATTGGTATCACTCAGTGTAATGGGTATCCTCTTGGGTGTGTCCGTAATGGGTATCACTCAGTGTAATGGGTATCCTTTTGGGTGTGTCTGGGTTTAGGGTTTCTGCACTAAATCATGTGTGTCCGTCCATCTGTCTGTCCAATATCCTATTGGCTAGAAGATTGTCCGACGTGTGATTGGACGGAAGGGTGGAAGGGAGGTCAGTTCTCTCTCTCACTCATAAATGGGTATCACTCATTGTTTATGAGTGAGAAAGAGAACTCACCTCCCTTCCGCCCTTCCGTCCAATCACACGTCGGACAATCTTCTAGCCAATAGGATATTGGACAGACGGACACACATGATTTAGTGCAAAAACACTAAACCCTAAACCCGGACACACCCAAGAGGATACCCATTACACTGAGTGATACTGTTACCCTGAGTGATTTTTCCTCCCAACCCACCCAAGAGTTTACCCATTACACTGAGGGACCCTGTTTTCCTCACAACCTAGGTAGATCGGGTTAAGAGGTGTGTTTTTCTATCATCGAGGTGTGTTGCGTTAGCTAGACCCTAAAATTATTGGTAAACTCATCCTGTCTTCATTATGTCTTTGGGGCTCCTTTCATCATCACACCCCTCTTTTAATCTTCAAATTAGTGGTGTCCACAAAGTAAGGAAATTTTATTAAACTAGTGTGAACCTGGTGCATAATGCACTCGTCCAGCTCCCCTCATCCGGTCCTTCTCATTGCCCACTCTGATTTTTTACCTGTCAACTTCCTTCCTTCGCATTTTTCACTCCGATTTTTTAACCCATTGATCCCTTCCGTTCCCATGTTATATATAATTAACTTCTTGCCCTGTACTGATCCCCTCTTGCTGCCCTCCTCGCCCATGCTGGACCCCTCCGTGCTGACCCCCCTTATTGGCCCTGTGATTGACTGACAAACTTACTGAATTAATATATATGATCTGGATATGAAATGTTGAAAGATAGGATTTAATGCACAAGGTTCAAGAACGAATCTAACAATGAGAAATTTTATTAAATCTGGGTATGAAATGTTTAATGCACAAGGTTTGAGAACAATTATAGTATAATGTATTGAAAATATACATGTAGCACCAGTGGAGGCGCTCCGAAAAAAGGAATGAGGGGTGAAGATAGAATGAACTCAGTCTATCACCAAAATTGATGACTTTTTTGAGTTCCCCCCTCCTCCCCCCCCCCCCCCCTTTCCCTTGAACGTTCATGCTTTTTTTCATTTTTAGGTTTTTTTTTATCTCACCCTGTTTATGACCAAACTCAGGTCTCTAGTGCTGTGTTTTCCTTACTTTACGGATAACCTTAATATGAAACCTAAGATACAATCTTGAGATGCATTTCTTGAAAGTTTCAAACTTTCAATTTCAATCATTTTCACAAAAACATTTACGTGACAAAAGTCTAGATCTGGTTCCATCTTCATTACACACAATTAATGTTTAAAACCATTTTGTAACATTAAATGATGCAATTCATGCACACAGTTCCAGAAAGAGATTATATAATATTAATTATGTATAATCACTAAATGCAAATAACTTGCTTAAAATTTAAAGCCAAGCTTTCTTTTTTTTTATAGAGTTACACTTATTTGTTAAGAGAATTTGACCTTGTTTAACACATGACAATGTTCCATGTTCAGGTTCTTGTTGCATTTTGAAAAGAGGCTAGTTGCTTTATTAGGTTCCAAGGATAGTTCTTAAAAAAATCATAATTTGTGATGTAGGTAGATTTAAAATCTCATACCTAACTTGGACCTAAACTTCCATAAATCGGAGAAGTGGCAACTCTGGTTCACTCCCATAACAATATTTGTGCAACGGTTGTTACTGCAGGTAGTACCCTTTTTTTTTCTCTTTTGATTGCCCGTTTTCCTGTCAAAGATGTGTCTAGTGGTGCCCAGACACATCTTGCTGGTGCTGCCCATGTACACTTTGGGTCCTGTTCTTCAAGTTTTAGGCTTATGTGTGTAATGCTTGTTCCTAGTGTAACATTACAAGCCTAAAGCATGCATAACGAGGGTCCAACATGTGTCTGTGCAACATCCATCTTTTTGGATGAAAAAGATGGAATGGACCAAGGGCAGCCAAGGAAAGAATCATGCAGGGTAGTACTTATGCATTACACGCAATAACAACTATGTGCACATCAGTGTTTTTCCTAGGAATTTCTGTTTGGAGCTAGAGTGACAATCATTCATTGCAAGAAGTAGAAAAAGTGGCGATCGACCCTAGGAAGATTTAGCCAAATCTGGCTATAGATGAGAAATGAAATATAAAGTTTTAAATTGTCATCACAATGAAAACCACATATATATGACTCTCCTGACTTTTATTCTTTTTCTCCCTCACTTCTGGTGACTGAAAACCTCCAAAATTGTTTTTATTTCAAATTTTCTTTATTTATTTTCTTTTTCTCCCTCACTTCTGGTGACTGAAAACCTCTAAAATGATTTTTATTTCGATTTTTATTTATTTATTTTTCATTTTGGCAATACATGACCAGTAAAAAAAAGGGGCCTTGTGCACATATAATGTTGGTGCACTGCTCCGACCAACGCCCATCAACAGACCTCTGGTGGATGCCGGTTCACTTGATGGGTGTTAGTGACTGGAATTTTTTCAATTTTACTATGTAGCCAAGGTGGTGATCATCCATAACCTGATTTATCCAAATTTTGTTATTAAAAAAATATGAAAGAGATTGACATAGCATATTTCCCAAATTATTGTTGATTGTCTTGGCCCTATTGTATTTGTTTGTGTTTTGAATCAATTTAGGATTAATGTTTATTAAATAATGCATTAAAGTTTTACATATTCATAAGTCTAAAATTCAAGGATGAAATTGAAACTATAACTTCCTTTGATAACCTAATGGATGAAGATATGAAATTTTCGTTTTTTAGGTCACCTATTTGGCATCCACCATCAAAAAGGAAGTTTTTGAGGTTATGAATTTTTTTTTTTCCTTTGTAAGGAGAATTTTTTTAAATTCATAATATGTTATCCTTGATGTGGGACTTTAAAATTTTAAATTGTTTTTAAGTGACCTCATTTATTGGGTGTGAATAAAGGAAAGCCATTGTTGAGAATTATGATACAAAATCTTTATATCTCATGCCTTTAAAATGTCATCATCACTTGCACTTGTTGGTTGAATTTAAAACTAACATTGCTAACCAACTAGTTCAAAAATACCATAATTTAGATATCTTTTAAATGACAACTAGTAATAGTGAGCTAGCAAAGAAGTTTGGGTGCAGGTACCACAAAGGATTATGAATGTTTTAAATTTGTTTTTATTTTTTTATAAAAAATAATTTTTGAATGAAATCTTTTGCAACTTGTTATTAAAAATATATATAGTTGTCCCAATAGATCACATGTTTTGTGTTAAATTATTGTTAAATAAATATGAGAATTTCAAAGTGAGTTAATTTTGTCAAATTTTATATTTTATTCTAAAAATTTATCATAATTTTGAATTCTATCAAAATATATATTTTTTTAAATTCTTTTATTATAAACTACAACTTTGTTTTGTATGTCCTACACATTATACCTCATTTACATGCGGTAAAGGACTTTTGAAATTTTTAATTTGAAAAATATTTTGAATTTTTAAAATTTTAAAATTTCATATATTTTAAATTGTGTGTGCTTTTTGAATGTGAGTAATAGGTTTCTATCATCTAAATGTTTTTTACCATCAAAATTATGTGATTACAATAATCCTTTTCCTAATCCTTTGTAAAATTAACCACAATTTGACACAACACCTTGTCAAGTTCAAACATCCTTCACTAAAACCAAAGTGAAAAATTTAATTTAATAAATTTTTAATTTAAATTCTTCAACATTCATATTATCATTTAGCATAGCAAAACTTGAATTAATTAATATAACTTTTAAATGTCAGAAAAAAACATATGTAAAAAAGTTCACAATTTTCATCACTATCCAACATGAGTTTTGGCTCCTAGATGTATATTTGCACCTGTGTAATTAAAGAGCTTCTAATTTTAAACAATTTAAGTTATTATCAAAAACATCAAATGTCCTCTTCAATGGACAGAGAAATACGAGAGTATGTTTACGAACAAGGATTTTACGAATTCCTTGTTCGTAAAATTTTGGGATTGTTGAATCACAAGTTGAGATGAAGAGAATTTTTTCTCTATCTAAAACATTTACTAATTTAAGAAAATGTCATTTACAATTACATAATTTGGACAATTCGATTTTTGTGAACAAAAATTGATTGAATGATCCTAGTGTTGCAAGTCCTCTTCTAGTTTAGTTGAATTAATTAAGATTGATGTAAACTTAAAAGAGGAGTTGAAAAAGTTTGAACAAGCATTTGAAAAGGATGAAGTTATGAAAAATTTTATTTTGGATTAAAAACATTGTTACAATTTTTTTCATTTTTAAAATACTTTCAAGTGTCAAAAAATATATTTTACAATAAATCAAAATTTGATAATCCAGTTGTGAGAATCAAATGTGAAAACCACGTGTTATTGCATTTGTGATCACCCGTATGCCTATGAATATGAAACAAATTAAAATCTTATACGTTGGTTGGTTCTCATGAACCCAAAATAAATAAAAACTCAAAAACTAGTCCAATCCTCAAAACTTTGTATAAGAATTGGAACCGACAAGTTGTACTTTGAAAAAATGAGAACCACCCAACACTAGTTCTTTCCAAGGTTTTATTAATATATAAATTATAACCTGCTATGTGGTATTGGTAAAAGCATAAATATGTCATATCTACAAAACATGGTATGACCCCACCAATATATCTAGGTTTGAAACATATTGGGCACAATGAGTCACATTAGCTTATCTAGCCTAGTTCTTTCTCTCATGACTTTCATATGTTTGGTGCACCTTGGACTTCACACTACAATGCTGGTTCTTTCTCTCACAACGTTTGGTGAACCTCCATGAATTATTCACCATCTAGTTGAGAGTAAAGTTTTTCACCTAGGGTTTAGGGTTAAAAGTAAATCTTTTCACCTAAGGTTTAGGGTTATGAGTAAAGTTTTTCACCTGGGGTTTAGGGTTTAGGGTAAACCTAGGGATTCAGTTTATTTGCTTGCACTTGAATCTTTCTTTTTGATGATTTTTAAGTGGAGACATGAACTTCCACATATAAAGTGAACTTATTGCTACTCCATGGCTAAATTATTTTCAACTCAGTAATCGAAAAGCTGCTTTCAGTTTCAGCCATGTAATCAGAATGCTTTCACTAAATTCAAAAAAACCTATTGCCATTTCTTTTATGTTTTCAATAATTGGTAGCCACATTGATACTTTCTCCAAAAATCCTTTTAAAAAAGACACTTGTAGGGTGTCCCCAGTCCCTACGGTAGTATTTCTCTCCTTCTTTTTCCCGAAAAATAGTCAAATGGCGAAACTCACTCATTTCCTTTTTGGTCCAAAATTCCCTTTCTTTTCCTCTATAAAAGAGTCGCCAAATTTCGCCCAAAACTAAATTTTATTGGGGAGCGTGTCGCCACAGTCGTCCTGACTCCTGTTTACTGGCTACTGTTATAACGGGGAACCTCTGAAATAGTGCCGCCAGGGGAAATCCACCTGGGGACGCTCGCCACTGTAGCCAATGGCCGCATTACAAATTGAAACAAGGGGTGTGTCACACTGTGGCCTTGCCATTTACATTAAAAAGTATCTGAAGGCAAAAGAAGAATCATGGAAACTCAAATATTTCACCATACGAAAATATTATTCTTCAAAAAATCCTCTAAAAGAAACCGAAATCAATCAAGATATTATTATAGGTAACTCTATAACTAATCTCAAGTTTCAACACAAGCCAAAATATCATCTTTCAAAAATCCTCATGTAAAAATAGACCTATTATTACGTAGGGGCCAAAATCCATTAAGCTACTATACTCTATAATGAATCCAAACACAGTATCTACACAAAAAGACTAGGTCCTGCACCATCACCGAACTTCCAAGTTGTTGGGAGACTCTCTGACTCTAGTATTGTGTCGCAGTATGTTGTACTATGGACTATGTACCCACTCCAGCAGCAACTGGCAAGCAGGCAGACAAATAATGAATTATTGGGTAACAACTTTTGAAACTTTGAAGTTTGAACTTCAGGGCGAGGAGAGGGCGGGGGGGGTGTCTTTTAGGAAATATTTTTGTAGCCAAATATGGCTCTAAACCACATATGAAGTACAAATCTTTAGTCTTCATTAAATATTTTTGGATCCTCACTTTAAACCAAATCTAGAAATCTGGCGGTTTTTACTATTTTTTTTCCCTTGCTTCAAAAACCTCTAAAATCACTTCATTTTTCAAGTGGGAATGGGGTGGAGGGGGGGCTTGGGGGTAGCTTTTTTCTTGGAGGAATTTTTGTTTGTCACCAAAGTGGTCATCATGCTTACTAAGATTTAGCTAAATATGGCTACAAACCAGATATGAGATACAAATCTTTAGTCATCCTTATATATTTTTGGCTACACACTTCAAACCAAATATAGAAATCTGAAAATTTGTACTATTTTTTTTTTCCCTCACTTCTGGCGATTAAAAAACCTTCCAAAATCACGTCATTTTCAAATTTCGGTTTTTTGGCGAAAATTCGCTAATGAAAAGGAAAAAAAAAAGGCTGACTGCTACTGGGGAGGGGAGCATGGTCAGCTGGTTGGTTATGGTGAACAACTCGATGTGTACTGTGCCTCGCCACTGACCGATGTACCACCGAATGGAGATCCATTAACGTAATGACTCGTGAGAGATTTCCCATGTAATTGGAGAGCCATGCGATTCCCTCCTGAGTCCTGCCTTAGGAGGTGAACTTATGTTTCGGGGTGGGTGCCGTTGTGTCAGAGACCCTGATCTAATTTTATCGGCCATCACCAATCGCCTGCCTCTCACCGAACACTTTGGTAGATCTTTCTCAATTCTTCTCCATTTTGAGTCATTTAAAATGTTATAGGAGCGCCTTCTCAAGCTGTACAAATGATCTTTGAAATGCAAAGCCAAAGGACCAGCCCAAAAAGAGCACTAAAGAAAATACGTTTTTTCAAATTGTAACACACTTTTCTTTTCTTTTTTCTTTCATTTTGACTCTTCTTGCTTTCAAATCTCATAACTTTCTTTTTTTTATTCATTTTAAATGATTTAAAATGTTATAAGAACATCACCTAAAGTTTTACCAATCATCTTTGAACTCTAATAACAACAAACAAGCATATATTGGCTGTTCAAGAATCAACCTTTGTGACATCAACAGTTTTTTTTTTTGGAGTTCTTGACCCCGTCTACTTTGGGAGGCCATAACTTTCTCAATTTTATTTCATTTTTTATGATTTTTAATACATTAGACGTATCAATAAGAGCAATTCAAGTTTTGTTTAGACACCAAAAACAACAAAACCCATATTGGGAACTTTTTAAGAACTCATTAAAAACTAGATAGGAACATGTTGGGAACAAAGGAAAAATGAAAAAAATCCTACTCATGTGTGACATGAAAACTATGCTCTATTATAAGTGTGAAATTTTTTCTTATCTCTTAAAGTAGGTGTAAAAATGCTTCACCTCCTACACCTCATGATCTACTTATGTTTATATTCATGTTAACAGTAACTTGTGCTTTACAATGGATCTCCTTATGAGTAGGAGAGAAATTATGTGTAGGGTAAGACCCAGGGTGGGGGCTTTTTCAAAATAAGGGGTTTAGAACAAAGTGATAACTGAATCTGGCCCCACATTTTGAAAATGTCCCCCACCCATGGACTTTAACTATTATAAAGCACAAGACAAAATTTATCTTAAGTAGATCACAAGATGTATGAACAGGAGGGTTCTTGAGCCTACTTTTCAATAGTGGGAAGGTTCTTACACCTTTAAGTAGGGAAGTTAGTAGGTGTAATATCCCTCCCAATTTCCAGGAGGGAAATTCATGCACATACACTTCAAATTTCCCATACATTTCAAATTTCCTTTGAATGTTTTACACTACTTATAAGTGTAAGATTCCTTCCTCTCTCTTAAAGTAGTTGTAAAAATGCTTCACCTCCTATGCCTCACAAACTACTTATGTTTATATTCATCCTAACATCAGCTTGTGCCTTACAATCAGTGCATAGAGCCCCATGGATGGGGACATTCCCAAAATATAAGGCTAACCTCAATTATGGCCTCATCCTAGGCCCCTTATATAGAGAACACTTCACTTAGTTGTGGATGGTTAAACCAAAACCAGGTAGGTTTGCTTATCCATCCACTTTTTGTAGGGCAAACTCTCATACTTCCCCCTAACACAACCTAGGTGACTAAGGCAACAGTGAACCAGCACTCACAAACACACCACCATGGTGGATGGTGGGTTAGAGGTGCTGAGTCACACCAGCATACCTACCTATATAGGGAAGTACAAGTACATAGAGAAGTGGGTAATGAATGTAAGGGTTACTATGTAACTTACAGCATCTCCAGTGGCGCTCAGTATGTTACTCTGCGAAAACATTTTTCACATCCAAGTTTAGTTATGTACTCTTTTGCAACTCCACCCCTAAAACTGGGACAACAAATAGGTGGGTGACTACAAATAGCAAACCACCTGGACCAAACATTATGATGGTCCAATCAGAATCACTGAGCAGCAGTTAGATCATATTTATTACAGTCTTTTTTGGCAGGTGCACAGCGCTGTTGTGCCTCTTACCAGTCACGCCAATGTGCGCAGTTATGTGGAGACAAACCAACATACTTTGGATTTTCTTCATCCGATTTTACTGTGCAGGATCACATACGAAAGCATAGTTGGAGATGCTCTAAGGTTTCATTTGATAACATAGAGGTTTCACCTATCCTCTAAATTTTCATACTTCCCCCTCAAACAACCTAGGTAACTAGCAGTGTTGGCTGGTTCTTGATTTTTTAAAATATTTGGCAGGCCAGTTTGTAATAAATTTTAAATTTTGATTTACATAGAGAGTATCAAATAACCAGATTCTTTTCAGATTTGTGGGACTCACTTGGTATCAAATTGTTGGAATGGCCAATCAATCAATCAGGCTATCAATATTTTTTTTGCATAAGAAATGCATTGTATGCATAAGTACTGGGCTTTGCAAGCACATGTTTGAGAACCATCCAATACCATTATCAAAAAAAAAATTGAGCGTCAAAAAGTTTGCTCACCGAACAACCATGGTGCATCATACCTTCAATAGTACACAATGTCAATTATTTGTAGTGTAGTTGGAGGGCACCTTATATCCATCAATTTCCCTCCAAGAAGATGGCAGGGATATTATGCCTACTCCTCAATAGTGGGAGGGTTCTTACACCTATAAGTAGCCATAATTTCCCTCCCACTACTGAGGAGTAGGCATAATATCCCTTCCACTCCTACACCCCATGATGTGCAGAGGTTTGGTGCACGATAAATTTTGTGTCCTACACCCCATGATCTACAGAGGTTTGAGGTTTGGTTCACCATAAATTTTGTGTCATGCTTTATGATAGACTAAAGCCCATGGGTGGGGGATATTCCCAAAATTCATGGTGGCTGGACTCGGCTATCACCTCATCTTGAGCCCCCATCCTAGGGCTTTACTCTACACCTAAATCCTAATCATAAAATGAAAGATTCAGTGATATAAAAGGTGACAAGTGGTGTGTCACACTGTGGCCTTGCCATGTTCATTAAAAAGTATCCTAAGGCAAAAGAAGAATTATGGAAATTCAAATATTTCACCATTCAAAAATATAATCTTCAAAAAGAAATCAAAATCCTTCAAGAGATCATAACTCTATAACTAATCTCAAGTTTCAACATAAGCCAAAATATCATCTTTCAAAAATCCTCATATAAAAATAGACCTACTATCTAGGGGCGAAAATCCATTAAGCTACCATAGTCTATAATGAATGTAAACACAATATCCTTGCCTTGGTAGGCAAGGCCAACAAAATGTGAATATGGTCCTTGAGATTAAGTTACTTGGTGACTATTTCCAGATCAGTTTGATTGAATTATGTCAATCTAATTGGGGGTTGCTCTGGACAGGTGTGCTCTCTATTTCAAACTGTGTTTAATTTTTTGAAAATTGACCTGGGTGAATTTTAGTGATCCCCGTAAGGATATAGGCAGGGTATTAGTTTTTGGCCGGGTAGGTTGTTCCCAGATATTAATAATACCCATAATCAATAGAACTCCCAGAACAAGACAGAGGTTGATAATTCGGACAATTCTCAATAACCAACCAACCGCCGGTACACCAGTAAACCTAAACATATGCAGATTCTGGGCATGGCTAAGAGTCACACAGTTTGTCCCCCCCTGCCATTAGCCCAGGCCACACAAATGGTAGTGACATTCAGTTTTGGAAATAAAAGTTTCATGCAGCCAATGAGAAAGGGGCTCAGCATGCACTCATGACATGTCCAGGGAGGAAGGGATTTTGTATTTTTTTTGTTTTCCCTTGTACTCAAAGTGTTCCCATGAGGTTCCCCAAGTTCCCAATTTTTCCCCGAAGATGTTCCCAATTGCACCTCAGATTTTATCTCATATGGTTTCGCCAAAGTTCAATTCTCATGTCCATTGACCAAAACGGTGGGCCCTAGGGTGTTCAGTTTACAATGAACTCACCCCTCCTCCTCCTCCTCCTCCTCCTCCTTCCTTTCCACTTGGCTAGGCTATCTTCATCCCTTTGTCTCTTGTTATTGCTTGTCCAACCTCCCTAATTATTCTGAGCGTCCTTGTGTCCTTGGGGTGATTAGTTACAAAGAGGATACTATACTAGTACCTTGGCAGTTTTGGCACATGTCTAATTTCCATTTTGCACCAGACATTCTCTCATGGAAAGAGCCTTGTGAAGCCCCTCCTCTAAAGGACAGCAAGAACACAAGTCATATCATCATCATCCTTGAGTTTTGGTGTCATTCGATTGAAATATTCATCCTAGTGCAACAGTATGGCATGGCAGAGGTCCTCATAGAACAATTTTCTTGCATACACTTTTATCTACGTACTTGGGCTCCCAATTACTATGCATTGTGAGTGGCCATCAATTTTTTTTCTCTTCTTATGTTCTCAAATGGTTTTCAATAGTTGATCATTATTTATGTCAATGTCAAATTAAATTTGAATCAATATTAATATTGTGGACATGAAAATGGACATGTTAAATTTATTTTTCATATCCATGTTGGTGCCAGTGTTTTGTTTCTCAATTTTGTCATGTTGCATCCAAAGTGACAATCAACCACAAGACATTTTAGCCAAATCTGGTTACAAAACAGATAGAGAAATTTTAAAAATTTAAGAATCTTATTCCATGTTGGTGAACCACTAGAACCTATACCTTAAATGTGGTGATTTCAAAAGAAGAAAGCTAGAAATCTACCCAAGTTCTCCATGATGATTTCATAATTTTCTTTCTCAAAATGTGAAGATTTTTTCCCAAAAAATCTCTTGGCCATGTTTTTTGGGATTTTTATAGCAAAATGATGATTTTTTGCCCAAAACAACCACTAGTTGATGGATAGGGAAAAAGAGTAAGGTAGTTATTAGGAAAAAATTGAAATGATTATAAGGATAGGAGGTAGTTATTAGGAAGAGGGAGAGGTAGTTAAGTTTGGAAATGAGATAATTGTTTTGCAATTGTCTTTAAACTTTTCCAAGCCCAACCATATGAAAGACTATGCAAAATCAATTATCCAAAGATGACCATATAAAAGATTATGCAAAATCTCTCATATATCAATTCCTCAAAATTTCTCATCAATGGAATTAAGGATGATTGTTTTGTTTGTCACATTGAGATTTTTCAAAACCTATGGGAGGCACAGGAGGATTGCAAATTATCCAAAGGACACTATTTGAAAAAGAAAAACACAAATTCGCCATATTTAGAATATGTTTTTTGTATGTTTTAATATATATTATAGTTTCAAAAAAAAATTATTGTTGTCTTTGACCTCTAGCCAAATTTGGTTAAGTCGTCTTGTGGATGATCATTGGTCCACCTACTTCAAAAAATTGAAAAACAAACCCTTATAAAAATAATTAAATAATATTTCATCACCTATTCCCCTTTCAAGGGAAAACAATTGCCAAATTTCAAAAGAGAAAAAAAGATTTTTTTTTTTTTTCACCACATTTTTACTTGGATTTTAGAAAAGGGGGAACACATTTTTTGTATCAGCTTTAACTTGTTGGATAAGTTTCCATTTAATGTTAATCTTCTTGAGATTACACAACATATTATACAACATTAGCCATTTTGAAAAAAAACACTAAACATGTGTTGAACCTACCTTTATACTAGGGGAAACATGCCTTATATTACTTCTTATTCTTGTTAAACACTATCTGTGTAATATTGTCAAGTCATCCAATATGATTTGTTATTTAGAAGTAGATTTAACACTTGAAAATTAAAAATTAAATGGTAAAATTACTTTAAACAATAATATATTTCATTAAAGGGTTTGACACTTGATATTGAAATAATGTTAAATGAATGCTAAAAAAATGAAAAAATACAAGCACACAAACCTAGTGATAGAAATATTATTAAAAACTTTGTGGCATTCAAGGTGACAATTGAAATTAAATTGATATTATGTAGAAAGTGGTAAGTGATCCAAAAAAATTAAATTGTAACTAAAAATTTACAAAAATGAACCACCAGGATATTGTTAAATTGGGGAACCAAAAAATGATCAGATAAATCAATTGTAAGTTACAATTTGAAGTAGTTGCCAAATGAAACATGGTCACCGATTGGATATTAAGAATAATCAAAGTCTCAACTGAAAACAATGGTGTCTAATACATTAATGTGGTCACCCTCAACAAAGTGTCTAGTGCAACAAATATTGTTGCATATTGTGATGCACATAATCACATAATGAAGAATTGTTGCACCTTCAATGAATTATGGATTACAAGTTTGTTGTGACAAGCATCCACAACTTTGATGAACACTAAACATGTAGATCACGATTGTATTTCAATGATTTGTAATCTTGATCTTTGCAACTCCAAGCACAACTACATCTAATTTTTTGCAACCTTGATTGTGATTAAAACTTGATTTGTCAGAATCTCTATTGTGACTACATCTCAACTTGTTTCAACTTTGATTGTGACTACAATTCAACTCATTATAATCTACACAACCACATCTTGACTTGCTACAACCTTAATCACAATTGCAACTTTTTGTAATAAACAATGCAATTACATTCAACTTTTTACAACTTCGATTACAACTTCAATTCAATTTTGTCATCAATATGGCTTTCCAAGGCATTGGCATCAACACTACCAAAACTATTGTAGATTTTGAAAATTGAGGTACATGTTCATTCCCTACAACATTGAAACAACAAGCATCCATACATTGTAAGAGCTAATCAATTGGGATCTACTAACATCAAATCAATTTTCAAAAAGAAGACAAAAAAAAAATCACTGTCACAAATTAAAGCACACAAAGCAATAGAACATTGAAGAAAAAGGAGAAGAACATTGTTGTTCTAAAACAATAGAAGATTATAAAAGATTGGATGAAGAAGTAGAAAAACATTATTGTCACAAAACACAAAGACAACAAAATGAAGAAGCACAAGCACAAACAAGAAGAAAATAACACACTAACAATTTGCAAACATCCAACAAATGATGACATTATCACATAATGTTAATCTACAACCTACTTAAGTGTACACACAAGGCAATTGCAGATGATGGTAAGTAGTTGTAATTTTAAATGTTTTTAATTTACCAATAATTGTAAACAAGTGTCATTACTTTTATTGTTAAGTTAATACCTTTATGGCTTGTTAATGGTAGCTAGAATAAACCCTAAACTAAAATAATGGTAAAGCTAAAAAACATTATTACCTAACATTAAGTGTGGACATAAAATAAAATTGAAAAAACATATGGGCTGTAGTGATTTTTATTCAAATTTCAGATATTACATCACTACCTAGCATCCCAAGAAGGACTTAACATTAAATGACAACAAGTTTTTTAAACCTACATAAACAATTTAAAGACTACTACCAAACTAAAATCATAGTTCAAAATGTGATGAAAGAGTTTCCAAAAACAAAATCTTGAAATTTTGTGATTTTTAAAAGAAAAAATTATATTGCAATAAAATATTGGCTATTTATTTTTATTTTCAGATTTTGACAAAACTTTGCACCCAAAAGAAATACCAATTGGCTTTATATAGAACAATATATTGCTTACATTACATTCAATGACTTATAGATATATTCATATGTTGAGGGTATTTTTTGGCAAACATTGTTATTAAAATATATATATATATATATATATATACAACTAGTCAACATGTTATTCTAAAAAAATTATGATTAATATCTACAACCAATAGATATGAAAAGAAAAATCTTATGTTTTCATAACACTAAACCTCAACAAAGCAAAATGTATACCATATAAACATTGATTTGACTTATTGAAGATACAATATTCCCCTTGCAATTAAGTCTTATGAATGTTCATGAAAGATTATTAATTATATTATCTTCTTGTCCACAACTCTATCATTTCATAAATGTTCACAGTAAATTCACTTGGGCTTTACATTGCTTTGCACAAGTGATAATGAATTTTTTTACCTCTTCTCATGTATGGCTTCAACAGTTCATCCTTAATTCTATCAATCTTTTGTTTAATTTATTTCAACTAATACAAATATTTTGAAAAATGAAAAGGGTCATGTTAATGTGTCTTTTCATACATGTTGGTGGGTGGAGGAAAGAAGTGAGATAGTTAGGCTTGAAAATGAAGTAGGTAGATAATTCCTTTTAACCATACAAAAGGAATTGTCTTTAGAATTTTCCAGGGCCAACCATATGATAGGAATTGTCTCTAAACTTGTTCAAGGATGACCATTTGATAAATTCCAAAAATCACCCATGTTCCAATTCCTCAAAATTTCTCATCATTGAAATTTCAAAGATTAAATTTCAATTAAGCCAAGTACAAGTATTTTTTTAGTATGGTTGATTCATCCTTTCAAGGTTAAATTTCACTGTAAACTAGATGGCTGACATTCAGAGGTAAAATAATAATTTTCTTTCATGTCACTTGACAAGTCCTACTTGCAAGAAGAACAAGACAAAATGGCATTAAGGAAGAACTTTCAATGTCTTTCAACTTCACACAATTTTAATTTTTGCTTTCTAATCTTTCAAATCATGTAGATCTATGATAGGAACACAACATAGTTTATGCAAGTGCGAATTACCTTCAGTGATCTGAAAAACCTATACTCCAAAGAATCCTGCAATAAAAATGGCAGGCGCAGAGTTCTTCGTAAACCCACCAAGAGAAAGCAAAACACACCAAGTAGCTCAAACTGATTTTGCAATGGGGTACCACAGGTGCCAATGTCTGACTTCTCATATCCATGAGATTGCAAAGACAACAAATCCACAAAACATATAATAATAGTAATCCAAACACAAATAGCTAGCACAACATTGAATGAAAATCTCTGAAGTGATGCTTTGCTGGAACCAGAATCTTTTTCTATGGTAACAATAATCATCTTCATCATGAATAGGAGTGAATATCTACCATGACTCCCCAATCACATCATCCACTCCCAACACTTGAGAACCTACAATTATCTCCAACAACCATATTTCTTATGCTGCTACAAAGATACAATTAAGTAACCCGAATGAGAAAGCCCACATGCACTCTCAAGATTACATGGTTAGTAGAGGCTAGGTTGTGTTCCAAAGCAGCTTTGGTTCCAATTAGCAAGGTGTCTTGCTAATTGTTTTGTTTCTAGGTGCTCTATGTCTTTTGACAAGTTTTTTGTCTGCTTTGTTTAAATTGTGGCAATGTTTTTTTAGGTAGTGGCACATTAAACATGTTCTAATGAACTAGTTTTCTTTTGTTGAAATGAGTTTTATGTTTGCAACAAGTTGCTTTTGCATCTCTTTTTTTCACTATTTGCATCTTCATTGGTTGTCCTTTCTTGTTATTGTTTTTTGTCTTGTTTTCTTGTGTTGCAATGCAATAGCATCAACATTTTGCAAATTGTTTTCAAGATTTCTAACTATGTGCATCTTTGGCCTCCTTCAAATGTATAGTTTCTTTTCCATTTAGCCTTATTATGAATTTTTATTTTATGGTGTTAATCTTGTTTCATTGTTGTTAGATCGTTGTGGAGTTTTTCTTACAACAATAGTGTTGATATTACACCTTCTTCAACCTTCTGCTCTTTTTTTTTTTTGAGTTTTCTCAAATGTGTGAAATTTTGTTGTGTTTCTATTTCATATAATTTGTACAATTTCTTAACATAATTTGATTTTCATGTGTGTAGGATTTTTTGCATTGTCAACGTGGAGTTCTACAATTTCATCAATGTTTTTTTGTTTTTTTGTTAATGGATTTTAATCATTCTAGTGTGTTGTTTGATTTAGAAACCCAAACACATTGTTGGTCATGAGATTAATTTTGAAGATGATAATGTTGATGGTGACAACCAATGTTAGCTTGATCATGGGTCTGATGCATTTTTCAATTCTTTAGTGGACATGGATTTTGATGATCCATACAGTATGGTGAGGATTCATGCATTCAATCAACAACAATCAATGGCATTGATGAAGGTGAAAAGTTTCTTGCACTATGATTTCGTGATGTTGACCTTGTTGAACTTGAAAATGTGAGGGCAAATGGTCGTCACATAAGTCAACATTCAAAGGGTGGGCTAAAAATGCCTTCAATTCTTGAAGGTGATATAAGGAAATGGACATAACATTGTCAATCAAAGACCTCTCAAAATCAAATCTAAAGACTTTATGGTCAAATCTTGCTGAATTTCTTTTATAGGTTTCAAAGAAGAATGGTGACCTATATCCACCTACTAAGTTGTTGTTTACCTTCCATTTTTCATGTTTATTTTTATTAAATTTTGTAGATGTTGATTTTTGTTGATTTTTGTTGATTTTTGTTGATTTTTGTTTTTGTGTTCTGCAACATTGCAAGACTTTTTTGTGCATTGGGTTGGGTCATCAAATCAAGGAAAGCAAGAAGGTGTTTGGATTCAAATACTTTTGGACTAAAATTCAACATACGTAATGACCCCCTTTTATGAACAAGTATGATTGGTGGCAAATGAGCCTATCAATCATTAAATTGTTGCAGGTTCAGGTTGTAGTACTAAGAAGTCAGATATTCTAGCATTGTCTAAAGAGCAATTGATGTTTGCACAAGTGTCAACTAGACATTTTGGTGGGTGTGAATTTGAAATTCAAGTATTTCTACACCCACAATTTTGTGATATGTGCTAATAACGAACTTCAAATTATGGATGAAATTGATTATTCTCTACACTTCAATGATTATGGAAATGAAAATGTCATTCTTTTCTATTTTATTGGTTTTTACATTTGCACTTTTAAAAATCTATGTTTCTATTTTTTTCCTTGTGTTGTTTGAGGTTTTTTTTTGGGGGGCAAGTATCAATAAGGTGCCTCCAAGAATTGGCGTTTTAATATTGACCATTGTGGTCCTGAAGACCATTGACCTATTATTAATTGCATACAAGATGTTGTTAAGACAAAAGGGTTTTAATGGCTTATTGTCAAAAACTGATCAACCCCCCCCCCCCCCCCAATGCTCTATTCCTAACTTCAAAAAATAAATGAAATAAAAATGATTTTGTTTGGTTCACAAAAATTTGTATTGACAATTAAAGCATTTTAAGGCTTCTAATTAAGAGGTTGATAGAATATTTGCTAGAGCTTGTTAGTAAATCAATTACAAATAAAATTGGTTATGATATGGCTATTACTTGAATGGTAGATATTTTGGTACCAATAGAATACAACATGAAAATGTTTAGTCATTGTGACACTAAGAGTTATTCTAAGCAAAAAATTTGCCCTCAAAACTTACATGCTTCCTTCTTTTAATGTTTTTCTTTCTTTAATCCTAAATTTTTGGTTTGATCTTTGCAAGTATGATATAATAGATGGTGAAGCATGTGACTGCGTTATGCAAAAACTAAATCCTAGTGAGGTTTTTGGCTATCATCCCTTGACATATGAAGCATTTTTTGCAAAAAACCAAATGGTAAAACACTTTAAGGTAAAAAAAAAAAATTTGTTTTTTTTGTACATTGTACATATGTAGTTTCAACTTTTGACTTGTTGGTTTGTGTTGCAGGTTGTAGATTTTGCTACATTGACACTAATGTTTTATGATCACATGACAAAGAACACAATTCCCTTTCATTTTATGCAACATTCCTCACATTTACAAACAACTGATTTTGTGTAGCAGCTTTCACAAATTCATAAGATAATGCCTAATGTTGACAACAAACATTTGTCCAATTTTGTTTCAAATTGCCATAATGATGATAATGTGAAGTTTTGGAACTTTGTGGAAGGTTTTTTTGCCAAGTGTAGAAGATGGTGTGTAAATATTAGAGACCATATGTTGTGACTAATGTGGGTTGCCATTAGTTTCACAATCTGATTAATTATAACATCACTTTGTCAATTTATGATTCAACTACTGTTAATTACTTTCCTTCAAGGGTTATAGCCTCCCAAATAATAGTGGTAGCTTGTGTTCCATTTCCAAACTTCAGTTTTCTTGACATTGATGCATTTGGTTGAATATATAATAACACCCATTACAAATCCATTTGAGTCATTTTTCAATTCAAATTTTTGACATGGTATCTAGATTTATTCCATTACTATAACTATGTCAAAAACTTTTGTTTTGTTTTTGTAAATATCAAAAACCTTTTGAATTGTTTCTTATGTATGCTTATGTATTCTATTTAATGGACTTTTAACTTTGTTTTAGGAAATTTGAAATTTGAATTGGCACTTCAAGATTTTTTTAACAAGAAAGATAAAAAAATGTAATGCCTTTTCTTGAAATGGAAGCAAAATTTTGTTATATAATAGGCCCTTGAAATACACTAGAATAAAATCTCATAAAAAATTAAATATGGACCTTTAAGTGGAAAAACTTGGAGTTTATTTTCATATATTATAACGAGCTTATTCAATTGTGGATGAACATCAACTGAGTTAATATTTGGTTTCACATTGGTGACCAATTCTATAGAAAATAGATCTCATATATAGGTAGATAGGTAAGTAAGAAAATAGGTAACAATTTATTAGGTAATTAAATGGTCTATACATAATAAGGGCTATTTTTATTACCTACCTACTAACAACTTGATCGTAGGTTGTCATTAGGTAGGTAGGGAAAAAAAACAATTGAGCTAACCACCATGGTTAGCTAGGGAATTTGAACCCAATAGAAAATTGTTTCCTAACCGCTTACCATTCATCCTTCATGGCACTTTAATGGGTGTTGGTTCGTTTTGGCTCCCAAGGACGATTTGTAGTTCCAAGAAAAAAAATCATGGTGCCTATGCAATTTTTATTAAATTTAGTAATTTTAATTTTTTTAACAACAAATTTTGGGACATTGATAACTATTGGAGCCTTACCGTGTGTAAAAGAAACAATGTTCATTTGTGGTGATCAAGTAAATTGTTGCAATTTTTTTTTTTAATAATTTTTTTTGTTTTAAATATTTTGTAGATATATGTTTTTTCTAGTGAAAATTTGAATTTTTTTCTAATTTGTGGGATAATTTACTTGAAGGAAGGGGTTTTGGATTTTTTTAGTTCTTCCCTCATCAAGTTTCCAATATCTATGGCACAAAATCTAATAAAATATAATTAAAACAAGTATGAATTTTGTGTGTGAGGCACATGGATGACACATGTGACCGTGCACCTACCATGCTAGATGCAAAAAATCCCACATCCACTGGGTACACCATAACCCATGTGTGCTGGCCTTTTGCTTGTGTCGCAACCCCACTTTGGGATAAGTGTGAGGATGAAACTAAAACTCCCAAAAGTGGGAAGTTGGAGTCCTCCGGGACTCCCGATAACTCAGAGCTCGATTGCAAAGGTCAAAACACCTTGCATTGGGGGTGTTCTTTATGTCATTGGAAAGGTCTTGAAGTATAGATGTCCGAAATGGCCTCGCATGAGCTATTTGGACATCTACAGCCCAAGTTATGGGCAAAATAAGGGCCGGGAGTCAAATTGCCAGTTTGATTCCCGACCACTAAAAGTCGGGAATGGACCCGAATCCGACGTCTGCAGATGGAATGCAACATGGCGTTGGAAAGCTCTCAAAGAGAGCTAGAAGATTGGTTCAGACTTCATCCCAATCAAAGGTCTGAGCAAGAAGTTATGGATGCCCAAAGTCTCGAAAGTGCAAACCGGGACAATTTCGGGACTCCACTTTGGGAGTCCCGGGAAAAAATGTCATTCGGATGTAGCCTCGACGAAGAGCTGTAGAGAATAATATATGGGGGAAGGTGGTGGCTTCCCCCAAGTTCAGGCCGTGGTGAGTCAAGTGAGTCCAAGTTGTTTGTGGCTTGTCCCAACACCAAGGGTGTTTCCGAATGTGAACTAACCAACTTGTGGTTGGTTTTTGGATGCAGGATCGTGTAGCAAGATAATTGTCCCTCTTCCTAGTCTAATCCTGGAATTTCTAGCACGCCCCTCTCACCCCCTTTAGTGCTGGAAGTTGGGAGCGGCCCCAAGTTCAACTCCTTCCACAATTCCTCATACTTGGACCCTCAAGTGGGTCTAACAAGGAACTTGGGAGCGCGTAAATTTGCCTCTTCCTCGAAGATCACATGTTTTTTGTGTGGTAGTTTGGGGGTTTTCTTCCTTTAGGTGGGCACTCATTAATAGGTTTGTGTAGGGGGGTTTTTATGTTTCATATGGGTGGTCATCAATAGGTTGTAGTTGTAAGAAATTCAAGGAAAAACTTGTAGAGATTGTTTGGATGTCTTTGTGCAAGGCATTCAAAAAGAAAATGTAACTTCTACTATTGGGGGCCTTGAAGAAAACCACAAGGGAAGAAGTTGAAGGTGAGGGTTGAAGGTTGTTGGATCTAATAAAAGAAAATCACATTTATTTGGCAACTAGGTCCTCTCTTTTTCATTTAGATACAACATTTGGTTTGAGATTGTGAATGTTATTCCATTATACAAGTATTACCATTTCTTATGTTGAACCTTTTCATGTACAAATATTCTCATTAATCAATGTTCATTGCTTCAACATGTTTTTCTTCCATGTTTCATTAATGTTGTTTCAAGCATTTTTTTTCCCCAAAAAGTTTTTTGGGCAAACTATTTGTAGTTTGGAAAGGCTATGGTTTAGTGTGCATATGTTTTATTGGTGTTGAGGTTAAATTCATATTTTGTTTCTACACGTTGTAGCTTAAATGAATAACAATGTTACGTTTGCAAACATAAGCTTGGACCAAAGTTTTATCTAGGTATGTGATGTCAAATAGACCATATTGAAGCAATTAAGACGACAATATCTAACTATTTTCTTCCCATCAAAGGAGTAGTTTCTATATAGGGGGTTTGTGTAGAAAGCATTTTTGTAATCATTAAGCTCAATTTTACAACTTGTCTTTCCTATCTGTTTCTTGGATTTCCTACTGATCATCAAGAATTGTTGATTATTATTCTTTTATGTTAAAAAACCCATTCCTTCACATCTTCTTTAAATCATAAACCTAACAAACTCATGGGCATTCTTTGGGAGTTCAAAGCAAGTTTATCATTTGTCAAGATTCTAGTTCATTTGAAATTTAAGAATCTATGATCAAATGTCATTTTGAGATTTCTTCTACTTTGATGCAAGATCTTCATGCTTTTGTTTTGGTGCAGTTTCTTGGTTTGCCCTTTTTGTATGTTTCATAATATGCATTTTTGTGATTATGAAAAGGCAATGTGCCTTTTGTTAAAAGGTTTAATCCTTATTGGGTCAATTTAAATGCCTTATTAAAGATTAATCTTCAAAAAAATGATGGGTGCATGAATTTAAGATTGTTAAATATGTACAAAATTGAGTTGGAACACCAATTTGAAATAGCTAAAAATAATTGAAGTTATCAACTATTATATTTATTCTAATCGTTTTTATAAAATACCATAAACCTGCCATTTACATATTGTTTTGAATACAGATATATTGTATCTTAAACCATTTGGTTTATTATTATTGTCAATTTTGATAAATTGTAACCATACACTCTTTCTATTATAAATATTAGTTAATTTGATTTATGATGATCACTATACATTTTTCACAAAACATTTGTAAAAAAATAATTGTATTTTTAATTTAGTGCAGCATCAACATTGACACACATGGGGAATTTACATTTTTAATCTTTGTTGAAAAGTGCAAGTTGATGTCATAAATGAGTCTTCATGTTCCTTTCGAATTTATAAAGAGACCCCAATATGCAACTTCATGGTTATGTGTGAACCTAATCAATTCTAGAAAATTGTTTCACCCAAGCACCAAATCATCAGAGATGATCATTACATGCATTCACAAAATGTGACAAAAGAAAGTCAAAATCTCATAACATCTCAAAAACAAAAACAACTAATCAAAATATCAAGAAACAAAAAAATAAGTTAAGCTTTTGACAACATATCAAAGGCAAAGTAAACCAAATTGGTGTGCTGACTCAATTATTTTTGTTGCAACTTGGGAATGGGAGTAGTGTAGCTTGAAGCAAAATAAATTTCCAAACTAAGCCTTTGTAGAGACAAAACCAACTTTTTTACTGGAGGCTAACAACCTAAGGTTTGTTGAATGGAAAAACTAAATGACTATTCTTGCAAGGCATTTACAAACCAATCACAATGGCATTTACAACACATTGATAATGTTAATCCAATAACACAAGTGATCAAAACCAACATTCATTCCCAAAAGATAGGGTTGTTCATTTGTGCCAAAATATCTTAGAAGGTCGACTAATTTATATTCACCATTGTCTTATAAACTTGACATGAACATGAACAACATACTAGTAAAAATATGAAAAATATAGAAAGATTATACATACTCCAACGAACTAAAACAATTCACAATGGACATTGTAAATGGGACTTGTTACATCACCTTGGCACTTCAATTGAAAGCTCAAAATTATCTCCAATTGTCATTGCAACATGTTCAACTTCTAGAGTTTATTTTCACCTAACATTGACAATGTACACAAATGTAAAAGTAACTCATCCATGCAACCATTGGCATAATGTATCATTTTCTTGCGTAAAAATAAATTAGGGCATCTACAACCCTAATAGTTGTAAACTCAAGAGTATGACCTAGGTCAAAGCAACATAAAGTACATAAAAAAAGTAAACGCCTCAACTTAAACCATGTGTCACACATATAATTACATAAAAATAACATCAAATTAAATGAAAATATATGTCAAATAACATTCATTTGTTGTATTAAGTTTATGAGAATGTAGTTTTGTAAACATAAAAAAAAAATGAACTTAAAAAATAGATTTGAAACTAATCAATATATATATATATGTTGAAACCTACTTTTTCATTAAAAAATATAATCAAATAAATATGTATTAATTTATGATATGAAGATCATTTTAGTAACTCGTCAATTTATTTTCTTTCTAGTTTTCTTTTACTAAACCTGACTTGACAGCTACTTGAAACAAAAAGCCCATGCTCAAAAGTAAATATCAATAACTACTTGTATTTTTAAAAACCTACTTGAAACCTACTTTTAGAAGTTGGAATTTGAAAATTAATGTAGTAAAAACATCTTATCTTTTATCATTCAAGCAAAAACATTAAATGTTTCACAATTTTATGATGGCTTTAATTGTTATTTAAAATCTACATGTTGTAGTTTTGACAAGGTAAAAAAGGTTTTCATTTTATCTTGCTTACACCCACCTAGAAAATTAAACAACAGATATGGCACAACACACAAACCTTCAAGTCTCTTTAGAACCAACAACATTGTCAACTTTCATGCTGAAAGCTCCTTTTTCTAGGACAAAACCAGCAATGAACCAATTAGGTCAAGTTGAAAGGAAAAAGGGTTAAACAAATACTTGTAGACACAAGACCAAATCCAACCTACAATCCACAAAATGTAGCATCGCATGAGGGTAATGAGCTAAACTAGATAAGTCTTTCCTACCAGCATGTTTCACATGTTGTCACATAATATATGTTTCGCATCTTGTCGCATAATATATTTTCTACTTCATCTTTTCTGATCCAACAATGCTCAACTGTTAAGCCTTTTGCGCATGCCCTCACATTATGGTGTTGATGATCAAACAAGTCCGGATGCATCTTCCTTATTTGCTTTGGAGGAATTGGTTTGGTTTCAAACGCACTGGCATCATAAGGAGTCCAAATGACATTAGCATAATAGTAGCTCAGATCTTCAAGGGTCAGGTGCTCTCAATTTCCAATGGGAAATCCATACCTAATAGCCAAGTTCATTGCATCAACGGCAGGCACAACTGCCTTTGCCACCTTTACTTTTAGAGGGCTATGCAAGGCATCCTCTAGACAGACAACAATAGTTAAAACCTAACTGTCAACAAAACTGCAAACTGCAATTGGTTCGGCACTCATTGTTTCTTGAAGAGCCTGACATCCTATTAAGGCTGAACCATAGTACAACACTGCCAACAAAGCATGCGTTCTTGACCAAGTAGCACAAAGTCATCCAGTTGCAAGAAGATAACCTAAGTCTTTTCCAATGTCTTTGGCTGTCATGTTGAACACTAGAGAATTGCATATCTCTTTTGCAACTATGCGTTTAAAGGAACAGTATCCCACTTGGAGGTCAATCTGGCACAACAGTTACTTCCAGACCATAAAAGAAAATGGGGCCCATTTTGCAAGGACAAATGGAAACTGTGTTCCAATCACCAAAAACCAGATCCTTCCAAACATATGAAAGATTGAGAAAAATGAAGGTTTTTGAACATGAGCATGGGGTAGCTTGGTGAGAACCTGCCACTTGTGACATCAGTAGCTCTTCGATATGCTATCACCACATCCAGAGCTTTCTCCTAAGTTGGAGCATTAGTTTGAGTCTGTCAAGGACACATCTAGAAAATTGGACTCTGACTCATTGGGGTTGTGTCATTAATTGAATTGAGGATCTTGTCCGTTCTCAACTCATTGGCACTTTCCATGAATTTAACATGGGCATCAATCACCCTGGAAATTGTGCAATGAACTGCTTGAGTTTGTTTTTCCTTTTGTGTGCAAAAAGAACACTCCCTCGTCAATGAGCCAACTGGCCAACTGGAATGTGAATAGCTCTGGTACCCAGATATAAAAGGGTACCAACTGGACCTGCAGTTCTTTAAGATGAGCTTTGCTAGTCTCATTATTGATGTAAAGCTCATGAACAATTTCATCAAAGTTGACCTCTATCTGAAAAGCCACAAGTACCCCCAGTTAGCAAGCAAATGGGTTGATGACCAGCAAGATGATCCATGTCAGAGAGCTTGACAGCAGGATAGAAACCTAACTGACTAGGAATTAGTAAACTGAGGTAACAAGATGAGGAAGCAGTCTAGTCAGAAATGCAACTCTCTTCCTAGCCCCCCTTAACAGACATCTCCACATGAAAACCAGGTTTGTCTATCTATTCAAAGGAACACAAAACGACACACACTTTCACAAATAAAACAAACTCACAAATCTAATACATGTATGTGAACCGGAAAATGTCAGTGTACAGGAAGAGAAGCCCAAGATTCCAGCCTGACACAGTTGTGCCCAAGGATAAATTTCACTTTTTTCCTAGTCCTTGGCAGATGGAGGTCCAGAACATCAATGGGCGGAACTAATTCCTCCTTGGTATACTTACCAGCTTCTCTTGCTCTTTCCTTCTCATGCTCATGATAGAAAAGACAACACACAAGTCTTCAATGCACACACAAAACTACTACAAACACAAGTAGCTAGCACAGCATTGAATGAAAATCTCTGAAGTGATGCTCTGCTGGAACCAGGATCTTTTTCTATTGTAACAATAATCATCTTCATCATGAATAGGAGTGAATATCTGCCATGACTTCCCAATCACATCATCAGCTCCCAACACTTGAGAACCTGCAATTATCTCCAGCAGCCATATTCTTTATGCTGCTACAAAGATACAATTAAGTAACCCTAATGAGAAAGACCATAAACAGGAACAACCCACACACAAGGAAGAGAAGAAGCCAAGTCAGGCAAGTTGTTTTCCAACTCTGAGAGTATAGTCTACCCGCTCTCAAGTTTACACGGTTAGTAGAGGCCAGGCTGTGTTCCAAAGCGGCTTCGGTGGAATCAAGCACATGCTCTGTATCCCGTAGGCTGACATCCATTAGCATACTGCTGTCCTTAAGTTGTGCTGCTAGCATCACCATCTCATCTGTGAGGCCCTCCTGCAGCTCCCTGTGTTTCTGCACCAGTGCCTGTGTTGCTGCATCTACTCTGGCGATCTCACTGCTCTGCTTTGCATTGCCATCTTCACCCCGCAGTCTCCTTCTCAATGTTTGTGACACAGCTGCTTGTGAAGGAGACAAAGTTTTACTGGGTTCAGGGTTTCTTCCAGGTAACAATTGCTTGGCCTGCTCATTCCAGTCAACTGGAGCTTGAGTCACACCAATCTCAGCAGTCTTCGTATCCATCACATCAGGCACCACCACTCGGTCCTTGAGTTTCTGGGCCACAAGCTCAATCTGCTGAGCATACTCTTTAGCCCTTGCAGCAGAGATGGATGGCAAATCTCGGTGTGCAACATCACCTGTCAACATGCTTAGCAAGTCCCGCATAGTACTCACATAGTGCACCAGCTTGGCATCATTAGTCTGGTGAACTTGTGCTGCTAATAGCCTCCTCAACCGGAGCTCTGCCTTACTCATTCCCATACTCGACAGTCCCATATAGTCTGCTGCTGCTGCTGCTGCTCTTACACCTTGTGTTCTGTCCCTTTAAGCTTTCTTCACCAACATCTTCCTGCATCCTCCTCCATCATCACCGTGTAAACCTAAATTCCCTTCAATCGCACAATATTTGTTCTCTCTTTTCACACATCAAAACTATGCCACCAAAGACTTGAGCACAAATCTAACCCCTCGGGACTCCAAACAATGTCCTAATAAAGCACTTATTAAAGGGCAGGCGAGCTCTGATGGAAGCAAACCCTAATGAACCCTAGTGTATTTCTTCCCTCCTGCTATTACTACTGATGGATCAATCCTCAATGAACTGATGCATCAGGCAAGCACATGTGGTTGTGTAATCTCTTCTACTGCTTTGGAAAGTCGTCGAGTGCATCAATGCCACTGCAGCTGCAAATCGAAATTCTGAAATAGGGTTTCAGTTTACAGAGGAGAGGATATACAGATCGGAATGAGAGACTGTTGTTGTCGTCTTTGGAAATTATTGATTGAGTTTTAAGGGTTTTTTCTACTAGTGTTATCCATAATAAATCATTTTTATAAATAATTATTGTTATAACATAGATTTGTATATTATTATATTTTAATTAATTAATGTGACATTACTTTAAAATTATTGTAATTACTTCATATAAGAATTAATTAGTATGTGCATTATTTTTTTTAATTCAACATAATTATTCGCAGTCTGTAATTTATAACTTCAAACCCAAATTAAATTTTTGAAAAAATTATAAGGTAGTTAAAATAATTAGTTTACTGGTTTTAATTTCACAAATTATTATACAGTATTTTAGTTTTATTTTTAAAATTCTATGATTATCATCTATGATAAATATTTTATAGTAATTTTACAGTAATTATGAAAATTAATGTTGTGTTTAACAAATTATTTTATTTATAGTTAATAATTACCAAGAGAAAAAAATTACTTGACCTATAATAATTTTTACAACAATAAATGTAATTATATAGTAAATAATGTAATTAGTTGAATATTAATTTTTTTTAATTCATGTAAAAATTTACTTTCTAATAGCAATTGTTAATTCATTATTTATAATTTTAAAATAATTATTTAAATTATTTAAATTATAGTCATTAAATTAATTTTACATTGATTATATTATCTATAATTCGATCAGATTATTAAAATTATTAAAATACTTTTAAATTTTTTAGTTATTTAATTATCTGTAATTATGTATTAATAACTTGTGAATAACTAGATAGTTAGTTTGTTAAATATTAAAAAGTTATGACTTATTTAAGTAATTGATAATAATACTGAATATTTGTAGTGTATAGTTAATAATTTAAATATATGTAAATTTAATCATTATTGTTTACATGATTATTTAATTATTTAGTGAACCATGTATTTGAATTGTTTAAAAATCTAAAAATTCAAAAAATAAGGCATGAAAAAAGTTCTAGAATTATAACTTAGTTTATGAGGAAATTGCAATTTCAAAACTTATCCCATATTGTTCATTCTCCATTCCTGTTTTGAACACTATATAAACAAGAGAGTGTGGTCATCCAATTTCACATTAAAAAATTTGTGCAAATGGAATGAGCTAATCAAAAGGCTCAACCCAAAACAAAAAAGTATGTACAATTCTAAAGTATTTACCTCCCTATCTTACTTATTTATCTAGCTAAGTAGATACCTAGTTTGACCTACCCAGCTAGGTTGACCTATGTACTACCACCTAAGTACCTACCTATAGAGTAGGTATTTAGCCTAGGAAGGTAAACCTACCTACTTTTTCTTTTACCTAAGTAGGTATGTAGCCTAAGTTTGTAAACACCTACTTATGTACCTACCTAGGTACCTACCAACCTAATATTAATATTTTATTATTTTTAATGTCACGTGTCATAATATAAGATCATTCAAAACATTCAAATTGAACGTGCAAGAGATATTTCAAAATAATTATTATTATATTTTAAATAATCAATCCTCTTCTACTCTAAGAGAGTTTTGTAAAAAAAAAATAGATTGAAAATGCACTTGGACTTATTTCAAAACAAAACAACTCTGACAAAAACATAATTATCTTTGACAAAAGAAGAGTTGAAAAAGTACATGATTTTTTTTCTTCCACTGAAAAGCATTACTGGTCAAAAAGTATGGTGCATGGGCAACTGTTTAGTTCACCTTGACCACTAATCTACAACAACTTGAAGCCCAAGGCACAAAACATGTTAAAGTAGGCCAATTGACGATCCTTCCTCAAAAATAAAAATACATGAAAAATAGAGTTTGAATTTTTGAATTTTAGTTTTTTTACTATAAATGTTGAAGTATATTGCCATATTAAATAGACCATATATGGTCATCCCCAATCTATATTATTATTCAAAATATTTTTTTTATTTATTACAATTTTATATAAAATATTTTTTCCAAATGAAATTATTCAAATGATGTGTTATTAATGTTTGAACCATCAAGCATATAAATATACATTTTTTGAAACTTAAATATTTCATTATGACAATGTTAAGCCCTTCAAAAGTAAGTTTTTCCTTGTGTAGGTCTAGAGTGCTACTTTCAATATGAATTACAAATGAATTTTGTGTTGTAACATGATAAAATTTTAAACATTCTTCGAGAGAAGCCATAAGAATGAATTTCAAAAATGAAAGGTCATGATTACATTTTATATATACTTTGTGCAAAATGAGACAATAGCACCAATGAAGAAAATTGAATGAAAGTAGGTTGCGAAAAAAATAAACATAATATTTTAAGCTTTTAAAAAAAAATTCATGTCATACTACATATGCTCGTGTAATTTAAACATTACTTGTCAAAGAATGTGTCCTACTTTTTAACCTCCAAAGTTGACAATTTTATTTTCTTCATTATTAGGATTTTTTTAAAACCTATTTTAGCATGTTTATGCCCCTTGATCGAAAATTGTTTCTTGTCCAACTTTTATCCATCCCTTGTCCATTAGTCATGGTGTGCTTGTTACTATTGCTCCATGTTGGCCAGTAATCAATATACCTTTGTAGCCAATGCATTCGTGAGAACCAATCACAATTATGGACCTCAATTTTAGAGAAGTCTGATGAGTTGGTCATTAAAAAATTGTTAAACTTTTCAATAAGCCTTGTATGTGCTTGCATGTAAGAAAAAGTCATGTTACTTTTATCTCAATATCCTACTATTATGGAAGGTTGTTTGTTTATTTTGTTACATTGACATCTCCCAAACCGTGAGGCCCTTATTGTGTTTTTGGTATTACTAGAAAGCCTTTGATAAGCAGGGGTGAAGCCAAGTGACTTTGTAATGTTTTGCTCATCAATTCAAAAGTTATTGTGTTTTGAATATGTTGTTCATTGGAAATTAAATAAAATTAAAAAATCAATTTTATAGGGAAATTGAAGGTGCACTTTTGATACTATTGAGAAGCATTGAATGTGGTTTCATAATTTTCAGACCAATTGTGTGGGAGTTATTGAATTCCAAGTGATTATTTTCAATGGAATTGAACAACATTTTTTTTTAGAAAATTATAATTTCACACAACATAAGGTAAATTTGTCATTGGAAATTTGGGAGGTATTTGTTAATTCAATACCAAATCGTTATCAATTCAACTGGTTTTTAAAAATTCAATAACTAGTTGGTAAGCTACTAATCATTTGGGCTTCATTGTCAACTTGACAACTGGGTTAGAATGCAATAACTCCCCAACGCAAGTCAACGCATAGCATTAGTATCCTCTCTTTTAGTTGGGCATCTTTTTATATATTACAAGGGTATTTTGTAATTATATATTAGACCTCATAAATCCTAACATTTTATGTGCATATTGCATGCTTGTTTTGTTTCATTCTGACCCAAGCCATCACAATTAAACCCAAGGAGCCAACTTGAAGCCCTAGCACAAAATAAATGCATGCAACCAACAAAATAAAAATTACACTAAATTGTGGGAATTTTGTTGAGATATGTCCTTGAAAGGTGGACTGCAATTTTGGGTTGGCTCATATGAGTGTTGGGTGGTTATTTACTTTTATGAAGAACCTCCCGTTTCAATTCTAGAAAACAAATTAGAATTATTTTGGTTCTGGTTCCACACATAAATGGACTGAGTTTCCAGTTCGAGTTTTGGTTCTTCAGAAAGATATTCCAATTTTGGTTTCGGTTTAGAAAATCACACGCACTTGTCTAAAATGTTACATATAACCTTGCAACAAATTTGGTGCAAAAAAACCAATTTCCTGAGCTCAACTGGCACATTTTGACTTTTTCACAAGAAATTTTATTGTTTGGAGTCACATACTAAGCACCGGTGGAGATCCTCTAACACCCAATACGATGGGAATTACTGGGATAAGGGCCCATGTGGGGTGGAGCCAAAGTTGGCCCAATTCCAATAATGCTCGTGGCCAAGGGCCATTATATGACATAAAAATCAACGATTTTTTTAAAACAAATTTGTCCTGTGATACCTACAATATTAGTGGGGAAAAACTAACATGGGCATTTTGAAAAGCAAAATGGTTGTATCCGCGAGCCTTTCCATTTTCGTAAAGGCCAATCCTAGGGTTTTACCCTACACGATAGGAAGTGAAATCATGACAGTCTTGGCATGTTCCTCATAAGGCTTGAAGTTTAGGAAGAAGATGGGGCAAACCAAGCAGGGAGCAAGAATGGATTAGTTTATTGAAGACCTATAAATTTTTATTAAAGAATACACCGTAAATTAGGGAAATGTGCAAAGGAGTAAAATAAAAGAAAAGGGAGAAATGACAAGATGTCAAGTTGCCTCAAAGTTGCTATGAAAATCTATGTATGTCCATAACCGACTGTTTGTGGAAGGTCGTTGATATTTACATGTCAAAAATCAACAACTTGCAATAGGTCGACCGTGGTGATGGGAGGTGTGTCTTGAAGGGGTGAAAGTCAGGAAGTAGTTAAGCTTATGTCTATCACTCAACTTAAAATGGAAGGCATTTGCATCCTTTATAATGTGATCAAAACTTTTTGACAAAGAAAAGTGACCAAGGTAGAAAGATGAAGGCCTTTTGTCCCCTTCAAGTTCCAAATGGCATTGGCACAATCATTCAAAAACACATCGGTATGTTTGTGTAAACAACAAAATACTTCAATTGCTAAGGGAGGAATTGATTAGTGGGGTGTCGGTTGTGATAGCTCCTTTCCTTGGCTTGAGTTGCATCTTGAGTTGTGCAAGATTGGGGTAGTAAATGACAACGTCGACTAAAGTGCAAATGTCATCTTTGGTAAGCACAATGTCGATTCATCAACGAGAAAAATTGAATGTGGTTGAAGGAAGCGCATGTAATTTTTATTGTCCCACATGGAAATTAGCATTTCATGCAATGGTGACAAAGGTGTCGCGAATTGCATCATGGGTTCCAGTGCATTCATTGCATGAGCACAACGTAAGAAGTGGATACCCACAAGGTCAATGGGATGTGTGCACACACATTGAGGGATGCTTGCAATTGAAAGGTGGGGTAGTCCAAGTTACATATGAAGTGCTGTGAAAAAAATTGGGGAAGATAATGAAAAGGCTAGGAAGACTAGTCAAATTATAAGCCAAGTGCTTGCCCCTGGGCCAAAACATGATAAAATTTGAGCAGGATGGGCCTCAAATGTCATGTTGGAAAACATGCTGAAAAAAGTATGATGGTGTAAACACTTCGAAATGGAATCTTGAAGTTGAACCATTTGTCGCTCGATGAATTGTTCAAATGGAAGAAGACACACACATGCTAAGGGTGGTAGAAGATCACATATTGCCATGAAGTGTTGTTGGAAAGGAAATGTGTTGTTGTCGACTTGTGCTAAAGCTTCAAGAAGGATGGACATTGGTCAACCATAAACCTAGCAGATATAACTGAAGCGACAAAGGCCGAACTCCCTAAATAAGTTGTTGGGGCGATGGTGGATGTTGATATGAGCCCAACGCCATTGAAAGTTATTAGGAAGGAGGCTTGTTTATAAGCTAAAGGTCTTTTTGGGCTATCAAAAGATTTTAGGCCCAAAAGGCGTCCAAACATTTTGTGGAAGGAGGAATCAAAAGAAATAAAGGATTCTATGAAGGTGGAAGATGGAGGTGTGCATCATAAAAAATACAACGAGCATTACACGAAACAATGAATTAAAATTCCAAAAGCCATTTGAACATCACCCATTTTATGGAAAAGGTCTACATGTCAAACATCTTCTTCAAGGCTTCTTTGATGAAAAATGATGTGAAAGTTACGGTGCCCAATGGAACCCCTAAGATTTTAATTCCTTCAAATGAGATGGTAAACTAAGATGGGGTGTTAAAGTTTGGTGGCAAGCTAGAGGGTGACCATGTAACGCATTTCTAAGGTTGGATGGAAAGACTTATTGCACGAACTTCGGTTTGGAAGTGTTCATAGGCAAATGATACAATTGAAAGGGGACCTATGATGTGAATGTCATCTGCAATGGATGGAAATAGACAAGAGCGAAAATGACTAACTATAAAACATAGAGCCTTAAAATGGGTTAAAGCAAATAGTGCCCCCCCCCCAATGATCACCTTGATGAATCCCCATGGCAAATGGGATGATTATGACATCACCTTCATGATTACAATGACTGTACAACAAAGGAAACTCAAATACATAAAATACATGAACAAAGGGGATGAATTGTATGATGTCCCCACCTGCTACACGAAGTTCTTGAAATATGACCCCTTTTGACACTGAATTGAAGGTGTTTGCTACCCTCTAGTTGAAGAACAACCCAATCGAGGTGAAGGTCCAGGGTGCATTTAATGCTATGGATTACTATTTCATAACCACCCTTAGTTACAACTCCAAATTAGTGTGGGGAAAATTGTGTTGCAAAAGTTTCACGAAATTGAAATCATAAAGCACAACTTGTGAATCAATACAATGTTTCCCCCACTATAATGGGACAAACTCCACCTACAAGCTTGGTCATGGCTAAGAGGCAAGCCCCTCCAAGAACACATGCAATTTGGAATGGAATGTGGCCCTGTCCAATATGAATTGCTCACCACTCCCATTATGAAGATCAGAATTGGGGGGTCCTAGTTTTTCTTCAACCATTATTTGCAGATCTGCCACTGTTAGAAAACTGCAAAAACAATTTGATCAGAGATGGGTTACTTCTTGGCTCTCTAAACAAGTCAGATTTTGGGCTTGTCCTTTTCTTGTGTTGACATGACATGGAGAATATGCACATGTGGGTTTTAAAGGAAAAGCCAGAGAATGCATTGGGCAACATGCAACTACGTAATTACATGAATTGACAATCGTGCATAGTTTGGGGAACCCCAATTTCCATTTATTATAGAGAAGGGATTTGCTAGGTCTCACATAATTCAGAGGAAACATTTCAGAGGCTTGTCAAGTCCATAGTTTTGTTCATGGCATTGAGTTCATACGGTCTCCCAATCTCTCAAATGTGGCTAATGAGGACAAATAGTGGTGGATGCAACTAATTGATTGGGATTTGAACTTCTTGATACAACCGGATGCAGATGCATTCTAGGAGTGGCAAAATCTTCCAAGTATTGACTTTGGCTCAGAGCAGATGAACTTGCCTTCTCCAAGCAACCCTCAAATTGGGACTATAAAGAGACATTCATTCTCAAAGGTTATCAAAATGAATGGGACAACATTGAACCTGACCTGTGAGTTGCCCAGCCCACCAAATAGACATACTTAGTTTGAATCCAGGAGGCAAGAAAAGAAAATCATGACTTCTCCCAAATACTGGACTTCTACCACACCAAATAGACAGACTTAGTTTGAATCCAGGAGACAAGAAAAGAAAATCATGACTTCTCCTGAATACTGGACTTCTACCACGCCGAAATGAAGTTGACTTGTGTCCCTGTTGTTAACTATGTATGAATGGAGAATCAGTCAGGAAGGGGACATGGTGGCTTCAGAAATTCTCAAGGGTGATGGCAGATGTGTAATGGTCCTGTAACAAGTGTCAAAAGCATTTATGAGAATAACAAAGGATATCTCATTATGGTGAGACCCTTCACAGATATGCAGAGACAACAAGTGTCATGGTGCAAAACAGTGGCACATGATGGTTGAAATCCACTGTACCTGCACTGTTCAGATTCCATGTGTAGTTAGGGGCAATGGGGCCTTCAAACCTATTGACCTAGATCCAGAATACTGCCCTCCTGGTGAATTCATGTGGGAGATTGGTCTGGGCAACCAGAATTCCATAAAATGAAGAGTTGCAGGCTTTCTATGTTGAGGCATGTGAAGGTCTGGAGATTATGGTTCTCAAGCATCATGTGTTTTCAGAGAAGAGAGAAGTGTGGATATTTTTGCATCCTCAAAGGAGTCAAACTGAGGCACTCTTCCTGTAGGTAATATGTCCACATAGGAGGCAAGTACTACATCATGTCTTGTACTATACTACAATTGTACATTACAATTCATATCAATTCCTTCTCCTTCACTTGAATTTGGCATTTTACATAAATTCCCCATGTAGGTCGTCTTGTGAGAGCAAGCCTGCAACTGGTAAGTTCATATGGTTCCACCTCCACAAATGTTGTTTCCTTTTAGTTTGGACCTCACATTACAGGAAGTTAAAGGAGGCCAAACATAGATGCTTATGTAACAGATTTTCTGTTTGTTTTCTGTCATTTTCCCATTTTGTCTCTTCTGCCAGAATTCTGCCAGAAGTTCTGCTTGACTACTTCTGCTTTGGCCACTTCTGCTTTTCTGTTGCTGCTGCAACTGTTGATGGGACTAGCAAAACATTATTGTTTTCTCTCTTCACGATGATACCAGAAGATTGGGTTTGCTTCCCAACTGGTTTCAATGTTTGGGGATGACTTTCTTATTGCTCCTTTTACACTGTTATGGAGACCCTGAGTCTTAGGTTGGAAAGATTGCCATTCTGCAAACGGAGGTCTACTATTTGGAGTGCAGTCCAAACACCCATGCATCCCTTTTTTGAGGGTGCACTCCCACCCCCCTCCCCTCCCCTTCTTCCGCACCTCAAACCGTGCACCCCAAATGGCAACCCCTTGCAAAGGCTCCAATGGGTAACCTACCTGAATACTTAATTGAAATGTAAAATAGTATTTTTTATCCTTCAACAAATCAAAAATACTCTTGCTTATTGATTTATGAAATGGTACCTACTTCAATGCTTGATTGGTTGAAAATCAATCAGCTTGCTCACTGGAGATTGTATTCAGACACATCTTCTATGTTAGAAGTCTGCTCATCAGTGAATGCAAAGCAACTAGGTTTCAAGGATGCAAAGATATGGAGACACTCTTGATGCTTGAGACCAAGAGCATGGTTGACTGCAATGCCACCAGGGACTGTGAAATTGGACTGAGTCTGATAGAGTAGAAAGCTTCCAAAGATTCATCAAGCCTGAGCAATATGATATGGCAAGAGAGCTTTTCCATCAAATGCAAGAGCAGCTATTAGTCCTAATGCACCCATTTTTCTTCCAGTGCTCTATGCATGTGCTAGCTTGCAAGATGGACTGCATGCTCATGAATATATTATTTCAAGTCGTTGTAAGTCTGGTTTATTTTGCGGGGACTAGATGCCTTCGCATTTAGACCAAATGCTTTTATTGCAACAACTTTAACTAGAATAAGTGCAGTCAGACCCTGTTCCTCTTTTGTGGGGATCTTGAATGCATGGGTTGCTTGAGGATTTCTTCTTTTGACGTGGTATTCCTGTCCTAATTTATACCCACAAAATCTGTAATGATATGGACCAAAGCCTGGAACTGCGTCCTAATAGACAGATAGTCTGATATGAACACTCTAAACAAACAAGCAGAATGACAAATCCTGCCTCAATATTCACACTATTGACAATTGCCGAGATCATAAATTGAAACTCCTTATAACTGTGAAACATGTCTTTTCAGAATTTTTGACATTCTGAATTCTCAATGGTTCCAATGATTTCATTCTTGCTATTAAAACTTTAAGGCACCATGTATGAAGCATTCAGGTTCAGGTCCAGCAGGAATTGGCTTTGTTGTTTCCTCATCATCGCAGGCAATGACCATACTGTTGGAGCCTAATGCTATAAGGGCCTGCTATGCTAGTCCACCTCTAAAAACCTCAATTTTTCTGCTTCCCAGTTTCCATTACAGACACATATTTCAGAGTTTTAGGCAACCCTACATTTGCAACAGCTTTTGTGTATGGAAGAATTCAAGACACATGATTACTGTGGCAATGCAAGGTTAACAAACATACCTTCCATGCTCATCTTGTCTTCTCTAAATTTCTGCTAACAAAGGTCATGTAAACATTTGGAAACTGTCTCAAAAAGTCTCCAGCACTAGATGAAAAACTAAATCAGGCCTTACAACTTGCAACTCAATTCCAACAAAACAAAAGCTGTCAATAAGTTGCCCAGATCTTCACAACCCTAAACACCCCTGGTTCCATCAGGGGCTGAATTCCTTGATAAGAGAAGTGACCCACATAATAGGTAGCTGTGTTGACTATCATGGGTAGCAAAGCAAAATTAAGTGTTCACCTAGTGTGATTTGAATCCTCAAGAACTAGTACATTACTTCACAGGATGCTTCAAAACTATGTATACTGTGAAAACTCTGCATGCCAGCAAGAGTGAGATCACCAGGCAGTGCAAGGATTCTTCTATATGTATGCTGCTCCCAAAGAATATGATAAAGAGATTGGTGCCTCAGCAAGAAAGAATTCAACAAAGAGCATGGAAGGCTATGTCTATAAATACTTGCAACTTTTCTTTGTCGCATCCCTGGCACCTGACCTTTCTTCTCTACACAAAAGTCTATTACACTCTATGCTCAGGACCATTATCATCCACTAATTTGCATTCTGATGAGAAAATACCACTGACGAGAGAGTGCTAGACACAATGTGTAAAGTCCCCCCAAGGGCATTCCCAGAAGGGCCTACTGCTGATAATGCCCTTGATCAAGGGCCTTACTGAACGTAAAGACCTACCAAAAATTTTCAACCAATCAGATTATCCAAGACATACCAAAGTGGATCATCTACAAGTCTGAAAAACTAAAGTTCCCTGATCAAAAGATTACAAAATCAAAGATGAAATTCAAGTGAAGAAGATACCCAACTCGTATGGATTTTTTGTCCATATGATCTGAATGTTCCTTTGTAATGTCCATCAATACATAGAAACTAGATGGTTTATTCATATATTTTTATTTTATGGGCATTATAGCAACACAATTAGAAAAGCAATGTCCATATTTGAAACAAAATATTCTTTTAATATGAAATTTACCATCCACCACAATCCATCCATTGCATATTAGTATAACAAAAACCTTAAACCAAAAGACTAGAAGACATTTTTAAATAGGTCATGCATTGTAACTATTACATTCTAAATATTTGTAACATGCGGTAACATGTGCAAAGTACCATTGAGAAATGTTCCAAAAAAGGAATAATACAATGCATACATAAACCTTGTTGAAATGTGTTATGCATGATGTTTGGCAAAAATGGAACCAAATACAAATGAATGCATACAATGTTTCTATGCTAACTCATTCATATTGATTATGCACCTATTCTCACATTATGGTTTGAATTTCAGAGACTTATTGCAATTAAGTCCATAAACATTGTAGAGACTTGATCATGTAAGGTAATGAAAACATTTTGTAACATTGCATCTAGGTTCTTGCCAATTTCCTACAATACAGTATCATGCACATGCATTCTATACTTGGAACAATATGTTGTGGGTGATGGAAGAGATAATGAACATGTGAGCAATTGGACATATATCATTGCCATGGGATTAACATATTGTACATGCAATTGGAAGCACAAATGAACATTAACAACCACGTTACCTAAAATCTACATCCTTATATAAGTAGAAAGGTCAAGATGTGTGTTCATATGGTGGTGTGCTTGTTGCAATTAGTTCATGATTGGCACTTCCTCCTCCATTGTAAACAACAATAATGGGGGTGGTTACGATGTGTTCCTTTTCGTTCCCTGCAACATAAGTAGGAGTCATCTTGTTAAATGATTAAAGTGAAGTTACAAACCCTAATTCCTCATAATCAAATCTTGATGAGAAAGTTTCAAGCTCCAAACAAATTGGGTAGCTATTATACTTTTGTTTATATTGGATGGAATGTTAGTGATAGTGAAAATTTCAATTTACAAACGTGTATGTTGTAGATAGTCAGCACATGAATGTATAGGTAACACTTCCAAGAAGTTGGGGCCATCAATAAATAGTATTGTGTTATAAATGGTTTATCATAACTTCCACAACTATAACTTGTTTAGAAGCTTGACCACTACATTTGTTAAGTTCAATGTTGGGCCTAGTAATGGCTCCATCTATAAGAATAGAATATAGTTGGCAGGTTCAATAACTTTTAACATATCCTTTGATTACATGTTGGCAATGAATCAAATCCATTGGTTGACATGTGATGACGTTGCATTGTACTGCACAACTATAGTTTACATTAATCTTCACTAGTAATAATTGATCTTAATGCAATTGCAAAAAACATATATTGGCCATCAATGAAGGTTCCAAATCTATACACAAAAGAAACATGTCATTTGTGCAAACATAACCAATAGACATATAAACTATATATCTTTAAACATAAAAGCAACTTCTTTTTAAACATAATAGCTTTTGGGTCCAAATTCTTTAAAGTGTACCATTAAGGACAAAAAGGACCTAGTCCTTGGTGGAGTCCTTTTTTGTCCTATATTTTGATCCCCGTCCATATTAATGAATCAAAATGTGTCAAATATTTTATATGTATATTTTTTACCACAAGAATTTTAGATTCCATCAATCTCATCCATTTTGTGTCTTTACATGGTCAAATAAGATTATGGAAAGGAGTATGGAAAGGGTGACATCGTGACAATATTTTGGTACTCCTTAAGGAATTTGGATTGTTCTTTCTAAACTAACACCAACTTCTCTCTAAACATAATAGGGTTTTTTTTCTAGACTTAACAAAAACTTATCTTTAAACATACCAATAACATTTGTCTAAACTTAACATACCCTTCTCAGTATATTGAATTACAACTTTTCTCTAGACTTAATTACAACCTCTTTCTAAAATTGAATTTAAATTTATTTATAATTCTTGGTACATGCATCATGAGCAATCCTAAACTTTACAAATGTAATTTTATTTGCAATGTTTAGTAACTACATCACAAGTAATCATAAACTTTATAAATGTAAATTTATTTGCGATTCCTAGTACCTGCATCATGCGTAATCCAACCACAATCATGATCTTCTATGACTTTTAGTTAGTTAATGACGTGTTATTACAAGCAATTATCTATGGGCACATTGTCCTTCTGTTGCCATGCCTGAAGGAATTTGGGTTTGTTTGCCACTACCATTGTCTATATCCCTCGTAATTGCACATTTTGTATTTAGCTAATGTACCCATCCCACCATTCATCAATTGGATGTTTGAATGATTCAAATGTTAGTTCCACATGTTGCTTCCGTTCTTGGCATGAAGAAGCATTTGTACAACTTGCAAACAAAAAAAACCCCTCCTCCTTTTTGATTGGAACCCATGCCCAAAAGTTGAAGCCTAGTCCAATCTATTCCAAGATGTTGTCCTTGTTCCCTCCTTCAATAGGGTGACATAAAATTGGTTGCAAATCCTGCACAAACATGAACATCTTTACAATTTATACATTCCCGATGTTTGCCATATCTATTTTTTCTTTTGCATGTTATAAATAGTTGTTACAATGGTCATGGCCTTTTCTTTGTTGTGTGTCCATGGGAATGATGGCAAAACATCATGTAGAAGCGGGACATGGTATAAAATGTGATACGTAAGATGCCATCCCTAGGTAATTTGTTCCATGCAAGGAGCTACCCTAGTTTCCCAATCTTGCATTTTCTTCTTTACATATCCATCAATTTTTTGAACCCTTCTCTCCTTCCAAGTTGTTTTTAGACCCACAATTACTTTGCCTAGAAGATGATGCTCATGATCAACATATTCAAGCAGTGCTTTGAATTCTTCATCCATAGTAGCTTGATTGTGGACATGTTCGACACACAAAGTGGTGGAATTTTTAACATTGTTGTTACATTGATTTAGTTTTTACACCCAAAATATAATAAGTTAGAAGTTAAACCCTACAACAATGTTGATACATGAGAAAACATAACAAATGATTAAATTCAAAATGCAAATGTAGTTCTTTTACTGATTTTGCAAATGACCAACTTCCATATGAAGACATAAATTTGTGCTCAACCCAATTGTCCCATTTGTTGTCTTCAAACTTCTTATATTATTACAATCTAGATTTAAATCCATCAATAGTATCCTTCTCCTAATCATAGTGATGTAATATGTATGGCAACAACATAAAAAACTAAGGACACATTTCAAGAAAGCATGAGGATGAAGAGGTGGCTATTAATTCCTGGTAACCACTTGTTTTGTTTCTTTATGTGCAAAGACCAACGCATCTTTACATTTAGCCTCAAATAACCCTAATTCCTTGGATGGAAAATTTTCTATGAAGTTAACAGAAGGAGAACTTTGGAAGTTGTCATTAACTTCCAAGATGATGTGTCATGTGGATAAGATTTCATCTCAAAATGTAGTTGCATTTTTACACTAAATGCCATGTTACAATCTAGTGCTATTGCTTGCAACTGTTTCAACTTTGGTTTTTCCAAATCTATATGCATGTTAGGTTGTCCATCCTTTTTAACGTTTTTTGCTTATGTAACACGAAACCCATTGAAATGTTGATCTTTGGATGGGGACGTAGTTCGGTTGGAGTAGATGTAAACCCATTGTCATGTTCAACTATGTCGTGAGTTTGTCAACCACCCACCCAACCACCTTCCTCAATTTTTTTCAAGCTTGCACTTTGTAAAGCTTCTAAGTTTCAGTTCCTATTTGTTGCCTTGTCATTTGTTAGCTATCGCAGTACCTCCCTCCTTGATAGCTACATAAATTATCTTTGGGTGATCCTTCCTCCTTTTATTTTTGATGGTTTTGACTGTTTTTTTTCTGCTTTCCATCAATTACAAGCTCTTCCTTCAATCCTTTAGGTGCATCTATAGTGGAGGTGGACTTGCAATGTTTTGCATCATACCTTGTAGGCAATTGTTCCATGGAGTGTTTTGAATGAACACACATGCTTGATGATTATATCAACTACAAATTTTTATCTTGCTCCTTGTCAATTTCTACTTGGCTTTTAATCAACAAGTGAGAAGTTGATTTTTCATTAGTGAAAATGTGTTTCAGTTTTTTGGTTTCTTGGGCAAACTTGAAGTTGGGGTACATTAGCAATTGAACACGTTTACTTGAGTATGGATAAACGGGTGTTTTGTTGTAACCTTTGTGATGTTGTTTTGAAAGTCTTTGCTTATTGGTCATTCTCCACCACAATAGATGTAGAGAACATCTTGTCACCTTTTTTATGTTTTATCATTATCCTTAGGTGTTACTTGACATGCCAACATGTTTCTAAATATTAGTAACTTCGGCAAACATTTTCATGTTCAACATGTAAAACCATGAAACGCCAAATTTTTAACCAGACACCCACTTGGTGTAACCTAAACAAATATGGAAGATATAAAACACTTATTTTTATGACCTAAAACTCCACTTTTAACTCATTGTAAAACTTAGGTGCAACAAATTGCTCCACAAATTTCTTGTACCCCTAATTGACATAATATCAAACCAAAGTCTTAGCAATTAAGTCTTTTTCACCTCCTGTAGACAAAATTCTACTCCCAAGTTCATTGTCCGTGTTGTTTCTGACCATTGCAACACTTGACACTGTAATAATACCCAAGTCAGATCATAACATGAATCCCAAATATAAATTCCATGTTTTTTCCTAAAACATTTTACAACATGTGCAATCCTAAAACATTTTGCAACATGTACAATCCTAAGACATTCTACAACATGTACAAATGATAAACAACAAACATGAACACGTGAATCAAAGACTTAAACTTATGATATGTGTTGAATAAAAAAAGAAATTTTGTGTTTCTAAATAGTTTCATGTTCATATCACTCCTCCTCTTGCATCTACAAATTCCTTCCCATGTTTTTCACCTTAAAGAAAATTCCTAAGCATGTTACAAAATACTATTCAACAAAGTTTTTCAAAGGAAAATAACAAAAACCAATTAAAGAGTTAAGTAACAATTGAAACTAATTTGCATGATTTCAAATTTTCTATTAACATTTGAGCACTACACAAGGTTTTCTCATTGAAGTCTTTCGTGTAGTCCATGAACGCCCTAACAACACATTACTTGGTATAGGAAGGCATTTCCACAAGTATTTCATATCCATCATAACACTAAAAAAAACTTACCTCAATAGTAGTGTTGCACGTGTTTGAAGCTCCTATAGGTTTCACATGAGTTCTACTACATGTATTTCAATAGATTACATTAATCTCCAGGTGCATTAAAGAACCTGATGTGATGCAACAAACACTAGTTGATTGTTCACATTATTTGTGTGCAATAAACTAATTGATTGTTGCTTGAAGTTGTACGACAATGGTGATGGAGTTTCAAGTTGGTCTGGTGATGGAAATGATATGCAGGTGCAAAGGACTATTACAATGCAATAGGGTTTAGGATCAAGGATGGTGGGCCCTATTTGGATTGTCTCAATTTGTGCGAAGGAATTTGAAATCGACACATGTTACATGGGCCCATCCAATGAGATGACATGTGATGGTTAGTGTACCCTTCATCCTATGGATGCCATAGTGACCATCACGTGTTATGTGGGATGTATTATGTAGTGTGCAAATGTGGCAATTACGCAAACATGGATGGGGTCTGGAGGGGAGGCCCGTTTTGGTGACGTCATGTTGTGGTGGCAGTACATCTATACCTAACGCATTTACAATCTTAGGCCTGTTTAATATTTTCCAACAATGAGCCAAGAAATGCTCAAATTTCTCATTATTGGCCCCAAGATTTTTAGGCCTTGACTGCTAGTCTAAAGCAAGCCTAACTATTAAACTAGGTATATTTATCTCCTCTATGTCAAAAAATAACATTTATATCTTGGTTTGCTTTAAATGCTCCTACATGTCTGGATCTTGGTTGTTCGGTTAATTATATTGTGTACGACAAACGACTGAACTAATCTTGTCTCTAGGCCTATTAGTTAAAGTATGTACTTCAATGTTCATACCAGTGGGCAAAAGTTGGAGGTTACATTTGTGGATTCCCAGTCCCTTGGCCTGCCCAGTAGGATCCACACTGGTATTTTTAGCCTTTAGGCTAAAGGTCCGGGCATAATTAAGAATCTAGCCCTTTTATCAAGAAGTCCAGGGATCAAATCCAACTTGAGTGCTACATTATATAACATTTTTGGTCATTAAGGTGTGAAACCCTGGAAATGCTGGTGCAACACCACCAACATAAGTAGGGTATTGCAAAATTCTTCACCAAACAATTTCTAAGGCTTGGGAACAAAGTAATCAATCTCATCCACCATCTTCTGTCCAAGTGACTTCCCGACGTGGGGTTGTCATTTGGGCTCTGGCCTTTCCTGATTTTGTCCCAGATATATGTAATGTTTACAAGCAAACAAAGAAAGAAGGGAGGCTTAATTGACCATGTATGATGGTCCACCCAATCCCTAGTCCATTGATCCTCCTACTTTGTACTTAAGATGTTCAATAGCCCTGAAGCTAATAGGCAAATTTACACTCAAATTTAGGAATGTATGCAAGACCACTTGTGCGGCCCCTGCTCTGAACAATAGTTTTACCAACAGAATAAATTCCAATTCTTTCTCATATTGGAAATATGCTACCTTATCTCAAGTTTCCAATGTCAGCATATTAAGGCCGACTTTAGTTTGGGGTCCAGCCAGGTCCACATTCCTAGTAACCAATTTGGACTCATTTGAAGCAACTTGAGTCCTTGAGTTGCACCCTAGCTTGCATGTTGGTTCTTCAAATCATGAGCTCTCCCTTTTTAGCTTTTGGGGGGGGTGGGGCGGGGTGGGGCGGGGTGGGGTTGGAACCAATTGATTTTCCTTTCAAAATGGTGCCATGAAAGTTTAGCCTCAATTTGTCACTTTTTGGTCTTCGATCCTCATGTGGGTCCAATTCATGGCTCTCATCCAAAAGGATTGCACTATTTCATTGGACCCTGGACCCTGGACCCTGGACCTTGCACCCTCATCTAAAGTGGCCTTGAGAGAGGTGTTTGCTTGTTTGGATGTGACCACCTTGTATCCCTCCCAAACTCTTGGGCCCTCCACTTGGCTTGTGGTACCGCTAGAAATTCTTCAACATGGTGGTGTGCAAGGGAGAGAAAGTTATGTACTAGGTAACCCGTGAGAGCTGCTGCGTTACTACATAAAATCAAGCTGTGGGAGTGATGTGATTTGTGCAGTAACCAAGTAGCTTGAGCCAATTAATAAGAATAATGAGTTGTTTTGGAGTGGTGAGTGTTCAATCCTTCCCCTACAACCAGATGTAGTCAATGAGAGTCATTAAAAACACCCAATCATGTGGCATGCTCCTCATGGGCTCTATATTATAACTGGCACTAGTATTCCAGAAGCTCCAAAACCAAGGGCTATGAAATGACTTTTGTCAATGTAAATTAAATTTAAATTAATTAAACATGGTGCCATGAGAACTCTGAAATGAAGCCCACTCGGACCTGAATGGTAATGGGATGGGTCATCTTATAAAAGGTTTAGGCTAAGTTTCCTCGTCTTCCACTCACCCACTATTCAATTGTGATTAATTTGGTCGAGTGATGGGCAAAAGGGTTTCTATGTTCACCTCACTATTTCTCAACCCAATTCGGAAAAGCCGACACCTGGCAGTTGCAGGTGTACAGAGTTAATGTGACCAGGACCAAGTCAGAATATATTTGCACTTGTACAACCTTTTTTTGACGTAAGGTGACTGACATTTGTGTTGGTATCACCAAATCTGAAGGGGAACCATCAGAGCAGTGAAAAATCTGCGAGAATAGGTTATGGACTGGCAGAAAAAAATGCTCTTGCCAACTTGTTCTGTGAGGATAGTACAAAGAATGGGTGAGTGGGAGATATACTTCCACCAATGGCACAGGGGCCCACAAGTCATCATGAAGCAAACATGGGTGGAATTCAAGATCTTCTTGTCGAAGGGGGAGAGGCATGTGACCATGCCTGTATGTAACGGTTTTAAGTTTCCACCAACAGATGATTCCCAGTAGGGCAATGTGCAGTGGGAATTGGGCACGACCAGTCAACCCTAAGAGGTGCACAAAAGGACATATGAAAGGAGGAACATACGAACATACACGTGTGTTAATAATGCAATGGGCAATAGAGACTTCTTTAGCAATGGATTATAAATGCTTCCTGGCATATATCTGCTGGCGCAGACTTGACCCTGAGGGCTTTATCACAACTTTAGCTAGTAAAGTTCTCGCAGCAGACCAGGCTAACTAATCCCAACCGCAATTTGTGAGCTAAAATGCCTCAGGCATCAGGCTCCTTCGAACACTCAAGGCCAACTGGAAATATTCAGTAGGCAATCTACTTTTGAATGGAATTCAGATTGAAGTAAAAATTTCACATTGAATTACAAATTTGACTGAATTCTGACAATTGAACAAATCTAAGATTTTTTTTTATGTTGTCAACATAACCTATTAAAAAAATGAGGTAAATATTTTGCCACAAATGGGGGCGGGGGAGGGGGGTGGAGAGGTAGAATCTTGTGACATACAATTCCCAAAAAAATAAATTTCCCTTGAGATTTTCTCTTTTTTTCGTTTTTGGCAAAATTTGCCCCACGACATGTACTGGGTATTGTGTGCAAGGCTCATTTTGGCCTGATATATGGCAGTTTAAATCTGGTATTGGTACTGGTATAAGGCAGGCATATAAACCTTGTCTTACCTCAGGTTCCATACCAGACTAGTACTAGCCAGTGGTTTTTTTTCAAATTCCTCAAGTAGGTGCACTGGCTAGGATCCTCAGCGTTAATTAGCAGTAAACGGCGACTGTCCTGGTGGACTAGTAAATATTTTTTGGAATCCTGCCTAGTTCTGGCGACCTGCAGGACCGCACTGTCTAAATCTGGTGACTTCTAAGTTTTTTTTTTGGTCAAGATATGGCGAATTGTTTTTTTTAAGTCTCAAAATCCCCTTTGTTGGATTCGGCCCCTCTCCCCCCCCCCCCCTTTTTCGCCGGATTGCGAAAATTCGCCCAAAAAAACAAACACCAGTACTAGCATAAGGTTGGTATTGCCTAAGGTCATACTTGACTATTATGTTTTTCAATACAAGTACTCATTCCAATATTGTATATCCATGTTGCACCCTAAATATCAATACAACATTGGAATAGACCAATGTTGTGCAATTCTTAAACTTTGCTAATAACCCCTGTTTTGGGTTTTCTTAATTGTAGAAAAATTTTAAACCTGGGGTTTTGGAAAGATTTCAGAATCAGAGAATATTTTTGTTTTGATTCTCTAATGTTTTGAAAATCAAAAGACCTTCTCATAGCAAGTATTCCAAAATTTTCAAAGATCTGGTGGGTTCTTATGAAAGAACCAGCAAGGAACGAGTGATTCTCATGAAAGAACCAGTAATGAACTAGCAGTTTAGGGTTTTTTTTTAACCTAATTCTTTGGTTTGCTTAGAACCTCATTTTAGGGTCAAAAATGGGTTCTCTGTTTTTTGAGAAACCACCAGTCAAGGATCAGAATTGGTTCTTTGATTTTTCATAACTGCCAGTCATGGGTATACATATACCCTAATATCATCTGCTGGTATCAAGCTCCAAAAGGAGAGAACCTCCCAACAAGGAAATTGAATTTTGCTGGGGGTTGTGGTGGAGGAAAGATTTGAAATTTTGCCTTTAAAACCCACACAATTAGTTGTTTGTATTGCCACTACAAAATCTTTGAAAAATGATATAATTGGTACCATTGGAAAGCTCTCAATGTGGAGGGTGCAACCAATGGTTTTTTTTTCTCCAATTTTGTGATGTAGCCACATTGGCAACCATCCATAAAAAGATTTAGCCACATTTGGCTAAATTTTTAAAAACAATCTTGCTACTTTTTAGCTACCTCTAGGGGCACACAATGTAAATATGGCGAACAACACCTTTTCCCCTACTTTTTGGCAAATGTTTTGAAAACAAAAAAAAAACCCCCATTGAGCACCTCACATGTCATTTTTAGATTTCACACTACAGTAGAACCTGTCTAAGTTATTACTGCCGGGACCGGGGGTTCTGTATTAATTTAGACAGGATATTAATAAAGAGAGGGTCATTAAATAATTCTCCGCTCGCGTCATTTGTAACATTTGCGAGCCGTGGCGTTCACGTCGGGATAGCAGCAACCCACAACCGCAACTGCAGCCACAACCAGAACCACAACACAATGGCTTCAAAGAGGTCCACTAATACGAACATGACCAACGAGGTTCGGATAACTCTTTGTGAGCAGAAGAAAAAGCATCCATCGCTCACGCAAGCAGATTTGATCACGTTGCTTCAGGAGACACATAACGTTTCTGTCAGTCAAGGAACAATTTCTCTAACGCTCAAACGCTCGGTTGAAATCCTTGCCAAGGAGGATGCAAACCGAGCGGCAAAGCGGCAACGGATCGTGAAATACCCACTGATGGAGACAGCTTTGTACCCGTGGTTCTTCACATACCAGGACCAAGTCAATATGTCAAGTGACCTCACCAAAGAGAAGGCTGCGTACTTCCTTGTCGAGCTCTACCCTGGCCACGGGGCCTTTGAGTTTTCAAATGGGTGGTTGGAGGCATTCAAAAATCGCCACGACATCAAGTCCTACCACCGCTTTGGGGAATCCGGATTAGCCAACATGGTTGTGATTGAAGAAAGCTTGCCGCAGATTCGTTTGACTCTGGATCAGTATGAACGGCGTGACATCTACAACATGGATGAAACTGGATTGTTTTACAGAATGCAGGTAAGTGCAGCATGATACTGTATGCCCACCTCCAAACCATCGACTTACTTTCACTAACACATGACATTTCAACAAGCGAACAATTCCTTGGCCACAAAGCAACTTGAAGGACGCAAACAGAACAAGGAGCGTCTCACGCTGGCTGTGTGCTGCAATGCTGATGGCTCGAACAAGCTTCCACTTCTTGTCATTGGCAAATACGAAAACCCTCGCTACTTCAAAAAATCCAACCGAGACAGCTTTGGATGCAAGTACCGAAGCAACCCAAAGGCCTAAATGACACAAGTCATCTTTCTCAAGTGGCTGAAAGGGTTTGATGCGCGGATGGCAGGGCGTAATGTTCTTTTGATTATGGACAACTACAGCGCACATATCTCGTTAATGCATCTGTTGTTACACTCCACAACACAACCATGTTCTATCTGCCACCAAACACGACCTCGAAGATTCAACCTTGTGACGCAGGAATTATCCGAAGCCTCAAGGCTTACTATCGGCACCATTTCAATCGCCTCCTCAATCAGCGCCTTCAGGACAAGGTAGCAGACCCCGAAAAGATCGACGTCTTCGAGGCAATGCACATTATTGTTACAACCTGGAGCATGGATGTGAAGCCAAAAACTATTTGCAACTGCTTTCGCCATTGCCGAATTCGCACAACCGATGCTGATGTGACACCGGTCCCGGAAGAACCACTTATTGACCCTAAGGTGATCAAGGACCTCGAAGAGCAGGTTCAAGAGCTTCGGTACCGGAACCCAATGGATATTCGCAATTTCATCGACTATCCCGTTGAGCGCAAAGTTGCTTATGTTCCGACTCAGGAGGAAATTGTGCAGGACCTATCCACCAATCCTATGCCGGAAGATGAAGTGGAGGCCGACAACAGTCAAGAATCCATTCCTGTGAAGGCAACTAAAGCATTACAGTGTGCAAGTTTGCTGCAGCAGTTCTGGATGCAGCAAGACATCGTCGACCATGAGATGCTTATTGGCATCCAGACAGTCAAGGACAAGATCAGCATTATGAGGTCTAGCAAGCTCGTTTAGAAACCAATGTCGGAGTATTTCTCCAAGGTTTAGCTGCCCAAATGTAGAAAAATTTGTGTCAAATCTATGTCTGCCATAGTGGTTATCGATATAAAAAAATTCGGGACCGCCTGTGGAGTATCAATTATTAACTTTTGGAGGTTTATTAATAAATGTATGGGGCCCCACTTGGGACTAGACTGCACATATTAATTATCACAAGTTATTAATTTAGGCAGTATTAATTTAGACAGGTTCTACTGTAGTGTGAAATTTTGCACCAAAAAAAATGTTAGGTGCAATTTGTTGGTTTTAGAATGTTTGGAGCCAAGGTCCAAAAGTTATTGAATATGGAATAATCCTCTAATGGATTATTTCAACTTTGGGGGCAACATGAGATTATTTTTTTTGGAAAACATTAAGGTGAATAAATGTTTTATTTAATGGTGAATTTTCACCAATTTCGAACTGAAAAATATGATTTCGACCTATACAAAAGATTTTTTGATAAAAAAAATGCTTTAATTAGCCAAATTTTGAAGAATTTGTTTTCAAAATTGCCAAATTTGTATCATAAGTTTTAGTAGATAGCCAAATTTGGCTAAATTATTTTCTAAATTATCACCACCTTGGCTACATCACAAATGTCGAAACATCTGTAGTTTGCCTAGGTTCATTATGGTATATGTTGATGTCAAAAAACTTTGGACTTGGACATACCAAGTGTGATTTTGCTAGTCAAATGTTAGAGAAACCATTACATTTGACCATCAAATTGGTTAGATAATGCTCCTATGTAACAACTTAAGAATATCCAAACTTGTCATTATTACCCAATCATGGTATGCATAAAGTGATCTAGTGGTTGAAGTTGCAAACACATGAACAAGGAATTTCCTCAAGCCAATTCACTTGGGTCCATCTAGGTCATTTGGAGACCTACAAGGCAAAGGGGGGGATATTTAGATTGTATACATGGCAAACCCTCCAAGACAATTAATGCCATAGCAGTTGGAAGACTATGCCCATTGAATGGACCAATATGGGACCTTGCACTTGCATGTGATGGAGGTTGCAAGTAATAGTTTGGGGCAAAATGGAGTCTTTGATAATTTGCAACATTGGGTACAAATGTCAAGTTACCCAGTTGTCAAGGACAGCCTAGTAATGATACTAGCAAAGGCAAATGTCTGAACCAATCTTGATGCCCAATTTTTTGCTTATGTAACTTTCAACATACTATGAAAGGTTGAATTATATTTCCCTCCAAAAAGTTGAATCAATTCCAATTTTTGATTCATTTATGGATTGTGAAGTTGATCCAAATGGCACAAATGACAATGACATTGAGCCTGGAAGCATTACTACAACACGAAATGCTAGACCCCCCATTTCACCACCTAGGCGATTTAACTATGGTGAGACAGTTGTGCAATTGGTTTCAGATGTATTGTTTTCAAGTAGGGAGCCAAACAACAAGGATCCAACATTGAATCCAACCCTAGATTCTAGGTGCAACATTGAATTTAAGCCATTGGCACCCCAAGGAACTCCCTAAAGGAATATCCCATGGTCAACACAAGATGCAACTTCTTCTTCAAGAACATTAGGCCTCCTTTCTAGTAATTCCCACCCTACTAACAACGTGGATGAAGGCACATCCCAAGCCAACAAGATGTTTGTAAGGGATGGGGATGATTTCACCACACATGAAAGGGCATGGGTGGAGGCCCAAGCTACCTTACAAGTCCTTCATCAAGAACCAAATATGTATAAATGAAGAGATCTATTCACAATTGCTAGAATTGTGCAAATGTCGATCTTTAAACATGGGGATCACATTGAACATGCTAACAAATGAGCTACAAGTCCTATGTGGGCAACCAAGCATGACGGCTTACAACATGGAATTTATGGAATCTTGCTTTCAATTGGAAGCTCATCTAGATTGGCACAAATGGAATACGTTTGATGAATCATTTCTTGACAAGCAAATTTTTGGGATGAAGCTAAGTGACTTGCAAAAACTTGTTCATGAGTTAATCTTGGCACCCTCCCCCTCTAGTGATGTGTTAGAAGCTATGTATGATTCGATGACTACATGGTGAGACAAAAAGTTTAAGGATGATTATGCTACAATGGAAACAAAAACATTGGCAGTTCATTGATAAATCCATGAAACATGGATGGCATATCGATTGTGTTCCCTCCGTGTGCATGTCCTTAGGGAATATAGAACAGCATTATTGCAACACCCTAGTGTAACAATTGAGGTACAACTTGGGTGTAATTAATCCTATGTGATTATGTCATGTATGAGCTACCATTTAGTGACTTTTGTACATTCCAATCAAGATTTTTGGTTCGATGTCATTATTACACATGTCATATTTTTCATTTTGTTGGTGCAGGTAACTACGAGAGAGGAGCTTGCCACATTACAGAAGTTCTTTCACTATCAAAAGTTTCTAAATGTTATCATGCCAAGCTTTGATGTGATTCTTGTTGTTGGAAATGTGAAGTCAACAATAGTAAAGGTGGGGGATAAGGGATTATGGTGGACCCACTAAGCGTGTTTTGTTAATCGTTTGGTTTGATTATTTTGACAACATATCGATAAATTCCAACCACAAATTCAAAACATTTATCATGATATGATATGCAAGGATTGAAAGAATTTATGTGGTTCATGTAGAATTCCTTTTAAAATGTCACCATTAAAATGGTTGTTTTGATGTGTACAGTTTTGCATGGATCTTTTTGCAAAAGGAAAAGATGGTGGTGCATTACGTCTAAAAGCAATGATAAAATCAACATTGACTCCAAAGCAACAAGGAAAGTTGGAATTCCTTGGTTGGATCATGTTCCAATTAATGTTGTATGGGGTTCATGTCACAAGGCCATTCATTCAAGCAACAATGGCCTTTGCATGTGGGAAGAACCCTATGTCTACAATTGATGTTTCAATTAATATGTGGACAACATATTTTGAAGTTTACAAGTCATGCACTTCATCATTAATTGCACCACTATTGGTAGAAAAGTAGGAAGCCCAAAAAAATGCATTGTGTTCAATCGAAGTGCAAGATTGCCCATACATTGCATTGGGAATTCTAAACCTACCTACTTTTGGGCCCCAATTCTTGGAAGAGGTTAAGAATGTGTGGAGGTTAATATTCAAAAGTTTATTTTCTGATTGTCTACTGGTAGGGGAGGCACTACAATGTGGGTTCATGAAATGTTTGGAAAGTATGCAACATTCAATTAACATTCCCAACATTATGAAGAAACAAATTATGAAGACAATGGACAAGTTTGTAGAAGAGCCTGAATTAATAGATCTAGTGTTTAAGGTAGATGTCGGTGTGGATGTGGAAGATTTTCTAAATTCATGTGACTTTGTAGGAGCCACACAAGTTGTTCAGGTGATTTTATTATTTTTTATTTTACATATACACAAATTGCAAACAAAATAATGGCACCTATTTAAGAACTATCATGTGTATTTTTGAGTATGTTCAATGTGTAGAAGTTGTAACATGTGTCCCATATTGTATTTTCACGATAAAAAATTCCAAGTGAAACATGTAAGAGGAAAAAAATGCTCAAGTAAAGTTGATTAGGAATATAAATGATTGGGAGAAGTATGGCACATGTAAGCACAATTTGAAAGGTGCATGAAGAAAATGAGGAGTGAAAAACTTCATCAATTGCACAAGTTCATAACTAATAGTACCTACTTCCATTGCACGCGGATTGTGATTTGCTTCAAGCTTGATTGGCCCAAAATACGACTATCAAAAGCATCCACGTGCTTCAATGAACTAAAGCTTCCTATCTATGATGATGATGATGTCATGCTTAGGAAACTGAATTATGTTTTTAAACATATGGCATATCCCCATGTGTAATCAAAAGATGGGCTAGTGCTTGGTTAAATTTTTGTAGCGTCTATATTTTGGTACTAGACATCTATGACAATATACTTGGTACATGCAAAAGTGTTTTATCAACCTTAATCCCAATTGCACTTTGTATAATTACATATATGTGGGCATGGGTTTTCTATTGTGTGGTTTATACATGCATAACAATATCTAATTAAATTGCATATGCAATATTGTGGTTCATATTCCACTACCCATGTGGACATCCAAATATTGCACTAGTTTTTGCAAAACCTACATATGAGGCAACTATGGACATTAGGTTTTTTTGTTGACATTGCAATATCCACATGGGGTGATTAAAATGCTCGTTAGTTTTTGGGCATTTCTTGCAATACCCATATTGAAGTCTTCAAGTACCAATTGGTTTCTATTAGGCACTACTACAAAATGTGGGTGCAGTTCACTAGACTAGTTCATTACTTTTTCACTGGTCCTTGTTCACTACAACTAGTGAATCATTCAAAATCCAGTGAAATCACTTGGTGTATAGGGACACCATTTGTTGTAGTGGGGGGATTCTACAATTCCCACACATGGGACATCCAAAATAAATACCCATTGGTTTTTTGTGTTGGTTTTTGGACATTTCTTGCAATACTCGTATTGAGGTGCCTTCAAATGCTAACTAGTTTTTATTGGGAGATTTGTGCAATACCCAAACATGGGCCATCCAAAAATACCCATAGGGTTTTTAATTGGGTGATTCATGTAAAACATAAAATCGTAGTTGCTAAAAAAAACGTAAATGATGAAGATGAAAAAAAATATGGATGAAAAAATGAAAAAACGAATCAAAGAAATTAAAGAAAGAAAGAAGATAAAGGAGATACAAAATGAATAAAATGAAAGAAAAATGAAAAAAAAGAAAAAAACCAATATAAATACATAGAATAAGTTTTTTATTATTAATTGTTATATTGGCAAGGTTAAATTAAAGTTGTGAAAAAGTTCAATTAAATTTTAAAGGCTTGAAATAAAGTGCTTTTGGAGGATTTTAGGGTCCAAAAGTGAAAAAGAAATTGGAAAATTTAATAGAATGTTAAAAGAAGATTTCCAATGTGTAGCCATAATTAAATATTAATGGGTGATTGAAGTTTTTCCCAAGTCATCTAGTTTATAGGTAGATTTGGTTAAATATTATTATGGATGATCATTATTATGTTTATTTCCAATCAATGATAACCAATGGTTTTTCTTGGCAAAGTTTTGCAATATGGCAACAAAAAGAATTGGATAAAACTTGAAATTTTTCATTTTTAATGGAAATTTGAAAACAAAATCCCAAAAAAAGGAATATTGCCAATCTTTCAAGACCATAGTTTTAACCAAAAAATTAAAAAACCTTGATGATAACCATTTCAACTTTGAAAAAGAAGTTCCTTAAAAAACTTCAGTAAAAACCTTTAATCATCATTTTATATTTTTAACTAAAATAACTATAGGGAAGTTGGCAATATTCGTGAAGTGTATATTTTTATTTTCATTGAACCAATGATTTAAAAACTTTTTAAGTAGGGTCTTTTTTGTGTTGCCAATCTTTGGTATTAACAAATTGATATTCTTAGCCATCTTTCACAAAACGTTTTTCGAATTCACACTAAAAACCCTAGAAAAAATTCCAAGCTTCTTTTGGCTACATGGCTGACATTTGCCAAAAGAAAAAACATTCTTCCAACCCCTCTAAAAACCCTAAGTGTTGAATGCCAAGAATGGGTTGGACCATTGAAAAGAGTGAGGCACAATGAACATGATCTCTTCAACATCAACTTGTGAACATTATGCCTACATTTTGTTGAGTGCACCAAACTTGATAATATGAGTATTGTGAGGAAGTGTGGTTGCTTGAAAACATTGGTGAGTGGTGAAAGGTGGAAATAATAGTATATTGTGAAGAATTCTTGCTACTTGTTTTTTCATAGTTTGGTTGCTTTGAAGCATTGATGGGTTGTCGAAGGTGGCAACAATAGCAAAATAAAGTAGCATCAATAACAATAATAATAAAGTTACAACAATAAAACACAAGCACTAGTAGAGGCACTTGGAGCTCAACAATTCACCAAGGGTGGCAACAATAGGAGTGCAATATATAATAAAAAATGTAGTTCATAGTATATCAACAACATTACCACGACAATGCTTGGAACAACATATAAGTTACAAAGGATGGCAATAATAGGAGAACAACAATAAGAATAGCAGAAAGCATTTGGAGTTCATGATTTTTTTGAGGTTGCTACAATTTTCAAACTTGCTAAAGTAAGGTATGATTAACTTACTTTTTCATGTGAGTTTGAGTTTTCTAAGTTTGTTGAAAAAATGAAGTTGGAAATCCTCCACAATTTTAAAATATTTTGTAAAGAACACTTGTAGTAGCCATGTGGTTTTTTTTTTTTAAAATGCGCTACCAAAATATTTGAAATGGGAATTTTTAAAAAATTATGTTGAGAATTCAAGCTCAACTAGTTAAGTGTCATTAGTTACTGGAGTAAGAAAGTAACTAGGTTACTTTCACAAGGTTGAACTACTTTATTTACCTATTTTTAGTTTGGTTATTTATGGTTTGGTCTTGTAGTTAAATAACTTGGTGTTGATGGTTTGTTTTTTTTTTTTTTCATTACACAAGTTTGTGTATTTCATGTGACAAGAACCTTGAGGAATTATTGTTATGTTTTTGTGTTGTGAACATTGTTTTATAGTTTCCTTTCAATAAAGTTTTATGTTCTCACTTGAGTAGATCTCCTATTTGTCAACATGGTATCAGAACTTAAGTTGTTTGATGAGAAAATTGAAAAAAAGATCTAAAGTTAGAAAGTCTCTAGAACTAGAACTTGAGATTCTCTAGTAACATCATAGGAGGTTGTCAAGTGCAAAAGAGAAATCGGGAAAGGAAGAAGTGAAGATAAATAAAAGAAAAGAAAAGAGGTGAGAAGAGATCAACAGATCAAGGGTCGAGGAAGTCATATCTTTAAATCTAGATTTACATCTATTGTGAAATGATCTTGGAGTGAAACTTAAAGAGATTGTAAAAGACTATAAGACGCTTCTATTTTCAAAGTTTCAAAAGAAGAAGATTTGTTTTGTGAGAGTTATGAGCTTTTGAAGATTCGCCTCAGATTTGGTTTTTTGGTCATATCTCCTTTTTCTGAGCTTTTTTGGATTTGTAGTTTTCGAATCTTATAGATCATAAAGGATTATATATGTGAGAGAAATTTCAAGTCATTTGGATATGTATTGAGTGAGATTTAAGTATCTAAAGTTTCAGTCTCAGTTTTGAAGTCAATTTCTTTTGAGAGTGATAACTCTTTGTGGTCGTCACCAATAGAGCTATAATTTTGAGCACGTATAGAAAACATATATTTAATGTGTCTCCCAAAATCTCAAGGAGGTTCAAGCTTTTAAAGCGAGTTGTAAGTCATTTTGTGTTCAGGTCCCAGTTTGAGGTGACTTAAAGGAAGTAACAAGATCTCTCATTTTATGAAGTGAAATGAACTGAAAATTTGAGCGATGGTAGTAAACATAGGCTCTCATGTTTCAGCAAAATTTAAAATCAATTCAAGGTCATATGTGAATTTTGTAGCTTTGCAAAGTTGCTATGATTGAAATCTACATTAAAAAGACATCAAAACAATTTTTGAAGTGGAGCAAATACAACTTGGGAGAACTTGAAGGAAGGAGTTTGAAGATTGGGAATCACAAATACATTATCAAGACCTACATACAAAAGTTTGGTATGTAATCATGTACTCAATACCATATAGAATATTATACGAAATACGTACATATACGTAAAACCTATGTATAGTATAAAATTTTATATAATACTCGGGACATACATACATATGTAAGGTCCATCTTGTTCAATTTTAACCCTAACCCTAATCCTAGAAACATGAGGAAGGAAAACCCTAATCCTAATCCTAGAAACCCAAGGAAAGAATTAAACCATTTGTGAAAACCTGAGAAGACATTGAGTGTTGCTTTGAGAGATGGCGGACAATCTTTTTCAAATTGCAATTGAGGAATTAGACAAGAACAATTTCCAAGTGTGGAAATTTAGAATTATGAATTTCTTGATGGGGAAAGGTTATTGGGAATTCATAAGTGGTGATGAGACATAACCATTTCTCCCAGAAAACTCCACACAACAACAAATTCAAGCCAATAAAACTTGGCATGAAAAAGCAAAGAAAATCTTGTATTGGCTTTTTGTGAGCATGTTTGATTCCATGATTATGCATATTCAAGATGCAAAATCACCCAAGCAAGTTTGGGATACATTAGTGAAGATGTAAAACACCAATACATAAGCCCGCAAAATGCAACTCAAACAAGAGTTGCATAATCTATAGAAAAACAAGATGAACATCAATGACTATTCTATAAAGGTGAAAAACCTTGCATATGTTCTTGCATCTATAGGAGCCCTTGTAGATGATGAAGATATAGTGGCCGTGACTTTGAATGGACTTGGAAAAGACTATAACCAGTTTTGTATCTCAATTGCAGTTCGAGAAACATTTTTCAATTTCCAGGACTTGATAACCCTACTTATAAGTGAAGAGATGAGAGTTGTTGGTACTTCATCCAATGGAGGATCACAAGAAAGTGCCTTCTATTCAAATTCTAATAGAGGTAGAGGTAGAGGTGTTAAAACCTCATTTCAAGGTCGACATGGAAGCTCGCATGGTGGACATCATCAATATGAAGGTCATTCTCATGGAAGTGGACAAGGAAACTTTAGAGGAAAAGGAAGTCGTGGAGGTCGTGGTGGAAATCATCGAGGTCAACAACCAAATAGTGACTCAAACTGTTACTATTGTGGGAAACCTGGGCACATGGCAAAGAATTGTTATCAAAAGGAGCATGATGCATGGAATGGAAAGCTCCAACAAAGGAATTATGCATCGACTAACAATCAAGGTGATGAACAACTATTTGTGATGTAACACATGGCAAATTCAATAATAGGAGGTGTATAAGATAACAATGTTTGGTACGTGGATTCTAAAGCTTCAAACCACATGACTAGTCATGGAGAATGGTTTAAAGACACAAAGGAGTTGAAGACACTAGGGTTTGTGGAAACTGGTGATGACACTACACATCCCATCACACAAATTAGCAAGGTGCCATTGTCCATGAAAGATGGGCAAACAAAGTACTTGAAGGATGTACTTCATGTTCTAACCATAACAAAAAATTTGGTCTCTGTAGGCCAGATCGTGGAACAAGGTTTATAGGTGACATTCAACCCAAATGGATGTTTTGTGGAAGACATGAAGAACCGAGGCAAATTGATTGCCAAAGGGGAAAGGAATGGACGAATGTTCACCTTGGATGTGAACATACCTGAGGTGAATTTCATGTTATTCACACATGGAAAAGGAGTTGGAGACATTGGAATTTGGCACAAGCGAGTTGGCCATGTTAATTTCCAACGTCTTAAGCTAATGGAAAAACAAAATCTTGTTAGAGGTCTTCCTAAATTTGGAACAGAAGAGGTGATGTCAGAAGTTTGTGAAGCATGCCAGTTGGGGAAGCAAGCTAAACATCCATTTCCAGTTCAAACAACTCATGTAAGTCCCAAACCTTTGGAAATGATCCACTCAGATGTGTGGACCACGAAGACAGAATCCATTGGAGGATGCAAGTACTATGTGAGTTTCATTGATGACCACACAAGGAAGGTGTGGGTCTATTTCATGAAACACAGAGGTGAAATGTTTCAACATTTTTTGAATTTCAAAGCAATGGTGGAGAAGGGGAAAGGTGTGAGCATCAAGTGCCTCAGGTCTGATGGAAGGGGAGAATATTTTTCAAACAAATTCAATGAGTACTTGAAGGAGCATGGAATTCAAAGGAAATATTCATGTAGTTATTCCCCATAGCAAAATGGAGTTGATAAAAGGAAAAACAGACACATTGCAAAAATAGCACGTGTCATGTTGAATGAGAATAATTTGCCAAATTACTTTTCGGCTGAAGCGGTATCAACTGCAATCTATATCATGAATTGAACACCCACATCAGCAGTTCATGGCATGACACCTAAAGAAAAATTCACAGGAAAAAAATCAAACGTCTCACACATTAGAGTGTTTGGTTGCATTCATACGTGCATGTTCCTGATGAGAAGAGATCAAAACTAGATCCAAAAGCGAAGAAGTGTATCTTCATTGGATATTCTTTAGAACAAAAAGGATATAGATGTTTCAACCCTTCCATTCGGAAGTTGTAAGTGAGTAAAAATGTTGTGTTTGATGAGATGGTTAGCTGGTATTCACCCCCAAAGATAGCAGAAGATGGAGAGGTTAGAAATGGTGATGTTTCATCAAATGTGGAACAAGAATCACAATTAGTTAGTGGACCACAAGAGTTTTCAATTAGTGGGTCCAATAGCATTCCATGGAAAGGAAGATTAAAATCTTCAAAAATTGCACATGGTAGTTCTCAAGCATCATCTAGAAATCCTCATGTAGATGATGAATCAAATGATTCAGAAAAGAATGCGGGTGAAGAATCAAAAATCCCTTCAATCATTACTCCTAAAGCTCGGATGGCCAAAAAGGCTTTGAAAACACTTGATAACAACAATGGAGTACAAAGATCCACACGAGTCAAGTACCCTATACAAAGACTCACATATGATGGCTTTGTTGTTCATCATTATGCATACATGGTGAGAGTTGTACAAAAGTTTGAACCCATTTGTTTTGAACAGGTGGTTGGAAACCCTAAATGGGATAATGCCATGGATGAAGAGATGGCAACGTTGGATGCTAATGCTACTTGGGAATTGGTAGTTTTACCAAAGGACAAGAAAGTAATTGGGTGCAAATGGGTGTACAAAGTCAAACACAATGCAGATGGATATGGTTATTACAAAGGCAATATGCCTTGAACAAATTGTTCGAATATGGGATGACGGGTTGCAAACCCATTTCAACTCCATTAGAGCAAAATGTGAAGTTAAGTGTAGATGAAGGAGACCTTATGGAGGATACCACTATGTACAAATGCATAGTGGGGAGTTTGATTTACATGACCATCACAAGGCCAGATTTGAGTTATGCAGTTGGACTGGTGAGTCAATTCATGCAAACACCACGAAATCCACATTTGGATGTAGTGTGGTGCATACTGAGGTACATAAAACACACTTTGCAGTGTGGATTTTTTTATGAAACCAAGAGCTAGTTACAAGTACATTGATACACGGATGTTGATTGGGTTGGCAATGTTTCAGATAGAAGATCAACTAATGGTTTCATGTTTTCTTTTGGAAATGGTGCTGTTAGTTGGAATAGTAAAAAACAACCAACAGTTGCATTATCAAACACGGAGGTAAAATACAGACGTGTAGCAATTGTTGCATGTGAAGTAGTTTGGTTACAAAAACTACTCTCAGATTTGGGACATTTAGTGGATGTTCTTATTGTCATTTATTGTGATAACATTAGTAGCATACTACTTGCTAACAACCTGGTTTATCATGCTAGGACAAACACATTGAGGTGCACTACCACTTTATTAGAAAGAAAGTCCTAGCAAAAGAAATTGACCTTATTCATGTCAGTACTGAAAATCAAATTGCTCACATTTTCACAAAGGCTTTAGGTACATACAAGCTAAAAGAAGTTTCGAAAAACGCTTGGTGTACTAGAAGTGGATTTGAGCTTGAGGGGGAGTGTAGAGAATTCAAGCTCAACTAGTTAAGTGTCATTAGTTACTGGAGTAAGAAAGTAACTAGGTTACTTTCACAAGGTTGAACTACTTTCTTTACCTATTTTTAGTTTGGTTATTTATGGTTTGGTCTTGAAGTTAAATACCTTGGTGTTGATGGTTTGTTTCCTTTTTTTTCATTACACGAGTTTGTGTATTTCATGTGACAAGAACCTTGAGGAGTTCTTGATGTTATGTTTTTGTGTTGTGAACATTGTGTTATAGCTTCCTTTTAATAAAGTTTTATGTTTGCACTTGAGTAGATATCCTATTTGTTAACAAATTACACTAGGGGAAAAAATTTAATTGATTTTTTTAAAAAAATATTTATTTAGTGTAAGACTTTGGCCCCAAAAAATGGAGTTAATAGCCTAGTAGCAACCCTTTTTTGGGGGGACTTTTTTAAAGACTTGAAAACAAAGTGTTTTTGGATATTTTCAATATCTAGAAGTGAGAGAAAACCAATAGTAAAAACATAAGATTCCTATGTTTGGTGTTCAAATTTGTGCATAATGTGGTTTTGGAGGTTTTGCATCACCAAAAGCGAGAGAAAACAAATTAGCAAAACTCAACAGATTCTTTTATTTGATTTTCAATATAGCCAAAATATTAAAGCAATTCACTAAAGATTTGTAATTCACATTTGGATTTTATTGAATTTTGGAGCATGATTAAAGATTCTTGTGAATGATCACCCCTTATTTTACATCTCCTAATTACTAATTGCCATATTGATTCAAGGAATCATTCTAAGGAAAATTCTAACTTGTGGGAGGCTTAAATTAAGCCTTATGTTTTTTAAAACTTTAGGTGACCAAAGGTGGTAAGAGTCTAGCAAAAAAAAGTAGTAAGAATTTCTTGGAAATTATTTCGTGAGATTGGGTTTTCTAACCCTAGGGGCATGGTGGGGGTTGTTTGCATGTTTTGATTATGTTGAAATTTTGATTATGTTTGCAAGATAATTATTATATTGCAACTTACAATTGAAATGGTGTTGAACAAGAATGATAATTTTGAATTATATCCTTGCACCTTTGAATTTTATGTTACAATTATTTTCAACATTCAAGAGACAACATACCTTAGATTATGTAAGTGGCAAAATGGTTAGGTCAACCACAATTGTTATTTTGGTCTTACTATAATGTGCACAACTTGCCCCTTGACTTGTAATAGATTACGGAGCTTTTACTTGGGTAGTTATGCCATTTGGCCCATAAAGAATGGACCTCCTACTTATCAAAACTTAGTGAGTAGAGCTTTCAAAGAATAATTAGACAAATCCATAAAGATTTTATTATGTATAATAACATGTATTTTACTATGTATGGACATTCAAATGGCAACCTCAAATTATGTTTCCAAAAAAATTGGGATTAGTTAAAATCCAAATAAGTGTGCATTTATAATATTCTTAGGGATGACATTAGGATTTATAGTTTCCAAGGAGGTGAAATATTAGATCCTAAGACAAACCAAGCCATAGTTTAAATGTTTATTCCAATTTATCCACAATAGATTCAAGAATTTAATGGAATGGTTTAATTTAATATCTATTTTTCACCGACGTTCTGTCCAATCCAAGGATACCCACTAAGGTTTTTGGCTCTCATTCATATGTATGTGCTACCCACTAGATTTCAAGAAAGATTCCACCAAGGTCCTTGCAAATGCATTTCTTTACATGCTCATAATTTTACAGCTTAGACCTCCTTTAGGCGTCAACATCAACCCCTTATAAATCCTAACTCTAGCAAGAACATAAAGTTTGCTATGTTGTAGTCATTGGCACAGTGGAAATCAAATAGCAACTACAAATTTCTACAGGCTCTTACTTCTACACAAACCGTATCAATTTCAACAAAAAAACAGACCTATCCTTCTTTGCCCTTGAACTCCTTTTCTTATATTTGTCCAACAACATCCTATCTCCCATCTCCCTTATATGCTTGTAGCGCCCTTGGCCACCCATTGTTTGCTGCCAACCTATTTCACATAACACACAAACAACAAAGTTTCCTACACACAACCACTAATAAACAATGATGATATAAACTCCGCCACCTACACGAAGAAAGTTGACGGCCGCTCAAAACAAAACCTAAACCCTAAAATAAAGTAGTGTTCACATTAGAGAGATCCAAGTGACTTCCTGTCAAATCACAGTACAACATGACAAAATAAGCACCTGTTTGGTATTCCATAGTCTCTATCTTTGCTCGTGCGGAGCAAATTTAATAAGTGAACCTTGTAATGTGTTTTCTGGTAATTTGAACAAGTCATTTATTTTGGCGAAAAATCACCAAAAGGGCGACACTGATCCAAACTTTTGGCGGGAAAAACCCTGTTTAAAAAATAAGTGGTGGCCAAATTTCCCCCAGGTTTAATGGTTTTTTGGGGGAAAGTGTGGCTACAGGCCTGTGTGAAGGCTACACAGTCAATGGTCCTGTACAAAAGTGTCGCCAGTTAAGTGGAAATCTGCTTGGGAGGCTCACCATTGCTGCTACACTACAAATTTGGGAAAGAAAAAATACTGGAACTTTGAACTGGAAAACTAATTGATCGTACACTTGCCACGTGAAGTTGAAAGAGAAGTGAGGTCGATCTGAGTTGCTACCAAATGGAAAATGTCAACTTTGATCTCTCCCCCATAGTCCGATTTGATTATGCAGAGTAGATAATTCCATGAAAGCCAGCCAAATCACCTGAATGGGTCCACCCAAGTCCCAAGACCTATAAAATCGGGAATTACAGATGCACATTGCTGCTGCATAGATACACACGTTGTCTATTCGCGAATCGCAGCTCCATGCGAGCTCCGGTCGCGACAGCCCAGATCATGCACGGGAAAACCACCTATCTTTTCCCTCTTTATACTAGACCCGAGAGACATGATCATGCATGGAAAATTCAAGGGTCACAAGTCCTGACTCCTGACTCGTCGTCACACCGCCTCACCTCCTGAGAAGGCATCCAATTTGGATTCAGAGCCTGAAACCCATCCAGTTCTTACAGCATCTCCAGGGGTGCTCCCCTATTTGTGCCTGCACTAATATCTCCATGTCCAAGATTTACCTAGTTAAGTTTTTTTTCCCCTCCTCTCACCCATTTCAGTGAAAAAGTTCATGATATAAAATCAATTTTTTTTCCTCACCACCCATTCTACTGAATTTTTTCATAATATAAAGTGAGATATTATTAAAGTCACAGCACTTGGATCAATTATTATAGTTGATGACCAAAAAGTAATAATTTTCATTTTGTGCATTCTTTGTTGTGGTCACTACCCATGTCCTGAGTAATGCAAAAAAAGCACTTTTCCGTCAACTTTCTGCTCCCGGTGTAGGAGCTTTTTCTGCTGTGGGTGGAGATGGTCTTACAAGAGACCTTCTCCCAACCTTACATATGGCACAAGTTTTTATTGCAAGCAGTACAAGAGTACTCCTACTTCTTTATTTTTCCTTGTCTATCTTTTTTGTCAAATAAATGGAATGATGCCCAAACACACTTTGAAACCATGTTATGCAAGTTTTGAGGTTATAATAGCATATTAGCCATTACAACCCCAAAACCTGCATAACAAGGCACAAAGTGTGTATGGACAGCACCAAGATGTGTCTGTATGACTCTAGACACATCTTGGATTGGCAAAAGGGTAGTCAGGGGGAAAAAACAAAAAAACAGAGAATACTTTTGTACTGCCTCCAATTACAAGTATGTGAACATATAATGTTGGGGCCTCCCCTCCCCCTAGAAAAGATTATTCTGTTTTTGCATGGGAATTTCATGCATCTTGCATGTGTGGTATTTAAATTCCACTTCTGGAGGATAAAGCCTGATCGAGGCCATGGGTCTTTACCAATTAAACAGGGGCCCATGTGAGGTGAAGGTGAGCACCGGGCCAATTATGGTGAAGCTTCTGGCCGAGGGCTTCATTGAGGATCAAGACCTGCTCCAATTTTTTTCCTATTTTATCTCCCATGATACCCAGTGTGTACATGGAAAAAACTGTGGGCTTTTCAAAACAGCATTCCATTGTTTGGAACACCATGCAAACAACGGAGTTAAAAATTGTTGGGTCAGGTGCCAACATATTTAGTGTCAACATAGTAGAGGCCATACTTCATCCAAAATAGTGTGCATCTGCCACTGTAGTCCTGTCAGTGGACATGCATAAGCCTTTGTAGTACTCATTAAAAAATACAGCATAGCTACCCAAGGTAGCTTTGTGATTAAACAATTATTATTTTAACTACATTATAATTTTTCCAAAATTTTAATTCAGATTTCATGTTATAAATTACAGATGGTGAATAATTATGTTCAATTAAAAAATAATTATGCATATACTATAATTGATTCTTATCTGAAGTAATTACAATGATCTTAGAGTAATGTAATATTATCTATACTAATTTATTTATTTTACTTTAAGAATATAAAATATATAATGTAAAAAATCTATGTTTTAAAAATAATTATTTAATGTTACCTATAAGTAATAAATATAATCATTTATAATTATTTATAAAAGTGATTCATTATGGATAACACTAGTAGAAAAAGCCTTAAAACTCAATCAATTATTTTTGGAATTGAAATATTAATTTTAGATTCCAAAAAAAAAATTCAGAATTTAAATATCATTTTTTAGATGCAATAAGTCTTTGAATTTCAATTAAAATTTTCAGAAATGTCAGTTTTCATATTCAAGATTGAAATGTCCAATTTTGGACTTAATTTATAATTTTCTGAATTGAAATATTAATTCTGAGAATCCAAAATAATAATCTGGAATTGCACTTTCAAGTTTCAAATCAAATAACTTTTTAATCTAATTAAAAAACTCAAAATTGAAATACTAATTGTTAGAATCAAAAATAATAATTTAGAATTCAAATATCAAAATTTAGATCAAATAATATTTTTAAATTTAAATATTAAAAAAATTCAAATATGTTTTTAAAGAATTGAAATAGCAAATTTCAGAATCAAATATCAAATTCAACTAATTCTTTAAAGAATTGAAATAGTAGTTTTCAGAATTGAAATATTAATTTTGAAATTCAAATAGTTTTTTTTTCAAATCCAAATAATTAAAGAATGAATTCGAATAAAAATTTTTTAGAATTAAAACATCAATTTTGATGTTTAGATATAATTTTAATAATTTGAATTATAATTTTATAATCAAACATATATTTTTGAAAAAAATTAAAAAGTTTAAGAATTCATATTTAAAACTTCAAATTCAAATATTGATTTTTAGATTCAAACAAAGGTTCAAATATAGTTTTCAGAGTTGAAATAAGAATTTTCAGTATTGAAATATCAGTTTTCAGATTTGAATAACAATGTTCAAAGTTCAAATATTGATTTTTAGATTCAAATAAAATGTTTTATGATTCAAATAATTTTCTTTTTACTCAAATAATGATTCTTAAGTTTTTAAAAATCAGAATGCAAATTTTAAAAATCAAATTCATATAAATATTTCTTAGATTAAAATATCAATTTTTGAACTCAAATATGTGTACATTTTATAGCTGAAATATTAATTTTTAGATTCATTATATGAACAATATACATACATACACATAATTAATATACACACAAATATATATTTATGATATGTGCAATATATCGTAAATGTAATTTTAATACATACATAAAAATACATTGTTGTGTCACTATACAATACCTTTAAGATGTGACTAATTTGGTGACTATTGCGACTAATGGGACATATCAATATATTCGTGGATGAAAATAAACTTAAAAGTCATTTAACTAATAGGATGAAGTTTCCAATAATTGCATCATAGTTATAAGAGTGAAAATAATTGAAATTTGATCAGTGAAGTCAGAAGACCATAAGTGTTATTGTGCTACAATTATTAAAATGGCATCATAGATGAAGAAAAAGATATCATCTTTGTTATAGAGCCAAAATTGTTTTCCATAGGAACAATCAATTTACTTGAAATAATTCCATTTATGAAAACCATAGATGTGGGGATCATGGATACAAATGTGAATACTAATATTTGAAAACAAAGATTTGAAGTACAGAGCACATAAAAGAAGATACCTAGCAATAGATATGAGCCAGAAGTAACTCTAGAAGATAAAATGTCTCCAGAATTGTATTACAACATCAACCATGGAATGTTGTAATGGATGAAACTCCAACAAAAATCAAAGTACATGGATTGCGAATAACTAGACGGACGTTCATTGAAGATCAACAATTGATGAAGCTCAATTTAGGAACTAATGCAAAACTATAGATGGTGAAAATCAATGTGTAGTTGAAAATAAGCAAGGTGCTGGAAGTGGAGCAATTGTTGAAGGAATTCAACGATGTTTTTGCATGGACATACAAAGATTTGAAAGGGATTCCACTAGAACTAGCACAACACAAAATTGAATTGAATTTTATGAAGATATTTTTGGATGACTTTATAGTGTATAATGACATGGAGGGTCATTTGTAGAAGCTCAAACTATGTTTTCAAAAGTGCAAAGAAAATGGCATTAATCTAAATCCGAACAAATGTGCATTTATGGTATTTTTTAGGGATGATCTTGGGTTTTATTATTTCCAAATAAGGGAAACTACCATATCCAAAGAAAATACAAGCAACAGTAAACATGCCACCACCTAAGAATCTCGAGCAAATTCAACTATTCAATGGGATGGCACAATTTTATAGATGTTTTATAAAAAAAAGTGCTACTATTATGGCACTTATCACTAAACTAACCAAAAAGACATAGACTTTTATTTGGACAGAGGAATGTCAAAAGGCCTGGGAATTGATTAAACATAAGTATGTTGAAACATTGATATTGATATCACCAAACTCGTAGGTGGAATTTCATGTTCATACAGATGCGTCCTTGTTAGTTGTGAAAGTCATGTTATTTTAGTATGTAATAGGGAGGAGTGATCAACCAATAGTGTATGTTTTTAGGCTTTTGAACATAACATAATAAAATTATAACACAATACAAAGAAAGGTTTTAGCAATGGTTTTTTCTTTACACAAGTTTAGACATTATTTGTCGGGCAATAAGTTTGTCTTTTATGTAGATCATATGGCATTGGTCTATTTGGTCAACAAACCTCAAGTTTCAAGGAAAATAGTTAGATGGTTGTTATTATGCCTTAAATATGATTTCATAGCAGTGTATAAGTTAAGTAGAACTCATGTAATTATAGATGCATTGTCAAGATTACTGGATAATACAAAACCCACATGTGTGCTTAATCAAATCACATATTCATGTTTATTTTATACAAGGCCTAAATGGTTGAATGATGTAAAAGAATTTTTGATAACAAGATAGATTGAGGGCATGTTATCGGTGCAATAGAAGTAGATATTGGTTAAGAAAGCATAACCTTTTACATTAAAGAATGGTGAATTGTGTAGAACGGGCCAGAACAATAGATTGCGACGATGTTTGACAACAACAGAAACATAAATGGTGATGAAAGAACTACATGAAGGACCTTTAGTGAGGCATTTTGTAATTAAAATAACGTAGAGGAAGATATTGGATGCTGGATATTAGTGGCCAACTATTTATAGGGACATGCATTATTACTATAAATCTTGTGATGCATGTCAAAGAACAAGAGGATTGGCAATTCAAAGTCTTGCAAAGCTTGTCACAAGACTTCCAAAGGAACCATTTATGAAATGGGGATTTGATTTTGTGGGGCCAATTAAGTCGACAAGAAAATATACAAAGAACAAATATATTCTTATTGCCACAAATTATGTTACTAAGTGGGTGGAAGCAAGAGCATTGAGAACTAATATAACATCAATCAAAAAAATAAATTTATATGAATGCATATTAACTAGGTTTGGATGTCCTTTGATTATAATCACATATCAGGGAGTTCATTTCATTATTAATGTCATCAAGTATGACAGATCATTTTTTGATGAAACATGTGAGTTCTATAACTTATTATCCTCAAGGGAATGGGCAAGTTGAGTTTACTAACAAGGTACTTGGGACACTATTGACCAAGTTAATTAATGAAAATAAAATAGATTGGGATGAACATTTGTCTACAATGTTATTTTCATACAAAATTGTATACAAATTAGCAATAGGGTATACACCATATCAATTAGTGTATGGATTACATCCATTAATGCCCATAAAATACATCATTCCAATTGTTGGTGGAAATGAGATAGACAATACTCTAATGAGAGTTTTACTTAGTAGAATTATAAAGCTCGAAAAGTTGTAGGAAGTTAGAGTGCAGGTTGCAAGAACTGCATGAATTCAATAGTGGTATAGAACATTATGGAGTCAACAAAGAATCTAGAAAAACAATTTAGTTTTGGTGATTATGTTCTATGGTTTCCAAAGGGCAATAAGTCACACCTAGTGAAGTTTGCTAGGAAATGGTTTGGACCATACATAATATAGTATGTCTTACCAAATAACATTGTGTTATTAGTGACCATTGAAAAGTTTGAAACTAACCTTGTGTTGGTTAATGCAAATAAGCTCAAACCTTATAAATACATGGAATTTGTTGTTCATAAAAAAAACAATAGATGCCATTGGGAACAAAGTGCAGGTGAAGTTCAAGAGGTGAATTCTAACACAGAGGAGGACGATTAAGGATGCAAAATACATAAACCATAGATGAAGAAAGCTAAAGATAAAAAACATATCACAAATCCAATAGTGAACAATTTTTTAATTTTCGATTTGCAAATGAACAACAATTGTAAAAGTGCAAGATTTGGGATGAGAGATCTAAAGATGATATGTCAAGCATATTGGCTCAATCAGCAGTACTATTCGTTCAGTCATCAGGAATATTCACATAATCATTTGAATTGTGGGCATAATCAACAAAAAAATCGATGCAGTCACCAAATGTGTTCTCATAATCAATAGAGAAATGGGCACATTTAGCAGAAGGTGTACATGGCAAACAAAATGAATGTAAGGAGATTACGGATGCGGAGTAATCAAAAGGTGAAATCTACAACATTCATTCATAATGATGATGTTAAGTGCTTCCATGTGGTTGTACAAGGGACACATAAACTTGTAGTGATGGGCCATATTAATTTCAAGGATCATGCTTTAATTTTAAAATGACATGCATATGAAAAATTGAATGTGATGGGCAAAATGTTCAAGGATGAGAAAAAATGAGGTAATCGTCAAAAGCAATTTGTGTTTATTGTTAAAAGTTGTGCGCATTTGTGAAGTTTTGGAGTTCATAACAATATGAGTACAGATAACGCAATTGAAAAACTATAACAAATAGTAAGGGAAAAGGAAGTGCAAAGCAGTGAGCACAAACAAAGGTAGGAGGAGGAAGCAGAACTATTAAGAAGAATAGAAGTAGAAGAGGAGTTGAAAAAAACAAAGAGAGGACTGTTGAATATTCACCATTGGCTATAACGTTGCCATCACATTCATCATCATCTTCGGAATGTGCAAAAGGGAAGGCATATAATGAAAAGATACAATTTGCGCAAACGATAATTCAAGACATAAATACAACTAAAACATATGTAGTTGAGTTTTTGCGCAAAACCAGATGACGTTGGCATGCAAGAAAACAGATAAAACATTTAATGTGCATTGAAGAATCCAAGACAATGCTGAGGAGTAGCATTTTGTGGAAGCACAGACAATGTAAACGGACATAAGAGAGGAAAATGTTGTTGCGAAGGAAGAACATTTATCCACAAAAGTGTAGTTAAAAGTACAATAAGCCACACAGGTGTAGAGAATGGCAGAAGCACAACGAAAGGCGATGGAGATGGAACAACATGAAGCGAAAGTGGTAGCGAAGAGAAAATGTAAAATCCTAGACAGAGTTACACTTCTGGAGATAGGTATGAAAATTCCAAACCCTGAGCAATTCATGTGGACATAAATGAAACAAAACTACGATAAACATGTGAAGCGAATGGAAAACTAGAAAGATACTGCTGAGGAGGAAAATTGGGCCTCTAAAGTAGGGCTTGTTCCTTTGTTTTTAATGGGGTGGGAAACATCGATGTTCGATGTAATGTTGGAATTTTTGAACACATTCTTGATCAAGGGCGTAGATATCTACTTTGGGCATAAGGATAAAGTGTATGTAATTAACAAACATTGGTTGTAGATGTTTTTGGAGTGTGTGCGGAAGGGTATGTAGAAGAATCAAAAGGATAGTTTAGTAAGTCATTAGGAGTTCAAGCATTACAAAGTTGTAGACTTGCACTTGCAAATTCTTCTACAGATCAATGAAATGCAAAAAGTTTGCGTTTGCCATACTTTGTCAGATATCATGCCATTATATTTGTCATTATCAAAGGGAGAAGGTACAATAGTTTTGCAACAAAAATGTTATTACATTGGTGAGAGCAAAGAAGGGGCAGTAAGTATATTAGGCACATATTATGTTCAATAATCTACGTAGTGAGCTGGATAGGTGGTATAAGTATGTTAAGGAGAATAAGGGGGATAATAAAGATACTTGTCAATCTGTCTTGGTATTGGAAAAAATCTTTTAGTATATGTTTGTGCATAAAAAAGACAATCCACCGAAACCATTGGCCAAGGTTAAAAGAACTAGGGAGGATATGTAAACAACACTAGAGAATCGAAAGAGAGCTACAGTAAACTTTCCAATAAGTGCTCTCAAGAAGAAGAACATAATTGAGGAAGCAGGACCCTTAGGCTCAAGAGTGGAGAGTGAATAGGAGAACACATATTTGAGGGCATAGAAAATGATGAGGGGTAAAGTGAACCATTTGGAGTGCCAATAGTGGTAAGGGCAATGCTGACAGTGGTACATATAGTTAGACAAATTATAGTAGTACCACATATGACATTTCTGCATGAAAACAAGTAAAGGAACAGAGGCAGGAGATACCACAAATGACATTGCCACAAGAAGGACAATTGAGGGAATAGAGCCAGGGAGTTAAGAGGGAACATGACATAATGTTTCCAAAGGGTGAAAAACATTTGCACTTTGAAGGGGATGTATGTGAAGATTAGATGGAGACCACTACAAGTCTGAAACATTTTCAACATTTACAACGACATTTGCAACATCAACAACAGTAGACATAGAAAGGTCTACATGCTACTGAACTACAGATGGAGTGAATGGTGACACAACTTGCTTTTGAAAAGTTCAGACTAGCAGAACTATAGGTACCACCTAGTAGGCCAGAATATGCAAAGGGATTCCCATTTAAATTTGAACTAGGGAGAAGAATGGTACAAGAGTTGGGATCATCTACAGAAGGATCTAGAGATTCTATGACACAAACAAGTACACCAAAGTTTGTGGAGGAGGTAGTTGTAGAAGTAATGAAAGCAGATAAGGTAGCTAAGATATTTCAAACCATGGCAATTATGAATCTAAATATGGGGAATTTGATTTTGGAGGTGAACACTCTAAAAAAAATATTGGCTACATGGGAGAAGGAGAAGGCAATGTTATAGGAGGAATTGGATAAGAAATTTTTTTCTAGAAGGGGTATAAGCATAATGTGGAAATCTAAAGGAAAAACAACGCAAAGATTGAGCAGAAAAATAAGGTGTTCATTAAAAAACTACATGATGAGAATGAGGAGCTCAAGGGTAGTACAACAGAGTTGAAGTCACAAGATGAAAAATTGCATAATTTAAGGCAAAAGGTTGAAATTTAGGAAACCGAAGAAAGGAAGTGGACAAATGAATTGTTTTTTCATAAGAAACAATAAGAGGCTTTGGATAGTCATGTGAAAGCACTGACTACATAAAAGAAGGAGAAGGACAATATTTTGAAAATTTTGGAATTGATAAATTTGAAAAATGTATTTCTATTGCAATCTGAGGAGCTTAGAAGAAAGACAACAAAGGTAGAAAGAAAGCAGTTAATGGAGGACAAGAAGGAGTATCACAAAACTTTGTAGCATTTGTAAGCACAATTGGAGAGGGCACAGGAGCAAAAGAAGAGTTTGGATCCAGCTAATATCAAGAAAAGACTAGAGGATTATGAATAGATTTTGCAGTATTGTACCCTAATGAGGATGAAGAACGAGATGAAGGACTTTGAGGAAAAATCTAAATAATGGTGGGAGGTTGCAAAGGAATATTTTACAAGGGAGTTGGAGAAGAATCTAACTCAACATAGAGCTGATGAAAGAACTTTGAGGTACAAGTTGGAAGCTTATCAAAAGAATTTTCTAGATTTCATTTGTGGCAATCCAACAAGTATAGAGGTATCGGGCCAAGATGAAAAGACAAAAGCAAGGCCAAGTGGAGTAGCTTAGGAAGAGAAAGTATGGATTGAGGAATCACATGACCTCAGAATTGGAGCAGTTCAAGAAGAGGAAGTACAACCAAAAAAACCACAAGACTTTAGAAGAGGGGGTCAAGAAAAAACAACCAGAGGTAATTCAAGAACAGGAAAAGGTGGAAGTTATTCTAACACCAAAAAAAGAAATATCCAACATACAACATCTATAAATAAAACCATAAACTAAATTAGTGGGGGAGGAAATCAGAACTATGAAACAAAACGTAGATATAGAACCACTAATTTTTATGTAGATTGGGATTACAAATTTTTCTATGGTGTGTTTTTTAATAAAGCTTTGCAAGTCTTTGATGATTACAAATTTTTCCTTAAATACTAATAAAAATGTTGTTTTTCAATGGTGTTAAACATCAATTACATGTTAATTATGGATAACCTTTCACTCCTCAATAGTTCGATTATAAGGAAAATTTTCCTAAATATAAAACTTTTGAAAAAACATTTGAATGACAACATCCAAATAAATTGTCAACCAATTCTTAAATTTTGTTTTCATAAAATCTAGTTTATTAGTTTTTCACAAAGCAAGTTGCACAATTGCAATTTCAGCCAAACTTCATATATTTTGTACAACAATTTGGGATGTGATAAATCATTTTGACAAGTGTGTTAGGGGGTTTAAGGAGTGAGGATCATCCATTTCACCTTTACAATTGTTTTTCAATGTTAAAAACAAATAAATACCATTGCATATCTAGAGCCATAAGGTTCAAAATTGGTGAAATCCACATCTCCTTAAGGCTGCATTTTTTTAACACACAATAAACATCTTTGATTGTATTAAGGTGTAACTAAAAGGAAGTTTTAAGCCTTGGCCCAATCAATATTGCATATAGACCACCACAAGTGCATCCATTAATTCATGAAAGGAGAAGTAGTTACCAAGTTTAAATATCAACTTGCACATGCACAGTAAAATTCCACCTCTACCATTGCCTTGGCGTACAAAATTTGAATTACAAAAAAATAAAAATCAAAAGTGGCATGGTCTTTGTACCTTGCTCAAATGTGTTGCCCTTTTAATTCAAAAGTCAAGTGATCAGTCTTAATATTCAAATATGTGATCCATTTCATGAGATGGTATCATTAGTGCCATTGAAATGCTTGAAGGCATCTCCTAAACCCAAATAATTAGTGAAAATACATTTGAAACAAACCCACTTTACAAAGGTAGTAATGAAATCACACACAAAAACATCATACGCAAATTGATGAAGGAATGCATAGCAATCAACATTGATAGCAAGCAAGCAATGCCAAACATCACTTGGAAATCACAAAATTGATCCACAATTGCTTGTGATTAAGGCCACGATTGTTAAATCAATTGCCATTTTCATCAACAAAAGGTGGCACTCTTTAGGCACACGTTTCAATGGACTCAATAGATTAATCCATCGTGTCTTTATGTTAAAGAATAATTTATTACCTTTTGTTTCCATGATTTGGGTTAGTTTAACCAATTTTAAGTGGTGTTTTGGATACTTGTACAAAAAAGTGTAAATGGAGAAAATCTTCTACACATGCCCCCATATACACATTAGAAAGAGTCTCAAATTTTTCTTATGTGCTATATAGTGAATCCTAGTCAAAAAATGAGCATGCAAGTTTTGAATTTCAATTGTAACCCTACCATGAGCACCTTGAAAGGTATTCACACCACATGCACAATGCATAACAACCTAAAGGACATTTCAACCTTTGGTCAGCCTCCAACATTAAATAAAAAATAAATTATCAACTTCATCAAGTTTTGGTCACTAAAACCTTCAAGAAAACATTCAATTGAAGGAAAAACAAGGATTCTACACCAATTTTGAAGACAATAATGATAGACAAAATCCAACTTTGATTGTCTAGAGTAGTCGTCTCATCACAAGTCAATGCCACAAACTTGGCTACTTGAATAGTAGATTTGCTAATTGTTTAAAACCTAGTTGTGAACATGCTCAATCCAAATCACTTGGCTATGTCATTTCAATGTTTCTTGGGATTTTTTTTTTCAATTTTAAAATTTTAAATAATGGTTTATAATCTTCATAATTAATCATTGGATTTCCCTTGTTAAGTAACATAAAAACATATGCAAATCGTGTTACATTGTTTTTGTTGTTCCATTCACCTCCACTTTGAACATGCTAAAAAATAGAATCCACAACCTCAATCATTGTTCATTTCACCTTTTCCTTTAACCTTCAATCATTGTTTTTCAAGTGAATATCACTTGGGAACCAACAATCTCCTTATGTTCAATTTTCCTACAAACCTTGCATCAAACTGCCACTAGATTTTCAACAACATCAAACACAACTTCAACCCAAAGCATTTTCACAAACCAAACATCTTGGAACTTACTCACATTTTTTTTTATAGATTTGAGTTTTTTATTTGGGAATGGTAGGAATGGCATTTGGATCTAGAGGTACATATTGAGGCATGGACACATGAAGGCTAGAAATAACAAACAAAATAATAATATTCACATCCATCTCAATAGAAAAAGGTGTAGGTTCAAAAGTTTGTGCAAGACAATTTTGAATCTCCCTTTGCTTACTCAACTTTCTTTTAGGGTTAATTTCAGGTCTTAGAGTGGTTGAAGCCTTCTAAAAGAAAATTCAACCTAAAGTTTGTAGGTGGGATGATTTTAAATGCCATTTAAAAACTCTCAAAAATTGAATGATGAATTGGTGGACTTCAACTTCAAAGTTTTCACCTCACGTCAAATTCAACTGCAAGATTCAAAACACACAACAATAGGCATAATCAAAATATGTAGGGGTTGAAGAAGGAACTTAACTTTTAAGAGCTCGAAGACTTGAACTTTGTGATTGTGCAATGTGCATTGTGATCACCCTTGCCCTTTGGTCTCGATGCATGTTGGTGGCAACTTTGTGGTTTAGTTTTGATGTTTGATTTTTTAGTATCAACTAGTAAAAAATCTCAATTCAAGAATGATGTAATGTGCAATATGTATCAACAATCAACCACACCCAAACCATCAATCAATTATGAAAGTGTAAAGTCCAAATTTGTTAATGATCACTCAAGAATCACATGTTCCAATGTTTTATTTCTAAAGTATTTTAAGTTCCAAGATCTTGCAAATTGTAGCTTGGTTTAAAAAAACTTATATGAACATTCAGAATTGAACAATAGTTTACTACTTAGACGTTTAAATGATGAGGATTTAGAACAAAGAAAAAATAACAATGTTACTAGTTATTTACTTAAAACAAGTTTAGACTTTGGAGTTTGAACTTTAAGGTTTGAGGTAACAAGCTTGAAGGGTTGAAGTAAGCTATGAGTTGTAACATAACAAAACTCTAATGTTGGGTGATAAGCATTGAATAAACAACTTGAACATTGAACAATGAAGACTATTCATTTGAAACAAGAATCAATCACCTAAGAATTATGTTATATTGTACAAGTACCCATTGTGACATAAAGGTTTAAGGGTTTAAATTTTAACTTGTAAGCATTAAGTACTAAGTTGTGAATGACTTCAGCAAAGTTGAGTGTGATGGAGAGCAATTAGTTGTAAAAGTGCATCGAAATTATGAAGCAAAGATGCATGCAAGGGGTGACCTTTCAAAATGAATGGCTGTATGCTCATCATTTGGTGACAAGATTAAACTAAGCAATTAGTGATGATTTGAACATGTTATCAAGGTGATCTCTCTGCAGCAAGTGGTCAGCCTAGATCCACATGATGGCAAGATCTTTGCCCTAATGTAAAGGGTTTACAGTGAAAATGATATAAACAATTACCCTAATTTACAATATACTTTTCGTAGACGAAATTTTCACCCCCAAAAAAAACAATGTTTGTGATATGTTCAGGAGGAGATGCCCTAATCAGGAATAAGTTTTTAATAAGTATGGCACTTACAGGCCGCCATCCTGATTCTTGAATGATTCAGTGTTCTAACCTAATCATCGGCAGCTACATAAGACACACTCAGGCAGGGGGGGATTTTGTGTTACCAAAAATTTGGCTAGTTTTCCTTAGAAAATTAGTAGAATTTACACTAGAAAAACAAAAAATTACACTTCAACTTGTGGGGAAAAGAAAATATGGCTGAGAAGGTGCACATTAACAAATTAGTTATAGCCAAACAGAGTTATCCAAAGCCACTGCAGTAATGACCTAAAGCATAATTTCAGCGTGGGTTATAATTGCATTCACCTACATTTATAGCTAATACGGTCACAACGACAACGTGATTTGAGTAAGAGTATGAACTGTTAAGTTTTCTCCTTAACAAATTAGTTAAGCCGGATTAGTCCTATCCGGATTTAGGGTATCCGGATATGACTAACCCTAGTAGTAAAGAACTAACCCAATTTGGCAGAGGGGTTTTACAATTGCAGGTTTGGATTTTCACTAGGAGTCAGGGCCGATGTTCAACCCAAATCAAGCATTCGTATTGGCGCAAAAGTTGAAATCGGCACCCAATTGTTTACACCAGGAGTCAAGGCTGAAATAGAAAAAATATTTTCAATCTGCCCCAAGCTACTAATAAATGGTGAACTTTATGGCCTTGTATTGGCCTCAAGGCTGAAAACAGGATATTTGCAACCCAGCCCTTGGGGCCAATGTTCCAGCATTTATCAATATCCTGACGTTAATGTTTTAGCATTTATTAGTAACTTCGGGCCAAACAAGAAGCCAAAAATGCTCAAACTGGGCCCCAAGTCTTTCCGGCCCTGACTCCCAGTGTAAAGCGGGCCTAATTATACTTTGGCCCTGTGAATTTGGCTCTGCAAGTGACAGGTGTGCTGACGCATGGACGTTGGCCCTTGGCTATCCGGAGATAGCGGCGAGTAATTGCTTCATCGACAGCGCCGTCAGATCTAGCTGCCGCGTGACAAAGATTCACCGCCCCCACACATTACACTCCCAACTAACTTACCTTTTCACAACTACAGTTTATTTATCCTTCCTACACTCTATCCCGACCGAGTAAAGCCAGTGCCGAGTTCACCGGACACTGGTAACTGTTAAATTGGAAAGTACTACTACCGGTGTCCACCATGAGCTTTTCTGGAATCTGTTTCTACGTTATATTACCCGGAAGATCTGGCGCCGAAACCGGCCGGACCCAGTGGCCAGCCGACGATTCCTCCATGTCTTCTGATGTCGACATCTGTACGCTTTGCCTAAATACGTTAAGCACCGGCAGAAAATCTTTAGTGTGTTTGGAGAGCACGTTATCAACAGGAACTTTTCCTCCCCCGATGATGGTGAAAAGGAGGTGGGGGGGTTGTTTGAAAAGTGGAATTCTCACCTTGGTGGGCATTATGCCCAATGTAGAGCCCTAGGATGGGGGACTTAGAGCGTCTCTAGTGGTGCTTAGTATGTGACTGTGCAAAATATTTTTCACATCCAAGTATAGTTCTGTACTCTTTAGCAATCCCACCTGTAAAACTGAAACTGGGACAGCAAATAGGTGAGGGACTACTAATAGCAAACCACCTGGACGAATCATTATGATGGGCCAATCAGAAACACTCAGCAGTAGTTACATCATATGTCTTACACTTTTCTCTCCAGGTGCAGCGCTGCTGCTGTACCTTTCACCAGTCATGGCTACATGTGCAAGAATGCGAAGCCAAGACCATTTTCCTGAGCGAAACCGACATACATTGAATCTTCTTCATCGAATTTTCCTCTGCAGATCACATACCTAGCACCGCTGGAGATGCTCTTAGGAGAACAAGGGACCCTCCCCAGGCACGAGCCAAAGGGCGGGTCCTGAATTTGTGTAAATCCGCCTTCTGTGCAAAATCACGTGACACATACTATTGAGGGATGAACAATGAAAAAATCTTGAGAAATTACATATATGAAAGGAAGAGTGAGGCCGACCAAATGAAGCTTCCCCTGAATCCGTGCATTCGTCTGGTTGGCTTGAAGCCGACCAAATGAAGCTTCCCTTAAATCCGTTCATTCGTCCCGTCATCCAGTCGGATGGACATTTCATCCATCCCATCATCCGTCTATTTTATTAAAGGAAGAATGAAGCTTCCCCTGAAGCCGGACGGACAGTGGCTACGGACAGTAGTTTAAAGGAAAAAAAAGTAGTTTTGGTACATAGTTATGGGCCTCAAAATAATGACAAAGTCAAAGAATCGGCCAACGAAGTGGCAGTTCTTTCACGAAAACCATCAGTTCGGCAAGGTTGTTGAATTTTGTTCCTGTTGGGTTTTCAAGAACCGGAACCAAAAGGTTAAAGAACCGGAGTGGGAAATGTGAAGGATCGGGCAGGGGGGGGGGATCGACGTGTTAAAGAACCGGAGTGGGAAATGTGAAGGATCGGGCAGGGGGGGGGGATCGACGTGTTAAAGAACCGGAGTGGGAAATGTGAAGGATCGGACGGGGGGGGATCAACGGGTTAAAGAACCGGAGTCAAAAATGTGAAGGATCGGGCGGGGGGCTCGACGGGTTAAAGAACTGGAGTGGGAAATGGGAAGGACCGGGTGGGGGGGGATTGACGGGTTAAAGAACTAGAATGAGAAATGGGAAGGATCGAGCGGGGGGGATCGACGGGGTAAAGAATCGGAGTGAGAAATGCGAAGGACCGGGGGGGGGAGGATCGACGAGTTAAAGAACTGGAGTGCGAAATGCGAAGGACCGGGTGGGGGCGTTGACGGGATAAAGAACCGGAGTGGCAAATGCGAAGGACCGGGGCGGCGGGGGGGACCAACAGTTGCTTGAAAAGAAAAGTTTTTTTTAAAAAACCAAAAACATGAACCAAACATTGTTGAAATAACACACCTGTGCATTATGCACGGGGTTCACACTAGTTGGTATGAAGAACTGTACATTCCGGCAGTAGCTCCAAATGCCGTATAGAAATCAGAATTTTCTTCCCATAACTATGTAAGGGTCGCCCTTATTAGTGTCCGATTTTTGTGTTAATGTTTTATGTTTTCTTTTCCACCTGGTGGGTTGGTGGCTATATCATGAGAATTTATTTCCTACCTATGCTTTATGTGGTTTAATTCATTGGAGTCAAGCATTCCTAAAATAAGCATCTCCTGGCTCTGCCTCATGCTGACACTTATTTTGGGAACATGGGAACACCCCACTCTTGTAGTTTTACCCTATTCTATAATGTAAAAAAAGGGAGTATGTATTTGAAGGGAGCAAGGTAGTCTGCTTCAGGAAATTGGGTACTGGAGACTTAAATTCGTTTGGATGTGTACAGATTTCTTCTGTTGGATCTTGGTGTCTTGTTCCATTTTATGTGCCATACCAAATTGATGAAACCCTGCCAACCATAAATTAACCAAAGCACCCAAAAAAAGGGTGAAACAAGGAACAAAATGGAAGACCCACATCTAAGAAGACAAATGAACCACCAAAGAGGGCAAACCACAAGGGGAGAATCTCCTAAAAAGACACCTAGCCTAGACAAACCCTCACTAACTACAATAACACCTTTCAAAATACAAATTGTTTGTGCATGTTGTAACACCATTGACACTGTTTGTTTATAAAATGTGCGCAAAACTAAAAGAGGAGGGCTTGTAATGCCTTTTGTTCCCCACGCCATGTTGGCACATTGATGAAAAAATTCAACCACTTGTTGGTGTAGACATTTGAAAAATTCTATAACTAGAAGGATAAACATGTCCATTGGGAATCAATTGTGATAAAAATCGTCCTTTGCTTAAATTGCGACTATTATAACAAACTTGCGAGAAAAAACAACCCACAAAACCAAAACTCAAGTGGGGTTGATAATGACAATGTTTGCCAACATGCGAACACCATTGACTAATAGACAATGTTGATTCGACAATGTGAAGACTGCAAGGTAGGGGGTAGAAGGACATGGGTTTGCTTTGCGAAACATGAAATCCTACATTTTTTGCAATGACAACAAAAACATCTCGCACAACATCATGTGAGGTCATCCTCTCCCCAAGTGCCAACATGAATACACCATTGACTAATAGCACAATGTCAATTTGATAACATGAAGACTACAAGATAAGGGGCAGAAAGACATGTTTCTACTCTCACGAAACATGAAATCATGCATTTCTTATAATGATCGCAAAAGCATCTCGCACAACATAATGTGAAGCCATCCTCTCCCCAAGTGCCAAGTGTGGACACCATTGATTAATAGCACAATGTTGATTCGACAACACAAAGATTGCGAGGTGGGGGGCAAAAGCACATGGGTTTATTCTTGTGAAACATGAAACCTTGCATTTCTTACAATAATCACAAAAGCATTTTGCACAACATCATGCGAAACCGTCCTTTCCCCACCATGAATGTCATGAAGAAGGTGGATCCCCATAAAACCCAAATACTTGTGATGGATAGATTTGTTTCTAAGTTCTAATTCTTGTTCAATGGTGAAGAAATTGGATTTCAACATTAAAGATTTTTGTAATGTGTTCAAAATTGGGGGTGTACACCCAAACAAAAGACTATGTGACTTGGAAACCTAAGGTGAACATAATAAAAAGGGGAAATCATTTATTTGGGAGAAATTTAAGAATGCATTGATTTTGAATGAATTTTAATTTTGAACTTCAATTTGGTGTTTTTGTGCATGCATGGAGTAAAACCTTTGGATGGAAGCTTGAGATGAAAACTTTGAAACATAACTAGCATGTGAAGGAAGGTAAAACAACTGAAACTCTAAGAGACTATTAGAAAGAGAGAAATAATTGAAGAAAGGAACCTTGTTATTTTCAGAAAAAAGGTCATTGGAGATAAAGAGGTGGTCGGTCATTGGAGATAAAGAGGTGGTCGAAGATAAATGTGTGTGCATATAAGGTTTCAGAAATATGCCAATTTTTGGAAACAACAAAAAAACCATGATAAACTTTTCAAAGATTTCAATAACATGTAAATAAATAGCTTAGGTAGGCCCATCACAAACTTCTTGGACCATCATTTGGTAATAATAAACTCATTACAAACTTCTTGGATCACAATTTGATAATAATAATCATGTGATTTATTTATTTTTTAAATTAGTATTGTTCAAACATTAATGCCATGCATCTAAAACAAGTGTGAAGCATGTATAAGTAGGATGTAAATTTTATTTGTGAATAAACTTTTTTCATCTGTTTTATATGTGTTTCATACATGTTTTAAATGCACTAGAATGAATAAAGCCATAGATTGTATATGTTGTAAGTACTTTAGAGAATATAATTTATATTGTTTTTTTAGTAGATGAAAAAAAAATTTGAGTAAAATTTGTGCCTACTAGAATATTTAAAGAACAACCAAGAACAACTTATATTAAAATTATGCGAATTATTTTTGTTTTCATTTCTTATTTCAAGTTTTTTGAGCCAAACATGTCATGTTGCAATCTTTTATGTTGTAGTTGATATGATTTGGGACTTAAATATGAAATCCTAAATTATTTTCCTATTATGTTTTAGCTTTTCAATTATTTTATTATTATTTTGATTAGTTTTTCTATTTTGCAAGAATCATGTTGTTTGCATTTTGATTTTGATTTATTTATTATTATTATTATTTATAGTTTTCAATTTTTTACAACAGGTATTGGATGGTTGCATGATAAGATAGAAGTAATAGCAATAGATTGTGGAATTAGGTAAAACACATGCTATTCCATTTAATATCTTCATAAATGCAAGGTATTATTAAATGAAAGCTATTGGTGATGAGGTAGCTCTAAGATTTTCAACAATTTGTTTTGGTAAAATAATCCAAAAGTCAGACGTGCTATTTGTTGAAAAGGAGTGCATAATGCTAACATAAACAATGTGTTAGCCTACCTTTCCATCTAGCCTGAACTTATGATTCGGATATTTCTACATGCAAATTGTTTTTAATAGATAGGTGTCATGAATTTCATGTTGCAAATTTTGATGAATTTAATTTGATATCCTTATTTAATAATGTTGTTTTGAAGTTTTGTTAAGGCATTTCCAAAAACTGGAGGATGGACATAGCTTGTTTTTTAATAGATTAGCATTGGCTTGTAGTTGATTGCTCGGTTTTTGACATGATTGAGATTTTTAAGGACCTTGTTCATTGATGTCCATCTTAGTGGCTTGTTGAGACTTCAAGCTTACATCCATTGTGTTTATGCCTTAAGCCTAAGTGGAAGGCTTTTGATGAGGTATGGTTTATGATTATTCCTATTGGTTGTAACTAGGTTTGTCTCATTATGGACAAGTTGATTGCCGATTTCCTTGATTTATGCAAAAAAATGTCGTTGAACAATATGGGTCAATGTATTGGAATTACACAAATGGAAGAGGCACTTGTACCGCATGAGTATGGTATGGAGGTAACAAGCCATAATGACCCTATTTCATATTGCAAGGGTTTAAAAAAAACTTGTTGTATCTAATGGTGTGGAAGGAGGTTCCATGTACTTCGGGTTCATGAATTTTCCATTGTTGTTGCATCTAGAAGACTTCCTTTTGACATCCTTACTGGGGTTCCTTCATTTAATTGTAGAGTTATTGTTGCTTTTGTAGATTAAGAGAAGATTGTTAGTCAAGTTCTTGGTGTTTGTTCTATGGATTGAAAGACAAATGCGGTGCAAGTTGTAGATTTTTGGCATTGGCAGATTTGGTGCATTTGGATCTATGATGGATTTAGAAGATTCATCTTGGAACACCATGTTTGAGAAAGAGCTACCCAAGTACAAGGATTTGTTGGATACCATTTTCCCACATCGCCCTCTTGAGACAATCAATGTTAACATTGCCTTTAGCCATGTTTTTAGTCATTTGCAAAAAATTGCCCTATTAGCATTATGTATGTAGTTGATCTTAAGTCTCTCCCCATCTTATGAGTACCTATGGAAAAGACAAGGTCTGATTTTGGTTCATTTTGGATGCCTCATATTTTCGATAAATTTCATTTGATTACTTGGATTCCTTGTTTGTAACACCTGCATATAAAAGATCAAGGGGAAGATATGTGGAAAAGATGTAAAAATTAGGTGAATGTTTTGGATCCATGAGGATGCTCGAGGTCTTGTGTTGGGTTGTTGGGAATTTGGGTCATTACCATGGCGTTTGTTCATGAAGGCGAGGTTGAGAGGTTTTCTGGAAGTTGAATCCTTTGGGTTTGAATTGTTTTCATAAGTTTTCATGGGATTTGGGATTGGGTGAGTGGTCTCCAAGACACATGAACAATGAAAGAGTTGATCCACAACATTCGTTCTTATGAATCCTTTCTTTTGTGCATCTGATTTCAATAGCTGATCCACGACTTTCTCTTTTTATGAATCCTTTGTGCATATGATTTTAGTGTAGTGACTGCATATTCAGAATTTTGACCTTGCAATCTTGAATTTGTAGTTTTACCACTTTCACAAATTAAAAATCAATCTTTTTTTTCTATGTGTTTTGCCTTGTAGATTTTTGGCCTTAGAAAAGTATTTGCAGACACTGAAACAGAAAATAAAAAATTGTAAAAGTAATTGTAAAATTGAAAATACTAATAAAAATAAATAATGGAAAATTGAATTAATTGAATTAATTAAAATGGAATAAAGAAATTAAACTGAAGCCAATTGATATTAATTAACGAAAAAAAAATTAAATAAAAAAATAAAAAGAAAAATTAAAATTTGAAAAGGAAAAAACAATTTCAAATGAAAAGATAAAACCTGTCGGGTATCTACTGGCCCACTGAAGTTACTCTGACAGGCTGTCAGAGAATTCTTCAGCCAAGAGCGGGTACTAAAAATATAAAGGAAAAAAAGTGGGGATGCTTTCCGTGTAGGGTAAAGCCCTAGGTCGAGGGCATTACCAAAATAAGGGTGCACGAGGCGGCACGAGGCGACACCCCAGTGCAGGTCCCATTTTGGTACTGCACTTGACTGAGGGCTTTACCTGACTTAAAGACCTGCCAGAAATTCAGTGTAGCAACCGAGGCACAACAGGAGGGTGGAGGGGGTGTGGGGGCGGGGGGGAGGGGTTCATGAAAAACGAAATGCCCTCCCTGATCCTGGATGAAAAAATATCTTTATAAGGTTACCTGCAGATACACTGCAAAATTTCTGGCAGGTCATTACGATGTTTAAACAAATCTCAAACTGGTTACATGGCTGGTCAGAGCACCTCCGTGATGGGAAAAATCTGTATTTAGCAACCATTTTGCTTGGTGGATTGACTGAACCGATGCACCATCCATTGGAGAGCCGGTTACAACCAGTCTTGGCAGGTTCTTCCTTCTTTTTAATAAACAACCTTCCTTTTATGAAGAACTTGATAAACCACCTAATATAATATGTGAATGTTATTCTTTGTCAGTAAAGCTTATCCCCAAAAAATAAAATTTCCATGTGCACAAATGCCAACCCAGATCAATCAGATTCAAGTTAAAAGGAGCTCCTATGGGAGCTAGAATTGGAGAAACGCAGCCAAAGAAAAAGTCATAATAATTATGGATTAAAAAAATCCATTTGTGATTACACATGGAAGCTTATGGGTTCATTTTTTGGATGTCATTAAAGAGATAGTCAACTCTTAAAAAGGCTTCATTATCTTTGTACAGAATATATACCAGAGAGGTAAGGTACTATCTCAGGGTTTTGTTTTCAATTTTGTGATGTAGCTGAAGTGATGATCATCCATAAGATGATTTAAGCAGACTTGGCTACATACTAGATATGAAAGTTAAAAAAAAAACCAGATTCCTTCTATATTCTTGGCTAGCTACATAAAAAATCTGACCAATTGGATTTTTTTTTCTTGAAATCTGGCGAATTTGGGCCAGTTTTTCCATTTTGTATAGGTCGAAATCAGATTTTTCAGGTGAAAATTTGGCGAAATTTCGCAGAAGAAAAACACTGACCTAGGTTCTTTACCAACGAATTTCTAATCTTACAGGTTGGTTATGTATAGGGTAAGGCCCTACTTAGTATAGGGAATTACTGTGTGAGCACCGAGGGCGGAGCCCGAGGTCCACGCAGTAATTCCCTGACAGTAGGTCCTTACCCTGTGTAAGGACCGAGATAATCAATGATTTAAAAAAAAATTCCGTTTCAAAGATCTTATTGGCTTACATCCTGCGCCCTAGGGATCTTACAATCTCACACCCTCCGCCCTAGTGCTCTTTTTGTAAGCCTGATTACTAAATGTAATCTCCCCTGTAAATACACTAAGAATTCTCTCCGAGGTTGTTTCAAATAAGTGACAAGGGGACCAACATTGGTCATGACTCAGTTGTGAATGAACCATAACTGAGTTAATATTTAGCTTCACCTCGGTAAACCTATCCTGGTTCTGTAGGTTGGTAGTTACCAGTGTTGTGCATGTAAATGGTTTGGGACTTACACTCTGTGTAAGTGTAAAACCATGTAAATTTATTTTATGATATGTAAAACAGTGTAAGTGTTAAAAATATATATTTATATACTTTTACACAGTCCAAGAAAACAATGTAAATGTAAAAATTATATATATTTATATGGTTTTACATGGCTATGTAAAACAATGTAAATATAAAACATTGTAAAAAATGTGATTTTTACTTGAGGAGGGGAGATTTTATAACGTGTTTGGTAACAATCCAGCTAAATGGCCCATTGCAAAAAAAAAAAAATCAAAATATACTCCCACAAGTAATTCATATGAATTTGCAAGAAGGTACGGTCATTAAAGGTATATAATAAAACTATCTATAAAGTAAGGAAAACAACACTAAAACCCTGAGATTGATCATAAATAGAATGAAATTCAAAAAAAATATAAAGCTACCCAAAAAGAAGAAAAACATTAGCATTCAAGGGTGGGGGGGACCTCAGTTTTTGTGGTGATTTGAGTTTCAACCTGTCTTTCCTTTTTCTTTAGCACCTCCACTGTTGCTGCATATATTTTCACTGCTCCTACTTGTTTGGGATGAAAGGAGGCCCAAAGACAGGGTGACTTTACAAATAATTTTAGTATTTACATTTACACCTCACCTTGTAAGTGTATATGACAAATATTCACACTGGCCTCGTGTAAGTGTAGAAATAAATATATACACTGCAACAGGATAAGTGTAAGTGTGAAAAATTCAGATGATTTACACTTACATGAGATTTACATGCCATACATACAACTGTCGGCACTTATATGCACAACACTGGTAGTTACATAGATCTGTGGGTAGCTACTAGGTAAGTAGATGCACATAGATGCTTAGTACATAAGAAGGGGCTAGGGATTCTTAGTAGGTAGGTACCAAAGCTAACCACAGCGGTTAGTTAGGGAACTACAACACAATGGAAAAGTGTTAACTATCCATCCACCATCCAACCTATAGGAAGGGCTGGTGGCTTTTGGTTCACTCTGGCCCATTTTAGGGGGGATTGATTTGGAAGACAAGAGGGGGGTCTAAGTTCTAAAAGTTCCAGATTTGATTCATTTTTTGAAGCTACTCTCAGTTCAAAACCTTGACCACATGACCACATTTCAACCCGTGCATTAACACGGAACCAGACGATAGGTGACAAGCACAGCAATGTGACGCAGCAGCGCAGGAATCCAGTGGTATTTCAAAAGCTTCAACTTTACAGGGCAGCCAATTAAATTTTGTTTTGGTAAAGTGATCCTCACTTTCGGCCTCACTTTCGGTCTCACTCTGCCCGCTCATCCTCATTTTTCAGCTATCCAGAAAGTTTCCTCCCTCCCCCCCCCAATGAAAAATGAGAGTCACTCTTCAAAACTAAAGATGAACACTCCCAAAAGTGGTTTCTTTTCTAACCACAAAACAGATGAACTCCCCTCAATGGATTCTTTCCTAACCACACAACAGGTTACCTAGGTTACAGCAATGGGGGAGTATTGGGATTCAACCCTCGACTTGGCAATGCCGCCTCTCTGTAGGATCGCCGGGCTTGCTGCCGCAAACAGAGGACCGGAAATTGAGCATGGAACAAGCATAATAAAATCATCTATGTTTTGACTGCTTGATTCCAAGTGGAAACAAAAGGCAACCTCTGTGGTTTTCTTGCTGGATTCCCAAACAAAAATCAACCTTTGTAGGTTGCTTGCTGGATTCCCTCAACCCCTCCGGCTTCTTCTCCACACACACACACACACACACACCTGTTTTCCCAATGGCCCCACACACACACACACACAAACTGCAAATTTCTGCACACACATATAATCTCTCTTTCTGACTGCCCCACACACACAAACTGCAAATTTATCTTTTCGGACATACACACGCGCGCGCATTTCTCTTTTCTGGTGGACCTACAAATTGCAACACATTGGAGGATCCCACTCCTGCAAATTTCACACACATTTCACTCTTCTCCAGCAGATCCCATTTCTTTCAAATTACAACACACATTTTTTCAACAACACCAATCTGGCTTGGAGGCTTTGACTCCGACACACAAGACATTTTTTGCTTGGAGGTGGCTCCTCCTGAAAATCACAAAACACACCCCAACAAATTTCCTGCTTGGTGATGGCTCTCACTCCTCCAAATTGCAAGCCATTACTCCCAACATAGACCCAAAAAAAACATAGAGAAGCACACTCAAATTGCAACAAATTTCTAGAATCCTTCAAATCTCAACAAATTTTTGAAGACCTTCAAGCATAGTTCCTGGTCCTCCACAAAACACACAACGTAGCATGAAACTCATGTTAGGGCCAAAATTGAGTTTCCTGTTGCATTTTCCTACCTTTGGAGAAGTCATGTCGTCCCATTTTGGTGTCACTGTCAACACTTTGACCAAATTCAAGGTCCCATTCCCAAGTTTGGTCAACTTTATGGATAACTTTATTATATGTGATTTCTAAATATGACTTTTTTTCCTCCATTAGAACGTCTCCATTCCAATACCCTATCAGCCTTGTCAACAATAGTTTGATGAAAATTTTATTGATGAACTCCTCACCACAACTTTATGATCACCAAATTTTTATCAATCTTGTCTTTCAAAGGCTTCCCACTTCAACATTGACATGCTCTTTTCTAGTGTATCAAGACCCTCATTATGTTGTATTGCAACACAAGCTTGTTGCATGGAAAAATAAATTTCAACGTGAGTTTTTAAGAAAAACTGCAATTCAAGCTCCTTCATGAAGTTCTTTTCTTTTTGGTTGTGTGCACTTACTAAAATGCAATTTTTTTTTTTTGTTGTGTAGAAGAAAAAGTTACAATGCAACCTTATTTTTATTATTTAGAAGAAGAAACTACAATGCAAGCTTGGTTTGTGAGAAAAGAAGACAAAGAAATGCAATGTAACATGAGTTTTTTTCTTTTTGGATGTGCTTGCTCCAACATGAGCTTGTTGCATTGAAGAAGCACAAAAGAGAAAAATGCTTCTTCTTCTTCTTCTTCTTATTGCAATGCAAAGCCAATTTTAAAAAAAAATTTAATGTGCATGCTTTGTACAATGTGAGCTTTAAAAAAATAATTCTTATGCACATTTGTTGCATGGAAGAAGTGCTTGCTTGCTTCTTCTTCTTGCTACAACACTAAGAATAAGTTCTTTTCTTCTTGTTGCACTTTGCCTTGACTACTTTGTTTTCTTATTAGAATGTTTCTTTTCCTTTTTGGTTTGCATACTTTGTGATGTGTGATGGCAATGGGGTACAACATCTTTGCATTGGCATAAGTCTGACAACTTTGATTTTGTTAGCAAAATTTGCTAGTTTACATTTTTAAACTACATGATCCAAAAGAAATTAAGGGTATTTGAATGGGTTTTTTCTCTTCTTTGCTTTTAGAAGGATGTAAATCCAATAGTCCTATGGTGCTTAAGAAACACTTGTCAAATAACAATTTATTTATTTTCAAGATTTGAAATATATGTTAATGGTTTAAAATCATAGAATCATGTAATAGATGGCTAGATTCTATGATGATTGTAAAAGAGAAAGGGAATCAAATTTTTGAAATAAAAGGTCAATATAATATATTTTAATAATATAAGAGGTTTTGCTCCAGTGTTGGGTGGGTGTCATACATGAAATGAGAACCAACCAAAAAGTTTCAAACCATTTCTCATTAGGAAAATCATTGGATATTATTTATAATGTTATTTGAGTTGATATCCAACCCATAAGGTTTCATTGGGGTGAGAATTGACCTTTGAGTCCTTGCCCCTTTATTTAAATCTTAAAAGAAAGATACCATGACAAGGTATTTAAATAGAGTAGGGTAAAATTCTGAATTAAATATCTTAGGTTTCCAAATGAAAAAATAGGGATTTAGGTTTAGGGTTTAGGATTTGGTGCTTGTTTGTTTTTTAGCCAAGGTTCTAAACATTTGGGACTCCTACACAAGTGCAATTCCCAAAATGGGAATGCACTTAGGAATCATTGGGCTCCATCTTTTGCATTCTTCCCCATTTTTTAAAATGTGTTTCACACCTGAACACATTCTTTTGACCTCATGGGCCTTTGCACTCTACATTTAGTTGCAAACCCAATGTTAGGGTTGTGACACGAACTATATTAAAGCTATAGATAATTAAATAAATTTGCAAATAAAAAATTAAAATTTGGTAGGATAATTTTTTGTTTCAATTTTTCCATTCTTATTGAGTAACACTTTTGAAAAATTGTTGAAAAATGGAGCAATGAAATGAAAATGAAAACATAATTTCCATTGAAAATGAAACATGTGAAAAAAATTTCAATGATGTTCCTATGGAAGAAATGTTTGAAAATTATCCTGGTTTGGAATTAGAAAGTAATAAATTTTATCAAAATAAAAAAGAAAAAATGAAAATGAACCTTTAAAAGTTGCATGTTGAGAAACTTAAATGAGGACTTCATGGTAGAAATAGTTTGAAAATATTAACATTGAAGGTTAATTTTTGTTTGAAGGTTTGCTTCCAAAGTGATTATGTTCCAAGAAGCTTTGTTGTTTTCAAAATGTTATTAACCTTTATTACAACAAACAAACTTTTGTCAAAATTAATGGAAGAATGTTTCTTCTTTTTGCATGGCACATTTATCAAATACGTGTTGATTACCTTTCCTTGGTTGTGAATGCTTGTGTTTTGAATCAATCTTAAGGCCACTAATTGTTAAGTGATGCATTGCATGTTGTTGTAGCAATGTTATGTGATACATCGCATTCTATAGTAACAATGTGTTTGAAAATGGAGGGAGAAGGTGAAATCCCACCAACCATAGTCAATTTGATAGATGATGATTTTTGGATTATTCTTGAATTATCTTTGTGGACTTTTAACATGAAAAGGAGGTGTTGGAGTTTTTCTTTTCCTTTCTAAGGATATATGATGCCAAAAAATCCTTAACTTGTTACTTTTGATGCTAGACTTTACGTTTAAGAACCTTTTAGTATCAACTTATATTGGCCATGAAAAGGGTGTGGCTACTTTTGAAAAATATGACACGAGATTTTTATCTCATGTTTATCAAATGCCATTATCATTTACATCATGTGTTAGAATATGAAGTTGGTTGTGCAAATATAATGGTTCAAAAAGGTTGTAGTTTGGATATTTTTGAATAAATTGCTAGCACTAATGTCCTAATGAAAGAGTTTGAAGGCAAAAAGTTTTAGATTTTCAAATAATACCATGTGGACATCTAAGGATATCAAAGGTCCTATTTTATGGTGAGAAAAACACAAATCTTATATTCCCATTGTTGGTTTTTTGGCTCATCAAATATTAGGCATTATAAGATTTCAAATTGCAAAAGAAGGATTTTCTTTTTAGTCAACATATTAACAAATTTAAGTTATTATTTACAAGTGACCAATTTGAATAAATTCATATGTGTGAACAAGAATTGGCTTCATGATTCAAAAGCTGATTGTAAATCATTTTCTAATTTGGTGATGAAGAGTTAAAACAATTTGAAAGTTCATTTGAACAAGGTAAAGTTGTAAACATAAAATTATGGAAGGAAAAAATTTCATATATAAATTTCATTTTTTCTTACTTTTACCATTTTTGGTAATATTTTGTAATTAAAAAATCATTTTACTGAAAATAATTGAACTTTTGATAATTGACTTATAAAAATTACCTTTGAGAACTAATTGGTCTTAAATTTTTGAGAATCAACACTTAAAAAACCATTTAATTTTTTTCCCCAAAATTGTGATGCTCTGACCAATCCTCTTTTATGATTTTTTAATTTAGAAAATTGGTTTGATTCTTAAAATGTTATGGGAAAATCAAAATTGATGATTCTCACAAAAAGTGAGAACCAAACAACACTGCTCAGCTTAGCTTGTATTCAGCTTGGGCCAGTGTTCTTGTTGTTAGTGAGATTCTCAATATTTTGCAAAATTTAGAACTGAAAAAAGTAAAAACTAACATACTAAGAATGCAAATTCGCCTATTCACAAAAATAAAATAAAAATAGCCATTTTCTGGGCAAATTTATTTCCAGGGAAATTCCACCACATTCCAACACACAACCAGTTCAATTTGTTCAGTGTATGCAGCGGGCACCTTACTGTCCGTAAAAGTTCTGCCTCAGTAAAAGACCGCACTGCATATAGCTCCCCAGGAATTTTTGAGGAACCTTACATCTATGAAATTCTACCACATTTCAGAACACGCAAAGAACAGTTAGAATTTGTTCAATGTAAGGTGGAGGGCACCTTACCTTCAGTAAAATTTCTCCCTCAAGAGAAGAAGCACTGCATAAGGTTTAATCTTTTCTCTAAAATTCAATCATAGCCCTCTGTTTTAAACATCACATTCTACCAGATCTTTACACTGGGTAAGGAGCTGGAAGGGGGTGTGGCATTTGAATTCGGGTTGTGCACTTGGCTCCTGTCTCATGTAGGGCCCCTCATTCCCAAAATGGCCCCATTATCAATCCTTACCCTACACTTTTGTAGTTTCCGGACAATTTCACATCAATTTTCTACAGTGTATTACAACCTTTTGCCCATTGGAGCTAAATCTTTGATTGGGATGATCACTCCTGATGCTACATCAGAAAACTAAAACTAAACTAAACTAAACTAAACTAAACTGGCATGGATTGTGAGGGCACCTTGATGGATACAAAAAGCATGACAAAGCCTAGCCCCCCCACCCCCCCTCCTCTACCCCCCCCCTCAAAACCCCAAAAAAACTAACAAACAACACTAATAGGTCCCTAAGTTAGAGGGTCCAAAGATGGGTCCAAAGGTGGGACCAGACTCCAAAGGTGGGTCCAAATGTAGGACCCCTCATTGTCATCCTATGGGGGCATATAAACGCGGAGCTTTGTCGTAGGTTACCCACATTTCTTTTAGGCCTGCATTTATTGTGTGTGAGCGTTTCTCGCGTTCTCTCTTCTTCTTCACTCGCCCCCGACCACCCCCGCAATTCCCACCGTTTGCAACCTCCTCGTTCTCTCTTCTTCTTCTTCTTCGCATTCTCCACTCTCTCCCCACGCCGATTCCCACCGTTTACAACCTCCTCCTCCTTCTCCTCCTTTTACCTTGCACAGCTTCCTTCCACAAAATTGGAAGTTTGACGTTCTTTATTACCAGACTCGTCATGTCTGTGTGAAATTGGGATGAGGATTTTGGATCGAGAATTGTTGATTTTCTGTATTGTTTGTGGTATAATAAGCCATCGGACTCGAGAGTTTGAAGGTTTCTACGAATATCATGTGTAGTTGTTGCTTTTATTGTTGTTGTTCCCGTGTTGGAGCTTTTTTTGGTTTGCAATTGTGAGTGGATTTTTGTTGTCCAGTCTCTCTAGAGGCTGCTGAATGGAGGTTGCTCATCTTTCCTCGGGTTCAGGAAGTTGGACGTGGTTGTTAGCTGTGCCTATGCTCCTCGCCAAGCGGCGCTCCTCCTCCTCCTCCTCCTCTGCGCATCAGCAGCTTGTGGAGATTGAATCCGGGTCTTCGACTTTGATAAGTTCCTGGTGTGTTTTGTTGGCTAGTCTTGCCATCATCAGCGTCTGGGTATTCCTGGTGTGGGGGTTGTTTCCTGGCGGAAGCGCCTGGGGCGGTTCGCTCCTCACAGCAGGCAAGCGGAACAACAGCAACTTCATACCCGGACCTCGAGGCTTACCTGTGCTTGGAAGCTTGATGGAGATGGGCGGACTCGCACACAGGCGCTTGACGCAACTGGCGCAAAAGCATGGAGCTCTTTCCCTCATGTCGCTCAGTCTTGGCAACACTCGAGTGATCATCTCCAGCAAGCCAGAGACTGCGCGTGAGATTCTGAATAGCTCGTCTTTCGCGAATCGACCAGTGAAGCAATCCGCACAGCAGTTGTTGTTCGGACGCGCGATAGGGTTCGCGCCTCAAGGGGACTACTGGAGGAGTCTGAGGAGGATTGCGGCAAACCATTTGTTTGCGCCCAAGAGAATTGCAGCACATGAGGACGCACGACAGTTTGAAACTAAGCAAGCACTAATGTCCATAGCCAAGGAATCCTCATCAACTCCTGGAGGCGCAGTTCAGATTCGTGGCCACTTACAGCATGCGTCTCTGAACAATATCATGAGTGGCGTGTTCGGTCGTCGCTACAAATTGGATGCGGACGATTGCGCGGAAGTGGTGCAGCTGAAGGAGATGGTGCAGGAAGGTTTTGAGCTTCTTGGTGCTTTCAATTGGGCTGATCATCTTCCTGCTCTGGAAGCTGTCGATCCTTACAACATCCATCAGCGCTGCGCCAAGCTTGTTCCTCGAGTAACTGCATTTGTTCAAAAGATTATCGACCAGCACCGAGAGCGTGCCGTGAGATCAGGAACCCCCACTGAAGAAGTCTCCGACTTTGTCGACTTTGTCGATGTTCTTTTGTCTCTGGAGGGCGAGGAAAAGCTATCGGATACTGATGCTGTAGCTGTTCTGTGGGTCAGTTTCCTGTCCTCCTGAGCTCTACTTCAATTGCAGCAGCACCACCCTTTTGATATAGTTGCAGCTGTTGTAATAGAAGCTCTTCTTGTCTTTTCTGGGGAGAACATCAGGCATTTGTCTTCTCGGTTTCCTCTATCAAAATTACTTTATAGGACTACATGCAATTTTGGACACAATGCCGCATGCTTCATGCACATTCCAGCTGCACATTAATGAGATTGTGGTTGAATGGAACTTTCTCTGCAGGAGATGATTTTCAGAGGCACAGACACCACAGCGATTTTAACGGAGTGGATCATGGCAGAGTTGGTACTGCACCCGGGAATTCAAGCCAAACTTCATGCGGAACTGGACGCTGCGGTGGGTAAAGAGAGAGACGTGCGTGATTCAGACATAGTAAGCCTGCATTATTTGCAAGCAGTTGTGAAGGAGACGCTGAGGATTCATCCTCCAGGTCCCCTTCTCTCCTGGGCTCGTCTTTCCACCGAAGACGTTCAAGTCGCTGGACATCTCGTTCCTAAGGGCACTACGGCAATGGTGAACATGTGGGCAATCACCCACGATCCATCCATCTGGGCCAATCCCCAGAATTTCAGCCCTGAGCGATTTCTATCTAGTGAAGGAGGAGCTGATATCGACATAAGGGGAAACGATCTTCGTCTAGCACCATTCGGAGCTGGACGTCGTGTGTGCCCTGGACGGGCTTTGGGTATGGCGACAGTGCAGCTGTGGCTGGCTCAGTTGCTTCAAAATTTTGAATGGGTAGCTTCCACTGACCACCCAGTCGATCTCAGCGAAGTTCTGAAGCTTTCTTGTGAGATGGTGCATCCACTGCACGCAATTCCTCTGCCCAGGACCAATCTCATACACATCTAGCTGAGGCCACTTTCCAATCCTGGTGATGTATATATATACATGATCACACTTTTTTTGACACTTGCACATGCAATCCAGCAACCATTGCTGATTTTGATATGATGTCTAGCTACACTAGGCTAGTGCTTCAGGCAGTAGGAAAAACACTATTTTTTCTTTCAGCTAGATCATCTGCAGTGGTTGTCATCTCAATGCAACCTCAGACAAAAGCAAAAAGAAGTTCCCTCACCGATGAGAAGGCCAAGGATAAGAAGTCTAAATGTGACGGGAGCCTGCAGGAGCTCTTCTGCTGCAGCATCTGGATTCTGGTCTGAGGTTAGGCAGAGTTCATTTAATTTTAGATTTGATTATACTAATGGCTTAGACTTCAGTGGGGCTTTCTTTCTTTCTTTCTCCACTTGGACAAATCCAACTTCAACCCATTTTCAATACAGGGTTGTTGGAGGTCATGACTGGCTAGGATCTGTAAAGACTCATGATGATGGGTGTGGAACTTCTTCAGCAGCATGAGCTTTGATATGGTATCCATGAAAAATTTTGTAGCTCTGTGAACCTGAAAAAATTTCTTATTGAATATGACCAAGAATTAGTCTTCTTGTGAGAATTCTCAAGAGAGAAAATTTTGCTCATCTCACAAGCTAATCATGGGGCTGAATGAATACTATTTGCACTGCTTCTGGCTCCACTCTAATTCTGTATCATGTGAATAGACAGAAGATTTTGCAGCTTCTCATTGTTTCACATGTCTTTCCAACCTTAATGCAATGTCTATAGCTTGTGCTTCAGTGCTAGGTGCAGGATTCAGTGTATACTCGCTTAGGAGTTCATTAACTTGATCATCTGCTTGTGAACAGTGTGCCTTGCTGCTACACCTTGATTCAGAGTGGAATCCATATGCAAGAACTAGACTTATTGCAGTGGATATAAAAGATTTGGTAGCAAACTGAACAGTTACATACAGACAGAGTGAAATCTCCTGCAGCTTTGCAAGAAACTTGATCCCTATGTGTAGCCTGGTCCTTCTGCTACATATATTTCTTGTTTCTGTAAAGCTTTCACAAGGCTTTCTGATACATATATTTCTTCTTTCTGTCAGTTTCACAAGGTTTAGAATTGTCATCAACTTGCACACAGAGCAACTGCTTCCCAATACCAGGGACATGCTATAGAAATGAACAAAACAAGCTAGGATATGAGAACTCTTGTACTGGACATTCAGAGAGATATTCCTTTCTGTCAACCAAAAGTGCGACAAAACTGAAGACTACATTTTTTTTAAATCTACAAAACTAAGGCTGACTTCTGACATCAATTTCACATTCTATGAATTGTGGACAGAATCCAGACCAAGACAAGATAAAATTATCCCAAAATTTCAAACTTCAGCCCAGAGAAGAACTTGTGAATTCAATTCAATTATTAATCTGTTCTTGTTGGACCACAACAGCCAATCCCAGTACTCTCAAGTTAAGCACAGTGGCAAAGGACACACAACAGGGCTTTCACCTGCTCACCAGCGGGTTTGAACATAAGCCTTTGTGGTACAAAAGAGGCTGTACCAAATCTGCTCACCACTGGATTTAAACATGAAAACTTTGTGGTGCAAAAGGGGACCATACCAAACCTGCTCACCAGCTGGTTTGCACATGCAACTTTTGTGGTACCATTCCTGAGCCATCTCACCAGCAGGTTTGCACATGAAACCTTTGTGGTACTGAAGTGGCTGTAACAAATAGCCATCACCCCAGAGTTTTGAATACTGGATTCACTTCTATAAATTCACGCATGAATTTCTAACTTTCCAAGAAGAGAAAGTTTCAACGGTTTCTGTGGTACCTAAGGGGCCATACCATTAATCCATCACCACTGGGAGCCTTGAATGTTGGATTCACAACTATAACTTCACCCATGAATATCCAACTTTCCGAGAAGAGAAAGTTTCAACAGTCTCCTATACAAGCAAGGGACAATCTATTCTAACTGACTGGATTGTAATTGACTCCAGTTTTTTGGGAAAGAGATCAGCAAAGTGAACTGTACTACCAAACAAAGAGAAGAATAGATGGCTCTCTCTACCATGGAGCTGGACACAATTCTCACAATATTGTGTGCAGAATTTCTTCTTCTCTTTCTGACAATACATGCAATGACTGCTCTTGAGTCTGGACATTCCTGTCATTATTGCAGCATGTGCAAAGGCAGGCAAATAGAGGAACAAAGAATGCCTTGAAAGAAACGGAGCTACCACATATGCAAGCTTCCAAGGTTTGTTTCTTGCTCAAATGTTCACACACATTTCCATGTTTTCAGGTACTAGTGTGGCCTGTGCTGCTGGCCGAAGTGTGAACAGGACTATACAACTGCTCCAAGTGTGAACATGACCCTGAATTTAAAAAATATTTCTAGGTTCTTACCTAGTAGCCACCAAGAAGGTTAGGTTCTTGGTGGGTAAGTAGGTAATTAGATATATCTGGATGGTTGAAGAACAAGTTGGAATGTCTGAAGATCATGTCCCCCTTTATCACTGGACTTTGTGGTTAAAATTCCTTGGATTAGCAACTGAGGTTCTAAGCTGTAATGATGGGATAATAAACCCTCAACATAATGCCTGTGAGAGTGGGCATAATTTTTTCAAAATTCTCACTTTTATTTCTCATGTTTTTTCCTGTGATCCATCAGATATATGGGGCAATTTTTTAAAAAAATCCGAGTCATCTTTACACATGGTAAAGAATGTGGCATTGGGCTTTACTGATCTCATAACAACGTAGGTAAAGAGGGCAAGCAATAAAGGTTAGTAAGTAGGGAGGGAATGTAAGTGGTTATTAAGTGACTAGGTAAGTATGTAAGATTCTTGGTGCCTATTAGGTGAGTAGATACATGTGGGTGTTTTGTACATAGCTGACCAATGTGGTTAAGCTACCAGATAGGGTTACAATCAAAATAGTGTTTCTCTCCACACATCATCCATCCTGCATGCTACACTGGTATGTACTGGTTCACTTTGGCGAGATACTAGAGCATCCCCAGTGGTGCTTAGTATGTTACCCTGCAAAAATATTTCTCACATCCAAGTTTAGTTTTTTTTTTTTTTGTAACCACACCCTTAAAACTGAAATTGCCATTGCAAATATTTGGGAGATTATTAACAGCAAATCACATGGACCAATCATTATGATCGACGAATCAGAAACAGGATCACATCATATTTGTTGTACTCTTTTTTTGGCAGGTGAATAGTTTTCCTGCACCTTTGACCATCCTAAGCAAACTGTCCAAATATGCTGGCCCAAACCATTTTCCTTGAGACAAGCCGGCATATTTTATGACTTTTCTTCATTGAATTTTACCCTGCAGGGACTCAGCACTGCTGGGGATGCTCTTATCACCATATCCGCATATTTTGACATTTCTTCATCCAATTTTACCAGGCTTGTTGCTTAGATTTGGCAAATTGATGTGTGAATTGTGCTTGGGTAGTGTAATACAGGAATAATTGTGCATATGGACGTGCCTTTCTCTTCTAAGAGAGGGACTGTGGAGTGGTGAAGTTGGGCCCAGCGCCATAGTTCAAGGGCATCTGCTGAAAACATGAGGAGGTTCCAAAACCAAGGCAATGCATGTACAGAGGGCCCTCCAGTACACCTCAACCCCCTTTTGGCCACAGGCTGCCCACCACATAAATATTTTTAAGCGTGTTATCACTGGTCACCTAAACTAACTTTAACCACCCACTTTACCCATTTTCCGGCCCTTCCACCTACTTCAATTTAATCCTTACAGTTCATTCACAATCTAACTACAAAGCAAACAAGAAGCACCTCTTCAAGGGTCTTTTCGTCTTTTCCCATGCTGATAGTAGGTCACTTTTTTGGCTGCCTGCCCCTTAATGGGTCATTCTCCACAGTAGGCCCCAGAAGTGGGTGATGATTTAAACATGGTCTCTATTTGGCTACTCTTTTTCCAGAGCAGTGTGGACCTTCTGCTCTATATCCTCAACCTTATACCTCCTTGACCTCTTTCACTAACTCTTACTTGCGGCCAGAGTGAACCAGCACCCATCAGTGCACCAATGTGGATGGATGGTGCACCGATAGGATTCTCTTTTCTATCCCTGTGCCATCCCAGGTTGACTTTTTTTCTTTGCCCCTTTCTCAGCCCTGATCTCAGTTTTTTTTTTGGAACTTCATTTTCTCCCCACCCCCCACCCAGTTTCCTTTTTTTTTCTTTTTTTTTTTGCTTTTGAAACTTTTCCCACCCACCCACCTACTAGATAAAAGATTAAAACACAAGATGAGGGCATTGCAAGAACCCAATGTTCAAAATTGCACAAAATGAAGTTAACTTTAAAAAAAACAATATGACTTTTAAAGCCTTGAGGTATTGCTTAAAGACTTCAGCCAAAAAAATGCCCCACCCACCTTTTCACCTGGAGAAAGAAGGTGAGCAAAAGGTTTAAGGACCATGATTAATGAGGGTATTGCAATCACAAATTTGACAAAAAAAAAACCAAACCCCACCCATCCTCTCCACTTGAGAGGATGGATGAGAGGATGGGTGGGGCAATAAATTATATCAATTTGTGCATGAGGTTCAACATCCTCATTTGCATTCTCCAACACTATAGCATGAACTACATTTTCATGTTCCTTCATCATCAAAATAGTTTTCTCCAAATCCATTTCAATTCTATCAACATTCATCGCAAATCTTTCCCCAACATCTTCACCTACTTGCACTTGTTCCCTAATAATCTGATTTCGAGCCAATGCAACCACATTTTCAACATTTGTTTACATTTGTTGTCCATCACCCTTGCCTCCAAATCTCCTTCATTCATGACACTTCCCATGCCATTTATAGATTCAATTGAAGGTTGCTAATTTGCTGCACCATTTTCCATTATCTTTTGAGTTTGCATCTAACAAAAATAGAAACAACACAAAAATTTAAAAAAACATTCCATAGCACCAAAAAAAAAGAAAAAAAAAAGCCTAACACTAGTAATGCAACTTTCATCAACACTAATAGTAGTGCAACAACAATGCTAGCACTAACAATTAAACCACACCACAACGATGATGAACATCATAGTTAATTATCATCATTTTTTCATGCATGCAATACCACACCACAACAACAATGAACAGCACAGTTCCTCAACATCATTTTTTTGCACTTGCACAACCACACCAGAATGACAATGAATAGTTACACTGCTTGTTGTTGGTTTTTCGTTCCTATAAAACCACACCACAATGATGACGAACAACTACATTTTTTTTGTGCTTGCAAGACCACATTAAAACAACAATGAGCAACTATGCTATTCATTGTCATTTTTTCACTCCTGCAAAACCACACCACAATGACAATGAGTAGTGCAGTTGTTCATAGTCTTTTTTTCATGCCTGTAAGACCACACCAAAACAATGACAAATTACATTGCTCATTGTCATTTTTTCAATCTTACAAAACTACACCACAACAACGATGAGTAGTGTAATTGTTTGTTGTCATTTTTTCACGCTTACAAAACAACATAAGAGGATGACGAGTTGGGCTCATTGTTTTTTTCACACCTGCAAAATGACGATAAGAAAAAGATGATGACGGTGTCATTGTCATCCTCTATGTAGTAGAAGAGTAGAAGATGATGATGATGATGATGATAGCGCACATTATCGTCATCTACTTCACAATAAAAGACCATAAGAAGACAACGATAACAATGCCATCGTCATCGTCTTCATAGTAGACGAGTAGAATAAGAAGATGATGATAGCGCGCATTGTTGTCATTTTCTTCATAATAAAAGACCATAAGAAGAGGACGACAATAGTGCCATTGTCATACTCTTCGTAGTAGAAGAGTAGAAGAAGAAAATGATGACAACGTGTGTCGTCGTGTCGCAACCCCACTTTGGCCAAGTGTGGGGGTGAAGCCCAACACTTGGAAAAGTTGGGGATTTGGAGTCCTCCGGGACTCTCGAATGTTTAGAGCTCGACAGCAAGGCCCAAAACACCTCGCATTGGGGTGTTCTTGGTGTCATTGAAAAGGTCTTGAAACGTAGATATCGAAAATGGCCTCGCATTGGTCATTTGGACATATGCAGCCCAAGTTATGGGCGAAAGAAGGGCCGGGAGTCAAATTGACAATTTGACTCCCGACCACTAAAAGTCGGGAATCGACCTCTTCCCAACATCCGATTTGAACGTGCGACATGGCGTTGGAAAGATCTCAACGAGTGCTACAACATTGATTAAGACTTTGTCGCGATCGGACCCTGCAGTCGGGAGTTATGGCCGTCCAAAGTTCCGGGAGTCCAGCCGGGACAATTTCGGGACTCCATTTCGGGACTCCATTTCGGGAGTCCCGGGAATTTGTGCCATCCAAAGTTCCGGGAGTCCAGCCGGGACAATTTCGGGACTCCATTTCGGGAGTCCCGGGAATTTGTGCCATTTGGATGTAGCCTCCATGGCGAGCTGCAGAGAATACTATATGGGGGAAGGTGGTGGCTTCCCCCGAGTCCAGGCCGTGGTGAGTCTTGTGTGTCCAAGTGCCCGTGGCTTGTCCCAACACCCAAGGGTGTCCCAAATGCTAAACTAACCTCTTGTGGTTGGTTTTTGGATGCAGATTCACATAAGCTAAGCTAGTCCCTCTTCCTAGTCTAATCCTAGGACTCCCAACACGACCCTCTACCCTTTTCTAGTGTTGGAAGTCGGGAGCGTGCACTAAGTCCCAACTTTTCGCAACTTGCCAAGGTGAAAACCCTCAAGTGGGTTCACCCCAGGACTTAGGAACGCGTCACGTCGTCATCTTCTTCACGACAAAAGACCATAAGAAGACAATGATGACAATGTCATCGTCCTCTTTGTAGTAGAAGAGCAGCAGAAAAAGATGATGACAACACATGTCACTGTCATCTCTGTGGGCAAGAATAATGTAAGAGAAGAGGCTGAATGTCGTCCTCTTCGTAGCAAAAAAAACACATAAAAAACAAAAAAAGAAGGAGAAGGGATCTTACCTTCAAGCTCCCACTTTTGCCACCACCTTGAAGCTCCTCTTGCCTTCGCACTCTTGAAGCTTTGTCCACATTCCTAGGCTCTGAACCTTGAACCCTTATCAAAGCTTTGAGTTATTCAAGCTCTCCTAGTTTACAAGCTCTAGCAATGGAGGTGAGAGCAAAAGGAGGTGGGTGAGGATTGGCAGGATGAGGGAGGTAGGTGGGTTGGTAGGAAGAAGGGCAGTAGGTAGGTTAAGGGTAGGTAGGAGCTCCCCAAAAGCAAACTTGGGGTCAGGGGTAGGCAAAAAACAAAGTGATAAAAGATTGTCCCCAGAAAGAAAAAACTGAGCTAGAGAAAAAAATCTAGCTGGGAAAAAAAGGCCCAGAAACAAATAAAATATACTGACCAAGTAAAGTGACACTTGGGGGACAGTTTCATCCCATCCATGAAATCCCAGAACGGGATTTTTTGGATCGGTACTGGTGGGTGCTTGGTCACTCAAGCCCCTGACTCGCTGGTTTAATATACAACTTTTTCACATCCACATTGCCTATTAGATGTCCAACAAAAGATTACATAACAAATTATATCCATCCAAATATGCAATTTTGTCAATTTCTTGAACAGAATATCCAATCCATTGGAAACTTGCATATTCCAAATGTCCCAAAAACTTTTTAATCTTTTTAAAGTCTCACAGCCATTTTCTATTATTCTTGTTATTGTATATTAGTTCAAATTCTGAAATCCATGCCATGGATGATGGATAATTTTCTAGTGATCTTGTTTAGCTAAAGTCTTATGGATGAATTGAACAAACTGCAACTCAAAAATTTCCACCTATGAAGATGAAAATAGTCATCAATGTGACCAAATAAATGCAAACTTTGATTCAAAGTCTATTGTCTTGGAGAGTGGCCTAGTTAATACGGATGCACAAGCTTCCACACGAACTCCACAATCTTAATTCTAAGTGTTTTTCCCCCTTTAGATGTCCTTCCTTTGCAAAGAGCTTTCAAGCATATTTAAGAATTTCCTATGCACATGCTTGTAACATTCTCAAGCTTGTAGAGAAAAAGAGACTAACTTAGAAAAATAGACACATCCGCAAAAGAAAGACTTGCACTTGCAAAGTTCAATGGGGGTATTTGATGTTCTCCAATTAGCAGATTGGAAAAGTTGGAAGAGAGGGCAAGGTGACAACCAAAGTTGGTTAGATAAAAAAGATGCGGATGGGGCAGCCCATGGAAAAAAAAAAAGAAGTTGGAGTGGGTAAAGGGACCCCTCCATCCATCGAGGAGACAATTTCTCCAGCCAGCAATTGGGCAGCAAGAGGAAACTTGAAGGGTGTAAGCCCACCACCCTCCAGGCTGCTACAAATCAGCGACTGGGGAGTGGGCCATTATTATTCCACTTGGAAGGTGGAGTGGTCCACAAAATTTAAAAAGCCAAAAAAATGTCAGGAGTTTTACACCTGGGTTGTGTCCAGATACCCTGATTTGCTTGATGTAAGGGCATATACTCCAGATAGATGTAAACCCCCTGGGATTCAGGTAACACTTCAAATAAGAATTCAGCATGTCTTCTGCGGGTATAACGTACAAGAATGAAAAAATACACCTGTCGACAAACTCCACATATATGTGTACGTGTGCATGCACCAAGCCAACAGCTTAAAAGTTGGAGGAACCCCCCGGGGGCCACCTTGCAACCCATTGTGAGTTCAATTCACCACTCTACCCCCCCAATGAGACAAACATTATCCCCCTCCCCACATCGCCCCAAATGACAGAGGCAAAACAGCAACAAGTTTTTAAGAAACTGTTTTTAGCCCCCAACAATCTGCATGCATCTTGGGCATTAAAATTTGTCAACTTTAGGTGTCAACCAGTGTTGGGTGGGTATCCCAAATACTCTTGGGTATCACCTGGGCATCCCAGTCTGAACCACTCGGGTATCACCATGAGTGATACCCTGATTGAAAACCGGACCACCCGTTCTCACTTGTGTGAAAACTGGGTGGTGAGAACTGGCTTGGAAAAAAAAACTGAGAATTGGGTAAGGTCTGACCCTTTACCCGGGTCAGGGTCTCAAAGGGCATCCAATGTAGATTTAGGGTTAGGTTGGAGGCGCCGCATTCCAACGGTTACCTCCTGTAAACCCTAATAGTTTTTACAAAAGGGACGTTTCTCCCCTTCTTCTTCCTCTTGAATGTTTTCCTCATTGAGTCTTGAGTTTTGTCAATTGAAGGATGTTTTAGTTTGAGTTTTTATTTTTAGTTTTGTTAGAGCTTTTTTTTCCCCATTACTATTTAGTTTCTTTTGTTGCCATTGTGTCTTGCTTTGCCTTTGTGCCTTGCTATTGTTTTCGTTCCTTGTTGTGCCTTCACACCTTGCTATTACTTTTGCATGTGTTGCCCTTGTGCCTTTGCACCTTGTTGCTGCCTTTGTGTTTATTGTTGCATTCACACCTTGCACCTTGTTGTTGCCTTTGCACATGCTGCCTTTGTGTTTTTGCACCATGCTGTTGCCTTCAAACCTTGTGCCTTATTGTTGCTTTTGCACTTGTTGCTACCTTCATGCATGCTACTCTCACACCTTTGCACCTTGTTGCTACCTTCACACTTTTTGTTGCCTTCATGCATGTTGCCTTCGCCCCTTTGCACCTTGTTGCTACTTTTGCACTTGTTGTTGCATTCGTGCGTGCTACCCTTGTGCCTTTGCGCCTTACTACCTTTAGGCCTTGCTATTGCATTTGCATGTGCTGCCCTCATGCCTTTGCGCCTTGCTATTGTTTTCATGCCTTGTTGCTACATTTAAGGTACTTATTGCCCACCCCCCCTTTGTTGTTTTATTGCCTTGTTATTGCCTTTGCACCTTACTACCTTGTGCCTTGTGTGTGAATAGGTACTCCCTCCCAAATTTCTTATGCAAATGAAGGAGCTTAGAGCTTGGAGCAACAATCAACCTCTAATCAGGGTGAGGTAAGATTTATTTTTCATTTGTTTTGAAATTGTTTTTTGTTTTTTTCATGTTTCCATTTTTTTTTTGGTAGGTAGAACTTGTTTTGTTTTAGATTTTTTTTATTTTTAGATTTTTATTTGATTTTTATAATGCAATTATTTTGAAAATAGAATCTTTGCTTGTGTTTGATGATGTGTAGGATTAAAATTCAAACCATTTTCTTAAAAAAATAACCCTTAAACCTTTTTGTATCATGATGAAATAAAAAAGTGAATGATTTTTTAATTATTTCTTTACACCTTAACCCCATTGTTTGTAATTCTTTCTTTCTTTCTTTCTTGTCTTTTGTTAGTAAGTATTATTTAATTTGTTCATCCTAAATAGAGATTATAAGTTGGGGATTTATTTTTTGCATTATCTCTAGACATACTCTTGTGAAAATTGTTAATGGAACAATCTTTTACAAATGAGAATATGATAAATGGGAACAATGAGACAATTGAAGTCTTTATGAATGATGTAATTGTGGAATACAATTTTGAGAAAAATGCAAGTGTGCAAACAAAACAAGTAGGAATGTAGAAGATGCCTTTGAAGAATTAATGAAGATAAATCTCAAAAAACTACATGTTAAAAAAAAATCTTGGAAACCCAATGGAAGAACATCTTTATGTTGGAGTTTCTATTGTATTAATGATAATGAAAAAATGGATCTAGAAAATATACAAATGATGCATTGAGTTTTTCATTATCAAACTCCCATATGTGGAATAAATCCAACAACCCAAGCAAGGAAAGGATTGATTTGTTATTACAAGACTTATGGAATAACAATTTTTTTTAAAACATGTGGATGCAAATCACACACTTATTGCAACAAGGTTCGAAGAAAAAGTGAATGGTTTGCTAAAAGAAAGAGAAGAAAAACAACCATCACATAAAAGAGCAAATTTGTCTAGTGCTCTACAACATTTATAGTGAAGGATTCCTACAAAAAGGAAGATGTGCCACAAATAGAATTCCTAAAGGATTGTGGTTTAATGTTAAGAGCAATTTGTATTAATTCAATTTGTGGAATTTTTTTGGCTAAAATGTTTGACTCTATACTTATTCCAAAATTAAACCTCCCTTCCAAAAGATAGTTTTCACAAGAGATATTGCCAAGGTTAGTGGAGAAAACAAGTCAAATGTATGTTCTTCCTAAGTGCTTTAACAAAATGCCATTCTACAATAATGAGCTTTGACTTGTGGATGTCCAAAGGAACTTAAGATGTATTTGGATTAGTTATTAAATTTTAAAGCAATGATTGACAACCAAAGCATGTGACTATTGGCTTGTTTGAAGCAATAAAAACCACATGTCAAGCCTTAGCTAAAAATTTAACAAAATTGTTAAACAAGTATGGTTTAAAAAAATTGTTAAACAAGTATGGTACAGAAAAATAAAATGAAATTTTGCTTATGTTAAGGATGAAAGTTCTAATTTCAATGCAATGGATGTGTAATGAAATATGTTGTTAGTTGTGAATATCTTGGCTTAAAAGAGATTTTCCAAGGTACTTCATTTGGGCATGTTTTTTTCAATAATGGAACAAGGCTTAATTAAAATTCAACCCAAAAATTTGAATATTCTAGTGAAAACTAAGTAAACTTCTGATTGTCATTGCTTTGTGAACTATTTACATTTTTTGAGCTTCTAAATTCAATTTGATAAATTAAAATTTTATTATTGGTTGTTTTGCATGTTTGTTAGCAAGATAATTATGTTTTAGGAAGCATTACAATTTCATTCTACCATTGTGTTTACAATAAACAGACTATTGTGAAAACCATTAATCAAATGCCTCCACCTCTAACTTGGCAAATTTTTCAAATTATTGTGGACTATCTTTTTCTAATTGTTTAACATGTGTTTTTAACCAATCTTGTGGTCATTGTCTTATTAGTGATGTTTTACACTTTGACATTTCCATGAATTTGAAACTAATGGAAGAAAATCAAGTTGTTGCTTCATTTGAAAGTCTTATGGATGATGATTTAGTTATCATTGTTAGCTTATAACATTAGAAGGGAGGTAGTCAATGTGCTAGATTAATTCCTTTCATGCTTAATGATTTATGATAGTACAGCCCATTACGGTCTCTTTGATGTTAGACCCTAGTTTTAAAAGCCTTTGTATAATATTTTCATTTGTTGGAAAAGAGCAAGGTGTTGCTATTGTTGAGGAATATGATAGAAAATCTTTATATCTTATGTTGGTCAAATGTCATGAATATTTGCATCCTTTGATAAAGTCAAATAAGAATTTTGCTAACTACGTTTTTTTTATCAAGATTACAATTTGGATATTTTTGAACATATTGTTATAAGCACAAGTGAACCAGTAGAAAAACTTGTCAAGAGGGAGTTATCAAGTTTCAAGAGATATCAATTGGATGTCAAGGACATCAAATGTCGTCTACAATGGTTGTAGAAACATGAAACAATGTTTCCTACAATTAGATTTTTAATTCAACATGTTTTGGGTGTTGTTGGATCTCAAATTGAAACAAAAAGGATTTTTTCCTTGTATGGAATTCTTACTAACCTTAGAAAATGTCATTTGTGTAGAAAAATGAGAAACACATAATATTGTATTGAAGGATCGAACCATGGAATACATAATAAAGAAAAACAAACCCCTTATTTAACAAGAAGGTTAGAGAGCAAAAAATAAAATGCATTAAATAACATAAGAAAAACTAAAGGGGTAGAGAAGAAAATCAACCCTAGAATGCAATAGCTAAGAATCTAATCTTATTTGTAGGTAGATCATAAATAAAGGAAAGTCATTACTGGGACTAACATTTGATTAAGCAAGGTTCTAATTTTTAACACCCCTTCTTAGTTCCAGCAAGAGGATCATCATGTCATCTTCTCCTTATGTATGGCTTCAGAAAGACTATAAACTCCAAAATCATCTTCAAACTTTTCAAACTTCAACCTTCCCAAAGGCTTAGTCATGACATTAACAAGTTGTTTTTGGGATGGAACATGAACCGGCTCAACTTCTTCATTTTTTGATTTCTCACAAATGTAATGATAATGAGCTTTTATATGTTTTGTATGAGCATGAAACATATGATTTTAAGCAATTTTCATGTTACTATGATTGTCACAAAAGATCACAATAGGTTCAAATTTTAAAATTCTAATTTCTTCGTACAATTTTCATAGCCAAGTACATTGTTTGGCACCTTCGCTAAGAGCATGGTATTTGGCTTTCATTGAAGAAATAACAACAATGGGTTTCTTCTTCAAAAACCATGTGACAACATTAATCCCCATTTTGAACACGTACCCTATAGTTGAATGTTGATTATCAAATTGTTTCCTACCCCAATCCACATCAATATGCCCTTCAAGCAAATTACTAAACCCTTTTAGGTATAATATTCCAAAATATGCAATACCCTTCACATATTTGAAAATATGTTTCATTGGATCTATATGGGCTTCTTAGGGAGTCGCCATGTGACAACTCATGACTCCAATTACAAACATCATGACGAGTATTAGTAAGGTAAATTAGCTTTCCCACCATGCATTGGTAAAAAGCGGCATCTACTATAGGAGTGCTTGTTTCATTAGGTAGCTTCAAATTTTCAATCATTGGTATCTTGTGAAGATTACAATATGAAAAAAACTCTTCTAATAGTTTTATAATCTACCCCCCCCCCCCCCCCCCCCCTCTCTTTGAGTAATTATTTCTTTTAGAAGATGCAAAAACTTTATGACTATAAATAAATAAACTTGCATCCAAGATCAGTCATTTTAAAGGCAAGCAACAATTGTTCCTTTAACCAGAAAATCTTTTTTTGAATGTTTTTTAGTCAATAATAAGTCATCTACATAAAGGACTAGTATGACAACTTTCTCATTTTCACAAAGAAAATAAAGATTATGATTTGCATTACTTCTTTGCAGTCCATGAAACTTAAGGTAGGTATCTATTTTAGAGTACCATGCCCTTAGTGCATGTTTAAGGCATATATTGCCTTAAACAAACGACAAAATTTCCTTTCATTGCTAGGAGATGATAAATCATTAGGTTGTTGCATGAAGACCTTTTCACATAAGTTTCCGTTCCAAAAGGCTATTTTCACGTCTAAATGAAAAATTTGCCAATTTGAATGAGGAGCAAATGCAACTATTGACCAAATTGTTCCTCATTTCATTATGGGGGCAAATGTTTTGTCAAAGTCAATTCCTTCCATTCGTTGAAATCCTTGAATAATAAACTAAACCTTAAACTTATCCGTGGTGACCATCGGTTTTTTGTTCACTTTATACACCCATTGTGTTGTGATCAATTGTTTCCTTGTGCGGAGATAAACTAGTTCCCAACCATTGACTCAATTTCGGATTACATTGCACTTTGCCAATTAGGAATTTGGGATGCCTTTTGAAAAGTTGAAGGGTTATCAACTTTAACTATATGAACATAATTTAACAATTGGTGAGGCTTCTACTTGATTCAGTTGGACTTCTTGTGAGTGGGATTTTCATCTTGATTGACATTAGTTATAGAAATACATGTTTTATCTTTGGGTGAATCTACTATTTCTAGTGGCCCACTGGGTAACTCAACACTTGAATATGACTCTATAGGCAAATCAACATGAATGTTGATCTTAGGTGGGGAACTAAGATCCATAATTTCATTATTCACAATAAATGGATGTTCGAATGGTTTAGATTCATGACTTATATGTGGGAGTTCTCTAATTCGAAAGGTATCTATGAACTTAACATCTCGACTTATGAACATTGTCTTAGTGAATGGGTTGTAAAGTTTGTCACATTTTGTCTCCAAATAATATCCTAGATGGATGCATTCTGTAGACTTGGAATCTAATTTACCCCTTCTATCGACTTTGTCAATGTAAACAAAAGTTCTACACCCAAATGTACAAAGTTGACTCAAATCAAGTTTGGTATTTGAAATATTTTCATAGGTAATTATTCTTGAGTTCAACCTTGTAGGGGACATGTTGAACAAATAAGATGTGATGTTGATTGCTTCAGACCACAAGTTTTTCAGTAACTTAGTCTCTAGCACCAAACTTTTTGCATGTTCTAGCAATGTTAGGTTTTTCCTTTTTGATACTCCATTATGTTGAAGAGTCCATGACTAAATCAACTGCCTTTGAATGCCTTAGCTTGCTCATGACGGTAGGTGGTAAAAGATTACGACATAAACTCCCCCCCACGGTCAATCTTTTGGCATTTTTAATTTCTTTTTTGAGGTTTTTTATCATTTGTTTGAAGACTTTCAATGTTAACAAGGCTTCATATTTTCTTTTTAGAAAATACACCCATGTGAAACGATTGTAGTCATCTATTAGGGCCATGAAGTACCTTCAACCGAATAAGGATGCTATTGGGAGAAAACCACAAAAAATTGTGTGTATGAGATCCAACATCCTTTGGTTTTGTTTTCATTTTTTTCTTGGAAACCTTTCATGTTACTGTCGACCCATCAAACAACCTTGACAAATTTCGAATAGTAGTGGGAGTTTGGGTACACCAATGACCCTATTGTTGTTGGTCATGTAATGTAGTCCCTAGAAGTTCAAGTGACCAAGTCAACGATGCCATAGCTTGGTGGTTTCAACAATCTCCATAGTATATATTTCATGACAAAGATTTGTTTTAGGAGAAAAATCAACTTCAAGTAAATAAAGTTCATTGAATCTATTTCATCTCACCTATGCTATTATCTTCTCAAGTTTCTACTCATTTAGTATGAAACATTTCTTAGAGTTGAAGACAACAAGATGGCCTTTATTAGCTAAAGCATCTACAAAAATAAGGTTATTCTTCATGCCATGTACATAGAAAACATTTGTTATCTTGTTTATTGATCCATTGAGCCTAAGTTTTGCCTGATCATTGCCTTCTACACCATGGGCATGCCTATTTAACTAATCTAACACTAAAGGAACTATGAGTCTCTACGATGTCATGAAGCAAGATTGAATTACTTGTGACATGCTTGCTAGTTCCAAAGTCAACATACCATTTGTCTACTTTGTGTTCACTCATTAACATTTGTTTTTCTACGTCTACAGTGGTTATTGTTGCTTCAACGACTTCTATTGGATCACTATAGTCTAAATCACTATCATTCTCATCTTCCACCATGCTAATTTGTTAAGTTCGAATTTTGAAAACTTTTTCATATGGCATCACATAGCCCAATGGCTAGGTTTGCAACGTTAGTTATAGGTCGTGCAACCTTCTTATTAAAGTTATGGTTCTTGCTTTCATTGCGTTTCACCTCCATGCAATTGTTTATTCTTAGTTGACATCTTGTAAAACTTCACCCACAAAGCTTTTATGTCTTTCTATTTTTTACCATGAAACTCCTTCTTGGTCTCCTCATGCAACAACTGGGCAATGAATTCATCCAATGTACGCATGAGTTGTTGACTCAAGATTGACTGCACATAATACTCATAAATTTCTGGTAATGCATTTAGAACCATTTTCACAACAACATCATCGACTATCTTCTCACCAAAACTAGCAAGCTAATTAAAAAGATCTATGATAGATTCCAAAAACATTTCCATGGGCATGTCTTCTTCCATTTTCAAATTAATCAACTTATTTTTAATGAGAAGCCTACGTGAAGTAGTCTTAACCTCATAAAGATTTGACAAAGTAATCCAAATATTTCTTTGATCAGACAGATGTTAAATACAAGGTATGATTTTGTTAGTAATAGAAAGGTTGATGATTGTCAAAACTTTTGTTTTTGTGGTGTGTTGTTTTTTTTGACTTGATGCAATAGTGGTATGTGTTTCAACGAGATTCAACAAATCTTCTCTCAACAACAAGTTAGTGGCTTTGAATTTCCATTGTAGCTACTTTGGCCCATGCATTTGTTAGATTTTGTGACAAATGTATCGACAATACTTGCCATGATAATTGATAATAAAAAAAAAAGTATGTGAACGACAAAAAAATAGCAATTAAAAAAAAACTACTTGCCTATTTGATGCACTATATATAAAAAATATTTTGTATTCACAAGTATTATTGACACATAATACAACTAAATTTTGAAAATTTTGAAAAAATCTCTTAGTTAGAGAACCTTAACTTGGCAAAACAAAACTACACACTTGAAGTCATTCTTGGTGACTTTTAACATTAAAAAAAAAGGATTCCCCTTGGTTTAAACTTACTTAGATACCATATAGAAAAATGAGAAATGGAGTATATTGTATTGAAGGATTGAACCATGGAATACATAATAAAGAAAAATGAAACCCCTTTAAGAAGAAGGTTAAAGAGCAACAAATAGAATGCATTAAATAACATAAGCGAAATTAAAAAGATAAAGGAGAAAATCAACCATAGAATACAACAACTAAAAATCTGATTTTATCCAATAGGTAGATTGTAAACTAAGGAAATTCATTGGTAGGCCTGACACCTAATTAAGCAAGGTTCAAATTTTAACAATTTGCAAATTCAAAATTTAGAGAAGTTGATATTTGTTAACAAAAATTGGCTTAATGATCCTATAGTAGGATGTAAATCTCCATCTAACTTAGTAGAATTCTTTGAAAAGAACATAGATTTAAAAGAGGAGTTAGAAGAGTTTGAAGGTGAATTTGAAAAGGATGAAGTTGTTGAAGTGTAAAAGTGCAACAAGTAAATTGATTGTTTTTTTTAAAAAATTGTTCGTAACATTGTTTTCCCCCCCCCCCCCCCATTATCAATAAATCAAATAAATTAAATATTTTTTAATATTATGAAAAATTAAATGAATAAATAATACTTAGTTGGTGAGAATCGATAGAAAAGAATCGACTGTTTTCAAATTTCCAAAAACTAGCATTGTGAGAACCAATTTAAATTCTTAAAATTGATACCCTTGCCCAACATCTATATATATATATATATAAATGAAAGCCAAACCTTATTGTAAATTATTTTGTGAAAAATGAAATTGATAGGTATCATAAAATTGTGATACTTGCCTAACACTGGTATCAACTAATCTTGCATAGTTATACATTTGTTTGTATATTTGGCTAGTTATTAATAAGTAACTGATTGAGAAATGTTTTTATTAATAATTGTGGCATATTAGAGATATTCATGAAATGATTCCCTTTTGGGCCTTTTTTCACCCTAATTTTTCTTTCAATCTCTAACACTATTATCCACTAGGTAATGAAAATTTAATAAACATGGGTGTAAAATGTTCATAGTAATGACATACGCTCAATCCGATTCAAACATACGCATATTATACGTTTTTTTGGGCTTTAAAAAAAATACAGCCCAAAATACGCAGAATGGTAAAGGTTATGCAAAGAACCATTGTGATCGGTCACGTAGTGGCCGAACAAGAAGCCTAATAACGGCTCCTGGATTAGGAAAAGCTGATTTTTGCTTTCAGGGTTTAAGAGTTAAACCCGTCGAAACATGGACTTAATGAGGGCGGCGGGGTTTATGATTTTGGGACGTGAGGATTGTAACGGTGCATGGGGAGCTTGTGCAGGAAGCTAAGAAAAAAACGGCAGGAAGATTTGGAGGGAAGTGGTGGTGATTTGATGGGGAGGAAATGAAGACAGGGCAGCATTCTGAGTAGTTAGTTTTGGTGTTTTTTTGTTTTGTTCTTGCAGCTGTTGGATCGGTCATTGAATCTCTCCGCTACGCCAGTGACTTGGTTGAGCAGTTGTATAATCTCTTGATGCAATTGTTATGGAGGGTGATGCCGAGGAGTGATGAGAATCTGAGGGGTCTGAGCCTTAGACTGATGGGCATGTAGAAAAGAGAGTGAGCATCTGGAAGGGAAAATGTGTGTTTGTGGGACCTTGCATTGCATCTGAGCTGTGGGCAGTAGAATGTTGTTTGCAAAGAAGGAGTGAAAGGATGGGTTTGCAGCCACAAGTTTGTCGTTCGTCTTTGCATGAGAGGCTGTCACCTTGAGTAGTTTCATGGGAGCTTAGCCGACGCCGCCGTCTGCTGCTATAGCAGCAGCCTGCAACAACAGTTGACGGGTGCAGCCAACAGCACATGCTCAGTTCAATGCGTTTAGTACTTACGGGAGTTGTTATGAATTGCAGATCATATTTTTGTTTGCACAAAAAGAATCTACCTGTGCGGCGGCGTTTCTGCCGTCGGCTGTCTCCTTGCAATACAACAACTCGTCAGGCTACTGGATCACTAAAAACTTCCACTTTCCCGTGATGCAAGCGTCCCAGTTGCCACAAGCTTACTGGGAGCTCTGCGCGGCGGATGAGTGTCGGAATCCATGATCAGCTGCTTCATCATCAGTAGTGTCATTGGCCCCGCAACGTCGACCAATTTCAGTTGCTCCAGCTTCAAAGGTTTCCATTGCTGCGGCGGCATGAGGACTCCTGTCCTCTCGACCACTCAGTCCAATAGTTTACAAGCTCTTCTTCATCTTCATATCGTCGCGCTGCATGACAGGAGACTTAGACTCGACCATTTCTCCTCGTCCTGCCGCATCAGGACTCTTGGATTGCACCACCAAGCTACTGCCTGCGCCATGTGAGATTCTCCTGGCACTGGTGATAATCTCATCGTATTCACGTATTTCACGTATTCACATTTTCAAATTTTTAAATACTTGAAAATACTTCTTTTTGAGCACCTTCGAAAAATACGCGTATTTCGTATGTCACTACTATGAAAATGTTACAATTTAATGTTACATGCATGATGTTCAAAAATATTTATAGCTATAGTACACATAGTACCAACATTGATTGGTTGCAAGCAATAAAAAAAAATGCAAGGTGAAACTCAAATTTGATCAAATTTGGTGTTAATATGAATTTTAATCCCCATGCAAGCTCCATGTATTTCTTTTCACTGGTTTTTAAGAATCTCACCCTTGATTGCTATGTTTTCCTTACTTTTCTATTCCTAATGAAATTTTGCACATCTAAAAGGAACCTTGGAAATCTAACTTTTACAAAGGCTTCTCATTCAATACTTGTGATAACCATTGGCCTAAGTGACCCAGCCCCCATGATTGCACTAGTTCCATTTCGGATGAACTAGTGCTCATCTAATCACTAAACCTAGTGTAGTCATAGAGGTTGAGTCATGCTTTTTTTTGGGCTTGCCTTTCAAGAGATTTTTTTTCACTCATGGACCTACCTTGTTGACTATCCCATTCAAAAAATATATTCCCACCTACCTCGGGCCCCTACCCTGCTTTTCTACCTATGATATGAAATTTATTTCAAAACTTTATTTCTTTTTGGCGTCATTATCACTGCTATAACGATGCCATTGCTCATCACCGTCATTGATATTTAGAGAAGAACTAGGAGCTACTGTAACTTCAAGGTGTGAGCAACGCAAGGTGCAACATCTCAGGAAGACACCAAAATAGGTACGTCTTCTACATTTTTTTTCTGCATTTAAGGTTTTTTTGCAGTTTCAGTTTGGGTTTAGGTTTATGAAACCTTGTTTTGCCTACTTTCAGAGTTCATCAACACTTAGATAGAACTTGTTGGAACGATCGTGTTTGCTAGAGTGATTATTATTGGAACACAACATTGATCATATTTGCTGGAGTGTAGGTACATTTTTTTCTTAGGTTATTTTTATTATTGTTATTTTTGCTACACTTGTAGAAGATGACGAGGAGTTAGCTTGTCATCTTCTGATTTTTTTTGGGTCATAATTAATGATTTCTTTTGTGTCATGATTAGAAGATGACAAGCTCCCAATTTGTCATTGTGTTTTGTAGCGAATGAAAAAGGGTGAAAATGATGATGAGTTAGGGCCTTGTCGTCATCTTCTCCTTTTCTCATTAATTACAAAACACGAAGGCAAGCTGGGGGGTTCATTGTCGTCTTCTCCTACAAAAGATGATGACGAACCCCTGGCCTGTCATCTTTTTTTTGTGTTTTGTCCATTACTTGCATATGATGACAATGAGTCAAGGGTTCATTGTTGTTGGTTTTGTTTTTTCCAATACTTGCAAAAGATCACGACGAGCCCCCGATTTGTCCTTGTCTTCTAATGTTTTGTTCATTAATTCCAAAAGACGACAACAAGGCAATGCTCATTGTCATATTTTTTGTTTTGTTTTTTGTGCACCTAGAGAAGACAACAATGAACCAGTGCTCATCATTGTCGTCTTCTTTTTGTTTTCTTTACGTGCACCCAAAGAAGACAATGACAAACAAGTTCGTCATCGTCTTTTTTTGTTTTCTTTTTGTGCACCCAGAAAAGACAACGATGAGCCGGTGCTCGTTGTCATTTTGTTTTGTTTTGTTTTTATGCACCTAGAGAAAATGACAATGAGCTAGTGCTTGTCTTCGTCTTTTTTTCTTTTGTTTATATGCACCTAGAAAAGATAATGACGAGCTGGTGCTTGTTGTTGTTTTTTTTTGGTTTTGTTTCTGTGCACCCAAAGAAGATGACGACAAGCTAGCGCTTGTCGTCATTTTATTTGTTTTGTTTATGTGCACCCAAAGAAGACGACGATGACAAGCTGGTAGAGGATTGCCGCCCAAAAAAACTTCGTAATTGCAATACCAACATTTTACATTATAATTTTTGCAATTGAAGTCCACAATTTGCAAATGCATAGGTGGGTATAATGACGCGTGGGTAGGTATGTTTTGCCAATAAGTAGATGTTTTGCAATAATTAAAGTGGCATTACTGAAAAATGTATCTACTTTCTTAATTAATTTTTGGAGTAGGAATTGGGTAGAAGTTTAACCAATAAGATATATAGATTTTGCCAAGAAATATAGGTTTTGCCAAAACATATAGGTTTTGCTAAGAGAGAAAAGTTTAGCTAGTAAGACATATAAGTTTAGCCAAAAAAAAGTAGTTTAGCCAAGAAATATAAGTTTAATCAATAAAAAATATAGGTTTAGACAAGAGATAAAAGTTTAACCAAAAAGAAATATAGGTTTAGCCAAGAGATAGAAGTTTAGCCAAGAAATATAAGCTTAACCAAGAGGAAATATAGGGATAGCCAAGAGATAAAAGTTTAGCCAAGAAATATAAATTTAACTAAGAAATATAGGTTTAGTCAAGAGATAGAAGTTATAGCCAAGAAATATAAGTTTAACCAAGAACAAATATAGGTTTAGCTAATAAATAAAAGTTAGCTAGTAAGATATATAGGTTTAACCAAAAGATAGAAGTTTAACCAATAAGAAATATAGGTTTAGCCAAGAAATAAAAGTTAGCCAGTAAGATATATAGGTTTAGCCAAGAGATAGAAAGTTAGCTAATAAAATATAAGTTTAACCAAGAAGAAATATTGGTTTAGCCAAGAGATAGAAGTTTAACCAATAAGAAATATAAGTTTAGGCGAGAAATAAAAGTTAGCCAATAAGATATATAGGTTTAACCAAGAGATAGAAGTTTAGTCAAGAAATATAAGTTTAACCAAGAAAAAATATAGGTTTAGCCAAGAGATAGAAGTTTAGTTTAGCCAATAAGATATCCATTTAGCCAAGAAATAAAATTTTAGCCAATAAAATATATAGATTTTGCCAAGAGATAGAAGTTTTGGCAAGAAGAACTATAAGTTTAGCCAAGAAGAAATATAGGTTTAACCAAGAGAAGATAAGAGTTTTGCCAAGGTAAGTAAAGGATTAATTGCTAGTTAGTAGGCAGGGCTAAGATTTAGGTCAGTATAGTAGCTAGGTGGGTGGGTAGTATGGAGGTTAGGGTTGGGAAAAAATTGGCAATGAAAAACTAAAATGGTCAAAGGTCAGCTGCTAAACAAGATTGACTGCAGTAGAATGTTGGTTACCATAAGGTAAAAAGTTGAATGAAAAAGAGATGAATCATCCAGCCCATCCTATGGACCGAACGGCCAACTGGTGCAGTCATGGGGGCTGGTTCACTCTGCTGATAACCATCATTAAATGTGTGAGAACTGTTCAGGGTTATGCGGAGCGTAAGGAAACAGGTTTTAGGCTCTTCTTAGGTTTGAGGGCCCATTTGAGGCACGACAAACCCCCAAAGAAAAGTCAAAAAAACCAGTTCCTTACCAGCCAGTAAACTCTTTTCAAAATTTGGAACCTTACAAAAGCGAAATGTTCTGTCTTAAATCAAATTACGACCTTGCATGAATGGAAGGTTCACTTTTATTTCGGAAGGACAATATTATGCCAAGGCAAGTTGTTGACGAGTGCATGGAGAAATTTTGAAAAGTTAATTTACATATAATATTGTTCTATGTATTCCAGTGCACCATCATGCTGTGGTGATCATGGTGGACATCTAGCATTGTGCCACAACATGCCACTTTTGTGGCACGTTAACTTGGAGTTCAACAAAGTTGTTCATTAGCCCTTGGATGAGCTACAGCCACCAATTTGCTAATTAAAGTCTACGTTAGAGAGGCCCAGGGGCCCGGAAGGTTAGGGGTCTAACTTCAAATACATCCAGTGGCTCCCTCTACCTTTAGTACCGCACTACCACGATAGTGATCCTGGTCCTGGAGGGATTATCTGACTCAGCACTGGTGCGTGCGGGGACACACACATAATCCCAACAAGGTTTGAAGGCCGTGATAATGTCTAAGAGGTGGGGGTCAAACAACTCATGGAACCCACGATCTGGCAATTGGGTGTTCATCCCCACTGTACCCTGCCCATTGCCCATTTGAGGACCATAAAAAAATAATACATGTATGTAAACGCAATAATAAAAAATTAGTTCATATTTTTCAACTTCAAAAGTTCATTATTACAGATTATATATATATATATATATACACACACACACATGTTCTATTATTCAAGTTGAAAATCTAAATTTAGTCACAAATTTGTCATATTGTTGATTTTATGACATGTTAATAATATGTAAATGAATGACACTTTGTAAAAAATTGCATTGTAATGCAAAAAGTGAGTCACCTTACTTGACAACCACCCATTGACTCTATACCACTTGTCAAGAAGTATTTAACTACCTAGTTGCACCTTTTATGTACTACATAATAACCACTTGTATTCCTTATCTACTTGCCTATGATACTTACCCACTTACATAAGTAGCACAAGGGTTTAAACAATTGCCTATAAGAACCTTGATAACATGGTTATGATTCATCCAAAATTAAATCATTAACAAGGTTTCCAATGGATGGTGCATTTGTGGGTGTTGAGATTTGTTGTGATGCATTGGTGTGGGAATGTGCAAAAAGTTGGAAGAATAAAGTTCAATGTTAAATAACAAGATAATGATAAGCATTCAAATATGTGTGTTATCAAATAATGATTCACACCCACCTCCTTATTGCTTTGTATAAAAACAATGGGTTAGTTAGTCAAGATGACATGACAAAATAAGATTTGTTATTTGAAAATAATATTATAAAAATCATGATTTACAAGTTGATAGAAAAAATAATGCCTCAAAAAAATGTTATACCATGTTATTATGTAAAGGTATATTAAAAATATTATTAAAAGAGAATCTTGATCATATTTTAGAATGGTTGCATAAATAACTATAGAAAGTAGTTATAAAATAATCTCTACAAAAATAATCTATCAGAAAACCTATTGAAATATTTGCTTAAATACCAAAATTATCTACCAAGCTTTACTTGTTTTTTAACAATTTTAAATATGAAATCAACTTTGATTGAGGCAATTGATATGGCTTGGTTTCTAAGGGCTACAATATGAACAATTGAATAGTTGAATTTGGATTCAATTTGAAGAAACTATGAATTTTTGAAAAAAAATATCAAAAATACTATACTAACCAGGAAGGATGACTTTACCACTTTGATACAGGTATTGCCCTATTAAGTTTTGGACCACAACCAACTTATAAAGAGACATTAAAACTTTGACAAAGGTACCAACCGATTTTAAGGTTGGAAGTGCCTCTTCTAAAGAGTTTATGCTTGTTTCAAAATGAAAAACAAAGACTTTTACTAGTTATATAAGGTTTATCTTTTTAAAAATAATCACCTTCTCTTTGATTTTCTTAAGCATTCTAGGGAAAATCACCTTTCAATGTATACAGTTATTTTTTTCATTTTTCTAATTTTTAAACTTGGTAAATTCTATCAAATTGTGTGTCAATCTTTGTAATCTTGTTGTGATTTTGAGTTTTGTTATAAACTTGTTTTAGATTTATTTGATCATTTCACACAATAAATATATTTCTGCAATATAATCAAACAAGGTTTTCAAACATTTTGATTAAAGCTTGTACTCATTTCAAGCCCTTTTAGGAGGCCATTAAGTAATGAAAACACTAGTCACATTCTTTTAAAAGTTTGTTTTTTCCAGTACTTTATATTCATTTCAAATTTATCAAAATAACTTCATAATATGTATATATTTTTGCTTAAATGCACCAAACAATTTCAATGTAAACTTGACTTATCATTTAAAAATGTGAAAAACTAGAAAAGGGTTACACTTTTCATGGGTCATTATATTATGACTATACTTGTTCCCTTTCATTTTTTATTACAATGGGATAACATGGAAGTTAATCAATTGCTTTTGAGTTTCCAAGAGACTAGCAAATTTTGTTAATCATGAATGCATTTAGTTGCACACATTTTCCATGAAGAACTTTGAACTTGCAAAACCAACCTTGAGAAGGTAAATGAATTAACTATTGAGAATCCATGTTTAATAAATGAGGTATTAATATTGACTAGTGTGGACACATATGATGATATTGGATGAATTTGAAAGAACATATCTTCTTTAACTTAAGGTTGAAATCCAGTTTGCATTCAATATTTTAATAATTGGTTTTTACTGAATTTTTAATGAGAAAATTTCTCAAATTTTTACATCTCCCATGTTTTAGGTCCAGACATTATGAATTTATCTCCATGCAACTATATTCATTGAGGGCTTTACAAAATTATAAAGAATGCACCCTAATTTCCATTGATTTTGTTGAATTTTCAATGAAAAATTATTCAAATTTTAGTAACTCCTATTCAATAGGTCTCAACATTACAAAACCACCCCCTTATTATTGAAGGCTTTCCAATCATACCAAGCACAAAAAAAATTTGGTGGCAAAGTTTCAATATTTTGCAATTCTAAAAAAACAGTTGGAAAAAAGTGTTTCTTCACCAAAAAGTTGCCAATTTTATGAAATCAGAAAATTGAGAAGAAATCACAACAACTTTTAAGTGGTTATTTTGATGTGATCAATATATTGGTCATGGGTATTTTGGTTCTCATGCAATAAAATTATCCTTAAAGTGGTCCTTAATTTGGACTTTAATTTCACCTATAATCTCCAATTTCACTTGAGTTGTTGAATATCCTTAAAGTGAATAAATTTTAGTGAAAGTCAATATGAAATATTAAAACTAAGTACCAAATATTATTTATTGCACATGATTTGAATTTTGTTTTTGAGTAGTTAGTCACAATAGTGAAAAATGCCTTTAAAAAAAATTAGGGATGCAAGATGAAACTTATAATTCCACCAATTTTGGGGGTAAAAAGGAGTTTGACTTGTCATTTTGTAGCAATGTGTTTTTTTGCAACAATGTTTTTCTTTGGTCGTCACTTTGGTTGTCTTTGTAGAGGATTATAATGTGTTATGTTAAGGAATATTTGTGATAAGGTGAGTACAAGTTGAAAATATTGGCAACCTTTTAACAAACCTTCGGTTATTCTCACATTTATGAATCTGGCTGTAAAATGAGAGATTTCAAATTTCAAATAGTTTTAAGAAATGTCCAATGCCTCATAACCATGATTGCGAAATCAAAGATATAGGGCAAGTTTAAGGGGTTCGTTCACAAGGTGTGATTGGGGTAATTTAGTTTTCATTAAAAAAAAGGGTTGAAAACATCTCCACCACCCAATAGTAAAATGGCATGTACATTAAATTAATATAGTGTTCATCGTTCTCCCTTCTTCACCCATAAAATGGAAAAAATAAAGTATATAAAGTGCGACTTAAACATTATGGTCAATTCCTGTGGTGATGAGGAAACAACAAAGTCAATTTCCTCTGGAACTGAACTTGAATGCATCATATTTGGTGCCTGAAAGTTTTATTAGCAAGAATGAAAACATTGGAACCATTGAGAACTCAAGTGTCAAAAATTCTGGTTCACAGTTTTAAGGTGTTCCAATTTGTGATCTCAGCAATTGTCAATAGGGAGGCAGGATTTGTGATTCTGCTTGTTTGTTTAGAGTGTCCATATCAGACAACATCTGTCTATTAGGATGCAGTTGAAGGCTTTAGTCCATATCAATACAGATTTTGTGGGTATGAATTAGGACAGCTGGAGCACGTCAAAGAAAGAAATCTTGAAGTAACCCATGCATGTTCAAGGCCCACACAATAAAGGAACATGGTCTGTCTGGGTGCACACATTCCAGTTGCAGTTGTTGCAATAATCTCAATACTTTCTGCCCTTGCTTACATTCTGCATGTCCAAAAGAAGACATTCCAGAAGACCATACTAGGTCAGGACATTTTATGAACACTCTGCAAGCATTGATCATGTTGCCACATTTGGCCTAAATGTGAAGGTATCTACTCCCCACAAAATACCCTAGACTCACAGCAACTTCAAATAGTCTTTTCATGAGCATGCTGTCCATCTCTCAATCTAGTACATGCATAGAGGACTGAAAGAAAAGTGGATGCATTAGGACAAATGGTTGCTCTTGCATGCGATGGAAAAGCTCTGTTACCTTCTCATATTGTTCAGGCTAGCTTTGGAAGCTTTCTACTTGATAAGATTCTGTCCAATTTTAAAGTCCATGGTGCCATCGCAGTCAACCATGCAGGGTTCAATTGCTTGAGCATCAAGAATAGTGCCTCTGTATCTGCTTATGCTTTGAAGCCCAGTTCCTCTACATTCACCAATGAGCAGACATCTAAGTCAAGCTGTTCAATTGTGTATTCCTCACAGCTTGAACACCATTTTAGTACCATAACTACCAAGAAAGCCATGTGCACTTCCTACATTAGCAACCAAATTGTGAGACCCATCATGTTTGTTTATCTGCTCTGGCCTGCCAACCCTCTGCTGCTAATGATTATGAAAAGAATCCTCAGCAGTCTTTCTGTCTGTATTTTGCTTTTTGGCCTGCACAAAACCATGAAGCCAGTGAGAAACACACACTGTCACTTCAGGTCCAATTTTTGCCAACAAATGTTTTTTGGAGGGTTCGTGGAATCTTTGGGTTGATCCAGAAAAGGCGAGGACCTCTTCACAAAATATGGTATTCAAGATGATTTCTTGTTTGAGCTGATCACCTCTGAAATTCTGCTTTTGTTATTTTGCTGCTAGTAGGAGCTTGACTTGCTTTCCTATAAAGTAGCTGTCTGAAGAAGTTTCTGCAGCCCTATGGAGAGACTTGTGGTTTATGTTGATGTGCAAAGTTGTTCTTGTTGACTTAGATGTAGGGTTCTGGATTCCTGTACTCATGAATTATTAGTGCTGAGAAGTGAGCAAAGTCTTCAGTCCTGCTGGCAGGTACTTTTCTCACAGTTTGAGTTCTGGTCTTAAACCTCAACTCAAAGCTTATATGACCTTAGTTTCATATCTTTCTTCCAACACTGATGCTATTCTGTATGCTGGAAATTATGATCCTGTTGTTTGAGTGGATGCATCTTTAAAAGCTCTAAAAGGGCTGGACTGCAACTAAAATGCTGCATTGAGTTAAACAATGTTCATGTCTGAGGAGCCAACAGGATGCAGGTTTGGGCGCCTGGGAAGCTGGTCATATGATGTCATACTATAGTAGACAGTTTTCCTTGTCACGGATCATAATTTAAACAAAATCATCCTTTTTCAAAAACATAATGAGACAAAAATCCTTTACACTAGAGAAGGGGCACAGGGGCCTGCCCATTCTCTAATACCCTGCCAGCTGTAATGAAATTCCAACAGACAACTAGTGAATGCATGGCAGGAGAGACCTCAATAATACAAGCAAAATCATTTGTGATTTACCAGAGAGGCAAACAAGAAACGCACAATAATTTTTTGTGGAATGACTGCAGTGCATCCCCTTCTGACAACATTAACTTTACGCAGAACATCTGTCATCTGCCTCTCATCTCGAAGAATATCAGATATTCCTTTGAGATGAGAGGCTGTCTGATATTCTTCCAGACGAGAGGTGGAAGACAGATGTTCTGCATAAAGATGATGTTTTCAGAAGGGGATGCACTGCAGTACCACAAAATGTTTAAGCTGCAAGGGTTCCAATAGATTGACACTGCTGCATCAAAACAGAACATACTCATCATAAGATGAGATGATGATGGGTATCTTCTGAGCGCAGTTTCTGTTATCCTCTCACAAATCATCATCCCAAGCAGTCATCTTTCCATGATCCATGAAGAGAAACATTGGCCTCACACTTTACATTTTCTGTCTAATCTTCCTGTGTCCCACTCCCAACCAAATGTGGAATAGCCTTGAAAGCATCAATATCACAAATTCTCATCATTGGAGCTAGCAATTCGACATCTACAATCAATAAGGAAACTTTAATGTCAGCCAAAGTTGATCCTGCAAAACTTCTGCAGAATTGATTGAACATGAGGCAAGACCGGAAGAATTCATCATTCTTTTATGTAGCAGTCACAGCCCTCAATAATGTTCATTCAGATTTTCATTCCATATAGGTTTCTCTTCGACTAGTTCCTCAACCAAGTACAAGTATAGCCCACTGTCCTATGCACCAGAGGGAAGGAGAAAATTGAAGATGGGGAAAGTATGTATTGAATTTGTCCTTGCTGCTTCTTCTGCCACTAAAATGATGGCTTTGTTGTTGTGGAAAACCCATTCAGGCATTGAGGAACTACAGCAGAATAGAGATGAGATCAAAAGGACTGTGGAGCTTAAGAAAGCAATTGGAGCTTCTTTGCTTGTTGTTTGATGACGATCTGCCAGTTGAGACTTCCATCAAGAGAGCAATTGGAGCTTCATTTCAACCCAAAGCATGAGATGTTTGAAATCAGGAAACAGGTGAAATGGACTTGTGAGGAACAATCAACAAGACCCTATGACAAGGGCTTCTTCTAGGCACTTCTCTCCGAGCCCCATCCTCCCATATCACTAGGCAGCTTGTCACATGGACTTTCTGAAAGTCTCATATCCTCAGTCTCACATCTCACATTTGACAATGGTGGCCTGTCAATGTGGAGTTGGTAAATAAGATGGAATTGTGATCATGAGGCTGTCAAAGTAGTCGGAGCTCAATAAGATGTTCACCATGTTGGGAGCATTTGACAAGTGCAAGAATCAGTTTCAGTTATTTTGTGCAGAAATTGGAAAGCTCACAGAGTTCCACATCTGCTGAGAAGTAAGACAAAAAAGAGGCCACCTTGACCAAGACAGAGAAAGCATGAACTATTAGTCTGAGATTTTCACTCGGGTAATGCTCATCACAAAATCATGACACCTACTCTTTAGTTTCAACTACATGCAGATAACACAAGTTACACAGTTTCACCGTTACACAGTTTCACCACCTCAGTGTATGTATGAAACTCAGCTTTCAGTTTTTCTGTTGCACTACATTCTTGGCTATACCCTGAAGTTCTCCTGACAATGATACCTGTTCCACATGCAAAACTGCAGTGTGACAAAGCTCTTGCAATGAGACAGACTCTTGCCCTACATCTGCACACCTGGAATACATACAGGAAAAATGTTGTGATCCCTTCCCTCCTGGAACTTCTGAAGAATTGCTAGGATTAGAAAAAGGATACATACATTTGCTGCTGTCAAATTCACTAATGTCCTGAAAGAATAACAGAATACAATTTACAGTGACTTGTTGCTTTCTGGCTACTGAGCAACTCCATGTGTGCACATGGCAAAACTCTCTAAGTGGGTCTGTTGGGGGCCCAGGGTAGAGGAGGAAGGATGGGCTGAAAATGGTTTGAGTACAACAAACTTTCTTAGAATATCCATGCTGACTCCAGTTTGTCATTGCAGGTTGTCATTTTGACAGCACAAACACCGTGGGACAGAGATACACCCTCTTAAACTGTATGGCACAGAACTGACAGAGTGTAGTCCAAAATCTGCCCCTCTGATTGATGTCCATTGACTGTTTCTGCCAGATCTCCCTTGCTCCATTTGAATGAATCAAGAAACTGTCTCCACAGTGTTCCATGGTTTTGAGTGCCCCCCTTATGCTCCAGGGAATCTGTTCCGAAGTTGCGATTCAGCCAGTTTGTTTCCCACTCTCCTTTAATAATTTCCTAATGGAAGCAGTATCCTCTTTGTTCTGTCCTGCAATCTCATACTTGAGCATACTTCCCCACTTCTTGGTACATAATTGCTGTCAGGATCTGATTTCTGACCCTTTTCATTTCAATGGCTGTTTACAGCAATTGGTTTTTCCATCACCGTGTTTGGAAAGCTCTTGACAAAGACATTTGCAGTCAGTCCATCGAGAAATGTAAGTGTTTCCAATCATCTAATTCTGTACCCAAAACTCTAATTTTAGACCTCCCCACATCCCTATGTTCAAATTGCGATGACAATTGATGACAGTCCGTCAAAGTTCGGAGAGAATGGAAGGGATGTAGTGGGAAAGCTCAGCAGTGAGAGATTGAAAGCCGATGACAAGATTTGAGTGGAAGTCTTGGTCCTCCTCACCTATTAAACGGGCATGAATGCGGATAGCTTTTTTGCAAACAGCCATAAACTCAAGCAAAGCTGCTATAAGTTCTTGAAGCTCTTGAGATCGTAACCTTGTGGCTGGCTCCTCTGACAAGAATGCTGTACATACTCCTAACACACCACTGTTAACCTGCCAAATTGCCAAACAATGTATGTCAGTTCCCAATGAACTTGGTCAATGCATGTCCAGTGCAAAATGATAAACTGTCCTATCTCTCTATTCATCACTCATTGGTAGCTAACATTGGTTTCAATGAGAGTGGGTTCAGTCACATATCAAAGAATGCAGATCTTGGTTCTGATATGAACTGGGTTGCACCTGAATGCTCATGCATTGTTGTACTTCCAGAAATAAGCCAGAAGTACAGACAGAGTAAAAGGAAACCAGAATTGGACAATAACAAACAAGAAAACAATACATAACATTAACAAATTTACTCTGTAGACAAGGAAAACAAAAAAAAGGTTTCACACTGGTTCAAAAGAAAATACCTGCACAGCAACACTGCCTTGTAAAATTCGTTGCAAGCTTTGCAAGCGAGGAGCTTGATCTCCATCAAGCCGGTCATGCTCTTCAACTTCTCCTGCCAGTGCTGCAGTACGGGTCTCTATCATTCCGATTGCATTCTCAATGGGTGCAAACTCCCGTGACTCTGACCTCACCACCAGAAGACGGTTCAAAAGAGCTGGAAATGGACCTTCTGTTTGTAAAACTGTTCGTCGCTTCCATTGGTCCTCCAATCCACCTTGATTGCGCCCATTCTTTGTGAAAGGAGTGTCAAAGAGGAACCGATCAAAGACTTGTGAAGTCACCCTAACAGACCTTGATGACTTTCTTTCTTTCCGAATATCCAAGTCTCTATCATCAAGGACTGGATCAACTGATGTAATTTGCAAATAACACACTCCAGCTTTCAAGTCTCGTGCAACTACTTGTCCAGAATCAGGAATAATGTGTAAGGTTTGACCACCTTCAATGACCATACTTTCATAAATGTTACCCATCACTTGCATGATGTCCCCAAGGCGGACATCTTGTGCCTCTCGATAGACATATTCTTTTCCATCAAGTTTGCCAAAGCGACTTCCATAGAATCCTACACGGTAATATGTTGCATCCTTGAATGGAATTGGGCTTGATTCTTGCTCTTGCAAAGACTCATATATACTACATAAGGATGTATGGCACTTGGACAGTTGTCCATAAGCTCGCCTCATTTTGTGGACTGGAATTATGAGCTCTAAAATGTCCACACAGAAGTGGAAAAGTTCTGCTTGGACAAAAAGTTTGTTTGCAAGTTGCAAGTATTTGACAGCAGATTCGACTGTGAGCTTTGATGCACCGTAGCCTTCAACTTCTGCTGCTGCTGCTTCTCCAACCACAGCACCTTTCAGCATTGGGCATATTTGGCATAAGGCTTCTACATGCTCTTTCCCCCAGATGTTGTCCTTTTGGCCCAGTATGGCCTGCAAGAACCCAATCACATTCAAACTTATTCTTGAGTTTGGGCCATGGGTACTAACTCTGGTTACAATGAAGATTCAAAGTTGGATTAACTAAAAGCAGTATAGCTCCTTACAGATAAGCATCCAGCAGTAAAGCAGTGATAGAATGTGCTAATTCACCTGCATAATAACACCAGCAACAGCAACAGCACATTGGGCAGCTTCTGCCCAGGATTGATTTTGTTGATGAGCATCACAAAGATATAGGAGCCACATGATGTGGAGATCAGGTACATGTGCATAAGCCCAGGCCAGCCCATGAAAACCCTCTGTCATTCCATACTTGTCTGTCATTGTTCCTGGCGACTGCCCCTTCAAAAACACACCATTAGCAAATAAGTGACAGTAACAGAATATGCACAGTGCCAGGCCAACACCAAATGCATCTGATCAAAAGACATTTATGATAACATCAACCTAAACCTAAGGATTATAGCCAGTATATTTTACTTGAGACAAGGCAAGAAACCTGTCAATTGTTCACATAGAGGTGTTCTAGCTTCCAAGACTCAGACAAAAAACTTAATGCCTGCAACCAAGAATCCATCAGTTGAACCAGAATTCCAAAACAATGTGCACAAACCACAAATCCTATAACATGTAACATTGTTTGGAAGATGCAATGTGTGGCTGCATTTAGCACAACCCATGTGGGATAGACATGTGACAGCATAATTGGGAATTATTTTAATCTGGCAGTACACAAGTTGGTAGTTCATACATGCAACAACAAACTTAGTTTTGGGTCCCAAGTAAAGACAGGATACTGTGGCTTACAAGAAGTGCATGCTGAGTGGCAGCATCCAAAGCCTTGAGAAGAGTGGTAGCAAGGTCAGCCATTTCTGACCAGTGCCATAAATCTTCTGATGAACCCTCTGGTGTCACCTCCAGGGGACTCCCAGAAACACCACATTCCTCCAGAAGATGAGGACTTAGACTCTCAGCACCCATTTGCTGGAGTGATTTACGCAGCCTTTGAGCCTCTGCACTTTCCTCTAACTGGCCATCCATCCTTGTTTGAGTTACTTGAACATCTGACATCAATTCGGACAGGGTTATTGTGAGCATCACCCGTAGTCGTGCAATGTTCTGGAAATAGTAGAATGATGTCTGTAACAAGAAAACTGGTTGTTAGTTACTTATGACACCCGGTCAATTTTGCAATGGACACAGAAAACAAAGGAACATACATTTTTTCCCTGAAATGAAAGTATGAGAATTCCATTCAGTGCTAGTCATGGACTAAACCCAGACCTTGCAACAAAGAGAGATGAAGAAACCTACTCTGACAAGCAGTTGGAGGCCAACAACAGCTCTTTCCCGTATGGAATCATTCCGGAAAACTGCAAGCCGTAGCAGATGAAATACAACCTGCTTTAGAAAGCGATCATTTTCCCGGCCCATCAGAGTGGCTCCATGAGTTTTAAATAGTTTGCTGAAAACAGGAATAAATGCCTTCCAGAATGGTAACGGTTGACATCGGCTTAAGAACCCTGTGAATATCGTGGTAATGCAATCCAGTTTGACATAATCAGTCATAACTTTGCCTGCAGCCACTGCCTCCAAAAATTTCTCCATTACTTCCATTATCTGAAGAGTCACTGAGGCACTCAAATTTTCCTCCCATAATTCCTGTGACATTAGTGCAAAACCAAGTAAATTTGTGTTAATTGCTAAGAAAAAGCTATCCAAGGTTGCCACTTTATTCTGTGTCCTGTGACTTCTCCAATTGCTTTGCATGCTCACACACAATGCTCATAAATATACCATTAAAAACATGAATGTTGAACATTACTATAAGATGAGTATGGAAAAGCCAGGATGCACCAGTTTGTGGCGGAGCAAAGGGTGGAGGGTGGTGCGAAGTGGAGTATTGCTTTTCCCTGCTGCTGCTGTCTGGGCCTGAACTACAGTGTCCCTCTTTGAGTATCCGTTTGTAGGTGATACTAACTGTGGGCTCACCCTCCTCCAAAATGAACTTGTTCCCTCTGAAGTTGCGTGTGGTCCTGACCACTGTGCATCCACCCTCCCAATATGTTTCATTACTGCCAAGCATACAAGGAAATGACTCCAGTAGGCCCCAGAAAGTTATCCCACAGTCTCAAGCAACAAAAGCTACCCCAGACAAGCTCTGAAACTGATTTAGTAAGTTGTTCAGGAGTGTTAAAACATACCCGGCCATCATGGCAAGAAGCCTCCATAAGAGAGATATTGACAGATGGTGATAACTTTTCAGAATATCGGATGGGCCCAGTGTTTTGTTCTGCCAAGGTCATTGCTCCCATCAATCCATCCACACCTGCCTTTTTATACTGCAAGTATACAGAATCAAGCACACAGATGCACAAAACCAGTTGTGACATGTACACAAACAGAATAGGTTGAATCATCACCAAATGAATTTACAGTGCACAAGAGGTTTCAGGAAATCCTGCTGATCCCTAGGAACATAGAATACAGCCAGGGCACCTCACTCAGAGAACTCTCTCAATTTTGGGACACAACCCTGGTACCCAAAATGGAGTATTACCTCAAAGAGGTCCTGGCATTCTTCGAGAAGCTTGAAGAAGAGCTTGGTTTGAGCTGCACTTTGTTGCCAGGCTTTGATGAGAGTTACATCATCCAAGTGATGCAAATACTGAAGCACACACACCAGCACTTCCCGCTTCTCCATTGGCTTCATATTGTAGAATACTGGCATCTCTTCCAATATCTGTCATCCCAAATTGTAGTTTCTTATTCCACTGACTCTTTGTGTACTTTACAGGTCAATCCAGCTTCAAAGCTATGAACTACAACATCACAGATAAAATCCAGAGTATAATTTTTCAGAAGGGATGTTCGACCCCCAAGGCAACAAGGTGTTGTTCCTGAAAAATCCAACTGGGTTGACTACATCAAAGGAGGGAGAAGGAGAATAAAACCACATCTGTGGATAATATCTTGTCACCTTTAGGGCTATGCTTCCTTACTCAGAAGTGAACAGGTTCCAACAACAGTGTACAGAGCAATGTGGGTGCCATCTTCTCCACAGTATTCAGAAGCCAATGTATATCATACTTGTGATGATTGGTTGACCAAGTCATCTTAATGTTGTGAGTTTGACAGTATAGAAACTTAGAGATTCAGATTGGAGACCACAATGACCTGCAAAGGTATAATGAGCCTTAATGAAAAGGCTAAGGCTTAATGCTGCAAGGATAACTGAGAGCTGAAATACCTTTACTTCATTAAGAAAATGGTGAATGGAATGTCAGATTTGAGCCTGAACAAATATTTGCTGAAAGGCACTTCAGATTGGGTATGTAGCCATCATAGGAAAGATGGTTTGAACAAAAATTCCCATGTGTGAACTGTTTGCTCACAATTGGGATGCTTACCATGCCAACAAGAGGAAAATAGAGCTGGGCAATATAGAGTTTGTCATCAAGGCTTTGGTAACGCAAGTCATACTCATGCTTGCACATTAGAGCTGCTAACATTCGGGCCGCCTTCATTGTAGCCACACCCAATCACCCACTTCATTATTAGGAACATTTCAAAGAATAACTGATAGTCTTAAGCACAAACAACTTTCAGTTTGGCAATTGGTATGATGCTATGAAAGGTTAGTCAATACCTTGGATTTCATGCCAGGATCTTCATGATCAAAGGTGATAAAAAGCTCATGCACAAATACAGATGCTAAATAGTTCCTGCAAATTCCCCTCAATTAGCACATCTAGGGTGCAATGGCATCATGCATTTTCACTGAGAATATCATAATAGTTTAGGAGACATGAAAAGCGTAAATCACCTAGATCGTCATATCAGATTTGAGTTCTGAAGACAGGCTTTGTTTGCCAACAGATAATAAAGTTCAGGTACTGAGAGAAAAGTGATAAGAAACTAACCTCTCAGAGGGATCTCGACCTGGCAACTCGAGAAAGAGATCGTGATCAGACACAATTCGTACAAAATTAAGTTTGCAATCATGGAGCATTCCTTGACACACACTGCCAAACTTGTCAAGATACAATGCCACCTGCCAAAACTGCAAATGCTTACTAAGGATCCCCTGCACCTACCTATGGTTAATTTTCCTTCTATCTCACTAAATTGAGAGCACATCAAAGCAGACAAAGTTATGACTGCTACTACATAGAGAATTGAAAGCACTCATGGAACCATTATGGATGATGTCCAAGAGTATGCAGACAGCATGATGGCCAAGAGTACAACTATGATGCTGTATTTGGACTGCAGTGCATGCACATGTTAGGGCATTAAAACTGCACTTAACATTCCAAGTTCTGAGAAACATGAATTGTCACAACATTTGCTTACCAGCTGAAAAACTTGTCGAGGTTCAACAACAGAGAGCAAATCATAGCAGAAAAATGCAATACTGGCATTCAGCCGTTTTGCAAGTGGGAGGTTCTTTTTGCACCTCTCATGCACCTCAGTCAGCAAACAGTCATATAGCTGTCCAATGCTCTTAAAAACTTCATCATGTAGCTGCAATGGTGGAAGATCCTCTCCTACACATATGCCAAGGGTCCATAACATAGACCATCCACAATGGTCAAAAACATCAGTAACAAAAAACACTCATGTAATACAACTAGGTTCTTTTTGCAGCATTCACCATAAGAATTGAATGTTGAACCTTGAGCAGCAACACTGAAACCCAACTATGACCCTACTCCCACACCCCACACCTCACAATGTCTTTCCTATGCTTACAGTGGTTGCTCCCCATCACAACTCTTTCTGACCAACCACCCAGAAATTCAACACTTACCAAGCGGAAGATTATCAATGCAGGTGCGAGACTGCTGAAGGGCCATGGATTTCACTATCAGTTCTAGAAACACCCATGCCATAGATAGTGCATCATCGTATACAGGACCCACTCTGTAGCCTTTTGCCTGCACAACCCATATCAAGATCCAGGAATCTGAATTTTAAAACAGTCACAGAAAAAAAGTATTCTAACATGTTAGAAAGGCTTGTGGGAAAACCAAACAGTAACGGAGGGAGTTGTCAAATTGGGCACCTTGCTACGTGCAAGGCTACGCCAAACATTGCAAAGGCCTGGGTACACAGGATCAGGGCGCCGTCCAAAATCATCAAATGCATAGTCCACATAATGCACCAAGAACTTGTTTCGATCCCCTCCATCAGTAGACTCTTGTTGTACCCTGCACAATTTTCAAATATTTTTTGGTTGTCTACCCACTCAATTCAAATTGCTCGCTAGCACCACTTTCTGTAAAACCCTCTCATCATGTGCATGCTTCTGACATAAGCCTTAAGCAGCAGTATATTTACTAGAGCGCATAAACAGGTTTCATTCATAGTGGATCTGACAGAACACCAATGCCACTGGGAGGAGATCATAAAACTGGAAAAGGACCTTTCACAGACCATAAGATGAAGAGGAAAACTGTGCAGCACAGAGATGAATCACCTTACAAAAAAATTAAGAACACTCTTGGGACAATGTACTATGAAAACATAAAAAAAGACAACAGAAAAGGGTTTAAAACAATTGACACCCTTAGCATGAGCTCATTACCTTGCGATTACATTCACCATTGCACGAAAAGCTGCAACCTGAAGATGTCACTATCCAAGGAAATTAGAGCACGATCTGCCAGAAACTGGACAATAATGTGCCAGCAATGTTTTGCAGGTTTCACATCTTCAGAACTGACAACTGTCACATCTGAATCCCAGCAATTAGCAGTAGGCAAGATTCAACTGTATTACTAGTCTCAATTAATTTTGATCATGAATCATTGTTGCCCTACCTGAAGTGTCTCACCCCCATCACCTATCATGCGAAGTAGCATATTGAGAATAGGCTGCAGAAACTGTGGGATAGCAGAAGACTCCACATTTTTCAACCCATTGATTGCCTTTGAACACAACATGAGAAAATTAGAATCTAGCATAGAACATCTTCCTTCCAGAAAATCCATCCCCATATCCAGCAAATTGAGTGCCTATCTGCCTAGCTAATTAAGATTCAGCACCCCAAAATCGTCAAACCACTATAGAGACTGTTACTTCAGTAATGAACATAGTTCTACATTCATACCTCAAGGAGTTCAGGCCCCCATGTGGTAGAACCCTTCAACATGTAGCAGTCATACTCCACAAAAAAATCCCGTATTTTGTCATTGACAGAGTAAAGGGATGAACATAAGCGTGACCGCAGTCTAAACACCACTTTTCCTTCATCTAAAAACTCCATTTTTTGCTGCACCCAAAACTCTATGGTATTTAGAAACCAGTACGGCAATTCAAGGTTGAATATTTCTTGTTTTGTCCTCTGAGGTTTTCTTGTGCAAGCAATCTTGGAGGAAAGAAAAATTGTCTACATCAGAAAAAATCCCCTAAAAATCACAATTTTGTGTGCACATGACAGAAAGCAATTGCCTTCGTACCTTGACATTTTCATCAAGATAATTAGGAAGTAGTTCCTTCACAACAGGCAGTGTCCCATCTAACCGCTGCACCCTGCAGCCCAAAGAAAAGCATTAGCTTAAATACAGTGTTTCATGAGAGTAATCCCCTTCTAGATGTCATGCTGTAGAATAACAGAGACATTTGAACTCAGTGTTCAAAAATATTTGCTTGGAACAGTGACAAAAGGCAATTTTTGGCACATAGATTCCTGCCATCTACATCATTTTCTCAGAATATGTAGGCCAGCATTGAATTTCAAAGCCTCTTCAGCAACAAAGAGCAAAAACAGTAAGGAGACTTCAGTGGCCATAAGCCTGTGTACACAGGGAGTCAATAAGAGGAAGTACGTACTGCGCTGCAAGCATTAAGGGAAGCACAGAAAAACCTATGACCACCTGTCACCCAAGCAGATGAAAGAGAAGTCAGATAATGACTCTGAAGCAACTGCAGGATCATCCTTGGCTAGAAATCTGAATGGTGCAAAGGGAAAACCAATTGCTTGAGAATCAGACTGGCACAGGATCATACGCAATATTGAAGACAAGGTTGCAATACTTACTGGCTTTGGTGCCTCCAGTTTCATCTGAAGGTCAACATGAAAGAAGGTGAAAAGGAGGTGATGACTGGGTGTCAAAACTGCAGGGAGTCGCACTTTGAATTCATCATGGTAGTGAGGATTCTTTGTACTGATATCCACTTGGGAATGTCCATACTTCTGCATAGTACTACCTGAATCCCGAGGGAAGAGAGCCTGGTACAGTGCAATGTTAATTAGACCCATTGACCTACCTGCAAACATCTTGCAAATACCTTTGCTTTGAAAGCTAAAGTAAGAAGACTGATGAAGTTCAAAAGCAGCAAAACAAGTCATGTTCACAAAAGCACAAAAGGTCACTACGTCTTTTGTCTTTAGAGGAGTCGAAAAAAATGAAATCTCCACAACAACAATTAAAGGTAACACGACAATGAGTGCAGTCATAACCTCATGAGAGTCACTCACAAAGTGACAGACCATCACCTTCATCACGAACGGCAGTGATGAGCTGCCATGACTACCCACTGAGTTCATCAGCTCCCAACAGTGGGTGCAGATAAGCATATAATAATCTTCCCAAAAACTTGGGCAAACATTATACACAATCTGCGTCCTGAGTTTCTGTTGCCTTTCCAGATGCAGTGGGAAGACTCAGACGTGATGTTGGCTAGCACTCAAGAGACATTGCTAATCAAAAAAGTCAACAGTATCCTCATTCAAGCTGCAACAAGCTTCTGAAGGAAAGAGCTTTTATTTCATTTTAGCATGTCCCTGAAAGCTAAAGTAAGAAGCTAAGAATCACTTGAGCTATACCCAATTCTTGCAAACCAAGGATGTTGTTAAAAACACTGTACATCTCCCAAGAGTTTATGTAAAACAAAATGAAACAAAGAATGACTACCTCAAGTGGCGGTTTCCGGATGTCTGAATCATCCTTCCGGAGTTCAACACGGATAAAGAGGTTACGCTTTTTGCTCAGATTCACTGACTGAGGATATATGTACAAACAATGCAATATTTGTGCCAATGGCTCACCCTTTGACAATGTCCGAAACTCAACTGCCTTAAACTGCATCATGCCCACAGAAAGAAACACATCAAGTTAGAAGGTGCTTGTCCACACCAACTGTTCAAAACCCTACATTGGGCAGCCTCTGCAACAACTTGTTCCAAAACCACATCCATTGCCAAGTTCACGTGATGTTTCATAGCCATAACAACCAATCAAAACACAGGACTCTGCTGGTGACACACTGTAGATGACATTCTTGAATTTTAAGGGGCTTAGAACTCAGTGTCTGATGGGTCTCAAGGTTAAGGCATGAACCACCTACATCAGGCCGTCCAAACTCAGAGCTGCTTCCCCCACTGGCAGAATATCCAAACTGACGTTTTTCTCCAGCACTCCATATGGAACGTCCACTAAATCCGCCCTTTGTATACCCTGCTGAGCCATTTCGTAAGTGTCTAGACATGGAAGTCTCATGGCCCTCACCGTCAATAGATCCATTGAAGCTGCCACACTCAGAGAGAACATCACTCTCCAAATCACCTCCAGAGAGTCTCTCCACCTCCAACCGCAGCGTTGCCTTCACAGGTTTGTGTGTCAAGCGTTTTGGATCCTTCAGAAGACACATTTTCAACATTGGACAAGGTGTCAAATCACAGGGTTCAGGATTTGGGGTGTCTGATCAGTATGATGGACTACTCCTATATCATGAATTCAGTCAGTTGAAACTTGACAAGAGCCTGGTCGAAGATACCAACACAATCACCATCACTTGAGAAAATGGACATGAAAAATTCACAAATGTGCCCACCAGGAGTGTTTCCACCGTGTAGTTTTCCTTCACACGGTTGAAGTATGGGACATCGACAAGAACAGGCTCATGTTGCCTTGGCTCATGGTGTTTGGAATCACCAGCAGCCAGTCTTTCATCACCATCAAGGGATCCTTCCATCAGACCAGATCCCAAGAGTGTCAGCTGAGGCAATGGGCTACTTGGTGATGTAAAACCACCAACCCCACCTGTTACATTAGCATCAAAGAGCGGAACTGTTGCCCATGCAAATGGCTCTCGAAATGGCATTATGCGTGCCCATACTTGTAGTTTCTGCTTCTCCCTTTCCAGCAAGTGGACCTACACTCATCCAACACATGACACTTGATATGCACCCACTTGGAAGGAGCCCACAAAACAATGGAGTAGTCACGGGACATTCAAAATCCACTACCATACTCAGTAAGAGTGCAGTCATAACTTATGAGTGACATCACTCACAAAGTTTCAGACCATCATCTTCATCATGAATAGCAGTGATGAGTTGACATGACTCCCTGCCAACTTCATCAGTTCCCAATGCATGGTGTAGATAAGAATACAACAAACCAGATGAGAATATGCAGAGTAGGAAATGCTAGGAAGCTTGATATGAGTAGGAGCATAAATGGTTGAAGTGGAGGAGCTTACAGGTTCTTTTCGGGTATAGACAGAGGGTGTGATACCAGCTTCCTCAGTTACATGCTTTTCTAGTTGGATCAACAAACAAATTGCAGTTGAAGCTGCCTCCAATGAAAACACCGATCTCCTTTGAATCCCATTTGCCTCCTGCAATCCACATGTTGACTTCCTTACATATCTCCCATCTAGAGATACTCAGCTTGCCGGAGTAGAAACTGGTTTAGGAGATACTACTTGTGTTCCACAAATATGCTCTCTTAGAGAGCTCTTAAGAAAACCAGATCCAACATGTCAATCAACAAGGATTCACTTGCACTATTACTCTAGCACTATTTATTACTTCAATGCAGAGAACAGAAAGTCACCCAGTAGTCTCAGCCATGAAAGAAGAGCTGCTGCCTCATAGGTATCCATGTGTCCTTAAGGGTATCGGGAGTTATTACTCCAATTGACAACTCTTGTGGAAGAAGTTATTGTTTTGTATTTACCATTTACTACAGGCAGGGGGAGCAGTCATCTTACATCTTGAAAGTCAGAAGGTAAAAAACGGAAGTGGAAGTCCTCTGAGAGCTTTTCCCGTGTGTCCTTGTTGTACAAACACATTGTGCCATACACAGGCTCTTTTGGACCAAAACATATAAACCCCAGTCAATACATTTGGTTACAAAGTGAAAAAAACTAAGTGGAATAAACTAAGAAGGCAAAGAACTAGGCTATCAACTGCAAGCCTACTGCAGCAACCATGATCTGAAAATCATAGAAAATTAGACAAGCCCCAGAGAATACAAAGCAGATCTGTTCATTGTTTGCCTTCCCTTGGTTGTGAACCCTTGGCCATTTATGTGACAGACAAATAACTGAACAGATAACACATAAAGCTAATCAGATCCAAGCTGAGGCAAGAACTGAATGAAGGATTCTGTTCAATTCTTGTTGTGGAAACATACCAACGAGTCCAGCTTGAAGATTCAAAGACACCAGCTTTACGGATATCTTCAGCCCACTACTGCTGCCACAAACAGTAGAAACCAGTTAGGAAAGCCAAAACCTCCACTCATGGTATCTTGGCTCATCATAAAGTCACACATAAGCCCCACTAAACCCATTGATATCCTCCATTGATATACAGAGGACCCACATTGCCACTTCCACCATGGGCTGCAATGTGGATAGGTCCCTGTACAGTAACAGGTAACATTGGAGTGCCATCCTGCTACTTTGACAACTTCATCTCCCAATCCTATGAATTGATCAACTGAGATATTGCAATATCCACAGAAGCCAATTTGGACCTATAGACTGAGCAAGACTTGAGCAGCTACTGTATGACAAGTACTACACTTTACAATACATGAACAAATATTCCGACCTAGGGGATAGTGAGGCTGGTAGCTCTGAAGTCCGTTGTCCAAATATAAAAGCTCTCTCAGTGACCCAATTGAAAACAGGGTCATATGCAGGTAATGGCGGCCCACCTAAATGCTGCAACCAAAGATACACCCAGCATTTAGAACCAACACCAGTGACAGAACTACCAAACTGTTTGCTTGACTGATAGTTAATTTGAAAAGCCTGTGAGAGGTGTTGAAAATCAAAGTTTTTCATGTTTGAACCTTTTGTGCAGGAACACTATTGATGGTCGATGACTGCCTTCCAGATGTGCTTGGCTCCTCATCATCCATATCCTCACTTGTCGCATGCCTGGTTGACAGGCGCAATTCTGCATGCAAGACAGAGACTCAATTGTCAAGACAGCTATGGGAAATCAGATTACTCCAGTCTAATGCTCCAGGCCAGGGTCTAGGCACTACACCCAATTTTGCAGGTCCTGGGGTCAGGGATTAGGATTTGCACCTGTTTCCACATCAGTATCAGGTCCTTCAAAGATTTGTTGCTCAAATACAGGGGGTGGAATGCACTCATAGTGCCCATATTTTCTCTCATCCTTTAACCAGTCTGCCTTGTAGCTTTGGACAAGCTCTTTCAAATGTGGCCATTGGTCCAAATTCCCATAAAGCTGCATCCATACATCCCCAACTAAGAATAGCACAAACTTGGACACGTGGAGTTTGTGTCCATTCACATCTGTTAGTAAGAAGACTATCCAAAGGTTCAGGGGCACAATTCACAGAGCTCTTGAAGTCAACAATGCTCAATGGAAGAAAATTAAGATTTAGGTAATTCCATGTGCACATGAAAGCTCAAGTACATGCTAGTAGAAGGGAAACCTGAGGTACAAGATGTGACTTACTCAACATACAAGTGGAATTCTAAGAATAGAAACTGAGCCAGGAATAGTAGTACCAAGGGATCAAGGTCCAAGGCATGTCCAGAGAAAGGATGTTGAATTCGCCTAAACCGTCTCACACTCATGTGATTGTCACCCATTCTCTGCACCAAAATTAACAATCGGACATCTCTTCTGATTTCCCTCCTTGTTGTCCTCAAAGCATTTAGATAGAATGCAGTCTGTTTCAGCAGCTCAAAGTCTTAGGTGGGCCATTCAATGTTAAACCCATTTGAATGGTTAAGGAAGAGAAGCTAGGACAACTGTAGAATGTCCAAACATGGATGACAATATCAAGCTTTGTGTATATGCTCTGTTGCTCTTCTCTTCAAACCTTCATTGTTCCACAATTTTCTTTCCTTTCCATTAGTTCTATCGCTTCTTTGTGCATGAAGAGGACAACTTAGGACAATATTGTTCTCTTTACTTCTTTTCCTGTGAAGCCCTAGTGGGACAAAAATTTACCTTTTACAATGTCTTGCACACTGTTCTCACAAATATTGCAACACATATTGCACAGAATGAAACCCAGCTCCCTTTTGTTGATCGTCCAAACAAACCCATTGAGCTCCTTGTGCAAAGGAAAGTTACTTATGATCCAGAAAATGGAGAAATATCCAAGCTATCAGTGAAAAGCTTTCATTGAAGTCCAAATGTGCTGTTCCACTTCATATGTCATGGCCCAAGAACTGAGGTGCTCTCAGTCATAGCTGAATGACTACCAATAGATAGCTATTGTCCCATGACCTAAGTTTCCACCTCTCCATCCCTTCTTCTACATCAGTGTATGCACCTGCACACACCCACTCACATCAATTTCTGCACACTGTTTGTCCTCCCTATTGATAAGTGCACCATTCCACTATGAAAGAAACCCACACCCCATATTTCCTGTCCCACAGAGTGCATGGAAGGACTATGGCCTTCTCTCAACCAAACAAAAAAACTGCCCCAGGACATTGTGTTGTTCCAACAAACAAAGATTACACAAAGGCACTGAGAACACAATACGAGGTACTATCTATCAGGATGTCTCTCAATGGCATGATCACATCACCACTACCCTACTTTCAAAAGAATCAAGCTCGCAAATCATGCCAAATTAGGGAAGTCTCACATTTCAAAATGCTGTTTGCTTCCACCACTGTCGTCTTGTTGATCATCGACACGAAACTAGGAAGAATCTCAGCTTCTGCAGCAATGTCTCTCTCACTGGCTCCTCAACAGCTTCTGTCGAACCTCGAAACCTGCTAACTTGGGCAACCAAGACTCACCTGCAAAGTACATTGTGTCTACGCTTAACAGTCAAATGCAGAATGATACCCAGTGTGCAGTGCATGCATACGCACACACACACACACACACTCACTCACTCACTACTAAAAACTTCTTGACACTCTCTCGCCTCGCTAGTAAACTCTTCTTTAAACCCAGTTTGTCTATTTGTCGCAAAAATTCTACAGAGCTCCTCCCACATTCACCCCACTTTGTGTACAAGACTTTTTCCAAGGACCTCAATGGCATCCTCAACACTCAAATTGCTGCAAAAAAACCCACAAACCCAAACCCAACACACACAAACACAACCCCGCCCCCTTTATTTTCTCTCTCTCATCTGTGCTCTTGGTCTTGTTAGGTATTCCTGAAGCAAAACCTTTTTCCCACTCTCTTTCTCTTCGGGTTTGTCAACAGAAGAACAAAACTCCTCAAATCGACCGAACCCTGAAAACGACGATGTTCTCAGGCGAACCCAAACCCTTACGTGTTGGTGTCTGTGCGGGGGGTGTGCGCAATCTCTGGCTCTGTCTGTGCAGTGTCCGTCCCGTAAGTTAGACGTGCCCAACTCACAACTCTCGATCGTCAGTACCGCCACACACTGTTATTTTTTCGAAGCCACAAACGTTTGATTGAATGAGGCAAAAAAAAGTTAGCACTCTGAGTGCATCAATCCCAAGAAAAAACAAAACAAAACAAAACCAAAAAAAAAAAACCTGAAAATCAATTAATTTAATTTTAACAAATTTAAATACTAGAGAAGAAACATAATAATGATTTATTATTATTATTGTTCATGTGATTGATTGCTACTAGGGTAATGTCGATGATGATGAGTGGAGAGAGAGATGGAGAGAGATGATGAAGAAGAAGAAGAAGAGAAGAAATAGAGAGAGAAAGGCAAACGCGTTCATCATCGTCGTTGGTGTGCTTGGCGATCTTTCTCGAAATAAGATCTTTCTATTTGTAGTCTCATATTTCCCCAACACTTCTTTCTTCCCTTTATTGAGTCTTCTAATCACACCCACTTGTGCACTTACACTTAAGGTGTATTCACACTTAGTGTTAAGTCAGTGTTAAGTGATAATCTAGATGGCATCTTAGGTGGCACCCAATCTTAAATTGGTGATTGTTTAATATTAACTAGTGGGTACCCGTGACCTTCGGTCAAAAATTTCGATATTGAAAAAATGAAAAAAAAACAACACTGGAATTGGACCCGAAAAATGGAATTGTTTGGTCCATACTAATAAAATCGTTCCCAAAAAGAAAAGAAAAGAGAAAAAAAAAGACGATTATGAAAACAGTAGCAAAATATTTCTCCACCCAAAAGAAAAAGATATTAAAAATAAACAGCGAAATATTTTCTCTGTAATTTAATCGAGTTAAAAATTTTAATTAAGAAAACGCCGGCGAGTTTAACTTAACATAAAATCTTCATGATAACTAAGTTGAAGACTAAATGACTAGCTTGGTGTTAGGGGACTTGCTACTAAAGTCCTTAACACCAAGTGTGAATGCACCTTTATTGTGCTTTATTACACGAGTCCACTCAAGGTGCATTCACACTTGGTGTTAGGGAACTCTAAGGTTGAGTCCCCTAACACCATGATAGCCAATTAGGACTTAAAAACCTAGTTACCATGAAGATTTTGTGTTAACCTAACAGTCACTTAACATTCAGCTATGGTCCATTTAACAATGGGTGCCACCTAGGATGCCACCTAGATTCTCATTTAACACTGACTTAACATCAAGTGTGAATGCACCATTAAATCACCAATATCCCAACTTATTTTCCTTTTTCTTGAATGAGTCTTATTAGGCCCACTTTACACTAGGAGTCAGGGCCGATAAAACTTGGGGGCCAATTTTGAACATTTTTGGCTTGTTGTTTGGCCTCAAATTACTAATAAATGCCAAATAGCGGCCCCATGGGTTGTTGCAAATGGGCTTCCCAAATTCCATGGTATCTTTTTTTTTCAGCCTTGGGGCCAATAGAAGGCCACAAAGTTCAGCATTTATCAATGACTTGGGGGGCAGATTGAAAAGATTCTTTTTTCTATTTCAGCCTGGACTCCTGGTGTAAAGCCCTTGGGGCTGATTTCAACTTTTGCACCAATAGGAATGCTTGATTTGGGTTGAACATAATAAATAGGCCCTAACTCCTAGTGTGTGTAAAGTGGACCTTTTTATAAACTCTAAAAGCACTACCACTTCTGGAATCTGCACTATGGGATCATTATGGATTATTATTAGGGGAAATCTGGTGATTACTAGACCATTACAGCAGGTCCACTGGCAGTAGTAAATTGGCTTGTACATTGTAATTTGGATGCACTACATCCTTCAAATAGCTTCATAATGGGGTTTGGACTTTGGACTTTGGACATTTTATTACACTAAACTCCATTAGTCACTTACATAGTCTAATTTTTTCTATGAAGTACAATCAAGTTTATGCTAGTTTAAATTTAATAGATTGACTCTGGACCAATCACATGTGTAAAAAGATTCAATGCTCATTAAAAGCATTGCATAACATAATAATTATTTCTCTTGATTTGGTGGGATTGGTGTAGATAATTTTATTTAAACAATAAAATAATTTCTCATTTTTTGGGGGTCCTGTTTTCATGTTTATGAGTAGGGTTGAGGAACAATTAATAAGACATCTTAAATTGTGATAAATGTACCTCTAGAATCCTTGATAAGGGATATGGTGGAGGTGCTCTTACATCAATCTCCAAAAGGCCTAACCTAATCTCCACAATGCGTAGTAAAAACAACAAAATGATTGCTTCTAATTGGGTGGCCATAATGATTGGCTCACATGGTAGCATTTAAAATTCTCTTTCCTTTCCTATTGTCCAAGTTTGCATGTTTATGAGTCAGGCTAGGACACAATTGACATTTTATGTTGGCTATATTAAAGGCCCAAATGGGGGGTGGGTGGACCTTTCTCTACATTCACATTATTTTGCACTTATGGATTAGTCCATTAGGTTATTGAATTTCGCCTTAGGTAAACTAGCACCCACACTCGAACCACACTTTTTTTTGGGTTCAGAAATTGATTAAAAACATTGGTTACAACAAATTTCATCCATTAAATAATTTAAATGAATCTCATTATAATAAAGATATGAAATGTAAAAATTTAAACATCTCTATCTATTTTTTACTACCTCCTTAGTAATTGGAACTTAATATAAAATCTAAATATTATTTTAATTAGAAATTTCGTGGCTAAAAAACCCATTAAACTCTTTTTTTGTTATTTTGAAAATATTTATATTTTTTGTTTGGCTTGTAAAATATGCCCAAATACAATGACCTCCAAGAAGACCAATTATTGGCAATGATTTTTTGTAGTGGATTGTCAAAATGATTTTCTATAATGGACATTTAAATAACTTTTCATTTTATGTTGTCCAATTTTTCATGTTTATGAACATTACAAGCATGAAAACTTTGAAAGCAATAGGATTTCCAAGGTATGTAAAAACCAAGATAAACTATTACATAAATTATAGCCCAAATTTAAATCTGAACATAAAACAAAAACATTTAAGATAAGAAAACAAAGTGTGCAAGCCAAAAGTCCAAATGAAAAATTTATTTTAATAACATTTGAAAACATGAATTTTTTATAAGAATGGGCATGAAGCAAACAAGGTTGTGGTCCAAATTTACCCCACAAATTAATGTTCAACAAATTAAAAATAATGAAGTATTACCTTTATTTATACCCCTTTGCAAAACTAGTTAAAAAAACTTCCATGGAAACTTCCATATGTCCATTGTCCAAAGAACATTTTTGGAAAGCTTCTTAAAATATAAATGAATTACAAGTCAATTATAAACAAATTACAATTAAAAGTACAATCAACTATAAATAAATTACAAGTTAATTGCAAGTTAGTGGTTGATGAATTTCATCCATTATGAAATTCATCCATGATGTTGGGCATGTCATTTGTGACAATCGTTGAGTATCAAAAGAATAATGAACTCCATATTAAATGTGGTAAACATTGATAGGGCCTTAAAGAAGGTGTGGGTAGAGATGTTCTAACTATGGTTTCATTATTTGGGAATTTCATTGAACATTTCCTATTTTAATTATTATTGGTTTAAATGTTTCAAGTTTGAACTTGGCATTTTAGTGGTTATCATGATGTTTGTTATTTTATTTGCCTATAATTACTTGAAAAAATAAAATAAATTAGGGCTTCATGTTTGCATTACCATTTGTATAAAATTTTCTAGAGTTTGCTCTTGTGTTTATTTAGGTTTTTTTTTTTTCAATTTTGGGGTTTTAAGAACTTAACAAAATTTTCATTTTAAGGAAAACTCTTTTGAATTAAAAAAAAAATCCAAAACATTCAATTTTTTTTCTATTGCCATAGTGCAAAAATTCACTCAAAACAATTTTTGATATTTATTTTCTATTGTAGACCACTAATACATAAAAAGTTGATTAATATTCTTTCAAAATTAATTTATTAACATTTTTGAGTAAGACTTGCCATTTAAACACATCATTCACAAGGAAAAAAACTTCATGCCCATACATGTAGAAAAGTTTTTAAAAAATGAATCCATGTTTAAATTATGTTGAATTTGCACTCAAACCTTTGTTTGTGTGAGAGAATTGCTACCAAACACAAACAAAAGATGTACATTTGAAAATGAGAAAATAGAAATACTCCCAAAACTCAAAAGTGAATTCTTTTATGATTACCAATTCCAATTTATACACATAAAAATACCTATGGTTAGCCTAGCAAAAGGCCATATATTATTCAATCAATTGATCATTAGTAATTGAATATTCAACATAGTCATATTTGATAGGTGATCATATAATTCATTGAATTGCTTCAAGGTTCATTTTTTGTCCTTCACTAATTTGTGTTTAGTTGAAAGTTTGTTAGGCCATGAATCATAGGAAATCAAAATTTGAATAAACTTACCACATAGCCCATTTACAAAATTAAATTCCCTTTCAATCCTTTATTAAAGATTCCTTGCATGAGCATTAGCTTGCCTTTTGTTTGCAAATAGTCATATATTGTTTTCACAATGAATGGATAGACCTTCAAATGGCGTTTAAACTAGAGTTTGAGAGATTTTTTCACATCATTTGGACCACCACCTTCATAATCCCTTTTGAATTAGGTACTATATAATCATCAAACTCCCATTTATAACCATTGCAAAATTTAAGTTAACACAAACAACCATTGAATAATTACAAAACAAAGTCCAAGATTCTAACACCAAATTATTCAAAACTAAAAAAAACAAGAAACAAAATAACCCACTAATTGTACTACATTCCTAATGCATTCAAAAAATCAATGTTCATATCATTTTGACATGGTCCATGTAAGGTCACTATGCTTTTAATTTATTGTTCATAAAATTTGAATAGAAGCTAACAAACATAACTAATTCATATGCTTGGAAGTATTTAAGTACCATTCAAAATGCAAAAGTGGAATAACTTTCATAATAAGGTCATACAAAGTTTCCCCAAAAGAAAAATCATGCATGAAAACAACCATATAATATGAAGAAGATTGACATTTCAATTAGTGTTGGGTAGATATCGTTTTTTTTAATATTCACCAATTTCAATTTTTTAAATGCTCTTAAAGATTGAGTCAAATCTTAAATTAATTTTTGATTTTTTCCAATTATAATATTTGTCAAAGATATCAATTTAAAAAAAAAAAACCAAAATTTGGATCTCACATTTTAAGATATCCTAGAAACTAATATCAATTGGATATTCAAAGCAATTTTCATAACTTAGATAACAACATTCAAGAATTTCATTACAAAGTTATAAATTACAAATTACATGTTCACAAGCCATTTCACTCAAATTCACCTCCATATTATTCTAATAAAAAATTAAATCAACTTCAATCAATTTTATCAAGTTAAAAGATGAAAAAAAACCCACCCTATGATCATTTGGCTAATTATTGCTTATGAATACTTATTAACTTCTTTAAATTATCTCTCTACAACTTACATCCTATCAAATTTGTTAATATCTTAGTCAAGAAGAACAACATGAAAACAACTAAAAAAGTGTGTGAAAACAAAACAAAAATGGTGTGAAAGAAATAAGTAATGGTATATAAGCAAAAAAGAATAACACAAAGGTAATAAGCAATAACATGAAGGCAAACAATATTAGCACAAAGGCATGAAACAACATGAAAGGAAAACAAAAAAAAAATGACAATAAAAAATACAAAAGATAAATGGGGCCCAAATGTGAGCACATGCCCTTTTATAAAATAACATTGTTCATAAGGTTCAAGGCATCCATGTTTGAATGGCATTTACTTCAAACCTTTAAACCTTGTAAAAAAAACCTAAGTTTTAATTATTTAAAAAAGATTACTCATTGATTTGATATCTCAATTTGTGTAAGGAATTGATATCTTACCCAAATATCATTTATGTGATATCCAGATTGAATTTGATATTACAAAATTGAATTTCAAAATTATGAGATTTGACAATCAAAATATCGTTTTGGATGTCACAATTTGTGATATTGGCATATATTAAAAATGATATTTATTGTGATATCCAAGTTTGATATTTTAATTTTTTGAATATTCGCTTAACATTAGTTTCAACTTACATCACTAGACACCTCATAATTTCTTGTTGTTCTCATGTTTGAATTGTGAAAGAATTGAATTTTACAAGCATGAACATGATGCTTGTTGTGTTTCATTTAACTCTAGCAACTCTATGTTGTGTAGTTGTCCAACCACATTCATAAGTTTACAAAAATGCATGCTTGGCTTTGTTGGGTAGATAATTGGGATGAATGAAAGGAGTGCCTTTGGGTTAACCAATCTTTGTTTTCATTATTCCACATGGGCTTTCGATTACAATGAGGTGGTGTTCTTCACATTCCTTGATATTGTAGTTTCAAACTTTCAAACCTTCACTATTTGAAATTTCTTGAGTTTGTTTCTTGACATTACTTGCTTCAAGTTACAACTACTTTTATGAAGCCAATGATTTTTTTGGGGGAGACTTTTTCAAGTTTTTTAAGGTTTTCAATTTTGGTCTTCTTACAAACACCTTGGGTTTGATGATAGTTATAATGACAATGAATCATGATAGTTTTTTTGTTGAGGTCTTTTTGTTAAACCATTCTGTTGATGAAATTATACCATGAGAATGAATTGTAGGTGTCCTCATTCAAAAGGATTCCTCATCTTTATTTAACTTGTTGGGTAGATCATGAAAGTGAAAGAAAATAACACTTTAAAGTCACCCCATCTTTATTTTCATTATTACACATGAACTTTTTAGTTGGAATGAGATGGTGTTCTTCACATTCCTTGATATTATAACCTTAAACTTTCAAACTTTTAGTATTTGAAATCTTTCAAACTCATTCCTTGATAGTAGTAGGTGAGCTTCAAGTTGTAAGTATTTTTATGAAGCCAACTGCTTCCTTAAGGAGACGGTAAACATCATCGCATTTTTTCTTTTATATATTTTAGTCTTTCATTAGGTTACAAAAATCATGTTTGTTGATGTCCTAATGATGTCACATGAACAATAACTTACACAATTTGGAAGGTGTTTTCTAACCTATCTAGCTTGTCAAAATAATTTCCACCAGGTTGAATTATGTTGATAAACCTTTCTTCTATACATAAAACATAACTACATTTTTTCCTTTGTATATTTTGGTCTCTCATTGGGTTGACGAAATCTTGTTTGTTGATGTAGCATGATGTCAAAAGATTAGTAATTTACACAATCCGAAAAGTATTTCCCAAATTGTTAGAGTAATTTCCATCGACTGAAAGTTGCTGACTAATTCGTGTCTCCTCATTGCCCTTATCATTACAACACTATCTCTTTGTAGTGTCACTATGATAGGATGTATAAACCTTTCTCTTATACTTTAATTTTTTTTAAGGTTTTAAAATTAGGTCATTTTAGGAACACCTTGGGTTTGATGATGATTACAATCATGATGAATCATGAGGTCTTCTTTTTACCCCAAGGTCGTTTTGCTAAATCATTTAGGCTAATGGAATTATACCATGAGAATGAGATGTGGGTGTCCTTATCCAAAAATCCAAAAGGATTCCTCATCCATCAAGGCATCTGATGTAATGTCCACAAACGTTTGGTGCTGTTTGCTGCTAGTTTCCATGAAGAGAATGATCCATGGGTGTCCTCATCCAAAAGGATTCCTCATCCATCAGGGCCTCTATAGGAAGTCTGTAATGTCGACAGCGTTACTTGCTGTTGCTGAAAATTCTTGGGTGTCCTCGTCCAAAAGGAATCCTCATCCATGAAGGCCTACATTAGAAGTTAGTAATGCAAATAGTGTTTCTTGCTGTTGCTGCTGCTTCTGCCGCTGCTTCAAGAAACCCAAGATTACAAGAGGGTGCACCAGGTCGCTCAAGCAAGCTTCACCATACGCAACCGAAGACAGAGAGAGTTTGCTGTTACTGCTTGTACCGGTATATTACCCCTTGCTTATGCCTCTTCTCTTCTTGACTTTTTTTTTTGCAAATCCGATTTCTGTATTTTGATCGTAAATTGCAACTCTGAACGTTTTGCAAAATTCCAGGTTTCGCAGTTGAAGTGAAATTCATGAGATTGAGTTGTCATGTTTTGTATTTCTTTTTTGTATTTCCCATGTTTCAGTGACATGATACCAAATTGAATCCCCCCCCTTTTTTTTGTCTCGTTGGAAAATGTTTTAGAGTTTGCAGCTGCAGACCAAACGTTCGATCTTGGGGCTTTGTATTAGCAAAAGAAAGCAGTGAGTCTTGTTCATACGACGAAGAGTAACTCGTTTTCTTTTTTCCAGCGTTTCAGCGTGCGAATTCACGGAATATCGGAGCTCTGAAGGTACGTGAAAAAGCTAGGGTTTGCAGATTCCATGTTGATTAAAAGAATTTCGTGTTTTGAATGCAATCAGAGCTTCCAAGGATGGGTTTCCGAGGTTCTGCAGTTGGGAAGGTTATAAAGACCAGGTCTTCAGTATTTTGATATATCTCTTTTCTTGTTCGATTTTCTCCAATGCAATTCCTGTGACTTGGTTCTAAATTGGAAGGTTTGAAGTTAAATCTAACCTAGTTTTTGCACCTGCAGATAAACCGGTGATTCTTCTTGATGCCATCTTCCTAGTCTATCTCTGTAAACCCATGAAAGCAATTGAAATTTGAGCGATTCAAGTGTGAACTGGAGCTTTGAAGGTCTGAAGAAAACCTGGGAATTGCAGTTGCAGGGAGACCAAGAAGTTTTCTTGATATGACCATCATCCTGGTCAGTACTTCTCTTTCTCAAATTCTCCATGGAATTTACAGTGTGGTTTAAGTGCGTGTTTGAGCTCTGTAGCCCTAAATACATTTTAGGGTTTTCAGTCTGCATAGTAACTAGGAGGTTTTCAGCATATCCTGGGACTTGAGAAAGAACATGCTGTGTGATTTAAGTAAATTGGAGCTCTGAATGTGTGAAGAAACTGTAAGGTTTGATACTGCTTATAAGGCTAGAAGGTTGGTTCACATAAGCATTATTTGGGCACTGTTTTATTCAAACAGTTTGGGATTTGTGAGATAAGGCTCTTCATTTGCAATGACTCTTCATTTTGACTGTATTATGGTGAAGTGGATCCAGAAGTGAGGGAAGAGTACATGGCACCATCACGAGGTGAGGAGATGGCAGAAGGATTGCAGGCATCATCATCATCATCACCATGGATTTCTGAAGTTGAGGCAGATTGGAAGCAACAGGTGGCAGTGGCAGGGAAGCTATGGTGGGCAGGGTTCAGGGACGCCTGTTGCCTGCATAGAGCCCTGGCTTCCTGTAAGCGGTCAGTCCTGCCTGTTCCCTTTTTCTCTGTTGTTGTGCAAGCAACATTTCATCCTCATCTGATTGGTATATCTTTCTCCTCATGTAACACTGAAGACATGACATTCCAATGGACGTTCAGACGAGAAATGTGAAGTACGACCTTTGGCATGTGCTTACAGTCAGCTTGGTCAATCCAATTTCCTATACCAAATTTTTGGATTAACTATTATCATTGAATTGGGGACATAGAATATGGAAATGTGTCAGTGTGAATCCATTGTGTTTCTTGGATTCTGTTGAAGGTTGACTGGGGTGCTGACAGCTGTGAAGGTTTCTGAGTAACAGCAAGCTTTTATCATGATCCTTTCTTGTTGCATCTGTGCTAGGTGGACACAAGCCCTTCAACAGAAGGCATATGTCTTGATTACATCAACAAGTTTTTCCATGCATTATGGACATCATCATCTTTTGTAAAAAGTTGTGTATAAAGTAGTCAGCAGAACTCCCTCTCTCATCTCCACATTGTGAGATACATGTCTGAATGGTCAATATGTTAGTCTGCCTTCTTTTGCAGCCAAAAATAGGGATCATAGACATCTTTTTTCCTGTGTGGAGGGAACAGATCACGCAGGGTTTATGTGAAAACATGGCAGTGTTTTCTTCTCAATGGATGCATTTTCCTTGGCAGGTGCAAAAACATTACTCTCCAGGTTTCCAGTCATTGTCTTTGCTTTTATACTATTCAAGATTGTGCTTGTTCAATGAAAGGATTTATACACCTTGTAACTTTTAGTCTGAGTGTCTCAGATGTTCTGGTACATAATTTGTCAAAGCAATAAGTTGCACTGCCTTAGGAGTAATCAAAGTAAGGCTGTTCTGATAGTTCTACAAGGTTTTATACTATCAAGTTCAGAAAATAATTTTGTGAGGAGTCCTGAAGTTGCTTTGCTCCCACATTAGTTTGTTGAACTTTGCTGTAAAAAGGTGGTAGGTTGGTCCCAATGGGCTACTTGTGCTTGTCAGTCCAAGTAGGAGTGAGAGGATTGTTCTATGAAGCCCTCTTCGAGGGTTGTTGAATGCAGGGGCTTTAGCTGGATTTGGATAGTGAAAAATTGATTTGTTTATGGGGGTGACAGTATACTGATGTTACAGCAGTTGGTGGTGCCAACACTGAGGTGGCTCCTTAATGCTCAGTCTCAAGCTCCCTCAGGAAGTGATGGGGTAGATGCAAAGGGAAGTGGGGAACCTGTTTCCAGTATGCTTCAGACCCTCCTTGTGGGTTTGTGCTATGTAAGAGCACTCATCTCATCCAAGTCTTCCTCTGGCAATTCTTTAATGTTTTCTTCAGTAGCTCCTGAGATTCTGCAAGTGTTTTTCTAGTCAGTTTGCAGTATGTTCTAAAATTTGGAAGTGAGGTCATGGGCTTGGAGACATTTGGAACCCTTGATATGTATACCAAGACTCTTAGTCTTGAAAGCAACCTTCAGATCTATGACTAAACCCAATACAAGTATGGTCTGGTAACAGTCATGAGGACTAAGCAAATCCCCACTGGTGAATCTGGATTTTCTTCACATCAAATTGTGATTGCAAGGGATCCCTAGTTCCACTTGTGCATACTTGGCAGCTGTTCAAGCCTTGGCTTTCAAGATTCCCAATGCTGGGTCTGTAGGTTCTTTCTTTCTGATAGATTCTATTTGGATGAGGGCAGGTGTTCTGGCTATACCCTCTTTACATCATAAGTGCCATCATCAACTGCATATGGTATGGGGCTATTCTAAACTGCATTTCCTTTCTGGGTACTTCTATTGGTTAGCATGATGTGGATTATTAGTGCGTATTGATCTCCCGCTGGTTGGGCACCAACCCAAAACTCTTTCTCTTAGCACTAGTGTGGAGCCACCAATTCAATGAAATCAGAGAAAGCAGAAAGATATCACTGGTTGACTTGGCTAGTCATTGGGGTGGTTCTTGTGTCTTCTTCCCAGGTATAATGAGATTGCACGCCATGCATTTGAAATCCTGGATGAAGGGGGTAAGCCTGTGAGTGCTCAAGGTTCAGGCAAAGTGAAAGCCCCTGGAACCATGCGCAGTAAAAGCAGTACTCCCATTGAAAGGTGGGTGATAGTATGCTTGTGCTGCAATTAGGGCCATTCCTGTTCAATCTCTTGGACATTGCCCCCATCATTAAAACCACAAAATCTATCAACTGTGTAAATACTTGTGCCTGTTTTTGATTGTTTATTTGGCCTTTTGGTGGAGTTTCAATGTCTTAGGTTTCTGTTCTAAGACCATTGGGTCAGATAGTGCTCCTTTTGTCATCCTTCAATATAAGTTTCTTGAATCTGCTCTTGTGTGTGTAATGTGGTACACATTTTGTTTATCATTCAGAAGTAAGACCCTGAACTGGAAGGTGATCAGTTGACTGAATGGTTTTGGTGTCCAGTATTGTGCTGGGTATTGGAGAACAGATTTACTCTATCCTTATGGTGAGCGTCTTTTTTGTGGAGGTGTGTTCCTTTTGCTTCTATGTATGGATCATTGGCTAGTCTCTTAGCATCATGAACCTTACACATGCATCTGCTCTATCTGAGTCAACACTTGTTCTTCACAAAACCCTTGAATTTTGGCCAGTTGATGATCTGGATAGAAATACCTATATGGGTTAGGATCTACATGGTGTGTGCAGACATACCTCCTCAAAATTACAGTTGTGGGATGCTGTTAATAATGACTCATGGCCAATTCAATGGAGCAGTACCTGCTTATAGTTGTGAATATAGACAGTTCTGGAGAGAAAATGAGTTGCATGTCAGTATACTTTTTGACAGGGCAAAGCTCTGGTGATGCTAGGATGGACATAATTATAGTATTTTAATTGAGAAAGTTCAGAACATCGGAAGACATGTATGGACCATTTGGCAGACAGGAGGCTAACATGTAGCATGGGTGTACACAATTCTATTTCTGTTTCTCTTCTGAATGTGTTGTATCCTGGTTGTTTTGATGCATTTACTTGTGGCCAGGTGTTTGCAGCAAGCTTCATACCTTATGTGGGCCCATTATTAAACTTTGTACTGCTTTCCTGGCTCTATGCTTACTACTGCTTTGAGTAAGTCCTTTCTTAAGATCCTTTTTTTGTACAATTTTGCTGGTTCCTTTGTTGTCATATTCATAATCATGCTTAACTCTTGGCACATGTTTAAAGTTCATTTTTGCTAGTTTGGCACTGTTATGTTGTGTGGGTTGAACATTTTGAAGTATTCTGGGTATTTTGATAGTAGACATTTGGATGAGTAAGGAAGGTAGGCAACTCCGTGATTTTCATGACTTCTACTATGAGAGATCTGTTAATGCCATGTTGCCTTATGTTGACTTTCTGCCACTGATGTCACTATCACTTAATATGTCCTTATAGATACGGCTACAGTAAGTCCTTACCTTGCAGTGTTGTGTCAGTTTGTCAGGTTACAAATCCTTGTTGCAACTTTATTAGTTCACTAAATCTGTACAGGTGTTTGTGCAATAATTTGCAAGAACCACAACCAATTCAGTCTGATCTTCAGTAAATTTACTCCAACCTTCTCAAGGTTCATAAGGTTTGAAGTTTTTCATAGGTCTGGGGTCCAAAGGGTGAAAGATGCGTTAGAAGAAGGCTGGAGCAGTTTCTCATGGAAGCATTTCTTGTGCTTGTTATTTTAGGTCCTGAACTCTAGAGTTGACGGTCTTAAACCTTGAATAGAGAACATTTTATGAGCCATCAACTCTGAACATGTATTGCTTGGGTTTTGTGGCAGCTACAAATGGGGATTTGCTAGGTGGAGCTTAGAAAAGCGCCTAAATTTCTTTGAGACAAATTGGGCCTTTTTTGCAGGCTTTGGTGAGCACATATAGTCTCTGTATAATGTATGAGGCAACTGCCTTGAGGAAGGGTACTTGCATATGCTGGATGTATGTGGGAGTCTTAGTAAGTCTGAACTGGTCACTGTGCCCAAGAGGTGGTGATGTAATGGGTGGTGGGTGGGGTGGCAGGTAGCCCATGTGTAATTGCCACCTTCTTCTTTTCTCCTTTAGTAAGTGCTGGTGTAATGGCCATCCTTTTCCCATTGGTGAGTCTTCAACAAGTGATTGCTTCATTTTTGGGATATTGATAGCAGTGCATGAAGATGAGCCTTGTCTGAGTCCAGAGGTCTCTCCACAGTTGGCTTGCAGCTATTGCCACTCAGAGCTGATTTGCTTGGGACCATTGTCTATTCTGTTCTGTTATCTAAATCCTGCATGTAATTAGCCAGTAGTTTGTTTGGTGACCCTGAAAGCCATGGAATGTGACTTCTAAAACAGGGAATGTAACAAGTGCTTTCAATCCAGGATTTCCTGTGCTGATGCAATCTGATTTGCTATGATTTCATAGTGGACATAAGTTGTATGATCTGTATGATGAAGTGTTTTGAAATGCAATTGTCAAAATGTGCAGTTTGTGTTGGTAGCAACAGCATCCAATCCGGAGGAAGTGGTGAGCAGGTGTATGGGAGGCAACAACAGGGATTCAGGACTGTGCCACCTTCCCATCTTTTACTTTGCAAACAAAGTCACGTAAGTGTTCCTTTCATATTGAATTGGTCAAGAAAGTCTTGCTAACAGGCAATTCACCTCATAACATGATGCACAATCTAAGTTGCTATCAGCAGGGTGGTTACAGTTGACTATAGCCATGGCATCATGTGTATATTCATGGTGCTTTGATTCCAACTTCTCTTCAATGGTCAAATGGAGTTTGTTGTGGGACTCTACAACTTATCCCTAACACACTGGTCTGATGCATCTTGCCGGTTTTCATGCTAAACACCTTAGATTGACCCAACTTGTCTGTCATAATCTTTAGCTAGTATTGATGAGCAGATTGATTTCTGGTCAGCTAAGATGGTCAAATGTGTACAGGCTACCGTTACTCAAGCTTTTGCAACCCCAGTCACGATCCACCAGTCGAAAAAAAACTCAATGATACCACTCCTGTTCATCATGACACTGTCAGGCAGCAACCATGAGGGCTGTGATTTGAAATGAAATTTGCATCTCTCAATTGCACACAGGATGGTCAAGAAGGGTGCCCAAACCCTGCAGTCAAGTTCGAAGAAGGTCACTGGACAGTCAATTGCTTCTAGTACCTGAGGACTCCTTTCCTATAAGGATATCTGTGACATGGGAGACCTGTATTTCTTCCACACAACTCCTATCTAGTTCTGTTTCTCCATGCTTTGTATCCACTCAAAATGTACATAATTTTTCGTATTTCTTCACATGTTGCCAGGTGTTACTCTGGTTTGGTCATCATTTAGGTGCCAATGGATGACAAAGATGGTGATTTATCCTGTTGGAATTTAGGCAGGATTGTTAACATTGTTAGGTAAGCTGTTGTTGCCTGCAATTATGTTCTAACTGTAGCATTGCCTGTGCTTTAATGAGTCTGACTTGCCATCATGCAACCTAAAGGTTGAGTGCAAATTCAGGAAGTGACCAGCAGGTTTGGTCAATATCCCCTGGTTTTATTTCTTGTTGGTTGGAATGCGGTTTTCACATGTCGGAATTAGATAAAGTATGGCAAGTGGATCCCTGATCACCTTGGACCATTAGAAATGGTGCCAAGTTACCAGAAGGATGCATAGAGGGATCTTCTGTATACATCCCTATGTTCCCACACATTGAATTTCAGGGGTCAAATTCATTGGTGCATTTTACCACAAAGTTTGGGTAACTTGGACATGCTCCATACTTGGAAATAGTTTTCTACACCTTGGCAAGTTGTATAGCATTCTCCTACTTTCAGTAGACAATGTGCACAGCAATCATCCACAAGATGTCAAAAGTTAGGCAAACTTTTTGGACTCATCATCAACATATCATTGATTAAATGAATACATATTAGAGTAGAGGGTTGCCATTAATTTCTGTTTTTCTCAAAATATGTAGCAACCAAAAAGGTTTTAAAAATATTATTGGCTATTGTATTAGCAACTACTTGGTTTGTTAGTGGTTTTATGCTCAAAGGGCAAGGCTTTGGTTTAGTGTACTAGTTGAACCCACAACCAATTAAACTATTTAGTATGGATCACAATAAGTACTCAAGCTTTTGTAAAAGCTTAGGCCAAGAATGGTGATGAACAAAGTGAGGAATAGGAATCCTACTCAAGCAATGAGGTGGGAGTACTCAAGAATGTGAATCCATGATATTTTTAGGAATAGCATCACAATTTGTCCCATATCATTTGCTAAAAAGTTTGCTCTTGTAGTATAATAGATGAGTAAAAGAGAAGTACTAGCATAGTCTCGTATTGGTAGGAAATGTTTATATTTAGGAAGTAGCCAACTTATAACTTATCATGATTTTTTGTGAAGGGCCAATCAAAGTGGCCCATTGCATTTTAGAAACATAGCTTTGGGATGCACTAACATTGGGACATATACATAACTAATTAATATGGATTGCAAGAGGTATATGCATTAGTTTATATAATATATACATTTACACACCCAAAACATGTAAGTGTATTTGACAAATATATATCTTACTCCTATGGAAGTAAGTGTAAAACTTTTGGGTGTACAAATGGGTGTAGATGATTTACACTTACATGGTATCTACAAGTTGTATATACAGTTAGTGACATTTACATGCACAATACTAGTTTTCACCTCAAAATATGATGAATTTGGTGGATTTTTTCAGAAAGAAATCTTTTGGGGCCCCTCTTGTTTTGATCCCAAAAAAATTTCACCCCAAAAGAAATCACTAATCCAAACCACAAGTTTTGAAAATTGGAAAAACCATACTTGGAACTAGATGTAACATTTGGCAACATATTTCCATGTCATGCATAACATAATGTAATTAACTTGGCACCAATTACTTTCCTTAATTATTTTCACTTGAGCACTCCAGATTCATTTCTATGGAAATGATGTCTAGCTTTAAGAATTTTATTATGTGATAAAACAACAATTTAGTTGGAAAGGGTTTGTTTATCAGTAATAAATTGATTAGTTGGCACATTAGTTGGATCATAAGATTAAGGTGCCTAAAAGTTAGTGGGAAATTTGCCATTTCTTTAGGGGTTGGAGGTTATGTTTAGTGTTGGGTGGTTATCACCAATGTTGTGCAACTTTTGATTATAGAAGGAACGTTTGGTCTAGGTTATGAAACTTTTAAAGTTTTGAATGGACCCTGTGGTTTGTCCTAAAATCAATTCTTTGGGTTTCTAGAACCTTCAATTCTGGTGTTTTTTAATAAAATTGGAATATAATCTGGTTTAAAATCAAGTCTAGTTCCATCTCCATTGCATATAACTAACTGTTTTTTTTTTGGTTTAATCTTAATTTGTTCAACTAATCCCATAGTCTAAGATAGATATTATGTAACAAAAGTTACACACAACTAAGTGAAATTAATTATTTGCATAAAAAGTAGGGTCAAGATTGTTTGATTTTTTAAAGGTTGATCTTATGTACCTTGAGACCTTAAACTTGCTAAACAAGGGACAACACCCCTAGTTTAGGTCCTAATTCATTTTTTAAAAATGGTTGGTTACCTAGTCTGATTATAATGATGGTTCCAATAAATGCGAAACTTCAAGTCTCTAGAGCTCCTAGAACTTGGCCTATAACTTGAAACTAAACCTACATGAAATCAAGAACTTCCCAACGCTAGTTATCACAACCCCCGTCCCCTTGTTAATTGTTTTCCTCTTTGAGGGGGTTTTGAATTTAAAGATCAAATTTCATTGTTTGATAATTGGGTTGAACGCCACTGGACCTTCTCTTGCTAATGAAAACCACCCTAATTGAAAGCTAGTTGTTTTTTTTTAAAAATGTAGGGCAATATGAAAATTCAAGTGGATATTAAAATGTTAGTTTTTTTTCAAGAATCAAGGTAGTAATTAAAAGCTTGTTTAAAAAATGGAGCTGATGGTTTTCACAAATGTGAAAACTACCCAACATTTGTTATGTCCAACCAAGTTTGAAGGTGTTGATTCTTGTAAACAAGGCATCACAAACACGCTGGCCCTGCCAATAGATAAGATGTTATACATCTAATGTGAAACCAGTTCTCATAAGGTAAAACTTCCAAAAGTTGGATCCAATGCAATAGTCCCTGTTCCTCTAGGGGGCAGGGCCCAACAAAGGGATCAAACGACAAAAAGAAGCAAGATGTGGTAGCAAATGGTGTAAGTGTTTAGAATTTTAAGTAGTAAAATAATGGAATGGTAGAACAAGGGAATCCTATTGTAATTTGTGTTCCAAGTAAGTGTGTCCTTTGTTGAGTTTCTTGGTGGTAGAAATTCTATTGGAATTGCAATTATATCAATGGTACATATCGTGCATGGTAAATACAATTACAAGAACTTTGTCATCATCTTGAAAAAAATAAAATGTTCCAATTCATTAAGTTTGTTTGTGCGTCTGTTTGTGACCGTTGGTCTGTCTGTGACCCTTTTAGGTTTTAGGTTTTACGTTCGATCCGTTAGATACGTTCTCATCACCGTCCGATCTCTGATTGTTGAGTGACTAAAAGCAAAAGTTAGTATGCAAACTGTCAAGGGGACTCACCACTTTGTAACTCTTCTTTTTATTTTACGTCTGATCGAGAATTGACCGTTAGATGCTGATCACTTACAATCGAACATTCTCATCACCGTCCAATCTCTGACGGATGAGTGACCGAACACATAACTATCAGACGCTTCAATTTGGGCCTTTTTTGGTGATTTTTTTTTTTGTTTTTTCGATTTTCGTTACAAAATTGGAGCCGGATACCGAACACTGAAGCCTATAAGCGGTCTGGTGTCTTTTGTGGAGGTCCCGTAGGTTGTCAAATGGGGGGAACACCTATTAATTACGGACGTCTATTATTACCACACAATAAAAAACTTGGTTTCAAGTGTTGAAATATGTCAAAAAACTTGGTGCCTTGCAGGCACGGGTTACCACTAGTTTGTATTAAATGTTAAATGTTATTTAATGTTAAGTGTTTAAATATGTGTGTCTACATTTGTGACTTAGGGGTAAATAGAGGAATTATGTTAGTACCCATTAACATGTCTATGTACACACAAGATTCATCTTTACAAAATTGATTTCACATAGGAGGAAACAATTTTGTTATTGTCAACTTTAGCTTGGACATAAAAGACACCTCACCTCCAAAAAAAGTAAAAATCTTGCAAAACCACATAATTCTCCACCTAATCCCCACAATTGCCATCAATTTTTGTTTATTGAAGAAGTGACATGTGATATGTAGGATTTTCATTGTTGTAGGTAGAACTTGATTCATTACCATATCCACTTTTCATGGCATTGTTACATCATGGTGATTCTATGTGCGCCTCAATTGTAATTTCTACCTTTTTCAATCAAATTTTGCCTTTTCTGAGTAAACAACACGCTTTACAAGTTGTACTTGAACAATTTCCATTTGTCAACATGTATTGTTCTATTTTGTGAACTTCATTATTATAAGTTGTAGTTGGCAAGGAGATCACACTTTAAGACTTCATTTTTTTTGAAAAGAATTATGTTTACAAGTAAATGCATGTAGTTTGTATCATGGTTTGAACTTTGAATTGCATTTCAATGTGAAGGCAACATTTTTTTGGTGTCAATTTCCATAAAGGGCTTGCCATTTAAAGAGCAAAAAGATTTATTTGTCTACCAACTTAAACATACTTTGGATACATTTCTTCCTTCACAAGTTGTAGAATTGTGTTTTTGTAGGTGGGCCTTACCCATTTGTCTCTTTCAATTCTTAAATTATTGTCACAAATTCTTCATTTGCCTTTGATTGACATGGGGACGTTATGTAGGATCTCTAGTACCCAAATTGTTAATGTCTTTTTATTGGTTTGTGTTAGGATGTTATCAAGAAAGAAGATATTCTTTAATCATTCACATTTGGTGGGAGATTGACATTGATCATAGCTCTTATTGAATTGGTCCATTAACTTCTTGGAAAAGAATTGAATGTTCTAAGTAGCCAACATATATTTAGTTTTTTCTTCAAACTTTTTAGTTCATTGGTTGGAAATGGTGGTGTCATCAAACCACAAATGTCAAGTAGTAAACATTGTCATATTGCTCTATTCTCTATGTACAACATCATGAAACACAACATTTTCAGATTTAGTCATAATATCAAGCCTTGGTTCTATCAGTAAAACAATGTCAGGCACATTGAAACATTATTTAATTCAACACGAAATCATCTTAATATGGGGTTTTGAAAAGTGTGTAAGTTGATATCCAACTTAAATGTTGTGTCTTGGAGTAGATTTTGCTTGCGTCTTTAAAGCTACACTTTTCACAACCAATTGTGTTTTCTATTTAAATCCACCAAACAATAATGTGTGGAATCTAATTTTGTTCTAGTGTATTCAATTTTTATATATTCAAGGTAGATCATTTTGTTGTGTATTAGGTGAAACAAAAGATTTCACAACCTACAACGCCAATCAACTTTGCATTAAATGGGAAGGTAATGGCTGAAACAATGTTGTATGTCCATTAAGTTTTGTGGAACATTTTAAACTTGTAGTATTAACTTAATTAGTTGGGCTTAACATGTGAACATTGTCAATGGTTCAAATTGATGGACACTAAGGGTTGTACTTGAAATCAATATTAACATTTTGAAGTCCATGATTTTTATAGTGGGAAAAATTCCTCATGTTTTGGTCATGAAATTACACTATTATGTAAGGGTTTGCATTATTTTTGTACATGATTATGTCATAATGAAAGCATTTCAAACCCTTTATAAATGAAAAAAGATGAAAGCAAGTTATAATGTATTATGAGTGGTTTTGAGTATTCAATAGTCATTACATCCGATTCAAATTATTCTGCATGTGTTTCCATAATATATTGAAAACATTTTAATGTAAACACATTAAAAATTTGCAACATTAATACAATTTGATACAAAAACACCAAAAACCAAACAATTGTCATTTAATGTGTGAGTGTGCATGTTTCAATCACCTTCTGTCCTTGCTTCATTTTCAAACCCATTTCTTGTAACACCTTCGCCTTGGTCATCATTAGCTCAAGGTTGGGGTTCCAATAACCCACTATCATATGGTCAATTATGTTATGAAAAATAATGTCAAAGAAAATGACATAAAATTAATGAGGTCATCCACAAACAATTTTTTAAACAAATTAATTTAGACAAAGGTCATAAATATATAATCTTTATAATTTCGTTACATTTGAAATTAAAGACATTAAAAATTAGAATGTAATTCATTTTTCCCACATAATTTGAATGTGAAACTATGAGATTAAATTAATTAAAAAAATACTATAGTTTTAAAAATTACATTTGAATTATGGCCCAATGAATTTTTAAAAAAAAATGACATCTGATTTTTTGATATTTTGAATAATCAAATATTAAATTAAATTAACTTTCATAAACATATGTGAAATTACATCATACATTTTTAATCAAGTAATTACAAATATCAAATTAATGTCATTACGGCGTTTTAAATTACATAATTAAATCACCTTTGAAATTGAAGAAAGTAAATTTGAAATGATGAACCTAGAAGTAGAAATTAAATATATTAAATAGGAATGTTTATTAGTGTTATCTAATTTAATGCATAGACCTTTTCAAAAATACTTTGAAAAAAAATGTCTATTTATTTTAATGATATATGAAAGAGAAAAGACATTTAAATTTTTTGATTTTCAAGACACCTAAAATGAACATTTTAGAACTATGTGTTGACATTATTTGTCACAAGTTGAACATGTGTGTGGTGGGTTGTTTAAGGTCTTGGTTTATAGTCACATGGAGGTGAAGGTTCCATTCCTTTCTGTGGCAACTTGTACTTTTGCCATACATAATTACATTGTTGAATTAGATGGGGGTTATTATTTTGGGTGCACAAGGGGCAATGCACAAGAGAAGAGGGGTATGCCAACACCATGCATGCACCTTTTTTTTCATTGCCTTCCCCGTGTGCACCCTAGATTGTCAACTTCAAATTAGATTGAATGTTGTGTTTTCACATATATTTTTTACCATGTCATTGATTCTAAAATGAACCCATCTATGATTTTAAAACCATGAGGTATAAGGCCCATTTACAATCCAACTTAATTTGTTATACCTCTAACATTAAAAATCACCACCAAAAAGTGTGTTTCTAGATCAGGTTCTGTTCATACTTGCATTTGGTTTTTTATTTTTTATTTTCATGTTAAATCTTTTGCAATAATGTATTATTTAGGGTTTACACTTTAACCTTATGCTTTAGATTTTTCTATTTTTTTTGAATTACTGAAATGTTGTGGAGGTTTCCAAAGATAATTGAAGGGTGAAAGGCCAACATTAGGATTTAATGTGTTTAAAAATTGTTTTGATTTTGTACATTAATACATTCAAACATGACGATTACATAGTATTCATAGTAGTGTTTTTGGATATTTTAATATATCTATTATTGTAGTACCTTTTTAGGTTCATTGGTAATTAAATTATTTTGGTATTGTTGACTATTTTTAAAATTATTATTTTTAAATCTGAAAATTTAAAGAAATTATTAGGGAAGGAAAATACAAAAATTGGTGAAACCCAAGAGCTTCTTGCTTCAAGCTACTCCACCATTACAAAACAAGTATCCAATAACTGACAACATTTTTCTATTCTATATTTTGGTGGAACATTATGTCGCCCCATTTTTGTAAAAAGAAGAAATAGAAATAGTTTTGAATGTATCATTCTTTTAGAGGTTCAAAGTCTAGAAAAGATGCCCCAAAAATTTGTTATATATATATTACCAAAAAATCCACAAATTATTTTTGATATTATTGAATTTTAAAATGTGCCCAAGTTGTACCACATTAGAATTTTCTTTTTTCTCTCAAAAATCATGTTACCAAAATAAGAACATAGTCAGTACACATGGGTTCTCACACAATTTTTTATACTACATTCTACAAATTTGAAATTTGTCAATATGTGGTGACTACCATTGAATACATGTTAGCTATACTATTCTACATGTGAATTATTTGCAAGAATTATAGCTCTTGGGGCTCTTGCTCCTTCCATGAATTGAAGGAGTACATACCCAATTAACCAAAGTAAACATAACTAATTACTTCCAAGGTTGCTCCATTCCAAAACCTCCTAAGCATTTCACCTTTGTAGAATACAAACAAGTGAGCAAGTGTATCTACTTTCATGCCACTAATGCATTTTCAAGAGGACTTGGGCATTACCTCTCTCAATTGTACTACAATTGCTCAAAATTTAATGTATTACAACTACTTACACCAAACCAGGGTTTCTTCATCCTATTGCATATCAAATCTACATTATAGTGATTACGGAAGGGTTGCATGGGTTAGATGTGCGAAGATGGTCCAAAAGTTCCCTAATGAACAAAAGTACCTTAAGTGCAGCCACAGTGAACCAGCACCCACCAATGCACCATCCATTGGATGCCTGTTATTACTCAGTTGTGGATGAATCTCAACTGAGCTCAAATTTGGTTTCACCTTGGTAACCAATTCTGTAGGAAATAGGTCTCGTAAATAGGTAGGTAGGTAGGTAGGAAAATACGTAACTTCTACGTAAGTAGATGGTTTATACATATTGTAAGGGCTGTTTTTTACTACCAGCCTACTAACAACCTGCTTGTGGGTTGTTAGTAGGTAGGTTTAAAAAAAAGAAACTGAACTAACCACCATGGTTAGCTAGGGAACTGAAAGCCAACGGAAAACTGTTTCCTGATCTCTTACCATTCATCTTCATGGTGCACTGGTGGGTGCTGGTTCACTGTGGCCACAAATGCTGGATAAATGGAAAACTATTAGGCAGTTTCCCTTGTCTTTAATTTAGGCCCATCTAAACCCTAAATTAAAGACAAGGGAATTTAATTAAGTACCCAACCTGCCTATCAAGTAGGATTTAGGGTTTAGGGTTGATAGCCAGGTAGGGTACTTGATTGAACTACAACTTGTGAATTTAGGCCGGTGTCACAATGAGTTTAAGAATTAAGTACCTTTTGCTTTCTTTCACAGAAAGTTGAGAAGCTAGCTTTGTGCATCCAGGGAACAACTGATCATAAAAGCTGGATCATTCATGATCCACAAGAAGCAGTGTTGTTAATAAGAAGGGAGAAATGATGAGTAGCCTAGTGAGTAATCTTTCTGGATTGGTAATATCATCACTCTTAATATCATCGCTCTTGAGTCTTAAGAGTCGACTCTAAAAATACCTATCAAGGTGATGATGGCTGCGCCCCCAAACAACGAGTGAGAGAATTGAGATCCCATCAATGCAAACAGTCATATAAATGGTCGACAAAGCCAATGCAATCCCATCATTGCATGGTACTAGACACGAATCATCATGCGAAAGAAACAGTTTGCAACGTGAAAAAGAGCGTTTGGTTTTGAGCTGGCGCTTATAAGCCGGGACACATCCACCCGTTTTCCTCAGCGAGGAGTGTCCTGCTAAGTACATAACGACGTGGGTCCAGCCACCGACTTTCAGTTGGTCCCACACTACTACTGACTGCCTCTTTAGCTGAGGAAAATGCACATTGTGCTGCAGACTAGCTGCTGCTGGCTAAAGCTACAGCAACTTGTAGTTGCCATCGTTCGGTCTCTGACTAAACAAAACCCATTTTGAAAATTGCCAGAGAAATTTTGCTGCCACTGGGATCTTAACTTTAGTGGCCGAGCCATGGACCGACCATTCTATGCGAGTTAGTTGGGTGGTCGGTCGCTCAAATAGCGGTGCAGAGCCATAACGTGCTCCTGAAACCTTCATCGTCATCCGGATTCCCTGGAGCAAAATAAGGGTTTTGTCGTGGTTTTCTTCGCACCCCCATTTCCCCTTAACGAAACCTCGCTCTCTCTCCCCCCACCCACCATCCCCTTCTTCCTGCAGGCACTTGATTTATGTTGTCAACGCCAAAAAGTTCTCTTATGACGCAAACTTTCCTAGTGTCTCTGGAGAACCCCTTCTGTGTAGGGTAAAGCCCTAGGGTGGGGGCATTCTCAAAATAAGGGGCCTAGGACGAGGTGATAGCTGAGTTTGGCCCCGCATTTTGGGTATGCCCCTATACCCATGGGCTTTTACCTAGCATAAAGCACAAGGTAAATTTACCATGAACCAAACCTATGTAGATCACGAGGCATCTGAATGGGAGGGTTCTTATGCCTACTCCTCAATAATGGGACAGGTCTTACACCTGTAAGTAGGCATAATTTCCCTCTCAATGATGAAAGATGTTTGGTTGGACCCTCCCCCCTCCTATTGTTGGTTTGTTGTGGGAATTTGCAATAAACATTCATCAACAATAGATATTAATGAGTTGGCATGTTTTCATCTATTTTGTAATCCACCATACAAGAGTAATGAAGAAATTGGTTATCTTTAAAGTGGTGATTGCTCCCTTAGTGTTTTGTAATCACATGTCTTTTGAATGACTTTATTTGTAGCTATAGTAGAAGCACTAACTCTGGAATTAACTTCAAGGTTTCCAACATCTTAGATCATGGACATTATGGGAATTTGTTATCCATAGTATTGGCTTCAAGGTGATGTGGAGGAAAATTTTTATTATCATTTGGAGTTGATCAACTCACATTATTGCACTAAGTGACATTTGGAACCTATCAAACTTTCGAACTCAAGTACATTCTTCAAAGTTGCTAGGATTTGTCCATCCATTTTATCCCCATGTGGTTTAGAGATGTAGTCTAACATATTCAAGATTACCATGAAGTCCAATGTTTGTTGCTACAATGGAGGTTCCATTTCATGACACAACTTTGGTGAACATTGGAAGTTTCTTACACCTTAAGGCATCCATTCCTAAATTTTTTCAAACTAATAGAAATTGCAATGATCTAAGTGCTATGGTTAGTGGAAGATGAACATACATTTTCCACCCTTTCTTTCATGAAATTGAAGTTGAAAAGTTGCTTTAGTGAACATCTACACATTGTTGTTGGGATGTATTCCTAGACTTTCTACACTAAGTATACCTTCCCATATGATGCATGTTACAATGATTAGAAGGAGCAAAAACCTAGGTGATGTTTGAATTAAATTCTAATGGAAATGGATTAGGGTCCCATTTCAATAATGATTATTTTAAACCAAAGTTGGGTGATTTTTACTAAAGAAGTTGCAACACTACGTTGACTTAGAAGTTGAACATGTTGCCATTATGTTTGAATTTGAAGCTTTGTATCTTTAAGGTTTGCCATTCAAATTATTTATTTGAGTCTATTTCTACTTGAGTCTATATGAATATGTATGTTTGAGTTTGTTTGAATTTGAGTTTGTCTTTGTTTGAATTTTGCGTATGTCTAAGTCTTTATATAAAACTATCTAAATATGTTTTCGTGTTTGTCTTAGTCTATTTCTATTTGAGTTTGTTTGGGTGTTTGTTTATTTGAATTTGTGCGAGTTTGTTTTTGTTTAAGTCTAGTTGGGTTTATGTTTGTTGGAGTCTATTTGAAAATTTGAAGGTTTTTCTATCTATTTAACTTTGTTTGAATTTTGAAATTTTATCTTTTACTATAATTTACTATAATTTTGTTAAAATTTTGAAGGTCTATTTGAACTTTGAAGGTGTATTTGTTTAAGTTTGTTTGAACTTTGAAGGTTTTTATATCTCTTTGAGTTTTGGTCTAAGTTTTGATTTTAGTTTTAGTCTTGAGGTGTCATATGTATTATTCATTGTCCATTGTTTGAGTTTGAACTTGTGTCATATGTATGTCCATTGTTTGTGTGTTTGGGTAATGTGTTATAACTCCTAAGTATTATGTCTTAAGATCTCTATCCTATTATAAAACAACCATCTAAGAATGAAACATGTTTAGGGTTTAGTTTTAAAGATTTTAGCACATAAATAATACCATATTACATAATGTATGGCCATAAAACTATGTAATAAATGGTCTCCATAGCTAGATTCTAGATTATTATTTGTACATATAGCCGATTTTTGCTAGTGTAAATTTTCATATGTTGCCAACTTGTAATTTAAAAAAAAAAATCACATAACCAATTTTCTATTTATTGGATTTTTTAAAGCCAAAAGTTCCACAATACAATATTTGGAACATCATCAAATATGCATTACAATTATATTTCTAAAAGCCACCCACTCACAATTTTAAAATCCTTAAAAAGAGGTTGATCCCAATACTAGTCTTAACTATTGTGATAAAAATGTGAAGATAAAGAGTTGAAGATTCTCAAGGGGTTTGTTATTTAAACACTTACAAAGGTGCAACTTCATTATTATAAACTATTTGTAATCAAACTATTTTTTTTTAACTTTTTGTTTATTTGTGTGTGTAGTATAAGTGCATAGATAAAGTACAATACTATGGTATATATTTTAATTTGTTTTTGGCACAATGAGGAATTTCATTGTGAAGAAAATTAGAACATGAGAAACCCCAACCACAAGAGGAGCAAAACAACCCACTGAAGATATCACCTCAACTAATAAAACTTTTCCTTGGCCCATTGTAGCATCACCTAACATATGTATCAACTTTGACACAAATTACTTAATTCCTTCCCAAGTCTTGTTAAAACATTTAAAGGCTAGATTTAACAAACACCCATAGGGCACCATGAAGGATGAATGGTAAAAGGTTAAAAAATAGTTTTTTATTGGCTTTCAATTCCCTAGCTAATCATGGTGGTTAGTTCAATTGTTTTTTTAAAACCTACCTACTAAGAACCCACAAGTAGGTTGTTAATAGGTAGGTAGTAAAAGCAACCCTTATAATAAATTTATTTGTAAAGTAAAAAATACACAACACCACTAGAACCTTGAGTTTGGTCATACATAGGGTGAGATTCAAAAAAAACTTGACGAAAAGTACATTAACACTCAACGGGGTATGAAATTCAAGAAATCATGAATTTTGGTGGTAAATTGAGTTTCATCTTGTCTTTCCTTTTTCATGAATGCCTCCACTTTTGCTACATATATTTCACTGTTCATAATTATAAAATTATTATAATCAATTCCAAACCTTGTGCATTAAAAGTTGAATTTTAGCATTTCACATTGAGTTGTAACATTTCATACTAAGATTCAATAAAATGTCTTTACTTTGTAGATACCATCGAAAGAAGGGATAGAGGGTGAAAGGAGGTCCAAAAAAAGGTGAAAACAAGGTTATTTTATGGATAAATTGAATATTTGTAAACCATCTACTTAGCCAGTAGTTAGCTATTTTCAAATACATACCTACCTATGTATGAAACCTATTTCCAATAGGGCAAATGCATACTACGATGTCCCTTTTTTTGTGTCACAATGTCAAAATTCTTGACCCTTCAACTACATGAATTTTTTGAAGTTAGATTTTTTTTTAAATTTGGAAAAAAGGGAGTCACACATATGATCTATATTATGAAAGAAATAACATATTAAAAAAGAAAAAACCATATGTTCATTTTTTGGTTCAGGGGGGACTTCAAGATTTATGTTTTAAATTTAGTCACAATCCTTATTTAGTCTTTAAATAATTGTAAATGGACTCATAGATCTTGGGTTATTAAATTATTTGTTTGATAGTACTTGCCACAAGTTGTAGGATCAAAATGGAAACGAAAATTCTTATTAAGGACGTCATTATTAATGAAAGTGTCCATTTGAGTATTTTTTTGGAAGGTCATAATTCACAAGTACTTTTCAATATGTATTTTTTGAGTTTGATTCAAATGTTTTCATTGAATGTGTTTTATAATGTATTCAAAAAATGTAAAACACATAGTTCTTGCAAAAAAATAATTTGTGATTGGAAAACTCATTTTAAGGTGATGATAACACCCAAAAAAATGTAGAAATGGAATTTTTTGGTGTATTTTTTGGTCCATCCTAGCATGCATTTACCCAACAGACTTGGTTACCAAGATGAAACCAAATATTAACTGAATTGAAATTCATCCACAACTAAGTAATAATAGGCATCCAATGGATGGTGTGTTGGTGGGTGTTGGTTCACTATGGCCCCAACATTTTTTTTGTGACAAATTTCCATGGCCTTGGGAAAAATATGATTTTTACAAAGGTTTTTTTAATTTTGAGGGAAAAATATTGAAATTGTTAAATTTAGACCATAGGTTAGAATGTCGCAAAAATATAGTAGGGTAAGAGGTTCCCAAAAGCTTTCCACTTTCCTCTTTGCATGTTGCCAAAAATGTAAGGCAACATGTGTGATAAACTTTTAAGTTGTAATTAGAAATTTATCCCACATCCTTTTGCTCCTTTTTAATCTTGCAAATATTAACTAAATAGGTAACTAATTAACTAATTACCAAAAAATCTTCCATTAATCAATCATTGTTATTACCTTGCTAACTAATTAACTTATAATTATTAGTAGCTATAACATATTAAATATAGTATCTAGTTAGAAGGTAGCCCTACCTACATAATTACCTACCTAGCCAACTCACAATATATATAAAACATATACTTAAAATGGTTTAAATACAAAATAAATACATGAATTTATAAATATACACCTAACATATGTATACTTCAAAAGTATAGATACATCACATAGAGGTAACCATATTGCAATTACTTTTACAACTAATTTGACATAGAAGCTTCTTTTTGAATGAAAAATTCAAAAAGTTAGTCAACATGAAAATATTGAAAACCTAATAGTCATAAACTAATCACACCATAGTCACAAGAAAAATAATAGATTGAAAAGGAAGGTGACTAATCGTAAAATGACAAAACATAATTGCAAATGACAATTTGATGCACTCCCAAGTTCCTAGTTAGATCCAAGATGGATTCAAGTTATTCAAAGAATGGAATTGTGAGGAACTTGGGGCACGCTCCCAGCTCTCAGCACTAAAAGGGGTGGATGGGCGTGCTGAAGCTCTGGGATGGGACTAGGAAGAGTGACAAGTTTTAGTTACTTATTCGAACCTGCATCAAATCATGATCACACCCAATTTGTCATAATATAAACAAGCCTAATTCAAGTGAAAAATCTAAGTATGACATATGGTTATAACTTGTCATCAATATTACAACCATCATAAAAAATTAAAATTGAAACCAATGTAATTTATGGGCTTGAATTTCATTAATTATGATCATTTTTTAAGCTATTCAACCCAACACATTCATTTGAACTATCTACATCACTATTTGTCATTCTAGTAACACTAACAACAATTGAATCTATCAATGTGACAATGTGTTCTGTTTTCTTCTTCTATTCCTCTCCTATTCGTTCATGTTTTTTGCAATCCTCACTTTCTTCTTGAGAATGTGTTTTGTTTTTCTTCTGTTTCTCTACCATCCCTGTGAGGTTTTCTAAAGTTCTTGCTTTCTTCATGAGAATATATGTTTTGTTTCTCTTCTATTCCTTGATGTTTTCTACACTTCAGCCAAATTTGTCATGTTAATACCAAAATCTGCAAGAGGTCTTAGAATTTGAGCTTTATGTGAAGTTGTTAAAAGATTGTTACAAGAGATTTCTTGACTAAAAAGAAAGGCGGTCATGGAGATGAGGAATCAAGAGAGATTAAGCAAGATCTACAAGATGACAACATAAGTTTGACATTAGTTTTGAAATTTTGAAAATTTGGAAGTTCACAACACATAGACCAATGGTTATTCGTTCGATGTTTCGCTTGCGCACTCGGAGTATCTAGCCTTGAATCCCATGTTGCGATGAGCAGGGCTTCTTGCTCGGTTTAGTTATCTCAAATCAAATTCCCTTCCTCCCCACCTCTACCCTTGCATTACCTGCGTGCACTTTGCCACCTACAATGTTACTTCTTTGTAGCCTCCGGGGGAGCTAGTGTTGTTGGAGCACGACGAGGGCCAACTTTTGCATGAAGTGCTGTTGCTAATCGATCTGGCCTTTTGTGGCATCCAAGAGCACCACTGGCTGGGCTCTGGTGAGCTTAAGGCCGAAGGCTATTCCTTCCTTTACTTTGGCCATTGGGATCTGGCGTGTGAAGGCATGGCTGTTGCGCTGTCCCTTAGAGTTATTGGTAGCCTATAGTGTCCCCTGGCCTCATGTGGGTTCAACTATAGCTAAAAAAAGGCTTCAAGCTTTGGGTGGTGGTGTGCTATGCCCCCATAGACTATAATGGGGATCAACTTGAGGACGCATTTTATGAGGCCTTTTCCTTTGTAATTGTTGCCATTCCAGCTCGTGACTTAGTGCTCTGCCTAGGGGATTTCAATGCTCAAGTGGGATCTAATGTTTGTGAGTGGGAGGGTGTGTTAGGTGGCTTCAACCAACCTTCAATTGCTAGCCCCCAATAGACAATGGCTTGTAGTTGCTCTCCTTCTACATATCCCATTGCCTCTTAGCAACAACTTCTTACTTTGCTTAGCCAACCTGTTGGTAGGCAACCTTCACACACCATAATGTTGCAGCCCGCAACACCACAATTGACCACATTCTAATGTTATAGCGCTAGCGTAGCAACATCAGGTCAACCATGGTCCACCCATCCTACTCCTTTTGCAACATGTTTATGGGCAACTGTTTGCGCTTGTGCTTCTGCACTACTCTTCATGCGCATTTTAAGGCAAAATGCCGCTAAAACACCCAGTTGTTGCACAACCCCCAGCAACATGAAGTTTTTCGCCTAGAGGTGAGCAATTGCTTTGCCCCTCTCCTTAGGCTAAAGTATGCTTCTGTTGAAGAGCATTGCATTGTTTTTTAGTGAGCAATTGTTTTGCCCTTCTCCTTAGGTTGAAGTCTGCTTCTATTGAGGAGCATTATGGTTTGGGTTGTGTTGCTCATTGGTGAACAATTGCTTTGCCCCTTTCCTTAGGCTAAGGTCTGCCTCTATTTAGGAGCATTATGGGTTGGGTTGTGTTGCTTTTTGTTATGTGGTTGGGGAGGTGCTAAGGCCTCACCCGCACTAACACCAAGGTTGTGGCATGTTTAGCGAAGGCACCTGCTCCCTCATCGTTACCAAGTGTGTGATGGTGATTGTCAACACCACATACCCCATGTCCGCTGCCCATGCCAAGGTGCAGGCTCTTAAGTGTAGCGTGGGGATAGCTATGTTAGCAGATGCAGAGTTTGAACTACGTAGTGGCGGGTTAGCCATTCAGCGCAAGGTGTAGGCTGGGCATTTTTTTGAGGCCTATTGTTTGGCTAAGTGACTTAGCACAATGGTCGATGGTCTGTTCGCTAGGTTCCTTTCTTTTCGTCCTCAAACGTCCGCGTAGAGGGTGTTGAGGCCAAGGCAAAGGAGGCCCCTACCTTCTTAAAACAACTTTATAATTGCCCTCCCCTAATTGCCCTATCGGTTTGCGAACCCCCCACTTATTCTCCTCAACCCCTTAAGCCTACCCTTGAGCCCCCTCCCATTAACTTTTTCCCTCTCGGAGGTTTTGCTTCTACCAACCTTTTGCTCGCCCAATGTTTGCTATATCTACTAGCCCCCCATCGTTCATTGAGGTTGCAGCTGCGTTGTGCTCCTTTAGCAAAATAAGGCCCCTAGGGTGGATGGGGTTATGGCAGAATTCTTGAAGTTTGGGGGAGCTAATGCATTGTAGTGGCTGCATTTGTTAATCAGTACGGTGTGGGAGTCTAGGGTGGCCCTTTCCCAGTGGAAGCGTGCTCGCATTGTGTCGTTGCACAAGAGTGGCCAACACATCATGGCCAACTATTGTGGCAGTAGCTTGCTAGATGTTTGTGGCAAGGTGTATATTATTGTGTTATGCCAATGCATGTAGCCCACTGTGGAAGCAATCGTAGGCGAGTTGCAGATGGGCTTTCGTTCGACTCACGCCACCATTGATGCCATCTGGGTGACAACTTCATTGAGTGGAACATCACCCTCTAGCGCCCCCTTTTCCTCTGTTTTTTTGACCTCAAGAAGGCCTATAACAACGTAAATAGGGAGGCCCTATGGTTTGCTATTGCGTAGCAAGGCATTCCTAGCAAGCTGGTGGGGTTACTAGCAAACCTACATTGGGGAATTCACGCCACAGTTAAGGGCTTTGGGGCTAAGTCAATGACATTTGACATTGATGGTGGGGTTCGCCAGAGTTGCAACATAGTGCCAACCCTCTTTAATCTCTACCTAGATTTTGTTACCAAGCGGGCCTTAGCTGCACTAGGCGCTAAGGTGGGGGTGAGGGTGGCCTTTAAGCATGTAGGCAAACAATTTTTTGCTAATGTCCAGCATATGGACTCCATCACTTGGATTAACTTATTGCTTTATGCATACAACATGGTGCTAATTGCGGCATCTGTAGATTAGGTGGTGGCTACCCTGTAGTAGTTAGAGGTAGAAACGTAATAATGGGGGCTAACCATTAGCGTGGCCAAAATTAAACTCATGTGCGTGTGTGCCAAAGGCAAGGCACCACCCCTCCTCACTGTGGCCTTGCGAGGGGAGGTGGTGGAGTGGGTTTCTAAGTTCAAGTATCTGGGCACCCTAGTGTCCTCCTCTAGGGACATTCTGGTTGAAGTGTAGGTTAGCGTGGTGAAAGCCATTGGCACGTTTGACTCGCTCAAGCCCATCTTGATTAACAAGGCAATTAGTTTGGGCATTCGGATGTTGTTCTATATGGCATTCATTCCCTTTACCCTTATGTTTGGGTGTGAATGTTGGGCCTTAAAGCCAACCATGGCCAACCACCTTGAGGCCACACACATGTATTTCCTGCACTTTATGTTGGGGGTCAGCCTATTGGACAAGATCTGCAATGTTGAGATTTTGTGGCACTGCGACATGTTATCCATTACAGATACTATCAGCCAACAACGGATGCAATGGCTAGATCACTTGACCCACATGGAGCCTAACAAGTTGCCCAAGCAAAAATTTCAAGGCAAACTTCTTAAGGGCAAGAGGGGTCGGGGGAGGCCTCCAACATCTATCCAAAAGGGGTACAGGGATGATGTTGCTTCCACGTCCACAACGGGGGTGGACACTTCCATGCAACTAAGGAGGGCCAGACATTTTGGGACAATGCCTAGGATAGGGGAGTTTGGAAAGGCCTGATCAATGCAACGTGGGCCACTAAGGCTAGCTGAGGCGACCGATGGGTGTTGCAGGGGCTGTTCCTTGATGGGCACCCAAGTGTAATTAATTGATTGATTAAATGTGACAATAACCCTTCCTACAATAGTTATTTTTTGGATTGCTTCAATAACAAAAATTGGAACTTTTAAACATGTGTATGCATCCACATTGTCATTTTGGACATGTCTAGGTCTATGGGATTTGTTTCAACACTTTTAATCACACATATTTTATGTGGATCTTTTTGTAAAACTACCTTCCATCATCCTTCCCTTTGCAACCATGGGAAAAAAAACTTTTTTTACATGTAATGACGCGCTCCCAAGCTCCTTGATAGACTCAAATGTGAGTCTAAAGTGAAGCAGCAGAAGAATAAGGAATTGGAGCACCTTCCTTGGCTCACAACACTTTGGGGGGGTAAAGGGGCATGTTGGAGCTCCAAGATGGGACTAGGAAGAATGACAAGCATTTAATCACTCACACAGATCTGCACAAAACCAAACAACAAGTTGGTTAGTGCATAGTTGTAACACTTTTGGTGCTAAGACGAACCATGGGCAAACTCGGATTCACAAGACTCACCACGACCCGAACTTGTGCGAAGCCATCACCTTCCCCCTTATAGTATATTTTATGCATCTCCATGAGGCCCACATCCAAATGGCATTTTATCCTGGGACTCCCAAGTGGGAGTCTCAAAATTGCCAAAGTAGGGACTCCGCAACTTTGGGGCCCCATAACAAAGTGGGAGTTGCCTTGGGTCATTCCTTCACACTTTCCTACACTCCCGAGAGCATGCGGTGTGCCTCCTGGGCTTTATTTTAGCCCACAACCTTGCAAGCCCCTTTGCTTTGGTTGCGAGCCCAAGGCCAAGGTTGCGACATGTAGGGTGAAAGCACACTAGGGTGGCTAAGTTTTGATGGATTAGAGTCCCTTTTCAAAGTCCTTTCTTAGTGTAGTTAAAAACTAGCTTAAATTATGACTATTTAAAAAGTATTGAAAATAACATTTTTGCCATTTCCAATTTCAAGTCATGATGCTATAAGACATATAAAAAATATCACAAAAGAATTTTTAAAAAATAATTATCTTTAAATGTTTAAAAAGGCTTTTAAAAATAATTACAATTTTTGGGATTTTGAAAAGTCCATGACATAATAAATTATAATCACATTCCATTCATTCAATGGATCTTTAGTTTTAATTCATTCAAGATCCCAAAGCTTCAAACACATAAGATTAACACATTGTAAGATAAAAAATCCATATCCATGAATTTTGCAAAGTGTGATAGAATTTTTCACCTAGATTCAAAAGTTCATTACTCATTAAATTTTTAGAATTTTGATGTGATTCTTTGCATTTTTAAAATGCAAACTCAAATAGCATTACATACCGAGTCCCTTTTGCAAATTTTCAATGAAAATATTAACGTTTTATATTTAAGTTTCAAAAATATGTAAGAAAAACTACAAGTGTGACACCTAAAAAACGACTACATAGTGTGCTTTCAACTTGCAATGGGAAAGAAAAATATGCATTCAAAATAGGAATTAATGAATTGAAGTTGATGAGTGTAAAACCATATTCACCTTGTTTAACTATTGCATTGCTCCCACATAATTTTCTTTAACCTAGTCACTAAAAAACACAACTATGTTCAATACACCATAGTTGAGCTCCAAAATCTCTTCAACCCACTTGACATACTTCAGTTTTGCAAAAGCTAATATTTGATCATTGGGTTGAAATACACATTTTTGTTCAAATATAATAGCCACACCATTGACATTTGTTATCAAGTGTTTTTAGCAGTGTAGTGCATATTGAATGCGATTTCTCAATGCATACAGTAATTGTAATTGAATTATGGGCGATGGCCCATATGTAATTATTTACACAATTTACCCCATAAATCAATTAAAATAATTGGTTGGTTCAACATGTAATGCTTTGAAATCCCGTTCATGGCAATTTCAAACAAGATCATGAAAGATGATGGAATTATGTAACATTGTTCTAAGCCATTTAAATGCAAAATGAATTTGATTTTTCTAAAAGCCTAAAAAATATATCTAAGTCTCTAATTGCTTAAAAATTGGTTCCCATTTAAGCCAAAATAATATTCAATAGAAGTATCCATAAAGTTTGCAAAACTCAAGGTGCACACTTTATGTTTGGGCAAAAGGTTAGACAACTTGCACAACATGGGAGCAACATGGAAAGAAACTTGTAGCAAAATTTTTAAATGCATTAATTTTTTGTGAATTTTGAGTTTAGCCCAAGTTTGGTGATTTTGTGCATGTAAATGTGAGAAAAACTCTAAGGTAGACTTGGCATGTGTGAAGGAGGATTGAGGTTGAAACGAACAAGAATATTTTTAAAGAAAAGGTTTTTGGGGAAAGGAGTGGTTGGCATGCATAAAGGGTTTCAAAGAAAGTCAATTTTTGGAGAGTTTGGTTATTTGATAGTGAAGTTTGAAGAAATTTCAGTTTTCTAACGGGTTTGATAACACAATAAAAACAAAGTTGGTAGTTTTAGAGAGCTTGGTTTGCAAGGGGGTTTGACAATGCTCTAGAAGGAAAGCTAGAGGTTTTCACAAGTTTGGGTAAGGTGAATACATGAATGAGTGGATCAATTTGGATGTCACAATGCAATGTTTTGGAAGGGCATGTTGTTGAAAACCCCTTTCAAGTGTATAGAAATCAATAAAATATTTTATATAATGGACTTTACTTTTAAGCTATCAACTTGAATATGAGAACATGTATGTAATCACATTTTTAAAAAGTGTCCCTAAGTTACAAAGGTGGACTTTTAAAGTTGTAACACATGGACTGGTCAAACAATAATGTCTTTATATAAAGACATTTTTAATATGGAACTTTTGTATACATACACTTTTGAAGCATTCAATGTGTTGTAGAAAGTAATTTAAAAAATCCAAAAATGAAGTCCTTAAATGGAGGAAATCTTAAGAAAAAATTTAGTTATGAACTTTTAAAAGGTCAAAATTGGACACATGAAAAAAAGATCCTATTGAATTTTTTTTTCAAATTTGTTTTTCAAAATACACATGTTTGAAAGATTTATCCAATGGCAACCAATTATAATATTAACTCCATTAGTTTGTTACCTACCACATAACCTCCAAATACAAATGTTTGCATTTTTTAACATTACAAAATGGACTTTTAGTGAGGAATCATCCACCAAATAAATCCATTCATTCACACATTCATTTGGTAGTAGGTTGAAAAGGGAACACATCAGAAGGAGGCTTTTAAAGCTTTTGGTATTTTGTTGAAAAGGAGCACAATAAAAAACACAACATAAGGGTTTCACAATAGACATTGGAGGGGTTCGATAGCACATTGGAATGAAAACAAAAAGAATTCAGGTTTCTTGTGAAGGGTCAATATAAGTGGGTGCTTAATTACAAGGAAATGTTCTTGTAATAGTGAATTATGTCTTTTGAGCTAAAGACTATAACCTCTTTGAAGCTATATAAAGATGTTGACATCTTTTATGTTATTAAGGAGTGTTTTCAATTTGGGAAGTTGTCTTCTTGTGTGTGTGGTCTCTTTGCACACTTTGGTTCACTATTTCTACCTTTTTTTGCAAGTTTTTCAAGTTTGTGCAAACCTTAATTGCTAATTAATTAGTTCAATCCTTCAACAAAGTTCCTTCACACCATCCTTTTTCTTTTAAAACAAAGGGATGACCTCCAACATTAAAAAAACCATTTTTATTCCCTTTTTTTTGTTATCATTTGATTTTGGATTGAAACATGTTTTTGCTTCCATAATTTTTCTTGAACTATTTTTGCAAACAAGATTAATGAATTAAGGTTGAAAACTTGACAAGGTTATCAAACTTTGCTTTTGGTGAATTACAAAATATAAATTTTGGTTGGGTGAAAACATGGTCAAAGGAATCAAGGACGCTAAGGTAAATGTCCTTTTTAAGGACTGCATATTACATGTGTCATTTTTTGGTTGGTGTATAACTTAAAATTTTGTATTTCGAAGATCCCATTTAACACTGCACTTTAGGTATCAATATATTTTGAGTACAAATTGATTTCCAATGCATTCATGCCTTTCATCACATAAATATTAATAAATTTTGTTAAAGGCACATTTTCAAAATCCATAATTTTCAGGGTCAAAAATAATTTTGAGCCAAATGTGCTCAAATGGGTTATACAAAAAAAATTCATTAGTTCAAGTCCTTTTACCCTTCTAATCATCAATGTAAAAATCCTTTCAATTTTCAGAAAGAATTGTGCACATTTGGTAGAAAACAAAAACATTTGAAAAAAACAAGGACTACCCATTCTCGAGGTTTGAGTGCTTTGAACATGCAAAAACATTTTTGATTTGTGTCAAGTTTCGAGCATGTAAACTTTGCAATTGATGAAAAATATTCTAAAAAACAATTATGACAATTCAAACTATTATGCTTCATTTGTGATTTTTGAAACATACAAAAATGTAGTTTTAAGGAGTGTCCATTCATTTATGTGGCTCATTTGATTTTGTTTTTACCTAGTTGTGCTTTCTATAAATTTTTTCATTCAATTTTTGATTTAAAATGCTTTAATTTGCTATTGAAATCATTTAAAACTTTTTGTAAAAAAACTTTGTTAAGAAACTAGAATTTTTCATCAATTTAGTTAAATTGTAGAATTATACCTTGTAAAAAATCATTTCAATTTAATATATTTCTTTGGTTGCCTTACTATTTGCTGACTGTACTATTAACAATGAATCACAAATTTTGGTTCAAATATCACATTTGGTAGAAATTTCTTGGAAAAAATCCTTTAATAGAATGGAAGTATAATTATTTCCATAGGTTTAGTGTATATTAATGAATAATCAACATGGTTTTGAAGATGATCAAACAAAAATTTGGATTTAAAAAAAAAATACCATTTGAGCAAATTTTGAAATTGGCAAAATGTTTAGAACACAAGCCATATGATAATCTATTCAATACTTATATATGGCACAATCATGCACAAAACTTATAAAGGTCTCAATGTCACACAATAGGTCCAAATTAACTTTTGTAGTAGGACATTTGTTGCTTGGTCTTTAAACATCCCCACCACCAAAGTTTTATATTAAAAAATCATTTGCCTGTTGGGGCACAACATGAAAATCAACCAAAGTTTTAGGCTTTGTGTTAAAATAAGTCTATTAAGTTCCATATCTCTAAATGTTGTTTTGAGTGAACTTTGAATAATCAATACACATATATTGAAGCAAACTTGCTTTAATTATAAAATTTGTTACAACTTTTAAACAACTTTGTTTGCACAATGAGGTTGGTTCAATGAGTTACACAATGCACCCCCAACAAGAAAGGGGCATTTTCTTTAGTTGCATGATCAACTTTATTTTGCCCACTTTGAAAAACTATTAAACCATTTGCACTAAATCACACTAGCTATGAAGGTCAAATTTGATTTAGACACGCCACCTTGTTGCATTAATGAATTAACAACCATTTTGGACAAGTTTTTAAAATTCAATATTTGAAAAACTTTCTTGAAAGACAACAAGATAATAGTTTGTTTCTAAGCTTCAACAACATAAACATGAATGTTGATCCAAAATGGTTGTCAATCTTAGTGATTTCAAATCACAAAAGGCAACAATAAATTGTTTATGTAGATTATAACATGTTCCATCCAATGAGTCATTCCAATATTTTTGTGGGTTGTTCGGAACAAGAATGTTTTTTACTTGTGAAAGTTTGCCAAAAAATGAATTAAAAAAAGATTTAATAATTTTGTAAGGTTTCAATTGTTAGAATTGAAAAAAATAGTAAAAATCACCAAATTTTTATATTTGGTTTTTACCATTAGTCATAAATTTAGAAGGTTGATTAATCATATGTATTTCATATTTTGTGTATAAACAAATTTGGCTAAATCTTCTTAGGGATGATCCCCATTGTTCTACATAGGTCTTCCTATGGATGATTTCCACTTAGGCTACATTAAAAATTTCCCTTAGAAAACACTAATTTGGAATTGTTAAAAGTTAAATAGATCTTTCATATATTTGTAACCAATCATTTGAGGCTAAAGTTTGAGCAAATGAAAAATTGTGGCAAATGATACACATTTATGGTTTTGTTTAGTGGCAAAACCTTTTGCAACTTGTTGCAATATAATCTCTTGAACCTATGATGCAACAAACTTCTCAGTCTTTGCATGTTGGTTGTCTGCCTTGATATAATGTTCCCCTATAATAACTTTTAGATGTACACATTTTGCTTTTCCATGGCTTGCATGTTTTTGCAAGTCAATAAACTTTAGCACTAACATGATTTCATGTTTCTCAACATTAGTATAAATTATACATCAAATGGGTCATCTTCCCATTAGACCCCATAACCAATTTGGTACAAGGCAACTTGCATTAGTCACCGAGGAAACTTGAACTCTGTTTCAAACCAAGTTGATCTTCCTTTCTTTTATCTTTGTTTCTTAGGTACAAGGGCAAGAGTGGATTTGATTATGACAAGGAGCCATGTACATGTAAAGCAAATGCAACAATTGTACTAGAACTTGCAACAATAGGAGGTTTGTTTGAATTTGCATCTAGAAAATATGGAATGCAAGTAGTGGTTGTTATGAAAGGGATGAATAATTAGGAGTAGAAGAAAAGAAAGTGATGGTACCTAAAATTAACTAGAAGCTCAAGGGCTTGACATTATGCACTAAGGGGAGGTGAGAGAAAACCTATTCTTGACAATCATTGCAAATGCTAATGGGTTATGAAAAATCTCAACTTCAAACAACTAGAAGTTGATAACAAGATAAGCAAAGAAAGAGGATGCAACTCTACTTGGAAGTTCTTTGTGAAATCAAAAGAATAATAAACCTTGAAATACACCAAAAAACTTAATGAATCAAGATTAAAAGAATTTAAGACCTTGCAACTTCCAAGCAACTCAAACACAATGAATAATAAGACAAGCAAAAAGAAAGGTACCTTTAGAGCTTGTGTGTGGAACTAGAAGACAAAAGGTTGCATCCATGCATGAGTATTTCCTGAAGCTAGTAGAAGATTGCACACACAAACAAATTTGGAGTCTTGAAAAGTGCAAATTTGAAAGGTAAGGTGAGATACTAGGATGCACTTGAGCATTACAAGCTTGTTGGATTTTAAAGCCTTGCTCCAAGGTGCTACAATGAATAGTTTTGCGCGCTTCAATAATGAAGATTGCAAAGATTGATCTCCCCTTCAAATCTTGCCTCCCTTGTGATTTTGAAGGGTACAAAAAGATCACACAAAAGCTAAAGCATAAAGGTGATGGAGCTATGACAGTGAGAAGACAATTCTGTTCAAGAGTAGTAATGGCGACAAAAGGGAATGCAATTGGAGGATCGAACACAAATGACCTGCTTGCTGGGTGAAACGAGGTGACCTTGTCACATTTTGGTGCAATTTGTGGCAATCAAAGGGCAATTTGTCACATTTGATAGTGACTTGTCCTAGCTGTTGGTTGTTGAGGTGGCAGTCATCAAATCTTGAATGATAGAATTTGACAAATATGGCCACATCCTACAACCTTAATTAGAGCTAAGAGGTTGAAGTGGTTGTTTCCAGGTTAAAAAAATTGCAAATTTTCACACAAAAGAAAATGATGGTGGGGAAGGCCAAGGGTGATCTCAGAACCAGAATCGACCAAAACCAGTTCATTTATGTACAAGAGTTCCCAACTTATGGTAGTCATGCCTTATTTCAGCAAAGCTGGAATGGCTTTGGCACAATAATATATTCAAAGTTGGCCAACAAGCTGATCAAGGAGGTTTTCTGGGGTTTCACCCTGAGGGTTGCTGCTAGCTTGCGAAGGTTCACAATAACCATAACCATACCAGTCAGTAGCCCATTCTGCCAAGGTTGAATTGAGGTACCCACATTGATTTACCTTGATGATTGCCTACCACCGAATGCCTGCTAACTGTGTTGGTGACTAAATTACAAGACAGATGCATTGGGATTGTAATAAAAGGGTTGTAAAGTTTAGTTTTAATCCCAAACATATGCACATGAAGAGACTTGTTGAACACCACTTACCTATGAGAACTGATTGCTAAATAGCAGATGAATCCATAGACAACAAAAAATAATTCTTAGACTGCACCAGGGCCTTCTAACCTGTAATGACATACATGTGTGCTAGAAACTTCGAGCTTTTCCTTTCCAAGCAGGAATCTCTACATTGTGTGAAGGGAAAGGGATCATGTATAGTTCTGAATGGCAATCCTTGTTCCTTTTTCTATTAATGAGGTTTCTAGTTACAAGATTCCAGCATTGGCTTAATCTCTGGAAGAACTGTGGTTGTGGACTCGCTCATGTTCATCCAGGTGTCTTGGTTTGTGCTGTTATGAGTAAGTACATGTTTCCAGCATTTTATTTTTACAAATGTCATGTGATGGACTGACAGATGGTGCATTTCATATGATTGGCCCAAAAAGAAATTGAAGAGGATGCAAAATTGAAGGTCAAAAATAAAAATTGAAAGGTTAGACCACGATATGTCATATGGTTCAGAAGGGACACAAAACACATCAAGATGTGCAGAAGAGGATGCAATTAGCAATGGAGGCAGGTAAAGTGTGACAACATCCTCACTGAATACCTGAAGTTCGTCTCTGCAGAAGCCAGTACAGGAATGAATCACCTGCTTCTTTTTTGGTTTACGTTCTAGCCTTCATCAGCAGGACAGTCATTGGAATAACATACGACCAAAAAGGTTTGCAAAGCAGTCTTCATTCAAGACTACAAAGATGTACACTCATTGCAAAAAAAAAGATGAAACTCCTTCAAACCAGCAAAATGTGACCTGCATTTTGGGACTTTAAAGTTGGACAACCATTGCTCGAAAATCCTTCAAAAAGTATAAGTTGCAGTTTGCATTTTGGGATACTAAGAAACAAAACTAGTTGATCCCTTTTGGGACCTGGAGTGGAGGTAGGCCTAGCACCCAATATTATGAAAGGTATTAATATTTTTACTGCCCGATGTAATTAAGGATTTTTCATATAATTATGCAGAATAATTCAAGTGCTGTGAAAGAAAGGCAACAAGAAAAAAAAAATCTTTACTTTGAAAGTGTTTGAAATGATGTCACATGGCACTCTGAAATTTCAGATTGCGGTTTGAGCCCTCAGGCCTACCTCCACCAACAAGGATGGCAACAAAGTAACAAAGTATGCAGTCTGTATTTACTTACAGCAGCTCTAGCGGTGCTAAATTGGATGAAGAAACGTCAAAGTATGCTGGTTTGTCTCAGCAAAATGGTCTTGGCTCTATAGTTTATCACTGTTTGTTGTGGCAGGTAAAAGGCACAGCAAACACTGAACACCTGCCAAAAAAGTATGTAATAAATAGGATCTGATTGCTGCTCCCTGGTTCTGATTTGCCAATCATAACGTTTGGTCCAGGTGGGTTGCTATTAGTTGTCTCCAACCTACTTGCAGTCCCAGTTTTGGTTTTATGGGCGGGATTGGAAACGAAAAAAAAAATACTCAACTTGGATGCGAGAAATCTTTTTGCAGTGTCACATACTGAGCACCATTTGAGCTTCAATTAGGACTCTAATTAACCAAAATATATCATATGCTCTGAGGGAAAAAAGAAGAAAACAAAGAGTATGTCTCAGTCTCCAAGTCACTAAGCTAATAAGAATATTTGACACATAATTTCAGTTTTATATCCATCTCATGATGGGTCATTTCTTTAAGGTTGTTGTGAAATAGTTTTGCCTGTCAGTTGAAACATGAGGGGGTTTATTATTTTTCATCTAGTCGTATAGTTTTTTATGGACTCATTTTTAAACCCTGAGTATTTGTCATGAACTGGAGTACTTAAGTACTTACAGCCTTACAGCTTTGTGTCTAAATCAGTGTTGGTTGGTTCCTAGAACAAGGGACAAAATACCCATCAGTTATCAGCCCAGGTATATATACCCACCTATTCCTCAGTTCTCCAAATATTCAAAAAATTGATTTCAGTATACGACCATGGTTCTCAAAAATATGAAAAAGTAAAAAAAACTGGGAGAGAATCATCAGTTTGTTGCCAGTTCTTTCATGAAAACCTTTGGTTCTTTAAGGTTTTTGAAATACCTGAAACAGACGTTTCTTTGGTTTTGAATTTTTTCCAAAGAACCTGAACTGCCATCTCTCTGATTCTGGAACATTTAAAGAATCGGAACTACTGGTTCTTTGAAAAATTGAAGAACCACATAACACTGATTTGAATCTCTTTGCAAACAAAGACAAAACATGGAGCTGGAATAAACATCAAGCTTTTGTTCAGTTTTTTCTCTCCCTTTTGTTCACTTGCTTCGGGTCAGTTGGTGTATATGTCTTTGTTGGGCCCTGCCCCCACAGGGACAGGGACTATCGCATTGGATCCAACTTTTGAAAGTTTTACCTTATTAAAACCAGTTCTACATTAGGAGAACTGGTTTCTTTGATGAAAGTGTTTAGACTAGTTAGATTGGAACCGATTTTTTTGGTATTCAGAGTGTGGACACAGTATATAGGTGTACAACATCTTAACTATTGGCAGGGCCAGCATGTTTATGATGCCTTGTTGCAACAATAGCCATAATAAGTTTGTATGGGAGCTTGGAAGCAAAGGCACAACAGTTCTTTTTGTGTTTGGTAAACCTGCACCTGCACAATGTTTACATGGTTTACTGAACACAAAAAAATGTGTTTCAGAAAGAGAGCCAGATGAAGAAGGCTCTTCATCTCCCCTAGCTCAGACCTCCTCTTCTAATCAGCTCCTCATCACAGAAAAAAGAGAAATAGAAAAAAAGAAAAAAAAGGAAAGAATAGTGTGGAGCCCTGACTCTAAGCCCAAAAGGATTGTGTGGTTGTGATCCAAGTTGTGATCCGCCACATGGTTATTCATGCTCACTTTTCCATGCAATCTTTCCATTGTGTTAACAAATTGTTTCTACGTGCATAGGAAGGAAGGGGGGGGGGAGGAAGTGAAGAAGGTGGTTTCCTGGTGGTGGGGGAAAGTAAAGGAACAGAAAGGCATAGATAGATAGATTATACACACAATGATAGATAAACAACCAAAGGATGAGGAACTTTTGCGAACTAGACCACCACACGACATAAATCAGATTGGTTTTGCAGGAATTGGCAGACACTTGGTGGGCCAGTTAGGAACCGACTATTTTCTGGCATGGACCCGCACTCTTGGGTGTGTCGTACCCAACAAGTCGGCCGCCCGGAGATCCCTTGGGTACCGGGTACTAGGTAGTCAGTGGGACTCCAAGGCTCAGGTTGGCCCCATGCACCCCCCACTTTCACCTCCCTTTATTGTTTGAAGTGAATGGAAGGAACATGCTTTATATTACCCTTTGTTTTTGGGGTGTCTCCCATAAGCAAGGACTTCCATATGGAAGTAGGCAAAGAAACACACAAGTACTTAACTTGTTTTTTTCAAACACCCATTACTAGACAATAAATGTAAACAACTCATTTGGCGGAGAGTACATACCATAGTTAAGGCTGACCTGAGCCTTGGGTTCAGCATTTTAGGTGTATAGAAAAGTGAGGCAAAACCCACAAGAGGCCAAAAGCCTACTCCCAGTTTTTTCACTGTTCACATTCTGTATGAGATACTTAAAGCAAAAAGCTCCTAGTCTAGGAGCAATGATCCCCCAATTCCTCTCTAGGGCAATCTTTTTGTAGGGGGTGGCATAAGAGTCCAAACCAAATCATCTCCCATCTTGTCTTTTGGACTTTCCCATCATATGCTAAAGCTATGATAGTCCTTATGGGCAATACCCATGCAAATACTTCATGCATATATTGGGGTCCAGACCTAAAACGAGATCCACAATTTTTGGGTCCTTTTCACGTGTTGTTCAAGTTGAGAGGGAAGTGGATTTTTTGATTATCTTAGGTACTCATGGTTCTGGCACTTTGCTAAAGTAAAGACGAGCTGAAGGATGAGCTCTAGTTTAGCTCCAGGTCATTGAGTTTGCCAACTTAACTGGGGATCATGTCCGTCACATGGCTACTATTGTAGTGAGGGTAAGCTTTTTCAGTATGTATATACATTCACTTTGTACCTTAAAAGAACATTTTGCATACCATTTGGGTATGGTATTTAGGCAATGTTTACCAAAAAAAGAACTAGTTGGATAATAAATAAGTACCCCCGGGTATTAGTCCATGTTGAAAATGGTGACTAACTCTTTTGGAAATAGAAATTTCATGCAACCAATGAGATGCTTAGGAGGGCTTAGTTCTTTCTTTTGGGGTGGGAGGGGGCGAGAGGTCTTTTTTGTTTTGTTTTTGGTTCATGTCAAGTTCCCAATGTGTTCCTACCAGATTTCTAAAACGTTCCCCAAGTTCCCAATGTGTTCTAGTAACTCAATTTTTATTCCATTTTGTTTAACCATGGATCAACTTCTCAATATTAAATATATTAAAGGAAGAAAGTAACTTCCCCTGACTCTGGACTGGCAGTAATTAGTTGGGGGTGCTTCAGAAGTTCAATTTTATTTTTATTTTGGGTTGCAATGAGCCAATTTGATTGGCCCATCACCCAAAAAAAAGAAAAAAGATGAAAATATGGAGGCTCCCTAAAATAGAAGATTCTATAGCAAGATGGAGCTATGGATGTCGTGAAGCGTCCCCTGAATCCGTTCGAACCGTCATCCAACCGGACGGACATTTCATCCATCTTGCCATCCGTCCATTTAAAAATAGAAGGATGCCAATTAAGGTCTCTCTACCATGCTGTTGCTGCATGCCGATTTGGCTCAGGAAAATAGTTTTGGCTCAGAATTCTACTGGAAAGATGCTTGACCGTTGAACATGTTGGGGAACACATTGGGAACCAAAGAAAAATGAAAAGAAATCCTCCCCCCGCCCCCCGCGGCCCCTCCTCCCAAAATTTAAAAGGAATAAAAGCAAGGCATCTTGAGTGCACGCTTGGGCCTTCCATTGGCTGCATGAAATTTCTATTCCCAAAAGAGTTCGTCACCATTTAGAACTTGAGTGAGAAATGCAAAGGACCGGGCGAAGGGGGGGGGGTCGATGAGGTAAAGGACCAGAATGAGAAATGCGAAGGACCGGGGCGCGGGGGGGGGGAACCAACGGTTGTTTAAAAAGATAAAAGTTTTTTAAAAAGCCAAAAACATGAACCAAACATTGTTGAAATAACGGGGTTCACACTAGTACACTTTGAAAAGGAGGGGGGCGAGCTGGGCAGGGGGGGCAAGGGAAGGGAAGCATCACAAAGCATGATTCTATTTTGGGGAGGGAACTATAAGTAGGCTTCTATGTTGGGGTATGCCCCACATTCCAAAAATATTAGTGATGGGCCAATCAACTGGCTCCTTTTGGGAGAAAAAAAAACTGTTAGTGCACCCCCTCACTAATTAATTATGCAGCATAAAAAATAGGTAGGGTGTTCTTAGGAAAGGCTACCTATTAGTCCAGGCCAAAAATATTGACAGCCAATTTTAGGAATAGAATTTCCATGCAACCAATGAGAAGTCGTGTCATGGAGGATGTATGTCTGCATAAAGTTTATATGTCAGTAGGTGCCACTAGGTTAGAGGCTAGCTCTGTACAAGCCAGTACTTCAGGGCAATAACTGTTTGGTATAAAGGCAAGCATATATAATTCCATTTAGTTAGGATTGGTATGTGCCTACATGATAAAGTTCACATACCACGGTATTATCTATGTATTCCCCAGAATTCATGATCCTATGTATACATAACAAAGGACACAAGCACCCAAAACTGGTAGTTATCTAGCTGGTAACCACCAATGGCAGCCCAGATGAGCCATGATGAACCAACAGCTGCCCTTTTTTGAGAAAGTCCTATTAGAGCATCTCCACCCACACCCCTTACTTGGGCCTCTAATAGTGTGACCACATGCAACATAGAGTATTAGTTATTTCCCCCATCCATACCTATAGACAACCAAAGTTGGACAGCTAAACTGAAGGGCCATTAAAGTGCCATCACCTGGGCCAATCAATACATCCAGACAAGGAAAAGCAGTTACACATTTTCTTTGTTGGACATCACTTGCAGCTTCACAAATTTAAATATCCAAATTCAGTTTCACACAATAATGGCAGGGGAATGAACTATGGGTGTGTGTTTATTTAAAATTGTTCCATGCTGAAGTATTATTGGGTACAAGCCATTATACTCCTCCCAGTGTGGTTATATTTCGGCCCTGGAAATATCAAAGAACTAATAGAGTTATCCGTAACGTAACCCTGTCTTCACCCTGTCTTTGGGCCTCCTTTCACCCCCTATCCCCTCTTTCAGTGGTATTCACAACGTAAAGACATTTTTATTAAATCTCAGTATGAGATGCTGAAACTCAGCATTTAATACACGAGGTTCGAGACTAATTATCGTGGTTGTACAGTTAGAAGCAGTGAAAATATGTGTAGCAGCAGTGAAGGCAAAAAGGAAAGACAGGATAAAACTCAGTTTACCACCAAAATTGATGGTTTTCTAAGTTTCATCCCCTGTTGATGCTAATGTACTTTTCTGCAGGTTTTTTTGAATCTCACCCTGTGTATGACCAAACTTAGGGTTCTGGTGCTGTGTTTTTTTTACTCTAATGTTACAATCAACAAAAGAAAAATGGGGGGTTTTCTATGGTGGTGGTAGGAGTGTGGATGATGGATGGTTCATCTAATCTGCCCAGATAAAAGAATGAAATCTCCCAAGCATACAACTAACAAGGGGTGTGTCACAGTGTGACCTTGCCATTTACATTAAAAAGTATCTTAAGGAAAAAGAAGAATTACGAAAACTCAAATATTTCACCATGCAAAAATATAATCTTCAAAAAATCCTCTAAAAGAAACCAAAATCCATCAAGATATTATAACTCTATAACTAATCTCAAGTTTCAACACAACCCAAAATATCATCTTTCAAAAGTCCTCATATGAAAATAGTGCTATTATCTAGGGGCCAAAATCCCTTAAGCTACTATACTCTATAATGAATCAAAACACAATATCGTTGCCTTGGTAGGCAAGGCCAACAAAGTGCACAAGTACTGTGCTAGAACCCTGTCTGGAAATTGCACTTACACATTGACTGTTAGTTCACTCCAGATAACTCAAGATCAAATTCAGATCACCAAATCCAGCAACCCCATTGGCTTGAAAAAACATTCTTTATGCTTACACACAACCTATTCTAGTGAACATTGAAAAAAGTGGTCCCTTTCTAGCATTTCATTGTTCCTCTATAATTCTCACGAACGTACCAAAACTTATTGCAGGTTAAATTGTTAGTTCACTCAAGATAACTAAGGAAAAGAAATTTCGGACCACCATATCCAGCAATTTTATTGGTCATAATATTTTTTTTCCAGATCTACACACAAGCCTATTCAACACCCTCTGTATATTATTACAATCACTAAAACTATAACCCTTGTCTGATGCATGAGCATGGGATTTGGGTATGGAACTTGATTTGTGCAACTTTGTGGACAATTAATTGCATGTGGAACAGCCAGCCAGCCAGCCAGCCAGCCAGCCACCCTACACCTGAATTGGTGGGTGCAACTACTTGAACTTATCTAACTTGGCTTGGATTGATAGCCAGCGTGAAGGTGGCGGTAGTTTGGCAAAGTGAAAGAAGACAACCAATCAAGTTTATAGCCTAAAAGCATTAGTTGGTCCCCTTGGGTATTTTGGGGTTGCATTATAAGACCTATGGCTTGTCCTGGGTTGGGTTTTTTCTGTTTTCCATGTGGTACCATCAAGTGCACAAGGGGCTTTTGTGAAAGTTTTCAAAGGGTTTCCCAAGTTTCCAATGCATTCCTCAAGATGTTCTCAATAGCATCACACTTTTATCCCATATGCTTTGTTCAAATTTGTCTCTTTTCACCTATAAAAATGTAGTTTATGTTGTTGGCCCAAGTGTGAACTAGTTAGCCAAATAATTTGCTCTTCCAAAACCATTTTTTGTAACTTAATTGAAATTTGAAGGAGAAAAAAATTAAAAAATTAAAAAAATATATCTCCCACATATGAGGTTAAAAAATTTCTAAACCACCTTCATTTGATCATACTTGCTGAAGGCTTTCCAATAGTATCAAGAGTGTGTCCAAATTCCCCTATGCTTTCTAGTCTTCATTTAAATGATTGTTCAGTGAAAACATTGTTCAATATTTAGTAATATGTAGGTTGACAGATTATGAAACCAATTTGGTGCACCTCTATTCGTTGATGGCTTTCCAATGATACCAAAGTGTGGCAAGAAGCACCATGGTTTGGGAAATAGATAAATAGGTGGGCCAAAGGGGGAGGCGTTTCATCATCCCATAGGAACTTCTATCTTAGATAACCTCCAAATTTTAAGTCTTTTTTTGGGTGATGAGCCAATAAAGAAAAGGAAAAAAAGTTGAACTTGGGAGGAACTTCCTACAAAGATGAATAGGTACCTACACTCTTAGGAAGGGGTATTTATTCAAGCCAAAATTGGTGGGAACTAGTTTCAGGAATAGACTTTGCATGCAGCCAATGGGATGCCTGAACATGCATTCACAGGAGGGCTTGTCTTTTTTTGGGGGGTGGGTGGTGGGTGGTGGCATAATTTTAAAAAATTCTTGTCTTCCCACATGTTCCCAATGATGTTCCCTTTCCCACTGTCGTCCCAATTGCATTACACTTTTATCCCAATGGTATGCCCAAAGTTCTCCCCTTACCTACATAGGTGGGCCAAAGGGGCACAACATCTTCACATAGAAAAACACTTTTGTTTTGGGGGAGCTTACAAAGTTTCAACTTTTTGGTGTTCTTATGATGGGCCAATCAAAATGTCTCATTGCAGCCACAAAAAGAAAAAGAACTTGGGAGGCACCCCCATCTAATTAATGGAAGCAACAATATAAGTAGCCTGGTGCCATGAAAGAGTAGTACCTAATGTCGTCATGCCATATCTTTGCAAACTGAGAATGAAAGTTCCAAAGGAGCTGGAAAGATTCCCCCTTTGATTAAAGACATGGTCATTAACTGACACTGCCAAACTGGAAAAAAAATTCAGGCACTTAAGCAATGTTCTTTTTTGAAAAGTAAAAGAAGTAAATGATTATTAAAAAAAAGAAATTCAAATCATCAAACCACTGCAAAACTTTATTATAAACACATTGCTGATTCGAAAAATGTACAAAGGTATTAGAAAGAAAAAAGGGAAAAAAAAACAAGGGAGAATTAGATTCAAGTTCATTAAACAGACTTGAAGAGTGAGTGGGTGTTTTCTTCTTTCTGTCCATTTCTGTTGGAACCTGCTGACAAACAGCCAGCCTGTATGTGTAAGGTGTTGGTAGAAGCCTGTACTGTAGTTGAAGTTCCAAACAACTCCACAATTTGTATGTTTCAAGTCCCCAAACTTTCCAAGTTGGAAATACTTCAATATGGTATGCCTCAGAGAATTCTGCTTTTCTCCACGACCGAAGAGTGGAGGAAGGATTATGTGACCCAGAAGTACCCACCAGTGCGCCATCCATTTGGAATCCTATTATGAATCGGTAGTGGATGAACCACAGCTGAGTTACCAAGGTAACCTATCATTTAACCCCCCTACCTCACCCTCACACTACCTCGATCACTACATGTGTAAGTGGGTACTTATCGTAGGTAAGTACATAGGGAATGTAAGTGATTACTACACACGTATTTAAGTAGTTAAGGCGCTTGGTAGGCTACTTGGTAGTTAGATGCACGAGGATGGTTAGTTTGTAGATAACCAGTGTGATTACCTCTTGGACAGGAATACAACAGAAAAATGTTTCCTGTCCACACATCATCCATCGTGCATGGTGCCCTGGTGGGGTGATAGTTCACTCTGGCACCCTTTAAATAGTTCCATGATCCCTCCAATCCAAGAGACCTGTCAAGTGGTGTGCTAGGCTCATTACCTACTTGGTAATCACTTACCTACTAATCACTCAATAGTACTACCACACCCTGAATGGTAGCCTCTTTACTCAATTGTTAACATGAGAGTGTACTCAAAAAGATCTCTACTGCAAAACTAATTTCTGACGATAGAGTTGACAATTGGAGGGGTCTAGTAAAATTTGGATACTTACGTATTAGTGGTCTTTTATGTAACACACTTAGAATAGCTTTATACTAGGAGTCAGGGCCAAAAAAACTTGGGGCCAACTTTGAGCATTTTGGGGTTGCAAATTGGCCTCCCAAATTTGATGGTATCTTATTTTCAGCCTTGGGGCCAACACAAGGCCATAAACTTCAGTATTCATTAGTACTTGGGGGCAGATTGAAAAGTTTTTTTCTATTTCAGCCTTGACTCTTAGTATAAAGCCCTTGGGGCTGATATCAACTTTTGCACCAATAGGAATGCTGGATTTGGGCTGAACATTGGCCCTGACTACTAGTGTAAAGCGGCCGTTACTTTAGCAAAACTTCAAGAACTGAGATGATAGGCATGTGAGAAGGGATGGTGCAAAAAGTGGCAGCCAACAAAACTGAAGAATGGCTTCACTACTTGATGAAGTGTATGTGTCAAACACGGACGGATTTGGGGATCGAAACTATGTATTTTTATTACATAGCTATATAAACCTATGTCCTAGGTTGTACAGCCACTTCTGCACCCTTTTATGGTCTATGTAAGCCTCACCATTCTCCTACAACGAACTAAACACCAAAATCATTCGAAACAAAAAGCCCAAATTCTTTCACAACAAACTTTGCATTCACACAATAATTCTGTAACAAGTGAAAGTGTTTTTCAAGTTCACAACACCCCTTTATATACTACCTAAAAGGAAACTACTCGAAAAATTACCTATTACATAAAATAATCACAAGATAATTAATCACATGTCTACCCATGTGATTCCACATTAAAAGATAATTACCCATGTGATTCCCCATAAAATAATCACAAGATAATTAATCACATGATGCATATAACTTTTTCCTATGGGAAAATCAATGACCAAATTTACTTTAAGAAATTTTATCACTTACCCCCCTAGTAATCTTGTATTTACATTGAGTTACACATGGAGTTACATATGCATGTACTTAGTACCTACTTGTAAAATGTCTACCATTGGGGCTTCAGGAGTGGTGAAAAAAGGAAAGCCACCAGCTTATGAGCCATGCACTCCCACACTTCCCAAAACTTTATTATTATTTGTTGGCCCACTTCTGGAAGTGTGGGTAGACAATCCGATAGTGGCAGGGAGGGAGGGAGGCGGGAGGAGGATGGTGCTACTGAGCGAGGTAAGAGTGATCATGTGATTGTCGTGGGCCACCAACATCAGTGGTATAAGGTCCAATGATAACACTGCTGAGGTTTTGTGTCCGGAGAAAAGACATGGGAGAGAGATTCTGTGTACACAATGGATCATCTCAACTTTCTGTACCTGGAGTGTAAGTCAGATTATTTTAGAATCCTTATGTTGGTGATGGGGGAGGGGGGGGGGGGGGGGGAAAGAGAGAGAGAGAGAGAGTACATTCACTATACACTAAATTTCCATAACTTACTTTCCTATATGATGTCAAACTCCTTCAAAATTAGCCAACACTTCAGGATTTCATTACAATAATTATGATCGAAGATTATTAATAATTGCTACTTCATCATTCAATCCAACTATTCAAGACTTACCCAAAAAAGAGAGATAAAATTGTTAATTAGAATGAACACCATGTTACCTTGGCAGCTTCCCACACTAATTATATCATTCTTGGAAAATGTTGAAACATTCAAATACACTTTACCAAAGAAATGTTTTGGTATGTTTCATAACTTGACATGGAATCTTGCAAATAAAATTAATATTCACCACTGAAATGTTGAACTTGCCATAATGCTACAGTAATGTTAAAGTACTCCATAAACATATCAGGATGCTAAACACTCTCTTTTGTTACTCCCCAAATCAAACAGACAGACAGTTGTGATGACAGATTAGAGGAATCATTTGTGGAGATACATTTGCATGTGGATTCTACAATCACCATTCTTATATGCTGATTCGCATCAACCGTCCAAATCCCCTAGTTGTCTTAGGGTTTGATTATTTGTGAATACAAAGTTGTCATCACTCCTTGCTTGCTAACAGCTTCTTTGTACATAAAGACCGGATCTCACTTTCTCGTCCTTACAATGGCTTAACCTATGAGAAAAAAAAAACCTTCACACTTTGGGACCCATTTCTTAGCCAAACTTAAACAGGAATCTCCCCTTTTTGGAAGCCTTCGAGTTCATAGCACAAACAAAAAGAAATATACATATAATATTGTTACTAATGCATAGTAACAACAAAAAGAAAGCATCAAATTACTAGTGGCATAAAAAGTGCAGTCAGTACTAACAACTGAAAGAGCCAATGCAAACAAACCAGCAAGTGAGTAGGGCTGTTCTGTTGGACTCTTCTGGGGTTTTGGGAAGCTGTGCAAAAGAGAGTTCCCCTTAAGTTGTTGCTGAGGTTATCAAGGCCTTCATGCAATGATCCATGAAACTGTAGGTTAGAAGGTAAGGAGTTGCCAAGTAGCAAATGTACTGCAACAAATACCCAATTTATTTATTGGAGTATTGTTGCAGTATCCTAGTTGTTTTTGAAAGGTGCATGACCATCTCCCCAATATAAGGTTAAATATTACTCAACCTTGTTGGGGTTTGCAAGATTGTATGTTGATTGAAATAATTTAAAAACTAGTTTATCTGTTTAGGATGAAGATACTACTTACAAGTCACTTCACTGGTGGAAATGTTGGTCTTTTACATAGCAACATAGCATAATAATACCTCTAATGTATCTAGTTGAGCAAAGTGGGGCACCAGTGGAGGGTGGGGAATGGGGAGCCTCACTAAGGCCCATGCAAATCAGTGGGTTTTTCTCAATTTTTTATTTGCAAAAGTGGTGAATAGTTCTTTGGAAACCAAATTTTTGGACCCAAAACAAATTCATGTTTTCTTCAAAAACATTTCACAGAGTTTTGTCACACAAAGAAGCAGTGATGTAGATTACACCTAGTAAAGTCTGTACATTTGTAAACATATGAAAGCTTAGCAGCACCTATATATAATTCACTCCTTCAAATGCAAAAATAATTTCAATACAATTGGACAAGTTGAAAGGAGACTTGAGAGTTGGGGGCAGGGTTTTTTTTTTTCAGTTTTGTGAGATAGATGGCTTGGCCATCTTCCACAAGTAGTCTTAGCCAAATTTGGCTACAGGTCAGAGAGGACATTAGAGAAAACTAGGATTCCTGCTATGTGTTATCTAAACATGGTGAATTCAGTTTTCTTTTCCCTCAAAATATGGTGACTTTGTACATTGTTTTAATAAAAGAATCCTTAGACGGATTTGGATTACCATTTTTTTTGTGGCCAAGTGGGAAATAAACATACCACAAGTTTGAAAAATGTACCAAGGAATGACAAAAGAAGGGAAAATTTGAGGGACACCAAGTTGGCACAAACTAGATATCAAAATCTCCCCATCTCAACAAACAATTGCCTCTATCAAATTAGTTGTGATGATGGGGGTTGTGTGTTTGAAAGGGTAGAAGTTAGGAAATAGCTAGGCCTATTATTATTGCTTGACTTAAAATGGAGGAGGCTAGCATCCTTTGGAATGTAATTGATATTTTTTGACAAATAAAAGTAAACTTTAAAGCTTAAGCCCTCATCTCCTAGGGTTTTTGGCCTATTGAAATTCCAAATGGCATTGGCATAATTAAGTAAGAACACACAAGCTTGTTTGTGAAGATATTCAAATATTTCAATTTGTTAAAGGAAGAAATTGATTAGTGTAGTGCTAGTCATGATAGCTCCTTTCTTTAGTTTTAATTGCATTAGAGGCAACAAAACCTTGAATTGCAAAAGATTAGAAAAATAAATTTATTTGTGTTGGGTCGGCAATGATAGCATTAGTTAAAGTGCGAATTTCAATTTTGGTCAGCACACTATTGATTTGTTGACGAAAGGAGTTGGACGTGGTTAAAACAAACACATATAATTGCTTTTGTTCCACGTGGAAGCCAACATTTTGCATAGTGGTAATAAAAATGTCACAAACTACATCATGGGTTTTTGTGTGCCCATTGCCATGAGCACAACACAAGAGGTGAATACCCATAGGACTTATGGGGGTGTGCACATGCATTGAAAGATACTTGCAATTGAAGGATGTAGTAATCCAAATTATGTCCAAAGTGTTTTGGAGAAAACTTGGGAAAATCATTGAAATGATGTGAATATTGGTTGACTTGTAAACCAAGCAATCGTCCCAAGGCTAAAACATGATAAAATTTGAACAGGGTGAACCTTAAGTATCTTGTCTAAAAGCATGTTGAATAGGGTATGATGATATAAACGCTGGGAGATGAAATTTTTAAGTTGAACCATTTGTTGTCCAATTTGTTGAAAAGGAGAAAAACACGCACATGCTGGAAGTGATAGAAAATCACATGGCGCTTTTAGGTGTTGCTAGAAAGGACAGATGTTGTTGTCAAGTCATATTAAGGTTTTGAACATGAAAGGATGTTCATTGACCATCAACCTAATAACTATGATTAAAATTATAAGGGCTTAACTCCATAAATATGCGACCATGGTAATGTTGACAATCAATATGAGCTTGATGCCACCAAATTTTTTATTCCATATCATAACCAAACAGCCCTCCAATAGCCATATATTGGGGCAATTCCCTATTGCATGCTTCAAAAACTGTCCAACAAAAGTAAGGAACATTCTAAATAATGAATTAACTTGTGCAACAAATATTGAAAATCCAACAAATTGTAGTGTTTAAATGGACATAACATAGGACGTGTAGCCTATTCCACCAGAAAGGTTGTCAGTGAGCCATCCATGTGACTGCATCCCCACAAATCTTAAGGTAACTCTAGTACACAATATCCACTAGAAGTAACTTTAGCAATAGCAACAAGATTATACAAGAACCACAAACAAGTGGCTCCAAATTCCGCATTCCAAGAAGGTTAGTTCAGGTACCGGAAATCATATATAATTAGTTCATAAAGATCTGGGATCAAATCTTGACCGGACCTCCTATCCTAACTGCTATTCTCTAATTCCAAACTTTGTGAATAGTAGAAGTACACCCACACGTTGCTTGTGTTGTACCCATGCACTAACCTTCTTTACATGAACACTAATGACATCATCTTTTGGAAGAAGTTTGGGGGTCATTTTAGGCTAGAATGAAAATTTAGTTCCAAAAAGTTGGCAAAGTAGAGTTATCAGCAAAGTCACACTATCTTTGGACCCTAGTTTGACCTCTAATCCCTGGTTCATCCCCATTTTGAGTGCATCCTCAAAGTGGGAAAAATTGGGTATTGTCTCATGAAACTGAGCATTCAGTTGAGAAGACTTGCAGGATTTTATTTTGATAAGGCTTTGATTTAATGAAGAATATGAGCAGCAGCAAAGGCACATCTAAGGGAAATGGAAATCCCAAAACTGGAAGTGAAATTCTGCTAAGGACCTATTTAGGTGCAATGACTAATTTGTCCATGTCTTTGCCCTATCTAACTTCTTCTTCCTGAGTTCTCATCTCCGGTTTCAATGTAACTGGGGCCCAGTACCACAGTTTGAGATACTTTCTGGATAACTCTATTATCTCAGGAGATAAGTTAAGGATTCTTCCTGTTTGCAAAGGGAAACAACAAACAAGAATCTTTTGGCCAATCCTTTTACCTATGACATTTTGAAACAGAGGATAGGTTACACGGTAGCAATGATAGAAGGTGGAGCAAGGGGAGCAGCTAATTAGTGCTTGTCGGGGTATTCACAATCTCTCCATCAATAGAGTGTTTTGTTGAGAATTGGTGGTCATCTACGTCCACCCGGAAATATGGACAGCCTCATTCATGAAATCCACTTCAACAACAACCAAAAAGGAGTCTAGTTGCCTGGGTAATTGGCTGCTGGATCCTGTCTAGAATATACCGTTGGGAAGTCGGTGGGTAATGAATTTATGAGGTTTCACCTGGCTGACGACACCTCTTTCTTTTCCATAACAACTTTTCATTTTACCTTCTTTGATTACATGCTTTTGCTACTATATACATGGTTTCAGAGAGTCAGTTTGTATGTCTGACTATCTAACTCCTTTCACTAGCCACTTAGCTTGATGTGATATGGGCTACAACAACATACATACATGCAAGCTTGGCTCATCAGCTCATATGGTTTATACGATGGTTGGCTATAGTACATGCCCTACAGTACGAGCTAGGGGGATGGATGGCATGGTGCTGTGGTCAGCTTATCACAGCTTACTCGAAAACAAAAAGTACTGACTGGATATGGATGAAGGAATGGCTAATACTGAATTGCATCATCAACAACAGCACTCCCCTCTCTCTCTCTCTCTCAAAGTTCTCTCTCAAAGTACTTAAGTAGGAGGTAAGTAAGAGGAAGGCCCACTAGCCTGATGGAACCCAACACTTGAGCATGACTGGCAACAACAACAACAGCAATCAACAGTACCCAATCTATACTAGTTTATTACAAGGAAGCTTTTTATCTCACCCTCATCTTGAACCCTTGGGGCCTCGAGTGTCCAGCACAGAATCTTATTGCACATGCATTCATGAACAGTAAGAACAAACTAGGGTCAAAACTTTGGGACTGTGGATGGTCAGATTGGTCATCATCAGCCAGAAAGCCCATTAAGCCCACTATGTGCTTTGCTAGACTACTATCATAGAATTCTTTTTAATTTAAAAAAAACCTATAACAGGTGTAGAGTCAGAGGTTCTCAACTGGTTTATCTGAAAACCTACCTGTATGCATAACCAATGGTCATTATAGTAACCGATCCTGTGGCTATTACAAATAAAGCAATAACTGGGCAACACTAATATATACCCTATTGTTGGAGGGACTCAATTCATTTGGCCATGAGTGCAAAAGACCAGCACAAAGTGGGGCTCCTGATTGATTGTTTCTGATGGATGTGAGAATGGTGTACAGAAATTGGAACCTGATTTTATTTCTGAGTGAAGAACCAAACTCGTTGTGAAGAAGTGGTGAAAGAACTGTAAGTGATTGCAGGCAACAAGAGAGATATTGAAAAGAAGAAATCTTACTGTGGGGGCAAACATTGTAATTGCATGCAGGCAACAAAAGAAATGCTTGAAAAGAAGAAATCTTACTGTGGGGAAACATTATCAAACTGTCTGAATTGGGCTATTTTATACAACCCATAGTCGACTAGTAAGTATTTTATTCAAGAGGTGATCTTTGCTACTCTCTATAAGTTTGAAATGCAATTCATGCTTTCTATCTTTATTATCTTGTGCAGGATATTTCCTTGTGTACATAACATATATTTACTTGATTGAACTTTTGGTGGTATGCAGAAGGTGAGAAACAGGCCCACAGGAGTCCTTCTACTGGTGGCAAGCAACTTGATGGGAAATACCAAAACACATATTCACACCCTAAATGCCTGATGTGTCAACATTGTTCCTTTGGAAAAATGTAATTGAGGGGTTAAGCAGTAAATTCAATTTTCTTTAAAGGAATCTTTATCAACCATGTGGACTGTGGAGATAAGCTCCAAATGGTTATGGTGAGCAATACAAAACAAAAAGTTCAAAGCCAGACACAGAAAGGAAAAAAGAAGAAGAAGGAGGATCCTGGCGCTGTAGGCTGTTGTTACCATGTTCAATCCATCTGACACCCCTCCCCCCCTCACCTCATCAAGCAATTCCCTCGTGAACAGTTGATCAGTCTTAGTGTCTAGACACAACCCTTGTTTGACCTTAGATGGGTTGAAGTCATATTCCTCTTCTAAATGATTTGCACCTAATAAATAACCCAGCTGACGATGCCCATTGCCTCCTACCACCAGATCCATTCCTCTCTATAAGTAGCGTACCTAGCTGCTGGTCTCATTATCCTGACAGCATTTATCAGGGGTCGTGGACAGTTATCTGTACTTATATGCAGTTGAATCCCTCTAGTTGTTAGGGGTTGGGACAGTTCTCTGTACTTTTACACATACAGTGGACTTCTCTAGTTGTTAGAGGTTGGGAGAATGGGCTTTTCTAACGTGTAGACCCATAATAATAAAAACCCTGAAATCTTTTGGAGTTAGGGTAAAAAACAGAGGCACAAATATATAAAAACTTTAACTCATAAATTTATTCCCTTTGTACGATCACCTTTTAAAACCTCAAAAGTTGGAGAATAGAAATCTCTGCCTGAATGTTGGCTTAAAATCAACACAACTATATTTGACAAATCAGAATGTAGATCTATTCCAAACCCTAAACCCTAAATCTAGGGGCTCAAATTAACATTTGTCCAGGTGGCCTTTTGTGTATTGTGATCTTCATGTGGCCCTGGTGGAGACTTTCAACTGAATTTAACATTTGAAATGTAACAAATTTTCCCTGTGTATTTCCTAGGAATGGAGAGCCCTCACTTTCACTTATGACTAAAAAATAATTCAAATTTTCATTTGTATTGTCGTACAGGAAAGATTTTTCTATCACTCAGACCTGTTCCAACAGTTATGGGGTGGTTCATAATTACAGACCGTATTGCTACTGCTAATCAGATCTTTTTCTCTACCCACCACACTCCCTGTGCTCTTTTATATGGAGCAGACCTGCCTAATCAAAACAGTCACTAGTTCACAGCAGCAGTTTAACTCATGGTTAACTGAAGAGGGTTAATGAGCAAGACACAAGCTGGATCAACAGAGATCTGAATAAACATGTTGCAACTGGTATACAAAGCAGAACAGCAGGCAGTCAATAAGGCAACGCCATCAGATAATAGTCCAACTAGCTTGGGTTAGGCATCGGTTTGATCTGAATGCAGTTATGCTCAAGTATAAGTGACCCAGCATGGGATCATGGTTGCTGAAACAGGATTCAAATAGTCCAAATCTTGCAGTACTAGCAAAGTGAGTGAGGCATATGAAAATATGTTATTATTGGCCCTAAAAACCTTTTTGATGTCGAGCTGGTTTTGAAGTATTATATATACCCCTTGAAAGGTGTGCAACTGAGATTTTCCAAAAGAAAAAGTACTGGGTCCTTCTTGACTCACCACAAAACCCATGAGTTTGTGTACATTTGCATGCTCTCTATACTCATCTAGTAGAAGGAAAGACCAGATAGGTTTCCATAGCACTGATTAAGCTTTTGGTTTTAGCAGGATACTAGGATCCCATTCCCCACCCCCACCCATAGTAATTAGCTAAGGTTAGCTTGGACAGCTAGAAAATGGTGTCAACTTGGAGGATCCTAACCAGATTTGTGTGGACATGAATTCTTTATTGTGAATGAGGATATGTGTGCCTTGTGCAGAGTGTTGCAAATGGACAAAAGATTTGTGTATTGCTCTGGAGTGAGGCATATTCTTAAAGTCATGATCACTAACTAGTGCTTTTTCAGCCTGCATATATATATGTATATATAAATTATTATTTTTTCAAGTTCTACATATACACCCAGAGCTAATGAGCAAACCATGTGTACTGCAGAGCTTAGGTGACAATTCAGACGTACGTACCGCGTGATGACAGCAGCTGAACAGTAGAGCTGTGAGTCATCTGTGAGTCATCTGGGAAAAGACCTGTGCATGTTCTGTTCAGCTGATTTCCCTTTGTCCATCAAGAGCTTAACACAGCGCCCTGCAAGATTAAATAACATTTAACACTTAGAGCTACCCCACTTAAGACAAATACATCGAGGCTTTAAGCACGTGATTAGCCCCAGTAGTTGTTCTGGGAAGTACTTGCAGCTCTGGAAGTACTTGGAACTAGAGCTTTACTCGACAAGTTGGATTTTAGCCGTTTATGAAAAAGATACCAGAATTTGTCGACCAGAATCAGCGACATCGCACAAGAGCTCAATTAGAGAACTGATCTGGGAAGTTACTATGAAAAAATAATTTTGTAATGGATTTTCTTGTAACATTATATTCAACTCTCACAAAGTAATTTCATTGTTTACTTTATTATGCTTCCATCCTCAATGTCCTTGAGAGTACCTCTCTCGCTAATTATCCTTCTTTCTCAAGCAGATTTGTGAGAAGTAAAGTCTCTAGAGTTTAGAAGAAAGAAAGGATTAATAGATCATGTTATCCTTCTGATGAATATCAATAGCTAACTCAGCTAGTACTGGATCTAATTATTGAAACTGCCTACCAATCTCACAAGAAACTTTTTTAGGGTTCCCTGTGGGACCGTCAAGAAAAACTTGAATTTCCCCTATGCAAACATGAAATGGTTTGTTTGTCAATGGAAACATACAATGATTCCTCTGTTTCACAACCGGAAAATTAGAATAAAACGGTGAAATATCCGTCACACGATTCCCTTGGAGAGGTTTCCCTATGTTTTGTTAATTCAGCTTAAATTTGTCAGAGGTTTCTACTCTTTTCCCTAATGCCAAAAAAGTTTCTTGTGTTGAATTATGTTTCCTGCACTTGAATCTCAGCTAATCACTATGCTAGTGTGTCTCATTATGATCGAAACTTCCAGTACTTGAAGAAAGTTGACGTGTATTCATCTGTTGGAAGCAGGATACGTGCATGAACTAAGTATTAAAAAGCTCAGGACTATATATATAACTCTGGACAAATCAGAACCTTTGAAAGAAAGTGCGTCCCCAAAAACCAGAATTGATGATATCAAGGAGGTTGAAACAGAAACGGCAGCTCCGTCACAGCTTCCAGGACAGATCAAGCAGTTCTAGAAACTGAAATCAGGAACAGATAAATTAATTACTCGCTTGAAAAACTTTAAGGACAGAAGCAGAAACAGCACAAGAACACCTTTCTTATAATTTAGTACGAACAAAATTAAACTCAGTTCCACCAGTGCAGGTGCCTATTGCTGCATCAATTTCTGCATGCGAAAGAAAGAGCTAGCAGGTGCACCTGACAATGTGACTCTAGTGGCCGAAGGACGCGTTACATATATTGCCAGTTTTTTCGAGACTGATCTACACTAAACAAAGACGTCAAGATATTACATTGGTCGTGATCTGAGAGAGAGAGAGAGCGCAAAGCATTGGGACCACAGTCGATAACATACAACCCAGGGGAATCCAGCAAATTTCCAGCTCTGGAACCTACAAAAGTTCCTTGTGAACTATATGAACTCTTTATTATTAATTGTAATAAATCTGCTAAGCAAAATTGCTGATTTTCTATAGTCTCCAAACGAAGCTGGAGTCTTATGAGGGCCTCACTGATCACGTGAGAGTAAAATTTGCTGCTGGTCCTGCAATGGAACTAGCTGCTGCTACCACTGGCCACTGCTGCATGTTCTCGACGATGTTGATCGAGATTCAAACCTAGCAAGCTGTTGTCTACATCTCGATGTCCAAAAAAAAGTACTGCAACTGTTGCACTAGAGCTACCTTACACTCGGTGCATCTATGAGTAAAGCCAAATAGGAAATTGTAAGAAGCTCATGAGCAGCCCAAACATGAGCTGGTACACGTCCTTCCACCGAAAGAAGAACGACAATAGTGATCATCGTCAGTCAGTCAGTCAGTCAGCTGAATTTTCAGTTCAGTTGAGCTCTTTGATCTCAAACAAGCTGAAATGAAATGCTAGGTCTCTCTAATATTGCTGCACACTAGAATTTTTAGGCGAGCAGCAGCTGGTGACTGCAGCTCCAGAATATTCAGGTGCCCTGCTGCCAATTGTAGCTACGTACAGTTTGCAGCAGCCGTGATGATTGCACTGGTATCGAGACCTTGATCTTGATTCGATGCTGATTTGGTCATTGCTTATTTACACCACACCACATGGATCGATCCCTCATGGCAACATGTCAATACATCAAGCTGTTGACAATTCGCTGAAACTGCCGGTGATCTCAATTAGAATGAAAAGACGCGTCGATCTAAGACGCGCGCGCGCACCATTTCGGTGGTCCTCTCCCGAGCTGGAAATTTAGAAAATTCATACACTGAGCTCCAACAACACCTGCATCATGCAAAGATGATCAGAAAAGAGACCACATGATGAGCAGGTCATGAGCGAGACTTGCAGCTGCATCCCATGATCAGCTTGGAGAGCTTTCATATAGAAGAACCTACCGCGCTGCGTTAGGGTTTACCGAGGTCGAATTCTATCACAAATTAATCCAGAGTTTTACCATTTCCTTCAAATCACATCGCAGGGTTTGACCGGAAACCAATGTCGGCAGCCTGGATGCTTCTTTGTTTTATTGCAGGATAGATAGCTCGGACAATGCAAGTTCGAAGGAAGTATCAATTGGTCAACCATTGAGCGCAAGCTGTAAATCGATCAACTGTGACAATGCTATCATGTCTGCACCAGTGAAGTTTCGAGAATGAAGCTTACCACGAGATTCTTTAACCTTGAATGCTGTGCCTCGTGAAAAGCTGTTCCAAAGCTTATCTGCAGAGTGGAGGCTGCATCAAGATACTGTCGTAGAATAGCCCATTACTAGAGCTGGAGACCAACGGTGGCAAATTCAGCGGCAAATCTGGCAACGTGGATCCAAGACCTGCGAGAATATCCAAATCGCTGAAACTCGCTAGTCCACTGTAATCAAGAGGTGGAAGAGGCAAAAAGAAGTCTCTGGACGTGATTTCTGCTGCAAGAGCTGCTGCAGATGATGAGCCCGCAGTAGTTTGCTGCAGAGTCGACGCAAAATCCTGAGTGACGTTGCAGCAGCTCGGCATAAGTTCTGCAGTGGACTGAAGAAAGTCTCCCGAGAAGAAGGGCGCCGGAATTTCATTCAGCGAATACGGAGCTTGTCGGTGGGAGAAGAAGCTGCTTTCATCTGATCCTGGAGAATGCATTGCGCCTTGGTTCTGGAGCAAGTCCTGGTTGCATGTGTTCGAGTCGATGCTGCTGTAAAAACTGAAAGTAGAGCTGTCCATGCTGTTGGAAGTCAGACTGTAATTATCAGTTTCCGTGTTGTTGCTGCATCGTAAGTCTGGCGAGTCTTGTTGATCCGTGCAACACGCGGACACTCCTTCCGGGACCGTCGGAAACGTAGTCGAATCACCGGCGGCGTGCGCCGACATACTACTTTGCCGACTCAAGAGCTGGTGATGATGATCAGAATCAGCTTGAAAACCTGAAGAAGAATCCGGCGAACCCACCGCTGCGCCGCAAGCAGTTGCTGCGACCACTGTCTTGGTTCGAGCTCTTCGTACTTGCGGTCCAATATTTTCCGGTTTGCTGCGAGTTCGACCAGTCAGTCTTTGAACTGTCGAGCGGAAGTTGGCGATGTCAGTCTTGATGATCTTGGGAGCGAAAATGTGGATTACTCGAATAGTGGGCGCATTCATCGTCGACGTCGCCTCAGGATGATGATAAGTCGATCCCTTTCGACGAACTCCGCAAGGCGACCTGCTGCTTGTGGCGAGTTTTCCAAGAGTGTGCGAGGTCTTACACAGGCCGAGCACTGGGTCTCCACTCTTGATAGACTCCTCGGTGAATTCGTCGTTCTCAGATATGTACGGAGCCATGGCTCGAACTTCCTAGCTGCTGAAGAGGCTGTGATCTTGACGGAAATGAAACAAGAATTTTTTTGTAAGTCTCAGACTAAATGCTCAGAAGTTCAACTTGTCGACCTGAGTCGAGGACGTCTGACTTATGGTGGTGGAATTCTAATCAACATCCTCCTTCTCCAAAGGGACACACAGGCACACGCAGTCGATGTCCGCACTCTGCGTCTCTCATCCACTACCTTACGGAGGAATAAGTAGATCTCTAAAACGCGTTGTTCTCTAAAAGATTCAGGTCACGCATAAGGAGCTGATCACATGGAAAAACTAACACAAAACCTTACATGCATGAGCACAACAGTATGCTTGCAGCACTTGAGCTAAGGCTGCAAAACATCAAGCTCGACTACACCAGTGCTCAAGCAGCAAGTCAGCAGAACATGGTTTTCTAACAATTTTCTTTCTTTTGTGGCTGTCGCCGGAGACCTGCGAAGCTAGGAGCACGATCTTGAGCTGCTCCTGGAATGTGTCTCTCACGTTGCACTGTCTTGAGCTCCGAATCTCCCCCCCAAGCCACTCGAATCTGAATTCCTGACCTGCAAACTGACACTGTAACTGAAACCCTTCCTCAAAGTCTAGAGCTCTACTAGATTTCTATGACTAACTTTGCCACACAGTCTCTCTAGATTACGATCCCCTCTCGGCCGGATCTTTCTCCATCAGTCTCCACAAGCTTCAATGATGAACAACCGTACTCTGACTGAAACCCTCTCCAACGACTTCGATTTCACTGGTCACACTCAGCTTGGATCTCTACGTCCTCTCTGATTCAACCTTGATCAAGGTACCTCTCTCTATCTGTCTCGAGGGACACCCACAGATATAAGAAATCTCTTCAACTCCTGTTGTCTTTGATTTCTCAATGACGGCTTAGTACGTCTGCACTCTTAACAACACTGGGCGAGACCAAGAGGGGTTTCTACGGTGGCGACAATGGACGCTACTAGTGAACGGCCGCACGAGAACAATAGCGGCTAATACCGGAGGACTGAGCAATTTGTGAACGATATGTTCACAAGAATATGAGCATCTGAGAAAGCGATAGAGGCGAATTGGAAGCTTGCTGCAAGAAAGAAGTCCTGAAGACACAATGATAGTCGAGGTCGAGAAATAGCGGAGAGCGATGAGGGTAGCCATATAACTCTACCAGGGAAGCTTCTGAACTAGAGGCTCGGCCAAACCGCAGGTTGATGTCCGTAGTAACCTTCAACCATCTCTACATGACTGTAGAGCCCCACAATAGTGGTGGTCCCTATGGGACCCAGCAGTAGGCCGCCTAAGCTGCTTTCTGCAGTCTCCTGCTTTCACAGTACTAGTGTCCCGTCACACCGGCCGCCCGTGGCAGCTGCTCGCGGAGTGGGACCCAGCAGGCCCACACATCACGATCTCACTGATAGGGACTGCAGCTTCAAAGTATCGGTTATTGCAAATAAGCGATTACAACTTGAAGCTCAACACGGACTGCTGCAGGGCTATTGATCCGTTACCTTTCCCTGCAGATCATATTGACTCCTGCAGCAAAGCTTTCGAAATTGCGTCATGCAGGTCATGACAATGGTGTTGAGCTTCGCGCCATTGCAGGTTCTTAGGTCTTGGCTCTAGATCATAGAAGAATCGTCATACCTGTCGACTTTTCTTTTTTTTTCGGTTTTCTTTCTATGGATGTTTTCACTGGCACCGTTGCGACATGAAAACTCAATCTGGTCATGAAGACGCAGTGCAGACGATGATATCTTGACGCTGCAACAATAGTGCAGACGATGTCTTCGTCGTGATTGCCTCTGCCGCTTAGGCTTTTTTAGGTATTCTAGTGTCCCGCGTGATTGACTAAGCTGCTTCAGTTTGTGAAAGTTTTTGGAGCGAATTTCACAACATCTGAGCTTTGCTGAACAGCCAAGTTTTGCTTGAAGCATATTTACAGCACTGTAAGCAATATATTGTTTTCTTTCATAAACTGCGAAACTTGGATCAACGCGCTCGTGATCCAAGTTGCAGCTGCAGCCGGCTTAGAAATGATACCAGCTGCAACTCTTCATTGATCTAGTTTTGGTGCGGCCCGTTATTTAATACTGTAGCAGCTACTAGCTAGTGTTATAACCGCATCGATATCGATGTTTTGCTTGATCCTGCAGAGTACTTCTAGTTGCTGTTAAAAATGTCGAAACATTCTTGAGGATATGTATTGACGTGAATCCTGGACCATGACTGCATATATACTAGTTTTGAAACCTTATTTAATTCTCATCGACACATGGATCGCATGATCAGATCTGCGAAGATTGTCAGAACCCCATCGGAAATGAGCCTCCATCAAACAAACCCCCCAAGGTTGTTCTAAAAAGCCATGAAAAAGTTTCTGGTCAGGACGTATAGCTGGTTTGATCACTACCTAAAATCTAGTTCGAAATAGCCTGACTAGGCTGATCTCTTCAAGCAGAATCCGTTGCTGCCTGCACTAGCTAGCTAGTGCTACAAGGTCTCATGTGTGGATTCTCTTCCACTAACTAGCTTGGTCTCACAACTTGTTGCAGTTAATATGGAATCTGCTGCAAACCCCAATCGATCATCATCAAATACAAATACATATATGGGCTCCTGTGCCGCAACTGGGCCCACTTGTATGAATTAAACCTTAATAAGGTCACCCCATCCCAATACTACTCTGTCCCAAGCTACTCTGTCCCAAGTGCGCTTAACTTGGACCCCAATTGTCATAAAAACCAATTTTTTAAATTAACCTCCAGAGACGAAACTAGGTCTAAATTCAATAACTTTTGCTCCATTCGTTTGAAAATTGTGAAATGACGAAAGTGTACACTGGCTTGTTGAGTGCTTTCCAATGCTACTTTAAGTGGAGTTGAGGGGCCCAGGCTTACAGTGTGATTACATCAGACCAAACCAACAAACAAACACCCATCTTACTATATAGACTAGTGTGGCCTTTGCTGTTGGCCCGTGTGTGAACTCATTAGGTAACCAACTAATTTCTCCTTCCAAATGATTCTTAAAATTCAATATGTCCCACACCATAGGTCTAAAAATTATGAAAATCACCTCCAAGAAATCCTACTCATCATCAGGTTTCCAACAGTACCCTCAAGAGGATGCCTCAATTTTCTTTAAATGTTTAGTTTTGATTGTTTTAACAGAATTATCCAATATTCAAAACTTTCACCCCGTAGATTTAAACATTACAAAACCACCTCAGTGCACCTCTACTCATGAAGGGCTTTCCAATGATACCAAGTGCCCAATTGGGAGCACAGTGGTTTGGGAGACCTCAACGTGACAAACAAAACATAACTAACTAACTAACTAAGTTCATATATATAGATCTAGATATTTTCAGACACACAACAAGAACATTGATTTTGTTTTTTTTTTTTTTTATTGCAATAAATCAAATGCAAGAACATGATCAGCTGCAGCTACTGCTGTTGCTGCTATGAATTGAGAAATGGGAATCAAGCCAGCAGCTTGTTCAAACCTCTTTCGACATGTTTAATTGCGTGAACCAAGTGATCCTCATGATCCGTCTATACAAGGGCACTGACTACTTTATATATTTAGGCAGAAACTTGGCTCTTGTGAAGAACTTCACATTTTTTTCTTAAATTCCCTTCTTTTTTTCTCTTCATTAGTAGTTCTTTACATGTTGCTAGTTGTCCCTTTAAATTGTCTTTCACGTAAGAGGCAAGATCTGGTCTTTTTCTAGAATTCAAGTACCTAAAAACCTTGCCTTTGACTGCAATTTGTGATTTGGTAGGTGAGAATTCCATACAATTCGCATGAAGAAGTATTACCCAAAATATTTCATGGCCTAATAAAGAGTATGAGCGTATAGACCACATATTAGGGGCTGAAAATGATTCTATGGGCCTAGAAGAGTGCAAGAGTATATATATACAATATACAATCCACACATTACTCAAATGATTTCATGACCTAGATGAGTGTAAGTAAAGTCACAATATATAATCCACATATTACCCAAATGATTTCATGGCTGAATGAGTGTGAGTATATACACAATATTATGCAATCCCCAAATTACCAAAATAAATTCTCGGCCTAGATGAGTGTGAGTATATACGCAATATGCAATCCACATGATGCCCAAATGATTTCATGGCCTACATGTACGAGTGTGAGGATATACACAACTAGAATTAATAATGGATTTCTCATATCATGTGGTATGGACATGGACATTCGGTTATTGATGGATCTGGACATTTGGTTATTGATGAGCTCTTTGCTTGTGCGAGCTTCAAGTCAAACCCATTACAAAAATGTTGAACTTTTGTACATCTTTAACTTTTACAATAAGCTCTAAATAATAGAAACTTTTACTATCACTAAAAGCGTAAAGGGGAATGTTGAAATGTTAGTCTATTAGTTCAATTATTAATGTCAATCTACTAGTTTGTTATTATCATAGTTTCTAATGAATTATTGTAAAGTATTCCCAAAATTATGTGTGACCTGTAGACTGGGGTATGAGTCCAGGGCATATCAATATATGTTCTGATTTGCCAAATGGTTGAACAATGAATTTATTAATTGGAAGCAAACAATCATGCACACATTTCTTCCCACTTCTTTTGATTCAGGGATGTACATAGTAAATGAGCTGAAAGTGTTACATATTTGGATCTTCCTTTTGCTGTAGATGTTATTTTTAAGTGTTATTGCAAGAAAATTTCATAATTAAATGTTAGGTAAGTCGACTAAATGTATAAAGACGCCTTTCTATGCTCCCAAACCTTAAAAATTGGAGTTGCACAACAGCTACATACACGTGGCATGTTTATCTACATAAATAGCATTGCCACATAAATAGAACTCATCAAACATCATCATCTGATGTAGCTTACCCCAACCCATGGCAACTACAGTCTTCACATGTGACAATAACACCAATCTGCAATAACTAACCCAGAGATGGTAAGTACTAGTGTGTGAGATCCATACACAACAGTTCATTGTCGAGCAATTATTTTATTTTGAAGATTCCCCCCATATTAAAAAAAGAGAGAATATTTTAGAAAACTCTAAAAGATACTTTATTTTCCTCCACAATTTTTTTGGAGGTTTTTTACAATTTTGAAAACAATATAACTATTGTTGAAGCTGCCATTGTATTACAGTATGTAAGTAGATAAAGACATAAGGCATGTGGTGGCTAATAAGAAGGCAGATGTATGTAGATGGTTACTACAAAGCTAATGACCATGTGATTTGGTTATAGGACAGGAATCTTCAACAAATAAGTGTTTCCTGTTCACACACCATCTATCTTGCATGATGCAATAGTGGGTGCTGGTTCACTCTGGCCAGGCGCTGCATATTATGATCAAAGACTGAGAATTTCAACATTGGTGCATTAGCTTTTTGTAATTTGTAGCACACAAACATACATCATGACCCATGTGATGAAAAGGGATAACGATCTGAGATATTTTTGAATCAAGGATTTATATAAAGTTTGAAAACTATAGCACTCCTAGCAAATATGAAATTTTAAATGTGGAACCATTTTATGACCTTCATAGTACTGGACGTTGACAACTTGATATGAGATTGTGTATTGAACAAGGGACTTCAGGGCATGAGGTGATCAGATGTAATCCATCATTAGTTGTCAACTAATACGGATAATGAGAGGATCAACATGCACACAAAAGCAAATGATGAGATTAGTTTGTACTCTCAAATTGTGATGACTCAAATTAGTTTGTGGACCAATGATACAACCTCCCCCTGACCCTCTCTATGGTAAGTAAGGTGTTGCGCACTGCATATACTTAATTAGGTTTTACTCTTGTTTCAGAAGAAGGGGGCTGGCACTTGGTGAGAAAATCAACAACCCCGTTATTTTGCAGTTCAGTTGATTTTGGTCATGAGAATTGACTTAAAAACCCTAAACCCAAAACCCATTGTATATTTTCAGACCATTGACCTTTTTAATGAATACTGGCCCATTTGATCCTACTAAGGCCTCAATCATGTTTCATTCAATACGGAAGTGTTGGAACATCCTTCAAAAGAGAGGCAATACTTACTTAAATAGTTTCATTCAAGTTTTTGGAGACTTGAATACATCAAACACAAATATATACAGAATCCCATTTCCCTGGATTTTTCCAATTTTTGAATAACTTTTGAAAAGTTAATTGCCTACATCCACATCATTCATTATCTGATGTCAATGCAATCTAGAACATCAATGGTGGGCACCCTTTTTTTGTTGGCTATATATAGCAAAAAAGCTACACCAAAAATTAAAAGTGCTAAAACCAAATACTTTTTGACATTTTCAATAGCCAGAATTTGATGAAAATTAACAAAAGTCATCAGATTTGTATACATGCGTGAACTAGGTAGCCAAAAATACAGACAGATGCTTTAAAATTTTGCTTTCATTTTGTAGCCAAATTTGGCCAAATCTTCCTATGATGGTTGCCACTTTGTCTACATTACAAAATTAACAAAAGGAACACTCATGATGGGGGCTACCCATGAGTTCCCATTGGGAGTTGAACCCATTGTTCCCAGTGTGGTTTAGTTGTACTTTACCAGATGACAGAAATAGGTAGAATTGATTACATGTTAACATCTACCATAATGACCTCACAAAATGGTGACAAAGTTATATGTGCTATATTCAGAAAGGAGAATTTAGACCTAAATTGTAATTCATCAAATAGTTGTGATAATTGTTAACTGATATTCATAAATATGTTTCCCTATCCTCCATGGAATTGGTGTGTAAAATGTGACAAAAATGATATACATGTTAGATAGTGAAGTTTTTGGGGTCGTTTTTTCTTCTCAAGGAAATGTTATTGCAGATGAATTCATAGTTCATATGTGTTAAAAGTTAAATACATATAAAAGCAAACCGTGTCAAGGCATCAAATCAACTAGGTATGGTGTAAAATCATTGCTTATGGATTTGTTTGAATTTTTATTATTTATGTAGGCAGCCTTTTTGTTTTAACATTGCCACTTTGTGGGCCCAGCTTGAGAGCAATTGACTACTTGTCTTCTAACTTGGTCCACAGGTATATCTACTTGGATTATTTTGTGGTCCATGAAAGTTTTTAACATGAATTAGTGAATGCAAATCACTCATTGTTTATTATTGCAATTTTGGTGGATCTAAGTTCAAAAATTTAGCCAAAATGCCATGTGAGGGGATTCAATCCCAACACAAAGTGCACCTGCCCGTTGTTGCACATGGCTTACTTGCACAAGAAAATGATATACCTTACCCTAAGGTCAGTTTCATCATTAAATAATCCTCAAAATAGTGAAATGAAATTTTGTGAAAATATGAAATTGACATGTTGAAATCATCATAATTATTGTAGGCTACACTTTGAATAATTTCACTACTCATATCACAATATTATAGTAGATGACAGAAAAAGAATATAACCAAAAAAATTTTAAACAAATTCATTTTTTGAGAAAAAGTAATTATTCATTTTGTCAATGTAGAAATTGACCCAAGGCTACAAGACATGTTCTCAAAATATACCATAATATGTTGGAAGTTTCACCACCAATTATACTATTTGTTAAAATGTTGTAATTTTTCAAATATATATATCTATAATTTTGAAAAAAAAATTGTGAAGGGAAATTCAAAGTCTTTGGAATAGTCAATTTTTGACATAGAATTTCCAATTTTAGCTTTTTTGGGGGGGAACATTTGTAGAAATTGTCCTTGCATTATGGTAAATTGCACTACCATGTGAACAAAAGGAATCATCAAATGTCATGTTGTTGCATACTCACAAATCAAAAAAGTCCTAATTATTGAACCAAAGACTCGTCCATAGACTGATAATTTTGCAATGGAACAAAATGATCCAAAAGCAATTTGTTAATCCCCTTAACATAAGGAACTAAGCACAATGTGAAGGGGTGCATTTTAAATTAAGGTACCACAACAAGAACCATGATCCAATTTTATTTGATAAGATGAACATTTTCACATGTTAAACAATGGATAATGAATATGTATGTTTCATTTTTCAACCAATAAGTGTTACAATGCGTGATAAAGATTTCCTTTGGAAACTAACCTAATTATTCACTAGATTAATATAGTCATCCTTTCTATTGTATATGAAAATATTAAAAAATTTGAACAAATATTGTTGTTCCTTTGCAATCTATTGAATAAAACTTTGTAGTGGACATAGCTTTTAAATTATGTTTCAAAATATTTTTTAAAAAATTTTAATCATCACAATTATAGTTTTTCAAAACCATATTGATCTTAATGTAGACTCTTATTTAACTTAAAATAAAATAAAAATGATATAACTTATAGGTTTGCACTAATCATGACCAATGTTGGGTAGTTATCAAAATTGAAATGAAAATTCACAAAGTTTTTAGGCTAATTCTCACCATGACAATGAAATGGTATCACCATTGATGATACTTGGATTGAAACCCACCTATTCTCACTTGAATGAGAATTGACCCTTTGAATTTTATTTTATTTTATTCAAAATCTAAAAACCACCCAAAACCTCAATAAAAGATACCTAATGTTGGTTTACAACTATAGGGATTTACTATCTAGGGGCCTAGTCTATGGGTAGGTAAGATCCTACCTAGGAATAAGTTTCTAGGAGTTTTAGATTTTTAGGTATAATTTTTAAGCTTTTGTGTTGTTTATTTTAAAAGATTTTTTACGACCCCAGCTAATAGAAGTTTCATAGGCTTCAGGTTGTTTCTTCGAAAAAAACATTGTTATTTTATTTTTAAAATTATGATAATCAAGTTGAAGGAACCAATTTTTAAATTAATGATTGTTTTATAAGGAAAATTTCAATGCATCTTACTTTTAAACACCTTATTTGATGTTGTTTTACTTTTCTAATAAATAATGACCCTATTGTGGCAAAACTTTTGGTTTCACATGTTAATTTTTTATTTTGTGATTAGGAGAATGTTACTAATTCAAAAGTTCATTATGAGTCCAATCTTTTCTTGAAATGCATCTATAATTTTTAATATGGTTCCCAATACATTTTATTGTGGCATGGATAGTTAAAAATTTGACAACCTTAATGTGGAATATGATTTTTCATTTTAAGTTCATTTACAAGATTAAAAAACTTAAAACTATGACAATCCAAATTGTTCCCTTACCTATGTTTTCACCCAATTGAAATTCAATATGATTTTCCAATGAGACATTCTTTTTGTGTACCTATTGTGAATGCACCTAGAAGTGTGCCTCAAGGAAAATACACCCACAATTGAAGTTTGTGGATAAAACTAATTCAATTAATAATAATAAGATAACAAAATCTATTTCAAATTGCATCACACCTATTTCACTTACCATCACCAAGCCAAAATTGAATAGAAAGTATGAATGTAAGAAAATAATTGATTCCATTATAAGGTTGGCTTGGGGCATGTCTAAAAATGCTTCAATTTTTGTGAGGACTTTGCACAATAAGAGTTCAAAGTTGCATCCTCACCATAATGCATGTTCATTCCCTTCCATTCGTGAATGGTAATGTATCATATGGGAAGTTTTCTTGAGGGTAAAGAAGTGTTGGAAAAACATGTAAAGCATTAAATCAAGGTGGCTGGCGGTAAGTCTATTTCTTAACTTTGATTTCATGAAGCTAAAGGTACTAAAATTGTGTTCATTCTTTGTTCATCCAATGACTTGGACAACTACAACATTCACTAATTTGATGTATTTCAAGCTGAAAGCATGGTAAACACAAAAAATGTATCTTCACTTTTATCATGTATCATGCATATAAAAACAATAAAGCAACATCAAAATGTGTGAAAGTTTGATTTTAAAATCATCCATGCATTCTATTGAGCTTCTAACAATCTACTTGCAAAAAATTAAAAGCAAATAAGCCTAAAAAATAAATCAAAAGTAGGTCCAAATATGGATGGAAAATTTGTGTTTGGATCTAATAAACACAAGGTATTCATTTGAAAGCACCATCAAAAATATATATCCTAGTCTTTATTTGTTATAACATATTTTACACATATTATACAAAAGCCCATATTACAAAAGATAGGCTTCACAATTACTTGTATTTAAAATCAATAGGTAAACAACTTATTGAAATAAGTTGGAATTTGAAAATGAATGCCCAATATTGAAGAGCTAATAGTTTTTTAATCATTCAACACTACACCAAAACTTAACTTTTGGGACTAGGAGAAACCTTAATCCTAGAAGGGAAGACAATTACCAAGGTGAACTTGCAACAACATGTTTTGAAGTGCATCTTGAAGGGTTGGCTGAATATAACAATCAACATATGAAGTCATGAGCATATGTATGTACTATAATTGCATATCTTGATATTAAAGCAAATTGTCACAAAACTTCAATGTTGTCCCTTATACTTTGATAAGAAAAAACCTTTCATTAAGTTTGATTGTTGTGATTGAAGGGTGAAATAACAAAATGAATCAATCAAGAAATTAGGTCAAGAACAAGTTTGATTTAAATTTCACTTCGAAACAATTTAAAATTGTGGCCTTCCAAATTATGAAAATTTTGTTGATCAATATAAGTAAGGTCTTTCAACAAAGCCATAAGGGAAGGTTCTCCTAAAACCTTTTTGGACTTGTCAAAAAATGTTGAAAGCTTGGAAACACCTAAGTTATTTTGAATTAAAATAAGTTGTGACAATTAGCATGTAATGGCCATTAAACAAAATGAAGCAGTTGCATGTGCACTTGTGAATTTCAAAAAAAATAAACAAGCTTTAAAAACAATTAGGTATATGCATTATCTAGTGGCTCATTTTAGGAAATATAGCATTCATAAGAGTTACCCAAAAAAATTTATAAATGATCAATATGGATATGGTTTTAAATTTTAAGATTTCATTATTGTAATCTTTGACTACAAAACTTTCAATCCCTTATGAAACCTTTTAAAACTAGGTCAAAACTCATATTGCAAAATGTTGTTGTTAACTAATATGGTAAAATCACTTTGAAAATCCTAAAAGAAAAACCCATAAAGTCCATAAGAATAAAAGCCCATTTCAATATTTTAATTATGTACCCATTGGACAAAAAATATTGGACAAATGAAAAAAAATCATTATAAACAATTTGGAATGGCATTCAATATGAATTCTTAAATTTTAACAATCTAGTCAACTGATCAATCCATATTTTTATTTCAACAGTCCACTATTCATAATGACTGCATCATTTTCAAAAACTAATTGTGCAAATGTCTTTATAATCAAGTTGTCAGTTTGAAATGAATCATCATTTAATGAATTTAAAATTAAATTATTCACCATAAGCATTTAAACGTAAGGCACCTTGTAGAAATTACTATTGTGATTCCAAAAGTGGGCAACCATGTCTTGCATTCACCCAATTGAATACTTGGGGTGTATGTAAACTATTGTGGCACACCTTGAAACACTTTAAAACACACCCAAAGTCCATTTCCTTCTTTTTTTTGAACCTTGAAAAGATTAAATAATTACATAATGATATTCCATCAATTTCAAGCAATGTTTTTCAGTGAACACCTTTAACCATATTTTTAAATGTATATTTTTGTATGTGTGTGCACAAGTTCAATATAAACTGAATATTATTTTCCATACTCCCAAAAAGACCCTTGTTTTTAACACTAAAAAAACCTTAGTAAGTATGGTTGTTTCACTCATCTAGACCCTTTTTTTTTTTAAACACAAAATAATGGCTCTTCTCTTCTTGCCTCTCTAACCTCAATGGGAAAAATAAATTTAAAAAATTTATTAAAAAAAAAAGGAAAAAAAAATTGCAATCTAGACTCTGTACAACATCTGAGCACAACTAGTGATATCATAAATTGTTTAGTTTGAAATATTAAAGTTTATTAAGGATAAGCTACAATTGACATGCTCCAAAATCCTTAAAAGTTGATTTATTGATAGATTTTTTAAAATGGAGTCTTTAACAGTCATAATATTAATCATTGGATTATTTCAAAATCCACATATGAAACTTGATGTCTCAAGTGAAAGTTCTTGAATTTTATTTTTAAAGTCCATAGATCTTTTCATTTTGTAATTTATGCATAGCAACCCCCTACACCATATGCACATGTTCAAGTTAATAATATCAAATTAAGTCTTTAGTGAAAAAAAATGACATATAAAATACAAATAAGCCATTGCATTTACATTCACATTGCAAAATTGACACTGAAAATGAAGCACTTTGACTTGCACACACCCCTCGTGTCGCAACCCTAGTCTTGAGAAATTGTGAGGATGAAGACTCTCACACTCCCAAGTGCTTCTATTTTGGGAGTTAAAATCCTAATGGACTCCTGAACCTTCAGAGAGTGATGGCAGAGGTCAAAACACCTCGCATTGAAGATTTTTTTATATCATTGGAAAGTTATTGAAGTGTAGATGTCTGAAATGGGCTCGCATGACTCATTTGGACATTTGCAACACAAGTTATGGCAAAAAGAAAGGTCGTGAGTCAAACTGGTAGTTTGACTCCCGACCATAGAAAGTCGGGAATTGACTTGACCCTCATGCATGTAGGTGGCATGCAACACATTGTTGGAAAACTCTCAATGAGAGCTACAACTTTGCTTCAAACCTCATCCCGATCGGAGGTCTAAGAGTGGAATTATAGTCTCGCAAAGTTGTGGGAGTCCAAACCTTGGCAATTTCAAAACTCCCCCTTGGGAGTCTAAGGATAAAAATCCATTTGAATGTAGGCCTCGCGGAGAGGCACAAATAATATTATATGGGGGAAGGTGGTGGCTTCCCCCGAATCTGGGTTGTGGTGAATCTTGTGAGTCTGAGGTTGCCCGTGGCTCGTCCTAGCACCAAAGGTGCTCCAACAATGTATTAACCAACTTGTTGTTTAGTTTGATGTAAATTCAAGTGAGTAAATAGATTGTTTGTCACTCTTCTTAGTCCCATCCCGGACCTTCAACACACCCCTTTACCCCTTCAAAGTGTTGAGAGTCAAGGAGCGTGCCCCGAGCTTTTAACCTTTCTACTATTTATTATTTTAGACTCATTTTGAATCTATCAAAGAGTTTGGGAGCGCATCACCTCGGCATGGTGCCTTGGAAAAAAAATTAAATGTCAATAAAAACATTGACATCTTTTTTAGTGGGGGGAAACGCCACAACCTTAATTTTAAGCTAGTAACCAAAGTTGTGACCTAATAAGGAAAGCAAGCCAATTGAAAGAATGTCTTACAACTCAACATATCCCCACAAGTTTGGGAAATTACAACAAAATTAATCTTAATAGACCTTCATTTTGGGAGTTGAAAGTTTTGAAATGTCCTAATACTTTGGACAATGCTTTGGGGATGAAACCTTATTTACATTGGCGTTTTTAAAGTTTCTAAAGGTCTTGAAGGATAAATATCTAGAAATGTGGGTCACATTCCCGATCTGGAAATATGAATCACAAGTTATGGCCAATTGAATGGTTGGGAATCAAATAAGTATGACATGCCCCTAAAGGTTTACCATAACATATTGGGGTAACATTTCCAATATAAGGCATTGCCAAAGACTTGAAAGCTTTGCATACATTCATTAGCCCCTTACACTAGGACAAGAAGGGCATGCATGAACTTCAAAATGGGACAAACTTTTTAAACAAGCTCTTCAAGTTTACTTCATGGACACGTCAAAATGCACAAACCAAGATTGAAAGGCAATTAATGCATTTAGAGCCAAATTGTTACACTTACAATCCATGTACTTTTTTGTCCAATAAAAAGTTTAATCTAACTTTAATTTGAAAACTTGATATGTTTTTGGAAAGTGTTTTTCATTGGTTACAACTTTTCTTTTTCAAGAAGATTTTGAATAAAAGTCCATATGAAACAATCAAAAGCTCATAAAGTAATGGGATTCATAACATGGTAATTATAGGACTCCCAAATGGGGTCTTGGGAATTTATGTCACTTCAATGTAATCCCTATCACCATTTACAAAATATATTATAATAAGGAAAGTGATGATTTCTTCCCAAGTCTAGGCCTTGGTGAATGTTGAAAATGTGAATTACTTGTGGTTCATCCATTCACCATTTTGTCTCCAAACTACATTAACCATCTTATTTTCTTGGTTTGTGCAATTTGACATGACCATAACTACCATTTCAAAACTCATCCAAACCCCATCCCCAAAACTCTCACATCTTTTTTCTTTACACCGTAATTAAAAACACACCTAAAGTTTGCATCGTTACAAAGTCAAAAATTGACAAGTCAGGTACTTTATTTTGAATACTTTAATTATTAAATAAGTAGGTAGGCAAGGTAGGTAGTTTGTGTAAATAGGTTAGGCACCTATTTTCGAATTTAATATTTCAAATATTTTTAAAACATATATTTTTAAATCCATCATGACTATAATCACAGAAATGACATCTAGAATTGCATTAATGACAAATTTGATTTGACTACAAGATTGATTACATTTATAATAATATATGTAATCATAAATGTCAACTTTTGATGTAGTGTAAATAAAACATTCCATGTATAACAATTTTATAGTGGGACTTGCTATTATTTTATATTTACTTGCATCCAACCTTGACAAGATAATTTTTATGTTTACATTTTTATTACTATGTTAATAATTAACAATTTGATTTATAGTTAGCCCCTCTCAAAAGTCAAATAAAAGGATTGATGTCATGGAAAAGAACCATTGTAGATTAATAGTTGTTCTTCATGGAAATTGAAGGCAGTTGCATCCAAAAGAGGAAAGACTCGCTGCTATTGAGGTCTGACCTTCCTATAGTAAAAAGTTGATATGAAAACATCAACTCAATATTCAAATGAAAACATTTAAACGCGAAATTTGACGCAAACTCTAGCACCATGCTCATCAACAAGGGTGGGCAATTCATGAAACGAACATCGTTCATCATGTGCTTTTGGCAAGCCCTAGTGCTTTTTTTACCATTGCAATGGTGAAAGTTGTCAGCCTCCTCCTCTCTTCTCTTGTGCAATGATAGCATGCCTTAACTACAGGGTGTTCCAACAAATGTGTGCCAATTGTCTACCATTAGATTCAAGCACCAAATTCACAACACTTGTTTTCAACTTGAATTAAAACAAAAGTTTGCTTCCCAAGAAAATTAAAACAATAATGTATAGGGAGCTTACAGCCATAATGCCTGGAGGGGGAGCCTTCCCTTGTGTAAAAACTCATTATAAATAGGTTGAAAAAAAAGTAAAAGCCAGATGTCAAGAGGCCTTTTGAGAGTAATGTCATATAACATCCACCCTCCACTTACCCTGGGCAGCACTCAAAACTAAGAAAAATTCTACCACAAAATTGTCCTAAAAAACAAAGGCTTAACAGCAAAATGTTTCTTTAAGAATTGTAATCATAAATTTGTGAGAATCCCAACTAGAGTATTATGGAATCAATTTTGTATGCTTACAAAGTACAAATACATGGAGGCCATTTTTTAAACCCAAGTTTTTAAGCCACAAGCCAAGAAAGTTCGGAACTAACATTGTCAGCCTAAATTTCCGCAACAGACAAATGGAACCGCCCCTTGTATACAGGAACTTGTGTGCCAAAAAAATTGTGTCCCAGACAACACTGTCTGTGGAAACCTCCTGCACCCACACACTCGGCACCTTCGCTTGGCTGTGTGTGTGTGTGTGTGTGTGTCTCTCTCTCTCTCTCTTGCGCATTGTTTTTTACATGCATTTGTTTCAAGATATGTATATGAAATTCAAGAGTCATCAGGGATTAGGTCACTTTACCTACTGACTAACATACTTCATGCTGGTTTTTTATTGGCATTCATACGAGGTCTGATATTATTCTATGGGCACATCCTTTTAGGATCCTGTCTCCAAAAGGGAACGGTCTTTCAGAAGTGGGCTCCAGACCTTAAACTTGAAAGGCAAGGTGTTTCTCAGAGCGAAGGGCTTGAGGCTGCCCTTCAAATTGAAGGGCTACCATGAACCCTGCCTTTCAAAGTGAAGCTTTGGACCAACACTTACCCTTTACAAAAATATGCACAAAGAAATTTTATTTTGCACACAAAATTTCAAGACTAAGAATTGACATGAATGATGAATCTTACACCTATGCATAAGATACTGGTTGTTTTTGGGGGATGAGGGCAGGGAGTGGATAGGAAAAGCCCACGGAATAGACCTTGTTTGAGTGCCCTTCAGATTGAACGATTCCATTGGATTATTGGTTTAGAGTTTGGATCCATTCAGGTCTTGGGTTTGAAGGACAAAATTGAAGTCCTGGTGGGCTCTCAAAGGACATGGTCACAGCAAAGCTGTTAGGCAAAAGAGGCTTTGAATCATACTTACTTCATGAGGCTTAACATGGTAAAATTCACCGTACCCTTCATTACAGTTTAACATTTTAATGGTTTATTTTTTGGGTGGGTTGGGAAAAAAATAGAATTCTAAACCATCTAAGCCAAAATATAGTGGGAGATGAACACAAAACAGCCAATCCCTTTGCTCACATAGTTCCTACCTTTGGACTCCCAAGATCCAACACAATAATACACTAGGCATTTGAAGCTTTCTTGATTCTTTCTAGAAGTGCTGAAATTTTTTATATTCAATTAGGCTGCCAGCAGCCAGGCTCCTTTTTCTTTTCAGTAATTAAATAATCTTTGCTATTTTGTGCCAAACGTGAGTATCTATTGATGTATAATCTAATGTGGTATAATTTTTTGTGTATAGGTATCTTGTGAACAACAATGTGAATTGTCATTGAATGGTGTTAGATAACTTGGCACCAAAATGGCAGAACAAAAGTAAAGTATACTTGACATACACACACACATACCCTAAACCCTATCACTCATACCACATGTGAACATTTGTAGGCAAGGTCTGGGGTTTAGGGTGAGGACTTTCCTTCTGCAAATTTAATTTTGCAGGTTTGCAGATTTGAAGAAAGAAAGTCCTTGTTTAGGGCCCTTGAGTCCAAACCAGTGCTGGTTCTTATGGGCTGACTTTGGGTCCAATAATTCTTAGGTATCCATACAAGAGTTTTATGCAGATTTTGAGAAAATGATTTCTTTTAACCTCAGCTCTTCATATATCCTGATGCCATTGTTTCCAATTCTGCCAAACCTTCACCTTTGAAATAGCTTTGTAAAATTGGTCTTTTACAAAACAGGTAAGTATTTAGGTGGTTGTCCAAATCCACCCAGATGATGCCATCCCATATGTATTCCCCTTTCATAATATGTGCCTTTCCCACAATCTAGCAAATGTGCAAACACCTTTTAATGCATGTGCGAAAATGTCACTACAATTGAGCTTGCATTTGTTGAATTTCCTAAAGAAGAGAGAGGAGTGGTATTTTCATGCACTCACCCTCAAGACTAGTGTTGATCCATACAACTCCCAGTGACATTCATTTCACATGTATGGCTCTATATACCAGTTGTTAAAGCAAACTCTAATCTCTTGGATTGGACTGGCCTGCCTACAATAGATGTGAAATGTGGCCACAAGTGAATGGGACAATAAACAGTGACATATCTAGAGTCTACAGCTACAATATGCAGCATAGACAAAATTGGCAAGAAAGGTGGCCCGTTCCCCATGATCAAATGTTTTATCTTATCTTTGTCAAACTTCCAAGAATGAGATGGAATTTTCAAACCCCGCATAAAAACTGAAATGAAACTGTGATGAATAACCCAAACCGTTGAAAATGCTTTTTCCCAGTATCCTGAGATTTCCCACAACCTTGCAAGGAATGTCACATAGTCATAAGTAACAAAACAAACCACAATACCATCTACCCATTGAGAAGATAGACTTCAGATATCACCAATAATCCTTGCAAAAATAAACACCATCCTCAAAGTGATGAAAGCAATTGGCATCCCTTACTATCATTGTTCTCCCCACAATCTTGGCATTGAGTTTTCTGGCTGTGTGAGCATCCTGCATACCCACAGACTCTTGAGTGGAGTACCAGAAGGTGTGTTGATGAGCCCAATACAATAGCCAGTTTCTCACGATGGAGACAAGAAATGGGAGACCTTTTCTTCTTCCTCCCCATCATGCAGCACAAATTTCGTCTATGTTACATATCCTTGCTCATGCATCCATCCTAACACTCTCTTGAGTTCTCCATGGATTGCACTGACCTGAGAATGGTCTTGATCATCTCCTACAAATTTGTATGCACCTCATTATTCACTTCAGTCAAGGTATGACCTGGCTGCTTTTTCACACCTCTTTCCCTTCTCAGCTGTTGAATATGGTCCTTGAGATCCCACTCACCAACAGCAACATAGAGATTTGATAGCAGCACATAGCCAGCAGCATTCTTAGGGTCCACATCAAGAACACTACCATGAGTTCTGCAGGCACCAAGCAAAGCCTTCCATGTTGCTGCATCTGGTTTACAGGGCATTGCATTGATTATATTCTGAACCTTGTGCAGGTGGCCAGCTTGTCCAAGAAAGATCAACCATACAGGTGTAGTGTTATAATTTTGCAGAAATCTTGTAAATTACATTCATGGAATCTTAACAGCACAATCCTTCATATACCAGGCCTGCATGGCTACAAGCTGAAAGAAGACAAAGAAAAGTAATATCTTCTGGCTCCACACCCTCTTCACACATCTGTTCAAGGTGTTGAAGAGTTTCCTTACCATGCCCATGCATGGCAAATCCTCTAAGCAACGCATTCCAGGAGACCACATCATGTGATGGCACCTTGTTGAACACCCTCCAAGCCCTCTTCCATTCTCCCATGTTTGGCATAAATGTCAACAAGGCTACTCCTAACAAAGACATTTGACTTAAAGTCACTTTCTATATATTGTTTATGAGTGAGCCTGCCCTTTGCAAGTGCCAGTACACTGGCACAGGCATTCAGGACCCCAACAAAAGTGATAGGGTTTGACAGAACACTTTCCTGTTGCATTTGTTGGATAGTTTCAATACAACCTCCCTTCCCCACATGTCACATTTCGCAATATCATGGCAGTCCGCAAGAGCACATCCTGTGAGAAAATCGTGTTAATATTTTCCAACCCTCCTCCATGCCCCCACATTTGGCATACATATCAACCAGGCTACTCCCCACAAGCACATCTGAGCCACAACCACTTTGAATGATCTGTTCATGAGCCCAGCTGCTGTCTTCAAGTGCCCATACACTAGCACACACATTCCAGCAACCCCACAAAAGCAACATGGTCTGGCTCCACACCTTTATGGTGAATTTGTCTAAGTAGTTCGAAAGCCTCCCAACCTTGCCAACATTTCACATACCCCAAGATCATGGCACCCCAACTGACCATACAATTCTGTGATAGCATCTTGTTGAATGCTCTCCAAGCATCCTGCATGCTCCCACATTTGGCATACATGTCAATCAGGCTGCTCCCCACAAACATGTTGGACTCATAAGCACTTCAAATGATCTGTTGGTGAGCATGCCTACCCTCTGCAAGTGCCCCTTCAACTAGCATATGCCTTAAGCACCTGAACAAAAGTGAACGTGTCAGGACATGTGCCTTCTTGTTGCAGTTGTTAGAAAAGCTCCAGTGTCTTCTCAGGTTGCCCAGCCTTGACATATTTTGCAAGCCTTTTATTCCATACAAAAATGCTCAACTGCTCTATGCCTGGTGCCATTGCAACCATCTCCGCTTCCACCCATTCAGGTGTTCACTGGTCATCAATCCACAGGCCCAGCTACATCTTCTTATGAGTAAATTCAGGATACCTTGCATTCATCAACCACCAGAAATACAAACTCAGTGCCTCATAACATGTGCAGATCATGTTCAACTAGAATGTTGTCACACAGTCTGAGTCCAAACAAAACATTCTGTTTCAAAAAGGTTTAGGGTTTAAAGTACATCTAATGCCTTGCCACTTTCATGTAACACCCCAAGGTTTTTTGGATCTTAACAAACTGCTTACAAATTGAGACAATCATAACTTTGGCAAAATCTAAAATCTGCGACATGCTTCAGGCTCACCCATATTCTGAATTCTTAGAAGACCACTTTGAACTGTTGATTATCAGCACTTTTGGTCTGAGATGCATCTTGGCTAGGTTGTGCACAATCCTGATCTTTGAGCATTTTTTTTAAAACTCTTGCTTCTTTAGTTCAATTGGCTATTATGCATGTAATGTAGAAGTTTATGTGACTAAGGTTGACATTTTGAGGTTGCACAAATATGCTAATAGTGCCTACCATTGAGCTAAATAATACGACAACATAACAACATGAATCAATTCAAAACTAAAGAAATGACCCAATTTAAAAAGAGGGCTACTATTTCTTACATCCAACTAAATTATATTAGAATATGGCAAAAGGTCCCATGTATTGAGTAGTCTATACACTACATGTTTAAAAACCTACATCAAAATTGTAAGTATGATTCCTCATATTTCAGGCCTTGAAGTTGTCAGCCATTTGTTCAAAGAGGATGAACTTTGAAAAACATGACTGGAATTGAAAAAACTTAAACAATATACAAGTAGGTACTTTGGATAGTGTCCACCAAGTCTCACTTTTTCAAGGAAGATATCTGGTAACCATGAGATAAGTGTAGGAAAAAACTACTGGGAGAAAGTTCAAAAAAAGTGTAAGTAGAAAGTGTGAGCAAAAATTAAAGATAGAAACTATTATAGCAGAATGTGTACATAAACTAGTAGCAGAATTTGTAAGTAGAAACCAATAGCACAAACTGTAAACATTATAAATATGATGTTGAAGCAAACAAAATAGATAGGCTAAAAACCACATGCAAATTTGAAAAAGCAAGGAACGAAAGAACAAAAATTGGACTTTTACAAGTTACATCCCCTATGAACATATAGGCTGTGACATACAATATCAACTAAATATTGTCAACCCATATCACATTGCTTTGAGGCATTCGTCAAATACCTAATCATAAAAGGAAATGATTCAAGGGTGTAATGATTGTGCAAAAACATGTCCACCACAACATAGAAGTTTTGATTTCATGAAAGCAAGGGTTGAAAATATGCATTCGTCTTCCACAAATTCAATAACTTAGGCCATAATTATTTTAACTAGCTTAAAATGTTCAAAGATCTACAACCTACGATGCTTAGAAGCAACCAATTAGTTGTGCCACAAACAAGTGAACGGGTTCATTCAAAATAGATTCACCTCCATGGCATGTGGAGATTGTTGTAACATTAAGGACTTGAACACACAAGCTTGCAAATCAAGTTGTCCTAACAAAAAGATTGATAAAGAATAGATCTTAAATTTCAAGTATTTCCCATAACAATAGTGATTCTTAATCAAAGTCAAATGTTTAACAAATTTTTCATCTACATTGACTTGAAGCAAACATTGAAAATAAACAATGTTGAAAACATGGACAACAAGTGGCTAATCAAGAATTTGTTGGTCAAATTTTCATCAAATTTCCTAGTAATCATGTATGACACAAGGGAGGTCACTAACAACCACTAACTAAAAACAATTTCAACTTCCACAATAAAAAGTTGAAAATGAAATCAAAAGATGAAGCAAAAAAGGATAGAGAGTACTTGTGCAAGTCACCTTAACACCTTCAACAATTTTTTTGAATGTTTCTTAACTTACTAGAGTTGATTTCTAGAGTTGGGATCAATGAAAGGTAGAAATTATGTTTGATTCCCAAAAATGAAAGTTAAATATTTGAATAGTGGAAAGTTAAGTATTCAAGCCCCATTGAATTCATATCTAAGCCAATGATGGTTTCTCACCCCTTGGAAATTATTTCATGCTTACACAACAAGTCTTTAAAATCTTTGAATGCATTACACTAAAAGGCCATTGTATTGGTGATACAAATAGACTAACTTTCATACCTATCACAAAGTCACAAAGAAACACATCTCTCTTTTGGGAGAATGTAATAAGCATTTTCACAAACTTAAGCAAGGGTAGTAAGCATGTCAAAATGGCCAGCATAGAAATGTCACATAGAAGTTCAAATTGGTCTTAGCAATTGAAATGTGTGCCATATCCTTGGCCAATTTGTCCACTAAAGTTTTATATTCTACCAAGACACGTTTGGATTGGCTAAGCATAGATTGAAATCTAGCAAGTCTTTACATTTCACAAAATTTTGTTACCTTTTGTATGAAAAATGACAGCCAACTTAATAAGGGGTTTATCACATTGTGGCCTTGCCATTTACATTAAAAATTATTTTAAGACGAAAGAAGAATTATGGAAATTCAAAATTTTCACCATGCAAAAATATAATCCCCAAAAAATCCTCTAAAAAATCGCAAAATCCTTTAAGATATTATAACTCTATATGTAATTTCAAGTTTAAACACAAGCCAAAATATCATCTTTCAAAAGTCCTCATACAATATTAGACCTACTAACTAGGGCCCAAAATCCCTTAAGCTATTATACTTTTTAATGAATTTTAACACAATATTTCTGCCTTGGCAAGCAAGGCCAATAAATTCAATGTGTCAAATTTTGGGAAAGCATGCAAAATAAACATAGACCAACTTCATTATGAACTTCATCATGGAAACCAAATCCAAGTGGGACAAAGTTTGCATAACAATGTGGTGAGCACAACAATGGATTCTCTCCAAGTGAGGATTTGAATAGTATGACCAAAAAATCTATGGATTTAAAATTGAAGGACAAAGTACCAAATCAACATTAAAAAATGGGGCAAATATTAATATGACACAAGTGATTAGAATATATCACAATCTTGTGGTTATTTTTCAAAAAAAACCAAACCAATATATGAAATCATAAATTGCAATTACTATCAATTAGTTTTCATTATGTTTTAAACAATGAATGTAGATAAATATATGATAATATTTTGCGTTAAACAAGTTATGCAAATAATAATGTAAACATCATTGAACCCATATGCGTCCTAGTTCATTATGTGTTTCATTAGATTTTAAATGAAATTGAACAAATTTACCATGGTGAAAGTGGCCAACCCTTTAGAAAACAAGGATCACTTAGTACGAACAAGTGAATTCATTAATAACTAATTGAATTCTCCAATAGTTAATCAAATTCATTAATAGTTAAGTCAGTAATAATAAATTCACTAATAATTAATTCGGACTTTAAAACCTAACCCACCTAAATATTTAGCCCACCAACTTAAGGTGCAAGTGTGAAAGTTTGAAGTTTTCACTTACTCTCTCTTCTATGTTTTAGAAGCCAGCCTTCAACCATTGAACTACTATTTAAATGATAAATATTTTTTGTCATCATATATTATTACGCTTTTTTTTTTTTACCTTATGTTATTTTTGGCAATTTTTGGTTATTTTATTATAGGTTATTTTATGTTATTTTATTGTAAACTATTGTTGTTATTTTACATTATTTAACCATAGGCTATTATTGGTTATTCTAAAATATTTACCATAAACTATTGTTGGTTATTTTAAGTTATTTACCATAGGCTATTGTTGGATATTCTATCTTATAATATATGTTGGTTATTTTAAAATTTGTACCATTGGTTTTTTTTTTGTTATTCTATGGTAGGCTATTGTTGGCTATTTTTGGTTATTTACCATAAACTATTATTGGTTATTCTATTGTAGGTTATTGTTGGTTATCTTAGGTTATTTTAACCTAGGTTATTCTAAATTATTTAGCATAGATTTTTTTTGTTATTCTATCATAAGTTATTGTTGGTTATTATTTTATTTTATATTAGGTTATTTTAGGTTATTCATTGGATAGGCTATTTTTGGCTATTTTATCATTGGCTATTATGGGTTATTATATCATAGGTTATTTGTAGTTATTTTAGGTTATTTATCATATAATAATTTTGGTTATTATATTGTTGGTTATCATTAGTTATTTTATCATAGGTTATTGTTGGTTATTCTATTATAAATTATAATTAATTACTCTATTATAGGTTATTGTTTAATAATTTATCATAGGTTATTCTTGATTATTTTAGGTTATCCTTAGTTTTTTTGGTTATTTTAATTTAACCCACCTTAGGTTATTATTGGTTATTTTATCGTAAACTATTCTTGGTGATTTCAAGTTATTATATCACAAAATATTTTTGATTATTCTAAGTTATTTTTCCATAAATTATTTTAGGTTATTATCGGTTATTCTACCATATGGCATTTTTGGATATTCTAAGTTATTTTATTGAGAGAATTATTGAGGGATTTTTTATATTATCCACCTTAAGTTATTATATTAAAAAAATTACATGTTATTTTTATATTTTAAGTTATTTTTAGTTATTATACTTGGGATAAAATAACATGTATAACATAAAATAAAATGACCTTGAATAACTTAAGGATATAACTCAAAATAACATATAACAACTTGAAATAAAATAACCTAAAGTAAAAAGCCTACAATAAATTAAAATATAACCTATGATACCTTGAAATAAAATAACCTATAATAGTTTAGGGTTTAACCTAGGTTATAATAACTTGCCTATAATAGCCTATAATAACATAGGGTATAACCTAAACTAAAATAACCTAAGGTAGCCTAAAATAACATAGGATAGAGCTTAGAATAGCCTAAAATATCGAAAATAACAACATAAAAAACTTTTTTAGCATAATGAATTATGTCAACTAATAGTGAAACATGATGTTTACATAGCGACCTTACAATGAAATAATTTTAACCAGGTGTGAACATGTTTCATTTTTAAAATCCGCACCTCACTTTTGTACTAGTGCATTTACATTGACTTCAATTTCTCTCACATTTCTAAAAGCAATAAAAATATTCAAACAAAATAGTTTGAAGTGTGAATACATCATAAAACTCTACAAGAAAACAAGAAATTTCTTAGAATAGTAGTTTTAACCTTTTTTCCTATGTGGTCTTACCCAAACTCAAATTTCACTCAGACAAACTATGGTGTTATGATTTATAATAATATAAATTCCCTAACAAATCTAAACCAACTTTTAACTTGGAAATATCAGCATGGGAACCAATCCATGTTAATGAAGCACACACAAAAAATGAAGAGGAAGGCAAATCCAAGGCTTGTATAAATATTATGGATTTGATTACTTTCTAACAAAGAATACAATAGAAGTTTGCAAATTAAAGATCTCACACTTGAACACACTCATCTTATATTACCAAAAACAATTGCCAATTTTTCAATATTACAAAATTGAATGTAAAAAACTTTGCCTACAATTGATCATTATCACTTGAAGATCTCAAATGACCACATTGATCTCTAAGGTTATTGATAAATTACAAAAGTAGTAGCCATGGACATTGAAAAATAAAATAATAATAAATTCTATAAAAACAAAGTCTAAGCAATAAATAGTTTTGATATATTCCTTCTAATACATTTCTTTTTTGTTTCTTTGGCAATTGCACTATAAATCCTAGGTACTATGGATAACCCCTTTAAAAAACACAACATTTGGGGGACACATGTCCTTGTGATATCATAATTTGCATTTGGATGTGAAGACAACAAAAAAACTTTTCCTCAACCTTCCCAATCATTCTATTAATTAACATGGGTGCATTTTTGTTAAAAAGGCCAATTCTTGTGTAACAAAATCCTTTTTTCATGTCAAGTTGTAAATTAAATTAATGTTGAATTTTTGAAATGAACTTTCACAATGTTATTTCCAATGTATTATGAGACCATTTTTATAAATTTTGAAATCAATCTAATGAATATGAAGTACCAAAAAACATGTTTAAATGTGTAAGATATATTTTTGCTATTTACTAGACTCCTTGAAGGCTTTCAATCGTTTTCACCAACAAATTTATGGGAAAACCTTTAAATACGACATTACATAATATGATGTAACATCTTCTTAAATCATAAGTATTATAAAAAATATATGTTAATATGTCAATCATGACTCTAAAAATAATATTCTTATTGAATAAACCTTGATCATATTTGGTGATGTCATTTTGATTAGACTACTAGTTCCTTATAAAGATTTAATCAAGTGGGAACTTTTGGCTCATTTTAACTAAAACACACCCACATGTACAAACAAGGGGGTCAAAAAATAGGTGCACCCTACACACACCCCTTCATGAATTCTTTTGGAAGATCTCAAACCCACCCCCCACCCCCCACCCCCAAATAATTTTGTGATTATTCTAACAATTTGCCTCTCCAAAACAAATCACTAGCTTTAAGCATCTTTATTTGTTGCATTGCATGACTTAAATTATAAACATATACAAATATGTATATATTACTATGTATGTATCTAATCAATGAATCTAAAAAAGTCATTTAGTTTTCATGTGCAATCAATATTGACTTTTGGACTTGAACTTGTGACATACTAGACTTGTAAGAATTGACTTCTAATACAACCGCTTTCCAAGGATTTCTGAGACCAATTGCACCACATATTGGGTTTGCAACTTGGGTGTGAGGTTTTTCCCCTCCTTGTTAAGGATAGATATTAAGGATTTGACTACTTTCTAGCAAGGAATATAATAAAAACTTGGAAGCTAAAGTGACCACACTGATCTTATATAAAGTCAAATAATTATGAGTTTAATTGCAAGTTTTATCATCCTTGAAATATGTAAAACTTTTTTTAAAACTTAACAAATGGATGTGGGGAATGATAAATAGGTTACATCAACTTCCTAGATGGACAACACGCCCCATCAAGAATGAATGTAATAAATTATTACAAAATTATCACTACTCGACAATTTATCAAAAGAAATAGCGAAGTTATGAAAAACTCAACAACTATTTGACTAAAATTGTGTAATTTGTACTTAAGTCTTGAGTGCACATTTCACAACATTTGCTATAAATGACCCAAGGGAGGTTACTTCCATGTTTTTCCAAATGACATGCAAAAAACTATAAGGGGCAACTGAATGAAAATAAATAAATTTATCATTCACTTCAATGCAAATAGGATATCAAGATGTGGATTATGAAAATATATCTAGGATATACTTCAAATATTTCCAATCTTAATAGAATATGTGAGGTTGTTATTACTTCTTCCTTTGATAACCCACTTAGGAGATATCAAAATCGGTCAATTCTCCCAATTTTGAACCATGTACAACAATGGATGTCAATCCAATTGTTATTATCAATTGTTGTTATTTTGTACATGTAAATGAAAAATATTGTGCATTTGAAATGACTTGATCTCTAGCCTTGGAAATTATCTTTACATGCATGAACTAAGCCATGACCCAAGCAATAGAATTAAACAAATGTTTCTTGGGCATTTGTGGAACTCCCAAGAATATGAAGAATGAAGTTTCATAACCTTGTATTCAAGCATGGGTCTAGCTTGTGGTAATAAGTGGAAAATAATTGTAAATTGATATTGTTTGTGGTTCCAGTCATTTCCAAATCGATTTGCACTCACTCCAAAACAATTGTTTGCCTCCAACCATCGAAGATTGGGACATTATTCGAATGAGCACATGATTTGTTAATGTATCATTCATTAACTTTCACTCCAATCTTAGTTGCAAATTATGTGTTGTTTTCCTCGTATTGTCATGTTTCTTTAGGTTGTCAAAATATATTTTCCCATTCACATTTGTGCAAATGGTGCATTTCACTTGGTTGACTATTCTTTCTTTGCCATTTATCATCTTACCCCACAAAAAATATGAAGCCCAAGACTCTTGACACTTGGACACATGGTAAAATCAAACTTCAAAGTTCAATACATGTCCTATATTCATGCGAAATACCAAAACAAAATTGCATAGATAACTTTATAATCCACACACAATCACACAAGCATATAAGCAAATTATTCAAGCTTGGTGGTGAAAACTTATTTGTGTCTAATAAAGTTAGTGCAACTCACATGTCCCCATATTTATGAACCTTCAATGAGGTTGTGAATGGGGCAACAACAAACTTTCCACCCACTTTACATTATGATTACATTGACATATGAACAACCTTCAAACTAACAACCATCTTCATGTACTTCATGAAAATAAAGTAATCATAATGCACCACAACAATCACAAAATTTCAAGAAACATTAATTATGAAAGATTCTTGATGCACAAGACACTCATGAAAATGTACTATGTAATTAATTATGAACATGAAGTTGAAACTCAATGATGAAACTTGTAAACTTGGAGCAAAAATTGGCAATGAAACAATCATCTTTATATGAGCCTTTAGCTATTTTCATTATCAAAGGTGGTGAGATGACCAAAAGCCTAATATTTAAATATTGGGATGTAACCATATTATAATAATCAATAGATTTCATTAAATTTGTGAACATATTCCATCCATCACATCGCATCCTAGCTATCATTGCTTGCTATCATTCCATTTTTTTTTCCAACCCCCTTTATGTTTTAAATCCTTTTTAAATGGGCATGGAATTTTGTAACAATTTGGTTAATTTTAGCCCCTCAAAAAAGGTCCAATGTGCCCATTCTTTACATTTTTTTTTTTGTAGGTCATTGTTTTCTAAAAACTTTTTAGGTATTTGAAAAAAAAATACATTATTTTAAATTATGGCTTTTAACAAGGACATCTAACTATTATATTAAATTTGAACTCCACGTTGTTGTGCACTACTAGTGATGATCAAATATTTTTTAAAATTCTTATGTTTTCATATGGTTTTCAATAATTCATCATTATTGATGTTAATGTCAAATTTAGTTTAAACTAATTTACTTTTCATGGACATGAAAAGACACGTGTTAATTTGTTTTCTCATATCCATGTTTGTGGATAGGGAAAAAAAGTGAAGTAATTATAGAATGTAAGTAATTATTAGGAAAGTTGGGAAATAGTTATTAAAAAAAAAGTGAAGTAGTTAGGGTTGAAAATGTAGTTGTTTTTTAAATTGTCTTTGGAATGGTCCATGGACAACCATACAAAGGATTCTGAAAAATCCCCTATATCCTAGTTTCGATTACCTGTCACCAAAATTATGAACATGCTACAAGGACATATAATCAATGATGACCTTGGATAAGATTTGGAGAGACCCTCAATACTTGCCATAATGCATTGAACTACACTTTTTAATATGATGCATTTTGAAAATCTTGAAAACCTTGGGTGTGTTCTTAATTATTTCCATACACTAGGACAAGATGAATGTGTGGAGTTTTGGGATGGGATTAAGATGAGTTCACACAATTGAATTCAAGGTGAAGTCAATTTGCACAAACCACAAAAGATAGTGGTCAATGAAAATTAAAGCCAAAATGGCACATGGAAGAATCACATGCAACTCCATTCACAATTCACACGAATGTGGCCTAGATTTGGGAGGAATCGTCACTCTTTTCCTTATAATATGTTTTATGATTGACAACATGGATTACATTAAAATGGCTAAATTTGCCAAGGTTCCAAATTAATGGGAGTCCTAAAAATTCCCAATTTTGCTAACTTATGACTTGCACAATTTTGTGGGCTCATAACTCCTACATATGAATCAAATTCAATAACTTTTAGAAAAAGAAATTGTAGCCTTTGAACAAAACTTTTCAACACCATATTGCATGATCTAATCAAAAGTCATGTGGTTTTTATTTGCTAGGTTCTAACCATCAAAAGTCAAATTGTCATTCAACTCTTGACCATTGTTTTGGCCATAACCCTCCTAAGAAAGACATTTTGTTGTCCCTCCCATGAGTTGATTGCACACCTGTTAGAATTGTGATGTATTCCCTCAAAATCCTTGAAAATCACCTCTAACATGATTTAACACATAAAACTTTAATCAATACAAAACAATGACAACATAAATTTTGCAAAACTTCTTCATTATTATTATATCCCTTCCAAGAATAACTTATGGAGGCATATAGCAATGGCATACATGTGTGTCATACATTAATTATGTGAAGCAATAGTCTATCAATCCTTTTGTAATGTTGTTTAGAAGTTTTTTGACAATTTCACCTAAACATTTGTTCCATTGCCATTAAGTTCACCATTAAACTCAATGTCACAAAAGAAATAATCACTATTAAAATTTTGAAATACCATATTGATGATGAATTTTCAATTTTAATTATTTTTTAACTAAAGGGCAAGCTAGAAGAGAAAGAAAAAAATGACTTCACATTGTCAATTTTTCAGAGAATTGAACATTGAAAAATCCAAAATAATGAGCTATCACATTACATTCATAAACTACATGCAAACTTAATGTAATTATTCCAATAATTATTTGAATATTTAATTATTCAAATGGGCCTACCACGCCCAATGTTTTTGGAAAAAAATATTTTGACAAGATGTATCAATTATTTGTAGAAATTATGGGAAATAATCCATAGTTTGTGCCCTTGCCATTAGCTTAGTCCATAAATGGTAGGCATAAACATTTTACCAACCAATGAGGTGAGCCAGCATACACCCAAGGGGCCCATTTTTTTTCTTTTGGTGAAGGAGGGGGAATGTTGGAAATTTTTTGTTCACAATGTGTTCCCACCAATTTCCCGATGCATTCCCAAAATGTTCACAATAACAACTCATTTTATCCCATATCCTTTGCCTTAAGTTCTACATTTGGTATCTATTTTGGGATTGTCCACAATTTGAACTTTTTTTATGGGCCAATCAAAGATGCCCATCAAAAAAAACTTTGGGGTCGCCATACCTAATTAATATGGGTCACATTATACACTCTATTTCTTTTTGTAAACCTTCTTATTAAAATGCTAGACTTTAGACTAAATGTGCACAAATAATGTCACCAAAAAGGAGTAGCAAAAGTTCATTCCTTCCTCCACCCTATAATAATCACCACATATCTTCCATAACTTACAAAAGACAATCAAAAGTCCTTGAAAACAAAAACACTCACCATTACCAAACAATTTGCAAAATACTACAACAAAACCACTAAACATGCCATTGTCAAAACATAACACTTGCAATGCATTGAAGAACAACACATTAAAAACCAACACATTGTTGTTTTGCATTCTTCTACAAGTAAGCAAAGCAAGCTCATAACCAAATTGAAGAAGAATATGAAGCAAATGATTTTCACACATAATCACCACCATTGATAATTTCCTTAACCTTTGCCACTCATCATGATCTTTGCAACTACCAAAAGGTTTGTAACTTCCATCCAATCATTTTTTGCTCATCCATTTAAGTTAAACATGTTCTCACTTCAAAAAAAATCTCGGTCATCATTATATGTTGCAATCATACAATCCATACTCCACAAATATTACTATTGTACATGTCTTAAATCTAAGATCTAGGAAACAAATATTCCTATACACCTTCTATAAGGTGCTGAAGGCAAAAATTGATTGAGGAAAATTTGGTAACCCCCTTGTTAATAATTGCAATCTAGGTGGTCATAACACATCACAAATTGAAATAACCACATGCCCACAACAAATTAATGTTCTAAAAGGAAAACATGGTTATATTCTCCTCGTCCAAGAATTTTATAGGTGACATATTATTTGATATCAATAGGTTTATGACCACACACCATGAACAAGGGTTGAACGTTAGATTTAGGTGGTGATAACCTAAACAATGTTCAAGGCAACTAGCCCCATGGATGCTACATGAGGATGAAATGTGACAAATGTATAATGAAAAATCATCCTTTTTTAAGACTATGAAAACTACCAAATAATTTTTTATGGAGCCTTTTAATGCTACATCACCCCCAAAAAATAAAAGGTTAATCACATTGATTCAAGAATTAAAACATGACAAATATTTTTTAACTTCTTACAATTTATCAAAAGAAAGAATTCTTCAATTTCTCTTTAAATTGAAACACCATGCCTTGAACATCATTTCACATATTCCCAATTTTATCTCACACAAAGATAGATCACCTCAAGGAATCCACATTAGCCATCTTCCAACAACATCATGGGTTACTTTTGATAACATTTTGTTTTCAAGAACCCCTATCACAAAGGTCAATACTCATAGGAATCCCCAAGTAGATGTTGTCAAATGTGCATTAGGTGTGGTTAATCAGAAGGCATATTGTTGGCGCATCCACAAAAATATTAAGAGAAAATTTATTTTCACTTCCATGCTTCAAGGTTCCATGTATCACAGCAACTTAGCCTATTTACATCACTTTAAAATTTTGTTCATGCAATTGTAAGATCAATGTCTTAAACCATTTCTCTGACATATTGAAATGATCCATTTCATCACATCAATAAGACTTTGGATTAATGAACTTTCATGAATGAAAATGAGAAGGTTAAAAAATTTCACAATGGGAAAACACATTTGGCTTTCAGTGTCATTTCAATTTTTATTAATTGTGTGATATGCAAAGTATTCCATGCCATTTTTATGACATTCAATTCTCATTTTTATTTTCACCATTTGTTGGTGATTGCCACTATTTTTCCATTTTCAAGAAGCATTTAATTTCTTTGCCATTTTTCTTCCTTTTCAATTTGCTTGTGACTAGTGCAAAAACTAGTCTTGGACATGACATAAATCACATTTGAACTCCCAAACTAAGCACCTTAATTTTGGTCCTAGGATTAGTGACCTCACAAGGAAAAAATGCCATAAAGACTTTTATAGTATTACCTTGGTGGCTTCAACACAATTTGTAATGGTTTTTTAAATGATGAATTGTTCAAAAAACTATTTTTTTTAAAAATATATATATATATATATGAAGGGAAACAAAGAATCTTTTAAAATATTCAATAATATTTTTATTTTTGAAATGAAATGTTCAAATAAATTATTCGACAACATGTGTTGAAGCTACCCTTGTACTGTGGTTTATATAACCTAGCTTGGAATGGATGCCAAGAGGTTTTCAATCACATTTGTTCATTAAAATTAGAAGTGTTTTGGGACATGACTATGGTTTTTTTCTTCAATTATGTGATGTTGTTCAAGTGGTGATCATCCATCAAATGATTTAGTCATATTCTTAATGTGATTATTTAATTATGATGCAAAACTTATCACATTCATTGTGTTGTGTTATCTGAAAATGTCCTTTAAATTATTATTTTTAAAAATTTGTTTCAAAGTAATCAACTTGTAGGCTATAGCTACACAAGAAATTTTCTATAATCCAAAGAATGTGAATCCCTTAGCTTCCCTCTAGTGGTGTGCGTAAATAGGGCTTTTTGTGAATAGTTCATGGAAATGCTTCTATTGAATGCACATGAGAGCCATCACCTTATAATTGAACCATAGAATAGGTGACATTGTCTATAACAGGAGTTCATAAGAGGCAAAGTATAATGGGTTGTGAACATTAATTTAAATGAAGTTTAGGTTTTAAATAACATGAAGCTAAGTTTGGACCAGTGTTGGGTGTGTAAATGTAAATCAATGTGTAATGCCATATAAGTGTAAATCATTAACATTTACACACCTAGCTTTTTACATTTACATTCACATAATGGGTTTTGTGTGTGTGTGTGTGTGTGTATTTATTTTTATTTTTTTTACACTACACGCCCCATGCAAAATGTATTATGGCATGTAAAGTCATGTAAATATTTTAAGTCAAAGAGTTTTAGTTTTTTTTTTTTGGAATGTTAGAGATTTTTCAAGTTTTAAATATTGGGTTTTTTTTTTAAATTGCATTTTGGGAACTCTCTCTATCATTTTTGTTGTGTAGCAAGGAACAACAAAGAGCACTACTCCCCACCAATGTTGTGGTCTTCATCCCTTTAAGTGATCAACCCATTAAGCCTCCATTTCATGGTCTTTGTGTGTTATGGTCACTTGTTGTTCCTTCTTGCCTTCTTATGCATTATCTGTGTTCCCCTTCGTGTTGTTGTGTTTATGCAAGGAAGAGCAGGGAAGAATATTTCCCACTACCAATGAGATGGTCTTTGTTTTTGTCCTTTCATTGTTGGCTTGGTTCCTTGTCCTTTGCACCTTTTTGTGTTGCATATGTGTTCCCTCTTGTGTTGTGTTGTGCAGAAAGGAGTGGCAAGGAATGTTAACCCCACCATCATCAAATTTTGTCTTCGTTCCTTTCAAATGAACAATGAGCACCCCCTCCTCCCCTCCCCTTGTTTGTTACTCCTTTTCGCCCTCTTGTGCATTGGTTGTGTTCCCCTTCTTGTTGTTGTTATGTTTGTGTAAGGAGGAGCAAGGAGGAATGAGGAAGAACATTACCCCCACCCCCCACCATTGTTGGGTTTCATGTTTCAAAATGAAGATGAAACACGAAACAAGAATATGAAACATAAAGATAAAACATGAAACACGAAACATGAAATGTGAAACACTAAAGATAACTTTATTATTGGTTTGCTTGTTTGCCCTTTGTGCCTTCTTAATCCCTCTCGTGTTATTCTATTGGGCAAGGAAGAACAACGAAGAGTGTCGACCCCCACCATTGTCAATCTTCATCTTCGTTCTTTTTATGTGACCAATGAGCATTGTCCTTTCCCCTCCCCTCGCTTGTTGCTCCTTCTCACCCTCTTGTTTGTTGTCCATGTTCCCCTTCCTATTTTTGTTGTGTTTATGCAAGGAGGAGCAAGGAGGAGTTCCCCCACCCCCCCCAGCCATTGTTGGGTTTCTTGTTTGATCGTCATCCTTTCACCATTGGTTTGGTTCCTTGCCCTTTGCAACCTCTTGTTCCTTCTTGCATTGTTTTGTTGTATAAGGAAGAGTGACAAGGAACACCAACCCTTACCATCGTTGGTCTTTGTCTTTGTTTGTTTTAGGTGAGCATCCCCCCCTCTCATTGTTAGTTTTCATTTTCATCCCTTTGTCATTGGCTTGCTTGTTTATTAGTTTTCGTTTCGTTCCTTTTAGGTGAGCAATACCTCCTACCTACCGTTGTTGGTCTCCATGTTGTGTCCATGTTCCCTTTCACGTTGTTCTATTGTGTTAGAGGAGTGAGGAGGAAAGGTGAATTATAACTCTAGCCTTTACCATTGTGTTAGTCTTCGTCTTCATTCCTTTTTAGGTGAGCAACCCCCCATGCCCTTCATGGTTTTTGTGTGATTATTTTATTTATTAGTCTTTCACACCTTGTGTTTCTACTCCCCCTTATGATGTTATGCTACATCTATACTCCCTTTTGTGCTTCTATGTTGCATAAAAAGGAACAAGGAAGAATAGCAAGGAGGAAAAAGTGGGGAACACTACCCTGCACCATAGCTATAATCTTCCTATTCGTCTTATTTAAGTGAACAAAACCCCACCCCTCCACTTCAATGGTTTTTGTGTTGTTTGGTTTGGTTATTGGTCCTTCACATCCTCTTGTGTTACATCTATGCTGCCTTTTGCATTGTTGTGGTCCCCTTCATGTTGCCTTGCTGCACAAGGAGGAATGAACTTGCATTGTTCAATAATTAGCAACCAATAGCAATAACCAGCAACCAATAACACCAACTAGTAGCCAACAACACTAACCAATAGCCAACAACACCAATAATCAATAGTAACAACTACTAATAAAATCTAATAATTAGAACTACCTAAAGTAGTAGCAATGACCTTCCAATGATGGTTGGTGTAGATGTTTTAAGGCCTGTAAAACATAAATAATATTCTCATGATCCTTAAGATTTAGAACATTTGTTTTCATCTTTTCATGTGGTTGGTCTTCCATGTGGGATTCAAACTTCATCATCACATGTGTTAGCATGAATACTCTTCCCTCTAGTAATCAAACATTTTAATTAATAAAGGCATTGTCAATATTGCATTAGCAAGCCAAGTTTTGGGCTAGTTTTGATTGAAGGTCATCTCATTGGGCTTTTTTTGTTATCAACAATGGTGATGGACCAAATTGTAATGTTGTGCAGCAAATGAGATTTAGCGTTTGTTACCTTTTTGAGTTTCCCCAATTCCAATTTGACAAGAAGACAATTTAGGAACGAAAGGGATTTGTGCATACAACAAAAGTTTTGGGGTTGGCGCCCTAAAGCGACATGTGGAGGCAAAACATCAATAATTCCTTAAGGCGTATATTGTTGACATTGCCCATCATGAACGGATTTCAGATCCACAAGTTACTAGTGCAAGGGAGGTTCAACCTACCAAAAAATGTCCAAAGGTGGCCCCAAGTCAAATTTCATCATTCTTTGGCAATCCCATTCCTTGCAAGAAACATGAGGAGTGTCAAAAGTTTTTTTACAGGATCTAGTCCTTCTTACATCTAAGGGATTTTTCCCCTTAAGCACTTGTGAAAACCTTTGGATGTGACACTTTGCATTACAACTAGATCTAAGAGTTGTCTTCCCTTTTCGAAAAGCAATGAGTGAAAAACTCCTTCCAATGATGCTGGAAAAGTGTTTGGAGGAATATGTGACACCATTCCTTGATGCCACAACAACTACAACAACAACGTTTGATTTGTGGATGAATAGATGGGCACATGACACTTTTGCCCTTGTCATCAATTTCTTTATACCACAATGGGAACCTCGTCATGTATGTGTGGGTCTTTTTGAGGTTGATGACACAACAAGGGTTGAATTAACAAGACAAATGAAGGCTTTATTTGAAAAGTTCAAGCTTACTTCCAAGATTTTGTGTTTTGTTAAAGATGAGGGCACAAACCTAGGGACAATGGTTACAGCCTTAAGATCTATGGTCACATCTAAGGCACTGAAGCTAAATGTGCCTTTTGATGGGTCTTATTTTGGGCATGCAATGAGTAAGGCTGCCCAATATGCAACTTTTGAGGAAAAGGTTGTAGCAAATCTAACACCAATGGATATTAAATCAACACAAGCATCATTACAAGGTTGCATTACTTGGCCCAAAAAATCAAGTAAACCTTAAATGTAGAAGTTGATAGAGTTGATGTTGTGTTGATCTTTGTTCAATTTTTGGAAATTTTTCATGCTCAAACTAACACATGGTTTTGGGTTGTTCATCGTGCATTTTAGGGAAAGGCTCTAAGGAATGGAAATGTGCATGCTTGGATTGTGGCTTACCTAAATGAAAGCTAACAACACCAGTGAAGACTCGCTTTGCATCAAAGGTATCAATGTTTCAACAATGCTTGATGTATTGGCAAGCAATTATTATGTGTTATAGTCGTCAAACTGAACATTGGCCAACAAGATTCCTTCTACAATGACATGGGTGATTGCAGAAGCAATTTGTGAAGCATTATCTCCAGTTATAACATGTGTGGTAAACCAACATCGTGGATATTGGTTGCTTTCTAATGCACTTGCTAGCACAATTAGATTGTATGTGAGATTGGAAAAGGAGAGATCGAACATGCAAGCCAAGGTCGATCTTGCCACATCCTTGGACATACAAATGAAAGTGAAGCAACTTGGGTAGCTAACATGACAGAGCAAGTGACATGTATCTTGCACCCTTTTTTGGGTTTCATGAATTCTTATAATGCATCCAAGGCACACAATATGTTGGCTCTCATGCTAGATCTTCATTTTAAGGATCTTAGCTTGGTAGGGGACTATGTTGATCATGCATCAGCAATTCAGATTACTTGTGCTTATGATGTGCACTTTATCCTTCTAACCCATCAAGAGTTGATCAAAAGATGCACGAACAATTGGTGACTTCAAGTGTTCAGCAAGAGATTGTATGCAATAGCAATGTTGTATTTGGAGTTGGGGCATCGGAGATGGAGACAAGCCTTGAACAAGTAAGTTTCTTGTTTTCTTCTTGTGTTTATGTGACATGTGATTTCATTAAAAAAAAATCTACATATAGAATGTAGGCCACTAACATTTTTCCATACCTTACACATGAATTCAGGTTTGTTGAAAGTTTAATTGTTTTCAAACCCTTGATGTGCCCTTGAAGGAAGCCGAATCACCTCTTTAGTGGTGAGGAAAGCATGAAGGGCAATTCCCAACGGTTGCCTTTCTTGCAAGTGCAATATTGGGCATACCTAGTAATCATATAGGGATAGAGCATGTTTTTTCTATTTCAGGGATCGTCACATGCCTTTGTCAATGTCAAAGAACCTACATTTGTTAATTTTGCTTATTAAAAATGGCCAGATGACCCATGTGTGGGATTAAAAGATATGGGAAGTTTGAGGAGCTAGATGAGGGACTTCTAGATGTTCTTGCTTTTAAATTTCCCGAGGCAATTGAGTGCCACATAAAGGAGTGCTAGGAAGATTGGGAGACCTTTGCTTGATTTATGGATTTTGGACTTTGGACATTCATTTATACACACTACACATCATGGAGTTTTTTTCGGTATGCCATTTCTTTTTTTTGTGCCCATGCAAGCATTTTTTTACACGACGTGTATGTTTAAAACTATATACATGCCAAATACTGGTTTGGACCAGTGTTGGCACAATAATCAACTGGGTAGGTTATCAAAACAGTTTTAAAATTTTAGACACATCAATAATGAATTTCATTACTAAAGTAATAGTCTCAATTATCAATTTACTCAGTTATTTTTGGGTAATAACCATCAGTTATGCATAAGGTCCAGTTCTCAAATATCTGGTTGAGAACCATTAGTTATACAACTGTTATGGAATCTATCTATTCTTAAATTTATTAAAAACTCCTGTTTCTCTGTTTTCTACAGTAATATGTATATTGTCTTAGGATTGATAACCTAATTGGATGATAACTGGTTCATCCATGTAGGTTATTAAAATTTGAAGATTGAATATTGACTATTAGGTTATTGATATCCGGCCCCTGCTGGTTCCGCTGGTCAAAACCCAGTAACTGGCCAACTGTGGTTTGGGACCTGAAAATATGCATAAGGATATAAGCTCTCCTACAGGGCTAAGAAAGAAATGTGATTGGCTTTGATTGACTGGTCACAATGATTGGCTTATGTGGTGTGACATCTGCAGTAGTACATCGAGACTACTACATAGCAAACCCACCTGGACCAATCAAACTATCTACCCAATAAACAGCAAGTGTTAACCTTCGATGTGCACTTTAGCAGCCTGTGCATGGTGTGCAAAAATGCTGGGTCACAATCATTTAAGCTGACCCAGATCGGCATGTTTTGATTTTTCTTCAGCCAATTTAAATTTCCAAGGTCACATATTGAGCACCAGCGGAGTTGCTGTAACAGAGATATAATTCCCTGAGCTCTTTGTAAGAAGCTTTCTGCACATCTGTTCCTACACAAGTTGACTCTCATGAGTGGGCAAGAGGAGGGAGAAAGCTAATGCCTCTTATGCACTAGGCAGCTCTAGTACAAGATACAACTTGCTCACACAATCACTCATAATGCATCATTATGCACAGGAGTCCCATTCTGCAAAAAGTCAAGAGTGTTTCAGTTTTTTTCAGCTTTGTGTCAGCGGAGCTGGCTCCAACCACTTGGGGTTCAAAGATAAGAACTTGATTGTACACTCTGCTGCTGCTCCATCCACTTGGAGTTCACAGACGAGAAGCTGAATGTACACACTGCTGCTCCACCCACTTGGAGTTCAAAGATGAGAACCTAAATGTACACTCTACTTCTATTTCATAACCCAGCAGAATCTTACTTGCTGTAAGTATGTATCTTTGACCCTCATCATCACAAATGCAGGCAGCTTTTTCACAAATGCATGCTCCAGCATTTAATGGGATTCCATTTCTCTGCAACAGTGATGACCTACAGCAAACTGGTCAAACCACCACCATTCATTGCTTGAATACAGGAGACACTCAAGGAGTCTCCTGCTGATTTGGGTACCTGACCAGTAGTCATGGCGATACTTGTAGGTTTCCAACAAGCTTGAAAAGTTTCCAGCCCACAAGCACAAATGTAACAACAGAGCCTACTGGTAACAACAAAAAAAATTGTGAACCAACTTAGTCAAAAAAGGTAACATGGCAGCTGCTGCAAAGCAACATAGAATGTCAGGTTTCCAATCATGACAATAAATTTCTCACTGCAAACTCCCAATAAAAGCCATACATTTGACTGACAATTTGAAAAATGAGAAATGACAAACTACAAAATACAACAAGGACTACAATTTAATCCTCAACTTTCCAAAGAGAATGGTAGAAAACAAACCAGCTTGGCAAGCAATTTACTTGCTGAATTAGGTTTTCCCCAATACATGTCAGTTAAATACTCACCCAGTCTTCCAAGAGTGCACACTAACACTCTGCAGACTAATGAAGAACTAAAGCACCATACCCATTACTAGCCTCTTACAAAACTTTGTCGCAGGTGCACAACAGATCTCCAAGGTGCTTAGTAAACACCAGACTTTATGATTGTAGCACATGGCTCAAAACAAAAGCATTTGTTTGTGGGAGCAAAGATACCCATAGACTGCAACACTTAAATCTAGCAAAAACCATCGGGTTGTCATATTGTCTTCTTTCTAAGATCATGGAGTCTTAGACCCTAATCATTGTGCTTCAATGGCACAGCAGCTACAAAATTTTGTGAGCAAATAAAATCAATTTGCTGGATTGCATCATCGAGAAGCTCAAATTGAAGCTTTGTGAATCAATCCACATGAGTCAAAAATCTTGCAATATGATGGACTCAAAAGAAAACAAAATTGTCATCAGTGCTTGCAGCATGAGGAGATTCTCTTGTTTCAATCTTCAAGCAACAGCTGGGATATCACTGGCAGCAGCTGCAAACCAATTGTTGGTCCTATTGTCATCGAAGACCAAATCTGCAATGTCACCTCCTGCCTCATCATCAAGAGGATCAAAGCTGATTGCAGAGAAATCCATCAATGGTTCTCCTTGTAGACAACTTGACATGTCGAAGATGAAGTCTGCATCTTCAAAGTAGTCATGTGAGAGAATATCTATACTCATGTTATGTTCTTCCGGTAGGATGTTGTTTTCTGCTATAACCTGATCAATCAGATGTGGTTCAGGATCACTAGTGCAGTGATCACTGACCTGCAGTCCCTCTGTTGTTGTAGCACATGATTCTTCTATCCTTTCTTGAGGCAGATCACAGACTGCAGTTTCTGCAAGGCATCCTTGAAAGGAGTCCTCAGATTCTCCAGCTCTCAAGAATTGATCACACATTGAATTCTCAGAATCGGATGGCAAGCACACAAACAAACCACTCTGATCATAAATCTCAGAGCATTTCTCAGTATCTACTCCAACTTCTTCTCCAACAGAGTCTGCTGCATTGCCCCTTGATTCTACTTTATTAAGTCCACAGAAACTAGAAGGAATCTCAGTAGAGCCAGCCGATGATCTTGTCGCTGGTGCATGGCTGGGCTGATCTTCCAGCTGATCATGGATGGTAGTCATGTCAGAAGGAAGTTCAACTGGTTGTTGCTGATGACCTTCTGACATTCCTGATCTGTTTTCTAGCAGGTCCTTCACTAGCTTGATCTCCGCGGCTTCTTCGTGCAAAAGATCTGCACCTGCAGCTGCTGAGGGCATATCAGACTGCACCTGCACCCAGCTTTCGAAATTTGTCTGCGCTTGCGGACCTCTGATTTCCCTCGCAGCTTTGTCATAAGCTCGAGCTGCTTCCTCTGCTGTGTCGTAGGTTCCGAGCCACAGGCGCAGCCCTTTGAAAGGATCCCGGATCTCGGCTGCCCACTTTCCCCATGGCCTTTGTCTCACCCCCCTGTACTTAGGGGGCTTTGATCCTTGTCGCCCTTCTCCTGTCTTCAGCAGCTGAGCAGCTTCTACAGGAGAGCCGGTGTTGCTGGTGATCAGCGATGCAGACAAACGGGTGGCGACAATGCTGCTCTTCTCTGACCTATTTTTCTTGCTAGACTTCTTGGCTACCAGCTGCTTTCTCAGCTCGGGAGATCTTTTGGTTTGGCAAAGACTCTTGAGAGACTCATGGGTACTCGGCTCTTTGATCTCGGACCTTGTGGTAGCAAGATCAGAGCTTGCACAATTGAGCCCACATTTCATTGCAGTTGCGGTGAAGACAGAATAGTAGCTCGGGAGTTCTGCCTCGTCTTCGCTATCGGAAAAGGAAGAACGAGCGCTTTCTGCACGGAACTGGAAGAGTCCAGTGGAATGGTTATAACAACGGCGGATCAAACGGTTACCTTCTTCTTCATCGCTAGAGGAGTCGGTGGCATCAGGATCCGTGCAAATCACTCGAACTAATTTCTTAGGCCTGGTGGAGTCATTCAACTCCTCGTCCTCCTCCGAGTCTGTCAACAGCTCTCGTTTGACAATCTTTTTGCTAATCTTCGGCAGTTGTGTGCTGTACTTGTGCGAGAGAGTCAAGTTTCTAGAACTAAAGGACTGAGGTCCTGGCATACCTACCACGTTTCTGCTTGCCCAATGACTCCGTTATGGACTCGTATCACTACGGCGGCTGCTTGCTAGTCGCTTCTATAGTCCACACAAGTAACATCGACTACTCTCAAGCGATGATGAGTGTCGCACCTGCAAAGAACAAGACAAGAAGAGACGAATAATAAGAAACTAGCAATTTGCATTTGCAATGGTGTTCCTGGGTTTATACTCCAGACTACGAGAGAAGTACTATGAGGAGGGAGAAAAAACTTACGCACATCGATGCAGAAAACCAGTTTAGCTACTCCCTTCAACAATTGGAGGCGTAAATATGTCCAGAAACAATGGCCGGTGAGCTTTCGAGCAGAGAAAAAACTCCTGAGCTAGTTTATAAAGACAGGGACAACAAATCTCTAACAAAGACGAAGCAGCTTGCGCGAAGGATGACGCATGAGGAGCAGTCTTACAGCGATGGTTAGAGAAACACAAATATACATTTTCTGCTTAGAATGCCTGTTGTTCCAAGAGAGATGTATTGCGACTGCGGAAAAGCAAAGCCTCCCAAGAAAACCCAAAACTGCGAACTCACACTAAACACAGAAAGCAAAAGATTTTTTTCTTTTATGTAACCTTCCAAAACCCCCCAACCTTTACCTTACCTTTAATTTGCGTTATTTTGAATTTGCACAAAATCCTCGCAAGTCAAATAAAGCAAATTAAGGCCCCCGTAAAAGGACAAAAGACGCCTACTTCTCAGAGAGACAGCACTAAATAACAGCCAAATTTTACCCCCCCCCAAACTGCCTCCTCCCCCACGAAGCATACACAGACCTGAACTGGAGTGTCACCTACCTAGCCCAAAATTACACTACAAAATGGAAAAGACAACAACTAACTACCCACCTCTACCTACCTACGCACCGTTTGCAAAGTAATTAACTAATTAATTCATGATGTAAGTTGTATTATGAGAATATGGTACACAAGGACTTAGGAGATGTAAATATGGTTAACACCCAGCCAGAAGCAGCCAGCGAGTTTGTGGGTACTATTTCTACTGCAAACTAATGGGTATGTGAATATAATATAATATATAGTTCTTAGTAATTAGTATCCAGCACTGATTGCTCGACCTTTTCATTCTCATGCCGCATGTGTACTTAACTAACTTTTGTTGGCCTTGCCTACCAAGGCAAGGATCGTTTTGTGTTTAGATTCATTACAGAGTATAGTAGCTTAAGGGATTTTCGACCCTAGGTAATAATTGTAGGTCTATTTTCATATGAGCATTTTTTGAAAGATGATATTTTGGCTCGGGTTGAAACTTGAGATTAGTTATTGAGTTGTTGTAATATCTTGAAGGATTTTGGTTTCTTTTAGAGGATTTTTTTTTGAAGATTATATTTTTGCATGCTGAAATATTTGAGTTTTCATAATTCTTCATTTGCCTTGAGATGCTTTTTTATGTAAATGGCAAAGCCACAGTGTGACACACCCCTTGTTGCACAATTAGAAGCATGCAAACATATTGCATATCTATCCATGAAGCAAGGTAGTTTGTTTTGTTTCCTAGTGTTGAGATTTATCAAACTGGGGTGTTTCAGATCATGTTCTTGGTAGCTTTGGAAAGCTCTGGATGAAGAGGGCTGCATCGGCTTTGTTTCATGATGTTTAAACTTGTGGTGTGAAAGTTTTTTGAATATTTAATGATTTTTTAATTAAAAATTAAATTATAGCTCTGAGATTTTTAGACGGATTGGGATGTGCCATTTGATTATTGAAGCATTTTCTTAATGAAAACTAAATAAAATCAAAACTGAAATCTGCATTGGAATTAGGGGTGTTCTTGGTGTTGTTGGAAAGCCCTTGGCAAGTCAGATTTAATAGAGTTTATTTCACAATTTTCTGAGTTGAAGTATGGAACATATTGATTTTTGAGTGAATTTTGTTGCTGGAAATTCAAACAAATTGCAAAAAGTGGGTTAAGTTGAACCCTCAATGTGTTCACACTGGCACCAATCACATAGGCTACCCTAATGTTTAATGATAGATGGCATTTCTTTTATCCTTTGGAATGACCCAATGTGTCTACATTTAATATGGGATAAAGAGAAGTTTTGTAGCTTAGATTGACCAAAAGTATAGTTGTGCCCCCCTCAAGGTAATGGTATAATGCTATGGCCATATTTGTAGCACAAAGGTCATGAGTTCAAACACAATGATGAGAAAGTATCTTCTACCGTAGGGTTGGATGACTTGAAAACATCCAACAACAGCTTGGGAATTGTGTTTAAAAAAAGAAAAAAAGCATAATTACCATTAAATCCTTTTTTCCAATTTTGTAATGTAATCATAGTATCCCCAAATGTATTTTGCTTTAATTGGTGACAATTTTGTCAATGACCATTAAAACAATAACTGTAGCAACACTCTTCCAGAAGAATAATTGGGTGTTATTAGGCAAAAAACATTTAAGAGAAAAGAGTTTCATTTGAAAAGGGAATTAATTTCACCTATTTATGATTTTTCACCCTCAAAAAAAATTGTTGCCAAAACCTTTTTTTACATGCACTCCCAAATTGGGAAATGGGAAAAATACCTTAGAAAAGGGTGTGTGATTTGGTGGACCTTCTCCAAAATATGATGAACACATAAAATGAGTTTTTCTCATCCTCGATTGTGCAAAGCATGGGCTTTTGAATAAGGAAAAAGGGTTTGTTGTTTAACTCAGTCCTTGAAAGTCAAATTTTGACATCAAACATTATGAATTATTTCCTTTCATTGGCCTATCAAAATAAATACATATTGTTGCCAAGGAGTTTGTAAGTTGCAACAAAAGCTTAAGCGATTTGTAAGAACATTGTGGTACATTGCATAACCACAACACAAGGTCCCTGAAATGGCCACAGACTAATGGGGCAAGGTTTACACACTGTATAAATTTTGTTTTATCAGTTTTGAGGATTTGAAAAATTTCACAAAGTTACATCATCAAGGACATGAACTATGATAAAAACATCAAAGTAAAAATGACCTTGAAAAGTCCTAAATTGGTAAAAAGATGGTTACAAGATAAGGAAAGAAATTTCATTAGGACTCACAATAATGGAATGAAATTTATAGCTTAATAATGAGGTTTAAGTGCCCTTATTTTTCATGGACTATATTAAAAAATTCACAAATAATACATAAGTGTGACCTAAAACCTTTAGACTTTCATGAGTATTCACATACATTGCCCTTTATATTTCTTGGAAATTGTAAAACACTGTTTTTTTTTAAATTTTGAAATATTAAATACATTCTTATGAAATTATAAAATGATGTTATTTTTTTTGTGTCCTTAACAAGTTGTGATAGTAATCAATAACATTCTTCAAATTTCGAAGAAGGCTATAATTTTTTTTGATTATGTGTGATCTACCTCTTTGATTTCTAGAGGCAATGTGCATTGTTATTATCAACATTTATCCTCTTTTTTTTTTTTAGCACTACTACACACAAAGTCTTTTAAAAAATGTGTTTTTCAAGCTTTTTAAGCTAATTTATCATCTAAGTTCATAATATACACATGCTCACAATTGTACAACTTGTATAGGTTTTATAGGGCAAGTAGATGGAAATGCTTGAATTTGTCAACACTTCATGCAGATAGTATAAAAGAAAGGCATATCTTTAGACCTTTTCAAAAATTCAAACAATAATTATGAGGCAAATAGGTTGAATATTGCTATGAATTTTTTTGAAAATAAACCCCTCTCTAACATAAACAATAATTTTTTATTTTATAAGTTGTTTTTTTCTTTTTTTTTGTATTTTGCCTAAATAGCACTTGTTTTGTACCTTTTGTGTTTCATAATTATTCTTATTTTTTTGTTTCATATGTTGCTAACAATGGTGATTTCTTTTTTTTTTTTGCCATCATTATTTTAATATGCCATTATTCACAATATTACAACATGGATTTTCTTTAAGGTATAAAATATGATGAAAAAGATAACACGAAAGTTTTCATTGAATAAATGATTCTAAAATACACTTAAAAAATCATCAATCTTTTGTACATTGCTAGGTTTTCTTAGGTGTAGGGTTTGGTTGTTAGATTCAAAGCCTATAAGAAATTGTAGTCAAACCATTCAAAAACTCCTCATTCTTTAAAGGATTTTTTGAATTTTTTCCAAACTCTAAAGGCATGTAGATTTTTTGTCATAATATTGTAAAGTTGGGGTCTTTTATGTCACAGTTTCAAAATGTCCTTGCAATATACTAAAACTATTTTTTTTTGGCATTAATTGTAAACAAAGGTTACATCTAAAGAGTTTATTAGTAGCTAGGCCTATTAAATAGAAGGATTGAAAAAATGGATACCTCATTGTTTAGTCTTTGAGGTAAACTTTTGACCTATTCACATCAAACATGATTTAACATTCAAAATTGTTTCTTGAAGATGAATATGCACAATGTGAAGTGATAATTTTTTTTATCATTTTTTAAATATATATTTCACTCTTGTTCACTCTAAAATGCAATGAAATACAAGTGTCATATGTTTTAATCTAATTTGTTTTAAAAAGAAATTTGATGTTGATGTAAATGGATGTTTGAAGATTATGAACATAACTCAACAATATATTTTGTTTTCAAACATCATGAACACAAATCAACAAAATGCCACATGAGGACAAACCATACAAAAACTAGCAAAACACAAACACAAACAAAATGAATTGTTCTCTCACACAATACTAACCTTTTTGATGATGATGCCTTGCACCTCCTTTATTTCCTTAATAACATTAACTTATCATTGACAAGATGCTTGGAGTACTATGGGGAAGATGATTTTAGAACATCTCAATCACATTGCTTTAAAAAGACCTAAATGCCAAATTTAGGATGACTATTACACCAAGTTATTGTAAGTATCAAATTGCACCAGCATTTTCATCAAAATTTATTCAATAAACAATAATGTAAACAAAAAATGATTGCTACTACTCGATTCATTGCATTATAAGCCACACATTGACTATTATTGATCGGTTAACCATAATGATTAACCCATGTGTCATCTTGTAAATCCTTCCTCAATGTATAATGTTCAACCTTTACTATTTAAAGGTGAAGAAGGACAAAATTTCAACACTATATTTGAATGTAATAAATATTAATATCACTCAAATATAGTATATGGATGGAGATGTTTTTAACAATAACATTGAAAAAGTGTCATCAATAATCACTTAAAGGTTGGGAAAGAAGAAAAAGGTTTCATTATACCAATAAACCTCAACTGAATTTAGGCAAATCAATTGGAAGTTTTTAGCAAAATAGGATATCTTAGACAACATGTAACAAATATTGTTATACTTAAAGATTTGGTTTTCCATGTTTTGTTGCATTTTGAAGGCCAAAAGAAACATGATATTTATTCGCGTTTCAATCAATTTTTTTTATCTATTTATTCATTTGAAGATTGATCTTTTGGCACCAAAAGACATGCAATGCACTTTGATAAATAACATCCTCACATTTTATTTTTCAAAATTGTCCTAAAGAAGCGTTTGTTTTTTCATTGTCACCAAAGTTGTAATTATTTGTTTATAAAACCATTTAACAAAATTTTGGTTATAATCCAATTATGAAAGTAAAAAAATGTAAAGATCATTTTATATTTTTGGCTATTGGAATGCATTGTAAAAAGATCTAGCATTTTTTTTTTCTTGAAATTTGGTCAGTGTGGGCCAAATTCTCTATGAAAAACCCTTTGAATAGGTAGAAATTAATTTTTTTTAAATGCAAGTCAAAATTTGAAAAAACAAATCACCGAACAAAAAATCATGGCTTTCAAACCTAGAACCTTTTTCCAACAATGGCAACATTCTAATTTCATTTAGTTTTGTTTGGTCCATACACTTTCAAGGCTTAGTCTTAAATAAATTGTGTTGTTGTAAATGCAACTTGCATAGTTTGGACATATGAGATCACATAGGTAGTACAATGGCAGCTTAAATGCTAATAATATTATTTTTTTAATGCTAACATTTTTAACAAGAATCTTTTGCAAAGAAAAAAATTTCATGAAGGAAAGTAAAAAATCTTTTGCATCATTTTGAAATATTGTAGTTTTTGACATAACTTTTTCATAATAAACTAATTGTTCTACAATGAAATGTTTAACCTACCATGATATTATGGTATAAATTCAAAACTTAAACAACCCATGTTGAAAAATACTTTGGTAATTGTTATCTCCCAAATTCTAATTAACTTGGAAAAGAACTAATACTTAAGGCCGCTTTAGATAAAGGTCCAAGAAGCAAGGTCTAATAAAACCGAACATTCCTATTGGTCAAGAGCTTTAAACTAATCCGAAGGCCTTTAGACAAAGGTCCAAGACCAAGTCAAATAAAATTGTGGTTTAACCTACATGGTATAATTTTGGAAGGAAAACCAATTGGTTTATACCCCAAAAAAAAGAGCTTAAAGGAAAGCTCATGGTTTTGAGAACTAAAGTGCAAAATAAGGTCCAAGATTATTTACTTCTTTGTTTTTTGTTCTTTCCATTGTTTTCTTTTACCCTTGTTGCTCAAATTATGTGAGAATGGAAGACATGTTATGGATTGAGGACATTGTTGAAAGCATATTAGCTCCCCAATTTTTGATCAATTTTAGAATTGACACGGGGTGAAAGCACAATCAAGTAGACCACAAAAGTAATATTCTCTAATTTGAAAGTAGTGATTTTCACATTTAGGCATGAAAATAGTTCAAAAACTCCTCCTATCATAATGTAAATACATGAAGCTTCAATTGACATCATAAGAATGTAAATTTCAAAAGAATGAAAAGTAATTGCATTATAAAAAGTGTGACAATAATGCGTTTGAAAATTAAAAATTAAAATGTCTTAAATTTACTTCATTTCCAAAAACCAAATATAACATGTTTGATAATTTCATGATATATTTCAACGTATTTATAATTCAACCCCAAAAAATACATTAACTGGTTTATTTGATTGTGTTTTCACCCATGGTTGGTTTTGTGTATCCTCACAAGGTGGTTGCAAGAAGGAGTGCATTTTTAGCCCTTTCAAGTGCACGAAATGGAGGTGATTCAAGAGGTGGGGTAAAAAGTGCAAGATTGAAGCACCAATTTTCACAAGTGGAAGGGGATTTGGATTTACAAGAAATCCCTAAACTAATTCCCATTTCAAATAAAAAAGTGCGAAAATAGAAGGGAGTTGGGGTGATAGATGAAGATGAAGAAGGTGAAAAAATTAGAAAAAATTGGGTGGATGGTGAAGTAGTACACCTAATTATTTTCAAAGGAGAAATAGATGTCGAATTTGCAAAAAATGCAAAAAAAAAGAGGTAAAATTTTGTCTTCATCTTTCAATTTTTTTGTCAACTTTGAAACCTTAGATATGTTTGATTTGATTTTAGGTCTGAAAATTGCAAGTCAGAATTATTTTTTGCAAAAAATCATATTCAGATTGAACCAATTTGACCTTTTGCCTTTTTTTTTTTGCCTTTACCCCCTTTCCCCCCATTCACCCTTGTATAATTCAACCATTATGGGGATTGAACCTTCATCTCCTTGGGGGAAGGGAGAGGAGATAACCACCAAACCATTTTTATTTCAAATGATTTCAAAGAAGTTGTTGGTAGTCCAAAATCCTAAATAGATTTTGATAGTGTTTCAAAAGATGAAGGTATTAAGAAGTCAATGGAAAAACCTCTCACCCTTAATGAGGTTTTAAAAAAGAACAAAAACGAAAAGCTTTATTTTTTTAACCATGGCTGAAAATAGTACAATGATGTTACAACAATTTTCTAATACCAATGCATTACTTCATAAACATGGATGCCCAAATTGAATGTTTCATATATAAATTATAAGTTACATAAGATGTGAACCTATGAGTTATTCATCACATTTTGACCCAAAATCAAATGTATTTAGAAAGGAACTACTTTTTTTTTTTCGAAATTGAATTCAAAGAGGTTTCTTTTGCTAAATTCTCATGAATTGCCATAACTTCTATCAACATCCTCTTGATTTTTTCTTCTTTTGTTTTCTTATTGGGAACTTTTTTCCATGGTTGTTAACAATGTGATCTTCACCTTGATGTTTTATGTTTTTCATGTCTTCCATGTCATTTCTATCATCTCCATCCACCATCCCTAGATTTTGTAACCTCTTCATTTGTTTGATTATTTCTTTAGCCACCTTGAAAATATCAATTCATTTCAAGTTTAAAAATCTTGTATTTGCTTCAATTTGTGCATTTCTTTGAGCCTCTAAAGCCCAATCCACATCAAAGTCATCCGATTTAACAACACACATGTGCAAACATATGCAAATCATGACCAAGTCTAACATGTGGCATAATGGAATGTCTATTTTCTTTAGAAAAATTATGAATCTACCTTTCAACATTCCAATAGTTCTTTCCATTGGCATCCTTACACTAGATTGTACAAAATTCCAATGTGTTTTGCATTGGTAGTCCATATTTTTCACCTTTGAAAGCTGAATACAACCATAGTTACATTGGATAAGCAACATCTCTTATCAACTTATAAGGTAAGAATTTTGCCTTTCATCACTCAAATTCTTACATCTATTTTTTGGAAAAGAGCCCAATCATGGATATTTCCTACCCACACATAATTATAATCCCAAAAACTACACTTGCATAGATACAATTCTTTGAATCAATGTGGAGTAAAACCATTTTCAACTAAAGTATGATTTTGGGTCTACTTTAGGTGCAACAATTGGAATATGACCACCATCTATGACACTTAAAATGTATGGAATTCCATGCAAGTTTTCAAAACCACTAGTGATTTTTTGATCTTGTCTCTAGTTAATTTAGGGGTTCACTAATGGTTTCAAGTATTTTTTAAATTGTTGAACAAATTTTTATCACTATAATTGATGTTGTACTTTTTGCAATGCCATGGACCTCTCCACACATTTGCAAGGAATTTCCACTACCTAATCGTGGTGGGCCATTATTATTCTAGTTTCAATATGGATGCTTTCTATGATGTGTGCATTTTTTCAGTCAAGACTTGGACTCACCACCCTAATCAATGAACAAAATGTGTCATAGTTTAACCTTGTTTCTTGTTGAGACATATTTTCAAAAAAGCTCCCCAAAAGTTGATTTTTCATGTATCCCATTGCCCTCTCATACCTTCACATGTTGAAAACTTTTGATGTCATGTCAACAAACTCCATGAAAAACAACATTGCATTCATCATACTCCAATGTTGTCCAATAGCTACTCAATGCATGGCCATAGTAAAAAAAACAACCACCAATATTTTGTGCCTACACTCATCCATTGTGTGTAGTAAGAGGTAAAAAAGTTAAATAAAACAAAAAAATAGAAAAAAAACATGAAAAAGAAGAAAGAAAAAAACAACCAAAGGTTAACCCAATTCTCTCACATGTCAATCACACATTTTCAATATTGGACCTTTGAATTGGACCCCAAGGCTTTGAACACACTCATCATACCTTTGAAATTTTATTGATTTTTAATATGAAAAAAAAGGTTCAATTCAAGGTTCAATTTGCTTCAAATTGATCCCTAGGCTTTTGATCCTTAGACCCTTGTCTATTATTACCTGCTTATTTCACAATTATCCCCAAGCTTTGATCTAGAGTCTGTTGTTTCTAAGAATCCAACAACAACAAACAAATAAACAAGTTATGCAACAAGTTATGCATCGTGATGAATTTACCCTTTTTTTCCCACCCAAAGTCATGATCATGTCACCTGTGCATAAAAACCAGTGGGAAATTACAACTCGGTTGTAAAGACCTACACTGATTTTGCAAGTGTGATTGAAGAGCATCTCATAGAGAGTATTCTTTCTGCAATTTGGTTTTTCTCCATGATATGTGCCAGATATAATGTGAAACAATTTTTTTTTAAAAAAATCAGTGCAAGTCTTTACACTTGGTAAAGCCCTCAACCACGGGCTTTACCAGATATATATATTTATTTTTAAGTTAAACTTTTTAACATTTCTAATATAAAATATATTTAGTGTCGAAGCTGCCAAGGTGATATAGGGTTATTCAAATTCTGGAGAAAAGCATTCATCACAAAAAATTTAGGGCAGCCCAATTGCTTTTCTTTGGGCTGTTGAAATAACTAGCTAGCACTACTTGACATTATGGTGCATTCACACTTGATGAAAAGTCAGTGTGGAATGAAAATCTAGGTGGCATCCTAGGTGGCACATAATGTTAAATGGGTGGATGGTTTAATGTTAAGTGAATGTTAGTTTAATATAAAATTTTACATGATAACTAGGTTTTAATTTTAAATGGCTATCATGGTGTTAGGGGAACTCACCATTAGAGGTCCCTAGCACCAAGTGTGAACGCACCTTAACTAGCTGATAACTGACAGGTTAGTTAATAATTTGCAGCGTACAGGTAGGTACATAGTAGGTTCGTTCGGCTAGTTAGTGAGTAGCTTTTTAACCAATAGACGACGGAGAGATATCAACGTACAAAGGAACAAGACGAGTAAATTAACTGACGTAATTAACGTTATAATGGGGGCGTCTCCTCGTTTGAATGCTAAAAATACGTACAGTTAGTTAATTATTTACCAACAGGCGTGGAACGGCGGTTAATGAGCTTTTCATTTAAAAAAAGAAAACTTGGGGAACAAGCACAGTTTCGGGGGGTGCACTCCATGACCTTACTATTTTATTTATTTATTTATTTATTTATTGCACCATTCAATGCCATGAGCCAATTAATAAAGCCTATTTATTTGTCCAAATTACCTCATCTTTTTAAGCCCATTATTATTATTTCAGGTATGCCCTCCACACAAAGGCCTCCACTAGACCCCTCCTCCGGAGTCCTTTACTTTCGGAACGTCCTCAACTTGGGACCTTAAGATTGAATGTTGTCATCACCACATGTAGGTATTACAAAAACCTTGATGTCTTCCATTTAAATAATTTTTAACACTTTGATGATGACATAAGGTGGACCCCAAATATAGACATTACACAAAGCTATATTGCAATACATCTATTTTTGGTGTACATTACAAAATTATCAACCACCGTCTAAACACACAGGTTTCAACAAAAGGTGGGTAGCAAATTGTAGTATTTTTATGTAGTTAGAAATTCTAATCATAAATATCAAAATGTTGGAGTATTTAAGTGATTGTAATACCTTCATATATAACATTAAAAGCTTAGATCATCAATGGGAAAATGCTTAAGGTAGTGTACTACCTTATTGTTAATTCATTTTCTTGGGATTTCTTATTATTTTGTAATTTTGTTTTTTAGAGTGGGAGTTTACTCTTCTAGATTATTTTTATTCTTTCTTCTTTCATTAAATTTCACTATATGTCATCTAAATATAAAATTAAAAATGGATGTAAATCTTGTAAGATTAGCCCAAATAAACAATGCATATTTTGTGACCCACATGTGGGTATTGCATTTGGTCCCATTATGTGTGTGTATGTGAAGGATCACAATATGATAAACCAAATTGCAACACATCAAACCAAGAAAAAAATGACGACAAATCAACGACAAAAATTCACATGTTGTTATTTTATCCATATCACATATTTTGTTAAGTTTAGCAAATTGGGTATCCTTCAAATCTTTTTTGATATTTTAGGTAAATTCTTTTCACATGTATTTTAAATAGTAAGAAAAGCTTTTATATTATTGGGGATACAAACTAAACACCATGACCATTGATCAACAAAAGAAACCAAGAGCCCTTCTAACAAGTTGGATACACAAACCAAAAATAAATAAATAAAAACTTCTCAAGTAATGTAGCAAATAGAAAACCATGAATTATTGCACCTCAAAGGAAACTTCAACATAAGTCCACATAACATTAAGCCAAAAAAAAAACACTAACAAAACTTTTCATGATCACATTTACACCACAAAAATCAATGGAGACAAAAGAGTCATAAGGGGCATCAATAATAACAAAAAATAAGTAAAGAAAGAAGGAAAAGAAGGAGGAGGAAGGAGGGAAAAACTTGAGCTTCTTCATTCACGTGGAGTTGTAAAATATTTTTTTCCTCCATGAGTATAATGAGGTTTTTCTTGCACAAGCACTTCCTCTTCAAACTTGAACCTCCATGTTGATGGTAGTGGCAAGAGAGAAAAGGGGGGCAAAAGAAAGAGGTAGTGATGGCAACAACCAAGAAAAAAGGAAAGGAGAGGGAAAGATGTAGGTGGAAAAAAGAAGGCTTAGAAACTTACAGGATTGCGGATGTTATGGGATTAGGGTTATAGTTCATCCAAGAATGGTTAAAATGTTGTGACGTAAAACTAATGTTAAGAACTTTCTATGAGTATATGGATGTGGATGAAAGGAAAGAAACAACCTTAATTAATGATGGGTGTGTGCCAAAAGACATCAAAATATGAAACAATTGTTCATCATGAATTATTGAGGGTTTTGAAAGTCTAATGTCCACTATTCTTTTTTGTGTTTTGGGTGTGTTTTGTTTGTTTGTAGATTTATTGTGTTTGATGTTTGCTCTTCAATTGAGTTGAACTACTGAATTGGTTTTGGTGATGGAGCGGGTTCATAGCTACTTTTGGTTAGCTCTTTAATGAAGAATGTGGATCACGAAGTTAAAGACTGGTTAATGGATAAGATTTGGTGAAGGTTGATGATGGTTGATGATAGACTATTAGTAGGGAGTGGAGGTATTTTTAAAGGTGAATGGAGGAGATGAGTTCAGTGTTCATCATGATTGCTATTAGAAAGTAGGAAGTCTTGGTGATAGAGTGTATTTGTGAAAACAGAAAGGAATAATGCCTCTTTGTTAACATCTTTTTCTATCTTGGAATAATGTTTTTTGTTGCACTTTAGTCTTTAGGACAAAAGAAAAAGGAGTAATGTTAGGATGTAGAGATTGATTCATGGAAGATGATGACAATGTCTAGAGGTTTCTTAGTGGTCCATGTGCTTTGTTTGTGGATTTTTGAGTTGTTAGGAATCCTGAGCAAACCTATCAGTTTGGTTGAATCTGGGAAAGAGAATATTGACTAATCTATGGGAGCTCTAAAAATAAAGGGATTTCATGTCTATCTATGGGTGCATGGGGAAATTTATGTTTATGAAATGTCACCTTTTATTTCTATGTCCAACTTCTATTCTGAGTGAATTTAGTGGAAATGGGTTGGGTATGTGAAGTCAATGTTCTAATCTATAAACAACCACATGACCAACAAGCTTTTGAAAGGAAGCCAGGAAAGTTTTAATCCCTTAAAGTCTTTAATTTACATTTTGAACATAATTTAGAAGAGGAACAAGACCTTATTTATGTAACAAATGTTGTGATACATTGTTAAATACATAGAGTAACAACTATAGTGTTGTTATGATTAGCAAATGTAGGGGCCTTTTGTTTTAATTATCCCCCCCTTTTTTTTGGTGACAATGACCTCATCTCCAACTTGTGTTGGTGGATGTTGTTTCAAATGGGTTCCCTATCTAGATTAAATATTTGGATTTGTATTATATGTTTCATATCAAAGATTATTTATTTACAAATTACAATCCCCACCCATAAACATGAACAAATAAAATGAACATAAAATATCATGACCCACTATTATTAAACCATTTGGGCCAACCAATACATTCGGCTAATCAAAAGTAGGTGTTAAAGTGTGTAATGACATTTTGTTAACTTCATCATATTCAGGAAAAATGTTGAACCACAATCATTTTGTTGACCTTGTTGGGTAAGTTTTTGTTGATTTTCATTCAAAATATGTTGTGTAAAATGTTGGTAGAAATGTTTTTAGGTAGCACCAAATTTGAAATGGAATGTCACAAGGATCCATTTTGATGATAACTTAGTGGTAGTGTACCATTCAATTTTTTAAAACCTTGAATGGGATTAAATTGACAATATAATGACATGACGTAAATTGACAAGATTTTGTTTTTGACTAATGGGGCCAACATAAATAGCTTTTGAAATACCCCACAATTCATTATGATGGAAACATGGTTTGTTCATTTGTAGCATTGTAACTAAAATGATTGTAAAATCAAATTTGTTTGTTTGAAATGATTAATTATGTTTCAATTCATTAAAAACAACATCATGTGTGTTTATTTTGACCAAAAAAACCTAGTTTTAAAATTAAAGTGAACATTAAGTTGGACACATAGCATTTGTGACACCCATGTGAAATTATATGGCTTGAAAAATGTGACTAATGTGATTTAAATCAATCATTTAAATATTATTAATTATGCTCATAATGTTATTTTTGATGATGTGATAATATTTAATTTAAATTTTATTAAATTTAATTATTTTCTGACCTAAATTACCAAAACAAATAAATTAACCTATGAATTTCATCTTCTCATGTGTAGTTTTAATTATTCATATAAAAACTCAAAATATGGGACAACATTTGAACTAACAAAATGTCATTTTAAAAATGGAAAATAAAACTGATTAATTTTCTAAAAATTATTAGAAAATTAAACATAACTAATGTACATGTGAAACTTAAACTAGTTTTATTTTTTAATCTAATTTTTAAAAATAGCTTCTTTTTAAAAAATTAAGGACATGAGAATTTTAATTATTTAATTTCAGAAACGAAATTAATTTCATTGTGAGAATACCAAAATATTTTTAGTACAATTAATTATGTTCAAAGGTGAGGGTTCAAAACCTACTTTGAACATATTTGTGAACATATTTTCTAGAAAAGAAAGGGGACTTATGGACTTTCACTCCTACATGTCATGATTTATGTATGTTAAATAGGTTCATCATAACATTCACCTTATGTTTTCCAATAAGTAAACCTCATATATGAAGGACTTTTTCAAAATGTGAAACTAACTTTGCTTGTGCCTCATCTTAGGCCCCTTGATTTTTTGTCTTACGTAATTTTGTTGTTCATCTTAACTTTCATTCTTGTGTTTTTGAGTTTTTGTGTTTGTTTTTTATTATTTATTATTTTAATGTAAGTCTTATGTCTATATTTTGGGTGACAAATGAGATCTTTATTATGAACATTTGTGTGCATGACCATTCTTTCATGCCAATATTTCATTTCTATAATAAAATTGCCTAAACCATCTTCCACATGAAAAATCATCATTCCTGGATGTAATCATCCATTTGCCTTTGTGAAATGAATGTTTCATATATCTAATGCCCTAATTCTCATGAATGAAATGGCATGGTCACAAAACATGGCCCTCTTTTGTTTGCAATTTTCAATAATTTGTATCATATCATGTAAATGTGCAAATGTTCTTTCCATTGGAACATTTGAACTTTTTAGTTCATTAAATCCTCCAACATCATCCATAGAAAGGTTATTGTCATTCATGGGGGTGATCCCACCAATGTAAATGACCCCTTCTTCACCTTGAATACCATCATTTTAGCATCATCATCACAAACTTCCAATGTCACAAAATCGTAAAACAATATGTATGTGTAAAATTTGTGGGCTTCAAAATGTAAAAATGACACGAAATTATATATATATATATAATCAATGTGTCTTTTCTACTTATGATGTCTTGATGTGAAATACATATAATTTACATTTTCACTAAATCCATTTAATTACTATGATATAATTTTGCATAAAATTATGTGATTTTTGTACAAACCTATGAAACATGGTAAGTTTGTGATGATTAAAATAATCTAAATCCTCTAAAATATGTTGTGCCCATCCATAAACATGGATGTCATGCCTCCATGATAAAATCCAAACCATGTGTTAGAATAATCTATGACATACTTTTAGGTAAGATTGGTGAATGTAAAAACAATAATGATTTTATGCTTATATAGATTGCTTTACAACTCCCATGCACATATGCAACATGCATATTTAGTAAATGGATATGTCATTTTATATGAGACATTGGCAAGGTGTTGGCTTCACACCATCGAAGCACTATCATTTTCAAGTTTTTATTTGTAAACATGGGTAAGTGGAATCAATGTCACCTTCTCCACATTCTTTTTCACAATGCATTCCACGACCTTGTTCTTTATGAATATCCTCTTCTTCATTTCCAAGGTGTGCAATTGTCATTGTTAACCTCCACACTAACCAATCAATTTAACGCCCTTTGAGACTTTTTGTTTCAAGATACAACCATTGTTTCAATACATCATGGTAAAACTCAATGCTCATTTGTGTATATTGGTTGGAATGTGACTTGTCAAAGACCAATCATTTTCAAATCTAAAAAACAATGCACATTAGTAATAATTAAATCATGGCCAAGTAAGTGACTCAAGAAGAACAACCATTAAAAGGTTCAGATGATAAAACATGCAAAATGCATTAAAAGATAAATATTTGGATGTGTTTGGAGTAGGTCATAAAAGGGAAAACAATGCATATTGATGATAATGAATATTAACAATGATAAATTGAAGCAAGTTTACATACAAAATTGGCAATAGTAAGTCCAAAAATATTGAATCCATGAATCATCAAGCCTATATTGTTCAAAACTCTCAACCATTTTTTCTCTCCCACATCCATTGAGGATTCAATAGTCTCCTTAGAATTGACAAGCATGTACATGACCTTATGAAGGTAATCAAATATGTAATGATTTATATCCTTGATTCTTTCCAGATCCTTAAGTGTCATGTTTTCAAAACATGCCATTCACGAAGGAAAATGGGCATATTATCCCAATTCCACACAATCCTATTTATGCACATAATTTTTACATTAGAAGAACATGTACATCCAAAATCATTAATATGTAAGCCCATAAACAACTTGAAAAGGAATTCAAAAAGGATGGAGACAAAATAATCCACTCATAGTATTGCAAACAATTCTTGTGAAGCATCATCAATGATGCAATAAGAGGGTTTCCACTTGGGCATGTTTAATACTTATGGGAATCAACCACTTCACTAAATCTTCACATGTTTGTCAACTTTTGATGATCGAAACCTCCAACATTCTAATGTGATATGTATCGAACACCATCATTGTGAATAAATGAAACTTGACATTGTTGGTGCCAAATGTGGCATCCATTGAAAGAGCCCCATTATGGTCAAATGAAAGCATGGATTGTAGTTACTCTAATGTTTGGATCTCTATGGTGAATGGGACTTGAATCCTATTAATTTTATTTGCATCTAGAAAATGAAACATATCCTTGGCGTGATCGTACACCCAAGTTTGAATAAACATGATTAGGGTTTTGTGCACGCACCAACTCCTTTTCTTATGTCTTCGATCTAAATAAACAATGTTTTGTTACTTAATGAGATCATCCCTTGTCTTCACTTCCCCAACATTCATTCATTGCCACCAAATTGCTTTGTGCTTATCATAAATTTGTTTGACAATGTGTCTCAAATTCAATTGAATCCAAATGTGATCCTTCAAAGATCATGACATTTGTGAAACATAATGAGACATATAAGTCACAAATTCAATTGGTCATATATAGGTGACCTATTCTTTTGTGTATGTGATTTATGGTAGAAAGTTATTTCCACTGCATCAAGCTATGTGTACAATCTCTTGATTGATCTAATGAGGGCAAACAACCTCACTTGATAGACCTAATGTGGTTTGCATCATCATACTGGGTTCATACCCAGATTGGTACCTGCACCAACATAAAGTCAACCCAAGAATGTATGTTTGTGTGAATTAAAACATAAATAAATAAATAAATTATAGGTTGGAGTGTCACAATTATCACATATGCCCAAGTTGGTTTTTCATAGTTGGAAAATTTGACATCTTTTTGTGGAGGAAAATTTCAATGTTTTTTCCACTCCACCCAAGGGGGGGGGGGCACAACCCTTCATTCACATTTTAAAATTCCAAGATGTGAACATGTGGAATATAAGAAAATTCCATTGGCACATTGTTTTGAACTCCATGTTGTATGCCATTTGTCCACACTAAGTCAACATTGAAAATGTTGACTTTGTGGGGTTTTTGGATCTCAATTGATTGGGATTTTGGAGTTCTTCCCATGTTTGAATACCACAATGATGTGTACTTGCACCAAGAGATGATTCATAAGATAGCCACATGTGTTTCTAAACACAACAATGTGCATGGTATTTGAAGTGACAATACAAGCATAATTATCCAAAAACCCACATTGTTCATGGGACCCATAGTTATTGATGGGCTTTTGCATTTAACATTATAACTTCATTAGACGACATCATGAACAACATTCAAATTCTAAGTAGGTGGGTGTGTAGGTAAATAAAATGGGTGAATAAGTAGGTAGAACTAATATGAAGGGTAGTATGTAGAGTTGCGAAAAAACAACCAAGGAGAAAAAAACTAAATAAAAATTTCAAAGCTTAAAAAAAAGATGGGAAAAAAAACTAAAAAGAAAAGATTAAATCAAAGGTCAACACCAAAAAATACCATGGTGATTAATAGAGGTTCAAGAACTATATGAAAATTTTCATCCCATCCAGTGGATAAAACAATGAACTAGTGAAATAGGAACCTCAAAAAAAAAAACCTTGAAAAGAAACTCCCATTCTTTTATGCAAGGGAAATGCCCTTACTATGGGATTTTATCATGTTGAAGTCCTTTCATCCATGCAAGTACTTCATCAAAACAATTTCCTTTATACATGACATAAAATTAGTTGGTCCCTTTTGGACCTGGAGTGGAGGTAGGCCTTGCACCCAATTTTATGAAGGGTATTCATATTTTTCGCCTTTCAATTGTTAGGTCATTTTTTTTCCTACCAAATAAATTGGATGTGCAATGCATGGTCATAGCTAAGAAGGAACAAAACAAAATTTTATTTCAAAACCTTTTTAAATTGATGTTCAATAAATATAATAAACAATAATTCAAGGGTTGTGAAAGGAATGTAGTAAGAAAAACAATTATTGTGAAGGTGATTGTGGCCACAAGGTTGTGAAAGAAAGGCAACAAGAAAAAAAATTTATTGTGAAGGTGTTTGTGGCCACATGGTGTTCTGAAATTTTAGATTGTGTTTTGAACCTTCATGCCTACCTCCACTAATAAAAGGCATCAGATGGATCTATTTAAATTGTGAGCCCTCAATTAAAGAATCTTTTCCTACAATCTGATTACATTAGGCCACACATAAAATAATGAAAAGAATAAAAAATTTAAAACTATACAATAAATTGTTTACGAGGACCTTCCAATTTTTGGGCTAACCTTCATAGTACCATTGGGAAAAGAAAAAAAACAAAATAAGTAAAACTTTACATAGTAGACTTAAATTACAATATAGTGATTATAAATTGACACATTCAAAAAAATGTGGGCACCTATATTTGTCACACTCACAACATATGTGGTATTTTTGTATAGGACGACTCCCATAATAGGCCTTTTTGGATTTGAGATTTTAACATGAAGCTATTAGGTTGAGTGTTAAAATTGAAAATATTATAATGGCCTATTATGGGAGCTTTCTCTTGCGTAAAGTCCTACAAATTTAATTTTCCTCTATAATTTTTTTCTTTTTTGTTGTCTCATTGCCCTGAAGTCTTTCTTTTTGATATTTTACAACCCTAAAGGTGGAACTTATGATGTTATTTATTTTGAACTTTAGGCAAAGCTTATGAATCAACCTTCCTTCCTTTCCTTATTCATTTGTTCATGCTTCTTCTCAACTTCTTGATTTCTTCTTCCTTCCTACCCAAAGGCTACCTTCCTTCCTCTCCTTCATTTCTTTCCCCTCTTTTCAATTTCTGGACTTTTTCTTCCTCCTTACCCATTCTTTAATTCTCTAATTTTTGTTTTGCTTACTATTTCATTCCTTCTCCCCTTTCTTTCTACTACATTTCTTCTTCTTCCCTTTTCCTTCTCTTATTTTTTCTTTCTTTCCATACTCTTTGTTTTATTTATTTATTTATTTCATTTAGCTATTAAGCTTCTAGTTTTTTACAATAAGGAGCAACACAAAACACTGTATATATTTTTTCCTGAATTTTTTTTCTTTGTTATTTTCTTTGTTGTAGGTTGAATAGCATTGTATTTTTAAAAAATAAAATTGCATTATCTTGCATATTTTTCTAATTTAGTCTTTTTTTAAATATTAGATTTTCACATATTTGTTGTTGTTTTTTCTAGGTTTCAGGTTTTATTTTGATTTTTTTTGGTGGCAATGTGTGATTTTTTGTTGCATTCATCAAAGAAATCTAGAGTTTCTTCTTTTGTGAGTTTTTTTGCCCTTTTCCCCCCCTTTTTTTCTATTTTTTCCCTTCCATAGTCCAATGTGTGAACTTGCTGAATCTTGTAAAAAGGCTTCTCAAAAAAATTGTAATGATAGTTTTTTTTATGATATTGATTCACTAGTTATAACTTTTCTAGAATTCCCATCTAGCCAATTCTTTAATGGGGCACAATCATGATTTGGGTACACAAAAGGATTGTTTGACCCCAAAATCATTCACAAAACACTATTTTGAATGACCACTATGTTTACCAATTCATTTATTTTAGTGAATTTATTTTTTCATAAGATACTCACATTCTTTGTGATTTTTTATGATTTGGTTGATTTAAACATGTCCTTAAATTTCTTGGAACACATTTTAAGAACATTGTCCCATTATGCAATTTTATTGAAAAGGAATCAACAAAATAACAATATTTGTTCAAATTGATAAAGTATGTTCTACATGATGGCATAAAAGTTTGGTAAAATGAAAAACCATTTTTCGGGGAATTGATATTAGAATATTTGAAGTTTCTTCATCAAAGGGGCTACATTAATAAGGACGATTATATTAATTATATTAATGGATATTTTACGTTCCAAAGGTTTGGGGGGAAGTATAAGAGATGTGTATTTTAAAAAAGGGACATTTAAAAAAACTTTACTAAGACTTTGGCACTCCAAATGAAAGACTCTCATTTTAGAAATATCATGGAGTTTTGCATTCTTTTATGGTTTATGTTTCAATAAGACATCCAAAACTTGTTTAATTAACTGATTTCAAAATTTTGTAGCCTTTTTTGGTTGAATGACTAAACATACATGTCATCCTTTCATTGTTTCACATTTCAAAGTTTTGGCCTTAGGACTCAAGACACAAAACAAGACTATGTCCTTCATGGTTCCTATTATGACCTAATGAAGATTTTGAAATTTACCTATAATTGTTTGAATGTCTTTCCCTTTAGTTTTTTCAAGTAGATCCAAATATTGTTTTATTTGCAAACTTTTACAATCCTAGAATATGCATGGATGTCAATGAATTTGAGGTTCATGCTTCAACTGATGGTTCAAGTGATTTGTCCCCATGTTTCCATTTTGATATTGTTGTAGTTGATTGTAATGTATGTCCTACCTCTGATTATTAATCTCCTCATGATGAGGTATGCCTTAAGTCCTAGATTCTTAATGTTGATGAAAGAAAATTGGAAATGTTAACAAGGGTAGTCTTAAAGCCAACAAACATGTTGAGAATTGGGCTAATAACACTTCTGATGAGTGAAGAAAATTTTGCAACTATGATATAGAAAAATCCATCACAAATTTGTCTAAAAATGAATAGATTGTAACTAGACTTATGGATATGTTGGTTTTTTGTGTGCTTTGAGTTGTGAAAAAAATGACTCTATGTATTTTCCTATGAGGTAAATCTTTAAATTTACCTTCTTATTTTTTATTTTTTCTATTTTTTCACAATTTTAGATTAGGATCTTTTAATCAATCATTGTTTTATACATATTGTTGTCCCATTTTATTTTAGGTTTTTTTTCTTAATAATTCCTTCCCCAATTTATTATGTTGTTTTGCCATCATGTTATTTATGGTTTTTATTTTTAGTTGAAGGTTTTTAAAAAGTAGGTTTAAGGGTTTTTTTTTTTGTTACAATGTTGATGTATCTAAATAACCTATTTAATTAAAATGTTTTTTTTGAATGTAACATCCAATCCTTGATTAGAGGAATTGAAAGATTGATTAAGTGGTGATAGAACCATTGCATTGTTGAAAGAAATACAACACCATCTATCCCTTTCAATATTTTTATTAATGTTCGTGTGAAGATTTGCAACTGACAAAGCCATATTGTGGTCATCATGAACTAGTTTTGGGAAACTATTAAGAAGTCGGATGTGTTGTTAATTAAAGAAGAAGGAAAGATGCTTTCACAATCAATATGTTAATCGATATCATTGATTGGGTTAAACTTAAAATTTGACTACTTTTGCATGTGGATTTTTTTTCATTCGGAGTTGTTTTCAATTGAAAAATGTTGATATTGAAGAATTTTCCTTGGTGCAACTACTTATAGGGTTGGTTCTACAAATTTTCCAAGGAATGTTTAAAAACTAGCACATTGAAATCACCAAATGTTTTGCTAATCGCATTCATCCTATTGTCAATTAACCAATTGAAGACATGATTACAACATTCAAAGAAATTGGCCAAACATTGGCCTACTTTTTGGTTTGCTCATAGGTTGATCTTCCTACCCCATTGTTTTTATGAGCTAAACCTAAATGGTGGAGGACTAAGGATGTGTGGTTTACAAAGTTTTTGATTAGATGCAACCAATTCTGACTTATTATTCATACGTTGCCAATAAATTTTCCAAAGTTCGAAAAAAAGATGTCAAATGAAATAGGCTGAAATGTTAATATCATTCAAATGGAAGAAACTATAGTTCCATGAGAACATGGTGTGGAGGTTGATCACCGACACCTAATTTCTCACATGGAGTGAATTCTTATTTCTATTTTTTTATTTCTCTCCTCTTTTATAACTTTCATTTTTTGCTTGTTGTTTTTTTTCTTATTTCATTTTTCTATGGTTTTGTATTTGTTTCAATAACCTTTATAGCTTCTAGATTATTTTTTAAGGTACAACTAAATTGATAAACATCTACGAGATAAAGTTTTGCAACACATAATTAATTGGGAGCTAAAAGCGAATTGCCTCCTTTGTTATGATGAAGCCTTTAACGAAGAAAAAGAAATGTTTAAAAAGGAAAAATAAAACTCATTTTCATTTTTTCATTTTGATTTTAGTTTTTTTCTCATCATTTCTTTCATTATTATTATTATTTTATTCTTTAAAAAAATGGAGGTTCAGTTGTTGATTCATTTTTGCCTATGCATGCACCAAAGATCATTTGAAAATTTGATGATGGTGCTCATGTTCATTTGAAATTCTTTCGTGAAAATGTTCTTTTTTTAAAAGGTTTTTGTTTTTGATTTTCATAATTATTATTGTTTTCTTTTGGTAATATTCTTTTGGCAGGTTGTTACAAATGATGGTGATGTGGTTAATGTTGATGATTTGGTTGTTCTTGGTAGACATGGTGGTGTTGTTGATGTTTTTGCTCAATGATGTACTATTGTTGATAATAACTCTATGAAAAAAACATTGTTGATTATGGTGTTTTTGATCAAAACATAATTCATGCTTCTTATTTTGGTAATGTTTCTTCCATGGGCAAGGTTATTGCTAGTGTTTTTCTTTTGCAAGATTAAGCTTGTTGTTAATGTTTCTCCTTCCATTGTTTATTTCCTAGGCAATGTTATAATGGGTGTTATTTTTTATGGTGTTGTTCCTTCCCATGGCAAGCTTGTTGCTTGTATCATGTTTTCATGATAAGATAGTGGTCCATGCATATCAATATCCAAGCAAGGAAAGTTTCTTGGATGATGATGCTTTGAATGACCACTTTGATTCTGAAAATGAGCATTAACAACGACTACAATCTATTTCAAGTGGGTAGCAATTGCTTGAGGTTATGAATGTGAACACAATTTTTAATAATGTGTTTAGTCATCTTCAAAAGTGCCCAATCACCATCAACCTTGTTGTTGATCCAAAGTTAGTTCCAAGTTTGTTTGTAGACACGAGGTGGATAATGAGACATATATTGCATTTCCAAGTTTGAATTTTTTTTTTGGGGAGTTTTTTGAGACAAACTTGAAAGCTCATGATTTTGATCATCATGATTTTAACTTTTAATTTCGACATATTGATGATTTTGTCATTTGATATCATTTTTTTTTAGAGACCCGTTGATTTTTACATGGACATAAATGTAGTATTACAAAGATTACATATTGTTCACAAATTCAAAGAATTTTTTTAGAAATTCAAATATTTTGAGTTGGCTAATATAGCAATGCTGATTTGAAATTTCTTTATAAATACATTTTTTGGGGTGAAAATTGGTCATTAAAAATTCAAAATTTGCAAATAATCCATTGCTAGTTTGAATTTTAATAATAAATTTTACATTAAAAAAATTTCATGGAGGTAATCTGGAGTAAAGAAAAAAAAACCCAATGAACGGAAATTGATTCAAGAAAAGAAGAATAAAAAGTAGGAATTTTAGAGAGCGCATTCCGGAATACTATTTTGAGGATGAGGAGGGCTTTCCGGAAAACGGAAGTTATTGATGAGATTGAGGCAGATAATGGTCCCGAAAATACACCAAAAAAATAATCTGCAGGACTTTACGAAGCGTGAAAAGGCAAGACAGTAAGTACCGACATACGTACAAGGTAAGTGTTTTTTTTTGGACGTTATTGAACGCCGGGCCCCGTCACAGACGTAGTGAAATTAATAGGTTAGGATTTTCGCTAGGGTTGGGGGGCTGGGGTCTGTGCCCTGGTACCCCGTACACTTAGGATCAGCGATCATCTTGGGAACTTGTGTCCAGGTCCGGACAGTACCAAGTGCACACGACTCCCCACTTGCTCTTGCGCCGCCCCCTATTCGTACTAACTACTTTCTTAACTAACACACAGAGCGATGTAAGATTAAGTACTACTTGTAACTTCGTGCTTTATTTCCATTTATGGTTTAGGGTTTCTTTAGTGTTATATAAGGGCCTGAGGTCGAGGGCTTTACCCAATGTGAAGCTCTGCCAAATGCAATTGAACTTATCCAAGAAATCTCGAGCTGGATCATATCTATAAGGGTCAAAAATTGGAGGATCCCTTTGAAAAAAATGGGACATTATTACCTATCTCCTTAAAAAAATGGAAGATACTTTCCCTTCGGCGGAAGAGCTCTTCTTGAAAATAGAAGGCCCTGGGCGTTTCTTGGAGAGTCAAGTTCTGGTTTCAGAATGTGCCATCCAAATACACTAGTGAACTTTTTGCAAGTCTTTAGGGGTTGAAAGAATTTAGGGTTGCAGTTTGTGTCACACTTTGGTGTAAGGGATGAGTTATCCAGTGAAGCGCCGCTTAAGGTCTCTTTCCATTAGGCTGTTGTGATCCCAGTTACACACATTGTGCAATATCAGAACAACTTAATACAAAGCCATTAAGATAGGGCCTTGTTTCTTTTTTGCATGGTCATGCACATTTTCATTAAAGTGATAGTTAATTTTGTTGAAAATATGTATTCAATCAATGCTAAGAACTATGGAAACATGTTCCCATTATGTATATATAAATAGATGTCAATTTACTTAGTTAATCAATATTAAAAAAATTTAAAACATGTTCCCACTAACAACAAAGACAGATGAGTCATAATTTAACTCAGGACTCTTGCATTTGGTCAATGCTTGATTAGTAGAGCTGTTATGTGACTACGATCACAAATAAGTAGAACAAAATAATGGAAAGATGTTTGCTTCTTTCCTCTTTGCAATGAATCCATTCATCAAAATGAGAAAGTTGTTGTGATCACCTAATGGAAAGAAGTCCTAATCAATTATAGTTGGTGTTGTGGGCCTTGAGGGGCATGTCTTAGGTGTTGCATGACCCCTATTAACAATTTGATTTCCCAGCTTGTAACTGCAAGGGTAGCTGCTAGGCCCTAGGAGTCCTTGATAATTATTTTGTTTAATATATTCGACCAAACTCAATCAAATTAAAAATGGATTCTATTAAACACCACTTTAGACAACGAAAGGCAGAACAGACTTGGTACACCCAAATTAAAAATATATTCTAGAGTTTGGGTCAGGTAGAGTAGGCCTCCTATGGGACACAATCTTATGTATGACTAGGTTCATGATGATTTTTGCTATGTTTTACAAGCTGTAAAGCCCTTGAGTGAAGGCATTCTGAGAACAAAGGCCTACAATGATGCCTCCATCTGTTCGCTCCTAATGAGTCTTGTGGGGGCTATGCCATTCAAAAAGAAGTCTGGTCTCAATTCAAACTTTAAAAATAAAATAAAATAGAGCTTCCAGGTTTTGTCGAAGTTACGTATTTAAATTATTTTTTTTGATGGAAGACCCAATTCTTCACACACCGGATTTTGTCCCATAACTTATCCTTTGTTCAATGTTGTACTCTTCTACTTATTCATCTTTGTATCAATTAAATGGTGGGTGTACTCTCAATCTTTTCTTATATTTTTAAAGAAGGGAACCACGTGATTGAAAAATCACCAATTTTTCTAGAACATGAGGCACTCACCAAAATAAAAACATAGTTATGCTTCTTTTTGGCACCCATTTATACTTTGTATGCAATGGAAGGTGAACTGTGGCCAAAAAATAATATGGAATACAATTTGAGGTGTTATTCAGAACAACTTCAAGGAACACTTTGCGAAGCGCTTGGGAACTTGATGAAACACATTGGGAACATTAAGATAGAAATCCCACAGGCCGTTCCCTAAGTCCAATTCCATTGTTATAGATATAAATTTAGGACTTTGTTGGGTCAGGCAAACCAAAACCACCCCCATGAACCAACAAGAGCCTAGAACCGGACAACACTAGTAACAACCAAGGAGCTCTATTAGTTGAATGGCTCATCTTAGTTGAAATCGATGGTCAAGGTTCCTCGTTAGCATAATACCTCGTGATGTAATGACGAATTGAATAGTGCTTTTACATCCGTTCTGGCATCTTCTTTTTTGGATGCTGTCGATCTGCCGTCGTCATCGTCTTCTTCGTCTATTCCGTCGAGTTCACACGGTGAAGCACACGAACACAGAACGAGGGAGAGAGTGTGCGCAACAAAGTCTAGCGGCTCTATTCTGTTTCTGTAAAGATTACCACCCAAATTTTGCTCCCTTCTTTTACAAATTTTGGGTTTCCGATGATGATGAAGAACTAGAGAAGAAAGTGAGTGCAGATTCGAGGCTATTATACATTTTGGTTCCACCATGCAGAAGAAGCGGTGTCAGTATGCTGGAGCCTCCACGAGGCTGCTATTGTTGTGTGCTTTGTTCCTGGGATGCAGCTTTGATGAATCCTTTGGGTTGGAATTCAATAACAGGTTAGAGACCTCAACAAAATCACAGCAAATGAAAATAGGGTTCCGTTCTCATGTGCTGTTTCCAGTTCTCCAAACCCTAGGAAAGAGACCTCTCTGCTCTGACCTGAAAACCTAACCTCTGACCCTTGTCTGTGGGCCAAATTTTGTGGTTTGATATTTGATTCTCGTGTGGAATTTTTCCTTACAATGTTGTAATTGAGACGACAGATGCCTTCGCGATAATGGGTCACTCTGCCGATTTTGAGATTTGAGCTAAATTTCACAGGTCACAGTTTTAGGGTTTTGGAATCGGGTATGAGATTCAACTCGGTTCTTCAGGGATGTACTTCGATGCTATGAAGACTCTACTAGAAATGCAATCCTTGTGTCTGCAATTCAGGATTCTATGAGGATGATTTCCAGTGCACCACCAAATTTTCTCTGATGTTCAATTTTTGGGCATTCCCGAGGGGAGATTCAGGCTGAGCTCCTGAAGTCACATTTCTGAAGTATTCTCGGTTTTCGTAGTTGTTGGGTAGTGAAATATTTTATGAGCTCCACCAGAATAGTGGCAAAAGAAAATGATCTTTTCTGCTCAAAGCCCAAGTAGCACTGAAGCATCTATTATGGTTTCTGTGCAGAAATAGACCAGACTTGTTGATTCTAAGAGTGGGAGAAGAGGTAAAGAAGGAGAAATTGGCATTACAGGAAGGGAGCAGTTATGAGTATGAAGTTCGAGGCTTGCAACTAAGCAAGTGGTATGAAATCAAGATTTCTTACCCTGCCTCTGTATGTTTCTCCTCTCCACCTACACCTCCAATTTCTCGAACAACTTTAGGTTTACAAAGAGCAACTGTGAACACTTCTTCAGTCAGAGTAGAGCATATTGAGTTTTGTATCCTGTACTTATGCTTCTACAAAGTAATTTTTGTGGTGTTGAGTTTTTCCGACAACTTAAGGTTACATACAGTTGGGTGCAGGAGTAGAGACTCAAAGATGACATAGCATTGCAAAAAACCAAATCACCATAGCAATAAATTGGAATGCAAGAACTATGGTCTAGGGAAACTTCAATGTGCTTACTGTAATCAAACAATGTAGAGAATAACTATTCCTTTGCAGAGGAGGTTGAACTAGTTAGACCATAAAAGATTTGTCTATGGTCTTCATAGAGTGGGTCATCCCTTATATATTTAGCATGCCTCCAGATTTTTCTGTAGTTATCTGAGCTAGCCTCTATGGTACATAATGTCATGATAAGTATTGTTTTTGAATGTCTTATGACAGGTACCTGCAAGATTTTATAGCACTCATTGTGGCACCCATTGTTGTGTGATTTTCAAAGAGTTGCTGTGGAGAGATTTCTCTACAATTGCAGAGATATGTCTATGGTCTTCATACATTGAGTCATCTCTTCTTATTTACATAGCACCCTCTTGGTTTTTCTATGGTTATCACATTGAGCTTGCCTCTGTGGTACGGAATGTCACTTCAAATTTGTAATTGAATGTGTTGGCAGATACCTGCAAGATTCGATATAACCCTTGTGCGGGAAAGCATGAGTAATTTGCGGGGGTCTGCAAGAAAATTACTCAATACTGAAAAATTGATGTTCCATGTAGACAACACTTTTCCCAAACAAGTAAGGTTTTTTTCCTGTTGTATGGATGTGGAAGATCCTCTCTCTTGAGTTCATTTGTGTTGCATCTCTCTTTTAATAAGGCTCATAATTTTAAAGGTGTAAAGTGTGGCCCTCGTCTCCCTTTTCTTTGTGCAGTTTGGAAGTTTCATAAAAATCCAATTAAACCTAGATTTATCTGTGCAGCCAGCTCTAGTTCTCTAACTGATATTTCTAAGTGGCTGTGTTCTTTCTTCAATGCTATGTTTCCTACGGTCAATGACCTTTGGGTGTCTAAGCTCAAAAAAGCAGATGTTCCTTGTGATAGTAGTTGGATTCTCAATGACTCTACAGGAGTGGTGGAGGTAATAAATAATCTTAATCGTTCGAGATCTGAAATTGATAAAGCTTCCCCACTTCTGTTGCAGTCTTTTGATTTCTCAACTCTATACACTAAAATTGACCTAGTGGATCTTAAAGCTCGTATGAGAGTTCTGATAAATAAAGTGTTTAATCGGATGTTGAAACTTCATCGTTTTAAGTTTTTGATGGTTCAAAAAACAGCTTTGAACTTTAGGTTTTTGTGGCTGAAAAATAAAGCAGAGGTCAATTTGTTTGAAAATCTTCATAGCTTCAAAGTTGCAGAGGCTTCAGATTTGATCTCTTGGTTGGATTTCTTATTAGACAATTTGTTTCTTTGTTTTGGTCAGGGTGTTTATAGACAATGCATTGGTAGCCCTATGGGTACAAATTGTGCAGTCTATTTGGCAAATTTCTATCTCTTCACTTATGAGTTTGATTTCATTAAGCGTCTCTTGACGAGTAACACATGTCCTGTTGTGCTTCATAGTTTGTCTTTGGTTCATAGGTTTGTGGATGATCTTTTTGTTGCTGATTTTCCAGATTTTGAGAACTTCATGTACCTTAACCAAGACTCTTTTGGCGGCGGCATATACCCAAAAACCTCTTGCGAGTTGAATTGTACATCTAAAGGCTTCTCTTGTAATTTCTTGGCTCTAAGTGTGAGCCAAAGTCCTCAAGGTTTATCCTGTGACATTTTTGACAAACGCTCTCAACCAGAGTATGCAGGTATTGATATGATTAGAATGCTGCATGTTCGTTCCAATATCTCAATGACTGCGAATCTGGGGGTTATCAATAGTCAATTTTACAGATTCTTGAGACTTTGTAGTTGTAAGAAGTTTTTTGTCTTCCAGATGGTCAATCTTATTACCTTTCTGAAGGCAAAAGGCTACCCTTTTAAAGTTCTTCTAAAGAGAACTAGAGGGTTGGTTCTTAATGAAAAATTCCTGTTTGGAATTTCGGCTTTTGGCATTTTCAGAATGATTTTGCTTTGGGTCATGTAAGTGGGGAGCTTCCTGTAAGCCCACTTGTTCTTAGTCTTCCCCTGTTCTTTTCCCTTTCTGTCTTTCTTTGTTTCCTTGTCTGGTCTTCATTGTGGGGTCTGTTGCTAGCCAGTAGTATGGCTGAGTCTTCCCGTTGCTTCCGGAATTGCAGCAGAGACTCAGTTCGCAGGCTGGTGCTTGTCACTGTCCTTTACCCACTGTAGGGAGCTGATGAAGTCAGTGGGGAAGTTGTGATAGTTAAGTCACTATCCTGCATGCTACTGTTGATGGTCCCTGAACAGGTGTGAGACTGGCACCTTCGTTCATACCGCTGTGTGTTTTTCGTGTTTTGTTATGTTTTGTGTCTCCCCTTGTTTGGTTCTTTCTGTGGCTTCCTGAAGAAGTGTTAGCCTTGCTGTTTTCTTCTTTATCGTGAGAATGGAGATTTCTCTATTCTTATGAAAGATATTCATTTGTGTTGCATATATTTTGATTTTTTCCATTGTATGGACTTAATTTGAATCTCCTTTGCTTGCAAATCTTATAGAATGGTATTTCAGCTCTTTGTAATATCAGATAAAGGTCTAATGTGCAGTTGCTTGTACATATTTTCTGTGGCTTCTTAATTCTTGTTTCTGATTTTAAATTTCGAAAAATGATCCTTAGGAATGTTGAAGATAATAATGCTGTAACTTAGAATGGAAAATTAGGGTGACATCAAGTGAAACAAACAGTTCAAGAAAAGAAGATAATGAAAATAATTTTGACATATGAGCAGACACTCATAGACCACATCATGCTCTTGTGAATTCTGTGGGTTTGGATCAGATGAGAGCAGGGACATATTATGCAAGAGTTATAGTCACGGTACATCCAGAAGGCATTTTATCAAAGTACCAACTCTCAGATCAGCCATTCATCATTTATAACATATGTGAGTGAATATGACATGACCTTCAATCTGTGGACCAATTCTTTTCTTCAAATTATTGCAATTTGTGGATTCTTCTCCAGAACTTTCCATGCAAGTTCAAAGGTTCAATTGTGGTCATCAGCGTTAGGATGTCTTTGTTAGTCATGTTCAAGAAGAAAACAAATTCAAATCTAACCTTCAATGGACATTTGGTTCATAGAAGTTCCTGTATACTTTTGGCTCATTGTGACTTTGTTTTTGAATTGAGTTGCAGTGTGTGAGGAGGTGATGTTGGGAATCCCCAAGCAGGCATGGTGGGTAGGATTTTTGGCCACCTTTGTTTTGTGTGTCTGCTTGTTCATCTCTTCCAGGTTACCACCCTCACTTTTGGCACCCAAGTCTTTCAACACAAAATCTGTGAAAGGGGATTCATAAAAGTTTTATGTAGATCAATTCTCTCTGTACCAAACTAGTTTTCTCTCAGAATGAGAAAAATATGGCAAAAGGAAAGAGAGCACCTACTTCAAATATGCAATCTTTTATGATTTAGAGACAGGCTTTCTTCCATATTCCATGGTGCAATTCTGTCTGGGCATGTGTTGGGTAAGGTTACAATACTTCATTGTCAGATCTGTAGTTATCTATCTTGGGCTGTGTTAGTAATTTTTCATTAATCTTGTCCTTATGTGAATATATGGGTTATAAGGGTGGTGGTGCATCCATTGTACACATAAATGAAATGTGTGTTCCCAGTCTTTGAACCATTTTAGTTCAAAGTAGTAAGTAGTCCTTTTATTGCACCTGTTCTTAGTCAAATCATCAGGTCAGTGCCTGACCTATCCTTTTTTCTCAATTCATTGATTTGCTTGTTCAACAATATACCCATTTGAAGGACAGTGGGGCTTTTCCACTCACTTTGCCCTTTGCAAACATTTGTTATGATTGCCCATTTTCCAAACTATCTTTCATTTAGGTGAAGAACTCAGAGAAATCTCCTAGTCTATTTGGAGGGCAGCATGTTTATCAATGTTCATGTAATTTGTAGTTTTCTCATTTGTATTGAACATCTTTTCTAATGGGAGTTGGCCATCTTCTTCAATGTTGGGAAGATTGTCATGGTGTATGATCAATCTTTAGGTCAACAATACTTTAATGTAGAGATTTTTCATAGGTCTTGACATTTTTGAACGTTGATTGGGCATCTTGAATTTGCCAAGTTTCATTAATCCTCACCTTTTTATATAATCTCAGCTGGGCTAGACATTCTTTCAAATCTCAATTTCAATGATATTTTTCTTGGAGGATTCAATTTAAGGTCTTCTCTGCATGGTTTGTCTTCCAGGAAGTCCAGGTTACAAGCAGTTTCAAATTTTGTCTTAAGTAAGAAGAGCTCCTAGTGGTGCATGGAATCTGAAATCTTGAGTCCTAAAAGAGACCAGAAGTCTTTGGTTTTGTCAAGAGATCTGATCTTGACACTTTGTCTTTCTAGAGTTTATTCACGAATTCTTGCCCTATGTTGATTCTTAGAGATTACAACATTCTTTTGACATTGTTTGCACAAAAGGATTTGCAGGATTGTGGGCATAGTAGCTCATTCAATGATACTAAGAAGTTTAGCGAAGTGTGACTTTCATCTTACTTTTCCTTTGTGCATCTTGGAAGGTCCACAAGATCCCATGAAGCCAAACTTTATTATATACATAGCCAATTCTATTTCTTTTGTTGAAGTTCTTTTAGGGAAGTTTCTAAATGCTGAACTCCTTAATATAGCAATTATCAATATTGTTGGTGGTCATTTGTATGTGGTCAATATGTTAGAAGTTTATGTATCCTTTTAAGAAAGATTGTGTTTTTGAAGAGTGCTGAGAAGTAAATTAACTCATCAATTTATTGAGTTTTTGCATTGCTGATGTTGGCATATCACCTCCCCAATTGCTGCAAACTTTTGATTCTGCAACTTCTAATGTAGAGTTCCAACCTATTTAGGTTCCAAATCTTGAATGAGATTCCTAATGATACAAGCTATTTGAGTCCCAGTGTTTCAATTTCCAAGATTTGAATGGCCTGAATAATGATGTTTTGTAAAAGCATTTTTATCCAAAATATGCAAGCATTTGCATGCAAAATAAACCTCATCTGGATCCCAATATTTAAAATTCTACCAAATTGGAAATATCAATAATTATTTTTATTAGTATTTATAGCTTTGTAACTCAAAAAAGAGTAGTTCATAGCTCAAATGATGAGCTTGGCCCTAAGAAAAGAAAATGTTAGTTTTCAAACTTTTATCTTTGGTTTGCTTAAACAGAGAATGATTTATGTTTGGTATTTCTATCTTGGAATCTTCAAATTTTGAAATCTTTTAATCCTAAGCAAAGAGTTTTTCACACACATTTTGTTTTTCAAAGATCACATTCTTCAAGTCCTTGTTTTATGATTTTCTTTCCTTCTTTTTATGCTACTCACACTACATTTCAAGGCTCACAACCTCAACCCAAAGAAAACTGACCTTTCATTATATGTGTGACTTTAAAAGTTTTGAAAGACTTTCCATATGCACATTGGAAACACACCATTCAATTACAAATCTCCAATCTTTGCCACCACCAAGATTAACATCATTGTATGCTTTGTGGACACACTTTTCCACATTCCACATCCATCCCAGCTTCTTGTACACATTCTTCCACAAACATGACATATGTGACATTCTCCCCCTGTTACAAAAAGGATCTTTTGTCTTTGATACAAAAGTAGAATGAAAGAATTTATGCTTCACAATGATTTTGTTCAAATACTTGTAGCCCATGCACTTGTGCCTATTCTCTTTGTTTTCCATACAAAACAAGTGCCCCCAATCATGAGGTTTCTTTCCAATAATTCCACCCAGGAGTAGTAGGGTAGTAGTGGTCTTGTCAAAATTGTAGTGGATTTTTTCATTCAGATAGCCTCCTAACTTGATGGCATTGGGGCTATAATCAACCCTTTCATTCACAATTACTAGTGCACATCGCAGTTGGCACAAGTTCACTCATCCAAATACTATTCACATCAAAGTGGATTTAACTTCAGAGTTCCTAGAGGGGAAAAACAAGTTCACTATTTTACTTTCTAATTAATTTCCAAAGACCAAAATTTCTCAAGATTCAGTAACTTTTGCTTCATTGGTCTGAAAATTGTGAACTGACAAACATGTACACCACTTCATCAAGGGCATTTCAATGGTACGAAAGGCACAGTGATGGGTCCCCATGGGTTGGGAGGGTTAACATGTGGTCACCAAAAAAAATAAACACCTATCTTAATATACAGATGTGTTGCTGATGAGGGCTTTGCAAATCAACATCTAGAAATGTAACTTCAAAAAAATTGATAAAAATTCAAAGTGCAAAGTAATATATGCAAATAATTTTAAGTTAAATCAAATGGCCTATGTCCTTCTCGTAAGGAAATACAACACAAACATTTATGCTAATGCTTTCTTTTACTCCTTGTCTAGAAAGTTTGTCACTTAGGAAGACTTGGCACTCCTCAATTTCACCAATATTCTCAAGCTTCAGCATCACAAACATGTTGGATCTCAAGCTTGGCCTATACATTATGACACAATTGATTTTTCTGAAAACTGGCCATCACCATTCCATGGAGACTTTTTAGCATACACTCAAATGTATTCTATTGTACAACACCAATTCAAAACATTAACGATGCTCAACTGCAATTGTTACTGATTCTGGGAGCATCTTCCTGTCTTGTAAACCTTCTTCCTTGCCACCATAGCAGATACTCTGTTCATCTGCTGCCTCTGCAACATACTGAGATCACCGATACAAACTTGTAAGAAGAATTGACAAAGCCATATCATCAAGTGCTTGAGTTGAGCCTATCATGAGTAATACTATATTGTTACATGCAAGCAGAATTTAAATAATATCTTGAGCTATCTTTGCTAGATTCCTCACAAGTTGACAAAGTCTACTGTTTTAAAAAACTCCAGTGGATACATTAAGTTTGCTTGTGGAATCTTACCTTCTGAAAGCGCTCCAAATCACTTTGGAGTGTGGCCTGCAACCAAACAGATTACAAGTTTGCAAATACTCAGGGGAGTTCTGAGTGTGTAGTAGGCACCACTGTTGTCTCAATAATCCACAGCAAGAGAGTACACCAGTCCCATACCTGTACTAGGCTTCTGAGAGCTTGTGAGTTCATGACTTGGCCAAGAGCTGCAGGCAGTGAGTGCAATATCTGCATAAACAACATGAAGACATACATATGAGGACAAAGTTTCATACATGATCGTCAGTTCGAATGACCAATTCATGTGATTATCCAGATGGGTGCCCCTGCAGCTAGCTTCCTGATGCTGAATTTTAAATTTTGCAGGACAATTTGATGCTTTATAACAGATGTGTTTAGAACATTTTATAAGTCTGTGAAACATTTGCAAGATGATATTGTTACTTGTCAGCATCTCTTACTGAAAGTTCCACTGTTGTTCCTTTGCTGCTACTCTCCTTGAAAGTCACCTCGCCTTTGCTTTGGAGACCTTCCACTGTGGCCCACCGTACAACCCGAAGAGGAGGAGCAGCTTCCACAAACTCAATACGGGCCAACCACATCACCTACAGAAGTTTCCCCAGGAACCTCTTTAGATACTCCACAACTATGTCATACAGAATATCTGCAGCCAATTTACATGTCCAGAATATGGTACACATGCAGATGCAAGAAACCTGCTCCTACTGTCATTGAGCATGTGTAATGTGTGAAAGCAAACCTCAAAACCAGCAGTACTACAAATCCACCGAGACAGCTGACTAAGCCCCAGTTGCAACTCTTCAGACTCAATGCTTCCATCTTCTGCCAAAATCTCAACCCGATCAATCCATCGCATCCTGCCACATCCAGTTCAAAATGACTTCACTCCATCACTACAACAGGTCTTGTGGGGGAAGGGGGCTTTTCTCAGCAAGCTAACTAGCAGAACTCAGTTTACAAAGTTATGATTTCACATGTTTACCAAAGTGGCTATGAGCGGCAGGGAGGATAGTAAGCCTACCAAATCTTGTGATAGGCTCTCTGTAGCCATGACTAACTGATTTCAATGCAATAGGTTCCAACAAATCAATGGGTTGCAAATCATTGCAATTGAAAAGGGTTCACCTTCAAGCTTTAGGGATGAGTTGATGGCCTTACCACTGTGGAGCCCTCTTCAGATCCATCCATAGGTGCCATACCAGATCAGGAGGCGCTGCAACATCTAAAGACACCTTGTGCACAAACCTCAAATCATTTGCTACATCTGAATCCAGCACCGTCTCCCCCTGTTCCATTGACAGGTCTGTAAACAACCCCCATACAATAATCCAGGCAAGCTCTTCATTACCTTCTGGTCATTGCAAAGACTCAAGATCCTTTCATACCCGCAAGAATTTGGAAGCGCTGGTATAAGTGGGTATTCTAATGTGTAAAGGAGATCCCCATTATGGAATTGCATTACATCTTAATTGCTTTCATCAACATCAAAATCCCCCTCACTGTCCAAGCATGTGTGAGCCTCATCGAATGAGAATTTCCTCATCTCTCACGCTTTAGAAGGAAATCTTGCATGTCAGGCTGTAACTTGAAGCCACATTCAACCAACGAAATGGCTACACAATCTTTCAAAGCTGAATTTGGATTCCATAGAACTCTCAAAGCATTTCTCCGAAACTGCAAAAAAAGAAAAAGAAAAAGAGAATCAAACTTTTCAAGGAGCTGATATATACGTAGATACCTGTGCAATTGGCAGATGGCAAACTGTCATTAAGCTTGCTCAGAAACCTCTTTGTCAACAACCCACCAGCAGCAGGTCCATGAAAATGATGCACCCAATTCTTCCTCCTTCCAGACCTCAATGCCCTTCTCCTTTTCAAACATAACCCTAACTCTTGGGAACTAGTTGACTTGTTGTGTGCTGGAAGCACTAACCCTAAATTCAAGGTTTTCTCCCAAGAGACCACTACTGCTGCTGCTGAGGAGGATGACAATGTCGGCAGACTTTTTCTACCATTCAAAAAAATTGTGCAACACATGTTTGCCTGCCGACACGGAAGTTCACAAATATGAGAGTTGGAAATGGGCCGCCTGCTTGCTTTTGCTTCCTCCCTTCCTCCTTCTCTCCCTCTCTCCCTCCCTCAACAGTTCAATTATAGATAGTAAAACATGAGCTTTTACTTCACATTCTTTGGTTTGGTTAGTTTGGGTTCTTGAATGTGAGAATGGAACAATCAAATTCTTATGTCAAACACCACCGACTTGCAACAGACGGCACAGACAAACGCCGAGAATGAATATATTGTGATATTACAAACAATTATTAGTAAGATATTAGAGTTACTCTCCTTTCTTTTCGTGAAAGTTTTCACCCAATCGCTGCTCATGTGTACGGTAGCCATAAATGTTCTCGCGCCTCGTGTATTGAATCCTGAGTCTCAGTACTTCATACCCTTATTTTAATAAAATGTCATGACTTTGTGGACAACAGCCAGGAGGGGGTGAAGCATCAAATGAGGGGTGCAACTCAGGTCCAAGAGGGCATGACTTTACAGAGAACTCAAATTCCTCTTGAGCATTTTATGCTGTGTTTTAATTACAAAAAATTCCTTACTTTACGAATAATACCACCAAAAGAGGTGTTAGGGGGTGAAAGGAGGCCCAGAGACAGGCCGAAGACAGTGAATTTACACATCTCTCTATTATATCACAATTTCACAATAAGCTTTTTTTTTAAAAGAATTTTATGTGTCCAGGTTTTCTGAATTTGAGACATTGAAATTGTGGGCCTATTGGACGCAAAGGGTTTTTTTTTTTTAGTTTTGTGATGTACACACAAGGCCATCCTCCATAAGAGGAATTACCAAAAATTTGGTTGCCAGTGGCACATCTTTTCACAAATGTCTTTAGTATGAGTTGTACTGGATTTTTTTGGCCCAAAGGCGAAAGTTCATAAAAGTTATTACCAGTAATTGGACCCCTTTCTTTTGATGTTAAAATGAATAATCTCACATTTTGGGTGTTACAGATGGGTGTCAATTAAGGTAAATTAGTGAATATCTTTGCCGTTGGGAAAATGGAATGGGATATATGCACTCAGAACACTATGATACATGTGACGTTAGAGAACCATTATTTTATAGAAATCGGGCATTTTATTAATAAAAAAAATGCATATATGGTTTTGGTTTAATAAACTTCCACTACCATTGAACATAGGAAAATAAAAATTCCTAGACTAAGCTGCTTCAATTGACTCTATTATACGAATGCCCAAAACAATACATTTCTACCTAGTTGCAAATCTCAATTTTAATAAGAAAATCATAAGGGAAATGAGTTATGGCTTCCTTTTTTTTTTGGTTGAATAATTTCTTCGAATGTGTAGGAATTAAATGTCTGAAAATTTCTAACTTCCTTAGAAAATTCTCTATCAAATTCATACTTCTTTTATCTATATTTTATTAAAGGTTGGCATACATAGTGGGAACTTGATGGGAACAAAAAAGAAAATCAAAAACAAAAGATCTTTAAAAAATCAAAGAATTGCCCCCACATTTTACCCCCCAAAATCTTATGTTCTCAGTGTGACGGTATATAATATAATATAATATCCACTAATAACTATTAATAAATTAGCCACTAATAGCCATTAATAGAATAGTCATCAACAATCACCAATAAAATAACCATCAATGGCTTATAATAGAATAATTATCAATAACCACTAATATCCAACAATAAAATATCCATCAATAATTATTAATAACCAATGGTAATTTAACTTAAAATAACCACCAATAGAATAATTATTAATTATTATTAATAAAATGGTCAGCAATAACCATTAATAGAATAACCACTAATAGCCACCGATAAAATAACTACCAATAGCCATTAATTAAACAACCATTAATAATCACCAATAACCACCAATAGAATAACCACACATAACCTATGGTAATATAGCTTGAAATAACCAATAATAAGATAAGGTGAAATAACCTTCAATAATTAGAAGTAACCAACATAGCTTCACATAGCTGAAAATAATTTAAGATTAAATAACAAAAAACAATTTATAATAGTTTTAGATAACTTAAAGTGAAATAGGCTACACTAGCCAAAAATAACATAAATAGACAAAAATAATTACAATAGTAAAAAATAACCTAAGGTGAAATAAAAATAATCAAAAGTAATTTAGATTAATAAAAAATAACCTAAGGTGAAATAATTTAAAATAACTAAAACTATCCTATAATAGCCATAAATAAACGAAAATAATGTAGGGTGAAATAATTTAGAACAATGAAAAATATTTTTAAAATAACTAAAAGTAACATAACATAGGTAGTATTAGCATATCAAGAAAAAAATTATCCATTTATTTAACATTTTCTTTTCAAATGAATGGTCATTGAAATGTTGTTGAATAATGATATTTTTTAAAAAAAACTTGTTCAAATGATTCTAGATTTTCAAAAGGAAATAAATATATTATATCCATTATTGAAAAATAAATTAAATTAAACCTTAATCATTTCATTTGGATCAAAATTCAATAAGATATGAATTTTCAAAGTTTATGTTTTTGTAATGCTTAAAATGAAGTATTTGATAAATAAAATGCAATGTAACACATTATCACAATAAGTGTGATGGCTTGATGGTAAGGATGTTGGCCTCCATTTTAGAGGTCAAGGGATTAAACTTCACACATGGTGTGTTTATGGTCAACAATGATAAATTGATCAAATATTCTTATGTAGATCTTTAAAGTAAGTGCCTATTTAAGTTGATTATATGGCCTATGTACTTAGGTTAGGCTTTTAATTTAACATAGGTAGTGACAAATGTTAATAATTCATGGGCTGAAATTCATGAAATTATCAAGAATATTCAATATTAAATAATTTAAATTTAATTGATTTCCATGTTATGTAGTTAATTAACTAATGAGTAAAATGGCTTAATAAATTTGTATTTCATTAGTTATTAATGGACCAATTCATTGTCCGTAATAATTTGTCGCAACCTTAACATTAAATTCACAATTAAGTATAAAATGCAAGGGCCCATGAGGCCAAGAATGTGTTTAAATGTGAAACACACTTTCACAAATGGGGGAGAGTGCAAAGGATGAAGCCCAATGACTCCCAAGTGCACTTTCATTTTGATATTTGTATTCATGCGGGAGTTGTGAATGTTCAGAACCTTGGTTGAAAAGGTAAACAATTGCCAAATTGGACACCCAAGACACCATTAGAAATTTCTTGAAGTTTAGATGCTTAAAATGCCCTCACAATTTTCATTTATACCTAATTTGCATGAATTATGATCAAAAGAAAGGGTAAAAGTCCTTGGAAAGCAAGGGTCAAATGAAGTCCAATTGGGCATGTTATACACCATTGGAAAGATATTTTTGAAAGTTATCAAATATTACCTTAGCATTTTTATAAAAAAAATTGATTTGAAAAAGATATGAGTAGCCATAATTTTGGGACAGTAAAAGTCTCAGTTTTAGGACTCCCACTTGGTAATCCTGAGAAAAAATGACATTTGGATGTAGTCCTTATAGAGAAGCACATAGTATATTATAGGACGGGGAATGGTGCCTCCTCCCAAAGGTTGTGGGTTGTGTAAAGCTTATGCTTGAAGTTGTCCTTACTAAATCCACCACACAATTTCCATTCAATTTGCATTAATCGCCTTCTTTCTTGGTTGTGCAGGTTGATTTCATTTTGAACTCTCGCTTGTGAATTTGTCCTAGTCCCCATCCCAAAACTTTAGCACATCCCTCTTACCCCCAAAGTGTTACAAGCTAGGAGCATACCCTAACCCCTTTTTCTTGTGATATTTTACCTTCGGATTCACATCTAAATCTTTCAAGGAGTTTGGGGGTGCATCACAACTAGTCTCCATTCACTGGGGGGTTGACTAGTTTCACCATGGTAAAAATGTTCAAATTCATTCAAAATTTAATCAAACCCAAAATGAACTAAGACGCATTTTGGTGTAATAAAAAAAATCATTTTGTGGTCAATAAAAAAAACCATCAATCAAGTTGGACATGTTCAAATCAACTTGTCTAATATGATAGAGCGGTCAAATTGACCAAATGTCAAAATGACTGTTTTTTTTTTAGGTTTCTAGTCAAATAAACCATAATTTACTATAATGAAAGAACCTTAGGTACAAGTTGGAAATTATATTAGAATTTTTTTCTAGAGTTTGTTTATGGGAATCTGACAAGTACAGAGACATTGGGCCTAATGGGATAATTTAGAAAAAGGAAGTATAGATTGAAAAACCATAAAAACTCAGAAGAGGGGGTTAGGAAGAAAAAAAACCATAGACAATTCAAGAACAAAAACATGTGGAGACTATTCTAACAATAGAGGTAGAACAATCAAAGATGCGACCCTTGGAAGTAAAACGACAAATTAAGGTAGTGGAATAGGCAATCAAAACTACAAATTTAGAGGTAGGTATAAAACCACTAGTTGTTGTACAAGTTGAAACTATAAAAACTATAATTGAGTAGCCAAAAGCCTAGAAGGTTGCACAATGTTTTCATTTCTTTTTTCAATCATTCTACAAATATTTCGAAAATGAAATCTAAAGTACAGAGGGGGGTAATGTTAAGGGGTTTAGCTGATTACATTGTTTTGGATGAATAAAGCATTAAAGATAGGGATTGATCATTGGACATAGGAAGTTTAATTTTGAATTCTGGTTTAGTTTTGATCATGATGATGGTGACTCGGGGATTGCCCAAAGATTGTTGTTATAGGGAAAGGATATTCATTCATAAACACAATTTTGAAATAATATAAATGTAGGCATTTTGTAGTAAAAACTACATGTTTTGTTTTTGATATCACAAATTGAATCTTGTTGTTTAAATTTTTTGCAACAAAATGTGGGACTTTTTATTGTATGTTCGATTGAAGTTTTTAGTTTACAAGAAAAGAACAAATTTCTACAGTGATTTTCATATTCATATTGTTGTGTGAATTCTCTGTACTATTAAAAATGAAATGTAATTTTGTTTTTGGATTTTCTACATAGTATCTTCAAGTACAAATTTTAGTCATATGAAATAACCATGAATCTTGTGTTTTAATGAACTGCAAAGGTAGGTATGTTTAGAATCAATGCAAATTATGAATGTGTGCATATTGTAATGCAATTTTTTTGTTACAATAAGTGTGGAATAGGTTAGCAAGGATTTAATCCACATTTACCAATCTTGTATAACCTTCATGTTTTTGAAGCAAGGGTCCAACATGATAGTTAATACATTATGGGGCTTGGTTTGATTGTAAAATGAAACAAATGCCAAAAATGGGATAGAATATTTATGATTTGCATCATCACCCTTAACTTAAATTCATGCAATTTTGAATCAAAATCCCAACAAATCAACAATTAATTTAAAGTTTGGGCCCTAGCCACATTAGCTTTCATGGCAATGCATAAGGTGAAAGTAAAATAAATGCATTTGACAACAACCAATAACGAACATTTTGATTCAAGACACAAAGCTTCACAACAAGAAGGAGCATATTTGTAATGGCTTGAACAATAGTCCAAGTCTAAAACATTAGCACTCAAGAAGATAAATGAGAAACTTGTTGTCATCCATAGCAAATGGAAATAACATTCCAATACTCCAGTGTTTCCTAGAATAGAATGACTCGAGAAGTTTTCACCAAATTTTTCAACATTTTAACAAGCGAACCTACAACAATATAAGACTCTTTCCATTCATACTATCCCTTACTAGATTTTTTTGTCCAAATAATGGTCTTTTGCAATGCAAATTGAGCTTCTTTCAAGTTAATTTATGAAAATCCAACATAGACTTCATTGTCTTTAATAACATATTGAGTTGCCTTTGACGTGGCATGCCCAAAACATGACCCTACAAATGGGCATGTTAGTTGAAGGGCAAAATAAGAAACAACAAAAGTTAATGCAAAAGTCTAAGTGTTTAAATTAGACCTTTCATATTTGACGTATGCAATTACTTTATCAAGTAAGGCAAAGGAATTTGACAACAATTTTACCTGGTTTGCCATGGCCACACTTGCATTGTTGTGTACTTCAAAATTCCCAATTGACACATGACATGGCTCCCATGAAGCATTGATGAAACTCACAACAATAGCAAAGGTATCAAAGCCCACATAAGACATCCAAAGGTCAAATGAACATGTACAAATAATACATGATGCAAGGGTAGGGATGACACAAATCTCCTTGGTTTTATCCATCTTGTTAAGAAGCACTTTAGTCACCATTTGGCGGCGGGGTGGAAACTATACATGCCAACATTGCTACAAAACTAAACCCCACAACCATGGATTTTCAACAGAATACAAAGGCCAATAAACCTTTGCAACATAGATAACCAAATCCTCCAAAAATGCTTGTTGTAAAAGATATGATTTGTGGTTGGGTGCCAAAAAAATCTATGATTTGAGAAGGGGGGAAAATTTTCTTCTTCTTTGACCCTTGTTTTTCATTTGGGTTTCTATAACCTTCTATAGCATAAATAAACTCCATTTTTTGTACAAATTTGGATGTTCATGACAAGCATGTTTTTTCAAAGTGCTTGTGCCATGGTTCTTATCGTAGCTCAAAAGCCCTTTATGTTTTCCATGAGCATCAAGGAGCTCTAATTGAGTAGGGTGACAAACAAAACAATTTATCATCTATGGATTACATATGTTCACTATTACATTATTCACCACAAAAAAAAACCCCAATAGGTTAATGTTCGATGGCTAGGTGACCATAACTTTTTGTTGGCCACCAACTTTGGAATAAAGATCTCCCGAGTTGCATCTATGTCAACATCTGATGCCTCTTGTGATCCAAGCTCAATCTTAGATTGAAACATAAAATCAATATCATCTTCATTACATGAAATGGTTGTTATAGTTTATGTGGCACTTGTGGATGTCATTGTAAACATCCTTATATGTTACGTTTTGTTTTATCTATTGATGTCTACAAAAAACATAGAAAACATAAAGCTTAAACATGTATGAAAATTCAATGGCATCTTATCACAAAGTTTTACTAGAAGTTGCTACTACACATGGCAACAAAAAGGACACCAAGTTTACACATGTATGGGAATTCAATGGCATCAACTCAATCACAAAGACTTACTAAAAATTGTTGCATGGCAAAAACCTTGCCACTCCTATTTGTAAAGTATTGAGGACATAGAGCTTACGCATGCATGGAACTCAATGGCATTTCATCTATTAGAAAGACTTATTAGAAGCTACAACTATTACATGAAAAAAGTGTTACTACTATGTCTACCAAAAAAAACATGGAACTTACACAATAAAATCTCAATGGAATTCTACCCACCACAAAAACTTAATACTAGAAGCATTGCTCCATGGCAAAATCTTTATTAATGTAAAAAAATAACAAAAGAAAAATGATGGAGAAAGAAAAACTTACATGCAACTTGTTGGCAACATAAGGTGACCATTGTGATGATCCTTAACAACACTTAATGCTTTGAGAACTTATGTTCAAGTTTTATAAGATTTTTCACTAATCATCAACATCGCAATCATAAACAAATTGCAATGTAGGCTTTAAGATATGGAACATGAACTTATGAATTATAATTAGAATACACAACAAACCTCAAATGTTGTCTTGCAAACAACAATGAATAGTTGCCATTTAGACATGTTCTTTATAACTTTACACACATATGATTTAGGGATATCTACAGTCATTTCAAATCACCTCCATCATGAATGGTAGTGATTAGCTACCATCATTTCCCACTAACTTCATTAGCTCCCAACAATGGGTGTTATTTAATACACAATATTTTGCTAAAAATTCATTGCAAAAAATTACATAGAAAATTACAACATGAATTTTTGTTACACTTCCAAATGTAACCAAAAGACTCAATCTTGATGTTGGTTATTGCCCAAGGAGGCACAAACAATCCAAAAGTCAATAATATCCTCTTTCAAGTTGAATAAGCTTGTGATAGGCAACATCATTCCATTTTAACTTGCCCATATACAATAAGCATCTAAGCCCACAACATGGAGAGGTCTACATAGAAGGTAGTGGTTGGGGCCTTTTGCAACCAAAACATATCCTTTAAACACATCAGTAGTAACTACTCAATTGCAGTATGTATGTTTTAACAACTAAAATAAAAATCAACATGATTGCAGAAAACCTCCACAAAACATTTTGAAGAGAGCCATCGAACTAGTTATGGCCAATCCAAAACAAACATGGCAAGGATGAATGAAGTCATAAACTTAAGTGTTAATCACACAAAGTATTAGACCATTAGCTCCATCATGAATGGTGGTGATTAGGTGCCATTCATCCCTAATGCTCTTAAACCCTTAAACCTTTCATCAACTTTTGACAGTTAATGTGGCTAAGTGAAATCTATTCAAAACTTAGGGAAATAGATATATTGAAAAAAGCATGCTAGTTTCCATCATTTAATTATTATTTGTACACAAGTGTACATGATTATAAAGATAATTTTTTTTGCACAAAACGGTTGGCCACAATGAGTTGCTTGAAAAGACAACATCCTTTCAAGTAAAAAAAGGTATAGATGCAGGAAAATGCAAACTAGAGTTTCATAAGCACAAGGGAAAATACAATTTAGAAATCACCTATTATTGCAAACCAAAGACTTTAGCCTCATTGTCTTATTTATGTTCAATTGCATGTGCGATTGCTACCTCTATGCATCTATTTTCTACCTCAACCAGAATCCACTCTTGCATTAGAAACAACTTAATCAGACATAATATATAAGTAAAACTTACTTCATTCCTATTTTAATTAAGTTTGAACTATTTGCATCCACAACCAACAAAGGAACTATTACTCAAGAAATTCATACTTTTGTTAAACATCTTCATGATAGAACCACCATTGCAAAAGACTAGATTGAATTGAAAGCCAAAAGCCCTAAAACTTGGGAGAAGAGGCTCAACTAACAAACATATCATTTTTAAAAAAAATCTTCACACCACATAGAGTAATTACAACTACATCAAATCCAATATGTCCTTGAAGCATTTTGATTTCCACATATATGTTTCAAATTATAACACTAGAAGGAAAAGGCCAAAATGCGACCATCGCATTTACAACTACCTGCAACTATTTGGTCTTTGCAACTACATTTTTGTTATCTACGACTATTGTGACATCGTGCTGACATCAGTCAAGTCATCTTCGACTAACCTGCGACTAGTTTGCGACTAATTTTATTTTCATCTATATATGGGTTGGATTTATCATATGTGGGTTGGATTTATCATCCAAGAGGAGCCATTTAGAGTCCCATTTAGTCGTAAGCGAAATGGTGCTTAGTTGTAGTTGGTGTATGTCTGTATGGAAAATATCGTATTGTATGGTTTTTTAGTGAGAGTGTTATACAAAGGTGTAAAATACAAATTTTGTACGTATTCATAATATTCATATGATAAATTAAAATTAAATTCCTTGAATTTAGTGGAAATGTGATTTGTAATATGATTCAAAAATACCTGCCTATAAACACTTTGAAGCTTGACAGTGTTATACAAAGGTGTACAATACAAATTTGGTCGTATTCATAATATTCATATGATAAATTAAATTAAATTCCTTGAATTTAGTGGAAATGTGGTTTGCAGTATGATTCAAAAATACCTGACTGTAAACACTTTCAAGCTTGACACAAAACATTTGAAACCATGGAGGACTTCAGGAGCTTAGAACTTGTCAGGAACATAGGTGGGCAGGTGGTATCTTGTCATTCATCATTTTGCCTTTTGGCAAAGAAAAGGAATACATGTATCTTCTCATATCTGATAACTCTTTCTGTACTTAGAATTCAAGTCAACCTGAATAGAGGGTTGGGATGACCTGACAACAAAGGTATAGGGATTCAAAATCTGACAACAGAAGAGGAAAAGCGGAAACTACAACCCTAAAGCTTTTTTGCCCCACCAAGCATTTCCAAAGCCTCTGCTTGCTTTCTTGCATGTTCAGCTCAAGGGCTCACACCTTCTCAGCCCGAATCCTCTCCTCAAGTTGATGCCTCTGTTCATCTAATGCAACTGGGATGATCTTTGGAGATCCTGCATTAGCTCCCAACTTAGGCCTCAAACTACCTCCTGATGGTTGAGCCACAACAGCAGGCACCTTGCTTACACTTGGCACATTGCCCTTGGTTACAGTCCTGCCTGGCAATTCCCCTCCTGTGATCCCTAGTCCTTTCAATGCAGCTAAAAGCTGCAGGTCAAGTAAATCCTCTATTCCATCAACATCTCCAGCATCCTGGTGCTTTGCAGCACTAGCATCCTCCTCCTTGGCCAGTTGTTCCTCTTCCTCGAGAGTTCCTTCATCATCATCCTGACAAACAGACTGTCAATTTCAATTCTACATTCTTCAAGGATTACACCAGTTATCCCTGTGACCATTTAGCTACGGACAGCTAAAAAATCAGCTGCAGAACTATTGATGCCTACTGTGTACAAATAGGCAATGCCACCATGCATTCAACCCAATGGAGAATACAAGTCACAAAGGAAGTAATTATCTAGGTGCTGGTTACAAGTTAAATCTTTGAAAGCAGCAAACAACAAAATGCCACTCAAACCAGAATACCAGACGTAACTTGCTTGCTTTGTAACTCATGGAGGAGAAAGGTGCTAGTTGTTGCTGCAGCTTCAGGAGTTTACCTCTTCATGCCCATCTGCCATACCTGCAGGGAAGTAGTCCTCACCATCCTGCAGAAGACATGCCTGACCTCAATCAAACTGCGTGCAAGAAGGAGGCGGTGTCTGTGTGATGGGTGACACCACGCTTGTAAAGAGGCTTCATCTCAATCAGACTGCCTGTAAGAGAAGAGACAAGTTGACTACTTACTAAGACACTCTTCATCTCTCACACCTTCACCAGCTACAGTTGTATTGGTTTTGAACAGCTTTTCAGTTCCCTACAATTTTTCCCACTAAAAAGGGAGGAGGTATAAATAGATAGGAGCTTTCTGTATTCCAGAGCTAAACCTGAAGCCAGCACAGAACATGGTAAGTATAAAATGTCAAGCAAACCTGCACCACTTATTGAGGAAATAATGTTTGAGCAGCAGACTGTTCAAAGAACCCTGAAATTTGACTTTCATGAACACAAGTTCAACACAAAAATTGCTGCTACCCCATCAAAGTTTGATTTTCACTGACCAAACCTACATATGCCTGAAAGAAACACAAAATGCATAAATCCATACCTGCATATCTCTCACCATGCCCTGCTCTACTGGCACAGTAGTCAAACAACATATTGATCTCTGTGGTCTCCTCTAACTCAAGGATGAGCTAACATCTTCCTTGGTGTCAACCCCCAAATCAACCACAAGAGTTGCAAGCTTACCACCGGCCTTATACTGATTTGTTTCCAGAAAATGACCAGTGATTGTTCTGTCTGTGTGGGGCATTCCAAGGTCATATTGCTGCACAGATTGAGACTTTTTCAGTCCCTGCACCATCATAACCAAGGCCTTCCCACTGGCCTTTGTTTGTTCATCAGGAACCAGGCCACATTCTGCAGATCTGACACTGCCAACAAGGTTTCTGGAATCTTCCATCTCTGACAACAGCTTGGCTCCGTCCTTTGCATTTCAGGAAGATCTGGTCAGCTCTTCAGCTTCATCCCGTGAAGTCCCATCATGTACTGTACCATGCTGTGACTGCTCAGGAATGACATACAACTAGATGCATGTTCCTCCCTAGTCTCAGTCTGCCTACATATCATGCATCATCATCCTCACTTGGCATTTGCAACTCTGCAGATGCCATAATTGCATCTGTGCCACACAACTCAATGGCACCAACCATTGCCATGTTGTGAGGCACATCTGGTATTTCTAGAGGCACTTCAACGCCTATCACATTATCTTGTATCACGGTCTGTTCCTCCCCTGCTTCTGTTACCACACGCCTCGAGCGAGGTTCCTTATGTAGCACAACCTTCCACCATGTTTGGTTTAGCTCTTCAGAGTAAAACACCTGTTGCACCTGAGCTAGGAACACAAATGGTTCGTCGTCATTTGCCTTCAATGCATTAAAATTTACAAGCAGGAAGCCATCCTCATCACGCTTGTAAGTTGGATGACCTCGCCTATCAACCTCATTCTTCACCCAGTCACATTTAAACAAAACCATTGGGATTGATACTGCCCCATAATCAAGTAATATTATATCCTGCAGAATTCCCACATATTGCATCGGCCCAAGTGCACACACTCCACCTGGCCCTTTTGCTTGCTGGAACACTGATGCCACTCCACAATCATAGGTTGCCATTGTGTTAGCATTGGTTTCTCCAATGACCCTATAGTGATTTCCATAGGCCTTCATCCGTGTATATCGGGAAGCATTAGAACTAGGCTTAATTGACAAATAGTATGCATCCATCTCATCAAGCACATTGCCATTTGCCATATGGGTTCGCACTGCCTCCCTCACCCATTCTGCTAACTCCTGCACTTCTGTAAGCTCTACAGGATACTTTATAGGCCCTCCTGCTCCTCTTTCATCCTTGTGCCATTGGTCTTCAAACTCTGTGCGTAGTCTTGCCACTCAGTCACACTCTTGCTCATGTTTTCTGCCCACCCCATTAAACCCCAAGTAATGAGTTAAGGAAGGGCTCACCACGTAGGTGGTCTACAAGGCTACATTATGTGACCAACATACAACAGCTTGTAAATGTAATACCATTCATGAAAATTGAAGATGTGTTGGGTTTAGGTGGCAAATACCGGACCCATGGTGCTAAGCAGGCTACATTGGTAAGGACATAATGATGTGCAAGGTCCCGTGCTGATGGTAAAAGTCGGAACTTAGATCCAGACCCTTCCAATACTTCACCATACACCCCTTCTTCCTCATTAGCATCCCATACTCGGCGACGTACCTGTGTAAACGTTTGCATGTACTCTGTCACAAACCCCAGGGTTTCATCCAACACATACCCTGAAGCCATCGATGCCTCTGGCTTTGCTCGGTTACGCACATACTTCTTCAATGTCCCCAATGTTCGTTCAACTGGGTACATCCATCTACTATGTACAGGCCCGCAAATGGCTAGCTCTTCAACCACATGCAACACCAAGTGTGTCATCACATCAAAGAATGCACCCGGTAACTCCCATTCAATCATGCTAAGGGTGACAACAACATCTTCTCTTAAAGACGGTAGTGATGCTGGGTCCCAAACCTTTGCACAGATGTTGCGGAATACTCGGCTAAGGCGCATTAAACTTAAACGCACATTGGTGTCCATCAAACCCCTCAAAGCCAAAGGCATAAATTACTGCATTAGCACATGCCAATCATGGCTTTTCATATTCCCCAGCTTCTTGTCCATTACATGCTTTCCCACTGCACTGCAGTAGTCTGATGGCACTTTCAAGGCCCCTAACCTACCCATGAATGTTTTTAGTTCTTCTGGTTTTAACACATACGAAGCAATAGGCTGGAAGATCTTGCCTGGATTGTGAGGGTCTCTCTTCAGCCATAAGTGCTCCCGAACCCCACACACCTCCATGTCTCTACGCACTTTAAATGTGTCCTTCACCCCAATTATGAACTTGATCACACTCTCGCACACATTCTTCTCAATGTGCATGACATCCAGTGTATGTCGAATCAACAAGTGCTGTATGGGCATCAGCCAACCAATCACACATTTAATACAGTCTACACACACCACACATGTTCCACATTATTGCATTGTCCAATCCATACTTTGTGTAATCACATCGATATGGCAAGGTCTTCCCCACACTGCATGGGGTGTACACAATAGTCGGGCCATGATTTCCAATCATGAAATTATGTATTACTGCCATCATTCTTGTTGTGTTCCATGCCCATGCCCTACTATACAGTTCTGACATCAAGCTCGGATACTTGGGTTCAGGTCTAGTTTAATTAAACTATTGGCTATGTATCTGAACCAGGATTCATGTTCCTTTTGTTTTTCAAACTGCTTTAAAGTCTGCAATGAAACCTTGAATATGACAGCTATATTACAAGTGTTAAAACCCAGGAGTATAAATGGGGGTATATACCATAACACTACTACACTAACCTCCCAGTATGGCAATCTGAATAGGGCAGATTGACGCTTCAGTCCAGTTTCCTTTGATGGGCAACCCTTTGACCCCAAAACATTGCCCCCTGCCACCCAATTTTCCGTCCTTCGTGCCCGTCTTAAAGTGTCTGCACCAGTTGTTGTGCGAGGCTTCATCCGAAGCTCCTCTGCGCCAATGAAGTGTGCTGCATTCGGGTGTGTTCTGTAAGGGTGGTCCCTTTGCAACCAGCGTCTGCTTCCTTCAAAAACAGCCTTCCCCAACTCCTTGGACCATCTGGACACGGTACTTGACCCACATGGCGGGCAAGCTTTGTATCCCTGGTGTTGACAACCAGATACCAAACCATAGCCAGGGAAGTCATGAATAGTCCACATCAGCATGGCTTTCAACACAAATGTTCGGCAACCTGGAGGTTGCAGTATGTCCAATCCTGCCACCCCCTTCCATAGCTCCTCCAGCTCCTCTATCATGGGTTCCAAGTAGACATCAAAATTGGCCGCTTTCACGCTCTCTGGGCCCGGGATTATTAATGATAGTATCACAAAAAACCTCTTTGTCACTAACCAAGGGGGTAAGTTGTAATTAAAAAACATTACTGGCCAAGTCGACCAGCTTGAGCTCTTATCCCCGAATGGATTGAATCCATCTGTAGCAAGCCCCAGCCGTATGTGCCTGGGATCAGCAGCAAACTCGGGCCAGGTAGCATTGATGTGAGCCCATGCCTTGCTGTCAGGTGCATGACGCACCTTCCCATTTGTCGACTGATTCTTGTTGTGCCATGTCATGAGTTCGGCTATGGCAGGAGCTCGATACATCCGAAGCAATCGAGCAGCTAAAGGAAAATGCCGCACGACCTTGACTGGCACTTGGGAGCTACCAACTACCCTATATCGAGGAGCCCCACATTTGGGGCACTCCTGCATCCTTTCGTGTTGGTTTCGGAATAGTATACAACCATTGCTACAGGCATGAATGTTGTTGTAGCGGAGGCCAACTCTGCTGGTCAGGACTTTGGCTCGGTACATGCTTGAAGGCAAGCAGTTGTCCTTGGGTAGCAGATGCAAATGAAGTAGAGCCAATAGCTCATCTACAAACTTGTTCGAAACCCCATGCACCTGGCACACATTCATCAACAACATAGTAGCTGCTAGCTTTGTGCTCTGGGCACCTGTGTATAAGGACTCACATGCCTCGCGCAAGGCATTTGCTTCATCTGAGTAGTCGTCCTGATCTGCAGTAGGTGCTTCAGGCTGTTCTGGATTGTTGGCCTCTGCACCATCATCATCCAGTGGTAGGTCTGACTGTTCAGGCATGCTCTCAGGAATGGCTGCTAATTGCTCCATGATCGAAAATGCTTGTTGCGCCATGTTCACAATGTTTATACCATCCACTCCCGAGCCCGCGTTAGTTCCAACACCTTCCACAGCTGGGGCTTCAGCATCACCTGCGTTAGTTCCAGCAGCTTCCGCAACCAGGTCTTCAACATCTCGAGGCACAAATAAATCATCCAGCATTTGTGCAACCTGGACACCGTCGTCCATAACCTTTGCTGGCATATGGGCTTGTATTTTGGCTGCTGCACCCCACTCTTCATCAAAGTCATGGGGCTCCCCTGGCCCCTTCCACACCCTAAACATGGGACTCTTCTGGTTGACCAACAGGTGTGCCTTAATAGTTGCAAGCAATAGAGGTCGACCACCTCCTGCACATTTAGCACATGGACACCTCATTGTCGTAATGCCATGGTTGTGGGCCCAATCCACCTCTCTCTTCCACAGGCTATTATCCCTATTAGTAATCCTTTTAGGGTCGTCCAGGTCACGACACCTACGCATGCCCATTCTATGTCAGCCAACCTGCAATGCCACAGATCCAGGGTGTTGTCACAAAACTTCCCAAGGATGGAACTTTCACCAATTTCCGAAACTAGACAACATGGGAGCAGAAGCAAAGAGAAGACAACTACTCACAGTCACAAAGACTATGTTGATCTTCAATGATATGGACAACAAAGAGATAGCAGACTGACCGTAAAATGTAAAGCGAATATCCAAAATATTAGGGTGATGACCTTGGTTAGATATCTCACTAGTGCCAAACTTGCTTTCGCTAGTAATGTAAACCCTAAACCCTAAACCCTAAACCCAACTTTTGATTAGCGGTAGGAGGCGGCTCTCCATGACAACATTGCGTAAGTTTGATATGGAGGACAATGGCATAAAAATGAAAAGTAGCTCGACATTCTCCCATCCACTCATCCCTTTCATCCACATCAACAGAGTTGTTTCATCTTGCATTTTAAAATCAGCTCTTAATGATGATTACACTAGCCAGAAAACTAACTCGTTTGATGGAGTGTTAAACAGCAGGTGGTATATCCCCTCTTCCTGATTTAGTGGGTGTTCCAGCAAGTGGAAGTAACTAGCTATAGCATTATGCAAATTTGTTTAGAAAATTGCATCATTATTTGTTCTCATTTATTTTATAACAATGTAGGTTTCATGGCCCTAGTTTCTAACATACTTGTGGACCATAATGATTGCAGGATTTATATTGCTCACAGCTGACCATCCTCCCATATGTCGATTTCCATACACCCATTGCTCTCACACAAGTCCATACAAGTCATTTATAATCACACTTAAAATTCAGTTGCCTATACAATACTACCCTTCAACCATTGGCTTGTTATCCTACCAGTATGTCATTCCAAAACTAGGTAGAGAGTTCACTAAGTCATCAACATATTACAATATTGCACAAAATGTTAGTGCTAAGTGGTACAGGCTGGATGTTTATAATTGCAGTACCAGCATTGCCAAAAAATCAAACAAGTCTGAAAGTTTAACATTGACATCTTTATCATGTGGGCTATCCTATTGGGTTTCTTCATCAAAATAAGATTCTCCGTTACTGTCTCCAATTAACTGATCATTTACATCTGCTAGAAGTTCAATGTTGATGCGAGGAGATGTGGGGACCATCTCCCAAGTGAATGTGTTGGCTGAACCTTTCATTTCCTCATAGATGGCATCGTCCATTGCCCTCACCATTGTGGCAAGCCGATCTTGCTGCTTTTGCTGCAAGAATGCAACCTCTGTAGTCGTTGACTGTAGCACTTGCATTTGAGAATCCTTGCTACCCCATTAGCCTCCCATGGGTGGTTAGAGTGAGCCTGTCCTCCAACTTTCATTCTGATAGGGGCAAAAAATGTACACCACAGTCCTTGACCACATCACATTGCATACCCCAACTTTGGTCATGGGCACAATGGCATGCAACTTTACACTTGCTCCCCAAGCAACTTGTTACACCCATACCATGCAACTCTACACTTGCTTCACACATAACTCACAATTTGCTTCACACATACCACACAAATTCCATTACAACATGGCACACAGTCTTCTTAGACCAGTCACATTACACAAAGTTGGAAACCAATCCTACCAATGGCTTTAAACAAAGCAATAACAGACAACCCTATTGTACTCCAATAGATGAATAAAACCCTAACCCCACAGACCATAGTATGGCACAATCTCTTGTGAATTGCAGTTGTCGTTTTTTGAGTGCCAACTCCCCAGAGACTTCTTCCATCTCCTTGATCAAATTTGCATCACAACATTTTGCATCCTCCATGGCTACCTACAATCCCAACCATCCCTTTTACACAATGAATGCCACTTACTTTGAGTACAACTATCCAAGTTCACACATGAGTAATTATACTCTATCATGTGTACTAGAAATTTGGGCATGCACCACAAAGCAGTTTGCTACCCTCCACAACAAGCAACCGGAATAACCATTACACTCTCCAGACACCACTTACCAAATTCTGTCGCATATTCTCAATCATGAGTTGGTTTTGTTGATCCGATTCTTGCATAAGGTGAGCACCCCCTTGCCCAAGTGCTTATAGGTAGTTATGTGACCAATTCTTAGAGCATTGGGATAAACTTCACATGACCCTCATGCAGCAGGTTGAGGCACAATTACGTTGATGATCAAATGTGGGTGAACATATTGATGGAACCCTAACTAATAGTTGGTTAGAGACAAAGTGGGCAGTAGATATGTGTGGAGTAGATACCTGAAGAGACTTGATGATGTCCTCATTTGCCTTGTTATGGAGAGTAGCACATGTGATGACCTGTTTCAGCTCTTCTGCTAATACATTACATGCATGACCTAGTTCAGCCTTGTGTCTTTCATCTACCTGTGCTTTGTCAGTGCTATGCTGAGAGCGCTCACATCCTAGTTGGTGCTCCAAGTCTTGAATGGTCCCCTTGAGCCTGCAATCATAGTAACAACCACATGGTCTGTTAGTCCCTACCCCTGAAGGAGAAACACATCACAGCAATAAACCCTCCACTACCTCTAGTGTCCCTTCCACTCAACATGGGCTCTGCAAGATAAACTCATTTGAGACATGGTGAGATTCCAATTGTTTTTTTGACATCAAGGTATGCCAGATGCTGCTCCAAGCCATCTATGGTGGATTGCTGATGTAATAGGGTGGTTGCAGACTCGTTTAATTGGTTTGTTATATCAGAGAGGTCCACTCGCATGGCTTCAATCTGGGCACAATATTTTTGAGTCATCAATGCCCGAACTTCTTCTAGCTCCTGTACATGCACACAATAATTCCCATCAACTTCTACCTGACTACACAAAATCAAAGCCCCCAAACAAAAACAATAATTCTGAAACACCTTATTCATCCACTTGAATCACAAGAATCTAAACAACTTGGATGCATTAAATTAGAAATGGCACCCACTGCATCATGATTTGCAGAAGCTAGATGGTAGTCAGACCACAACTTCTCAGTTGCTTGAGTGTGTGTCCCTATTTGATGGCGTAGTATCTGCTCCAACCCCACAAAAAAATAACTAGGAGGGGCCCAATAATGGTTTAGAATGCAACTACTGGGGTCTAACAATGTGGATACAAAAAACAGGGACCAGTAAGTGAAAGCGTAAATGCATAAAGTCATATAATCAGAGTTCTTCCTATGACACATATACATGTTTTTCATTGTTGGTCCTACAAGCTTAGGAACTCACTTCGTTTGAAGCTTCCAGACCCCAAACATAATTGAGTGTCACGCGCGCGGGACCTCTACGACCTCCATTCACCAAACCTGGAATCCGCTTACAATCTGCCCCCGCTTCTTGATCCAGGTATTTTGCCATCCAACCCCGACAGGTATGGGGTGATTAACAATTCAACTAAATTTCCCAAAGCAATGTTGTTGGCCCCCAACAAGCACACTGTCATTAACCTGATGGTTACAGGGATGCTTACGAGATGGGATGGATTTTCTCTTGAGCACTGTTTTTCTGTTGGCTACAATATTCGAGGTATGGGGAGTTGTCCTGGCTAGCACCAATCTGTAGACGAATGCAAAAGCATTAGGGTTTAGGGTTTAGGGTTTCTGCACTAAATCGTGTGTGTCCGGCTGTCTGTCCGTCCGATATCCTATTGGCTAGAAGATTTGTCCGACGTGTGATTGGACGGAAGGGCGGAAGGGAGGTGAGTTCTCTCTCTCACTCATAAACACAAACTTTTTCAATGATGTTCAACACTAAAATTATTATTTTTTCATAATTAGGCAGTCTAGTTTTATTTTTCTAAAAAATAATAATTAAGTGTGTATGATATATAGGTAGGTAGTAGACTCTAGTACAATTTTTATTTTTTTCTTTCTTTGGCACTTCCTTTTCAATTTCCAAAGTTTAGGCAGCATGGCAAGCAAAATATTTTCATAACTGGTTAGATATCATCAAAATTAATTAAGTAGTGCGTATTCACCCAAGGTACTATGGTATCCTAGATGGGAGCATTTAAAAATGTAGTTGAATGTGCACCCTTTTAAATGCCCCATTTAATGTTTGTAAATGATTCAACTTTAACATGGTTCTAGTTTCTACCTGATGGGCTAATACATATTTGAGGTTTAGGTGAGTGGGGAGTCAGGACTTAGCTATAGACTGTTCATAATTTATTTATTTTTAAATTGCAAATAGACGTAACAATATTTTTTTATGGAATTGGAAAATAAAACCAAGAATGCAATTAAGAAATATAGGAAGGGAATAAATAACATGCCATCGGCAAATTGAGGGAATGACACTTGGAAGTCATGTAACTTTTGACCCAACAACAAAACCTATCAGTTAGGTGTTGCTTTGTGAGAAAAGATGTTGAATGTTTGGTGAATGCCATTGATGAAACCAAGGGGTGTGTCACACTATGGCCTCGCTATTTACATTTACAAATATCTTAAGGCAAAGAAAAATTATGGAGATTCAAATATTTCACCATGTCAAAATACAATCTTCAAAAAATCCCTCTAAAAGAAACCAAAATCCTTCTAGATATCATAACTCTGTAACTAATCTCAAGTTTCAGCACAAGCCAAAATATCATCTTTAAAAAATCCTTGTATAAAACAGACTTACTCCCTATGGGCCAAAATCCCTTTGAGCTACTATATATACTCTGAGGCTAGATGGTCTTCCCTGCTGCAATCACTCCTGAATGGAGATCCACTTCGCTGTTCTCTCTCATGTTGCTGTTCTGGGTGCTTTTGTGATGATTTTGCGCATGGGGTGAAGGGAGGTGTACAAGTTTCAGTATCCTTCGAACTCTGTGAATCCTCACCTCAAGATTGCCCTGTCAAATCCTCAATCAGTGTCTTCATCCACTGTTTGGTCAGTCTTTCATGTTGTGTTGATGCTGTGGTGGCAGCTTCCCACTCATCCAGACCAGACAAAGCTTCAAGTGACAAAGTCTCAACAATGTCTGAAGAAGCTGAGACTGTTCAGAGAGATTGTCATTGCTTTGATTGTGTGTCATAAAGAGCAAGTGTACCATGGGGATTTGACAGGCACAAACATTTTGCTTGACAGGTGCCTTGTAAGAAAGAAATGGGTGTCAGCTGTCCGCACGAGCTTGAAGCCAAAATTATCCATTGGTGAAGCCTCCGGAATGTTCGCTCTCATGAATAAAGTGTGCCAAAATTCGGGGCCAAAACCAATTTGATTGGCCCATTGCTGCCCGAACAAAAAGAAACTGTGGAGGTTCCTCAAAATAGGAGGTTCTGTTTTGATGTGTGTAGTTCCTCCCCTCGGGACCACCTATATAGGTGAAAGTGCCAAAGCATATGGGCTAAAAGTTAGGTGCTTACATGGAGAACGTGCGGGGGAACACGTTGTGAACTTGGGGAACATGTTTGGAACCCATTAGGAACTTCAAGGGAACACTGTGGGAACACATTAGGAAACAGGGAAAATTGAAGGGAAAAAAAATTCTTCCCTCTCCACCCCTTAACTTAAAAGGAATAAAAACCAAGGCACCCTGAGAGCATGATTACATTTCCCATTGGTTGGATGAAATTTTTCTCCTCAAAAGGGTTCATCAAATTTTTTTGCCTGGGCTATTACCCCTCGCAACGAACACCTCGGCTATATGGGTGAGAAGGGGAGGATTTTGGGCAAAACATATGGGTTTGATACTAGGTGCTATTGGGAACACCCTTAAGGTACACATTGAAAACTTGGGGAACAACTTGGGAACATGGTAGGAACACATGAACAACTCATTAAAAAAAAACCTCTCCCCCTTCCCCCTGCCCTCAAAACCCAAATTAAAAAGTTGGGACACCTGAATGGATGTTGCACCTTCCCATTGGCTTCAAGGCATATGGGATAAAAGTGAGGAGGTATGGAAAAAATGTTGGGGAAAATATTGGGAACCCATTGGGAACTTGAAAGGAACATAGTGTGAACACTTGGGAATCCAGGAAAAATGAAAAAAAATCTCTCCCCCCCCCTCTCCCCGCCACCCCCCACCCCAAAACGTAAAAGGAAAAAAAGAAAGGCACCTTGAGTGCATGCTTGGGCCTTCCCATTGGCTGCATGAAATTTCTCTTCCCAAAAGACTTTGTCACCATTTTTGGCATGGGCTAACACCCCGTGCAAAGAACACCCCACCTATTCAGTGTTGGGGCACATTTGATTTTTAAAAATAATTGTAGGTTTTTAGGGTTTAGGGTTTAGGACCTTGAGAACATAACACTTTAGTCTTTTGCTTATTTATCATTTTGCAAGCAAAATGGGTTTACAAACTAGTTCTCTATAATGAATCTAACCACAATATCCTTGCCTTGGTAGGCAAAGCCAACAAATAGTGGAGTAACTCAAAACATGCTGGTACCAAGTCTCACATTGTATCCAATATTATTACACAACACTCAAGACCTTCTCATTGGCCCTCCTCAACAAGGCTATGGTGTCCTACACTGTATGGCATGCAAGTGGGGGTCGAGTCATCATCAGCATCCAATTAATGGGTTGGGGAGATCCCCACACCTTATATTCACTTAGGTGATAGGAGGCTTCACATTTGAAACCTTCAAGGCCATTTTGCCCTTCTAGTGAACGGGGAAAAGTTGTGGGAACCATTAGAAGTGAAATGCAACTTTTTATTTCTAACTTTCAATAGAACTTCACTTGGGTGATAAGGAGGTGCATGCCATTAGTTTATTGGCCCATACTTGCTAGGCAATTGCTAGGCAAGGATATTGTGACAAGACCACTATATAGTATACTAGCTTGAACATACTTCAACCACTATGTAGTAGGATGTATGTTTGGAGTTTTACAAATCAGACTTTGACAAATGTAAGGTCAGATTTCACACACCTGACTTGAATGAAAATATGTAATTTAATTTTACATAAATATTCATCCATTGCAAGTAAAATAATCTATTGAACATCAATCACATGAAATAAATATTTTTTTAATTATGTTATATAAATTTTTATATGAAGAACAAATATGCAATTTAGGGTCTAAGGCAAGGTCGCATTCAAGGGTTTATTTTGCTTTAAATGGATCCAAATTGTCAGGTTGCCACTCAACATGACTTTTTGGTTGCTATGTGATGGCCCCAATGGTCCCTTGCCTCTTTCCTCTTTGGGGTTTCCTTTAGAGTGGGCCTTAGTTAGTAATGAACGTTACTATGTTCCCAAATCACTGACCCACGCATTAGTCCAAGCCAAAAATGCTGATCAAAAGTTTTGTAAATAGGGATTTCATGTAATAAATGGGAAGGTTCAGCATGCATTCATAATGGGCCTTCAGTGCATTAAAATTTGCAAGCAGGAAGCCATCCTCGTCACGCTTGTAAGTTGGATGACCTTGCCTATCAAACTCATTCTTCACCCAGTCACATTTAAACAAAACCACTGGGATTGATACTGCCCCATAATCAAGTAATATTATATCTTGCAGAATTCCCACATATTGCATCGGCCCAAGTGCACACACTCCACCTGGCCCTTGTGCTTGCTGGAACACTGATGCCACTCCACAATCATAGGTTGCCACAATCATGTGTTAGCATTGGTTTCTCCAATGACCCTATAGTGATTTCCATAGGCCTTCATTCGTGTATATCGGGAAGCATCAGAACTGGGCTTAATTGACAAATGGTATGCATCCATCTCATCAAGCACATTGCCATTTGCCATATGGTTCGCACTGCCTCCCTCACCCATTCTGCTAACTCCTACACTTCTGCAAGTTCTACAAGATACTTGATAGGCCCTCCTGCTCCTCTTTCATCCCTGTGCCATTGGTCTTCAAACTCTGTGCGTAGTCTTGTCATTCGGTCACGTTCTTGCTCATGTTTTTTGCCCACCCCATTAAACCCCAAGTAATGAATTAAGGAAGGGCTCACCACGTAGGTGGCCTACAAGGCTACATTATGTGACCAACATACAACAGCTTGTAAATGTAATACCATTCATGAAAATTGAATGTGTGTTGGGTTTAGGTGGCAAAAACCGGACCCATTGGGTGGACTTTCAAATCTGTAAGCAGCCTTGTGTATATTTTTGCCTTGAAGAAACCAATTGTACATCGCTGGAGTTCTTCTATTATATTCTTTTGTTGTTTAGCTATCCAAGGTCCCAAAAACAATAAATTATTGTATTTTTCAATATAAATTATGCATAAAAGAAACATCAATGGGGATTAGCCTTCTCTTTATTGGCGAAGTAGGAAATTAACATTAAAAATGTGAAAATGATGTGTATTCTGAAAGATTTAATCACTAGAAATAATCCCCCAAATTATTATTTCTCAGATTCCTACATTTGGTTTTCAGTTAATAGCCAGAATTGTAGAAAGGTGATTAAAGACATGTGCTTCATATCTGCTCTATAGCCAGTTTGGCGACATCTTCCTAGGGAAGGTACCCACATTTTGTACATGTTCCAATGGATAATCACCACCTTGGCTAAATTAACAATATCCCAAAAATAATAGTGATGTAATATCAGGAAAGGATCATTGAACCAAATCTGCATGTTTGGCGGCTCGAGGGGGGCGACAAGCAGTAAGTGCTTGATAATCATTCAAGGTGATCATGGCGGCATGAGTTGAAAGGCATTTTTCAAAACATGCAATTCATTGTGCAAAAAACTTCGAATCATGCCCGCCTGTTCTCACCGCAATCACAAGACAACCTAAACCCAAACTACCTACATCACCCAGCAAATTGCTTTGCAGGGGCAATATTTTGCACCTTCGTGTGTTTAGATAGAAATTGTGTTTGGAGTGATGGGATCAGTGGGCGCAAGTAAGAATCACGTAAACAACGAGATTGCAACTAGGAGCCCAAGGTCTGAACAACGTGGCAGGATTCCGCTTGGAAGCCCAGAGTTACAGCAACATGGTGAAACTGCGACTGGAAGCCGAATGTATGGGGAAAGGTTGCAACGACGGACAGTGTTCCGCACAGATCAACAAAGTTCACAAGCTATGAGTCGACGGATCCATGGTTTAGAGGCACGTGTTTCTAAAATGGAAGGCAAATTGTGTGCCCTTTGTTTGGAGCTTGAGCAGGTTCAACAAATGTTAATTACAGTCACAAATAAGTGTACCCCATACATGCCAAATGTCTCACATCATGTAGAAGTGGAGGACCCACTAGCGGAGATGGTGAAGATCTTGTTGCCCAGCTGTGCTCACTTGTCTCCTAACTCATTGTTAGACCTTATGGTTAGGCCAGGGCTTCAGGAGCAAGTTTCAGCTATACACAAGCGCCCTCAAGCGTTCGTTGTCCAGACAGTAGTGAAATCTTTGAAAGCACCATCACACGAGAAGCGTGTACTTTTTGGGGAGCTAGTTCCCAATACATTAGCCCAGAAAGGAATTTCGAATGTAGCCCCAAGCCGGTTGGCTGTGGCTGTGGCCGATGGGCAACAATTGGCGGTGGAAATTAGAGCGCTGGAACAGGACAAGCATACCGAAGTGGTTGAGTGGCAGGCAGATAAGCAGGTTATCACTCAAATGCTCCCTGAATATGACACTCAAATTTTGACTCAAATCCATTAATTGTGGTCGTTCCTTGCAGGGTCTCACAGATTGTGCATTGAGACTACGAAATGAGTACGTACGAATTGGGAACAATTGTTTTGTAAGGTAGTCATGCCGCATTGCCTCAATTGTTCGGTAGATCTTCCATGTGTATAGAGGTTAGGTAGATAATTTTGACATTGTTCTTAGTTCAACTCTATGTGGTCCAACAATTGTTATGTAAATGTTGGGCTACTGTTCGTGACATTATTTAAGGTTGTTGGGTGCCCTTTTCTGGCTCCTTCGGATTCATTAAGTATCCTTTGGTTCTGCTTCATTGTCACCTTCCTTAGGGGCTATGGCAGTTTTTTACCACTGTGCATGATATGTGCAAATGTCTATAAGTTTAAACAGAGAAACCTAGCACTGTAGTTTAACAAATGAAGACAAAGGCCACAACTGAACTCCAGTTTCAAGAGGTGCATCATACATGGGCCAGACATAGGCTGGTATATGACTATAATAAACATATAGTTCCAACTGACCAGCAATCGATTGGACGTGACGGCTACTGTGGCGTTACTACAACTAAAATCTATGAAACCTTACACTGACGTGATTCAACAATTTCTGTATTAGGTCCCAGATAATTTGTTTACGAGCTTCCAGTTTGAATGCCATGAGTCATAAGGATTTTTATAAGTTCAGCCACTAATTAGTTAATGGGTGAACATTCAATATAGCGAGGATGTCTTTGACCGTAACACAAGGCCAGACTGACAAAGCGTTCGCCACCTGCAAGAATGGAGTAAGTATGGATCCGAATCCATACCTGCAAGCAAGAGATCGACGAGTTGCTGAGGTCTTGTTATGTGTGGAAAAGCTAGGCCTGAAACAAGCTGCCTCCGCATTGTAAGTTCCGCCTAATTACCAACCCTGCTAGATGTCTGCGTGCTACAAAGAGCCTCGTTCCAACAAGCTCGAATTCTAAATATGACGGTGGGCCAAGCTCTGCAGTGAGCCGTGAAGAGGTTATTGCATCTTGTCGAATGGGTAGGACTTATAGTGTAATTAAACCATATGTTTGGACGTTTGACAGGCGTTCGGCCCATCGAGGCATATTCGAACCCTAGCCTAACTAGTACATGCACTTGTTTTGTTGAATGTTTGCGCTCTGATGCAGGCGAGAGTTTGTGAGCGCACAAGCGAGGCATACGAAGAAGCCCAGACATTGCATTGAAGCAAAAGCAGGCTACAATCCACTCCCCTGCCGAAGGAGCCTGCGCATTGCAACAACTCCGCGTCATAGTATGGCAGAAGAAACGTGCTCGTTACTGGAAGGGTCCGGAAGTGAACGTGACACATCCAGTAGCAGTTCGGACAACCCAAGCAGTGAGTCCAACAACCCAAGCCCAGAGTCCAAGCGAACAAACAACCAGGTGCGTACACAAACAAAAGTTCGCGATGCTCAAGGTGCATCGTCAACAACAAAGAAGATGCCCAAGGTGACTCCAAGTAAACGGATGCCTACTAAGTCACCAAAACAGGTTGGATCCCCACATAAACCACGACATTGTGTTTCCTAAATGGATTTCCAAGATAGGTGTAACACAATCGAATCCCAATGTAAATATTTCTTCGGTTGTTCTTAGTCTTTCCCTATTCTTTTCCCTTTCTGTCTTTCTTTGTTTCTTTGTCTGGTCTTTGTTGCGGGGTCTGTTGCTAGCCAAATCTTCAGTATGGTTGATATCAAAGGGAAGCTTTTGGTAGATTTGTGGCCATAGTCGAGTTACTCGGCAAGCCAAGCCTTCAGTATCATGAGTTGCTATACGTTGGATTGAGGTGCCTGTGGGTGATGACAGCTCCCCAAGTTTTTGTAGAAGATGGTTCAATAGACTCAAGCTTTTGGTAGAGACTGCTTCTGCACATGCCAAAAGCGATGTTACCCATTCTTGTCCTACTTCCTCACTTTGCTGTCCTCCCTGCCAAGTCTTGCCAGGATTTGCTTCTTGTATATACTCTGAGGCTTGATTGTCTTCCCTGTTACAATCACTCCTAAATGGAGATCCACTTCGCTGTTCACTCTCATGTTGGTGTTCTGGGTGCTTTTTGTGATGATTCTGCGCTTGCGGTGAAGGGAGGTGTACAAGTTTCAGTATCCTTCCAATTCTGTGAATCCTCACCTCAAGATTTCCCTGTCAAATCCTCAATCAGTGTCTTCATCCATTGTTTGGTCAGTCTTTCATGATGTGTTGATGCTGTGGTGGCAGCTTCCCACTCATCCAGACCAGAGAAAGCTTCAGGTGACAAAGTCTCAGCAGCGTCTGAAGAAGCTGAGACTGTTCAGAGAGATTGTCATTACTTTGATTGTGTGTCATAAAGAGCAAGTGTACCATGGGGACTTGAAAGGCACAAACATTCTGCTTGACAGGTGCCTTGTTCCTAAGATGGTAGACTTTGGGATGAGCTTCCGTCAAACAGACATTCCATACCTCCAAAGCTGGGGTGGATCCTTGTTCTGGGCAGCACCCGAGGTCATTGATGGACATGATGAAGATGGGACAATTCCCAATGAAGTTGTGGTCAACCCCTACCCATCTGATGTATACTCCTTAGGGATGGTTCGAACTTGGTCCTCCTTCCTCACTTTGCTATCCTCCCTGCCAAGTCTTGCCAGGATTTGCTTCTTGTATATACTCTGAGGCTTGATTGTCTTCCCTGCTGCAATCACTCCTGAATGGAGATCCACTTCGCTGTTCTTTCTCATGTTGGTGTTCTGGGTGCTTTTGTGATGATTCTGCGCCTGCGGTGAAGGGAGGTGTACAAGTTTCAGTATCCTTCCAACTCTGTGAATCCTCACCTCAAGATTGCACTATCAAATCCTCAATCAGTGTCTTCATCCATTGTTTGGTCAATCTTTCATGCTGTGTTGATGCTATGGTGGCAACTTCCCACTCATCCAGACCAGACAAAGCTTCAGGTGACAAAGTCTTAGCAGTGTCTGAACCATTAAAGGTTTGGAAGGGTAGTGGCATTGCATGATCATCTGGTAAATCCTTCGAGATTTGAAATTAATAAGGCTTCCCCACTTGTGTTGCAGTCTTTTGAATTGTTCCCACTGACATGTATGTGGGGTTGGTGAAGGCAGAAAGGCACATCAAAGAGAGTTTGTAGCACTGGCCCATCACAAAGGGCTGAAGGGGGGGTGCGGGTAGCTTGCCTTCTTCACCCAATACAAGGCCTAGGCCCAGGATGTGATGGGCAACCTTGGAAGCCAGCTTGTGGAGGGATACAATGTGGTGCACAATCTATGCCATATTATGGGCATTGTGGACACACAAGTTGGCAAGGACGCTGGGAAAATTGTTGTCAAGGTATGTGCATTAATACCAACACTTCCCAGAATTGTGCTGGGCATGAGAATTTGCATTGTGGGGGGTCGATGCAACCAACCAGTGGGGGTGGGAATGGGGTCTGTGAAACAAATGGGCAAGGGTTTGCCAGGCACCAAGCTGCAGGCATTGCAACGAATGGTGGCATGCCACAGATGCAAGGTGTTGGGGTGGAGGAGGCTCTCCCCCCTTCACATGCTGTAATTAGGGCACAACAACGGTCCTTAAAAAGGACCATAGAGATTGAAAGTGCAGAGCGACGCCAAAAGGGTTTGCCACCTCTTCAAATGGAGGTGGGAAAAAATGGAAAAATAGATGGGGCATGTGCTGGCAAGAATATATGGGATGACAAGATTCGGGGTTTTGCACCATGCCACCTCAACATGGCAATTGTGAAGGTGGGGGAGCAAAATGCTGTGGACATGGCTGAACTCCGCAGCCTAATGGACACTGAGTTTGAGTATCTTCATCATGAGTTGAGTGACCAGGGGTTCAGAGACTATGTTAGACGATTCATGAAGTCTGAACGGTCTCGGCTCAAAAAGCGATGGATTATGCATGGGCACACAACGTGCCCTATGGGTGTGGAACAATCCCAGTGGGACACCCTTGTGGCATATTGGTCTGAACGTGCAACAAAGAAGAGGACTGACCAACTTACGGGTGCAAGAGGTGCAGTATTGAAGGTCAGCAAATATGGACGGGGTGGAAAAGCAATGGCCGAACAGAAATTGGTAACACATTGTCTTCAACCTACTTTGTTTTGGGTTGTTTGGTGCAATGGGCAGTTTGTGCTGCAATAGCTGCAGACTTGTGCAGCTGTGCACAGGTCTATTAGTTGTAGACCTGTGCCTAAAGTTTGTTGTGTTGCAGAAACTGGCATCCCATCGAAGCCCATCTTTGTCTGAGGTGGCAGCTGCAGGTCTTGATTCTGTTGGCAACCCAAATCCAGTAAGTGCTCGAATAAGTGCTCGAATATTATTGCTTATATTCAAATATGGAAGGGGACAATCAAAGTGGAGCCCAATTTATGCCGCATAACAATATGTGCGTACTTGTCAGGGGCAGCAAGATTTACTTAGCTACTGCTAGCCCTTGTAATTTGGGCAAATAGAAGCTATATTTGGGTATGTTATTTGAACTATCCATATAGGTATAAACATTGACTATTATGAACCCCTGGATCTAATACTATAAAGACCAGGCACTAGGTGTTGTGTATCTAACACAAGTTGGTGTGGAGTGGTGGCTTACTATGGTAGGAATCTAATTCAACCTATCTTTCATCACGAATTAGAGCAATCGAAACCAAGCTCCAAGAAATGGCTGTGCAGGCAGAAAAAGTGCTTGAAGCAGCTATTGCAAGAGGCATTGAACAACTTCATGCAACAGTGGAGTCTACCATGGCAAGGTTTTTAGCACAGGCAAATGTTGGGGTGCAAGGACAAACATGTGTGACAACTAATATTGACACTGCAGCAGTGGCAGCAGTCCCTACCACGGTAGTTGGGGCAGACCAACAATTGCACATAGATTTTGACCCTATTGAGCTTGGGGTCAGGAATGGATCTGAAGTCAATGCCACTAATGGATAAGAGGGTGTAGCCCATGTTAGCAAGGTACGTTAAGGCCTTAGCACCATGTCATGTAATCTGCACTAAGTCTAATGGCATGATACATTGAACAATAGCAGATGTTGGAACTAGGGTTGACCAAAATGTGGTGGGATGGCAGAGCAAGAAGAAGACCAGGCTGGAGCCAAGGGAGGGTGTGAAGACAAGGGCACGCAGTGGAATGTGCAGGGTGCCAGTTGCAGAAGAAGAGGTGAGATTGAGGGTGCCTTGGGGGCTATGTGTGGTGAGTTAAATGCATTGAAACAAACATAGCAATAAGGAATAAGGCCAAATATGTTGTGGACCAATATTGGCTTAAGATGTATAATGGGATGTTGTGGGTGCACAGTTCAAGCTGGGGGATAAAGTAGCATTGATCAGCTCTACCAAGTCGGACGTCATTGCAATAGGTGTGGTGACAGGTATTGGTGGGCAACAAGGTGTGCACCATTGCAACCAAGTTGACCTTGGGTGGTATCGGGTGCAACTTGCAGAAATAATGGAGGGTTTTGGCAATACTCCCCTACTCATAACAAATGAGAATGATGATCCACCTCAGTTGCAGTTGAAGGATACAATGGGCAGCAGTTTGGTATGGAAGGGTCAATTCATGCGTATTGCAGTGAGTAGGAAACAAGTATAACTTATTTCCAGAGTGGCCCACAAGGAACTCATCATTGGTCTCCCCACATAGTTCATAGAAAAACAGTGAGATGTCTCCATACCATGGAGAATTTTGGGGAACAGTCTAGCATGCATTGTATGCTTCTTAGATGCAAACTGCATTTTAGTCGATATGAGTATTAGTTTGAACGAACTAGGTGTAAGACCTTCAATGATTCCATGTGATATGCATCTTGATGTGGGAGGTTGTTTATATTTCAAACCATAATTTACATGGTAGTGAGATATGTGTTTTTTGTGATATTGCTTCATGCATCTACAGAGTCGATAACAACAAATAGAGTTAGTTACAACACGAAAATGATTTTGACAAGGAGGCAGAGAAGCGATCAAAATCTTTGGTATTCTTTCAAGGGGTTCCCACACTGCTCACAATTGCCATCACATTGTTGACCATGTATCTTTGCATCTGTTTACTGTCATCAGTTCCTAGGATAACTGTTGCAAGGTACAATACACCTGCAAATGGTTCTGGCCAAGGGGAGGAGGAGAAGGACAGTGACTTCTCCCATGCCAGGCTCTTTGCAAGGGCTTCTTCCTCTCTGCTAGGGCTGATAAGTGCAGGAGTTGTCATTGTGGCAGGGATGTGGATGTCTGATGTGGGTGTTTGGAAACCTCCTGAGGAGGCAGCAGGTTGCTCCCATTGTGCAGATGTTGGGGCAGAAAGCCACAACAGAGTGCAGCAAGCTGATCAGAAAGTGCTTCAAGCAGAGCGGGCTAAATGGCAGTTCATGGCTTAAGTTTTCCCTAACATCAGAGGTGACATTGCTGAAGCCCCTAAATGTCAGAATTAACAGTAGCATCAGGGTGTTAGATCAATCAATTTCAGGTTCTTAGGGTTCAGGGAGATGATTATGACTGATGATTCCATTGTCCTTTTGAATAGAACCCTGCAATTTTTCCTGAGGCCATTTCTAGTAATTTTACAGGAGAAATTTGTGGCAAAGGCTCGAATGTCACCTCAGTTTTTCATGCGGCACTGTGAGAGCATGCTGGTTAGTCTCATTCTTTTACTGGGTTCCCACTTTTACTTCTGATTCCTAATGCAACCCATATGAATAGCTTTTAGAAATTTAAACGTTGAGAAACAAGTTCATTTGACTCTATGGCTATTTTCCAATTAAGATACATGTCCTGAAGTTGCTTCATTTTTTTTTGTGGGCATTGGATTCAAAGATAATTGCAGATATGTTGGAGAAGCATCCTCTATCCTTAGAAGACCGCTTCCTTTTCTGTATTTGGTAAGAACTCTGTTGCACCACCAGTTTTTTTCTATATACTCATCACTATTTGCTGGCTCAATATTGTTTCTACTTGGTAGGATCTTGAACATGATCCAATCCTGGAAAATGTGGGAATCAGGAGGGTCATTGTTGGTGGTTATTGCAGAGGATTACAGAGATTGCAGGGGTGGTCCTTTCACTGGACCCCAAGCCTATTGATGTGAGAACCCAAGCCTGTCTTTGAAAAAAATGGACCATGTTAGAATGGGTATCTTCTACTTTGTTTTGTTTTTCTTTATGTTCCAAGAGTTTGTGAGAATTATGCTCATTTTTTAATGGTAAATCTGACACAAGGTGACTGGAATGGTGCGGGTTGTCACACAAATTACAGGTACATTTGCTCATGTTTCAGCTGGTTGGACATCAGAGCATATTTGTTGTGAAACTGAAGCCCATTGGACTGATTTGATTCTTGTGATGTGACAGACAGCTGAGAGTCTACATCTAGATCTCTTTCATGCACAAGGTTCATATAGCATGCTTCAGATGCACCTACTTTTTTTTTACAGAAAGGGGGGTTTACTATCTGCTTGTATGACAGCACAAAGACCATGCGTGCTTAGGTCACATGCGAGCCATTGGGGAGGGATTCGGTACTCTGGGACTTGGAGACAAAATGGACTTGATTCAGATGATGCTTGATTGTGCTGAGACCATGACCTCTGTGCTTCATAATGTTACAGATATGGGTATCAATGTGAACACCCTCAGATTTTTTTCTTGTGTTTGTACTTTTGTTGCATTGCTCATTGCGTTGGCAGTGGGTAGTCATGGCAGCTTGTCACTGCTATTTGTGATGAAGGTGATGGTCTGACACTTTGCAAGTGACTGACCTCGCATAATAAGTTACAAGTGCACTCATTTCAGTTACCTCCAAATTGTTGTTGTTGTGGAGATTTCTTTGTAATTTCATAGTTATGCCTGCTAGTATTGGTTAGTGATGTTGTGTGAAGTTTTCCTCTTGGGAAGCAACTAGTCCTAATTCTCATGTTGTGCTTTTGAAATGTTGCAGGGCAATGGGAGGTTGGGCAAGTACAACTGGGCAGGGAGGAGTTTGATATCCTTACAGTTGTGAGATTCTTGTCTTGGGGCTTGAAGGATTTATTGGAGCAAAAGCAGATTACTTTCAACATGACTATTGATGACATGACAAATAAGCTTCCCCAGTGAACCCATGTGGGCTATTCAAATGCTTGGAATAGTTCATGTGGAATTAGACTGATGAGTGCAAGAACTTGCAACCCATTGCCATAGTAATAAAATCTATCCTAGTTTTGGTGGGAGGCCAAGCAAATTGGCATGTCAAGCTTAAACTACCAAATTCCTATGTAATTTTACCTTGAGTGCTTAAATTTTTGGGATTTAGGCAATTTATAAATGCTCATACCATTGGGTTTCAAAACTTATCTGAAGTATATATTGTGTTTATTATAAATATTAGGTAAAGCCATAAACGCTTAGGATCTACTGTGTGCAACATGAAATTGGACGACAAAAAAATTCATGCATTATCTGTAAATAAATGCATTATTTAAAACTAAAATAAAAAACTAATTGCCACATGTCATAATCGCCATGAGTAAAATCGAACGGTCCATATATATTGTAATTATTAAATAATAAAGTAAATACCATATTAAAAGCCACGTGTCATAATCCTAGGGCTTGAATCGGACGGTTAGTATTATTAAACGAATTGCCACATGTCATAATCGTTATGAGTAAAATCGAACGGTCCATATATATTGTAATTATTTAATAATAAAGTAAATACCATATTAAAAGCCACGTGTCATAATCCTAGTGCTTGAATCAGACGGGTAGTATTATTAAACTAATTGCCACATGTCATAATCGTTATGAGTAAAATCGAACGATCCATATATATAACCAAAATAATTGTTGAATACTGGCACCACATACGTATACTCGTATTTTGTCATGAACTAGTATTTGTACTGAACAATTTCCGTCCACCCCGTTGTCGCCTACGACTAAGGACGCCTGCGACTTGTCCAAGGCGACTACACAAACTTTTAGTCGTAGATGTCGCCAGCGACTAGAAAACAGTCACAAAGACCAATCGAAAATCGGAATTTTCCTTCTAGTGTAAACCATTGTACAATATAGGCTAGACAAAGGAAAAATATGTTCCCACATTATAGAGAAAAGTAGTAGATTTGAAAAGTCATCAAAATAAATTTGTTGTTCAAATTTCATACCTAAGTTAATGTAGAGACACGCTATCATTCAACCTCAAGTTACTGCCAAATAAAAACTTGCTTTTGGTAAAAAGAACAGAAGTTAGCTACCTTCACTATAAAAAACTTTTATCCACTAAAATGTCATTTGTGAGGGAATATCAACATATAATCTTATCAAAGTTTCTCACATGAAATGTCAAACCATCACCTTTAGTATGTCCTTGTAATCAAGCATTTGAGCCTATTTAACATAAAGAGGCCTACATAGAGTGTAGTGGTTAGGGCCTCATGCACCTTGAATGTATCCTTTAGGCACACCGCATGTGACTACTTGGATGTAAAATATTCTCCAATCCATATTATCAAAAAACATATTTCAACCATAATAATCACAATAAGTACATGTGGTCATAATCTTGTGAATTCACTCACAAAGTACCAAACCATCACCATTATTATGAATGTTAATGTTTGGATGCCATTATTCATATTAATGTAATCAATTATGAACAACCTGTATAAATAATTGTATAAACATCTATTAAAAAATTACATCAAAATATTATATTTACAAAAATCAAAATCCTAAGTTTTTGTCACATTTCCAACAAACAGACTCATGATGTTGGCTAACATTCAAGAGGTAAACCAATTGAAATAGTAATACTATTATCTTTCAATCTACATCAAGCTTGTAATAGGAAACTTCATTGATTTTAGCCCTAAATACAAGCAAACATCATTATGACAAGAATTGGATGACATGGTTCTAAACTTTAAACCAAACTAAGTTTGACATTATTTTGAAAAAAACCATAACTAAAGGGTCAACAATTTCAACAACCTATTTCAAAACCACACGAAGATCCCCCAAACTTTAAAAAAATCAATTAAAATTAGAATTGGAGGTTCATTTTGAAAAAGAAACAAAATTGAAAGTGTTGAATAAAATATTGTTTAAAACCGACAACTAGACAACATAGTCTCAAGCCACATTTTGATCAATTAAACATTATGTTTAAACCCAAGACCAAACAAAGAAATACATTGGTTTCAAGTTTCAACAAACATAACCAAAAAATAAATTCAACGCTTATTTGTAAGACCACAAATCAAGCACCAACAAAATATGGTGCACCTATCACAATAGCTTAGTTTCAATAGAGGAAACCAAATTGTTCCAAAGTGCAACCCTCCTACAACAATACCATGAACAATAAAGATAGTGGGCTCCATTGCTAAATCCCATGATGATCAAAATGACAAAATGAGCAAGGCATTATTATTACTTCCAATGCATAACCAAAAGTGGGAGGTGGGATGGATTCTCCCTTCAACAACATGGACCTAAATGTAATGTGCACGACTCGTGTCACTTGCAGTAACAAATATTTATTAGTCTCACCTTGCCTCAAAATCCGAAGGTAATCCAAAATGATGGAGAAAAAGTTCGTTCACATTATCCTCTTTCGATGCCGCCAACATCGAATATTCCAGGTTTGGTTATTCACAACAACCAAAACTTCATTTAGAAGAGACAAAGAGACTTTAGAGGAGCTCTTCTCTAGTAGTTGGATTATTAATGCCAACCTTATCATCACATGTGTGAACTCATCTTTTCTTCCCTACTGCCAAGGCCTACTTGCAAAATCCTAAACCTTAGGGTCATGAAAAAGAGGTCTAAAACCTTAAAATTTTGGAAAACACTCGTTGGTGCAAGGTCATCCGGTTTCAATTAAAGTTGAACTTGGATCCGAAATAAGGGTGGGTCCAAAGGTAAGTTTAAGTTCAGGTATTTGAATAATGTCGAGTTAGGGTACCAAAACCATTGGTTATTACCCGGATTTTTGGCCCAACATTGGTATCAACCTTAAATTACCTTAACAATTCAAAAGATTTCATGCCTTACTTTCAAGTTCAAAAACAAACATAACAATGATATATTTTATCATTTTTTTCAAGCATGAGAAGCAAGGGGTTGAACCTTGCTTTGTTCCCTCACACATTGACCAAAAACTTGATGTTAAACCACATCGTAACACAAAGTAAAACTTCATTGAGACCTTTGGCTTTTGGGGGATTTAGTCTAACTAGATGGACTTGGGCTAATGGACTACTTGAAGGCTAAAAGTTTATTAAACCTAAAAATAATGTCATTAATAAAACTATAAATAATTCTATTTTGCAGCCTTGCAACAAGCTTTTTAATAATAATTGACCTAGTTGTTGACATATGGAAACATTAATAAGTACAATAAGTTGTTTTGATAAGTTAGGTGTTTAGCAAACGGTACCATGATTGAAATCTTTAAAAGATATATGTTTCTTCTTATCATCCTCATTTTCTATGTGATAGTTTATTAATATGGGTCATCTTCACTTGTCATAACTCACTTCTTTTCACATGTCAAAACTCATACATATTACTTGTTTTAGAATTTATGTAATGATTTTAGTTATCTTCTCACCATCACCTTTCACTTTGTTGTCCTCCTACCACACAATAACTTGAAAATGAATTAAAATTCAATGGACATGAAAATAAAAAATTCAACAACTTCAATGGATAATGTGAAAAGAAAATGTAGAGTAAGTGGTGATATCACATGGCAACATAACTCCAATTGAATTCAAGATGAAATGATTACATTGATTAGGTATAAGCACAAAGAATGTAGTGCAAACATACCATGTTCGATTAATATAAACATGCTCCTTGTAAGACACAAGTGCAAAATCATGTAGCAAACCTTTGAGCAATATCAAGATCCAAGGCGCCACACATTCATGAAAGATGTGCAAATACATTTGTGAAATTACATCATTGACAACTACAAGAAGATTATGACAAGCATAAAGGTATTTGTCAAAAACATCTCCTATTGAGATATTAATAGAAAAGAGATTGAAATTTTTCATTTACCAAGCCAACTCAAGGAAGAATCCAATAGTTTTATTGATGTTTTTGAACTACAATTAATTTTAAAGTACATTTTTTTATTACAATCCCAAGTTACCCTTTCTTCAATTGGATGAAAAATAATGCAAGATTAACAAGCTATGAGAATTTCCACACAACCATTCTCTTTCAATTTGTAAAGGTCGTTGTTCTATGCAAATACTTATTTTGAATTGGAAAACGAAAGACCTAATTGAAAACTCAACATCAACACATAGGTAGAAGTCTTTCATTTCAAGGTTTTGCCAAATGGAAATCCCTTGAAATTCTTAAAGAAAGGTGAAAAGCAAACATTGACCAAATTCCAATCACACATGACCCCATCACATAAAAGTCATGTGTCTTCACATTCTTTTCGTGTGTCATTACTTATCACATGCATGTCGATACATCAAATAACAAAAACACACACTTGCAAACTAGAAATAGGAGAGTGAATTGATTAGCCCTTGATTGAAAACATGTAAAGACAAAACCAAAAAATGGATAATGACACCAAAAAAAAAAAAAAAAAACATTGTGCACATACTAGTTAATGCATAAGTTGCCTTATAACACGTATTCAAGATCACATATATTGCAAGAAAGCTTTCCCTCCATAACAATTTGTTATAGTTTTTACCATGTTCACCATTATTCATAACTTATTCATATTATTGGCTTGAGGCGGTCAAGTGTGGAAATATCCAACATATACATGATCCATTTCTTTAGCAAACAATTATAATATAGAAGCTTTATAATGAAATTGTGATCACCATTCCCACTTTTAGAATGGATTTTGTTCACAAATCCACAAACAATTCAAACTTACCCATCATTTAATATCTTTTTGAAACCACTCCCCTTCTAGCCTATTGAAGATACATTTCTATGAATGTGTGAAGATTTTTTAATAAGAAACCATGTGCAATAACATTTTGAAGGTGGCTATCATTATTTGTGTCAATTTCAACAAAAACCAAAACAAATGTCAAAAGAATGAGTGTAATTAAAACCTTGTGAATATCACTCAAAAATAGGAAAAACCTTGAAAAGAAAATAAATTACCCTGATGTTGATTTGGCAAAGCCACATTCCCTAGTCTTCCATACCCAAGTATGATATTTGCCTTGACAAACACCACATGATTTAATCACATACTAAAAAAAAGACAACTAGACCAACAATATGGTGCACTAGACCAAAATGGACATTACAATGACTATTTTTACAAGTAATGAAGTGTAATTGAAGGCTATGAGATAATTGTATTGACTTTTTTAATAATTTGGACTCAAATATATATAGTAATTTATATGTGTGATGTAATGCATAAGGCATTTTTGCAATTAAAAATAATTACATTTAAATTTGTAGATATTTCAATTACAAATTACAACTATGAATATGGACTTTGTCTCCCATTATATCAATTTTGAGAAAACAGGTTCAGGTATATCATATACTATGTATATCCAGTGGGTATATTGGGCCAGAGTGAACCAGCACCCACTAGCACACCATGAATGATGGATGATAAGTGATCAGGAAACAGTTTTCTGTTGGGTTCCAGTTCCCTAGCTAACCATTGTGGTTAGCTCAGCTGCTTCTTTTACTACCCACCTACTGTCAACCTGGCTTAGTAGATAGGTATCCATCCTTAACTATGTATAATCCATCTACTTATTAGGGCGACTTTAGATGAGGGTCCAAGGTCCAGGGACCATTCAAATGAATTCAAGAAATCTTATTGGTCGAAAGCTTTGAATTGGTCCCAAGGCCTTTAGACAAGGGTCCAAGACCAAAAAGTGGCAAATTGAGGCTAAAGCTACATGGCACCTGTTTTGGAGGGAAAATCAATTGGTTTGGACCAAAAAAAGAGTGCTAAAAGGAGAGGGAAAACATTAAAAGGAGAGAGAACTCCTGATTTGGAGAACCGAGAATCAAGCTAGGGACCAAGGTATAGTCCAACTCAAGGAATCGATTTGCTTCAAATCAGTCCAAATTGGTTCCTAGTAAATTGAACCCTGGTCTAAAGTGGGCCTTAATTAATAATCACCATTTTCCTACCTATGTCTACCAATATATAGGACCTAGTATTTGCAGAATGGGTTACCGAGGTGAAACCGGATATTAACTCGGTTAAGGTTCATCCACAACTGAGTCATAATGGGCATCCAATGGATGGTGCAATGATGGGTGCTGGTCCACTCTGGCCAGCATATTCAGGGTTTTTAAGAAAACCCATACAACAGTTGTTCAGACCCGCTAATGGTGATCTTATAATTGAACTCATTTCATTGTTTTGAGAATTGAATCCATTTTCAATAAAGGATGTGTGATGTGCTAAATAAGGGTAGTTCTTTGAGTGGATGAGTGCCAAATTGAATCTAATGGCAGAACATTTTATTGCATGTTCATTTTCCTAAAGCATAAACTTCCTTTACTTTCAATTTTCCAATTGATCAAAATTGTGTAAAATGTCTTGCAATTTTTTTGGGTTACATGACCTTTGCTTGCATCTAAAGGCAATGATAGGTTTATTGAGTGATATATGATATGGAAAAGTAGAAAAGGGATGAAAAACTAATTGAAAAAAAGTATGTTTTGGATGTGTGCAGGTTATTGGGTTTATGGGTCATGGGAAATATATAATTCGAGAATTTTTTAGCTGAGAAAGATAATAAATGAGGTGATGTCAAAAAAATAAAATATTTCAAAATGTCAAAATCCAAGAAACACAATGGATGAAATAAAGGCCATGAGAGATGGGATCTGAAAAAGTTTAGTTCAGGAAAAAAAATGAAGCACGTAACGATAATCAGTAAATAGAGGATGGTAACAGATGGTAACAGAGTATCCATAACGTCACCATCTCTTTAACCCCCTATCCCCTCTTTCAGTGGTATCTGCAATAAAATGAAAATTTATTAAATCTCAGTATAAAATATTGGAACTCAGCATTTAATGCACAAAGTTTGACAATAATTATAGTACCTGCACAGGTAGTCAAAATATATGTAGCAGCAGTGGAGGCGCTCAGGAAAAAGGAAAGACAGCATGAAACTCAGTTTACTACCAAATTGATGGAAAAACTAGTTTGGGTCCCAGTTATTTCGGTTTGTGAAATTTTCATTCCCAGTTAAGCGTTTGATGCCGAAACAGGCCGTTCTCGGCCCCCTAATCGCCTGACCTTATGGATACCTTTTAATGAATGAAATATAAGTCAGAAAAATATTATCTAGGGAAGTACAAATCCAAGAAACACACTAAAGGAAATGAAAACTGAGAAAATTAAGATCCAAGAAAGTTGAAAACTAGGAAAGACAGTGAATGAAAATGAAAATGATGGCTCAAATCCAGCAGCTCAGAATTCACTTTGTTTTTTTTTCCCCTACAATGCAGCAATAAGGCTTCCCGCCTGAAGTAAACCGACTTTTTGATTCCATTATTTAGAGCAAATTCTAGAGCTGAAAGAATTATGTCCAATATTTAAGAGTCACAAAAGATGCCTTGTTCAATTTGGACTCCTGGCAGCTAAGATCTAAAATGAACACAGAAATTTGGAATTCGGAAGATTAGAAGGTTTAAGCTATGTTTTTTATACATAGTTTTTTAAAGAACAGAGAAATCAAAGGTCAATAAAAATTTCTCCATTTTCTCACACAGATCTTAAATTGATTATGCAGGCTGTGTGTGAGAGAGAGAGAGACAGAGAAGACAATCTTGCCAACACCACAATCCTAAATAAGAGCCTCTTCATCTTGCTGCTACTGCCCCATGAGTGGGCCCTTCATGTAAAGTGGGTTGACACCAAAGTTTCCAATCATTCTGAAATTTTGCACATAGACATGTTAGAATGCCAGCCCACCCAAGTGCCATCTTGAGGCTTATTATGCCCTGGCTACTCACAAGGCCATAAAACTCCAGCCTTTTACTCAAAACCCAGATTGCATTTCGGGGGCACATTTTAGCTCATTGTGAGCTCCAATTTTGCTGCTTCATAGAGCATTTCAATTAGAAGTCGGCACCAGGGAGCTGTAATATGTGCTGAAATGTGCATGCTGTAATGTCAGCTTGAAGAGAAAACCTGGAATCCCACACCTCGAAATCTTGCTGAGATTTGAAGCAGCAGCAGCAGCAGCTCCTCATCATCCTCACAAGTTACTAAGGAAACAGTGGGATATAAGCCTTAAATTGTTCCTCCCAAACCCATGGCAAGTTTCTAATCCTTCCGCATCGAAAGAGAATGAAACCCAAAGTCAGAGGTGATGGAATGGACATACTCAAGCCAAGCAACTTGATCATGATAGTCTAGACTTGGTGCTGTTGTTGTGACATCACACAGATCTATGTCTTCATCATCAGATTCTTCTTCCCCTGATCTACCCCAGACTGAGGTTGAAGAAAAATAGCAACTAGGAGTTTCACCCTTGCAACTCATGTCCGTGTCCACCTCATCAGCATCAGAATCATGTAGAAAATCTGGCATAGCAGCGGTTTTTCTCTTTCTTTGCTTTGAGAGTTGATACTTGGCTATGACCTTACTAGCCAACTTGATGGGTACTCTGATGCATACCTGCACCAAGAGATGCAGGATGATGAATGGGCAACAGCATGCTACAACAACACAGTTACCTACACAGGCCCCTGCAGCACTCGCAGCAGCATTCTTCCTACCCATGATGATGATGATGATTCTAGTCTTGACTTTCCAAATGCATCACAATGCAATCAGCTCATCTCTAGTAGTCTGCTTGTCTTCCCACTGCTGCCACCATCTTTAAGAATGTCTATCACTTCCTTCAGGTACCTGTCGTACACCCAAACAATTGCAGGAGCATATGATTTCCTGCAGATATGTGCTCAGGTTTTCTCTTGCTTGCTGAGACTGGTTCTTTGGATTTTTGTAAAACCTCCGGTTTCGGTCATTTTCACAAAGACTTTAGAGCTGGTCCATTTTAAGACAATCAACAAAAATCTATTTGGAAAAGTTGTTTTCAATTCCTGCAGGTTGTGATGTGCAACAGAATTACAATGAGATTGCAGAGAATTTTTATCTCCAAAATAAATAAAAAACCTTTGAAGTTGCAGCTTGTTGTACAAGTGAGAGTGAATGTTCTAACCAGTGTGCAAGCACCTCAAGTTTTGAACTTCTTTGAACAAATTAATACCTATTGGGGTCACAGGAGGATGTGGGAGACATGAGCTTCTTCATCATCTTCACTTTGAAGTGCTCTCCAGTCCAATTGTCTCCCTTCTCCTAATTTCCAATCAGATTCTTCTGTTCAAGTCACTCAGTGGAAATCATCTTCTCAGAGTTTGTCAAGTTTGAGGCATCAAGTATTGGGCGGTCACCTACTTGCACATGATTAAGCCCCAAAACTCACACTACATTTCCATCTCCTTTCCCTTACAACCCAATCCATCCACTCCCATTTCCCACACTCACACCAACTTCCTCCACAACATGATCGCTACCCATTTACAAGACAATTCTACTACCAAGCAAGCATCTTCCTCCTCCTCTTGGCAAAAACCATCCTCATCCACTAAACCCCCCTGATCCCATCACTCTCTCACTCACTTACCCCAAGAAGATCTTCCTCAACTCTTGGGCAAGTAAACCATATTCTCTGCAGATCTGCTTTCTTTTTCACAACTGCAATCTCCTTCCTTCCCGTAGAACATCAAAAAACTTCGTACTTTTCTTTCCCCACACCCCACCCCAATCTCCTCTTTCTCTCTCTCTCTCTCTCTCTCTCTCAAAATATATATATCTCTCTCTTTTACATAGTCTCAAACTCTTTCATCAACAAGAAGAGAAGAAGAAGCAACAGAAAGTTTAGCAAGTTTTGTGAGCTACTCTATCTCTGTCTTCATCCCTGATGGATAGGAGGATATGGGTAATGAGAAAACAATGGGGGGTGGGTTTGGGTTTTGGTTTTGGTTTGCTTTGGATGATGCTGCTATCTTTGTGTGAGTCGTCAACAAGCTGGTGTAAATAACAGTTCTGCAAGTGCAAAAAGCACACAAGGGGAATTTGGTTTCAAAGTTTTCTGTGAATTGGAAACAAAGAGAGCACCTACTTACTCACGTTTTTGCATTTTTGTCCCCCACATTTTGAGGAATGTTGAACACAAAGGTGTTTAGTGTTTGGTGTTTGGTGGTGTCAGTGTTTAGTGAACTGATAATCAACTGACTCAATTCATCCTTTTGGGAATCATCGATCATTCATTACCATAGCCTAGACTCGGTTCAGTTTCCACATCCAAAAAACGAATAATTATCTTTTGAAATCATTAATTTTTCATGATCTAATATGATTTTTTCATATAAAGAGTGGAAATTATTCTGATTGTAGCTTAGTGATAATTATGATGGTTTTCAACACCTCACGCTTCTTCATGTTTTCACGAAACTAACTTCGTTTCATTATTTAAAAGATTATTTAATCACAAAACTGACCTTAGGGTCAAAAGTATTTCTATTTTAATTGTTGTTTGCCAGTTTGAAACTTTGCAAATAAATGGCTCAGACCTTCGAATGACATTGATAAGGATGATAAATATTCAACAATACTAAGTCGGAAAAACATTGTGTGGTTAGCATGGTTAAACCCCCATTAAACCAAAAATTTGTTTCTATAGTGGACTCCACCACAATGACCCCAGAAATGTAGGTACACCAAACTTAACTGAAGGCAATCCCAATGTCTCCACTGTGGACTCTCCACCCCCGAGGGTTTGAGCTAAAAAAGACCAGAGCCCATGGCCTAACACACGCATCATGCGATAGATAAGATGCTTGCTTGGTTTTTCTTTCTCTTTGTCGATTATAGCCAACTTTTGCAGGACTCTTTTGTTCTACTCGCTTTTTCTAGCTGTAAAAGTGGGAAAATCCATCATTTGGTGTGTCTTTGTTATTTTGCTACTATATATACACTTTCAAGTTTATGCAGAAGTTGATCCATAAAACAGGCTTTACTCCAATGGGGACAAACAAATGCAATGACATCTTGCTTTCTTTTGGAGGAGCTTGTTGTGTCTTGCACCTCACTCTCATCCAACCCTCAAAAACCCTATCACACAAGAAATCTGAATAAAATTGTGATGTTATAAGTAATTGGTACAAGCATGGCCAGGCACTCTTTTAAAGGGGTTTGGAGTTGAAGCGTGGGATTGGGTGGGATCTTGGATATAAATGTGGATTTGTATGGAACGTAGGTCTACCGAGGATGGTCCTATCAAGAAGCTATGAGATTGGGAAAAACACTTTCAAGTATTTCTCAAGTAAATTACTCAAGGGTTGTTGTACTACTAGAGTAGTCAAGGATCTTAAAACTTGGGAAATCTCTAATAGAATGGACAATGAGTAAGGTCGCCAAGGCAGGTTGTAGTTTGGTGACAATGGGCTTGGGTCCAAGAGAGGCTTTGTCCTTTTCCGTAGGTAAGTATATTATTTTGCATAGGTGATAGTCAAAGAAGAGTCTATGGCTAAGTGGGTGGGGCCTAAATCCACAAATTTCCACCTTGGCTGGGGTTATAGTATCTTGTACATAGCTCCTAACTTTTTCCTTGTTTTGAAAGAGCCATATTTATTGGCCTATCAACAATTTTTTTTGGAACATTGGGCACTCTCCAATGGAAGCACATCTTTGGATGTCAGTTGCAAAATAGAAACATATGTGTTTTCCTTTAGCCCACCTTTTCAGTTTATATACATGAGAGTTAAACTTTTGGGCAAACCATATGGGATAAATCTGAGGTGCTATTGGGAATGTCTTGAGGAACAACTTGGGAACTTGATTAACCCTTTGAGAATGTTTGTCGCTGTTTTGGTCATATTAATGGTGCTGAAAAACAACCATTAGAAACCCTGCCTGACTTTTGGGGTTGAAGGTTTTGTTCTCTTGACTATTGGGTTCTGGACAAATTTCATAAACAGCAGAAAATTGGTGATCTCCTTTGTTGTTGTAGTAGACCACATGAGCATGTCCTCTACTGTAAGCATAGCCAATTGAATGGTGAGACACTAAATAACCCACCACCAGAGCTGCCAACTGGCCACCAAGGGGTCCTACCCATCGCCATTTGAAGAATATCATCAAACTATTTTTCAAGCATTCATCGCGGACTAGGATTGGTTTTTCATCTGCAGAACACTCCCATGCTCTGGGCGACATTCTGCATGTGCATAGATTTGAAAACATGCTAAAAATAGTGCCTTCAATGTTCTTGGTTTTCGTCGTGCAAAGCTTTAGATTTGGGTTGCAACATAACCACATTTGAGGTTAGTTCATATCTTGCATTTAAAATCAAACTAATTGTGATAAGATTTAGGGCCAACCCACAACCATACAATTAACACAAACCAACACAATAGGTTGCCACAACTTGCAATTTTCTTGTGACAAATTGAAACACTAAATTTTTGTAAAAACAATTGTTGTTTGCTTTAACTCCATTTGCAAAAAAAACATGATTATTTGCATGAAACTAATTCAGAAACCCATTTCCTATCCATGTTTTTGTTAGGCTCAAATTTATCACACCCTCAACACCTGGTCCTAGGACATTGCCCCTTACTCCTTTTGAGATTATCAAAGGGGAAGTCACAAATTCTTGACCAATTCCAATCATTTCTACCATTTAATTTCTTATTTAATTAATCTACAGATTTTCCTGTCCCTTATCCAACAACAATTCCGAAGGGCATGGCTTGACTATGTTTAAACCCTAGGAAAATCCTTCTTTCCCCTTTGTTTTATTATTATTATTTCTTCTCATGTCTATTGCAGATACTTATCCAATTTCTTCTAACCACTCCCTTTTCTATCCTTTTCTTTTTGTCTGTTATACACAACTATCTTACTTTTTCACCATTCCTTCTCCTTGCACTTAACTAGCTACGACCCTATAACTTGGTGATAGATCTGGAAATGCCAATTGCCCCTCAGCAATGTCTACCCATATCACGTAGCAATTTTGATGATGCATGATCATGGCAAGATATGCTAAATCTGGAAACCATATTTTAAAAATTGAGATATTTTTGGTTTACCTACTTGAATTTTTAAAATATTTTTACCATATTTTAAATCCAATATAACCTCCTATGGGTACAATTTTCTGGATAGATCTCATCTGGTATGTTCAGTAGCAGTCTTCTGAATTAATTATCCTTGGTTATAGGATCCAATTCCATCTATACAAATAAAAGGATTGGTAGCATTTAGCTCGACCAAGTCATTTTCATGTTCATGCAAGTTAAGTGAGAAAGGCTTACATCAGTACATATCCATGACATGGTTAGATGACCAATTTTTCACGTTCATGAATTTCTGCAAATCCTCTAGTTGAAAATTTGTGTAAATCCTAAAAAGCAAGGAAATTTGTTCAGTATTTGTTCAGTTCCTAACAATTCCTAAGATTAACCATGCATAAAACTTTATCCTTCAGAACACAACTCCATGATGCACACACCACCCCTTCAATGCACAACATAACCTTCCAAAATCGATTTATAATCAACAAAATAGTTTTGGAACAAGTAGTTGTAGTCCAAAAGATGTTTGTAACATAAGTATTTAGATCACTCATTGACATCAACGAACAGACATTGATTTGCACAATTCAAGGACAATGGTTTAATAAGTTTTCATTGTACTTTGCCATGTAGAAACTCCAATGTTATATGTCATGGGCCACTCATGGCCAACATAAGCTACTACCAAGTCAAGCCCCCCCCATAAGCACTTTTTAATTCCTTTCCAGCAAACTAAATTATTTATTGGGTATTCAAGTTCAACATCTCAATGCACAATTTGAAGATGTTAAAGTTGATGAGCCACCAGTTGCATTTCTCCAATTTAGACCTTGCATTAGAGATTTACCAAGAGAAGATTATTGCTTCAGACAAAACATTGATGGAAGACCTACCCAAAACTTGAAATCTGCTCACGCACTTGCAAATGAAGGAGTGAAACAATACTCCACTTTTCACAAAATCAAAATTCCTCATAAATTGACAAATGCTGGATGCATTTCATTCCCACTGCTGAAAGTGATGTTCCTGGGTCATTTGCAGGTTCACCCAATTCAGCACTGAAATAGTCCCCCAACAACCCTCAAGAACAATGAAATCTGGAGTTCATACAAAACGAGCCCACCAACCTTGGGCGCATTTAACGTTAGATTTATTATACACTAAACGACTGACCTTTCCCCTGACAGTAAATAAGATACACACCACTCCCTGTTCTGTGAAGATCTGAATCTTGCCCAACTTTCTGGTACTTGAACATGAACTTTGCCAAAAGATTTTCAGAAGAATTTGCATTACAGCAATTCAAAATCTCTTAACAGTGAGGATTGGAGTCTAATTCATGTTGGAACTGAACTACGAAATGATTGTGCATTATCATGCACTGTTGAGTTGATTTGTGGTATGAACAAAATGGAACCACACTCAAAACTGGGAAAGATGTGTGTCCCAGTTCAGAACTCATGATGCAAATAATAGCGAAGTACAAAAGTCATCACATACAAATAGGACAGGTGCCAAATTTAAAAATTACAGTGAATAATTTGCCAACAGTCTGCATCAAGGGGGGAAGAGTTGTTGATTTGTGCACACTACAACTATGACCTATATATACTACGAGGAAAACTTTAACCCAATTTCTTGACACTTCTGAAAAAGATTCACTGGTCAGAGAGACATGAGCAAGTAAGAGTTCCAAGATTCAGAGCTTCATCCTGTGTGCCAGTAACTTCTGCAATTCAAAAAGATTTGGTCAAAAGAAGACAAGGTGTGTAGCAAGGTCAACAACAAATGGATCCATGATAAGACGAGTCAAGAAATAGAATACCACTCCTAATGAGATAGAAATAGGCAATGCTGGCATTGCCCGCCGCCAGACTGCAAGCAAGATGAGTGTTGCACCGAGCCCTCCTACTATTGCAAGGTAGCATGCATACACAGTCATCAAATCATACATCGCTGCCCGCCCCACCAACACGCTGTAAAATACAAAGTCCCCAAGCCCAAGTTTGAGTGCACCAGAAACCCCAAGCCCAAATCCCTCATCATTTGTTTCCAATTCATCCTCATCAAGATCCCTTGGCTGCATTTGTGTCCCTAATTCCATCCTGTCCACTGCTCCCATGTTTCGAGTTCCATGATTCACCAATGGAACAGTATCCTCATCTACATTTGGGTCTATGGGTTGATTTCCAGCAAGAACTGAAGAGACAGAGCTTAGGGTTCCGGCATCCCCAGTTGATGAGACCAACCTTGAGCCAAGAAGTCCTGCTTCTGGTGCTATGGATGGCTCAGTGACAAAATTCATCAGCTCATGTCCACCTACGGTTCCCAAGTTGGAGGTCTGAAAATTGTCAGAGTCGACATTTAAGCCTGCTGAGTTCCCCCTCCCAATCACTATGTTCAGCAGAGAGCATGGGGGGGCCCCAAGGTGGCTCCATCTTCTTGGTTGCACAGGTGTTGAGGATGAAGATGTAGGTGGAGGTCCAGGCATCTGCCTAGGGAGCACAGGTCGAGCTTCATAAATAAGTGCTGGGATCTCTTCATCTCGTGTCATTGCAAGCTCTAAAAGCATCTTGAGTGGACCAACAGGGGCCAGCACTGCCATGATGTCATAAACAGCCATAGAGATGAGGAGAGTCCATGTTGTCCATTCGGGAAGCTTTGTGAACCAGAATGCCACAAGCATTCCAATGACAACAAGGTACCCTTGGGTGAGCACAATTGGGATCTGGCCGAAGAAGACAGCTATTACACCAACACTTGCAAAATTTACAAGGCAGATCCCAAATGTAATCACATCAATTGGAATGGAGAAGAACTGGATCAACTCCACCATTACTGTGCCACCCATCCACGCTAGGACCATAAAAGCAGAAAACCCCATGTAAACCCTAAGGCACTTGGTGCACCGGAAGTAGAAGAGTCCAAACAGCACAAAAGTGACAATCATGACAATGCACACAAAAATGATAGCATTCAAGAACCCACCCCGGACCTTGTCAAAGAGAGAGTCATTGGGTTTCTCACTATATACCATCATAGCAACTGTAGCAATTGGTGCCACCACAGATCCATGAGGAGTCAAAGTATGAACCAGAAGTACCACCAACAGCATGCAAATTGACACCGGGGTTACTATGCTCATAATCTCTCCTCCCACGCTCTCAAGAATCGCTTTCTCCATGATTGATAATTTGCTTTCAAACTTGGGCTTGTGAGCCACACAACCAGAGACTTACTTACAAAACCCTTGTCACAATATCAGTGTGTCCTTGCTCTTCTCTTGACATCAACACCTTACATACCATGTATAGCAGCAACATTGAGTTCCTTTTTCTCCTTGATTGCAAAAATCTTCTAGCTTTATACCAAAGTCCAATTCAAGACAGAATTAGGTTTAGGTCATACTTTCCTTGGAAGCTCCCGCCTTAAAAAAATGTCCTCTCCTCTCAGATTGCTTTGGGTCTCTGGAGTTTGCAATTCCAAGCTTGGAGGGAAAAAAAAAATCTGATTGGAAAACAAGTTCAGAAACGCAAATGTTAAGGACTTTTTCCACCCTTACTTGACTCTTTTTCCATCAACAGATGCCAAAATGTTCTGATAAGTCCCCTCTTTAGGAATCAAAAGAAGAGGCGGAAAAAACAAAGGCTCAAACCCTCTCTCGACTTGTACTACTAAACATCGAGTTCCACCTCTACAAGAAAAACCATATAAACCACCCCAAAACAAAACAAAACAAAACAAAATCCCTTAAGCTACTATAACTCTATAATGAATCTAAACACTAATACATATCCTTGCGTTGGTAGGCAAGGCCAACAAAGCGTGTTAGGGAGAGGACTCAAACCGCGCATATTTGGAAGTGTGTGGGTTTGGGGGAGGGGGAAAGGAAGGACGCGGTAGATACCTAGTGAGAGCAAGGAGAGAAAAAGACGGTGCCAGGACCCACCCAAATTGCGTGTGTCCTTGTCAGTGTCTGTACTGATGGGGATGGGAGGAAAAATCCCATCATTTTCCAAGAAGGATTGGATCCGTGACAACTCTTTGGACGAGAGCTCGTATTGTGCGTTTGGGCCAGAGTCTGTTGGCCTTTGCCTTAATACCAAGGCAAAACTATATTGTGTGTTTAGATTCATTATAGAGTATATAGTAGCTTAAGGCATTTTTATACGAGGATTTTTGAAAGATGATAGTTTGGCTTGTGTTGAAAACCTGAGATTAGTTCGAGTTATGATGTCTTGAAGGATTTTGGTTTCTTTTAGAGAGTTTTTTTTTGGTGGGATTTGCTATTACTGAGATTTTAGTAAATTTTTAAAGTAATCAAATTACATATTAGGCTGGTAGTATGCATAGTTTGACTATTGATGTAAATCTTTACTACTAACAATAGTTGTGAATATTTAAAGTTTGGTACCGACCAATCCCAATACCAATATTGGTCTACTATTTTCAATAGTCTCCAAATCTCACACCATATTCTTTAAATGCGGATTCCTTTCTCTTTGGCCAAAAATAATTGCAATGAAAAAGCTATATACAACATGCTCACTAGCACAACCTATAACCATTACATGCACCCAACAAAATCATTTTATTGACATATTGTTTTGGACTTAATTTCATTCATACCAAATAACTCTTTACATGTTTGCTTATAAACTCTTTGAATAACTCTCCGAGTGACTGTTTATGAAGTAGTTGAAAGCTCATATGATAACCCTAAGTTCAATAGTTGCATTGTTATAACACCATTGGGTGCAAAGGGAATGATATGAATTCAATGTATATCAAAAGATAATATACCAAGCACGTACTCTGTATCAACCAAGGTACTAGTGGAACCACTTATGGGGTAATCTATATATATAATATTTTAGGTGTCTCGATGTCCGGTCGTTGTCCTCCTTGGGGGTAAGGGGGTTAGGGTTAGCACGTCCTTCATAATGAATATTTTTGGGCTTATGATATAGTTTACCTTGTGCTTTACAATGGGTGAGGTTGGTTTCAGAAATAAGGGGTCTAGGAGGAGGGGTCTTACCCTATATTTAAGTAATTTTTAATTTTTACAGCATGTAAAGACTTGCGATAAAGTTGGGAATTGGGATCAGGTTTTCTTTGTTATAGATATTTTTAAAAAATTAAAAATTATATTTTAAAATAAATTTATTTATAAATTTGTGATATCAAAAATTTGGCGAAATTTTTAAAAATACTAGGAAAATTAGTCGGCTTTACACTAGGGAAACCAAAAAAATTCCTAATTTACACTAGAACTTTGGGATCCCTTTTGTTTTCATGGTTACCTTTCCCACGAAATGGACCTCTTCACCTATCTCCCCCCCCTTCACCACAACAACCCTCATTAAACCAATGAACGAAGAGGAAGAAGAGGCCCCTTTGGGGGACCCACATGTACGTCAGAATCGTCTTGCCCGGGAGAGGCACACTCCCGGTTTAAAAGAAACCAGGGGACTTCACAATGTCTGAAGGTCACGGGTACCCATTAGTAATGGTATATTACAAATATCAAAGGAAAGACATACCAACATGGTTATTTCCTTGGTACTAAAAGTGATATTTGTCTACATACTAGGGTCCCAATATACCAATGTTAGGTACGGAAGTTGTTTTTTTTTTTTTCAAAAATTGACAAGTGGGTTATACCTTATATTTTAATATTATTTTACTTAGTTTTAATCCTTGATTTTAATTTGTAAGACTTTGTACATAATGAATTTTGAAAAAAAAAATTGCATTTCCAATGCAACATGCTTTATCCAATGAACCCACTTGGGCATGGGTTTGTAAAGCTTGACCCACTATCCAACCTAATAGGGTGGGTGAATGTATTTTTCTCCCAAATGTTTTATGAAAGGGAAGGGACCCTCTAGTGCTTGACAAGTTCTTAAACCTTTCCCTTTCACAAGGGCTCAATATTGTGGACTACCATGGTAGTGCCAACAATTATCATTGTTTTCACAACATAGTCAAATAACATAAAATTATCATAAATAAGGCTCACACATCAATCATGTACAAAAATAAAACCTTCCATTAACATATAAAACTTACAAGAAATAACTTTGTGTGTTCTAAAATCTCAAATCATCAAAAGTGATTTGAGAACATGCAATTTGGGATTATATCCTTCACACAAAACAATTTGTACCTCATTCACACTTGAATTAATTCCAAGCTAGAACACAATCACCTACATCAATTTGTCTTAGCACTAATTTAATTTAGATTTAAATGGGTAACTAAACTAACAATCTTAACATCAAACTTGTGAAGCCCTTTAAGGCACCGCCTTATTTTAACATTTAAATCTTAACATGTTACATTTTTTTTTTTAACATTGGGGGTGTGTGCAATGTATATAAGGAACTAGTGTAATGCGAAAGTAGGTTGCTAGCCCAGTGTGAATGCTAGGCTGATTTTGGGATTTAGGTCTAATTAATTTAGCCGCTTTGTTTTACGGCGCCCCATTACTGCTACATGGAGTGCATGGTTGTTTTATCTCTAGCTTTGTGTGTTTTAAGGTACTTGGGAGATGGCGGCTGGTAATGAGAAAAGTGGATGGAGCTGAATTGATGAAGGAGGACGGGCGGCGACGGCAAACGGTGGAATGCCGGATTGGACGAAACAAATGGAGGATTGGAAAAGCTTCTGAAGGAAGCCAACGGAATTCGGGGAGCTTTAAGTGCGATTCGGAGGAGAAGTGGAGGAGGATCTTTTTGTTTTGGACTGGAAGGATTAGCTCGAAAGGTAGAAGGGAGGTGAGAGAAGAAGGATTAGGAGTGGTGGTGTGAGAGGAGAAGAAAAGAGAGTTTTTGGGGTTAGAGAAGAAAGATTAGGATGCCAGAATTAGATTAGCAAGATAATTTTGGAGGTGGATCTTTAAAAGTTGGAAATGTAGAAGTTTTGTATTCGGATGGACATAGCGATGGTGAGAAGCTCTGTAGTTAGGCAACTTTGGCTGAACACCTGAATTTCCGCTGCGCCTGGTAGTCAATCATATGGTTGTTGCTGCAGAAGAATTAGAGAGAAAGAGAAAGAGAGTCGGAACAACACTGAAACTGTTGTTTTGTGAGTCTTCTGATGTCAAGAAAGCTTGTGCTTTCGGGATTGTACATATTCTGTAAATGCAATGGAAAGTTTCTTTGTTTGATACCTATATGAACGACGAGGAAGAAGAAGGATACTTGAGGTCGGTCGTGTTGTTGTGTCTATACATCTTCGAACTGTGAGGTGTAGAGAAAAGGGCCGGTCAATAGTTGTTGTGTGAGAAGGATTAGAGTTATGTGTGAGTAAAGAAGATCAGCAGAATTCAATTGACATGGTTCGTTGGCACAATAGATGTGTTGTGCGTTCTATGGACCCCCCCTTTTTGGTTACACTAGATCCATTCTTGAAATTGGGCCTAAAAGTTTTTGAATTTGAAAAATTATTCTAGAATCGAAATTGAAAAGTCTAGAAATTAAAATAATCAAATCAAACTTGCATTTGAAAAACCTCCAAAAAGTATTAAGTTTTAGAATTGAGCCTAGAGGTTTTCTTTAAAAAGAAGAATTGCACAACATTGGTAGAAACCTAATGATCACTAATAACAACTATTTTAGAACAAAATTATGTAGACCAATAAGTTTCCTTTATATAATAATTCCTTGACAACACTATTTATATTCACCTTGTAATTTGTAATGCATTATGATGAGTTGCCTTATATAACTTGCATGTAAAACGGGGTCAAACAAAATAACATGAACCAACCTTGCACGTGTGACCTTACTATGATAATATATTTTTTTTTAATTTGAAAAAGAGAGGGAATGTTTGCCATGATGATGTGGTAGACTACTATTTGTTACAAAATATCATGGATTAAAAATCCATGATTTTGTTTATAATCATTTTTAATGACACATTATATTATTATGTAAAGGTTTGAATAATTATTGTACATGATTATGTGATTTTGAAAGCATTTCAAATCCTTTAAAAAAAGAAAGAAATAAAAATACTGATATATAATGTTTTATTTGTGATTTTGAATACTTGATACTCGTTATATTCAATTCAAATTATTCCACATGTTTCCATGATATATTAAAAATGGAATCATGTAAAAAATTCTAAATTTGCAACATTTGGGCAAAATTTGAAACTAAAAGCATAAAATACCAAATGCTTGTTATATTTGATGTGGTATTTTTTATCATCATTACACCCAAATTTGTTTCACGTGCAAGTGGGTCAAAATTTAGTGTGTCATTAATTATAAGCTAAGTATGAATTTTATTTTTTTAGAGAAATGAAAAATTTCCCATATCATATATTATATTCATGTAATGTCAAAAACAACATTCACATTAATAAATTGTTATCTTTCCAAACAACATTACAAAATCATTTCATGATGAATCAATAACTTTTTTTTGGTTTTTCATTTAGGTAACCATTTTCCCTTCATCACACCAACACTGTGTTATCACACCTAATCATTACAAATATATACATTAAAAAATTTGGTTACATTATTAATCAAGTAGCAAGAACAATAAATCGTTTAATTTTATGAAAACCAATGACATTCATTGAAGTAATCATACATATCAAAGTCATAAACCCCAACTTTACTTACAAGAATTAACAATCTTATGTATCTCTCAATTGATGTAAACTTGCCAAAATTTATCTAAAAAAAATATGTTACATAGAAGGAATGAAAGTGGAAAGAACATTGAGGGCATAAGTTTAATGAAAAAACATTAAGTATTAAATATTTAATAGTAAATGCCTATAAGAATATGAAGATAATTGTTGACCATTAGTAATAAATCAAAGTTGTGAGGATGAATGCATAAGAGGTGGATGTTGAAATGTAACCAACTAGTTCAAACTTATTGTCCAATTTACAATGGATGGCATTTTCATCTTTTGAAATGTCATCAAGACCCATTGGTTAAGGTAGGTGATAATTAAATATTGAAAAAAGGTAACCTTTGAATTTCTCACACCTTAATTTTTGTCAACATGATCTTGTAAAAAATCATTAGCTTGTTTATGAAAAAACATTTTGTGATTTGTATTGATAAAAGAAAGAATTTATTTTTTAGGCATTGATCTTGTCAACCATTTTCCATTTTGTTTTTTTTCTAAAAGTGCAAAACCTTGTGGAAAGGTCATGTGAGGGAAAAATTTCATGCGTGTGAAATTAATAATAATTATGTTTGCTAAAATGCAAACCCCATTTTTAGACAAGACAATATTCACTTGTCAACCAAAAGGATTGAAATGTGGAAGATGGAAATGTTGTATTTATTCATGTATCATTGAAAAGCTTATTGCAATGGATGCAAAAATGTCATGCATAATGTCATGTGTAAGTTTGTTCAATACCATGGACATGTAACAACAAAATGATTAGTAAGAATTGTAATTGCAAATAAAAATATGGATAAAAATGGGGAATAAAATGATGAGTTTCATGGCCTTACAATGAGAATATTTTGACTATGGACATAAGATTTGATCTATGAATAATTTAAATAACCATTTTGGGTTAATAATATTGGGAGGTTAAATATGTAGACTTGACCAAATTTTAGACTCCAAATAATGTAAGATTTAGTAAAAGGATGAAAACTATAAATGATATGTGATGATTGGTTTGACATAAAAGGATGATAAATGAAAAATAGATGTAGATGAATATGATTAACCATTCATCCACTTCATTATTTTAAGTATATAAAAAGCAGTGATTGTAAATTTAAATTCATAATTTGCATTCAATAATTTGGTGTTTCTAATTATTATCAAGGCCTGTAAACATACCATATGTGAAAAGGAAGTCTTGAAGAAATAAACATAATGTGAAAATTATTATTAATACTATTGTAAAAACCTTACGGTCTTTGGTGAATGATCCTCATAAAGGAAAATATTTAAGTGTGTGTGATGAATTCTTTTTTGGGGTGTAATTCTCACATAAAAATTCAATTTTAAGTGTGTGGATGATCCTATCAAAAAAGAAGATAAGGTTTCATGTTTGGGGATTACATGAGTGGGAAATATTGCAAGTGTTATGTTGTAATATGGTTGAATAGTTTACGTATGTGCTAAAACAGATTGAATAAAAAATTAACCTCATAGTTCCAAACCCCTTTGGGCTACAAGCACAACACAAAAGGTAGATACCTAGTTGTTCCAAGAGATGAAATGCATGTGCAACAAATAATGTTCATGATTGAAAGTTGAAAGGATGTTAGTTAGATTCAAAGGGCAATGAAAAACATGGTTAAAAACAAACAAAACATGAAAAAACACACATAATAATAGCCATGCACTTTCACTTAATTGTAAACATGAAAAGATGCAAACTTAATGAATGTCACATACCATGTGTCACAATGAATGTTAAAGAAGAAATGATGATATAAACTACAAATGCTTTAACATGGAATCTTGAATGTGGATCACTTGTTTACTTATGAATTGTTCAAAGGGGGGAAAACAATAAACATTTACAAGTAAAAATGGCAATAGATGGTAAAAACTTATGCCAATTTTTTAAATGGTAATTGGAGAAATGATATTTGCATTTTGCTTTTCTTTGTTTTGAAGGCATGCCCATTGGATTTCATATACACACACACATTTATTTGTTCTCACAATACCTCTTAAATATCAAGGGAATTTTATTAAAAAGAGAAAAAGAAAAAAAAATTGTGTTTAATAAACCCCTTAAATGTGGATTTTATTGAAATTAAGCCTATGCACAACTCTACCTTGCATCGCCTTTTATGGCAATGGGCTTTACTTTATTCACTACCATAGTTTGTGCCATTGGCCCAAATGTGAAATGGTAACCCAACTACTTATATTTTCCTTTTTGAAATCGTTTGTCATAATTTAATTGAATTTCCAAGGACAACAACTACTCAAAAGTCACTCCTTACCTGTAAATTTTTTCAAATCCCCTTTTATTAAATCTTATTCCACAAGGGTTTTATCATGATACCAAGAGTGTGCTCAAATTTCCCATAAATTTTATTTTTAATTTAAATGAAAACAAACAACCTTCCTTCATAGATAGATAGATAGATAGATAACCTGATAGATAGATGACCTGCTCTCAACTCTGTCTCTCACAAACAGTGGATGGAATTCTTCCATTATGCGGCAACTCATCTCGTCACCTGATTCAATGTCCCAAACGAGATCTTACACTGTCATCACCTGATTTGATCCCAAAACGAGGTCACCAAAGGGTTCGGGTCAAGACTCTGGAGCTCGAGTTGCATCCTCTCGTCTTTCATGTGCATGCGCGTGCGTCTCCTCTCTCACACGCAGCTCACGATCTCTACGATCCGTAGCCCAGAAAAGGCATCCAAGTAAGTAGCAAGGGAGTTTAAGACTCGCTCTTCGAGGGAAGGAAAAGAATCGGAAAGCAAAGAAGAAAAGACAGTAGAAGAGAAATCACAAGATGACGGAGGCAATGCTGAGGGGTCAGAAGGGCTTGGCCAGTGTCAAGGATTTGCCCGTTCGCCAGGATGGACCTCCTCCTGGTGGCTTCCCTCCTGTGCGGTATGCGCGCAGGATTGCCAACTCAGGACCCAGTGGCTTGGCTGTGGTGCTGTTTTCCTCGGTTGTTATTGGCTGGGGCATGTACCAAGTGGGCCAGGGCAACCTTCACCGGAGGTTCGTGTTTCGCGACCAGTCTCTTGTACCCAACTCCCTCCCCTTTGCGTGTTCTAAACGATGATACCTACGCAGTACAGCTTCAATCCCTTTTATTTAGGATCCTTGGAACCTTGTCCATGGCCATTAGGGCTTTGTTTTCCTGGCCCATTAGGGTTTGATTTTCCTGTAGATCCGCAAGGGTTTCGACTGACTTTCCTTTCTGTTTTTAGTTCTGAAAGTGCCGTCATAGCAAACTGATACCATTTGATTGATCACACTGTCAGAGCCTTGAAGGCAGAGAAAATTGCAGCGCGGCAAGCTATTTTACCTCTCATCCAGGCTGAAGAAGATGCACGGTAAGAGCTTTCTCTGCCATACCTGAGCCAAATGCACCAGAAATTTCACACTAGGGTTCAATCATAGAAGTTCTGGAGCTTTATTTGCTGCTCACAGTTCTTTCTAAAAGCTTGGGAAACATGTTCTGAGCAGTATTCAATTACTATGACTATGTGAACATTCCAAAGCAGGCTTGCATTTGAGCAGTTGGTCTTATCAAATTCATCCTCAACTGAATATTTGTCATATGCCTTTGGGATGCTTCAGTATCATGGTAGTGGAGAGATTTTTTGAAACACAACTGTATCATGAAGTTCACTTACTCTCTAGATTCTCATCCTTCTCTTGGCTTTGTGTTCTTTTCCTGTCTCTTCCTCTTCCTCATTCCCTCAAGGTACTTTTTGTTTATTTTTCTATTCGCTTGGGGTACATTTTTCCTGTTTTGCATTAGTGTGCTGTCCAGGATTATGGCTACTTCTTCTCTTTTGCTTCCTGATTTGGTATCGACATAGTGCAGATTCTGTCTCAAAATAGATTAGTCCTGCTGTTGGGAGCTGATGGAAGCCAACGGAAGTCACAGAGGCTTGGCAATAGCACACACACATTTTTTCAGAGTCCTTGTTTTTCGTCTCCCTTTCATCTTTAATATCCTGTTCTTTCTTCCTAATGTGCATCCTTTTTTGTTTTTCTTTTTGGCCTCTGTGTGTCCTGTATATTTTGCCTTCTGTGGTGTTATGTGCTAGCTAGTATCATGGCTGAGTCTTCCCATTGCTTCCAGACTTGCAACAGAAACTTGGTATGCAGGCTAGTAGTTACACTGGTCTATACCTGCTGTAGGATTTCAGGGTAACCACTAGCTAGCCTGAACAAGTTAGAGCATCTTCACTGGCGCTCAGTATGTGACCCTGTGCTGGAAATTTTTGATGAGATACAGCAGTCAAAAATCGAGTGGATTCACTGGAAGACTGCTGTAACCCTGAAAAAATGCACAGCTTTCAGAGCCCTGGAGGAGCCCTGGAACATTCTAATAAACACAGTCAAATCATATTTATTAACTGATCCCTGTTTCTGACTGGCTAGAACGTTTGATTTGTCCAGGTAGGTTGCTATTAGTAGTCTCCCATATATTTGTAGTCCCAGTTTCAGTTTTATGGGTGGGGTTGGAAAAAAGTAAGTAACTAAAACCTGGACGTGAGAAATATTTTTGCAGGGTCACATACTGAGCATCACTGGAGATGCTCTTAGACATGGGCTAGTTTCATTCTCATTCTTCCCTTTTGTGTTTTTCTTCTTTCTGGTTTTTCAGTCCTTTTCTGTGAGTTTTTCTTGGACTGAAAGGAAAGTTTTCACCTTGTCCTGGTTTATTTAATCTTGGGATGGAGATTTCTTGATATTCATGAGAGTTATGTCACATCCCTATGGTGGTTATTTCTGTTTTTTGGTTTCTCTCTGTATGGTTTTGAAAATTTCCTTTTCTGGGACAATTTTTTGATTGCATTGTTAGGTCTGTTTTATGGGTCAGCTCAACTTTTTGGGGGTCTTGTTGATGCTTGTAAAGATACAAAGTATCAGGGAGTAGAATCCTGAGCAACAATATTTGGGCATTCTTTTGTTTGCATAGTTCAGCTAAAAGGAGAGACAGGGTTTAAGATGTATGAATGAACTTGTGTACAGGTTTGTAAGGGAGAAGAAAAAGTTCATGGAAGAAGAGGCGAAGATAATGGCAAATGTGCCTGGCTGGAAAGTTGGTGAGAATGTCTACAACTCTGGGCGGTGGATGCCTCCATCCTCTGGCAAAATCCGAGCTGAGTGTTAACCAGCTGCAGTCAGCCTTTTCCCTTCATTTCCCTTTGTCACTCATGTTCCAAAAGAGGTTTCTATCCTCTGAAAACTCTGATTTCTGACCTAAGGTTTCAATTACCATGGGTTTATAATGTATTGGGCAATGAAGGAAGAGTTTTGACAGTCAATCCTTTAATGGTTGTTCCTGGATGTTAAACTTGAGGGTCAAGGTTCTTTCAGTACATCACTTATTAAAGGGCTGTGATAAAGTCACTTGTGCCAGATGCAAATCAGATTCAAGTGCAAACCTTGACACATAAGAGTCAGTATGTTATGACAGTAAAGCTTGGTTTGATTGGAGGTCATTGCAGCTGTAGTAAACAATAAGGGTAACACCAGAAATAGCTTTGATTCTATTCATCATAGAACACTTCTGGCAACAGCGAAGCATTTTTTTCTCCCTACCTGTGCTGTCATCAATGTACTGAGTTCTCATTCCAGTATGAAATGCACATCACAGTACAGTTTCAAGATGCACCATGATGTCGCAAAAAATCATCTGGAAATGAATTTTTGCAGGTAACTGTTTAGATGTTAATTTATAAATCAGAGATGTGTATTCAGGCATGACTAGTCACTATGGCACCTCATATTTGTTGGATCAATTTCATGTTGTTTTGAGTGCTGTGAAATAAGGTGCAAATGATGCTGGATTTACTTCATTAAAGTTGGAAAAGTTCTGGTGGCAAATTGTTTATCAGCCTGTTAGCATCTATTTCAGGTTTATTAAATTGAAGAGACTCTGCATTGAATCCCATCACTTCTTGGGATGAAAACTATGGTGGCTTGCAAAATTTTTGAGGAGGGGCAGAGAGTCTCTATTTGTTACAGTAGCAACATTTTTATTAACATGAGTATTGACCTGCAGCATGTGCACAGCATTGTGGGTATAGGATTAATCCACATCTTGCACTATTTCCAGTACATGCAGTAGAAGCTGAATTGTTAGGAAAGAATAAGGAACACATTGATATTCACTAGAAGACTTACACTCTTCCATTATGGTCTGGAGTAATTCCTTCTACACAGAAGAGGTGAATCCAATTTCCTTCAGTTGAAAATTTTGGACTGAGCAATAAACAAGAGGAAGACACTCATCACAAGCTCATGTAGCAGCACATGACATATCAAACTTCAAAACAATAGACTCTGGATTCTTACAAGCCAACATCGCTAGTATGCAGGTGTTCTCTGCAAAGTCTGTGAGAGAGATATGGTGCAAAAGAGAGAGGAAGTACTCCATATTCTTCTGTTACCACAGCTTGACTTGTCAATGTCAAAGCCCATGTCAAAACAAAATGGTTCAGTTCAACAGTTCATCCTAGCTCACCTTTTCTCTTCAAGAAAAAGCAACAGCCAATGCTGAAGGAGATTTGAGTGCCTCAATATCCTTGACAACAACAATAGATGCCTACATGAAAAACATGAGATACAAATGCAAGCCGAACCATGACTATGAACCCTGCTGGTTCGTATTCCATGGAATAAAATGCTCTTAGGTGGACCATGAAGTGGCTTCAAAGATGCACATCCTATTAAGCAACAATAGATAATTATGCCAAACCAATTCTTAGCATGGAAATTAATTCAAGGGCTGGCAAAATGAATGTGAAGTCGTCTTGTAAGGAAGGAGATGAGGAGGAGGTCAAGTGCTTTGTCTAATAATAACTCATAAGTTTGTGTCCTCAAATAGCAGAGTCCCACGCCCGTTACCTTTCCTTCAGCTCCGACTCGAACTGCTCAAGTTTACATCGTATTGCTGGCAAAAAAGATGCCACAAGCGCCTGAGTGATCCTTTTCCTTTGCGCAGAATCGGCAATCTGCGACTGCGTGATGGAGACTTCAAGTTGAAGATCATCGAGCTCTCCATAACAAGCTTCTGGTACCTTCATCGTCCCTTCCAGATCCTTCTTCACGCCTTCGGCTGTGAAAACCTCCATCTTCACCGCCATGGAAATCTCGAAAGAATACCCTACCCGCTTCTTCTGCCTTACCGTCACTAAGGTAGCATCACCGCTACAACTCGACACCTCCGCCACATGCGCATTACCATCTTCAAATTCTACGGGTTCTACTCCTTGCAACAGATCCTTGACACGTTTCCAGGCCCAGGAGTTGAGGCTCTTCTCCTCCCACGTTCCCGCTTGGTTCCACAACGACCCTAAGGGCAAGGGTTTCTCGTTTCCGCTCATCTCTCTTTCCGTAAGCTTCCTTGGCAGAAGCGCGGGAGCAGCACCAGTCACTTCACTGCGAACCCAGTACCTATAGGAAGAAGCTTTCTTCAGCTCGTTCTCCTTCGCAGACGCCACTCCTTCTTGCGCGTCCTCCTCCATCGCGACAAGAAAACTCACAACTTCCCTTTGCTACAAAACAAACAAACAAAGAAAAATGACCTTTGTTGTGTTGTAAACGCACTACACAACAAAAGCGAAACAAGGGAAATAGCAGCACCGAAAGTTTCATTTTCTTTATTAACTTCACAACGGCGTCGCTATGGATGATCCATCCATCAGCAGTACAGGTTTGACTGGCGACTACGTGGATAATTCATCCATAATCAGTTGGACGACTAGGTAATAAGAACTGACCTCGTTGCTTCCTTAGTCTCAACGTGAAACGTTCACTGGGGCCTAGACTGTTCCCTGAGCCCTAGAACGTTTTACTGGGGCCTACTCTGAGCCCTAGAACCTTCTGTTTGTATTTTTTAAATTACACTTCTCTTTATTATACTGCAACATAAACAACTCCCTTTTTATTTCTATGCGTATTTGGAGGGATCTCCCCCCAGCAGAAGAACCCTAAGGTGTTATGCTTGGGGAGCTCCCCCAATTTTATATGTTCCCATGGAACTATTTCTTTTCTACAAAATGAGAAAGAAGTTAGGAAATTAAAACAGAGTTGTTTCCATAAAGGGAAGTTCCAGTACTTGTGCATTCTCCTGAGGTTTGGGAACAACCCTGGGGCTCAGGGCCTTGGGTGCTGCTCCCTTAGGAGACCACACTCATACAGGAACCTCCCTTACAACTAGTTCAATCATGTTCAAGGGTATGAAAGCAGGTTGTTAGTAGGTAGGTAGTAAAAATAGCCCTTAAGAATGTATAAGCCATCTACTTACCTAGTAATTACCTATTTTCATACCTATCTCCCTATATATAAGACCTATTTCTTACAGAATTGGTTACCAAGGTGAAGCTAAATGTTAACTCGTTGAGGTTCATTTACAACTGAGTAATAAGGGGCTTCCAGTGGACGGTGCACTGGTGCTAGGTGTTGCTTCACTATGGCCAGAATATTGTATCATTCAGTTATCATTGAGATTTTTTTTTTTGGAAAAAAATGAACCCAATTAACTGGTTTAACAATTTCTAATCCGCAATCTCAAATGAAGAGAAAATTGCATTTACTTAGGTGAAGCAGCACCCACCAGCGCACCTTCGGCTGGAGTGAACCAGCAGCCACCAATGCACCAGTTGAGGATGAGCCCGTTGAACCTGTTTTGCAGATGAACATCCTCCCTGCCCGCATGGGTTTTTTTTTCCACCTGCCCCAAAATTCTCTACCTACCACCTACCTCCCCCCTCCTACCTACCACCTACCAACCCCACCCCCCCCTCACTCCATCGCCACAACTCCAGAGACGTCGAGTGGCTGGAGCTAGAGTTGTGGTTGGAGCAGGAGCGGGGGAGTTGGAGCGGGACCCACACACCCACCAAGTAAGATGCCCAACTTTTTTTTTTGTTTCTTTTGTTTGTCTTGTTTGAAGAAGGCAACGCTATGTTGTAGCGCAGCAAAGAAGGGTTTTTTTTTCTTTTTATTTTGATGTGTTGTGTTGCAGTGCAGCAAAGAAGGCGACGCTAGCAATGTTGTCGTCGCCTTCTTCTTCTTCTTTGTGTTGCAAGAAAAAAGAAGAAGGAAAAGAAGGCGATGGTAGCGTTGTTGCCATCGCCTTCTTCTTCTTCTTTTTTGTGCAACGCAAGAAGGCACAAAAAAGAAGGCAAGTTGTCATCGCCTTCTTATTCCTTTTGTTTTGTTGCGCTACAGCGCAATAGAAGAAGGCGACGACAGTTGCCATCGCCTTCTTCTTCCTCTTGTTGAGCTACGTTGCACTGCAACGCAACAAAAGAAGGCGACGACAACTGTCATCGCCTTCTTCTTCCTCTTGTGGAGCTACGTTACATTGCAACGCAGCAAAAGAAGGCGATGACAACTGTCGTCGCCTTCTTCTTCCTCTTGTGGAACTACGTTACATTGCAACACAGCGAAGAAGGCGACGACAACAACGTCGTCACCTTCTTCTTCTTCTTATTCTTCTTGGTGAAGCACAAAGGCGCAAAGAAGAAGGCGACGACAACTATACTTTACATCTCTTACAATACTGGCATATAGGTCCCATAATAGTTGTTGGTTTCTACATTCATTGTAAAACTTACATTTTGTCATAAGATTAATTTAGAATAATTATTAATTTAAGTATATAAAAAAGACATATTTTTGGTACCTAGACCACTTTTGAAATGACATTACATGCGAGTATTGCATTTAAGGTTTAGGGTCTTCACAAAAGGTTTCTTTCAATCACCTATGGATTATTTCAATATGATCTTGCCTGTAGGTATTGCATCTAAGCCTTGGTCTTCATTCAAAGGCACACCCAAACTAAATATTGGGTATTTCAAAGCGACCTTACATGTGGGTATTACATTTAAGGTTGCCCTTTCATTGTAGGTTTTCCCTTATACACCTATGGGTTATTTTGAAATGAACTTGAATATGGCTATTGGATTTCACTACAACAACATGGGGCTATTTTGCGATCCAAATATCATCGCAAACAACAAAGAAAAAAGTTTCTGAAAGCCTGCTGTTGCGAACCATAATTCCTCGCAAACTCTTAACCTTTTGCGATACCATAACATTCGTACCCATACCATCGCAAGTCCTTCACAACTCCCGAACTTGATAAAATCGCAAACTTTTCCGATTATAACTGCTTCTATACATTGTTTGCGATTAACATTACATCGGAAACTATTTACAATAAACCCATCATCGCAACGACTTAGTGAATCAACTCAAAACTCTATCGGTTTCTGATATAAGATTTGACGTAAACATTTCGGGATTCTCAAAATGCTGCTAAAAGTTTGCGATTAACATTACATCGGAAACTATTTGCAACAAAGCCATCACCGCAACAACTTAGCGAATCGACTCAAAAGTCTATCTGTTTCCGATGTAAAATCTAACGCAAACATTTCGGGATTCTCAAAATGCCGCTAAAAGTTTGCGATTAACATTACATCGAAAACTATTTGCAACAAACCCATCACCGCAACAACTTAGCGAATCGACTCAAAAGTCTATATGTTTCCGATGTAAAATCTAACGCAAACATTTCGGGATTCTCAAAATGCCGCTAAAAGTTTGCGATTAACATTACATCGGAAACTATTTGCAACAAACCCATCACTGCAATGATTTAGCGAATCGACTCAAAAGTCTATCGGTTTCTGATATAAGATTTGACGCAAACATTTTCGGATTCTCAAAATGCCGCTAAAAGTTTGCGATTAACATTACATCGAAAACTATTTACAACACACCCATCACCGCAACGACTTAACGAATCGACTCAAAAGTCTATCTGTTTCCGATGTAAAATCTAACACAAACATTTTGGGATTCTCAAAATGCCGCTAAAAGATTGCGATTAACATTACATCGGAAACTATTTGCAACAAACCCATCACTGCAACAACTTAGCGAATCGACTCAAAAGTCTATATGTTTCCGATGTAAGATCTAACACAAACATTTTGGGATTCTCAAAATGCCGTTAAAAGTTTGCGAAATCTATGATTTCGCAAACCTATTCTGGAATGATTTTACCCGTAAGAGTGTAGCGATGTCTGTGACATGGTATATTTGGTCTTTTGGCTTTTGCAGTGTTTCGAAGAATTATGATTCGCAAATGGTTTTGAGATCCAATGTGTATCGCAAGAGCATGACACTGTATTCTTATTTTGGAAGTAGGGTTTATATTCATTTGGAGTCACTTTGGAAGGCAAAAATAAATATCTATATCAAAATTTCAAAATTTACAATGTAAAAGGGTTTGTAACCCTTGGGTATCAAGGAGGTGGCTCTATGAAGTGTTGAATTGCACAACTCTCAGATAATGTTACTAGATCCCCTACCTTCCTTTCCATAACACACCTATCATAACATATCATGACAAACTTAAGTGTCCTATAATATTCTTCTCTACCTTACAAAAGCACCCAGTTTCAATGCAAGTGTTTAGACTTCTTTAATCTCCACTGTGTTTTACCCTGGAGGATTTCTGCACCATCAACTTGCAACCGCAATAAATGTGTAAACTATAAGTGTGGAGGTACACACTTGGCAACATCTGGAATTGATGTTTGAGATCCAGCTGTGTATGAACAATTTGCTCCATTCACCTCTACTTCAGCTTCTTTCTCTAGCTTTGCAGTACAGGATGTAGGACTGCACATTGACTGTAAAGCATCAGATTGGCTACACTGTCTTCTGTACTTGAGTGTCATGCTTGAAAGTTCATAATTTTCAAAAACTGCAACTGGAACACTCTGCAGCCAAAGCCACATTCTGAATTAGCCTTGTGTCCACATTTCCTATTGACCAACCAAACAATGAAACAAGTATCCTGCATGAGCATGGCACTTAGATAACAGAAAATAACACCAAATCTCCCAAACATCAGGTAGAAAAACATAATTACTCTTGAAGCCAAGTGCTCTCAAAAGGAGCTGTCACACACCATTGGTCATCACAAACTGAAGTATGTATGTAAGTAATCAGTAAACGAAACAGGTATCTTTTATTTGACTTCTGAGAAAACAGGCTAAGAGAAGTTTACCTCCATCACCCATCCAACATATTTCACATCGTTGACATGTTGATGTCCAAATCACCACGTTTTGGCTGCAAAGAAAAGTAGAACAAAGAAAACAAAGACAAGCAGCGAATAATATGAACAAACTAAAGATGTTTGAAACAAAGCAGGTGACTCCTGATTTGACAAAAAACCTGAACCCTTTTTTTTTATCCAAGGGCCAAAACCAATCTCATCTCTAGACCTTGGACAAGTCGTCAAGATCACCAACTCTGTTGCACCCACCAAAAATGCCACAGGTTACATACAGAACACACCAATGTCGATAGCAGGAGCAGCCAGGGTCTTTCTAAACGTAGCCGCTTTGGCAGCATCTGTTGCTCTCCCACTGTACATGACCATGAATTACCCACTAAGCCCCTTTGCTTGCAGTATCAAAAGGGTAACTGGATGATTCCACTGAAGCCAACAAAGTCTCATCATTTGCATCACTTGCAATATCCTATCAAGTCACAAGGCATCACACCTTACTCATCTTTCTAAGATTTGAAGAAAACTCCATAAAAATGGTTCACAATTACAAGATGAGTCTAGTGATTACCTTTTGGGTGCTACTCACAAAGTATGAGATCATGAACGGAAATCACTCCTTATTCACTACTTCTACCCTACAGCCACAATGGTAGGAGCTTTTGCAACCTAGAAGGAGAATGAAGTTCAAAGGAAAAATGTCCTATTCTGCCCACAAGATACAAACATCCAAGCTAGGAACTCAGATCCTTTTAGACTGAGCTACTCTAAGGAATAGCTACCTTGTATGTTGCAAGCTGAGATGTCCAAAAAGGTTTCACAAATCTGCAGTGCCACTAAGGTGACAATCTTGGGTACATTTGACTTCAATCGGTTTAGCTCCTTCAACGACTAATATCACAAAAAATTTTAGGGTCCATACAGGTTTAATATGGACACTTGTCAAGCAGCTTTGTATCAAAAATTAGGGAGTTAAAGAAATCATGGTTCAAGTGGTTCCCATGATGGGAAAAACCACCTTGCAACCTCTGCAACTGTCTTTGGATTTGCACCAAGGCGGCTGGGTTGTGTAGGCAAGGGAACTGATGAACTCAGTAGTACAGTTTGGCATACCTCTTTCAGCTCCAAGGTCATTGCATTCATCTTCTCCTCAAGCTCACATATGCGGGCCTCTAATGCGTTGTATTTTTTTGCCCAATTTTCACCACCTTTGTTTAGGATTATAGTGTATTGTATAGGTGGTGGGTGGTTTACCTATCAAGACCAGCCCGAGTTAGATCACAGGTCTATAACTAAAGGCAAAATGTGCATACAGTTTTACCCATATGGCATATTTGTCACAAAATATCAAGATTGAAAAACACCCACCTCTTCTTTAATAATTGCCTCTAACTTGTCCCAGTCAGTCTCGCATTTTGTGTTGCACCCAAGTTGCATCCAATGAATGTTCGTAGCCTTGACAAGTTTGATCTCCAACTTGGTTTTCAAGCAGGCATATTTACACTCTGCAGGGATCACCTGCATAGTCAACGTGTGGGAGTTAACCTAGTGAGCAGCCTAGGCACATTAGCAATGTGCTTATCCTTCTATTGTAACACAAATGGCTTATCCTTCTACTGTAACACAAATGGCATAGTTATAATTAGTCACCTTGCCAAACAAGGGGAGTTGTAGCATGCACGGCAATGGCTCCCTGAGATTAATGACCAGGCCTACCTGCCAACACACATTCCATCATTTGCTGCAAGTGACATTAAATCACAACATCCATCATTTTATATGACCTTTAATTTATTTTCACCACACTTGTAACTCTCCAATGGAAACCAACTGTCCTTGCAGCAAGAAACAAGATGCTAATATGTGAGTGGTTTTCCATTAGGCTATTGTGATCACAGCACACTGTGTGTAACTATGATCACAGCAGCCTAATGGAAAGAGACCCTAACACTGGCCCATCTATCACTGGGCCTTCAGAAACACACAGTGACCTGATAACAGAGGCATGGAGCCATTCTTTTGGACAGTTTAATGCAGGGTGAAGAAACTGCTGTAAAAATTGTGTAGCTGATCTAGAAACACATACAAGTCATTAGAAGGCCAACTAACATACAACCAAACTATTTGAGAAACAAAATCAAGGTTTGGGAGTATATAGAACTTGGAACATACAATGTGTTCACTGAAATGAACTTTCAGATCTTCTTCTTCAGCTGCCTTTGCCAAAATACAAACCACAACCAAACTGGTTGTTTGGTACCATTCATACCTGCCACAACCAAATAGATGCCTAACCACTAAAAGCAAAAACAGTCCTAAAAGGAACTTTCTACTCCTACATTGTCCCCTATAGGTTATTCCATGTTTGATGGAGCATGGACTCTTGTTAGGAAAACCCAGAAACAACCATTGTAACGTAATGCAGCTAAATTGAGCCCACAACAACCATATGCAAGTTCGCCATATAAAAATCACCGAGCTATGGGCTTTGTTTTATACAACATTTGGATTCTACAAGAGCCCTTACTATAGATGCTTACTTGAATTTGGCCAGTGGAGCATATGGCGGTGGTGCAGGGGACACCATGTCAACCACCTTGGTGTTTGAATTGGCAGATGCAAATTGTAAATCCTTCTTGACAACCTTCAACTCCATCTCAACACCCATTCGTGTGTCCATCTCACTTTAGCAAGGATTAATAACTCTTAGGGTTTCTTCCAAGCCTGTCAGGTTTCTCTCCGAGCTTTGGCCCGTGGTAAGGACCTTGCGAATTGTGACCAAGACCAAAACTCGCATCAACACTGCTCAATACCTGTAGAGTCCCCCATAGTCCCTCCATTAGCAACTAGGTTATTAAAATCTACTGACCCACTGTGTGAACTCTGAGCAATCATGCATTCTAAAAGAAACATCGCTAGTTTGTAAGATAAAAGTTGGAGGTAGTCGAAAAGGATCTAAAAATAGGGGAACAACTCTATATCACACCTAGAAATTCACTTCTGTGAAGTTGAGCTTCTGAACAAACAACAACCTTCGTGCAGCTTGATCATTCATAAATCTTGGGATATGCTTGCATTTCAGTTTACCATGAACACCATACCAATCTAGACATATTTTGTGCCTTCTGAGATATACCGGATGCTCACGAGAACATCGACAACAAGCATCTAAATTACTTCTGAGATGCTCAATCCTGAATCCTGGTGGTACCTCTGAACTAGTAACTTTACTGTGACATTGCTTGAAAGCACGCTTGATGTAAGCAACAGTCTTTTCTTTGTCGCATCCCCATACAGATTTCGTCATTATAGGTAGTCGTCATTTTCGTAAAGGGTTATTTAAAAGACTATCCAGTACACTGGAATCAGGTGTTATTCGTGGGCAAAATTTTATCAAGTTGAGGTGATAATGGAGGTGCATGTACATTTGGTACAAACTACACACTTACTCTGGACCCTAATGACTTGGCTCTTAAACCCAGAACCCTTCAAACCCCAAATTGATTAACCCCCATATACGTCATAAAACACTGTTTTTTTGGCCATATACCTCATAAACAATGTTTTTGTGGGGAGTGAATTATCCCTTTCTTGTAAAAAAATCCAAGAAATTTTGGACAATGTTACTTTCTGATTTAATTTCAACCAATTTTGCTATTTTGAGGCAAATTTCGAGGAAATTATAACATCATATATATGGCACACTACTATGTTTCAAAACAAAACAATAATTTTTAGAGGGTGAATTTGCCTACCGTAAGCTAGAAATTGGAAATATATGAAGATAAATATGAAAAGACTGGAAATCCTTGGTTTGTCTATGTCAATTCTTGAAGATAAGAGCACTAAAAAGGAAGAAGCCAAAGTTTCTAGACTAGATCCTTGTGGTTAGGGAAAGAAGCTATGGATTTACCTAACTGTTTTAATATCAATCTAAGAATTCTTGTGTGAATTCAGCTAATTTTGTTATGTCTTGAAAAAATCACCAAATTTTCAATATGACAATTTGAAGAAAAACATTGGTCATGCCATTCCATTGTGCTCACATACTATAGTAGAACTTGTCTAAGTTAATACTGCCGGTTTAGATTTAGATTGTATTGATTTAATTTTGGTATTGTTTCAATGATAATTGATGTAGCACATAACATTTGCGGACCTGTTTAATCCATGGCCAATTTATCTTTGGTATATTTGGTGGGAAATAGATGATATTTTTATTCCCATCGTTCAATAAACATTAATTCATCCTCCATCCCAACAAATCCTTCATGCAGAGTTTAACATGCGATGTTTATGATGCCATGCTCCCTCCCAACATAACATATGCAAAAATTGATAATTCAATCGTTCACAGTTCGGATGTTGGGCGAACCATGTGTAAAAGATTCCAAAATGGATTGGTGAATTTTACATGGAGATATATGTTGTGTTGCTCACTCGAGGAACAAGCGCTTAGTGCTATACACTACTATACTACACATACAAAATAGCTTTTGGTTTTCCAAATCGTGGGATTTTACATGACATATTCCTCTTGCACACACAAGAAAATTGGAACAAAATGAATATCTACCCCCCCCCCTTTGTTTGTCATGTGTCGTACCTTTTTATTGCCGTCCATGCATATATATGTTATTTATTTGGATAAATGGAATTTAATTTTGAAAAAAGGTAGATTACTTTGTGTTAGATTTGATACAATTATGTATTCATTTCAATATGGGTGCCACCTCTTTCAATACACTTGGGAAAATGTTGAACATAATTTTAAGTATTTAATGTGGCTTATACAAAAATCCCGTGCACCATATATGAAACATATTTTATAATTTTTACATGTTAAATAGACTGACCCGTATAATGTTGGGATTGGCCGTCCACAACCAAATGGGAACGCTGTGGCCATTTTGGAGGGAAATAGATCTGATTCTTATTCTCATTGTTTAATAAACATTTAATTCGTCTTCCATCCCAACAAATTAAATTTGTTACAATGAATGTTTATAGATTAAAAAGAATGTGTGATATATTAAACTTTGTGCAAGCGTGAAAACTCTAATACTGTTTACCAAAAATGTCTTAGAGTATTTACCAATTAAAATTAACTGCGATTCGCCACGATGACATACTTTAGATATGCCCTGCAGCGTTGCCATAATGTTCCTTTTCCCAAAACAACCCTAATTATTATTTGGTTACATATGCCTTGTGGCGTTGCCATAATGTTCCTTTTCCCAAAACAACCCTAATTGTTATTTGGTCGTCATAAAAAACAATTATTGATTTATTTTGTGATACGGCTTGGGTTGTTCTAGACAAAATTCATATCAAATACCTCTTTGATGGTATAGACTTTTGATTTTACAAGTATACGTTCTCCCTTTTCTCCGAGCTATTTATTAATTTCCCTGGGAGAAAAGTTTATCAACCTTAAACCCTAAAATGAGATTTGTGGATGGGGCACTTGTGGGTGTTCGGTCATTCAAGCCCGGGAAACAAAAAAAACCCCGAAAATTTCATAAGGCACGATTTTCTTTTCCCATTCAATCAAGCAATAAACGTCCTTGGAGGGCACGAGTCCTACAATACTCTTGCTAAAAAATGATGCAAATGATAACAAAATCTTTAATGAAAGGAAATAATTCAACAAATAGTTAGTTAAAGCCTAACATGGAGTACGTGGATCCTCGATATTATGCACTTATTTGAAAATTTGCAAATCCAACATTCTAAGAGCCTATTCAAAAGGTAATTTGAGTCAGATTGCAATCTTGGTAATAATTCTAACATATGAATGGTAGACATCATGCACAATCACTTTCCCAAAGAATGTTCATCATTTTTTTTAATCGTTTATGGATGGGGTAGATCATTTCCAAACATTCATGGATGTCGTGGATCATTTTCAATCACCCGTGGACGAAAGAGATGATTTAGATTCACTACATAGGGTGGATCCTTTTTTGGGAAGGCATGGATGATGTGGATTATTTTTGGTCATCCATACATTATTGAGATCATTTTTAACTGCTTGGAAAAACACCAATTGCGCATATCATTTTCATTTTCCCAATGCCCTTGGATCACGTCCATCATCAATATAACCCCAATCTACTTATATAAAAGAATTGGGTTTTTTTTCAGTGTAAATCGTGTGTGTCCGTCCGTCCGGTATCCTATTGGCTGGAACTCAGGGTAATGAGTATCACTCAGTGTTAGAGGTATCCCTCAAAGTCATGGGTATCACTCAGTGTCTGGTTTGTTTGTGAGGAAAACAAGGTCCCTTAGTGTAATGGGTAAACTCTTGGGTGGGTTGTGAGAATTGTCAGTGAGAGAAAAAATCACTCAGGGTATCGGTATCACTCAGTGTAATAATGGGTATCACTCAATGTAATGGGTATCCTCTTGGGTGTGTCCATAATGGGTATCATTCAGTGACAGGGTATCCCTCAATGTCAGGGTATCACTCAATGTAATGGGTATCCTCTTGGGTGTGTCCGGGTTTAGGGTTTAGGGTTTCTGCACTAAATCGTGTGTGTTAGTCTATCTGTCTGTCTGTCCGTCCGTCCAATATCCTATTGGCTAGAAGATTGTCTGACGTGTGATTGGACGGAAGGGCGGAAGGGAGGTGAGTTCTCTCTCTCACTCATAAACACAAATGAGGAGGTGAATTCTCTCCCACTCACACACACACACTCAAATCAGGAGGTGAGTTCTCACTCACTCACACACTGAAATCGGGAGGTGAGTTCTCACTCACACACACACACTCAAATTTCTTTTATTTGCTTTCTGCTTAAACATTTCTGCCTTTTAACTAAAACCAAAAAAAAAAACCAAAAAAAAAACCATATAGGAAAAAAAAAAGAAAAAAAAAAGCTACTAAAATTTTTAATATAAACCTCCTGTCTTTATTCTTTTTTTTAAAAGCTAGCATGTTGATACAGAACAGGAATCTTTCACGATTTCTGCAATATATCACAAATGTGGCCAATCAAAAGGATTCTTTGGGGAAGGTTTCAAAGGTGATAAAACTTTTCCCCTTATCATTTTGCTTGCAAAATGGGTTTACCAACTAGTATGGGGTAGATTATTTTTGGTCACCGATACATGGCCTATATTGGTATTATTTTCTATACCAGGCCTCACTTGATTTGCTTGCATTTGAAAGGGACTTGAAGTCCGAATGGGTGCCAAATATGATGGCGGAACCAATGCAATTTGTTGGAATGTTGACATCATTGCCAATGACAAGTTGACACGTCACATCAACTTTTGCCCCCCATTGACCGGATAAGATTGTGCCTAGTTGAAAGTCTTATGGAAAATCAAATTGCTTCATGGGTGGTTGGTAGGAACAAGTGTGTCAGGGATCGATAGGTCGAAGGCAAGTACGTCGATGCTTGCAGATGGTTGGTGTTTGTGTAATGTGCACATATGGCACATTGGTTGGTGGGTGGGGGCAAAAAGGTGCTCAGTAGGCCGATGCAAAGCTTACCGAACTCACTTGATTATCATATATTGTAAAGGAAGAAAGTTCCTTCCCCTGAAGTTGTCCAAGGTACTAAAATAGTGTAAATTAAAAGGACCCAATCAAATGTCACCTTATGGGTCAATCACTGACATTAGTGAATCAAAGGAACTTTTTTCATAAAAAAAAAAAAAAATCCAAAAAAAGAGGAAAATGTTTCTTTTCCATCTTTTTGGTTTCTTTGATCCTTTTATTTTTATTTTTATGTAGGGTAATTTTTATTTAAATGGTGTGATTAGTGTTTCTCTCTTTCTAATTTTGTGGTGTAGTTGAAGTGGTGATCCTCCATAACAAAGATTTAGCCAAATTGGGCTATAAACAAGATCTGAAAAAACACAATTTAGATTGAATAGTGTTCTTTTCATTCTTTCATGAAAACCAATTTAGAAAAATTGTGAAATTTTGTCCAAAAAACACACGCATACACACAATGCCATGATGTATACATTGATTTTTATTTGAACTTATAATTGAACTTCTGATATATGTAATTTATTTTGTATAAATTTATTCGTATTGTTTGAACATTAAAAAATGAAACTCAGTCAAAGTTGCAAATGAATGAAATGGAAAACAACATGAAAAACAATGAAAGTAGATTATCTTTTGAAATATCAAATGGAGTATCAAAATCAATTTCCTCCCTCTTATTTACTTTGTAGAGTTTTGAAGTTCAAAGTACTTAATTTTAAAAAGTTGCTTTAAAAAATTACTTCTAATGATAAGTTGTTGTAAACCCAACTAACTGAGTGTGTAGTTTTGCCATAAGTTGTTGCAAGCAGCCACACACCATCCATCCTTTTCATGGTTTGCTACTGGGTGCTGGTTCATTATGGCCCCCACTTCAGATGGCCATGAACTCCCATTCAATAGTTTGGAATGGTTAAAGCCCTTTGCCCGATATGTTGGGTAAGATGTTAGGCAAGCTACGTGATACACTCAACATAATTCACAAGCAAGGGTAAGAGCATTCCATCACGACATTAATGTCATGGGTGGCAGATTCAACAAATTAAAGAGAATAAAAATTGTGTTCAACAAACAAACATTTTGAACACCGTTATATGAGTATACGATCATTGTTGGAAGATTATGTAATATAACGTGATCAAGAAAAAATGGCATGAAACTTTCCTTTCGGTGCCATGAAACTCCCACTTCTCTATGGGGGTGGGTTGGGAGGGGGGGGGGGGGGGGCAAGATTCTTAACCATGGTCATGGTGGACACATTTTTAGCTAGGGTAAGCCAGCAGCACCCACATTGGTAACCTTCATCTTCTTGAGTGAGGCCTCATAGTCAGGTTGTTTTTATTTATTTATTTATTATTATTATTTTCTTAATGTGATGTAGCTGAAGTGACAATCATCTTGTGGATGATTTAGCCAGATGTGGATGATTTGATGAATTTTGGGGTTTTAACCTAACGGATTTTTGAGATTAAAACAGAAGGTTGCTTGACTTTCCTATGAAAGACTCTGTAGATTTGTTGAATACATGGAAAGAGCAGAGGGTCAGCACCACTGTTTTTTATTTTCTCGTAGGAATATAGTTCCAAACTTTTTGATTTTCTAGTGTGAATTTGAATGATTTTGTGATTTTTTGGCAAAAAAATTGCCAATGACTTGATATCAACAAAATGAAAAGGAAAAAAGAACAAAAAACCATGGTTCACACCTAATATATGTTTTATTATATCCAATAGAAATAAGATTAGAAGACTGGAGGGGCACGTCATGTGCTTCACATGCAAGGTACATTTTTGGTGAGTTCCAACTCAAATAAAATCTACATGGGCTTGTTCCAAAAGAATAGGTTGCTTCTAAAGATAGGTAGCTGTTGGTAGCCACATCAAGGAGATCATATAAAAGCTTTTATGACTCCTCATAAAAGCTGCAGAATTTCACAATCAATAAGGTGCGTTGATCAGGGGTTGATCCTTGAGTTGATTCTTCTTTTGTAATCGCATACAGACAATTTTTTGCTTGGATCTAATTTTGGAAGATGGGTTGAAAAAGTGAACCATTTACTAAATGCACAACACCTAACTCTTCAAACTTCAGTTATTAGAAACCCATTGAGGGCGGTGTACATAACATGCCAGCTTACATATCAAAACATCCTAGCAACTTAAGTATGTATTTAGTCACAAAACTTTCATGGAACTTTAGAGTTATAGGTAAAGTCCCATCTATTAGGGGGAGGGAACTGCCACTTTGGACTTATTATTAGGGCATCAAACTTGTAAATGGGAATGAAAATTTTACAAAGTGAAATAACTAGGACCCAAATTAGTTTTTCCACCAACTTTGGTGGTAAACTGAGTTTCATCCTGTCTCTCTTTCTCCTTGAGTGCCTCCACTACTACTGCTACATATATTTTCACTGCTCCTTCGTGTACAACCACTATAATATTCTCAAACCTTGTGCATTAAATGCTGAGTTTCAACATTTCATAGTGAGATCTAATAAAATTTCTTTACTTCGTGGACACCATTGAAAGAGAGGATAGGGAGTGAAAGCAGGCCCAAAGACAAGGTGAAAAGAGGGTGACTTTACTAATATCTCTATTATCTTGAGGATTGATGAACCCATGAGATCAGGTTGCTGCTGTGACAAGTCTTCAGTATATAACACCCTCCGCCCCATCAACATTTTTGTTAATCGTATTCCTGGATTTGAGGTCTATAGCATGTGAATAGCATGTGAGTTTGAATCCTTGGTGGGTTTCTAAGAGATCTCAAGCTTTGCAAAAAGATGTTCACAGCCTACCAGTCAAGTATGTTGTAGTAGTACTCTTTGTCCTCTCTGAGAGTGAGGGATTTTCGTTGGGTTGTGCAAACAAGAATCTTGAAACTTCCGAGCTGCTTGCTTGAAGGGTGTCGTTTATACAAATGGGTGGTACCTATGTCAGAAGAAAGAATTTAGCTCATTCATTTTGCTTGCCCTTGTGTGCTTGCAAGACGCCCTTTGCATGTTGCATCAAACATACAACTTCCTTGGAAAGAGGAAAGAATTTAGCTCATTCGTTTTGCTTGCCCTTGCTTGCTTGCTTGATGCCCTTTTTATGTCGCACTAAACATAAAACTTCCTTGGAAAGCAAGCACATACAGCAGCCTCCCGCCTAAGTACACACCCGTTTAAGTATGCATCCCGGTAAAGTACACATTATTTTCTCGAAAAAATAGGGTTCAGATTTAGGGTTTAAGGTTTAGGGTTTAGGTTTAGGGTTTAGGTTTAAGGTTTAAGGTTTAGGTTTAGGGTTTAATTTTAGGTTTAGATTTAGGGTTTAGGTTTAAGGTTTAAGGTTTAGGTTTAGGTTTAAGGTTTAGGGTTTAGGTTTAGATTTAGGGTTTAGGTTTAAGGTTTAGGGTTTAAGGTTTAGGGTTTAGATTTAGGGTTTAAGGTTTAGGGTTTAGGTTTAAGTTTAGGGTTTAGGTTTAGGGTTTAAGTTTAGGTTTAGATTTAGGGTTTAGGTTTAAGGTTTAGGGTTTAAGTTAGGGTTTAGGGTTTAGGTTTAGATTTAAGGTTTAGGTTTAAGGTTTAGGGTTTAAGTTAGGGTTTAGATTTAGGGTTTAAGGTTTAGGTTTAGGGTTTAGGTTTAGGTTTAAGGTTTAGGTTTAAATTTAGGGTTTAGGTTTAAGGTTTAGGGTTTAAGTTAGGGTTTAGATTTAGGGTTTGGGTTTAGGTTTAGGTTTTGGGTTTTGGGTTTAGGGTTTAGGTTTAGGGTTTACGTTTAGGATACTGATAAGGATGCTGCAAAAGCTGCTGCTGTGGATACAAAGAAAAGTGATTGGTCTTAAGTGCGCACCTACCGGCTAAGTACGCACACTCCTCCCAGGTTCAAGTTGCGTACTTAGGTGGGAGGCTACTGTACAACATGACAATAAGTTGGGTAAATCGGTTTTGTATATAGGAAAGAGTAGCAAGCACTCTGTATGAAACATGACAACAAGATGGGTTAATTGGTTTTGTATATAGGAAAAAGTAGTTAGTACTCTGGATGAAACATGACAACAAGATGGGTTAATTGGTTTCGTATATAGGAAGTAGTAGCTAGCACTCTGGACGAAACATGACAACAAGTTGGGTTAATCAATTTTGTATATAGGAAAAAGTAGTAAGCACTCTGGATGAAAAGCTAGAGAAAGAGAGAGAGAGAGGCAAAGTGTGTGAAGGAGGATCTGGCTTGTCTGCCGGCCAGCGACCTTGAGCCCAAATATTTGGCCAAATATTAGATTCCTCTGTGACACACAATCTCCGGACTTGTCATCAGGAGGGGTACACCCCCCCCACCCCCCCCCACCCCCCCCCCCGCCCCATCCCATGCCACCCCCTTCTTTCTCAAAATACAAAGAATAAAAGTACTGCAGCAAACAAACAAACAAACAACAGAAGTGTTGGTTGCTGCAGCAAGGGAGTGATTGTGCAGTCACCATTTATTATCAAATCCCACTAAACCAGATAATGATAATGATGGGCGCACTTTGTGTCCTTTATTATTATTATTATTATACATGGACAAAACAATTCTTCTACTTAATTATTATCTACAACTTCTTAAAATTTCACTGACTTAGGAACTGGTTTATATATATATATATATATATAGGAGATTTTTAAATTCACACCCTTTCTTCATTTTGAATATGTGGAAGGACCCAAGTGTGGGGGTCTGTGGTCAATCAGGGCACAACTCGAGAACTTGCCCGCAGAAGTAATTGAACTGATAAAGGAACATACTCTTAAAGTTTAATCTGCATAAAATCGGACGCGCGAAGAAAGGGTGTGAATTTAACCAAAAAAGGTGTGAATTAAAAAATTTCATAATAATTATTATTAATATTAATTGTTAGTATGATTTCAATTGTTGTTGTTGTTATTGTTTGTTTGCTTGTTTTTTTGCTCTTGTTTCTGACAGAGTAAGTTAAGTACTTTACTCAGGTGCAGTGAAGGCACAAGTCACTTAGACCTAAAATAATTTAACTTAACAAGAGAGTAGTAGTCATAAGTTGCTAACTGCATGGTACTCGATTTGGCTGGTTAGAACTGCCGGGCGGGGTCTGGGCTGATTTCCGTAACTGGGCCTCAGATTCGAATTTTCAAACTGGAACTGGGCTTGCTTTTCAGAACCAATTCTGGAACCTAAACCCCCGAATGTAAACTGGTCCTGGGGTTCTCAATTCCGGTCCAGAATTCAGGGTCCATGTTGGCGTGGAACCGGACCAGTTCTACTGTTTTCAGGTTCTAAGAACCGGAGGTGGTTGATGGGACAAAGAGTCAAGAACCGCCCAACCCTGGTTACAACACAACCGGTGGTGCAGTTAGCGTGGTTAGGTTTGGGGGGGAAGAAAGCTCCGCGTTGCAAGAGGGGGGGAGATGAGGACGCGAAGGTGACGTGCGAGGGAGGGAGGGAAGAGAGAGAGAGAGAGAGCGCGAGCGCGAGCGCGCGAGAAAGAGGGGGAGAGACAGCGAGGGAGATTGAGAGAGAAAGCCTCTTTTCCTTTGGAGTGCAGTACCAGTTTTATAATAGCGATGCCCACGCTGTTCACAATCAGCACTGTAGTTTGCTGTAGCACTTGTCTTGTTTGAATCCTGTCCTAGAAAGAAAGACTTCCTTCCGCTACTACGCTGCTTCTGGTCCCCTAGCTTTTGTTGTTTCCTTGGCTGTCTCTGCCAATCTTTCCATCTCTGACTGGATCCCTTTTGTTATCTCTTTTCTTTTATCAACATGTACTAAACCCCTGTGGTCATAAACACAGCCTCTCTCTTGTTGTTGGTGTTGTTGTTGCTTTTCCTGTTTGCTTCTTGTGGGTTTTCTCAGAGTTTTGGGGGGGGGTTTTGGGTGTAGCAAACTGGATTGATTAGTGGGTCTATCAGGAAGCTCTTCCTTTATGCAGGAGTGTAGAGAAGCTCAAGTGGTGTTGAAGCATTATAGAGGGCTCTGCTGCTGCTGCTAATGCTGCTGCGAGGGAAACAGTTGAGTTGTTTTGGACTTGTTTGAACTGTGTCTGTCTGGAGCTTCTTCTGCTGTTGTTCCTATTTGGTACTGCTGGAGTCCGTGGCTGCTGCAGCACCAGGTGAGTCAAATGTATGTTGAAAAGTCTTCTTTCGTCTTTCTGAAGCTCTCTTTGGGTCTTCTGCGATGCTCGTGATGATCTTCAGCGAGTTGGGAATCGCATTTTGAACTTTTACCACTTCTGCAGAAGTCCCATCATGCAAATGGGTGTTTGTCAGTTTGTCTAGCAAAGCCCTGACTACCCATCTTAGCTATCATTTCTCTTTGAAGACTTGACTGTGAAGATTGAAAACCGCAGGAACGTGCGCTTCTAAAGCTCAAGAAATCCCAGTCTAGTTGAGCCCTTGTTGTGTGCTGAGAGTAGAAGAAACACTGACGGGCTGGAATTCTATGGGGGTTTGCAGCTTGCACTGATTATCTGGCTCGGAAGCGCAAATGATTGGGCTTCAGCGACTTGACAGTCGTCAGCAGGAATCTTCACAAGCGCAGAACATTAACCATCGACAACAAGTCTTCAACAGAGGCAGTCAACAGATCTTACTACTCTTGAGACTCTAGCCTGGGCGGACTCTCGACGACACCCAGTTTCCATTTCTCCAAAATGACAGCAGTTCTTCCAACAAGTAGGCTCTCGGGCTATACCCATGACGCCTCAACTCTTCTAAACATTTCCGACACTGACAACGAGAGCAGCTACAGTCCCAATGCAGCTTCTCCTTTGATCCTTATCCCTGGAGCTCCCAGCCCTGGAGCTGGGTCATGTTCAAGAAGTACTAGTGGGCTTTTCAGTGGCACAAGAAATGGCAGAGATAATATGTCCAGCACCACCACTGGCCCTAATGACTACAGCAGCAGCCACAGGAGCAGGTGCAGGGGGGAGCCAGCAGGATGTGAGACTAGGCGCAGTAGTACACATGAAGAGCACGAGGAGGAGCAGGAGCAGGAGAGAGAAAGAGCTCAGCTCTCCATTGTTGCAATGCTTCTGGATACAGTAAGATCTCTCCTGGCTTCTTGTCAAGCTGTGGAAGAAGATGCCCCAGAAACACTCGGAATTGGATGGCCCACTGATGTCCAACATGTTGCTCATGTTACATTTGACCGCTACAATGGTTTCCTTGGACTGCCTGAAGAATTTGTTGTCGAGGTTCCGCCTCGTGCACCCAGTGCCAGGTACTATCAAAAAAGGCGTCCACCCGCAATCTGCTCATTGTGCATGATCCCCTCGTGTCATTGTTGAGAGCACCAATGCCTTGTTTGGAGCATTGGTGGATGCCTCAAAAAGAGCTGAGCTTTATGGCACTATAGACCGATCGACCCATCCCGATCGATTGGTCTGTAGGAGCCGGATCAGCATTCTTGAGGCGTCCACCCACAATCTGCTGATTGTGCAGGATCCCCTCGTCTCATTGTTGAGAGCACCAATGCCTTGTTTGGAGCATTGGTGGATGCCTCAAAAAGAGCTGAGCTTTATGGCACTATAGACCGATCGACCCATTTCGATCGATTGGTCTGTAGGAGCCGGATCAGCATTCTTGAGGCGTCCACCCCTAATCTGTTGATTGTGCATGATCCCCTCGTGTCATTGTTGAGAACACCAATGCCTTGTTTGGAGCATTGGTGGATGCCTCAAAAAGAGCTGAGCTTTATGGCATTATAGACCGATCGACCCATCCCGATCGATTGGTCTGTAGGAGCCGGATCAGCATTCTTGAGGCGTCCACTCGCAATCTACTGATTGTGCATGATCCCCTCGTGTCATTGTTGAGAGCACCAATGCCTTGTTTAGAGCATTGGTGGATGCCTCAAAAAGAGCTGAGCTTTATGGCACTATAGACCGATCGACCCATCCCGATCGATTGGTCTGTAGGAGCCGAATCAGCATTCTTGAGGCGTCCACCCCCAATCTGTTGATTGTGCATGATCTCCTCGTGCCATTGTTGAGAGCACGAATTGGTTCTGTGTGAGAAGTAGATGTTGATTCCTTCATGTTCTTGTAAGCTGCTCATACATGGGGTGTTTGGGGTCGGACAATTTTGTGGTTCACCCTAAAACCATCGTCATCTTTTGTCTGTAATGTCCTTACGTTGTTTTGTTTCGGGCCTCATTCGATTCCTCATGACAAATTGTAAAATGTTCTACAGTAACTGATTGATCTCGGTCTTTCTGTGTCCAAGTTAGTTTGCATTCTCGAGGTGTCCCTCACAGAAGTAAGAAAATTGATGCTACTGTTAATTAACATACAACCAAAAAACAAAAGGACCCACCATCATAATCAAGTGAGATAGTGTAATATTTGAAACATTGGTATTCACACTTGTGTTAGGCAGATAATAGATGGGTTTGATTGGTCATTTAAGGTCACAAAGCATAATGAGAAAGAGTTCAAAAAATACCAGGACTGTAGAAAATGTCATATTTGGGTGTGATGTCGAATATAAGGCCAGTAAATCAAAAGATGGGAAGAGTCCAACAGCCTTAAAAACCACCAGTAGTTCTACATGTCATTTCTTTCTTCATAACAAGTTGAGGAATGACTAACCAAGACCATGAGATACTTTGCTTTCAACGCCCACTTTTTTAGCCAAGGACTGAGATTCAAACAACATAATCAATCCTTTGTTTTGTGGCTAAATCCTCATACATGTTTTGTTTATCACCTCAAGGGGGCATGTCAGAGTAGTGAAGGAGTGGTGGAGCAATGGAAGATCCTTTTTGTCTAAACATGTTACAACACCCTCTGGAAACTTCGATCCATATCTGCCTGCTCAACCCTGCTAAATAAAAAAGATAAAAGTTTAAAAAAAAAATTAAAACATGAACCAAACATTGTTGAAATAACACACCTGTGCATTAGGCATGGGGTTCAAACTAGTAGAAGATTATATATATAACGTGTTTTTTAGGTATATATGTATTTAAGTGAAGTTGGGGTTCAGATAGAGCTTCTTATTCTAAGATATTCTTTGGGTAAGATGTATGGTGATGGTGTTGTTTGAAATTGACATTTTGTTTTAAGACACTTTAATTTCTCTCACAATGGTGTTCTTTCTTTCTATCCACTTGTGCTTGTTATGGCTGAAACAGTGGAATCTGCCACTTGTAAGTAACGTGTTTTTCAAGTATATATTTGACTGGCATTATGAATATACCACCACTTGTAACCTTTTCTAGGGTTTGCATATTGTATGGTTATGGTTGTTAAGGGGGACAATAGCATGTATTTTCATGTATGGTTTCTGATGTGTGCTTTATTCACATGTCTACCCATCAGGACTATCAGGGCTGACTTTGGAACTAATTCATGCATTACATGGACTATAAGGTGTTTATGTGCCATCAGACCCTCACTTGTACTGGATAATTGTTGGAATAAAATAGATTATTTCCACATGTTAAACCCACATATTGTAATCTTAAGAGGATTATTTGGACCTTCTTGTTGAATACACATATACATTGTTTTGTTTCATCAAGTGATAAACTATTGTAAGTAAAATTGATATCTTCAATTGTCAATTATCTTCTAAATGTTTGTGGAGTAAACTACTAAAAGTTGGGGATAGATACACTATTTTAGGTGTGGCAAAATAAATTAAGTTATTTTTCACCTATATCTTAAACCTTATCAATGGGATTGTCATTTGTAGGCAGCCCTAATCCTAGACATGCCTACAAAAAATGTGTACCTAGCTTACCAAAAGACCATAGTTGGCATAATTTCGTTACACATGCAACTATGAGTATATGCATATTAAATATATATGATGATATATCACAGAAATCATCCAAAGGTTGGGATGAAGGTGATCATAGTTGTACCATAGTTACATACACACCCAAAAAGGGGGCAAAAATCCATTGTAGTTGCATAAAAAATTAAAGATAGTTACATGCGACCGGTAGTTACATCCCAGTTGTAAACATGGTGGTTGCATATGACAGAATTTCTAGTAGTGGAAGAATTATGACTCGTAAATGGTTTTGAGATCCACTATGTATCGCAAGAGCATGGCAATGTATTCTTATTTTGGAAGAAGGGTTTATAGTCATTTGGAGTCACTTTGGGCCGCAAAAAAAAAATCTATATCAAAATTTCAAAATTTACAATGTAAAAGGGTTTACAACTCTTGGGTATCTAACACACTAGCTGTCTATCTAGACCTCCTTCCCCTCTTAGATTTCTTCCTTGAATCTTTTTTCCTTCTGTTCTCTGGTGGAGGGGGAGGGTGCTCATCCTCCTCCCTCTCTTCATCGTCCCCCTGCCCCTCCTCCTCCTCCTCCTCCTCCCTATCCTCGCCCCCTGCAGAACCTACATTTCGACTAGCTAATGAACTGGGTCCACTGCTAGTGGTAGCACTGGGGGGAACAGTGGTAGCGCCTCTCTCCTCCTCATCACTACTACCCTGGGAGCTCTCACTCTCACCCTCAGATGCCTGCATTTCAACATGCAAAGCTTAGTCAACACCAGAAATGAAAATCTTGATTCAAATGAAAATAATCTCAACACAAACAGAAATTCAATCCCAACCAAACCCACTCACCAATTGCGCATCAACATGTTCAAAAAGATGCTCCTTGCCATGCTCTTGGCCCATTGTCATTTCTGCAGTTGTGATCTTCCTCTTGTACCTCTTGTACTGTCCCCATAAAACAATAGGTCAATAAAAACGCATATATGCGAAGCGTAGACCTTCGCATATTGTAACTTGCGAAGAAGTTTGCGATTTGTTCAAGTCTACGACCTCTTTTGCGAAGCGCAGACCTTCGCATATTGTAACTTGCGAAGCAGTTTGCGATTTGTTCAAGTCTACGACCTCTTTTGCGAAGCGCAGACTTTCGCATACTGTAACTTGCAAAGCAGTTTACGAAACAAATAGCATCGTACCTTTGCGAAACAAACGCCATCTGACCTATCTTTGCAATGCAATTCGCATCGCAAAGGTATCCCAAATAGTCCTATGTGACTCAACAGAAACGAATCTTTGCAGAAAAAAATGGAGGAGAGGGAGGATACTTACAAATGCTGCTTTGAGGCCGGGAATGCCACCTTGCCCTAGCCTGTGGGTGGTGGGTGGAACCAGTTTCACTCGCTCTGCTGCCTTGAGGAACTTCAATGGTGGATCACCAACCTCGTCCACCACTGATTGGCATTCAGCAAGCTTCAGCTCCAGTGCCTTCTGGTCACGGTCAGACCTCCCAGACTCTCTTGCCTTCTTGGCCTTGGCTAGCTGCTATGTGATCTCCTTCAGCTGCCTTGCTGCTTTTAGCTGCACCTCAGACTGGTAGAAGGCATTCCAGATGTCTTCTGAGAATTGAAGCGGCCTCTCCAAGTTCCTGTACACATTCAGGTTTCTCAAGTGAGCACGAATCTTCATCTTGTCATGGTATTTTGCTTGAGACATTGAATTGGAGATCTTGTCTGCAATCCACTGTGAATCAAGCTCTCCACCATTTCGAAATGCTCCCTTGACCTGATTTATCACTCTCCTCTGCTTTGCCTTTGAGAGAGTGCCCCACTCAACTCCTCGTGCAAAGTTGGTGGAGACAATGTGCCTAATGGTGCTCTTGGCCCCAGTGTATGCCAGCTCAGTTGGAATTCCCTCCTCTGCCAATGTTATCAGAGGGAGCTTCTTCCTCTCCTCCTCCTTCTTCAGATCGAGCTTCTCCTTTCTGATGGCATCCCTCTCATCCTTCCTCCTTTTCTTCTCGAACGTTCTAGGTGAGAGAGCTCCTGTTGTTACTCTCTCATCTCTCTTTCTCTTCTTCTCTGCTGCCTTGGCTTTTACAGCCTTCCTTGCCTCCTCCTCTCTTTGTGCTTCCCCAGCAGTCAGCCCTGCTTGCAATGCTTGACCTAAGATGGCTGTCAAGGATGCCAGCCCTTTAGGTGTCCTAGTATCGATTGCAAACAGCTCTGAAGCTCTCAAGCGATCAGTAACCATCTTCCTCAACCTTTTCTCATTGTTGTCACCTCCTCTAGACCCAGAACCCCCTCCACTAGTCCCAGCCATTGCAATCCGCCCCCTCCTCTCTGCCCAAGTTTTCCTTCGAAAATTCTCGAGCAATGCCGATAATGAGTTCAAATTCACTCGCCGTCCTACTCTAGTCTAGACCCCCAGAAAGATTTCACTACACCTTATTCCGTTCCAGCTTAAGGACTTTCAGAAATTCAGGGCTTGCGATGTAACCCGCATCTAAACCTATGATACGGTATTGCTCGCAACGGCCGTGCAATGTTGTTCGTTTCGCAACATTAGAGGGTTGCAAAGTTGGGGGCTTTGCTAACGTATGAAGAAGTTAAAGGTTTTAGGGCTTTGGTTTAAGTAACGAATGCAGATGCGAAAAGGGATGCGATGGTAGGGGGTTCGCAAGGGGTTCGCAAAGTTTTAGGTTTAGGGTTTCTTCTCGAGAGTTTTAGAACTCCTATTGTGCATGTGGCAAAAGGTTTCGAGCAACCAGTCCTATAGGCATTGTTAAGCCCACATTGGATGCAAGTATGCATTTCTTTTTGGTTTAGGTAGTCTCAATTTATGAGTTGTCAAGGGTTTATATTGTTGTATCACATGATTTTTGAAAGTCTAATCTGGTCTTTGCCTTACATTTGTGCCTTATTAATGTGACAGATGATATGTCTTCCTCCTCCGTTGTCTCCACTAGTGACTCATCCTCCTCAAATGAAGGCACATTAGCTCATACGCAAGCAGAGGTGTCCCATTCTCCTCGTGGTCCACCTCGGCAACTTTGCCAATGCACCAAGTGTGTTGGTCAGATTTCACAAAAGTCATATGTTTGTGCTCAACACATTCAGCGATTTGGGCGTCATCCTGGTCTTACCCCAAGAGCTTCTTCATCTCATGTGGTAAGTGTCATTTTACCATTGTCATTTTTCCTTTTTGATACATGTTATTTTTCATGAAATCCTCTTTGAAACTATTTTCACTTCCATGGTTTGTTGTGATTTTTTTAATGTAATAGGGTTCCCGTATGACACCACCACCCTATGTTCTATCACAAGGGGTTTTAGCTGCCATAGGAAATGCACTTTCGCATGCATTTGCTGTAGGGATTGGTGCCTCTCATGAGGCCAGTAATCCACATCATGAGGCAAGGCCATGTCTGCCCTCCGTTAGACAGCGATCCAAAGCACAACATCCAAGTGAGGGTCATGCTAGGACTATTGTTGAGGGCAGATGGGGTATGTGTGAGTTCACTGGCAAATGTGCCAATATTATCCAGTCATGGAACCCTGCAGTTCTTGGGTTGCTTGATAGTTTGCCCTATGATGAGGAGGTTGTGGTTTGGGGTAGACGATGGATTGTTAAGACCTCTACACTTGGAGAGAGGCATGGCTATGGAGTATATGCTTGTGAGGACATCATTGTAGAGGATTCAACTAGTTGTCGTAGAGAGGGTCCTAATTTGTTCCCTTATGGTGGGCCTATCTATAAGAGAAGACATTGGAACATGATCCTCAAACAACATCCTGAATGGAAGACCTTTGCTCTTGAGATGGACACCTTTGCTGGTAGCACTAGGAGGCATAGTGATGTGAGGGTGATAGATGGAGACCCCATACGTTCTGGAAACATTGCTGGTTTCATCAACAGTACGGTGGGGACTTGGCCTAAGCGTAGGGCTAATTGTGAGTGGGTTTTTGTTGAGGGACCTCCTCCAACACCATATGGCCAGACTTATCATGAAGACCATTGCCTGGTGTTAGCTACTAGGACGATCAGATCAGGAGATGAGTTGTTTACACACTATGAGTGGAATTAGGATTCCACCATTTCTGAACTATGTACTTTGATTAAGACATAACATACCATATCTATATACATGCATTTTGGCATTTTTTATTTATAATGTAATATGCAACTATGCTTGGTATATAGTTAAAATCTTCTGGATTTGGTATTGCATAGAATATTCGACCTTCTGAAGACATGTTGCCACGGAGGTTGAGAGCAACATATCGGGAAATGGGCATGCCACACAAATCAAACTCTTCATCAACTCATTCTTCATCAAATGACTTGTCTGCTCATGATGAAGGTGTCTCTCAACCAGTTCAGGAAGCACCATTGCCTGCAAACCAAGAACAAGCGATGGATGACTTCATGGTTGACTGGTTTGGACTTGACATAGTTGATGATATGTCTGGCAACCCACATGATGAAGGAGCCAATGCAGATGATCCACGTCATCAACATACTCCCCAGGGACAACGGCAGTGGCAAGAGGCGAAGGCACATGCTCAAACACCTATTTTTCAAGGTGCAAGGTTAAGCCGTTTAGCAGCCATACTGGGGTTGTTAAACATCCAAGCAAAACACAAGGCAAGCAATATTATGTTGTCAGACATTTTCCAATTTTGTCATAGCCTCTTGCTACCTAAGGAAAATGTTTTGCCAGGATCTTGGAAGGAGGCTAAAAAAATCTTATCCTCCATAGGCATGGAGTATCAAATTGTCCATGCATGTGTTAATGACTGCATGTTATTTCATGGGAACAATGCCCATTTAACGGAGTGCAATACATGTGAAGAGGCTCGATATGATCCTCACATGCTTACAAAGAAGGTGCCCAGGAAATCAGTAAGGTGGTTTCCCATTATTCCTCGCTTGTTGCACATATATCAGTGTATAGACTTGGCCGAGTTAATGGTTTGGCATAAGAAACATCGATCAGAGCCTGGTGTTATGAGGTTACCGATTGACTCTCCTGCTCACAAGCATGTGGAGTCAACATGGCCAGAGTTTGAGCGTGACCCTAGGCATGTGAAGTTAGGGTTAGCATCAGATGGTGTTAGTCCACATTCACTTGGAGGAAAGGGACGACCTACCTCTGTTTGGCCAGTTGTTGTCATGAATTACAACCTTCCTCCGTGGTTGTCTATGAAAAAAAGATTTTTGCTACTTTCTCTTATTATCCCAGGGCCAAGTAAGGTGAAAAACCTAGACACCTACTTAGCACTAGTGGTCGATGAGCTCAAAACATTGTAGGATGGAGTATGGGCATATGATGGGAGGAAGACCACTGGAGGAATACCACGTGTATTCAAGTTGAGAGCAATCTGCATGTGGACAATGCATGATTATCCTGGTAAGAAATCATGCACATGCCTCTATATATTTCTTTATTATTTTGTTTTGTGATTATTTGTTGTTCTAATATTTCGTTCTTCTACAATCAGGGTTTGGTTTTGTAAGTGGGCTGCAAACTCAAGGCTACAAGGCCTGCTCTACATGTGGCCCAAGTTTCGAGGACATGGCTAAATACTCAAGCCATCTTCGCAAAATTGTTTACCTTGGCCATACAAAGTTTCTTCCACTGGGACATGATATGAGATTAGACCCACTTTTATTTTCATCTTTTGACATGCCTTATGGTGATGAGCATGATATTCCAGAAGCTACCACTTTTGCATATTGGAGGGATGTGGCCAATAAAGTTATTGACCCAAATGATTCTATGGTGTTTGAGGGTAGTGGATTGACAAGGTGGGGTATACTCAATAGCTTGCCTTACTGGGGTGAGCTGAAAATACGTCATCTCTTGGACCCCATGCACATTGAGGGAAATGTGGGAAAGGCTATTATAAAACAGCTTTATGGAGAGAAGGACAGTAACTTTAGGGAGGCCTGTGAGGATTTTGAGAGGCATCTCGATGTGTGGATTATTGTTGATCCTAACACAGGTATTGAGCAGCGACCATCAGCTCCATGGACACTTACTACACGGGAAAGAAGAGACTTTCGAAATCACATAGGAGAGATGCGATTCCCTACAGGTTTGAACTTTGATGGCAAGAGTTGAATTTAGAAGTACTCTATTGCTTTTATTTATATTTAAATCTTATACTGGAAAAAGAATTTGAAGTATAAAATGTTATCTATTGGATGTCTATAATACTTTTGTATAATTTTATGGTACCTTGTTGTAGGTTATGGAGCTAATCTTCAAAAAGCTTTTGGTAGGGACGATGACCACAAGTGGCCAAGGTATCTCAAGACACATGACTATCATCGTTTACTGCAACACATTTTGCCTGTGGCAATAATAGGCTTAGCTAGTGCAGAAGTACAAGATGCTCTTTGGTCATTGGGAAATCTATTGAGATGGGTATGCTCAAAGGAGTTATTTGTAGAGGAGATTCCAAGAATGAGGGTAATAGTAGCAGAGGTGGTATGCAAGTTGGAAAAGGCTTTCCCTCCATCATTATTTGATTGTCAAATGCATTTACTAGTTCACCTTGTGGATGAGATAGCCATTGCTGGTCCTCTGCATTGTCGGTGGATGTATTGGCTTGAAAGATATATGGCAGTATTAAAGGGTTATGTCCGTAACCATGCACGAGTGGAGGGAAGCATGGCAGCAGGACACTTGGCAGCAGAGAGCATGTTTTATTGCACCAACATCTTGGCCACTATAGATCCATCATGTCCTCATGTCTGGATGGAGGAAAGAGAAGAGGAGGAAGACCGTTTGACTGGTGCCATCAAAACACGTATGTTATTACCTACAGAGTTAATTCAGCTGACCACATTCATGTTGAATAATAGTAATGTCATGGAAGAGTGGAGAAACTTCTATGAGAATGCCAAAAGTATGAGTGGGAGATCAAGGATTTTTCCTACGTTTCATAAGTACATGAAAGAGAAGTTGGTTGAAGTGGATCAATTGTTGGCACAAGGAGAAAGTATAGCATGTTTTCCAAAGATCACAGATGATGTTCGCACCATGGTTCATGGACCACTGAGAGTTGTGACAACACGTTCAGCAATGTGGACACAAGGAAGACATTTCATGTACTTATTTTTTCTATTTCATTAGGCATATTAACTCATCTTCATATTCTAAACAAGTTTTTAAAAATGTTTTAGGATGATTTTTATGGGCATGAAGTTTCTATTATCATATAAGTTTATGACTCACAATGCCTAACACAATATTAATTTCAAGATTTCCAGTTTGGATGAAAAGAGGGGCCGCACCTTTGATTATGGAGTTCAAGGGCAATTCATTCAGGACTTTAGAAGTAGTCGGCATGACAGGAATATTGTTCGAGATATTGTGCCACATTATGGGAAGCTGGAAGAGATCTTGGTGGTATCTTATGATGCACATTCAAAGTTTGAAGAGTATGTGTTTAAGTGCAAGTGGTTTAAAGTGAACCTTGCTGGTGCAAATTGCACTGTAGTTCAGGATGAATGCGGACACACACGGTTAAAGACATCTGCCACCAGTTATCAACGATCTCATTGGCAAACTTCAGAGCCATTTACTTTTCCCAGTCATGTAGAACAATGTTTTTATCTTCCTTATCCCCCAAACCCTGAGGAGTGGTCACTTGTTGTCACATATGTGCCACGGTCCCGTTCTATTCTAGGTGAGAAACCAGAGGTTGTGTTTACAACCTCTGAGGTGGATGATGAGCATGTATAATGTACTACTCATTAATTTTATGCAAATTGCCATTGAGGCTTGTGATTATATATTACTGTACAATGTTCATTGTGTCAATTTCTGCCTATTCTGCTCCATTGTGTAATTTTTTTTTCAAGAATAGAAGCACTGCTATTCGTACTTTATTGATATTTTCATTCAGTCTACCAAGGCAATATAGATTATATTAATGGTTGAGTGGATTTATAGCTTCCATTTGGTCTAAAACATTTTTCATTTTTTTCATGGCGTTTTGCGAAACTTCCTGCTCCAATAAACCTTTCACTACTTTGCGACTAAACTCACATCGCAACTTGCGATACTTCCACCACCGGGAAGTTTTGTAAAAATTTGTGATGAGGTTTGTGATACACATTGAGACGCAAAATGCGAGGCGCCAAAAACCGCAAGTTGCGATGTGTTTATGATCTTAAAATTTGTAGTGATACTCTGTATACGGTAAAGATTGCGATGTTTTGAATATGAATTGACTTTGCGAAGAGTGGAATATTGCTACAGGGTACAGGCGTTGAGCGGATCGCAAAGTTTTGTTTGTCGTGAATCTCACAAAAGTGCTGCGATGATTAAAGGTTCATTATATATTTGCGATGACTGTTGCGCCACAAGTTGCGATGCGGAGGGAATCGCAAATTTGGTAGGTTTTTTTTCCTTCGCAAACCCTTCATGTTTTTTTTTTTCTTTCGCAAAACCTTCAAATTTTTGATTTGGCCCTTCGCAAAAAGGCACAATATGTAGTAATGTTTAGGGTTAAGGTTTCGTATAATTTTGCAATATCCACACACGTACTTATTTTCACCATTTACAAATTTAGCCTTAAAGTTTTTAATAATTAAATAAAATTTGTAACAAAACACAAAAGACGGTATGTCTCTTACTATTTGTTAATCTCCAAGCTGATCTCTTTCAATTTCTTTAAAAATATGTATTGCATTGTTTTGCATATAAAATTCCCCCTATAATGCACCGTACAATTATTTTATTTATTATGAACTTGTAAAAAAAATGTTAATTAATTTAGGGTTTCTTAAACTCTAAATTTGAATCATATTTCAATAATATACACTTATAACAATTATATGGAAAAATAAGCTTTATTTTAAATAATTTCTTTTAGTTCAAATTTAGAATGTTATAATACAATAAGGATTAAACATTAAACTGTCATAAATGTTTATTACGCTTACGTGGCCTAGGCTAGTATATTACATATATAACTAGTATGTTTACTTAATAAACTCAACCACCTTCAATACCTACATAGACCATCTAAAATATTAACTTAGAAGGCCTACATTAATGAATAAATTACATAATAGGCCTATATTACCTAGGTAGCCTATTAGGTAGTTCATTAGGTTACTTAACAAATAGCTTATTAACCTATTACTCATGTTTAGGTTAGGTTGTTTAGCTTGGTCAATGTCCACATTTTAGTCAATTTAACAACCTTAGGTTTGAGCTTTTGTTGAAATTAGTAATTTGTCAAAGTTATAAATTCTTGGTTTTTTTTTTATGAACATTATTATTTTTTTGGATAGTCAAATCATCTTTCAACTTTTGAAAGTGTCAAAAACATTACATAACAATTTGGCCCTCACAAAGCTTTTAAAATCCACACAAACTTTGGTATGATGTCTAAGAACTTATGAACGTTTTCATACCTAGCTATTAATATTTTAGAATTTTTAAATTCACATTAAAAACAAAGCTCATTAAAAATAATTGCAATATATATAAATTTTTATTTTATTATAAATAAATATGAAAATATTATAAGTATTGAAATGGATCAACAATATAATTCCATAATATCATTATTTATATATTAGGTGTTATAAATAACAATATATTTGGACCAATATGTAAACCAATATTATACATCATAAAAAATAAAGTTTACATAAGGACTTGTGTTGTATATCTATAAAATATAAAATATTTTTGACCCACTATATGATTATTTTAACTAAAAAATTATTTACTATATATCAGAAAAGTATAAAATACAATTTCAATTAAACATAGGATTAATATATGGGAAAGATCATTTTTATTATTATGTGAAATAGGGAAAATAAAATAAAATATAAAATTATGTGCTTTGATTTTTTTAAACATAATTTAAAATCTTATTAAATTAAAGACTTTATATTTATGTTTTTAGTATGAACACACAACTTTAAAAGGGAAGAAAAACATGAACATCTTTGAAAAAACTTTAAGCTTGAAATTTTTATTTTTTGATCTTGACAAACTTTGTATTGCATTTAGGGTTGGGTTTTCACATAAGGTTTGATTCTTACCTTTGTGTGATAATTCCAACCTAATTTTCCCAATCTCTTTGAAGAAGATATAAAATGAAATTATATTGTTTCACATATGTCTAAACCCTAAAAATTCCCCCCCAATTTAATATAAAATATTTATGATAATTAATGAATTATCAACAAAATTTGTCATATAATTAAATAATTAATAGACCATTATTTTAGATAATTTAGATGATTAATTATCAAGAATTAAATAATCATTTATTTATTTAGAATAAGTAACTAATCATTTGGCTTAAGTTTATTTATTTGAAAATAAAAAGTTAGATCTAATCAGATTAATTAATTTGATATTTGATTGATTAACTTTAATATATTTTTGTTTTAATAAGTTATTGAAATCACTATTTAAAATAATTATTCCATGTTATAGATTGCAAGTTCAATTTTTTCATGAAAATTTTTTACACCAAGATAAGCTTGATCACAATTGTCATTGTATTATTTGTTCTACAAATAATACAACCTCTTTTCAAATTCATGAAAAAAAAATAAGAATCATGGAATTCCTAATCAGCAACCCCAACCTCTATACACACTTTTGTTAGCATATGATTTTGAAATTAACTAATTATTTTAGAGTGACCTAAAATGCACGTATTACATTTAGGGTAGGATTTTCATATGAAGCCTTAAACCCCACATGCATACTTTCGGAGTGACCCAGAATGCAAGCATTGCATTTAGGGTAGGATCGTCATATAAAGAGGCTTAAACCCCACATGCGTACTTTCGGTGTGACCCACAATGCAGGTATTGCATTTAGGGTAGGATCTTCATATAAAAAGGCTTAAACCCCACATGCGTACTTTCGAAATGACCCAAAATGCAGGTATTGCATTTAGGGTAAGATCTTCATATAAAAAAAACTTAAACCTTACATGCGTATTTTCGGAATGACCCAAAGTGCAGGTATTGCATTTAGGGTTGGGTTATTTCAAAGTGACTTTGCATATGCATATTGTGTTTAGGGCTAGGTTTTCATTTAAGGGTATCCAAACCATTTAGATGGGGTTTTTTGAAACGTGGGTATTACATTTAGGCTTGTTTTTTCATTTCAACTTGAAATACCCAGACTTATACTTACCTTTACCAACTAGAATTTTGGGGCATAATTTCAATATTTGCACTTGTACTTACTTTTACCAAACCCTAACAAAAAAAAGTCTTAGTGATATATGCCCTAAACTTAATTATACAAGCTATACAAATCATATAATGCAAAATAAACAAATTTAAAAGAACATAGGAAAAAAGATTTTAACCAAAATTCAAAGGTTTTAAACTATAAATATTTATTAACTGAAAGAAAATACGTTAATTTTTAAATATAATCAAATAAATTTCATATAAAACCAAAAGAGAATATATGTTTTTTATCTTTGTGTGATCTTTCCAACCTAATTTTTCCACTCTTTTTGAAGAAGATATAAAATGCAATTGTATTACTTCACATATGTGTAAACCCTAAAATTTTCCCCCCACTTTAGATTAATTACTATACATGTGTGAAAAACTTATTAATTAGTTTATGTGTTTCATTCCTAAACCTAATGGTTAAGTTAGTAGGGTATGTAATTAATAGAGTAGCTAGGTTAGTAGGGTAGGTGGTTAGTACAATAGCTAGGTCAGTAGGATAACTAGTTATTAGGGTAGCTGTGTCAGTAGGGGATAAGAAATAAGGTAACAAGGTTGGTGCAATACATATGAGGGTAGGAAAGTGAGCAGGGTAGCTATGTGTGAGGTCAGCTCCAGGAAAAACGGCCAAGAACCAAAAAAAAGAAAAAAGAAAAAAAAAGTATAGTGGTCAGCAGCAAAAAGAAATGGACTGTGATGAACTCCATCTGGCGCCGAATGAAAAAACACAACCCATCCAGTGGACAGAACAGCCAACTGGTGCATTGGTGGCTGCTGGTTCACTCTGGCCCGCACCTTCCACTGGATGCCTGTTATTAAGTTAGTACTCAGTTGTGGATGAACCTCAACAAGTTAGTATTTAGTTTCACCTTGGTAACCAATTCTGTAGGAAATAAGTCCCATATATAGCTACTACTAGGTAAGTAGATGGTTTATACATAGGTACCCCATTCTACCTATAATGTCATAGAAATTAGAATGGGTTCTGTCGGGCCTATTATGGCAGTTGCGCCTGCGTAAGGCTCTCACCAAGGCAGGCTAACCTGGCAGAATCAGCTTGGCAGGCCCCATTCTCTATCCCAGTGGTGCCATAAGCATTTCAAGTGCATTACTAACCAGAACCAGAACTGCTGAGAACCAGCAGTTCTGTGGCTACCTGACCAGCATTGGTCTATAGTCCATACCCATATGTCTCTACTTCTTGATCCATGCATATGCTATTATACAGGCAGACATATATGTATATATGCATGTCTGCCTCCATCAGAGTGCTACCTATCTCTCCTACGTCCTCAAGAGCTTGTGCCTATCTGATGTGAATAATATTTCCCTGGCAAAAATGGTAGACCAGAATCTGTTGATTGATTGATTGATTGACTGATTGTCGTTAGTTCTTTCCAAACAATAGATCAACTCTTGTCCCCCAAATCTTGTGCAAGGAGTGAACTCTTGTCACCCCTGCATCAATTGAAGTCCTTGGATGGTTTGTTTCATGTCTATGCAATTCAATGCAATATTTGTAGACCAAGCATGTAAGCCATCTAGGTTTTCCAGCTGGTACTAATTGCAGTACTAGAAGAAGGAGACAATCTCCTGATGATTGGTGTTATATACATCCATTTGGACCCATGTTTTGAAGTAGTCCACAGATTTTGTATCCAAGCTGGTACATTCTTGTGGAGATTGTGGAAGAGTAGTGTCCTGACTACTTATTGGCTCAAATCATGTGTAATTTTTGGCTGAAAATTACATTGTTGGCAATGAGTGACTGCAATCCTTCTGGTTCACTTACATCACCTGCTCACTTCAGTTAAGACATCTGCGTGCAGGTGTTAGGTGGCTATCCTTTTAGAGGAATGTAATACCTGACCATGAGAGAGAGGAGTTTGCAGTTTCAAAACTTAATGGAGTATTGGATTGAGCAAGTTGCCTTGCTTTCATGCTCCAGAAACTACAGAGCCTGCTCTAGTCTCTTGTGGTGGATTCAGAACTGAACTTCTAACAAGTTGGATACAAAAGTGCATTCAGCAAGCCATCCCTGACATGAGTAAATGCCCAAACTTTTGCTCAGAAGTGCACCCACAATAGTCAACATCTTCTGCTCTTGACAAATGCAAGTGAAAAAACCTTAGGACCCTTTAGAACTAGCATAGCCTGCATTGTTGTGCAAAAGATGTTGATGAAGGTTCAGAGGCAATAATGATTTTCTTTAGCACTTTTCACTTGCATTTGCCAAGAGCAGAACATTGATTCATTGCACAGGCATGGACAATTCTGATAAGGGAGGAGTAGATTATGTATAAGCCAAAAGAGAATAGCTGCCTTGGGAAGCTTCCCCCAATAATTATAGCTCTTTTCGAGCAGTCAATAGAATCAACCTAGAGACTATCTCTACAGTCACTTTTGCCTTAAGGAAACAGACTGCTTTTCATTGTAGATCTACAGGAATGGAGTAGAAGATGTATTAAGACTAAAAGAGAATAGCTGCCATTTGAAGCTTTTCCCAATAGTCATAGATGTTTTCTCGCAGTTGAGAAACAGAATCAACAACCCTTGAGCCTATCATATATAACCCAGGCATTTTGCTGTCTGGAATCATCAGACTGCTTGCATTGTAGGTCTAAAGGGTTGTCGACGCTGAAACAAATCCTTGGAGCTGCCCATTCGTTGAGATTTGTTACTAGGGGGACGAGGTGGTAACTCCTCAAAGGATTGTCTACGCTGATGCAAACCCTTGGAGCCACCAGCAGCCATCTGTTGAGAATTGTTACTAGGACGAGATGGTATTTCCTCAAAGGATGCAGACTTCCTCCTAGATCCTGCATGCTTTTCACGAATGAAGGTCCCAAGTGGCTTCTTGGACGATGTTGTGGCTGCAAACCATGATTCAGATGGTGGTAGTGGGGATGGTGGTGGCATGAGAACATGACCTGGGATTGTCTCTCTTTCAACTGGTTTTGCAACTGGTAGTTCCCTGGTTGATGCTGGTTGGGTGCGTGGAGGCATGCTGTGTGTTGAAGGAATGCTATGAATAGATTCTTTGCCTGTTTCAGAACGCAAAGGTTTGCCATAGTTGGACTTGCTCATCATATGCGAAAGCCTTGCCCCAAGCCGGTCTATTTGCTTCACTCCCACTTCTCCACTTGGCCCTGAGCTTTTCGGTAACCCCAAGAATCCTCTGAGATCTGGTGTGTGAACTGTAAGCATGGAGTGTGTTCGAGAATAGAGACCTCGTCCCTGCAAAAATGCTCTTTCTGAACTCTCCCTGCTCTTCTGTCTCACAATTGGCACCACTGGGTCAGTTTGCTGCAGCTCCTTATTAGGTTTCGGAGATTCTTGTGGTTGTTGTTGTTGTTTTTCTTTTTCTTCTTCCTCCACTTTTTTGGTGGAGTTGGCCACTGCTGCATCTTGGGGTTTACTCTCCTCTGTATCATGAAACTCCTCAGAAGATGAGGTGAAGTCAATGTGCGTGCTTGCTTTCTCCAAAACAACAAGCTTCTGAGAAGATAACAACTTGCTTTCTCTGGGAAATGCAGAGGCTCTTTCAGACTTCAAGGAGAAGTTCTGATAGCTGTGTATCAAGTGGCGAAGAGCACGCAAACCCAAACTTATAAGGATGATGGCACATGATGTGAGAGACACATCGCCTTCTTCCTCACCAGATTCCTCCTTCTCTTGACTCACCTTATGTGTAATTGTCATGGCCACTGCAGGCAGCTGTGCAGGGGAAGAAGAATATATGGAGTTGGCAACTGCTGTTGAAGAGCGAACTTGAGACTCACAAGAATGCAATGTTGCAGATGCCATTACAGGTGACAATGACAATGGAGAGGGTGATGAGGGTTCCATAGCCATGGGTGGAGCTTCAGGCAATTTGCTGAGCATGTTGAAGTTTGCCAGCTTCATGAATGAGCCTGCCTCTTGCTCATGCTGCGCTCCACCGGGAGCGTCTCTGCATTCCGGCAGCATTGTCTCTCCAGCATCCAAAAACATGTTGCCCTCTTCGTCGAGCACATTCTCGGAAGTCTGTTTTTTCTGCAACAGCAAATCTTCCTTATTACATCCGGGTTCGCTGTTCGACAGTTGCTTCCGGGTGACACTGGTACCACGGCTTGTACTTGGGAGGAGGAGATTTGCAGCCGCCATCATGTCCGTACTCTCCTTCTGCTTGCCAAGGTAGACAAGGCGGCGAGAATGCAACTCCACCTGTGCTCCCGCCATTTCTATTCAGTCAAGTCTCCTCTCTAAGGAGTGCGTGCCAAGTCGATATCTGAGATCCACAATGCAACGACGAGCACCAACATACGGAGCATACTCTGGCCGTCAGACAACAATTCAACCCACTGCCAGCTCTCACTTCTCAAATGTATCCATCCATGGAAGGAATGCAACAAAACACCAAAACCGAAAGAAAAAACCAACAAAACAGATTTCCCCCGCTCTACATCATCATCATCATCATCATCATCATTGAAAGACTTGAAATGGCAGAAATACACATCATAAGAACACACTTACGGAACTCCAGAAATGCCGGGTTCCTCCCAAAAACCCCAACGGGAGATAGATCAATTCCTCCAGCAAAACTCCAAGATCATCATCAATGCAGCGATTTTCCTCAATGCCGTTTTGCTCCAACAAGAAAAGGAAAAAACAAAATCAGCAGAAGAAGAAGGAGAAGAAAGTGAAGAAGAAGATGAAGAGGAAGAACAAGAGCGAGAGCAAGAAGTAATTGTTAAGTGGCATTGAGGGTACAAGCTCTACAGGGAAAGTAGTGGAAGAAGCAGCAGCTGGAGCCGCAGACGAGACATGTTCCAAGAGCAAGCTACTGAGCACAGAACGCAAAGCAATAAGCGGCAGAGAGGAGCATGCTCGCTGCAGACAAAAGTGTGGGGCCGTTTTACACCCCCAAAAAGACGACAAAATGGTGTGTACCTCTGCGCTCGGTACTTATTATTTTATGTGCTTTTTCTTCACATGGCTTCTATTTCTTTTTTAGGGCTTATGCCTTTCAGTGGTTTTTTTCTTCCCTCCTTTTTAAATTTATTTATTTTGCATGATTATTGATGTAAACCTAGCCAAAATAAATTAAAAACTTTAGTGGCACAAATAAGAGCCTTCCTCAAATTTTTAGGAATTTTTTTTCAAAATTTTGAGGTCTAAAAAGTGGCTACATTTTTTAAAAAAATTTCAACACCAAATTTAGTAAAAATTGCACCAAAAAAAAAGAAGAAAAAGAGTCACAGGCCTCATGTATTTGCTCTAAGGAATTGCATATAGTTTAGTGTTTACATGGATTATCAAAGAGATTTTTTAAATTTATTTATAATACCAATCTCATTATTTTCCTTTTTTTCACATTAAGCAAGGTTTTACTATGATTAAATGTAACCAAAATGTCATGGACCCACAAAATCTTGATAGTGCATTCACACATTTAGAATTACAAATCTCTCTTTGATAAGGAGAAACAACAATACCACTAATGGTTGAATTTTGATATACTTGCCTCCTCATTCTCAAATGCAAATTGCCTATTAGACATGTAAGGTTTGGCAACAAAAAAAAAACAAGTCCTTAATGATTATTTATTTTCTTTTTGTTTTGCATCGTATTTTTTAAAAAAGGATTAGAACTCTCAAAATGATCTATGGTGACCCTATAACCAACATCACATCTTTCTTTTTGAGTTTTTTTTTAACACTATTTTTGTATTGCAAAGAACTAAATTAGCATTTTTCCACCTACAATCATAGAAGTAACCCCATGTTGCTAGTTATATGAAATCATGTCATTTTTCTCTTTGTGATATTGTTAGAACTATAAATTTGGGAAACAAAGTGGCAAATCACACAACACATGCTTTGTAACATAACATGATTTGATTTATTGTCATCATTCACCACATAAAAATGTTAGAAAAGACAAACAACTTATGGTGAAGCACCCATGCTTTCTAATTCATGGTTAATTGAATTTTCAATATCTCTTATGCAATTTCTATTTTCACATCCAAGTTGGTTGGGGTTACAATGCTTTCAAAAATAAATATTCCTATTGATGTTGAAATTGAACCAACCAATGGCCTTAAAACTTTGAGCTAAGGTCCCCATTTCCAAGTCATTAACATCATAATCGTCTTTTAGGTTCTCGATTAAATTGAATCCTTCAGTCTTTGCCATTGGCACTTCACTTTTTGAAAAATCAAACTTAAAAACTGCAAAAGTGATTAGAAATTTGTTGTTGATTAAAAACATAAACAAACAAAATGGGTGACTATGGTTCTTAGTGCAACAAATCAAATTCACTTATTGATTTTGTAACAATAGGATTCTAAAAACTATCATTTAAAAAATCAAGACCCTTGAACTAAAAGTCTAATCTGAAAATAAGGGTTTTGGTTTCCAGTTCTAAAAACTATCATTTCAAAAATTGAGACCTTTGAACTAAAAGTCTAATATAAAAATAAGGTTTCGGTTTTCAGGCACACACAAAAAAAAAAGTTTAAATGGAACAAGGTGTTGGCATTTCAAGACTCAAAGATTCATGAAGATCTCAAACATACAAACAAACTCCCTTTTGACAAACACAATTGTGAAAAAAATCACATAAAACACTTTGGATCTCAAACAATAGAAATAGAAAACCGATTTTAAATATTAAGCAACAAATTTTGATATTTAATTCCAAGATTCATAAGAAACAAGAGATTGAACATCTTTGAGCACATTATAAACTTATAATTTACCAATAAATTGTGCAAAAATTAATTTGATTGTTGGGAGTCGAGAGGAAAATGGATTGAAGCCAATTGTTCACCTTTGATAACCAATCTCCAATTCCTCCTTTCAAAAATTCAATTGACATTCATAATAGCATTGAAAAGAATCACAACTAACAATTATAGGTGATTGCGAAAGAGATAAAGCCTTGAAAGAATCCATCCTGACAAAAAAACGAAAAGCCATTGCAACAAGCCCAAAGTGAAGAAAAAAGAGATGGACAACAAACTTGTGGCCTAAGATTTTAAGTTCAAGGCAAAAAAATCAATAATGAATACCTAAATGAATGAAAAAAATGGATGAAAAAGGAGAATGCGAAAGGTTCCCATATGGGTTTAGATAGGGTGTCATTTTGGTTAAACTAATACCCTATATTTATGGATATCATATATGCTAATATCAAGGTAAACAAGTTTTTGGTCGGGTATTGTTCATAAAACTGACAACCATGTTAACTAATATTCAAACATGGACCCATGTTCATAACCAAGTGATTTTTCAATATCTAGCCAACATTGATAAAAATCTCCTATAAATATTATATTGTATCCAGATGCAGTAAAATTCGTGGGGCATTTTTGGCAAAAATGAAATGTTTGCAAAAAACAAACATTTCATTTTTCAAAATTCCTTGCATTGTGATTTTATTTTTTTGGCATATGATACCCAATGGGTATTCAGTAGGTACCCGTCAAATATCATGAAAAAGAAAAAACAACAATTGATTAAAATTTGCTGATTGTTACATTGGGTAACGTTCTCAACCACATTGGAATCAACCCTAACTCACATGGGCCCTTATTATTTCGATAATGCCCGCAACTCCAAGTCTTACCTTACACTTCAATTACCAAAAAATAGCTAAGGTTTGATAATAATGCCAAAGGTAATTCCAATTATTGACAACCTCTCATCAATTAATAGACATAACCTACCTTTCAAAAGTTTGAGAGGGACACCATAACATGCATGCTTGTGTATGGATGAATGGTCATGTAACCCTCCTCTCAATGGACAAAACCCTCATATCCAATGTCTTGTCCAAATGATGTGCTTACAAAATAAAAAGGAAGGTGAAGAGGTTATGCTTGGTGAATGAGTTAGAAGGTCAAGAACCTACCTATTGATCGCATGATTATTGATGTACATATAACAAAAAAATAGATTGCCATCACAAATGAAAAGAATTTCTAAGGGAAAAAAGAAAGACACAAGGACAAAGCAAGTGAAACAAGCACACAAGAGAGTGTGAACAAAACCTGTTAGGAAGGGAGCAAAACACAAATACAAAGTGAAATGCAATGCTGGAGTGCAAACCAGTGTTGGCCAGTTATTGAGTTTTGAACTGGTTATAAGCCAGTTATTGATAACATACCAGGGACTTCTTGATTTTTAAAAAATAACCAGTTAAATTGATAACCACATGGTGTCGAAATTTCAAAATCTAATGCGGAATTTTTTTTATAAATAATTTAATATTTATTTTGAAAACCTTAATATGACCAGTGTAATAATAGGCAGGTCTGATAAATTAGTTATTAAGCAGTAATTTGAGAACTTACTTGGCACTCCAAAAAAAAATTCTCATATTGATATTGATAACCTGTGTGATCCCCCAAAAACTCGGAAAAAAAAAACCCTACCCCCATAGTCATTGAAAAAAGCAAATACCTGATCAACACTGGTGCAAACCAGTTGTTGGGAAGTTCTTTATTGGGCCTCTGCCCCCACAGAGACAGGGACTATCATCCTATTGGATCCAACTTTTGGAAGTTTTATATTACTAGAACCGGTTTCACATTAAGTGAACCGGTTTCTTTGGTGAAAGTGTTTAGACTATTTAAATTGAAACAGAGAGTTTTTTGGTGTTCAGAGTGTGAACACAGTTGGTAGATGTACAACATCTTATCTATTGGCAGGGCCAGCATGTTTGTGATGCCTTGTTTTGACAAAGAACTGAGAACCTCGGTTTCTAGTTCTAAAAAATAAATGAGAATCTATTCAGTTTGAGTTTTACATCTGAATGGAATTGATGATACACAATTCTGCATTCCAGTTCAGGTAGGTTCTTGTGCACAAGTCACGACTCCGTTTCAATCTGGTTCTGGGTAACTCAACAATTAATTTGTCAATTAATCTCTAGTTAGCCCTTGGTTTTAGAAGTTTTTTTCTTTTAAGAAACCGATAACCCATCTTCTGGTTTCGATTCTTGTTCTCAAAAAACCAAGAACCCCTGATTTTCTGTTTTCTGATTTGATTCCAAGAATCAAATCCAAATTTTTTGATTTGGGCTTTTCCTTGCGGATGGAACAAAACACAAACACAAAGTAAAATACCCTAGTTAGTACCTTGGCCAATTTGACAACACTAATTACATACTTTTTTTCGAAATGTTGAAATTTTCAGAAATTATTTCTTCCGATTCAAAAAAAATAGTGTGAAGGATAATAATGAAATATTTAGGAATATTTCATTTTTTGAGATGATTTTTTCAAATTTATTTATTTATTTATTTGTCGAACATGTGTTGAAGTGGCCAAGGTACTACGGTATGCAATGCACAAGTGTGAGAGTGCGAGCCCGGGGGTGCTAATTGGGACACATAATTAATGGAAAATTGGGAAATTTTTGGATTTCCCAAGGAAAAGAACAAGAAAGGCTTGGGAATGCGGGGCAAAAGAAAGGAACTAAGTCCTAGAGGCTCGATGACCCACACCAACTGACAAGAAGACATATCATATCAGACAAAATCAGATCTGAGCAATTAGGAGTTGAGTTTTGTAGTGAGTGGAAAAGTTGGGTGGTGGACAGCCTCAGGGCCCCCCCTGTTACTCAACCCTAAACGCAGCTCAATTCAAAATTTGTGCTGCTTTTGCATCATTTTCGGAGCAGCACTTGAGAAGAAAGATGTGATCATGACTCTGAGAGAGCCGTTAGTTAGTCCTGGACAAAGGAAATGAGATCTTTTACTGCCAACAAGTTTGTGATGGTTTTTTAATTTTTTATTAAAAAATTATATGGGTTTTTGTTTTTCAAAAATAGATTATTTTGAAAAATCATTTAAATATGTCATTCATACCGGGGGGAACATGATTAAGCACCCCACCAGCCCCCCCCATGTCTCCTCATTTCAAAGGCTGGTGTTATGTGTCTTTTGCAGAGCATTATTATTACCTTGAGTGTCGTTTATCTTATGGCTATTTTCAGCTTCAAGTGCTCACCTAACATCAATTTTTCCTTCTGCCAATCCCAATGTTAAAAGTGAATTTTCATGTCCATTGCTAATAGTGTTTCAAGTGAAACCAGATTGTAAATTTTTACTTGCTCTCTTTCTAAGTAGGAGACCCCCATAGGAGCTTTGAACCCAGACTCAGGCCTTCACCTTTGAAGACATTTTAGCTAATCATAAATCACTCCCCCAATTTTCCTACTGTATGCGGAGTGCACCTTTTTCCCTTGGATATCCCTCTTAGAAAATGGGACTGATATCCGAATAATATTTAGGAGTAAGAAGGACCTTAACACCTACAAATAGGTTTAAGATTTGTCCTAGTCCTATTCACTTATGATAAGGTTTCCCTTAGGCTTCATGGTGCGTAAGGCCCAATGGTTGGGGGCATTTTCAAAATATGTCCTCCACCTCAGAGACTCTACCCTACACTTAATGTTTTCCTTGATAAGTAACAGGCAAACAAGTGGTAAGTTGATGGCATTTGTGGCTGCACCTTATGAGATGCCATTGAACCTTATTGAGGCCATGTGACATAAAACTGGTGCCGCTTGGCCCCCACACAAGTAGTTTGAGGGCAGAGAGTAGATGCTTCCACTCCAATTTCTGCATGCCTCAAATGTGTTCGACCAATCAAAGTGTCCCCTCATAATGAAGTTTGCAACAATTTATGTATTGGGATAAGAGCATCTCCGGTTTGGCTCAGGAAAATGGTTTTGGCTCAGCATTAAGTGCGCACGTTGCCATGGCTGGTGAATGGCGCAGCAGCGCTGTGCACCTGCAGAAAAGAGTGTAACAAATATGATCTAACCCACTGCTCAGTGTTTCTGATTGCCCCATCATAATGATTGGTCCAGGTGGTTTGCTGTTACTAGTTCCCCACCTATTTGTTGTCCCAGTTTCAGTTTTATGGGTGGGGTTGCAAAAGGGTACATAACTAAACTCAGATGTGAAATATATATATGCAGGAGTCACAAACTGAGCACCACTGGAAATGAGAGCTCTCACTAGTATGTCCCCACAATTCATGCCCCTGCCATTAGCCTATGCACAAAATGGTGACCAATAAAGGACATAATGTAATATATGCTGCCAATGAGTTGAGGCAGCATGCACCCAAGAGGCCTATTGGAGGTCCCCCGGTTGAGATGTTTTTTGGATATTATTGTTCCCAATGTGTTCCATATGATCACCATTCTGGCCCCACCGCCATGCTCCCAATGACTCTTTATAATATTACCAACATGGGTTCCTCAAGTTGTTCCCAAATAGCACCCACCACAAACAGGTAGAAAGAAGAAATTGCGGGAATCGGGCTTTGTTGAATTCAATACACCACCCAAACAAAATGTTGTATCTGATATAACCAGGTTGAACCAGCATGTGTAACTGTGGTAAACATTTATGAAGGTGCATCACAATGACCCATCCAAGCTTACAAGGTTTAGTGTTTAGGGTTTTAAATCTTTGTTCAAAACTTGGAATTGATTTATGGATTAGAAAAAAAGGAATATGCTACTTAAGAGGCCAAAGGATGCACATGGGTTCTTTTCTTTTCTTATCCCATGAGTTGCAGTTGCAAATTATTTGTTACATTGGGCATTGGAGCATTATTTTTCTCACGAGTTTTTTTGACCTTGGTCTGCTTAGCGGCAGAATTGCTTTGAATGCTCTGCATGTTTTTGTTGATGTATGAAATTTTGACATACCTCCTTAGGCTAAGTAGGTTGCCGAATCTTTTAGTATGGTTGTGCAAAATGCATGTTTTGGGTCTCGTCTCTATTGTTTGCAACCACACAAAAGCTTCTCCGCTTTTCTATTGTTTAAAGCTCTTATACACAAAATAGGTACCTAGTCGGAGATAGTTGGATAAGTGAATGGAGTCAAAACTTTTTGGGGCAACCTCATGATCAACTTCTTTCCAAAACTCAAAAACAATGAGGTTTTTTTCACCCTTGCTTATAAAATTAAGGGGAGAAAAATTGCTTTGTGAAATAATATTCTCAAAATCTTTCTCTCCCCTTCCCTTGAAAAAGTTTTTAAATATTCCAAAAATATAACGATACTACTTTAAAAAATTATATTACACCAGACCCCCATCAATCAATCAATCAACAAGCATATCTGATTTCTTCATGTGTAAGGCCCACAGAAGCCATGAGTGTGTGCATGAATGATGAAATGAATTTTTTTTTGTAACATGTAAAAAATGGTTCCAAGCGACAACAAGTCCACTAACAAAAGCTTTTGTACAGGGGCAGCTCCAACACATGTCTGTCCAATAATTAATTAATTTTGAAGATTTCATTTTGAAAATTTGAATATTTTGGAACCTTTCAAAAAGATCCTCCATTTTCCCTCACAAAATTTTATTTAAAGTAATTTTTTATTTTTAAAAAAAATCAACATTTTTGACAAATAATATATATAATTACTGTCAAAGCTGCCAAGGTACTAACTTACTACAGCACCACCTACAGAGCCGACAGGTCTCAGAGATTATGTGACCACCCTGGGGCAGGCTACCATCCACCAGTGCACCATCCATTGGAAACCTGTTATGGATGAACCACAATTGAGTTACCAAGGTTTCACCTACGGAACTAATTCTTGTAACCGCTCTTATTTTAGTAACTACCTTAGTAAATTAGGTAGGGAATGTAACTTGGTTAGTATGTTAAACCTACATATTAACTAGCCTACATACATTGGTTTATTGGTTGGAAGGTAAAAGGCACATGGTTGGCTACGAGTTAGATACGTAAATGTAGATGGTTAGTAGTTAGTACATCGTGATCGACCATGGTTAGTTATGTGACAGAAATGTGTTTTCTGTCCACATGTCATCATCCATCCTGCATTGTGTGCTTGTTGGAAAATTCAATAAATTTTAATCTTTTTTAAATGATTTTTTTTTTGGAAAAATAAATTTTATTCATTTTGTCAATGTTGAAACTAACCCTAGGCGATAGTACTTTTGAAGATACTTATTTATCACTCAACCCTAGAGAATCACCTTAAGGACATCAGACATAGACTACTGCTTCTCAATCTTTCACTATCTTCTAAAAGAGCAAGGACAACAAATAGCACCCACCACTTGCAATCTTTTGAGGCAAGTTTATGTCCACATGTAGACATTCCTTCCTTCCTTCCTTCCTTGCTTCCCTTATGACATTTCACTTACACCACTAAATGGCACAAACTTGAAACAATGAAATAGGCACATACTTCACTTGTACACACCATTCAAATGCAAAACAAAAGACTCAAAATGTTCACATAGGCACATGTAAACACCATCATGTCAGGAGTTTTAGTTTGCTTGCCTGGTTAAGTTTCAGTTTCCTTGGGTTAGTGTAAAAAAGTTTATTATGTTTGGGGTTCATTTGAAACCAGTTCAATGGGAATGAGGTTTCAAACATTTGATGTTCAGAGATAATTCTCTTGTGGTGTGTGTCTTTAATCATTTTTGTGATCTATGTGTTACATCATGTATGAGAGTCTGTTGTTGTTTAGTTGATGGTTGTGGACAACAACATCATAGCACATGACAACTATAACCGAATTACAATGGCATGGGTTAAAGTGGGTTGAACTAAAAGGACCCCCCAACTCCATCTACTTGTAAAGCACTTGGAAGATTTACTTGGAGGTCACCTGGTATCATGGGTGCATGTGGAAAACACATTCATCATCATAAGTGCATTTGAGAGTGTTGGATTCAACTTTATGGAATTGGTTATTTGTAATCATTGATCCTACTTGGCCAATGGGAAATGATAACATATCTCATCACTTTGAAACTTGAAATTTTAAAAATATTATGTCATGGCTACCACATCAAACCCCTTACATCTATCATTGCCACAAACCATAAACACATCATAGCATTTTTGTAGAAAACACACACACACACACCATCAAAATCTAACAAACTCCACTTGGGAAAAATACATGCCTCCCATCAAGCTTGGAAAAATAAACTATAAACTTGAAAGACTTGGAAACAAGAAAACTTCATAAAATTGCAAAATAAAACATGGAAAAACAAGAGATAGTGCAAGAGATTCAATTTGAGAAAGATGAATCTTTTACACCACAACTTTAGATATTATCTCAAAGTTGAAATATCTTGAACCTATTCACAACATTTAATTACTTTGTCTATTTTATATTTTTAAAAATAATAAATATTAAAATAATCCCAAGTAATCCTAATAGTTGTTGTGCATTATCACATTGAAGCACTTACAACTATTGTTATCACAAACCATAAATACATCATAGTGTGATTATAAAAATACACACACACACAATCACCCCCTATATGGGAATAATGTCCCTTTAACTCAAATAACACATTTTGTGTAGATTTAGGAATTTTACATTATGGGATCACTACAACAAGACATTTTGGTTTTGGGGTAGCGAATCTAATAAGCATGGTGAAAATGTGACAACATTGTTAATCACCTAGTTGTGATCCATGTAATTCTTTGGTCAAGTATAATTACATTCAAAGTTTCCTAACAAAACTCTTCTTGCTTAAATTTGACTACAAGCAGCTAACCCTACTTGTGCAGACATTAAGGGCGCAATCAATCCATGTTGGTAACTTTCTCTAACAATAGCATTTAACATCCCATGTGCCAACCCTTGGAGCACTAACCACATACCAACATTGTGATAATGTTTTTTGGAAAACACATGCATTTTAATCCTCCAAGAACCATTACAAGGCTTGGATCTATTATTCCATCAACGTATGGAAGATGACATGGCACATAGTTCCACACACTCCCCTTTCAAACCATGCCATCTCATCCTTCTAAAAACAAAATTCTTGAAAGCAATGTTTTTTTATTCTTGAAATGACATGTCTTGTTGTAACATCCAACATCATGGATGTTGTTTTTTGCAAGTAAACATTTCATCGCTTCAATTATATTTTTGAACTTGGGACCAATACCTTCCTCCATGAATAGTAACATATTTAAATGTGTTTCTATGTTGAACAATATCAAGGTTATCAAAAGTCATTAGCACAACCTTTTTGAACAACTTTGTTCTTTCACCACATGCACACATATGAACACATTTGGATCATCCATGTTCAAAACCACCACAACCTTTCAATGTATTGATGCAAGCAAATTACATAGGCTCCTCATGGGCATTGTCACAATAAACATGCATATTGTGTAGGGTGAAGCATAATCCTCACTTTTCCATCAACCCCTACTTAGAATAGATGGAACCTTTTGGCTCATTAAAAAAATTGATCACTCTTTTTAGTAATCACCCTAGCAAACATGCCCCCAATGTAGAGATATTCCAACATTATGATGTTGTCATGCATGTCTTTTGGTCATATGGGACCCTCATTAGATTCAAGGTCCTTTAATATGTCCATTATTAGTGAAATTATGACATGAGTTAGCATAGTTAAAATACAAAAGAATGCAAAATCAAGCCATCCTAACACCATTTCTCATTAGTTTCACCAATCCACCTAACTCCTATACTATTGTGTTGGCTAGTGCATGGGTTTTGATTCAACCCATTTACATCTTGAGTAACAAGACTAGCATGATGCACCACTTGGAAATCATATTCTTGTAAAATGAACACCCATTGCACAAGTTTCCTTATAACTTATTTGATTCTATCAAAAAAAATATTGGTTGATGATTAGTGGTTAGGATGAAAGGTTGTCATACAAATAACACCTAAAATGTGTTACAACCCATATTGTTGTAAGGCATTCCTTTTTATAAGTACTATACTTGGATTCAACATTATTGTTGGAGCAACTAACATATGCAACCACAACTTTTTTCCCCTCATCATCCACATGGGTAAATACTACTCTAAGACTTAATATGTTCCTTTTTATATGTAAATAAAATGGCCACCCTTTTATGGGTTACCTTAAGATTGGTGTTAAGGTTGAGCTTTGAGCTTTTAATAGGCTTGTTCATATTCATCTTCCCATTCCCATGTTTGATCCATCTTTTTTAGCTTGGTGAATGGTTTGGCACTTACATTGGATCCCTTGATAAACTATTGGTAATAGTTTGCCAATTCCATGGAAAGCCAAACTTATTTAAGATCCATAGGGCATAGAATGTGTGTGATATCGTCCATTTTTGTTTGTGGAACCCCTAGTCTTTTAAAATATGTCATATGGCCCAAATATTTAGTTTAGTTATAAAATAACTTGCATTTTCCTGGATGGAACTTTAGTCCATGTGTTTGTAAACATGTAAACATTTTTTGAAGATGTTATTCTTGTTCCTTCATGGAAACACTAAAGACAATGATATCATCTATCCCGAACTTCACAAATTGTGGATGTTAATTTGAACACAACTGGTTGGAAACTTGGTTATGCAATTGTTGTTGTTGAAAACTAAAAGGTGTAGCAAATAGTTGTAAATGCCCCCAACAAGGTGTTTGTGGTGGTACTTGGTGCCATTATTGTGCATGTGACTTTCCTTGATGGCATTCATGATACCAACGTTGGTAAATTTGGCTGGATTGGGGCAATGGAAAAACTAATAATAATTTTTTTCTATGTAAATGACTATTGCAAAACAACTTGGCATTGGCCTCTTTTCTTTGTGGATTAAACTTCACATTTATTCCTCATGGTTCAAGACTTGAATTGATGATTGGGTGATAAACATGTCAACATCCATTAGTAGTGCTTGTGTCAACCCTATTCCACACATGAATCCCATTTTAACTAAATCCAACATGGTGGAGGAACTAAAATTTGACAAAGGATCTTCAAATTTTGGTGCACCATGAAGACTACCCATGGTAGTTAATTGCTACTCCAACTAAACAATCATATCCACCATTCTTTGTTTTGTATGACCTCCACAACTTTGACTTGGGATTGGACCTTGTCCTTGATTACCCCTACCCTTGGAAATTGCATTTCCACAACCTTTGCTTGGATGTTGTTGTCTTGGGGTTGATTTATATGCAATTTCGGATGTAGGGCATAACAATGGTCCACGTTGTGACCATGCCTACTGCAACGATTGCACTACAACTAAATAGGTGGAATTTGATTTGCTTCTTGCCCCTTTGCAAATAATCCTTTTCTAAAGGATCTTTCCACAATATTAAAATCTAGCCTTTTTTTTTTGTTGACTCATAAATGAAGCCATAAGTGGTGATGCTTGAGGATTTTTTGATGGTGCTTTGATCTTTTACACAAGATTATTCCTTGCTCACCCATGCTATTGGGACATGTTGACCTTGAGGCAATTAGTTCCTTGGATTATCCTTGAGAAACCCAAAAATCACCACATCGCGCTTTTCCAACATGTTTACTTCAATTATCTTTACTAGGAGGAAAACGAATGTTAGTTGAACTAGTTGCCACAACATCGCATCCCACACCTTTTAAAAAACTTTGCAATCCAAAATTCCATACCAAAATTGAATTCATTACACTTTTATGATTATTTGAATTGTTTTAATCAATCTCTTCTTTCGAATATAGGCATTTCAAATGTTTTCACAAGGTTTACTTTAAGACTTTTAAAATTTTCATAATTTTTTCATGTGTACCTCTTTGGTAGTTTCTTTGCAAAATGGGAAAAAAATCCACAATAGGATTGAAAGCAAGCAATGGCCCTTATTTGTTGGTTAAAGATCATATTTATGTACTAGTTGAGGGGCCAATATTGCTGACTTTAGTTGAAGAACTATTACTTGCAATAATTGTTGGTGTGCATGGAGCCATAATGTTTGAGGTGATGGAAATGTGTTTGGTGATTAATATAATCACCATTCCTTGATGTGCACTTCATGGGCTCAATGGAATTCAAGGTAATTGTCCATTGGTAACTTTCCAATTTGTTCAAACATCCTCTTCCATGCCATGAAAGGTGTAAACATCTAAGGATTGCATATTTGATGCATTTCACACTAAGTGTCAAACTTTTAAATGAAGTTGTTGAACTAAATGTCGCCAATTGCATTAGAAAATTAATGTGACCCCTTGATGGTTCTATACATTTCATCCATATTTCATATTAGGGGTAGCAAATGTTACATGTAATGTAATCAATCTTCAAAATTTGACCAAAACTCCCTTTAAAATGTCATGTTATCAATAGTTGAAATCACACCCCTTGCCTTTTGAACCGTTGTTTATGCTTGAAGGAACATACTTATCTTAAGTTCATGGCAACTCTATGATGCGTATTGAATAGGTAACCTTGGGCACCTCAAACCAATTAAAAATTTTATTGTCCAAATTTTTATTCTAAAGGATGTTAAACATGTGGGTTTAACCACCAAGAACATTTCAATCTCACCATCACAACAATTAATGTAATACCTTGGTGATCAAATCCAAAAATGTTTGCCACAATGCCAAATTGATTATAACCTAACCCTTTCCACAAATTTCCAACCTTGTTTTTGCACTTTTAGGAAATTGTGGTTTAATGGGAAAAATACACGTGTTGGGCTTGTTTGGTTATCTAATTGTGCACACTCGTTATGGGATTACAAGGTATACACGTGGGATCTAAAACTTGGGCCTTGCACACTTGTTGTGGAATTACAAGCCCCAATGGAGCCCCACATTCCCCACACTTATACTTTTGAGAATGTGTCAACAAGCAAGATGGGAAATAGGCCATCCCCAATTACAACACAAAGTAGGAATGAACTTTTCCATGCATCATAAATTTCCACTTTTGTAATTGTCACTAAAATAATATAACAAAAAATTTAAGCAAATAATCAAAAGTCAATGGCATGACATTTCATAATTGTTGATGATGAGACATTCCACCAGCTATGGGTTACATGTATGGTTACTTATTAGCACAAACCAAGAATCTTTCCAAAAAATTGGTGAAAATTGATCTCATGCACATCACCTTCAACACCATATGAAAATGGGCTCCAAAAATGTTGTCTCCAAATGGGCCAAAATCTCCCACACTTGTGGTTTTTTAGTTTAGGAATTCAATGGCATAAAAATCACCAAAATTAGACATTGTGTGGCCTTGGTACGAATATTCAAAGAATCCTATATATTAATTCAGTAAGTCTGTGCGCACGCGCGTGTGTGTCTTTGATGAATGAACGAACGAACGAACGAACGAATGACCTTTTTGGATGATGGTGGTGAAGGTGGTAGTTATTCGTCCAAACCCTCCCTTTCTGCCCAACACCAATTGTGGTGTCTGTCTATCTGTGTGGGCAATGCCTTGAAGATTCTTCCAGTCACTGCCCGTTCCCTATGTTTGTCCGTTTGTCTGTGGTGACAAACAGGGCAGGGCAGGGCGGCCAGGGCAGCCACTGCGGGGGGCCGGGCGAGGTGCCATTTCTATCCTTTGGGGAAAACCGGAGGACCTGCCCTATTTGTCAAAATAGAAAATAAATAAATAAATACATAAAAATAGAAAAAAATGAATACAGACAAAATAAGAATAGAAAAAATAAAAAACTTGAAACAAACATAAACCAAAAAAAAAAGTAAAAACGCAAAAACTATAAAAAAGGAATGGAAACAAATGAAACAAGGAAAAGGAAATACAGTAAAATAATTTTAAAAATAGAAAAAATAAAACTTATAAATATTGAAGAAAAACCCTACTTGAACTTCTTTCTCCAAACGTCAAACTTGCATCCAAATAAAAATATATATAAAAGTGAAAAAGAAACACTTTATTTTTATTATAAATAATAATAATAATAATAAAACACACATAAAAATAAAAAAGTTAAAAGTTTCTAAAAAAAACTAAAACATGAACCAAGTTTAAAGAAACCGGGGGACTTCACAATGGCCGAAGGTCATGGGTACCCACTAGTTTTGAGTTAATTCATATTTGGAAAATGGATTTCCAGAATTAAAATGAATTTTTAAATTATTGTCTAGCAATTAAGGCCAAAATTTGTGTGGGATTTGTTTGATTTTAAGGTTTAATGTGTTTAATGTCTATTCACCGTCATGTGTTCAGTAACTAATCCTTTGTATGGTCATTAACCTTTGTTTGACTACTAAATATAAAAGTTTTGGATGAACATCTTTTTACATGGATGAAAAATGAAAAAATTAAAGATATATATAAAGGCAAATTTTTTTAACATGACCAAGAAAATGTCTAACTTTAATTCCCAAGTCCCCCCCCCAAATAAACACAATACAAACATATTAATTTGGTTTCCAAGATGTAAACACAAACTTTCACTTGCCGTTTAAAAAAACAATTCAAGCCTTAAAACTTGAGTGGATTTTTTCAAGTCAAAATCTAATGCACTCCACTTGGGAGAATCCACACCTCACACCAAATTTGAAAAAGAAAAACTATAAACTTAGAAATTAAAAAACTTCATAAAATTGCAAACAAAACATGAAAAAACAAAAGATGATGCAAGACATTCAACTTGAGAAAGATGAGTCTTTGGCACCCTAACTTCATATATTATCCCAAAGTTGAAATATCTTTAACATGCTCACATTATTTATCTATTTTGTCTATGTTTTATTTAACAAAATACTAATTAATTAAAAAATTCCCAAATAATCTTGACAATTATGTTACTAATGTTTGCTCAAACATATTGATCGTGTTTAATTTGAATCAATGTGTGAATATCATTCCGACCTTTCAACACTTGTAGGTAAGGTTCAAATTGAAGTAAATCAATTGCAAATCCATCCCACCTCCCATATTCCATTGATGTGGAATACCCTTCCTTCAAAAACCCTAAGCTATTGTGCATAAGTAATTTGGAAAATACATTGTTTGTTGGATTTTTTTGCAAGCTTAAATCTTGGGCCTTTATCACAAGTTCTCCAAATTTCAATATCTTTCGAAACACTCCTTTTAGTTATGACAATAATGTTTATTCATTCTACCCATCAATGTAAAATGTAGCAAGTATTATAAACAAAATCCATAATGCATGCACATTTATGTTCACATTTGTGCATTTGAAAATGGAATTGGCATCATTCAATTACCCATTTGACATTAATGTAATGTTTTTGTTCATGTTCTTTTTGTACATTTATATAAAGGAATTTTCAACACTCTTTTCATGCACAAAGATTGAAATTGGAATGAAATTAGGGCAATTTTTGTCAAATGCTTTCTAAAAGTACTTTGTGTTTTGCAAATCTTTTTAATTTGCACAAGTAAAATGAAGTAACACACTTGCATACCTTAACATTCATTACGGTCTTGCAAAACAACATTTAGGTTTTTTGGCAAGCTAGGTACTCAATGTTGCTCTTCATTTACATTTTGTGTAGGTGTAGGTGATGGTGTCATGGTCATGTTGTAATTCCTAGAACATTATAACAAACTTTATCAACAACCTTTTCAAAGTGAGTTCCACCCCTTGTCATTTTATGCACACATTCACTATGGTCTTGCATTGTTGTTTCAAAAACCATGGTTGTTAGTAATAAGTGGGAGGTGTAACACCCTCATTTCAAAAAAACTATAATTTCCAAGGACAGTGAAAAGTGCAATATTCATTTTTTTTACAAACCATAATCTTCCACGGCAATAAGAAGTGCAATACCCCCATTTGGATATAAACTTTAATTTTTGGTGGGAGTATGATCACAATCCAATAATACCTTCTGCAAATGCTTATTCCATTTCTACTTTGTGTGTTATCTTTCCATAGAATGTAGAAAATTTTGATTTTGGTTCATAAATGGGTTTTTTACAACAATGGATGTGAAAGGAAAATTTCATGATTCATCTATTGGTTTTATGTGTAGGATTTTGGCAAGTGGGTAGTTATAAGTCATAGTGATCACTTTTTGTGTTGCAATGGATTTTTTTTATAGTATACTCTATTCAATTCAAGTGTTGAATGAGGTTACATCAACCATTTCAAAAGTTCATTTTTTATTGGATTAAGATTGTCAATTTGAATAAAAATATATTCATAACAATTAATTTGAATTTATGGATTGTTATTCGTGTATACATTTCTATATAAATGCATTTTTTATTATCATGTTTCAATTTGAATGGGTGTAAGTAATATGATCACAAGTTCAACCTCATCTTGAAATTAAAATGTGAGCTTGGGATTTCATTTTGGCTTATGGTAGAATTACATGAATTACAATTATATAATTTGTGATAATGTCAAACATATATTAATGAAAAAACATGAGGACATCACATTGCGATCCTAAAACAATTTGGGCTAATGGGCTTGGGCTAGTGGCTTATGGTCTAAGCATTTTGGCTTGTGGTTTGAATATAAAAAGGATTAGACTAAAATCCAAGCAAAATCATAGGCCATATATCCTATCAAAGATGTCAAGTGTAGGCCAAAATGCTCAAACCATAAGCCAAAATGCTCATATCATAAGCCAAAGTGCTTAAGAATATTTTAAACTTAGGCCAAAATGCTCAAGCCTTATGCTTTATGAAAACTAATATTCCATAGTTCTTAAAACAATTGCACCATACATAACTTAAATAACAAGACAAATGCTTTGATCTAGAAACAAAATGTCCTCCGTTTCAGTACACAATTAGCATTAAGCAAACACATAAATATTTAGAATAGAAATATAATTTTATGATTGTGAAAATACTTCTTTCGGTTCGATGTTCAGACGTAGGCCAAAGAATTCCATCTCAAGACAATATCAAAATTCGACCATTTTGGGCTAAGGTTATAACATTCTAAAATAGTTTGGCAGATGGTATGGGAATTCTTAGCTTGTGGTCCAAGCATTTTGGCTTGTGGTATGAGCATTTTGAGTTGCACTTGACTCCTTTCCATAGGAACCCTAAAAACCTAGGCCTATGAATTTACTTGGGATTCCAATCCGACCCTTTGGGTGTTTTGCAACCTGAATCATGTTACAAACCTACTATGTACTAGAATCTGACTCAGAACTAGAACATGCAATCTGATTCCTCTTGTAATCAGAACATTGTCATAGTCCTTTTTTACAAAGAGATTTTGGTTTTCTAGGCATGTTAGTAGTACCTCTAGGGAAGAAAGTACTGTGACAGGTTATACTTTTCAATGAAGTGGGCATTTTTTTTCTTGGTATTGGTCATAGGACAAAAATGTACTACAAAATTTCCAAGTTCCAAGATTTGTTGTGTGATTGAAACTAGACTAGGTTTCTGAACCAGATTGGGTTTAGGGTTTATAGAATTACCAGAACCGAAGGTTTAGGATTGAAAGAACCCCTGATCAGAACTGCAGTAGAGGTTCCATTAAAATAATTACTTTGAACTAGAACCAGAGGTTGCAGCATCATACCAAAGGTTCTCCTTAAAACCAGAAACCTCACAACACTGGTTCAAATTTGAGCTTGCCACTGGGTAAATTTGAAATTGCAGACAAACAATGTGAACAATCACTGTAATGAGTTGGTCCTATAGTTGCATCCACCAAGGCTTAAACCCTATGACTTGCAGCAGAACATACACACCAACAATTAAGTCTTCATTGCCAACAAGTTGTTGATGGAATTTACCATTGAATTCTACCCAACTTAACCCAAGTGCCCATTGACTGGAAACCCCAAGCCTTCATGACTCAGTTGTGGTTCTATCTTGTAAACCCTCCTACCTCCACCCAACACAACCTAGGTAACTACCAATGTAAGAGGTTATGTATCATTGGTAAATGGGTAGGTGATGTAAGTGGTTATTATGTAGGTGGGAGTGTATGTTAAGCACTCAGTGTGGCTATCATGTAAGTTGGTAAATGTCCATGGTTGGTAGATAGTATGTAGTTAAATGCTGTGGCTAGCTATGGGACCCGAAAACAGTGAAAATAGTGAGCTGGTGGGTGCTGGTTCACTCTAGCCATTGAAGTCAGTGAATGTGCTGTGATCACTTTGGTAGCTGCAACTATCATGGCTGCTTGGGAGATGCAAACCTTACAATGATTATCTCTTTGGACTCTGCTTCTACGCAATCATCACCTAATATGAAATTCCACAACTCTAGTAAAATTTATGTTTTAGTAATGTTTTTATTGCCAATCTTGAGGTTGTTTTGTATAAAAAAACTTTGCTACCTACAACACTTAGGAAGAAAATGTACAGGCTCCAAGCTCTGGGTTTGGATGTGGTCTCTCAAGGATCCACTTTCGTTCACTTGTTTCTCTCACATTCTCATAGTCAGTCTCAACCAATGTTGGGTGGTTATCAAAAACATGGACAGATCCCTGGCTGTTATCAGGTTGGTTCTTAAGGTTTGTAATTGTGATGTTAAAACGAGCAAGGAAATGATTTTAATAACAAAACATGGTTCTCAAAAAGGTTGAAAAATAACCATTTATAAAATCCTTGGTTGTTTGAAATAACTGGAATCAACAATCCTCTCTAATTCTGATATATTAAAAAACTGGAACTGGCAAGTTATTTACAAAATGAGATATCCACACAGCACTACACAAGTCTCGAGTGTCAACTATTGTGCATCAAATTAGAACTACAGTTCTAGAATCCAGGCCAACAAGAGATCCTCAACCAAACCAAAGTTGAAACATGACTCAAAGCCTTCAACTCCATTTTATATGTAGCCTGCTCTACCCAAATATTCATGTGGTACACATTCTCCTTATATGCAATACTGAATCTCACATAGATGAGGGGATCAAGAGAAATATATGTTTCATAAATGGGTAAACAAAGAAGCTAGATTTACAACTTACAAAGGGACTCTTTGAGGAGTTGAAGGTAATATCTATCTAGATATTTTGTAGAGTGTGAAGAGAAATTTCAAAAATCTCCTTGAAAGAGCAAACATGATGGCAATGAAGGCCCTTTCATGAGAAGATGTACACAAAAACATTTCAAAATGTCTCTATCCCCTCACATGTTGACCTACAGGAAAAACTAGTCCAAATAGCAAAATTTGGCTTCTAATATCATTCCTTCCTATAAACCAATAATGGCCAAAATTCCACACACTATATCTTAAGAAACAAAACCTAGGATCTAATTTGGATTGTCTAATATATTTTGGAGTGCATGTTGTGTTGATGGTCCAAGTCAAGATATAATAATACAAGCAAATGCAAAAATGCCAATATATATATAGAATTTGTGTTTTTAAAACACATTAAGTATGGGAAATGACACATTAAGTGATGAGGACCTTGACACAACAAGTTTGATATTACATACATTACAAACACTTGGAAATGATATGAAAATGATGGTTTGAGAATTGCCAAGGACCTATGTTTCATCTTATGTGTAGTAATTTCTTTTCTTGGTAATGTAGATTGTGGGAGAATTGGTGATGGTTTGGGCCATTCGTCCCTTGATGGTTGATGCTACAAGGCCTAGCTTGCTTATTTACTTATGAAACAAAGTGTGCACATTTCTAATTACCACATGGAAGATTAATATGTTTTATACCATCTAGAGGGTGCATGTGCTCAACTATAAACTCTTTAGTATATATGTTCCATGTAAGTTAAGTTTGGATGAACATTTAGTAGTTATTGTCATAGGCAATAGTTGAAATATCCTTATCTAAAATATATTCATATATGTGTCTGTGTGAATATGAATGAACATATTTATGCATTTAGAACAATTTAAAATGAACTAAATGTAGTTAGGGTGATAATTTTTGTGGATGATCAATTTGAAATCATTTTGTTTGGTTGGATGATTCATATCATGTTATAACCATGGTATTGAATATTTTTATACAAATGATCATGCAAGATGTAATTGTTTGATTAATGTAAAGGAGAGATTAGGAGGAAAAGAGATGTCACCTCCAATGAAGGAAAATCTTTTGTAGCCTCATTTTATGCTAGTAAGAAATCAACAACTCATAATAAAAGATGAATGAATTCAAAAGAAAAAGGAAAAAATTAAAAAGTAAAAAACCAAAGGACAAAGAAACCGAGAAGAAAGGAAAATTTTATAATTAGCAAGAAGGACATAAAACAGAAAAATGTCCAAATAATGGAAATAAGGCTAACCTATCAATTGAAGAAGAAATAGTTCTTGTTGTTACATTGTGAATAAATGCACACACCACAAGAAATGTGTTATTTAAATTTTAGAGCTACTCATCATACGATTTCACACAAAAGTTAGTTTAGTGAATATGTTCAACAAGAAATTTAACAAATAATATTTTGGAGATAAAACACACCAACTAGTAATTGGGAAAAGGTTAGTGAAAGTAAAATTATCATGTGGTCAACTCCTTTATATACAAGAAGCATTACATGTTTCGGGGTTGAAAATTAATTTAATACATATATTGGGGAAACAAAAAATGTTACGTATAGTGTAAAATTTATTATTGATAAATGCATCATGAATGAAAAAAAATTGGCAAAGTGATTTTTAAGTTTAAATAAATAAATAATATTTAATTAATCTTCATACAATGACAATATAAAAGGAACAATGTTGCAACAATAGCTCCCATTGCAATCTAAAACCCAAATATCAAATTGACCTTGATAGGTGGCACCAAAAATCAAGCCATCTTAAAGAACAACATTTGAAAAAAATATTTTAAAAATATATGGTAAATTTTTTTAATGTCAAGACTAAATAATGAAGATGATTTTAACCCCACCTTAGTGGGAAAGTTGGATGTAACATTCAATCATTGTAAATAGCAGTTAAAGTGCCCCTTTGTAATATGTGTGTGTGTGTGTGTGTGACTATTCATGTCATGTGCAATAACATAATTGAAAGAATTAAAAGCCTATTGTTTTTACAGTCTATGTGCATTTGTAATTTTGTCATCATATTAGAATAGTGGGCAAGAAAATGTATATGGAATTATTAGAGTTAAGGATAGCCATAATTTTGTGGATTGATATATTTTGGTGTCATGGGATGGATTTGATAAAAAGGTTAAACTCTTGCATTGATATCTAAAGCGGATTGATTCCAATAAAATTTTCTCCAAATGATTTTAGGCAGATTGAGAAATTGGATGGCAAAAAATATTCTACGTGGATAAAAATAATTACATATCTTTTAAAGAAAGAAAAAATATGGTCCATAGTGAATGGAGTTGAAATAATTTTAGTAGCTCCCATCAAAGTAGTTGTAATTCCTTTACTTGAAATTGGGAAAGGAAACATAAAAAACTAGGATGAAAAAATATGATTGCGCAAACAATTCTTGTAAGTAATGTTAAAAATGTTTGTCTCCATCACATCACAAGTGCAACCACAATATAAAAAAATTTAAATAAAGGAAAAAAAAGGCTAGGATGAACTTGAAAGATTGTATCAAATGGCAAACATAACAAATTAAATCCTACTCAAGAAAGAAATTCATCAATTTAAGAATGAAAAAAAAAAAATCTATTATTACACATGACAAGAAAAGTCATATAATATATATAGTGATAACATTTTGGAAGTACAATGTGAATTGTTCAATTCTACTTTTATTCTATAACAAGTTTTTGTAACATACATGCACACATGTTGTGGAGATTCCATCAGTTAACTATGCACAATCGTACTAATATATAAATAATTTTTGCAATCAAACTTGTATTATAAAGGTTTCATGATTAAATTGCATGTGTAAAAAAATTCAACAAAAGTTGGCATCAAAACCCATATATACATTAGTACAAGCATTTGTGCATGTGATTGGCAATTGACAATAAATAAACTACCAAGTGGTTGGTCAATTAATACCCAAGTTTGTTCAAATCAAAATGATCAAAAATTGCCAAATTGGCATGTCATGTTCAAAAGCTAAAGAAGAACAATGACACTTACATCCCCCAACTTTGCTAGGGCTATTGAACCCTTGGTGGGAATTGGTCTTGGCATAAGATGCTTGATGTTGGGTCCAATATCCATAATTCAAGGCATGCTTTAAATTTACAAGCAAAGAGTTTGAATGCAAGTGAATATATTATGTTTAGTTTCGTCACATCACTTTGAATTACATCATCAACAACCCCACATTAAACATTGTCCATTTACCAAGTTTATAAATATTCCATCTTTTTAAAATCTCTTTAAAAAGTTCATGTTTTCAACACCAAGGAATCAAATTTGTTCACCATCTTTTTGTTTTCAATAGTCAACATCTTGTTAGGCTATAAAATTACGACTTGAATCAACAATGCTAAAACATTCTAAGGTAGAAGTGCATGACAAATGATCATCACATGTTGCACTACATTGCCACTCTAATAACACTAATAAAAAACAAGTCATTTTCAATGCTCATTGCTTTAGGAAAATTGATTATTATTATGTATTCAATGAAGTGGGGTATCTTTGGCCATTGGCAAAGAGGATAACATTTTACTCACATAACAAATGATCTTCAATGATAGTCATTAAACGATGTTCCTCCCATTTAAGCTTCTAAGATATCCCATCCCATGAGATGCAATGCATCTACATATTTTGTGTAAAAATGGCATATGATCATGAAAATCAACAACGGATATTTATAGAACAAGTTGTACTAATTTTTAGATGCATGTTATTTTCAAGACCAAAAACATGGACAAATATTTAATTTGGAGACATTGAAAAAAATGCAACTTCAACACCAAGGGGCAAAGTTGAACATTACATGTAAGTTAAAGTCAAGGGGGTTAATAATGACCTTCTTCATCACGATTAAGATGATTGAATTGGTTCATCTTATCAATTGTGCAAGTGACCCATTCTCTTGTGTTCATTTCACATTCCTTGATTTTTCCCCATGGTCGTTCTTTGATTTAAACTTGGTTCCTTAACTTTAATGTCAAGGATCAGCCAAGGTGCAATTAACTTTGATTCTTAATGAACTTATGGCCAAGCTCGACAAGGCAAGGTTATTAGCAAGCTAGTAGCCAAAATCAACTAAACCCTACACATTCAAAGGAACTTTCCAATACCAACTTGTTATAGTTGGTACCCATTTAGTTGTGATTTTAGATTATTTTTATAACCTTCATAATAACTTTCAATTGTGATCTGGTTGTGAAATCAAAATTTCAAATGGGAATACATAAGGAAAATAGTGTTTTGTTATGGCCTAAACACAATGTTTCACACTTAAACGTTTAGATGATGCATCTTCAAACACCTTGATGGACTCACCGTAAGTCCAAAGGTGAGGATAGCGGAAGGAGAAAAAGTTGGGGTGCGCTCCCTAGCTCACAACATTTTGGGGGTAGAGGGGCATGTTGGGGCTTCGGGATGGGGACTAGGAAGATTGACAAATGATTCAATTACTCACACGGACATGCACAAACCAAACAACAAGTTGGTTAGTGCATAGCTGGAGCATTTTTGGTGCAAGACAAGCCATGGGGAAACATGGACTCACAAGACTCATCATGGCCCGGACTTGGGGGAAGCCACCACCTTCTCCCTTATAGTATACTTTGTCCCTGGTCACGGGACCAACATCCAAATGTCATTTTGTCCTAGGACTCCCAAGTGAGAGTATATAAATTCCCAAAATTGGGATTCCCGCAATTTTGGAGGCCCATAAATTTGTGTGCAGACCTCCAATTGAAGTGACGTCTAAAGCAAAGTTGTATCCCTTGTCAAGAGCTTTTCAACGGTATATGGGACGCCACTTGAACATAAGGCATTCAGGGTGATTCTTGACTTTTAAAGGTCGGAAATCAAATTGACAATTTGATTTCCGACTTTTTTTTTGCCCATAACTTGTGTTTTAGGTACCCAAATGGGCCATGTGAGCCCATTTCAAACATCTACGTTCCAAGAGCTTTGCAATGATATAAGAAACTCTTTAATCCAATGAGTTTTGACCCTTGCAATTGCCTTCTGTAGAGTCGGGAGTCCATCGGGACTCTCTTGCACTCCCGAGAGTATGAAATGTGACTCATGGGATTTTTCTTGGCCCGCACTTTTGCAAGTCCTTGTCTTGCTGGGAAGCCCAAGGCTAGGGTTGCGACAAGATGAAAAACACAATATATATCATCTAACAAATTATTCATAATTGAATTTATAATTTCCACAATTTTACAATTTGACTAGAACAAAACTATGAAGTACTATGATTGGACATGAAATCATTTGGATAATGTGAACACAACAAGTTTTCAGGGTTTTGGTTTTGTTTTCAATGGCCATCAACTTTCTACATGCTAACGGCAAAAATTATTCCATTGTTATAGTACTGTTTCAAGGAAATTTATAAGCATAAGTAGGAAGTCTTGTTTGTTTGTGTGTTATGAAGAACACATTTGCATGGAGCTTGGATGGTGGAGGGAGCTATGACATTGAATGGAGGTTTGCATAGTCGGACGGTGAAAGGCAAGATAAGGAGGAGAATGGGGGAGTGATGTAGGGAGATTCTGATTTTTCTTCTTTTCATCAGTTTCAGGAAATAATAGGTTGGATTATTTGTGTTAATAGTTGTTGATTTTTGCTATGCCAATAACTACATTATAACACGAAATAAATCCTTAGGAATAATAAAAACTATAAGGGGTTGATGCTAAGGATTGATGACAAAAGAAAGGAAATCCAAGTTGTAGAAAAAGGGGCATGTAAAGGGACAAGTATGCATTTGGAATGGGGACCGTTGTTGCATCTTTTTTAAATCCATGTTGTAGGACAGGTGTTTGATGAATACTCAAAGCCTCAGTGGGGTGTCTTTGGGTTGGTCAGAACGAGATAAATGAGGATAGAAGTGGGAAACTCTTAAAGATGTATTTGTAGCCTATTCTTGCACAAAAACCTTTTTTTCTTGAGTGGTTCTAAGTAAAATTGGTATACATTGCTCATACTTTGATTCGGACATGTAGATCTAGATGCTTATGAGATTAGGGTTTATTTGATAAGGGATTTAATGATCCTTTGCATTGTGGCATTAGTTGGAGAAAGGGTGAGTTAGCAGCTCATATGGTTTGAAAGAACCTTGAGAGTCTGACCTCAAGCTATACTTCAATAGGTTTTAAACTTTTAATGTATGGTTTAGTACATGGAAGCCAACTATTTGTTGCCATTATGACAAGTTTGTGAAGGTTCACACGTATGAAACAATTGATAATTTACATATATTGAACTTTGTTCTGTTGGAATCAGTAGCACCAATAAGACTACTGGTAACATGGGTTACAATGTAAGTCTTGGAATTGATAGTGTTATAGAATTCTTAGGGTTTATGGCTCTGCTTTCAATTTTTCACACATAAAATATTGTTTTTTTTCACCCCTTTCTTTTGGTTACAATACAACTAACTATTGGGATGTTTTGATTGTGGAAATTAAAGCTAATGGAAAAGTTGATAGGTCTACATACCTCCATTGAAAGTTGTTTTCATTATATATAACTAGCTCCAGGGGTTGATTAATTATCTAAACCATAACACTACCTAGTCCACCAATGTTGGGTGGTTCTTAAAATGATGGATATTTACTTACTAATTATCATCTTGGGTATATATGTTCATTTGCCCACCATTTTTCAAAAATTTCCAAGTAATTGATTTTGGTTACACCACCTTGGTTTTCAAGTTTGTTTTACAAATCAAAGAACTAGTAATTTATTAATCACATTCTTTCATGAAAATCATTATTTCTTTGAGGTTTTTGGAAGAAATGAGATTCATGGTTCTTTGATTGTGATTTTTTTTTCAAAAAACCAATACAAATTCATCATTTTTAATAAAATGAATAGTTCTTAAAAAATTCAAAGAACTTCCAAAACACTAGTCCATAATACCATACAACAAGTGTGAATTTGAAATGGAGGACTTCTTTAAAAAAAACTTCAAAAGAAGAAAAAACCTTGCAATAGGGTAAATTAAATGGGGACTGAACATTTAAATGTTCCGAGCAGGCTAGATTCAAGGGAAGAGCTTCATTGTTTCTGGTGTCTAAACAAAAATTGAACACCTCTTATTGAGACATCTAGCTACATCGAACTTTACAAAGGCCTATACACCCAAATTTTTTTCTTTTGGTATGTTATTTTGTTGCTATTAAAGTTCAAAGATGATTTGTAAAACTTCAGGTGACACTCCTATAACACTTTAAATTGTTTAAAATGAATAAGAAATAAGAAAGTTATGAGGTTTCAAAATAAGAGGGGTCCAAAAAGAAAGAAATAAAAAAAACACACATATTGTAAGTTAGAAAGCTTATTTTTCTTGTTATTTCTCCATTACTCCTTTTCCTTTGCACTCAAAAGATGGTGCAGAAGATGGTTCGTAAAGCTTCAGGTAATGCTCCGCTAACATTTCAAATCATTCAAAATGAAACACATATGATGAAAATATAAATAAGTATTCGAACATAGGCAGGTGATCGATTGGAGATGGGACGATTGAAAATAAGCTTTACAATGCAGAAGGTGGCACCGTCAACTCAACGCCTAAGATGCTCATATGAAACTCATGGCCTCTGGAGAGGTTGGGAGTTTGCGCCTCCTGAACATTAAAAAATTTGCAGGGAAAAAAGATGAAAAGAATCAATTGGTAATAGGTCGTAGTGAGGGCAGCCGCCGCTGATTATAAAGAATACCGTTACAGGAATGAGTTTTTATGGTAATTGGGGCCGTTCAACGGATAGTTTCGCCAGCAACTAAAACGGCACTCTAATGGCGCACTCCCGCCACCTCGAGGCTCGCATTGCGAAGAATGAAACAATCAGCGACACAAAAGTGGCTCCTCTCGATTTGCGTCTCACCACCTAGTTTTTGAACTTGGGGTTGGTTTTTGTCTATGGCGACAAGGAAGAGACGCAGCGCAGTAGAATTTAGGGTTTCCAATCGACGAGGATTGCATGCATCTTTCGCTCATTCAATTGTGTTAGTGTCCGAGGAATTTCATTCTTCTCGCATCATCACGCGAACTCGTCATTACTCTGATCGTTTTTATGTACTATCGATGCTGTAATGTATCATTGATCCTCTGTTTTGTTTTTTTTTTCTTTTGTTTTCCTGTCGAAGGTCTTTTTGAAGCTGCTGTCATCTTCGGTATTCGTTGCAGGTTGGTTAAGCCCCCCTTTCTATGTTCAAATCTTGTGTGCCTTCTTCATGTAAAAGCTCCTGCTTCTCTGTTTTGTTTATGTCTGTTTTTTCTTCGGCTCATTGGATTATTGCTGATTTTTTTTCCTCACAGATTTAGGTGTATGTTCATAACAGTAAGTAAGGTTTTGCGTTTTCTGTCTTTGATAAACTAACGTATTCCTTGCCTGTTTTTCAGAATTCCTGCGCTATGGAATCCTTTTGGTCTATTGCTAACAGCTGGAACAGGCAGTTTCAAATGCTGTCATGAATCTCCGACTAGGAAAGAGAGGTTCTCGATGCAATTGCAAACGATAAACACGCACGTTTGGTTGGTTTAGTCCTGGTGAGTGTTCTTCTAGTTCGAGTTTTCCCTGCATTAGCCCTGCACTCGGAAGCTGCAGTTCCCCTGGCCCTACGGCACATTCAGGTCTTTAAGGCAATTCTGTCTCTCATTCTGGCTAGGTTGCCTAAAAGCTCTGGGATATTCTACTCATGTTGCCGCCATGAAAAAGTATGTGGAGAAAAACTTCTTGGTTCTTTGTGGGGCCAAGCGCATGAGCACATATTCTTTGCCTAGCTGATCAAAGTTTTTTACATTTGAGTGGAGCTTACCAGAGTATTGATGCTTTGTGCTTTGTATCATATTTAGGATTCATGCAAGGCCCTTGTTCAGACAGAAAAATATCCCTCCGGACTCCTCCTTCTCTTCCCAAGGTTTGCCACATTGTCTCTGGGATAGCAATTAGCACTTTGCCTCTTAGTTCTATGGGGGTTACTTAACGTTTGTGTGGGAGGGCTCCTGAGTTTCATTGCACCACTCCTGCTAATGAAGGACTGAGAGTTGGCATCAATTGAATGTTTCAGCAGGCAGAAATACCAGGCATGGATAACAGCAAGTCTCTATTTAGAGTTGCATCTCGAGGCTACCAAGAAAATTCGTGTCCAAAAGCATTGCACTTGTTTATGGAGAACTGTGACCCTAACATCACACAAGGATGGACATCGACGCTGGTGAAGAACAACTCTATGCCTGAAAAATCCAAGGTGGTTGTTTCGATTGAAAAGTCATTGTGCCAAAGAGAGCTGAATTGTGATGGTCTTCAGGTGAGTGTGATGAGGAGGACCCCAGAAAAGGAGTTCCCTACCAAATTCCCAGCAACATTGACACAAAGATGTAGATCACCAACATGTGCAGCCAACAACCTTGACTATACATCACCTGTACAGAGTCAGCGCCGGAATTTCCTCAAATCCAAGCGTCATTTGCTGCCTGGTTGGCATGCAGCTTCTAAATCTAAAGGACAGGTTGAAGCTTCACCAGTGGATGAACAGCACCCCAGCACAAGCTTTTGTGGTCCCAACTGTGAGATATCTCCAGTGTTCAATGATGCACATGTAGCTCACAAGGAGCACGACGAGGATGATAGGGTTGCTGGTCGGTGCGATGATCCTACTAGTATAGAGGTGCAGCTTCAGACTGCTGGTATCCATGGCAGGGATGGATTGGTTGAAGATGAGAAAGGGGTTGCTTCACCCTCTACATTTAACTGCAAACATTCTCTGGAGAACAGATCACCTAATTGTGGAGGATGTGAAGAAAATGTCCCTGTCCAAATGGTGTCTGGCAAGGGAAATGGTTGGGGTGAATTTGTGGAAGGTGAACTCACACTATGTGAGTCCAATTGTCGGCAATCTGCAATACAATTGTCACTTGATTTTGAAAGATGCGAAGCTAAAATGGTTGATCCTCCCCATATGGTATCAATGGAGAACAGGAACAGCTGTAATGTCTTTGAGGAAGGGGATCCTATGCCATCTGTAGCGACTTGTAGTTGGCAGGATGAAGAGCTGGATAGTGCAGTTCAGCTGGTTCATGTAGATGGTAGGGTATGTAAAGAAAGTGGTTGTTTCCACCAGACCATTGTGGATGGAGACATGGTTGCAGAGTCTTCTCAACTGCCTGCTTTAGATGCACCTGTGAAGAGCAGTGGGAGGGATCTTTTCACTGTGAACAATGAAGCTTATGCAGATGAATTGGTTTCCCTTAAAAAACGAGCAGCAGCTGACAGGAAGAATCCAGAAGACTGGATGTCAGATACTTTAATCAAAGAAGCAGTTAGTCGACTTGCACCACGGGGCGAAGGTGGTGTCAACATGCTGATACAGGCATTTGAGAGCATTATGTTCATGGAAGCAGAAGCACATGATACTAAGCCTGCTTACAGGGTATTTGGTAGCCCAGTTGGAACTTCAAAAATTCTGCAAAAATTCAATAAATACCATGGAGACAGAAGCCCCTCAGGCCTTGGGAACTCAATTGGTAAAGTGCAAGATTGGCATGAAACACTGGTTGCAACAGCTAACCCAGACACTGAGGATGAACAAGAGCAAGAGATGACTGTGAGGGGTTGCAGTGACTACAGTGATGCAGAGCAGCCAGATAATGAGCAAGATGGACTGAGAAGCTGCCCCACTTCTGTGGAGTCTGCAGAGAATCCTTGTTCTGTGAAGTTAGCTTCCTCACCATCTCAGAACTACAGTAAATGTTTGATGTCATGCCTTGGAGCTACCATGTTTCTTTAAACTATTCTCTGGCTTTATCCCTCCTTTAACCAGTTAGGTTTTCCCCTGCCATTTGTGGTGCATTTCTATTGAATTGTTCTAAAACAGGTGATTGAATGGTGCTTATCTCATGCAGCCCTGCAGATCCAGTGGAAGAGCACAAGAAAGGGCGGGGAGCTGTGTTTTCTGCTCTGGATGCAGTTCCTCCGTTGGATGATAAAGTGAGAGCAGCAGCTATCCTACCTTTGTCATCCAACCAAGACCAGTTGGTTTTGTTTGAACACAAGACTTGTTTTATTGATCTACCTCATGTAAAGTATGTGGAAACAGTCTGCTTGTATGATCTTGTTCTTGTTCCTTTTGTATTGACTTTGTGTGGGAAAGAACAGGTGATTACTGGGCATGCACACCCATCAACTTCAAGTAATTCAGTTGTGAGTCAGGGTTCATATGCAACTCAAAGCCAGGCAGAGGCTGGAAGCAATGATCAGCTGAAGCGATACACCTCATTGCAACCCTTCAGACTACGCACAGAGGTATCTTTCTATCGAACTACCAGCTTTGCTTTTGAGAAGTTTTGGTTCTCTGGATGCAGGGTTCCAGAGTCCTTGTTCTGAATAATTTTTTGAGTGGCCAGTTTCATTTTCTGATATTGTACATTCATGCAGGAAAGGGGAGCCTTGAAAGAGTATGAATTTGCTAAGAGACTGGAGCAGTTGTGGTATGAGGAACAGCGTCTCCGTGTCCCTGTTGCTCAAGGCCTACCATGGACTACTGATGAACCCAATGTACAGTTTTATTTGAATTATCATGTACTTTTGCATATCTGGTTGTTTGTATTAATGCCTCTTGCTGACTTGGACCATAGAACATCAGAAATTTGTAATAGCAGAATTTGTACAATTTTGCAGGTGCCATTTAAGCCTGCACCAAAGGAGCATACTAGACCAGTTGAATTTACACTCCTCAGTGAAATCAGGGCCCATGAGCGTGCAGAGTTTGACAATTATGTATGTCACTGAGACCCCTACCAAAACATATAGTTTTGGCATCTGAATCTGTGGTCATCTCCTTTCTATGTTGTGGTAATATTCCCCATTCAAAAATACTGGTGAATGGTCACAGGTTGCTGAACGGAGTTATCAGATGGAGCTAAGGAGACGAGAGAAAGAAAGGATGCAACAGGTTAGTTTAGGGTTGTATCATGGCCTGCATGATGTGCATGCTATAGCTGTGATTTGTGTTTCACAAATGTGCTACTTTCAGTAGGTTTGCATAGTGCTTTGGTTATGAAAGTGATCCCCTGCTTTGGTTTTAACAATCATGGGAATGCAGTTAGAAGCACAGGAAGAGGTCAGAAGAATGAGGAGGGTTATGGTACCTCGTGCACAGCTCATGCCTTATTTTGACCAGCCTTTCATACCGCAGAGGTAACCCTTTGAGCCGATGTCAAGTTGTGTCTCTATATGCAGCAAAATGTCCACCATTGTAGTAGGTTTAATCACCTGATGGGTTGTGATTTTGTGCTCACAGATCATCAAAGAGGCTAACTATGCCCAAGGAGCCTAATTTCCACCACATTCAGAACAAAAAGATGAAGTGCAGTACAATGGCCACCACCTACACAGCATGAGACTGAACATGCTGTGTTGGTCACTAATTATACCTTGTATCAGGATATTAACTGTATCAATATATACTAGAGGTTGATAATGTTGAAGATTCAAAAGATTGAAAAGTCTTGGAGCATTAACTGGATGTAATCTCATTGCCTTAGGTTTTTGTTGGGGAATCTTGATCCTGTGAGAAAAGTAACCAGTCGTAAGGTTATGTGTCTAAAAGCACAACCCTGACTGTCATTTGGAAAGGTTTTTGCGAGAACCTACAGTTTGTGGCCATTCATCATGGATGAAGATGTTAAATTGGCACAGTTTTCACCATGTCAGAAGAACACTATATTATGCTGTGGGCGAGAGCAGCCATGTGAAAGAGGCCAGTCCCTTTCACTTGTATTCTTATAAACTGAAATGAATTTCCCATTGCATTGGTACATTTCTGATGTTGAATCCTTATATTAATACTAGAAATTCCAGACTGAAGGTTGCTCAAGGTTTGGAATATTTTGTTATCTTCGTCCTGTAGGTGTATGTTTACAATTCTTGAATCCTATGTTAAAGCAAGTTAAGTGGTTAGTGTATGAAAGGTTGGCAAAGGGAGTTGAGTGTGCCTAGTACCGCAGTACACAAATGGTTTTGGCATAAATGAAATTGTTTCTTATTTTTCTGAATTTTTTGAAAAATTATTTATCACTTGTGCCGAAATTTTAATAATTCCCATAAAATTAAATTCTGTGACTGCCTTGAACTTCACACCTACCAATCCTTCAATTTAAGGATGTGAAAGTCTAAAGGTCCCACAAAGACAGCAAAGTCATGTTTTTTGGCATGTATAAACATTACATGCTGAAAATTTCAGAATTATAAAATCAATTGTCGAAGTTAATTTGAAATTGACTGAATTATTCGACAGTTTATTGTTGAATCCCTTCCGGTAGTACCCTAGTGTGTTTGAGCCTTGTTGCTTATATTGATAGCAGCATGTTGACAGCTCTGTGGACAAATCAGAGGGTGTGTCATCATGTACCCGGAGGAGATTGGTGACATGTTTTGATTATATTGATAGCAGCATGGTGACAGCTCTGTGGACATCATATCAGAGGGTGTGTCATCTTGTATCCTGAGGAGATTGGTGACATGTTAACTCCTAAAGAGTCCATATGTACTCTCATAGCCTACCACTATGTGTTGGCTCTGCCTGGCAGGGTAGAGACATTGAGATGCACCCAAAAACTGGCCAAAGTTTGGTATCCCTACATTCTAGGTCATGTGGAGTGTCCCAAAGAAATATTTCTAGCATAACTGAAGGTTTTGTGTAGGCTTCACCATGTTAACACCATATGTTTCCATATGCCATTTCCATACTTCTCAAAAATAATATCTCAATAATGACAGTGAATCTGTGTTCCCTCCAGACTTTTTTACTTGTGAGGAACTTCACTCAGATCTAGCTTGTTGGTTTGGTACACATGCTCTATAAGCAATAAGCTGTCAATTTTCTTCAAGGATTAGGCATGGACATGGGAGTCACTCAACTAGTTGAGATGGGTCAAAAAACCAAATCATATGGATGTCAGCATTATCCTCTCTCTCTCTCTCTCTCTCTAACTAACATAATATAGTAGCACATTATTTGTTCTACAATTGTACCATTGAATATACCAAATTGTCTTACACTAGATAGTGCACTATTTGTGCACATGGACAATGAATACTAGCAATAGTAAGAGTGGAGCTTAGCACTAGTGTACTGGTACAGGACATCACAGATAAATTAATTCTAAATATTCAGACATATATATATGTAATAATACCCTAACTATACCACCTGAAACTTGTCAATGCAACTTCAATGACAAGGCTAATGGAAAAAAACACTAGGATACTTTTGCTTGTCTCAATTAGTTCATGTGTCATAATTAGAGTCCAAGTTTTGCTTGTATTTGTTGGCTCCGGCCTTAGGAAAGAGACTCCACATTGGTGCAGGATTTGGGCATAAATTTTTGGTAGAACTTGACCCAATTTGTGGAGTGACATTTGGAGTACCATGTGTGCATATGATGGATGGGCATGTTCCATAAAAATGGATGCAATTCCATGAGAAGTTCTAGATCGGGTAAGAGAAGTTTTTAGTGTGAAGTTTAAACTTTGCCATAATCTAGCAACTCTGCCCATACTCAACATTTGGGCCTGTTAGACTGTGCTATGGCTTTTGCCAGCCTCAACATATCCAGCAAAAATGCTGCTCACCACAGCCATTTTACTTAACCTGTTGGGCAAATCTTTACTGATCTCATCCAAAATATGGTATGCAGTGTGTGGGTGGAGATGTTGTAAGTCGTTACCCAAAGAGCAGCATGTTTTCTTTATAGATCTCTATTGGAACTACTGATCTGGGGCACTGAGCTATTGTCAAATTATGCTGCAGCCTGCATTTCAATGGTTATATAATCTGAGTTCTGTGAAGGGTTTTTGATAACTGCAAGCAGCGAAGTTGCATAATGTCTGTGCCCTAGGGCATGGCTTCTTTAATGGTGCATGTGAAAACAACTTGATTTTGCAAAAGAACTGGCTCTGTAAGAGAACTGGCTGTTTCTTCCAAACCAGCAACAGTTCTTGAAACAGAAGAAATGTTCCTGAAAATATATGTGGGACAGAACCAACTGTCCGTGGTTCAGTGGTCTCTCCCTGAGCTAAGGCAGAGCCATCAAGCTGAGACTCATCAGTCATCGTCTAATGCTCTCTCTGCCCCTTACTTTTGGAAAGTCCAAACCGGCAACAATTAAAATAGGAAACGTAATTCCATGCAGTTCCCAAAAATGAATGCACAGTTTCACACTAAAACACCACCAGCTGGTGAAAAACACTCCTCAAAATGGGAGACCGAAGGAAAACTATTATATTGTTTAGTAGTCTCTGGCTTACAAGGCAGCTCAGCCAATAAGTACATGGGGACCCAGAACTAGCTAGCTAGAAAGATTGTGAACTTGATGAGGAATGACAGAAAAACTTGAATTAAGCAGTTCATGCAGAGGAGGCAATGTGAGTGATGCATCATTAGGCCTATTCCTGACCCCCAATAGCTCCTTGCCTCTCTCTCTCGCCCAGATAGAGAGGAATGAAGCTAGTGAGAGGCAGGAAGAGGCAGGCAGCCGCACATCACTCTACTCTGTCTCTGTGTCTCTTCAATAGCGGTTTCTCGAGAATCTGTCTCTAGTGCAGATCACATTCTCATCACATCCCCCAATCCCGACCTCGTTCACCAAAAAAGAATATAAACTTTAGAACTAGCGGAGAACCTGATTCAAAAATCCATGATCTTGGTTCAGGTTGGGGTTGGGTTCCCCAGGATCATCAAGTTGCGAAGGAAGATCAATGTGCATGACGCTATTGAGCTACAGACTCAAACCTCTGATCATAGCTACATGGCTGGTCAAGCGTGAGTTGCAGGAAAGAGCTGAAGCCTAAGACTAAGTTCGGTTGCCTAAAATGCTGGAGACGCAGGAATATGGTCGAAATCGGAAACTTGCAAATGGGGAGAAGTCTAGCGCTGGGCTTCGACAAAAGCTGAAGTAGTCTACACTCTAATTTATAAGATTTTCGGGGACCTTGCGTGAGTTCCAAGTCGATGGTGGTACTTGGACCTTGCAAAACACGTTTGTCTCCGTAGCTACAATGACAGAAGTGAGTCCAAACACCAGCTAGGCAATTAGCCACAGCCTTGAATGGACGGATCTTGATGTGCACAAGCTTCTGGTGCAATGATATGATCAAGACTAGTACAGTCTGACACAAAATGTGACTTGAAAAATGTGAGACTGCATAGAAACAACAACGGCTGATAATTTCCATCAATGCTACAAGCTAATAGGTTGGAAGCTTGTCACACAAGCAAACTGTCCTGAGTGACAAAAGTTTGGGTCTCACTAGATCAGTTTCTCCCTGGAACTACAAGCGCTGCAGCTTGAGCTGAATCTTCTCAACACAAAATATTCAAACCCATGATTAAACTTGTCATGCAAGCTCAATATATACTTCTATTCAGCTCTGTCCCACTAGCTTTCTTCCGATTTAATGAACTGATTCTAACTGTGGAGGTGTGTATGCAGAGACTGCGAACTCCGGGAAAGAACTTGACTAATATTCTGAAGCAGCATCAGATGCAAAAGACTAGAGAGAGGGACAAAAGTTGCTGCAGCTGCTACCTGGGATGGGGCAAATTTCACCAGATTTCAAAGCGATTTTTTCCCAACTTCACAAAATCTAGATCATCAGCTGGCATGCATCCAATGGGGTTTTCTTGTTTTTCCTTAATTCCAAGAAAGATTCGGCAGACGTCCACAAAAGTACACAGAGCTAATCATTTTGTACAGATCTACTGGTGGTTAGCAAAAGCAGCATCCTTAAAGCATGGTGGGTGTGTGCAACGCGCACCATGTGAAGAAAAAACCTGTGACCCCAGCAGCTGCAGATTTTCACACCTACACACACACACACACACATTGAGGCAATTTAAGCTGCAATGTAAGGACCGTTTTACACTAGGAGTCAGGGCCAATGTGAACAACCCAAATTAATCAAGCAATCCTATTGGTCAAAAGTTGAAATTGGCCCCAAGTGCTTTACACTTATAGGAGTCGAGGCTGAACTAGAAAAAATCTTTTCAATCTGCCCCAAGCTACTAATAAATGCTGAACTTTATGGCCTTCTATTGGCCCCAAGGCTGAAAAAAAGGATACCGACGAATTTGGGAAGCCAATTTGCAACCCTTTGGGGCCAATGTTCCAGCTTTTATTCATATCTTGATGTCCATGTTCTAGCATTTATTAGTAACTTGAGATGCCAAACAACAATCCAAAAATGCTCAAAGTTGGCCCCAAGTTTTTTGGGCCTTGACTTCTAGTGTAAAGTGGGCCTAAGTACGTGTGCACACATGCAATGCTTCATCATGTTGTAAATTTTAATCATGTTCAAAATTATTTAGGCATTTTGTTGTTCTATGGATGAAATCAAGTGTTTTTCTTTGTAAAACAATTCGCCAAATTTTGACCCGAAAAATACATTTTTGACCTAAACACAGGATTTTCCATGGCATAAGAAAAAGCCCCAAATTCGCAAAATTTTGGAAAACAAAACTCCAAATTGTCAGATTTTTATGATAAGTTTCAGTAGGTAGCCAAGAATATAGAGAGATTCTTTTTTTTTTTCTTTTTCTTTTTTCATACTTTCATATCTAATATGTTGCCAAAATCTGGCTAAATCATCTTATGGTGATTGCCACTTCAGCTACATCACAAGATTGAAAAACAAAAAACCCTGGAGCCATGGTGGCCAGCATCCCCAGGAAAATTTTGATTGAACTGAAAACATTCATCCCAATTGGTTCTTGATTCATATGTAGATTGTAGGTCCAACAATCTTAACTAAATTTTAAATTAATTTAGATCGATTTTAATGAGGTTAAGTCATAAGGTCAATCAATCTTTGTATTCACATCTTTCATGTAATGTTATGCATTTCCTTTCTCACTTTGATCATATCTATGGTTTGAATTTATCATTTTGACCAGAAGTTTTCTAAAAGCTTAGAAAATCAATTTAAAGCTCACTCAAAAAAATTTAAATTATTAAACAAATAAATTGGAAATATATAGTCAAATATTTTTGTTTCATATCTATGCAAATACGTACATTGTCAATTTCCAAATTTATTGTGCATTCATGATAAATAGAATTAGGTATCAAAAATAAATTCCATTTATATTGGGTAACAAAATAATCATCTTATAAAATGCACAAGTACTTTCAAAATTTTATAAAGAGTGAGCAACCTCAAGATTTTGATAAAATGCTTCATTGGAATTGGTTTATGTAGGATGGGTATTTTGGTGATTGTCACTATGACAATTCCAAAGTCATTTTGGATTATAATTCGTTATGGATCAAATTCTAATAATTTTTTTGTTTCTTTTGTCTATTTGTATCTTGTTGTTTGTCTTGCACCTTTTCAATGTTGTTTGTTTGTATTTTGTTGTTTGTCTTGCACCTTTTCAATGTTTTTTTTTTGGGTCTATTTGCACCTTGTTGTGAACTTTTTTAATGAATCGAACTTTCATTGACATTTTGCCTATCAAATCAAGAATGTAAGAAAATATTAATGAAACAAAATGACATATACTGAAATTTATAAAATTCTATCTTTTTACAACAAAATTATTATGCCCAGAAAAAATAATTTTGTGTGTGATAGGTCATATCTTTATGTTGCTCAAATGTAATTGAAATAGCAGCTGCTAATAATGCCATTATAGTTGGTATGAGCCATGTTTCTTATTTTATGATTTTGCGGGTACCTTTATTTCAGACTCAAAGCCTTTATTCAGACCTGGCAATGCACATTCCATAACATGTTATTATCAATACAATGGAGGATCACTACAAATACTAAAAAAAATTTACAAAAATACAAGCACTTGTTTGTTGTGTGTTTTGTTGAAATCGTTTCTAAACTGTAAATGGTTGAGCAAAACATGTTTGGGAAAACTCTTTGTAGATGAGGAAGTACCTTCTTATGTGTAGGGTAATGACCCAGCTAGCCCTAGGGGGGGCATTGCACGACATAAAAATCAACCAGATTTTTACTTTAAACTTTTTTAGTGTGATTCTTTATTTAAAAGTATGGAAGGTATTTCAAAAAGCAAAGCAACCGTAGAGGAGAGCATTTCACTTTTTGAAACACCCACTCGCAGCTGACGCTCAATTATGTCATATACGACATCCTCAATTTAACACGACAAAAAAATCGTGAGGGTTTTTAGGTGCATGTTTTTTGGTTGGATGGTGTAGAATGTAGACTGCATGCAACCTTTGTTTCATAATGTTCAAACTTCCCTCACATTCCCTAACTACTTATCTATGATACATACCCACTTGAAATACTTAGATAGCGTGATGGGGAAGTAGTAGGGTTTACACTCCCTATAAATTAGTAAGGTGGAACCAAGGTACTCAATCAATCGTGGTTCATGGGTCTTCAATGGATGATGCACTGGTGGGTGCTGAGTCACATAGGTACATTACTGTATTAGCTAGTCCCTGAGGACACCTTTGATTTTGCGGGATGTAGTCTTTTATCATGTACATTTTGGTCCCACTTGCAAAAGAGCAGATGAAAAGTGTGTGTTTTCCTTGCAACCTTTTGATAGTTTTCAGCATTTTGATTCTCTGAAAGTTCAGGGGGAGCTGTGAATCTGCAACCCATCGTGGTGCACGCTGTGCGAATTGCTTTTTTGCATTGGCTCACAGTCTTGGGATGTGTTACTGACCTACAAATGTGTCTAACTTGAATTGCAACATTTAACTCGTTACTATTAATTTAGTGTTTGTCACAAAACTTTTTGCATCTTGTGGATGCTTGAATGCTTGATCAGAACAAGCATAACAAGCATCATTGTTGTTGTCAATAGCTTTGATACCCAGGAGGTACCACCCAGGTACCTATCAGGTATCACAATAAAATACATATATATTTAAAAAGTAGCGTGCGCATTTTGGTAAAGCAAAATGCATGTGATTCAAGCAGCTGATGCTTGATTACATCAGGTAAGATACCCTCCATATACCCTACCATGTAGATGGTTAGAACTTAGTACATAGGTAAGGGCAACTGAGTTCTTAGTACTAACTGGGTAAGATAGTAGAAAACAGAAACTGAGCTAATGACCATGGTTAGCTAGTGAACTGGACTCCAATGGAAAAGTGCTTCTGTCCATCCACCATCCATCTTTCCTACTTAACATATAGTAATAATCGTTGGTATTTCCCACTTATGTTTGTGTACCCTACAACTTTGATATAACCAATGGAATTATAGTGAGATGTTTGAAACTTTTAAAAATAAGTCCCTTGAATGAACCAAAATCTCATGTGATGCACAAAATATACAAAATACAAGGGACAAAACTTAGATGTTTTGAGCAAGGATCATCCATGTGCTTAAAACTTTGGCCTTTATAAAAATTACATCTAATCTGGAGCTCATCAAATATGTGTAAAAACTTTACTTAATGGAAATCACTCACTTAATATATTATTTTTTTATTTTAAAAAATTCTTCCACACAATCAAATAATACATGGGTTTATCATATCATACATCCAATACACATAAGGTCTTACCACAACTTACAAAACTTAAAAATAGACTACCAACATTAAAATATGGAAATCAAGAATGAACCCAAAATTTGCCCATTACCTTTCAAATACATGGAATGAAAGTGGATGAATTACCCACTTTTCATCTAAAATTAATAATATTATCATTCGTTAACTTTAGACCAATAAGTGTATCCCATTTATTAGTTTTTTAGAACACTCATCCTCTCCATGGATTTAACCCTTATACTATTTGACATCTCTTTATGTAAAATCTAGTATTTGTTTCTGAATTGATGAGGCCAAACTAATTGATTTTTTATTTGTTCTTTTTTTAACTCAAAATAGTTAACTTATCCAAAGTAGGTCCCTATTCAAACATATCCTTATGTGTAGGGCCTGTATGGAATTATTAATCATTTTCACCAATCTTTCTACCCTAGGCCCTAACCAATATTATTTCTAAGCACCCAACTTTGGTGTTACAAAAACCATAGACATGTTCAAATTGGATTTTTTTAGCCTCATGTGAATGATCAGCTTAAATTATCATGTGACTTTGTCTTTCACCAAGTTAGCATAAATGCAACATATGATTTCTTTCCAGTATTGCTCAACTCTAAGTTCACTGAAAATCAAAATCTTATTGACTTTCAAGGGTCCAAATCCTTGTAAACTATGGCATTGATTGGTTCAAAGTTAAACAAGGTAGTTGTTTAGCTAGCTTGGGAAAGACAGACTTTAAGTGAGTTTGAATTGGACTCACTCAAGTGCAGCATGTTGGACAGTCCAAGATCGATAACAAAAAGCTTTGTCCCTTCTACATTCAGAAGAATTTTGGACATAAATTCCTATGCATTTGGAGTGGGCTTTACTTGGCAAACCTATTTGTAGATCTGTTAGCATGTGTTCACAAGAGTATATCACACTCCTCAGGCTGGCAGAGTGTGTTCACAAGAGAAATTGCATTGTTCTCCTTGCTAGCAGAGAGGGGGTTTAGACACCCTTCTTTGTTCTTTTTCCAGAGTGTTTTATGTATAGGAGAACATTGAACTCAACAATATTTAAAACATTCTAACTATGAACCATGAAAAATTAGCTCGCTTCAGCTTCTTTCTTGAACCCACTAGTTGAATTATGGCAATTCTCACTTCCAACTCATAACCCCATAACATGAAATCCTCTCCATTCGCACAATTCAATCTTGAAAAGTTGTACAAAGAGATAATGGCAGCCCAAATCATCCATTGTAGGTATGTTTCAACAATCCTAGGGTTCTTTAGGTTACACATCAATTCCTTTTAGAGCTCTCACTCGAGTGAGTACTCCTTCTCACACATACACCACCACTTTGTCCCAATAATGCAACGTTTCTCTCCACCCAGCCCAATTGTTATAATAAAACCATGTTTGAAACCTCTTATTTTTTCATCATTTTCTTCAACCATTCCTTACACTATGCAAAATGATCAATGATCTGTCTACACCTGAGAGAAGGCAATGGTGCAATGGCAAAACAAAACCATCTACCTTAAGAATTCCATGGAATTTGGCCATTCGGGTCAAAGCATGGTTGGGGTATTTAAAAGGACTATCTCGTTTTATATTCATTGTACCCCCTCATTTAAACATGTTGTTGAAACTTAATGACACATTCATATTGAAAGTTTGATTTTATTTATAGATAGATACATTACAAAGGTATTATTCTATGCATAGAATGTTTAATTTGATTTGAGACTATGTGGAGCTATGACATGAAAACTATTAATTCTTGAACCATTTTTTCAATGAAAACTAAAAAAAATCGAAACTAAAAAAATTATTTCATTTTGGGGGCATTTTTTATGTTGTTGAAAGCCATCAGTAAGTAAGATTTAATAGAGTTTCTTTCACAAATTTTAAAGCTAAGTTGTGGAAAATATTTATTTTTGAGTGAATTTTGTTGTTGGAAATTCAAACAAATTGCAAAAATTGGGTTTGAAAGGGAAAGTCAATTGAGCCCACAATGTGTTCACACTTTGGCCAATGGCACGGGCTACATTAGTGCAAGCAATGTAATAGTTTGTGGAACCCAAGCCTCCATAAACATTTTCATTTCAAGGGACTTTGGTTTGGTTGTAAAATTATTGTCCAAGGCTCCCCATTGGAGCCTGGGATTGAATATGAGACTTCTATAAAAGTTTTTTGTATAGGGTAATGTTCCCATGGAGGCCCTTATGGTTGTAAGATCCCTACACCTGAAGGCATAGAATTCCGATACTAGGCTCACTTAAGGAATATTAGTTACTTTCAATGGCCCCTTCACTAGCATTAAAATTAGGTAGGTCACTAAAAGAAATAGGTAGGTGCAAGGTTTGATTGTGCTTCCAAATCAAGTTGAGGGGGCTGAATTAGTTGCCCCTTTTTTAATTAGTGTTTGTTGGTTCAAGTTTTTGGGCAAGTTTTAGTCTTGGTTGCAAGCTAGTCACCATGACAACTTGACTAGTGGTTTTACCTCAAGCAAGAACCAAAGTTAGAATTGCCATGTTAGAGCAAGGTTCCTTGAGAAATCACTTTTGGACCCAACCTTTACTCTGCTATTTGAGAAAAATAAAAAAAAAACCATTTCATTGCGGTTGATGGTGGATTTACAATGTCTGAAGATTTAAGGATTTTGGTATGTGTCAAATCATTTATATTTTTCTTTTTTTTGTCTATCTTTTGGCATTTTGTAGCAAGTTTTGGCAACTCCACCCATTGCCTTGTAGTTGTCATTGTTTTTTGCAATAACTTTGGGTAGCAACTTGATGGTGACTTGAAGAAAATATGAAAGATTTAACTCCCTGATGACCATGTTGACTTGGACCCAATGTAAATTTGGTAGGGTTCATCTACTTCCACTTTCTCAATTGAGTAGTGAGATCATGGTGAATCAAGGGGAATTTGGAAAAGAAGCAAGAAGGAACCTTGTTTCTATGGGTCATGTTTTGCAAATGGATGGCATATATGTATTGTGTTACTAGTGATTGTCAAGAGCAAATGTGAGAAGTTTTTACAAGTTGTTCAAAGCATTCAAGTATTGCAACTTAATTACAAATATATTAGCACCTTGCAATGACAAGGAATCCTCTTTCTTATGAGTGTCCCTTTCCTCTTCTTTATGAAGCTCTTTTATTTATTTTTGTAGAGTAGCATTTCAATCCTCATATCGTACACATCCTTTGTTTTTTACCACCATAGGTTGAATCCCAAGTGTTCTAGATCTTGATGCTAGCTAATGATCAAGCTTCTTTGCATTTCATGTTATTGCTATATGATTCTTGACTAGATGAAATTTTTTATTCTCTATACACAACTTGTTGAGTCGATTTTCGTAAACCTTTGAAGAAACACGATGGAAATATTTTTTTTGAATGGTAATACCAACTTTAGTTTCTTTTTTTTCCTTTTCATGAATGTTATATATTCCTAGACTTCTATTAGTGTACCATGCATTTTTCTTTTGTGCATTTGGGAGTTGATAGCAAGTCTAGACTATTGCAATGCATTCATTTTTCAACCCTTTGTTGTATTATACCCAAATGACCATCTATAAAAACCAAATTGTGAAAAAGAAGTTTAAACTTGATTGTTTCTTATATGCATATGGAACTATTGAAAGGATTGATTGGGTTATGATGTATGAGGGGTTGAACTTTTTAAAGTAAAAACTAGGTCTTTTGGTTATGTGTTTTGTAACCCCAAACAAATTCAATTGCTCAAGTGGTGTGTTAAAAAACTATAAGGAAAAAATGGATTTCTATAATGGTATGAGTCATACATATGGGTAATTCTTCTTCAAATTTTGTTTGTTTGTTACCAATAGATATACCTTTGACCAATGTAATATTAATGCACTATAGAATGTTACCTGAATTTATAAACTACTTTTGGATGGTTTTATGAAATGACACATAGTTCAAATCTATTCAGACCTTTTACCACTACAAAGTTAACTACTTTAACTATTTTTTTTCATCCTCGGGTTGTGACAACCTCTAAGTTAACTATTTTTTTTCATCCTCTAGTGGTGACAACCTTGGGTCACCACTTAGTGTAGTTAGTGGCATTTTAGTGGCAAAAATTTTTTTGGTAGAAGGTCTGCAAGGGTTGCTAGCAGAAATTTTTCAAACTTCTTCCATTACATTAGTTAACTACAATAGTTAACTACAATAGTTAACTAAGTTAACTATTTTTTTTTCATCCTCAGGTTGTGACAACCTCTAAGTTAACTATTTTTTTTTCATCCTCGGGTTGTGACAACCTCTAAATTAACTATTTTTTTTCATCCTCAGGTTGTGACAACCTTTAAGTTAACTATTTTTTTTTCATCCTCAGGTTGTGACAACCTTTAAATTAACTATTTTTTTTCATCCTCAGGTTGTGACAACCTTTAAGTTAACTTTTTTTTTTCATCCTCGGGTTGTGACAACCTCTAAATTAACTATTTTTTTTCATCCTCAGGTTGTGACAACCTCGAAGTTAACTATTTTTTTTCATCCTCAAGTTGTGACAACCTTTAAGTTAACTATTTTTTTTCATCCTCTAGTGATGACAACCTTGGGTCACCACTTAGTGTAGTTAGTGGCATTTTAGTGGGTTTAGATTTTTAGTGGTTGAAGGTCTGAATCTATTTACACGGCCCAATATTGTGTGCAAAAAGTAGGAGTCAACTCAAGCTAATGTTGACATTATTCAAAAAATAAAAAACATTGGATTTTCAAGTCAATTTTTGTCATAGCCTTGGAAAGGGAAAATTGTAGCCTTCATCTACTTTGCCAAATTTCAACATTTACCATTTTTATTTTGCACATAAATGTTTTTGTTTCATCTAACTTTAAACTTTTATTTCTCCATACCTTTTGCAATGAATGCAATGTAGGTGGCAACATTAGTTTGGGACAATTCATATTTGTCAAATGTGTGATAAATATGTGTTTGTTCAATTTTGCAAAATAAAGAAATTAATATGCAATTTATGTGACGACATTTGGAGAAAAAGAGTTTTTTTTTACCAACCAATTTTTTATTGCATGTTTTGACTACATAAATATAGTTATTTCAAAAAACTTCACATGAATGGTTTGGCACTTCAATTAAATCAAACTATTAATTGACTTGGTAAGTTTTTGGTGTTAACCATTGATGGAGGTTGATTTTCAAAATATTTTATGAAATAAAAAATAACCCAATTGAACTATAGTCAAGAAGTCATTTAATGATGGCAAACCATGTTACATATTCTTGACCACTTGATTAATTTGGTGGACATCGTTTACAAATGGATGAAAGATTGAAAATGATGGATGACATATTGCATATGTTTTTCACTATATTTCAACATTAATGTAATTTTTTTACAATTCTATTGTGACTTTGTTACGACTGTGTTTTAATTAATTTTTAATTTTATTGGAAATTTGCGACACCTTTACCAAAGTTTGTAATTTTTATCACACTACCATGCCACTAGAAATCTTAAATGGGTCCAAATGGTGTCTGAAAATAAGACAACATGTACACACTTGGTCTAAAGTCATTGTGAATGTTATTTCAATGAATATAAATGTCCAACACAAAATTTACATGCCTTTACTTTGACAAGTATATGCAAGTAAGGTGTAAGTAACAATAAATAGGGAAATAACTAATAGGTCAATAGGTAAATTACATACCTTCCTAATATGTAGGTAGGATGCAAGTAAAATAAATAATAAATAACCTTCCTACATAGTGTTATTTACATATTACCTACTTAATTAGATAACCTACAACCTATTATTTAAACTTACCTAGGTAATTCACAACCCACCAACCCACACCTATTTAAATAACTCACAACCTACTTATACCTAACCTACCTACCTACCTAAGTTAAATTAAATGGTTTTGGCAAGCTAGTCTAACTTAACAAGGGCCCAACTATGTTGGTGAACCTTATACATTGTTTAGAAAGTGGATTGGAAAATGGATGGATGGATGATGTGACATATAACATGAATGAATGTACAATATGGATATATGAATAGATGATATAATATGGATGAATGAATGAATGGATAATGTGAAATATAATATGGATGAATGGATGATATGAAATATAACAATGGCAATATTGTGTTGGCAAGAATTTAAATTTTGAATTACATTTGTTGAAATTGGAAAAAAACTAGTTAGAACCATGTCAACTTACATAGCTAAAAATTAATCAACATCCCAACTATAACCATGAAGTAAGATTCCACTTAATATTAGGGTAGAAGTATGGTAAAATAAACACAAAAAATGAATGTCTCTACCTTCAGTATTATGCATATAAAACTAAACAAGTAGCATAAAAATGAATGGAAATACAATTGAAAACTCTCTTGCACCAATATTATTACAATAAAAATTTAACTTCAAGAAACTAGGAACAATTTTTTTTTTTAAGTACACCAAAAGTATCCCCATTCACTAGGTGGTAGATTTGTAAATGGGGATACTTTTGGTTTACTTTAAACCTTTATTTGCTATTACTTTTGGTGATATTAATATCATTATATTCCTGAGGTGTGGTTTTCATAGCAAACAAAAAAAAAAATTGTTAAAACCTACTTACACATATTTTACACAAGTCTTTCATTGCAAAAAATAAAGTTCAAACCTACTTGCATTTCAACAAAAAAGTAATTGAAAAGTAATGCACAATAATGAAAAACTATGTTTTCTTTAATCATTTAATTGAAAACATTCAATGTATAATAGTTTTTTTAATGGATTTTGTTATTATTTTATATTTACTTTCATCTAGTATTTAAAACTTGGTAACAAATATGTACAATTTACTATGCTTATGTCCATTACACTCCCATTCAAACTTTGAGTTTTCCCTTTGCTTTAGCTTGCTTTTGTTTTCTCACTTGGTCTAATTTGACTTATTTTTCTCCTTTTCTTTATCATGCCCAACTTGTGTAAGTTCAAACTCATGTAATTTATTAATTTGCAATTTTTTTCAAAAGAATGAACCTTGCTTTTTGCATGTGGGGAACTTCAAGTCTTTCATTTTGAAGGTTCAAATTCTCATTATCAAGTTATTTCATTAAAAGAAAACCCAAGTTTGCAATTGTCATTTTTTATCTATTTTTAATTACATGCGACACATACAACTAAAATTCTCTTAGTTACATAAAACAATTCGCACCCAACTTTCAGTTACATGCAATAGATTGTATTTAACATATATATACAATATCATTAAACATTTTCACCCATTCAAATTCTTATTAAGAAGTTGTAAATGCAACTAATTATATGCAACTGAAATGGCAATCCATCTTTCTATGAAAGGTATCCCATTTTTAATGTCAATTTTATGCTGATAAGTGGCATTTGAACCATATTTCAATATTACAAAATGGGGATGCTTTTGGTTTACATTTTTGAAAATGAATAGATTACAAAAAATTATGTAATTATGAAAACTATGGAAATTGTTTTTTAATGTAATTACACGATTCAATGGTTGTGAACAATCATGTAGAATTATTATACTTTTACTTGTTGGAACTATGTAGTTATGCAATTAGACATGTGAAATCGATTTCATGATGATATTCCATAATTACATAATTATATTGTAATGTGTGAGATTTGAAATAGACAAAACCTATATTTATGTGATAAACCATCATTTATCACAAGTTGAAATTGTGGTCAGATGGATTCAGGATTATGTTTATGGGTATGGAAGTGAGTTGAATTCCTTCTGATGACATTGACCTAAATGACTCTTTAGTCAAATCAGACACTTGAAACATAAATGACTACAAAGGAGCTTCATTGTTGTGAGGCAAAGACGCCAAACCACCGCTTGTCATAGTTTGCCCAGCCCTTCTTCTTCTTCTTCTGTGTTCAGCACTGCATCCACAACAGGGTCAGGCCTGAACATGTGGGGAACATATGATTGCCATCTGAACCAGCATTTTGAATCAGATGGCATTGACAATTTGAAGCAAGGTACATTATGAAGGTCCACTCATGATGATTGTTGATGTGCAACTCAGGGCATGAGAAACAAGTCTAAAGAATCCACCAACATCCTCACCATCATCAGAACTTCCAGGGTTGCTGATATAACACCACCATGTCAGGAGCTTGTACTCCTGCCCCCAAGAGCTGCCTCCCTATACAGGAAAACGTTAGCCTTCTACAAACTATTGATTCTGTGTACAAGAATTGCGACCATAAGTTCATCTCCAATTATGATGCTCTCTTGTTTTCTAGTTATTATGCAGGAATCTTCTCTTTCAACCCAGTTTTGGTTTTTATTGTCCACAATTGTTTTGAGAAAACTTGTGCATGATTGCAGGTACGAACTTCTGGATCGTCACCCATTTCTTGAAGGCCTAGTTTTCTTCTTCTCGTCTTCACCCACACCCCCCCCCCCCCCCCCCGCTCCCCCACCCCGTCCCCCTCTTGCACTCTTTGCTTTGCACTCAAACATTATTTACATTTCACATTGAACAAAGTTGGTTGGTCACCATTATTTTCTGTTGTGGAAATATCAGAAGGAAAGTCTTGGTTTAAATTCAAGTCTTCTAAAAGTTGGAACGCAGATCAATGTATTATAAACGGTTCCTTTTCAGTTTGTTCACCCAAAATGTTCTTTTCTAGATTTGTGATTTTTATTTTCTGTTTTTTTTTCCTTTTGGCTTTCATTCTGGGTATTGCCAACAATAGATGTAAGAGAAACCGATGATCCTTCTTCTGGCAGTTTGGACCTCAGGTTTCATCAGAATCCCATCCCCTGCCCCTCTCCCCAAACTTCACCTTCCCCTTTGCTTGTAGTTTGCACAAGAACATTACGTGCAAATCAAATATGCTTGCCTGCTTGAAGGACCCCAGGGGATAGAATGTTGCTAAAAGTTCAAAATGGGGAAAAAGTGAATCGAACCCTAAACCCTAAACCCTAATAAAATTGGAGTAGAATTAAGCTTGGCAGAATTCTTGTCCAACTGATTGAGATATAATACTTCACTTGGAAGTACATCTTCTAAAAACATTCATTGCCCCAGTCAGTTGTTGCAGTTCTCCAATTTTGTTTGTAACCATCAGCTTCAGGGTTTAAAAAATTTCTGGTTCTGGTTTTCGGAAAATTTTCAGAATCAAAAGAACATTCAAGTTTCAATTTTGTTTCAATTGATTGAAAATTTTCAATGATTTGACAGTTCTGAGAACCTCCAGTTATCCTGGTCAAGGATCAAAACCAGTTCGTTTGTTTTTGAGAACCATTGGTGAGGGGTATATATATGTACAGCTCTCATTACCAGCCAGTTCAAGGTTCCAAAGAGAGAGTATGCCCCAAAACTGTCCAAAACTAAGGGGGGCAGAGTGAACTAACAGCCACCAGCTCTCCATGAGGGATGGTGGGTGGGTGGACAGGAAACACTTTCTATTGAGTTTCAATGTGGCAAAGAAATATGGATTTAGGGTTTTCATGTGAAGAGGGTGTTCACTGTTGTTATGTTGGCGTTGGAAACTACCTCTTATCTTGTCGTATTATCATGCACAAGAGAATGTCTGATGAGGAGGTTTTATGTTGATGATAATAACTATGGTTTTAAGGAGCGAAAGGTTAGGGATTAGTGTTATGTTTTTTCGTTTAATTTTTGTGTGGTGGAGAACGGTGCGAGGAGAGAGCTGGACAATGGCACGAAGCTACAAGAGGTCTTGAAAATTCCCAGATAAACTCTCTGATTTTGGTATTTTTGAAGGTTTTTTAATGTTTAGATTCAGGCATTTTTTTAGGTGTTTAGATGGTGTTGTTTGGTGTGAGTTGGAGTTTGAGGTAAATGCCCAAAAGTCTAAACTAATGTTTGGTTGACTCCAAAATTTTGGTTGTGCTAGAGTTAGAAACTGAATGTCAATGGTTTCAATGTTTCTTTAGAGGCAGAAGATGGAATGGATGAGAGGTTCTAGAAGGTTATTGATGGTCAGTTGTGTAATTCATCACTCAAATTAGACATAATTGAGTCAAGCACTAATTACTATTGAGGACGGTTGAGTACCTGGGAGCTCCAATCAGTCATTCCTTCATGGGGAGGATGGGTGTGAACTGAAATATTCTCCAAGTTTCTGCCTATGAAGGGATCACTGTTTGTCAAACACCCTCTTCAAACCTTAAGTTGCTTCTGACTAGGAGATTAATTGCTTTCCAATCAGCTTGTGAGAATCCATAACCAGTGACCAAGAGAGCTATAGAGAGGGAACTGGTGTGAACTCACCTCAACCACTCGGAGTGATCTGTTCAAGAGTAGCAGACAAGCAGGCCTCTCCTCTTGAGTCTTCAAGTGCCACCACCATGACTCATGGCTTCAGGAGCCCCCACAAACGTGGCAGGGTCCACACCAGTGTTGTGCAGGTTTTCTGATTCTTTTAAATAACCAACAGTTCTGATTCTTTAAAGATCAAAGAACTCGTAGTTTTCACGAACGAACCAGCAAAAAACTGACGGTTAGAAAAGTGGTGAATTGAATTTTTCTGAAAAATTGAGTACCAAGGTTCTATACCAAAACCAGTCTTTTAAACCCAAGACTTGTCCACACTCTGCACCTTCCTGTTGTTGTGTGTTGAAATAACTTTTTTCCTGCAGTTCCTGCTTCACTTGCTGACATTTCATCACTTGTGTTCAATTACCATTGCAAGCACTACACAAGCATTCAGACACCCCACAGCATTGTGAGGATGTTTGGTTCCACATCTTGTCACATTTGTCTACTTCATTCGAATGCCTCCTTCTCAAGTGTCAACATGAGGCCAGCTTTTTGCTTGTCCTAACAAATTCATGGGCTCTTGCTAAATTCATGGTTTATGGTTATCATCCTTTTCGTCTCATTCGACTTCAGTTCTGCCCTCCTGGTTTTTGGGCGCACTTATTTCTGCCTGCCAGTCGACAAGTCAAAGTGGTTCTTGTAATAGCTTCTTATGCTTAAGTCTGGTTACATTATGTTCCAACTTCAAACAGATAATCCAAATTGAACCTCACGGTGCAACCTGCAGACAACCCATAACAACCAGTAAAATTATACTGATCTCCTCCATCAACAACAAGAGAATTACGTGTACATGTTTGGATATGACCTGCAGTTCAACTGACAGCTTCACAATTTCAACCTTATATGGATGACCCTTTTGCAAAATCCCAATGGTGTCACTAAGTATCAACATGTTAGACTTGCAAAAAGAAGGGAACCACCTGAATAGTACCAGAAGATGTGCAAATTGTGCACATGAGCTCAACTTGAGTTGTGTTTTGAACTGAGACATACATTTGCACAAACAAATTTTGGAATCTCATATTTTAGATAATTTCTATTTCTCTACAGGTAGCAACAGCAGCGTCTATAGGAGAATCTTCAAGACCAGAATAGAAGCAGACGGTGTTGGCCATGCTCTCGCTTGTGAACTGCCACTGAACTCAGTTCCACTAAGTCTTAACTCAATTTCAATTTCCATAGTCTTTTTGGCTTTTGTAAATCTCCCTCTTGTAACTTAGCTACACTCTTAAATGGGAATTCTACAAAACTTGTAAGTGCCCAAAATTTCTTGTTTGATCTTTGCCAAATTCTCTTTTGATCTTTGTAGAATTTTGCTTCTCAGTTTTTCATACTATGCTTGCATACACTGAATGGAGTTTTGCCTTTTTCTCTTTTTTTGGTGTCAAAGAATGTCGCTCGTGACTCTTTCCTCGAGTTGCAGAAAAAGGAGGAACGGAAAGGCGAAGCGTAGTCGTGATTCAGGACTTGTCAGGGAGAAGAGAGTGACCTGAAGCCTGGACTTGAGAAGTGTGTTCTGAAGAATCGACGTCGAGCTTTCGAGCTACATGAGGGGACTCGTGGAAGTGATAGAAAACGTCAGTCTGCTGAGATTTCAGGCAGCTTCACCTCATCTTGACGAATGCGACAAAAGCCTGGAACTCATGAGTCGTGTGTCACGGCCGAGACACGAAAATAGCCCGGAGTTTGTAGAAGCGGAGACGGAGAAACTCGTCGTGAAACGGTCTTCAGAAGAATCCATGCAGACTTTATTCACAGCTCCGGAATACAAAGAATCGGCCGCCTACAGTGAAGAAAATCTGAGCGAAGGAGGCGTAATTATGGATCCAGGATTGTGGCAGAATCTACCAGAGAGCTTGTTGATGGTTGTGTTTGAGCACCTCCCTCTCAAGTCGCTTCTCCGCTTGACTCCCCTTTGGAAAAGCTGCAAAAACTCGGAGCTTCTTTTCTCGTCTATCTTCTTACGGAACTTCCAGAAAACGTTTGCAAGTTCTGCATCCGCTGCTCCCCGGTTTGGGCTTGTTCGGGAAAACATGGAGAAAGCTGGCTACAAAGTCTCCATATACGATGCTCCAGAGAAGGCATGGTACTCGACAGAGCTTTCTTGTCTCCCTCCAAGCGGAGTCGGACCGTTTGCAACAGCCAGAGGTTTGCTGTGCTTCTTCATTCGCTATACAAGATGGAGCTACGGAGCAATTGTGTGTAACCCGCTCACAAACACATGTCGGGAGCTTCCACCCTTGCGTTACATCCGCTCGTTCCCGCACCTGGTGAAGATGGTGATGGAGTGCGAGGAGACTAGAATGCAGACTTACACGATCTTCGTCGTCGGGAAGGGCGAGGACTCCGCACAGTCTGTGGTCATGGAGGTGTACAATTCGGGGACGGATAGATGGAATACGAGCGATGCACATGTGCTTGCAAGTCCTGCGCCCGTAGGAATCTGGAGACACTTCGATGATCGATTTAGCAGCAGCTCCTATCCCGGCGCGAGTAGTCCAGAGTGCAGCAGGGATGTGAAGTACCTCGGCTTGGCAACGTTCGACGCCAAGATGAAGCGTCTGAATGACGTCGCGGTGCCCAGTGATGTCAAGCCTTGGCGTCGCTACACTTCTTGCGTCGTACAAGAAAGCCAAGGCCGAGTTTTCATCTATCGTGAGAGGCCGGACTTCAACGGGATATGGGAGCTGGAATCGCCGGGGCAGCTTGCTGCTTGGAAGAACGTGTGCTGCGGCCATGCAGAGTTTCGTCCCTATCTCAGACTCTCTCTCTTCGTGTGCAACAATGTCTTTCTTCTTGTAGGTATGGCTTCCGCAATGCAGAGTTCTTCCATTTTTGCAGACTCCTCCCCCCGGCGGCAGCAGCAGCTTATGATGACTTACGATATGTCCAAGAAAGTCTGGTGCTCGTTGCCTCGTCCGGCTTGGGATGCAGCAGAGCTTGTGGAGGGGTCTATGTTCGAGCCACGATTTGATGCTGTGCCCTGAGAATCGTCATCCTCAGGATAATTACGACTCAACAATGCAGCATCCACAACACATGCATGTCAACAAACACTGCTTTCATGTGGCAGAGGTACAAAATCTACAGCAAATCTCTGCAGCATTGGAAACACTCCAGGATCAATTTCTCACAATTGTTCATGTACAATTGCAAACCCTAGTGACAGATCCAAGTTGGTTGGATGGTTCTGCTACTGCTTTTTGTTCAAGCTCACTTGGCAAGGTGATGTCCCTCAACCTGGAGGGAAAAATTTGCCCACATCTCAGAAACCCCAATCTGCATCAATCAACATGTCTGTGAATGAGGTGCTATGAAGACGCTGCTGCACCAGACCTGAACAATCTGCACCACCATTCTTGAACAATGTGGGTTCTTTGAGAGCAATCTGATGTAGAAAGGTAACATGGCTATGCAGTGGTGCAGCAATTAGTTGGTCATCCCATTCTGCCCCGAAAATCAGTGGCCACCAAGCTCCCATACTCAAGCAGCATAGATTTTTACATCAGCAGCTGATGCTTCAATGGCACTTTGTTTTGTTGTGTAAATAAAGCTTAAGTAAAACTATCACTAGGCAGAAGAAATTTAGCTGAGATAAGCAGCTGAAAAAAAGATCGGATCTACAATTTTAGCTTTCTGGACACAGCTTTCGAGTTCACACTGTCAACGCGCTGCTGTTGCACTAGCTGCAGCACCCCCTTTCTTTCTCTCAGCGATCAAGTATTGCTAGCTCAAGAGATGAGGCAACATACCTTGAAGTAAATTGCAACTTGAGATCAAGTGAAATGGCTCAAGGAATTGCAACTCAAGATCAGGTGACATAGCTTGAGGTATGGCAACTCAAGATCAATTGACATAGCTCAAAGTATTGCAACTAGAGATCAAGTGGGGACATGGCTCACACACCAGATCTTCAGTGCACTGCCTGTAAATGAGACTTGTCTGATCCTGCATGCTTGCTGCAATCCTGCAAGTCAACTTTAAACTTTACCAACATTGTAAGCTTGCAGAGCTTCCGCAGCTGCCAAATCTCCACTCAACATTGTACATTCTATTGGACAAATTGAGTAAAAAGGAATCTCAGATTGCTTTTCCACTCTCACAGTGTGTTTGTGTAAGAGAGAGAGATCCACAAACATCATGCATGAGAGATGAAGAGAGTGAGAGAAAACACAAATTCTTGCTCAAAAGAGAGTTGAGTAAATGAGAACTCAAGAGAGAGAGAAAGTGAGTGAAGACCCATCTCCAAGTGCTGTTTAGTTCGAAGAGCTCTTGATCAATGTCCTGCTGTACTGCTAGTTTCTGCTGATCTCATCATAAACAAACAAACATCACTAAAACTGACCGTCAAGGAAAACATGTTACAAGTGATCTGGCAACTTACAGCAGCATGTCCAGCAACCTGTATGCAGAGTGTTAAATTCTGCATGTCAATAGCTTAGTACTACTGTCTTTTAGACAAGTGAAGGTATACAGAGGGAAACTCTCCTCAACGAACTTTCTTTGATACTCTGCACTACTTCTGTGCGGGAGGAGGGTTGAGAAGGAGATGAACAGAGAGATTTGTGAGACTTTCCCATCAGCTGAAACACATGTGCAAGGACTGACGCTTTATCCTCCTCATCTGTACTGCAAGCCTATCTCCTTGAGTACTGGGCCAGCAGCAACTAGAGGGCTATGTCTTCACTGGTAGAACAGTGAGTACTGAGTTTGCACACTGCTAACAGCTAGGAAACAGGAATTTCTGAGCAGGAAAATCTGGCTTATAACCCACACTTTGGCTACCCATGAGGCACTGGAGTGTTGTACCTATCACCTTTGCAACTGAGGGAAGATGTCTTGGAAGTTCCATGTGAAGCAAAATGCTCAATACATAAGCCACTATCCTGACACCCACGGTAAACTGAGCTCAGAGTGTCCAGTGATTAAGAACTAGCATGTAGTCGGTACTCATCATCTGATTAAACCAGTTTACTGATAAGTAAACTCCATTGAGTTAGTGTACCTTCAACAGGACAAACTGAATCTTGAGTGAAGTTAATCTGTGGTGAATTTATGAAGCAGTACATCCTGAGACTGATTTAGGGTTGAGTGTGAACCTTTGAAGAAAACTAGCAAAAGTGTGCTGCCGCTGCTAAAAGGTCAAACTTTTAGCTGCTCCACACAGTTCCACTGAGAAAATAGTGAAGTACCAACATATGCACACCTTGCAACACATTTTAGCAGAACCTTTCCTGCTTTTGACCACCACAAACCTAATTTCAAAGGCATTATCAGTCTAATCAGCTGATGAATCAGCAAAAATCCCTAAGTCAGTGTGTTTTCTGACATTGGCTGTAGTGACATTTTTCCATTAGGGCTCTTGGAGCTCAAGAACTAGAGGACAGTTAAATTTCATTACTGTACAAAGTAGGAACATGAACCAAACCCTGAAGTCTATCTTTGCCTGTTGAAGAGACAAAGATACCGGAGCTGTCTATAGAAATGTAGTCCTCTTTCCCACACTGCCACACAGGGAGATGATCTACATATCCCCAACCTCACACAATTTGCTACAGGAGTCTCTAAAGAAACCAATGTTGATTTGGACTCCTGAACTCCTCTTGGAGCTGATAGGTTTTTTAGTAGGCTTTGGACATATACAACTGTACAGACCAACGAAAAAAATAGCAATGCAGCAGCACTAGGTTGCACAAAACACCATTGTAGCCTATCCACCAGCACAAATAGTTGCTATTTAATAGAAGTGACTTGAACAAATTGAGCAGAGTAGAGACATCTGCATAGGAGGCACCCCTACAGGCCACAGGTTGGTATAGGAACAGACATCATATGAACTGCAACATCAAAGCCAAATTACTCTACCAATTGGCAAACTTGGGAAAGAGTAAGCTCAATATATGCAATGTTAAGCTTCCATAAAGAGTGAAGCATCATTCGTTGATTGGACTCCAAGCAAGATGGAAGTGTTGTTTAAGGTCTGCATCTCCACCAGCCTCGAGCTGCTTCTTCACAATCTCCTCATGCATCTCCATCAGTAATATTGCACCTGACACACCCATCAACCCCCACATCACTCCCTTGCCCACACACAGCTTTCTACTGTGTTCCTGTCCTGGGTAGATAGTTGCCCTTTCAAACGAATCCCTGCTATCTATGACACTACTCTACAAGACAAAAGAAGAGAGAGCAACTAGGTATCACACAGGACTAAATTGTAATACGAATGAAGTCAGACTTTCAATATAAGAATGAAGCCTCATGACATGGATACTCCAATCAATCATAGTAATGCCAAAATAAAATTTCCAGAATCAAACATTTGTTCAACCCAACCAGGAGATCCTGTGAAGTCAGTAGGCTTGGGCTAAGTTACCTAGCTGCAGTGACATGAGATCTGATAAAGTGACCTTTGTCTCAAACCCTTTCAGGCAGAAAGGGAACTCCCAAGAGATGTACTTTATTGCTGATATCCTTGGCAACCTACCTTGAGTACATACATCCAAAAAATTTGTGCAGCAAAATGGCTCCATGCCTCTTTAGCTGTGTGGGTGATGGTTGTGGAGCAGCTTTTGAAAATTGTAAGCGACCAGTTTGATGATCCCGTAGAATGATTGCCTGAACCCACATGACTGCAGGAGTGTGGGCAGTGATCAGCAGCATGGAGGTCACACCATACTGCATGCACACCAACTTTGGGTTTGCAAATTTGGAATTTGAGAATGCAGGCATCCATGACTGAATCTGCATCTGAGCAAACTCGCCCCCACAAGAATCTCCATTTAAACATGTTGCTACATGCCAGATTTTTCTAAAAGGAGGCATCTGGGGGAAGCATCCAAGTCAACCCTCCACAGCTTCCAGACAAGGTTAGGTCTTTGTACACACAAAAGCAAGGGTTGTCTCCGCTTGAGCTGCATACTCTTCCAAGACAGCCTCATTATGTGGGGTCCATCGTTCAGAACTGGCCTGCTTTGGGAGCTGCAAGCTTTTCCACTTCAGTTGCTGAAGCCATCTTACACCTGGAGTGTCACCATGACCTGAGAACGTAATCATCAAGCTGTTCAATGGCAGGGCTTCATGTAGCCTCCTTATGCGGTCATCCAACTGTGTCAACACAGTTTGGAGATCTTGTGAAAGACAAGGTTTGATTTTGGTTGAAGTCTTGACTCCTTTGTTGCATGTCAGTAAGGCTGCCATTTCAGCAACATGGAGAGCCATAGCTTCCAGGTTTTGAGCTTCACCTTCATAATAAGACTGCAGCTCAGAGAACTGCAACCACAGAAAGTCGACTGAAGCTTTTCTCACCTCCTTTTCAGCTCTGGCAAGGACATCATTGTCAGAGTTTGCTATTACTGCATTACATGAGCCCACAGCATAATGATGAAGCATTGTTCTATTTCCTATCAGTGTACAGGACCGCTCATGATTACTCAGGACTTGTATCAAATTTTCACAGTAAGGCTTCATCCTCCTCCCAAATGCAGGACCATTTTTAATCTTCAGGAGGGTCAAATCCATTGCTGCACGAGCATCTTCAATGCTGTCATGACCATTCTTATTCTCCTGTATTCTTCGTCTCAAGAATCTGGATGTCAGAGCACGAAGTGCAGGCTTGTAGGAAGACCCCCTTTCAGGATGCTGATACAACAAAGCTGTATCAATCACTAAAGGATGATAGATCTTGAGTGCGAGCAAATCATTTTCTACTGAGTGTCCAACAAGTATCATCTCTGCTGATACTACCATCAAAATTTCTTCCTGCACATCTTCCAATGTTGTTGTGACATCCTGTAACATGTCTGCTGTAATCCCACTGAATTGAGTGTTGTAATTTGTGATTGCATTCTTCGGTTTCACAAGCTTGTCCAGAATCACATTGCTGAGAGGATCCACCATTGACACTCGAGTGAGCTCTAAGCCGTCAGAAGTACAGCACATCTCACAATCTATAGCCACCATTTCCCATGGCTTTGAGGTTACTGCTGCTGACCGTGTCCTAACAAATCCCAATGTATTCTGCTTTGTGGAACTAATTTCTGCAATCTCAGGTTTTGGGTACCCATTTTCATGCATCTGCCTTTCTGTCAGAGTGTAATACGAAGCTGGAAATGCTCCAGACTTTGAATCATTCCACAACGAATCCCCATTACTCCCCTTCCTCCTTTTCACTCTCTGTTCCTCTGTGTCCAAATCTGAGGAGTTCCGTTCTTCAAGAAGCTCTGCATCAGCCAAGTCCTGTTGTTTGGAATGAAGATGCCAACCACAATGGCTTTGGGGTTTCCAACAATGGTCCACATTCTGAGATGTTCCTGTTTGGGTCTTTCGCGGTGGGGTCTTTCGGCAGCTGAAGATAGCCTCTAGCGTCTGAGCTGTCGTAGCCAGAGGACCGACTGCAGCAGCAACAGCACGAGGAACTCCACAACACTCACTCAAGCTTCTGAAAGAACCTTGATGTGCCATGTAAAGAGCAGCATCCAGGCCTGGTATATGAAGCATGACCACCTTGGTAACAAGAGGCTTGTTTTTGACGAAAATCCATTTCGGATTGCAACCATCTGCTAAAATCCATTGCACTAGATTCTGAAGATCTTGGAAGCTCAGCCTGGAATTCGGTTTTGGTGGTTGAAGGCATACCTCCACTCTTGCTTCTGGACCATAAACATCAATGTAGTCATTTTTTAATCCTTTTCCTTGAAGCACTAAGAGCTTCTTCTTCTTCTCCAATCGCCGGTTTTTCCCTTGGCCACTCGCAGGCATGTCCATCATCTCCTCGTCTGCAAACAACTGTTGATTTGCCTCGCATGACATTGCCGAGCTCAGAACTCAGGAACTAAGAGCTCAACAACCAGACAACTGTTAGCCTTAGTTCTTAGTATCCTCACTAGAAGTCCGCAGTTCCATCAAGAACAAAAACAACCCTCGTAGATTTAGGGTTTCTTCAGAGACCTCAGGCAAGGAAAGAAGAGTTATACGAAGAGCATGTGCGCTTGTGAGGGCTTGTTACCCGCATGACAATAATGCATGTGCGAGTAACATATGCGTTATTGTCATTCCTGTTCTTTGGTGCAATGTTCCCCCACTTCATGAACTTCTTGCTTGCCTAATTCATGTCTTCAAGGCGGCTGTTTTGAATCAGAGGAAGCCCAACTTGGTAGAGGTCTTTTGTATGTGGAAAGCTTTTTCTTCTGGTGTGCTTCAAAACAGTAACCCTAATCTACACATCTCCAAAGTTGTTCAGTCACATTCAATTGCATATTGGAGATTGTGAAAGAGAAGCTGTGTATCATAAATTCGATGTGCATGACTGAGAAATGGTGCTGGTGGATTGTGCAATAGATGACAGGATGGTTGATTTGAATGACTGATGGCAGCAGATGGTGTGCATTTGATGTCAAGCCAGGTTGATCTACCTGAGATCCTTCTCGTTGGAGTAAGGCATCTTTCCTGACTGATGGCAGCAGATGGTGTGCATTTGATGTCAAGCCAGGTTGATCTACCTGAGATCCTTCTCGTTGGAGTAAGGCATCTTTCCTGCTTCTCAATCTCTTTGACTGCATTAGAGTCTTTTATCAAATGCACATATTCGATTGTTGCTAACACTCATTCCATTTTCTTTTGAGTGGTAGCTAGCCAACATCATGACTGAGTTTTCCCATTGCTTCTGCAAATGCAACAGAAACTTGGAATGCAGATTTTGTACGACAGTTTGCCAAAAAATTTGGACAGATGTTACATATACTTATCTACCACCACTGTTGGGAGCTGATGAAGTCAGTGGGTAGTCATGGCAGCTCCTCACTGCTATTCATGATGAAGGTGATGGTCTTACACTTTGTAAGCAGCTATTATCTGCAATCAGTGTCATGTTTCGTTCAAATCATGGTTGTCAAGATTCCTCTGTAATTTCATGGATGTATGATTTCTAATAGGAATTTTATCACCTAATATTGAGGGTGGAGTTACTAATGGTGATGCAGTCAATACCCAAGATGATGATAGATTGGGAGGAGTGCTGGTTCTTTAGTAGTGTTGACTTGCCTCCCAGGATCAATCAAGGAGACAGGGAGTGACCTTGAACCTGTATTGAGTAGCTGCGTAGTCTTCAACAGGTGCAGCTTTCTTAAGATTACACCGAAGGCAAAGCAGTTTGGTACTCCTCTCAAATGTTACTGTCTGCTTCTGCTTCTCAAATCACCATCCCTGCTGCATGGGTTACTTTCCTTGTGAGATATCAGGCCATACATCACAGCCTCTGCTTGGAGATTTCTTTGAATGTGAGGTATTACCCTGGAGGGTTCCATGGGTGATATCCTCCAGGAAGATTGTCTTGAACTTAACAGCAGACCTACCCTACCTGATTAACCAAACCCATACTGACCATTGAACCAATCTGGAAAGGCTGTCCCTGGGAATGGAGGCACAATTGCTATCATTCCATAGTGCTTGCAGGCTAGAAAAGCCTGTTTCTACACCTCTCCAGAATAGGCAGTACGGCACCTTTTAATTTCCTCTGTATGTATATGAGCAATACATTGTGTGCAAGCCTCATGTGTGCAACACGCATGGCCTTGCATGTGGGATGTCTGTGTGGCAATGTTGTGAAGAAGCGGGTTTCTGATGTGCATGTGCTGATGAGTTTGACCTGTGTTGCATGCTGCAGAAGGTTCAAGGTCACATCAGTAGTAAACGACACATCTACGACATCGTTTTTAATGAAGAATTTATCTCCAAGCCACTTACAAAAGTGGTGGTCAGGAAACAGATGGACAAATGTTTGAAATCCAGAAGTTACCCTTTCATGTACTGGCCAGTCTACATTGTAGCTAAGCGTGCACTGATCCTTGCTTGCACAGTAAACTTCACAGCTTATTGCTTCATGCTATGGATGTGTACAGGTGCGAAATCCAACAGAGTATGTATCTCTTCAAGCTCACATGATGGAAATTAACCACATCCTTGGCTAGCAATTTGAGGCAAGTTAGTTTCATCCCAAAGATGGGCATGTTAAAAAATCTTAATAAAAACATCATAAAGTTTATATCTTGACTTTAAAAGTGAAAGTTTGAAAATATTTGACATGTTCATAAAAAATTTGCAAATGATCACACAGAAAAAAATGGTACAGCACTTCACTCTCTTACATGAGAAATACATACATATCCATCTTTTTGTAATTATAATTGTGGTTTCCATTTGACCACCAGTTGAGGACACAATGCCATATTCAAGGTTGTTACTTACCTCATTAGTTATTTTTGGCTACTAACTTACAATTTTTTGAGGTTGAGAAGAATAGTTAGGCTATGGGGGAAGTAGTTGCCATAGTCAGAGTTAGTAAATGAATACCACAGCAATAAACTTTCCCAAAACCTCCACTTTGATTTATAATCTTACATGAAAAAAATTAATAATTATGCAAAGATCAAGAATCACAAGGCATAAAAGGTGGTGCAATTGTGTAGGGAGGAAGATTAATCGTTTAGTCAATTGACTAATTGAGTTTGGTAGCAAGTAGATTCCAATGAACATCATACCAAATTATTTTTTCATCTTTGATATTTGTGGTTGCATCTATGTTTGAAACTATTGTCACCAAAAGAGAAGGCAAAATGGAATTTCGACCTAATGTATTAAGAACATAAACAAACAAATAACTATGAGATTTCACAACACAACAAACAGTGGAACTACTATTGCATATCAGTCCTCTATACAACTTGTAGCAGCAATTGTAAGACCTATCATAAAATCTACGGATCATAAGGAATCAAATCCCTCCAACTTCTCTCTCATGAGCCCACTGATCGTTTTATCGCAATACACCCATCCCTCTCTCTCAACAAATTGTAAGTTTGATTACCTTCCCACAAGTCTGTACCAGGAAGTTGCACAAAAGGAATTGAAAGCCCAAAATCTCTCTTTTTGATAACTCAAGGTTGTCCAAGCAAAAGGTTTTAGAGCTCCCACAAATGCGGGTACTCCTTCCCATTCAAACAAGTTCCCCAATATCCCCCAAAACCCAACATTTCATTATGCACATCCAACATATTGCCATAAAGGTTACTCTTGGAACCCCTTTAGATCATCATCATTTTTTTTGAACGGCCCTATTCTATGCATCTAGCCTGACTACCTTTTGAAAGCTATGGCGCAGTGAAGATACAAAGTCCTACAGATGTTCAGGCATTCATCCCTCACACAAAGAACTAGAAATAAAATCCTTCAAAAACCATCAAAACAATCAAGCCAAAAAAATGTTATACTCCACCAAAACAAATGCATGACCCGAAACTTAGCTTGTTCGCCATAGAAGCTCCTCCTTATACTGCACATCCACACTCCCCCAAAAGCATAACCTCCAAATGTAGAGTAAAACTCCAATCAATCAACACCGAGTGTCACCCAAACAATGAAGAATGCAAAACCAAAATCCATAACTTGCAAACAACAAACGTCAAAAATAGATAGAAAGGAGTGGAAGTCTTGCAGCTCCCTTCAAGCTCCATGATGATCAACGATCTTGTCCTTTGGCATTTTTTGCTAGTCCAAATCCACGTAGCACTTCATCCTTTAGGTCACATTTTCTTGCTTGTCCAGATGTTGCAAATAGTGAGTAACTTCTTGACTCTTTAATTTCTCTCGGCATTTGTGTGCCTATTAAACTCTCATTGCAATGCCAATTGCAAATGACTTGGTAGGGAGCCAGATAATAGTTATGAAGCAGACTTGGATAGGTCAGAATGCATCACAAAATATGACTCAAGTTTGAAGGAATCAAATTAGTGTACATTGGTGAGGCCAACCAAATCTTGTGCGACTGCTTGAGAACTCCTTCCCAAGAAATAACAAAACACACAATCCTGCAAGGACAAGGAACTCAGATCTCCATCCTCTGGTACTGCCATCTGTAGTTCTGTAGGTACAAGGAGACTTACAGTTGGAAGTGCATTTTGGAACAGTAATAATCCTTCTGGTAATTGTGGAACATACTGCAAAATTGTCAGATCTTTTGCCCAAATTTCTCTTCTGCTGTGTTCAGATTGATAACGTTTTTTTTCAAGCTCAGTCCTATCAGTGAGGATTTCAATCTGTTCTTTGTCATAGGATCTCTGCTTGAGAGTCTAGTATGCCAAGGCAGGACCACACTACTCTCCCTACATATGAGGTTGAGTAATCCAAGGATTAGCATTGCATTTAGCTGTTGTGATTAGGATTTAATTCTTGTGATTTGTCCGGAAGAAAACCACCTCATGTCATGGACATAAAAAAAGCATACCCCAAAGATTCACTATTTCAGATCATCTTCCAACCAGGGACATCTTAGTGGCTGATATAGCATATGTAGAGCAGCATTGCAAATCAAAGCTTTTGTTAGTCTCTTCTGCTCACATTCTTATGAGACCTGAATAACAATGAAACAAAGAACATATATTCATGTTCTGAATCATGAAATTCCACCGAAGTGCTTTGAACCAACTTGGGAGTGATTTGGTCCTTAGGACGTAGGAGACTTTTCCAGAGGCAATCCAGAGTGCTCAGAGCATCATTCAGTCAGCTCGGGAGTGATTTGGTCCTTAGGATGTAGGAGACTTTTCCAGAGGCAATCCAGAGTGCTCAGAGCATCATTCAGTCAGCTCTTCATTGTACTCTGATAGCTCGAAGGCTATAAAGGGACGGGATGATATTTTATGGTCCAAGTCTGTTCAAAAAGCCTCATAACTTTTCTGTGGGTCGAATGCTGATTGCCTGTAAAGGGTTCTGCTTCCTGAATGCCTATAAGGGTTTTGCTTCCTGGAAACTGTTAAGCTTCACATGTGTGGCATATAGGTGCCTCTGAAAAGAATGCCAACCCTTGAACTCTGTAAGAGCATACTTCTTTGCTCAGATGATTTACAGAGGCTCACAGAGTAGTTTGCACTGCCAAATGAAGGTATTTGTGTAGAGGCATACTCTTCAGGACTCACACATGGTCATAAGTCTCTTCACATCAACATCAGGGAACAAAAGACACCTGAACAAAGTGAAAGAACTAAAAGCAAGTGATTGCTTCACCTTCTAGACACTTTGCTGTGCAATGAGAGACTGAGAAGATGACATCTCCAGGTGACTAAATAAGGTGGACAAACTGCAACTGAAAAACAAGTCCAGAGTCTTGACTGCTTACCCCAACATAGGTCAAGAACTTTGGCAGTGTTGTCATTTCACCACATCTTCAGTGCAGGCTCATGCATCAAACAGCACCAGCGTTGTGCTATGCAGTCTCTTTGCTCAGACAACATACAATAGAAGAAGGAGAAGAAGGAAAAATTTGTGATCTAAGCATGACTGAGTCCTCTCAGAGATGTATCATTTCTACAACAATAACAGTGACAACTTGGTTTCCAGTTCTTCCCCCTAATCCCTAGGTATCCACATTTCTCTTTGGTGACCAGTTCACTAGTGACCAGCCACTATAGGGTTGGCTGTTGTAGATAATATCTTACATGGACAAGTGTGGAACCATCAACCACCTCCAAGGATGCCCAGAGTCCCAACCACTTGGACTGTCAGCTTGATAATTAATATGCAATATTTCCACACAATACACCACCATAACTTATGGAGCAGACATGATCAATACAATAAGCTGTCTACAGCTGAGTGAAGAAATCTGCCACAGACAGCAGCTCCCCAAAAGGTGTTGGCCCCACCAATACCATTGACCTTTTCACATAAGATTTCCAGAACTGTCCACACAAAAATCCAAGAATCATTCCACATTCAAACCCTTTCTAAATGGAGATTTGCTACTTGATACAGCTTTTGTGTTTGGTTAAGTCTCAGTATGTTAGGATAACTTGGCAATCATCACCTCAGAAATGTTCTGTCTTTCTGCCACCAAATAAGACTCCTTACTCTTGGCCAACAGTGGAATCCAAGCCAAGTTGCGTGAGACAGTAACCTACAGGGACAGGAAACATTATTTGCAGCAGTATCAAGTTTTTATTAAGTTTGCATCCAATTTCTGCATCAAAAGACATGTCATTAAACACAAGTCATCTACAGCTGCAAATGCATGGGCTAAAGACATCACAAAAGGATATATAAAATTGCAGGTATTTGGAGGACATCATGTGAAATCTTCAGAGACAACAAAAGTGGAATTCTGGTCAGGTACTTGTCAGAAATGGAAGACCCCCGACGAAGAATATCAGTCAGCCAGATTTCCACCTCACAATCCTCTTGCAACAGACACATGTGATGTCACTACAGCAGTAACCTGCCAATGTCCTGATTTATAAGTAACACCAAGCAGCTAATATGTAACTGGAATGCAAGAGGCGTGGCATTCATCAGCATAAGGTAGTCCTCAAATCTTCTTCTTTACAGTTGAATTCAAACTCTTCAGAATGTAAGCAGATCAAAATAACTGTAGATTGCAGGATTCATACAATGACAAGGTCCTGAGCTGTCAAACCATGAAGTAGAATTACTAGTGATGGCCATGTACATACTGCCTCAGGCACCACATACCTGGTCATGATTGGTTGCGAAGAGAGAGATTTGTCTAATTGGCAAGCAGATCCAAACAGTAACAAATCAGATTTGAGGCTTTCAACCCATTGCAAAAAGCAACCAAAGCAGAGGAAAAGAGAACCACCATCTTATTACCTGGACAAGGAGCTGCTGCATCCTGGAAGAGCCATGTTGCGTGCGGTCAGCTCTTTAACCAGAGCCACATCCAAAGACAGAAATGGTAGGAAAACCGAAGGTGGAGTCTTAAGCAGACATATAGCCTGAGACTCAACCACCGGACAAATGGTCCCTAATCCCTAAACTGGTTCTGAAACCTTGGTTTTAAATGTGCACGAAAGTGGTGAAAAGTCACCGACGATAAGAGAAAGAAAACACAAATAAAAAAACGAACAAAACCCAAATCTCCGTCTTCTCTTACGCAATTGTGGCGCCGCGATGCTCTGCTGAAACCCTAAACAGTAAACCCTGAAATTCCCCGCCCGGGTCCACCACGAGAAGCAGCGATCAGAGAGCAGTACTAATAAGAACTCCCAGTTGTGTGCTCGCGGATGTCAAGAAATTATCATCCGTTGGCTTACCGCAAGACAACAATGCGGGGGCATTACCGGTCGTTGCCGATGATTCCTGGTTATTTCCGGTCAGCGCTATTTCGCCCGCAGTTTTGCCGAAGACGAAAAGATGGCGATTGTGAGGCGGCTGCAGCCGGAACCCTAAAAGCGACCGACTGCAGACGGTCATCTAGGGCTGGAGAGCAAACAGTGAATATAGCCCAGGTGCGGATAGGTTTTCGCCATCTTCCAGAGAGGATCTGAATCTCGGTCCTGATGTAAAATCATCACCTGACTTAGTAACTAATCCCTGATTGTTGGGATCTGGATCTACAGGTCGAATCTCCTTCAGAACGTAATTCTAACTCCCCTATTATCTACCATTCTCGAATTTACAAATGTTTTAAAACTCTAGAATATATAAAAACTCGGGGGCTGAGATCAGACGAGCTTTACGCGGCTGAGGATCTGAATCGTTGAAATATATTGGACCCCTTCGTCATAAAAACAAGAAAAAATTTCAGACACGCGGAATTATCGATTACTGACATCGACTTGCTAGATTAGTGGATGATCCCAGTCCACGAGAAGCACTTTTTTCATCCAAAGATCCACTATTTTTCACTCTTCTTTACATCTCAGCCATCTGTGCTCAATATGTGACTCTGTAAAAAATACTTCTAACATCCTCTTTTTAGTTATTTTACTTTTTTCCAACCCAACTCATCAAACTAAAGCTTCAGGAACTGCAAACAGGTGACAGACTACTAATACCCACCCACCTGGACCAATCAAACTATCTAGCCAATGGACAAGCAAAAGTAATAGGCTGTGCTGTGCCTTTTCGGAGAGCCTCAGTATCCTACGCAAAAAATGCTGGGTCAAAACCATTTTGTTGAGACGAACTGGCATGTTTTGACTTTTCTTCATCCAATTTTTCTTTTGCAGGCTCACGTACTGAATAATACCGGTGGAGCTAAGTATGTAATTTAGTGGAAATTGGTGGCTGCAGATAATTATCCATTAGTTTAACTTTCTCTAACTTACTGCGAACGTAGTCAGGTTAAGTTAGGCAGCGTTTTATCCCCCCCCCCCGTGAACAAGTGTCGCGGGACGAAGTTGCCGGTAGGGATCACCGGCCGAAACGGTAGCAGACAAATGAAATAGCTCTCGCCATCTACGGGACTGGGTTTAGCCAGAGTTTAGCCATCAGTGTATATTGAAGGCACGGTGAAGAGGGAGCCGCTTCTTCATCTTCGGCCGCGCCGCTCTTTCTCACATTTCCTGCCGCGCCGCTCTTTCTCGCATTTACTGCCGCGCACGCCATTGCTCCTCCTCGCTCTTCTTCGCTGTTGCCGATTCGGGCGCTAAGTTGAGGAATTTAGTTATTGGGTTGTGTTTGGCTTCTCTATGTGTATTTTTATTCGTTGAAAAAAATCTGGCTCGAATCCATTTAGAATCGTGGTAGAAGAGGCGATTGAGGAAGGCGGCGGCAACTTTGAGTGCCAGGGCAGTTTGTTGTCGTTGTTGTTGTGGTTGGTTTTGATATGTTTCTTTGTGGTTCTGATTGACAAGGCATGGTTTAGAACAGAGCTCAGTGTATTTAGAGAGAAAGGGAGTTGTAAGGTTCGTTTTCGTGTGAAGGATGCTGCTGCGGTTGTTCCACAGACGAAACAGAAAAGAGATTCTTTTTACTGTGAGGTCGGTTTATTTTGGTACGTGACACCCAGAGAGGACTGGGAGATTTCTTCTCGTGTGCAAGGGTTTTGTTGCTCCTGAGGGAGTTCTGTTATTGTAAGCTCGAGAAGTTGGGACGACGCTGAGTGAGAAGCGGCGCTGCCGTTCGTAGAGAAGAAGAAGCGGGAAAACAGAGGTGAAAAAAACGAAGAAAAATCAAAGACGCAGCGGCGAGCAGCAGCAGCAGCAGCTATGGGATTGGCAGTCAGCGAGGTCACCACGTATGGAGTCGGTGATACAGAGGTGAGTGATGAAGATCTTATTGCCATAGCAAGGTCCTGGATTCTTCGAGCTCTAGCATCCGCGTCGAGTAGAGGAGACAAAGGTCACTACAACAAATTGTTGAGCGACTTGAGGGACCCGCGCATCAACGACATTGCAAGTGTTTCTCCGTTGTCCATTCGTCTCACGGCACTGTCGCAGACTGTCTCCTATTTCGATGAACACGATCATCAGACGTTGCTCATGTACTTGTTGGGGATGAGTGTGTGGATTTACAGCGACGAAGTTGTGGATTCTCTCTTGGGCTTCGTTGTGAATCTTGCAACTGTGAATGGCAGCTATGTCTCACAGTGCTTGGACATGCTGGTGCGCAATTTCTTGCCACCCTCTTGCTGTCTGCCAGCTTTTCTCGACTCCTTTAGCAGGTCTGGCCTGATGATGGGGTTTCTCTCCATGGATAAGCTGCGGACACAAGCTTTAGAGCATATTGTCAGGAAAGATGCTGTAAGTCTGTCACTCTACACTGCACATGTCTGTTCTTATTCTCTGTTATCATTTCTACGTTAGTTCCTTTCAAGGGTTTTTCCAATGTTTTTCTTCTCATATCTGTGGAAGGTTTTTCGTTTTGCCAGTTTTCTGGCGTAAAATCCAGTTTAAGTACTAGAAAGTTCTTGGGATATTTGAAGTTATAGTGGTACAAGCCAGCCACCTTTCTGAGGATATCTGAGCTTTTTCTCAGTCATTCTTTTGAGTATTTAAGCAGGATTCTCTTCAGTGCAGTAGCTTGAACCTACTGGGACCGTCTTATAGATAAACCAAACAATTCTACTTCTTTGATTGTCACCATGTTCTTGATGTTTTGGGAGCTTCAGTTGTCCATTTTTCAATTTAGAATGCAAAATGGTTAGAGATGAACATGAACCCTTATGTGGCTTGCTAAAAGGAACAGGAAATCCTAATCTTATTTATGTTGCTTGTTGCAGGTTTTGGGGTGTCTTCACTCAGCTCTTCACCAGATTTTAGAGCTTGTTCCTACTGCAGCGTTTCGACTGCAGCGCATTGTTGTCCAAAGAATGCCACATAGAACAACAGAGAAGCAGTGGTTGGCATTGTATTTTGAAAGTATGCTGAAACTGGAGAGCAGCACACTGGGTGGTGCTCTTGGTGGCCAGATGCTATTGGCTGTTGTAGACCGTCTTATTGAAATTGATGTAGAGATAAGGTGGGAGGACATCCTGAAAGAAGAGGACAGTAATAAAGTGTTCATGTTCCACATGAATCTGGAGGATGAGAATAATGTTGATGCAAAAGAGGCTGAGGATGGTGTGTGTCTTGCCACTGATTTGTCAGGGCCTGGTATTGAGGCCAAGCATCAGCATGGACTAATGGTGGGGCGGTCAACCCAGGACGGGGTGCTGCCTACTTTGGATGAAATGGCTGATAAGATGGATCTGATGATGGACATGACGCTCAATCATCTGCAGATGTGTGTGAATCAAGGCCACTGCAATCTTGTCTTTGAAACACTCATGCGGTCTTTCCAGACAACAATCTTGGACACCCACAAGTCCAAGTTTACCCAGTTCTTAATCTTCTATGTGTGTTCCCTGGCCCCCACAACCTGTGGGAGCAGCTTTGCCTTGCTCCTTTGTGACATTTTCACTTCCAAGATGCGCCCACCCAACACTCGAATGTCAGCAGCTGCATATCTTGCAAGCTACCTTGCCCGGGCAAGCTACTTGCCACCATCTGTTATTCTTGACTCTGTCAGAAGTTTACTAGAGTGGTGTGTCTCATATGCACAGTTGGCAGAAGATCGCAAAACCCTGTCCATGTCTACTGCAGACCCAGTCATGCATGGTGTCTTCTATTCTGCTTGCCAGGCAGTGATGTATGTGCTCTGTTTCAGATTGAAGGAACTAACTGATGACCCTAGACAGAAGCGGGCCTTGCGAACTCTACCCTTGCAGGAGCTGGTTGAGCATCATCTCAATCCCTTAAGTGTATGTTTACCATCAGTGGTTGAAGAGTTTGTGAAACAGGCAAGCCTAGCACAGCTTGTTGACTGTCGGGTTTGGGCAGACTCCAAGGAGTTTCCTGGCTCACAGGTAATGAGATCATTTGGTGGTGATATTCGGCTTGACATGTTCTTCCCATTTGACCCTTATCTCCTCAAGCAGTCTGACAGATTCATACGCCCAAATTTCATCCAGTGGTCTATGGTGGAACCCCCTGAGATACTTGAAGATGTACACGAGGAGGATGATGACTTTGTGAATGCAACATTTTCAGAGCCAAGCTCTTCATGGGAAGATGATTCCTCCCTTTCCCACAAGCATGTGCCTCATTCTCCCACATCCTCAGTTGGAAGCTTAGACCAGGATATTAGTGATGAGGATATGGACAGGGATGGGGAAATGCCTGAAAGGTCAGGGAGCTTCAATAAGCAGCGAGGGTTTGAACCCAGGAGTTTCACTAGTGATGAGGGTGGATTCAATGATCATTTCTTGGATCACATGTCCTTCTCTCCCCCACATGAACTACCAAGAATGCCTGCAAAGCTACCAATGGTGCTCCACCCATCTCTTTATACATGAGGTACTTAATTGATTCATTTTTTGGACCTGTAAGATAGGCAAATTCTGGTCTCATAAATTTTGTCAGATGATAATTGTTTTGCAATCTGGAAACTGCACTGGAGAAGGGGAAAGAGGAATTTGATGGGGCTCACACATTTTACTGTAACCAAGATATGTAGGGCTTGACTTTGATCTAGAGACAATGAGAAGCCCCTTTAGCCCTGATGACTGTTATTTGTGACAGTAATGTTATTGAACTACGTTTTTGAGTGTCTTCAAGTTCCTGAGAGTCACAAGAGTTTGCTCAACAGGTTTGGCTTTTGAATGTGTACCAATTATAATGAAAGGTTGATGATTTGACACCTTGGGTTTGTGGAGCTTGGTCCATATACTTATCCATTTGTTGAATGCAAATGACCTGATTTTTAAATGTGAAAAGAACATGTGGAGCAAGAAAAGTATCTAACATCCTCAATTGTCTTTTTTTATAATGTGATGCATTTTTTGTCACTAATCTGAGTTGATGGTTTTAGTTCTATCTGTGGAGAGGAAACCTTGAAAGCGTTTGAAAATTCCAATCCAGCTTTACATCAAAGCATAACCTCATTTCTGGCATAAAAAGGTGAGACTAAAAGCATGCTTGGTTATCATGCCTTGTTTTTGCAGTCTAATAATCAATTCAGCTAACTGATCTTTGAATATTATGGGCAAAAAGGGTTCATCCTTTCATAATGTCTAATGAAGATTATGCATTAATCTCACCAAGTGTGAATGGAGAACATGACTTACTTTACCATGTACAACTACAGCTCTGCATGGAACTTGTTCTCCCAACTTTGCATATTTTGTCTTTTCATGCAACACACCATCAGAAATTAAATCTAGTATTATTGAGTGAGTGAACACAAATCCCAAACATAGCATGCATGATATAGAACATAGCATCCCATGTAGAAGCTTGTTTGACAAGCATAGAAAGCATGATCTAAAACGTCATGTTTGTGTCTATAAACATAGAATGCATGAGCTAAAACACAATCATCCCATGTGGAAGCTTGTTTGACATCTACTTTTAGTCTCAAACTTCAACAAATGGCGAATTATCCACATTTCAAGATTTCAATCACCTACCACCATTTCATTCAAAAGACTTCTTTGCAAGGTATTATGCAAGTCATTGCACTTGAGTTTCAAATCCATGTATGATCACCTACCATTGGTATTGGGAACTGAAGGTGCCGTCTTCATTTCATTGAATCTCTTGCAAAGTGACAACTTGTCAAAATTTTGCGAATTTTTATCAAAGTTTCAAATTTTGTATGATTTGCATTACTACAAAGAGGAAAGATCAACTATTACACTATCTTTGGGCTTCAAGAGACCAAATCTATACATGTAAAAATGAGTTCTTGATTGGTGGAGAAACAAGGTTTGATTTGTGGGATTGATTGATTCAACCATTACAATATTATAAACAATTCTGTTTAGTGGTGTAATGACACACAAATAGAGGTTGTTCATGGCCATCACCAACAAGAGAGAAAGCATTCAAGTTGGTAGATGGACAACAAAACATAAATTTCTTGCTTCTACTAACCATGGCAACAAGTTTCCTAAACTACTATTTTTGTTATCATAGTCCATCAACCTCATAACTTTAGGAAAATATCCTTGGATTTGCTCATGGATCAATTGTTTTTCACCTCAAAGAAAAAGAATGAAAGAATTCAATGCCTAGGGAAATGGTTTTTAATTCCATATTGTACATCATTAGTTCTTCAAAATGATGGTGTAACCTTCAATCCATGGAAAACCACAATCTAAATTGAAATAACAAAAGAAATTAATCCAAAACAAGTAATCCTTTGTTCTAGTCACTATCAAGCTTGATTTTGAACATCTTGAATTTATCATGTTCTTGCAATTTTCAAGGTAATTGTATTTCTTCACCCACCTATTCATGCAAAGAAAATGAAAGCCAGCAAGAAAGAAAGAAAGAAAGCCTATACACAAAAAATCATTTTTCAAATTTTGTGACTTCAAAACAATCATCTTTTTCAAGTTTTTCTAACAATGTACTTCTTCCTTAAAATCTAACTAGTTTAAAAGTAGAGATTCTAATTCATAAGGTCTTATCACCAAAATCTTTGTTGCAAACAACCAGAATTTGGCATTATTCAAATTTTTTTATGTTTTGACTTGCAACTTTATTGTGTTGTTTCTAACATGTGTGATTAGTAATTACTATTGGTTTATGTTGAAATTGTACAAGAACATCTACAATATGTGTCCTCGAGGATCAAGATTTCAATTTGAAAGGTATGGCATTGGAATGATTACATTATAATTTTCCCAAGTCAAATAAGAATTCCCAAAAATTAAATCTTATTTTTGTGTTCTCCAATTATTTGCATATCCTTTAATGAAAACAACAAGTGTAATTTATGTAAACAATTAATGAAGAAACATAATGTATAGTCTAGTCAATGTGATGAAAATAATCAATGATTGAACTAATATGGCAAAAGCAGCCTTTTTCTATTCTATTTTAATTGTAGAATATTTTAAGTGAGTAATTGCAAGTTATAGTGTGCCTAATTATATGTCACAAGTTCATTTTTTAAAGATTGCTAATGATATAAATGGTCAAGCCAATGTTATTTGTTTTGCAACAATTTAAAATAGTACTCATTTTTATGAAAAATAATGTTATATTAAGTCTTTGTTCATTTGAATCATAGTCAAATTATTTGTATAGACCACATGAAATACTTTTTAAATTGGAACATTCATTGTCAAAATCTTTATGAATTTTGTAGTCAAACTTTAAATAACATTAATTTATGTGAATCATTTGTGTGTGTGTGTGTGTGTGTGTGTGTATTTCAAAACATTTATGGGTGATTAGCTAGGTAAAATAAAGAATCAAGGTTTCATAAGCAAATAAAATAATAAGATTTTTTAAAGCCCCATAATTGCAATATTTTAAAAAGCTATTTTGGAGAACAAATTTGTATATTTTTTGCAACCTTATCATTTCATTAAGCTCCATATAATGTACAGAGATTTAATTTTTTAGAATAAATAAATTAGGTGGCTCAATTGCAATGGAAAGAGGATGGCATCAAAGATAAATGTATTCAATGTTAAATTTTGGTGGGAATGGACTCGAGTGCCAACAATGAGCCATCATAGCTTGTAAATACCCAAGTCATACTTCAATGCAAATAAGACATGAATTTCTCAAAAGTAACAAACAATTTCATTTAGAAAAACAATTCGATATACTTTGAGTTGAAACCTTATAACCAATGTTGGGTGGGTATCCAAAAGATAAATGAAGTTGGTCAACGGTTTAAGTATGTTATCACCATGAAGACTAGTGGACATCACCCTTGGTGATATTTAGGATGAAATCTACCCCATTGATTTTCACTAGAGTAAAAATCAACACCTTTGGAAAACCCTTAAAAATGTGATACTTGGCTAAGGTAGTGTGAATGGTAACATGGTCCAATTTTCAAGCATAGGGATCTAGGCTAGGTAGTAATTAGGGTCTAGGATGGTATATAAGTCTAGGTTTAGGTTTTTAGGTTAGATTTTAGGTTTTTGGCTCTGGATTTTATATTTGTAGCCAAACTAAAAATAATAATTGTCCAAGATTATTTTAATTATAAAATATTTCATGTGTGCATTTTCATCATTTTTTATCAATTTTTTTCATTTTTGCAATTTTTATGAATTTTGATAAATATTTTTCTTCAATTTGTTAAATTTTTAAAATTTGAAACTTGATTAGCTTGTGAGAACTAGATGACATTAATTTCTTTCTAAACATTTGATTAATTTGATGAAAATTGAAAAAAACCATTAAAAAACTTGTGCCAATTCTTAAAAACTTATCTAGGAACCAAAACTATCAATTATTTTTTTAAAAGTGAAAATTGCCCTTTCTTGCCATTCACAATAAACATCTTCCATCTTTTGATGTTAAACAACATCACAAAACTAGAAAAACATCTCCTACAAACTACAATCACAAAAATTGTCCCTATTGTTCATATAAACATGGCAATATTCCTTTAGACTTTAGTCTTCAACGAATATGTTAAATAATTTTCACACATGTTAGGACACTTGAAATTCATCAATTGATGAGTAATGACATCAATGGAAAAAATGGAGAAACATCAAATCTCCAATAAAAGCCAATTCATGCATAGAACAATAGACATACAACATTAAATTCAATTATATGTTCATTTTTCAAGCCAATTTTTATTTTAATAGATTTAAGTCCAAGCAATTAAACTCTTCAAATATAGCCATTTATTGGTTTGAATATATTTCAAGAAAATATTTTGGCATTATAGCCCACCACTACCTAGTTTATTGTTTGCTAGACATACACTAGGTTAAACAACAAAAAGTAGTAGATGAATCGTAGATTTTTACACTTTGTGACAATAACTAAAACAATGAAAATCAACAATGGAAAAAATTATCCCACAACCAAAAAGAAATAATAATATCATCATTACATTTTTGCAACACATTCTTTCAAGATTGTCACAACTCCAAATTGAGCTCACAATCAACTCTCAATATAACAAGGAGTTGTCCTTCCTAAGTTAAAATCAAATTAGAAATAGAATTTTGAAATAGAATTGATAAATGTGGAAATGTGTGCAATTTTCATGTAGTGCCCATGGGGAGCTACAAAATATGTTATACAAAAATTGGTAACTTGTTAGGAATCTATGTCATGGTGAAGTCCATGTGGGTTCATGATGAATCTTAAATTCAATTTGGGTCCAAATTGTAGCAAATGTTATCTGCTTATGTTTTGTGCGATAAGGTGTTCAAGAGTTTTCCATGAAGTGCTTCAATTCATCTTTGTCACACCTTGAAGCTTTCACCCCTTGCCTTGATCCCTAAAAGCTAGGGGACATGCCCCAAGTTGCAAATTGCATAACGAAATAATGTAGATTTATCATTAATTCCATTGAAGGAACCCCAAGTAGGGAGGGGGGGACCACAAACCCCCTTTACTAATTGTTAATCAAATAATACAAGGGCAAAAGGTGGTTCCATGTAATGAAATCATCCTTCTTGCCAAAAATATTCCTATTGAACCAAGTTTTATAAAACTCCTATTCAAGGAGATGTTATTTGAAGTTGCACATCTAGGAGGTGCAACTAATCTTAATCCTTCTTAATGACATGCTAGATGGTGACACCCACATGGATAATCAAACATTGGGCACAATTAAGGTTGTGTGAGTAGGGTTATTGGACTTTGTACTCGAAAATGCATCTCTTAATCTAAATGAAATAGACAATGAAAGGCTAAAAAAATATCTTGAGGTTGATGGTCAAAGATGAAGGTGTTGTGAGGTGCTTGGGTGAAGATTTTTTCTACCTAAATGTATATTTTGTCGAAAAGGGCACATTGCTGATTGTTGGTTTGCACAAGAAGGAGGTCAAAGCAATTTTGAACCTTCTAAAAGGATTGCCACACGAAGCTTATGCTAAGGCATTCGAAATGGCAATGTGTGGGAATTTCAATCATTTGCAAGGTGCAAACCGAATAGTGAATGTCCATGCCCACCTTAACTAACCAAGATCCCAATGAAAGGCCCTAGTTAAAGGCTAACTGAATGAATATGGTCACCTTGTGCGGGCATGAATTGTGCCATAATATAGTATTTAGGAGGGGTTAGCAATGGTTTTGATTCAAACTTGTTTGAGAAAAAAGTTGATAAATGGGGAAGTATGCTAGCTTGGTAACATGTCAAAACAAGAACCTTTCTTCAAGATATACCTCTAAAAAAAATGGAGCTAAGCCCATTTCCTTCTACCTAGGTCCATTCTCTTAGATCTTAGGTGATATAACCAATAAAACATGTGTTATGAAACTAAAGCTAGGTCTCGAACTTGTTTAGTTCACTTAGTGTGGAAATATGAAAGTGCATTCTTTATTTTTGAATGAGAATTTCAATCAGGTTGAAATCTTCAAAGTTTAGTCAAGTTCACCTAAAGACAAGTTCAAGTTATGTTTATGCAAATCGAAAATGTGAGAATTCATCCATGGTAATGGAGTTTGGGTGAAGCTCAATCATCCAATAGATCCAAACCCAAGGGAGGGTGCAGGGGGGGGGTGAAAGGTGAGGGGTATGTTTGTTGGCTAACCCAATTCCCAATTTGACACAATGGCAAGGAAGTTCTCAAGTTTCATGGGATGCCAAAAATGAGTCGATTTCAAAGGTCTAATGTTAGTTTGCATTAAATGTGAATGCATGTTTACTAAGGTTGTTTCCAACAATTTTTGGAGACATTCTACATGTGCCTAATCATGTGACATCCTATGAAGGTTATGTTGAGGAATACTCTCGTGAAATTCACGCCAAATATAGTGTTGAGTTGGATATTGATCGTTGAGTTCCCAAATAAAGGTTGTTGAATGATTTCATTAAAAGAAATCTTGTAATATGTAACCATTCAATTTGCAACTTCATGCAACTACCTATCATTTGCATTTTATCATTTTTACAACTAGTCACCGTCTTTTAAACTTTATGACTGTTTTAATGATTATGGTGTGACTATTAAATTACACATCCTTCCATATTGACTAGCTTCTTGGATTTTTCATCCAAGAATAGGCTCCTATGTTCATTTAGTTGCAAAATTACTTGCAATTTGGTAACTTATTATGGTGTGTTTATACATTTACTAATGTACATTAGGGTTTTATAGACTACATTAAGAGTATTATATATATATATATAATATTCAAGGTATATTAAGCATATTTGACTTGTATTCATGGGGTGTTAAGATATTTGACCATATTATGGACAAATTGGATTGAAAAAAATCATTTTGATTTTGTATAGTTCATTTAAAAATATACCATCTTTATTAAAGTATGATTAAATTATAATAGCGAGGTCATCTTAATATGATGTAATCGTTGTATTAAATGCGCATCAATTATCTAGCAATTATTATTTTCAAATAATTCATTAGTTAATATAAAGTATGAACTAAATAATTTTATTTAATAATTTTATTTAATATAATTTAATACCAACTAATTAATAATCAATTTATTATTATTATTTCAAATATTTATGTTGAGTATTTAGATATTAAATTGTAAATTGATACAATAATTAATCATTATTCATGAATTATTCATATTAATTAAATAATAGTTAGTTAATTAAAATTTATTTATTTTTAGCAACAAGTCAATAAGTTTATAAATAAATAATATATATTTAATATTTACTTACTATGAAATAAATGATTATGCAGATAATAATTATTTGATTATTTCATATTAAACTAATTCTGAAATATATGAGTAGTTTTCAAATATCTCAATAACCTGATTCAGGTAGTTAATCAAGAGTTATGGTTAATAGCTAATGACTACTAATTAGTCAATAGTTAGTCTACCAATGAATAATAATAATAAATTCTTCACAATTAGATTTCCTAGTTATTATTAATGATTAGTTAAAACTGATTTAATTTCTACTTAATAAATAAATAAATTTAATAATATATTATTTTTGTCTAATACTTATTTTTTAATTAGTTAATATTTTTCAATAAATTTTATTTATTTTATTAATATTTATTAAATCATGTAATATTTAATATTTATTAGTCAATAAATATGGTTAATAGTTAACAAATATAAATCAATTGGTTTTAATGGTTCATAAAAATCGATTTAATATCTACTAATAATTTATATTCAGAAATTTACAATTAGTTAATAATTTATTTTGTTATATAATCAATTAACACCTAGTTCTTTGAATTTAATTAGTTGACCGCTAGCAATTTAAAAGGTTTATTTTCAGAGTTAAATATAATATTTTTATTTAACTAAATAATTAAATATAATATTATTATTCTAGAAATAATTACCAAATAATTATATATATTAAAAACTTAAATGCTAATTTGTCACTTGATTAATTAATTAGATATTAGATAATTATTTTTTGAAATTATTTTTTATTAGTTTCAATTATTACTATCAACCAATATATTAGTTATTAGAAACCATGAAAGAATAATGATCAACATTGTTTCTAAAATTACTAAAATAATTAAGCAATAATGTGTAGTAAGTAGTTTTGTAAGTGGGTGGGTAGGTAATTAAAGTGTTAGCTATTAATTAGTTAGTTAATTAGTTACTCATTTTTTACTTATTTAGTTGTATAATTTACAAAACTAAAAACAAGTACAAAACTTGTGGAAGAATCATTTTTAGTTGCAATTGAATTTGCAACTAAGGTGCAATGAAAAAATTTAACCCATGTGTTTTATCTTCTAATACCATCTTACAAAGTATATAAAAAATGTGCCTTCTCTTTGGATTTCACATGAAAAATCATGTGCCATTTAGGATGAGCTCAAAGAAGCTTAACCCTATGGGCAAAACATAAAATAAAATAAAAGTATTTACATGGTTACTTTTTAATTCAACTACTTTTCTACCTTCCTACCTATTTACCTACCTTCATGGTCAAGTAGCTAGGTGGGTAAGTAAGTACCTTAGGTGAGTATGTATCTTAAGTAGCTAGGTTTTTTTTATGCACATAGTTTTACCAACCTACCCACCTATGTAAGTAATTATTTATTCTAAAGTTTTTTGATCCAAAATTCAAGCAACTTTTGATTGTGCCACATGTCATAATATAAATACATTTAAATTAAATAATCATAATGGATGGTTGAGATCAATATTTCCATAAAATTTAATTTCCATAAAAAATTATTTCAAATGTCCATGTCAAATTTTCCTTTGTACAAGTGCCATCATGTAATTGCAACTATTTTTTAATCACAAATTGGCATTTTTCTACTAATGTTTATTCAAATGTATTTGAGTCTTCCTTGTACAAGCTATTGCAAATTGAAATCTAAGCTTCCATAATAAAGTTCAAAAAATCCAACGATATTTGGATGAGTTTATGTGTGGTGAAAATCCACATTGAGTCAAGGGTTGTTGTTTAAACTTTTGGGCTTTTGATTGTGAATTGGCAATGCATCACCTAGTTAAGAATTTCCAAGGTTTGGGTCATAATGTGAAAGCTTTTAATTAAGAATCGTGTTAGGAATGTGTGGGCTTAGATGATTGGGTCAATTATGTCCATTCATCCTAAGGTTGTGGGTAAGGTGTAGTGTTGGGTGGCCACAATCATTAATCCACCAGTTTTGATGGCCAATTTTTAGTTTAGTTTTCTAATTAAAAAATCAATTGTTTTCATTTTGAATAGAAATGGTATTTTGAGAACTAGCTAGGTACCACAAAGGTTCAAACCATCATGTGGAAATTGTCAAATGAACCCATAAGGCTAGTACGAAAGGTTTAGGTCCTAATGTGAAACCTTTAATTACAAATCGTGTTAGGAATGTGTGGGCATGGATAATTTGGTCAATTACATCCATTCATTCTAGGGTTGTGGGTAAGGTGTAATGTTGGGTAGTTATAATCATTAATCCATTAGTTTTCATGGTCGATTCTTATTCAGTTTTCAAATTGAAAACCAATTGTTCTCATTTTAAATAGAACTCACACTTTGAAAATTGTCCAAGTACTACATAGGCTTAAACCATCACATGGAGGTTGTCAAGTGCGCCTTCAAGGCCGATTTTCAAACTTGTATAGGTTTTAAAAAACCCAAAGGAATATAATACTTACCCATTATCATCACAAGTTGAAATTTGAACCCAAAACTTTCTAAAAATCTTGTAAATCATTAACCACTACATCACAACCTTTTATGTGTGCAACAGGTAGTTGGATGGAAGTTGAACTTTATATTTAAAGTTAACACATGTCGATGGTTATAACTTTAGAACCATTAATATCAATGAACATTGATTAAAAACATTCATATGTTTTATTTCATGTAATTAAATGTGACTTTATGGTTAATACTCGAATCTATTTTTAAAAGATTTTGGGTTCAAACATCATTAGGTGGGAATTGACCTACTTGAAAATTGGTTTGAAAATTGACATTTTTATTTTGATGATAATTTGAAAACCAATCATGGTATCAAATTTTGAAAAAAATAAAAAATTGAGAATCACATCAGTTTTCTTTTAACTTTTAAGATAACCAAAACCAACGTTTATATCAAAAATATGAAATTGCCAACACTAGTAAGGTGGCATTGTCCCCCCCTTTTTTTTTGTCTTGGAGTGTGTTTCCTTGCATCCCCAAAAAGAAATTTCAAACAAGACTTTTAATTTGTACACACATGGTGGTCAATGGGTTTCAACAAGCTACCCATGAACTAAGTGGATGCAAGGAGGATTTGATTTGTGATAAGATTTTTTTCAATCAAAGAAAATGTATCACTTATCCTTCTGATGAGTTTAGTTTTGAGGGTGTGAACAAGCTTATCAAATTGGCTTCCTATGGCAACTTGTGTCCAACTAATAGGCCAAGGTAATGAACATTTGATTTTGGCGAAATTCACTTGAAACCTTCTTCCTTTCTTTAATTAGTGGTTTATATGTTCCTTGAGGCCCAAATGGCAACATAATTGTTCCAATTGATCCTTGCACCCAAATCTTTGTAAAAAACTAAATCACCATTTTCATGTTTTTTAAGTTGATTTTTAGATCTTCTAGAAAAAGGGCAATGTCCTCTACAAAATGTTAATTCCAAATCATGTTGCCATTTGAGAATGTGAACCCTTTGATGCCGTATCTTGGGTTGTGTAATGGTAGCCCAAGATGTTTGTTGTGAGAATGAACAAATAGGGGGGGAAAAGGTATCTTATATTAACAACTTAGATAAGGAAAATGATGTGTTTGATTCTCCAATTTATTTTGATTGAAGATGTTGCACCTTGATAAAATGTTGAAACCCGTTAAACCTAAATGGCATTGGAACCCAAGGTGCCAAGGATGTTGAACAAAAAACTTATATATTTTTTATCAATTTTTTTTTGAAATAAAAGAGCAATATGACGAGGTTTTGTGGGCTTTTTGTAGCCCATTCCATGGTTTGCTAGGTAAGAAACACATTTTGATTATGGTCATGCCTTCAATGAAACCAATTTGGTTTGGGCACATAATGCACTACAAAAATTTAAGTTTTTCAAAAGGTTCAATTTGACTAAAGTGTCCACATTGACCAAAATGATGTTCACTTTGGTTAAAGGCATGGGGCATGAAAGACACATGGTTCTTTTGGTTGGTTCTTTGATTGGAATGACCATTTTAATCAAGTGTTAAGTTGTATATTTAGTCAAGAAAAAAAAATTTAAAAATGTTCCATCAAAATGCCCATGGCCTAGTCAAATCGGCCATACTGAATGACCATGTTTAATCAAATTGGCCATATTTTATTTGGTTAGATAACTTATTTGCTATGCCTACTAGGTTACCTACCTACTTACTTACCTAACATATACTTGCGTACTTACCTAAATATGTCATACCTATTTACCTACCATTTACCTACCTATGTCCTACTTATTTACTACTATCTACCTATTATTTACCAAAGTTACCTATTTATCTACTTGGCTACCTATCTATTTATCTATCTACTTGCTATCTAGCTACCTATTTATTTATCTATAAACCTACCTACCTATCTATTTATTATCTACATGTACCTACATACATATTTACCTATAATTTACATAAATAGGTATGTATATTTTAAAAATAAGTAGGTAGGCATGTGTACCTACCTATCTATCTAGTTAAGTACCTAGTAACTTGCTTATGAAAAAAATTGAAGTTCAAATGTTGTTATGGACATTGACAAAAAAATTCAAGGAAGTTCAAGAAAACATGTCAAATACATTTGCTATCATATTGTTTTACAAAGTGATGGGGTGGTTGAATGGCCAAGACATTAGTGTGAAACCAAGGAAACCAAAATTTATTCCAACATAGATTATGTGGAATATGTATATTTGTATATATATATTGTACATGTGTGTAAATGTATAGTACCTAGGTGAGTTGTGAATAGGTAGGTAGAAGGCCATGGTGGGTAGGTAAGTCATGGGTGGGGTGGGTAGGTAGGTACTTACTATTTATTAATTATTTACATTTTTATATTTACAAATTGAGTTATTTTTTAAATTAAATTTCGTTGGCTGCCTAGTTTTTTATCCAATTTGACTAATTAAAAAGACCATTTTATGGATAGTAAAAAATAACTACTAGTCAAGTTGGACATGTTCAAATCAACTTGTCCAATATAACTAAGTGGTCAAATTGACCAAATGTTGAAATGACTCATTTTTTGTTTAATTTTTCAATCAAATAAATCATGATTTCTTGTAGTGATGGCATGTAGGAATTTACGAAAGTGCTAAACAATGACTTTTGTTAAGATATTGTAAACCCCCTTAAAGAGGGTTACTTATTGCTAGTTGTTGATCTTAAATTTATCTCTAAATTTCAGGATCAAAATAATGGCATGACAATTTTTGGCATGCAATTTTAATCCAAGATGTCATGTATGACCTCCAAGAGATGAGGTGTCATGTGATCAATTTATATCTCAATAAAATTCAATTAGTATGTCATTGGTTTTTAAGCACTTTAATTTAAAGGCCCGGGGAGGGAGGCTATAGTTTGGGTAGTTCCTCTAATGCAATTAGTTTGAAAAGTTTGACATTCATTTCTTATATGACCTTGCATGGGACACTTCTTTAACATTTTAATACTAGATGCCTAGGTTTGGTCATCCATGGGGTCCATTGTATAAAGGTTATGTAGAACCCATGAATATAATTCAATAGCTTTACTTGGGTAAATAATTCCTTACCATTTATTAGGAAATTTTGGATGACAATTTGTCAATATTAACTATTGTGAAGTTGGAAGAAATTTTTTGAACAAATATCATTGAACCTTTGCTAATTCAAATCAATTGTAGTTGTTTGGGCTTCTAGTTTTTTTTTGCACATGTTCAATATTTGGGTTTGGGTAGAGGAGAAGATCTCTCTAACTCATTCATTTGTTGGTTTAAGTTGCAATGTGCTTCAAAAGAGACCTTGGACAAATAGTAAAAAAAAATTGTTCTTCTTCCTCTTTGCCTTTGTTAACTTGGTGCTAACATTCTCAAATTGAACAAAGACTTAGGTGATGTGGTTGATTGGCTTGAAGTGCACATCAATAGCCATTTATCCTTCCATATTTTCGGTAGCCATTTAGATTTTCTAGCAAGGTGAAAATGAAGGAGTTGGGAATGGCCACATAAAAGGAATAGAAGGTGAATTTAAAACAACATATGGAATGGCCCAATATGTTTTGTAGTGAAATGGTCAAGTTAAGCCACTACCCATGTTTGTCAAGTTTGTTTAAAATGCAGAATTGGTCGAACCAAATGTTATTGGCATGATCAATTGCCACTTTTACTATTATTGAACAGGAAGTCCTTTGAAGAGAGTTGACAAGAGAAGTCCATGTGCCAAGAGTTCATCACTTTCCATTTGTGGGTGAAGCAATGTCATGTAACCTTTTAGTGTTATCCACGTCATGATATGCCCAAAAAAAGGACCTTGAAACACATTCATACATGGTGAAGTTTTGACCAATGATATAGTGGTTTATGATGACATCAATTTCAGTTAGATGTTTCCTCAAATGAATTTTGTGTTACATGTGTGTTTATGACACCAACCAATTCTTGAGGTGAGAATTGGAAGGTCACATATTGGGTGTTACCGTTCCAACAATGCCATGTCCAATGATGGAAAGGTGCAATTGGCCAACACTAAGATTGATGTCCTTATTATGGTGTGATGTGAGGATTTTTAATAATAACCCTAAGTTCCAAAGGGATGTTTCACCAAAGGTGGCCACATTTGAACGACATTCAATTGCACTCAAGTGGTGTTCTGTAGGAATAAGGTTTAAGGGGATGGTTATTGCTTGTGAAACCACATTTTAATGGCCTTTCGTTTTCTCTTGCATCTATCTCGAGTGGTTTAAGCCATGAACATTTAAGGTGGTGATAATGAAAGATGCGCTATACATGAATTGTTTTCAAAGGTAATTATATTACTAATTGATCTTTGTGATGGAAAAGGGTGGGGCATGATTGTTTTGCATGCATTGTTTGGGGGTGGATTTATGATCCACTTCTTGCGCTAAGCTTAAGGAAAGGCTTCTACATTGGGTTGTTAGCTCTTGCTCCAATCATCGAATTGTTGTTGTTTGAAATAATAACATTGCATGAAAGGGATCCATTTCATTTATATCAAATTGTTAAGGACCTAGAGACTAGGAACTTTGGTCCATTTGAGTTTAGAGCCTTTTTGAAGCTTGAAATAGTGGTAGTCATCATCATAAATGAAAAAATGGTGCACTCCAATCCCCCAATATTGTCATTGACTTGTTAAGCCCATATTTAGTTGATATGGTTTCATCTTCTTAAGTTCGGGGTGTTTGTGAAGGTCTTGTTATCCAAGGTTGTTGACATTTTTTGAGGTTGGGTCCATTATTTTACCTCCTTTACAGTCCATTCCGCATCAAAGTTGATTTTTTTGCTTGATTTCAATAGTATTCTTGACATTTTTGTCCCCCTCGAGTAAATGATTTTGTGTAAGAAAAATTCTTAATAACCATGGGCCATATTCAAGTTCATATTTCCCCTTTCAAGATTGGTGTGAATCCAAAAGCTTCAAAATATGAAGCTAGGAATTTGGATGATTTGAACAACCATTTTGCAATATGGGCACATTGTATGCATGATCCATTTGCTACTTCCACATTCATGTGTTGAATTTGCTAGGGCTCCATGAATACCATTGAATGAACCTAATGGTCTATCAAAAGAAATGTGAAACTTTGTCATGTACAACATCAACAATAAATCAACAATTTTAAGAGTCTAAGGAAGTCTTGTTTGAAAATTTGAAAATTACCAATATAGTCGCATTAGATATTCATTTTCCTTGGGTCTTTGGTACTAATACTAAAATGAAGCAAAACATTCACATGTAGTTTTCAATCATTTCAACTTACAAACAAACAAAAATAAAATTATAAATCATAGTTTAAAAGTTATTCAGGTTGAAATATTGGTTTTTTTTACTAATGGACATGTACATTTTGAATAAAAGTCCAAGGTTTGTGTATTGTTTGACCAATTAACTCAATTAAAATGATCTTTTTGACAAATACATCCAATCAAATTGGACAAATAAATGACCACCTTAATAAAAATGGCCAATGTTTTCTTGTCAAATGGGACATGTAGTCAAATTAAACATAAAAAATTGTCATCATTGGTTTTTTAGTTAAATGAGACATCCTATGTTCACCAATAGGCTAGCCTACCTATTGATTCACCCAACCACCTATAAGTACTACCTACAAACTTACCTACTTACCCACTTCTTACTCATTATTTCCTACAACCTACATATTACCTTTTTAGTTATTATCTTCTATAACCTACCTACCTATTATTTCTTACAACCTATTTACCTACCAACCATTGTATAACCTTATAACCTAGCTATTTATTAATTATTTAACATTTCTACTTACCTACATAAATAGTGTACAACACTTGATGTGAAATTTAGACATGAAATATAAAACATGACAAAAATTGTCACATTTTGAAGGTGTGGTCCCTTGGTTAAAAACTTGATTCATCATTGTGAACATCAAGGGTTCAATTACTAATACTTGTTTATGTACATGTTTAGGAAACTAACATATGATGTAAGGTTGGTTCAATAGAATAGGCTAGGATATGTAGGATAGGCTAAGTAGGCTAGGCTAGGTTACCACCTACATACCTACCTACCTACCTATTTATGACAAAATAATATTTTTGATAATAAAAAATACATAATTTAAACTTGAGCAAAAATTTGATTAGTCAAATGATCCATTGGCCACCAATCAAAATGACCAATCAAATGGTCCATTATTTTGCCAATCAAAATACCACCCCAACCATGTTGAAATCGACTTGTTGAAAATGATGAAAGGGTAGGTTTTTACTCAAAACATCCAAAATTACCCATGGGTAGTCACAATGTCAATTTTGGGTATTTTTTTGTCAAATATTGAACCATGATTTCTACCAATGAAAAGGTGGATGATGCAATTTTAAACAAAAATGGGTCATGGGTTTATTACAAACTCTCCATGCCCAAGTCCTTATGAAATGCATCACTCTCTATAAAATGTATCACCATTCTCCTTATAGAATGTTGTATGTGTGTCAATGGGAATTACATTTCAATGTAAACATTATTGAAATTCCCATCTAATTTTTTTCCAAATTTAATTCTCTTTGGTGTTTGGTGACTTTAATGACTTATAACTCCCAAGAAATTTAACCAAATCAAACATGAAAATACATTATCATGTAGCTTTTCATTGAAAGCACAATATCTCATAAATTAGTTATGTGAATGCAAGTTCATATATTCACAATGTTTTCATCCATGTTTAGAAAAATGAATTTTGGTTTTGTATCAAAAAACTTTAACCAGATTCTTCATTAAAAGACTCCAAGAATTTTTGTTAATCATCATCAAACCAAATCAAATTATTTTCATGACAATAATAAGAAATATTGTTGATGATATTATATTTTAGGTCAAGAACCAATGCACTTGGTAGTGGAGAATGATCAAGACTTAATCCTCCTCCTTTTAGCCTTTGAAAAACAATTTGACAAAATGAACTTGGGTTTTTTTATTTTCATCCCTTTAAAAAGCTTTAGGGTTTTGAAAAGATGGGTGAAATTGGGTTTCACCTTATACAAAAGAGATAGCTTGGTAGCAATTTATTTAGGCTAAAAAATAACTAGGATGGCTCTCGATAGTGTAATAACTATAAATAAATAAAAAATATTTCTTTATTAAACTAAGAATAAAATGGTGACACATGTAAAAACTTACTAAAAAATGAAAATAATCCTTAAGCTGGTAAACTAGGCCTATCTATCTATAAATAGTAAATCAACAAGGGAAGTAATTAGTGCACATGGAGGAGTGATAAGAGGAATAATGAGGTGATTAAAGGAGCTCATGCAAGTAGCTTTGGGCTCATCCATCAAATCACAAGTTGAAGTTTAAGCAATTTGAATTTTTCATAAGATTTCCTTCAACAAAACAAAGGGATTTTTAAAAAATTGGGAAAAAATTGCAAATGAAACAAAGTTATTCTATGGTAAAAGTTAACATTGTCCATACAAAATGATATACAATTATTTATATGGTTCAAGATTATCTAATGGGAAATTGGAAAATGCCAAAAATATCCTTACAAGTTTTTGCTCTTTAGATGACATTAAAATATAAAAATTATTGACAAAAATTGATAAATGTATGGGCATTCAAAGGTCAAAAGACTACAAATGGGGAAGTAAAGTGGCTTTATGTTGGTTCTTGGAAGGTTATGGAGTTTGGTACTTTAGGCATTAAATTGGCTTCCACTTACTTAAAAAATTTAACTAGTAATTAATATTTGTGGATTATTGATTTATATTTTATGAACATTTTCACATGTTTTAAACCTACAAAACACTTGCATATTTGATGACAAACAATTACAAACATTACAACCAATATTGACATGTATTTGTTCTTCCAATTATTGTTTGTTGTAATATAGTTTCACAAAACAATTATAGCATCATTGTTTCAAATTCTATAGCCAAAATATCTTCCAATTAGCTTTAAAAAACATACAATCTATAAAACAACAAAAAAATACCATCTCCAAACTCTCATGAATCCAAGAAGTGTCATTTTTCCTTTTGTAACAAAATTCAAAATGAGTAATCAACAACTAACTAATGCATATCTTCATTAATTATTACATCATTTTTATACATCCAACTATTACCCCTTTAAGATTAACCTTGGTAGATTTATTTTCATGTTTAAATCCAAGTTTGTCACTTGGATTGTGCAAGCAAATTATCCTTTACTACTAAAACCTTAGTTACAAATCGAATGATTTTGGCTTCAATGTGATGTATGGTAACATGCTAAAACCTTATACTCTAATAATGTGTGACCCAATCAAAAATTTACTCTTGGATTTTGTATGTTTTGAAGAAGGCATGAGGGAAAAGTGGAAAGGAAAAAGCTAAAGTAAAGGGAATTGTTTTAATCTGGCCTACGGGAATGGAAGAATGTACAGTCCATAATTTCCCAAGATCATTCCTTGCTAACAAATTTGCTAGTTGGACTCTTGCATGGCATGGGAGCCTTGGGAAAAAAAATTACAAGGTGAACATCATGTCCCCAAAAAAAGTAATTGTAAGTGCAACAATGCCACTTGACATAGTCTATTCATTGCTCACCACCAAAAAAAAAAAAAAACAAAAAACATTATGTTGGGTTGGAACAAGATTTAAAGAATGTCAATAACATTAAGGTTTGAAATGTTAAATTCTTTTTTATCATACATCCCCTTTTTGGTAAATTGTCAATTAAAGATGCAAATGACAATTATTGCCAAGTGAAATTTCCACATTTAACATAAGGCCTTTTGATAAATGAAAATGCTTATAAATTGTAAACCTTTGAAACATGAAATAACAAATATGGTGGTTGATAAAAAAAATGGGCTTGAAAATGCAATCAAGAAGGTCAATCACATTGATATCATATGATATGATGTTCATGGACATCATCCCATGAGACTTAAGACCAACACAATTTTTTTTAAAGACAATGGGATTCAATAAGTTCACTTGAATACTAGGATAACAAGCTTGTCTAAGGCCTTCAATCTTCACATAGGAATTTGAATGCAACACTTAGTTCAATGAACTCATTTTTGTTGGCGCTATTAATTACATAATGTAATTAAGTAGTTTAAACCATATTGAGATGCTTCAATAACCCCCAAAAAAGGTACAATATCTCCCTTAGGATGGGACTTGCAAATAAAAATTATATTATGCAATATTTGAAATAAGGATTCGTTAAACAACTCAATGGGACTTCAAATAGTGGATGTGGAAAGAAATGCATAGGCTTAACCCAAGGGTGAACAATTTTACCCCAAGGTTCAAAAAAGGCATTGGCCCAATCCTTTTTATAATTATTTGGACAAGAAAAAATATTGTTTAAATGTGGATGAATACCAAAAGAATTCATGGAGATTTGCCAAATTATAATGGAAAGGGAAGGTATTACCTTTGATCGTAACACTACATGTTTAGTTGGCTATGGCACAACTTTTGGCTTTGGAAGGTGATGATGTTCATTTGGCTTATGGTGAACATTAAGCCTAATCAAAACTTTGCTCACTAAAATAGATTTTGAAGACCATTTTGGTCCTCATAATGTATAATGTTATAAAATTTGCTTGACATTGCATCTTTGAATGCTCAAATTTCATTCATATTTGGGAAACCTACAAAATGATTGCCATAAAATGGGCGGGGGGGGGGGGGGGGGTTGAAAATGAACTATCATATGTCGCAACCCTACATTGAAAGAATGTGAAGATGAGACTCACATTCCGAAATGGGGACTTAGGAGTCCTCTAGGATTCCCAAAAATTTCAGAATTCAATTGTAGGGGTCAAAACACTTCGCATTGAGGCGTTCTCTATATCATTAGAAAGTTATCAAAGTGTAGATGTTGAAAATGGGGTTGCATGAGCCATTTGCACATTTGCAGCACAAGTTATGGTAAAAAGAAAGGTCGGGAGTCAAACTAGCAATTTGACTCCCAACCATTAAAAGTCGGGAATCGACCCGACCCTGGTGCATGCGGGTGGAGTGTGATACAATGTCGGAAAGCTCTCAAAAAGAGTTACAAGTTTGCTTTAAATCTCGTTCCAATCGGAGGTCTGAGCAAAGAATCATGCCCTTGTAAAATTGTGGAAGTTCAAACTAGGATAGTTTCGGAACTCCTAAGGAGGAGTCTCGGGACAAAAAGTCATTCGGATGTAGGCGCCGTGGAGAGACGCATAGAATGCTATATGGGGAAGGTGGTGGCTTTTCCCGAGTTCGGGCCGTGGTGAGTCTTGTGAGTCTAGGGTCGCTTGTGGCTTGTCCTAGCATTAAAGGTGTTATAGAAAGTGAGCTAACCAACTTGTTGGTTGGTTTTTTGCAAATTCAAGTGAGTAACTAAAGCTTGTCACTCTTCCTAGTCGCATCCCGGAGCTTAAGCATGCCCCTCTACCCCTTTTAGTGCTGAAAGTTGGGAACGTGCCCCAAATTCCTTACAATTCCGTTGTTTGAGTAACTTAGACCCATCTTGGGTTTAACTAGGAACTTGGGAGCATGTCATCATCAATATCCCAAGCCTACACATTATCCTTGAAAATATCCCTTAAAAAAATGGTTAATACAAAGGTTTATGGAAATAACTTTGGTGGGTTCATTTTCAACAAACAATTTTAAAACATTTTCAAAAGTTTCATTTATTTTTTTCCTTTAAATGAAACATTGTAGACTAAAATATGAGGGTTATTATTCAAAAATGAAAATAATCAAGAAAGATTGGACTACAACTTGTGGAGGTCAACATGGTTATTGAAAGACTGATTGGAAAAGGTAATTATATTAAAAGATTTAACAAATATTTTAACATTGAATTTCACAAAAATTGATGTTGTAATGAAATGTTTGAGGTATGGAAGAATGCCATGTGTTTGGCACTTTTTCCCATTGTTATATTTCATTTTTTGAATATCAATAAAATGGGTTACTTCAAATGTTGGTGGGTCCCTAATTTGCAAGGTTGAACCTAAGGGTTTGAAGCAAAAGATTCTTGTGATGTGAACTCAAGTGACACCTATTTGTTGGAACCAACACAAGAATCAAACCTTAGAATTACTTTTTTGCTAGATCCAAAATTGAAACCCAAACTTTTAAAAACATGGGTTTAAGTTCATTGGGTAGGCAAATTGAACTTTTTTGAAAAGTTGGCAAGTAGGTTGTTTTATTAATAAGTAATTCACTTTAATTAGTTGTAGAATTCCACGCATTTACATTCCCAAGTTTTAAGTTGTTGTAAAACTTGTTACACATACAATCTCCAACCTTGGGGAATGTAGGTATACATGGAAATGGACACAATTTTAAAACTAGGCTCAAAGCTTTAAAATTCATAAAAATGTGATAAATCGGCCCCATGCAGGGTATTTAATTTTGAATAATCAAGTTCAAATTTGCATTTCAAAAACCTCCAAACTTTTTTTTAAATGTCAAATTTGAAATTGGTTGTTTTTTTTAAAAGGAAGAAGCAACCAACATGGGTTGTTTTTATTTCCTAATGGAGAGTAGAATAACATGCCATTTGAACAACACACATTAAAGTTGACAACCTACTATGACAAACACACAATTTCACTTCCATTTCCTTTTCCTTTTCATGTCTTTGTTTTTTAGTTTGCTAATATGAATATTCAAGATTTAAACTTTCCTAGTGAAGGGGGTGATTTGAGATTATCAAGATGATGGAGTTGAAAGAAACACAACCATGTTGTAAAAACACAAGCTATGAGGAGATGAAACAACATCGACATTTGGAACGTTAGTGTTGGAGGAGAAAAAAACTTAAATTTAAAATCTAATACAAGCTACAAGGGGTTCATTGTAAAATTTGGAACACATTACTTTCATAATATCATACGAACAACCTCTCAGGCAAACCCCAAAACACAATGACTTTACAAATGGAATGTAAATGAAACCAAACATTGAGAAAAATTCCATGTAAGGAAAAGGAAAGGCAAGGTGAGGAAATATTTGACAATTTGATAGGTGTTTTAACACCACTTCAACCCCACACCATGAAACAATGAATCAAATCATTATGCCCCTCTTTCTACTTGTAGTTGGCACGTGAAACATTCATGTGAACACTCTTCCCACCTTCTGTTTCACCAAAATGTAAGTTTTATAATGCAACCATAGTTGAAAATCTCAATTGTAATATATATCAAGTTTCAATGGCTTTGAAGCTAAGTTGGAGTGAAGAATGATAACTATGTAAAGTGATATGAAACAATGAAAAATAACAATACTTAAAGATTGAAGCAAAAGTTGCCATGGGCATGAAGCTTGGAGGAAAAAAAAGATGAGGTGTTGGAAAAGGATGTGAAGTGGAGATGGTTTTACATCAAAGTGATAGATAGTGAAATGAAGTTACATCTGTTGTCCCTCTAGCAAACCCCAATTTGTAATGTATATTACATGGGAGCACGGTAAACCTAAATCATAAAGGTGATTATACGATGCAATGAATGGTTTGGATCCTTCCAAAATTACATGGATGTGCTAGAAAAGCCATTCATAAGGAACCACTTCATGAATTAAATGAAAACATTGGGCTTGTGCATCTTTCTTATTCTTTACTTGAATCAAGTTTTAAAAATCTTTATTAAACTAATATCCCACTCGTTCCAAAAAGATTTGAAGATCTAATTAAGGTTTATTTACATATTTTTTTCAAAGACAATTTTTTACAAAAATCCTATTCTCTCCACTTTTTTTCAAATATCTGAATCCAAAATTTCATGTTCTTTCCATTTATTTTTTCACAAATTCTCATTAAAAAATGTTCCTAATTATTTTTCATGTATAGTAAATAAGCCCACCAATTGTAGAGTGTGCGAGCTAACAAATCCCACCACCCTTTTCACAACAACCAATTCTAATTCCTTATGTGAGTTGCTAGGTGTTCTTGTCCCAAATAATGCACACGAAATCGATTTATTTTCCTCATAAAACAAACATGCTTTCATCTTAGACGAAAATAGGCCTTGTTTGCTCTCCTCACTCCTATTTCCAAATTGTTGTTTGATATATATATATTATTGTGGTGCAAAGACCCGCTCCAAAAAATTTAGTGTGGATTTAGGGTTAAGTGGAGGGCACCTTATTGTGCATAACCTTTTAATTGGGCATTTTCAAAATCCAAGTGAGCATTTCGTTTTTTGAAATGCCAATCCCCACTCCCCCCCCCCCCCCCCCCCTTTTGCAGTGATACCCGGATCCGGGTATCATGAGATTTGTGAATAAAAAAGGTGTAGTCTGGAGCAGGTCTTTAAAGCTCCTAGTAAAGACCTCAGCACAGGCCCAAAAATTTCCACAGAAACGACTCAAAGACAAGACACGACTTCTCCCAATCTTTTGGGTAAAAAGAAAAGATCGCAATGCTCATGCGGGTGAGAGCGGATATGTTTCTAACCGGAGGGTATAACCATCCCCTTGCCGTGAAGAAGTACTATCAAGTGTCGGGCCGGCCCGGCCTCGTGGCCACGACGCGGCCTGCGCTGTTGGCGGCATACCACCTTACCACCTAGGGTTTCCGGTAGAGGCGTGGTTGCCTTCCCCAAGCGCAGTGCGATGCTGTTGTGATTCTGTCTCCGGTTACGACGAGCCAGGGAACAGAGCGCGGTGCACAAGAGGATTTGCTTGCTGCAGAAGAATAGTATTATTGGTCTGGGTGTAGCGGGGGAGATTTTGTGAACGCGCGCAGAGGATGGCGCAGGAGGTGACGCATATCCTGCTGAACGCGCAGTCGGCAGACGGGGTCGTGCGCAAAGTTGCAGAGGATAGTTTGAAACAGTTTCAGGAGCAAAACCTTGCCGGTTTTCTAATCGCCTTGTCCCATGAGCTGGCGAACAATGAGAAACCTCCTGACAGCCGTAAACTCGCGGGGCTTATTCTCAAGAACTCACTGGACGCGAAGGAGACCGCCCGGAAGCAAGAGCTTTTCAGTCGATGGCTATCCTTGGATCCCGCGGTGAAGGCACAGATCAAGAGTGCGCTTTCGCAAACCTTGGATTCCGTGGTCCCTGATGCGAGGCATACATCCGCGCAGGTGATCGCCAAAATTGCCGCTATCGAACTTCCGCAGGGAGAATGGCCGGAGCTTGTCGGATCCTTACTGGCCAATATGGGGGGACCGCAGGTGGAGAAGCCGGCTCACCTGAAGCAAGCGACGCTGGAAACCCTCGGATATGTCTGCGAGGAGGTCTCCGCCGAGATTCTCGCACAAGAGCAGGTGAACTCGATCTTGACCGCCGTTGTGCAGGGCATGAATGCTTCGGAAACCAGCAACGATGTTAGGTTAGCGGCCACTAATGCCCTCTACAATGCCTTGGATTTCGCACAAACGAATTTCGAGAATGATATGGAGAGGGATTACATCATGAGAGTAGTGTGCGAGGCGACTCTGTCCCAAGACAGCCGCGTGCGACAGGCTGCCTTCGAATGTCTGGTCTCCATTGGCTCGACATACTATGAGAAACTGGCGCCCTACATGCAGGACGTTTTTACAATCACTTCCAAGGCCGTCAAGGAAGATGAGGAGCCGGTGGCCTTGCAGGCAGTGGAGTTCTGGAGCTCAATCTGTGATGAGGAAATTGAAATTCAGGAGGAGTATAGTGGGGATTTCACTGGGGATTCTGAGGTGCCCTATTTCCAGTTCATCAAGCAGGCACTGCCGGCCCTGGTTCCCATGTTGCTGGAGACTCTGACAAAGCAGGATGAGGAACAAGATCAAGAAGAGGGAGCTTGGAATCTTGCAATGGCAGGAGGAACTTGCTTGGGCCTTGTGGCTAGAGCAGTGGGTGATGATGTTGTTCCCTTAGTGATGCCTTATGTGCAGGAGAATGTGTCGAAGCCAGATTGGCGGTGTCGAGAAGCAGCCACTTATGCCTTTGGTTCCATTCTTGAGGGGCCATCATTGCCAAAGCTTGCTCCACTGGTAAATGTTGCTCTGAACTTCATGTTGAGTGCTATGAAGGATGAGAACAACCATGTGAAAGATACAACAGCCTGGACACTGGGAAGGATTTTTGAGTTCCTGCATGGGCCTAATGTGCAATTCCCTGTCATTACACAAGAGAATTTGCCTATGATTCTTACTGTGCTTCTAGAAAGCATCAAGGACTCACCTAATGTGGCCGAGAAGGTTTGTGGAGCAATTTACTTCTTGGCACAAGGATACGAGGAGAGTACAGGTGCTCCATCACCTCTTTCTCCCTTTTTCCAAAGTATTGTTCAAGCACTTCTGGTCACTACAGATAGGGAGGATGCGGGTGATTCACGACTTCGGACAGCAGCATATGAGACATTGAATGAGGTTGTGAGAATCTCAACAGAAGATACTGCTACAATTGTGATGCAGCTGGTGCCTGTCATTATGCAAAAGCTTAACCACACCCTAGAGATGTCGGTTCTCTCTGCTGATGACCGAGAGAAGCAGAGTGAACTGCAGGCCCTTTTGTGCGGAGTATTGCAGGTGAGCGCAAACCTAATGTTCTTGATATGGGATGCATCTTGTTAATGATCTAATTGCTTTGATTGCAGTTCCCATACTGATACCTCTTTCCTTTCTTTGCATGGTGCTAGGTGTGAAGACTTTCAGGGACAGTGGTTTTCCTTTTGTTTGAATCTGAGGAATCCATCTGCATGGGTTTTATGCAGGTCATTATCCAGAAGCTGGGAGCTTCAGACACAACCAAGTTTGGAATAGTACAGTATGGAGATCAGATGATGAGTCTATTCCTCCGTGTGTTTTCCTGCCGTAGTGCCACAGTTCATGAAGAAGCTATGCTTGCAATTGGAGCATTGGCTTATTCAACAGGTACCGAGTTTGGCAAGTATATGACGGATTTTTATCGTTACTTGGAAATGGGGCTCCAGAACTTTGAAGAGTATCAGGTTTGTTTGAAGAATTAATCCTGGGGGCTTTCTTGTGAGTTACAAGTCATGTACATGTTGATGGGTTAGGTGTTGCTGCTTCAGTTCAGCATTGGATTTCTTATTGCTTGTATTATAGTTTTTGTGTCTGGTGCTATTAAGTTTTCTCTGAAGGAGCATTTGAATTTGTGCAAACCTGCAGGTGTGTGCTGTCACAGTGGGTGTGGTAGGCGATATTTGCCGTTCATTGGATGACAAAGTGCTGCCTTTCTGTGATGGTATCATGACGCAATTGCTGAAGGATCTATCCAGCAACCAGCTGCATCGCTCTGTCAAGCCTCCCATCTTCTCTTGCTTTGGAGATATTGCCCTGGCAATTGGGGAGAATTTCGAAAAGTACCTCATCTATGCCATGCCCATGCTCCAGGGGGCTGCTGAGCTTTCAGCCCAGCAAGTGATTCGTGATGATGAGTTAATAGATTACAACAATCAGCTGCGAAGTGGAATTTTTGAAGCATATTCTGGAATCTTCCAGGGTTTTAAAGGCAACAAAGCTGAGCTGATGGTCCCATATGCGGGCCATATCTTACAATTTATTGAAAATGTTTACCAAGACAAGGACAGGTATATATGCTGTTGCAGTTTTGCAAGTGTTTTCCTAGCAATTAAATCAATCATGTCTAATACTTAGGTCATCTTATATGTGTGCATGCTTGCTTTATTCAGTACCCCTTCTTTTGAGTTTACAGGTGGGGACAGAGGAAAGGGCAGTGGTACATAAATGGTGTTTTATGTTTTGCAAGGCTCTAATTTTTGCACCCTCCCTGTTATCTCAATATGCACAGAATTTTCTTTACATGGAGATTCACTCTTTGTGTTTTGTCTTCCTACTCTGATATGCCCTGGGCTACTCTGGCAGAGATGACTCTGTGACAAAGGCAGCAATTGGGGTGATGGGAGATCTGGCTGACACTTTGGGGCCAAGTGCTGCACCCTTGTTCCTGCAAACTGTGTTCTACAAGGACTTCCTTGATGAGTGCACATCATCAGATGATCAGCAGTTGAAAGAGACAGCAGAGTGGGCGCTGTCAACCATTAACCGCATAACCAACATGGGCTGAGGGATTTTGATTCAGTAGTTTGGATTCCCAGATATTATGTTTTTTTCACTCACAACTTTATTGCCGATGATTGTTTCTGCTAAACATGTGGGTCACCACACTCAGTAGATTTGTAATGTTAGGTCTAATTTTTATGTTTCAGGTATGATGATGAGAAGAAGCTGGGTATTGCTATTGCTGAACAAGGTTTTTCAGTCACCAGTCTCTGTAGATCAGAGGCTGATAGTTAGTACAATTTCTCTATATGGGGTTGAGAAGTGAGCAAATGTTTGTATACCCTCTACCCCCTTGATTCATATCTCAGAGTACCACTGCATGTAGGAGGATTTTGATCAACTGTTGTAGCTATGTGTGTCATCAAAGGATGGTAGATCATGCTGGAAGTTTTTAGTTACATTTCATGGTAAACTGCAGAAGAACAATTTCATTTGTTCCCATATTCAACCCACTTGACTGTCTAATGTTGCTCATTATGTTTGCAGTCTGTTTTTAATGTGCTTTGACCTCGTAGCTGGTGGCAACAAGCAAAATGGTTTGGAGATACAATCCCCTGTATTCATAGCTTTGTTTGGAACGATAATATTTATAAGTCGTTAGAACTTTGCTTACTTTCACCAGAAGATTTGCGTGTGTTGGGACTGTCCTTGGCTTTAGCACAAAAGTTGTATTACTTCTAGTCAAATGTAGAGTCTTTTTGTCTGCAGTGTGCTGAGTTTGTCAACATCAAAAGTTTTGTTGCAGTAAAATGCTTCTAGTTCATTTCTCAGTCACAAAGTTGGTAAAGTTTTGATTTGTAAATCCCAAGTGAACAGAAACATATAAATTTTTCAACAAATTATGGAATCTATGATTGCATTTCTTCCTGTGCATTCTTCAGGAGGATACAGCTCTGCTTTGTTGTCTCTAATTGTGGTTGCATGACAGGAATTGAATTGGTATTCTGGGCTAGTAATATGTACTGACAACTGACATTTGTTATTGTGTTGCTGAAATCTGATGATCTTGTTCTGAAGTGTGTATTGTCTGCAGGCTTGGTGTCTGCTCGTTGTGGTTTCCAAACTTGTGTTCTCTCTCCATTGTCATTGGTACTCAAGGCAGGTGAGTTTATCAGCCCTTCTCATCATGTATTCCTTTGATACAAAAGACTTCTGAAAGAAAAAAGATCAAATCTCAAGTAACTGGATCAATACTACTGGTACAAATTCAGGCTTAGAGTAATAAACAAAAGAGTCCACAACACAATATGTGTTTTTTTCCTGTGGTTCTGCAATGCAGGATGTTCTGTGATTGGTGGCTTGTTGAGGTCTGTTGTAGTTGAGTCCTAGTAAACATCATGACTGAGTCTTCCTGTTGCTTCTAGAAATATGACAAACCCAGGAGACAGATTTTATATAATGATTTGATGAAGATTTTGGGCAGAGTATTATATACTTATCTACACCCACTGTTGGGAGGTAATGAAGTCAGTGGGTAGTCATTGCTGGTCTTCACTGCTATGTTTGGCAAAGGTGACAGTCAGACACTTTGTGAGCAACTCTCATAAGGTTATGAATACACTTGCTATCATGTCACCCCAAATTGTTGTTGTGGAGATTTCTCTGCGAATTCATAGATATTGTCTGTTTGTGCACTGGACCAACCTGACCCATGAGCTTCATCATCAGTCCTCATTGAATACATAGGTGTTTGTACAAGATGCCCAGATCAATGAATACTCTTGATAGTTCCTTCAAGTTACTGTTACCCTAAACCCTACCACATAAATGTGTCTATGTTGTACAGGTAACTGAAGTGGAAGGCAGAAGTAATATACAACAGTATAATTTTCTTAACCAACAGAAAATCGAATCAGAGGTGCATATCATACCTATAGGTGGATGATGCAATTGAACTTGTGGACTGATACAATGAGAGAGAAGAATAAAACAGCTGCTGATGCTTTCCACCATAGCATTGGAGCTCCATGGGTCTGGACCTGGAATCCCAAGGCAAGCACTTGGATTATGGATAGGAACAAATTCAACATGCAAGCACTCTACCTACAGCTAGCACCAGGGAACACTCACTGCAACAATAGCAGTGCAAGTTCCATCACAGGACTGGTGGTAGGTTTGCCTGAAAACCAAATGTTATGCCCAGTCAGTTTAATCTGTGGGCAACTGCTATATTTGTAAGATTGCAGAGAAATTCCATAACACTTCTGAGGTTGCAGAGAGAGATCTTGACAACAAGAGTTAATGCAGTTTAGAAGACGATCAGTGCACTCATGACCTCATGAGACTTTTGCTCATGTCAGACATTTGTCTTCACCAATCCTAAGGGCAATACAGCATCATTGGATGAGAAGATGATGCAATGGTAGTTTGGAAACCACCAAGTACCTGTAAGTTCTTGAACTGGTCTCATCATGCAATTGAATTCTGCCTAAAGTTTTTTATGAGTGATCTTGAAGAATAGAAATTGCTATTTTCAGAGCAATTTCCTATTTTCAACTAGAGCAGTAGATTGAACTGCTCTTGCACCTTGACCTCAAAGAGTGATTCATGCAACTGTGGCATCTTCATGGATGAGAAATATGATTCATCCATTGATAGCCAGAAGCCTCATCCAACATTAGACCCATCAAACTAAATCATCAGCCGATAACTACTTACCACTTGGATTATTACCTCTGCATTAATATTGTGTGGCAGATTATGTCATTTTTTTTGACAGAACTACAACATGATCTTCCAATGAGGATCATAAATGTTTAGGGTAGAATTGTCTATCACCAAACACTTAAGGGATTGGAGCCTTCTAGCACCTTGGGTGTTCTTCTTCTGGTCTTGATATCTGAAACAAAATTCTGCTCCATTTAGCTGCGCACCTCTTGCCATTTGAATCATTCAATTCAGTAAAGAAACAAAGAAGTTATGATTTTTCTAAGTAAAAACCCTCTTTTCTCTGGATACAAATGTTATCAAACATTAAAACCATTGATGAAAACACATGCACACCTATGGATGAACAATGTGAACTTGACACATGTCAAGTTCTCACTTATAACCAAACTGGATGAATGCTAAAAACATTCAATCTCTTGTTCAAAATGGTTCATCATACACCAACAGCTATGATCAAAACCTGAAAAAAGGGTTTTCGATCTATGGTCTTAGGAATGCATAGTTTACTAACTCTAAAATATTGAATGGCTAACCCTAACTGAGTGAGCAATTGTAGGCACTATCACTTGACAGGCTCAAATGTGGTGTCCTTTTCTTTTCACTTCCAACCTTCCCAGTGCTCTCTCTCTTCCAAGCTTTGGAAAGTTGTCCATAAACCTCTTCCTATCCTTCTTTGTGACCTTGCTCTAGAAGCATTTCTAATTAATGTTGTATTATAGCCATGTGTTGCAGCATGCATAACAACAACACACATGATGTCACATTTGGGAAGACACTAGCACATGGTGCAGGGTGGTGATCCTTGGAACAATGATCCTCTTTCAAGTTTATTTTGATAAACGATCTTCCTCTAATCCTCCTTATGTGTGTGAGTTTTTTATATGTGTGTTAACAAGAAAAAGGTGTGTGTGTGTGTGTGTGTTGCCCTACCATGTTTCCGGCCTCTTTGTGTGTGTGCATGTCTTGTTGTTTCCAATATTTGTTTAAGTGTGTATGTCTTGTCTTGCCCTGTTTCCAAAAGATATTCTCAAATGTGTGTGTGTGTTTGTGCGTGTGCGTTTGCATGTGCGCTTTGCCCTACTTTGTTTCCAACCCTATTTCCTGCTTTTGTGTGTGTGTGTGTCCTACCCTATTGCCAACCTTCCCAAAACTTGCTACCCTATTTTTAGCCTTCCCAAAACTTATTGTGTGTTGCCCTATTTCCAAAGTTCCTACCTCTTGATCCTATTGTTGCAATGATCCCACCTTGCAAGCACTTGTTGTGATCCTCAAAAACTTAAAGATTATTGTGCAATCATGGCAACAAACTTAGGCTTTTCATGTTCTTTTGTAGGTAGTTGATGCATTCATGGCAACAAGCTTAGCTTTTTTGCGTTCTCTTGTAGGTAGTTGATGCGTTCATGGCAACAAGCTCAAGTTTTTCATGTTCTTTTGCAGGTGGTTGTTGCTCTCCTAGTTGAACTTCTTACTCTTTTCGTTGTTGTTGCATTCATGTAGGAAGTTCATGCTCTCCTACAATAGTTAGTTGTTGCATTCCTATTGCAACACATTTCCTACCCAACATCTAAGCTTTTGCCTTTGTTTTAGCCTCCTTCTACTCTAGTGCTGTATTGCCAAAATTCAAATTGTTGGAAAGAGGCACTTGGGCTAGCACATCAGCTACAATCTACCTGTGTAATCTACCTCTCACTTCCCTCACATTTGTAAAAGACTAAGTGTTATTAAAGATAGTTCTTTCTTCTCTCTCAACCTACCTTTGGATCTTCATGATATTTGCATTTACTACTATAGTTGTTTGCTATGTGGTCTTGGCTTCCTTCTCTTGTTTTTTTATTTCCCTTCCTTTGTTTGCTACTTCTTTTTGCATAACTTTTTGACATATAATGCCCAAGTATTAGTATGATGTAACAACATGAGACTTGGAGTCTACTAATGGTTTTGTCCTTCTTGTTCTCCTTGTAGGCAAGCTTGGTAGCAACAACATGTTGGTAATAGGGACACTTGTGAAGTTCAGGCTATTGCATTTTGGACTTCAACTTCTAGTTCTTGGGCAGAGTTGGCTCAACTTTTGGTTCTTGGGCAAGGTTGGATTCAATTATTAGTTCTTGGGTAGGGTTAACAAAGCAAACAACTTCAACTTCCATGTTGGTTTCACTTGATCTGTGTATTTTTGTTGTACCATGTTCACGTCTATGTTCATGGACATAGTATCGTGTTGTTGATCGCACAAGATCATTTTGGGTAGATTCACTTTCATTTTGCAAAGTTGTAACAATGTTGATTATTTTTGCTACAACTTTATTTTTTCCCCATTAGCTACCATCTATTATTCCTTTTGATTGTCCATCTTCATCATTTGATATGTCTAAATCTGATTTTGTTGTATATAGTTCACTAGGTTTGCTTCAGTTGTCCATTGTTCTAGGGTTTAAAGGCCATATCCCTATGGTTTTGAATCGTACTTTGATGTTTTGCTTGGATAGCAACTGATTGAATGCTTTATCCACCCAACCTACTAATGTAACCTTGTTTAGTTCTCTATGGTTTTTCTTGAACATGCTCTCATTTTATTTTTCTTTCTAAAAGCATATTTGAATGGCCTAAAGTAGTTAACATCCAAAGGTTGTAGAGCGTGGGAAGTGTGGGATGGAAAGGTAATCATATCTAGCCCTACTTCATATGTTTGCTCAATTGCTTTTAGAGTAACACATGGTCCATGTCCATTTAAAATTAAGAGGTGCCTATTTTATAAACAAACCTCCTAGTATTAATTGAATAAAGAAAGAAAGAAATTGCTTGAACAAATAACATGTCAAATGTGTTTTTTCCTACATTGCCTTACAAGATCCCAACTTACATTGTTGAATGTAATCCTTTCAAATCCTCTCATCTTTTGAAAATGTAGAAGTTAAGAAAGACACCTCTAGCTACATTTATTGCACAGTTGACTGTCATTCATTCCTTTGACTTTGGTATTGGGTTGTAGACTTGTTGTGATCCCCTTTTTACAAGCACTCATGCACTAGATTGCCTACTAGCGTCAATAGTAGTTTCATCATAATTCCATATGTGGTTTGGAAGATAATTGTGTTTGTTGTATAATGATTGTAAATTTTCATAGAAATAATTGTAGGTAGTTGGGGTTAGTCCTTGTGCCTTGGAAATATCTAATCCTTATGTTAGGAAAATGGATATTTTAAGATGCCTTTGCTTGAACCAGTACCACCATGAGGTTCTAGGGTTGCCATTCTTGAATGGTGTTGCACGCGTTTGTGTTAATTCTGCCATTTTGCGCTTCAACTAATGTAATCAGATTGATAGGCTACATTCTTGCATGCCAAAACTTGTTCAACGACTGCTACCTCGTCATCAATTGATAAAACTTCAAGTGGGCCATGTTTTCTTGATGTAGTCTTGCCGATGAGATGGTTTGATAGGCTTGTCAAAGGTATGTTCCAATACCGACTTGCCTTTCTCAACAACATAAACCCTTTTTCAATTGTGTCCATGGCCTCTTCTAAGTCTTCAGTTCTCCAATTGCCTTTTGGATTAATCAGTTGCCTAAAAACCCTTGTTGATTTTTATTGTGGTTGTGATTCAGGTGGAGGAGGCATGTTTTCTTTGTTAGGTGTTAGCTAATCTAGCACGTTGCTCTTCCTCTTTCGTTGTACATTGAAATTCATGGCTAGTTGGACCCCCCAATACCAAGCCTCCACTAAACTAAAGGTTTTTGTGCATTACCAACAAGAAATATGCTTCCATTTTTCCTTAAATCGGACCATGATTATGAAAACTCAGTTAATTCAGGGTAAATATGCTTTCATTATTCTTAAAATCAAACCATGATTATGAAAACTTAGTTAGTTCAAGGTAAGTAACTTGTGCATTTATTTTTTCTAGTATTTGAATTGAAATGGAATTATCTTCAAAATTTGACCAAACCAAGTTTTTCATCTTTGGTTTTTGTGGATGCAGTTGGAATGAATATTTGGCTACACAACTTTTCTACTACCCATTGCTTATGATTTCCCTTTCTCCTTTGAACCAAAGGACTATTCATAGATTTAACAACCAAAAAATAATATATATACTTACTAAAATTTTCAATGTAAACTTTATCTATATATGAAAATATGGCCTCATTAAATGTAGGATCTATTTCTAAATCTGTAATCTCTTCTTTTACTTTCATTGAATGAAGCACAACTTTGTTGGCCTTAGTCTCCTTCTTTACTTTTACATCTTGAATTGTTGTTTTGCTAGAACTAGGTTGCCTTTCATACAACAAAGACTTTAACCCTATAGCACTAGGAACTAGAAGCTCAAAAAAACTTTGTATTTTATTGCTCAACATGCTCTGGAATATTGGACATGCTTTTTCTCTGAAAACCCAAACTACACAATGCTAGCATATTTAGATAATCTTTAAATATTATGTGATTGCAACTTTTCGTGGGAAAGTTTAACAAGTTAGAAGGTGTTGGGTATCCAAAGTAGGGGGTGGGCTTCTCTTGCCACACAATAGTCCTTACCCCATAATGAATTACACGTGTTTACAACTTTGACCTACATGAGTCCTTTCACCAAACACTTAATAATCCCAACCGCCACAACAATCTAGAAGTGTCCCACACCCTTCCTTATAATTAGGGCATTCACATTTGTATATTGAACACTATAAACCCCAATCTTGAACCAAAAAGCACTTATTTTCAAACACTTACCAACCCATCTTTGTATCCCCAATGATTATTTGTGTTCATGGAGGTGGACATGTCAAAAGTCTTCACCCCCACAACCAACAACCCTAATTGATTAAAAGTGCAATATTTTGTTAAAATCAAATGGGATCACGCCCATGACCAAACATCTATTCCCTATTCATGGATAATTAAATGGAAAGACCAAACACTATTTTCCTTTTACCAATTATTTGATATTAGGGTAAAAGATGTATATATGTGTGTGTGTGTGTGTGTGTGTGTGTGAATACTTTAATTTGTCATAGGGTTGGTAGTGCTCAAAATGTGTGTTTGGTAATAGGTGGGCATTTGGTGATAGGCGTTTCTACCCTAATAGTGACCAAAATGTGCCTATTGAACATAATTTATTTCTAAATGATTGAATCTGGCACCTTACTTTAAAAGTGGAATGACCTTGCCCTTGCCCATTATGTTTGAGGCATCACCTAGCTTGCAATTTTGATACCATTGTTTACAAGCTGTCATGTTAGTGCACACAATTGGAATTCTTTTTCATCTTTACTGGTTCTCCCTGCCTCAACATGACTATCCATCCATATGAATTGTGATAGAATGCAAATGGGATTTGGAGAAGCTTGCAACCCTTGAGTCTTTCTAATTTACAAATCCTACAAAACTCTTCCCTACAAATGTTGCAATCCAAGTCCAAAACAGCCAATTGATAATCATGCTGACAATGCTGACATCCGTCATCTGACTGAACTTTTCACCAATGTTACAGAACACACTCATCTATGGACCTGTCATATTTCAAAATTACATGTAACATTGGATTTGTTTTGCCAATGTTGTACAGGAATCATCAGACAATCACCCAAATGGCATTTAACAGTTCATAGTCCACAAAAGGAGTAATGACCTTCAAGAGGAATTCCCTCAGGTGTCTAGTAAAAACACAAAACCACTATTCACCAATTCTTTGTGCAAATTCAAAAAAATAAATGTTTCAGATTTTTAAGGTTGTCTAGCATTAAAAGAAAAATGTAATCTGACTCTTGATGTTTTAGAGTGACCAGGCCGCTTAATTCTTGAATGTACTGAAAGAGGAGCTCGGGGTGCTGATTTTTGCAGCTGAAGGCTACCTAAGAGCCAGAGTTGCTTTGTGAAAATAACAAACCAGCCTTAAGATACACTGCACATCAACTGATTGATTAAAAATCCATGACAACTGAGGCACAAGCAAATGAGAACTATATACAAGTGTGATGATACTGTCTGGGAGCTACCATGCACACAGGTAACTAATTTGACAACTGAGGTGGCCATTACCACAAGAAACATACAAATCTGTTTCTTGTCCACAGAGCTTATTGCACAGCCTATGTACTGTGCAAAAATACTCAAAATGGGCTCTACACCAGTGTACAGCTTGTAACAAGCCTTGATGTAGAACTTCAAACCAACTGTCGAGCAATTGCATGTATCCACCAACATAAACTCAGTGGACTCAAATCTTGATAGGGATTGGCTTCCATGTCCATTTGTGGTCACAGAGGTTGAGCCAAGCAACCAGCATGGATGCATGGGAAAAAACTACCACAAGAAATATGCAAATATGTCTCCAGCCCATAGAGCTTATTGCAAAGTCTATTTGTCCTTGTGTGCTCACAGCACAAAAATACTCAAAATGGGTCTACATCAGTGTACAGCTTGCAACATTCCTTGCTGCAGAACCTCAAACCAACCAGAGCAGTTGCATGTACCCACCAAAATAAGCTCGGGTTCAATTGAATCTTGAGAAAATAGGCTTTCAGGTCAATTTATGGTGAAGGACGTCGAATAGAGCAATCAGCACAGATGGATCGGAGAAAGCAACTGCAAGAATACCAAGTCCACATATCAAAAAGTGTCGAGAAACACATTTCGTGTGTGCATGTAACGAGAAACTTCTATACTTCCATGTAACAATTTAGATTGATATAGACTTAACAAGACAAAGCAAAGGTTGGCAAGAGGACAGCAGAGAAAAGGGCACCCATAAAGTCTCCACAAACACAAAGCATAACATGAAATTCAACTACAGCCTTACACAAGACTAACGCATTTGTAATCCATCTGCAAGGAACTAATATAGGTTGGAAGTATGGCAATTTTAGACAGTGGGACATACCTGCTTGTATCTCTGTTCATATCTCTGTGATGTTTTACAAGCCTGTTGTCCTCTGTTTCATTCTCCATTCTTGAAAAGGATTGGTTTCTCAAGAGTTGCTGTGAAGGGTTTCTGGAAAAGCCAATGCGTCGTGAGTTTCTACTGGATGTTGCCATGTTCTTCAACCAGGGGTCAGGTGTCACAGCTGATGTGGAAGTTGTACAGCTGCTGAATATAAATCGTTTAGCTATTCGGCTTGCTGTTACTACTTCTGCCTTTGCTTGCCTCAACTGCAAAAAAAAGAAAACATTTTCAACTACCTGCCATCAAATACCATAACCAAATTTGGTCACCATCCAGGCTACATCATTCTCAAAAGTATCACTCCATGTGATCTCTCTGGACCATTGAGGCTATAGAGCTTTGTGATCCAAATGTCAAAGCAAAAACAAAACATCACATGGCAACAAGTTTGCTGATTAAGCTTCCAGGTCGTGAAATACAATTACTTCCATGATTGAACCCAACTCCAATCATACAATCCTCTTGAGAAAAACAAGACTCTTGCCTCTCCAACACTGGAGCACAAAATTCCTGCACAAGTATGAAAAAAGAATAACTGCACCTTTTCCATGGTGTTCCCAGCAGCTTCAACAGCTGCTTCACCAGCATTAGCAAACCTGTTTACCCACACTGCCCATAATCCACCCATCAAAACACACATCATTCAGTTCACTTTGGATCTCACATACAAATTCAACTGTGAAACTATTATGAGGGTATTTTAAAGAAACTACAGCTGAAAGTACACTCATGCATACTAACATAAACTAACCTAAAGCAGTATATTGCATGGAGACAGCATGCAGTCACAGTGCCCCTATCTACTTCACCAGACCAGTTCCCCAGAAGTCAAAAGGTTGCAAAAGGACAATAACAAAACCTAAAGTAGAATGCCATACACACAGTAACTATTTCTTTGCTTTCATCTCTAACTTGCCCTGACAAGCAACTCAAGATGACAAATAAAGTACCAGAATCAATATGAGAAAGGGCCTTACATGGAAGCTTTGGCACACCAAGCCTAACACACAAGGCATCACAGAAGTGGTTGCAGTTGCGGGAGAGTGGATCATAAGAGGAGCCATTCCACTCACGGCTGAGCTCTGACAAAATCTGGCCAATCCGTCTCCGTGACAAGAGGATATGTCCGAGTACAATACTTTCCCTATGTGTGTACATGGGGTTCATTGTCGGTGTACAACAGAACACACCAGTGCCAAACTCACAGTATCCAAATGACCATTCTTCACTATACACCTGCATTAAGAAGTACCCAAGCTCACTTTCAACACACAAACCCTTAGGGTTGCATAAGTTATGCAGTGTAACCTTCCCAATTGAGCCACAAAAATAGAGTTGTGTGGCATGGATGGACTCAGAGCTCCACAGAAAAGTAGGCTCTCTGGAGCAAGAATACAAAACAATACTGCAGGTAGTTGGGTCACAAAACCAGCATTTTGGTGCATTGTGTTAGCTTGTGAAACCTAGGACATAGACAGTCAACCGTTCAGATACCCAAAGAGTCTGCAACATGCACTGTGGAAATCAAAACTGTGTCTAGAATCCTCTTGCTACATCCTGTCTGCTCACTCAGTGATAAACACTTCAAGGCAATCTTCTAGCCCTAACTTTTGTACAGAACTTTTCTTTTCTTTTTTCGCAAATATGGCGTTTCTTTGCCACAATGAAGGCGTTGCAACATAAGTGACGGACCTGAATAGCACCGTGGAAAATGCCACCAATGCCCATACCATCGCGCAGTATCTTATTAAGTCTCCGAATGGTGGCGTTTGCACGTCCACTCCCGCTGTTCGTGACATCGTAGACATGTAGGACCACCTCCGTCATTCCTTGTTTTTTTTCCCTTCTTTCTTTCTTGTGCCTCTAAAACCACAAGAAGACGTGGGAGGAAAAAACACAACCACCAAGCTATACTGGTCTCTATTCTGTTTCTTGGTCTCTGTTTCTGGAAACACAGCAAAACAGCAAGCAAGAACAAAATGACAAAATGCTTTCAGGTTCTTCTTGCTCTTGTTGCAGCGAAAAAATTGAAACTACTTACACAAGCTCCTGTTCTTTCATCTCCATTTTCCCGTGTATCTCATTGATTACCAAACTCTGGTTTCTTGCCATTTCGTCCTTGAGTGTTTTTTTCTCAAGAAACCAAGAGAAGAATAAGACACAAGAGAAACAAGGAACCAAAGAGAAAAAAGAAAAACCGTCACAGGTCTCTCCATTCACTTTCTCACATGAACACAACAGAAGGAGAGACGAAGAGAAACCACGAAACAAAAAAAGGAAAAAAAAAAACAGACAGCGAACAAAAACGAACACTCAGAGCACCACAACTTCTTGTTTACTCTGTTGCTTCTCCTCTCTCTCTCTCTCTCTCTCTCTCTCTCTCTCTCTCTCTCTAGATAACACACCAAAAGAGCTTTTGCAGCATTTTCTCACTTACTCGATTTTCGTTTGGTCGGAAGTATTGCCTGTGTCCTATTCCCCCATGTGCTCCTTTTTCCTCACGAGTTCTCACTCACTCAGTCCTTCCTTTCTTCCTTTCTCCTTTTCTTTCCTTTCTTCCCTCCTTCCGTTGAGCCTCATTTGCACTCTGAAGACAGCAACTCCAATGCAAGAAGATCAGCATCACACTTGACTGGTTTGTCACAAGCAGCGTCCATAATTCCCTTGCAATAAAACAAAATCTTTTGTTTGTTTGTTCTCGTGCTCTTGTTGTTGTTGTTCTGCTTCCCTTGGACGCGCTGCGCCGCTGCTCCTCGTGCGCTTCTGCTCCCTGCAGCAGCGGCTTCGTTGCTGCCACTTCTGCTGTGCAGCAGCGCTTGTGGCGTTCGTTGGCAGACAGGAATCAAAGCGACACGAGACGACGAGAGAAGAAAGAGAGAGTAAGTACGTTAGTAGAGTTAACGTAAAAGAGAGAGAAAAAGAAGCCAGCCTGACAGTAGCCTCTTCTTTTTTACATTCAAATTATTTTTACCTTTACAGTACTACGTAGGTAAAAAAACACAAAGCCTCCCACAAAGAAAAAAAAAAAACAGACTTCATCCGGGTACCGCGTGGTTGGGCGGGTATCAACTTCTGAACACAGGTACCAGCTGGTGCCCACTGGTGTTATTGAATCATTTTGAAAATTTTCATACCAGCCTGTTCCTGGTATTAGGGCCCAAGGCTGATTTTTGGCCCAGGTATTGGTACTAGGAGGTTGGTAGATTGCCTCATGTGATACCCATCTGGCCGGTTCTTTGATACCCAGGTCAGTACCTTGTATGTACAAGGGTACCTAACAAACCAACACTGGTCAGTACTCAGTACCCACAAGTTGTTTGTAGAATGTTCTCTCATACGACGGTCTGGTGCTTCCCTTGTGATCAGACATGAACATCGGGTTAAAACGTAATACAAGGATGATGCATCCAGTTATCTATCACATGGGATCATGACATCATGTGCATTGTGGTTGGCTAAGTGGCCTGAGTATACTGACTGTAGTTAAGTGGCCTGTGTGTACACTGACTGTAGTTATAGTCGGTGCTTTTGCATTTCAAACAATTTGATATTGAAAGAAAAGGGGTCTGGCAGCCTTAATTTGAAACATGATGAATTTTTTGACAGTTTGAGAGAACCCAAAACTCAAAGAAATTCAAAGGCGTTGTTCCACCACAGCCTTAATTTGAACATGATGAATGTTGTGAACAGTTTGAAAAATGAAAAACTCCAAATAAATTCATTGAATTGGATTCAGAGTGGTATTTTTATTTTCCCATGATATCCACCAGGTATTATGGGGAATATGAATTTTTATAAAAAATTGTCGGTGCTTTATGCAGGATGATAGCACCTTGGATGGGTGCATGCATTCCCAAAACTAAAGCCCCTTGACTCCATCCAAAAAAAACATTTATTTTAAGAACACCCTACTCCTATTAGGCATTACCTTTACTACCACTTGGAGTAGCTCCTCACATGCCTTGTACCTATTTGGGCCATCAACAATATTTCTCGTACTGAACATATATGTATATGGTTTCTCAAGCCTCAGCCATAGACATGAAAACTGAGATTATAAAAGGTGAAAATATTAATAAAAACCCACTTGGAGCAATCATTCCATACAAAACAATCAAGAGAAATTATTAAACTATTATGGATATCATGTGCTAAAATGTTTGGCCCAAAGTCATTTTATTACCCCAAACCAACATCGGCTTTATATAATTGTTCTTCATCCAAAACATATTGTGCTGTGTGCCAAAGGGAATGAATGCTCTTCCTACAACACAAGGTTGTGATCTCAAAGCATGAGTTTTTGGCCAGGATAGTGTAGTGTGAAATTTTTGTATTTTTCTCCAAACTTCTCTTGGGGAATTTCTTAATGTCAAAGTGCACCGACCACATGGTTGGTATATGTTGTGTAAGGAAAAGCTTGGGGTTGGTTGGGCCCAATGGCATGCTCAAAATAAAAAGGGCCTAGGGTGAGGCAGTAGTCAAATCCAGGCTTATTATGGTTTGGGAATGTCCCCAACTGTGGGGCCTTACACACAATATATAGCAAGAGGCAAAGCTTCCTATAAAGTCAAAACAACTAACTAAGGGTACACTATGAGATTTCTCCAAGTGCTCAAAGGAAGACTGTAGACATAGAGCACCCTTGGGAAATGTGCATGAGTGGAGTGAGTCTGTAGATATGGGTTTGTAGTTTGAGATTGCACACCCTTTTCTAATGCACACCTGCTATAGAAATGAACAATGTATACATTAAGGTATGTTTTATGGTGCATTCACACTTTGATGTTAAGTCATTGTTAACTGAAAGTCTAGGTGGCACCCAAAGTTAAATGGGTCATAGCTTAACATTAAGTGAATGTTTGCTTAACATAAATTTTTCATGGTAACTAGCTTTTAAGTCCTAAATGGCTAGCATGGTGTTAGGGTACTCTACCTTAACCAAGTCCCATAATACTACCCTAAACCCTTACATCAAGTGTGAATGCACCTTATAAAGTAGAAATCTTACAATTGCTGTATATTACCAGAATAGCCCTCAATACTACTGAGTTGAATACTGTACCAATGACTAATATTCGGCATTTTTGTGCTGAATATTTTTACTAGATTTAGAAAATGAGGTGAGGCAGTTTCAAATTTAATTTTCCAAAATTTCAACATATGAGGAACAACCGTGCAAAGTGCACCCCTTGTTGTGTATTTGTAATAATAATAATAACCCAATAATAAATGATATTTCCCTTTTTGAGAGTTTGATTCTCAACAATTTTGGCAAATATTTATAAAAAAAATTTCCCTTTTTTCAACTAGACCTTTTGTGAATTATTTTGCGCCAATAGTTAGTTTTTGTTGCACATATGTTGTATATAAGATATGCATGTACTTACTACTCACCCTATCTTTCAAGTTCCACTTGTAACAGATTTTTGAATTTTAGTTTAAGTTGTAATTGTTTTCAAAGCCTAAGTAGAATTCTTGTTGGATATCAGTTTAGCCACCATCTTTTGAAAGGGAAAAAAAAAGGGCGAAAAGTCATGTATTAAAAAAGGATGTTACATTCCTGCATGAGGTTGCAATTCCATATGTGTTGTTGCTCTTTCCCATTTCTAAGCTTCCCTCCAAATACATTAGAAATTTTCTGGTAGGTTTTTTATGTATGAATGGGAAAGAAAAAAAATGTATGCAATAAACTGGGCTCACACCAATAAATTTGACAATCATTTACACATAAGTATGTGTTTGGGGGGGGGGTCTCTTCTGGCACTTCTTGGCATACCTATTGGCTTGCTCCTTGTGGCAACTTTGGCAAAGTTCACACCAGAAAAATGTAAAATATGAAATGTTTCATGAAGTTCACAAAAGAAAAAATGAACTCAGAAACAAAACACTTGATGAGCAAACCTCAAAATGTGAGAGACATGTGAGACCAAATGAAATTTACATCGATCCCTGGTCTAACTAACCCTTGAAGGCAGGATTGCCAATCAAGAGACAATCATTCACACGTAGGTGTTTTTTGTTTCTTCTTCACATGGAAATGGACACCTTAATTTCTTGTTTGAGCATTCAATGTTTGAAAAGTACACTACTTGTGAGCACCTGGCTCCCCCCACACATCCCCCCCCCTACCCCCCCAAACCTTCTTCAATGCTCATAGGTTCAAATCTCTAGTTATTAAATCAATCCTCTTGGAAATGTGCAATACTTTCCCACACATGGTCATGAACTTGGTATCTGCACCAGTGGTTTTTTTTAAACAAATTTTCTGCTTGTAGCTAAAGTGGCGATCATCCCTAGGAAGATTTAGCCAAATCTGGCTATAAACCAAAAGTAGAAAGTACACATCTTTAATCATCCTTCTAGATGTCTCGCTACACAATGACAAACACATGTATGAACTCTTGTGAATTTATTTTTTGTAATTCTCACTTCTGGCAATGAAAACCTTTAAAATTAATTTTTTTCTAAATTTAATTTCTCATTTTGGCGATAGTGCCAGCAAAAAAAAGAAGGATGATCTGCACCCATTTTCGCCAGAAGACAACGCTCATGATTCTTCATCTTTAGAAAGTTGGAAATTTGGATGTTGTTGGGTGCAAAGATGTAATTCCACATTCCTTCTTTAAAAGCAAGTACCATTTCTTTTGAATTTTGGCTTATGGACTCTGATATGACCAAGAAGCCCATCTGGTGATCATATTGTTGGCCAATGACACTGTATCTAAGTTTTTTCTTAAAGAAACTATAGGTTAGGAAGGAACCCACAGAGAGAGAGAGAGAGAGAGTTATAGATGGATGAGATAATTCAACAAAAATACTTTTGAAACAATGACCTAATTGGCTGATCCATATAATTCATAATACCTACTCTCATGCTTCACTAATACTAATTCCTAATGCTCCCATATTTTGACTAATACTAATTCCTAATACTCTCTCTTGGCAATGAGTAATTTGTCTGATGTTCAGGTGAAGAATCAAGACACCCATTTCATTGTATTGTAGCTAAACCAAGAGGGATGCACTAAAATCCAATATGGTGTATCAAACTTTGAAGTCCCTGAGCACTGCTGGCAATTCAAGTTTTCATTAAGATGGGGGATGGACTAGTTTAGGGTTTGCACTAATTACATGAAGTCTCTCTATCCATTTGTAAAGCCTATTATCTTCTTCCCAAACTGGAAAACGCTTCTTCAGTCATGAATTTTGCAATTGTATTAAGCTGGCCTTTGCTTAAAGGACAGAGCAATAAGTTCATTTTGTGCAGGGAAGGAAACAGGGTTCTTCAGTCAAACAGGCTTTGACTAGAGTTAAAGTTTTGTTATTAGAAACCAAAAGAACTTTGTACTGTGGTTACCTATCTAGTTTATGAGGAGACTATATGAGCTCACTTATAGGAACTACTGGATTGCTGGTGAAGCCACTTGGCTTGTCCATATTTGAAGTCTCAAACGAAGACTTGAGACATCTTGCGACCTGGTTCATTTTTTGGATCTATCACTGCCTGCCTATCAATGGTCATGTGTCAAATTCATGTCCAAAAGATGTGCTTCGCTTGTCAAAATACTCCTATTTATACCCCATTGGGGATTTAGCTCAAGGAAGCTTCTATAGAGGCTTTCATGTGTGCATCAACCAAAGAAGCCTCTCAATAGTGAATTAGGAATTAACTAATAATTAACAATGATGCAAGCAATGATGTAAATGATTATGTTGGTGTAAGCAATGAAGCAAGTGCTGAAGCAAGTGATTATGTTGATGCAAGTATGATTCAAGCAATGGGTGATGGTGGTGTCCATGACATCACCTCCCCTTCTAGCGATGAGTTTCACAAGGAGCGACTTGGAACTTGTTCAGATATGTGAAAGTCCTTCACTTTTTCCATGGCATTTGATAAGTTTTCGATTGGTTCCCAAGTATGTTTGCTAATGTCATAACCTTGTTAATGAACTAAGTATTGTAAATGACGATGTGATATCCTTGAATATAAGATTTCCTCAACCTCATATTCTTGCTCACCATTAACTATAATTGGTGGAAGTGGTTCATGTGTTCTCCTTATAATGGTAGAAACATGCTAACAATAATGAAACATGGGGTGAATCTTCATGGAATCTAGAAGCTTGGGCTGAAATGCCATTGTGTTGATTTGTTTCACAATGGTGAACAGGCCAAGTTTTTGGTAGTCCATTCTTTTTGATGGCCAAGTTGTCTTCATGTTTTGTCATCAAAACCAAACTTGATTTCTAACCTTGAAATTTGGTTGGTCTTTATGATGTTCGTCAACATTTTCCTTGTATCACCTTTGAGCTTTTTCAAGGTTGGATACAAGTTGTGCTCAAATGTTTGCTAACCACGTGGTTCGATCCTAGTTGTAAGATTCGTGACATTGTTTACACCTTGGATGTCAAACCTAGGATGTAAGTCATGATTTGCAAAGAATGGTGTTTGTTGCGTTGTTGAATGCATCGTGTTGTTGTAAGAAAATTTTGCCATAGACAAGATATTTGACCAATTGTCTTAATGATAATTAGTCATACATCATAAATATTTTTCCAAGACTTGATTGACCCACTCCATTTGCCCATCTATTTGGGGATGGAAGGTTGATGATAACTTCACCTGCAAATTTATTAGCTCGAAAAGTCGCTTCTAAAACTTGGATGCAAATTGGGGTTCACAATAAAAAATGGCGTCTTCATAAAATCCATGATAACAAAAAAATAATCAAATAATAACTTAGTTGTCTAATAACTAATAATTAACGATGATCCAAACAATGATGCAAATAATGATGCAAGCAACTATGTTAGCCGAAACAATGATTCAAACGACTATGTTAGTGCAAATAATGATGCAAATGACTATGTTGGCGCAAACAATGATTCAAGCAACTATGTTGGTGCAAATGATGATGCAAGTGACTATGTTGATACAAGTGATGATGTAAGCAATGGGTGATGGTGGTGTTCATGACATCATATGATCACACAAGGAAATTTCAACTTACATGGGCTACAAAACTCCCTCAGAGGTTAAAGGTGTTATGGCTACTAATGGGGTGCTTCATAATGTGAGATGCAAGGTCTGCACCATAATTGACAAAAAACCTTGTTTACTTGTTCCCAAGTGGGATATTTTTATGAAACATGAGGGTAAGAGGAAAACAAAAAAAAATTTGCTAAAATTCAACGTCAAGAAAGATGAATGGTATAACATCAAGTTTTGCAAGCATAAGTAAAACCAAACTTTGTTTTCTACTAGAGCACCTACAACTATTTTACAACATGTCAATAAGAACGCCCATTTGGAGTTGAAAATGAAAATAATATATTCTACAACCTTGTTTCAAATCTCATAAGTTAACCATCCTACGGTGGAATATGAGAAAATGAAATATCCCTACTCTTTCCTTGGTGTGCCTAAGAACCTTAAAATGCATTGGGGTCTTTTCGTTGGGTTATGACTAAATTCATGTATGTCCAAATGACTAACAAAATGCTCAAGAACATGAAAGCTTGTTTGATATTTCTCTTGGATTTTCTAAGGAAAATTTTGTTAAAATACATGCCACTTTTGGCCAAGATGTCTATGGATATCAACAACAACCAAGTTGCCAAGATAACTTTGTACCCTAAACTTTTATATGTTTCTTGCATTGTATTTTATTTGTTGCAATGTTTTTTGCATTTTCTAATTGATGGTTTGGTTGCATTTGCAAATTAATATAACCTTACTTGTTGATCCTTAATGCATGTTGGGAATTTGTTGCATCATACTTTTCTTGGAAAATATTGACTTTCCTATGTAATTTGCATAACATTGTGATGTTTCTATATGTGATCTGGTGGTTGTAATAAAAGTCTACCAAGGGTAGCTTTATTATTTGTATAATGATGGTAACCATCATTTTCCAATGATAAGTTCTATGCATTTAAAGGTTTGTTGGATTTTAGCCATGCCCACATCCACATGAAATGGGTGGTAGACTTGAATGACTTTAATGAATAGCTTGCCTTCATTGTGAATGGTGATAAATTTTGGGCCATGCATAATGACCCAATATTGAAAGGTAAGATAGTTGTGATTCGGGATTTTTTCAAATTTTACTTTCATAGGTGAAGTTATAGTGTTCAAATAAGTTTCTAACCCTATTTTCTTTTTTATTCATTTTGATGTGTTTTGAGTTTGGGGTTTTGTTTTCTTTCAATTTGTGCTGTAGCTTTTTATTTTTAATTTTTCTTTGTTGGTTTGAGGGTGTAGTTGCTTTGTTTGCTTTCAACGTGTGTTGTTATTTGTAGTTTTCTTTTTCAATTGTCTTTGTTGGTTTATATTTATAACTACCCAACGATCAAAGAGTTGGAAAACCGCTTCCCCTAATGTGCCTTGTTCGATGCCATGGGCACTATATATCCACAATTTTGGCTACAACCCAACTGTGATGATAGTTTTACCAAACATTTAGAAGTACTAAAAGCTTAGTACTATGAGCCAAAACTTATGGGGTTTGCAAGCTCAAGTTCATTGGTTGCATCATTGCTTGATCATTGAAGGTTAAATGCACAACAAGGGATGTTCAAGTTGTGTATGAAAAACAACTTTAAGGCTACCATGGAACCATGTTTTGATTTGAATCCATTGACCCAAATTTGGAAGACAATTGATGCATCTTAGGTTCTCACACATTTTTCCCTTAGTATCTTAAGTTGGCATAGATGGCCATAGTCCACATTCTAAGGAATGTAGAAGATGAAAAATGTTTTTCATCTTGCATTTCTTAAGAGCAAGTTGCAAGCTACTTTAAATCCTCACCTTCTTCTTCTTCTTGGCATGTGTAGCCAATATATAAAAATTGGGGGGAGGGGAAGGAAAAGTGGGGAATGGTTTTGGGGGTTGGGGAGGAGGGGGGGCGAGGTCAACAACTATGTGGATCAACATAAAGGGGTGACTAAGATTCAAGTTTATGTTTATTGAAGATGATGGTAGATAATGATCTAATTGAGTTTAAGTGTAATTGGATTCATAACTTTTTGATGTGTGAGGGTGGGACTTGGAATCATGCTTGTAAATAGGAAGATGTGTGCAAATGAACTCCTCTTCTTTGACCAATTTCATAGTAGGAACTAGTCATCTAGGTAAACAAATTGTGTTAAGGAGAAAGTTATATTTGTTGAATTTTTTATTCATAACAATTTCTAACAATTCATCATGGCAATATGTCAATTCAATGAATTGGATGTGAATATAAGGGGTAAAGCTAAAAGGGGTAAAGGAATGTGTGGGGAGGCCATTTAGTAAAAGGATATTTAAACATAATATGGCAAGGAATTTTGAGTTGGACCATAAGCACAATAGTAGCTAAGGGGGGACAATGGGAAATTATCAAAACAAAATCATTAACAAAACATTTCCAACTATTAGCATGATGTGTGAGGAGGAATTTTAGAATGTGTCATAAGGCTTTGTTATGTTGATCTATGCATAAATCATGAATTACAAGATATTGGCAAGATGATAATAGGTGTGGGCAAGTGAAGAGGTCCACATAGTTTGCACATCATGGACAAGAAAAGAGTTGGTCATAATAGACATTTCCAACAATTGCCCATATATTGGGCATTTTGAAAACAAAACAACCATTTGTGGTGCTAAAATTATTGGGTGGATCTAAAAATGACCTAGGAGTTGAGATGATATAGGAATGTTTCAAGATGGGGAAAAACCACCGTATCACAAGCAAGTGGAATTCTTGATTTTGATGACAAAACCATTGATGCATATGATTTGTGACATAGGGAACTTTAGGGGTGAAGGTGGGTATAGGAGGGGAGGGTGGAAAAGGGTAAACTATTTTGGGTGGGGAAGGCACATTGTTTCCACTTTCTAGAGAAGGGCATCTAGGATTGAGGCATTTGTGTTGGTGAAGGTTAACATGTTGCGATGGATATGGATAGTTTGTTTGATATGACTATGGTCGAGAGTGATGATGGTTTGAGAAAAGAGGTGGGATGGTGGGGAGCCGATGGACACATACAAGGAGAATGGCGTTGGGCTCAATTCTATGTAAGTATGAAGAAATGTAGGAGATTGGTTATATTTTAAAATGTTGCATGGCTAATGGCACAAGGTTTGGATATTAATGTGTGGTTGAATGATATGGTTTATGGTAGTGGTCCAATCTTTAATGTGGAATGAAGAATATAGTGAGAGATGAATGTGGGTGGAAGGTTGCAACAAATTGAACCCATCTAGGGCTTTTGGGGCTTTTGTTGGAGGGGGGTATGCAAAGCCTTGTCCCGTCCATTGTATGTTGTACACAAAATCAAGGGGACCAAATATATATCACACGTGTGACGAATAAAAAAATTTGAATGAAATAGAACAAATGAATGGTTATGAATAATAAATTTGGGTTAAACCATATTGGGATATGATATAGTTTATGAGGTCCAGTGGCATGGAAGTGTGAAAAATAACAATAGTGAGTTTGTGTGGTGATGAGGGTGGTTTTAATGATATATGGGAGAAGTAACAATTTAGAAGCCAATATTGATTTATGTTTCAAAGTTTTGTCATGGGGGATTTAGATATATTTATGTTTATGAAGAAGAAGTGTTATATTGGTGCCAAACATTAAAAGAATGTATCAATTTGTGACTATAAATAAATTGCATAAGTGAAATTGCATTTAACATCTAGTCACAAATGATGACTCACCATCACATTAACACATTTCACATGGATAATCTATATGATCAACACATGTGCTTTCATTCATTGATCATCCATATGCAACTTGTACATTAGTCCACATTTTTATACCTAACATGTAATTCACACAATTATTGCCACTTGGTGACATAGTAAATTTTCTTGTAATTTTGTTTTGAAAATATAAATTGAATCCTTGTTGTCTATTTCAAATGATTTGCAATAATTTGTTATTATGAGATTTTGCCCAATGGCATAATTTGGCAAAATTGATGGAAATTAAATTAAAATTTGAACAAAGTAAATTTAAATCAATATCTAGGTAAGTAGGTAAGTAAGATGAGGTAGTAGGTAGGAACCTACTTACTTAAGTAAGGGAAATAGGTAATTAAGGGGTAAAAAACTTTTTTTAAAAAACATTTTGGGTTTAGCCTTTACAGTTAAACCTCTTTGATTAGCCCAACCCAAATGGCACGTGTTTTTTAATATGAAAATGAAAGATAAAACACCCTTCTTATATAATTTATAAGATGTAAATGGAAGACAAAACATATTGAATAAACTTTCAAATTACAACATAAATTACAACCAAACAACTTGCTTGCAAACTAAACTACAACAAATTTTTTATATCCCATATCCTTTATTCTAGTTTTCAATTTTGTAAATTATATCACTAATAAGTAAGGAAGAAATTAATTAAAAATAGTTAATTCATTAATTAATTAATTAACAAGTAAGTAATTACCAACCCACCTACCCATTTATCAACATACCTACTACCTGTTATTACCAATAAATCAATAATAATAATTTGTCAACAACTATTAACTATTTTATCTAATAATAATTAATAAATGATTAACTAAATAATGATTTATAACTTCTTTATTTATTTATGCTATTTTTTTCATTTAATTACTATTAATTAATTAACATGTAATTATTAGTAACTATGAAAGGTATTAAATATAGTACTTAGTTAGTAGGTACCCCTGCCTATTTGTTTACCTATTTACCTAATCTACCATAAACCCTAAACCTTATTTGGCTAACTCAACTAACAACCCACAATAAATATGAAATGTATATTTAACATAAACACATGAGTGTATAAATGTACTTTACTATATTTGAAAACACCCTAGTATACTTGAAAGGTATATATAGGTACATAAAGGTCACCAAGTTGTGAATACTTTTGCAGTAATTTGACTTCAATTCCAAAAATTGTTAGTTGAACTCAAACAACTTATTTGAATCTGAAAACTATTATTCCAATTCTGAAAAAAATAAAATAATTTAAAAAAAAATTGATCTGAAAAGAATGCACTTAAATTTTTAAAATAACTATTCCAATTCTTTAAAATTTTAGTTGAATTTGAAAAACATATTTGAATTTGAAATTGAAATTTCATTCAATATTTAAATAATTATTTGAATTCAAATTTGTTGTTGGAATTGGAAATTGCTATTTCAACTCTTTAAAAAAATTAATTTGAAATTTGTTATTTGAATATGAAAATTGATATTTCAATTGTGAAAATTTATATTTTAATTCAAAAACATCATTAGATCTGAAAATTGAGATTTGGATTTTGAATTATTATTTTCAAATCTAAAAATAATATTTCAATTCAGAAAATTATTAATTGAGCTTAAAAATGGACATTTCAATTTTCAATATTGTGATTTGAATCTAAATTTGATAATAATAGCTATAACAAGCAAGATAGTAAGAAAATTAATTATGACAAAATAGCTAGTCTAAACTAGCCACTAACTACAATAATAATTTAATGATAGTCTTATTATTAATAATAAAAATATTGATTATTATAAATAGTAATATTTATAATAAGTGAAATAATAATTATATATTATTGCTTGTTATTATAATATTTGATATAGTTAGTAGGTGATCTAGGTTAATATAGTATGGGTACTGGAAAGTAGTTGTAAATACCTTGTAAGTAAGTTGGTGGCGCTTACAACTACAATGTTTAACCCATATTATTCACCTTTCATTCTTTTCATGTGTAGGTGCACTAGAAGTTTTCAAATTGCAAGTGTCATTCAAGGGATAAGCCAAAAAAAAAGGTTAAACCCTAAAAGTTAAAACCCAAGATAAAATAAGATTTTTTTAAAACTTACTTGATTAACCTAAGGCTACCCACTTACTTCTTTAGGCATAGATCTTCTTTACTTATTCACATGTTTACATGATATTAACCTTAAATTAAACAATCCAAGATTAATTAGTTAATAAAAAATTCATATAAGGTTTAAATGCACCACATGCCACCAAATAAATGGACATAATTAGTATGCCACATGTCATATACTAAGACCATACAAAATAGATGATGTGGAATTTTCAAGATTAAATAAAAATAATTTTGAAATATTAAAATTATTGCCACATGGCAACACATCATTTGTTGTTAAGGTGACCAAATTAGTCACATGCTAAGTCACAAATAATAATATATGTACAATAAGTCAAAGGATGAAACCATATTTCATTGATTTGCTTTTTATATCCACAATTTATGTCACTTGCAACTATTGTTTTATGTGACTTATCCAATGTGACTAAAAGGATTTTAGTTATAAATGTTGTTTACAACTAGAAATTAGTTGTAAAGACTAGTATAAGTAAATAAAATTTACTAATGATGGTATATTTGTTAAATTATGTACATTTACTAACAAGTTTATATTATCAGCACATGATTTTTCTTGGCATGCATAAATGTGGTTAATGCATTTCATTTTTTAAAAGGCTCCTACTTCAAAAAGTTTTTTATGTTTGAACTTTAACCAAAACCTGTTCCATATCACTTATAGAGTCTTTGAAAAATAGAGGTATCATCATGCAAGATGATGCATTCCTCTTGCCCTTGAGTTTACCCAACTCCTTGAGGTTGAAAGCAAAACAATGAAAATAATCTTCTAACAATTGTTGCATCTTGTGTGCCTCACCTCCTATTACCATGAGACCAATTTCAAATTCCCATGTTTATGTAATTATTGATACCTTGGGCTTGGATGGTGATTGATCCCTAATGCATGAGGTTGAAGTTGCACCTTGTAATTGCTAAAAAGTTGATATGGAAACACTCCACATGAAAACCCCATTCCATGTGCATCTAAAGTCCCCTTGGTTTTTTCAAACAAATCCAAAATCTTGGATGCCAAATTGCATCCGTCATGTATGTTTCCCATTCCAAACATTAAACCTCATGGACTCCATTACCATTTCCTTTCATGAAAGATCCCATAGTTACCAAGGGTGTTTGGCGCATGTGGGATTACTGAATGTGACCTCATGCTCATGCTACCCCATTGACATGAACACATTTGTCCCAAGATGAAATCATTAGAAGAAATCTTGTCTTTTGCAACTGGTTTTTGTAATTAGTCTTTGACTTATGTAACTAAAAAGTAGTTGCATAAACCAAAAATTAATTACACAAGTAAAACACTAGTTACAAAAATTGATTACAAAAGCCAAGATTTTTTAAAATGAATGTCAGATGGGATGAAATGAAAATTTGGGTGGTTAATGGACAAATGTTGTTGTTTAATTAAACCTTACAACTAACATACAACTTTCATATGTGCAATTGTGCCACGTGTCTTCGTTCCCATTGTCCATGATATATAAACTTTGTAATTGGGTTTCAAATACGAAGTTTGTTCATGTAGTCGGTTGGCCTTTATGTTGTTATTAAGTAGCCATTCTTGTACTATTAGTTGCCCACTACCATGCCACTATTGTGCTATGACTATACCACTAGTTAGTACATATATATATGTGTCACTATGGGGCCATGGTATTGTCATTGTTTTACAACTTGATGATTGTTATGGTGCCACTACTAGGCCACTAATAAAATAATACCAATTCTATCGCAACCCTAGCCTTGGGCTCACGACCAAAATAAGGGCTTATAAAGGTGCAAGCCAAAAATGAAGCCTGAGAGTCACATTTCATGCTCTTGGGAATGTGGGAGAGTGTGAGGAAATGAACCCACACACTCCCAAATGGGCTCTCACTTTGAGAGTTGAAGTCTCAATGGATTTTTGAATTTTCATAAAGCAATTGTAAGGGTCAAAACTCATTGGATTGAAAAATTCATTATACCATTAGAGAGATCTTGGAATGTCAATGTCTAAAATGGGCTCACATGACCCATTGGGTACTTAAAACATAAGTTATGGCCCAAAGAAAGGCCGATAGTCAAATTGCCAATTTGATTATCGACCACTAAAAGTCAATAATCGCCTTGATTTACTTTTGTGCAAGTGGGATGTTACATATCATTGGAAAGCTCTTGACAAGGGCTATAACTTTGCCATAGACCTCACCTCAATTGGAGGTTTGCACAAAACATTATGGACCTCCAAAGTCCCGGGAATCCCAATTTCAAGAATTTTGAGACATAATGACATTTGGGTGCAAGCCTTGTGGCTAGGCACAAAGAATATTATAAGGGGGAAGGTGGTGGTTTCCCTCAAGTCCAAACCATGGTGAGTCTTGTTAGTTCGTGTTTGCTCGTGATTCATCCATGCACCAAAAGTGTTCCAACTATGCACTAATCAACTTATTATTTATTTTGTGCAAGTTCGTGAGAATAATTGACTGACTTGTCACTAGTCCTAGTCCACATCTTGGAGCATTAACACACTCCTATACCCACGAAGTGTTATGAGTTAGGGAATGTACCCCAAGTTCTTATCCTTTTATTGTTTTCACCTTTGGACTTGCAGTTGAGTTTGTCAAGGAATATGGGGGTGCATCAAATTCAATATCCATATTAAGTTTGAATTTGTATGCCTCAAATTGGATCCCATGCCACATAAACTATATCAAAAATATTTATATTGGAAGCACATCAACGTATTCAAACTTATACATTTAGAATTGTTTTCAGCTACATGAGCAAGTGCAAAATTGATAATAGTTGATTTTTTTGTGGATAACTCCTTAGCACCCACAAGGGTTGCATTGGTGGCACATTTGATATATAATATTTATAATTAATTTATTAAATATTAATTTATGGCTTAATTGACTCATTTATTATGAACTAAAAATTAGATTAAATAATTATCCCTAATTTAAAGTAATCAATATAATTCAGAAATTTTGTGAAATTAATTAATTCAGATAATTCATTTTTCATAATTAATTAATTAATTAATTAGATTTAAAATATTGTTTGTAAATATTGTGGTTTATTTTTTGTGATTATTGTTCAATTCTTGTATTATTAATATGCCATTACATTGTAACTCATAATATCATGTTGGCATACAGATATCAAACCATAAAATTTCATGAAATTTTATTTTTGATTTATAATTAAAGGCAATGTGTGTATTCTATTAAACATTCAATAAGGGTGTACATATGGATATGTCTTTATATACTTCAATATCCTATACTCAAATTCATGTTTATTATTTAATATTTCAAAATGAATTATTTTAAAATAATTTAATAATTATAAATTAAATATGGAATATATTTAGTTATTATGAATGAATGAATTAATTAAAATGAATTATAAAATATTCATATGAATTCATTAATCAAATTTAAATAATTATTTTTTGTTAATTCATGTAAGAATTAAATAAATATCTAAATTAACATAATTAATTATTTAAATTCATTAACCAACGTTTTGTAATTTGATTATTTAATTCAAATAATTTATATCACAAATTTTCTTAATTTGGGTGAGTGATTGTTGAATTTTATTTGAATTCAAATCATCGATTATCATAATTGTTATTTTGAAAATTAATTATCTGAGTTATATTAATTAATTCAAATAATCAATCTAGATAATTAATTATCAGATATTTAATCAAATAATTATTTCATACCATTAATTATAAAATTCAGATTAATTGCAAAATTAAAATCAAACACAAAACATGTGGGAATTTGTTTTTTTGGTAAATTGCAACTAGGGTGCAACTAAAAGATTTAACCCTTGTGGTTTGTTTTCAAAATCTCATCTCATAAACTATATAAAGGAGGCGTCTTCTCTTGCATTCTCGCATTAAAATACACATGCCATGTCGGGATGAACTCATAAAACTTTAACCCTAAGGCAAAACACAAAACAACAGTTAAAAATTTATGTGGATACTTTTTAGTTCACATACCCTTCAAATATTCTCCCTTCCTATTTACCTACTTGCTTACCCAAATAAGTAGGTTTTACTTTTCTACCTACCTTAATAGGTAGGTTGGTATGTAGGAGCTACCAATTTACCTACCCATGGTTATGTACCAACCTACCTAGGTACTTGTATAAAAATTTGTTTCCAAAATTCAATTAATATGCCATGTGGCAACTTTTGATTGCGCCACGTGTAATCTAAGACCATCTAAAATGAATATTCATAATGGACCATGGATGTCAATAATTTTTTTAAAAACCAAAAAATCCTCGTAGTGCCACGTGTTATAGTTTGACGAATGGGTGAAAAATGATGTCAACATAACATTATGGTTGTAGTCATAGGGTAGTTGCATAGTAGTTAAAAAAAAGTTATTGTGACAAAGTTGCAATTGAATTACAATGAATTGCACAATATATATGGTGAATTGCAACTTATGCAATTTGTCCAATAACACTCATAACACAAAAATATTGTGAATTACAAGTGGTCATTGCAACTAAAAAATTAAGTGCAAGGCCAATTGCAAAACACCCCTTTTTCACATTGTGGTCTACTGTTTGAGGATATATATATATTTTTATACTACTTCTAACCATATGTGTCAGTGGAAAGGTTTCCAACTTGTAGTCATTGTTGATTTGCTTAGTGGGAATTGCCCTTTGGTTTCAAACAATCCATAATAATCATTGTGTAATTAATGAGTTTTGTTGGTTTTTACAACTTCAATAAAAATTTGTTTCTTAAAATTATAACCATACATTTCCAACTTATATAAAATTTAGGGCACATTAGATTTGGTTGTTGTCATGTTTATTATGTAGCATTTTGCATGAGGTGTTGACATAATAAGAGTGCCCAACTTGCATTCTTTGTAAGGTTGACTTGTAGTTGTATAATATAGTTGAAAGACACTTGAACCAACGTTGCAACAAATACATTAGTCCCTTGAACTAGATTTCATCCATCCAACTAACATTTATCATCCATCTTTATGTTTTGTGACTCACCAAAGTAATTGTACACAAGACTCATGAAGTTGACACATTACTTCAAGAGGCATGACCATAGGTTATGTCATTTTTCTAGTCAATGTTTCAGCCATAATTCAACTATAAAACTTATAGGTGCCAAGAATATTATGTGAATGGCCCCTTAGTTGAGATTTACTTTCAATTGTCCACCAAAAACTACAAAATAATTCAACTTATTTGGTAGCCCCAAATTATTTTTCAATATTTTAAAATTACAATTGAAAATGTAATAAAATGACATGTAGTCAAAAGTGGTTGGTTGAAAAAAAGGATTTACTACTAGTTATTTTTTTCCAATAAGTTATGAAAGGTTCCAAAATCAATTTCATCTGTGAATTTTATACTCATGGATAAAGTTTAATGCATCATTTAACAACCAATGGCCTGTATATTGGTTCAAAATAGTCCTCTAGCTTGAATTTTTCGAGTTAAATTCAAAATTGGATTATTGTAACAAAGAATACAACACATGACTTGAGGAGTTATTAGATCATTTTTTTTTGTTATCAACAACAAAATAAAATGCCCAACATAATGCATTTATGTAATTGAGTTTCCAAAATCATCTTTGTGCATGTAACTTCTGAAAATTTCTTTCATTTTTTCCTCATTATTTTATGGATTTTTACTTCTTTCTATTTGGACACTTCCATTTTCTTCAAGTTTTTACAATGGTTCATCTTTTATTTTTATTTCATTTATGAATACATCATATGTATTTTCATTTTTAGAGGATTTTTCTATCTTTAATTTGAAGTTACAAATTATTGTCTTGATGAGTAAGGTAAAAACTAAACAATTATATGATCTATCAAAACTAGCATCTACAAGATGAAATTTATTTCCTAAACATTTACAAAAAATTGTACAATTTGTGATGGAATTTTCTAATAAAATGTATAGGAAAATAAAAATTAAAAAAAATCTTGAAAAAAAAAAAAAAACCCTCACTTCAAAGGTTTGTTGGTTAGTTTAGTGCTCCAAGCTCCAAGTTACATAAGGTAAAAAGGGGAAATACCACACTAGGGAAATAAGAACACCACCAACACAAGAATAAAAATGACCGATAGTTGGGCCAAAAGGTAGTTGAGCACCAATGCAAGAAGATTAGAAACACCATGTGAAAAGAGCATTAGCACCAACATGACAAGAACAACAACACCATGTGATTAAAGTAACAATATCATGTGGCAAGAGCAATAACACAAAGCAAAAGAATAGCGACACAACATGGGAAAAGTAGCAAGATCATGCAAGAAGAACAACAAAATCAACATGAAAAAACTAACAACAAAATGTGAGAAAAATAACATGAAGAATGTGACAAGAGCAACAACACATACACAATAAAAACAACAAGACCACAAAAGAAGAACAATAACACCAACGTGAAAAAAACAATGCCAATGAGAAATAAACAACACCAATGTGACAAGAGTTGCAACACCATGCAAGAATAGGAGCATGACCATGAAAAAATAACAATAGCACCAATGTGAGAAGAACAAAACCCACTTAAAAAAAGCAGCACCCATCTGAGAAGAGCACCAACATGAGAAGAGTAGCAACTACAACCCAAGAAGAACATCAACATACAACACACAAGACACTTGAACAAAGAAAAAACAAACAACAAACTTTGAAACAAAGGAGCTTAAACTCTTTTTATAATTGCTCCCCTAACCCTAACTCTAAATAGCGCCTCCGTCTCCTTAACCAAAGGCTACTACTATTTAGGAACCTTAATTTGACAAATGACCTTGAGAATCGAATGTAAGTTCTACAAGGGAACCTGTCCAGTTTTCAAGACCAGCTCTCATTTGTGTGAAAACTTAAGGTTGGTTCTCACTTTGGTTCTCACATGTAATGAATTGAAAACCGGGTTGAAAACCAAGTGACCATTTGATAACCGCCAAACATTGATCAACTTCACCCCTCCACACACACACATGCGAGTTTCCTCCTGAAGGCCAAGCAGTTCAAAAAACGAAATGTCCACTATCAAAAATTTCCCTCCCTTGGGGCATCATGGGTTAAAAATTTCAAAAGAAGAATCAGCTCAGGTCTTTAATGCTCAGTAAAGCTCTAGGCCATGAGCTTTATTAGCGAGTTCAGACCTGTGCTTGGCTCCACCTCAGGTGAGCCCTTCCTTATTCCATTCAGTAAAGCCAACTGCCTCAGGCTTTTACCTTGCATGACCATTTAACTAAAAATACAGGCAAAAAGACCAGCCATATATGGCATAAAAACACCTTTGACTTCCACAAGAGACAAGAGAAAGAAGTGCTAAAGGGTGAGAGTACTGAGTGAACCAGTTAGCTGACACTCACCAGTGCAACAAACATACTGGATGGATTCCATTGTAGTCCTGTTCCATAGCCCACCAAAGTGGTTAGCTATGTACTAAGTACTAAACCATTCACATGTAAACTGCACAGCCTGCCTTGAAGGCAGAAGAACACAAGGCAACTTTCTTTCCTTTCAACCCCTGTAGCAGCAAAACAAACAAATTTTGACAACTTATCATTGCAATGGGAATGAGGTTAGGCACCAGAAAGTGATTCACTGGGCCAAGCAAAGGAACAATCAGAGGACACACAGCATGGACCAGTTTGAACACTTTTGAAATTTGAAATTATGGGCTACTCATCAAAGGAGAAAGAAAGGATTTTTTATTTTTTTAAAAAAATTCATTCTGTCAAAAAATTTCATTCAATCACCTAGTTATGTTCATTTTTAATATATCATTCAGATAAAGGGTGAATATAAAATTTCAAAAATATATATCAGCGGGGTAAAGGTAAATTTAAAAAAAAAAAAATCAAAACTGGGTATAAATGGTATAAATGGTTTGTAAAATTATCAATCTTGGTAAGAGTAAAGATAAATGATGAACATTTGCCCTATTTGTAGGTTAAGAATAAAAGGGTAAATATTTCATCATTTACCCTATGTATAAAATATACCTATGTGAGTAAATAAATGTAAGGTAAAACTGACATTTTACATCAGTATGGCACATTTTAAAGTGAAGAAAGATAAGTATTCAATTGGCTTTGCAAATATGAACATGTGTCAAAAAAATTGTGAATTTTTTTTTTGCACTATTTTGAAATCTGAAAATGAGTTGAGACACTCGCAAAATGCTTTTTTGGGAAAATTTTCAAAATTTTGGCCAAAAGAGTAGGGAAAAAAAAAAAAAAAAAAAACACAGAGTTCATCACATTTAGACTTTGTGATCCTATAGGTAGATAAAAAAGTAGCCTATTCTAAAAAACTATTAGCTTTTTATCCATCTTGTAGCCGAACTTGGGCTAAATCCTCCTATGGATAATTACTAATGTGGCTACATAACAAAATTGAAAAAAATAAAATTTATGAAAACATGAAATTTCAAACATCGTATAATTTTTTTAAAAAACCAAATCAATCACTAGCATTAAAAAATATTGAATTTCTTTTTATAATGAAAAATTAGTAATAACCCGCCCAACACTGCAATGCACCACTTTGACAAGCTCTAGAAACTACCGTTCAATTCTCGTTGGTATCTTATTGGAAATATTGGGCAATTGCCACCAACAAAAAGGACAATGGGTTGGGTCTGTTGCGGGGGTTTTTTTTTTTGCCAATTTTGTGATGTAGCTGAAGTGGAGATCATCCATAAGAAAATTTAGCCAGATTTGGCTACAGACTAGATCTCAAAGTAGGAAAAAAAAACACAAGAATCCTTCTATATTCTTGGTTACCTACTAGAACTTATATCATAAAATTCTGGCGATTTGGAATTTTCTTTGAGTGGAAATCTGGCGAATTTCGGCCTTTTTTTTTCTTTTTTTTTTTTCCATGCAACTTTTTAAAAAACTTATTGAAATCCTTTGTGTAGGTCGAAACCATATTTTTCAGGTCGAAATTTGGCGAAATTTCGCCCAGAAAAAAACAAACACTGACTCTTTTGTTGTGAGAGCCCCCATCAATCATTAGTCCTTCCATTGCCTCACTTATTTTACTCAAAAGGAATCAAAGGAGAAAGCAGACTCCCTTCCCCTTCCCCAAGAATACAAGCCCAGAATGGAAAACCAAAAAATAAATAATACAATCGAGGAAGATCATGTACCAACAGAACTTTATTCAATCCAACCTGAAAAAAGATGTAGGTACCAAAAGGAGAGTACCTACATCCCTTTTGGGATATTTTTATAAAACATAATAATTTAAAATATTTTATTATTCTTAATATACAAATTAATGTATTTTTTTTCTTTAATTTAATTTTAAAAAATTAGTTAATTAATTTATTTGAGGTCTCACATTGGGCAACCCTCACATATGTGTAATAAATTTCATGTGGCTTTTTTGCCTCTTTTTAATCCCCCTTACAAGTCACAATGGTTGATACCACATGTAACTCGGGGCAGGTTTCAC